>OZ010794.1:349235020-351802520 GCA_963932465.1 Maratus speciosus
AGCTGGTGAGTGTATTTTGCAGGATTAAACAATATCTCTTGAAGAAAAATAATCTAACTGGTGAGCATGTGGCAGGAATCGAAATATTGAAAATACTGCAATGTTATAAAGCACGCTTGCATCCAGTCAAAAAAAAAAAAAAAAAAAGGAATAAATTATTTGAAATGCATGTGGAATCAAAGCTGATGAATATATTTTGCAGAATAAAACTGCATTTCTCGAAAAAATAATCCAACTGAAGGGCAATGGCGAAAAGCCAAAATATTGAAAATACAGCTATATCATTGTAATCTGCTTGCATCCGGTAGGAAAAAGAATTAACCAGTTTGCTAATTAGATGTAATCAAAGTAGAGATGCATATTTCTATGAAAAAAGCTATATTTCACTTGGCGATCGATAACAGATTTTTTATCGCCACTTGGTGAGTGGCGACTAGGGTGGCGATCGATGGTCGATTTTTTAATTGCCACTTTTAAAACTTTAATCGCCACGTGGCAAGTGGCGACCGCCAATTTTCACCTATAGTTACACGTGTTTATTATCATCAAATGATTTTTATTTTGACGTTTTATTTGCATTAATGTTATACTAATTTATTTGTTCTTTCATTATTTAAAATAAAAATTAAGTCAATTTGTATAATTTGGCGATTTATATAATTTGGCAAAATTGGTCAATGAGATAACTAAGTAGTACCATAAATAACAATGAAAAAAAAAACATACTACAGTAGACTCCCTTAAATCCGCGAACGCCTAAAATCCGCGTATTTTTCAGATGTAAACAATGAAATCTACAGTTAAGTAGCAGGAACAAAATTCAAGATGGCGCCGAAATCAGCGACTACCGCAAAGTTTTTTTTACAAAATTTTTTGTTAATCATTCTCTTTTGGCTATTACAGCTGATTTATTACTAAATAAATTTACATTACTTTTAATTTTGATATAAATTAGCATATCTATATCAAAAATTGCAGGGTTCGAAATGGAAAAATCCACGAACCAGAACGCTATTTTAAAATTATTGTTCGCGGATTTTTTTTATTTATAGACAAATTTATTTCTAAACATACAAAGCAGTATAAGAAAAACATTCAAGACTCTAAATAACTATGAAAAAAGTTAGTAAAGTTAAAAGTGCTAAGAACGAATAATGACGTATCCATCTTAGGGGCTGTGCATATATAACGTTATCACTTTTTTGGCAATTTTGGACCCCCTCCCCCCCTTATGATATCATACGTTATCATCCCTCGAATCCCCCCCCCCCCCCCCCCCCCCCCGTAATGATATCGTTATCAATGTCTAAAAATTCTTTTCATTTTTTAATTTTTTCTTTTGCTTGGAGTGATATACAAATATATGGATACATGTATTTTTCGCATACTTCATTGATTCAAATGAAGAGAACTCTAAATATCACTTTATATATGAAATAACTTTTTATCAAATAACACTTAAAAGAATAAGTTACTATTTAAAAGTATTTTATAATAGCTTTTTGTTACATAATACATTCAACAATAATAATGTTTTCTTGCATTTGCCCCTCACAGGGGGGGGGGGGGGGGGGACAGAGCTTCTTATCACCAAAACAGGTAGACAACATTATTTCTCTTTTATTTACTAGTAAACACAGGTATCATTTGAAACATACTTAGCATATGGTTTCTCGAACAGCGAATTATATACGCATACACATATAACAGAAGAAATAGGAAATTTGGAATTAAATAATTTTATAATCATTTAATTATTTTAATAACAATTTTGCATTTTCATAAAAATAGATAACAGACTAAAAAAAGATAACATTCTATTTTGATGTAAAAGCCAAGCTATAAATAAAAAGAGAAAATTTTGGTTGGATAAAAAATGATAACGATATCAAAAGACGAACTCCCCCTCCCCCTAGAGATATCTAACGATATCATTTGCCAGACTCCCCCTCCCCCCTAAAATGATAACGTTATATATGCACAGCCCCTTACGATCACTTTACCGCTAGATGGCAGCATAGGGCTTTTGGAATCGAACTGAATCGATTTCATCGTTAATAATTTAATATTTTTCTACATTTTAATTTTACATAATTATTTTAATAATTACTTACTTTTAAACTAATAAATTATTTTAATATTTTACTTTTTTTAATGTTTCACTTTATTGTAAGCATTCATTATAATTTCCCTTGATTAACTACCAATCAAATTAATGTTTCAAAAATGTAAACAAATCAATGACCAGAAATCCGCAAAATTCTAAAATCCGCACAACCTCTGGTCCCAAGCTGTGTGGATTTGAGGGAGTCTACTCTCTACTTAATGTTTATTTTAGGTAACGAGTTATTTTTGGGATTTTTTTAAAATTCTCCCTTAAGGCTGTTCTCAAATCTTAAAAGGCAACTTTATGATATAAGTTTTAATTTATTTTTGCTCGAAAAGCATGAAACTAGCGGGTGTTGTTCAGAAACTATGCAATCAAACTGTTTTTTCCTTTTTTGTGCAAATGCAATAAATCTTTCAGAAAATAGTGTCAGAGCATTTTGAACCGAATTCCCATGCGAAAGAACAATAACTACTCAAGGAAGGGTGAAAAACGTCTTTGTCACCTGATCAAAATCGCTTATAATTCAACAGGTAATTTATTTATCAAAAAATGGAAAACACAGATTCGAAATTGCTTCCATAGTCAAGTCAGGCCTTCCAATTTTATATCTTTCCGTTAAAAAATAAATTTGTAAATATGCCAAAATGATTTGCACTTGTTGAGCAGAGCAGTTGATAACAGCCTTAATTGGCTGTCATTTTGTAATGCAGTGATAAAATGAAAAATGTCCAACATTAAAATCTTAAAGATTTATTTTGAGAATTTTTTTTAATGGGTTTTTCTTAGAGTACAACCCTATATGATAAATTCAACATATGTACAGTCTAATATAATATGCATAAGGAAACTTTAACATATAGCCCATATTAGTAATACAGTAGACTCCCTTAAATCCGCGAACGTCTAAAATCTGCGTATTTTTTCAGATGTAAACAATGAAATTTACAGTTAAGGTGCTGGAGCAAAATTCAAGATGGCGCTGAAATCAGCGACTACTGCAATATTTTTAAACTAAATTTTTTGTTAATCCTTCTCTTTTGGTTATTACAGCTGATTTATTACTAAATATATTTACTTTACTTTTGATTTTGATATTAAATTAGCATATTTATATGATGACGTATCGATCTTATGATTACTGCTAGATGGCACCATAGGACGTTTAGAATCGAATTAAATCGATTTCATCAGTAATAATTTAATATTTCTTCTAAATTTTTATTTTACATAATTATTTTAATAATTACTTACGTTTAAACTAGTAAATTATTTTAATACTTTACTTATTTTAATGTTTCACTTTACTGTAAGCATTCATTACAATTTCCCTTGCTTAATTACCAATCAAATTAATGTTTTAAAAATGTAAACAAATCAATGACCAGAAATCCGCAAAATTCTAAAATCCGCACAACCTGTGGTCCCAAGCTGTGCAGATTTGAGGGAGTCTACTGTAATACAATAAAGAGTAGTTGGGTTATTCTCTGCAATAGTGCAAAAAGTGCTTCCCAGCCATATAAATGCTCTTAATTTTGTTACATTTTTATTTATTTTTATTTTTATTAGAAGATCTAAACATAGTTTATTAGGGGCAGAAAGTAAAATTTAAAAATAAATAAATTTAGTATTTAAAAATATAATATATATCATGCAAACATCATTCCCTCACCTTTCCCCCACCTGTACTACCATATTTTATTGCCTATTTCTTTCCATCCAGAAATAAAAATAATTAAAAATACCCTAAGCAAAATAAAGTTCTTATTTGATACATTACAAAAAATAATAAAAATATTAATTTTTACTATTATTATATAGTCTACTCAATCAATTATATGTTTCCCCATGTTAGACCATCATTCCCTCACACATTGCTATTATCTCAAATATCTACCACTAATGAGCAGTAGCAGTCTAGCATCCTTCACAGAGAAGAAGCTATTTTGAGCACTTGTCAGTCCAGCAACATAAATTGGTGGTGTAAGATTTTGTTAATTTTACAGAATTTTTTTTTAGTCAGTATATCCGGAAGCGTTTTTATTAGCAGTCATTCCCTCACACAGAATATTCATTTTTTTGTAAATATCAAAAATTTTAATTTTATCATACATTATATATTAAGTGTTTCTCTTAAAGGAAACAGTTTGGATTTCTTCATAATTTTGCATTTTTCCCCTACAACTAGTAAAAATGTCTTATTTCATCATTCCCTCACTTGTCATTCCCTCACATTTTTTATTTTATTTTTTCCACAAATTTTTATTTTATTTTTTTTTGTTAAGTCAAATTTTTAAAACAATTTCTGTTGCTATTAAAATCTTCAATAATTGACTGATTTCTTACCATTTATCTAATTTTTATGGAAATTTACATATGCATCATTCAAGTCAGACTGCTGGCCAAATTTGCAAGTATTGTAGAGAACAACCCAGTTATTAGTAGCAACTAAACAGCAACATTTATTAGTAACAATAATAATTAAGCAGCAGTAGTTAACATAATTAATACAAAAATAGAATCTGGGAAAGATAATTCATGCATTTAATTCAATTATTTTTCAAGCATACATAGAAGCAAAAAAAAAAAAAAAATAAATAAATAAAATCACACTTATGAATAGGGATTGACCGAATACCGAATAGTTGATTCGGTATTCGGTGGTTCGGCATGTAAACTGAATATTCGGCTTCGGCCGAATACTTAAAAGTATTCGGCCGAATAATTGCAGATAAGTACTTTCTTAGAAGTAGAAGAATTCTCTTTTACTTAGCAGTAGAATAGGCTAAACAATGAATTTCAATATTATGTGGATGAGTTCAGAATTCAGCTGCACTACAAAAAACAAGTGTCAAAGGCCATTTTTTATTAAAAAAAAACTTTTTCCTTCCTAAAATAGTGTACATAGGTGTGAAATCAAAAGAACTCTGTCTACAACAGAGAAAAAAAAAGTAAGGAAGATGCGCATCTTTCCCTTATCATTTAATTTTACTTACTTCTATATTAGTTTTTTTTTATTTAAATTTATTTAATGTGTATTTTCTTTAATATGCACATCAAATAAGTATATCAGAGTTCACATCGTTATATCTAAGGCGTATATTAAAGAAAATACACACATCAAATAGGTATACCCCTATGCCTATCCGCTTTTATAACCATTATATCAAAATCGCTCAAATTTCTTATCTTCACCACCACAATGTTAAAATATTAATCAAAATATTCTATCAATAATTTGACAGAAAATAGTTAAATGTACAAATTTATATAATACTTTTTGTATTTTGAGAACATCCCTATTCAATATGTTTATAATTAGAGTTAGACAATCAGTAAATCAGATTAATGATAACATTGTTTTTTATTATTTGAATGAACTTTTGTTTTTCTGACAATCCTTATCCTTAATAATACCCTGTATAGTTTAATACTTTCTTAGGTTATTTTTGGTTATTGACTAGTGATAAAATAATAAAAAATAAGTGATGGGTTAATGAACTTGTGAGTGGAAAGAAGTCATTAAATTTTTTTGTGTAATTAGATTTTAGAATAAAAATGTAACTGAATTAAATTATTGAGAATTTAATTTCAATTAAAGCTTATCAAAAAAGCTAATATGTGCAAAAATGCATATTAAAAAATTTCAAGTATTCGGTTGCCGAATACCGAAGCTTCGGTATACACTTCGATCGAAGCTTCGGTATTCGGTATTCGGCAAAATTGCTGATTCGGTCAATCCCTACTTATGAATGACTAATATTTAATAACTCATTCATAATTGTTAAATCCTCAACATCATTAACTAAAATAACCCGTCCCTCAAACATAGTATTATCAAAATTCAATATAACATCATCAGCAATCTCTCTATTTGGAAAACATACATGTGCTTCAGCTAACATTTTATCTTTTCGAGGCGCATTACAGATCATTTTAACTCTAAGAGGCTTATAGTCAGAAAACAAATTATACAAAGCTCTAGCATTAGTACCAATTTGGAAGTTGGTAACAGATACCCAAGCAGGCAAGCTTGTGTCACATTGACGTTGATCATAAAAGTGTTCAACATTGTCATACCTTGAGGATTGACTATCAATGTCACTGGTGTTGTCAAATGAATACCCTGAAAAGTTATTAAACTGATCATGGTCATTTCTCTTGCTTTTTTGTTGACAAAACCTTTGAGATTCTGGAGTAGTATTTCCAGGGGGGTCACTGTCATTCTGCCAGGTTGTTTGGTGATAATTCTTCTGTGGTGATTTGTAATAATGATGAGAGCTTGTTTCAAAATACTCATGTTCATTTTTATCACTGCCTGGCTGATAACTATTCGGAAAACTACCAGAAAAGTAAGCATTATTTTTATGTGAATCATTATTACTTCTCAGATTTGTCAGATAATTTAGCTTGTCTCCTATTTTTGGAGAGAAGTATGGATCTTTGAGAGATGTTTCACAATCAGTCACATTATTATGCATTGATTGCGATGAAGGAGTTGATTTCTTTTGAAAAACTATAAAATTATCTTCACTTTTAGGAGAACGTTTTTCAAACTGCTTACTAGTAGCACCAAAATCATCTTTACTTTTAGGGGAACTTTTTTCAAAATGCTTACTAGCACCAAAATTATCTTCACTTTTGGGGGAACTTTTTTCGCAATGTTTACTAGCACCAAAATTATCTTCACTTTTGGGGGAACTTTTTTCAAAATCCTTACTAGCACCAAAATTATCTTCACCTTTGGGGGAGCTTTTTTCGCAATGCTTACTAGCACCAAAATTATCTTCATTTTTGGGAGAATATTTTTCAAAATGCTTACCATTAGCGCCAACTTTATCACGCATATTTGATTTTTCAGAGTCACTCTTTTTATGTTGAGGGCGACATTTATTCCTCATAATTTTCATTGGACTCGATTCTTCAGGTTCAGAAGTATCTTCATTTTGCAAAATCAAATCCACGTACTCTTGAAGACTTTTATCACTTGCCCTAACAATTAACTTACGCCCAGAAACTGACGTTCTGTTCATATTTTTAATTACAGATACGAGTTGATCAATGTCGTTACATGTTAAAAATGCAAAGCTTTTTGATTCTTTTTGACATATTTTATCAACTTTTACACCATCAAAATCGCGAAACAAATTTTGAACATTCTCTTTAGTGAAACTGAAAGGATAATTACCAACATATAATCTAAAAGCCATGTTTTCATACGAAAAAACCACACGACACAGAAAATCAAATTGCTTCAATACACCAGTTAACAACAGCTAGTGAAACAATCCATTTGAAAATATTATTATACTATAACATGTAAATACTGCATATTTATAGTTAAATAAATTTTTATTTCTTTGATAAACTTATTTTCTTCGATTTGTAGAGTATATACGCTCGATGATTGAACTTTGGTTAGACATATTTTTAAATATTATTATAAGCTTAAGCATCGATAACAGAACAAATAAGATGAGTTTTAGAATGCTTTAAAAAATAAGAAACATTGTAAAGGAGAGCGCAGATAAAAACTACACCCAGTTTTCCAGTACAACATCGAAATAAGTAAAATTTACAATTTCAAAACAATCTGCCTTCTGCGTTTGGTATCAGTTGGTCGGTTGATTGATCCTGGACAATGGTATTTTCGTGACGTCTGATAGGGCTCTCAAGTTTTCAGTGGTAAATGACTTATTATTTAAATTGTTGCAAAAAATATATCAAATAAATTAAAAAGTATAAAAAATTAATTTCTTGAAGATTTTTTTCTAATTCTTGGCGATCTTTTTGGCAAGACATTCAGGTATAAGATCGCCTCCATGGATGCAGTGTAAACCAAAGAAATGGTGTAAACAAAGGATGTCACGTGTGTTTACTGTATGGCGGGAACACCGAAACGAGCAGATAATTGCACAAAAGTTTAATGAAGTCATACGCCATTCACCAATAAAATTAAAACAAAGTTTACAGTGTTTAACTCCTCGTCCATTCAGTTTTAGAGTAAAGTTCGAATACGATTTTTATTGGTGAATAAACTATTGTCTATCTATCCACATGTTGTAGTTAACTTAAGTTGCGGAAAGCAAAATCGTCAAATTGCGCCCGTTTTCTTTTCACTTTTCAGTTTAGTTTTGTTAAATTTAAATTGGCTTTTCTTTAAAATTTAATTTCATAATTTCAGTAGCATCATGAATGGAGTAGATTCTAGGTAATTATTTTTCCTCCTGTTATATGAAAAAAAAGTCGACATCACTTTTTAAAAGAATTTATTTTTGAAATAAAATGAGCGAAAATTATTGTTTTTTGATGTATATGTTTTTTATTTTATCTTCTTGTGCGAAATGTTACAGTAATTAAATACTGCATTTGAAGTTAAAGCTCATTTAATAAATCGGGGGCTTATATTTTAATTTATAAATGTTTCTCATTGATTACACGGATGTCTGACGATTTTTTGATGATGATGATTTTTTTCTGTCTCCAATTTGGCGAAAACCTCGTTTTCGAATACCAGTTAGATATATATTTTTAAAAAGGGAATAACAATAAATAAAAAAAAGTTTAATTAATAAGTAGGGTCAGGTGGGGGGGGGGGGGAAGTGGTGGTAAAATCAAGTTTTTTTTTAGAAAAGGCCCTAAAATCAAACTATTAAATTTATTTTAATGAAACTTTTGATGCATTTTCTATACATTGGATTCATATAGATTAAACATGAAGCATAACCACTCAATTTCATTCGATTGTTTTCTGACAATGATACATTTAAAAGAGCATGTTTTGATACCACCACTTTACCCCATGGTTGGGGGAAAGTGGGGGTAGTTCCAAAATTAGTGTATATTTAAATAAAAATGTGTAAATATTGTTTTTTAAATAAAAATACACTGAAATAAATGTATCTTAATTATTTTTAAAGGTACAAATGCACAAAAAAAAAAAAAAAAAAAATTCTTTAATTAAATAATATCTGAAAAATATATGTCCATGGCTATCAAAATTAGGTTCACTTAGTATTGTAGCATATATTGCTGAACTCTATATAATCTTCACCACCAAATAGCAAGAAAAGTCTAATAGTTCCCCAATGGTGACTTATTCAAATGCCTTATGTGATATAATGTATTAATTTTTATCACTTGGGCGATTATTTTAGCAGATCGACTTTTTGACGGTATGCAATGAGCATAAACAAGATAGTTTGTAAACATTAAATTTGTTTCCCGCTTAAAAGAGAAAATAGGTTTTTTCAATATATCCCCACTTTACCCCATAGGCCCACTTTCCCCCACCTGACCCTATGTAAAAAATAACTTTTAATTTAATTGTATTATCATATTAAGATTAAAATTTATAAATAAAGCCTATTTTTTTTAATACTTTTATTACAGCCCATTTTTAAAAATTAATCACATCTATAGTCTAAAATTGAATCATCATACAACATTGAGCTAAGCCTAACTATACCACTACTTTCCCCCACCTCAGAAAAAAAAAATCATAAAAAATTGAAATAATAAAATAATTCTTACCTTGATGCATGAATCTGTTATTAAGAAGTTCTTCTACTGAAATATATCAAAATATACTAATTTTTTCAAGTGAGAAAGGATCAAGAACTAGGGATGCACCGAATAGTGATTTTGGCCGAATACCGAATATTTGGCCAACAGGCGAACCGAATACCGAATATTCGGCCAGCCGAATAGTAATTGCCAGGCCGAATACCGAATATTTGGCATGTCGAATACTTTTATATTTCAAAGTTTAAAGGCATTAAAATTTTAAAACAATTTTATATAATATTAAAAACACAAACTTTATTCTAATAAACAAGAGCTTTTTTAAAGTAAACTTTATGCTGAAAAAAAATCTGCTTTGAGTTATTTAAGAAGAGGATAGTTATAAAATTTTTTTTATTAATAAAATTTTTAATTTCATGGCTTCTTCTGGGAATTAAAACAAACAGATAAAATTTTCTTAAATTCTAAAACAAACGTTTTAAAATCAAAGAGAAATTATGAAAAAATTGGAAGAAAAATTGTACAAGATCATATATTATTTATTTGTCAGGAATAAGTAAAAGTAAATAAATAATACAATCTATTCAAATTTTATATGGTGGCAACTTAGCAAGAATAACTGTTCTACTCCCTTTGATTAAGCAAGGAAGTTTTTAAATGCATCCTAGATCAGTGTCTGGAGTGGGCAATCACTTTCAGAGATTGTAACCGTTGTTCTTAAAATCTTTGCAAGAAACAGATTATTTACTGGACAATGTTCAGGAACTTGAATTTGTATATAATTAATTCCTATGAAAACCCTCGTGATTGGTTAATTTTCTTAAATAATAGTTAACAAACAGAAAATAAATAATGTAAAAACATTCTCTTTTATTTATATATATGATTCTGTTTCTAATTATTCTGAATATCTTTATAAGTTGACTGTTAAACGTAGAAGTTGTATAAGGTTTTTAAAAATATGTTTTAAAAGGTTCGGAACAGATGTCATAAGTTCCCCCCGGCCGCCATCTTGGAATTTTCTTGGCGTGAAAACCCTTTTTCCGCCAAGTAGTAAATGTCGCCAAGCACCGGTTTATACGCATGTTTGGCTTAACGAAAATAAAATGTAAATAATAAACAAAATTCGCTAAAATGGCAACCAGTAATCCTTGTATGTGCGCTTCGCGCACATTTTCTGAAAAAAAACATCGCCGAATTCAGCATTTCTCGGATATAGCATTCTCAAAATTCAGCAGTTTTCGCTTTCTAGCAATCTCAAAATATAAAAAACTTTTAAAGCAAAAATACACATAAAAAACAAAATTCGCTAAAATGGCAACCAGCAATCGTTGTATGTGCGCTTCGCGCACATTTTCCGAAAAAAAACATCGCCGAATTCAGCATTTCTTGCAATTTAGAATTCTCAAAATTCAGCAATTCTCGCTTTCTAGGAATCACAAAATGTAAAAAACTCAAAAGCAGTAATACATAAAATTATCAACATACCTTAACAAACATCTGCTTTCTTGAAAGATCCAGCTCGAAATATTATCGCCGACATTTTCCTAAATAGGCTTATCAATACGTATTCACAAACTATAAACAAACCTTTTCTTGTCAAAATTTCCTCATATTTCCTAATTATTTCAACAACAGCGTTTAAACGGACTACAGAAAACATAGTTAATCAAATACATTCAATAAATTTCACATAAAAATAAAAAGGCAGAACTATACAATACGATATCAAAATACATTCACAATATTCCAACATTAACTTCTCGGTTGCCAGAACGACACGTCACAAAAACACGACATTCAACATATGGAGGTTGCCATATCCATAACCACCGTCAACACGCCAACAAAAAATCGCCAAACATTTCAAAACAACAACGACGGAGGGAACATACGGCATCTAAGCCAAAGGTTCTTTTAAGTATTCGGCTCAGCCGAATATTTCGATATTCGGCCAAACCGAATATTCAGCATACCGAATAATTTGCTATTCGGCCAAGCCGAATATTCGGCTTACCGAATAGTTTGATATTCGGCCAAACCGAATATTCGATAACATGGCCGAATATCGAATAGATACCGAATATTCGGTGCATCCCTATCAAGAACAAAGTTTATCAGTACCATGTGTTAAGAACAAACTGCACATATATGTAAACAAGAAGATAAACAACAGTAAACTTGTTGCCAGATTTACAAATCTTAATAGAAATATTTGTCACAAACTCAAATTATGTATTAATTGAAAAAAAAATAAAAATATGTATACATTTATTGTGAAAAAAGTGCATTTTTTTAGATTACCACCACTTTCCCCCACCTGACCCTATAGTAGAACAAAACAATTTATATAATTAAAAAAAAGAAAAGTAAATAAACAACAACATCCGGGGGAACAAATGTATTATAATCCCGCATCTGCCATCTTGGATTTTTTTCTTGACGTGACTTAAAAATTGTTTTTTTAATTAATAGTTATAATTATTATATTCCAGTTTTTTCAATATTATATTAATCTATCAACAATATTTAACCATTGGCAACATTTACTAGAAAAAGGAGTTTTCATGCAAGAAAAAAATCCAAGATGGCAGATGCGGTATTAAAATGCATCTAAGCCCATCCAGGTTACCATATCAATCAAAATAATGACACTTTGGCACCAAATAAGTACCCCGGTGCATATATGACATTGGTGTCAGAAAAAAATCGCACCAACGTGGTGCGTATATATGACATCTGTGCCCTCATTGACACAGGAATTCACAATGTTACATCCACATCCTGATGTAGGTGCGATTATGTCTTCTAATAATTTTTTTTTTCTATATTACTGTGTATTCCATGCAAAAAAGTATGCCATTTTCTAGATATTTTCTTGATTCAGCAAGGTCACAGATAGGACCCCATTTACAGACTATCTAAGGCCCTAGGCAAGCATTGTTCAATGGGAGAGGGAGGTGGATTGCTTTTTATCTATCCATAGAAAATTTTCTTGGATTATACTGAAATGATTAAACTTCATAGATAAATTTTGTACTGGGTTCTATTCATATCTATTCTATTCATATTGGGTATCATAAGAAAGATGATCACAAATTTAAGTGATGGTAGAATGTGTATATACTTTTTAATAGGAATGTAATGGGTCATGGAAGCCATTGATATGTAAATACAGGTCTTTCAGTCATTCACTTGGCTATTTTTCACAATATCATACTAAGTCATAAAATGTTTAAAAGAAAAATTAATGCTTCCAATTGGTCATTATTACTGTATATACTTGTGTATAAGCCGAAGAATTTTTGACAAAATTTGGAAGTTGAAAATGGAGGGTTGACACACTGTGGGGGGAACACAAGGTAGTAAAAAAAAACAGATAATCAACGAATGGACAAGTTTTTTAAGTACAGTAAACTCCAGACTATCCAGCCCTCCGTACTATCCGGCCTAGTAAAAAAATGAGGAATGTTGCAAGCGTCTGAGACAGGCAGGTTCTTGTTCGTAAGAAAGTGCTAATTCACGACAGGAAGGAGCAAGAAGGAATTGCAGAATGCAATAGCAGAGACAGACAGGAAGGGAGGGGGGGGGGGGGGGTGTTTAAAGCTTGATAACCTGTTCCGTTAGTTGCACAACGAATGTTAACAAGTGCGGACGTTATTTTCCGATTATCCTGGTTATTTTCGTATAGTCTTTTGGTGTGCTTCAGGCTTATTTATTGAAGATTAACGAAATGGGTGGTAAACGAAAAAAGGTTGTAGGAGGTATGGAGGAGAAACTACGAGTTAGCAGGAGGAAGTGACGCCAGCTGATAACGTCTGCTTGCTTAAAGGAAGGGCACGGAAGAAGGCTAACAGGGAGAAACAGTCATCTATCAAGGACTTAAATAGTCATCTATCAAAAACTAAAAACTAAGTTTTGACTCTTATTTTATGCATAACTTTTGTATACTTAATAACTTTTAATATTTGTGCAATCATTTTTTAATAAACAGTAAAATAAGATTATCATTTTTTTACGAATTAGGCTTACGTTTTGCGTTAATGTTTTGCTTATTTTAAAACTGTGTGTATTATATATGTAAAATTTATCTTAAAATGCGTTACATGCATTTTTATTATAATGGGAGTAGGGGTGGACAGGAAGTGAGCAAATATTTATAGAACTCCGGCCTATCCAGTTTTTTTGTTATCCAGCTTACCCTTCTGCCACATTAGGCCGGATAGTCGGGAGTTTACTGTAATCACATGAGAGATTAAGGCAAACAATGGTTATTTACCTGTGATTAACAAAAAAAAAAGCTTAACAATAATGTCCTTGTAATTGTTCTGCACCCATTTTCTCTTGGGACAGAATTCTCTTCAATACAGGGCATTCCTTTCAACATTTTAATCCCCTTTTTAAAAAGAGTTCATCTTGAGAATGCTTCTAGATATCTCTCCTAAGAGTCCTACAATACAAAGAAGTACTATATTTTAGCAGTCTACGAAGTTGTTTACCCTTATAAATAAAGCTTGAATAGGTTTTTGAAAGAATTTTTTCTTTTTAAGTATCATTGAATTAATGTGAATAGGTTTCAAAATAGTTTAAGCTTCTTCAGTTTTACATAATTATACAGTTTTAAAATGTTGAATTAAAAAAAAGTCTGATTAGAAATGTAAAAAACTTTACTAATAATGAAAATTTATTCCTTTTTTTTTATCCTCGATTACAAATAATTTTTCAACATACTACCAGAAATGTGGTTCAAATTCTACACAAAAATTCAATTTTTTTCAAAATTTTGCTTAAGAATTGGGGGGTGTCGGCCAGTGGCGTAGGAACTTTGTACAAACAGGGGGAGCCGGGGCATAATACGGAAAGCTAGTGGCGGGGATCATTTCGTTCTTTTTGGAGAGTTCCTTCATAGTGTTGCATGTTTCACAAATAGAAGTATAAAGTAGAAGCATATCAAAAGATCACCAACTCTTTAATTCAGTTAAAATAATTTTTAATAGATATACTTGATACATAGAAACTTAATTTATGTGCAATCCGGAATACAATACTCAAATTTAAGGCCATTTATTACATCCCACTTCTATTTACCAAAAATTAAAGTGCTTTCTGTTGTTTTGCTTACAAATTCTTTACAAATCTCTTCCAAATCAATTTTAAACGCCTCCTCTTTATAAATATGTTATCGGTGCAGGTAATTTGTAGTAGACCTGTATAAGACCCCCCTTTTTTCTGGAAATCGGGAGGGTTGTGTTTTGTGTAAACAATGAGAAAAAGGGTGAAGGCACAATCAAGTGTGCTCATCACCCCCTCTCTCTCTTCTCTTTGTTGTTTATTGTGGGAATTAATTTCCTAGAAAAAGTATATTTTATTTTTTAATTCAGCAATGTATCGTAAACAGATGTGGTGCGAGAATTTCTCCTGGGGGAGCGGAGCCCGTCTGAAATATTCTAGGGGGACCCCCAGCTCCCCCGGTTCCTACGCCCTTGGTGTCGACTTATACACTAGTAGTATGTACGGTAATGGTTTTAATTTACCTTGTTCTTGTTACAAAGATAAAGTCAATAACGGATTTATCTTGAAAACAATGAACTACTAAATTGTTAATACAATTTTAATCATTAGCTTTCTGATGAAACTTTTTCTTTTCTTTTCTTTTTTTGAGGGGGTGGGGTGGTAAGCAGGAGAGGCCCACCCCGCTAAATCTTTGAAAAAGTAAAAATTTTGGTCACTGTTGGCTGATTTTTAATGTCTGGCTCCCCTTTAAGGAAAGTCGTCTGTAGGTCCAGGACAGTTTATCTGCAGCCTTCACATTAGTAAAGTCCTGGATACAAGTCATGATTTATCCTTCGATCTGTCCTTGAAGCCTTATATGTCGACACTTGTGAAAAAGCAATCAGCTGGGTTTGTACATTTTAGTCAAATGTTCAGGAATTTTAATTGGCTGATGTTTTTAAAAAAATCCTTAATTTTTTAAATTATGTGAAAAATATTAAAAGTCTTAACTTGAACATAATTTGTAATTTCCTAAAGATGCTTTACCTATTAAATAACTAAATAAAGGTTCATTGGCGCTCCCACAAGGGGAGGTAAGGGGGTTGAAGCCCCTCCCAGACTAGACTGGATATTTAATTTTTTTCAAAATTATGAAAGAACAATTTTTAATAGGTCCTAAAAAAATCAGAATTTTTGAAAAGATATTAATTTTGTCACACAGTTTTTTCTCTTTTATAAATTTTATTATGAAATTTGAAATATTAGTATGTTTGAAAGTTAATTAAAAATTTAAGATCCCGTGCAACCTCTTCCTATCTTTAACCTTCGTAATATTTTGATAATTTAATAATAAAACTTTAAATTGTTTGATTGCAAACACACTTTAAAATTATCCAAATACAGAAACATGCCAAAAAATCGCAAAAACTAAGATGTATTTTAGTACAGTATTTCATTATTTAACATGTTAAAAGCATTCAGAACTAGCCCCACCAAAACTTTCCAAAGCTTCCACTGGTTTCACCGGCTGATTGCAACTCTGCTCATATGTCAGCAGAAGAAATGTAAGTCAGGACCTGATCCGGCATGTCCCATCAAATCAAATGAAAGAAAGCCAGAGCTCGGCGTTCTGAGGCACCATTGGATTATTATTTGTCAGTATAGTATACCCTCAGTGTTGAAAATAGATATTTTTCTCTGTAAGGGATGTTTGCACCTCTGGTATGTGGGGAATGTGCGGTAGAGATCTGCACGGGCCTGTTTTCCTTCATGGCACTCGGGCCGGGCCATACTTTTTTCTGAAGCTGGGCCAGGCCTAGTGATATAGGTGAAAATTGGCGATTAAAGTTGTAAAAGTGGCGATTAAAAAATCGGCCATCGATCGCCACCCTAGTCGCCACTCGCCAAGTGGCGATAAAAAATCTTATCGATCGCCAATTGAAATATAGCTTTTTTCATAGAAATATGCGTCTCTACTTTGATTACATCTAATTAGCAAACTGGTTAATTCTTTTTTCTACCGGATGCAAGCAGATTACAGTGATTTAGCTGTATTTTCAATATTTCGGATTTTTGCCATTGCCCTTCAGTTGGGTTATTTTTTCAAGAAATACAGTTTTATTCTGCAAAATATATTCATCAGCTTTGATTCCACATGTATTTCAAATAATTCATTCCTTTTTTTTTTTTTTTTTTTTTTTTTTTTTTCACCGGATGCAAGCGTGTTTTAAGAACATTGCAGTATTTTCAATATTTCGACTCCTGCCACATGCTCACCAGTTAGATTATTTTCCTTCAAGAGATATTGTTTAATCCTGTGAAATACATTCACCAGCTTAGATTTCAGCTGTATGTAATTAATGTGTGTAGTATGTTAATAACACATTTACTTATTAAATAAAATACAAATAACATTTTATTGTGGTTTATTTGATTATTTTTTTATTGTATACACCTAACTGTTGGAATTTTGATTTAGTTATTTTTTATATAAAGAAAGTAATAGTAAAAGAAAGTAATAGTTGATTGATAATAGTGTTTATGAACATATACAAATAATCTAAAAATATATTCTAAAAAAAAACAGTAGATTTTGTGGTTTTAAAGTGTAATTTTTTTGAATTTCGACTGCTTCCCTATTCTTATCACGAATAGTTGGCTGGTATAAAACTCTGATTTATAGAAAAATGCATATGTATACAACGATTATAGTTTATCTAGATGTCAAGAAAGTTTGAAACATTATAGTGGCCACTAACTTTAAAAAGTGGCCACTAATGTTAACTGAGTCTACCGGCCACTTTCTACTAACTCAATTTCCCAGTTTTCACCTATACCTAGTGACTACTCTTTTCAGGCCGGTCCAGGCCTAACTTATTTTTTCTCTACAGAGCTGGGACTTGTTTCATTCCTATAGTCTTCACGGCCCAAACTTTTCAGTCCTAGTTTTGACCCAACCTGTATGAAAATCATTGTCTTGACATGGCCTGGTCCGTTCAAAGTAGTGATGCAACGAATAGTGGTTTGGCCGAATACCGAATATTCGGCCTCCGAATAATGAATTTATTTTTGCCTAAAAACAAAATATAGTATGCATTATATGCACAATTCTTGTATATTTCACAATTAAAATGTATTGTTTTCTTTTAAAAAATTATTTATATACAAATTTTTAATTTTTTAAAGCATTATTTTACTCTGAAAAAATATTCGGCTATGTTTGGCCTAAAAATTGCCTCAATAATATAATTTAGCCCCCCCCCCCCCCAAAAAAAAAAAAAAAAAAAAAAAAATTAGCAAAAGTTCCTCATCAGGTACTGTCTAGTTACATTTTAATTTAATAGATATTATGTGTGTTGTTGATACATTTTAAAATAATGACAAAATTTTAAAAGTATTAGGAAACAAAAGTTTCAACTTTCAGATGAAATAAAATAAAAAATAAGAAATCTTAATATCTTAAGAAAAACCACTGATAGATAGGGTGAAATGAATATCCTCTAAAATGGTAGAAAGAAATCATTGTAGACTTTATAAAGCTCACAATTAACATTTTTTTTAAAATCTTTATTATTATTTTTTTTTCTTTGCTGTCAGCAGCAAGCCTCTACAGAAAGTGCCCCTCAATGTGAAGAAGTAAAAGAAATTAGTAATTTTCTTTCCCAGCCACTACTAGAAAGACAACAGTGTCCTTTGGAGTGGTGGGCGAAAAATTCGGAAGACTTTCCAAACCTTTCACAATTAGCCAAAAAGTACCTATCTGCACCAGGAAGTACCATATATAGTGAGAGATTATTTTCAGAAGCAGGTAACATTTCCGAAAAAAAAAAAAAAAAGAAATAGACTATCATCTGAGAATGCTGAATTATTATTTCTGCATCACAATCTACATTTATTAAAAACATTTTAACATGTTTTTTAAGGCAAATATAAACATTACAATGCTATTCTTGAAAAAATTATCTAAAAAATAAATGCATTACTAATTAAAAGAATTTAGTATTTACATTTCTTTCATTATTTAATAAGAAATAGTAACACACTTAAAAAAATCACTTAAATTATATTTAACTTTTAAGCGTGTCTTACTAAAAAAAACCTTTTAAGTATTGCAACATACACGACTTAAATATCTTATACATATAATACATCTATATCTAATCAATCATATATTTATGTTCTTTATAGGTATAATTCAAAATATTATTGAAAGAAATATTTTTTATGTAACAAGGGATAAATGTTAAACTTCTCATTATGATTAAAAAAAAAAAAAATTGAATTATCTTGTACAGCTGTATTAAAACAATTTTGAATACATTAATTTTAAATTTAACAGATTATGCTAGCTTATTACAGATACTTTTTGAGTTTTTGTACTTACTGATACAGCATAAATTTTTTTTAACCTGATTCCTAAATTAGCCTCTTATATAAAAATGGGTAGATAAAACGCATTCGGAGTATGAAAGTTAATGGAAAAAAAAGTGTTAGTTAATTTCAAATAAAATTTTCATTATACATGATGAATATAAATTGTCAAATTAAAAAGTTATACTGTGTAAATGTAAAAAAAATTATTACAGTATTATTCGGCTAAGGCCGAATAATAGACTTGATATTCGGCCGAAGCCTAATATTCGGCAAACAGGCCGAATATTCGTTGCATCTCTAGTTCAAAGGTCAGTTAAATTAGGCCTGGCCCAAAAATTTTTACAAAACATGCATACATTTTTAAATCGCCATTATTCTACAATTAAACATTAAAATTTAAAGAATAGTAGATTTCTACGCTTATTAAAATATAGTAAAACATATGAAAAGAACCTGCCAATGGAGGAATTCTGTTTTAAACTGAAAAACGTGTTGATACATGCAAAATTAATATACTAATACGTAAGAAAAGAATATACCATGCAATACATTTACACTTGCTAGGCAGGGAATTTGTTTATAATGCATTTTTTTTCTTTTATATGCAGTTCCGTCTTGGAAGATTTTACTGTATATAGCATTATTCAGATTTGTAACACTTCAATACATGGAATGTGGATTAACAATATTAATGATAACTGAAACATGACACTGAATTAATGACACATTAATGATAACTGAAACATACAAGAAATAGAGATTCATTAAAAAAAATAATATCGCAGCCTGCGGCACTTCTATAAAAATGAAGAATATGAACATGAAAAAAAAAGTTAAGATAAATATTTTTGGTCAGAACTCCTCGTAAGAGACAAATTTTTAACCAAATCGACGTAAAAATCAATATTTTGCAGAAATTCACTCAGGTCGAACTTTTAACTTTTTTACCGGGCCGGGCCAATATTTTTTTCTTACAGGCTTGGGCCGAACTTTTAATTTTTGTATCGGCAGGGCCAATTTTTTTTTGTTTTTTTGTTGAGTCGAGCCGGGCCCGGGCCTGGAAATTTCTGCCCTTGCAGACCTCTAATGTGCGGATTACATTTTAATAAGCATGACGTCCTAAAGCACGGTCAGCAACTGGCAGATCGTGGTCCACATCCGGACCGTGGAAGGTCAAAGACTGGACCTCTGAAAAAGATATTGCATATAAATAATTTATTAATTTCCCAACAATTCTTGAATATAAAAAGAATTCCGAAACACACCCTGCAGTGTTCCTAAGTTTTATGACATATCTTGTGATGGAATTTGAAGTAAGATTACTCTGCAGAGATAGATAAGTTGTCTCAATTGTTTAAATTGCCTTATGAAGTTGCTCCAGCTGTAAAATGGACTGATGTGGCTGCAAAGTTGTTCTGCCTCGAAAAACCTTCACTTCAAATGCAGATATTTGACTTGCAAGATGATATTTCCTTGCAAATGTATAAAACTGCATCCCCTGAAGAATTTTTGGGTAAACATGTCTCAGAAATCAGAAAAGTAGGAAAATTGAAAAAAAATAGCTATTAACATGGCTACTATGTTTAGCTCCTATGTATGTGAAAGAACTTTCACCAAAATGAATTTTTTGAAGAACAAATATTGTTCAAGATAAGCAGCTAATGCCCACCTTGAGGACACACTTCGCATTAGCTGCTCGTGAACCAAACTATAAAAAACTGGCTCAATACTGCAAGTGTGATTTTTCGCATTAATTTTTCAACGAATACCTGCCTTTTCTATTTTATTATGTGTATGGAAAATTTTTTAGAACTAATACCTGTATATTTAGTCATTTTTCAGAACGAATACCTTTCTATTTCACGAACGACATTCTATTTCATAATTATATGTATGTGTATGTAAGTAATTTAAAAGTAATAAGTACTTATATTATGTTTTTTTTTTTTTTTTTTTTTTTTTTTACTCTGGACTAGGGATTGACCGAAGCAGCAATTTTGCCGAATACCGAATACCGAAGCTTCGGTCGAAGTGTACGCCGAATATTCGGTATTCGGCGACCGAATACTTGAAAATTTTTAATACGCATTTTTGCATATACTAGCTTTTTTAATAAACTTTAATTGAAATGAAATTCTCAATAATTTAATTCAGTTACATTTTTATTCTTAAATCTAATTAATAAAAAATTTAATGACTTTCTACTCACAAATTTATTAACCCATCACTTTTTATTATTTTATCACTAGTCAATACCCAAAAATAACCTATGAAAGTATTAAACTATGCAGGCTATTATTAAGGATAAGGACTACCAGAATAACAAAAGTTCATTCAAATAAAAAGAAACAATGTTGTTAATAAGCTGATTTACTGACTGTCTAATTATAAACATATTGAATAGGAATGTTCTCAAAATACAAAAAGTATCATATCAATTTGTACATTTAACTATTTTCTATCAAATTATTGATAGATATTTATATTTTGATTAATATTTTAACACTGTGGTGATGAAGATTACAAATTTGAACGATTTTGATATAACGGTTATAAAAGCTATAGGATAAGCATTGGAGTATACTTATTGGATGTGTGTATTTTCTTTAATAACCTTAGATATACAGATATGAACTCTAATATACTTATTTGATGTGTATATTAAAGAAAATACATATTAAATAAATTTAAATTTAAAAAAAAAACTAATGTAGAAGTAATTAAAATTAAATAAGGGATGCATCTTCCTTACTTTTTTCTTCTTCTCTAGTTGGCAGTTGTTTTGATTTCACCCCTATGTAGACTATTTTAGGAAGGAAAAAGTTTTTTTGAAATAAAAAATGGCCTTTGACTTGTTTTTTGTAGTGCAAGCTGAATTCTGAACTCATGCGCATAATATTAAACCTCATTGTTTAGCCTATTCTACTGCTAAGTAAAAGACAATTCTTCTAATTCTAAAAAAATACTTATCTGCAATTATTCGGCCGAATACTTAAAAGTATTCGGCCGGAGCCGAATATTCAGTTTACATGCCGAACCACCGAATACCGAATCAACTATTCGGTATTCGGTCAATCCCTACTCTGGACCTCCATAAAACTTATAAAAGGTATTCGGACCCCACTTAAAATTACTTGCCGAACCCTGGTCCTAAATCTTCCAGGGGGTATTTTGATACAAAGGGGAGAATATTTCCATCAGGCCACCTCTGGAATTCATGAGTGCCATACATTATAAATTAAGCTGAAATTGTGCTATATTTGTAAAAATTCATAAAATAATCCCACTTCCATTTTTCAAATATTCCGTTTAAGGAAGCATGTGCCATTCTGGAGTGATTTTTAAATGAAAAATGCATTGCAATTTGGAAACCAAATACAGTATATACAGGTAAAGTTCTTTAATCCGCACAAGTTGAGACCAAAGGTTGTGCAGATTATGGAATATTGCGGATTATGGAGTATTATGGTTTACATCTCATTTTCTTATTTCTGGACACTAATTCAATATTCAGTATAACATGATTCAAAAATATGAAATATAATAATAAATTTTTCTGGACACTATTTTAATTCCATATTCAGTGTAACATGAAAAGAAAAATGTGAAATATAATAATTAATTTAATATGCTATCATAAAATATGCATTTTTCAAATTCTTGTATTAAAAAAATGATTATATTCACTTTTATATTTAAAAATTTCAAATATTTCTTTTAAAAAATCATTTTTGGATCAAGAATTTGTAAATTTGTTTAATTGTTTACATTCATTAAGCAATGCGAATTATAGAAAATTGCGGATTATGGGTGTGCGGATTATAGATCCTTGACTGTAGTTGCTGCACCTGTTTTTCGCATGCATTTAGGACTTATGACATTCGATTCAATCAGAGCAACATAACTCCTGTTTCCTAAAGCCCACATGTTATCTCTAAAAAAAAAAAAGACACAAAAAAAAAGACCAATAATTTGGTAAAAGTAGAATGTGCAAAGAAGATACGAGGAAAGATCCAAAGTGCTTTTTCCATGTCTGAAAAGGAAAGGGTGCATGGCACTTTAGACAAACAGGGCATGCCAGGGTGTCTTTTTGAAAAATGTCAAATCTGAATACTAAAATTTAGCTTACCTCAGAAAAAATGTGTTTGCTGTAAGCCTGCTAATATATCAACATTGTATGCTGTACATCTAAAAAATATCAGAAGAACCTCTATTTATATTTTAATAATTTTCATTTAAATAGTTTTCACATGTAATAGAATTCATATCTGAATGTTCAATTGATTTTTTTTTTTTTTCATTTTTCTTTTCCTTGTGTGCATTAAATTTTACTGCAAAAGTTAAATTTATAATTTCAGCGACGGAGATCATGATGAGTATCAGTATTTGAAGTTAATCGAGAAAATTATATCAAAAGGAAATAGACGTGGAGACAGAACTGGTACTGGTACCATATCAATTTTTGGAGCACAGTGTCGTTATAATCTGAGAAATGGTATGTCATGTGTATGTTATTATATATATATTGAATAATTTTTTTCTATATGTTTTAATAACAACATTTTTTAATGCTACTTCAATCTAAAGTCTGATATTTATAAAAGTACCTGAAAATATCCACTTGGCACTAGTGCTGGACGATATATCATCAAATATCTGTTTTTATACAATATCATCTAAATCAATTTCAATCTTCCTTAAATATTGGTATATTGGCTCTGATTACGTCCATTCATTAGTCAACACAATTTCTTTTTTGCCCATCATTGCTAGAGTAAGAGCAATGAAATTGTCGAAAAAGAGGCGAATTTTTCTCTTTGTCTACCAATCCCCCCCCCCCCCCCCCTCCCCCAAACTATAGAGATTTCCCATTTGCGTATGTGAATGGGGCAAAAGCAAAAAGGAATGAGAAAATTTAGATGATTGATTATTTATTTATTTATAGTTACTAGAAATCAAAATGACAAATAGAACAGAAAAATTAAAGAGTTAAATTTGTGTTCTAGTAGTTAAATGGGTGAAGAGAAATTCTCAGAGATGGACGTACATTTTTCTTTGGAAATTGATCGAAATGTGGGATAGCTTCATTAGGGATGGTACGAATATTCGGCTCTTTTGCCGAATATTGAAGGCTTGTTGTCCGAATATTTCGAGATATCTCGCTGAATATTACAAGATATCTTTCCAAATAAATTCAGGTTAAGAATTTTTTTTTCATTTCTTGCAATTTTTTTCTCTAGTCCAGAAAGGCTGGCACATTCAGGAAATCATTTGCATTCCTAATTGCATAACTCAGATAACCATTTTCTTGTAAAATTCTGCAAGGTAAATTCATCTAGTGTAACTTAAACTTTTATTTTGGAGTCAATTTAATTACCACTAGTAGGCCAAAAGACATATTTAAAATGAAGAAGTAACTTTTGAGAACACAAAAAGTATCATTTTGAGGCATCCATCTTATTTCTAAAATTAAGTTAGTTCTTTTTTTAAATCTGTTTTGCAACCATTCTAAACTTTTTCTTAAAGTTTTACTTGTAGAAATCAGTTAAAAGATAAATGTCTATGGTACATTAGGACCATGATTTATTGTTTATAGTTATTTAATTTGTCTTAATGGGGGATGACAGTTATTAGTTCCAGTAAGTTCATTTCACCCATCTCTGACAGAGGAGTTACTTATCAGTAATATTTAGGGATGCATTGAATAGTGATTTTGACTGAATGCCGAATACTCGGCCTACAGGTGAACTAAATATTTGGCTAGCCGAATAGTAAGTCTTAGGCCGAATACCAAATATTTGGCTGGATGAATACTTTTATATTTCAAAGTTTAAAGGGATTAAAGAGTTAAATTTTAAAACAATTTTACATAATATTTAAAACAGAAACTTACATTTTTATAAACAAGAGCTTTTTACAAGTAAACTTAATACTGAAAAAAAATTTACTTTGAGTTATTTAAGAAGAGGATAGTTATAAAAATATTTTTATTATTAAAATTTTTAATTTTGTAGCTTTTTCTGTGAATTAAAACAAATTAATTAAATTGTCTTAAATTCTAAATCAAACATTTTATAATCAAAGAAAAACTCAAAAAATTGGAAGAAAAAACGTTACAGGATCATATACTATGTATTTGTCAGGAACTCAGCAAGAATAACTTCTTTTCTACTCCCTTTGATTTAGAAAAGAAGTTTTTACATGCATCCTACATCAGTAGCTTGGAGTGGGCGATCATTTTCAGAGATTGTAAACATACAAGTTGTTCCTAAAATCTTGCAACAAACTTTCAACGTAGATAATATGGCCAAGACAAATATTTTTTTAACAAGAAACATCTCAATCCATTTATTCCATCAAAATTACAATATATTCAATCAAAAATACTGAGTGTTTAATTACAAGCCGAAACTGAATTTTCGTTCCCAACTTTATCAGTAATGAAGATATTTCAGCAAGATTTGTTTCATGTTAATTTTGCTTGTGTTAAATGTAATGATATCATTGAACTGAATTTTGGCCAGTGACACAGTATAAATACTGTCAACTGTATTCTGAATAAAGGAATATCTAGCTCATAGATGTGTAGGTATGAATGGTGACGATTTCTTGTACTTCTCTTCATGCTATATTTCCCAGAAATCAAAGCAAGTCTTTTTGAAAATATAGTTATGATATCTTCATTATTTATTGTCGAAGTAATAAACGAAAATCCAAGTTTGACCTAGAGTGAGATGAGATAAACTTGATTTATGACTGAATAAGAGGATCATGATTATGGTTTCCTGGACAAAAATTGTCTGTCTTGATGTCTATTATCAACTGTGAAAGATTTTTTATTTTGTTTAGAAACACTCTTTTTTGTAAAAATGCAAAAAACAGATTATTTACCACAGAATGTTCAGGAACTTTCATTTGTACATCATTAATTGCTATGAAAATGCTCATTAATAGTTAATTTTCATAAGTTATGCTTAACAAACAGCAAATAATGTAAAAACATTCTCTTTTATTTAAATATGATTCTGTTTCTAATTATTCTGAATATCTTTATAAGTTGACAGTTAAAAGTAGAAATTGCATGAGGGGTCATTCCATGAAAAGTGAAACCAAAGTACTATTTTTTATTTTATTTATAAAACAAATAATATTTAATTTACAAAGTCATGTAATACATTTTTTTATAGCATAGAGTGTGAATTTTCTGAAAACATGCAGTTTAAGTATAAAAAGTAAATTAAATAAAAGTATTAGCACTAAAAAGGTAAGACTGATGAGATTGAGAACATTTCACTTAAATTATGGTAAAGTTTAACAAGTTATTGTCATTTCAAAAATTGTTTGTAAAAGTTGCAATTAGGCTAGTTTTTGTATTTGATTATTCTATTTTAAAAATTTATAAAGAAATTAGGGAATATATTATAAATGAATTAGAATTCATAAATAAATTTTGATGGATTGAATTGTTACATCCGTAACAGGCAAATGTTACGTCTGTAACAAATTAATTATCCCGTGTATTAATTAATAATTATTTTAATGTTTTCAAAATTGCAGTTTCAAACAGCTAATACCCTGATAATGAATTATCGAAGAAAAAGTTAAATGTTCTTCCTTAAAATTCACAGGATTATGACAATAACTGCAACTATATGCAATTTTGACTGTTTTGTGAATTACGTCCGTAACACCTAGATTTTATTTTTTCAAAAATTATGGGAACATTTATCAGATTTCAAAATTTAATATTCTATTTACAATTCTTGGACCAACCTTAAATATAAAATAATCCATGTAATAAGTATTTTTTTAATATTATTTATGAAGCTTTAAAGTCTCTGTTTGTTACGTCCGTAACCATGGAATGACCCTGAGGTTTTTAAAAATATGTTTTAAAAAGTTTATTTTAAGTATTCAGTTTGGCCGAATAGTTTGATATTCAGTAAACTGAATATTTGGTGCATCCCTAGTAATATTAAAGAAAGTTGAGATCTATTATTTGAAC
The DNA here is from genome assembly GCA_963932465.1 of Maratus speciosus. Taxonomy (NCBI): domain Eukaryota; kingdom Metazoa; phylum Arthropoda; class Arachnida; order Araneae; family Salticidae; genus Maratus; species Maratus speciosus. The sequence goes on from OZ010794.1 coordinate 349,262,023, forward strand.
TGTTAAAAAAACAAAAACACAATACATTAAATTTACCTTGTAGTCAACACCATTAAAATTTAAGTTGTTCTACCTGGGCCTGACACCATTTGTCAGTTGCAGATTCAAAATTGCAACTGACAACAAAGTTGCAGATTCATTTTCAGAAAATTTTCAAAGTTTGCGGGCAGTTTTGATGGTTTTTTTTTTTTACAAATTTCTTTATAAAAAAAATTATCAAGGCCCCGGGCGGAGAACAGGTACGATACCCGTTACAGACTTTTGAGAAGGTCTGCAGACTATTTTTCAACTGGAGTGAAAAAGAGTTTGCTAGAAAAATTTGCCAAGTACCATGGTACATTATTTTTTGGAAGGAGCTCCGTGGCGCATACGAGTTTAAAACTTTAAAATATTGTAAGTGTGGCGCTTATGCCGGAACGGTGGGTACAATGCTTTTTTTTATTTCTGCTGCCAGGGCCGGTAGCAGAAACAGTACAGCACCGAGAAGGGTGCTCGAGATTAATTTAACAGATTAAAAATGAATTTTGTGTTAAAAAAATGTTAAAATGTTGATCGCTTTTAAATAAAGTTTATTTGGATGGAAATTTTAGCGATTTTTTTTACATTCAAAAGGGAAATATTGTTTTAATATCTTAGTAAATATTATCCTCTTTTCAATAAAGTCTAATTCAGAAAACTGGAGTGGGGTGGGGGGTTGAGTGCATGTAACATAATGTGAGGGATTGGAAAGAGGGTGTTTGTCCTTAAGTTCGGCAGACTGTTTATAAAATTTCTACCTGTGTTGCAGACTGCAGAAAAAAATTCTGCTTAATAATGCTTGTAAATTAATATTTTTCTTTTAGTGATGTTGCTTAGTGGCACTCCACTCACATATAACTTTTCATTTTTGCTGTTAGCAGCGATATACGACTCCGGAAGTGCGCAGCATTTTTTTGCAGAAAATTTTTAAGAAATTATTTGAGTTCACAGGCAGTTTTACATTTTATCTAAGTCTGCTGTTCAGCTGCATCAACATCTGCTGCTACGATTTCATTTCTCACAAAGAGAGTGCATGCACGGTTGCTTGTGAGTTATGATTAGTAGAATTTTTGTGAGGTTTTCTTTTGTTCTTGTTACTTTCTATTAATAAAACTTAAAATGACTAGTAAGAGAGGACTTACTGTGGAAGAAATAACCGTGCTTCTAAGAGAATTGTCAGATAATGAATCAGAAGGTGGAGAATTATCCAACATGCATGAGGAATCTGATAATGAAAATTTTATTCCCTTTGTATCATCTGGATCGGAAAGCAATGAGGATATTGAAATTGATCATTCTCAAAATCAGAATGAATTTGTGGCCCGCGATGGCTCATAGTAGAAAGAATGTGGTTCTGGAAGTGCAACCGGTAGATAATAAACCAAGATATTTTGTGAGAGAATAGTGGTCCAAGTAGTAATGCAAAAAGAAAGGTGAATAATGACAGTGTTTTGAGTGCTTGATTGCTTTTTATAGACAGGACAGTTTTAGAGTATATAATAAATTGTGCAAACACAGAAGCTCGTCAAGTATTAGAAAACGATGTTTAGTCTCTATCAAAACAGGGACTATTTGCTTACATTTCAAATTTATATGCATGAAGAGTTTCAGGAGCTAGTAATCTGGAACTTCATTATGGGCTACTGCATGGGATATAAATTTTTGTAAAGAAACCATGTCAAGAGACAAATTTTGTGAAATATCAAGATTTTTGAGATTTGATATCAAATCAACGCGTCGTAATCGAACAAAGCAGGATAAATTCGCAATGATTTTGGGAGTATGGAATCGTTTGATTGAAAACTGTATAAGCTGTTACAAGCCAGGCCAGAGCATGACGATTGATAACAGTTATTTCCTATTAAGACTCGCTGTCCATTTACTCAGTTTGTAGCATCAAAACCTGATAAATACGGACAAAAATTTTGGATAGCTGAAAATTTAGAAAGTAAGTATATTTTGAATGCATTTCCCTACCTAGGAAAAAATGAAGAGTGAGATCAAAGCGAGAGACTTTCTAGTCTAGTATTGATTTTAAATGTTCTGAGTATGTGGTTTTGAAACTAATAGAACCCTTTAAAAATGTGGGAACAAATGCCACAGTTGGCAATTTTTTTACTTTTCTTGAGTTGGCTAAGAAACTAAAGGAAAGACGGACAAGTTTAGTTGGCATGGTGAATAAGGCCAGACGAGAAATTCCCGATTGTATAAAATCTGGAAAAGAACTGTTATATTCAACAAAAATATTGAAAAATGAAGAATCGGGTTCAACACCTACAGTTTACCAGTGTAAAAAGAAAAAAAAAGTGATAATCCTTAGTTCTATGCAGTCAAACATTGCAATTGCTAACAATTCAAAGAAAACAACTAAAACCATTAGTTTTTATAATGAAACGAAATGTGCGTAGATATTGTTGATCAAATGAAGTCAATATTCAATCAAAGCAGGTTCAAGAAGATGGCCAATTCATACATTCTACATTATTCTAGACTTTGCTGCCATAAACGCTTGGATTATTTTCAAACATGTCACGGGAGAAAAAAATATCAAGCCGTACTTTTATCCAAACATTAGTTGAAGAATTGCGAGCAGAATATATTGAAAAATTCAGTAAAAAAGCAGGAGCGATGAAGATGAACTGCGGTTTGAAAATCCTTCTAAGTGGAAATGTGAGGTTAAAAAATGTCATGGAAATGTGACAAATAAAATATGTTCTTGTAAAAGACATGTGATGTGGTAAATGCACAAAATATGTCAGCTGTAAATGAATTGACTGTAAATAATGTAAGTAGTTGAAATTCGCCATCTCTCCTATTTATTTGAGCAAATTTTTGCCATCCTTAGCACTGAGGACGGTGTGCTATATGCTACCGAAAACCGGTATACTTAAAATTTAAAATTATTGGTGCTTTTTACATATTTTTTGCATTTCTATTATATTACATGAAGCTCCATCTGAATAATTAATGTAAGTAGTTATTTCTCTTGTTTATATTTTCATATCATCTTGCAAAAATGTTCTTATTTTACAGATATAATATTATTTCTGCTTACCGTACATATTTTCATATCATCTTGTAAAATTATTATTATTTTACAGATATAATATTATTTGTGTTTAGTATTTTCATATCATCATTTTATATATCAGTGGTTTTCATATCATCTTGTAAAATTATTCTTATTTTATAGATGTGTTATTTATGTGTACCATATATATTTTCATAAAATCTTGAAAATTATTCTTATTTTACTGATATAATATTTTTCGTATGTGAGATATGTGCAAAAAGAATATTAAAATGCACATTTTCTTCGAATTTTTCGCTTAATATCGACCAGTGTCAAAATGACACCTGGCTGGCATTTCAGGAGGTAGCAAGGTTTCCGGCGTTCTACTGTTAAAGTATAGGTTACTGGGGGGTTTCACCCTACATCAAGTTATTTAAAAAATTAAACAGATTAATAATAAAACATAAATTTGTTTTTAATTCATTTTTCCATTATAAACTACATACAGTCAAGCTCGCTTATAGCGAGCGTGAAGGTACCGCAGGGGTCTGTCCAGACTTTTCTCACAGGGTCCTGTTTTTGTGAAATTGTGAAGTTTCTCTTATTTTTGTGAAAATTCTAGTCATAATTTTGTGAATTTTAAATTATCGATGTCTTCATGTCCTATCCTTCATGTATAAAATGCTAAGTAATATGCTCTTTGGTGAGTTCAACTTACAGGCCAGATTTTATTTTTAAATGACTAAATTTGTGAAAAAGTTCAATTTGAAAGTGAAAAAATTCTGTGAAAGGTCTATTTAAGAGAAAAATAATTTTGTGAAGGGTCCTATTTTGGGATAAAATGTTTTGTGAAGAGTCCTGTTTGGGGATAAATAATTTTGTGAAGGCGTCCTTTAAAGGACCTAAAATTTTCCTAAACATATCTCTGTAACCGTGATATTTGCTTGTTATAAACAGGTGCTCATACAAAACGGGCTCGTAAAAAATTACAAAAAATCATGCATACTTACTTTATTATACATACTTTACTTATTTTTTATATCTGTGCAGTACAAAAGAAGTTGGTTAATTTGCTTTGAACTGTCTTATTGTCTCTTTCTTCTGTTATTGAACTTTGGAGAAGACTTGTGGCCCGAAAAACAGCGTCATTTGCACCTCTGGCTTCGAAAAAAGTTTGAAGTTTTTCTACACACTCAATTTAGGTTGACTTCGGAATGTTAAAGGAATTTTTCCAAGAAACGATTATCTGAACTGGAGAGGTGGAAGTCAATAGAAATTTTATGAATCACAAAAACATTGCTCTCTGTAACTGGGGTTTGCTTGTTAAAAGCGAGTTATGCTCCCATAGACTTAACATTGTACTAACCAAATATTTATGATTTTTTCGTTAAATCAGGGGTCTCGTTAAATTAAGGCTTGTTATAAGTGAGTTCGACTGTATATATATGTTATAAACTAAGTTTTGGAGTTGTGGCTAGTAGCATAAAAAAAAAAAAAAAAAAAAAACTTTTGTGTACACATTACTTTATTGGGGTGAATCATTTCCCAGTAGTCCTCACATGGTGGCTACTAGTAGAAAACTCCCTGAAATTTTAGTGTTTCTATGCAATAAATGTCATCTTAGAGAAAAGCTAATTGGGATTTGTGGATTAAATGTAACCTTATTTTGATGTTAATTTGAATTTATCTTGTATTATTGTATCTTGTATTCAATCTGATTTATATGTTCTAAATCTCATAATTGTAAAATATGAGGATTCCTCATATTTGGGTCATATCCTCATATTTTCATCTGAGGAAATTTAATTCAATTTATAGCTCAAGCAATCATCTAATGTTTATTTTAACTGGAGTTTATTATGAGTTACAAATTTAAGTATTTATTTCAAAATAACATGTCAATCAACTTCTAATTTAGTATATTGTTTTGTGAATCTTTAATATTCATTAAGATATTCTGATGGGTGGGGTTTTAATGATTTGAAGTGCTATTTGGAGCAGATACAGAATCTGATTTAGCAACTATGGGAAAATATATTAATTGAAAATGTTAGTATTTGAATCCCAATGAAAAAGGCGTGAGTAAGTTATATAAAATTGAGACTTACCCTTCTTCAGGATACTTATCCATTTCGGTGTAAATCCACAATTTATTTGAATACAATATGCATTAGTTGACGATAGTTTAATTAGTTGAAGATTGTATCCTCTAATTGCTTGATTAAGATTCTAATTGCTTTTCATGCCTCCCTCAATTAAAGAAATTGTAGAGGATTTGTTATCTCAAATGAATAAGCAGTGGTAACACTTTAAGCTATTTAATTCACATTGTTTAAATTGTGAAAAAGAGAGAGCATTTTTCATCCCTCTTCTCTTGAACAACTACATTTTCAGAATGAAAAAATATTTACATTATAAGATAATAAATCAGTAATAATAATTGTAATAGCAATATCATAATAATAATAATAAATCAGTTTAATGTCTATGAGTCACTCAACAAGTCATTATCTTTATCAAGGTTTTCAAGGTTAAATACATCTTTCACATTTGAAAAGATTTATGGCTGAGTTGATTACATTATTTATATATTATGATTGCATTATTTATGTAACTGAGGAAATTATCTTTATCACGGCTAATTAGCTTGATTTATATCCATCAGAAAAAGTTTAAAAAGCATCTATCTTATCAATTTTATAACATATATATGGAGCATTCTCACATAATTTTGGCTTTTAAGTCCCTGAATAATAATTTTTATTTTAGTACATATTCTTGGATTTTTTTTATTTCTTATTTCTGAAATTTTCGATGTAAATTGAAAATGTTTTCTTTATTTAATCCAATGTAAATGACTGTTGCTAAAAATCAATGAACATTGTGGTCCATCTCCTCTTGAATAGATTCACATTTCTGGTTTTATAATAACTCTGTAAAGAAATAACATAGTATCCCTAGCTAGTTTCTTTTATAACTTAAATAATCAGGAACATGCTCTGAAACAGGGTTCCCAGCAACATGGAAAATCCAGAAAGCCCAGGAATTTCAAAGTAGTTAGGAAAATTTAAGAATATATAGGAAAAATCAGGGAATTTACAAATATTTTCAAAAAAGTCTTGGGGGAAAAAATGAAAAATGATTTGAAATTGGTCAAATGGGTTTCAGGGATCACGAATTTCGTTGTATGCTTGTTTGGTCCTGGAATTTTTTGAGATTTGGTCAGAGAAATTGTGAGACATGGACATGTTTTGCTGGTTACCCTGTGAAAGGCAAACATTGCATTCATATCTCAATCACAATACCATCAAGAAAAGAAAGAGGCATAAAACCAAACCAGCTACTCTTTTTAATCCTTGCAAAATTACACAGCAGAGAATTAATTGTAAATAGATTAATTTTCTCATGTAAAAATCTCTTCTTGCATATAAAATAATGTTAATCTTAAATACTCTCTCATGTCAACATTTTGGTATATTTATGTCCCTGAAAATCTGTTTAAAATGGCAAATTTGTTTTTTATACCCAATCACTGTCAAAAATCTACAAAAGTCTCTATTCTCATTCATTTAAAAAACATTGTACAGTTATGGCAGAAAGACATAAGTTCTGTTTTTGGGTAATTCTGGAAAAGTACTTCAAACAGAAAGGGAGGATAGACAATGCAGCATTTGAAATCCTTGGTGGTCCACTGGTCCGAGTCCACCAAAAATTCAATCGGACCACTAATTTGAAAAATTTAATGGTCTGCGGGACCAGTAACTTTTTTTCCCTCTTTAACAAGTAAACTTAAATTTTACCAGCCCTTAGAAAACCACAACCAAACACAAATCACACAATTTTATTTTATACTAGCGAACTTGCCCGGGTACGTAAAAAAACAGCAGGAATTATGAAAAAGCTCTGAAAATCACAATAAGATATAGCGAAAAAAATTTTAAATCGCTTCTCAAATTTTTAAAAGAGAAAAAGGAATTATATATTGTGTTCGAAGATTGCAAGTTGATTCCCTTCACTAATGTGGAAAAATAGTAGCAAATCGCTAAAATGCACTAAAAATCACACACAAAATTCCCGAAAAATTCGAAAATTGCTATACGAAATCCGAATAAATTTTATTGAAATGAGGGCAGAATGCACTTTAGGTCAAAAAATTGCAGCATATCGCGAAGAAACGTAAAAATCGCATTAAAAATCACAAAAAGTTCAAAAATCACGAAAGTAAAAATTTACTATAATTGGATAAAAGTTTCAAATCTAATTCCTTTGACCTGTGGGCTCTCTTAAAATTTATGTTTTGGAAATCATGCTAAGCATTAGATCATGTTACTTTTATTCGTAATTAATTTACTTGGACTCCCTTAAATATAATTATTATAATCCCTTAAGTTAATATTAGTTTTTGTTGCATTAAAATATCACAATTTGTTGATTTTCTGTAAGCAAGTAAACCCTATAGTTTTACAGTGGAAGTCTATGGGAATTTGGCAAAATATTAGAGATATCGCCAAGTTGGCAACAAACTTGGTGTTATTTGGCGACAGAACTAGATTCCCCTACGGTAACCCCTTATAGGTATGGTGATGCATTACATGCTGTTCAATAATCGCATAAAAAATTCGCTAAAATTTCAAAAATCACTGTACGAATTCCATATAAACTTTTTTGAAAAGAGAACAAAATTTACTATATTGGGTTAAAAGAAAGAAACCTTTATTCTTCTCACTTATATGGAAAAATTGCCTCGAAACTTAAAAAAGTGCTAAAAATCACATAAAAAATTGCATTAAAAAAATCTAATCAAAAAATGGGAAATCGAGCTTCAAGGTGCAAAACTTCATATATAGATGTACCTTTTCCCAAAATTTTGTAGCTCTACGTGCAGTGGTCTCTTCAGAACACCGTCGACACACTCGCTCACTCACACACAAACTTCTTTCCTTATTATTATAGATTTAAAAAAAAAAAAAAAATGCATTAAACCTTAGTCAGTTGAAATAAATAATCAGAAATAAAATATATAATTAATGATGATATAGTTTTTCTTTATGTACTTTTATTTAATGTTTAGCAAATTATAATTTTACAATTTATTATGCTGAAAATTTTGGATAACTGCAAAGGAAATTTGGTTTATATTCTAGGAGGTGGGGAAAGGGGGCCATTCAAAGGGTTAAAGGGACTTACTTAATTAAATTTTATGTAGCTGGCCAATGATGATGACTGTAGACCAGCAAATTCTCATTCTTACTGGTCCTTAGGATCAGTGACTTTTTTTTTTTATCCATTCTACCTCTGCAATGTATTCGATAACTGCCATGTAACAGTAATTTCTGTAACATCTTCTACCCACTATTTTGAAATATTGAACTTATATTTATTTATTTCATTGCAGATACTTTTCCCCTGCTTACAACTAAAAAAGTGTTCTGGAGAGGAATTTGTGAAGAATTATTGTGGTTCGTATCTGGTAGTACAAATGCTAATATTTTAAAAGAAAAGGGTGTTCACATATGGGATGCTAATAGCTCTAAAGAGTACATGGCATCAATTGGTTTGTCATACCCGGAAGAAGGTGTGTATGTAAAAATTTATTTTAAAATGAAAATATAGAAACATAGTCTTCAATAGTATATGTTCTGTTTTATATTGATTACAGATGGTAAATTCATCTCTTACCGCTTTAAATTTATGTATTTTAATGTTTTTTTATCTATTTAAATTATCTTCTGTTTTGTAGGTTGACAATGTTTATTTTTATTATTATTACTAACTGTGTAGAGACTCGTTGTGATGCATTTGTATTTTATAAGATTTTTTAAGTGTTTGGGAGAAAAATATTAATCAATCCAGTTTTTTAATTAAAATGCATCAGTCATTAGCTATAAATGTAATTATTATTTATACTTTGCAATTGCTGTTAAATTCCTTAATATTTATTTATTAGTTTTTGAGTATTGATTGATTGATTGAGTCTCCCAGTTTTTCAATGTTTTCTCAAAACTATATTATATATGAGAATACAACAAACTGCAATTGTTTCTAAGAAGCCTATTCCGGAAAAACAGGCAGTCAAAAATTTCTTTAAATGTTATTTTTGACTATATATCATCTAAATAGTTGAATGAAAAAATAGGTGGTTTTTTTTTTTTTTTTTTTTTTTTTCAAAATTGCAGACAAGCCACACTAGTTTTATATGTATTAGTATATATTATTATTTTAAGATGATTTGATTTTTAAACTTTGAGACAAAAATTGACAAATCCTTTTCATCTATTTTCTTTAATATGGACTACACTAAAATAGTCAGACTATTAACCGTTGAAACTCATCATCCAATTTCCAAAATTGTTAACCAAAAATTAAAATATTTTTTTTTTTTTATGATATTCGTTTTTTAATAGATAAATCTTACATTTAAAATAGTTACTATAAAATATTTGTAAACGCAACATGTCAAAGCAATTTAAATTTTAATATTAAATATAGTACAGAACACTCAAAAATCTGCACAACTTGAGATTAAAAGCTTTTCATATTTCAGGTCATTGCTTTGTTTACAATTTAAAGTCTCATCAAGATAGCCCTATCTTTATGAAATAAATATAGGTAATAAATGTTAATAAAAATCAGTTCACAAAATTCTTTGTCTGAAAAGAACACTCCACAAAAATATTTCATATAAAAAATGGGATCCTCACCAATTTAATCATCTTCAAATAAAATCAGGCTTGTTGAAAATAGTCATAATCACCAAATACCCTATTATCTAACTCTATATGTGTAGTGTAAATTTGAATGCACATAAATTTATACATCTAAATTCAATACATTTATATATACTTGCTCATTAAAACAGTACCCTGTTAAAATTTAACAGCAGGTCTTAAATTTCAAGGCGTGATGGCGAGGGGGCTCCCACCCAAAAAATTTTGCCATTTTTCGGAGAATTATGCTTTTTGAAATGGTTATCAAGTGGGAGAATCAATGTAGAACATTCTTACATTTGACATCTTAAAATACAAGAAACCTGTCGTCCATTCAGAAAATGTAAGTTTTTTTCCCTCGATCGACTGACTAATTTTGTGATATTTTTCTGCTACTGATCGATGAATTTTGCAGGGTTTTACTCATGGCAGATAGAAGAAAATCATTGGGGTTTTTTCCCTTTGTGACCCATCAATGACTTTTGTGATTTTCTTTCCTGTGACCAATTGACAAATTTCGCAATATTTTCTGTGGCCGATTGGCAAATTTCATCTTGGGATAGATTGACGAAATTCACAATTTTTTTTTCTGCATTCAAAAGAAAATTTTCTCAAATGGTCTCTTCTTGTGACAGATTCACAAAATTCCTTTTTTTTTCTGTGATTATAACTGAAAAATTTTCCGATATTTTCTGTGAGCTATTGATGTGCAATATTTTCCAGTGATTAATTGGTGAACTTCCAGTTGTTTCTCACGACCAATCAACAAATTTTGTCATTTTTTCCTTCGACAGATCAAGAAAATTCATATTTTCTTTTTCACACAGTCAATCAACATACTTCGCAAATTTTTTCACACTACTAATCAACAAATTTCATAATTTTTTTTCCCTGTACGGCCGATGGACACATTTCTCAATTTTTTCCCCCCACAATCAAAAAAGGAAAATACCAAATGGGCACATCAAAAAGGGGCACCAGGCACTGTCCCCTACCAAATTGGCCTAGAGTCAGCACTAAACGAAAGTGAAATTAAAAGAGCTGCAAAGATCTTGTAATGCACAAAGAGAAAAAAAAAATCTGAACATCATGGAAACCTATTTAGAAACAACAAACTAATTGATCCTTGCACAAAAATTAAGACGACATTTTAAAGTCAACCTACAATTCTTGTTTAATAGAAGAAATGAATCAACAGTTTCCTTTTCAATCTTAGGAAATGGGTTTAAAATTTCAATAGAACTTAGTTCAATCAAATCAAATAAAAAAGTATTCCGGTTTTAGCTGTTTTTTTTCCATAAAGGATATCGATATAATAAAACATTTTTGTTCAGAAATGGATATTGACAATGCCATCATTGTTCATGCAAGTAGTTAAAAATAAAGGCACATTAGAGTTGGCATAGTTTTCTGAAAATGTTTTAAAAGAGCATAATGATATGTTTCCGATTATTTCCAAAGTTATAAAAGTTGCTCTTGTGTTACTTGTCACCTTGTGAAAGAGACCTCTGCACCGAAAATCCAATCAAATCTAAATTCAGACATTCATTTAACTACCTAATTGATAAGAATCCATCATTTGCTGAAAGTTGAAAAATGCGATGTATATATAAATTACCTTTAAAAAAATATATAATACAGGCAAAGTTCTTTAATCCGCACAAGTTGGGACCAAAGGTTGTGCAGATTATGGAATATTGCAGATTATGGAGTATTATGGATTATATGTCATTTTCTTATTTCTGGACACTATTTTAAATAAGATATATAATAATTAATTTAATATGCTTTCTCAAAAAATGTATTTTTCAAATTCTTGTATTAAAAAATTGATTCTATTTATTTTTATATTTAAATTTTTCAGATATTTCTTTTAAAAAATCATTTTTGGATCAAGAATTTGTAAATTTGTTTAATTGTTTACATTCATTAAGCAATGCGAATTATAGAAAATTGCGGATTACGGGAGTGCAGATTATAGATCCTTGACTGTAATTATACATTTTGCATAGCTGTTCGTTTAATTTTTAAAAGTGGTATTAGGTCATGTCTGTGTTAATGTAATACTTTAAATAGCATGTAAAATAATAGTGGGATTTAAATATATATTTTTTTTCTCCTTCCAAAACAGCTCATCTCCTCTCCATTTATAAATGTTGGGAGGGAGACTCCTCTCCTTGGAAAAATTGAATTTCAAGCTCTGAATAAAGCACTAATTTAAAATTTAAAAAATTCTGATTAGATTTTTCGCATAAAAAACTTTTTACAATTTTCCCGAAAACAGGATACTTTATGTAAAAATACAAGTAATTCATTTATTTAACAACTGTTTATTAAAAAAATAATTTTGAGAAATACCTTTATTACGAAGTACAAATTATTAAACTTGTTGATATGTTATAAATAGTAGTGTAGGAGCATAATTGTATATTTTAAATTTTTTCCTTGTGCCTTGCAAACAGTCAGCAATTCTTCTTAAGTCACAAAAGTCTGTGTCATTAGAAATTCAAATATTTATCTTCATGACCATGTCCTTCATTAAAAACTCGTCTAATTAAATATCTGTAAGTGTTCTGCATTATATCTTTTTTTAAATCTGTGACATTCTGAGGAGCTAGTGGTTGATTAGCACAAAAAATCAAACTTAGAATTCACAACCGATTAAAACATTGCTACCCTGATTTCTTTTTCACTGAATCTTACCTGAAGATTTATTTTGTCTATATTGCAAGTAATGTGGAAATTTCAAGTGTTTGCACATTTTTCAGAATTAAGATTAATTATAAACAAATAATTTGCCGAAAAAATGTAAAAGTTATATGTGTGATTTCTCATTATTCATGAACCCTAAAAAGATTCATGGATCAGTTGCGAATGATAACCAAGTTGCTACTAGATACAGTTATATGAATTCATTTCACACTGTACGTTGATTGATTCCAATTTTTTCCTTTTCCTTCAGTACATTAAGAAAATTTTAAGAAATTATAATAATGTCATTTATTCTTTCTCCTAATGTGACCAGTGCCAAAATAATCATTCACCAATTATTTCTTCAAAATTATGTATTTATAGCCACTTTTTAGATTTATTTGCATCTGATGAAATGGCGTGGTCTCTGTTAAACTGTCTATTGTCCAGGATTTTGGTCAGTCAAAAATTTCTGAATTCACATCAAGAAATTAAAAATTTAGACTAAATTTTGATTTAATTAGTCTGTTATTGAATTTTATAATGAATAGCCCCACCCCACCGCCTTTTTTTTTAACTCTGCTAATATGTAGAAGGGAAAGAGAGAGATGGAACGTGTCTTTCCCATTATCATAAGATGATTTTTAATTACACTGGTTTCCAAAAATTAAGGAAAAGCAACAAAAATGGCGATTACTCAAAATGTTACATGCAGATTTTAATAAAACTGAGCCACAATGTACAACACTTAGTAAGGTATAAAATAACATTAAAAGAAATTACCAGACGATTATGGTGTTTTAGAAATTAACACAATTATAAAATAAACAAAATAAATGTGTCACTTTGGTATAGGAAAAGTACCTTTAATATGGAGTATGATCACCTCTAGGAGCAATACAGCGATGTGTGATACTGTTACTTATGTGATCGATAGGTTCGCTGGGAAGTGCGAGCCATTGCTGTTGTAAAGGTGTTATATGTGTGGCAAGGGTCTGAGAAGGGGGGTTGAGAATAGCAACATATCTACCTAAGGAATCCCAAGCATACTTGATGGGATTCAAGCCCAGTTATCGAGCCGGCCATTCCATGCGCTAAATTGTTTGGTGCTGAAGATAACCTTCCACGATGCAAGCACTGTGTGATCTAGCGTTGTTGTCTTGTAACAGAAAATCATTACCTATTGCGATGGCTTAAGGGCACACATAAGCATCAAGAATGTCATCTCTATAGATGTGAGCATTCACAATTCCACGTGGAAAGACATGGAGGTCTTTACATCTACCCAAAGAGATACCATCCCAAACACAAAAACTGCCTCCTCCGTATGAATCTCTTCCACGGATGTTTGATGGATGGCAGCATGTTCCCTGTTCTCTCTAAATCAAACAATGTCTCCTATTGCTTTGCAGGCTAAACTGGGACTGATCCATGAATAGGACATTCCTCCATTGATCAGCCATCCAGTGGACATGTTGGCGTGCCCACCTTAAACAGTCCTTCCGGTGACATGAGGTGAGCAGCACACAAATGGCTGGTCGCTTCGCATAAAGACCACCTTCATGAACCCTTCTACGCACAGTAGATGTTGATACCAACCTTCCAGTGGCTGCAGAAAGGGAGGCTCTAAGATGAGAGGGGGTTGCTGTTCAGGGTTGCCGGCTTTTAGCCAGGCCAAAAAAAAGCCGGCCGGCTTTTTTTGGTTTTAACCAGTTAAAAAAAGCCGGCTTTTATTTTTCAAAAAAAGTGGTTTATAGATAATTCATATAAAATTTGGATTAATTTATTTTTAATACACTTATAAATATTTTCTACTAAAAAAATATAAACTTCTATTAAATTTTGTCAAATAAATAAGTCCTTATAACTGCTAGAATGCAACTGTGAAGGCATTATATCAGAAAAAAATTATAAATATTCAGAAGAATGCATTAAATTAGACTCTAAAGTACTGGTTTGGAATTCTTTATTATAGCTCTACACATACCACACATTTTAAAGATTATATGAAAGAATAAGAAAATGTCTCTCATCAAAATAAAAACATTCTTACATACTGATATTTACTTTTAAAATTGATTAAAACTAAAAAGCATATATGTATTTAATAACTGAAATTATCTTATATAATACTTGAGAACAAACACCCAGTAATAAGCAATTGATATTCTAACTTATAAAAATGATATATGTAAAACGTTTTTCTACTACTAAGCTATTATGTAACTTATTCCAAATATGTCCATATGGACAGATTAAAATCATAGAATGAACAATGTTGAAAGAGAAATTAGGAAGGATATAACATTTGAGGAAATTTTTAGTACATGTAACTGCATAAAATAAAGAGAACAATTAAAAAAAAAAAAAAAAAATTCTCCAAATAAAACTTGTTGAATTAAAATTTTGAAAAGCTAGTTGCTATTTAAAATAGTGCATATATTCATGCATAAACTAATGCATATGTTATTCATAATACTGTTTTAATAGACAGAAATGATGTTTTTATTTAATGACTTTATAGGTGATTTTAAATAAATGCTTATGAGAAATAAAATAAGACTTGTATATTAATATCCCTTAAAATTAGTTAATAAAATATATAACTAAGCAACCATTGTCCTTTTTAATTATATAAAGCAGTAAAAATGAAAAAAAAAAAGGGTGTTAAGGTCAGTGTATACCAGAGAAAGCAATTTGTATGGCCTTTTATTTCAATATTAATGTCTTCATTTTTGAAAAATTGGGTTATATTGATTTCCACCTCAATTAAATGTCTTTAAAACTAATTAAAAAACACATAAAAAGTTGTAATATATAATTAAAATGCTTTACTGTATAAAGGCCAATTTTGGCCAAAAAAAGCCGGTTAAAACCAATAAAAGCCACTGGCATGGCTTTTTTAAATTTTAGCCGGCTTTTTTGCAACCCTGTTGCTGTTACATTTCTTTGTACGCATAACTGCAAATATTGGTCATCAACGCTTATCATAGCTCTTGCCCGTCCTTGGCTGAACCTTCTGGAGGCCGAACCAGCTGTTTGAAATTGTTGCCAAAGCCTATGAACTACAGAAGGACTTACGTTTAGTCATCTGGTCACCTCTGTCTAACTTTGACCTGCCTCCAATCTTCCAATAGCAGTTCTGCAGAAATACAGGGTCATTCATAATTCCCTCCGGGGTTTCGAAACGTTATAGTAAAAAAACGAAGACGAATATGAAAAAAAGAAACATATGAAATTATTCTGAAACTATTCAAGTTTTACTTACATACATTACAGGTGTTCTGTGTGTGAACCCTTGGTCACACGGCATACATCAATGCGATAGTCCAGTTCCTGCCATACTCTACTCAACATGGTACTGTCTATGTTATTGATAGCACGTGTTATCCTTTCACGCAGGTCAGCTAAATCACGTGGCATAGGTTGTACAAAAACCTGGTCTTTCACATACCCCCACAAGAAAAAGTCACACGGTGTTAAATCCGGTGACCGTGGAGGCCACTTTAGAAGAGGTACGTCATCTTCAGAAGCTCATCCAATCCATCGATGAGGTAAGTGTGTGTTCAGGTATTCACGCACATCACACAAAAAATGGGGAGGAGCACCGTCTTGTCCGCTAGCGGTTGATTTCGTCGGGCTCCTTAAAAACGTTTCCCGTACACGATCTACAGTATCCGCAGATAGACCAGGCCGACCACTTCGTTTCCTGTCACATAGGCATCCCGTTTCTTTAAATTTCCGGTACCACACATGAATTGTTTTGTCAGTTGGTCCCTGTTTTCGATATTTATTATGAAAGGCCCGTTGAACTGACACCACTGATTCAGATTTTGCAAACTCCAACACACAAAAAGCTTTCTCTTCGCCTGTAAACGCCATTTTTCTTCAATACGGATGTTACTGCCATCTACCGGAAACTAATTAAATTAAAACTTGAATAGTTTCAGAATAATTTCATATGTTTCTTTTTTTCATATTCGTCTTCGTTTTTTTACTATAACGTTTCAAAACCCCGGAGGGAATTATGTATGATACCTCTAGGTCATACTAATAAATTGGCTATCTCAGTTTTCTTACCTTATAATCACAGCGACACCTGCAGCCATATTCTCTAGCATGCATTTTTATGCTCCTCACAGATGACGCAATACGATTGCGACACCACTAATTTGCATTTTGTAACTTTATTCAGCATCTTTTAGTTAACAACATATGCAAATTTCATACAGATTGGTTTCTTTTTGAGCAAGTTACCGCTCTTTTTGTGATTTTTCCTTAATTTTCGGAAACCAGTGTATATGCTGTGAAGTTATCTATAAGCTTGAAAATTTATTGTGAATACATAGTGGTCGGGGATATAAATTAATGGATATATATTCTATTGTGATATCCGATATTTATTTTCAAAGCATCATAGTGCATGATATTTTTATATTTTAAGTCAAAACAAGAGTAAATAATTTTTTCAACTTTTATTGATTGCGTCGTTCTATAAATAAACTTTTGCCTCATCAGTAACTTTTTTTCTTTTTGCCCCCCCCCCCCCCCCCCCTTCCCTCAAAAAAAAATCCATGCTTTATGTTTGAAGTTAAAATTTTAAATGTAGAACCAATAGTGATGTGAAACAATATTAATTTAGAACTTAGGCTAGACATTGAAGAATGAAGTATAATTTAGATAATCATTAATCAGTTATTTGCAGTTTCCTTAGAAAAAATCTTTTCTTGTTTTGAATTAGTTCAGTTTAAACCATATTACACGTTAGAGAATAAAACAGCGGACAAGGTTACATTTAATTAAAATTTTTCTATTAAAAAAAAACTATTCTGTGTTTACAATTCTGATGTATAAAAATATAAAATTTTCTTTATACTGAATCCTGTCTGTAGTTTGTGTTTGATGAGCGTAAAATATATATATATATTTCTGATTTAAATTAATTAATCTTCAATTTTGTTGTAAGTGAAAGAAGAAAAATTCATATAGGATATTGTTTAATTATGTTTTCTGTTAAGTACAGTATGTTTTAGTTACTAATATATATTAAGTACGAAAATATTTAGAATCAGCCGTATGTTGACTATTTTGAAAAATCTGACAGATATCGAAAATATCATTGTGATAATACTATCACAATTCTTTTATTTTGCATGCTTTGTTTGAGTTTAACATGCATGCCATGTTGTTTAGGCCTACTCCGATCACTTTTTTCCTCGCTGATCGCGGTAATCTTTCTTTTGCTTGCTACGGCTCTTCAGCGGAGCGTTTTCTCCATGATGTTTCTCCAACGAGATCGCTGCTTATTGTATGCGCATGTTAAACTGAAACAAAGCACGAAAAAATAAAAGAATTGTGATAATATTATCACAATAATGATACCTACAAACCCTATGGATATACCGAATTATTTTTAATTTAAAGTCTAGTTGTGTGAATGTTCGAATTTTATAGGTAATTTAAGCATTTCTCTCTCTCTCTTTTTTTTTTTCCGCAAGTGAAACTTATGTTGTGCACGAAAGAAATATTTTGATGACTATTTATATAAATTATACAATATGTATGTGTGTTTCTTCTTAATAGAAGAATTTTAAAATTTATATATATTTTTTAATGAAATACAACTAGTATATAGGAACACAAAAGAGTAAAGCATTTACATTTTCTCATATCGTTATATGCACACTTACATGTATCTATTTTGTCTTAAATGTTTTCTGGGACATTCTTTATCATGTATGTTATAGATAACTACAACTTCTATTTTAACATTTCTGTTTCCACAGACTAAAATAACTATGCTAAATTAAAATATGGGGTTTTTCCTTACATTTAATGTATAGTTTGTATATTTTATCAGCTGATGAGTGAGTACATAAAAGAATTTATGTGTCTTATGTGAGACAGAGCTTCAGTCCTGCATGTGATGCAATAAATCCTTCTATTTATTGACTCATAAGCTGTTAAAATATAACCTATATATTAAAAATAAGGATAAGTGTTATATTTCAATTTAGCCTAGATTAGATGCTTTTGTTTGATTAAACAGTAGCTAGCATGATGAAAAAGTGGTAATGTTAAAATAAAGGTTTAAATTTCTGTCTCACATGTCCCTTTTCATCAATGTACAGAATTTTCTTAAAATTCTCACTTTATTTCATTAAAGGTGATCTGGGTCCTGTATATGGCTTCCAATGGAGACATTTTGGAGCTGAATATCAAGATATGAGAACTGCTTACACAGGAAAAGGTGTTGATCAGCTGGCTAATATAATTGAAACTATAAAAACTAATCCAAATGATAGAAGATTGGTGTTATCTGCTTGGAATCCTGCTGGTTTGTATATTTTCTCTATGTTTTGAATATATGACCAGTTTAACAAATGTATGTTTTGATTTAAAATACTTGACCCAATATTAACATTGGAACAAATTTAAATGAATTGAAATTTAACATGCTTTAAAATAAATAGAAAATACTATTTGTTAGTTTTATGTTTTTATAGAAAGGTTTTTGGCATTAATTTTCACAAATATTAACATGCAAGTTATTTCATTTGTAATTTTTAAAGATAAGTATGGAAATAAGCTTCAGCATATTAAAAATGATTTGTGATTTTTAAAAATTATAAAATAACCATAAATCAAAATCTTAAAAGATGTCATTCAACACAAATAAAAATAGTATTAAAACTATCTCATATAAGTTGTCAAATGCCAACTATGAAAATAAAATAAGTAACAAAATTTCACTTAAAATTTTTTCATGTGATATAAATTTTCTTAGAAAATTAGAAATGTAATCTTCAGGAAAACGTCAAATAAAATTCACTATCTTTTATTGATTATTAATAATATTAATAACCTGCAATTTAAACTGCAAATCTTGGGGGGGGGGGGGGGGGGGGTATACTGTAGACCATGATCTGTAGCGAAAAATATTTTAAACAACTATTGCATTTTTAAGATAATCACCTTTTTGGAAATCCAGGTTCATAAGTCCTTGAATAATTAAAGACAGGCACAAAATAAATAACTCTGCAAATTTGAAGACAGGATGAGTTTATTGGATATGGACATGAAATATGCAAATGCCAGAGAGGGACCCTTTATGTTAGCTGTTGACAGTACGATGTATAGAGAAGGAATGATTAATTTGTCAGAAATTGTTGCCAATGTGTCGAGCCAAAATCTTGGTACCCTGGACCATTATAACCCCAAAGATATTATCACCTAATGCAACTTTGAATTTAATAAAAAGCCAAAAAGACCGTTGATTGGCGTTTTAATATTTCAACGTACAAATATGAATGCCAAAGCTAAATGATGGGAAATATGCATTTAGAAGCAGCAACGGAGATGCAGGGCACCGGTTTTAATATAAACAGAGTATATGTTTGCGGCGGAAAATGCATCTGTATTGGCTATCCAAATGAGAATGAACAATGCTAGATTACTGCTGCAACAGGGACATATGGTCAAAGAATATCTTTTTTTTTTTATATATATTTGTTAACCGAAGGAAAATATGCTCGAACAGTTAATGATTTTAGGATGAGAAAAAGATTTGTTTTTGATTTATTTTATTAACGGCTTTGGCTGAACTTGGGAAAATTAAATAACTGAAAAAAATAAAGTGCAAGAGAAGAAGAAATAGATATATTCTTTTTAGAAAGGAAAGGAAGTTTTGATTCAATTTATAATTATGAAAGGAGAAATTAAATTTTAAAATGGGGAATTCAGACCTGCCAACTGCTACGAAAAAATCGTAGTTGCTACGATTTGGACCTATCAACTACGATGCTACGAAAATCGGTCTTAAACTACGATTTTTTGCAAAAAACACAAACGCATTTTTTGTTTCTAGTTGCGATTTTTATCCCGCACAGCATATTTTTCAGGAGTGATTCTGTTGCGAAATTTCTAAAATTTCAAAGTATTCATTTCCGAAAGTTTTAAAAAATTGGCCATTAGTCCGAAAATTCGGACATTAAAAAATGCTCATGGGAAAAAAAATCTGGGATGCAAAACAAACTTCTTAACATAAAACATTCTCTTTACGTACATTAACCACGAGTGAATCGTGTTTCTGTAAATATTTATACAGGAATTCGCTTCCTTAGAAACAAGGTGCCATTTTAAGAATTTCTGGAAAAGAGGAGGGGGGTGGGGTTCTTTGAGGGGCAAGGTTTGAAATAGTGTGCAAAATCGCACGATTTGCGATAAACTACCGCGAATTTCGACAAATGACCGTATAAAAAAAATCAATTTTGTCAACTGGTAGCAGAAGAAAATAAATTTCGTCAAAGGATCGTGGTAAAATGTAGTATTCAAAGGATTGTGGTAAAAAGTAGTATTGATTTCAGGGGGTGGCCCGGGGGCAGGGAATGTCCCCCCCCCCCCAGAAGATTTGAGATTTTGTGTTTCAGTGGTTTGAATTTGGTCAAAATGTCGCAGAAAGAAAACGCGAATGTCGTCAAAAGATCAGTAAAAAAACGCAAATTTTCACCGAAAGATCGCAGAAAGAAAACACTAATTTCGTCAAAACGATCGCGGGAAAAAACGCAAAATTCGACAAAGGATCGTAATGAAAAATGCGAATTTCGTCAAAAGTTCATGGTAAAAAGTGCGGATTTCAACAAAGAATCGTCATAGAAAAATGTGAATTACGATTGCGGGAAAATTGTTAATATTATGAAATGATCGCAGGAAAAAATTCCGAATTTCGTCAAAATTTACTGCACTGGGCTAAAAAATTGGAACCAGGCTCCTTTTACAAATGTAAAAAAAAAAAAAAAAAAAAAAACGCTGCAAAACGGAAAGAAACTCTAAAAATCATATAAAAATTTTCAAAGGAAAAAATTTACTATATGAGTTGAAAGACTGAAACCTTATTCCTTTTACAAATGTCAAAAGATGGCTGTGTAACACGAAAAACCAACCAACCAACCTCCAGATTAATTAAAATTGTGTGTGCTACGATTTCTCATTTTCAAAGGTTGGCAGGTCTGGGAATTTAATTTTAAAAAGAAGATAAATAATGATATGTGATGATATGTTATATTCAACATCACATATCTCTCCTTCTTTCCCAGAAAAACTAACATAACCCACTAAATTTTTGGCTGGACACACTTACATGAAGTATATTAACATTACACTGGCACATACATAGTAAAACACAAAGTTGCAACTAAAATATGTGTGCTGTGTCCTAAGAAGGCGGTAGCGATGTTCGAGGGTGTTAATCTTCGAAGGCTTAGCAATTTATATTCTCTTAGAATTTAATAACATGAAATTTATTTTATATCACAGTAAAAAATATTCTGGAGTAATGATAAGTTGCTATATACACAACAATGTAAAATTTGTTGAACTAAGTTTATGTAACAGAAATAGTGTCTATGAGAAGGTGGCAGCTAGTCTATTAAGTCCACAGGCATTGCATCACTTGAACGGAAAGCGCTGGTCTTATCTCCGAGATAAAGATCTCCTTTTCCCGCGACGGCACCCTGGTGGCCTGTCGCCGCTGATTCGAGTATCATTCCCCGGTATGAGGGATCGTAAATTCCGGCCCTTTCGGCCTTCAAAATCTTCCACTCCAAAAGTCGCTCTTCCAACTCCAGCCAAAATCTAAACTCTCCTCCGCATCCTCTCGTATATATCTCTCAATTATCTTCCTCTCAAAACAATAGTGGGTTTCTCAGCCACTAACTGTCCGTTCTTTTTAAGAACCTCCCAGGGGCCTTTACTCTTGTCTCCTGAGTGGACATATTAAGAAACTCCTCTTTTGCACGTGGATCCTACGATCATATGTTCTCGTGAGAACGTATGTGAGTTCTCTTCCCACGCTCAAAGATCAAACAAAGTGCCGGCTGCTCTTTAGCATTAGCAAACTGTCGCCGATTGTCAAATGTCCAAGAGCGATGGTGACTGAGTAGTATCTTTCATCTTGCTGTGCGTCTTACTGGACTTTAACATATTTTTACTCTATTTTAGAAAAGCATTAGTTCTTTCTATATGGCGAAACTGATATAGTTCAGATCTTTACAACCACCCCCCCCCCCCCCTCCTTTTAAAAGAATATTTTGGACGCAGGACCAAATATTCTGGAAAAGAGAAAGGTGACTCAAAATTTATATGAATGGCTCACATGCAAAAAAAAAAAAAAAAGAAAAAAACTTTATTTGCCTGTCTGCCCCTTCACAAAAAGTATTCATTATACACTCTGTATAATATTTTACACTTATTCTATTTCAAAACACTTCACATTATATTATTTTTTCAAACATTAAAAGGAATGATACCGTACTATATACAATTTTCTTTTTTTTTTTTCTTTTCAAGATTACTCTGCCCTACTCAAAAAATCTATTTGGACAATGTCCTTCCCTGGCCTTTGTACTCTGGCATATTGGTCAGGTTGCAAAGTATGTGCCCTTTTGAGCGGTTTACGAGTCATTTTGTTTTTGCTATTCCTAGATGAAAGCGCACTGCTATCCGTTTCTATTAAACTCTTCTTATCAGTGCAGCTCTTTAATTTTTTTATGGCAACTATTCTCGTAGCCCCAACTTTTCCCGTAGTCTTTCGTTTATTTGTCAAATGCCTCTCTGAATTTTGCCGATTCTCTTGCCTTTCACTGATTTCTTTTTGATCAATTTCCTTGTTTTTATCTAACTCTTTCCTGTTTTCTGTTTCCCTTTTAGATTTTGACAATGTATTTATCTCCGTTATTTTAACTACCACTGGCTTTCTCGGATTTTTGTTTATTTTTACCCTGATTTTGGCTTCTAAATCTATGTTCGTGCTTTTTTGTCCCGTTTTCCTGTTGCCAATTCCTTTCCATTTTTGCCTTTTCAATCTGTTCATGGAATTATGAGTGTTAAACTTTTCTCCTTGCCCAGCAATTTTCCAGACCTTTAATCCTTTATTACTTTTCATTTTCGTATTAATTTTTCTAGCACGTTTCGCTTTATTTGCTTTCGCCTGTTTTTTATTTTTGGGGATCTCTATAAGTTCGTCCACCCTTGCTATTTTTTCTTTCCCTTTCGTAATGTCTTCCCAACTATCAGTTTCATTTTGTTGACCGTTTGTTCCTAAATCTAGTATTTGTTTCCCTGGTTTAAAATCCTTTTCTACTGTTTTGCCTAAATTCTGTAATTCGCACTTTTTATTTTTAACTGAGTTTTCACTCTCCCTTCTGACTTTTTTACTGACGTCCTGCGACTTAACCTGCTGTTCCCTCATTTTAATCCCTTCTATCCGAGATGAATCTCTGAACAGCTTTCCTTGTCCAGTACTTTGCCTATTTTGTATGACTTTTACCGGTATTTTTGACTTCTTGTCTTCGCGAGTTATGTGTGTGTCTGAGTTTCTTTTAATCCTTAAGTTTTTGACCTCGCCTGACAGCTGTTTCTCTTGGTTTTCTGACCCATAGACTTTTCTTTTATTTCGTTTTAGAACACTGTCTTTTGTTCTCCCCTCTTTCTCCAAGTTTGACGAATTCGTCGCTATTCTGTTTTTCGGATTACCGTTATAATCCTTTTCCGTAACGCCCGTTTGTTTTTCCAAATCCCTATCGCCTCGAAAGTTTTCTGACCTGGAAATCGATTCCTCACGCGACTTGACTATGTTTTGTGCATTTTTACAATCCGTCTTACTTTTTTCCCTTAAGCTATAAGTTTCATTTTCAAACGGTATTTTGTCATTCTCATTCGACTCCTGTGCGAGCGGTTGTAAAGAAATTGGTTCCTCCTTTTCGCTCACGTTCAACTCATCGACTGCCGTGACATTTTCCGTACTAATCTCTTGTGATTGACTCACCCCTTGAATGCACCGTTGAAAGTTTCGAATGCTATTGGTTTTGTTTTCTCTGGCCGGCTGTTTAGTTTTTTTGCGCTCATACGATTTGATTAATTCTTGTGTTCTGTTTCCAAGGATATAGTAATCCAAATCTGACTCGTTGTATGTGATAAGTGCTTTAGTTGTTATCACCGTTTTATCCGCTAATTCTAACTTTATTTCCGCAACCGGAAGCTGTTCAAGTTCCCTGTCCAGAGGTTGTCTTAACCACTTAATTTCTCCGTTTAATTGCCCTTTATTAATGAATCTTCTTGGACATAAATCATCCATGGCTCCGGTATCACGTAACATTGTAATTTCTACTCCATTTATCTTTCCCTTACTTAAATATGGTTCGAAACCTTTATCTAATTTCGTACTACACCTAACATGATGTACCGTGCTTATTTCTTTTTCCGATCTTTTTAAATCTGGACAGTCTCGTATCCTATGTTTTGGACTTCCGCATTGAAAGCAAGTGCTTTGTTTTGTTTTTCCGAAAACTTTTTGCCTTTCCCTATCGTCATTTTTCTCCCGCCAATTAAATTTATTATCGGCATTTTTCCTCGGGTCCCTTTCCTCGTAACCCGTGCGATTGAACCCTTTTTCGCTGTCGTTTTCCGCATATCTTGGTCTCTCGAATCTTTTTTCCCCGGGGGGTCTGGCATACCCTTTCCAGGACGTCGCGCCAATTATTGCTTCATACCCGTCCAAATCTTTTGTGAGTTTGTCTGGTTTTTTATACTCTGCCCACGAATCGATAAAATGATTTTTAGTTTCGATCGGCACTCTTCGTTTAATTTGTTCCGTTATAAGCAGGTCTTTTAGCTCCTCTAAGGTTTTGATGCCCAAACCATCAAGCCACCCGTCTTGAAAACTATTTAATTCGAAGATTAAGTCTTTCCATGGGGTGTTTGTATTTTTTTGATGCCTCATTAATTTTAAATGATAGGCTTCTGCTGTTAACCTATATCGTTCTAAGAGAATTTTTTTCACGTGAGCATAATTGTCCACGCTGTTAGACGGTTCTCGTAAAATTAATTCAGAAATTTCTATGGGCAATAAAGCTAAAAGATGAGTTACTAGATCATCTGACTCGATCCCCGATCTTTCTGCCTGTCTCTCAAATAAATTTAAAAATAAAGTTATGTCTGATTTGTCTGGGTCGAACGAATGCATAATAGATTTTATGTTTAATTTTGGGCCTCTATCAGAACAATTGCTCGCGCTTGAACTGCTTCTCTCTGTGCCTTGCGTTAATCTTAATTCTTCTAGTTTGAATTCTCTTTCTTTCTGTCTGTCTGCGTTGTCTAATTTAGCTCTTTCTAATTCTAACTGTTTCTTTTCGCGGTCCCTTTCTGCCTTCTTGCGGTCTTTTTCTGCCTTTTCGCGGTCTTTTTCCCTAGCTAAATTTTCTTCTCTATCT
The DNA here is from genome assembly GCA_963932465.1 of Maratus speciosus. Lineage (NCBI taxonomy): Eukaryota > Metazoa > Arthropoda > Arachnida > Araneae > Salticidae > Maratus > Maratus speciosus. The sequence continues at coordinate 349,287,720 of OZ010794.1, forward strand.
TGTACAATGTACCTGGCTTGCGTTAGCGCAAGGTCCTCGTCGTAGCTATCTGATTGCTCAATTTTTTGGATGATTATTTGCATTGTATCTCCATTCTCAAGTGCTACACCCAATTCTGCTGCTAAATTCTGTAAATCAACTTTTCTGCAATGTTTTAATGCGGTCACCTTTGTCATAATGAAGCCTTATTTTTAACACAATTTCAATAATTTACACCAATCATTTCCTCGGAGAATTTAAAGCCTGTCAATTAACACTATAAAATATGTTTACATAAACAAATTTTAAATACAAATACAGGATATAAAGTATAAATTTACAATATCTGTGAAATTTTTTGGATACCTTCCCCTTTTGTTAAAAATAACCAATGTGCAAGATAAATTTTTCTGTTAAAGTCCCTATACACACAGGATATAACACAATATATAGTAAAATCTTATAGAAATTGCACACATATATTTCGAATAAACTTTTCAAAATTTTCAAATCTGAGCACTTCTTTGCAAACCATGACCAGTGTAATCAGTGTTCTAACCATAAATTTCTAGAAAATATCTTTATTCAGTAGTTTAACTAACATAAATTAATTTTCCTCACAATTTACATGTAATATTACACTACTTGCATCTCTAGTTTTAAAAAAACCTGTTCCCCTGAGCCTTTTTTTTTTTTTTCGGCTCGCTACTGCAATCTCCCCTGAAAATTTTCTCCGCTTCCTTTCTTAGAAACAAAATTTTCCTTTGTATTCGTTTCGAATATAAACCAGATTTTAATCTGCTCCCTAGCTTGAGCTATCTTAAATGCCTATGAATTTGCCTCTGTTATACTTGGCTTGATGCCCTTATCTTAATGTTTACTTTACAAATTACAAAAAAATTTACTATCTCACAATTTTAGATCCCGAATTTAAAACATTTAAATTCTACTAAAACAAATTTGAGAGCCATTCAAAAAAATAATGAGCCTACCTGCTCTGTTGTGTTGAGGTCCCGTCACAGTTGCTTTGGCCAGTGTGCTGCCGTTGAAGTATCAGTCACTCTCTTTGTGTCAGGGTCAGGACTTTCCGAGGGAGTCTGTCGGTTGTCGGCTCTCTCCGTCTGGCTTTAGGTGGATCTCCTGGATGTCCCTTTGCTCTCTCCTGGGTCGCTGGACTGTTGACTCCTTCGCAGTGTTGCGGCTATGACGTTGTCTTGCTGCTCGATGCTCAGCTCTCTTTTGTTTTTAATCACAGACTGCTAACAATCTCATCTGTACTATTTTTTGCACATAAAAGTTCGTTTCGTTGGCTGCCACCAGTTGTGCCGTGTCCTAAGAAGGCGGTAGCGATGGTCGAGGGTGTTAATCTTCGAAGGCTTAGCAATTTATATTCTCTTGGAATTTAATAACATGAAATTTATTTTATATCACAGTAAAAAATATTCTGGAGTAATGATAAGTTGCTATATACACAACAATGTAAAATTTGTTGAACAAAGTTTATGTAACAGAAATAGTGTCTATGAGAAGGTGGCAGCTAATCTATTAAGTCCACAGGCATTGCATCACTTGAACGGAAAGCGCTGGTCTTATCTCCGAGATAAAGATCTCCTTTTCCCGCGACGGCACCCTGGTGCCCTGTCGCCGCTGATTCGAGTATCATTCCCCGGTATGAGGGATCGTAAATTCCGGCCTTTTCGGCCTTCAAAATCTTCCACTCCAAAAGTCGCTCTTCCAACTCCAGCCAAAATCTAAACTCTCCTCCGCATCCTCTCGTATATATCTCTCAATTATCTTCCTCTCAAAACAATAGTGGGTTTCTCAGCCACTAACTGTCTGTTCTTTTTAAGAACCTCCCAGGGGCCTTTACTCTTGTCTCCTGAGTGGACATATTAAGAAACTCCTCTTTTGCACGTGGATCCTGCGATCATATGCTCTCGTGAGAACGTATGTGAGTTCTCTTCCCACGCTCAAAGATCAAACAAAGTGCCGGCTGCTCTTTAGCATTAGCAAACTGTCACCGATTGTCAAATGTCCAAGAGCGATGGTGACTGAGTAGTATCTTTCATCTTGCCGTGCGTCTTACTGGACTTTAACATATTTTTACTCTATTTTAGAAAAGCATTAGTTCTTTCTATATGGCGAAACTGATATAGTTCAGATCTTTACATATGTATAATATAGATAAATGAGCTCATAAAAACATTTTAAGCATATGCATTGATGAATAAAAATATTGAGATTTAAATTCTCAAATATAAAATACATGGTATACCATTATCAACATATTTGTTGATGAAAATATTGTATAAAATCTCTTTATTACATTAGAGATCACAATCTGGAATTTCCGCTGTGCACAGGGTAAAAATATAATAGTTCCAGATCTTTCATCTTGCTTGATTTTTAAGTCCTCAAGCTAAAATTGGGCATGCCATAAAATGTTGGATATGTTCCAACCAATATATTATGTTAAAATATTAAATCTCAACACAGAAATTTATATGTTATGCTAAAATAAAATTAGTAAGTAAAATAATATGTAATACACGGCATAAGTATGGCAATATAAACTTGACAACACATAAAATGTCTAGTGTGGTTAAAAACATCAATTATTTAAATAAGTAAATACAATAAATTTGCTTAATGTTTTCAAAATTTCATAAAGTTTTTTAATCTTTAAGAAAAAAAACTGAAAAAAATTATCAAAATCTGTTACAGGTAAAAACTGTTTATGTGAAACTCTGAAGCATTTGTTATAAAGAAATGCAGTAGTATGATAATGGTAAATTTTCTCTTGGATGTACAGAAATGTGTAGAGAAATGTGTATGTGAAGAGAGGTGCTTTTAGAGAGTAAGCTTGTACAGTTAGAATGCAACTATTAATTAGACTTCAATTGAAGATAAAGCTGGTATAAACACCAACAAGGTTGCAATTTCTTTGCGACTGTGAATAAAATACTCTCAAAACCAAAAGATTAAAAAAACTGTGAACTAATATTAACAAATAAAAAAATATGCCTTGAATAAGAGGAGTAATATTAAACTGAATGTATTCCTTAAATGAAGTGGCAATTGTGTGTAAATGTGTAATAGGCATACAAGAGTGTAAATGAAGTGTGTTCATCCGTTCTTGAAAAAAAAAAACTAATATCAGCAATTAAAATTTAATTTAGAATCCTAAAAATGAGCAAGATTTGCGTTACATTGAAATATCTGTAAGTGGGAGACTTGAAGAGGGACCAGTGACGTGAAAATTGTTTTTTATGACATCTAGAAATATGTAAATGATACAATGTAGTGTTTAAATTAGGAATGGTAGAAAAATGTTTAAGATATTTGTATATATCTACAGAATGAAATATTTACACCTTAATCCTTGTAATTTCATCAAAGGAAATGTGCATTATCAGGAGTCTAATTGATTCCTATTAAATCTTAATATTATAAATATAATATACTCGCCATAGCGGCATGATTTAATAATGCACATTTTTTTTTTTTATTTGAACTGTAGACAAATTTAGGGAACCATGAGTAAAATATGATGCAAAATAATAATTGATATGAAAAATATACTTAAAATATGATATCTGTGATATTTAAATAAAGGAGATTATGTTTATGTGATAAGGAATATTATGTTAATATCAAAAGGAACACATTGCATGGTACAAAAACATTGATTGAAATTGTGTATAATGTGTGTAGTGTGTGATATGCACTACCCGAATATAATCTCGACAGAAATTACTCAAAATGGCATGCTCACCACATAATAGTTTGCAAGTATCACGAAAGGAACGAAAAGGAAAACGTGTGTAGCTTTTGACAATTGCAATGAATTAAAAAAAGAACAACAGAAAGTTACATTTCCTATATAAATATACAACAGTGCGCGTGTAAAGTATAAACACTGGAAAACTCTGAATGTTAGCTCTGAATGGTAATGTGAAAGAAAAAAAATAAAAAGGGCACAGTTGTATGTCACCAACATGGTTATAGGATATGGTAAAGCAGTATGAAAAATCATAAAGATTATTGTACATTTCACTTACGAGTAAGTACTGTAAAACTACTTTACCAAAATAATAACTTCCGAAATTGAAATGATAATGATGATAAATTTGCTAATAAAAGTTAATGAAAGAAAAAAATACTGTGTACCATATATTAAAATTAATTAAAAGAATATTTTAAAGAATGAGATAAACAAATATCATTTGAACTTGGCGAGAGGTTGGCGACCAGCACCACAAAATAACAACCAGGCGCAAAAGATAAACACTTTCACAAAATCATCCCCGGCCGTGAATAATCAAATGAAAGGGTTTATAACACTCAAAAAATGTTATGGTTGAATTACTAATACAAAACTTAAAAAATAATTTTAAATGTAAAATAGTGACTCTAAAATTTAAAAAAAATAATGTATATGTAATAAAGATGGTACATGAATGCTGAATTGTGTGAATGATAGTAAACAATTGTGTATTGTACTGAAAGGAGGAAAGGAAATGTGTATTAAGTCAACTTGTCCTGCAGTGTTAGTATATTTAATAACCGTCAAAATTATTTTTATAATCTCTTCTTCTTTTTTTTAATTAAGTTTACGCTGTAAACCAAAAAGATACTAGCAAAATATTAAATGCTAAATATCCATTTATATTAAGCTGAAATTAAACATAAAGTTTCTTAAATGATAAATATAATAGGGCTGATAGTGTTCAGTGTATGTATGTAAGATAATGAGAAAACTGAAAAAGAAGAATGTAAACATTATAGAACTACGCATTTTTAAATGTTTATATCTAGCAAAATATTGAATAAAATGTTTCTAATGCACACTATATATATATAAACTTAAAAATTATGTACAAAAGGACTTTCTATTTCAAACCCATTTGTACAATGAATTGAAAAGAAATGCAGAAGTGCAGTACATCAAATTAATGGAAAATTAAATTTAACTTTAAGAAATACGCCTCTTCAATATAATGAATGATATGAACTGATAAAATAATATAATACAAAATATGATAAAATAAAGTTTAATTTTGTAAAGAATTATATGTCATGTGTGTGCAGATGTACGAAAAAAAATGTCAAATTGCAACACGGGTGGTTGTGAATTCAGAAACGAGAGATGTGTTAATGAAAATTATCTCAACATTAAAGTATCCAGTGTAAATAAATGAAAAAGAATTTCGAAAACTTACTGAAATGTCTGATTAAATAACCAAAGTGAAAATGAATGTAAATAGCATGATACAAACAAAACTGAAAGTTCATAAAGAAAAGGAAAAAGAACACATCTACAATATACTGAATTGACAGAAGGTCACAAACTATATATAAGTATAAATGTTATACCATGAGTTTACCTAAGCGGTTTATAACTAAGTATGTGTACCATAAAATAAAAATTATTTTTTTGGCAAAAAGATATTGTAAGTGAGGTACCAGAGAAAAAAGATTGTTTTATAATAAGGCTCCAAAACATATACAGAAAGTTTGTACTTATTATGAACGGAAAATGTAAAATGAATATTTAAAAAATTACAGAGAAAAATTTTGCATAAACTGTGAAAGCATTTAAAAATGTTAAAGATAGAAGGATACAGCGGCACGCGTATAAAATTATAAAATTCTTAAACCTCAATATTAATGTCTGCCAACTGTAAATATATGTGTATAAAAATAAGTAGGGCATCGCTGTACACAACTAACAAATTATAATTAAAGAAATGAAAATGTGTGTGTGTGTTTTGTAAAAAAATCACAGGAAATGATATTAGAAATGTGCAAAGCACGTTAATTTCAATTAAAGATAAAAATGTTCTGAATAATGAAAGTGAGAAAAACAATCATTAACAATCTATACTTAAAAGTAAAACAATGAATCATTGTGTCTTAAAAATATATTCAACTGGATAATTTAAAATAAAAATAATATATCTACATTTTTTTTTTTTTTTTTTTTTGCACATATCTGTGTAAAATTATGTCCGCACCAAAACTTCAATAACCCAAATTTAGGTAATTTAATAATGCATATGAAAATGCGAATATCAAGATAAAATAAATCACCATTATTGTTAGTCTAGAAAGTAACCTCGAATGCTAGGTGCTTGAGATGAAACGCAATTTGTACATAGGGGCCAATATTATTTAAACTTGATGCACTTGCAAACTGCGCAAAATATTTAACTTACAACACAGATATAAATGAAATACATATTCCCTTGAAAAAATCTATCAAGGAATACACAAAAAAAAGTCTTTGTGTGTCATTATGAAATATTAACACATCAGTTAATATATATAAAATATATTAGTAGTAAATGTTTTAGCTAGAATAATAATAGCACACAAAAATAATTTTGAGTAAGTATAAAAATAAAAATGTCAACACAAACTTAAAATTCTTCATTCCTAAGTTGGAATTATATTGGAAATTACACCTTTAAAAAAAAATATCAGTACTAAAAGTATTCGAAAGCATCCAACATTTGTCTCTCTTTATCAATTGTAAGAAAGGCTTGTACAAATAATGTCCTGGGAAAATATTTATCCATATAGCACGAAATTGGACAGAAAAAGATTTTGATAATTTGTAAGTCACCTTTCAATTATCTTAAGGTACTGAAAACAGTATTTTTATCAAAATTATATATGTACTAGACAAGAGAGACTGTATGTGCCTTTAAAAATAAAAAAAAAGGATTTACATTGTAGCAAAATTATTAACAAAATATTACTTACCATTTATAGTCAAATGATTAAGCTAAAAACTTTTTTTTTTAAATATGATCAGTAGGTATTAAAATGTACACAAAAATCATACAAATATAAAATGTTAGGCTTCTTTTCATATAATTATACTACCATATTTATATTTAGCCCTTGTGATAAATATCAAAATTTATGCAAAGAAATTTATGTAAACCAGCATAATACTTCATTAAAATATTTTACCTAAGGGCAATTAATTATGTTTGACATTGTAACATGAATATTGCTAGCTCACTTACCTCTGAAATCATATTATATAGCTGTTGATAGTTCTGCATCGGAAAAAATTGTGGCACAGATATCAATGAAAATTACGAAATGTGCTTAGGAAGAGATAAAACGACAAATGCAAGAAAAATTAGTTTATATTTAAAAATATTTAGCACGGATTGAATTAAAACAAAAGTATTAACTTAAGGACTTAGGAATATTTATGAACTTGAACACTGTAATAATTTGCTAAAATAAGAATAAAAATAACTTACACAAAATCTCTTCCTGTGCACATAGTATTTATCATCATGAAAATCCGTAAAAATCATAATATTATGGACTAAAACTTCATAATATTTCACGGTTCATTTCACACATTTTTTTCCTTTTTTTAAAAAAAATCGTTGATATATTTTTTTTATGATACTCAGAAAAAATCACTAAAATATACTCTTGACAGATCAATTTTTATTTTAAATATTTGACTGATAGTAGCAATACGTGATATCTGAGCCATTTATTCATTTGTGTGTCCTAGTCCTATATGAATTTTTGTATAGTGTATATTTGAAACTATTCTGGTGATCATGAATCACAATATTCAAAAGATGACACAATTAAAAAAAACTGCTTCCCTGCACTCTTAATCAAAAGTAACACTTTGTTTAGAGAACAGTTGTTTGAGTTTTAAAGTGCTACACTTTGTGAATTGAAAGAAATCATCTTAAAAATACTTTCGACGAAAAAGAACAAAAAAAGATGCACTCATAGTACTTGATTCATTAATTCACTGAAGATCATCCAAATAAGGCGACGCACGATAGGTATCGAAACACATGTTATAGCAAAATCATATTGAAATTAAACACAACAATGATCGTTTGAAAATATAAAATCCCCGAAGAACTCGATGATCAGCGGAAATGCTTCGAACATCGTCACGGGAGTCTAATAGAGAGGCAGGAGCCACAACGTTCCTTTTTTTTTTTTTTTCCTCTCTTCACAAACGTGGGAGAAAATATAAAATCCACTAGAATGCGAAATCCTTCTGGTTTCATTTCGAAAAATTTTCTCTTCATTTTAGAGAATGCGGAAAAAGCAAAATCCAGTCTGAGTCATAATCAGCGCGAAGGAGCGATGCTGAGTCAAATATGGGAATGGTCGAGGCGGTCAAAGCTTCCGAGATAGCCTACTACGGGCAGAGATGATCAGTAAGGTTTTCCGCTCTCCGTAGGCGAAGCGTCTCAAAACAAATCCTTGTTTTGAAAAAATGGTAGTCCATAGCAATATCCATATCATCGTCGGTAGTTTAAAAATATGCAGAAGCACATTATACGTAAGTATCTGCAGCACAATATATTCAGTTCTCACTTTTAAAGGGTACGGGATGCAAAAACACTGTTCGTAAGTTTCAGGAGAGTGGCGATTAGGCTTCATTCACTTTAAAGTTTTTCATTTTTTTTTTTAATTCAAAGCAGGCCATCGTTAAACACAGGGATCTAGAGTCCTGCATCGGGTCGGGTTACCTGCTTTTACCCGAACCCGACCCGACCCGAGGGTCGGGTCGGGTTGACTTTAAATTTTTTGGGTGCGGTTCGGATTCAGGTCGGGTTGGCTTTTATTGTTTCGGGTTCGGGTCGGTTTCGGGTTAGTTTTTTTACACTTGCGGGTCGGGTTCGGGTTGACCTGCTTTTTAAAAAGAATGTGGAAAATATTTTTCCCGTTAAAAGCCTATATAAACCGCAGATCAAAGTTTCACAAAAGCAAAATGTGTACCTGTCTGTTTTGTCTTTAGTCATCCTTTCACGAGTCTTTGAAATAACAAACTGCAATATATTTTTACCGTATTTTAAAAATACAATACGCAGCAAAACGCTAAATGGTCCTTCCTGTCTAATGTATCCAGTGAATAATTTAATTGTGGTGATACGCGATGCACTATGTTAGACGGGGAAATTTTCAATATAATAATTGCTGATAAACTGAAGGCAGGTGGTCACTTGTGTAAAACAAGGTGTATCGTTCTAAGTGGAACTTTTGAAACCGCAACTAATTTTAAAGAATATTTAAAGATTAGATTTTTAGTTTTATACCATTTAGAGTCCTGCATCAGGTCTGGTCAGATGTTTTACTATTGTTGAATATTGAAGAATATAGATTTGTTCATTCTTCTATGTGGTATTCCCGGTGGTATCCCTATGTGGTATTCATTAAAATGGTATTCCCGGGCCAGAATTTCCAGGCCCGTCCCGTATAAAACTTAAAAGTTCGGCCCTAGCATGGCACGGCCCGTTTATAATTTTATCAGCTTCATCTAAATATTTATATCGGGACGGTAAACCCGCGGCCAGGCCGTTCAATTTTTTTGCCAGCCTGGCCCTTTGAAAAAACTGTCGTAATAAACCGGCTTGGCCAGTTTGAAATTTTGCCACCCAGCCGCGGCCCGCGGGCCGGAGCAGTGCAGATCTCTATTAGAAATATAATTGTAGATTATTTTTCATAATGGATAATCATAATAAAACATGATTTGCTATCCTTACATTGCGGGTTCGGGTCGGGTTGCGGGTTGAAAAATTGCGGGGTCGGGTGAGAGTTGATATACCTCGGGTTCGGGTCGGGTTGCAGGTTGCCTGAAATTATTTTTGCGGGTTCAGGTCAAGTTGCAGGTTGCCGAAAATTATTTTTGTGGGTTCGGGTTGGGTTGCGGGTTGACTTAAAATGGAATTTGCAGGTTCGGGTAGAACCCGACCCGCGCAGGACTCTACAGGGATCCCTCTCTGACAAGATGAGAATTTTGAAAAATTCAAGGCCTGGGATAGACACCATATACATATACTGTAGACCATGATCTGTAGCGAAAAATATTTTAAACAGCTATTGCATTTTTAAGATAATCACCTTTTTGGAAATCCAGGTTCATAAGTCCTTGAATAATTAAAGACAGGCACAAAATAATAGCTTTGCAAATTTGAAGACAGGATGAGTTTATTGGATATGGACATGAAATATGCAAATGCCAGAGAGGGACCCTTTCAGTTAGCTGTTGACAGTACGATGTATAGAGAAGGAATGATTAATTTGTCAGAAATTGTTGCCAATGTGTCGAGCCAAAATCTTGGTACCCTGGACCATTATAACCCCAAAGATATTATCACCTAATGCAACTTTGAATTTAAAAAAAAAGCCAAAAGGATCGTTGATTGGCATTTTAATATTTCAATGTACAAATATGAATGCCAAAGCTAAATGATGGGAAATATGCATTTAGAAGCAGCAACGGATATGCAGGGTGCCGATTTTAATATAAACAGAGTATATGTTTGCGGCGGAAAATGCATCTGTATTGGCTATCCAAATGAGAATGAACAATGCTAGATTACTGCTGCAACAGGGACATATAGTCAAAGAATATCTTTTTTTTATGTATTTGTTAACCGAAGGAAAATATGCTCGAACAGTTAATGATTTTAGGATGAGAAAAAGATTTGTTTTTGATTTATTTTATTAACGGCTTTGGCTGAACTTGGGAAAGTTAAGTAACTGAAAAAAATAAAGCGCAAGAGAAGAAGAAATAGATATATTCTTTTTAGAAAGGAAAGGAAGTTTTGATTCAATTTATAATTATGAAAGGAGAAATTAAATTTTAAAATGGGGAATTTAATTTTAAAAAGAAGATAAATAATAATATGTGATGATATGTTATATTCAACATCACAGGGGGGATAAAAACTAGATCTTTCTAACTATTTAAGTTGTCCATGTATTCAATGCAAACACAGCCGATTTCCTCCCCACTACCCCTCTTTCTACTTTAGCAATATCATTTCAAGTATAATTATTTCTGAAGTTGTCCATAAAAGTGATGATTACTAAGCGGTCAAAATACTTATTAATCTAAAATTAGAAAGTATATATAGACTGCTAGATATTATGACGTTTGAATAGTCGAAGAAATTGAACAGTTTTGTTTGCATTTAGTGGCGATTTTTTTTTTTTTTTCTGAAATGAAAAAATTCTCCGTTAAATTTATTACTGCTGTGATTATGATGAGATTAATGCCTAATCAGTTCCTATTGCAACTGGGTCGATGCTGCTGAAAATTTGAATTTAATCTGGGTCAAAATATAAAATTACAATAATTCAAGGTTTGTTTAGTTAGAAACTGGAGCAGGTGTGGTCTATATAGATGGACACTTCTGAAAGTGCAGCACCGCCAACCCTAGGTTCATTTGAGAAAAACTGACCAGTGAGGTAGGCAAAACTCTGTTAGTAAATAAATGTTTTCATTGAAAAATAATAATATAAATAAAAGCAAGGACAATTTAAGAAATAAATTCTGTAATTATGGTTCTTCTTTATTTTTTGTCATGGGTAAATATAGCACAAGGTGTGAAAAAAAAAATCAGTTGTACGTTTTTGTTTTCTCTTGTGGTTTGTTTGCATCAAGATTTCAAATTCTACATTAGAGATCTACACGGGCCAAAATTTCCAGGCCTTTGCCCGGCCCGACTCAGAAAAAGAAAAAGTTCGGCTCGTCCCAGTAAAAAAACTTAAAAGTTTGGCCTTGCCTATGTGAATTTCTACAAAACATTGATTTTTACATCGATTTAGTTAAAAATTTGTCTTGTTTTTCGTGTTTAAAATCCTCACTTTTATAGAAGTGCCTCTGGCTGCGGTATTTATTTTTTTTAGTGAATCTCTATTTCTTGTATTGCATGTTTCAGTTATCATTAATATTGTTAATCCATATTCCATGTATTGAAGTGTTAAAAATAAAAAAGTGTAAATGTATTATATATTCTCTTCTTACATATTAGTATATTAATTTTGCATGGATCAGCACGTTTTTTAGTTTAAAACAGTGTTCCGTCATAGGCAGATTCTTTTTCACACATTTTAATAGATTTTAATTAGCGTAGAAACCTACTATTTGTTAAAAAGAATAAATTTTAATGTTTTAATTTAGAATAATGGCAATTTAAAAATGTATGCATTTTTTGCAAAAATTTTTGGGCCAGTCCTAATTTTACTGAACTTTGAATGGACCAGGCCACGCTGAGACAATGATTTTCATACGGGCTGGGGCAAAACTAGGACTGAAAATTTTGGTCCATGAAGACTAGGAATGAAATGCCTCTGTACAGAAAAAATAAGTGAGGCCTGTCCCGTGCGCGTGCAGATCTCTATTCTACATAACACAAGCTGTTGGGTTACATTTGCTTCTTTATGTTTTTTAAACACTCAATGCATTTCAATAGAATATGTAAATTAGTTTGTATGATTTACATTGCATATTGCATCCTAATTTTTCACTTACCAGACTCTTCAGATTCACTGTTTCCGAATTTAGCATAATTAAAGCTTTGTAAAATTGATTATAAGTTAAACATACTATTTTTCTACCAGATTTTTTTATATATGCTCTCAACCTTTCTTATAAATATGTCTGTGCAAATTGGATGATAAAATATGGAAATTGTGTTGTATAATCAAGTGTCAGATAATCAGGAGTCTACTGCATCTATGAATTTTTAAAACTTCACTTAATTAAGTTGAACTAGAATTTAAAGTTGCTTCGCTAAGTTGCTTGATATTAATACCTTTTTAAAAAAAATTCTAGATATTCAGTACTCATTATTTTTCTTTCACTGAAAGTATTTTAATCTTACCTCTTCCTTTAAATTTTTTTTTAATATGGCTTTCTCAAACAGTGTCAGATTGTTTTGCCTTTCTTAAGAAATAGCATTATTTCTCTGTCAGTATTAAACTTTCATAATCTTCTGTATGTTATAATATTTTAAGGACCTTTTCCTAGAAATCCGCACAAACTTTTCTTGACTGGAAAGCTATGAAAAAACGAGACAAAGAGCACAAATGGGCACTGTAAGGTAACTTATTAACCATATATCTCTGTAAAAGTGTTATTGGGTTTCAATTAAACCGTTTCGTCGGACATTATTGATTTTACTTTTGGTAGTACTTGCTAGACGTTGTACAAAATTTAGATACATAGTTTTGAGACAGTACTTGATTCGATTGATTAATTTCTAAATGTTATCTGCTTTTCAGTCTTTAGCATAGACTTTGGACTTAAGATATACCCAGAACTGCTCAATTGGTTGAATTTTGGGAAAGTTAGCCGGGTTGTCGTACTTTTCTATGAAAGTGGTGCTTTACTGGCAGAAGTGGTGGAAAACAATTTTGAAATAATAACTGCTGGTCAAGTCCGGCAAAAAGACTTAATCACTGCCGTTGTAATTTCTACCAATGTAAGGAATGAAATGATGGCGAATGCACTTATTCAATTGTTGTTGCCCCTTGACAGCGAACCCAGACTTTCTGAGCAACAGACGACTCAAGCCTTTTGGACCCATTGCAATCCAAACAAAGATCTTGTCTTCAAATTTCGCTCTAGTAGCAAAATTGATGATAGGATGTGTTGTGGAGATGCCAGATATGTAGTAGCTACCATTATCATTAAAAGTGGAGTGAGCGAGCGTAAAATAAGACTCGTCATCCAAGATGAATCCTCCATCACATAATTTTTTGAACAAGTGACCACAGTTAATTTTTGTGGCAACCATTTGCTTTTTTGTTTGTTTTGGTATGACTCTTTTCTTGTGATATTTGACATTAAACTTCTTGGTGATTGCCTTATGTAGGTGGCTGGGTGAAAAACTGAATTTGGCAGCTGAGGAATGGATTAATACTTGGTCGTTTTTGTCAAACAGTCGTTTCAACTGTTGTAACTTTGACTTTGTGTGTTTTTGGGTCTTCCTACCGGACCCGGGTTGTCTTTTGTCCATGAGTCCCTTCTAGTAATGTTGTAGAACATCGTATATAGTTCATTTGGAAATATTTTTTTCAAAAAAATTGTTCACGATGAACTTATTCCCATGATGAATATTGCATCATAAAGCTTGTACACATGCGTACGCAGACACTCCTCTTTCGACTTCATTCTTGGGAAACACATATTATTTAATGAACTGTCGGCTAATGCACATGTCCTTATATACAATAGCATAACACTTCACATGCAGATTTCACCTGATTCATATTCTTTTGCTATTTTGCACAACAGCAAAGTTTGTGTGGATTTTTAGGAAACAGTCCTTAAATCATATTTTCCTTACCACTTGTTTCTTCATAGCCTCCCTTTGCTGTGTATTTCTCCCTCCCTGTCTCTTTCACAGATTTTATTATTAATATTAGTTCCACTATGTCTGTCAGCAACATGAGATATTTCAGTTTAAGACAAAATAGAGAAGTTATAGATAGGTTTTATAGCATTTATTTATAATTTTTAGCATTTTCTTGCTGGTTTGCATTTTATTTTACTGGTAATCTGTTGCACTCACTTTTTTTTAGGGTCACATATGAGCTCCATAACGTTTTTTCTAAATCAAAATACCTAAAAAAAATTCTTAAATTGCAGATTTTGAGAAAAAATGGAATAATAATAAGTATCAAGGGTCTATCCAGGCAAGAATTGGGGTAACTTTCAGGCTTCTTCATAAAATTCTTCTTCTGGCAAACTTTTCATTAAACTTTTTTTATTTTTATTTTCTTGAGATTTGAAATGTATAGTTTGCAAACAAAACAAGTTCACCAGGAAAAAAGGCAGGAGACATTTAAAAAAACTAGTTGGATGTGCCAATCCCAAAACTTTCTTCTATCTTATACATCTTAATATTTCAAAACCTAGTTACACATGTTAATACTTCAATATTATTAGTTCAATACTATACCAACCTTTATTTTCATCTTAAATTTCTGCTCAAGTCAATTAAACGGACTAAAAACGAGTTGTATCATGATATTTGTTAAAATTATTAATTTTTCCTTATTTTGTTGTCAGCTGTTTGCGAATAACCGGCTTAGCAGGTAGCGAGTTCCCGCTGCTGCATGAGCCGCCAATGCACAATAGAACTACGAAAAATCAAGAAAAGTATACAAAAATCGCTAGCACAGAGACCCTTTACCGCGCAATATTTTCAAATTCAAGGAGGACCTGTTGGCCAAAGCCAAAAACAAGCACAAAAATTTTGGTTCAATTGTATGCAATAATTTTATACGTTATTCGATGGTACAATAATGAAAATGGCACAGAGATCGGAATTATAGCACCCCCTTCTGGCGGAATTTTTTCAAGTTCAGGGAGGACTTGTTTGCCATAGCCAGAAACATGCACAAAAAATTTGGTTCAATTATATGGATAACTTCATACACTTTTCGATGGTACAATAATGAAAATGGTACAGACATCGCAATTATAGTGCCCCCTACCGGCAGAATTTTTCCAAATTCAGGGAGGACCTTCGTGACATAACCAAAAACAAACACATAAAATTTGGTTCAATTCTATACATAACTTCATACACTTTTCGACAGTACAATATTCAAAATCGCTATTACAGCGCCCCCTACGGTGCATTTTTTCCAAATTCAGGGAGGACCAGCTTGCCATAGCCAAAAACTTAAAATAAAAATTTGGTTCAATTCTATGCATAACTTCATAGACTTTTGGATGGTACAATATTCAAAATCGCATTTACAGCGCCCCCTACCGGCGAATTTTTTCCAAATTCAGGGAGGACCTGCTTGCCATAACTAAAAATTTAAAATAAAAATTTGGTTCGATTCCATGCATAACTCCATACACTTTTGGATGGTACAATACCTGGTACTCCTCCCTATTCCGTACTGCCAAAAAAATAGATATTTGATTACAAACGCCAACTTTGACTGCATTTTCTGAAAAATCTTCTGCCTTTACCGAAAAATGGAAAAAACTGTTCAATTACATATTTTTTTAATAAGATCACCTGCTAATTTCATGAGTTCAGGGCTCCCAAATGGTCATCCTTTTCCCCCCAAAGTCCCGTTTTTGGAAAATGGTCCCCTTTTATGCATTTTGGTCCCCTTAGTTCCCTTCTTTTCTGTGGCTAGAAAAAATTTACTAATGTGAAAAAATCGTCGCAAAATTAAAAAAACTAAAAAACACAAAAGTTTAAATATTGCATTTTACTATAGCAAGCTAAACACATTGTAATTGGAATTCTTTCATGAATGTCAAAAAATTGCCGCACAATGTGAAAAAATGTTAAAATACGCGTTGAAAATCTCATTAAAAATCGCTAAAATTTCAAGTTAGAGGACAAAATTTTACTTCATTAAGCTAGAAGTTTGAAACCAAATTTTTAAAAATTGCCATAAAATGTAAAAAAAATTCAAAAATTGCTATAGGAATTCAATTTTATTGAAAAGAGGACAAAATTTAATAAGTTTTGCGAAAAGATTGAAAGATTGATTATATATATATATATATATATATATATAAATGTATGATATATGGTATATATGTATATATAACCATTAAATAAACATTACCAACCACTAACAAAAACTCTGAATATATATATATATTGTAAATGTCAAGTGATATAGATTTTTAGTTTAAATTTTATACGTTATTTTAATTTTCAGATGTAAGTTTAATCAATGCAAAAACCCTTGACAGGTTAAAAGTTTCTGACGCAGTACTTTATCTTATGCTCTAAGAATTTTAAATATGGAACTTAAAAATACTGATATCAAATTTTGAGTGACGTTATGCTATTTCTTAAAAAATATATTTGTATTTATTTCATCATTTTATTTTTGTTTTATTTATAATCGCATGTGCAAAAGTTATGTTCAACATGAAAAGCTGCATAAAATTTTATTCGCTGTTGCTTTATCATTTACATCTCTCATAAATTCAAAATATGAGTTTTAAAAGATATGATATAAAATTTAAGTGACGCCTTGATGTGACTTTAAAAGGTTTGTTTTAAAATTCAATTTAAATTATTTTTGACTTGGTTAAAATATTTTTTTACATCTACACAATACTTTTAATTTTCCAATTCCCTGTTAAATATATCACTTTCATTGAATCTATACTATGCATTGAAATGTATTTATTTCAATAAATTGATTTATCTTTTGTGTCACGCTATTCAAAATTGTGAGTAAGATTTATGTAAATCTTTTATTTGCGTCAAACTATCCTTTTTCATACATTTCATGTAGTTTGGACACAATGACGCAAAGAAACCATTTACATAAATCTTACTCACAATTTTGAATAGCGTGACACAAAAGATAAATCAATTTATTGAAATAAATACATTTCAATGCATAGTATAGATTCAATAAAAGTGATATATTTAACAGTGAATTGGAAAATTAAAAGTATTGTGTAGATGTAAAAAAATATTTTCACCAAGTCAAAAATAATTTAAATTGAATTTTAAAACAAACCTTTTAAAGTCACATCAAGGCGTCACTTAAATTTTATATCATATCTTTTAAAACTCATATTTTGAATTTATGAGAGATGTAAATGATAAAGCAACAGCGAATAAAATTTTATGCAGCTTTTCATGTTGAACATAACTTTTGCACATGCGATTATAAATAAAACAAAAATAAAATGATGAAATAAATACAAATATATTTTTTAAGAAATAGCATAACGTCACTCAAAATTTGATATCAGTATTTTTAAGTTCCATATTTAAAATTCTTAGAGCATAAGATAAAGTGCTGCGTCAGAAACTTTTAACCCGTCAAGGGTTTTTGCATTGATATCATTACTTTTTTGAGGTTAGTGATAAAATGATTAAAAAAAAGATACTTATGGGATTTAATGCAGATTTAATTTTTACTATTTTATTACAATTTTCCTTATAGCAGTTTGTATATAAAAACAAGTGGGTAAGTATAATCGCAGATCGCACAGAGGGTTTCATTTGATATTCCTTTAAAAACACTTTATCCTTAAATTAATAAATCCAAAATGTTAATTTATAATTATTAAATCCTTACATAGATGGTGCACCAATAGTTCCAATTTTCATGAGGCAGGGAGCGCACTCTTTTAAACAAACCACCTTCCAATTGAAGTCATCAAAAACCAAGTTGAATAAGCCAGACCCCGTTGTGTTGTTTGACAAACAGCAGTCTCATGTCCCCTCCTTCCCCCCCCCCTTTTTCAAAATTTTTCAGACCAGTACCTAAGAATGGAACCGAAAAAATTTTTTCTCTTCAGAAATTACGATAAAAAAATAGTATGCAGTACTCATAAATTTACTTTAATGCTATACAGGGTGATTATTAAGTTAATTATAACGTTTGGAATCTGTTGCATTGATGTCCGAAAGGTAGTTTCTGAGTTATGGAAGCTGGACCCATAAGGCGCCATAGAGGGGCGAAGCCCGCTAGTGCCTATCATAATTATATCTGCCATGTGGACTAATTGCGATATTTAATCAAAATAGTCCCCCCCCCCCCTCCTCATCCCCGGAAATATAACAAATACAAAATGTGTCTTTATAAACCTATCGTCAAATAGGTTTTTATTTCTTTTTCCCTAAAAAAAACCATGATTTTTATATCCGTATCGTAAATAGCAGACGAAGCCCACTAGTTCCTATCATAATATATATTTTTAATAATTTTATATAGTCTATAATAAAAATCAGACTTAAAATAGTCTAGTTCCATGAGTACTTGTAGTGTCAGTTACATGCTACGATTTTTGGATACCAGTATTTTAGAACGGGAAAATGTGACTTATTTTATTGGAGATATCTCATTAATTTAATAAGGCGAAGCAAACATTTTGAAAAAAAAGGTGGCCAACAAGCATAGCAATTACCAGCTATGTGACTTTGTGCTAAAGTTCATTAATTTGATCTGCTTTAAAAAGATTACGGAAGATTGAATTATAGTAGAACCTGGATTAACCGAGTTTCTGTTAACCGAGCCGATAACAAAGTCTGATTTTTTTTTTCCTTTTGAATGAGCCTTAAAAATAACCACACTCTTTAGCTCACTGTCTGTGCTGTACAGGCCCTTCTGCCCCCAAAAGCACTCAACTCCAAAGAAACACTGGACCTGAGAAGTCAATAGCGAACAATGCTTTGTTTCCAGTGGCTGTGTGAACTTTCATAAATTTTTCAATTTGCATTTTAAAATTTACTACTGGTAGTTGATTTTCTTTTTTAATTTGTTAAGCTGTGAAACAGAACTTTACATATATTTATTTTTATTATTTAAAAAACGTTCTATATATTTTTTAAAAAGAGATGTTAAATTCGCAAGCACGGCGAGTTTTTACACACAATTTCTATTAACGAGATTTCCGATTCCGATTTACTAACAGTCCCAATTAGCTCGGATAATCGAGGCTGCTCTGTATAATTAAAAAATCAATGGCGATCTTACTGTAAACGGGTTTCCCTTTTACTGAGGGATTTCAATGCCGAATCAGCTGATGTTAGTTGCTGTTTCCGTGCTTGATTAAATAAGATTAGTTAAGCAAGTTTGAAAATTACCAAATATAAAAGGAACTAAGTCAACAGAGTCTTTGCTTTATGGTATTTTTTAACAATGCTATAAGAAAATGATTTTAAATAAGAGATTTTAAATGTAACGTTTTAAATCTGACATAATTTTCACCAAACTTTCCTTTCTCTTTGTAACATTCAACTGAAAATATTTTTATTATTAGAAAGATAATATTATTATTTGCGCTACATTAAAATTGGCAACTATAGTTAAAAATATCATCTCGAAATTTGAAATAAATCTCTCATATAAATATATTTTTTAATTTAAACTGTTTTGCAATATTATTATTTGGCCACTTTGGCCAATAGGACGTAATTTCCTCCATGTACGACTTTTAACACATATCAATGAATTTATTATTTAAAAATTTTCTTTTTCTTTTAATATTCACGTGTAAATATAATTTTTATGACGTAATCTTCAATGTTTTCCTGCTTTTAATGCGTAATCATTTAATTCTAATTTGAAAATAATTGATTATTTTATAATTTTCTTTCATTTTAAATAAGCATGTGTAAAAACAATTTTTATGACGTAATGTTTAATATTTTCCTGCTTTTAACACGTTATCATTTAATTCTAATTTAAAAGGATTTTTTTCTGTTTATAATAGTCACGTGTGAATAAATTTTTAATTTAAAGGATATATTATTCTTTGCGCTATTTTAACAATTGGCAACAATTTAAAATAACCTTTTCTAAAATATATAAAAAAATATCTCTGGAAATTCTGAAAATTTTAATTTAAAATTGAAATAAATCGTCAAAAAATTAGGCAAGTTAAAAATAATAAATGCACTCTGCAAACTTCGAGTTTCTATTGAATGATTAAATTGAATGAAAATGATTAAATTCCCATGTATAGTCTTTTTTTCCAATGAGACAATTTTATCCAGATTTAACATTAAATATCTCTTAAAATAATTCTTCGATTTAAAAACTGTCTACTTCGACGTTTTTATCAAACATTTCTCTATAATACTACCCATTTTAATATTTTTGTATGCAGTAATTTTCTTAATATTTGCGAAATAGACCTCTAGTCACAAGAGATTCTTTCAAAGCGGCGATGAGAGCGTTAGTTTTTTTTTTTTTCCGAATAAGAGACAAAATGTAGTACGCAATTGCGTCAAAAGATGGCGACACCAGAATTCTGATATGCTTATTATGTAAACTGTAAATATTGCAAAGTTAAATAAAAACAATTCTCTCGGGGTTATCAAACTTCATTGTTATTTATAAATAAAACATTTCAACTAAATTATTTATTATAAAAGAATTATTACATCACAATAGTTTTTATGCAAGGAAAATAATAATTATAATAATAATAATATTATGGATGTCAGTGATTATATATTGATTGACCGTCATTATAATAAAAAATGATATTATAAAAAGAAGAGCTGAAATGAATTATTTTTTTACGTTTCTGATCGTGTGATTTACATTCAAATAATAATTATTAATGTATATTTTTTGTAAAGTGATTGAAATTAAATACATTTATAAAATTTATGGTAATATTTTTATTGTTGAAAAATTGCCAAGAAATAATCATCATCAAATTGGCGTTATTTATAATTGTAATTTTATTTAACTTAATAGCAATTAAAAAATTACAAAGGAACTGAGAATAATGGTCAACTAACAGACTTTAAAAGAAAAAAAAACAAAACACATTCACATGTGAAAAGTAGTAGTCACCAGAGAGTATCGAACTGCCTATCTTAAGATCAGTAGACGATGGCCCTTAACCACTCAGCCAGTGGGAAGACAAAATTTTTCTCCCCAAAAGTGGTTAAAAAGAAAGCATGTGTATGAATACAGTGTCATGCATTTTCGGTGAAATTTCTATAGAATGGCGAAGAAATATAGTCCAATTTTTCATGCGCATTATAAAACGAACAAGAGTCTTGCTGGAAACAAGTAAATTGTTATTTGGTTCATCTGAAGCATATTTATTTGATTTTTAAAAAATCGCCCGTGTCATTTTCGAGAGAAAAAAAAATCGAATTATTTAACGAACGAGAGTTTTCCCAGAAAAAAGAAAAGTGTTATTCACCTCGCCTTAATCACATTTATATTATGTATCAATTTAAAGATAATCGTTAGAACCGTTTTCGAGATTTTCAAATTAGGAACTTCCTTGATATCATACCAACGTTTTCACTTTAAAAATGGCTATTTAGATCTCAAAATATACTGCACGTAGAAATGTAAAAATTTCAGTATACGATTAGACTGCAGATATAAGACTGTTCTAGAAAATTCAGAACAATAAGACCTATATCTGCTGAGTTATTAAAAGGCGGCTTTTCGCGTTTTCTTTGATGTCGAGTTAGCTGTATATATGAGTTCCGCCATCTACGAATGATACTACTATGATTCGATACGATACGATTTTAGGCTTAAGGCTGCGTCACTCGGAGTACTACCGTCTTCCATGATCATTAAGATCTTGAATTGTAATTTGTATTTCTAAAAATGTCGTGAATTTTGGTCAGGAAATTGTAGTAAATATGGCCTGCCTGGAAAAGTCAGGGAATTTTGTTATTCAAATAGAGTATGAACCCTGTTTGCACCTCCCATGCAGGCATGCCACTCTTTCCAAGTAATATGTATCCCCACAGCTGGGAACTATAATAACATATTAAAAACTTGAATTTGTAATTCTGTACTATTATGATGATATAAATCGATGTTGGTGTAATCAGTTTTCTGAAACTTTTTCTAGATTTACCCAAAATGGCTTTACCTCCATGTCATTGTTTGGCTCAGTTTTATGTTGCTAATGGAGAACTATCTTGTCAGTTATATCAAAGATCAGCAGATATGGTAAGAATTTGTAATTGAAGCATTTCATTTGTCACAGCTTATTTTTGTTTGTGCAGATTTTGTATTTTCATTTTACTATGAATTACTTTCACTGAAAAAACAAATCCTTTGCTGTTGCTGCCTGAAACCGTTTTTAATTTACTGTAATAGGTCTTGCTAACTTATCTTATTAAATTTAGTATCATTTGATAATGTTTTTAAGTACAATTTCATATTTTTGTACATCTGTCGAATAGATGCTAACTTAGATAGTTGCTAGATATGAAAATAGCACCCGCATCATCTTTAATTTCTTCCATTTCATTACTCAAATAATGTATTTAATATTTATCAATAATTTTCTTGATATTAGCTTTTCTGTGAACTTTTCTGATTCTTAAAAATATTACAATTTGCTTAAAGCTAAGTGCTGCATTACCACAAGAAACTTCTTCATATTGGAAACATCTCTAATCAAAGCTAGTTTTTAAAATAACTAAACTTTTTTGAATTATTTAGATATTGTACTTTGTATTAAATTTGGTTTTGATAGATTCCATGATATTACTACAATAATCAAACCTGCATTAATTGAAATATTCAATTGACAAAACTGCAATATATCCACAGCCAAATTTCTTAAAACCTAAGATACATAAATTACAATATAAACTAAAGGAATAAATGAAACTTGGTTATTTGGGAAAATATAAAATAAATGCATTAATTATAGTTTTAATAATAATTAAATAATGCATTAAAACCAGTATTATTTGCACTCAAATAAGATATTTAAAAAAATATATTAATAGAAATTTTCTTTACTTTTTTAAAAGTAAAAATGCAAGATACAATTTTAATTGTAAAATAATGCTTATTTGAGAGTAGAAGACACCAAGTTCCACTAACAAGTATCACTAATGTTCGCGTTTCTTTTAAAAAGGGGCAAGACGGGTTTATTGAAAAAGATATTTTTGCTGAAAAAAAGCATACTTATCTTATGTTAAGTAAAGGTTAAAATTCGCGTTTTTTCCGCGATCCTTTTGTCGAAATTCGCTATTTTTTCGCAAGCCTGTCACGAAAATCATGTTTCTTCCGCGATACTTTGACAAAATTCAGCTTTATTCCGCGATACTTTGACAAAATTCAGCTTTATTTTGCGATACTTTGACAAAATTCGGCTTTATTCCGCGATTTTTTGACGAAATTCGCTATTTTTTCGCGATCTTTTCACGAAATACGCTATTTTGTCGCAGCCCTTTTACGTAAATCGCGTTTTTCCCGCGATATTTTGATAAAATTTGTGCTGTTTTTCGCGATCCTTTGACGAAAATCGGCTTTTTTACGTGATTTTTTAACAACATTCGCTACTTTTTGGCTATCCTTTGACGAAAATCTGCTTTTTCCCCGCAATATTTTGATGAAATTTGCGCTTTTTTAGCTATCCTTTGACCAAAAATCGACTTTTTTCCACGATTTTTTGACAAAATTCGCTTTTTTCGGGAACTTTTGGCGAAATAAGCTATTTTTTCGCGGCCCTTTGACGAAAATCGCGTTTTTTTGATGAGATTTGCGCTTTTTTTTGCGATCCTTTGACGAAAATCGGCTTTTTTCCGTGATGTTTTGACGAAATTACTCGTCCCATCGGACGCATAAGAGCTATTTTTTTGCGTCCCGTCTCCGATTTTTCGCATCATTTACGCACTATAGCGCATCCGTGGCATCCCTGCTCGTACAATCTTTATCATGATGTCACAAAGAACTTTGTTTCTTTTTTAACAAATGTATAATACATAGAAAATAATTTTGATATAATTTTCAATAAATATTTTCAAATGGTAGGATTCTAAATTTCCAGTCAAAAGAAATTTTTAGTGGCAAATCTTAACATTTGATGTATTGCAAAATTTTTCATGAATTCTTTTAAATACAGAATATTACTTGTTATATATTGGTGCAATACTTTAATTTGATGGTGTGTTAATAATAAACCTAGTCTTATATTTTTAAATGGATTTTTCAAGTAACATTCCATAAAAATCATGAATGGTAGGGGTGTTTTTTATAAGCATGTGATGTTTTTCCTAGGTAATGGTGGTTTTATATTAAATGCGTAGTGTCATCTAACCTATGCCTAGTGTCAATAACTAAAAACTTTGTTTTACTGTGTAATTTCCCATAGTTGCAAAATGCTTTAAGTCCTGGAATTTTTTTGTAAATATTGGGAAAATCTGGAAAAGTTAAAGGGGTGTGGGGGGGGGGGGGGACATTTATCTTCTTTAAAAAAAAAAAAAAAAATCAAATCAATGAATTTATTGACTGGACTTATTGAAAATGTAGTAAAGTAAAATTACTTAAAAACCAGGAAGTAGCCTCTCGCCTGGTCCCTATGATACAGAAGAGTGAATGGATTAGATTGGTAGGAAGTGTTCAACCATGTTTAATTCTGTTATGAA
Source organism: Maratus speciosus (assembly GCA_963932465.1). Classification (NCBI taxonomy): domain Eukaryota; kingdom Metazoa; phylum Arthropoda; class Arachnida; order Araneae; family Salticidae; genus Maratus; species Maratus speciosus. Next base: position 349,312,385 of record OZ010794.1, read on the forward strand.
AACAAAAGTCTTATTTATCATTATTGACCATTTTTAATCAGTGTGGCCTAGTATTCAAAGGGGTGTAGTAAAGTTGCATAAACACCATTGTTTATTTATTTCCCCTTTTTAGAAACCAATTCAGATGGGAGCATTCCCATAACCATGCGTATCTTAGATGTGAAACTGTGGTTTAATATCACAGGATCGTATTCCCGATAAACATTGGAAAGACCTTATTTGCAATACCTTTTAAAGGAAATCTGCTAAGACTGTGTAATTTATTGTTATAAACAAGGTTTCGTTGTAAGGATATACAGTCGGACCCCGATTTAACGAATCCATTGAGACCATAAAGTTTATTCGTTAAATCAGGGTTATTCGTAATATCGGGGTCCAAAATTAAAAAAAAAAAAAAATCTTCACTTACCTTATGGAAAAGCTCTAATAAGCCGCTACACAAAAATATCCATAATTAGATATTGTAGACTTTTTATTACAGCTAAAAATACAGCGAATACTTCGCACTAATTAATTTTAAAGTACTGTGTAATAAATGTTTGAGAATTTCTTTGATTCCTTACTCTAAAAAGTTCTTTTTCGACTTTATGGAGAGAAGAAAATATCGAGTCATTTATGTCCTGCTGCTTGAGGTATGTTTACACAGTTTCCAAACCATCTAAAGCGTGAGAAAATTTAACAGTTTTAATGGGAATTTCCTTATCGATTTCAGCATCAGAATCGCTATTCATTGGTTCTGACACATTAACTGTTTCATTAATTTCAGTTGCGCAGGTAGACAGTCCGTCATCACATGTAACATAATCGTTAAATTCTATCTCAGAAGTGATTTCTTTCCACATAATTTTATCTGAAGGGGCGATATCTTCATTATTTTCATCACTTTCCACTTGTGTGCCTGGAAATCCTGCTTTCTGAAAGCATTTTTCAATTGTTTTTTTAGAAACTTGATCCCATGATTCTTGCATAAAATATAGAGCATCCAAAACACTGACTTTGAATTTTTCCTCTGCATTTTCGTCCAACGATGCTATAATTTTTCTCATAAGCAACTTTCTGTAATTAACTTCTACAGAACAGATGATACCAAGGTCTAGTGGCTGAAGCACACTTGTACAATTTGCAGGGAAAAACAAGAAATTGCAAATTGGAGGATGAGCGGGACATTGATCAATAAACAAAAGAATTTTTCTCTTTTGTATCTGCATAGACTTATCTAAAGACGTCAGAAAGTCTGTAAATAGGGGAGAAGTCATCCATGATTTTAGGTTTGCTGCATATTTTGTCGGTAAGGTCTTTTAGTTTTTAAAACATCGTGGCGTTGCTGCTCTTCCTATAACAAATGGCTTCAATTTGTCAGTTCCATCAGCATTAACCGCAAGCAAAACCAGTTGCCAGTGGGCTACTTTTTTTTAATTCAGATTTCTTGATTGGCACCACTTTTTTGAAATGTTAAAATTCCCTTTGTTTTTGCCTTAATTAATATGTCATTAAATAAGTGGTATTTTACCACTTCAAAAATGTGGTGCCAATCAAGAAACTGAATTTGAAAAAAGTAGCCCATCTGGCAACACTGAGCAAAATCGTAATTCTCATTTTGCTTTTTTTGCCGCCAAAGCATTTTTCATTTCTATAACAAAGCGTTTTGTCGGGTTGTAATTCATAAAACAATCCTGTTTCATCTGTGTTGTAAATGTCCAATGGTGAATACCCTTCAATCAGGCTGAGCAACTTTTCTTCCCAATCTTTTACTACATTTTCGTTTACATCTGCCTTTTCTCCGCAGATTTTCTTTTAGACTACATTGTATCTTTTCTTAAAGCGGTCAGTCCAACCATTGGATGCAAAAAAATCTTTCACATTATGCTTTTCGGCAAGTTTAAGTGCTTTTTCTTTGATCAGAGATCCACTAATGGCTATTTGCTTGGCACGAACGATGTTGAACCATTCATTCTACTAGGTCAGATTCAAGAGCAGAAAGAGGAGTGGCTTTCAATGACTTTCTTATTTTCGACGAATTTTTACCACATTCTGCTGATGCTTTTTCAATTTCTGCTCGTTGTTTAACAATTGTTGCTAATGTCGACGTAGAGATTTCAAGGCGTTCTGCTAACGCGTTTTGCGGTACAACGTTCTTTTCAAATTCACGTAAAATGTTAAGCTTTTCAGTCGACGAAAAACATTTTCATTTCCGACAATCTGCCATGCTTCACAAAGTTTCAAAAATTAAATGTTATGCAAAATCGACCGTTCGATACACTTCACGTTTCTCAAGAAACAAAACAATTGCTAAAAATTCTTAAACTATATTCTTGTTCCTACTTGAAATCCACCTGACAGGTTACACTCATGACTCATCTGCACCTGCGAATAATAATGAGCTCACCCTCAAAGAACTAAAAAGCAGATCTTATAGCTGTCTGCACCTGCATTCTCTCTTTTTGCGCAAAAGCGAAGGTGTAGCAAGGCGCGACACGCTATTGGCCTAAATGAGGAGAAGTTTTTAATTTAGTCCAATAATGTTCTGCGACCCCCTCTCCCCCTCGCTTCTGTGAAGTCTCATCGGAAAGGCCCAGGTGCGTTTTGATTTATTCTTGCAGTGACGCATGCGAATGGCTATGTTTTATTAAATAAAATTTATTTTTCATTATAGCCTTTTGATTTATAGTCACCTCATCATATTATCATAAACCAAGAACACTAAAATCCCCATTTTTATTTGGAGAGAAAGTTGACGCAAACATCAGGTCCTCTTTGGTGCTTTAAAGGTTGTCTCTTTTATGGTAATCACTTCCTTGGCAACTTTCCAATGACATTCTCTTAAAGCAAAAGTGCAGTCAATTTTGGAGAAACACCGACGAAGTTTCGGCGGGAATCCGAAGGGAAATTCCGAGTAGATTTTCGCGAGAGAAAAACCGGTTCTGAGTCTACTTATATAAGAAGTCTGTGGCTTCGTCCTGCCCCGTCGAAAGTTACGAGGTACAACAAAGTTTTTTTTCAGTTCCAGATAAGATGGATATATCATTTGAAAAGCAATCCAATATTTTTCTAACCCAAACTAATATATATATATATACATATATTTTGTCGGCTGTTTGAAAAATTCGTTAATTCGGGGTTTATTATTCGTTAAATAGGGGTTTTTGCCTTCATTTTAGTCGGGGATAAAGGAAAATTCGTTAAATCACGAAATTCGTTAAATAGGGGTTCGTTAAATCGGGGTCCAACTGTATATATATATAATTTTTAGATATTATTGTGTATGGCACTATTACCCTAATAGTTTAAACTTGAAATTGGTGTCAAATAGTAAAAAAAATGTTAATTATTTAGATATTAACATTGGAATAAAAAAATGGACAGTTAAAAACAAGTATATATGACAAACATTATAGTTTCAATTTTGACACTATAAAGATGTTACATTTTGGTTCAAATGTTCATATTTCCATCTTTAGAAACATTTTTGTGAACAGGTTAAATCGAATAGAAAGGTTATCCTCAAATACAGAGAAAAGTTTTGAAAGTTTTATGCATGGTATATCAGGCACTGCACTACGGCCATCCTGGGAAATTTTTAAATGATTTGTTGCATAACTTCGTAAAGTACAAGAGTTATTGCAAAGATATAGAGAATTTGTTGATGTGAAGGGATTAGTAAACTATCAGTTTGAATGTTTGATGGAGCTTTGTCGATTAGTCAGACCTGCCAACTGCTACGAAAAAATCTTAGTTGCTACGATTTGGACCTGTGAACTATGATGCTACGAAAATTGGTCTTAAACTACGATTTTTTGCAAAAAACACAAAAGCATTTTTTGTTTCTAGTTGCGATTTTTATCCAGCGCAGCATATTTTTCAGGAGTAATTCTGTTCCATAATTTCCAAGTATTCATTTCCGAAAATTTTAAAAAATTGGCCATTAGAGTCCGAAAATTCGAACATTAAAAAATGCTCATGAGAAAAAAAAAATTCTGGGCTGCAAAAAAAAACTTCTTCTGGAGGGGGGTTCCTTGAGGGACAAGGTTTGAAATAGTGTGCAAAATCGCACGATTTGCGATAAACTATCGCGAATTTCGACAAATGACCGTGTAAAAAAAATCAATTTCGTCAATTGGTCGCAGAAGAAAATAAATTTCGTTAAAGGATCGTGGTAAAAACGTGAATTTTGTCAAAATATCACAGAAAGAAAGCGCGAATTTCATCAAAAGATCAGTAAGATAATGCAAATTTCATCAAAAGATTAGTAAGAAAACGCAAATTTCACCGAAAAATCATACAAAGAAAACATTAATTTAGTAAAAGGATCGTGGTAAAAAAAATGCAAAATTCGTCAAAGGATCGCATAAAAAATGCAAATTTCGTCAAAAATTCATGGTAAAAAGTACGGATTTCAACACAGAATCGTGGTAGGAAAATGTGAATTACGATTGTGGGAAAAAAAATTGTGAATATCCTGAAATGACGACGGGAAAAAAATCGCGAGTTCCATAAAAATTTAGTGCACTGGGCTAAAAAATTGAAACCAGTCTCCTTTTACAAATATATTAAAAAAAAAAAAAAAAAAAAAAACGCAAAATCATATAAAAATTTTCAGAGGAAAAAAATTTACTATATTGAGTTGAAAGACGGAAACTTTATTTTCCTTTTACGAATGTCAAAAGATGGCTGTGAAACACGAAAAACCAACCAACCAACCTCCAGATTAATTTAAATTTTGTGTGCTACGATTTCTCATTTTCAAAGGTCGGCAGGTATGGATTAGTTATTTTGTTTTCGCCAGTTTATTTTTTCAAATGTTTAGTTTGGTTTCAACAAGTCTGGGGGGAGTGTTGTGCACATAAAACTACTTCAACCCCACTGAGCATGCCACAAGCCATGCCACTTGTCTCCACTGGTTTAAGTTATTAAAGTTTGAAGGTTTGGTGTTGTAGGATGTTGGGTTTGTTTTAAGTTAATAATGTTGTTCTCATTTAGTTCAGTTTACTTATTTTATTTTGGATCAGTTCAGTGGTATTGTGTATTATAGTATAGTTTTTGAATATATATATATATTAACCAACCTACTGTTTTGAAATATGAATACACAAATTTTACAATTTATTTTAAAATTAATAAATCTTATTTGCTTTAGGGTCTTGGAGTGCCATTTAATATTGCCAGCTATTCATTATTGACATACATGATCGCACATGTCACAAATTTGAAGCCTGGTGATTTTGTCCATACAATTGGTGATACTCATGTTTATTTGAATCATGTTGATGCCCTAAAGGAACAGGTGAGTCGTCGAATTTGTAAACAAAATGTGTTTTTTGAAATTCAGAACCATTAGTTATCTCTACTTTTTCAATTTATCTTTTGATATCTTGGGCAAATAAATTTTCTTAACTTTGTATTTTTCTTTTTTTAAAGATTGTTGTTTCATCTGCTGCAATGTTTAATCAATTATATATTTTAAATATCTTCAATTTGTTAATTGAATTCTTATATTTTAATTTTAAAAGGTTTTTGCAAATTGCTACAACATAAGATGATGCCAATGAATCCTCTTATCGTTGTTCAATAGCTGACTCCTAAACTGTTAGTTTTAGTTCCAGTTATGAAAAGATTTCAAATTTTATTCTTCAAAAAGTTATTTTGGTTAAAATAATTATTTTTGTAAAAGTTATGAAATTTAACTTTTTATACAGTCCTTGGGTCCTATAAGTGTTATTTAAAAAAAAAAAAAAAAATACATTCTCCATCAAATGAAGCAATAAATATTTCCTTTTTGTATGACCAAAACTTGCCAAGTTGTGATATTCTGGTTTTTTTTTTTTTTAGTTTTTTCATTTTCTTGCACTAAAAACGAAAAACTTGTTTTTCCATTTGCACATATGTTAGTTTAGATTTATGTGATTAATGGAATCTTGTGCCAAAAAAAAGTTACCATATCTGGTTTTCTGTTTTTGTGCTGCTAATATATGGGATTTATTTGGAGTTTTTATTATTTCTATAATTACTAATTATAATTTTAATAACTAAAGAGTAAATATATATATTATACTTCTTTATATCATCTAATTAAAACTGTAATTAATTTGGAATCTACGGTTCTTGATCACTATGTAATACCTTGACATAAGAAAAAATACTATCTAAATAATAAAAAGTTATTGTATTCAAAGATTTTTTGCTGACAATAAAAAAGGGCCTGGTCACACAAAAATAATCTCCTGCCAACAGGGCTACAGTGTCAGATCTGTTAAAATTACCAGAGTCGGAGTCGTCCATTTTACAAGAAATCTGTTTTGTCGGAGCCGGCCCATTTTTAAGCGAAAGAGTCGGAGTTGTCCATTTTTCCCACCGACTCCGCAGCCCTGGTTGCCAAGCAGTGTGACTTATCAGCAATAATGGATAAGCATGATATCAAAACATACAAGATATTTCCTTGGCTTTATGTTATCCAGAATAATGTTATACAAGCCAATTTTTAAAAGTGTCAGTTAGATGAGCATATATTAACCCCCTTCTCTGTTGGCGTCGCATATCATGCGACGCGAAGAAAAATTTCATCCTTGAAAGTGCTGAATTTGTCGCAACTTGCACGTCTGTATATTCTGGGATCGCTTTTTGTATTTCTGTATAGTGCTAAGAATAATAATCTAGAATAAATGATTTCAATGTGTTTTTTTTTTTCTTTCTGATGGTTAAGAAAGATTATAAAGTATATCTCATGGTAAGGTTGAAAGACTTTTTTTTGTATGTACCTATATATAATAATTTTTAATAATTCTTTTTATGCAGATATTTATCCAATATGATAATACGATAATACGAGAAAATCTTCATGTGTGTAAATTTTATATAAAAAGCTGTTCAGAAAATCAATGTTGGCAAGATTTTGCCAAATTTGGCAAAATGTTGCGACCTTTGTGTTTATACTTCAAATAGATTTGATAAATATAGTTTCAGACTATTTTTTTTTAATTTTAAACTTGATTGCATTGCAGGAAAAACTGGGGTTCAGTGACATTTTGATTTTTTTTTTTTTTTTTTTTCCGGATCTCTGATCAAACAAAAATTGGTTACAAACGAAAATATTTTACATTTTTCAATTCAGGATAGAACATATATTAATTTTCAGCAATAAAAAAAATGCTTTTTTGGGATTGGAAATTCACAAAAAAACCCAACAGAGAAGGGGTTAAACAAAATCTGTCAGCTAACAGCTTCACTTTTCCTAGCATTGTTTTCTCATTTTAAGAAGATAGATTCATTGTTTTCTATAATTTTACTTGGCACTCCTTTTTTTTTTCTCCTGAATGCTTTATCATAAATTCGGAACAGACTTTGCACATGTAACTATTCCAGCCTATGGTGAATGTTTTACATATATTTAAAGTCTTTTCTCATCATCAGATTGAAGTCGGTTCTTCACTCCTGCAATTTATAAATCACAATGCTGTAAGAAAATTTTTGAACCATTGATGCAAATGCCTTTCTTTTTCTTGCAACTGCTTATGTTACATCTCCAAATGTTTTTTTTTTTTTTTTTTTTTTTTTTCCTCCAACGTACAGCATATTATGACTATTTTCATAGATTCTTTCAGATAGTAAAATGCCTTTCATTTGGAAAAAGGCTATAGCATCATTTTCCATTGCTGATAAATTAAAAAAAGCAAACATGTTGAAATTTGAGCAAAAAAAAAAAAATAATAATAATAATAATTTTTCAGAGACAAATTTGGCGTGCTTTAAAAAGAAATAAGCTACGTACAGATTAGAATTTTTTCATTTGTTGGCATTTTTTTTTTTTTTTTCATAATTGTTTATAATATTTGGTGCAAAATTCCACTTTCTTAAGACAGTTATGCCATACTGTATAAGCTTATATTGAATGTTATATATTTTATTCTTTTTTCAGATCAAAAGAACTCCTAAGCCATTCCCAAAGCTTAAAATAAAGAGAGAAGTCACAAGTATTGATGATTTTAAGTATGATGATTTTGAAATTATTGGCTATGAATACCATCCTCTTATAAAGATGCAAATGTCAGTATAATTTTTATTCCAAAGAGTGCTTTTTTAGTTTTAATAGAAATGCTTCTATAAAGATGCAAATGTCGAGCATAATTTTTATTGCAAAGTATGCATTTTTTAAAAAGCTTTTTTTGTTTGAATAGCAATGCATCATTCTTTTGTATACTAGTCTATATTTTTATAATTACTATAAATTGCGTACTTTTTTCACTAAATATACTTTTTTTAAAAAGCTGTAGTCATTAATCGTGAAGTTTATTTTATATGACTTCTGTATAACTATTTCATCTTAAGCTTTTTTTTGTTTGTTTGTTTGCATTTTTGTAAAGGATTTTTTTTTCCTGTCAATTGGAATGCAGCTGTCTTGCATGTTAGTCTATATTTTTATAATTACAGCGTATCTTTTGCAATATTCTTTTCAGTTTGGTTACAGATTCTGCAATTGCCGGCTGTTTTTCATTTATCGTACTGTAAAATTAAGTACTGTTTTAACCATTTTAGATTGTCAACTTTTTTCTTTTAATATGATCTTTTTTAAATAGCAATAGTAAAGTTTATTGTATATTTCTAGAATTGCAAAAAACCCTCAGCCTTTGAGGGACGGAATTTACCCAGGAATTTTGGGAAATAAACCTGTAATATGCAGAAATTTTGAAGGTATACAGAACCATTCATTTTTCAATTTGAAATTTTTATTTTAAAGTAATTTTAGGCATTTGCTTACATTTGCTGATTTGTCGAAAAAAAGTTGTTTACGTTCATGAGTGGTGATCATGCAAAATGAACCTATCATCTGACTTTTTCACTTTTTTCTCATAGGTAATTTTATATTTTAATTACTTAATATTTTTACAACTTAAGCATGTATTTTGTTAGTTTTCATGTAAAATGGTATTTTGTTCTACTTATTATTGTTTTTGTTTACATTTGTTATTGTAAATATTTTTATTCAGTCGGTCAGTAACTTTTATAATACACAAACGGTTGGGAAGACATATCTATTATAGTTGCATAACCTGTATGTGTTAGCAATCTTGTAACAAGTAGAAATACCTTAGAATTTTTTTTTCTACATTTGATATTATAGAAAAACGCGGCTTATTTAATGCTAAACTACTTTGTTATTGCTATTAGACTTGTATTAATTCTTATTTAAAGTGTAAAAATTAAGAATATATATATAATTACTATGGGTGTATAGATTAAAGATGAGTTTGAGCTCTTTTTTTAAGAACCTGCACCCGACTATTTGAAATCCAAACCATTTTGTGTCATTAGAAACTTTGTTTTGTGCTATTTCTGTGTGTTTTATTTTAAACATTTTTTCATGTTTTTTTTTTTTTTTTTTTTTTTTTTTTAAATATATATATATATATATATAAAGCTTTTTTTATTTCAATATGAAAGTGTCTATCTTTTCTATGCTTGTCTATATATTTTTATAATTACAAGACATTTTTTGTAATATTCTATTCATTGTGGTTACAAAAATTTGCTCCTGCAAATGCCAGGTATTTTTCATTTATACTACCGTTTTTAATCATTTTAGACTGTTGACTTTTCTTCACTTAATATGACCTTTGTATTAGCCGTAGTTATTAATAGTTAAGTTTGTTTTTTGTTATTTCTGTATAATGGTTTTTATCTTAAGCATTTTTTAATATGCTTGTAGTTCTTTAAAATTTATTGCATTTACATTTTCAATTTGCTTTTCTGTATTTTGTAAACTATTTTTATATCCTTCTACATATTTTTCAAAAGTTTTCAAATTGTTTGCCTTTTTTTTTTTTAAACAATGTTAAAATATTTGAAAATTTTCCTTACACAGTGAGTGAAAATATAATATATTGAAGCATATGCAGTTGACCCAGTACTGCACAAAAATCACATATTAAGTGGAGTCGTATATTAAATGTGATTTGCATGTGTCAGGAATTGAGCTTATTTACACATTTAATCATGTAATTTGAAGTTTTTAGGCATTTTGTTTATATATTTACCGTTAATAATTGTGTCTTTTGTGCTTATTTTGATTAAAACTTAGCTGTATTCAAGTTTAACTCATTGTTTGTTTATACTTGACCTACTGGAATAATAATGGAAAATAAAACAAGTATCAGATGAAAGTAACAATGAAATATACAGTAGAACCTCTTTTATCCAAAACTCTAGGTTATCCAAAATTCATTTTTAAAGCTTTTTTTTTTTTCTCTATCACATTCCCTGTGTGCGAAATACATTTTTACAGCTTTTTTTTCCTTTTTAACTATCATATTCCTTCTGTGCAAGCAGTCCTCTCCAAACTACGAGTACATATAAATATTTTCGATCCCCTTTCTAAGAGTTCCTTTGAATTTAACTTGAGCTCCCATAAGCTGCGGGGTGGAATGAAGGAAACAAAAAAATTACCAATTCTGAAGCTTTTGAATGTTTTGCGAAAGGTCTGGCGTGGCTGGAGCAGCAGAAAGACTGTGCTACTGGGGAACTAATATTATTAAAAAACTTCGTGATAGAGCTTCAATGCAAAGGCAATCGAAACTGCAACAAACATTTTTTTCAAACCCTTGTGATATATGTAAAAGGTACTTAATTTCAAAATTAAAATTAATGTAATTTATTCTTGTTTCTATTTTACTATTGCTTTATTTTTATTAAGCACTTGTTACCATAATAAGAAATATTGCATGTATTACTCCTTAATCTTAAAATTCTCAATTATCTGAAAATTTTGATTTTCCGAAAGATGGTCAGTCCCAATTACTTCGGATAATCGAGGTTCTACTGTAATTGAAAATGAAAGAATGCTTCCCTTTTTATTAAAATGCATTTAAAAGCATATAGAGTACTATGGTCACATTTTTTCTAATAGTGTATGAGAGAGAAAAAAAACTGACAACATACAGCATAAAAAGAAGGGAAAATAAGTAACAGAAAGGAACGAAAATTCATTTACCTTCTCTCTATTTCAGTAAAAGGATACACAAAAGAAAGAATATTAGGACGCATAATCGAAGAAGAGTTGCAGTATTGCTAATTTAGTGGCATTTTTTTATTCAAATATCAGCCACTATTTCCTATTAGTAATAATCATGTTAATTAATCTGTAATTTAATAAAAAGAATATTATTATTCAGAATAGGGGTAGATATCCAGGTAAAAAAATTTCTGCTAAATTTTAAACACTGGAGAAAAAGGGAGAAATTCACACCTTGGTCTATAGACTCGTATTAAACGAGATTTTTTTGCCTCGAGGGACTGAAACAATATCAGGTAATAACCGTTTGTGTATTAAATGTGATATTTTTATATTAGTCTTGTGGGCTATAGTTCATTGAGTGGAAAAAATCCACGTATTAATCGAGTTCGACTGTATTAGATAAATTTATTTAAAGTGTTCATCTCTTTATTTTGAGGCCAAAATACTTGCTAGAAAATTGTAAAACAGTGAGTTGTAAGATTTATCTTATACCAGTTTTATACAAGGGGTTATTTACTTTGGCAATTTGTCTTAATGTATTTTAAAACAATTTTTATATCTCTGTAAAATTATTTTGCTTTAGAGCTTTTTTAAAGTGGTGTTAAAGGTTATTAAGCATATTCGTACCTGTTCAAAGTAATAGTATATATATTCAACTTAATTTGTTTTTGAAATGGTCATGGCCAAAATACTTGCCAGGAAAAAGCATTATTCTAAAGCAGTTAGTTGTACGCAGGGGTGTAGTGGAGGGTATATGGTGATATATGCCATACCTTCTGGATTGTTTAAAGAAATTTCTCCTTTGTTTCTTAATAGAGCTGTATGGTATACTCTATACCAGGGACGGAGAACCTTTTTACGTGCGTGTGCCAAAAAGATTTTACGTTAACATGACGTGCCAATGCCAGCAACAAAAGAAGAAAAAAGTGAATCAAAATTACTTTAATTTTTATTTACTAAGATTAAAAAAATACGTGAGTAACATGCATTTAGGTATTGAACTGTAATAATTATCATATTCATGCTGGTTTCTTTAAGCAGGATGCAATCTGAAAGGGAATCATATGTCAGGTGGTCTCTATGAGTTTTTCATATAATTCATTTCTGAAAATAATGACTTGCAGGCACTCCCAGGTAGAAGGGAAAATTGTCAAAATGGCAAATTTTATACCAAAAAGCTGTAATTTTATCATTGGCATTTTTGCTTATATTGGTTGTTGATTCGTCTTTTCGATATTCTCCAAAACTTTTAATTTGCAATACCTTCCAATCTTCAGTGTTTTATTCAAGATGTAAAAATATAATTGGAATCAGAAAAAAGTATTTAATGAAATGCGTGCCATATTTAATGAATCGCGTGCCACAGGTTCGCCGTCCCTGCTCTATATGTATAGCCTCTGCCTTTAGCATATACCCTCTGGTTATTTTACTACTGCAACATTAGTTGTAAGATATATCTTACACCATTTTTGTGGCACATTAAAAATTCTATTGTTTAATGTACTTCTGCAAATTTTAAACAGTTAAAGTAATAAAGCCTTCCTTTCATGACAGCAGTTTTTTTAGAAAGTACTTGAATACTTTTTAAATAGCCATTATCTGAACATTTTCTTATTGTCATTTACTTATTTTTGTATTCCTTCATAAAAAGCCTAGAAATATTCAATGTTTCAAAATCTTTTTAATTACAAATACTTTAAATTTTGTTATAACAAGTATGAAGGGGCCAGTGCCTTTGCTTGTTTATAACCAAATTCTTGCGATAAGTTCATGCTTTTTTCATTTATTTTCTAAAGAATTGAGAAAATTCAGTTAGTAAAAATAGCTGAATTATGATGCCTATAGATTTAATTTTATGTTCTTTAATTCAAAGTATAAAAATAAATTATTCATTATCCTTGTAATATGTGATTGCAATTGTGAATGAATAACATAACATGCAATAAAAGAAGGTAACGAATTCTCTCTTATCATTTATTTATTAACAGATTCAAAAATAAGGTTATTTTACTCTTTCTCTTTTATCGCATATTTTTTGTTTAATTAAGCTTCTTGCATCAAAAGCATTTTCACATGCTCCTTTTACTTCTAAGATGCTTTGGAGTTTCATACATTAATCGAAATCAACAGTATATGTTGAAAAAGAGGCTATTGATTATTGTTGTTATCTGCATTACAGTCATCTCTTTTATCTTCTTTATTTTCAGCAATAGTATATAAATATGTACTGCAAAATGATATGTTTCCTTGAAATTTTACTCCATTTCTTATCAGCTCTATGTCTTCCAATTTGTGATGCTTTTATTATTTTAAACATTACATAAGTTTTATAAATAAATATATATATATATATATATATATATATATATATATATTAATATATGTATTTTGGAGTTATTTAAAATAAGATTTTCTTCTAGGTTTGCAAATTTTTTGCTTGATATAGGTTAGTCATAATAATGTGTTTTGCAGTACATTTTTATATTGGACCAACTGTTTGCTCACTTATTCTTTGTTAAAACCAAGTTATTATTATTTCCAACACAGAAATATGTAGTGTATCCACAAATATATTTCATGCGTTAAAAATAAAAGATGCACCTTAAAAAATCTATCATGTATCTTCATGCTTTGTATTTTTAAATAAAATTAGCTTCTTACTTAAGGTTATTCTACCATCTTATAAAAGATTGTAAATTGAGTGATAATTTTGTGCATTTTATGGGGTTCTAAAATTATACTATAAAAAAGTATATTGTATTATTAAAATTGATGATTTCCTGTTATGTAACTTTTACTTGATATGCACTTTATGGTTGAATATGTTAAAAAGTAAAATTTATAACGTTAACTACTTTTTTCTCAGACTCTTTATGTGTGACTGTTCACCTTGTTTTTGGCATAGTGGCTTTCATCTTTGTCTTGTTTTTTATATTTTTTATAATTCTAACTTCATCCTTCAGAGTAATTTATGTTGTATTTTCACTCCTTGAAAAATATTTTACCAATATCACCAACTTCTGACCTTCCTGACAGACTAATTGTGCTTCCATATTTCCATTTTAATATTAATCTGATTTTTTATAAAACCTGCCTATAATGGAAGCCTGTCTTAAACAACAATGCAAATTTCATGCTTCTGCTGTAAAAAGTTCTATACAATACAATTACATTAGATGTTGTATGTGCTAAGACCTGTGGTTTCTTGCTGTCTTAGCAGGTTTTACTATGTTATAAAACTATTGATTATAAATTTTTGTATTAAGAATCTCTTTATAGATTGAGTTACTGTGGAATTTTCCTATGACAGACTAACTGTGCTTCCATATTTCCTTTTTAATGTTGATCTGAGTTTATATAAAACCTGTCCATAATGGAAACCTGACAAACAAGAATACAAAAAGTTTGATGTTCGTGGTGTAAAAAGTAAAATACAAAAAAATTACATCAGGTGTTATACTCGTATGTGCTAAGACCTGTGGTTTCTTGCTATTCTGTCTTAGCAGGTTTTACTATATTATAAAATTATGTATTAGGAATCTATTTATCAATCTTGTTAAGATGACTGCTGTTAATTATTAAGTTTTATAGTAAGAATCTCTTTGTAGTTTTTATTAAGGTTAATTACTGTGGAATTTTCCTATAACAGAGTAACTGTGCTTCCATATTTCCTTTTTAATGTTGATCTGAGTTTATATAAAACCTGTCCATAATGGAAACCTGGCAAACGAAAATACAAAAAATTTTATGCTTGTGGTGTAAAAAGTATAATACAAAAAAATTACATCAGATGTTGTATATGTTAAGACCTGTGGTTTCTTGCTATTCTATCTTAGCAGGTTATTCTATATTATCAGACGTGCTACTTTTCTGCGGAATTCCGCTTTTTCGGCACTGAATTTTATCATCCCTGGGATCGATGCAAATCTGCCTTAAAATTTGTTGAAATTTTTTAGGAGGGGGGGTAGCATCATCGGACGAAATGTAACAAAAACGCGAGTACAAACAGCGCCAAATTGGGTTTATTTCTCTCCCTTTCTTATTCAACCTTTTCTTTCCCATGACCTACCGTTCATTTAGTCCGCATTTAGAAATGAACAGCATAAAAACATAGCCAAGCACACACAACTATAATCTGCTTTGGCTGAAGGATCGCGGAATAAATGTGAATTTCATTAAAGGATTGCGGAAAATGTTATTTTCGTCAAAATAGCATTGAAAAATGGAATTTTCGTCAAAGGATTGAGAAAAAAAGCACAAATTTTGTTGAAAGTTCAGAAAAATGCGAATTTCGTCAAATGATCGCGGGAAAATGCATATTTCATGAAAGGATGGCAAAAAAAATGCGTATTTCGTTTTAGGATCACGGAAAACGTGAATTTCGTCAAATAATCGCAGGGGAAACATGAATTTCGTCAGAGGATCACAGAAAAAACACGAATTTCATCAAAAGACTGCAAAAACGTAAATTTCATCATAGGATCCTGGAGAAAAAGCGAATTCTGTCAAAGAATCGCGAAAAAAACTTGAAATTTGTAAAAGAATCATGAGAAAAAAGGGCGTGAAAAAAACACTAATTTCGTCAAAGTATTGCAGAAAAAAACTATAATTTCGTCAAAGGGTTGTAGGAAAAAAACTCCGTTTTGCGCGTGAGGCCGTAAAATTCAGCTTTCTTTTTTTGTTGAGCCTGTAGCATGTCTGTGTTATAAATTTTGTATTAAGAATCTCTTTATTGATCTGATTAAGATGAATACTGTTAATTTTGTATTGAGAATCTGTTTGCATTCACAAGTCTATTTTATTTGTGAAAAATGTAAATCAGAAATTTGTAAAATAGTGTTATTATTGCATTTGTTTTTTATTCAGAATTTGTTTTTTTTTTCTTTTGCAGAAGAATTTGTCTTTTCATTTTCATCCATTTTTACATTTTTTAACTAAGTGGAATAATTGTCTTTAAATATATATTTAGTTATGTAAAATGTTACAACTTCTACATTTGATATTTTTTTATACAGGTACAGTTTAAAAAAATATATATTTTTTATATACATATGTATAATATATAAATTGCATTTTACTCCATTTTTTATCAGCTCTATGTCTTCCAATTTGTGATGCTTTTATTATTTTAAACATTATATAAGTTTTTTATATGTATATATATTAATATATGTATTTTATAAATAAATTTTTTAAAGCAATTCTGTCTCATTCTGTTACTTTATTAGCAAAGTAGTGTGAAAAGTCTGTTCTTTAATTTATGTTAGAGGTCTGTATAGGTGAAGAGTAATTTTCTTCATTAGACTCAAACCAAGCTGTTTAGACTTTTTTTTTCCCCCCTCACGGACCAAGTTGAGCCTGGACTTGTTCTTTCCAGGCTTTATCCGAATTTTATGGGAGAAGGGGGGGGGGGGGGATAGGCCCAAGTCCATGTCTGGTTGCATTTGTTTTGTAAAATTAATGGTGGTATTGTGTATTCAACAAAATGTTTAGAAATTTAATTTGGTTTAGATAAATGCTTTAAAAAACCTACTTTTTAAAATTCCTTATAGAACATTCAAATTATGATTTCCTTTTAAGCATACTTTTATTTTATTCTAAACTAAACTAATTTTTTTGCTTGACTTATTATGTATGTAATTGTCTAAGAAATCATTGTTATTATTATTATATGTTCCATGTATCGCATACTCCTAATATGAAGTATATACTACTTTAAAATTTTTTCTTAGATATGTATGTAACATTCTTCTGAAAGAATTTTAATGGTAGGATCACAGTTAAGAAATATTGTCATGTTTCATAAAAATTGAGTCAGGTTGGATTGGAATGCTTGACTTGTACAGACCTTTGATGTATATTTTAGTTACATGTATATTGCGCTGAACAATTCTACTTTATTTTATTTGTGGTAGACTTGTCATTAGAGTTCTGCATGGGTCAGCTTGTATCTAACTGAAACACAAAAATTGCTAAATTCTATTTAAAATCCACCCAAAATCTGACTTAAAACAGACAAACAAAAAAAAAGGTCACCCTAACCTAAACCTAACACACTTCAACCTGAACTGAATTCTAAAATGCAAGAAAAAAAAAATATTTTAATACAATTATGAAAAAATAGTGTACAATTATATCTGTAATATCAATTTTATGTTGAAAAATGAACTTTCATATACTCATAAATGTTCAGCTGCATAGTTTTTTCATCTGAGAAAATAGCTAGGCATTTTTGAAAAATCGGGTCAACCCAAACCCACAATGAAAAGTGTATCATCGACCCGATTGGTCGGATAAAATCGGCAGTGGTGTGGTCGTAAAAAACATAGAGGGTATACACTCAAAGCAGAGCGTATACCCTAGTGTGTATATACTACTAGTGTAAATGCCCGTCCTAGGATGGTGGGTAAAAATTGTTTTTCACTTAAAATTTGAAAAACTGATAAAAAAATAATTGACAATATGGAAGCATTTAGATGAGCAAAGTTCGGCTAGTTTTTGTTGTAATAAACACACAATTAGCATTTACAATATTTCTGGGTAAAACAGGTTTTCCGGCTAATATACTATAACAAAATTAAGATTTCTTAATAAAACAAAAATTTCATAAATGTGCAATAAAAGCGCGTAATTAAAACAGTCTGCTGCAACTATTGAAATAATACTATTTTTTTTTATAACACTTTGAAATTGTATTTTATCGTTTACTCCCCCCACCCCCACCCTCCCTCTCCAAATTTTTTTTAATATGTATATTGATTAATAAATAAGTATCTCGGGTTGAAACCCAACCGTCTAATCCCCTAAGCTTCTGTCCTCCTGGTGCAAAGCTATAAATCAAAAATTATTAATTTTACTTTTCGTATAAATATTAATTTTTTACTTTTAAAATATGGAATATGGTTTTTTTTTTTTTTTTTTTTTTTTTTTTAAGTTTAAATTTACGTACACCTGTATATAGAAAAGAAAAATATAAGTAATGTGTAATTTAAAAATAAATTACAAAATAATAAGCCTAAAATATTTAAATTGATTACTTTTTTAAAAGAAAGTCAGTTTTATCAATTTTTTACAGGAAAAAAAAAAGGATATTTAAAAAAATACCATATCCTTGTTTTCCGTGAATCACTTTATATGAGAAATAAATTAAAATTCCTTACATGTCGCAAAGAAAATTTAATATGATTGCAACTTAATGCTTGAAATAATCTCAAGTGACACTTGGCGATTTATTTTGGTGGTGTAATGCGATGTGCCCTGCACTGATTTGTTAGGAAGAAGTGTCTACCACGGATCAATTATCAGGGCTTTTAACCTTGAGAAGTAATCGGGGGTTTCTTGTCAACCAATGGGAGAATGGATCCTTTTCCCCTTCCTTGATTCTCTTCCTGGGAGACAGGTAAGATTGATGGATTCGCCCCGCCCAGCGTTACACTGCGTTTTATTATATAGAGATAGCTTTCTTGAGACACAGAGGGTATATGGAGTTCCTTAAAAAAATCCAGAAGGTGTACGGCGTATATTGAAAATTGGGTTACACAACTTGATGCAGGACTCTACATGGCATCTCTATAGATGCCCAAATCTTGGTACTCTCTCTAGATGCTTCCCAGAATTCAAAATTCATGGCTAAAACTTTCAGGGGTGGTAGAGCAACAACAAACTATTTTTTATGTAGTAAATCAGGGTCACATTCCAATTATTCAAAACCAATCTCTGATTTTTGCTCAAAACTTAATAATGATGCTGTACTCTCTTTCAAATCTGCATATCATTGGAGATGTAAACAGTGAAACTTTTAGTATCTCAATTTTATTATGCATATTTAATTATACACTATTAATTATTTGTTGACCTTTACTTTCAATAATTTCATCATTTTTAAAATTCTTAATTTTTATTATTTTAGTTTATTACTTTACTTAATTATTTTAATATTTTACTATATTGTAAGCATTCATTGTAATTTTGATTGCATTATTAGTTTGAAATTACTGTTTAAAAATGCAAACAAAGCAATGACCAGAAATCCGTAAAATTACAAGTATTTGAGGGAGTCTACTATATTGCAATGATGTTTGATCAGGGTTGGTAAGTTTTTGCCATAGGCGGCAAAAACCTGGTTAAAACCGTCCTGGCAAAAATAAGATAGGCTGTTTAATTTTTTTTCCCAGAAAAAGAGAAAAAAATATTGCATGAAAGAAAAAAGAAAATACTTAGTTAAAAAATCAATATTCCATATTTATTTTTGGACTCTTAAACTAAATAAGTATAATCATGCATTTTAAGATACTAACTTTATACAAAACTATGAATGAAAAAAATACCTAATTTTATATATAAATAAATAGAAAACAATTATTTATTCATATTTATACAAATATTTTTAAGACTCATTACATAAAACAAAAATAGCAATGTTATATAAAATCTTTTGACAATTAAAAAAATATTAATGACTGACAAAATACTTTACTTAAGGGGGGAAAAAAAATAGATATGCGATTTTTAATTTGGTTCTTAAATTCCCAAGTATTAGACTGAATCCCACCTATTTTATAAAGATTTAAACCATGTAAAAATATTTAATTATTTATTAATTAGCAAATTAAATAAAAATATTAAAGGATGTGTTATTAAATTTAATTGTTCATACCATTATTATCCTTATTAGCTTATAGATTTTATTACACATTACAGAGGAATAAGATTTTGCCATTTTTGCTCTGGTTTTTTAAGTTTTTGCCGGCAAAAATGCCAACCCTGTGTTTGATACAAACTTTGTGTGAAATGCATTGACGTCATAAAAAGTACTGTGATAGCACAGTAGTTTGATCAGTGGCACTGTATCTAATTTCAACAACTTTTTGAAACTGTAGAGTGTTTTGTAGGTACTTTTCCGTTATACAGACACCATGCCAAAATGTATTCTAATGTGCCAATTATTTCAATCCTTATATCTCAATTATTAACCCTTTATTTTCAATTATAAACCCCTTTATTTTCAATTATCAACCCTTATATTTCAATCCAACTTTTTATTTTTTACTTTATTGTATAACTGTTATCTGTTCACTTATTTTAAGTATATATTTGTGATTTAATAAAATAGTTCGTAAAAGTCTGTAATTTTCAAATGTTATATTTTTTAAATGCTCACTTTACTATCGACAATGTTTCTTGTTTCTTCTTTTATTTTTCAAATGTTTCAGTTCACGTGATTTTCATTTTGCGACAACTGTTACGCTTGGCGACAATGTTGTCCGTATAATGGAAAAGTACTGTTTTGTACTGTTTAGAAGGTGACCAACCCTTCCAATACTTCTGATAATATTCTCACATTTAATTAAAAGTAAAACAAGTCTGTTGAAAACTTTATTAAAATATTTTCATTGTTTTAAAAATTAGTTTGCATTCATTTGTCAAGCATCTGTTAGAGATTTTTTCAAATAAGCTTAATTGCTAGTAACTTTTTGCAATTTAATATTTATCAGTTTATGTTTAAAAAAAAAAAAAATGGTAAGTTACTTGATCATTTCAATGTAATATGATACAACTCTTTTATTTATTTTTTTAACATTCTTTTATGGACTTTCAATATTTTATATTTAAAATCATGCCTAATTTTTCGTGACTGTAATTTATGTTGTTCCAAAACATTTTCATTACTATACATTATTTTGGCATAGGACACAATTACAAAATTCACTGCTTTGATGTACACTTTGGTGCAAGCATGAACTAGTGTATTTAATTGTGTAAATTCAGTTTGTTATATGAGTATAAAATTACTTTCAATCTATCTGAGTTGTATTTTAGTTCTTTTTATTATTATTATTATTATTAATTTATTCTTTTTTATATTTTAAATATAAAATTATTTAGATTTTAGTTTGTTTTATAGGTTATTTTCATTTTCAGAGGTAAATTTACATCTTATTCATATTAATGTATCAGTGTATTCTCTTTTGCTGTATATGTTCGATCATTAAGATCTCGAATTGTAATTTGTGTTTCTAAAAATGTGAATTGCAGTCAGGGAATTGTAGGATATATGGTCTGGAAAAGCCATGTAATTTTGTTATTCAAATAGAGCATGAACTCTGATGCAAGTTAGATTTCGGACAGATGGACAGACAAACGGAATTCACAAACACTTTTCAACTATGTTGGAAATGGTTAAAAATGCATAACAGGTTGAAATTTCCCTTTTATCAATTTATACTAATAGACAGAAGCATACTTGAATACTTTTGTACAGCCCTGTATTTTACCTACTATCTTTATATACACGCCACTATTTAGCTAAAATTTAATTAACATTAAAACACGCTTAAAACTACTGAAGTCACACTTCCAGAGATTATCATCCATAGACAGCCATGTATCCTATTCTTTGCTTGACCCTGTATATCATTTTATCTATATTCTACAAGCATATCTTAGTGTACTAAATGTAGTTCAGCATAAAAATGCACTAATTTAAAAACCAGCTTTAAACTATTTTCGTTCATACTCAGTAACCCTTACGAATTCCTTTGTATAGCCCTGCATATGATCTATATCATTTATACACACAATGTAATATGCAAAAATTTAGTTAAACTTAAAAATTCATATCACACCTAAAAATGCACTTCCAGCAATCATCGCTAAGATATAAGTACTTCACATACAGTATAGTATCAGAAATCTTTTGTGTGTCCCTGTAAATATTATGCACTTTCTACTATACAGGAAGTAATTTGTAGTAAACCTCAGCAATGTATATCAATTTCATTGTATGTGAAATAGTTTAACATAATTAAAATATGCCGCAAACAATGTTTTCCCTTATACCATTATGTAACGGAATTTTTTTGTGTTTCCCTGTAAATGAATAATAAATATGCTTTGCACTGCATATTCTACAGAATGTATATTTGAGTACACTTCATAGATTCATATCAATTTCATTATGTTCGAAAGGGTATAACATCATTAAAATGCACTTGAAACTTTTTTTTCCCAATTTGCTGTAATGTAACGGAATAGTTTTGACTGTCCGTGTAGTTGAACTATACATCCGATTTTCATAAAATTTGAAATGACTCGTCAAAATTCTGCAACAATTATATATTTTAAATTTCAAACCATTCGGTTGGGTAGTTTTTGCACTGTTATATGCGACAGACAGATGGCAACTATAGGTGTTACATATTTATGTAACTATGAATGCACCTAAAAATGTTTCCAGAATAAAAATAAATTAATATTTTTAATAAATCACTATGCAGTTACTAAAAAGTGGTGTTAAACTATATAACTTTTCAGGGATAATATAAAAATTTTGGTTGTATATTAAGATGCGGCTTACATCCATTTGGTCTATAAGCTTTTGTGCAGTTTTTAAGAACATTTTGATTGTTTCAATTCTACCAGATAGACATAATCTATAATGGATTTTTTTTTTTAATTATTTATGATTATACACACATTGATGTAAGCTGGCTGGCGTCGCCAGAGTTCATAGGAGTGCTTAGTTTTAAGAATCATTGTACCGGAATAGAGAGAAGGAGAAGAATTTTGTAGAATTATTCAATAAAATAGGACAAAGATTACTATTCGTAAATAGTGGCTTCGAAAATTATGCACCCTGGAACTAGTTCCGATCAAATTTGTTCCCAATTATTGAATGCCATTTCTCCTAAAGCTGGACCTGAAGAAAACTATTAATTGCTTATCAGATGTGCAAAATAAGGTTAAATAAAAGTTATCCCACCCCCTCCCTAAGAAAGTTCTGAAATGGTGCCCTGGACACCAGCGTTCAGTTGAATTCAAGTTGTTGGGTTTGAGCGCAGTTTAGAATGTCTGCAAATCTGTACATCTAAGACACAGTTTCAGTGATGGAACAGCTGCGCCAAATCGATAATGCTAAAGATGAAAATAAGCACTCGCCAGTCGCCACTCGGCGACTAAACGTGAAAAACTGGCGACTAAAAATATGGAAAGCCGGCCAAATGCAGGATTTTCCAAAGGGATTTCGCCAAAGAATCACAGAAAAAACCCCGCGAATTTTGACAAAAGATTGCGAAAATACCCAAATATCGTCAATAGATCGCGAAAATAGCTAATTTCGTCAAAGAATCGCTCAGAAACCCAAATTTTGTCAAGTTATCGCTGATAAAACGCAGATATCGTGAATGGATCGCGGAAAAAACGCAAATATCGTCAATAGATCGCGAAAAACAAACGCGAATTTCGTCAAAGAATCGCCGAAAAAACCGGGAATTTCGTCTAAAGATCGCGTAAAAATGCACATTTCGTCAAAAGATTACGGAAGGAAACGTAAATTTCGTCGAAGGATCGCGGAAAAAACTCAAATATCGTCAATAGATCGCGAAAAAATACAAATATCGTCAATAGATTGCAAAAAAACCCCCGCAAATATCGTCAATAGATCGCAAAAAAACTCAAATATCGTCAATAGATCGCGAAAAAAATGCGAATTTCGTCAAGGAATCGCAAAAAAAAAAACGAGAATTTTGTTAAAAGATTGCGAAAAAACTGCACATTTCGTCAGTGGATTGCTAAAAAAAACCGAATTTCGTCAATAGATCGCAGAAAAAAACATAATTTTCTCAAAGAATCGCCTAAAAAAGAGAATTTCGTCGTAGAATCGCGAAAACGAACGCGAATTTCATCAAAAAATTACGAAAAAAACGCGAATTTTGTCAAAAGATCGCGAAAAAAAACGTGAATTTTGTCAAAAGATCGCGAAAAAACACACATTTTATCAAAGGATCGTGGAAGAAACACAAACATCACCAATAGATCGAAGAAAAACGCGAATTTTATTAAAGTATCTTGTAAAAAAATGCATAATTAGTGCCAGAAGACACCCCCCCCCCCCCTTTACATTTCAGAAAATTTGCTGTAAATTTCAGATTTTTTTTTTTTTAATTTTGAAAAGTATAGTGGACGTATGTAGTTAGCTATATAAGCATGTTACATATAACTTTGCTGTTAACTTAATTTAAAATTTAAAATAGATTGGAAATTAGTATCTCAAGTTTTTTCAAAACAATATAAATTAAAATATTTTTATTTATTACATAAATTAATATTTACTCTAAACTTATATATTTTTAAATTAAATATTCAGTGACATAAATGTACTTACTGGCGACTAAAGAAATTATTCTCAGAGGCCAGTAACTGGCTACTAAATAAAATCAACTTACCGGCCAGTGGCCACTAAGCAAAATTCCTTATTTTCATCTTTAGATAATGCTGCGCATTTCTGCGCCAAAACGATCATTTTTCAACAAAATTGCACCCAACTGCGCCAATTCAATAATAATTCTTGAGCCAAATCGATCATTTCCCACCCGAATTTCGCCAAAAGATTGCCAAAAACATGCGAATTTGGTCAAAAGATCGCAAAAAACACACGATGTTTCTCAAATGATCACGAAAAAAAGTGAATTTTAACAAAGGATCGCTAATTTCGTCAAAAAACGAACAAAATGCAGTCAAAAGATCGCGAAAAAACGTGATTTCGTTAAAAGATCACGAATAAAACTCAAATTTCGCCAGAAGGTCACGAAAAGACGCAAATTTTGTCGAAAGCTCGTAAAAAACATGCGAATTTCGTCAAAGGATCGCGAGAGAAACGTTAATTTTGTCTAAAGATCGCTAATTTCGTCAAAAAACGAACAAAACACGGTCAAAAGATCGTGAAAAAATGCTAATTTATTTAAAAAATAGAGAAAAAAACAGCAAATTTCATCAAAAGGTCGCGAAAGACACAAGATTTTCGTCAAAAGATCGCGAAAAAAACGTGAATTTTGTCAAAGAAACGCTAACTTCGTCAAAACACGGTCGAAAAAATGCTACTTTCGTTAAAATATCGTGAAAAAAAGCAAACTTCATCAAAAGGTCGCAAAAAACACGCGAATTTCGTCAAAATATCGCGAGAAAAAACGTGAATTTGTCAAACAATCGCTAATTTCGTCAAAAAACGAACGAAATGGGGTCAAAAGATCGTGAAAAAATTCTTTTTCGTCAAAAGATCGCGAAAAACACGCGAATTTCGTCAAAGAATCACGAAAAAAAGTGTGAATTTTGCCAAAGGCTAGCTAACTTCGTCAAAAAACTAACAAAACACTGTCAAAAGATCGTGAAAAAACGCTACTTTCGTTAAAATATCGCTAAAAAACGCAAATTTCATCAAAAGGTCGCAAAAAACACGTGAATTTTGTCAAAAGATCGCTAATTTCGTCAAAAACGAACAAAACGGGGTCAAATGATTGTAAAAAAACGCGAATTTCATTAAAAGATCGGGGAAAAAAACCACAAATTTCATCAAAAAATCGCAAAAAACTGCAAATTTTGTTAAAAGATCGCGGAAAACCGCAATTTTCCTCAAAAGGTTTCGAAAAACATGCTAAATTCGTCAAAAGATAGCGAAAAACATGCTGATTTCAACAAAGGGTCCGAATAAACACGCGAATTTTGTCAAAGGATTGCAAAAGAATGCGAATTTTGTGAAAGAGTCGCAGTAAAAACGCGACTTTCATAAAAGAATTGCAGAAAAAACGTGAATTTCGTCAAAGAATACCAAAATGACGTTTTGAGGCTCCAAAATAGTTATTTTCTGCTCCAAAATGAGCATTTTTGCTGCTCTAAAACAATTATTTTCTGCTCCAAAGTGCCTTTTTGCTGCTCCAAAACAGTTATTTTGTGCTCCAAATTGAGCATATTTGCTCCTCCAAAATGGCTTTTTACTGCTCCAAAATGAGGTTGATGCTGTTCCATCACTGCAGCTTGAATCACTGTTTTTGAAGTCTCTGTTATATTATGCTGTGAAAAATTTCATACTATTTTTTATCCATTCCTATTCTTTCTGGAAGATGTTCAAAATATTGATTGTGACATCCTAATATTAGTTTTTAATTGTACTTGTATTTGGAACTATATATAATTGAAATTGATTTTTCCCCACTCCCCATCTTTTCAGTTCTGTGCAGGGTTGACACATTTGGCCTTTTTTGTAATTCAGAAATTTTACATTCACACCAGAAATTCTGAATAGTACTGTTTTCTTTATTTAATGACAGACGTTTCGTGTTACGTAAAGTAAAAATTTTTCTTTCATAATTTCTGATGTGATTTCGAAGTTTTTAAATTGAAAGCAGGGGCCAAACTGGCAGCCCTGTTTCTGTGAATCTTGTTATCTAATCCAATAAATGAAAAGAATACACTCCAATCTCATTACGAATAAACTCCATAAAATCTATTTTATGGAGTGTATTCTTATTCTATTTTATGAAGTTTATTATTTTTATGGAAACTATAAAAATCTATTTGCTATAATGAAATTTCATTTTAAAGTTCTTAAAATTTCATTTATAATAATTTTGTCAGAAAATGCTAAATATTTCATTATAACAGAATTTTTGTTCTATTAGATTTTACTGTAGTGGAACTTAATTTATAGTTAATACTAATATTTTCGATAGCATTAAGAATTTGACAGAAGTCAAATACATTCTGAGCGGAAATTTTTTTTAAATAAAATGTGTCATTTTTTCTGATTCTTTTGTAATTTTATTTATTAAGTAAAGTTTTGCTTCAAAACAATTTCATTTTCATTTTGTCAAATTGACACAGTACTGTGCAAAATATCGACATGTTGGCAGCCATGCTTCTATTTTCACTAAGAAAATAAAATGCAGAAAGGACAAAATATTCAAAGTTCATGCAAAAAAAATATTTTATTGCTTACATTATCCAAAATTAGTTGAGTTTTAGAATTTTATTTCTGTTTCATCGCTATTTCTTACTCATCTGAATGTAAATACATTTTAAAAACTGCTACCATTGTTACACTGCAGTCAGTTACAGAGAATTAACTGGTGTACGATGTTTGTTTGCATTAATTATGGTCCGAATTCACATTGATCTGGCATCACACATTTCATTTGATCTTCATCATACATCAATGGTAAATTACATGCGCATCCACCATAGCGGCAATCTACATTGCAGATTGGAGGCCTTTTTTCATAACAAGTAGGCACACAGTTAAGATAGCAGCGGATGTAAGTGCTGTCAGGTGGACAGTCTGAAAAGAAAAAGAGAACGAAAAATCAGGTTTCGATTATGAAACACTTTCAAATACTATCAGAATATTGTTATTTTATTTTTTATGAGATATCTAAATAATCACTTTAAAGAAACACAGAAATCCATTTTAATATATAACTAGTACTGTATCTGCATTCTTTCGTGCAAATCTGTCTATGGTCTACAAAATTTATTCGCACCACATAATAAATTTACTTAAGCTTAAAGATGCATACCACAGCTGAATATGCACTTCCAGCAATTATTGCTCATAGTCATGCCTGCAACCGAATTTTTTGTGTGTCTCTGTACGTACATAAGCCATAAATGATAAGAGGTCCCAATCTACAGAAAGCATGTTGTAATACGCCTGAGTGATGTATATCAATTTCATTGTGTTTAAGCGTTTAAAGTACTGTAACATTAAAATGTATTTCAAACATTTTTTCCCCTGTAGTCATCATGCAATAGAATTCTTTTGTGCGAACTATAACAGCTGCATATTTCATCTACAATAGGGAACATGCTATAGTAAATTAGTAAACAGCTAAATATACATCAATATCGTAGAAATCCAAATATATTTACCAGAGTTAGAGAACTTGGTGACAGACGGCCATACAAAACGAAGTCATAAACACTTGTTTTAAAAATATGGTGCTACATAGAGATGCAGAAAGAAACAAACAAAAAAGTACTGGGCAGCCTAAAAAATTCAATAGCAATTAAACGGTTGCAGCTATTAAAGTTATTCTTGTAGGAGAGTAATGTGTAAAATCAGGAATTTTTTTTATACACTTCCTTGCTTTATTTCCAAGTATCACCAATGTCTCAAATTGTAGTAATGCACAAAATAACCTTGCAATTTCAAAATACAAACCAATATTTTTTGGCATGTCAACAGCTAAACAGAATGGAGGGTAAAATCTAGCCAGATTTGATCTATTTTTACATGTTTAGTTTTATAGTTCAAGTTGTTAGTTTGTTTACATGTTAGAGATTGTCTATCCATGATATTTTGAACTAAAACAAGAAAGCATAGTAATGAAATTCCTGACTTCACATTGGAGTCGGGTAACTCTAATCCGACCCGACTCTTCGGGTCGCTTGATCTTAATTGTTTCAGAAATAAAATTTGACTCTGTGTTTCGAAATCGAGTCAAATTCAGTCTAGAATTGTTTTTTTAGATGAGAAAATTATATATAGTTTAACATTAACAGGTATATATTTGTTTCTTTTTTCAATATAAAAGCTGAAATTTATACTAGGATTTTTCCATTAATTGTAGTTTATTAATTCCATTAATTTTCTTCCATTTCTGGTTCAAGTTGAAGTGTTTCGAGTTGACTTGAAATAGAAACTTTGGGTTCGGATTAGAGTCCTTCACGGGTCATGTTCAACTCAAACCCGAAAATTCCATCTGAAGTCAACACGAAATGAAAGAAAATCAATTCATGATTTTAATGCAATTATGAAAAGTAATCTTCAATTATGTCTCTAATACCAATTTTATCTTTTATACAAAAAAATGGGCATATCTATGTATTCTTTAATATTCTTCAAATATAATAAAACCTCTGAATAGCAGAAACCTCAGGATCGTTGAATAGAGTCCTGCATCAAGTTGGATTGTCTTGACTTATTCGGTCCCTAATTTATTATTTTTTTAAGTCGCGGTGACTGATAATTTTCTTTCTGTGGGTCGGATTTACTCGTTTCTTGTAGATTCACATTTACGTTTTTGCAGGTGGGATTTTCCCAAATCGTCTGAGCAGAATTATGTTTTATATGATATCGAAATAAATACATATTTGAATATGAATGAGAATATATATATATAGCTTTAATTCATAATATTACGGTTTTTGATGGTGGTAGGTTATGTTTAATTAATGGTTATATATATATATATATATATGTTCAATTTACTGCATGAGAAATAAAATGTAAGATAAGAAATGTGATCATAAATTCTTCATTATGGTACGTTTAACCCCCCCCCCCTTTTTTTTTTCTCTCCGGATATGAAAAATATTACGTACAGTTCGCTTATGATACACACACACAAAAAAAAAAAAAATCTGCCATTTGTGATAGTTTATGCATACACAGACACGTTACGTGTGTGTAGATTCGAAGTTGTTCACTATCCAGAGGTAAAATCATACAAATATATAAGTGTTAGGGATTGAAAAATTGTTCGCTAAATAGAGATGTTGACTATTTGGAAGTGTCCATTATGGAGTTTTTATTGCATATAGATTTTTCATCTGAAAAAATGTTTTGGACTTTCTTTTGTAAAACCGGGTCAATCCAAACCCAGTCTGGATGAAACCATGAAAGTCAAACCAACCCACAGCAATAAAAGTAGATGACAACCCGAACTGAAGCAGGACTCTGTACTATATGTAATTTCAATTGACTTCTCAGTGTCAGTTTCCCAGTTCTTATCTTAGGTCAGTAACTATGATAACACTGCATTTGGCAAACTGATCATTCCTTTTTTCCCACCTTACTTGAGATCAGCAAAAAGCTTCGTCCTTCGCCAAAGATTGGACTGGAAAAACAGGACCAGGGGCTCCCGTCTTTTAGTGGTATGACAACGAAGGGGTGAAGTGGTGAGGATGGATGTCCTTGAGAAGCCAACTGAAATTACATAGAGTATAGTTCGGATCCGTGTAGGACTCTGCTTCACACATTATTCCCCTGAAATAATAGCTTCAATATCTGTTACCATTTACTTGCACTAATTAAATTTTTAAAAACAGTCAGTCCATTTTAGAACAACTTGTACTTATGGGCACTGAAATCTATCTATATTATAAAGTGCTAATGAATCCGTCATTAATGCAAAGTTTAAAAGTTATCCACATGTCACGGAATGTGCTCTAACGTTGATTGCGTATATATTCACTTCTAAATATCCCATATTTCATAAATTCTTTACTCCATCGAATAGGACAAAAAATTTATAGACGTAGGGAGGGAGGAGAAGCATCCATACACTAGCTCTGTCTCAATATTACCAGAGTCCAAAAATACTATTTGAACTCAGCACTATCCCAACAAAAAAACTTTTCCGACCCGAACCTGAAATGAAAGAAAATCCATATTTTAATGCAATATTAAAAAATAAGGTACACTTATAGATACATATCACTAGTATCTTTTTTTATGTAGGAAAAAAAATTCACATGCTTATTCATGATTGAAATATATAGTATTTTCGGTAGTTCTTTGTTATTGAGAGTATTGACGAGATAGAAAAAGTGACCTTGGCAAGAAAAAAAAAATTAACAGAAATAATTTACCTAATGCTTCTAATTAAAAGCAATTTTTTTATTACATACGCAAACATCATCAGTTCATCAGGTTTGTTTTGATAGCTGTTTATATCATTTTACAACTAATCTCATTTTCTTTAGCCGGAATTGCGCCAAGTTTTTTTAAAAAAGCACTAAGAATAGCCAATTTTTATATACTTAAACATGATTCTGGACTTTTAAATCCGTACCTGACTCGCAAAAATCAAAACCCAACCCGAAAATGTTAAAATCAATAAACTACTGCCCCCCACCTCGCGGATGCCCATGCCAATAGGGAATTTTTTTTTAAATATTTTGTTCATTTGTTTTGTCGATCGTGGGTACTTAAAGATGTGTTTAGGATCTTTTTTAGATCCTCGAACCCGATTATTTTTAATCCGAGTCTGGTACTGAAAGTATGCAGCAGAAACCTGTTAATAACTTCTTTTAAAACTTTCAGAATTAATTTTCTCATTTAAAAATTTCTTCTTACACAGAAATAAGAATTAATCCTAAACACTCAATCCTGACGACCAGTAACACCAACATTTGAAAATATTGGGTGGGCCTAAAAACTGAATAAATTAATGCATACAATTTCCCCCCCTTAGTGCGTGTGTGTGGAGAGAGGGGTAGGGGAGGAGCGAGTAATTAAAGATGATAATTTGAAGTCAAATTATGTTTTCAAAGTAAAAAATAATTTAATCAATTATTTAATTGAATTATATTCTCATAAGTTCTTCCTAAATACATTAATACTTATTATAGACAGCATAAAAATTGCTAACTATTGAAAGTTCAAAAAACTAAATGTCAAGAAAAACATGCATTTTAGTAACGTAAGTGCTTTACCAATTCAAGACATTAAAATAGATGGCAAAATATGGAGGAAATTTGTTTTTGAGATAAATCTAATTGTACATCCACTGAAGGGCTTTTCAGTGCTATTTGTAAGTCTTAACACTTTACCGACCGGTAGCGATTCGAACATACTATGCCCTTTCAGCCGCAGATCGTCTGAGACACCGGCTTGGTTTCGGCCTAGACTGACGCGCGGGAATATATGCGCTTTTCTTAAACTCTGGTAAAATTGTAAGCTTCGTGTTATTCTAGGGTAACGAAATTTAATAAAATCTTTTACTTTAATCATATTAGTGTTAAACAATATTTATTTTATCTATTACAATCGTTTTCAGTTTATTATTTACATAAAATATACCATAATCCATATAACAATATTTGTCGAAAAAAGAAGTTGTTTAATATTTTTTTAAACTATGATAGCTCTCGAAACAATTACCTTTGTGTAATGGGACGCTGCAGTATTTACAAGCGAAACCTGTTCTGCTTAGGTTTTTTTTGCTTGCACAAACTCTGCATTGTCATAGGGATTTTTTACATTGACCGCTGGTCACTATAATTACTAGTTTATGCTTTCCGAAATTTGCCAGTCTTCCGGGATGATCAAATCGGGATGTGGTTCTTGTGGGTTCGGAATTAGGTAGATCCTTACCTTGTTCTTCAGTTTCGCTGTCTTCTATCAATGAAAGTGCCGCTTTGTGCAGAAAATTTTTATATGTAATCTTCTGTCCGTTCAGAGTTGTATATACTTTAAAGGAGTTAAAAAGTCCACAATTGATGAAGAACATTACGACACGTTTCGTCCATTTTTTTGTTTTCCTAAAAATGGAGTAATAGGACAGATATTGATCTGCGCGATCTACGCCCTTCATATGTTTATTATAATCTATTATTGAAATAGGTTTCTGTATGGGGCAATCTGATGTCCTGCTTCTGTTTCTAGATTCCGCCATTTGTGCAGAATGTATTGTCGATATCATGTTTACATTCCTTTTGCCATTATTCCATACTTGTAATAAAATATGGCCATTTCTAAGAAATTGATGTTGGCCTCTTGAAAGCTTGACCGTTTGAAGTATTTGAGGAAGACCTCTGTTCTTTCGAATTGTCCCGCACACTCGCAATTTATTTTTTTTTTTAATTTTAGCTATGTTGACACTATTATAATAATTATCTTGATATATATGATACCACATGTTCTTATACGGTCCAATGACCGATAATACTGTCTCTTCTAAATTTTTTCCATCAGCGGCATACACACAAAAGTTAGATATGTATCCTGTACGAGCTTCAGACAGCACTCTAACCAGTATTCCATATTTTGTAATTTTTGCCGGATTATATGTTTTGATTGACAGTCTACCTCTCCATGGAATTAAACATTCTTCTAGAGACAATTGTTGATCTGGTTTATATACGTTGTTAAATTTTTCCTTGAAATAATCAATGACAGGCTGGGCCTTCACCAGCCTATGCGAATTGGGAGAAATATCGTTATTATTACAAAAATGCCAGCTTTGCATTATTTGTAAAAATCTGTTCCTGCTCATAACCTTCGAGAAAAACGGCGTTTCTATAGATGGGTCTGTAGACCAATAATCGAAGAGAACGTCCTTCTTTACTTGTCCCATGAGAATGATTAGGCCCAAAAATTTCTTCATTTCAGTCACCGTGACGTCTTTCCATTTTTTCGTATTTGATGTAATTCTATATTTTTCCACAATTTGATAATGATATCTATTAGAATCCCTCACGAAGTGCTCAATCAGGTCACTTCCAGTGAATAAATTCACAATATCCATTACGCTTTCGGAGGAACTTGGCATAATTTTTACGCCAGAGCTGCCTTCGAAAGGTTCCAAAATTATACTCTTGTCATTCGTTGACCATGTATCATTGTTGTCTTCAACATTATTATTCATGTCCTCGTCTTCTGAATCACTGTAGGGGAGACTAGGGAGGCTTGACCCACCCATCAGTTTTCATATTTAAGAGAATTTCAGAGTTTTATCATTAGGTGTCAACCAAAGCTACTGGAATGCTCAAACAACAGTCTTTGTTTCATAGAGATAATCGAAATAGGTGTGAAAAAAATCAATTGTGAGGCATTTTCAACCTAAAAGTTGTGTTTTTTAGAAATATTTTGTAAGCTTTTTTCAGATAAAATATATCATAGAAATTTAAGTAAGTAGGTTTTAGGTAATGCAGAAATATCGAGCTTTCATACCAGGCATAAAGATTGTACAGTAAGTTAGGCTTAACATAACAATGTGCTGTTCTTTAGAAAAGGATTTTGTGGGGAGGCTTGACCCAGTCAATGTGAGGGAGGGTTGACCAGATGAAATCTTTTTTTTATACACTATGCATAATGAAAGGTTAATGGTTATATATAAAAATGAATGTAAATTTATTTTGCAAAGCCACGGTAAAATAGGGTGATGGAAAAGAAAATATTTAGACTAAAGAAAGATGTGAAAAATTGCTATAGTATCCACTGCAAGAAAAAATTTAATGAAATATAAATGGGAAAGTTGATAGGAACTTTTTCCATTTAAATATTACTACAATAGGTAAATAGAAACAGCGTAAAAGACTAGAAAGTATGAAAGCAGCAGTCTTACAACTTTCAGGGGCAGCGGTATGCAAATAAAACCACTTAAATTTAATTCCCAAACGCCACAATGGCACAAGAATTTTGCTAAAATCTTTTCCATTTAATATGTATGTGAAATATACCCTTTTCCTTATTTCCAAATAAAATAGTTCGTAAATGCCGGTGCCAGTCATTTATTTCAGCATTTTAGTACTGAAAGTACTTTGCTACTGAAAGGGATAAAGAAGATAATGATTAGTTAAGTTCACATGCGGCTGCAAAAGAACATAGCACTGATCGAAAATCTTTTGGAAGGTATGTAGACAAATTTCACCAGCATGAAAACACTGAGATGAAGCCAAACTATGTGACAATTAGAGTTGTCAGGTCGAGTGTCACAAAAAGTAGGAAAAGGAGACAAAAAAAAAGGGGGGACAGTGGCTATAAATTCCGGGCATAATAATACAAGAAACCCTATGAAAACGGAACATGTCGCTAACAGAATACTGTCTTAAATGTTAAAATTTAATTTTCCCAGCTGTACAATTATACCTGCTCAAACGAAATTTTGTTTAAAACTAAATTTTTCTCCTCTGACTTGCGATTGTGTCCAAACGGGTTTGTTTAAGCATCATATTTTCAAAAATGTTTTTTATAATAATTAAAACATTTAGCATAAAGTTATATTGCCTTTTTTAAACAGATTTAATTTCTCTTCACAAGTATTTCAATATAAGACAAGTGGGTCAAGCCTCCCATATAGTGGGTCAAGCCTCCCATATGTGGGGAGCCTTGACCCATTATTTTCTCATGGATAAAATCGATCATTTTTCAAATTTCTTATATATTACACTTATGAAGCAATTTTATTTTGATAACTGATTGTATAACGAATAAAATGATATATAAAATTTTATTATACGGTCAATATTTAAAAAATTAAAAATTATTTTGTAAAAAGTGGGTCAACCCTCCCTAGTCTCCCCTATATTAGCGGTACAGGACGTCGCTTTCGAATGGCTATACCACTGCTATCACTTTCGTCATCAGTACTACTTGCTGAACGGCAGTTAAGACAATCTGACAAGTCGTCGAGATAAAGCTCGCCGAGACTATCCTTTTCATTCATTTCTAAGGGCTAAAGCTTATAAAAAAGCACCGATTATCTGAATAAAGAATGCGAAATGCTTGCTGCTTGCTACTTGTCACTAACCTAACCAAATCTAACAGAAAGATCAAAAGTCGATTAATCGACGACCGGTCGGTAAGCGCTGGGGAGCAAACGTCGAATAATCGACGGCCGGTCGGTAAAGTGTTAACTGATGTCCTTACTATTTTTCAAACAAAATTATTTTGAGAACGTCAAGAAGACCAAATTTCATTTCAGCTATTAATTAAATAAATAAATGAATCAATAGAAATTGGGTAGGCGGAGAGATCAAATTGTTGTATGGGCTTGTGCCCCATGGACCCATATAAGTTAGCGCCATTGCTGATGACGTTTCTTGATTTTTATGTCATTGAAAATCTGTTTAAAATAGCAAATTTGTTATTTATACCTAACCACTGTCAGAAATGTGCAAAAGTCACGATTTTTATTCTTTTGAAATATAGCAGAAAGGCGTGGTTCTGAATTCCAATGATTCTGGAAAAAGACTTCGAACAGAATGTCAGTCTAGACAAGGGATATTCCACGGCTGCTTTATGTTACTAACACTGATCGTGCAAATGCTTCGGAACCAGATAGAATATCCCTCCTTATATTTCATTAATAACAATGTTATTATCTTTCAAACTTATTTTTAAAGGATTGTAAAACACTTTAAGAAACTAGACTACAAATAGCAAGTTCTTGTTTCCTTTTTGGGTGCATTCGTAATTAAATAAATAAGTTGCACCTATAGTCCTTCGTCTGTCTGCCCGCCTGTAACAGCGCAAAAACTACCCAACCGAATGGTTTGAAATTTAATATACAGAATCGTAGCAGAATTTTGTCGAGCCATTTCAAATTTTATGAAAATCGAATCAAAACTTAAAAAGTTATTCATAAAAGTTTTCTTCATTTTATTAAATCCTATCATACGTGATGAATTCAGTGATATCCCATGATGGGTAATGATTCTAGATTGCCATGGTGATGACTTTCTATTTAAGATGGAGTCCTATTATTTCCGTATTACTGAATTTAATATATATAATCGTAATAAATTTTGCGTTCATGCAGTTTTGAATAAGAGTGCAACACTAGGGTGGTCACAAGAAATCAATTTTCGAATTTTTTCGGGGGGACCCCCCAAAAAGTTGCCAATTGGCTAGAAAATGAGATTGGAAAAGTTTCAGCTCATTTGGATAATATTAACCCGTGCCTCATTGAGGTCAAAGTTCTGAAAAAACGTGATTTCTCGCAAAAAATGCTGTTTTTTTCTTCATAAAATGAATACAATTAAACCTAGAAACATAATGCTGATCTCATTTCATAAAAAATATGTTTGCTTTGAAAAACCACTCGCTACATTTTTGTAAAAATGTACAAATTTAAACATATGTGCGTTTTACAAGACCAGACTTGAACCTAATCCTAAAAATTGACTTTTTATGAAAATGCGAAAAAACAATGTAGCATTCCCTTTCATCTGCTTTCAACATTTTGTTTTTCTTTGTTTGTTTTTTTTCATTTTGTATATGATAAAGGGTTTAATTGTGATAAAAATTGAAGTTTAAACTGAAAGATTTAAAATAAAAACGGGCAAAGAAAGTATAAAAATGGGAACAAATATTTTAAAATGCATTTTATTATTAAAGTTGTGTTACAAAAAAGGAAGCATTATAGATAAAAGAAATTACTATCCCTTACATTATATACCCCGTTGTCAGGTTAAGGTGGTAATGGTTCAGATAAGGTCTGTCTTGAAATGTTTTTCTACATTCAGATACAACTTTTAGCAGAAATGTTTTTGTTCTTCGTCTTTTGCTAAACAGGAATTGAAATCATGGATTAATTGTATTCCCCTTTCAGCTGTGTTACCTTAAAATCATTCAGTATTTTTCTTGATTTCAAATAATGTTTATTTTCACACCATACATCAGGATCAGTATTTAGAAATTGTATATTAATATATAAACTAATAAAAAAAAATCAGCTTGATATTAAACAAAAACATCGACTTATTTGTTCAATAAATAATCCACTTGATTGAAACCTATTGTTGCTCTTACATTCCTATCATCAACATCATTTTCTTTTTCAAATAATACTGATTTTATAGCCATGCTTATTTTCACTTTTTTCCCCAAAGTATTATCAAAAAATGAAAATGCAACTTGAACAGAGTTCAGATACCAAAGGTGGTTTATCATTTTAGCGAGTGCTTTGTCTGCAAGCTATTTATAAATTTTTCTGTACTCAACAAATAATTTTAATAATTGCAGGTCTTGATTGCGGCGAAGTGGAAGCGTTGAACCATGCTTTTACATAAATATTGATTATAAATAATCAAATGTCTCTAACACCTTCTTTTTCTAAATTTGTTATTGAGAACTGATCCCTGAAAAGATATATTTTGAGAGGATAAATGACCTGTGATACCTATCGTCGATGAATTGAAATTGGATGTCTTTTGGAGGAAGACGTCCTGTAAAAATTAAACAAAGTTAGATAAATTCTTTATAATCACTCATGGGCTATTACTTTTTTAAATGTTCTATAAGAAAACTTGAAATTTCTTCTGAATTAAGTATTTAATATCTAATATTTTACCATTAATAGCATTTTCATACTGAATCTGGTCCAACTTGGGACATCCAATCTGAATCTCATTTTAAATAACCGGCTGAAAACAGCTTTTATGTTAATATGTAAATTATGATGGCGACTTGGTAAATACAGAAGATTTTACTTTAATAATTGATATAGATCTATGCAAGTTCCTCTGAGGTGACCAATGTTTACTGCAGTGGTATCAAAACACATTGCCTGGTTTTTACCAACTTCCACCCACTCTTCAACTGCTGAAAATACAGTTTTTGCCCGAGTTATTCCGATACTATTTTTTAAGGTGAGGAATTGTTATTAAGTGTTCCTCATCTCCACAACTAATTAAAACTGCTATCCACAATCAACTGCTATCTCTTTTGAATAACTAAATTGTAGACATTTTCTTTATTCAAAAAATGAGAAAACAGTTTTCCATCGTAGCTAACAAAAGCTCCCTGTAAATCGGAATTGTGAAATCTGTTTTTGATAAACTCGGTTCTTTATTTTCGAAATAGTTGTTTGCGAAGTCCTATTACACTTCTACTTAAAATTAAAATTTGTGATTAACTGGTGGGTGTACTGTAAGTCTAGCAGCTTCTCTGGTGTCCAGTTGGGAATATTATGAAACAAAATACATAAAACTTGACAATTACTTGATAACTTACTGCCGGTGAATTGATGAGTATGTGGCCTAATAGAAAATCCTTGCATTATTACCATGATACCGAAAGAGGGGGTGGGGGTCGGAATGTTTTATCGCTTTAAAAAATAAATAACGATAGCAGGTAATAAAAACAGCCTTGTAATAAAAAGAGAAGTTCAGAGATTCATTTTAAATGCGCTTCAACTACAATACAAATTGGGAATTCTTTCCATGCATGGAACTAGATAACTGATAATTAACTATAATTCGTGAAATATTGTTAAAATTACAAAAAAATGTCTAATTTCTTTTGCCTTTTAATGCAAATAATAAAAATAATAATATCAAATTTAATAAAAATTATTCATTTCTCATTTTTTACTTATTTTTTAAAAATGCAGAATTTGAGTGCATGGTTCATAAGCTGGCTTGAAAAACACTAAATGTCATTAAATATAAGTTTTGATGAGAGTAAAAGTTCAAGGCAACAACAGTTTCTATGAAATAAGATAAGAATCAGGTTTCTAAGACAAATAGTTTTCAATTGATGAAAGAAAAGCTACGGTTTTTCGCCAAAAATCGCAAATTTTCAAGAATTCAACCTCGATGAGGCACGGGTTAATATTATTCAATTGAGCTGAAACTTTGCCAATCTCATTTTGTAACTGATTGGCAACTTTTATAGGGGTCCCCCGGAAGAAAATGAAAAAAAAAAAAATTCCACATGTTGCTTGTGACCACCCTAGTGCAACACCTATTGCACCAAGATCTGAATATTTATAAAAGTGGCTATAGTACGAACGCACCTCATTTGCCATGTTTGACGTACAATTTCCGACTTGTCCAATTTGATAATAAATAAAATGTTCATAAAGAGACCGTCTCGATCCTTGTAGGTGCGTGTTTGAACAGTCGAACACTCTTTTAACACCATAGGCTTCTCGAATTCAATTTTTTCACTCATTGATATTTCCACCATGATAATGAAGATATAATTATTCCAGGATCGATTTTCTGAAATTTAGATACTTGTTCAAGGCTAGATTTATTCCTTCATATAGTATCCCTACTGTGATACCTCGGTTGAATCATTTTGTATACTAATATCCCATCTTTTTCGGTTATATATACAGTTATTTTGTTCACAGTCTTGTTTTCGCCTCACGTAATAAAAGAATTAAGTCTCTGTTCTGCCTTTTTCACCTGTTTTTTTATAAATCAAATGACGCAATGATTATCAAATTCTATGATGCAAGAGTAGATTTGTGTAAAAGGATACACTTTGCTTTTTCTGTTGCTATATTAATTTTGAATGATATACTGAGTTTTACAGAGTTTCAAAACGTTGTTTATTTATTTGGTTACATTGTAAGTCTGTTTTCAAATGCGTGTATACACGTATGTTTGAGTCTGTTAATTCAGATGATAATTTATGCAATTATCTAGCTATGTCTATTTTACCACTTAGGGTAGTTTAATGAAGAATTCATTAAGTTGGATTACATTTAAGTTAATCGCATATAGGCTTATTTTAGGGAGGTCCAGGACACATTTTCAAATAATTTTTATTTATTGAGTAAAAATTCTGAATTTTTTTTTGTGATGGTTAACCTTATCATTTGTAAACAAAATCGCATAATAAAACTTCTCATAATTTTTTAGAAAAATTTTTAAATTTAAAATTTATTAAAAAAGTGGAGTAAATTAAAATCGTTATAACTCGGAATATTATTTATAGAATTTCAATTTTTTTTCATTTAAATAAACAGAAATATATAAGTTTTAATTTTGATTCAGCATTTTTAAAAATATTAATTTATAAAAGAAAATTTAAAAATTTAAAAAAAAGTGGTGCAACTTTTATTAAAAAAATCATATTTTCAAAAGTAAATATTTTTTTTTTCAAATATGCTAAATCAAAATTAAAGTAAAACAATTGAAAAAGACATGTTCCAAGTTTGAACCCGTTATCTTTAACGGTTCTCGAGTTATAAGAATTTAAATATGAGAAATGGTGAAAAAAACCTATTATAAAGAAAAACGCATTTTTACAAGAAGTCGTTTCCATGACAGCCATTGCTTGAAAGCTAAATTTTGAAAACAAACCAAAAGTAAAAAAATAATATTTTTTGTTCTAATTCAGATAGAAACATGATTTAAATGTCATTTTAAGCCCAACAGCAGAATTTTTTTCTGCAGTCTGAGTCTGCAACGCAAGTAGAAACTTTAAAAACAGTCTGCAGAACTTAAGGACAAACGCCCTCTTTCCAATCCTTAATGCACTCCCCCCCTCCCCCCCCCCACACACACACCAAGTATTTGTGATTAACATAAAAGGAAAGTACTTTTTAAAATAATTTACCTTTGTTCCTCAAAATTTTTAACATCATTGTCTGACATATTTTTCATAAAATTTGTCAAAATTTCTGTGAAGTTAGAAAACAGAATAACAGTAAAAATAAAATATGAACACCAATTTCTAAATTTTTTGAAAAGATTTACAATGTGATAATATCAAAAATTATATATAGTTGTGATAATACAAGGATGAAAGTGCACTAAAGCCACTTTGGAGCAGCAAAAATCTAATTTTGTAGCAATAAAAGTTGTTTTTGGAAAGACTGAAATTCTGAGAGATTCAAATTTGAGTAATTCATGCAAATACTATAAGTAATTCTAATGCAATGTTTTACCTAGCAATCTTAGCTAGATGTGCAATTCAAAATTTAACATGCTTTCACTCAAAACATGATGGCTCACTAATATTTAACCTGCCACTCAGCTGTAAAAAATGTCGTGAAAACATTAATGTTGCAGCAAATTTTTCCACGATTCTTTGACGGAATTCACCTTTTTTCCTCGATCCTTTGACAAAATGTGCGTTTTTTCGCGATTTTTCGACGATGTTCACGTTTTTTATCGCTATCTTTCAATGATCGCGTTTCTTCCGCGATCTTTCGACAACGTTCCCATTTTTTTTCGCGATTTTTAGACGATGTTCGCGTTTTTTTTTTTCGAGATCTTTTGACGGAATTCGGGTCATCATCAAATCTCATTCTTTGACGTAATTCGCGCTTTTTTCGCAATCCTTTGAAAAAAATTAATTCGCTTTTTTCCGCAATCTTTCGGCGAAATTCACGTCTCTTTCGCGATCCTTTGACGAAATTCCAAGTTTTTTCGCGATCTTTAGACAAAATTTGCTTTTTTTCCGCGATCCTTTGACAAAATTCGCGCTTTTTCCGCGATCATTTGTCAAAATTCACGTTTTTTTCCCCTCGATCATTTGACGGAACGTTTCTATTTTTCCGCAGCCCTTTGCCAAAATTTGCGTTTTTTTCCATGAAAATTTTGCTTATTTTCCACGATTTTTTGACGAAATTCTCATTTTTTTAGCGATCCTTTGATAAAATTCGCGTTCTTTCCGCGATCCTTTGACAAAAATTGTGTTTTTTCCGTAATCCTTTGACGAAAGTTGCTATTTTTCCTTAGCCGTTTGACGAAATTCGTAGTTTTTTTTCCGCCATCATTTGACAGAAGTCGTATTTTCCCGCCATCCTTTGACGAAATTGACGTTTCTTATGACAAAATTTCGTTTTTTATTCGCGATCTTTTGACGAAATTCGCATTTTTTTACGATCCCTTAACGAAATTAGCTATTTTAACCGCAAACGATTGACGAAATTGTTTTTTTCGGTGAACATTTGTCGAAATTCGTGATATTTACGTTCGAATTTTCAGACTAATGACCGATTTTTTTTTAAATTTCTTAAGAAATCACCCCGATGAGGATTGGCTCATTTAATAATGGGCGTTTCACTGTTGCGTGTCTAGAGTTGTCTTTGTGAATTATTTATATTTTATAGGGAATCGGAGCTTCGTCAATAGCATGTAGCGCGGATCGCATTATTATGGC
Organism: Maratus speciosus; assembly: GCA_963932465.1. Lineage (NCBI taxonomy): Eukaryota > Metazoa > Arthropoda > Arachnida > Araneae > Salticidae > Maratus > Maratus speciosus. The sequence goes on from OZ010794.1 coordinate 349,354,570, forward strand.
AAATAATTTCTAGCAAACTTTTTTTTCTAAAATTTAACAGTTGAAAAATAGTCTGCAGACCTTCTCAAGAGTCTGCGACGTGCATCGCAGCGTTGCGCCGATTCTGCGCCCGGGATTTTAAGCAGGAAAAAACAGAGAAATTTTAACGAAATAAAATATTTTTGCAAAATTTAAAGATTTTTGTGTCCCAGACCCCCTTAAAGGACTGTCTTTTATATTTAGATTTCCTGTAAAATATCTACATTAATTATTTTAAACAATAGCAAAAATAAACTTTTTGAATTAATAAAACTGTTTTCTTATTACGTTGTGGTGTTTGTTATTAAGATTTGTATTTTACTTTTTTTTTTAGTTTAAACGTGTCTGTCATTAACGCTAAGCGCAAAAATAACACTGATATCGCGTGGCACGCGTTATCACTTTGATTGCATTATCTTTGCTTCTAAATATATCATAATTTAAATGTTTACTCCATCCATCGAATAGAACAAAAAATGTACTCTAAAATTAAATTTGTTTGAATATTGTAACGTAATTTACTGATTTTTTAAAATAATTTTCAGGTTTTTTTTTTTTTTTTTTTTTTTTTTTTTTGTGGTCGTATAACCTAACGATAAACATTTGTTTTTGCAATAAAGTAATTTAAGTATTAGGCTCCAATAAAATATTATAATCTAAGGAGGTTGTTATAACTGGTAATTTTTTATCAAAGCTTAACGGGAACATTCTTCCGGTATTATAATAGTCAATATGTTCTTATTCTTTTGATTATTTGATCATAATTCTTAAAAATTAAAGCCGTATTGACCACCAACGAAAACCTTTTGTTTATTATGAAATATCTATTTTGACATTTTTTTTTCTTTTAAAAAAATAAATAAAAGCGGGAAGGGGAGCGCTGTAGTCACTATATTACCGTCGGTGTTGCCAATTTAGCGGATTTTTATTATTATTATTCAGATATTTACCAGAAAAACTGAGTAGTAAAAATCGACTTATGTAATTTTTAATTATTTGATCATAACTCTTAAAAATTAAAGCAATATTGACCACCAACGAAAACGTTTTGCTTATTATGAAATACTACCTATTTTGACATTTGTTTCTTTAAAAAGAAGCCAGTGTGGTGGTGGGGGCTTGTACTCACTATATTTCCGTTAGTGTTGCCATTTTATCGAATTTATCTTAACAAATAATTCAGATATCTACTAGAAGAACTGAATAGTAAAAATTGGATTATGTAATTTTTCATTAATTGAGGCGATTTTTGCTATTCGGAATTTCTGATAGATAGCTGAATTCAAAAATGCGCTAAATTGACCGCACTGATTATAGTCAAATCTGGCTATAATGAACCAGAGTTATTATAGCGAACGAACTTTTGAACATAAGAAATTTTTTAGCACTTTCAGTCTTCTACGTATAACGCACATACATTGGAAATATCGATCATCATTATGCAGCAAAAAAAGAAAAAAAAATCAGACCACTTGAAGGTTTTTGTTTTACTGAATAAGATTCTTAAAAAGTTCTATTTAGGATTATTAAGGCTATCCCCCCCCCCCCCCCCCAAAAAAAAAAAAAAAAAAAATACATACATAATAATAATATTTTTCTCGATCAAGAATGCGAAATTGTCTTACACATTCACGGAATCATTTTTATTGAAGTGATTTGGAATAGAATTGCCGTTTTCGATTTTTCGATAAATGTAGGATTATAATCGATTAGCTGATAGCCTTTCCAGAACTGTCGTGTCTTGAGAATCCGCTTAAAATACCAACTTTGACAGCATATTTTGTAATATCCTTTTTGTCATAGGCAGCGTCACATTTTTCAATCAATTTTAGCGTCGATGATTTTCGATCGATTAAATGATTGGAAATAACGAAACTGGGAGTCAGTTGGCGCACCAGCGAGGGTTGTTGCCACTCCGTATCGCTGTAATATCAGTAATCGGGTTTTCATTCATTTAGCATTTCAGTAAAGTGTGCTTTTTTTTTTTTTTTTTTAATGCCAACACACCTTGCTGGTGTGTCAACTGACTGGCACTTTTATTGTCTGCACCATTTAATCTGTCATATATACCAAAATCATCGACGCTAAAACTGCTTACAAAAATGTGACGCTGACACCCGGACATTGTCATTTAAAGAAAAAAGAGAAACGCTGTTCAATTTATTGGTATATGAATAAGAATACTTGAAAAAATTTTCTTGCATTTAAAAATAAAATGACTTGGTAAATGTGTTAGAAAGTAGCAAGTTTGGATTTGATAGCTGCCTGAACTAAATATAGGTGTTCATACGAATTGAATCAGTTTGATTGTGTTAAAAAAAAAAAAAAAATAATAATAATAATAAATATAGTGTTGTTCACAATGAAACTTAAATTTATCGGCTGCTAACATTTATTTACAGAATAGTCTTGATTGTTTTAATAACCTGGAAAAGCTTAATGATTTTGAAAAAATAAACATTAGTATAATTTTTTAATGGGTACTTTTTGTGTTACCTGGGCGCCAGTGTTATATATAGAAAAATATATATGTGTCATACACACACACACACACATATATATATATATACAGGGTGATCAATTTAAAAGAGTATCCGTTGGTTTTTCTTATTACCCTGGCTACTATTCTAACACTCAAGTATAATTGTTTGAACCTTGTTTAAAAATGGAAGACAATTTCCAACACTGTTGGACTATTGCAACTTTATTTGTGAGATAAAACATGAATTAGAGGCGCACAATGTTACTTAATCCTGTGATAATTTTATTTTTGAAAAACATAATTTAATTCAAATTTTTTATCATTCCTTACAGCAAATGTTGAAAATGTTCGCCACCATTTTGAAGTCAATCATGAACACGTCGAACCAAATTTTTTGACATCCTTCGCAACATTGTTGGTGTTATTGACGAAATTTTTTCAGTTTCATCGATGTTTACTGCACTTCTCTGGAAAACCCTGTCTTTGTGACAACACCACATAAAAAAAATCTAACGGTGTGAGGTCTGGTGATCTTGGTGGCCAGAGGCCCGTTGAAATTAAATGGTTATCGAAGAATTTTTTAAGTACTTCCATCGTTAGCAGACGATTTACTTAAATCATTTGCGCAGAATCGGATTAAATAATGATGTTCTGTTCACGCAAATTTATGTTTAAAAAACGAATTTTCGCATTTAGAAAGTAAAAAAGAACGATACCCGCACATTACATATAGACACAAAATAGTATTACACAATTAAATAAGTAATGATGTTGAAAGTCTTGCTACAAATATTATAGATATGGATAATACAAAAAACAAACGAGTATTCTTTTAAATTGATCACCCTTTATGTATAGTAAAACCTCCCAAAAGCGACCACATTCTGTTCAAAAAAAAAAACTGGTCGCTCCGAGAGGTGGTCTCTTAATGGAGGTCATGTTTAAATCTTGATTCTATTTGTTGAAAAAAGGTAGCAATTAATGTCGCTAAAATTTATTTTCACATTCGGAAAAAATATGAAAATTTAAGTATCAAAACAAAAGTTAATTATATAATTTAATTAGTGCAGAGTTTGAAAAATGAATACATTAACGTTTGCTTTGATTTTGCGGTTTTATCTTCTATAACTTTTATTTCCAAGTCCTTTCGAAATTCAGTAAATAAATGCAATTTTTTTGAACGGGAACAAATTATGACGATTTCATAAATTTATCTATTTCTTTGAGAGTTTCCTGGCAGAATAGGGCAGGGGAGTTTATTGACCGTCATCATTACTTTGTCATCAGAGTTAAATTCATTGCCTAAAAAGGCACAAAGGCGTTTAAACACTTAAGAGTTACCGGAATAAATAAAAATTCTAAACTTAGTTTAGAAGTTTGATGAATAATGTGCTCTCCGGAATTATTAATCTAATAAAAGCTTCTTAAAGCGACCAGGAAAAAACGGAATTTGTTTCATTTTCTTCAAAAAAATGGGTCGCTCATGGAGGGAGTTCAACTGGGATGGTCTCTGAATAGAGGTAAAATTAATATTGAGCCTATGGGAATAAATTTCGTTCCATGAAAAAATGGTCGTTCAGGGAGGTGGTCGCTCAAAGAGGTTTCACTGTAAAACATTCTTCAAGCGACCAGGAAAAACGGAATTTGTTTCATTTTCTTCAAAGAAATTGGTCGCTCATGAAGGAAGTTCAACTGGGGTGGTCTCTGAATAGAGGTAAAATTGGTATTGAGCCTATGGGAATAAATTTCGTTCCACGAAAAAATGGTCGTTCAGGGAGGTGGTCCTGGTCGCACAGGGAGGTTTCACTGTAATTGCATGTATATATAACACTGGCGTCCAGCTAACCGAAAAGTACCTTTTAATGTTTGTAAAACGTTATATCAGAGTCATTTTGTAATAAATGTAAGATCTTTTTCAATTCAAAATTATTTGTCAGTGGCTGAGAGGTTCTGCTCTCGAAGCTGGTAGACGGGAGGTGCTTGGTTCGATCCCGATCGCGCCCGTCGGCCTAATTGGTCGGAGTTTTTGTAGTTTTCTTCGAGCCATGGATTTCCATGCGTAAATACGGGTTAGGTTCCCTTAGAAAGACCCCACGAAGGGTACTCCCCCCTCGGACCTATATCCCTAGTGTATATAATCGGCCGTCAAAAAATCAACCATCAAAATTATTTGTTCTTAATTAAGGAGCATTAATTTAATTCACATTTTAAGTAGAAAAAACATTTTTCATGTGTTTAAAAATTCATGCATCAGACGATTAACAACAAGTAATTGCAAAAGAAGACAAATGAATATTTAATTTACGTATGTTGTAATATCGAACAAAGATACTGACTGATAATGGTACGTTTTTCTTCACAGATGACAGATGCTGCAAAGAGAATTACTGGAATATTACTAAAAATTTTTTTCATTTCCTTTATGATCGCCAAACTTCCAAAAAAATAGGAAAATAACTGTTCTTAAATACAAAAGAAGTTACAATTCAAGAGTTGGTATTAATCGCAGTTATCTAAACAACAATAATATTTACATTTTTGTTGCCAAATTGTAAAGAAGAACTTTGATTTGATTTAATTTTTTTTTTAAATCTGACTATAGACAAGACGTTTTCACAAAGGAAAGTGACGTCATGTGCACCACAAATTCCCCATTTTCCTTAATAAACTGAAACATTTCACTATGATTGAGTCAGATTGATCTAATTATCACAGAAATTATTTTCCCTTCTATTTGTTTTTACCCCATTGATCTCAATTATCCCGTTTAATTGCAGGAATGCGGAGTCGGTGGGAAAATGACGACTCCGACAACGCAGCCCTGCTTGTAAAATGGACGACTCTGACTCCGGGAATTTTAACAGTTTCGACTCCGACTCATTCGCTTAAAAATGGGCCTGACTCCGACTCCGCAGTCCTGTTTAATTGACACTTTAATTTCTTTAAAAAAAAAAAAAAAAAAAAAAAAAAAAAAAAAGATTTTTTGAAGGATGGAGGGTGGAATGCTTCTGTCCTGTTTATGAAAATAAAGTTAAACGAAGACGCTCGTTATCTTTTATTAAACTAAAGCATTTAATACAGAATGATGTAATTTTCACTGACTTTTATTCCAACCTATTATATTGAGATCAAGGCTTTATCAGAATTATACGCTATTTTTACTTTTAATAGAAAAGGGAGAAATGTGGAAAAAAAGTCATGGCGCATTTTTAAATTTTATACATGCATTTAATTTCAAATGACGCAGACATTTAGTCTTTTTTTCTCTTAGGTATCCGACTGAACTTCAATATTTTATTGAATGTTAAAATTTCATGGAGATGGGTGTACAATCGGCCGAGAAAGGAGAGAGAGAAAATGAACACCCCTACACACATTTGAATCGCTAAAAATGTCGTAGAAAAAACAAAAATAACCATTCGATTGGGATTATTATTAGCCCAGTGGTAGGGGAGAAAAAAAAAGGCCGAATTCGAAATTAATTAGGGGAAAGCTAGAAATTGTTTTAATCCATTTAGTTTAGAATGAATATACTATGTTTTCCCCCTCCTACTAGGTGAGCGTTAAGAAATATGTATAGATTTATAGTCAAAAAACAGGTTTTTTTTAAAAATACCATAACAATATCTCAAAAAAACTAACTCTATCAAAAACATTGTCAATACGAATGTTGCAGAGCTTAAAATTCTGAATAAAATGAGTACCCATACTTAATATTTTTGTTGAATATTAAGCTCATAATTCTACTTCAAAGTTTAGCCTAAATCGCTTATCAAGAGCTTGAAGACTGAACGGACCCGATTATCAGTCCACCCTGCTTCTAATCAAGCAGGACGGTCGTTCTGCCAAGCCAAGCTGAAAAAAAAAAAATGCTAACCTCGCCAAACAAACAAACGCCAAGAATAAAACGCAAGACACCGTAACTGCTTATTATACTGATGACAACTTCTCCATGTAAAATCAACCAAACATGCCAGCGTAAAATTTCCCATATCAAAAGAACCAATCATCGCAGAAAAATAAAACCAAAACCAGAAGGACCTAATGGAAAATATCTTCAATTTGAGACCAAATGCATCCTCATAAATTAATTATAAACAGAGATATAGATTTTTTAAAATAACGTCGAGATACTGAAAATGATCGATTTATTTTCTTCGTCACAATTTATGGTTCAATCAAGGTAGAGACTTAAATAATGGACATAAAAAAGTAAGGATTGCATTTTTGGACAGATATTTTCTCAATCTACGTGCTTTTGTAAAATTCAGCTTTAAAAACACAAATTTTCTATTCTTAATTAGCGAAAAACTGTTAATTAATTTTAAAGTTTATAAATTATGCCAAACAGCGATAAACCCGCCAAATCATTTTAGAAGTCTTTTAAAATTTTTTATATTATCCTTTTGCATTGATTTCATCGAAGAAAACTATGGCCGAGATCCAGATAGATTTTTCGCTGTTAGCGAAATGAGTTTGACCAATCAGAAGCCAGAATGTTTGAGAATTTTTGCTGCTTCTGGATCCCGGCCTATGTCATAAAAGTTTTGAGTCATTTTCTTAGTGCCATGGATGAAGTGCAATGTTTACAGAAATTTAGGCTGGGATCCAGATGGATTTTTCGCTGTTAGCGAAACGAGATTCACCAATCAATAGCCTGCATTGCTGCAAACAGCGAAAAGTTCGCAAAAGTGCAAGCTTCTGATTAATGAATCTCGTTTCGCTAACAGCGAAAAATCTATCTAGATTGCGGCCAATTATGTTGAACACAATTTTGCATTTCCACATCCAGGAAGGGTATTGATGTCATAACAACAGTGCGTATTCGAAACTATTTAAGGCATTGATTCTGAACTCCTTTGCTATACATTTCAATATTAAAGAAGTTGTTGTTTCAATAGTTTTAGTACTTTTCTCTATTGCTCACTCTAAAACACGAATATCGAAATTTAACCAACAGCGCTCAGAAACTATAGCGCCTAGAATGTATAGTGTTGAAATAGGCTAACCCTGTAATACTTAAAAAAGCGCTAAAATATTGTATCCCTTAAATGTGCAATGATACTGCTGTAATATGCAGATCGCAGCGGCATCTGCAGGATATTTTCTACAACTGCAAGAAATTGCTAGTCTATACAATGTAATAATAGTAATACGAAAATCCCACAGATATCGCTGCGATCGACACTTGAAATTTTAGCAGTATCGTCGCACATTTAAGGGATACAAATTTTTAGAACTGTTTGGATAGCATATTTCCACAATAGGTATTCTAGGCGCTGTATCAGAAACAACACCATAACAGAGAGCCTTTATACATAAGAGTGGTGATATATGCACAGGAGGCATGCTCATTTCAAGCTTTTGTCGAAAGTACGGCAATCCGCTTTCTTGAATAGAGGATATTCAATCTACGTTATGATCACATGGTCAAGGCAAGAACGTCTAGCGTAAAGAAGGGAAGGCTCCGTCTACGTAATGTAAATCCCCGCTAGCCAAGGAAACAGTTCATGGGAGAAAGCAGTAGTACCCTGTTAAAAATATCGTGAAAAATTACCTCTGTTTTTAAAGGCTATCTGTATTCTGACCAATGAGAACGCTTCATAGGCGTTTATGTAGCGTTCTCATTGGTCAGAAAATAGAGAACCTGTAAGAACCGAGGTAATTTTTCACGATATTTTTAACAGTGTAGTTTCCTGTTTCCCTTCTATCAGTTATAAATTCTTTGGGTAAATTACCGGTACCACGTGACTTTTTCAGCCTCGAACCCATATTTGGAATATCCTCCATTAGAAGATACGCGCATGGACGATCTCTATTAGACTAGGGAAATAATTCAGCATGCATTAACCTGGCGATAATGGCATGCTCGTAAAGAACTTTAACGATTTGTTTTTATCACTTTTACCAATAAACATTTATTGGCCGTATGTCGCTACTTCGTTATAGAGACACACTTGTTCCTAATTAGATCCCGGCCTTAATGTATCAAAATACAGAGTTTGCTTTCTGTACTATTCCTGAGCTCAGTTGTAGCGTCTAGAAATATAGGCCGGTATTCAGGTACAATTTTGCAAACAGTGAAAAGTTAGCAAAAATTTTGGCTTCTGATTGGTCAATCTCGTTACGATAACACAGAAAAATCTACCTAGATCACGGTCACCGTGTGGAAACCGGCTATTCCAGTAATTCGTTAAAAAGTGCTAAAAATTGAATCCCATAAATATTGACAAATACTGAATGACAAATGTCGATAGGAGCAACATTTTCTAGATCTTCTCTGAGCGAAACATTTTCTTTTGAAATAGTTATGTTGGAATTACCATATGTCGCTGTAATCGACATTCGTCGTTCAGCCTCGTTCAACATTTATGGGATACAATTTTTAGCACTTTTTTAATAAACCGATTTTTAAACTATATCTTCTAGAAACTATAGCTCCGTTATAGCGTCTAGATTATATGTTGTAGAAATCGACTATCCCAGCAATACTTAAAAAAGCGCGAAAGTATTGAATCCCTTAAATGTACAATGATGTCGAATTCCAAACAGTCATTTGCATCGACATCTGCAGGATATTTTTTAAAGAAGAAAGAGACATGTGTAATGCACCGCTACAGCGTCTAGAATACATAATGTGGAAATTTGCTATCCAAGAACCGCTAAAAAGGTGTATCCCTTAAATGTGCACTGACGCTGAAATCCAGGGAGATTATCGCAGCGACATCTGCTATATATTTTCAAATTTCAAAGTAAACATCGTATTATTACAGCGGGTTTGACGCCAAGCACACAGGTCAAATGTAAGTTAATAAAACGTTTAAAAAAAATGTTACAGCGTCTAGACCAAATTGTCTTGGAGTTTTGGGAAATATCCTGCAGATATCGCTGTGATCGACTGATTGGATTTCCACACTATATATTCTAGACGCTGTAGCGCCGCGGTAGCCTGTCCTTTTTCGTTTGCCTCGAAGTAGATGACGTCATTTGAAGCTGTTCCTAAGTGTGGAGTTGATTATCTGTACACGGCAATGGACACAAAAAAAATCGGCGCACCGCTTTGTACTAATCATCGTGTAAAGATGATCCAACTCCGTGTGACTTTTAAACGTCATAAACTGGCCTATTATGTCATTGATCACGCTAACACCCTCCCCCTTGCGTCCGCCATATATAGCTGCATCTTGCTATGGAGACTGCTAAATGGGCTGCTATCGGTCAAAATCAAGAGAGAAAAGGGCAGAAGAGGGGGGAAAGAACTCGTTTTCTTTATGTAGTTTTTCACACGGGAAGATTGACATGTCTGCTCCTCTCCTTTCATAGCTTCATGGTGGTGAAATAAACAAACGCCCCTTAAATATTTGAGAAAGTCTTGACACGCGTCACAAAAACATCACACAAAGCAGGCAAAGCAAAGGAACAAAATCATTCATTGGCTCGTGGATATGAACGAGCCAATGAATGATTTTTCTTCTTTGTTTTGCCTGCTTTGTGTGATATTTTCCTGACTTGTCAAGGCTTTCTCGAATATTTAAAGGACGTTGAATAGACCGGGATCAAGATAGATTTCACGCTATTAGCGCGATGAGATTGATCAATCAGAAGCCTGCATTTTTGAAAACTTTTTTTATGTTTGCAGTAAACACTCTGGATCCCGGACATTAACTTTGGTTGGTTAAGACGATTTTGAATAAAATCAAATCAGAAAGCCAATGTTTTTAAACTTTTTTGGTTAGTTTAATCGAAATCTTCCACGTCTATTAATGAAAACGGAGTTACTGTACTTTGGACAAAAACTTGAATATGAGTACACGACTTGTGCATATGTGTCACCACTCTTACATATAAATGTACTCTGTTATGAGCATGATTCTAAGCGCAGCTGGTTAAATTTGAGTATCTGGGTATTAGATAAAGCAATAGTGGCCCACCGTGGCTGAGTGGATAAGACACCACGCCGCTAATCGCTTGAGAACGTAGGTGGGGGCGGGTTCAAATCCCGCCGTGATCCTCACGTGATCTGATATATATGTGTTCAATAAAACAAACAAACAAACAAGCAATAGTGAAAGGTACAGTTGCCATGGAAACAACGACTTCTTTAATTCGTATAGAAAATTAATGGATAGTTGTAAATAATTTAAGTTTAAAATGTAGGCAAATGCTCTGAAAATATCAATGGCTCCCATTTAGTATTTTACAAAAGTAATTTAATATATTCACATGATGTATAAGTTGATGCAACTCTTACCTAATGAAAATTCTGCAACAAGACTTACGTAGGCAGATCTTTTCAATGATTAATTCAGAATTCTAAGAACAAAACGAAGTTCTTAAGCGCCCTTCCTCACCCCTCCACCCACTCAAAAAAAGAAATACGATAGAAAGGTATAAGTATTTGGATAATTTCAGTATTTCTGTGATCTTTGGTCAGAGTTTAGAAAAGGTGTCTGGGTATTAAAAAAAAACATATAACAAATTTGACGAACGATAAGACTATAGATTTCAGGCAATTTTTAACTGCAAAAAAATTTTATTCTAATGATTATGCGGCTTTAATAATAGACTATTAAATATAATCAATTTACGGGAATTTTTATACGAAATTATATTCTCACATTTATGCAAATAGGTATGGATAAACAGACTTGAGTAAAATTACATATTTATTCTTTCTTCTCTATAACACGATCTAAATGAAGATGAAGTTATATGTACAGTTTATATCTTTAAATTTTTAGATTTTTTTTATCAAAAATGTTTCATCATCATGTCTAGAATTGCTAGATTTACTTCTTTAGACAGATCTTCGATTCTTTAGATGCCTGCGGGGCTTCATTTTCGGATTTTCCGTAGGTATTTGTAAAGATAAATTTATTTTGCAAAACCGTCAGCAAAAAAAGTTAGAACAAACAATTAACTGACAGACTAACTGTAAATATATATTTTATTTTGACTCTATTTGATTTTTACTAAATTTTCATCCTTCATAGAAAATTTTAAGGCGATATAAATTGAGAAAGACTGATACTTTGAAAGAAGAAATTGACTTTCCTTACTTTTAAATTATTAATTACTCTAAAAAATTAATGATAGGTAAACAAAGTGTATACTATTGTGTTTGTTCCCTACTTATAAAGGCTATACAAGGACTAATTTTAGCAAGTAGAATTATTTCAATTATATATAATCTGTTTAAAAAAAAGAACTGATATCTACTAAAAAACAACTTTTCAAAAGTAAAAAAAAAAGCCAAGCAAAAAAAAAAGAAAAGAAAAAAGGGGAAAGTTGTGGCTAAAAAATAGTGTGATATCAAATTTCCAAGCTAATATTATGGTACTTATTTAACATTTTTTATTAAAAATTTACCATATGTAAGTCGAGTACCTAAGTATGCGTTGATAGAAAGCCTTTTCTCCTTTACTAAATACATCATAACGTGTTTCTGAAAATTAATTTTTTTTAATTATGCATGATGGGCTTGGCGGCCATCTTTCCATATTTTACACAAATTTCTAAGCAGACAAGCTCGTAATATGTTTGCATTATTAAGAATTTTGAACTTCTAGTTTTGGCTACAGACAGATAAATTAAGAAAGTCTTTTATTTTGAAGAAAAAAAAATTGATTTTTACTGCTTTAACTAATTAATTAACCCCCTCCGAAAAAAGAGAATCATAAGATAAAACCTGAAGCTACTTCAACTTTATTTTAAGACACAAATTTCTAGGCACTCATTTCCATAAATTAAAAGCATAAAATGTTTGCTTTAGCAACAATTTCGAATTTCCGATCTTAACAATGTACTTGTGTGCTTAGAAAATTGTGTAAAATATGGAAAGATGGTCGCCAAGCACATCATGCATAATTAAAAAAAATTAATTTTCAGAAACACGTTATGATGTATTTAGTAAAGGAGAAAAGGCTTTCTATCAACGCATACTTAGGTACTCGACTTACATATGGTAAATTTTTAATAAAAAATGTTAAATAAGTACCATAATATTAGCTTGGAAATTTGATATCACACTATTTTTTAGCCACAACTTTCCCCTTTTTTCTTTTCTTTTTTTTTTTGCTTGGCTTTTTTTTTTGCTTGGCTTTTTTTTTTACTTTTGAAAAGTTGTTTTTTAGTAGATGTTTATATACCGGGTGTCCCAAAAAGGACTGACTGATTTTAAAATTCAATAACTTGCAAACGGTGATAGATATTTAAAAAATTCTTGCAGGAGAGTTATGCATAAGGTCAAAAGTTTTTTTACAGTGATTTTCAATTTTAGTTCGAATTACAAACAATAGATGGCGCTGCGATCAATAGACGCTGAAATCAGGCTCGATTTTTGGTACTTCGTGGCCCGGATAATACATTTCCATCTCCTTTTTCAGCATGGAACAAGAGAAAGGACCAGAATTCGAGCCTGTATTTAGCGACTATTGCTTACAGCGCCATCTATTGTTTGTAATTCGAACTAAAATCGAAAATCACTGTAATAAAACTTTTGACCTTATGCATAACCCTCCTGCAAGAATTTTTTAAATATCTGTCACCGTTTGCAAGTTATTGAATTTTAAAATCAGTCAGTCCTTTTTGGGACACCCGGTACATGTATTTATTATTATTATTATTATTGAGGCCTTTACGATGTTTTTGTTATTATTTTAGCTCATTATTTTGCATATTTTAAAAATTACGGTTTAACCTCTTGATTACGAGCCCAGTGATAGGGAATCAAAAAAAAATCCCTGCCGGCTCGGGCCTACAGGCGGAGGTAGATTTCGAAGTTAAGTACTAAATTCACCAACAAAACTTAAACCAAGATTAGAGATAAACCCAGTTCCTTCACCAAGAATGAGCTCTAGGGAGCTAAACATTTTGTGAAAATTCTAATATACAGGAATACACACAAGCATGTATATGAAATAGGTTTAAAAATGGCTAAAGCAAATTCAGAGAACCTCAAAGTGTTAAAATATGTTAAAATTTCCATAGTCTGGTTTTTATCATGTTTTAATACGTTTCTTCAAACTCACATGACGTTACATATTCACCTGCTGGTGTCCATTATATTTCTAATATGACGCAATATTTTGATTTTTTTTTAATTCGTCAAACTATTTATTTCATTTTGAGTTTTCAGGCGGAAATCTTGCTCTAGAAAACTTATGACGTAATATTCAATTTGTTTTCAATTCGTCAAACTTTTTATTTAATTGATTTTCGCGTGAAAATTTTGCAATAGGAAATCAATTGTTGTGGTGAGAATTTTATTGCTTTTTTTAATTGTTTGCAACTGCTATAACGAAAAATATTTATTTTTTTCTGTCATTGTTGTGAAAGAGCTGGTTTTATCAGAATCATGTTAAGACGGTATTCAAAATTTTGAACCCTCCCCATTTCTATTCCCTTGGGCCGATTTTGCCCATTTTCAATCCCCGCCGAGATATTAACCATCTCAAAGTTGTTGGCGAGTTTGAAGACGATTCGTGCATAATTGCGACTTTTATCGTGCGGACAAAATTTAGTACATACATACATACACACATATATATATATAAACTTTTTAAGTGGGGGTGGTTTTGGGTTCCTGGGGTCGTATAATGAAAAGTTATGAAGGAATTTTTCAAAAGTCGCACCATGGTAACGACTGCAATAGGTAGTATTTCTTACGAAATCTACCTAAAAGGCCGAATGCGAAATTAATTTGGGGAAAGCTAAAAATTGTTTTAATCCCTTCGACATAGGTCGGAAATTAACAAAAATACATGTCTATAAAAATTGGAAGCAGTGTGGACTGATAACTTGATCTCTTCTGGTTCCAAACTGTTGATTAGCGATTAAGGCAAACTTTTGAAATAGAATTGCGGCCTTAATATTGAACAAAAAATATTAATGTGGATACTCATTTTATTCAGAATTTTAGGCTCTACAATATCTGTATTGACAATTGTTTTGACAGAGTTAGCTGTTTCGAGGTATTGTTAGGATAACTTGGTCTCTCCTGGCTTCAAGCTCTTGATTAGTGATTAAGGCAAAATTTTGAAATAGAATTGCGACCTTAATTATGAACGAAAATATTAATGTGGGTACTCATTTAATTAAGAATTTTAAACTCTACAACAGCTGTACTGACAATTTTTTGATAGAGTTAGCTGTTTTGAGATATTATTAAGGTAACTTGGTCTATCCTGCCTTCAAACTCTTGATTAGCAATTAAGGTGAAATTGTGAAATAGAATTGCGACCTTAGCGTTGAACAAAAATATTAATGTGGGTACTCATTTTATTCAGAATTTTAAGCTCTACAACATTTGTATTGACAACGGTTTTGATAGAGTTAGCTGTTTTGATATATTGTTAAGGTAATTAAAGAAAACGTGTTTTTCGAAAATAAATATGTACATATTTTCTAACGTTCACCAGGTTAGGTCTCTTAAATGTAGACACCAGTATTTTATAAAAGATTTCTCTGACTTGTTTAATCTCATAAAAATAGAGCGGAAAAATCTTTAAAAAATTATTGGTACGAATATTTAAGGGACCGTACACACGCTAAAAAAAATCGGTCTTCGGCAGCCGCCATTTTTGTGTCAGCATTCAGACCTAGTATTCAGGGGGCGGTGGTTTGTCCTTTATAATATAGATAGTAATTGTAGACTACTTTTCATAATTGTATTAAAATATGGATTAATTTTCTTTCAATTCGGGTTTGGGTTCAAGTGTGTCGGGTTTCGAGTTGACTTTAAGCTGAATTTTCGGGTAACACGACCCGCTCAGGACTCAAGTTAATACCTACAAGTATTTTTCATACGATAATTTGCAGCAGAATCAGTGGTGAAAGGGTTACGTTTTTTGCATAAAACTGAACCTATTAAAAATAACCACACAAAACTACACGTTATAATGCATAATTTGTAAAATTATTTGAAATTCATAGACTGTGATCGAGTTTCAAGACTTTTTTTTTCTTCTTCTCTTTTTATTCAAGATTTTTTTTCTCTTTGCAAAATTGTGGGCGATTGACGTAATTGAACAGGGATGCGTTTTCCCGTCGATATGTGTTAAGTGTTGACGATGTCGTAGGATGTAGAACAGATGTGAGAGAGGCCACACCGGAACTAAAATGCGTTGACTGCTGGCAAAACCGTAAAACAAAATCCCGGCCGTGAGGGTAAGTTTTATGTAAACGTGAAAAAAAGCTGGGTTATATTCTTCCATTTTGAGGGACGTGTTGAATGAAGCGTGTGGATATTCTCTCTTCCTTTTTTTCTCTTTTTCAACTGCAATGTTGTAGGCTGACAACGTGAAGAAAACAGAAGTTCGGGTTTTTTTGTTTGTTTTTTACCATTTTAATGTGATGGTCGTCGTTTATACCAACTAATTTGGAAATTTTCACTGATATAAAGAACTAAAAAAAAAAAAAAAAAATCCCTGCCGGATCGGCCTACAGGCGCAGGTAGATTTCGAAGTTAAGTACTAATTTCTTAAGTTATGAAGGATTTTTTCAAAAGGCGCACCGTGGTAAGACTGCAATAAATAGGCGGCAGCATTTCTTATGAAATCTACCTAACAGACTAATCTATATTTTTCAAGAACAGGGGCTCCTATTCTAATCAGTACTGTATTTATGGATGGGCAGCAGGACCCTGTCCTACCCCATGACTCAGTCAGATTCCTCAAATTAAAAAAAAATGTGTTATATTAGTTTAATTTTAAAATTGAAATGTCTTTAATAAGTTACAAGTAAAAAACACCTGCACACTGTTTATTGAGCTATTGTGGTATAAATTCTGTTGGTGTAAAACTGTGATCGTTAGGGTTAAGTTACGTTGTGAAAAGAAATATCCATCAATAATCCCAGAGAATAAATTCTCGTTCTTTGAGGTCAACTTGGAAAAATAAAAAAACAGAGGGTTTCGTTTAACATTCCTTTCAAAACACTTTATCCTTTTGCAAAATCAGTTACTTCCACATTTCGCAACCAGAGGGCGCACTTTTTTCTAAACAAACCTCTATCCAGACGAAACTCCGTTTTACAACCTATCCATTAGATATATTAGTCGAGGAGTTCGGGCCCATAGCATCCAAGCTAGGTAGGTACCCCTGGCGGTAAAAAGTGGAACTAAAATGTCTAAGGCTATGGGTATAACATGAAAGAGTGGTCAAAGGGCTGTGCAATGATATATCACGTGAGGGGAGTCGACAAAAGTTAGAAAAGTGCCCCCTGGGTGAAAAAGGGGAGGTTAGAAAAACTGCTTAAAATGCACAAGTTAGAGCCCAGAGGGGTAAATAATATTCCGATCACACGACAAATCATAAAAATTTCAAAAAGTCTTATATTTACCCCCACCCCCCCGGTCTCTAACTTGTGTATTCTAAGCAATTTTTCTAACCTCCCCCTTTTTAACCCGAGGGGCACTTTTCTAACTTTTGTCGACACCCCTCACATGATATATCATTGCACAGCCCTTTGACTACTCCTTCATATTATACACCATAGCCTTACATATTTTAGTTCCACTTTTTACCACCAGGGCTCGCCTACCTATCTCAGGTGCTATGGGCCCGATCCCCTCGACTAATGTATCTACGTGTTGGTTGTAAAACGGAGTTACGTTCGGATAGGGCTTTGTTTGGAATAGAGTGCGCCCCCTGGTTGCGAAATGCCGAACTAACAAATTTTGCAAAAGGATAAAGTGTTTTAAAAGGAATATTAAACGAAACCCTCTGTGCGATCTGTGATCACACTTACTCACTTATTCTATATGACCTTCCGTTTTACGATGTAGTACGCATGCGGACAGTCTGGCTGGCGGGAGACGTTGCGTTTACCTGTGGGAGTAGGGGTTATGTGGGTGAAAGAACTTAAAAATTACGTAATTTTAACATGTCTTTTGTTTATAACATCTGTTTCTACTAACTATTCGTGATATTAAACCATTATTACAAGACGTAGCCAACGTTGCTAAAACCCTGCCAGATCCCAATTTACAGGTAAAAAACATGTCATCTTCACATCATTTTAGCAAGCTTGAAAATTGTAACATATTACTCTTTGGCTATCAGACAATCTATAATAAATTTGCCAGACACAAATTCGGTTGCTAAGTTAATGCCAGACGGCTTTAAATCTGGTAACGAAAGGGCCGGTTTGCAGAGTGGTTATGGGATAAAAAACAAGTGGGTAAGTGTGATCACAGATCGCACAGAGGGTTTCGTTTAATATTCATTTCAAAACACTTTATCCTTTTGAAAAATCTGTTAGTTCCACATTTCGCAACCAGAGGCGCACTCTATTCTAAAGAAATCTCTATCCGAACGAAACTCCGTTTTGCATACTATCCGTATATATATTAGTCGAAGGGATTGGGCCCATAGCACCCGAGATAAGTAGGCGCCCCTGGCGGTAAAAAGTGGAACTCAAATATGTAAGGCTATGGTGCATAATATGAAAGAATGGTCAAAGGGGTGCCGGCAAAAGTTGGAAAAGTGCTCCCCGGGGGAAAAGACCGGAGGTTAGAAAAATTGCTTAAAATATACGTTAGAGCACGAAGGAGTAAATAATATAAGACTTTTTGAAAATTTTATGATTTGTCGTATGGTCTGAGGTATTCAGCTATACGTATGCAAAAATGCATGTCTCCAACTTAATTAGGGGCTCTCTTAGAAAGAATTGCTTAAAATACATATGTGGTAGCTCAAAGGGTTAAACGTAAGACTTTTTCAAGATTTAATAATTTGTCGCCTGGCCTCAGGTCAAAATTTTACGGTTTGTCATTTGATGTGAGCTGTTCAGCTATAATTATGCCAAATTTCACACCTCCAACATAAATAGGGTGTCACTTAGAAAGAATTGTTTAAAGTACACATGTGGGAGCCCAAAAGGTTAAATGTACGACTTTTTCAAAATTTTATGGTTTGTCATTTGATGTGAGGTGTTCAGCTATAATTATGCAAAATTTCACACCTCCAACCTAAATAGGGGCTCACTTAAAAAGAATTGTTTAAAATACACTTGTGGGAGCCCAAAGGGTTAAATGTACGACTTTTTGAAAATTTATGATTTGTCGTTTGATGTGGGTACTCAGCTATAAGTATGCAAAATTTCACTCCTCCAACCAAAATAGGGGCTCACTTAAAAAGAATTGTTTAGAATACACATGTGGGAGCCCAAAGGGTTAAATAAACAACTTTTTGAAAATTTTATAGTTTGTCGTTTAATGTGAGGTATTCAGCTATAAGTATGCAAATTTTCACGCCTCCAATGTAATTAGAGGTTCACATAGAAAGAATTGTTTAAAATACACATGTGGGAGCCCAAAGAGTTAAATGTATGACTTTTTCAAAATTTTATGATTTGTCGTTTGATCTGAGGTGTCCATCTATAAGTATGCAATATTTCACTCCTCCAACCTAATTAGGGTTCACTTAGAAAGAATTGTTTAAAATACACATGTGGGAGACCAAAGGGTTAAATGTACGACTTTTTCAAAATTTTATAGTTTGGCGTTTGAAGTGAGGTGTTCAGCTATAAGTTTGTAAAATTTCACGCCTCCAACCTAATTAGAGGCTCACATAGAAAGAATTGTTTGAAATACACATGGGGGAGCCCAAAGGGTTAAATGTACGACTTTTTCAAAATTTTATAATTTGTCGTTTGATGTGAGGTATTCAGCTATAAGTATGCAAAATTTCACTCCTCCAACCTAATTAGGGTTCACTTAAAAAGAATTGTTTAGAATACACATGTGGGAGTCCAAAGGGTTAAATATACAACTTTTTGAAAATTTTATGATTTGTCGTTTGATGTGAGGTATTCATCTATAAGTATGCAATATTTCACTCCTCCAACCTAATTAGGGTTCACTTAGAAAGAATTGTTTAAAATACACATGTGGGAGCCCAAAGGGTTAAATGTACGACTTTTTCAAAATTTTATAGTTTGTCGTTTGATGTGTGGTATTCAGCTATAAGTATGCAAATTTTCACGCCTCCAATGTAATTAGAGGTTCACATAGAAAGAATTGTTTAAAATACACATGTGGGAGCCCAAAGGGTTAAATGTATGACTTTTTCAAAATTTTATGATTTGTCATTTGATCTGAGGTGTCCATCTATAAGTACGCAAAATTTCATGCCTGCAACCTAATTAGGGGCTCACTTAAAAAGATTTGTTTAGAATACACATGTGGGAGTCCAAAGGGTTAAATATACAACTTTTTGAAAATTTTATGATTTGTCGTTTGATGTGAGTTATTCAGCTATAAGTATGCAATATTTCACTCCTCCAACCTAATTAGGGTTCACTTAGAAAGAATTGTTTAAAATACACATGTGGGAGCCTAAAGGGTTAAATGTACGACTTTTTCAAAATTTTATAGTTTGTCGTTTGATGTGAGGTGTTCAGCTATAAGTTTGTAAAATTTTACGCCTCCAACCTAATTAGAGGTTCACATAGAAAGAATTGTTTAAAATACACATGTGGGAGCCCAAAGGGTTAAATGTACGACTTTTTCAAAATTTTATGATTTGTCGTTTGATGTGAGGTATTCAGCTATAAGTATGCAAAATTTCACACCTCCAATCTAATTAGAGGTTCACATAGAAAGAATTGTTTAAAATGCACATGTGGGAGCCCAAAGGGTTAAATGTATGACTTTTTCAAAATTTTATGATTTGTTGTTTGATCTCAGGTGTCCATCTATAAGTACGCAAAATTTCACGCCTGCAACCTAATTAGGGACGCACTTAGAAAGAATTGTTTAAAATACACATGTGGATGCCCAAAGGGTTAAATGTACGACTTTTTCAAAATTTTATAGTTTGTCGTTTGATGTGAGGTGTTCAGCTATAAGTTTGTAAAATTTCACTCCTCCAACCTAGTTAGAGGTTCACATAGAAAGAATTGTTTGAAATACACATGGGGGAGCCCAAAGGGTTAAATGTACGACTTTTTCAAAATTTTATGATTTGTCGTATGATGTGTGGTGGTCATCTATAAGTATGCAAAATTTCAAATCTCTAACATGTGTAGTTTCTGAGAACGGGCTCTGTGACGAACAGACAGACAGACAGAGGAGCGAGACGAATAGGGTTTCGTCAGATGAACGAAACCCTAAAAATATGTCATTTTAGCAAACTTGAAAATTGCAACATATTTTTAACCATGTGGAAGAATGGTTACTGTCCTCCGTCAGGGTAGGAAATCAAAAACATATCTGGGGTGTTTTATTGGTTGAATCCGCATTTTATTCGTTTTTTGATTGGTCTATACAGTAATCTGTATTTTCCCTTTACTTTCAACAGAGATGGATACTTCTGTTGCCACTTTGACAAAGAAGTAATAAAAACTACAAAAAAAAAAAAAAAAAAATTAATAACTCAGAAACAAATTGAGATACAGCTTTCAAACAAAATCCATTTAAAAGTATATATTTTTCTCTATACGACGGTGTAAAAAGTAATATTGTGGGATGTATAGAAGTTTAAAAATGAAATTTCATTTAAAATTGGTCCAGGAATATTAATGTTTAATCCATGGCGTACGTAATGTATGACCAGCTCCGTAGAAGTTTAAAAATTTACAGTACCGAAAAATGTAATCCATGGCGTACGTAAATGTATGATCAACTCCGTGCGATTTTTTATGTCTTAAATTTTAGTCTTTGAAAAAATAATTTTCCAAATGGTCGTTGCAATTTGTTAAATTGCATTTTTTTAACCATTTGGAAAAATGGTTATTGTCCTCGTCAGGGTAAGAAATCAAAAACATATCTGAAGCTTTTTTTTTTTTTTTTTTTTTGGCTACCAGACAACCTATAATTAATTTGCCAGACACAATTCCGTTGCAAAGTTAAGGCCAGGCGGCTTTAAATCTGGAAGCGAAAGATCCTGTTAGATGAGTGGTTTAGAGGTTTAAAAAAATATGTCGTCTTCCCATCATTTTTGCAAAGCTTATTAAAAATTGCTCTTTCGCTGCCAGATTTAAAGTCGTCTGGGATTGACTTTGCAACCGAATTTGTGTCTGACAAATTAATTATAGATTGTCTGATAGCCAAAGAATAATATATGGTGCAATTTTCAAGCTTGCTAAATTGACGTGAAGGAGACATATTTTTTTAACCTACAAGCAACTCTTCAAACCGACACTTTCATTGCCAGGTTTAAAGCCGCTTGGCATTAACTTTGCAACCGAATTTGTGTCTGGTAAATTAATTATATGTTGTCTAACAACCAAAGAGTAATATGTTACAATTTTCAAGCTTGCTAAAATGACGTGAAGGGGACATATTTTTTTTTCACCTATAAACCACTCTTCAAACAAGCACTTTCGTTGTCAGATTTAAAGCCGTCTGGCATTAAGTTTGTAACTGAATTTGTGTCTGGTAAATTAATTATAGGCTGTCTGATAACCAAATAGTAATATGCTACAATTTTCAAGCTTTCTAAAATGACGTAAAGTTGACATATTCTTTTAACCTATAAACCACTCTTCAAACAAGCCCTTTCGTTGCTAGATTTAAAGCTGCTTGGCATTAACTTTGCAACCAAATTTGTGTCTGGCAAATTTATTATAGGTTATATGATAGCAAAAGAGTAATATACTGCATTTTTCAAGCTTGCCAAAATAACGTGAAGGGGACGTATTTTTTTTAAAAATTATTATTACCTATAAACCTCTTTTAAACAGGTACTTTCGTTGCCTGATTTAAAGCCGTCTGGCTTTAACTTTGCAACCGAATTTGAGTCTGGCAAATTAATTATAGGTTGTCTGATAGCCAAAGAGTAATATGCTACAATTTTCAAGCTTGCTAAAATGACGGAAGATGACATTTTTTTATCTATAAATATAATAACATTTTTATATATCTATATATAAAAAACAGGTACTTTCGTTGCCAGATTTAAAGCCGTCTGGCTTTAACTTTGCAACCGAATTTGAGTCTGGCAAATTAATTATAGGTTGTCTGATAGCCAAAGAGTAATATGCTACAATTTTCAAGCTTGCTAAAATGACGGAAGATGACATTTTTTTATCTATAAATCGGGATCTGGCTGGGTCTTAGCAACGTTGGCAACGTCTGACAATAATGGATTACTATCACGAATAGTTAGTAGAAACAGATGTTATAAACAAAAGTCATGCTAAAATGTCGTAATTATAAAGTTTTTTTACTTGCATAAACCCCTACTCCCACAGGTAAACACAACGTCTCCCGCCATCCAGACAGTCCGCATACGTGCTACACCATAAAACGGAAGAGCATATAGAAACTAATCATTGGGGGCCACCGTAATACTTGCCCATCATGGATATACATAATATAAAATATGAAAATAAAACATGTGATACATGCTAAGCATTGTATCATGTTACTTTATTCATAATTTAATTTACTTGGACTCCCTTATATATAATTAATATAATCCCTTAAGCTAATATTACTTTTTGTTGTATTAAAATATCTCAATTTGTTGATTTTCTGTAAGCAAGTAAACACTAGGTTTACAATGGAAGTCTATGGGAATTTGGCGAAATATTAGTGATAACTCCAATTTGGCTTCACTTTTGGCGACTCATTTTGGTCGCCAAATTTGTCGCTATATCGCCGAGTTGGCGTCAAACTTGGCGGCATTTGGGGACAGAACAGGGTCCTCCCTATGGTAATCCCCCTTATAGGTATGAAGATGAATTAAATGCTTGACATTTACGATAAGCCATTATTGGCATTTAATCTTATAGTTTGGCGATAGTTTTTGGGTCGGCGGGATAATCGAGTAGTACCGAATTGCGTTAAAAAAAACATCCATATAACTCGAAAAAATATTATCATATTAAGTAACAGTTTACTGCGTTGGATTAAGCGTCTCATTTCCAATTAAAATATATATTTGAATTGAAATTTGAATGAAATACAGGGTCATGAAAAATCGAAAAGGGTGAAAAATATGATTACAAATATCTCGGCAACTAATTATCCGATCGACTTCATTCTTGGCGAAAAATTTATGTTTTTTTATTGTCTTTTATATGCACTCCTTCAAATAAACAATTTCGAAAAATTTTGTATACCTTTTATCAGAACGAATATTTTGAGAGTCCGAAAAAAATAGTTCCGGATAATCGAGGTTATTGATATTCAATAGGCTTCTTACCATTGTTACTTCCTAAATACACACCGAATTTCAAGTCTCTATATCAATTTGTTCGGGAGATAGAGCGTTTACAGACAAACACACACCCAGACGGACGGCAACTTTTTTTTTCTTCTAAAAATATGTTTTTCGGAATCTCCAGTGTCTGAAACGTGCAAATCCGTCAAACAATTTTTTTCGATTTTTAAAACGATTACAAGACTTACCCTATACTACGTATGATGGGTAAGTAAAATGAGCCTTGTGTTAAAATCACGTGTCCATCAAGTTCATCCCAACATCCTATGTATAAACATAAATCAAGTATCATCTGAACCAAAAATCGTCTGTAAATACTGATGTAAAAAAAAAGGTTGGAAATTGCACGTCAAACGTGGCAAATGAGGTGCGTTCGTACTACAACTAGTTTTATAAATATTTTTTGCAACACATATTGTACTGCTCTTCATAAGTGCATATCAATTTCCTTCTGTTCGAAAGGCTGTAACATCATTAAAAATGCACTTGAATTTTTTTTTTTTCCCATTGGCCGTCATGTAACGGAAAACTTTTGACTGTCGCTGTAATTAAACTATACATCCGATTTTCATAAAATTTGAAATGAATCGACAAAATTTTGTGACAATTATATAGTTAAAATTTCAGACCATTCGGTTGGGTACAGATTTTGCTCTGTTACATGCGGACAGACTGACAGACTGAACGGCGACTATATGTGCTTCGTATTTGTATAATTACGAACGCACCTAACAAGAAAGAAAAGTGATGTGTCGATTCCAAAATACTTCAACAAAACTTCATCGTTATGATGCCCAAGGCTAATGTCAGACTAGCGTCTTTTTTGTACGCTTTTTTCGCTCTTACACCACCCCTACACATGTTAGCGAAGGTGTAGGGATGGTGTAAGAGCGAAAAAAGCGTGCAAAAAGACGTTCGTCTCACATTAGCCTAAGTAAACTATTTCGAAAACTCATGACACATTTGAAAGTCCAATTTCAGGAATTACCATCAATAGTTTGAAAGGTATCCGAATTCTTTTTTGCAGTAGCCCTGTATATGATCTATAGATTTGCATATATACTACATAGTATGCTAAAAGTTAGTTGATTTAGGAAATGCATGGTAAAATTGTAAATTCCACTTCAGCAATTTCCATCAATAAATGGAAATGAACTCGAGATATTTTTTTTTTGTGTGTGTGTGTGTATGTGTATGTGTGTGTTGCCCTTTATATTACCTACAGAATTTATACACACTAAGTAACATGCAAAAAATTGTTTAAATTGAAAACGCGTACCACAACTTGAAACGTACTTCCAGCAATTATTGTTCTTAGACAGTACTGTAACAGAACTCTTTTCTGTGTGCCTGTAAATGAACGATGAATGCTATGGGCACCCTATTCTATTGTAAGCCTCTTGTAGTGCATCCCAGTGATATATATCAATTTAAATATGTTTGAAATAGTGTAATATCGTTAAAATACACCTCAAACAATTTTTCCCTATATAGATCTCATGGAAAGGAAATCTTCTGAATATTCCGGTAAATCTACCCTATATATATAAAATCCTAATGAATCGAATTGAAACGAATTTATGTAACGATTCTATGAAACGACTTATTAAACAACTGATTACGTTTCACGGCGATTTCTCCTAAAATATGGAATACTTTGCGATGAAATTAACACCAAAAATCAATATTGATCCTCAGATTTCAAAACTGGTATTAGAATTTTTAAATTCGAATTAGTTTTCGAAATATTAATTTTTTCTCTAATTTTATATACATTTTTCTAATGATGGCAACTCAAATTTTAACCAAACAGATATTTTTTTTAGCAGATTTTAGAAAAGGTTACTATTTTAAACTAATTTGGCGAGAAGTCTGGCCTCCCTTAAATGTATGCTAAGAAATGTATCATGTTACTTTTATTCATAATTCAATCTGTATTTCATTATCATTTTATTTAATACAAGCAGAGACATTTAAAATAAATGGTTTTCACTTCTTTATTTTTTTTAAACGAAATTAAAAGAAAAATATTAGGCACAGATGTCATATACGCACTGGGGTACCTAATTGGCGCCAAAATGGCATTATTTTGGTTGACATGGTAGCCCGGCTATTGTTGTTTATTTAATAATAAGTGTTTATTATTTTATTATTTTTTTTTATTACATAAATTGTTTTGTTCTATAGTTTATTATTTTTTTTTGTTATTTTCCTTTAAAAATAAAAAATAATAGAAAATAATTAAAAAATACGGTACTACTTAGTTATTCCATCGACCCATTTCGCCAAATTATATAAATCGCCGAACCACTCACCAAATTATACAAATTGACATAATTTTTATTTTAAATAACGAAAGAACAAAGAAAATAGTATAACATTAATAAATATACAAATAAAACGTCGAAATAAAAATCACTTGATGACGTAAAGACGTTTAACTTGCTTAAAGTCAAGTGAATGTGACATTTATCAACCATTATTGGCATTTAATCTTATAGTTTTTGCGATAGATTTTTGGTCGACGGGATAACTAAGTAGTACCAAAAATACATATGTAACTGGTATTCGAAAACCAGGATTTCGCCAAATTTTCGTAAAAAAAAAAACACGCCAAACCGGTGCGTATATGAAATCTGGCCAAATATTAAATGATGTAACAAACGATGACATTTAATTCCAACTTCAAAGCAATGTTATAATTTACCACTCGAAAAATAAAAAGAAATGCTAACTGGCCAGTTGAAAAATAGTTATTGGCGATATTTGCACCCGGCTAGCGTAACAGTACCAAGAATTCTTTGCGACAATGCTTTTATGTAGTATTATTCGAAAAAAAGAATTGATTTTTTTTAATCGAAATGGAAAACTTTCGGCACAGATGCCATATACGGTCCCATATTGGCGCTATTTTTTTCTGACGCCAATGTCATATACGCAACGGGTACTTAACTGGCGCCATAGTATCGTTATTTTGCTTGATTTGATAAGCCGGATGTTGTTGTTTATGCTGTTGATCTTTTCCCCCAAATTAGCCTCGGAAAAAAATCGCGCCAATATGGGGCCGTACATGATATCTGGGCCAAACTTTCATATGAAAAGCGAAGGGATCAGAGCGTATTTATTTATGGCAGTTACATGACTTGGACTATTATAATATAGATGAAATGATGGCGATAGAATAATATTTGGCGACTTATCACCTGTACCTGGCTAATATTAAAGTACGAAAATGGCACCAGGAATATAAAAAGCGAAGTGGTTCGCCCGGGACTCTAGATGATAGTCACATGATTTAGGCTATTGTTATAGAAATTGTTTTAAAATACCGGGAGACAAAGACTCTGTACACTTAATTCCTTTTATTTTTAGCTTCTTTTCAAACGTTTAACTGATCCTCTTTAATAAAACACGAAAACAACCATTGGATGTCTTAACAGCAACTGATTCGGCCTTAAATTTTTGAAATCAAAGGAAATTGAATGGAAACCCGTTTACAGGGAGATCTGCATAGCTTTTTTCAGTATAATTCAATCTTCTGTAATATTTTTTAAACCGATCAGATTAGCGTGTTTTTAGATTCTGCAGTGTCTGAACAGGGGTTGGGTTGGCGAGCGTAGCTTGCAGGGGGCAGAGCCCCCTAGTTAACTATAAACTTAAACCAACTTTCGGCCGTATAGTTGCAAATTTTCGAGGCATTTTGCGATGTTTATAGGGGTTTTTAATTAATAAAAAAAACTAATTAAAAATGCACAAAAAATGGCTTCAAAGTGCGTAATTACAGGTAAGAGATACCTTCCTCCAAATCTGATAGCTGTGGGTGTAGCGATCTCTTCAGAATACAGCGCGCGCGCATACACATGCACACAGAGAGAGAGACAGACAGACAAACTTCTTTCCTTATTAGGTGCGTTCGTAATTATATAAATACGTATCACCTATGGTCGTCATCTGGTCCGTCTGTCCGCATATAACAGCACAAAAATTACCCAACCGAAGGGTTTGAAATTTAATATATATCGTTCAACCGCAAGAAAAATGACGCATCTCGCAAAAATTCATTTTGTGTTTTATTCCATTAATAGGTCTGTCAATACACAAAAAGTTTCATAAGTTGTAGTTATACGGAAAATCATTTTAGAGGTCTGCACGGGCCGGAATTTCCAGGCCCGGCCCGAACAAAAGCAATCTTGGCCCGGCCCAATGAAAAAATTAAAAGTTCAGCCTGAGCCCGGCCCGGCCCGTTTATATTTTCACAGTTCACGGCCCGGCCCGGCCTGCACAAAAATAAGTGAAAACAGGCTCTGCCCGTGTAAAAATCAATTAAATGAGTCCCGGCTCAATTTCTACAAAAATTTCACGTTTTTCTAAACATACAATTAAGATTCTTTTAAAGAATAATACTGCATACATATTTATGGGATAATTTTACAGTATATTTTAAAATTACTATGTGTTCGCAAGGCAGAAAATACACAATAGCAACATTAACGATTACTTAGAGTCTTAGACGTTTCAACCTTCAAATAAGGATTCATTAAAAAAATAAAGTAGTTTCGAAAAAAAGGAGGGTTAAAAACATGATAACTTTTGAAGCTGCGTAATAAAAAGCTGATTTGTAAAAATATTTCTCTGCCATTTAATAAGGCTTTTCTCAAATCCAAAGGAGCTATACTTTCTTATACATTTCTGAATTAATTTCTTTTAGGAAACGCTTAACATTGGCAGGTGTTCGTATTCAGAAATTATTTAATCGAATAACGTAAAACATTTTTTTGATAAAGGCAAATATATCTTTGAGAAAATACTGTCAATAGCACGGGAAAGGAGAAAAAACTGCAGCCACGTGACAAGAATCTCTTACATCTCGACGAGTAATTTATTTATAAATAAAATGGAAATCGCTGTTCGATTCCAAATCCCTTCAATAGTCAGGCCTGTCAATTTTATGCTTTTACAGTTAAAAATGAATCAGAAAATGTGTCAGAAAATTTCTCATTGTTGAGTAGTGAATTAGAAACCACTTTAAGGTATATTTCCAACGATTCCGTTAACAGAAGTTCGTTATCGCTATTAATATTTTTACAAAACATATTGCCTTCCCTACACATCCTGACATTATTAGGGAGAACAATAAAATGCAGTTCCGGCCTTGCTCGACTATGTAGAAAAAAAATGCACCTGATCTCGGTTCGGCACGAGTCTGCTGAAAAAAGATGTCCGGGCTCAGATACCATAAAACTGTACCATTTAACTGTACGATGCTGATCCCTACGCTAGACGCGTTACATTTCTATACTGATGTTGTCAAACCTGTCTTCCCGCTGGAGCCAAACATCATTAATCTCAATATAAGTGAGACAGCCACGAAACGCCTTTTCTGCAGTTGAGACTGAAAAGAAACTCCTCTTCTTCCGTTTTTCATAAAAGCAAAATCAACGCCTTTTTGTTCCGTTTTCTTTTTATCAGCGGAAATGCGTCGTTTCAGGATAACCGATTACTTCTTTGGAAAGCACGCAATACGGCCTTCTTTTTACTTTATGTATTAAATGACCAACCCCTTAAGAAAGACTGCCTTGGGAACATGTGGTTTCAAGAAACCAGATGCTTAATCACCTCTGTACTTTTGAGTACTTACTTAGTTTTAGAATGTTTTAGGAAAAACAAGCAATTCTGAAACAAATATTTCTACAATAACGCGAAACTTTCTGGTTTTTGAGCTTAAGATTTAACAGCTGTTTGTAATATTTGAAACACTTCTATGCTAATTAATAAAACAAGACTTACAAATAGCACAATTTTATCTTTAAACACATATAATTTATACATATTTTAGCTAAAATAGGAACTCATTATAGTAATATTACATCATTATAAAACCATATAAAAATTCTATTTTTTATTTAAAAAAAAATAACTTTTATAGAAAATTTTAAGAATTTACAATTTATACTTTTATATAATGTACTCAGATAGATCAAATCGATTTCCTGTAACTCGGAATGGTATGTTGTTTCAATTAAAACATAAAGAATATTCTTTATTTTTACTATCCAGTCATATTTTTCCAAGGACTTTGTAAGTAAAAATTTCACTCGCAGTGACATGAAATGCAGTGAATGAAAAAACATGAAATGCAGCATATATAATGCGCATTTTATCAATTAACGTTACAATGTTTCTTTAAATACGTCATACAATAATACAGAAAGAAAAATACTTTAAATTATATAGCGTAGTTATTTGCAGTTATTTCAAACTTAAACTAAAAAGGATTTTTATATAGAATTTAAAAATGAAACAGTGGTAGGAAACTATTTCATATACTGAATTATTATTCTGCAATATTTTATTTTGAATCAAATTTATTTAAGGCTGTTTTTGAAAATAATAATAATAATAATAATGCTGAATAGTGTGAAACTTCTTCCCAGGGGCGCGCCGACCTATTGTGCAAAGTGTGCGGCGCACACAGGCGCCAGGATAATAAAGGCGCCAAGCAATTCAAGCGAGGAAGAAATATTTAAAAATACATATTTTTAAATTTTATTAAAATTAATTATTCTTGAAATTTTAATTATATTTTATGGATTTACACCTCAAATAAATTACTTACAATTTATTAAAAGTTATTATTCTTTAAATTAAATGTGATAAATTAATCAATTTCAATCCAGAACGTAAAAATTTAACTTTAAACATTCCCCCCCCCCCCCCCCCAGATGAGGGCATTTTTTAGCATTCTATTTAATGTTAGATTCCACCGAGGACACTATTTCGGATACACTATTTGAAACTGTTTTATTGAAACAAAAAATAGACAAATACAAAAGCTCGGGGATACGAAGACGGATTTAATTTGCCTGAAAAAAAAAAAGAATAAAGAAGAGTTTTAGATTCAAATTTTCGTGCATTTTACGTGCTATATCCAACTGGTAGTCTAAACTGGATAGTCAATGACGTTGTGAGTATTAATCATGAGGCTACTGAGTTTTATTTTTACTATAACTAGGGGATCGTACCAGGGCTTCCTGGGTTACCGAATATATTAAAACTATTTTTTTTATTGAAAAGTAATATTTTTTTACATGCAATATATTTCTTAGATTGCCCACTAAAAATAAAAAAGAATTTTTCACATGAAAAATATGGATTATACAATCTAATAAATTTTTGAAAATTTTTAAAAGCAATTTTTTCGCATTAGCCGCATGCTAAGAGTTATTAGCCCAAGATTTTGCTGCTTACGACATCATTATATTTTCTGATAATTTCAGAGCTTTAAGCGCGTAGTTCAATTACATGTCTGTTAAATTTATGTTTTATTTGTATTATTTTATTTATTTAATCATAGAGGAAGTTTTATTTTTATTTACGGAATATTAGTCGTAAGAAAATGATGAACTCTTTATGCTGTTTTAAGGGAGTGTTAAGTTTCTTAATCGAGCTCCACGCGATAGAGATAAATTTAAAAATTAACCTCTCGACCCGCAATCACCCTTTTAAAAAAATTGGTATTTTAATTGGATCATTTTAAAAATCATTTTAACTCAAAACGTGAAGTCACGATTGTCAGCAAAATCATTGCATGTGAACAGTCGCGCTCTTAACTCCAGATTCTAATCTCAGTACCAATGAGTAAAAATTGCTGTAATTTGTGTTTTTTGACGCATTTGTGTTAAAAAGTTTAGTTTTATCTAAGAAAATCATCGTTTTCTTTTAAATATGATGTCATTTTCACTTACGTAAGCATTTCACCTAGTGTCTGAAACTTAGTACGCATACAGAAGGAAAAAAAAATGGAAACTTTATGAGGAAAATGCGTGTTTTCAAAAGCAGTAACGTAATTTTCCGTTCAAAGTATTATGTCCCTAATGCCATTTTGCACCATCAAATCTTATACAACAATTTTTATCAACAATTTCGAATTTTTATCAGATAATCACATGAATAAAGGTAAATAAACCTCATTATTTCTCTCTTCTCTGCAATAATGAAAGCTATCTCATTACCACCATTTTGAAGAAGTTTCATATAATACTTTTGAAATTAAAATATAATAATGGGTTATAAAAAAAAAAAAAGAGCTAGTGCGAGCACATCTACAAATGAACAGCTTCCAGTTAAAAATTTATTAGTAAATTTGGTTCAGCAGAAAGCTCAGGGCAGATGACTAAAAAACATTCTTGTATTTTAAATATATAGATTATATAAAATTATGAAAAATTAAATTATGCAAATTATGCTATTTTGATAAAATTACAGTATCATGTCTATAAAATTTTATTAGTAGAGAGAATTTTGAACAAAAACTTGGAGAGCCTGATATTATTTTAAACCTCGAATTATTGCCAAGATATTCTTTGATTGCTTGTCTAACTCGGCGAAGCGAGCATCCAAGAGAGAATCATCCAGTTCTGTAATATAAATCGCTATTTTTCGGACAAAGAGCAAGCACACTGTACGTTACTGCTTTTCCATAAAGTCACTCTAAATGTTTGTAAAACATTGCGTTTTATAAGTGTGTGATTTGGATTACGTTATTTTTAAAAATAATGCATTTTCCCCTCCGAAAAATTTCAAAGCAGCTGGGGTGAAAATGACGAACTTCTACAAAACATATTTCAGTTTTAATAATTAAAATATACGCTTTTTTATAAAATGACGTCAATTGCATACGCTAAAGCATACTGATAAATATATACTGATAAATATATATATTTTTCTTCTTTTCTGTTTCTCGCTGGACTATTTTAACTAATCCTTTAGCTGTAAATCAGCTTAAAGCCATTTTCTGAAATCTGAAACATGGTTGTCGACTTTTTTTTAATTCACAAGGTAAATTATTTTATTTTCCAGATTTTGTACCCTTATGTATTTTTTCTTTTACATATTCGTTTTATAATTTCTATATATATATATATATATATATATATATATATATACATATATATATTATACCTTATTATACCTTTATTTATTAGCCTCCGGTACGGTATGCTATTTCTTTCTCCCAGCTTATTTTGTGTCCAAAAAATAACGTTACCTTACAGAAGCTAGCTGTAAAACAAAGCATTACGATTAAATACT
Source organism: Maratus speciosus (assembly GCA_963932465.1). NCBI lineage: Eukaryota > Metazoa > Arthropoda > Arachnida > Araneae > Salticidae > Maratus > Maratus speciosus. The sequence continues at coordinate 349,387,330 of OZ010794.1, forward strand.
CTTTAGCAATTTTTTAAACTTCTAAGCATCGCACATTTTCGATTTTTATACCGTCGTATTGGGGAAAAAAAGTTCTTTTCAATGCATTTTGTTTGAAAACTGTATCTTCATTTATTTTTTAAATATTAATTTTGTTTTGTAGTTTTTGGAGCCATTTGCTTAATATTGGCAACGGAAGTACTCCATTTCTGTAGAAAGTAAAGGAAAAATAGTTTTAAAATAGTAATTATATATTTTTGTTGCCATTTTCTCGTAACAACCGAAAGAAAATGTAATTAAAATAAGTGCTATTTTGAAAAAAATATATAAACGAATGATTTCTGTTAAAACAATGGAGCTATTATATACTATATTTAATTGTAAGTATCTATGAATCATTAGATAGCAAGGTTTTTTTTTTTTCGGTTTTCGTGAATGACGGAATCTTTTTGCTGCATTTGTTCATTATTTTTTTATAGTAATGTGCTATGCATGCTTTACTGTAGATGTTTAAGAGTAGATCGTAAATGTGGAATTCTTAAGCGTCATTTTACATAAAATAAAACGCGTGTTTTCAGTCTAAAAATTGAAATATGTTTTGTACTGCAGTAGAGTTCCGCTTAATCGAGTTATTAACCCGACCCGAACCCGCAAATTCCATTTTAAGTCAACCCGCAACCCGACCCGAACCCGAAAAAATAATTTTCGGCAAACCGCAACCCGACCCGAACCCGAAAAAATAATTTCAGGCAATCCGCAACCCGACCCGAACCCGAAGTATATCAACCAGCACCCGACCGAACCCGCAATATTTCAACCCGCAACCCGACCCGAACCCGCGATTTAAGGAAAGCAAATCATGTTTTAATACCGTTATGAAAAATTATCTACGTATCTCTAATAGTGGTCTGCACCGGTCGCGGCCGGTACCGGGCCGCGGTGGGTCGGCAAAATTTCAAACTGGCCAGGCCGCTTTATTAGGACAGTTTTTTCAACGGGCCGGGCTGATAAACAAAATAATGTTGGCCGGCAAAAAAAAAAAATGAACGGCCCTGCCAGGCCGGGCCGATAGATACAATTAAGCCGGTCTACCGGCCCGATATAAATATTTAGACGAAGCCGATAAAATTATAAACGGGCCTTGCCGGGCTAGGGGAAAACTTTTAAGTTTTACACGGGACGGGACGGGGAGGGCCGTTTCCGGGCCTGGTAATTCCGGCCCGTGCAGACCTCTAATTCTCTAATATCATTTTTATGTTTTACAGAGAAGAATGAACAAATCTATATTCTTTAATATTCAACTATAGTGAAACCTTTGACCCGATCCGATGCAGGACTCTAAATGGTATAAAACAAAAAATCTAATCTTTAAATATGCTTTAAAATTAGTTGCGGTTTCAAAAGTTCCATTTATAACGGTACACCTTGTTTTACACAAGTGCCCATCTGCCTTTAGTTTATCAGCAGTTATTATTTTGAAAATTTTCCCGTCTAACATACTGCATCGCGTATCACCACAATTAATTTATTCACTTGATAGACAGGAAGGACCATTTAGCATTTTGCTGCGTATTGTATTTTTAAAATACCATAAAAATATAATGCAGTTTGTTATTTCGAAGACTGGTGAAAGGATGACTAAATACAAAACAGACAGGGATACATTTTGCTTTTGTGAAACTTTGATCTGCGGTTTATAAAGGCTTTTAACGGGAAAAAATAGTTTCCACATTCTTTTAAAAAAGCCGGTCAACCCGAACCCGACCCGCAAGAGTAAAAAGGCCAACCCGAAACCGACCCGAACCCGAAACAATGAAAGCCAACCCGACCCGAACCCGACCGCACCAAAAATTTTTTAAGTCAACCCGACCCGCAACTGGAAAATATAGCTCCAACCCGACCCGACTCGAACCGCGGGTCGGGTCGGTTTCGGGTAAAAGCGGGTAACCCGACCCGCTGCAGGACTCTAACTGGTGGCTTCTATTATTATGAAACAGCCATTATAAATGAAGTGTTAGGTGAAGATGAAAGATCAGCCGTAAAAAAAAAAATTATGGCCATCCCCCCCATTCTGACCAGAAAATAAGTGTTCTAACTTTTTACGGCTACTCTTTCATCTTCACCTAACACTTCATTTATAATGGCTGTTTCATAATAATAGAAACCATCAGTCCATCAGAAGAAAATGAAGTAATGGAAATGCCGGGGGCGACACTAAATTCTGAAAACGCAGAATTCCTGTTCTCTAGTTTATATATATTTTAAAATTATACTATATTTTGTAAGATTTAATTTGTGATCGCATGTAAGTTTTTATGAAACGATAGTTTTTCAGAGAGCGATATAGGGCGCAAGCTGAAGTTTTGCACACAGGCGCCTAACAACTCAGGCGCGCCCCTGCTTCTTCCCACATTAACAAAGTCATTTTTATATGTGCATGAAGTTTATAGACATTGTTGGTAATAGTATTTGAGCTCTTTAGTATTGAATAGCATTAAAAATATATATATAAACATATTTTAATAGCATATTTCGAAAAATGTAAGGAACTACTAGCTCCCACTAGCACGTGAACAAAATCCCATCACTCTGCTGTAGAATTGTTTCATTTTGACCAAATTTCTTTTACAGAAAGGAAGTTCAGACATAAAAAAATAATAATTAATTTTGGCTTCAATTAGTATTAATATTTACAGATAATATAGGTTTCAATACAGGAATTAATAAAGGTTTTCATTTTTAAAAAAATACCTTATAAAAAATCTGTTTTTTATTTTAAAAAAATAACTTTTATAGAAAATTTTAAGAATTTATGTTTTATACTTTTATATAATGTACTCAGATAGATCAAATCGATTTCCTGTAACTCGGAATGGTATGTTATTTCAATTAAAACATAAAGAATATTCTTTATTTTTACTATCCAGTCATATTTTTCCAAGGACTTTGTAAGAGAAAATTTCACTCGCAGTTTAAAACAGGAAATGCAGTATTTATATATTGCGCATTTTATCAGTTAACATGAATTATGAAATCATGAAAATTTTATCTTCTAAAGCATTTTTCGTGAATTGTTTAAACTGCATTAGAAGATTGATATAATCATTTAGTAAATTTTAGAAGTATTTTAGAAGGATTGAAGGATTTAGAAGAATTAATTAAACTTGAATTTATAAGGATTTTTTTGCAATATTTATAACCCCACTCAAATCTGTTATTTTAAATCTTTTTCTTAGTATTTTGTAGAATTGGGAAATGTACAAATATAACGTTCTTGCAATAGAAATATATCCGGATTGCAAAATCACGCCCCCCCCCCCCCCCGCCAACCCCAACGCCAAGAAAGCTGAAAAGATGCAAAGGCAAAACAAATTCTCCTTTAAAAGATAATTTTGTTTTGTGTAACCCATTATGCTTTTAGAACAAGATAAAATAATGTATCTATAGCTTATTCCAAACTGTATTACAACTAATCGATGTATTAAATGAATTTTATAAAAAGTTATTTTAATGATACTTATATGCATCGTCAGTAGATAAAGTGTTAAAAACAAAAATGAACTAAAATAGCAAAAAAAAACTGCCGGCTCGGCCAACAGGCGCAGGTAGATTTCGACGTTAACTACTAATTTCACCAACAAAAACTAAATCATGATTAGAGATAAATTCTCTTTAAAAATTTTATCTTGCCGCTTTTGACGAGTTTTTAATTTCATTTTTATATAAGAGCTAGTTTTATCAGAATCATGTTAAGGCAGTTTTCAAAAAATATTTTTCCATGCTCAACAACTCGAAATTTTCTGACACATTTTCAGATTCATTTTTTAACCGAAAGATATAAAATTGGAAAGCCTGACCATGGGAGCGATTTGGAATCGAACTGTGTTTTCCATTTTTTGATCAATAAATTAGCTATCGACTTATAAGCGATTTTGATCACGTGACACGGCATTTTTCTCCCATTACTGACTGGATTTTCTTCTTTCGTTCGGAAGTTCAGTTTAAAATGCCAACTTTGACAGTATTTTCTGAAAGATCTATTGCGTTTAAAAGAAAACTGAAAAAACAGTTCGAAACCTTCTAGTTTCATGCATTTCCGGACAAAAATGAATTAAAACTTATGTCAGAAAGTTGACCCTTTGGATTTGAGAACAGCCTTAAGTGAAAGTTATTCATTTGTAGATGAGCCTGCACTACATGTTTTTGAAAATATTTCAATTTTTACATTTTACTTTTTTAAGTGTTTTTAAGAAAACATCTTAAAAATGGTGGCAATCCATACTTCTACAGAGAAAAAGAAATGAGATAATCAGACAAGTGACTTCTTAAATTTCTGTAAAAATATTTAAAGACGTGTACTTTATAAGCCAATAAAAATTAATTTTCGATTAATGAGATACTCAAACACGTGACTTGTTAAATTTCTGTAAATATATTTAAAGACATGGATTTTATAAGCCAATAAAAATTAATTTTTTATTTACCGTGATGACACCATAATGCAATTACAGTCCTCCACACTTAACCAAGTCACGGATAATCGAATATCCCGCTTATTCGAATAGAATCCTCCGGAACCGAATTTATTCCTATTGGTTCTAAGTTATTTTTCACCGCTTAAACCAAATACCTTTTACGAACGTCTCCGCTTAATCGAATAACAACTGTGTGACCGATGTTTGAAAATAGTCACGGAAAGCACGTTTCAGCTGGAATTTCCTTCCATCTTTTGTCATTTTCGGTTCCTTTGCGCTGAAAACAAATTTTCAGTTCTTCCTGCAATAATTTCGGCCAGCTGGTGTATAATGAGCAGGTCAAATGATCTCACCACCTCGATCCCCCCACCATCACTTCTTGCTGTTAACTTGACAATGTACCGTCACTTCGAGACTCGAGATGGTAGCTGTGATATTTTGCATTCATTCGAAAAATAATTCTATATTTACTCCTTTAAAATTCCACTTAAACAAACCCCTTTAAACGATTTTTTAAGGCAGTATAAATAACGTAAGTTAGAAGTAGCAAAGTTTTTTACCAAATTCAAACGAGCTGCATTAAGTGTGATGTAAGCCATATAATTGTATGTACTGACATATTAAATTAATATGTATATTTACTTTATATTAGCATTTGTATTTATGTTAGTTTATGTTATGTTATTCTATTAACGATTTATTGTGCTGTTAATTAAATATACCGTAGAGGGTTATTTTGCCTTTTTAGTACGCATTAAATATTACAGTTTTGATTCCCCGTTTAATCAAATACCCCGCTTAATTGAATATTGTTTGTGCAACCGTCAATATTCGTTTAAACGGGGACAACTGTATTTTATCAATTGTATAATTATTTATTCTATGTAGTTATTTTATAAATTTTAGTGTCATTTTTTCATTACAAAGGAAATATATTTATATTTTAGCATATTGTGTATGACCATCAAAGAGGTTCATGGTCCCTAAAAATTAATTAACGTAATTTTCAAAAGAAAACATCCATTAAAAAACACGAAACTGCTACGTTTCCTATAACTGCATCAAAATTACGTCATTTTCCAAGATTTTTCACTACACCAGCTCAAAAAATTAGACGACAAATTTTTAGAAAGACAGCGGTCTTCAGCTGTGAAAATGGAGTCATTTTAAAAGACATTCAACTGAAAACTGGCATATTTTTCAACATTTATGTGCAAATGACGTAATTTGCATCGGCTCTTCATTCCTCCTATACTAAGATTAGAAGAATTTATTAGGAGATTTTCAGTTCAAACTAAAAAATAGTAGTGCACTTTTGCAAGCCGCAAAATACACAGTTATTGTTAGACATGCATATTGAAGGAGGTAACGACCAGCGGCGCTATAGCTTAATTTTTAACACTCTTATGTCGTTTCTAAATTAAAGACTTCAATACCAACAATCCCACTTCATAATTATACAATTCAACTTCAATATCAATAAATAGTTGAAAAAATGTCCTTTTGAATAAAATTTATTTGAAAATTGCAGCTCAATTTATTTATTTTTAAATAATTTTCAAGCATAAAAAATATATTTTTTTAATTTAACTCAACACTGAGCATCGCTATTCTTCAATGATGAAAAGTAACTAAGAACTATGTTATCACATAATAATCAGACCAAATTAAAAATGAAAAAGGAAACAGAGAGAAAGAGAGATGATTAATCAAAAGATCATACCCCTCTTAAAATACAGCACTTTGGCGCTAAGCTGAAATTTGTCACGAAAAGGCAGATTTTCATTTTATGTTGAACATTATTATAAAGTTAATTTGAATTTGTTAAAATATAAGTTGCATCGGAATATGCTCGATTATTTATGTCACTTTATAAGAGGAAAATAATTCCAGAACGTGGAAAAGGGGACAATCAACCCGATTATGGAAAACGAATGAAGAATTTATACAAATAATGAAAACATTAAAAAAAAATCTGCCTCATCTGCCAATTTTATATTATCATTTTAAAAATATATACATTTTTACATAAACATTGAGTAGCTTAAAATAAAGGTTGTCATGGTTGATATGAATTTGAAAAGAAGGATTATTGAAAAGAACATTTAAAAAACCTTTTATGTCGTCGAATTTCGTCGGATTCCACATCATGTTTAATAACGTTTCAGAATGTTTAGTAAAATATAAACGTTTTCTACACTTTAAAAAAAATCTCCCTGCGAAACTTTGACACATTTATGGACTCATTTTTAGACAAAAAAAGCATTACATTGTAGGCATGACAAATGAAGCTATCTGTAATCAAATAGGGTTTTTCCTTTTTTGAATAAATGAATTATATTTAGAGTGATATACGATCTTTATCTAATTATGGTATTAATCAATCGCCTTGAAATTCCATTCAAAATACTAGCTTTGACAGGGTTTGCTGAAAGATCTCAAGCCTTTATCGAAAACTGAAAAATAAAAAACATTCGATTTCATAGCTTCTGAATAAGAGTACTTACCAGGCTCATGCGTTTTCAACTAAAAATGGATTTAGGAATATGTCAGAAATTAGCCAATTTAGATTAGAAAACAGGCATAAGTGTCATCTCAAATCGCTACTTCTGACGCATTCGTAATTTTAAATACTATACTGAATACTCTCATAAATATTATTTCTGATGTCAACATGCCCTTTTTTTTCTATGCATCTACAAAATACAGAAGATGGATAAGGTTTTATTAGAAAGATTTCTCAACAGGCTTTAAAGAGTGCAGTAAAATCTCGTTAAAACACGTTGTTCGCCTTAAAAATGCAGTTAATTAAACATGAATGAAAAATGTATCAACAAAAAATCTCAGAGAAGTGAGAAAAAGACTTCACACGGTTCAACTGGTTTATATATATATATATAGACTTTGTTTTTCATAAAGATCCTAAAGTTTTAGTATTTTTTCCATTTTTCTATAAATATACAGCACCTTATACAAAATTCGATGTTTTAGAGGATTTTTGAAGCTTGAAAATAACCTAAAACTAATCATCAGTTAGCTATCAAATGTAAACAACATACACAATATTTACAATAATGTAAATATGTTTTTCGATTCTTTAGTCGTCTTTTGAAAATATTTCAACAATTCAGAAATGTAGATCAGAAACTAATTGCGTAATTGTATTTGAAATATTTATATAACAGAGGAAAGTGAAAATATATTTATCTCAATAAGAAAGTAAAAAATATATCTTTACAGTAAAAAGTAAATCTTTATTATTAAAATTTTACAATGAAGTAAATCCCACTCGATCTATAATTGATTAAAATAAAAGAAATGATATTGTAAATTAAATATGACCAAAATATGATTAAACCTATTTAATATTAACGATATTTTGCAATTATTAATGAATTTTGTTGCACAATATGCAGGGCCACCGCTAAGACTTTTTATTGGGGCGGGGGGGGGGGGGCGGAGGACTTTAAATTGTCAAGTCAAATTCTAGTATTTGCCAACTCATAGAGTAACCAAAATAAACAGTTCACGATGTTGCCAACTAGTTTTATAATTTTGCCACGTTACCACAATTAAAAATTGTAATATAGTTCTTATATGTAAAAAAAATTATAATATTCTCAATTATATTTTAAAATTTTGCCAAGTCTATCGGAAATTGAATGTGTATTATAGCTTTTATTAAAGTTTTAAACAAATTTGCCAATTAAGTTTGTAAATTTTTTAAGTGCAACAGCATTCGGAAACGTTTGGGGGAGGGGGAGGGGTGGCGTGAGCGAAGGCCCTGACAATATGTATAGAATTTAGTCCTAATTTCTTATATATTTAGTTCTTAAGTTGCCATTTGTTTTTTGAAAATCTATCTAAACTTTAACTTTTGATTTTAAATACAATAAATTATGTCTAAAGCGGATCGATCGAGACCGAAAAAATTTTCCGTAGTAGACAATATTCCGCCTTAGACAATTTTTACTCTATGCCTATGGATTCGCGGGAACTTGAAAATCTTTTCGAGTTAGACAGATTTCCGTCTCACACAGAATTTGCCTTACAAAGAGTTTACTGTATTTGCATTTGCAATTTCTAAAAACACAAGTGTTTTTTTTTTCTTTTTAATATAGAATTTTCACTTCAAAAATTTATTAATAATTCCAATTAATTGTAATGTTAAGAAAACCAGGCAATGAATAAAATGATTTTTGAAAAACGGGATTTTGAGGTCAGTAGACAAATCTATAAGTTATACAAACAAGCCATTTTCAATTCTCTATTTTTCGTCTAATGCAATATTATTACACCCTTAATTTTTCTCTCCGGATTTATATATCTTCTAACATTTAGAAGATTTCTCCGATTATCATAAAATTCAAATATATTATTTGTGAGATATTGATGTCTGTTGTTGACAAATGAAAATTGCAATCAATATAACTTTTTGCTTTCTGTTGTGAAGTGTAATTGTGTTAGCTCAGCTCATCAAATAGTAAATATTACTACTACTACCAATAATAATAATAATAATAATAATATATATATTTTTTAAATCTAAAAATGTAATTTTTTGTAGTGTTTTGATTATAGTGTGAGCTAGAAGCATTGTAAATTTAAAGTTCACTAATTAAATGCATTTACATTACATAACACTTGCTCATACTACATAAGAAAATAAATATTTTTACATGTTTCAAAGTTATGCTAGCGGCCGTAGCGACTCATTGTATGGCATGAGATCTTTCTTGTTTTTAAATGTGTACAAAGTAGTTCAATTCTACATTTAGAAAAGCTATAAAATATTAATTTTATAAAATTCTTATTATAAACATGTAATCATATTTAGAATTTACAATATAAATTAACTGAAAAAAACACACATTGCAAGTTACGTGATTTTGGAGCAATTATAGTAAAATGAAGACATGCAGGCATCATTGATCTACATGATTTTCGATAAAAATTTCGAGAGCTTGGCATTATTGTCAAACTAATGTTTGTTTATTTGCCTAACTCGTTTAAGGCTTTTATCAAATGCAAACTGGCTATTTTCTGACAAACTTTTAAATTCATTTTTGTTCGCAAGCATATCAAATTGGCAGATGACCTTATTCAGAAACGATGCAATCGAACTGTTTTTTTCTTTTTTTGGAAACAAACATACAGTCAAATTTGGCGTTTTGAACCTAATTTCTAGAGACGAAAGCGCAGGAAAGGAGAAAAAATCATCATCCTGAGAGAATAATTGCTTATAACTCCAGATGTTAGTCACTTATCGGAAAAAAGAAGAAACCTGTTCGATTACAAAAAAAGTTCAATAGTTGTGCCTGCAAGTAACATGCTTTTATATTTAAAAGTGAACCAGAAGATGTCTTTTATTTTACAATTGCGCATAGTTGAGCGAAGAAAAATATTTTTTGAAATCGATCATATGAGTATCGTCATGTTCTATAGGGGGCTGATCTACTGTTGATTAAAAACTAGGTACTATTGTTCAAAAACTTGTCTGTACGTATGTTCAATCCATGCTTAAAATTTCAAGTTATTTACATGTCATGATATTTACAGTTCTACATTTACTTATATTTTAAACAAATTCGGAAAATATTATTTCATACGGATTAATAATATGAAAATATATCCGCTTTTTGATAAAATTTTTTGTAAATGTAGAATTAAATCACATCATGCCGGCATTACATTTTTTTCGGGAAGCGTAAACTAAAAACCGTAAAATCGACATATTTAAACAAAACAAAAATGATATTTATTCTGAATTTCGGATAGTATTTACATTTCTTTCCTTTTTCCTCCGTAGAATTTAAGGTATTTTTGTTGTATTTTTCAGAATTTCAGTTAAAAATTACAATTGCAAAATAAAATTAATATATCGGATACTAATTACAAATTTAAAGTTCTGGGATTCATTAAGACATCCCCGGATTCATCTGAATAACAGATGTTAATTTCACCGTGTTGCCTTTCATATAATATGTAGGAATTCGGAAACACAGGCAGATTTTTGTATAATAGATATAAAAATTAGTTTTAAAAAGTGCTTCTATAAGTGCTGAAACACTAAATTAAATTCATCGTAAATCATAGTCATCATTAACAACAACAAAAAAAAAAAATGCTTTAGTAGTATTGTAATTTTTGTGCTTTTTAAAATTACTTTGATTCAGCTCCCCAATAATAAAAGAAATAATACTATTCAGAAATTCTCTTTCATCTATCTTAAGAGGGCTAATATATTGTTTACTTGTTTTAAGTATTGTAGCAATTTTTATACTTTTTAAAATTATTTTGATTCAGATCTCCAATAATAAGAGAATTAATCCTATTTAGAAATTCTCTTTCATCTATCTTAAGATGGCTAAAATATTGTTTACTTGTTTTAGTATTGTTTAATTTTTATGCTTTTAATTATTTTGATTCAGCTCTCCAATAATAAGAGAAATAATACTATTTAGAAATTCTCTTTCATCTATCTTAAAATAGCTAATATATTGTTTACTAAATATTAATTTTACAGAAAAATAATCGTGTTTCATTGCTTACTATTATTCTACACATCTGTGTATGCAACACGTGTTGCATACACTCTTTCATCTATCTTAAAATAGCTAATATATTGTTTACTAAATATTAATTTTACAGAAAAATAATCATGTTTCATTGCTTACTATTATTCTACACATCTCTGAATGCAACACGATGATACACTGAAAAAGACTCATGTATTTATCCCTAGAACTGACTAAACAATCTTTAAAACAAGATAAGAAAGGTATTCGCTGTGGAATCGTACCATAGTCAGGGAACGTATGTCAATTTATTTTTCATTGCACCGAAGCAGAAATCTTAATGAGTTTTTCAAGATAGAGGATGACTTGTGTTTCGAGGGGTGAAAATCCTCAAATGCCCGTCCAAAAATGGAGTATTTAACGGTCTGGTTTTTCGCGTTTCCCACTTCCGTATTTTTCAGTACATATCATTATTCATTCCTAATTACTTCTAAAAACTCACACTCATGATTGAACGATTTTGGCTCTCGTGCCACTGAATCGTTGTCAAACTGGCATCAGCTCGTGACGCACATTTATACTTATTCTCGCGAAAGTCACTTTCATTTAAAATGGCTCATATTTTATCGGCTTCGATTAAGTTTTTATAGCGGGTCGACAGGCCCGCTTAATTTTTTTTTACCGACCCGGTAGGCCCGTTCAATTTTTTTGTCGGTCTGGCTTGTTGAAAAAAATTGTTCTAATTTTACCGGCCCGGCCCGTTTGAAAATTCGCCTTCAATTTGCCGGCTCGGCCCGGGCCCGTGCAGACCTCTAACACTTTTTTTACGATATAAGTCCATTTGTGACCACAGAAGAGGGTGGATTGTTTGGTGAGGTAAATTACCCAACCCTCCAAACCTTGTCCTATGTATTCATTCTTTAGGGTTTTATGCTTTTATGCACGTTTTTAACACTTTCCAACAAAGTTGAAAAGTGATGCATTCGGTTTGTCTGGCCAGCTGTCCACGCTCTAACTCCCGTAAATATACTCGGATTTTCATGCAACTGATAAGGGTTATTTAGAGTCACCAAAGCATGTTTCGTATTGTATATGAAGTATGTAGGATTAATAGTTCATTTACAGGGGCACTCAAAAGTATTCCATTTCATTATGGTATATGGGAAAAATCGTTTGCAGAGTATTTTAATGACATTAGGCTATTTCAAATGCATTGAAACTGATATAAATCACTGAATTTCACTACGATCACGTTATAAAAGAGCATTAATAGCATTAATAGCATTTTTTTTCATTTACAGGGACACACAAAAGAAATCGGTTACAGTACTGTCTTTGAGTAATAATTCCTGGAGTGTACGGTTTAAAATTCGGTATGCGCTTTTAAATTTAATTAATTTTTTATATGTTACTCGTTATATAAATTCTATAGCTCATTTACAGGGCTGCACAAAAGTATTCACATAACATTCTCCTTATTAGAGGAAATTGCTGAAGAGGAATTTTCAACTGAAGTATATGTGTTTCTTAAGTGAACTAAATTTTTGCATGCATGTAGTTAATAGATGCAAATCTATATATCCTATACAGGGCTGCTGAAAAAATTCGGATAATTTTACGATTATAGATGGCAACAGCTGAAAATGGGTTTTGAAATGTGTTATGCGTTTCGATATAGTTGAATTAGACGCAGGGGCGTCGCCTCCCCCCCAATATATGTGAAGTTGGGAAAATTGAGCTTAGAGTTGGAAAATTCTAGATTTTTGCGACATTTTCTTTTTTAAAAGTAATAGTAAAAAAATTACGAAATTTGTATTGTTTTGGTGATTATTTTTAGTACTGCAACAGTAGACAAGTTAAATTATCAAAAGAAATACAAAAATAAATCAGCCACACTCAATCTATCATTGTATTTTTTAGTTCTACAAAAATATTGTACATTTACCAGACCTAAATTTCTCTACTCCTGTCCATCAATAACTGACTAACCAGTTCCTTTATTTCCCCCAAAACTTTGTTCTTTTCTCAAAAATTTCACCCTACCTCCCCTTCTCCTCCCAAAATGGAATCCAGCTATTTTAATCCAAAGGGATTGCAGCTTATTTCGAAAATTGGAGATCACTTGTAGCACAACAGAAAGGAATGTAGTAACCTACTTGAAACACAGCTCGGGGCAAGAAGATTTGAAGAGTTTTCACTACTTTTTTGACTAATTTTGCGATTTTTGGACAATATTTTACTCATTCTTGTGATTTTCTTGCCGTAAAAATTAGTTAACCATTCGCTGTGAATTAAAAAGCGTTATATGAGCAAATGCAGATATAAGAAATCGTTAGTTTAGATAAATTTGTCACATTTTACTTTTATTTGTGTGCGGAAATATATATTAGTCCTGTTCGTTTATATTCATATGTGTTTATAAAATTTTAAACCAAAAGTCCAGTGTTCTGTGTTTAAAGGTGTTCCAAAAAGTTACTATAAATCTAAGCACGAAAAAACCCTTCATAATAGGAAAAGAGTTTTCGTGCAAGAGCATCTAAAAATCCATTCGAGGATGAAAAAGGTAAAAAAAATGGATGATTTTAATTTGGAACAGAAATGTGACCATGAAAGCAGCCCATCAACTGAAGAAAAAATCGACATGCACTGTAACACTGTCACGTTGCACTTGAATAAAATTTTGAAGAAATAAAGATTTCCTTACAGACAAGCTCACAAACAATTATGAATATTAGGATGGGACTGGAGAAGCTGAGTTCCGAAAGCACCGTAGGAAAAAGGTTTCACCAAAGGCAATAAATAAAAACTAGTATGATGTGGCCATCACAAAACTTTCTTCTATATAAATCACGTCAATGAAATCATTTAAATAGTATAAGAAATTACATCAATTTACAACCAATTCGTATCAAAGTATACCTGAATTCGAAGTTTGATGAAAATTCGTGCATTAGTTATTGAGATAGAGCTGTAGGGGAAATTCTGAAAAATTCAGAATAACAGCGCCACCTGTTGAACGATTTGCACCAAAACACAAACAGCACTAATTCATATTAAGGTATACCGGAATCTGAAGTTTGATGAAAATCGGTGAATTAGTTCTGGAGCTAGAGCTATTGTGGATATCACAAAAAATGCAGCACAGCAGCGCCACCTGTTGAGCGATTTAAACGAAAAGGTAAAAAACATCATTTCATGTCAAGGACTAACTGAATCTAAAGTTTGATGAAAATCCGTGCATTAGTTCTGGACATTGAGCTATTGTGGAAATCGTGAAAAATGCTGCATAGCAGCGCCACCTGTTGAGCGATTTACACCAAAACATAAACAGCACTAATTCATATCCAGGTATACCTGAATCTGAAGTTTGTTGAAAACCCAAGTATTAGTTCTTGAGATAGAGCTATTGCGGAAATCTCAAAAAATGCAGCATAGCAGCGCCACCTTTGAGCGATTTACACCACAAGAGGCAAAACGTCAATTCATGTCAAGCACTAACTGAATCTGAAGTTTGATGAAAATCCGTGCATTATTTCTTGAGATTGAGCTATTACGAAAATCGTGTAAATGCTTCAAAATGCAGCATAGCAGCGCCATCTGTTGGGCGATTTGCACCAAAACGTTACCAGCACCAATTCATATCAAGGATTAACGGAATCTGAAGTTTTATAAAAATCCGTGCATTAGTTATTGAGATAGAGCTTTTGCGGAAATCCTGAAAAATGCTACATAGCAGCGCCACCTGCAGGGCGATTTACACCAAAAACTAATCAGCACCAATCTATATCAGGAACTACCTGAATATAATTTTTTATTAAATTCCGTGCATTAGTTCTCGAGATATAGCGCCCACAAAATTTGTGTCACATACAGACAGACAGACGGACAGACAGACTCACAGACAGACATTTTGTAAAAACATGTTTTTTGGAATCTCTGACCCCTAAAACGTATAAATCCGTCGAAAACTGGAATTCGAAAATTTTCATGAAACCAATACTTTCTTCTTGTCAAGATAGAAGAAAGTAATAATAGCACAGCAATGGACATTGATACACATAAGTTTTACAGTAAAGAATTATAAGAAACACAAGAAAATTTCGGGAATTTAGTAATGGGCTTAAATGACAATGTTCCCTATATCAAGAGAATATTGCAGCAATGCATTCCATATTTAAATTACAATTGTTCAAGGGAAAAGTTAATAATGTTTCAACCTGGATATGAGAAACCGGATATACATGACTTGCAGAGTCAAATAGAAATAAACCAAATCCCAACTCACTTATCAAACCTTTTAATCATGCCATGAAATTCAAAGACTATTTGGGTCATGCCGTCAAATTATATACTCGTACCTCAACATTCACAGCAGCTTATCTTTATGGCGTTGCATCTAATGAAAGAATCTTTAGTCAAATAAAAATTAAAATATATATATATTGCAAGCTACAATGAGGGATGACAGACTTGGCAGCCTAATGCTTTTAAAATATGAAAGTGAAATAGGGAATTTTATTAAACCAAGCGATGTTATTAACAGGTGGGCTTCTTTGAAGACCACAAGAATTAATATTAAGTGAAAACTAGTCGGATGTGCCAATCCCAAAATTTTCTTCTACTCCATACATGTTAATGCCTCAAAATTTGCAATCACAGTGCCAAAATTAAATGACAATTCTTTGCCTATAATAACAAACTCTAAAGGTATAGATTTGTTGAATTGTGTGCATTTAAAAAGGAGATATAAGCATAGCATTTTTCAAACAAATCATTGAATTTTGGCACCCAGCCTCTTAGATGTCTGCAACCAAAATTCCTTATTCAAAGTGCACAAAAGCGATAGCTTTGGACAGTATAGACCCAAGCCTAATAAGGATCTATTTATGTGGAAGTGCTACTTATGTGGAATATGAAGTTTGACTAAATTCCGTGCATTAGTTTTTGAGATACAGCTATCGCAACATCGTGAAAAATGTTGCATAGCAGCGCCACCTGCTATATGATATACATAAAAAACTAATCTGCATCAAATTATGTCAAGGTTTAACAGACTATGACGTTTGATCAAATTCCGTGCAATAGTTTTTGAGATATAATTATCGCTAAAATCATGTAAATCGTGAAAAATGCCGCATAGTCCTGTTGGACGATTTACACCAAAAACAAATCAGCACCAATTTTTATCAAGGTACAGTCAAACCCCGTTAACACGAACTGTTTCCGATTGCCTCGTCCAGTTGTATGTAAAGTAGTTGAGTTCCGATAACACGAACTACTTTTAATATGAACAAAAAAAGTTTCCCCTTGAGTCTTCGCGTTAACGAGGTTCGACTGTATAAGTGAATCTCTAAAGTTTTATCAAATTTCGCGCATTAGTTCTTGTGTTAGAGCGCCCACAAAATTTGTATCACATATAGACAGACAGATATTTTCTAAAAACAGTCGAATCGTGTCCAGGACTTACTAAAAGGCATAAATCAGTCTAAAACTGGAAGTCAAATTTTTTCATGAATCCAATACTTTCTTCTTGTAAAAATAGAAGAAAGTAAAAAGCGTATTTATTTATTTTTTTTTTTTTTAGTAAACAAACCCATAATTAGAATTTTTATGTTTTCAGTTTCAGAATTTTTCTTTGGAAAGGAATTTTTTATGCAAAAGTATCATTAAAATTATTACACACGTTGTGCATATCATTTTAGTCGAAAATTAGAGCAATTTGTTTCAAGTTGGGAAATTTTCGAATTCTCCCCCCCGAAAAAATATCTGTGGCTACGCCCCTGATTAGACGCAATATTTTAATTTTTTAAACGGTGCAGTTTTGTTACATAATTCTGAATGTGTAGGAAAGTGTTTCATAATCTGACGCATGATTTCTTCTTTCTTGTTATTCCTGCATGCTGAGCTAACAAGGAAGGTCTCCTTACATGGCATACTCAGAATATGTTGAAAAAACTCATGTATGTAGTGAAACTACTCATGTATGTAATAAAAGATCAGTTAAATTTAGCGGCGGAATTCCAGTAGAAAGTCTGTAAAAAATATATTTTTTTTTCGAATATTTGGCGCGATTTCTTATTTTTATAGGAAAGCGACATGCCATTTGGCGAGCAGGATTTTTCCTCGCGAAAGCAAACGATTTTAATGCATCTGAAAATTTCTCTTAATTGTTTTTTAGAATACGCGGTATTTAACGAATTTAAGCTTAATCAGTGAAAGAGTTTATTATATGTATATTTTTTATTGCATTACACTAGGGGGCTCTGCCCCCCCCCCCCCCTACGAGCTTTGCTCGGCAACCCTCTTTCAGACTCTAAAAATCCGTTAATTTGATCGGCTTAAAAAAAATTACGGAAGATTGAATTGTCTCTCTATCTCTCTATTCTAAAAAAAAAGTAACTACCGCTGTCACCGCCGCCGCCGGTTTTGATTTTTTTGTGACCAGAGGTCTTTCTTCGTTAATATTAACAAAAATAATGCATACAAAAATATGAAAATCGGTGGTTTTATACAGAAATGTTTGATAAACACGCTGATGCAGACAGTTTTCAAATCGAAAAATTATTTTAAGAGTTATTTAATGCTAAATTTGGACAAAATCGTTCCACTAAAAAAGTTTTATAGCAGCAAAAACTATACATGGCAGTGTAATCATTTTTTGATCATTTTATGCGTTAGAATTTGCCGGAGTGCAGATTGCATTAATTTTTTTATTTTGACTCATTTTTTCAGGTTTTATTTATATTTTAAATTCAAATTTTCAGCATTTCTAGAGATATTTTTTACAGATTTCAGAAAATTGTACTAATTTAAACTGTTGCCAACTGTATAAAAAACGCAAGCAATAATGTTTGCTTCAAATTAAAAATTTATTTACACGTGACTATTATAAACAGGATAAAAACTTTCAAATTAGAATTAAATAATTACGTATAAAAAGCAGGAACTTATTAAAAATTACGTCATAAAAAGTATACACGTGAATTTTAAAAGAGAAAGGATATTGTAAAATAATAAATTCATTAATATGCGTTAGAAGTCTTAGGAGAAATTACGTCATATTTACGTCACATTATAGTTATTACATAAAATGAACACAAAATAATATTGCAAAAAAGTTTAAATTTAGAAATTGCGCTAGACATTTATTTGATATTTTGAGAATTAATTTAAAATGTCTCATATAAAAGAACTTTCTTTTCGCTACACGTGTATACGTCATCAAGTTATTTTTATTTCGACGTTTTATTTGTGTTTTTATTAATGTTGTACGAATTTATTTGTTCTTTCGTTATTTAAAATGAAAGTTATATCAATTTGTATAATTTGGCGAGTGGTTTGGCGATTTATATAATTTGGCGAAATTGGTCGACAGGATAATCAAGTAGTACCGCAGCAGATTTGGCGTCAAAATTCCCCAATCAAAGAGAAATGAATAGAAATTCGTTCATAGGGAGATCGCCGATGTTTTTAAAATTATAATTCAATCTTTCGAGATCTTTTTAAAGCCGATCAAATTAGCGTGCATTTAGAGTCTGCGGTGTCTGGACGGGGGTTGGCGAGCGTAACTCGTAGGGGGCCAAGCCCCCTAGTTACATAAAATGAACACAAAATAATATTGCAAAACGGTTTAAATTTACAAATTGCGCTAGACATTTATTTGATATTTTGAGAGTATACTTTTCAGCTATTTTTCTTAGGAAAGCGCAAATAATATTTTATTTCTAGCACAAGTATTTTCACGTGAATATTAAAAAGAGAAAGAATAGTTTGGTCAAAATTACGTCAGATTAAAAATGATTAATTAAAAATGTCTCATTTAAAAGAACTTTCTTTTCGCTTTGTTAAAAAATACCGGGAAACAAAGATTCTGTTTACTTAATTCCTTTTATATTAGCTTATTTTGAAATGTTGTTACACGTGTCTACGTCATCAAGTTATTTTTATTTCGACCTTTTATTTGTATTTTTATTAATGTTGTACTAATTTATTTGTTCTTTCGTTATTTAAAATAAAAATCATGTCAATTTGTATACGTTGGCGAGTGGTTTGGCGATTTATATAATTTGGCGAAAGTAGTCGACGGGATAATCAAGTAGTACCGCAGCGGATTTGGCGTTAAAATTTCCCCAATCAAAGAGAAATGAATAGAAATCCGTTTATAGGGAGATCGCCACTGTTTTTTAAATTATAATTCAATCTTTCGGAATCTTTTTAAAGCCGATCACATTAGCGTGCATTTAGAGTCTGCGGTGTCTGGACGGGGGTTGGCGAGCGTAGCTCGTAGGGGGCCGAGCCCCCTAGTTCTTTAAAAAAAAGTAACTACCGCTGTCACCGCCGCCGCCGGTTTTGAATTTTTTGTGACCGGAGGTTTTTCTTCGTTAATATTAAGAAAAATAATGCATACACAAATATGAAAATCGGTGGTTTTATACAGAAATGTGTGATAAACACGCTGATGCAGACAGTTTTCAAATCGAAGAATTATTTTAAGAGATATTTAATGCTAAAGTTGGACAAAATCGTTCCACTAAAAAAGTTTTTTAGGAGCAAAAACTATTCATGGGAATTTAATCATTTTTAGATCATTTTATACATTTGAAGTTCCCGGTATGCAGACTGTATTTCTTTCTTTAATTTGACTCATTTTTTGAGGTTTTATTTCTATTTTAAATTCAAATTTTCAGCATTTCTAGAGATATTTTTTACATTATTTTAGAAAATGGTATTAATTTATACTGTTGCCAAATGTATAAACAGCGCAAACAATAATGTTTGTTACAAATTAAAAATTTATTTACACGTGACTATTATAAACAGAAAAAATCATTTGGAATTAGAATTAAATAATTATGTACAAAAAGCAGGAACTTATTAAAAATTACGTCATAAAAAGTATACACGTGAATTTTAAAAGAGAAAGGATATTGTAAAATAATAAATTCATTAACATGCGTTAGAAGTCTTAAATAGGAGAAATTACGTCATATTTACGTCACATTACAGTTATTACATAAAATGAACACAAAATATTGCAAAACAGTTTAAATTTAGAAAGTGCGCTAGACATTTATTTGATATTTTGAGAGGATCTTTTCAACTATTTTTGTTAAGAAAGCGCAAATAATATTTCATTTCTAACAAAAGTATTTTCACGTGAATATTTAAAAGAGAAAGAATAGCTTGGTCAAAATTACATCAGATTAAAAACGAGTAATTTAAAATGTCTCATTTAAAAGAACTTTCTTTTCGCTTTGTTAAAAATTACCAGGAGACAAAGACTGTTTACTTAATTCCTTTTATATTAGCTTATTTTGAAATGTTGTTACACGTATCTGCGTCATCAAGTTATTTTTATTTCGACGTTTTATTTGTATTTTTATTAATGTTGTACTAATTTATTTGTTCTTTCGTTATTTAAAATAAAAATTATGTCAATTTGTATAATTTGGCGAGTGGTTTGGCGATTTATATAATTTGGCGAAATTGGTCGACGGGATAATCAAGTAGTACCGCTGCGGATTTGGCGTTAAAATTCCCCAATCAAACAGAAATGAATAGAAATCCGTTTATAGGGAGATCGCCATTGTTTTTTAAATTATAATTCAATCTTTCGGAATCTTTTTAAAGCCGATCAAATTAGCGTGCATTTAGAGTCTGCGGTGTCTGGACGGGGGTTGGCGAGCGTAGCTCGTAGGGGGCCGAGCCCCCTAGTAATTAAAAAACCAGCGGCGATATCCCTGTAAACGGGTTCCCATTTATTTCTCTTTTAATGAAGGGTTAAGGCCAAAAAAGCTGCTGTGAATTACTGTTTTCATGTTTGATTAAATAAGATTAGTTAAACGTCTGAAAATTAGCGTATGTAAAATGAACTATGTCTAGTGAATCTTTGCTTCCAGGTATTTTTTAATACAGCTATAAGAAAAGATTTTAAATCACACGTTTTAAATCTGACGTAAATTTAACCAAACTTTTCTTTTTGTAATATTCACATGGAAATATTTCAATTGTTAGAAAGGAAATATTATTATTTGCGCTGTCCTTGGCAACAGTAGTTAAAAAGATTATCTCGAAATATGAAATAAATCTCACGTGTACGTGTAAATATATTTTTTAATTTAAACTGTTAGGCAATATTATTTGGCTATTTGAAATAGGACGTAATTCCACCCGCATTTACTGCTTTTAACACATATTAAATAATTAATTCTTTTATAGTTTTTTTTTTCTTTTTAAATATCCACGTGTATAAACAATTTTTATGACGTAATTTTTAATATTTTCCTGTTTTTAACACGTAATCATTTAATTCTAATTTCATAGGGGGTTTTTCTGTTTATAATTTTCACGTGTAAATAAATTTTTAGTTTAAAGGAAATATTATTATTTGAGAAGTTTTTACAATTTTCGCAACAATTCAAAATAATAACCTTTTCTAAAATCTCTCTATTCTAAAAAAAAAGGTAACTAACGCTGTTACCGCCGCCGCCGCCGGTTTTGAATTTTTTGTGACCTGGGGTTTTTCTTCGTTAATATTAAGAAAACTACTGCATACAAAGATACGAAAGTCGGTGGTATCACAGAGAAATGTTTGATAAATACGCTGATGCAGACAGTTTTCAAATCGAAGAATTATTTTAAGAGGTATTTAATGTTAAAGTAGGTAAAAATCATTCCATTAAAAAGTTTTATAGGAGCAAAAACTATACATAGGAATTTAATAATTTTTAGATCATTTTATACATTAGAAGTTCCTGGTGTGCAGACTGCATTTATTTTTTTTTTACTCATTTTTTGAGGTTTTATTTCTATTTTAAATTCAAATTTTCAGCATTTCCAGAGATACTTTTTACATATTTTAGAAAAGGTTTATCAAACATTTCTCTGCAATAACACCGACTTCCGTATTTTTCTATGCAGTAGTTTTCTTAATATTAACGAAGAAAGACCCCAGGTCATAAAAAATTCAGAACCAGCGGCGGTGACAGCGTTAGTTATTTTTTTACCCGACTGAAAAGAAGGTTTATATATGTTTCACGCGTATCTGTGTATGTGGATTTATTTATACCCTCGAAACATCCCAACGGCTGGATGGATTTTAATGAATGACATCTCTATCGATTCGTCTTAACGACCCGATGGTTATAGGCATGGTTTTATTTTTATAAATTCAAAATGGCGGCCGTAAAATACAAAATGGCGGTAGAGACTAAAAAAAAAATTTACGCACCCTATTGAGTGGCATATCATTGAATAGGTCTTTCAAAATGAAAACGATGTTTCATTGACTATTTTACAGTCAGAAGCTCCGTTAAAATATTATACAACTGGAAGTTGTGTATGTAGGATCTCTAGCTTTACTGCAACTCTAACCATCATAGACATCTATAGACCTCATCAAAACAGTGTTTATAGATAGGAACTAACAATTAAACACAACTTAAAAGTCATCAATACAAGTAAATAAAAAAAGTAAGTAAGTAATATAAACAAGTAATATTTAAAAAAAAAGTCAATTTCTACTTAGGTCAATGAGAGAGTTTTTTTCTCCCATTCTTCTTTCCTCTTGAGTGGCGCTTAAAATGCCTTGATCAAGAAGAAGGCTCTCTCGGTCTTATAATACCTTGATCAAGAAGAGGGCTTTCTCGATTATTGAAAATTAATTAATTTAATTTAATTAATGAATTAATATTTGAAAAAAGCGGATTAACATCAAGTGTCATCCACTACAAGTTAAAAAAAATTATTTGAGCTTGATTGGATGAATGATAAGTATTTTATTAACGATTGAAAATTTGAACAAGATATATATAGCGAGAGTGTGAGCTAATAGTAGGAATTGAAAAAATCGTTTTACATTGATGAGAAACAATTAATTAGTTCGCTTTTTACGCAATCGGGTTTTTTGATTTTTTAAATTTAATTGTTTATTAGAATAGAGAGATTCGTATACATGTTGCTTGTTGCTATAATTATTTAATTTTATCACTGAAAAAATATTTTCTATTTTCTGCAAGTTGCAAATATCCCTTTTAAGTTATAGCCAGCTGACATTTCATTTTTATTTATTCAATTTGTTTCTTTTGTATTTATGAAGTTTCAAATATTAACTTATGAGTATCATTGCATTTGCAGCAATATTAATTTTAAATGTTCTATAAAGTAATAAATAATTCACACTTTTTTTCTTCTTTTTATTACCGATTTGAATGAAATTTTGCCGTTGCTTTATTCTCCAATCCAAGATTTTAAAATTTAAACGGCTAAAAAATGAAGTCTACATGAAGAGTTCTGCCGTTATATATTGCCATATCGAAGAAGTCGTTGTTTCCATAGCAACAAAATCAAATCGACAATGCACAATCTGACTTATTTTTGAGATTGAAAAAATTTAAATCAATTTCAATTTTGTTTTAAATCGTAAAATATGATAGTTAAATTTTATTATAAATACATTTAAATATCTATATATATATATATATGCGACAAAACTATAGTTAAAACAAACTAAAAATGACAAAACTAACGTTATTTATATTAAACTTAAACAAATTCAACATAAAAAGTTTTATCCTTAAAGAGCATTCGACATAAAAGCGTATTTTTTTTTAATTTTTATGTCAACGCCAGCCGGTGATAAATCGCCCAATAATTTTTTTACGGATGCTCTATCGAGGTTCCGCCGAATTTTTTTTTAAATTTATATGTCCACATGAGAAGAACATTCTGTATTTTTTCCAGATTATTCTGAGTATGCCCGTATGGAGACCTTCCTTGTAAGTGCTATAATTTCATGCTACAGTAAAATGATGCAAATTTTCTTTTGCCTCTTCAGTGAAATTTTCTTTGGTCGAGATGTGTCACTTTTCTTGCGGGTGAGCGATATAATCGTTTCAGAATTTTGTGGAGTCATTTCAAATTTTATGAAAATCGCATGTATAGTTCAATTACAGTTAATACTATTCCGTTTCATTACAACCAATGAAAAAAAAAATAGTTTCAAGTGCATTTTAATGATGTTACACCCTTTCAAACATAATGAAATTGATATGCATTTATGAAGTACACTAAAATATACATTCTGTAGAATTTGCGGTGCAAAGAATAGAGTGGAACCTCTATTTAACGAAGTCGCTAAGTCTCGGAAAAAATTTCGTTATATGGAAAATTCGTTAAATAGAGATCCACCTTTTAAAATACTTTAAACTACATAAAACAGATTTAAATTCATAAACACTAAATATTTTTACTAAAAGTAATTAATCACATTTTTTTAATAAATTATATCGATTTGTTTTATTTATTTTACCCACCAATATCCATCATCAATTCATTTTTTTTATGAGTTTAAATCTTTGAAATCTGCAAGAAAAACAAAGCATTGTCCGGGAATACACTGTATTTTCTGTTTAAAGTAAATAGTTTTACATTAAAATTAACGAATTTTAATGGCCTTATCGTATTTATTATTATTATGATAAATAATTTTAACCATACATTAACATATGTGTCTTTAAATTTAGTTTCTGAAAAACTCTGTTAATTTTGTCTGAGTTTTTTCTTTTAAAATGTTTTTTCTCTCATAATACGTCTCGCATCTTTGCAATGCACCAAAAACCCCTTCATGCGTATTTTCTTCTAACTATAATCTGCGTCGGATTGTGTCAAATGATTTTAGCATTTCATCATACAAAGTTTTGTTAATTCCTGCATCGTGATCATTTCCATCATCATCATATTCGCCTTCATCGCAATTCATTGCTGTATTGTTTTTATTTTTCACACTGTTGAAAATATCCAATTCGGATAGTGTTTCCGAGGTCTCAATTTCAGAATTAAGTGAAATACAATCATCAATCGGCACATCATAGTTAATTTCTTTTTTTTTTCCTCATCTATAACCACATTTTTTTAAGTTACTGTAAGGGATTATCGTTTTCGTTCTCCGTACTTACCGAATTCTCACTGATGACAAAGAAGGTGCCTGGTAAAACCACTTCAAGACCATTGAACATCATAAACTGTGTTTAAAGAAAGAATAAGTTTGAAATGTCCAGAAATATTTTGAGAAATAGGGAGAAAAAAAAATTTAGATCACAAGAAAAAGTTCGTTAAATAGAGAATGCACTTCTCTATTTGGAGGTTATTTTACGAAGAAATTTGCAAAATGTTCTTGATTCCAAGAAAAAGTTCGCCAAATAGAGAAATTCTCAAAATAGAGGTTGGTTAAATAGAGATCCGACTCTATTTGTTATTCATTTACAGGGCCACACAAAAGAATTCCGTTACCTAATGGTAGGAAACATTATTTGCGGCGTATTTTAATTATGTTAAACTATTTCACATATAATAAAATTCATATACGTTGCTGAGGTTTACTAGAAGTTACTTCCTGTATAATAGAAAGTGCATAGTATTTACAGGGACATACAAAAGATTTCGGATACTATACTGTATCCCAAGTACTGTATATATTAGCGATGATTGCTGGAAGTGCATTTTTAGTTATGATATGAGGTTATAAGTTTAACTAAATTTTTGCATATTACGTTGTGTGTATAAATACTGTAGATCATATACAGGGCTATAGACAAAAGAATGTTAGCGTTACTGAAAATGAACGAAAATAGCTTAAAGGTGTTTTTTAAATGAGTTATGCATTTTTACGCTGAACTACATTTACTATACTAAGATATGTTTGTAGAATATAGATAAAGTGATATATAGGACCAAGCAAAGAATTGGATACTTGTGTCCATCTATGGATGATAATCTCTGGAAGTGTGATTTCAGTAGCTTGTGTGTTTTAGTCTTAATTAAATTTTAGCTAAATAGTGTCGTGTATATAAAGATAGTAGGTAAAATACAGGGCTGTACAAAAGTAGTCAAGTATACTTCCATCTATTGGTATAAATTGCTAAAAGTGATATTTCAACCTATTATGCGTTTTTAACACTTTCCCACATAGTTGAAAAATGTTTATGAATTCGGTTTGCGTGTCCATCTGGCTGTCTGAACTCTAACTTTCGTTAATATAATGTGATTGCTCTGTAATTGATATGTGTTATTGAAATTTACTATGCCATGTTCGGTGTTGAAAATAAAGTATGTAGCGTTCATAGTTTAGTTACAGAGGCACTCGAAAGTAATCCATTGCATTATGGTCTATGGGGAAATGTCATAATTATATAAATGCGTGCCTCCTCGTCGTCTTGGTCCAGTCGTCGTCTGGTCCGCCCGTCTGTCCGCATATAACAGCGCAAAAACTAGCCAACCGAATGGTTTGAAAGTTAATATATAGAATCGTTTCAAAATTTTCTCGAGTCATTTAAAATTTTATAAAAATCGAATCAAAACTTAAAAAGATATTAATAAAAGTTTTTTCATCGGAATCCTATCATACGTAACTAATTCAATGATGTCCCATGATAGGTAATGATTCGAGGTTGCCATGGTAATGACGTCCTATTATTTCCGTATTACTGAATTTAATATACCGGGTGTACCAAAAAGGACTGACTGATTTTAAAATTCAATAACTTCCAAACGGTGACAGATATTTAAAAAATTCTTGCAGGAGGGTTATGCATAAAGTCAAAAGTTTTTTTACAGTGATTTTCGATTTTAGTTCGAATTACAAACAATAGATGGCGCTGCGATCCATAGAGGCTAAATTCAGGATCGATTTTTGGTACTTCGTGGTCCGGATAATACATTTCCATCTCCTTTTTCTGCATGGAACAACAGAAAGGACCAAAAATCGAGCCTGTATTTAGCGACTATTGCTTACAGCGCCATCTATTGTTTGTAATTCGAACTAAAATCGAAAATCACTGTAATAAAACTTTTGACTTTATGCATAACCCTCCTGCAAGAATTTTTTTAATATCTGTCACCGTTTGGAAGTTATTGAATTTTAAAATCAGTCAGTCCTTTTTGGGACACCCGGTATATAATAGTAATAAATTTTTGTATTCATACATTTTTGCGTAAGAGTGCAACGGCTTTTGCACTAAGATCTGAATATTTATAAAACTAGTTATAGTACGAACGCACAACATATGCCACTTCTGACGTACAATTTCCGACTTGCTATTATTGAGTAATAACTCTTCCCTTTGTATTAGAATGTCTAGACTTATTTTCAGTTATACTTATTTTCGATTATAGACTTCTCAAAGACACTCCCTTCAACAACGTATAAATAGTGCTTCATTTTGTATAGACTACATACAAGAGCGGATCTAGAAAGTCTCCAAGGAGGGGGCGATGTTACAAACTTGGGATTTCCAACAAAGAACAGCCCCGTAACACTTATTCAGTAGACGCTCGATATAACGTTCGATCACCTTCTGATTATAACGACTGATAAAAGAAAAAATCTCTTTGTAATCAATGATGAAGAATTATTTTTGCATTCAATAGAACGATCAATTTGCCAATAATTCCAATATCATGACTTTTCAGTTTTTTTAGCTATAATTATTTTATATTTTTGGTATGTTTGAAAAGCTTCCGGATGTTTCAGTATATAGAGCCTTTAAAAAAAAAAAGAAAAAAATCTCTTTTCTCACTTAACCTCTTCGGTTCCTGGGTTCCCAAACGGGGACCTCTGTTCCTTTCCTCATAAAAACTAAAATGTCCGATTTTTTTACATTTTCACATCACTTCTTAATAGCGGAATGTTTTTTGCGTTCAAAGCAAGTGAATAAATGGCAGCATCTAAGTTGATTCCCACATAAAATAAATGGTATTTTCTTCTGATTTTGCAAAATGCCTAAAAATGCCCAAAAAACAGTATGACCAAGAAAGTGAGAAATTTTCATAAGCATTTAACTTAAATCTTGTTCAATAAAAAATTTTGAGGATTTGGTGATTATTTACTTGTGTAAAGCTCTTAAATTTGTGATTGCATTAACTTAGGTTAATGGTTATTAAATTATGTTTTAAGGGGGTTTGTAGTTTTAGATCCATATTTTTTAATCTAAATTACTAAGCGTCTAAAGGATCAATTTCAGAAAAGAGATTTTTTCTGTCATTTACGATGTCATTTTGTTTGGAAAAAATCCAATGAATAAGCATTTGTATTATTATTTTAGCTTCGGAACTGAAGAGGTTAAATTAATCAATTCTTTCTATGTTTATAAATGAAAAGTATTGATAAGACTTATTATTGTCTTATAGACTTATTATTGCTTTGAGCACAATGGACGTTCTAGATACAATTTTAATGCAACAGTTATTTTTAAAAAGTTTTACTGCATGTAAAACTGATTGTTTCTTTATTTCTAAATTAATTCAGTAAATAATACGTTGAAGCTTATTAATGAAGTATTTATTCAGTAACTAAGAATAGTTGGCTGAAAAGTGGATTCTTTTTACCCTTTCTTTCTTAACATTTGAAGAGATAATTTTTGAACGTCAGTATCATTCACAGCCTTTAATTATCATTTATTATGTAACCGAGAAAATTATAATAAAATATTTTTGCGCAACTTAATTTTTTATATAATATTTTAATACATCTTTTGTGGTATAAATCATATTTTAGAATTTTGATGCAATAAAGTATAAGAAAGAAAAATACTCGTATATTAGTTTTAAGCACTTAAAAGATTAAAATGCCTTAAAAATGGCTTAGATACGTCGTCTTGGAAATTTGTAATCATCGCCCAAGGGAGGGACAATCGCCCCTCCTTGGATCCGCCATTGATTACATAAAAATATTGAAGTCCTTTAAAAATCTAAGATACGTATTTTACATTTTTTCTTCTAAATTCTAGTCGAAACTAGATTTTACTGTGACATCAATTTTAGATAAAAAAAAATTTGGTAACATTAAATTTGTAAATAGAAAACAATAGTTTTTCAAATATCGAGTATATATTTGTCTATATTGACGTCATTAATCTATTTCTGGCTGCAATACTTTTTGTCTTTAGAGAAGTTTGTTTGTGTGGGATCGACACATTACGTGGAAATAGAGAAACCGCCAGATAACAATTTCACGCAATGACGTCTAAAACCAAAACTTGACGTGAGTGTGTGTGCAGTGCATTGTCTGAGTGTTTCAAACTGTCGAATCTACAAGTGGGTTTACGCTCTTGAAAGCGTTTTCTTCATTAAAGATAAAAATATAATAGATAAATAGATAACGTTAAAAATATCGTACAATACTTCAAAGTTTCTTTACAATTAATATACGAAATAAAACAGAAAGAAGAAATCATGCGTCAAGCATTGATTATGAAACACTTTCCAACACATTCAGAATAATGTAAAAAAAAAAAAAAAAAAAAAAAGAAAGAAAGAAAAAGAAAAGAAAACGCACCGTTTAATAAGTTGAAATATGGTGAAAATTCAACCATATGGAAACGCATGACACATTTGAAAAGCCAGTTTCAGCGATTCCCATCTACAATAGGAAAATTATCCAAATTCTTTGAGCAGCCCTGTATATGATATATAGATTTGTATCTATTAATTACACGCATGCAAAAATTTAGTTCAGTTAGGAAATACATACTCACAAGGAAGGTCTCCATACGGGCATACTCAGAAAAATCTAAAAAAATTACAGAATGTTCTTCTCATATGGATATATATGTTTATAAAAAAAATTTTGGCGGAACCCCTATACAGCGTCCGTAAAAAAAATAACGAAATTTTTGTTTATTTGGCGATTTATCACCGGTCGGCGATGAAAAAAAATACGCTTTTATGTAGGAAAAAACTTTTTATGTTGAATTTGTTTATATAAGTTTAATTTAAATAACTTTAGTTTTGTCATTTTTAATTTTTTTAACTATAATTTGTCATATATATATTTAGATGTATTTATAATAAAATTTAAATATCATATTTTACGATTTAAAACAAAATGTAAATTGATTTAAATTGTTTCAAGCTCAAAAATAAGGCAGATAGAACACTGTCGATTTGATTTTGTTGCTATAGAAACGATTTTGTCTTCGATATGGACATGTATTATGGCAATCAAATGTCAGCTGGCTATAACGTAAAATAGATATTTGCAACTTGCAAAGCATAGAAAATATTTTTACAGTGATAAAATTAAATAACTACAGCAACAAGCAACATATACATGTAATATAAAAAATATATAATAACCTCTTTCATTGATTAAGTTTAGATTCATTAAAAACCGTGCATTCTAAAAAACAATTAATAAACTATTTTCAGATTCATTAAAATCGTTTGCTTTGCTTTTGGCGAGGAAAAATCTTGCTCGCCAAATCGCGTGTCACTTTCGTATTTTCGCGCCAAATATTCGAAAGTATTTTATTTTTTTACAGACTTTCTACTTAAATTCCGCCGTTAAATTTAACTGATCCCTTATTACATACATGAGTAGTTTCACTAACATTTTTTTTCAACATATTCTGAGTATGCCCTGTAAGGAGACCTTCCTTGTCAGTAATTTCTGCTAATAAGGAGAATGGTACGTGAATTCTTTTGCGCAGCCCTGTATACGAGGTATAGAATTCATACACAACGAGTAGCATGCAAAAAAATGAGTTAAATTTAAAGGCGCATACCGAAATTCAAAACGCTCTTCCAGCAATTATTGCTCAAAGGCAGTACTGTAATCGATTTCTTTTGTGTGTTCCTGTAAATGAACGGCAGACGCTATGAATGCCCTATTCTACAATAATCATCTTGTAGTGAAATCCAGTGATTTCTATCAATTTCAATATATTTGAAATAGCGTAATGTCATTAAAATACTCTGCAAACGACTGCTCTCCATTGACCATATTGTAACTGAATTCTTTTGAGGGCCCATGTGAGTCAGCTATTAAGGGGTCTTGTACAGTCGTGGAAAAAAAAAAAGTAAACACTCCCTACTAACTCCTCAACAAATTATCGTAGAAGAAAGTTACTGATACCGAACGATTGGAAATAAAGTCTACTTTTAAAGGATGTATATAAAATTTGCTTAGGGGACCATCTACATATTAAAACGAACCATAACTTTGTTTTTTTCAATAGCAGTACCCAATTCTGACAGCATAAATGAACTCTACACCCTTCAACTAGCCAAAAAACGAATTTTTATACAATTCGTACCACAAGTTTCCGAGAAATTAATTATTTCAAAACGAGCGTATTTTAAGGGCTGTATCCAAATTGAAGTTCCGTACTGGATTGTTAACCGAGAGAGCCGCTTCCTTGATCAAGGCACCTTGAGCGCCACTCAAGGAGTCAATGAAGCGTGTTAGATTACAGTACAGGAGAATAAATTTCAAAATGTCTACTCACTTCCATCATAGACGGCTCCTTAAACCATCATTTTGCCGTTTTTTAAGCATAATTTGAAAACTGCTTGGAAGAAAAATGTGAAATTTTTGAATTTCCATAAAGCAGGACTTAATAAATCTAAATCCATCCAAAAAATTGTAGGTTGCAATTCATAATTTTTTCGAATATTAATTTCATAATTCATATCATAAAATTATAAAAATTGCAAATACAGCTTTTTTATGTTTGGGTATATTAGTATTATTACTACAAAAAAAAAATTAGCCCATTAGGAGCATAATTTCGGGAGATATAAATAAAAATATGAAAATGTAATTTAACATTAGAAGCACTAAATTTTGAATGTTTATAATTCAAAAACTTATCATTCAAATGACTTGAAATTTGGTGTCTAGGCATAGTTTGAACCGAAGATTGGGTATTGCCATTGAAAAAAATGAAGTTTGGCTTCGTTTTAATATGTAGATGACACCCTAAGAAAATTTTATATACATCATTTAAAAGTAGACTTTATTTCCAATCGTTCGGTACCAGTAACTTTCTTCTACGATGATTTGTTGAGGAGTTAGTAGGGGTGTTTACTTTTTTTTTTTTCAGGACTGTACCTTTTAAACGCGCCAAAATTTAACTAAAAAATTCAAAGTTTGAATTAGTCTATCTGCAAAACCTTTTTATGTATAAACATGAAATTTTGGATATTGATTAAACCGATTGTGCGTTGTAATATGCTGTCATTAGAAATTTATTTGCCTTTTACAGAATTTGTGTATTGTTGAAATCAAAATAGCTCTTTTTTTTCTACTCATAAGTCATTGCGCGCATGATATCTTGAGAAAGTATGTATGGATGTCATGAAATTTGGTAAAGATACTAAACATAAACATATATGTGTGTTTAAAATGAACTACTCTTAGGCCAAAATTATTTCATTAACTATATAAAAAAAATATTTTTGTAAAAGAAAATAAAAATTTTGTATTTTTAATGAATAAAAATATTACCATTGTAAGTACTTAGTAGTTCATTTTAAACACACACATTTGTGTAATATCTTTACCAAATTTCATGACAGCCCATAGATACTTTCTTAAGATATCATGCGCAAAATGACTTCCGGAGTAAACAAGTAAGAAAAATCATGCGTTAAGCATAGATTATGAAACACTTTCCAACACTTCCTGAATGCTTTAACAAAACTTCGTTATTTAGAGAAATAAGGTATATAAGAGAACTAAGTAAACATTTTAGAAAACGCATGAAACATTTGAAAAACTGATTTCTGCAGTTACCGTCTATAGCCAAATATGTATTCCAATTCTTTTGAACAGCCCTGTATTTGATCTGTAGGTTGATATATATATACTATATAATGGGAAAA
The DNA here is from genome assembly GCA_963932465.1 of Maratus speciosus. Taxonomy (NCBI): domain Eukaryota; kingdom Metazoa; phylum Arthropoda; class Arachnida; order Araneae; family Salticidae; genus Maratus; species Maratus speciosus. The sequence continues at coordinate 349,419,962 of OZ010794.1, forward strand.
TTTAGTTTAGCAAAAAAACGCATAACAGGTTGAAATTTCTCTTTCAGCAATTTATACTAATAGATCAAAGCATACCTGTATGCATTTGTACAGCCCTGTAGTTAACCTAGTACCTTTAATACACGTCACCATTTAGCTAAAGTTTAATTTAAAGTAAAACACTCTTAAAACTATTGAAATTACATTTCCAGAAGTTATCATTTATAGACGGCCATGTATCCAATTCTTTGCGTGACCCTCTATATCCTTTTATCTATGTTGTACAAACATTTCTTAGTAAACCAAATGCAGTTCCGCGTAATAATGCATAACTAACTTAAGAACCATTTTTAAGCAACTTGCAATCATACCCAGTAACCATTGCGAATTATTTTGTGTAGCCCTGTATATGAATTACAACATTTATACACATCCTACACTATGCATCAATATAGTGAAACATAAAAGCACATAACATAAAAAATGCATTTCCAGCAATCATCGCTACTGTACAGTACTTCGGATACAATATAGTATCTGAAATCTTTTGTGTATCCCTGTAAATGCTATGCACTTCGTATTATACATGAAATAAGGTAATTTCTTTCAATGGTGTTAAGTGCCTTCAAATTTAGAAAATTAAGATAACTAGGAGTCTCAACCCCCTCATGCAAGGGGGTTAAAAGTGAAAACCATTCTTTTTTAATTGAAAACAGTTTTTTAACACTTTCCAACAAATTTGAAAAGTGTTTATGACTTCGGTTTGTCTGTCCGTCTGTCCACGCTCTAACTCTCGTAAATATGCTCGGATCGTTCTGAAATTTTGTGGATGTTAGTGACCTCTACCATAGCACGTTCCCTATTTCAAATGAAGTTTGTAGCATGTTTAGTTCATTTACAGGGACAGTCAAAAGTTTTCCGTTACATTACGAGCAATGGGAAAAAATCGTTTCAAATGATTTTTAATGGTGTTACCCTCTTTCAAACATAGTAAAATTGATATTCATTTATGAAGTCCACTAAAATATGCATTCTGTTGAATATGCGGTGCAAAGAATAGTTATTGTTCATTTACAGGGCCACACAAAAGAATTCCGTTCATAATGGTATAGGGGAAATTGTTTGCGGTGTATTTGAAAAGATTTTAGATACTATATTGTATCCGAATTACTGTATATTAGTAATGATTGCTCGAAATGTGTTTTTAATTATGGTATGCGCTTTTTTAGGGTTTCGTTCATCTGACGAAACCCTATTCGTCTCGCTCCTCTGTCTGTCTGTCCGTCTGTCACAGAGCCCGTTCTCAGAAACTATACATGTTGGAGATGTGAAATTTTGCATACTTATAGCTGAACACCGCACATCATACGAAAAATCATAAAATTTTGAAAAAGTCGTACATTTAACCCTTTGGGCTCCCACATGTGTATTTTAAACAAATCTTTCTAAGTGAGCCCCTATTTAGGTTGGAGGCGTGAAATTTTGCATACTTATAGTTGAACACCTCACATCAAATGACAAACCATAAAATTTTGAAAAAGTCGTACATTTAACCCTTTGATCTCCCACATGTGTATTTTAAACAATTCTTTCTAAGTGAGCCCCTATTTAGGTTGGAGGCGTGAAATTTTGCATACTTATAGCTGAACACCAGATATCATACGACAAATCATAAAATTTTGAAGAAAAAAAATCGTACATTTAACCCTTTGGGCTCCCACATGCGTATTTTAAGCAATTCTTTCTAACTGAGCCCCTTATTAAATTGGAGATTTGAAATTCCGCATACTTATAGCAGAACACCTGAGGCCAGGCGACCAATCATAAAATCTTGAAAAAGTCTTACGTTTAACCCTTTGAGCTACCACATATGTATTTTAAGCAATTCTTTCTAAGAGAGGCCCTAATTAAGTTGGAGACATGAATTTTTCCATACGTATAGCTGAATACCTCAGACCACACGGCAAACCATGAAATTTTCAAAAAGTCTTATATTATTTACTCCTCCGGGCTCTAACTTGTGTATTTTAAGCAATTTTTCTAACTTCCGCCCTTTTCCCCCGGGGAGCACTTTTCCAACTTTTTCCGGCACCCCCTTTGACCATTGTTTCATATTATGCACCATAGCCTTACATATTTTAGTTCCACTATTTACCACCAGGGGCGCCTACTTATTTCGGGTGCTATCGGCCCAATCCCCTCGACTAATATATCTACGGATAGTATATAAAACGGAGTTTCGTTCCGATAGAGGTTTGTTTAGAATAGAGTGCGCCCCTGGTTGCGAAATGTGGAACTAACAGATTTTTCAAAAGGATAAAGTGTTTTGAAAGGAATATTAAACGAAACCCTCTGAGCGATCTGCGATCACACTTACCTACTTGTTCACTATATTTATGCATACTATAAAGTGCGTATAAATGTTATAGTTCATATACAGAGCTACAGAAATGAATTCGTAAAGGTTACTGAGTATGAGCCTAAATTGCTTAAAGGTGGGTTTTAAAGGCGTTATGCATTTTTACGCTGGACTGAATTTAGTGTACTAAGAAATATTTGTAGAATATAGATTAAATTATATACAGGGCCACGCAAAGAGTTGGATACATGGCCGTCTATGGGTGATAATTTCTGGAAATGTAATTTCAGTAGTTTTAAGCGTGTTTTTCAGTAGTTTTAAGCATGTTTGAATTAAATTTTAGCTAAATAGTGGCATGTAATAAAGGTACTAGGTAAACTACAGGGCTGTAGAAAAGTATTCAAGTATGTTTCCATCTATTAATCTAAATTGCTAAAAGATGGATTTCAACCTGTTATGCATTTTCTTGCTAAACTAAATTTTCCCATTATATAGTATATATATCAACATACAGATCGAATACAGGGCTGTTCAAAAGAACTGGAATACATATTTGGCTATGGGCGGTAACTACTGAAATCAGATTTTTAAATGTTTACTTAGTTATCTTATTTACCTTATTTCCCTAAGTAACGAAGTTTCGTTAAAGCTTTCAGGGAGTGTTGGAAAGTGTTTCATAATCTATGCTGTACGCATGATTTTTCTTACTTGTTTTTTCATTTAACGTATTTTTTTAGATTGCACACTAAAACCACCAAAAAACATTTTTATATGAAAAATATTAGTTATATATTCAAATAAAGTTTTGAAGTTTTTATAAAATTGATATTGTCAGGTGTCAATCGCCGAAGAAAATCATCAAAAATTTCGCTATTTACAGCAGCTTTTTTTAAAACTTTCCAACATAGTTGAAAAGCGTTTATGTACTGCGAGTTTGTCTATATTCGAGCTCTACCTCGCATAACTCAGATTGCCATGTAATTGATATATGATGTTATTGAGGTTTTCTATGGCATGTTCGATATTGAAAAGAAGTGTGTAGTATTTACAGTTCGTTTACAAGGACACTCCAAAGAATTTCGTTATGTTATGGTCTATGGTAGAAACTCGTTTGCAACGGATTATAATGATGTTACTCTATTTCAAACGTATTGGAATTGATATAATATCACTGAGGTGTACTACGTGAAGCTTACAGTGGAATATGAGATTTTATCGTTCATTTATTGGCAAGGCCGAAACTAGGGGGGAGCAGAGGGGGCATGTGATCAGGGCGGCAGAACATAAGCGAAGAGGTTGTTAAATGAAGGTTTTGTGTGTCTTACGACACAAAAATGTGTGCATATGTATATGAAATTTGTATTAAAAAAAAGTCTTGCAGCCGGAAAATACAAAAGGAGAACTGAACCAAATGCATTAAAATTGACAAATAGATAAAAAGATTCGTCTAACACACAAGACTGCAAATGGATAAGAAAAAAGAACTGTTCTCTTAGACCAGGGACGGCGAACCTATGGCACGCGTGCCATAGGTGGCACGCGGGAGATTATTTTCGGCACGGCATAGATTCATGTTCTAAATTAAAATATTGCAGAGCTCTCGTGTAAAGCAAGGTAATTAACAAAATGGAATTTTCGATTATTCAATTTTCAAATTTTGTAAAGAAAATATACACAAAGCTATTATGATATCCTGCAAAACAGCTGATTTGTTAAGAATGGAACTTCTGTTAACTTAAGTGCAATATTTTTTCCCTGATAAACTTTATTTTAGGACTTATGTGTAAATAGTTTTCATTTTGTAAATTCAGATGTAAAAATTATTGAATAAATATAATATTGTGTAAAATCTCTGTACTTCTAGAAAGTTGTTACGATGCAGTTAAACAATTTTACAAAAAAAAAGAAAAAAATAATAATAATAATAATCAGAAAAGATTAAATATCAATTGCCATGCTTTACACCCCAGCCTTTCATATAATGAAAATGCAAAAAATGCACTATTTTGAATTCAGACTTGCTAAGTTTTTCTAAATTAGGTAGCTTGTCGCTGTCATACAAATTGAATAAACTGAAATGCAACTTCATAAATCCCAATCTAGCTCAATATTGTAAGCAAAAATTTTTGATATTGAGATAATTAGGAGGTAACCGGGAAATAACGATCATAAGCAAAAATTCCGATGGTGAAATTATGATAAGCTGGAATTTCGAATTTAATTCCATATTTCCATAGAAGTTTTTTCAAAGAAGCCATTTTGATATTTTTTCCCCTTATAGTTATTATTTTTTTGTTGTTGTTGTTGTGTGTGTGTGTGGGGGGGGGGGGTAGGCATGAAAAGTATGGAAGACTACTCAAATAGAAACCTGTTGTCAGGTGTCTCCAATTCAGCTGGCATTCTCTTAAGGAAAAACTGAAATACGAAGCTGATCTGAATTATTTGGCATCTTAGACGCAACAAGAGGAATGGGAATTTAAAAAATACTTAAGTATATTACAAAATGTTACCCATATATTTTAAATCCTAAAATCAGTATTTTAATTAATTTTGCTACTTTAGTCCACTAAATCTGTTGGTACGCCATGATCATGTAAAATATTTTTGGGGAAAAATTGGCACACGGACGCGAAAAGGTTCGCCGACCCTGTCTTAGACTATTTCGGTCTGTATAAAGCGGATTTTTATTTTTTCGTTTCCTTTCGATTTCGTTTTGAAGGTTTTAATGAATCAATATTTGACAAAACTGATTATGTAGTTCAGTACGATTTATGATTACATATGGTATTTATGATTACATATTTTAAATTTAAAAATAAGTCGGCTGTTAGAAACTTAGTAAAATTCTCATTGTATATTTACTTTGCAGAGGAGGGGTGGGAGCGATAGAATCAGTGATTGCCCAGGGTGAAAAAAAGACTAGTTTCGGTCCTGTTTACTGGGACACATAAAAATATTCGGTTACTGTCTATGACCGATAATTGCTGAAAGTGCGTTTTCAGTTGTAATATGCGTTTTTAAATTTAACTAATTTGTTGCATATTACTTAAGGTGTATAAATTCCATAGATAATTACAGGATTGCATAAAAGAAATTCGAGATACTTTTCCGTTTATTGACGGAAATGTCTGAAAAGGAAATTTTAACAAAGTTCATGCGTTTCCTAACAAAACAAAATTTTAACATACTATGCAGTATACAGTGTGCAAAAAAAGTATTTGCACGCAGACGATTTGTTGCATAAGTAACCATAGAAAGCAAATTTGATACTAATCTCTTAATTATTCATTTATTTAAATAAGAAGAAAATAAAAATAACTACCCGTTTTCCTTAAAAAGTAATATTACACATTTTAAAAAATAAATTAATATTCTCTCATACCTGAAAAGTATTTGCACAAGGAGCATTGACTGTTAAAAAAGGCATTAAATATGAACATTATGCAAATGTTTAGCATATCAGTCCCGCAGTACATTACCCCCGCACTTTAAAGTCGCGTAATATATTAACTGGAGCAGGGATTCTGGGGAGTTTTTGTTCTAATGGCGCCGAAAACGTGTGAACTGTCTGTTGCTACCCGTGAGAAGATTATATTTCTTCACAATTCTGGATTAAGTTACCGAGGAATAGGTAAAAAATTAAATCTAAACTTTTCTAGTGTTCGTTATGTAATTAAGAAGAAAAAAGAAACTGGTTCGACAATAAATAAGCCGTGAACTGGGCGTCCAAGAAAGCTAAAATACCAGGCAAAGGAGAGCCATCATAAAAGAATCTTCAAAAAATCCTTTTCTAGGTGCTCGAGAATTGGCTGTTGATGTCGTTTCAACGTCGGGAACAATAGTTACACCACAATCAATTAGAAATATTCTTCATGAAGCAAATATTCGAGGTTATTAGTGAACCATTTATTAGTGAAACAAATAGGGTGAAAAGACTTGAATTTGCAAAAGCTTATGCCAGCAAACCACTAGAGTTTCGGAAAACTGTTATTTTTTTCGATGAAAGCAAGTTCAAAGTTTTTGGCTCAGATGGTAAGAAAACTGTATGGTGAAAGCCAAATGCTTCCCTTCAAATTAAAAACTTGAAACCAACTGTAAAACATGGCGGTGGTCATGTAATGATTTGGGGATGCATGTCTTTTAACAGAGTTGGCGAAATGACTTTTATTGAAGGCAATATGAATGCTAAACAATATATTAATATATTGCGAGATCATTTATCTAATAATGCTCTGAAATCAGGAATTCTTAATTCATATTATTTCCAACAGGATAACTATCCGAAACACACTGCATATATTACGAGGTTATGGTTGCTTTATAATGTAAAAAATCAATTGAAAACGCCACCACAATCACCAGACCTCAATCCGATTGAAAATTTATGGCATATTTTGGATGTGAAAATAAGGAAAAGGAAAATTTCTAACAAATCAGAACTTAAGCAAGCTCTTAGGGAAGAATGGCTACAAATCAGCAGTGAAACATGTCACAAATTAATAGAATCAATGCCCAGACGATTACAAGCTGTAATTGAAGCAATGGGCATGCATACTAAATATTAGCACTGTTTTTAACTCATAAATAATTCCTCTAGTTCTATTTTTATTGCTAGTGTGCAAATATTTTTTTGGCAGTACAAATGCTACTTTTTTATGTTTTCATATTTTAAATATAATTATTAAGTCAGATATTAAATATGTTTATTTGTTTTGTAAAAGTGTTGGTATTTTTAATTCTTAGTTGCTTTTTATTTATTTATACATATGCTACAACAAATTTACCTGGTGTGCAAATACTTTTTTTGCTCACTGTACATACAAATCTATAGATCATATACAGGGCTTCACAAAAGAATTTGAATACGTTTCTGACGGTGAACGGTAATCGCTGAAATTAGGTTTTTAAATGTACTATGGCTTTATCAAATTGCTTTATTAGATAACATTTTTTACTTTATTAAACGGTAAAGTTTTGTTACAGTGTTCTGAAATATGTTGGAAAATGTTTCTAAATCTATGGTAAAATACAAAATTTAGTTAAAATCGTTAGAGCCGTTTTCTAGATAAAATTAGCTTGAACCACAGTGACCCAAAAATGACCCACTAGTCGAATTTTCTCTAATATGTGACTTACAGGGAGAGGGTCCGAGGTTGGTCTCACCTAATGCGATGAACATTTGTGTATCGATAGAGTATAGTTAGTATATAAATATATGAGCGTCATAAAGCGCAACCCCCAGGGGGGGTCTTGTGAAAATAAGTCGCAAAGTTTAACCTACAGTTCATAATCGGATAAATTTCCTTCTTTGGCAAGCGGTTCAGTAGCGCGATCACGCTGGATTTGAGTTTTTTCGGCCCGGGTTCAAATCCGGCTCGGACTTGTTTTTCGGAACGAAAATTTTTATCAATCATTTTCGAACCGCAATTGAAAAAATATGTACAGGGTTGTCATAAAAAAACTTCGCCGGTATATGGACCGCTAGAGGCCGTTCCGTTCAACCGATCGAGATGAAATTTCAGATATAGTTATTCAAACGTATGAGCTCGGGATTCTATGAACGGCAACAAATTAGCGTTCACGGTTACGGTTATAGGTACAGAAACTCGAAATTTTCGAATGGCAACGGCTATTTTTTCCCATCGCAAAATGCTCAGCTCATGCGAAAACCCTAAAGAGCGTTGGAACGGTACGTGTATCACAAGAAACGGACGCGTTATGCACGCACAAAAATGGCTCTGCGAACGGCTTAAAAAACACGATCGGGTCGCACCGAGGAAATTTGCATATGACAGAGGCAAGACACCAATCACAGAACGCCATTCGCCAGATATTCAACGTAGAAAACGGATAAAAAGCGAGGTGGGAATGTTGGTTCTTCAGTCGGGAGCTCACACATGCCGATGAAATGACTCTGCCAGCGAAAGTTCGTGGTGAATTGGTAAAACTCTATTATCAAAATGGGACGAATGCCGAAGTCTTGTGTGTTCACCATCGAAACCATAACCAAATACGTGGCCCATGTACCCCGCAAACTCTGCGTGATTTAGTAAAGAAATTGAAAGAAACTGGCAACACCAGTCATAGACCGCGATCCGGTAGACCAACTGTTCTTGAGGACAGACACTGTTATGGAAGTGCATCACATAGTGACTTCAGGACGCATGCAAGAGGTGCAGCTCGTGTATTGGATATACCGAAAACAACGGTTCTAAAGCCTACTGCGCTCTGTAATCCGATGTTTCCATACCGGTACCAGCGCGTCCAGATGTTGGATGCGGGAGACCATCAACAACGTACGGACTTCGCAAATTAATTTCTTATCCGATATGATGGCGATAACGACTGAACTCTTCGCATATATAGACTCTATCAAATGTGAGATTGAAAACATCCCTCATGCTATGTTACGTTCGATTGTATTGTCCACAGTCTCCCGTACTTGTGATGACACCCATGTGTAAAATATGTAATCCAAATAAAAGTTTTCTTTTCTCCGATCTGTGTAGCAATCAGTGATTGGTGTCTTGCCTCTGTCATATGCAAATTTCCTCCGTGCATCCCATTCGTCGTTTATTTGCTCGTTCGCAGAGCTGTTTTTGTGCGTGCATAACACATCCGTTTTTTGTGATACACGTACCGTTCCAACGCTCTTTAGGGTTTTCGCATGCGCTGAACATTTTGCGACGGGAAAAATGGGCGTTGCCATTCGAAAATTACGAGTTTCTGTATCTATAACTGTAACCGTGAGCGCCACTTTGTTGTCATTCACAGAATCCCGAGGTCATACCTCGGAATAATTATATCTGAAATCTCATCCCGATCGGTTGAACGGACCAGCCGCTAGAGGTCCATATATCGGCAAAGTTTTTTTTATGACCACCCTGTATTTAAAATTAGAAAAAAATTAATATCTCGAAAACTAAATCGAATTTAAAAATTCTAATATCAGTTTTGATATTTACGGATCAATATGGATTTTTGGTGTTAATTTCATCGCATAATATTCCATATTTTTAGGAGAAATCGCCGTGAAACATAATCAGTTGTTTAATCAGTCGTTTCATAAAATCGTTTCATAAATTCGTTTCATTAGAATTTTACCTATATATAGAGTAGATAGATATGATGTATATAACACATTTTGTAACGCATGTGGCCTAATTATAATTATATATGACCTATATATGAGATATATATTTCACATGTGTAAGTAAGTTGTGCATAATGTATATATGGAATATAATACGTAATTATATGTATATAATGACGTATATGGTACGTCAGAATTTTAAGTACAGTATGAATGTTTAAAGTACAGTCGGTTCCACAACAGTGCTCTGTATGTTTGAAATTGAAAAAATACACAAACTGGTTAAAATAAATTTGCGTACAGTAGTACAGTCATTAAACTAAAATGCTTTTATTTAATAAGTTGTGCAGTTCTCGAATATAGTATCGAGGCATACTTTCGATGAGATTTTCAGCTAATTCCGTTGCCTACGTAATATACATAACGGCCTGACCATTTCGCCAAAAACCACCGATAACCACCGTCGGGTTTAGCCACGTGGTTTAGCACAAAACCCTGCCCAAATTAGCATTGAATAAGCTGATTTCTACCCTGTCTACATGATCAGAGTTTTGGTTCAGTATTTGCATGTTTGGTCAGAATTTATTTGGGCAGGCTTGCAACGTCCTCTGCCAATTGATTTCATACATTAAATGGAAATGGGCTTGCCTTATAGATCTCGTATACCCCGCTAATTCCAAAGAAATTGACCTCCAAACTTTCTGTATGCGGCGCCTAAGGTGCTTCAAATTGTACACATTCTTTTACCTGAGTTTCATCTTCATAGTTGACCACACTTTTTCAATCGGACTGGCGTGAGGCGACTGGGGCAGTGCCAATTCATCGTGGTGATGTCATTTTCGCTTTTCCACTCTGTGCACGCACGACTTCGGTGTTTCGGGTCGTTCTCTTCTTGAAGCACCCATGCACTGTTATCTGAACCAAACCATCTTTGGGAAGGCTTCAGTAAATAATTTTGATATATTTAAATCCTTTTTTGAACATTTAAATTGCTTGTAAACAAGTGTAAAACAGCAAAACCCTTTGTACAGAAGCATTCCTGATGTGAACCTTTACAGGGTGTTTCACTGTACGCTGAACAAAGCCATATTGATTTGGGTGGACCACGCATGCTTTCTTGTATTCCAGGTCCAGAATGACAATTCACCCGTAAAGATCACATACGAGAAATCTCGATCAATATTTACCTTCGCCCAGTTCAGCGGTTTTCTACATGTTTTTCGTTCAAAAAATATTTCAAGTTTGTATATCGCCATGCAACCTTGGAATCCAGTATACGCCGCCTGATAGTGTTGAGGCTTACATTTATACCCCTTTTCAATAAAATATTCTTTGCTTGGCGTAATGAACACTGGGGATGCTTTTGAAATATTGTAAGTATCGCTTTATCATAACGATTGTGTCGTTGAGCAGTGGTTACTGCGTTCCGGCATATCGTCTACATTTTTGATATCGTTATACCGTTTTACCGACTTCTTGACGAACCTCTTGGACTTTTTCATGTAGCGGGCTGCAACTGCATAAGACATTTTTGGTCCTTTTGGATGCGTGCAAAGAAACACTGCCTTACAGCGACTTTCATACGCGGGACTCATTTTGAATATGTTGCTTTAATTGCATCAAAACAAATCGAACTGAATTACTGAATATATAATCTCGGAGCATTCTTGGAGAATGTTTAAAGAATACAAGAAACCAAAAACTAGAGATCCTACATAAGAGATTGGGACATTGACGAATTGTCCTCCATCTTAGTTACACATTCGACGAATCGCCATTGAGCGCAATACAATTTCACCAGCTTTTGACACTTTTCGATTTATTAAAATCATAGAAAATTCGTTTTATATCGCTCCAAAAATACATGCAAATTACATTACATATTACAAAATTTAAATTTTTTTGCCAAGTTTAAAAGTATTTTATATAAATTTCTCTTTTTAGTAATATTCCGTAGATTATACCAGTTTATTAAGTCAAAACCATAGGCTATTAATCGCCATAAGATCTTAATCCATATAATATTTATTCCAAATTGCGTAAATCTAAAAATAATGGCTCTAACTATTTATATTTCTTTAATAAAACCCTTATTATTTAAATTCCTATTAAAATTCGCTATTAAATCCCGGTATATCATATTCCCCTCAATTCTTTATTTAATTGCTAAATTATTGTAACTCATAAATTATCGCGTCTAAAAAACCTATTTCTTTTAAATTCATTCTTTTATTAAAAAATATCCAGGTGCCAGTTAGAATATTTCAATGATTTAAAACTTACGCAAAAATAAATTCATTTTTCTTTTTATTAAAAATCGTCTGTCAGGGGGAAAAAGCTATTTTTAGAAGTCATCTCGACAGCAGAGACTAAAGTTTGTTTACACCTCCGTGTGGCATTACTAATAAATTGTGATAAATGTGCCGTTAATAAAAGGTAAATTAAATTGAAGTTCTTTTTAATTAAAATGCGTTGTGTAGTATTGCAATAGAACCATTAGGTTCTTTGAGGTCAGCAATTGTAAAAAAATAGAAATAATGGAAACTTCTTACTTGGATCGTGTCGTCTGTAAATAAATGAAGAGGAGACTTGAAAACAGTATAATTTAGTTTTATTCCATCTTTTTGAAGAGAAGAAAAGTCTTCCCGTTGGTCACCGTTCATAAATTAATTTTTGCCAATATAAAAATCGACCCCACTTGCAGATATTTCTTTTAAAAATTAAAGTGCAGCACAAATCAAATTTAGTATTGATGAAAGACATAATTAACATCTTTTCCACGCCATCAAGAAATAATTTAAACAGGATTTCAAAAAAACGAAGACATTCTTCGGATACCATTCGCTAGACTCCGCATCCGCGGCCGGAGCCCGCGATCCTTTTAAAACACAAACTAAGTCATGACAGATCGCCAACAAAACAGATTCTGATTTAAAATTAACGGAATTTTTATTTATAGTATGAAAACGGGGACTTCAAAAGTTAGAGAAAGAAAAGATTTTAATCTATTAGAGAATTTTAAAAATTAAGCAATATCTTAATAAACAAATCCGAAAGAATACATTTGGAAAGTTTTATTTTTATTTGCTCTACGATCGGCAATTAGATACACCTCCGAAAAGATCGACGTCCACTCAATGCCTACGCCGCGAGAGACGTGCTCCGATGACGTCATCACAGTACTTACAGATCTCACAGTAGAAGCATCTCGGTTTAGGCGCGACGAAACGGCGGAGAATTTACCGATGTACGGGGTACATAAATGCCCGCGCAAAAATAAATATGGATTTAAGTTTAAAGAACATCGATGTATAAGGCCAAAAGAAATAAAAAAGGAACATGATTTAAACACTGTGAGATTTCATCTCACACTCCGCGTCTGGTTGCAAGACTATGGAGTATTCTGGAACAATCTTTGGCGGTAAAAAACTCGTTTACCTCGAAATTAATAGGACCAGAAGTGCGAATAGTCCGTCTAAGCAGTAAATATGATTGGGGAAAAAGAATCAGATGACTTATTTTGTATCGTTGAGGGAGGTAGTATAAATACTGATTGCGGCAGCCAGATAGGTAGAAAAAGATGGTAGATGGTGGAGAGAAATGTGGTAGAAGGTGGAGAAATGTGGTAGAAGGTGAAGGAATGTGGTAGAAGAGTGGAGAAATGTGTAGAACAGAGTGCATCTACGTATGTAAAAGGATGTAGCACCGAAAGAGTAAATGTGGGAGATCAGCGTTGAGATGGAAGGCTTTATACGACAGCAAAAGTGAACGTGAAGTTCCTTTTTTTCTTCATAATTTTCACTTACCACTGGGCAGTAAATAACATGTTTCGTATCGAATGAATGGAGCATTTCCCTTCAAAATTGTTCTTGAAAATGCTAAATAAAATTGGAATTTAGCTCAGTTGACTGTTTCTCCATTATTTATTGCATCTATGTTCGTCTTTATTAATCAGCCGGTCAACACGCCTGAGTGCATAAAAATGGAAACCCAGAAAAATATGATTTTCGCCAACCTCTACATCCGTTATGTCGCATACATAATGCTTTCACATTATTTAACAAGAATTCTGTGAACTGCATTTATTTTTATCTGGATCAACTAGGGGCCTATTTCGAATCTGATTGGAAGCAGATGGGTGTCTTGAAAGAGGTTAATAAATTTTGATACTTTTAAACGGCAAGAGAAAAATGCAAAAATGTACTTTGTAGAAATTCTCCATAGCGTAATAGTGACGAATGCTGAAGTTGTAACTAAATTGGAGGATTTCCCAAGTCTCCCGGTGCGCCAATGTCCCGTCCCTGTACATTCAGGGTTACTATCAAAAACTAGAAACCCAAAACTTGAGATCCTACATTAGAGAATTTACATCTCTAACGCAGGATCTTTGCCAAAAACTAGTGACCCTGAATGTACACGCCATGAAGACCACTTGTCTGAGAATTAAACTAATAGGTATTTTAAACGTATGCTAAACTTTAACCCCAAATTCCTCAAATTCCAAGGCCCTTTTAAAGAAAACCTCGCAACAGAATAGTTAGGGTATGACCTCTATGTCTACGTCTACAACATTCTTTATTAAAATTATCAAAATCGGTGTGCACCACGTTTGTGGTCTGGTTCTGGTCCCCTTATTAGAACGAATGTAATTCACGACTATAACTACCAAATAACATAGAAAGATGATGTGTGTTGAGGACGCCTTATATGTATTTAGTTTTTGATTCATAGACGGCGTATAGACCAAATACCGCGACAAGAGTCAAATTATTTATTTCTCTGAACTTTCTTTACCAAAGGCTTTTTATTTTATTTAATAATTTCAATATTTTTTTTACATTTCAAAATTAAATCTTCATAAGTTTTCGGAGAGCGTTTAGTACCACCTGTTAATATTTAAGTACCGGGTGTCCCAAAAATGATTGATGGATTTTAAAATTCAGTAACTTGTAAATGGTGACAGATATTTAAATAACTCTCCCAGGAGTGTTATGTAAGATGTCAGGAGTTTTTATGCTGCGACTCTCAGTTTTAGTTACAAATAGCATCGATAGATGGCGCTGCAAGCAATACCCTCTAAATCCAGGCTCGATTTTTCGGCCTCTCTCTTTTTCCATGCGAAAAAGGGAGATTAAATTGTATTGAATGGATCCCGAAGTACCAAAAATCGGGTCTGGATTGAGAACCTATTGCTCTCAGCGCCATCTATTGTTTGAAATTCGAGCTAAAATCAAAAATCACAGTAAAAAAAAAAACTCCTGACATCATACATAACCCTCTTGCAGAATTTTTTTAATAACTGCCACCGTTTGCAAGTTATTGAATTTTAAAATCCATCAGTAATTTTTGGGACACCCAGTATGTGCTACGAAGAAAAATAAATAAAACATATTACAAATAGCCGAGTGGTTAGGGAATTGAATTCGGAATTAATTAGGGGAAAGCTGAAAATTGTTTTAATCCCTTCTGTTTAGGTCTAGAATGAATATGCTATGTCCCCCCCCCCCGTACTAGGTGAGCGTTGGTAAATATGTATAGAATTATAGTAAAAAAAACACGTTTTTTTGGATACCATAACAATATCTCAAAACAGCTAACTCTGTCAAAAACATTGTCAATACAAATGTTGTAGAGCTTAAAATTCTGAGTAAAATGAGTACCTACACTCAATACTTATGTTGAATATTAAGGTCACAATTCTACTTCAAAGTTTTAGACACATCATCAGGGGGATGACCTCAGAATTAATTAGGAGAAAACTGGAAATTGTTTTAATCCCTTCAGTTTAGGTCTAAAATGCACGTACTATGTTTTCTTCCTCGTACTTGGGTGAATGTTGGAAAATATGTACATATTTATTTTCGAAAAACACGTTTTTTTAAATTTCCTTAACAATATCTCAAAACAGCTAACTCTATAAAAAACATTGCCAGTACAAATGTTGTAGAGCTTAAAATTCTGAATAAAATGAGTACCATCATTAATATTTTTGTTCAACATTAAGGTCGCAATTCTATTTCAAAAATTTTCAAATCAAGAGCTTGAAGCCAGGAGAGACCAAGTTAACTTAACAATATCTCAAATTGCGGCCTTAATATTGAACAAAAATATTAAGCGTAGGTACTCATTTTACTCAGAATTTTAGGCTCTATAACTTTTGTACTGACAATGTTTTTGATAGAGTTAGCTATTTTGAGATATTATTAAGTTAACTTGCTCTCTCCTGGCTTCAAGCTATTGATTAGCGATTAAGGCAAAATTTTGAAATAGAATTGCGACCTTAATGTTGAACAAAAATATTAATGATGGTACTCATTTTATTCAGAATTTTAAGCTCTACAACATTTGCATTGACAATGTTTTTTATAGAGCTAGCTGTTTTGAGATATTGTTAAGGAAACTAAAAAAAAAAAAACGTGTTTTTCGAAAATAAATATGTACATATTTTCTAACATTCACCCAAGTACGAGCAAGAAAACATAGTACGTTCATTTTAGACCTAAACTGAAACTGAAGGGATTAAAACAATTTCCAGTTTTCGCCTAATTAATTCTGAGATCATCCCCCTGATGATGGGTCTAAAATTTTGAAGTAGAATTGGGACCTTAATATTCAACATAAGTATTGAGTGTAGGTACTCATTTCTATTCAGAATTTTAAGCTCTACAACATTTGTACTGCCAATGTTTTTAACAGAGTTAGCTGTTTTGAGATATTGTTATGGTATGCAAAAAAAACGTGTTTTTTTACTATAATTCCATACATATTTCCTAACGCCTACCTATTACGAGGGGGGAAAACATAGCATATTAATTCTAGACCTAAACAGAAGGGATTAAAACAATTTCCAGCTTTCCCCTAATTAATTCCGAATTCGGCCTTTTTTTGCTCCCCTACCACTGGGCTAAAAAAGCTTTTACTTCAATCATTTTACGGATGAAAGTGTTGTGAGATAATATGTCACATGATAAACTAAAATACTAAGATTCTAATTAGCCTTAAGGGGACTCTTCACTCACTTGAAAACACCAGCTTCGTAATGTTAAACCAATGTGCAGGTTGATTTCGATTTTCTCGTTTAAATTTGAATATTTTTAAACAATGTTTATTTATTTATTTATTTTTTCTTTTCTTGCATAGGATAGCTGAGCTCGATCTTTAATATGGCTATTTTATACTTTTTCGATTTTGGTTGCAGATATTATAAAAAAAGGTACTTTCAGTTTCAAAACCGGTTCTGAAAGTGAAATTATCTTTATTAAAGAAATCTGCAACCGAAACCGAAAAAGTAAAAAATAGCCATATTAACGATCGATTTCAGCTATCCTATGCAAAAAAAAAAATCGTTTAAAAATATTAAAATTTAAACGAGAAATTCGAAAACAACCTGCTCATTGATTTAACATTACGGAGCGGGTGTTTTCAAGTGAGTGAAGAGTCCCCTTAAAGATAGGAAACATTATTCGTATTTGCAGGGTTCGTATCATGATATTTTCGAAAATATCAAAAATATCCGATATTTGGATATATATCCGATATTTTCGATATATATCCAATATTTTCGATATATATCCGATATTTTCGATATATATCCAATATTTTCGATATATATCCGATACTTTCAAATTAGTCAACTCACTGCTGACAATAAATATTTTCAAGCATAATATAAATTAGAAACTAAAACATATTACACTTAACATAAAAATTTAATCAAACAATATTGTAAAAATGCATTTATCTCCCCCCCCCCTTTTCTTTCACTTAGAACAAAATTGAAGATCAAATAATTGAAAACAGATGCAATCTGCTTTATACACTTATATATATATATATATATAACCATTAATTAAACATAACCTACCACCTTCAAAAACCGTAATATTGTGAATTAAAGCTGTAAGTATAAAATAAAGTGCCAAATAATTTATTATAAGAATTATTATGGAAGAAAATAGAAGAAAGTGGACACCGACAAATAATGGAAAAGCTTATATATTGAATTACGTTTTCAAGGGCACAGAATTCAATGATATAAGCAAGATGGTTGTTTTCTGTGAGAAAAAAAAAGCTAAAGCTAAAAAAATTTTTTCTCTGTGCCCGAACAACCATTATAATCAAGTAAATAGATTTAAAATGAAAACAGAATAGAATCAAATAATATGAAATGGAAAATTCAATAAAACCAATTTAAATATCTATAGCATATAAAATAGAAATATTACACAACATACCGATTAATATTTCAGTTTTTTTTTCAATATATCCACTCGCACATGGCTACCATAATAGCGTAAAGATTAAGGTGAATAAAACAGTTAAGAAATCACAGTAATTGATACCAAAGGATGCAGTTAATACATTTTGAAATACCGTGATAAATACAATTAATATAATATAAAATAAAATAAATAGAAAGGGATTACATTATTTAAAATAACTAAAATACACTTTTAAATTACTTAATTGCTATTTAACAATATCGTCAAAATTTGGCGAAAAAAAAACCACCTGGTGTAAGAAATTACTACTGAAAAGAAGCTGCAAAAGACAAAATTTATAACTTATCATCAAAAGACAAATTTTGGTGCTGCCATCTAGTAGTATATTTATTATTCAAATGTCACAAGATGAACAAATGAAAGCCTATGAATGTAAAAAAAAATATATCAACTGCAAAATCAAACAAATCCTTATATATAGATAATTATAAACCTAATATAAACCACACTATATCATTATGCACAAAAAAAAAAAAAAAAATTTTAAAACTATTGTTAATAAAATTAAAAAAAAAAAGCATTCAAAATATTCTATTTTCTTACTCATTTAAACTACACTAAGAATTTAAATAATTCTATAACATTGATAATATATAGCATATAGCTGTATGCTATAAAATAAATTCAATAATAATTAATATAAACATATAATAAAAATAATATAAAAATCGTTAATAATAACTATTAAATATAAGATATTTATAAAATGAACAGGAAATAAAAAACACATTGAGAAGTATATAGAATAAATAATTCAGAATTTGTTTGCTTTCGCGTAATATTCAATAACTAAATTGACAAACGAAATTAAAATGCCTAAAATAAAATAAAACATGAATTTAACAGATATCAAATCAAACTACTCAAAATAGCCTGATAAGTATATAAAATTCAAATGGGAATTTCGTTCCGGGTGCATATAACTTGAATTCTATATATATATATAAACTATAGGATTCAGTATCAATATCAAGTATCAAGAAATCAGAAATTTATAAAACAAAATTTTAAGTATATATATTTTTTTTTTATTGAAGAATTTTAGTATAAATGTGAGCTTGTCTTATTTTTTATTCCCTAACATGCTGTAACATTTTAGACCCAACTAAAACAAAATAAAAAAGGTTCTCTTCTAAAGAAGCTGTATATAACTGATTATCTAAATTAGACAGTTTATATTTCAATGGCTGTTCTGAATTAATTGCCTTACATAATTATTAGTTCTAAATTTAAAAATAAAAGCTTCAAACACAAAGCTTGGAAAATATATTTGTTTCCTTTGGCTGAAAAAGTCACTGCCAGAGACAAAAGTTCTTTATATACAGAATGACATAAGCCAGTAATAGTTGAAAATTTCATTTACACTTGTTTTGATCGAAAATATCAAAATTATCTTGCACAGTGATGTTTTGAAAATAAATATCACGATTATAAAAATATAAAAAATCTTGATATTTTAAAAATAAATATCGAATATATATCAAGATATATATCATGATACACTATATGGCCAAAGGTGACTGGCTGCGATTTTAGACTTTTTGTTAAATATTTAGAAAAATACATAAGGAATTAACCTGAAATTCCAGGTGTGTAAACAGTAAAGTATAGGTCATATATTTCCGCGAAAACTTTTTCGCGAAACCCTATAGGGGACTGTCAACAAATTGAAAAAGAACGAATATCTTTTGGCTAACACTGTCAAAACTAATGTAGCAAAAGCGTTCAAACTGTAGATTTTGATTAAGTGGTTTATTGTAGTAATTTGTGTTCATTTTTATGAGGATAGAATGTATACTCGAAGAGAAATTCGGGTTTTCATAAAATCAGTCTCAAATTTTGCCAAGTTTTTTGCTTATAATTTGCAGAGTTCTTAATACGCTCGTATATAAAAAAAAGTTCTTTTCAAAAAATATGACAAACAACGTTGTGAACAATACTCTGCAATCAGAATTAAAATATGGTAAAAATTGTATGAAAAATGAGCAGGTTTACTAAATAATGTTTCACCGAGCAAGCCCGATGCCCGAACGCAATCAAAACATAATGTACATACTGTGTTAGCTAAATGTATAGAGCAACTTTTGTAAAAGTCTCAAAAACATAGCTTGAAAATTCTGAAAATTATCGTTGATAGAATAAGCTCAAAATCCGTTGTTCCCAGAATGAAGCAAAAAGATGAGGGGCTGTATCCATACATCCATTGATTAGTGCCAATATAGCATACACAATATTCCACGCACTACTGTATTTGGATACAACCCCTCATCTTTTTGCTTCCTTTTGGGAACAACGGATTTTGAGCTTATTCTATCGACGATAATTTTCAGAATTTTCAGGCTATGTTTTTGAAACTGTCACGAAAGTCGCTCTATACATTTAGCTAACACATCATGCAAATTATATTTTAATTACATTCGGCTATGCGCAGTGAATCATTATTTAGTAAACGTGCTCATTTTTCGTACAATTATTATTATTATTTAATTCTGATTGCAGGGTATTGTGTACAATGTTGTTTGTCATATCTTCTGAAAAGAACTTTTTTTTATATTAAGAACTCTACAAATTATAAGCAAAAAACTTGGCAAAATTTGGTATTCTTTTTATAAGAACTTTAATTTCTCTACGAGTATACATGCTATCCTCATAAAAATAAACACAGTTTATTAAAATAAGGCACTTAATCATAATCTACAGTTTGAATGCTTTTGCTACATTTAGTTTTTACAGGGTTATCCAAAAGATATTCGTTCTTTTTCAATTTGTTTACGGTGCCCTATAAGGTTTCGCGAAAAAATCCTCACGGAAATGTATGACCTGTACTTGTGTTTAAACACCTGGAGTGTTAGGATAATTCTTCATGTATTTTTCTAGATATTTAACAAAACGTCTAAAATCGCAAGTGGCCGGTCACCTTTGGACATATAGTGTATACATCCGTTGATATATAATCAACGAACCCTGTTCTTAAGTATTCAATGTTTTTTGTATTCAATAGTTTGAATAGCGTTTTATATTTTAAAATTAAATGCTAATAAGTTCTCAAGAGAGAGTTTTGTATCACAGAAAATACATCAATTAAATTTACATGAAAGAGTTTTTACTTCAATTTTCTCGAAATTTAATTATTGTTAAATAACATCTTCTTCCACTAAGCCATTCAATTACCAGATGATTTAGTGGCTCCCCTAAAATATACGGCTCTCAAAAGCGGATCCAAGGGAGTGCACACGGGGGGTCATGAACACAAACGCATAAAATTTCACGGTGAAAACGAATTTAATGAATAAAATTTCCTTAGACCATATTTTTAAAACATAACTACATATTAATCATATTTTTATTCCCCCCCCCCCCCCTTAGGTTTGTTTAACAGCCCAAATATTTCTAATATATTCACAAATTCGTTTTTATACGTCGAAGCATGGGAATTGCAGACTTTACTTTTTAAACGATAAAGAATTGAACGACGTTTCTCACTTTCCTGTAAATGTGGTATATCTTACATTGTAACTACGTATAATTATAATTATTATTAACCTAATAATTACCCCCTTCATGTTGATCTTACCGTGACGAAAGTCAGCTTAAAATACCAGTTTTGACAACCCTCTCTGAAAGCTTCTCTGCTTGTAATAAGAAAATGCGAAACTCTGCGATTTCTCAGTATCTGAATAGAACCTACAGATATAATATATTTTGGAACATACCTGCAAATTCTATGTTTTACGAATGAAAAAGATTTAGTAGTGCATCAGAAAATAGCCAATTTGGATTTGAAAACAGCCACAATGTATCAAAATTGTTCATACTGTCCCCTCTGCTGTCTCCCTCTCCAAAAAAAGACATGCCACCCTCTCCCCTTTAAACTGAATGCTGTATCCGCCCCTGATGCCCTTACTGCTTTTTGGGGGATTAGTAGGCTTCGGCGATTATGAAGCTCTTTCAATTGCTTCTGTATACTTCATTGAAACAAATAGGATTGATTTAATAAGGCAGTTGCTTTTCGTTTTGTTAGTAATGTGTTTTAGATTAGTAATTTGTTAGTAATGTGTTTTAGATGTGAAAGATTCTGAATCCCGCTTGTTTAAAGCAGGAACTACCCCAAAAGATTTTTCTTCAATCTGTCGATTAATTTTCATGTCTAAAATTTGACTTAAAAAAAAAAAAAAAAAAAAAAAAAAAAAAAAAAAAAAGAGATGGGGGAGAGAGATAGAGAAAGCTAAACAAACAACTATTCTTGTCTCCTTGTGATGTATCCATTTCTATATTTTCTTCGTAACTGGAGATGAGCGCTGTAGTCCGGAGAGAAGATGGCATTTCGGTAATCCCGTTAACTAATTTCATGCCATGCTTGGTTCATATAAAACAGAGAACTATTATTTACTAATTCTAACTAAACGAGTGATTGGAGCACATAGCTTCGAAAAACCGATGTTATCTCTTCTCATCCCCGAACGCAAAAGAAAAAGTGGGAAAGAAGATAAATAGAAATCTATTTACAAGCGTTTTCTATTATTTTAAAGAAACCTGCCTTTTCCGTGTATTCTGTTCTTTACTGCACGGGATTTTACATATCGCATAGCATTCTTTATGTCCTGCAGAGAGAGAGGCAGGAAATAAGTGATCCAGATACAGATATATACAACCCCCTAAGCTCCAGGAGACCCTCTGACCAGCAGGGGGTATTCATGAAAAGCAACGGTTTCCGGTCCTTGTAATGCAGGTTGGGGATACATGAGTACTACTAAAGACTATTTGGGGATACCAAATTTGGAAATTTGTGAAATTATCCATGAAGATTAATTATCAAGGACACCATAGGTGTAGCAAATGTATGAAAAAGTAAATTAATAAATAGTATCAACGAGAATGTGCATCAAAGTCCTTATATAGCCACAGAAAGAAAGTAACTAAAAAACAGGAATTCTGCTTTTACAGAATTTAGTGTCGCCCCGGATGAAAAAAAATATCATCCGCATCCGCTGAAGAATTCCTCATTTGCAATCCAGTGTTAAACAATATCTATAAAAGTACGCATAGGACGTCACTATCGCTGAATAATATACACAAATTTAAAAAAAAGGAGGTATCATCGTTTCAAGAAACTCGACAAAAAAAAAAATAAATAAATCGGCTATCTAATGATTCATAATACCTTCATTTTTTTTTTTTAATATTAATATAGATACTTACAATTAAATTTAGTTTATAACAGCTCCATGTTTTATCGGAAATCATTCATTTATATTTTTTCAAAATACACTGCTCAAAACAATTAAAGGATATTGCAGTTTTAGGTGGATTTTGTATCTGGTAAACTGTTTAGCTGATTGATACATGGTCGACAGACATAGTAGGTTATATGAGTACACATGTTTGGCAGAAAAAAATGCATTTTATTGCGCATTTGTGTACTAAAGGAAAAAAACACAATTTGTGCATATGAGAAAATAAGAATAAGAAAAGGTGTTTTCTTCAAAGAAAATCATTTTCAGTAGGGGGTATGGTTTCCACGGGCGGCCAGCAACGTTGAACACCTTTGAGGCATGGACTCAATGAGGCTATTAATGACGAGTTTGGGTATTCTGCCCCACTCTTCCAGAAGAGCTCTTTCCAGTTCTTGGAGAGTTTGTGGGGGTTGTAGGCGGCCAGAAACTCGTCTTCCTAGAGCGTCCCAAACGTGCTCGATTGGATTCATGTCTGGAGAACACGCTGGCCATTCCATTCGAACGATTCCTTCCTCGAAAAGGAAATCCTCCACCAAGTTTGCACGATGTGGCCTGCAGTTATCGTCCATTAAAATGAAGTTATCTCCGATTGCTGCAGCGTAAGGGACTACAATAGGTCTGAGGATCTCATCCCTATATCGGCGACCAGTCAGAGCTCCATCTCGAATGATGTAGAGGTCAGTGCGCCCGTCAATGGAGATGCCACCATACACCAACACTCCTCCACCGCCAAATCTGACACTTTCGTGCACGAACGCAGGATTATTCCTACTGCCACGGTCCCTCCAGATGAAAATACGCCTATTATCCGGATGCACAGAAAAACGGGACTCGTCAGAAAACAGAATATTGCTCCATTCATTTCTCCTCCAGTTGACATGCTCGGTTGCCCACTCCCTGCGGTCGCGACGATGCCTTGATGTTAATCTAACACATACCATCGGTCAGCGAGCATACAGACCTACAGCATGGAGCCGGTTTCGGACAGTCTGAGTTGAAATTGTGGTGCCTGTAGCCGAGCGAAGGTGTTGTTGGAGAAGAGTAGCGTTCATGGTTCGGTGTCTCCGAGCTGTTAACGCTAAATACCGATCTTCATTGGGCGTTATTGCCCGCCTACGACCTTGCCCTGGTCTTCGGCCTGCACATCCACTCTCCAAAAAAAGGTTCCAGATCCTGGAAATGACACTTTGTGACACTCCAATGGCTTGCGCTACTTCGGCTTGAGTTTGGCCCCCTTCTAACCTACCAACAATTCTCAAAGCTTCTGAATCTGTCAAATGACTTCGCTGAGACATCGTACTCATCGAAACAAAGCAATCACTGAATTCCGAACATCCTTGTCTTCATTCTCTTTTATCCAGTTGAAAGTCAAATTTCATTCGCTGCCGCTAAAGCGACGTTTTTGACGTCGAACTCAAAATTTGCATACTCCACAGTTTGAAAACCAGAAAAATTTGCATTTGTGATTCTCTTCTTCTATTTTCGGCAAAAAAAAATTTCGTTTATATCTTTATTTTATATAAAACTTCAAATATCCTTTAATTGTTTTGAGCAGTGTAAGTAGGACTAATAGGTAGAACAGTGGCGTACCCAAGGGGGGGGGGGGCTGATGGGGCTACAGCCCCCCCCCGAAATTTTCGAAAGTGATATAGAAAGGTGCTGATTTTTCGTCTTTCTTTTATGGAATTTTTTTTAATTTTTTTCGATTATACAGCGGACAAACCATTCTCATTAGTCCCATATTAGTCCACATTGACAACAAAGAAGAGAAAGGGGGGCTGACGGGGTTATAGCCCCCCCCCCCCCTACTCCTCCCGAAATAGTAAAAAAATTAAATGAAAAATTGTTTTTTTCTTACTTTTTAAAGATAAATGTGTAATTTTTTCTTCTGCCATACAGCAAAATAGCCATTCTTGTTAACACCATATTAGTCCAGGTTATATTAGTTCGGGGGCTGATGGAATTTCAGCCCCCTCCTCTCGAAATGGTCGAAAATGAAATGAAAAAAATAGTGCTGAATTTTTTCTGTCTGTTCAAGATAAATTTGCATTTTTCCCCTATCGTTCAACAGACTATGCGCTTCCTTCGCTTTAGTTCCATATTAGTCCATATGGACACCAAAAAAGAGAAAGGGGGTTGATGGGGTTACAGCCCCCCCCCCCAACCAGAAATCGTGAAAAATTAAATAAAAAAGTGTTTTTTCTTTATTTTTTAAAGATAAATCTGTATTTTTTTCTTCTGTCATACAGTAAAATAGCCATTCTCGTTAACACCATATTAGTCCACATTGACATCACAGCATACCCTAAGATGGGGAGGGAGCTGATGGAATTACAACTTCCTCCTCTGGAAATAGTCGAAAATGAAATGAAAAAGTAGAGCTGAATTTTTTCTGTCTATTTGAGATAAATTTGCTTTTTCTCCCCTATCATTTAACAGACTAGCCGCTCCCTTCGCTGTAGTTCCATATTAATGTACAGTGACATCACATTATACCCGAAAAGATAGAAGAGGGTTAATGGAGTTACAGCCCTCTCCCAAAAATTCGAACATGAAATAAAAAAGTTCTGATATTTTCCTTTTTGTTTGAGATAAATTTGTATTTTTCCTCTATCATTCAACAGACTAGCTGTTCTCTTCTCTTTAGCTCCATACTAGTGCAGAGTGATACCACATTATACCCAAAGAGGTGAAAGGGGTTAATGGGGTGTCCCTTTCCTAAATAGTTGAAAATGAAATGAAAAAAAAAGGCTGTTTTTTTTCTTCTTGTTTGAGATAAATTTGTAATTTTTCTTCTGCCATACAGCGAAATAGCCATTCTCGTTAACACCATATTAGTCCACATTGACATCACAGCATACCCAAAGATGGGGAGGGGGATGATGGAATTACAGCCCCTCCTCCCGAAATAGTCGAAAATGAAAAAAAATATATTGCTTTTTTTTCTTTCTGTTTGAGATAAATTTGTATTTTTTTCTCCTATTATTCAACAGACTAGACACTCTCTTCTCTTTAGTTCCATATTAGTGCACAGTGACACCACATTATACCGAAAGATGTAGAAAGGGGGTGATGGGTTACAGCCCCTTCCCAAAATAGTCGAAAATGAAATGAAAAAAGGCTGATATTTTTCTTTTTGTTCAAGATGAATTTGTAATGCACTCGTTTTCTGCAATACAACGAACTACACGTTCTGGCTAGTCTCATATCAACGCACAGTTACACCACAGTATACCCAATGAGGGGAAGGGGCTGATGGGGTTACTTACTCTTCCGAAATAATCAAATATGAAATGAAAAAAAAAATCCAGTTTTTTTTTCTTTCTTTTGAGATTAATTTTTAATTTTTTTCTGCGACGCAGCTATTCTGGTTAGTCCCATATATTAGTGCACAGTGATGCCCCAGCATACACCAAAGGATTCGATGGGGACGGGGGTTATGACGTTACAGCTCCATTCCACCTCTGAAGAGATCGCAGTGAAATGAAAAAAGGGCTGATATTCCTTCTTTTTCAGATAAATTTGTTTTATTTTCTGGCATGCCACGAATTTGTTTTTTCTGTTAATCCAATATCCTCCTCAGTCCTGGGACCAAATTTACTTGAGACCACAAAATCCATTTTCAAATGACTGAAATCACTGTTTTACTCGATAAATGAAAACATATATACTGAGTTCAAGAGACCTACAAATAAATTCGACAAATCTAAAAGTAGTTTAATTTAAGGATTTTTTTAATTTTTCCCATAGTCGGCGGGCGCCAAGATTGTCAATGCGGGGGTATGTTAATGCACAGTAACACCACAGCTAATCTCAAGTCGATTTCGTCTAAATCTGAAATCCGGTGCAGAAGAGTTGACTGTAAAAGTAGCTTATTAACTTTCATTTTTCAGTCGCATCTCCATGCCACACCGAAATATGGGGGTTGAAGGGACTAAACCTCTTTTACCTGCCAAAACAGTCAGATTAAATGGTAAAAAAAGTTTACTTCTTACTTTTTAGATCAATTGAATTATATATATATTTGTCATGCATCGCACTTGTCTTTCTTGTTAGTCCCATATTAGTGCATAATGACACCTTAGCTAATCCCTTCAGAATTTTGGTAAGTCGGAAGTCAGGCACACTATATATGTGCGGAAGAGCTGACTGTGAATGATATTCATTAACTTTTGTTTTTAACACTCGATTACTTCCTCGTATCTGTAAGATACACAGTGACTTCTTGTTTGACTGCAAAGACATCTTTGGAGTTCGGTAATGTCCCCTCCCCCCACTTATCTTCCTATTCTGTTTTAACTTTGCAGCCAGTATTTTTCATCTGGAACGGTTTAAAGTCCTTCTTATTACTTGTGCAATGCACAAATAATAAACAAAGTCTTTATTTTATATATGTGTATGAAAATATTTTGTGTATACAAAAAATATTTTGTGTTTGTTGCAATATTAATTTATTGTTAAACAAGAACCGTAGCCAGAATTTAGTTTCGGGGATTGGAAGAACAATTTTATATATTTTATGTTATAATGACTTTCTTTTAAATGAAAGTATATAAAAAAAAAACCCAGTAACACTTTTCAACAGATTTCGACGTGGGACGGTCTCAGGATCGGACCCGTGCCCTCCCCCCTTCCCCCCAGATTTGAGTCTGAGTTAAAAAAAAAAAATCTGAAATTCTCAGCAAATTTTCTGAAAGGTTACAGCAGAGGGGGAAAGGAGAGGTAATCCCTTTCTGCTGCTAATTATTTTTGTTGTAGTTTGGGTTAACTCTGTTTATATTCAGGTCAATTTCAGGCTGAGTGCGTTCGGGTTAACCAGATTTCTAAAAAGTTCAGCATATTATTTCAGTTTAAAAACTATACATATAATAATAAACACGGATATTTGTATGTGTTTTTAACGCGATCCTTTGATGAAATACAGGTTTTTATCACGACGCTTTGACGAAATTTTCATTTTCCCCGAACTTTTGACAAAATTAGCTTTTTTCCGCGACCCTTTGACGAAATTCGCGTTTTTTTTCGTGATCCTTTGTCAAAATTTGCGTTTTTTCCGCGAGTTTTTGATGAAATTCGAGTTTTTTTCGTGAACTTTTGCCGAAATTCGCGTTTTTTACGAAACCCTTCGTCGAAATTTGCGTTTTTTTTCGCGGCTTTTTTGACGAAATTCGCTTTTTTCTCGTCTTTTTGATAAATTTCGCGGCTCATTGACGAAATTCGAGTTTTTTTATGGAAATGGTCGTGTTTTTTTGTTTTTTCGCTGCTGTTTGACGAAATTCGCTTCTTTCCGCAGTCTTTTGCCGAAAGTCACGTTTCTCTGTGGCCCTTCTTTGTGACCATGCCTTTTTTTTTTTGCTATCCTTTAACGAAATTCGCGTTTTTTCTGCTTCCCTTTGACGGAATGCATACTTTTTTTAGCAATCCTTTGCCAAAATTTGCGTTTTTTCTGCGGCCCTTTGAAGAAATTTACGTTTTTTCTGAGGTCATTTGCCGAAATTCACGTTTTTTTACGCAATCCTTCGTCGAAATTCGCGTTTTTTTCTGTGGTCATTTGCCGAAATTCGTGTTTTTTAATGCAATTCTTCGTCGAAATTTGCGTTTTTTCCGCGGCTCTCTGACGAAATTTGCGTTTTTTTCCCGTCTTTTTTGATGAAATTTGCGTTTTTCTGCGACCTTTTGACGAAATTCACGTGTTTCTGTGTCCCTTTGACGAAATTCGTGTTTTTTCAGCTTCCCTTTGACGGAATGCGTGTTTTTTTAGTGATGCTTTGTCGAAATTTGCAGTTTTCTGTGGTCCTTTGACGAAATTCGCGTTTTTTCTGTGGTCATTTGCCAAAATTCGCGTTTTTGCGCAATCCTTCCTCGAAATTTGCGTTTTTTTGTCGAAATTCGCGCTTTTTCTCGTCTTTTTGATGAAATTTGCGTTTTTCTGTGGCCTTTTGACGAAATTCACGTTTTCCCGTGTCCCTTTGACGAAATTCGCGTTTTTTGCGATCCTTTACGAAATTAGCTTCTTTTTCGCAGCCCTTTGACGGAATGCGTGTTTTTAGCGATCTTTTTTTCGAAATTCGTGTTTTTTCCGCGACATTTTGATGAAATTCGCGTTTTTTCTGCGGCCTTCTGACGAAATTCGGGTTTTTTCTGTGCTCATTTTGACGAAATTAGCGTTTCCTCTAGAATAATTTGACGAAATTCACGTTTTCTCCGCTATCATTTGACGAAATTTGACTTTTTTTCGCGATCCTTTGGCAAACTTCGCATTTTATCTGCGGCCGTATGACATAATTCCTGTTTTTTCCTTGATCCTTTAAAGAAATTGGAGATTTTTTTTTGCGAACGATTGACGAAATTGATTTTTTTTTTTTGCGAACGATTGACGAAATTGATTTTTTTCGGCGACCATTTGTCAAAAATCGCGATAATTTTTTAAGTCCAAATTTTCGGACTGATGACCGAATTTTTCAAATTTTCGGAAAATTCGGAACAAAGTCACCCTTGCACCTCCCCCCCCCCCCCCTCTGGCTACGGCCTTATGGACAAAAATGATTTCTGTTTATAACACAATGCAACGTGTTTCGTAAGATTTAGAACATTATGAAAATTTAAGTCAGCCCCCCCCCCCCCCGAAATAAAATCCTGGGTACGCCACTGAGGTAGAATGTATAAATATGAATCGTTGCAGAACTCTCGAGTCTGGTTCTTGGAATGTAAATTGCGTGTGAGCATAAATCTAGCACTAATAATTGTCTCGGGTTCACAACTCTCGTATAATAAAAATAATAATAATCTTCACTATCTCCTTTCAAATGTTATTTAATTTTTTAATTAAATATAAATATATTAATGTTAATATATATATGTGTGTGTGTGTGTTAAAAAAAACTAGTTACTAGTACATCTACAAATAAACAGCTTTCAATTAAAGAAATAATTATCAAATTTGGTTCAGTAAAAGACGCAGTCCAGATGTCGAGAAAAAATCGGCTTGTATTTTAAATGTATAAATTTATATGAATTATATTTTCAATTGATAACAATTACCATATCCAAGATTAGTTTTGCTTGATATCGAGTAAATAAATAAATCAACGTTAAAAATATCAGCTATAAGGGAATTAAACTTTAAACTTATGTATGAAAATCACTTAAAATCATCCAAATTAAGTTAAAAATTGCTAAAAGTGATAAAAAAAAAATACTCTTAAAAGGCATGTAAATGATCTTGAGAAGGTCGCCGCTGTTTAAGCGATGAAACATATGTCGATCAGAATAAAGGTATTTGTATGCTTTTTAAATGTATTTTTTTTATCACTTTTAGTAATTTTTAGCTTAATTTGGATACAATTTAAACACTATTAAGTCATAACACCATTTTAATTAAAAATTCATTTTTATTATTCTAATAAAAATACAACAGTAGGAGATTAAGAGGTTGCTTTACGTATGCGAAACAGTAGCGTATTTCGTTTCCTGTAAAACTGTATTCACTATTAAAGCTGCGTCAAAGTGGGAAAGAAAACATTACAAGATTCGATCGATTGATAAGCAATAGGAATTTTAAATTTAAGAAAACAAAACTAATAACAGCCTATAAGTTATTTTATTCTTGTAATAGTATAAATGGAATGATTTTTTTTTTTTTTTTTTTTTTTTTTTGTAAAATGCGAAAGAATTTTTGGCTGACTAAAAGAAAAAAAGGATAAAGATATAAACAGATAAATATACAAAAATCACAAGCATACGCTTGTTCTAATTTTTTTTTCTTTTTTAACTGATTGCACAAGTTTAGTATTTTAATGTTGTTGTATTACAAATGTAGCTTTACACAAACGAACTAGACTATAACGGGAATGAAGGAATCACAGAATCTGTTCGTTATAACGAAACTCTCGTAATAACCAAGTTCGAGATTTAATGAAACATTAGAAAATAAGCAACTGTTCAATTAAAATATGAATGATTAAAAATTACAGAAGGGTTATTCTGATAGGGGAAATTTAAAATTGTTAAATAAGCAAACGAAAAAACAAGTTATTAATGGACTAATGGACTAACATCTCTTAAAAAAATTTCTATTCTGAATATATTGGACCGAAATAAATCTTTGAAGCGACAGGACTAGTAATTGAATGAATCATGCTTACCATATATAGAGTAAAATCACCATTTATTCAGCCACTTAAATTTTTATAGTCTGTCCCTTATACAAGGGGAAAAAAAAGGGCTGATTTCTAATGCAAAAAGAATGCCACAATTCTTTGCTGTTGGCTGATGACTTTTGAAAGGTGGCTGATAATATTTCATTTGAAAAAAAATTATACACATATATATAAAGCGTTTTATCTCCTTGTAGTGGACTACTGATGCACTTATCCTGTACTGAGACTGTACTGTCCCTTACCTTGTACTTGTCTTACCTGTACTCTCCCCAAAAGATTAAAACGCTCTCTTTTTTTGCCTGTTGGAGGTACGTAGGCAATGAAATTTCAAAAGTGTTCAAAATAAGGTAGGATTAAATATTATATGGATGAACTAGTCCTATCATTAATTTAAAATATATATATTACACTTTTAAAAATTTTATACAGTCTATGGGTCTTATAAGTCATATTTAGAAAAATTTCCTTGTGCTCTGACAAGTACAGCAGTAAAAATTCCATTCTTCTACGACCAAAACTCACTGAGTTATGATACTTTGAATTTTATGAAATTTCGGTTCTTTCCTATGCTCTGTATGTGTAAGGGACAATCTTGATTCCTACCTACTACAGCAAACTTGTGCATCCATTTTGAAATTTTTATTTAGTAAGGTCCTGAAATTAGTAAGAGAGTCTAATAACATATAAATTTTTTAATAAATATTCCGCTTCGTTACAATTTTTTTTAGTAACTGTTAGTCGGATTAAAAAATGAATACATAATTTTTTTTTTTTTTTTAAATAAAGTCCTTTTAAATGATAAAATGAAAAAAAAAATAGAGAAAATATTTTGAAATTTGAAACGTACGTATGGAGCATTTAAATTTTCTAAAATAATAATAATATTAATAACGTGCGACTTTTATTAAATTTCAGTAAATTGTATTAATAACGTGCGACTTTTATTAAATTTCAGTAAATTGAACTTAAAAAAAAAATATTTAATGAATTCATGGTACAGAACCTTTGTCATAGACAATTTATTTTCAGAACAACATAAATAATGAAAAATTATTTTACGTTGTTTGTTTATTTATTTATTTATTTATTATTATTACATAGCTGTTCACTTTCAAACATTTTCCTTACTACTAAAATTTAATAGAAATTTTTACCTAATTTAATCGCAGATTTCAGCAATTAAGTGAAGCAAAACTTACAATTAAACTTTACTTGTAAGAAAGAACATAAATGCTGGCAGTTATATGTTGATGTTGTTGTTGTTGTTATTATTATTATTATTATTATTATTGTTGTTGTTGTTGTTGTTGTTGTTGTTGTTATTCCAGTATTTCTCTTACCTCCTCTAATTCAGTGACCTTATAAATGGAACACTATCATTATTTGTTTGTGGTAAAAAATCGAAGTCACGTAAGAGGCTGCATTGATGGCAATCAAGATGTTTCCCCCTGTTCCATTAAAACTGCAAAATACGCATGAATTACCATTATTTGCTTTTAAAAAATGAGGAAAATTAGTTTTTTTTTTTTTTTTTTTTTTTTTTTTTTTTTTTTAACAGTTTGCACCATTTTTGCTGGCTATATCCAAATTTTCTACATTACATTTATTATATTAGACCAGCCATCTCCTTTATTTTTCCTCCTTAAAACCATATTTTCGTTACATCCGAGGTCGTTATTAACGAGTCCATCTGCATCATTTGATATGAGTTGTCTGATAGAGAAAATTAGCCAAGTTAATTAACTGCAAAAAACTTCTTTTTTTTTTTTTTTAACAGTTTGCACCATTTTTGCTAGCTATATCCAAATTTTCTACATTACATTTATTATATTAGACCAACCATCTCCTTTCTTTTTCCTCCTCAAAACCATATTTTCGTTACATCCGAGGTCGTTATTAAGGAGTCCATCTGCATCATTTGATATGAGTTGTCTGATAGAGATAATTAGCCAAGTTAATTAACTGCGAAAACTTTTATTATCAGAAAATTAACTTAATTCTGACACATGAAATTAGCTTTGACGAAAAATAAATAAAAATCGGAAGTGCTTCAGCGTGTTACAGTTTAACTACACTGATTCACACACTCATGCGTAGCAATTACGTTACGTTAAATTGTAACATTCTAATTTCCTCTTTCAAGGCATTAAACCATTCCGGGGCAAGTATCTGTGTTGTTATTATGTTAAATTTACACCAGAATTAAAAAAAAAAAATTCGTTTAAAAATAAATAATACAATTTCAAGCAATTTTTCACGTAAAAGGTAAAAGCAAAATTTTATTCAAAACTCAATTTTGGATTAAAATTAAGTGGTATAAATAATTTCCCATCGCCCTTCAAAGAGTTAAGAAGATGCATATGCTAATTCAAATGACTTAAAAAGATTCTTTGAGTAAATCATAGTGGAATCATCAAATTAAAATTTATAATATTGTAAATGAAATCGAACTAAATACCGCCAATTTAAGTATGATTCTTAGAGTTTAAATGAGGTTTCACATAGTATTTTTAATTCAAAAAATTCATTTCAATATTTAGTTTTTTTTCCCTTTCTTTTCAACACTATATACGTATAATACCATGACACAGCCCATGATATAATAAATAGATTTTTTATCTATAAAAAAAACTTCAAAGAAATGCACATCGTATTCCTTTCGATGTTTTGTTGACAAATAGAGATGATAACCGGTTCTATAATTGGTTGTCTGGATAGGTGTAGCTAGGATTGTGTTTCTAATGATATTATAATTTCATCAGCAGACCCGTGCGAGATTTTTAGACTGCAGTCTTTGTTTTTATTTTCTGGTATATTTTTCATTAATTTATAATTAACTACAAATTTTTTAATTAAACAATTTGTAATAATAAAGGAGTTTACGTTGTAATATCGATACAAAACAAATAGGTGTTGCTATCCAACGTACAATTTATACACAAGTTTAACATAAAACTCTACGTTTCGGTTTATTCTTTTTTTCAGCTAGTCTTTCTTAGTTTGCATCTTTGATTAAAAGATGGCGCCACTGAACTCTTTATCTGGGAGTAAGAGGTTTCCGTTAGAATGTTTTGAATTTTGAATTGATTTCAAAATGTAGCATGTAAAGAGTTTGTTGTCGATTTATATTTTAGAAAATTTTTCTCCTGATGAAGGTTTTAAAGAATAAACCGAAACGTAGAGTTTTATGTTAAACTTGTGTATAAATTGTACGTTGGATAGCAACACCTATTTGTTTTGTAAACAATTTGTTTTAACGAAATATGAGTCTACTGTGTATAAGTCTGTTTAAAAACCTTTCGTATAATACACCATTCATCGTTGTGCGTTTTGCATGTGCATAGAAAAGAGGATAATGACATAAGAAATAACATTTATGCTGATACT
The DNA here is from genome assembly GCA_963932465.1 of Maratus speciosus. Classification (NCBI taxonomy): domain Eukaryota; kingdom Metazoa; phylum Arthropoda; class Arachnida; order Araneae; family Salticidae; genus Maratus; species Maratus speciosus. The sequence continues at coordinate 349,454,455 of OZ010794.1, forward strand.
TTACCTAAAAGTATATAGAAAATTCAATATGCAGTGTCAGTGGGACAAAAAATCCTGCCCAATGATAAATATTCAATCCAATGATACCTCATTCATCGTTCTACGCTACATATTAGTTGAGAAAAGGGTATGCTGACGGCATAAATAATATACAGTTGCACCTCATTATCCCTACACCCGGTTTTCACGTCACTCCACTTTTCACGTCAGTTCTTCAAAGTCCCGGTTTTCTGCATATGGTTTTATTGTAAATAAACTCCGGATTTTACGTCGTTGAATAATTTTCAAATCCGGAAACCCCGACGATTTAGGAAAATTGTCCATTTTTCCTAATCCATCTTATAAGCACGCAAATTAAGTGGTACGATATGTCTTAGCCAAGCTTTTCACAAAAGTGTCTAAAATACTCATTGAGATAAATGAGACATTTTACTTCAATCCTTTATCTGAATAAATTAACCCACACTCTATGAATGACCTACTTAAGCTTCAGATAGACGTATCAGTCTACTCGTGGTCTTTTCGTTCTGGTCAAGCGGCGCTTTCTTGTGGTTACACAGCATTTTCCATCCGACTGAAACCGAAACATTGCATTGCCTTGAAACGATCAAAAATGATCTAACATCCATTTCTGAAACAACGAATGTTGATTACAATTCATTGTATAATATTGAAAAAAAGAATTGTAGGAAGCACATCTAGGGATAAGCAAACCTTAATTCATCAATGTTTCATATAATAATAATAAAAAAACAAGTCATCATAAATCTTATTTTTATTCTTTTCAATTTTGTTTTTGATTTATCGTTTTACTTAACAATAATGTTTTATTGCTTTAAACTGCAAGAACAGTTATGCATTTAAAATTATCTTAAATTAAATAAAAATACGGCTTTTTATAAACAATTTTTTCCAACTCTGGTTACCGCGACACTCCGCTTATGACGACACATTTTTCTGGCCATTAGAGTGTCGGGATAACGAGGTTCGACTGTATATGATAAGTGGTATGAAATAAACAATTACTACATTTTATAACGTAGTTTACAGGGTCTTTTTTGTTTACAGTGCCAAGAAAAAAGAATGAATGACAATGCATCGCGATATTTTTTGTACTCTTCAAGGAGACGTATTAACCTTTGAACACAATGGTTAAAGGAAGTTGGAGAAATGGGGTAACATTTCTTCATTTACATGTTAGAATACCTGTATTGTCTGTTAAGAATACTCTTATTATTTGAATAACTTAAAAAAAATGTTATAGCCTGTAACCGAATCATGATTCCCTCCCACCCTCTATAATCTACAAGCGTTTTACACTTTTTAGCATATTCTTTTAAATAATAGAGGGATAATTGATATACTTTGAAAATTTATTTGAATACTGCTCCATAATCTACAAGCGTTTTATACTTTATCATATTATATATATATATATATATATAACTATGTTATTACATATGTAGACAAATCTCCTAATAATTATGCAATCATATGTAAATCTTATTATCACCAACTTCATACTAACTCTATTTCTTCTAATAAATCTTTTAAAAAAACTAATGAAAATGTTATTGTAAATAATCGTAAAATTCATAGTTATTATAAACTATTAAATATTCTCTCTACTAACTTTAATTATCCTTATTTGGTGCTTATTCTCAAATTTCATAAGACTCCTATTAAATTTAGGACTGTAACTATTGGATGTAATACATATAATAATAAAGCCAATAAACTTCCATTAAAAATTCTTAATCAATTATATATACTGACTACAAACAATGATAATACAAATTGTATAAAAAACAGCTATCAACTGGTCAATATTATCAAAAATCTTAATTGTGTACATAATATAACGACATATGACTTCAAAGATCTTTTTAATAATATAGATTTATTAGACTTACATAATATTATAAATGCATTATTTAAACAATATCATCAAAAACTTGATTTACCATCTTATATTGATATAGCTTATTTTAAATCTTTAACTAACTTCATTATCTATAATAATTATATCTTGCAAGATAACACATTATATTTACAACATATCGGTGTACCACAAAGTAGCTGTACATCCAGTTTATTATCAGACTTATATTTATATCACTATGAACGTACTTTTACTAATAATAATCTACATTTATATCGTTATATTGATGACATAATTTTAATTGACACTGATCAAACTAAAATTTCTCAATTTCCAGTAGATTATCCCACTAATTTGGAATTAACGGAAAACCTCTTATCTAATAATACAATCAACTTCTTAGATCTTAAAATTACAATAAAAGACAACAAAACAATAACCGATCTATATGATAAACGTAAAGAATTTAAATTCAAAGTGAATACATTTACAAATTTTAAATCTTGTCTTCATAATTCTGTATATCGAAATGTAATACTTAGCCCTTTGTATAGAATAAAATGTTTATGTTCTTCTCATCTAATTAATAATAATATTAAAAAACTAATTTATGATGCATTAAATCAAGTTTTTCCAAAGAAATTCATATATTCTTTAATATACAATTAGTACTTACATAATCTTTTTTAATTAAAAAAAAAATTAACACATGCGTAAACAAAATTACAAAAAAAAAAAAAAAAACTTATAAAATAAGAAAATATTTATAAAAAAAAATAAAAAAATGTAAAATAATAAAAAAAAATTATAGGACGGATGGGGGTAGATGTTAGAGTACGGAGGAAGGTGGTGTTGTCTGGATAATACGCAATGGTTAATTTATTTAAAAAAAATTGATGAGGCATTTTAATTATAACAACATTGCTAATACACTTTTTAATATGGAGGTGATTCGATACTTTATATATATATATGGTGATGTTAAATTTTTATTTCAATTCATATTTAATTTATTAAGCTTAATTAATATTTAATCAACTTAACAATTAACTTGTTTTTAATTTTTAGTCTTCTTAGGACAATATCATATTAATTTCTAACTGTATACCATCTTTATGGTAAATAATATGCATATAAGTTTATTTGATATAACTAATGATATTACAGATTGTATTAAAATTGGGTTAATAGTATTTTATTATTCCCCTATACATTTTAATAATGTTTAATTTTGCACTTAGTATTAAATGATTAATTAACGGTTTTTTGTGAATGTTAATTCCATATTCATATTCTTGAGTTTCTTATGGTTAGTATGAAAATAAACCACACAATTTATTTGTTATCATTAGGCAATTGGGAAATGAAGATTCTGACAAAATTATATCAACATCCATTTTTTTTTAAATTTATTTATTTATTTATTTATTTGTGTCTTCCTGTTCATTTTATTAATTTTTTTTTATATTTATAAGTATATATTTTTATTATATATAATTTTTATATATAAATTATTTTGTTTTATAGCCTATTGATATATTATATTATTATTGATTTGAAATTATTTAAATATTCCGTATAGATTAATTGGGTATGGTAGTAGAATATATTGTAATAATACTATTAACATTTGTATTTATTTAATATTTATATGAATAATGAAATATAATATGGTATTTTTATATTAGGAATTGTTGGGATATTATGAATCAATTAAATTATAATAGCATATCTTTATGACATGTTCATATTAGTTATCATAGATGGCAGCACTAAAATTTAAAGTGGATTCTGTCTGATGATTCGAATAGAGTAATATATCAATTTTTAACACGAGGTGGAGCTTAATTTTGGATAATTGCGATTTTGCACACTTATAGTTTTGGAATTTTTTTACTTTAGTTAAGAAATTTAAAACAATTTAAAAGTGTTAAATGGTAATTTACTCATTATGTAATTATTTTCTATTTATATTATTTTAATTCAATTTATCATGATATATCAAAATTGATTAACTGTATATATTAGGTTTAAAAATCTGTGTTAACTTAACTGTAAAAATAACCTTAATATTATCGTGCTTATGGATGATACCATGTGCTGATGTGTATTTGGATATAATAACTGGGATTTTATTAGGTATTTTGTGTAACATTACTATTTTTCCTTGATACAAATTAATTATATAAAAGGTTGTATTACTTCTTCCATTTCCTAGCATTTAATTTTATTCTGTTTTCAGTTTGAAACTATTCTTCTGGTTCTATTGTTCGTTAGAGTACAGGGAAAAAATCTTTTCCAGCTTTTAGCTTTTTTTCTTCACAGAAAACGACCGATTTTGCTTGTATAATTGAGTTCTGTACTCTTGAAAACGTGATTCAATATATAAGCTTTTCAATTATTTTTATTGAAATCCATTTTCTTCTCTTTTTCTTCATTATTAATTTTTGTTATTTAGTACAAGGGACTTTTATTTTATACTTCGCAGCTTGTTTATTATGTTTTTGTATCCATTCAGTGTATTGGGGACACTGTATAGTTGTAAATTCATTCATGCTATCACAATTACTGATGGTGGTCAGTAATGTTTAATTAATCGTTATATATATATATATATATATAAGCTTTTCAATTTTTGTCGGTGTCCACTTTTTTCTTCCATAATAATTCTTATAATATATATATATTTTTTAATACTTACAGCTTTAATTCATAATAATTGACGGTGGTAGGTTATGTTTAATTAATGTAATATATATATATATATATATATATATATATATATATATATATATAATGTGTTGGAAAAATTATTTAAAAGTAGCTCCGTAATCTACAAGCTCTTTACATTTTATACGGTAAATATATATTAATGGCAAATGAGGGAGATGGGAAAATTATTTACAAGTACAAAATTTGCAACGTTTCCCATTTTATCGCATAAAACAGAAAACGAAAACCGTGAACATCAAGTGAGACAGATGAAAAAAAAAATTAAATTAAGCCTTTGCTTTATTTTGTTGCATAATATTAATAATAAATTATATTATCCTTATGTATATACAGTATAGTTTTATAGTATGTATAATATAACATGTGTATATTTAAGTGCATCTGCAAAATACTTATGACAATTGCTAGATGTGGTATGAATTTTTTTTTTTTTTTTTTTTTTTTGAAGAAAGTGATCCACCAGTGCTGACGTTTTCTTGAATTTTGGTAGGGATTTATTTCCTCAGAATTTGAAAAATTTCCTCTTCACCGCCGTCTAAACTTAACACTGTGATTAACATATAGAGACATAGATATATTACTATATGATTAAAATATATATGTATATTAAAAATAGAAATAAAATATTTGTTACTGTTATTCGTGATATAAAGGCTGGGAAAATAAATTACGGAAAAAAAAAAAAAAACTGTTAAAAAAGAAGAAAAAGAAACAGAAAAGAATTTGAAGTTTACGAAGACATAAAGCGTTATTTATTTTCTATTTATAAACATTTTTTACTCTATTTACGTGTATATGTATGTTTTTTTCTTCTTCGAATGAACTTTCTCTAAAAAAAAAAAAATAAAAAAAATAAAAAAAAATGTATATATAATAATAATAAAGTTCATTTTTTTATATTCATTTTAGTCATATTTAAAAAATGATTTATCTTCTGAAAGAATAACGCTTTTTGGATACTTTTATTTCATTTTTGAATAGAGTAAAAAATAAATATTAATTTGTATTCAGGAAAAAAAAAAATAAATAATCGTATTTTTATTTTATTTCATTTCATTTATTTTTTTTTTTTAAGAAAAAGTCATTTTTATGGCTACTTTTTTACTGCAAGAATTATACTTCCAAATTTCTTCGCTCTAAACAAGTTCTTGGAGACAATTTAATCAATGTATAACTGAAAATCATTGTACAAAGACTCATAACTGTACCCTTCATAGAAATTCATACCTATCAATTTAAATATGAGGAATTAAAAAAAAATCATGAATTTTTATATGAGTGGATTTAAAGTTTTGTGTATTTACACAACTACATAGCGTACAATATAAAAATGGTCATACTTTTGATCTAATCTTTGTATTTACGATTTTTACATTATTATAATAAAAAAAAATAGAATTTAGAGTATTTTTTAAGACAAAAAAAAAAGTAAATATATAGTATTTTCGATGATTTTGTGTCCTAGAACACCAAAATAAGAGTTAAAAATATATAATTAAAAGTATATGAAAAAATCATAATTATTTTTCTCTGTGCAGATGCTGGGGGAAAAAATAATACAAAAAATTAATGTAAGAAAAAGTAAACCTATAGACATACAATTCTCTAAAAAGAGATCTCCCCTCAAACAGAAACCAGCACCTTTGAAAAGCGCCGACAAGGGGATGACGGGACATTCAACAGGTAGCTGAGCCAATCGCGTGCCGATCTGAGCATGACGTGTTCAGCGTCATTTCCCTCCCCGACCACGATTGTCCGGCTGAAAAATTTCTAAAAGCCATTCTCATTTCTCTCGCTCGCTTCATTCATCAGGAAATCTCTTTTGGTGCCGGACAATCAAACGCAGCTTAGAGAGAAGTGATTCATTCCAAATTCAACATGAGGATCTTAACGCTAGCAGCACTATTCTGCTTGGTTGTTATCATATCAGCTAAAAAGGTGAGTGGCGATTGATTTCTTATTTTCGTGCATCAAGAGAGCTTTCATTACTTTCATAGCGCTGTTTTTCCTACTGGTTGTTATGCACTGACTTCGAATCTTCGAAATTATTTTATTATATGTAAAGTTAATATAGGTCAGAGTCAGATGTAAACTTTTGCAATTAATAGTTAATCTAAACATATCGGCAATCTTCTGTTTGTTTGTGTGTGTGTTTTTTTTTAAGGCAAATAAACATAATTTGGACCAGAAAAAATATTTAATTATATGTTTCTTGTGGTTATTAACTACGTTATTTTATTTAACAAAATATCTAATTTTAATTTACTTCGGGGGAAAAAAAAACAAAAAAAAACTCGCTAGTAGTTAGCTATGATGAGAAAAAAAAAAACAGAAACGCTGAAGATGTTAATGAACCCTAGTATCTTAAGAGATCCCTTTGTAATTTTAGAATTATGTTTACATATTCAAAAATGATTTCTATATTAAGACCCACTTGGTAGCTTTTTGGAACAAAGCTAGAAAAGCTAATAATTTTTCTGTATCATCTTTTTATTTATACTCATATAAAATATAAGACGCTTTATAGTAGTGGCTTGGTTGTATACATGAATCACTGCTTAATAGAGACAGACACTTTACTGATTACCCAAAATTGAACATGTGAATCTTAACGTTAGCAGTATTATTTAAAATGTTTGTGAACATTTATCGGCTATTGGGTGAGCTGATTTCATTTTCTGTATCTGATCTTTCATAGCTTTGTTTTTCTTATTAGCTGTTGCTGTTATGTGCTGCCTGACTGCCTCCAATATTATGTTTATATATATATAGGGTTAATGTAGGTCAGGTGTAAATTGGGGAAGTTAATTGTTAATGTAGATATGATGCGATGGAGAAAGTAGGAATGCTGAAAGTGTTAATGAACCTTGGTATCTTGTAAGATCCTGTTGTAATTGTTGAATCATGATTAAAATCTGCTTAAACATGCTCAAAAAATGGTTTATAAATTCAAAACCCATTTGACAGATAGAGAGAGACCAGAAATTTGTTTTCATTCATCATCTCCACCCCACCTAAATGTTTTCTTCAAAACGCTTTACAGTAATTGTCGCATATAAGTATCGCTGGTTAATCGAGCCAGCAGCTTTATTAAATTATTTGGTGCGCGAACGTACTTATTTTGAATAGCGGCAATCTTACTTTCTAATTAAAACATGTTCATGTATATGTGTGCATTTTACACATTTTTTTTTATATATATATATATTGTATATACAATAGCCAATGCCTCTACAAATCACAAGATGATGATGGAATCAGACACTTTGAAAGCAAATATGAAATGTTAATATTCTTTATTGCTGTTTATTGGAATATGCATCTTTATTGAATTAAAATGCTTCGTGCTAATGGGATTTATTTAAACAGTGGTTATTATATTTATTTAATTCTGATAAAATTTAAATGCTTATCTATCAATATTTTTTTCTCCAATCAAAATTTAAGATTTATATATTTACAAGGTTGAAAATTGAAAATTATTTCCAAAAACAATTTATTCTTTTCTTTCCTTTTTTCCTAAAGATGGATAATGAATTTGCTAAAAGAAAATATGATTTGATTTTGAGGTATTGAATTTAAAATATTCGTCTTTCTTTAAAACGCAAATTTCTACCAGAGAAGAAAAAAAAAAATCCATTTTTCATTTTGATAAACTAATTTTACTCTAATATTAAAAACGTATATTATAGCTTTCTATTACCAGTTTGAATTTTAATCTCTATCTTTTTAACTCGTGAGTTGCACGCATTTGAGTATTAGTTATGTTAAAGGTAGAATACGGATTTGCACTCAATTTTTAGGTTTTCTTCAAAATCAGATTAATAAAATTTTGTTTTAATTAAAGAAAAACAAATGAAAGCAAAAAGTTATGCATATAAATGTTATGAAAGGTATTTAAAAAATCTAAAAATGTTAATTGATTGAATAAACCTGTACTACGATTATAATTTCTTTATTTGTAATTTTTTTTATTAATATTCTATACCGTGTTAACTTTTATAACTTTTTGAATAGCTGAAACAGCGAAATTTGACGAAAATACGAATTTTGTGGCTTTTATAAACAGCGCTTAAATACCCTTGCGAAAATCACATTGAAATTGCAATTTTATTGAAGCCTGATACAACTGTTTTTACAAATGCCTGTCAATAGCTTTTTCTGTACCTCTAATTATTTAAATGCATTTATCTCAGTTTGTATTTTTGTTTTTTCTCTCTTCTATGAAAATACTAAAGTTTGTTTAATATTTACGAACTGTTTGAATTTTTCTTATTAAACATTACATCACATTTAAAAAGTTATGAAGATCGATTTTCAATGTATAGTCAAATGTGAGATTATGTTTTCATGATAATAATCATAATAAGAATAATAAAGAAAAACTGAAACCTTAAAACAATTTGCAATCATGGAATGACTGGTTGAATGCTCTCGATATGAATCTAATATTTTAAAATTAATAAATTTAAATTGTCACCTGCGAAATTTTATTAAAAATAAATGCAAAAGCTTATAGAAATGTAAAAATTTAACTAATGTTTCACTAATGAGAATTATTACATATATTTTTTTTTTGTTCATTTTAGAGAGTAAATAAAAAATAAAATACTAATTTATGATGTTAATTTTTAAAGTATTACTCGATATAACAATAATACTACTAATGCCTATGCATATATTTGATTATATTTTATGCGTACGATTTTCTAATATAATAAATAATTTTAATTTAATAAATAATTTAATATATAATAGATAATTTTCATTTAATAAATAATTTAATATGTAATAAAAATTTTAATTTAATAAATAATATAATATGTAATAAATAATTTTCATTTAATAAATAATTTAATATGTAATAAAAAATTTAATTTAATAAATAATGTAATATATAATAAATAATTTTAAAAATATCAATTTAAAGAGATTGCTAAAGCGTTAACTCAATATGATAATAATAATAATGCATATGCATATGTGTGATTTTATACGAAAATAGGCGTTATTTTTAAGATAAACATTGAACGCTGATGAAAGAGCATTTTTTAAAAACTTATTCTTAATTTTATACTTATTTATTTATTTATATTTATTATATTATTATTGTTATTTTATTTAAATAATATGCTTATGTGCTGAAGGAAAAAAAAATGCGTATCAAAAGTGTATCTTAATTTAGGTAATTACGCGCCAGAAGGTCTGGCTTAAAATGAATTTAAATGGATTAATTTATAAATTTGTTTTGCTTATATTTACTCACACTAAAAAAAAAATGAATTTGTAGTGCATTAATTCGGGGTGATTTTGATAGAAACAGCTAAAAATTATTTTAAAGAAAAATATTATTACTATTTTATATGTGGGACTTTTTTATTAAGGTAACTTTCGAACTGTATGAATAATTGAAAGCTTTAATCAATGCATTACTTTGAAAAATTGTTCTCTTTCTGTTTATTAAAAAAAAAAGAGAGATCGCTCGAATAATATAATGATAATGATAAATAATAATAATTGTGATAGATCTTCTTTATTTCTTTCAATCTGTAGTTTAAAAAAATTCAGCGTGCTACATAAAGTATTAATATTTTTTAAAAGATCGAAGTTCAAAATATCCAATATTAATTAATTATTACAGAAAGAAATGGGAAGAAAATGAAAAGAAAAGGTATAAATTTGGGATTGGAATTTTAAATAGAAGGCAACCCAGTTATAGCCATTGCCTGATCGTTAAATCATTAAAAATAAAAAGGATAATAAAATAATAAAGCATTAATTTACTGCGCTAGTAAATATTAATCTTATAAACTATAGAAGGATATATATATATATATATGCACACACACATTTTAAGTGCGTTCTTTCACATTTAAATAATTTAAAAAACAGAATTACAAGTATATTATTAATCCATAATTAAATATTATTACTATTTATTTACATTGTTTGTATTATTTGAAATTTTTTATTTCAATAGTCAACTAAAAATGAGTTATTTTTAATTGTATGAAGCATAAATATATTTTAAACTATTTTTACGTATATTCGTGATTTTGAAACAGTTCGAAAAGAGGTAAAATTTTGGTATTGGGAAAATAAAAGCACTAGAAGAAGAAAAACCAATAATTTAATATTACATTATGATTAGAAAAATAATTCCCTCATACTAAAGTGGTGAAATTTTAATATTTTCTAAAGAGTAGATTAATTTTAAATGTATTTCCAGAGACTTTAAATGACTGATTGGTATTGGTATATTAGAAACTAATGCAAAACTCTGAATAAAATTATCGAACTTCGTCAACCCTTAATCAAACTGCACACGCACACAGAATAAATAAATAAAGGTTAATAATTTTACATGAAACTGTAAAGATTTGAGCTGCATATAAAAGCAAATAAAATACAGTAAACCGCATAACAATCCGATAATTACACAAACCTTTAGTGTTCTCAAAAGATTTTTTTTTTTTTGAGCGAATCTGTAAACGAACCGCAAATGATTCAATTCTGTTTTACATTAGGAAGCTTACTTGGGTTGATTATGCAGTAACGTATCTTAATATCATGTATACAACCATTTCGACAAGAATTAGGCCATTTAATATTTTTTTGCTCTATATTAAGTATAGGAATCAATTACTTTAAACTGATATAATTCAAAAAAAAAAATTAATATTTTTGCATGAAACTTTCATAGTACTACTCATTTCGTACTACTCATAAAAAAATTCAAAATGCAGCAAACCCCGTAAAAATCCGATCATTACACATCGCTGTAGCCCTGTCAACAGTTTTTGTTCTGAACAAGAATTTACAAAGTGCAGAAAACAGTACTTTTAAAATCGTATTTACTGAAACCTATGCGTTGAATTCCACTTTACTTTTATTTCCTTAGTCACTTGGCACACCCCATTACATAGAAACAAGAATTTTGTTTCTATGATAAAAAGACCACGAGATATAGAGGTGTCAAAATCCCTTTTGGTCAGTCCGCAAAATATAAACTAGAGTACTAAAAAATTTTTCTAAAATCGTTTGGCATCAAATGGCGAAAATTCCTTTCATTTGCGGTTTATTGCATTGTTGTTTCTTTTGCTTGGCGAGAAAATCTTTAGAGTTTCTATGATAAAACGAAATGACATATAAGTAAATAAGTAAAATAATAATAAAGTTTGCTAAATTTATTAAAGAAAAGTGATAAACACATAAAAAAAAAACTGATAAAACACACACACACACACACACAAAAGAATTTTGTGTGTGTGTGTGTACTTTTTTATTTTTATTTATATACATAAGTCGATTGTTGAAGAGAAACAAATACAGACGTTGTAACTTTTTGTTTTCCTGCGCATAATGTTAGAAAGTGTGTTTTAATCATCCCGTAACGCAACATTTTTTATTATTTATTATTATTATTATTATTATTATTATTATTTTAAACTTAACTCGTCCCATTCAAGGATAATGACTCAGCTAGGATCTTCGTCTGGAGAATTTTCAATTTTTATTATTTGAAAACTTTAATGAATATAATGATAGCTTTGTGCATTTAAACAGTTTTTCGATGTTCTTGAAAGGGTTTTAACCCCTCGCATCTTCCCTCTAATGAGCCAGTTTGGACTGGCACATTCACTTTTTCAGAATTTGTTTTCGCTTTTATTTATCAGAGAATGCCATTCTTTTATCATTAACCCACAGTATATTTTTTCTTCATTTTTAATTTTATTCAGAAAACAGTTGAAAATAACACTTATTATTTAAACTATAAATAGATTTGAAAAGAGACGCACGTGTAATTTATTTAAACGGTATCACTATATAAAATACAAGTATCAAATATAATTTTAATTAGTTTTTAGCAGTGAATTTACTCTCGAAATTATTGAATATTAATACAGTCGGCCCCGCTTAATTGCATACAGTTGGTTCCACTGAATTGTATGCATTTAAGCGGGATATGCATTTAAGCGAGGGCAGCAATTAATGCTATCAGTATACGTTATCATTTGATTATGTACCACAGATATGATAAATATTAATGGGCAATAATTATTTACCTAATAAATTGAAAACTATTGTATTAATAACTTTAATAAATAATTTATTATTACTCTATGTATAACAATATATGTAATAAAGTATAAGGTTTTATAACACTACTTACGGTTCATGGTTTAATTTTTCATTATAATTTATGTGAAAATTAAAATGAAAGTTAAATAAAAAAATTTTGCTTTTAAATCATACCTTTGAAAATAAAAGTTTCTGCATAAATTCTTTTTATTTTTCAATTATTTGCCAATTTATCTCCCTTTTTTTTTTCGCCTACACAAAAAATCCTTTAGGAAAATTTTTTTTCATATCTCGACATTGCATTTCTCCACTTCCAGCGCTAAATATTGGTCTTTTATTTTCTTGACCGTCTCGATTCTATTTTCCCCCGATTCCAGAATTTTTCAAAAAGTACCCCCAGCATCTTGAGTCACTGTATATACGGCAAGCTTTAAAAGAAAATCACAATTGTCCAAATTCAACACTCTCATAAGTTTGCAGAATTAAGATAAGTCATCTTTATCTATTGTAAAAAATATCAAACTATTGTTTAAAAAAAAAAAAAGTTCTTTCTTTTTTCCCATTCATAAAAGTAACAGGAATTCGTAAAATCCGGATTACTACTACTAGATTGGAGATATTTATGCAATTAACCGGGGATAGTTATGCGATAAAACGAGTATATTTAACATTAGCCTTATGGGGAACGTTTCTGTTCCACGAAATTCTATGCATATAAGCGGGGTATGCAATTATCCGTCACCCGATTACGTGGGGCCGACTGTACGTGATTTATAACATTGCTAGCTAAGCGCAGAACAAACAGAGAGAAATGTATCCATGCCGGGAATCGAACCCGGAATAGCGCTCCAAGTGCTCTATCATCTAAGCTACGAGGACGATACCCAGCTTAGCATCTCTCACTCACACATGTTAGTAGGAATGCAACTGCTGTGAGCGCTATTCCAAAGGTTCCGGGTTCGATTCCCGGCTTGGACATTTTTCACTCTGTTGGTTCTACGCTTAGTTAGCAATGTGATAAATCGCGTATTAATATACAAGTATCAAAGCTAAAATAGTTTTTTTCTAAAAAATATACTCTTTTACAAGCATTCAAGAAAATCACGTCTAACTTCACGACTGCAACACTAATTGGGCTATGCCACCAATCCCGAATATCAAAGCTTCACCCCTTTATATTTTCTTCTTCTTTACAAGAAGAAAGTATTGGATTCGTGAAATTTTTCGACTTTCGGTTTTCGATGAATTTACACGTTTTAGGCAGGGTTGGGTTTCTTCCGGAAGAAACTGGAAAAAACCGGAAGAAACTGGAAGAAATAGAAAAAACTGGAAGAAATAGAAGAAACCAACAGATGCTCAAAATTGAAGTGTATTAACTATGTAAAAGAATCAAACTCAAAGTATAATTATATGACATCTAAATTGGAAATTTTAATTAATATTAAAAATATTATTTTTGGAAAAATAAGTTATTTTCCAATAACAACTTCAGGTTCAGCAGACATTTACAGGTGATGGATTTTACAACTTTAGAGGTAGAGGGATGTTTTTTTTTTTTCTTATTTTATTAATTATGCCATTTATGTAAAGAAAAGAAAAAGACTACTTACAAATTCTTTATTTTTCATACAATACATTATTTTGATATAAAAATGCCTTATTTTTAACCCCTTCGGGACGGGAGCCTTTTACGAAATTTTTAATCTTTTATCACCGTTTTTTAAAAAGAGAAATTTTTGTCTTCTTGAATCGAAAAAATGCGCTGATTAAATAAGGCAATTTTTACAGTAAAATTTTACTGGTGAGGAAAAAGAAGGATTCTGAGCGCTTCATGCGGCATGTATACGTGTCGCTCGTCCCCAAGGGGTTAAACTGCACAGCATAGTAAATAAACAATTTTGTAATTATTTATAGCATGCATATCTCAATGCTGATTTTAAAAGACTAATGTTCTAAAAATATCTATGGGCATGTAAAAATACTTTTATAACTTTCTTGAAGTTCTGTAGGACTCGAAAGAATTTTTTTCATTGTTTGCATTCATCCATTCTAAGTTGAGAAACTAATTACAGCATCCTACTGCTAAAAAACTTTTTTTTTTGTTATACCAAGTTGCATTGTATTAAGGAAAATGAGGATTTTAGTGAAATTTTTTAATACAGTAATTATTGTATATTACTTACCTTAATAAAATTGATGTAAATTAAAAGTACTGTCTTTTATTTAAATGAGTTTCATTCTACCATCAGTAAATGATCCATACTATTTACTACTAGTTTCAAAAGTTTAAATAATTAAAAAATATGCTGGTTAAATTGTAATGGATAGCATTTAATTGATTTTGTATGTTTTCGATAAAATTTCTTTTCTTCATTTAGCCATTGGTTGAAAAGCTTTAGGTTTAGACAGGTGTTGTGTGTGATCTTGGCTGAAAAAGAGATTTAATTATTAATTTAGTATATATAATTTTTTTAATTTAAATAGACATAATGGAATTAATTTACGTAAGGTTATAAGAATAAGACATTTATTGTATCTTACAAAGTTGAACTTATATGGTAAATTCTTTAAATATAACAGTTTCTTCCATTTCTTCCACTTGGAAGAAACCTATTTCTTCCGGCCGGTTTTTTCCGCGGTTTTTTCCACTTTGGAAGAAACTTGCCAACCCTGGTTTTAGGGGCCAGGGCCAGAGATTCTCAAAAACATGTTTTTACAAAATGTCTGTCTGTGGGTCTGTGACTCTGTCTGTCTGTATGTATGTATGTGACACAAATTTTGTGGGCGCTTTATCTCAAGAACTAATATACAGGAATTTAATAAAAATGTATATTCAGTTAGTCCCTGATATAAATGGGTGCTGATTCGTTTTTGATGTAAATCGCTCAACAGGTGGCGTTGCTATGCAGCTTTTTCACGATTTCCACAATAGCTCTATCTCCAGAACTAATGCACGGATTTTCATCCAACTTCAGATTCAGTTAGTCCTTGACATGAATTGAAGTTTTAAACATTTTGGTGTAAATCGCTCAACAGGTGGCGCTGCTATGCTGCATTTTTTGCGATTTCCGCAATAGCTCTATCTCAAGAACTAATGCTTGGATTTTCAAAAAGCTTCAGATTCAGGCATACCTGGATATTAATTAGAGCTGTTTATGTTTTGGTGCAAATCGCTCAACAGGTGACGCTGCTATGCGGCATTTTTCAGAATTTCCACTATAGCTCTATCTCAGTAACTAATGCAGGAATTTTTATCAAACTTCATACTTTGATATGAACTGGTGCTAAATGGAGGTAATTTCTTGTACTATTTAAATGATTTAATTGACGTGATTTATATAGAAGAAAGTTTTGTGATGACCACAACATACTAGCTTTTCGCTTAGCAGAAAGTGCGAGCAGTGAATTTATTTATAAAAATGTGTATTTTTGCTTTGTTTATTTTTTAAGATGGGGCAACAGGAAAGGGGAAAAAAGTTATTTAAACTACCTTAGAATTTCTAAATTTATTTCTCAACGTATAATCACAATTTAATTAATATGAAACTATTAATTGATTAAAACTTTTAAAAAATATGTTACATTCTTTATTCTTTAGTTATATTTTCTACTTTTTAATATTTAAAATATTTTATTTTGCTGCTTCACAGTCAATTGTTTTTTTTTTTTTTTTTTTTTTTTTTTTTTTGCGAGCCTGGTTTGTGGCGGACTAACGGGTAAATGCCTTAAAATTAAGTTCTAAAAATATTAAAATGTTGTATTGTCATGGGAATAACACCCTTGCATATAATTTTTTATATTTCTAGCATATCAGGAGTTGAGTTTAAAAATCCATTGCAAAATTGCATCTTTACTGACAAAATCCAAGTTGAATTAAATAAAAAAGTGTAATATATACGTATAATTTTAATTCAATTTTCTGTTTTCCTTACAAAGTCCATTTTAAAAGAGTAATTTGTGTGGAACATAAAGACTATTTTACAGGGTTGCCGGCTTTTAGCCAGGCCAAAAAAAGCCAGCCGGCTTTTTTTGGTTTTAACCATTTAAAAAAACCCGACTTTAATTGAAAAAAGCGGGCTTTTATTTTTCAAAAAGGTGGTTTATAGATAATTCATGTAAAATTTAGATTAATTTATTTCTAATACACTTATAAAATATAAATATTTTCTACTAAAAAAGATAAAAACTTCTATTAAATTTTTTCAAATAAATAAGTCCTTATAGCTGCTAGAATGCAACTGTGAAGGCATTATGTCAGGAAAAAAATTATAAATATTCAGAAGAATACATTAAATTAGACTCTAAAGTATTGGTTTGGAATTCTTTATTATAGCTCTACACATACCACACATTTTAAAGATTATATGATAGAATAAGAAAATGTCAAACATCAAATTAGAAACATTCTTAGATACTGATATTTACTTTTAAAATTGATTAAAACTAAATAGCATATATGTATTTAAAAACTAAAATGATCTTATATAATACTACTTGAGAACACCCAGTAATAAGCGACTGATATTCTAACTTATAAAAATGATATATGTAAAAAATCCCTGCCGGCCCGGCCTACAGGCAGAGGTAGATTTCGAAGTTAAGTATACTAATTTCACCAACAAAAACTAAATCATTATTAGATATAAATCCACTTTAACAGTTTTATCCGGCTGCTTTTGACGAGTTTTTATTTCCTTTTTATAAAATAGATGGTTTTATCAGAATCATGTTAAGGCGATATTAAAAAAATATTTTTCCATACTCAACAACACGAAATTTTCTGGCGCATTTTCAGATTAATTTTTAATAAAAAAAAATATATATATATGAAACATGATGACGTGATTTTTGAAAAAGATTTATAAGCGACCTGTGTTTTTATTTTTCTTTCAATTAATTAAAACTTGATTAATAAACAATTATTTTCTCAGTAGGGCAATATTTTTCGTTTCTAACACAATCGGTTCGGGAAATTCTGTTAAAAATGCCCACTTTGACATCATTTTTTGAAATATATTCTACCTCTATCAAAAAATCGATCATTACTGTACATTATATAGTTTCTTAATAAGAGAATCTAGCAATTGGATGCGTTTGAGAGCAAAAATGAATTTAAAAATGAGTAAGAAAATAGACAGTTTGGATTTGAATACACCCTTACTTAGATGATTTCTTTTTTCAACCGCTATGCATTTTTAATTTGTTTTTTCTGTAAGAATTGGTCCTATCCAAAACTTGTCTATCTAGATGTTGTAGACAATATTAAGAAGATATATGATAAATTTATGTTGATTTTATATCTTTTGAATTGACGGAGTTATGAATTTTTTACTTCTTCAATCCCTCTTTTTGTTTTCGTTTTTAATTTTTTTTGCGGTACGAATTGGTCCTATCAAAAACTTGTGAATATAAAAGTTGTAGATAATATTAAGGAAATTTATAATAAAATTAATTGGAATTGATATCTTGAGAATTGACGATGTAAGGCATTTTTTTCTCCCAAAAACCTTATTTTTTTAACCCCTTGAGACTATTTTAAATTTTATCAAAAATCTGTGATGCATGAATTTTTGGCGCTATTTTTAGAAGTAATAAAAACTTTAAACTGGTTTGATATGTACAAAAATTAAAAAGTTATGGAGGTTTTTTCGGTTTTCATAAAACCCTCCCTATTTCCATCCCCTTTGTCCGATTTTGCCCATTAACGAACTTGACCGAGATTTTATGTCCCTTGATTTTATGTATCAGTTTGGAAGAGATTTGTGCAGAATTGCGGAAGTTATCGTGTCCAGAAGAAAGTGATAACACAATTGCTTCGGGAAATTCCGTTCAAAATGCCCACTTTGACATAATTTTTTGAAATACATTCTGCCTCTATCAAAAAATCTATCATTGCGGTACATTATATAGTTTCTGAATAAATGAATCTACCAATTAAATGCGTTTGAGAGTAAAAATGAATTTAAAAATGAGTCAGAAAATAAGCAGTTTGGATTTGAGTGCATCCTTAATGCAATGATTTTTCCAACACAATCCGCTTTGTGAAATTCGGTTCAAAATGCCCACTTTAACAGCATTTTTAAAAATATATTCTACCTCTATCAAAACATCGACCCTTACGGTACATTATATAGTTTCTGAGTAAGAAAACGTACCAATTGGAAGACTTTGAGAGGAAAAATGAATTGTAAAATGAGTCAGAAAATACGCAGTTTGGATTTGAATACACCCTTACTTAGATGATTTTTTTCTTCAACCGCTATGTATTTTTAATTTGTTTTTGCTGTAAGAATTGGTCCTATCCAAAACTTGTCTATATAGATGTTGTAGACAATATTAAGAAGATATATGATAAATTCATGGGGATTTTATATCTTTTGAATTGACGGAGTTATGGATTTTTTACTTCTTCAAACCCCCTTTTTGTTTTCGTTTTTAATTTTTTTTTTTTGCGGTACGAATTGGTCCTATCAAAAACATGTGAATATAAAAGTTGTAGATAATATTATGGAAATTTATAATAAAATTAATTGGAATTGATATCTTGAGAATTGACGAAGTTATGAATTTTTTTCTCCCAAAAACCCTATTTTTTGCGCCCCTTGAGCCCATTTTTAACTTTATCAAAAATCTGTGATACATAAAATTTTGGCCCTATTTTAAGAAGTAATAAAAACTTTAAACTGATTTGATATGTACAAAAATTAAGAAGTTATGGGGGGGGGGTTCTGTTTTCACAAAACCCCTCCCTATTTCCATCCCCTTGGTCCGATTTTGCCCATTAACGAACTTGACCGAGATTTTATGCCCTTTGATTTTATGTATCAGTTTGGAAGAGATTGGTGCAGAATTACGAAAGTTATCGTGTCCAGAAGAAAGTGATATATATATATATATATATATATATATATATAGATAGATAGATAGATAGATAGATATATAAAGTTTTTTACTGAGGGTGGTTTTGGGTTCTAGGAGTCATGATCGGTGTAGATCTGCAAAATTTTTTCAGAAATTCCAACATAGGAACGATCCCAATAGGTAGTATTTCATACGAAATCTACCTAAAAGTTTTTCTGTTACTAAGTTTAACAGCTTATTCCAGAAATGTCCTTACGGACAGATTAAAATCGTAGAATGAAAAATGTTGAAAGAATTCCCTTTATTAGGAAGGATATAACATTTGAGGAAATTTTAGTACATGTACGTGCATAAAATAAAGAGAACAATTAAAAAATAAATAAATAAATAAGTCTCCAAATAAAACTTGTTGAATTAGAATTTTGAAAAGCTATTTAAAATAGTGCATATTCATGCATAAATTAATGCATATGTTATTCATAATACTGTTTTAATAGAGAGAAATGATGTTTTTATTAAATGACTTTATGTGTGATTTTAAATAAATGTTTATGAGAAATAAAATAAGACTTGTATATTATTATCCCTTAAAATTAATAAATAAAATATGTAACTAAGCAAGCAACCATTGTCCTTTTTAATTATATAAACCAGTAAAAATGAAAAAAAGGGTGTTAAGGTCAGTGTAAACCAGAGAAAGCATTTGGTATGGCCTTTTATTCCATTATTAATGTCTTCATTATTGAAAAATTGGGTTATATTGATTTCTACCTCAATTAAATGTCTTTAAAACTATTTAAAAAACACATAAAAATGTGTCATTTATAATTAAAATGCTTCACTGAATAAAAGCCAATTTTGGCCAAAAAAAAAAGCCGGTTAAAACCAATAAAAGCCACCGGCGTGGCTTTTTAAAAATTTTAGTCAGCTTTTTGCAACCCTGCTATTTTAGTATTTTTATATAGATGGTAAACGTTGAATTTTGTGAAAGGGACTGCTTCGGCACCGGCACCGGCCGTCTGCTTTCTGATGATGAAAACTGTATTCTGATAAATGTATTATATTAGATAATGAGGAATCCCCTGTTTAAAATTTCCGATAGGTTAACGTGAGATTTAGCGATTGAAGAGGATCCATAAAGCGGCCCCTTAAAAAAAGAAAATGCAAAAAAATACATATAATCTCTTTTTTGGAAGATTCTACCAAGTGCACATTAAACACAGACTTTTCCATTGTGAAATCTACACTTGAGTACAAATACGCATTTCATTGTCTCAAGCTTCCTCTTATCTATTGATAAGTGTTTGGTTTTCAAATAAAACGTCGAATGAAATGCATGATTTCACTTATCTCTTTTCTCTTCAAGTGAAAAAGACGGAAAACAGAGGAAAAAGGTGTTTTGTTCGATGCTTTACATGCAAATAATTTCCTTTCCCGCATCCATTGCATCCAACTCAAATGATAAACTTGTTATGAGCATTGTGAGATCTTGACCTTCAGACTCAGTTCTAACAAATGGATTGCCGGCTATTGAAATCTACACCAGAGTATTGAAAGCTCGCTGAAGCACATTCACGGAAACTAGTTATACGAAAGCTCTTTGAATTACATTTTCACGTAAAATTTACTATAATGATTAGAAAACTCTTTCAACTATATTTTCA
Source organism: Maratus speciosus (assembly GCA_963932465.1). Classification (NCBI taxonomy): domain Eukaryota; kingdom Metazoa; phylum Arthropoda; class Arachnida; order Araneae; family Salticidae; genus Maratus; species Maratus speciosus. The sequence continues at coordinate 349,475,677 of OZ010794.1, forward strand.
AGTAAAAATTGCTATAGTGGTTAGAAAACTCCTTGAATTGCATTGTTACGCATAAATTCGATTAGAATATTCTTTGGGTTACATTTTCACGTAAAAATTATTATAGTAAATAATAATAAATCAAATGAAAAAAAAAACTGTTTTTAAGGCATATTTTATTTTTACCCGTCTTTCCATCCTTTGTATTCAATCTATTTTCAGCAATTGCTTTCAATATACGGTAAAGAGCACAAATTCGTGCCCTGTATATGATCTATAGCAGCGTTTCTTAAACTGTGGTCCGCGGACCCCTGGGAGTCCGTGAGCTTACAGATGGGTGTCCTCAAGCCTAGTATTGAAATTCAAACCTTTTTTCTTTCGGCAGGAATTTCTGTAGATGTAGTCGTGGATAAATGCAGAACTAGAACTTCTAATCTAGGACTATTATTGCCAGTGGCGTGGCGTGAAAATTTTCGGTGGTCATCGCAACTATTTAAGTTTGTGGTGAAAAATTATTAACTCTAAAATTCAATGGTTGAATGTTCAAAAAGGAAACTTTAAATCTTACCTTCACTTATACATGAACTCCAAATGTTCTGCTAAAACTGGATCGTAGAGTTTTAAAAGCTTATTAAGAGTTTTAAAATATTGCTTGGTCATCGCCGCATCCAGCGATGACCGGACGCCACGCCACTGATTATTGCACATCTCGTAGGAATAAAAACAGCAGCATACTTCTCATGGGAAATAGTAGTGTATATTTTAGCTGTCTTGAAATATGTGCCCATTTTCCTTATTAATGCAACTGATTTTTTCAATCGCTAAACACGGAATATCTGTAATGAAAAATAAATAAGCTCTATACTATAATTTTATTTATTTATTTATTATTTTTTTTTTTTTATCTTACATTGACAAAACTTTTGTTGGGGGTCCCCGGAATGCATATTATATCAAAGGGGGTCCACGAGATCTCAAAGTTTAAGAAACGCTGATCTATAGAATTCACACACCACGTAATACATTAAAAATGAAATAAGTTTAAAAATGAATACAACAGCGGAGAACGTACTTCCAGTAAGTATCATTATAGTCCGAACTGTAACCGAATCCTTTTGTGTGTCTCTGTAAATGCTACGTACTCCGTAATCTATAGAAAACATGTTGTAGTTGTAGTACAGCTCAGTAATCCATTTAAAATTTTATTAAGTATCATACACATTCTTAAATTCACCGAAATTAGACCATAATGTAAAGGAAATATTTTGCATGTCCCTGCAAGCGAGCTTCATTTCCTATACCGAACATTTTATAGTAAACCTCAATAACATAAAAATTACTTGGCAATCCCAGTATATTTACGAGAGTTAGACGGCCAGACAGAAAAACCAAATTCACAAACACTTTTCAACTATGCTGGAGAGCATTGAAAAGGTCACACCTTACCCCAGAGTCTTTAAAAAGAAAGCCCAGGGAAATAATTTATGGCTCTTGTCATAGAAGGACACTAGTGTGCAAATAAGCAGCGAACGTAAAAGTTAATTTTCAAACATGTGAGTACTCAAAAGAAAATGATATAAACATCAGGTGTACAAAATAGGTACTAACTGACTACAGCACAATTAATTGATGTGACATCTCCTTTATGTCATTGTAAAAGAGTCACAGTCAGGGCCCGACTTATGCAGGGGCATGCGGGGCAGCTGCCCCGGGTCCCCTTTTTAGGTGGCCCTCCAAGAAAGTATTCGATTTTCATTAAAAGGTGCCAAATGATTGAAATTAGCCAAAAGCGACCAAAATTCATATATTTTCAAACATTTAGGAAGGTAGTGTGCTCCCACTTCTCCACTCTGATTCCAGTACCCCCTCCACCCATGCAAATAATAAACTATATCATTAGAAAACTGATGATTAAAATTTTATTATAACAACTTAGTATTCAATTGCTTTCAAAAGAAATTCTTTATTAACGTTTTCGTCGTAACATGGCAAGTTAAAACTATTAATTGTGACAATTTTGGGGCATTATCTTTCAGACATCTTATAACGTACATAGATAAGCAAAGCAAACGATTGCAAAGAAATACTCGTGTCAACCAATCTATATCATGTTTGCTACTATTATCCTAATATTTTTTCTTAAAGTTGCGGCCATCTTTTTGTGATACCCCGTATACAGATGTGAGCAGTACCCGGGTATAAAATTTATGCATACATAAAATATGTATGAAGTTTAGTACTAGCCACTTCCACATTATTCACAAACAAATTCTATAAATAGATAGAAGCCCCCCCCCCCCCTCAAAATGAAGCTTGCCCCGGGGCCCTCCATAGCCTAAGCCGGCCCCTGGTCACAGTTACTTCGGTGAAACAAAATATTGAATCTTTCGTTCATCCCATTATTACTCTCTCAAATGATCTTTATGCGGTGATTTACTGAAGCCACTGTGACTATTGCGTTGTGATGGTTCACCAGGTGGCATTACAGTGAAGTCACCCTGTGATTCTCACGTGACTGTCATAAGATTTTTGAAGTCATTGTGACCAATGCACTGTGATGGGTCAAAAAATAATGTCACAATGCAGTCGCATGATGACTTTCAGGTGACCGAGATTCTACTGTGAAGTCACCATTGAGTTCCTTTGTAAAAAGTCACCAGATGATTTCATTTTCTGTCTCTTAGAAACTTGTCACGTAACAGCTATCATGATGACTTTACAATGGAGTCTCCAAATGACTGTCACGTGAGAGTTACAGGGTGACGTCATTGTGAAGTCGCTTGGTGACTTGTCACAAGGCAGCAGTCATGGTGACCTCTCACTGGAGTGACCAAATGATAGTAAGAATGAGACGAATGAAAGATATCACATTTCAGTTCATTGTAGTGACTGTGACACTTGTGACCATTTGTGACGTCAAGGAGACTTCACATTGACTGGCTGTGCTGTTAGGGTAGTACCTATTTTCTAAACTTGCTGTTTATAGAATCTTTTAAGGCTGCTAGTTTCTAAGCTTCCGAATTTCCCTCAGTAATGCTTAAGCCTATGGGCGTTTGATGCCATTCGTATATTTAAAATATCTCCTGTGGATCCTGCAATATTTTTTACTCCTTTTTGCTGTGGTGTACTGGTACTCTTCTTAAAGGATGTCTCTTTTTTCAATTCCTACTATTAGTTCACACTCTCCCTATATTTATTTATTTATTTATTTATATATCTTGTTCAAATTTTCAATCGTTAATAAAATACTTATTATTCATCCTATCAAGTTGAAATAATTTTTTTTAAACTTGTACTGGATGACAATTGATGTTAATACAGTTTTTTAGGTAGCTTTCTTTACAAAAAAGCTACCTATTGCAGCCGTTCGGAGGAAAGCGATTTCAAAAAATGTTGGTATATTTTCATCGATCATGACCCCCAGACCCCGAAACCACCCTCCGTTCAAAATTGATATATATATATATATATATATATATATATATCTGACCTATGTCACACTGTAACTCCCGTAATTATGAACCGATTTCGATGTAATTCGGTGTGTACATAGTACATACCAATGTCTCGACCGAGTTCGTTGGCCAGCTTCATCCGCCGTTTTGTTTCAAAATGGAGGCCATTTAAAATTTTTAAAAATTTTTAAAACTTGAAATGTTGTACCAAAAAATTAAAAATGGAAAAATATTTTTTTCTTATGTATTTGAACTTTATACAAAGATTCCGGAGCAGTTTTTGTTTCGTCTATATCTTAAAAAATGGCTGAGTTATAGCATTTTGAATTTCTAGCGTGGCTGACATTTTGAAACGTCCTGAATTTTGTCACGCGATAAAAGGCGTATTTATGAACCGATTTGGATGTAATTCGGTGTGTACATAGTACATACCAATCTCTCGATCGAGTTCGTTGGCCAGCTTCATCCGCCATTTTGTTTCAAAATGGCGGCCATTTAAAATTTTTTTTAAAATTTTAAATTTGAAATGTGGTACCAAAAAATTGAAAATGGAAAAATATTTTTTTCTTATGTATTTGACCTTTATACAAAGATTTCGGAGCAGTTTTTGTTTCGTCTATATCTTAAAAAATGGCTGAGTTATAGCATTTTGAATTTCTAGCGTGGCTGACATTTTGAAACGTCCTGAATTTTGTCACGCGATAAAAGGCGTATTTATGAACCGATTTGGATGTAACTTCGTTTATACATAGTACATACCAATGTCTCGACCGGGTTCGTTGGCCAGCTTCACCCGCCATCTTGTTTAAAATTGGCGGCCATTTAAATTTTTAAGAAAAATTTAAATTTGAAATGTGGTACCAAAAATTGAAAATTGAAAAAATATTTTCTTCTTATGTGTTTGACCTTGATAAAAAGATTCGGGAGCAGTTTTTGTTTCGTCTATATCTTAAGAAATGGCTGAGTTATAGCATTTTGAATTTCTAGCGTGGCTGACATTTTGAAACGTCCTGATTTTTCTCATGTAATAACAGGCGTATTTATGAACCGACTTGGATGTACTTTGGTGTGTACATAGTACATACAAATATCTCGACGGAGTTCGTTGGCCAGCTTCATCCGCCATCTTGTTTCAAAATGGCGGCCATTTAAAAAAATTAAAAAATTAAAAAATTTAAATGAGATACCAAAAAATTGGAAAATGAAAAACATTTTTTTTTGTATGTGTTTGACCTTAGTACAAAGATTCCGGAACAGTTTTTCTTTCGTCTATATCTAAAAAAAAAATGGCTGAGTAATAGCATTTTGAATTTCTCTTGTGGCTGACATTTTAAAACGACCTGAATTTTGTCACGCGATAACAGGCGTATTCGCCTATTTCGATGTAAGAAGGCATGTGGATAGTATACATCAACACCTCGACCACGTTCGCTGGCCAGATTCATCAGCCATCTTGTTTCAAAATGGCGGCCATTAAATTAAAAAATATATATTTATTTAAAGTGAGGTGCAAAAAAATTAGAAATTGAAAAACGTTTCTTTCTTAAGTATTTGATCTTGATATAAGGATTCAGGAGCATTTTTTGTTTGTCTTTACCTTAAAAAATGGCTCAGATATAGCAGTTTTAATTTCTATTGTGGGTGACATTTTGAAAAATCTGATTTTTTGCATGCGACAGCACTCCTATATATTAACCGATTCCGATGTGAGTGAGCATGTGCACAGCAATTACTAAGGTCTCGACCAAGTTCACTGCTTAGCCTCATCCACCATGTTGTCTTAAAATGGCAGGCACTTTAAGAAATTGCCAAATTTGGCAGCCAAATATAAGTTACTTTAAAGAAAAGCAGCTTGGATAAAGCTGACTAATTTCGCGAAATTCTCATTCATTATATTGATAAAAATTAGTATTGAATCTCCTATATTCGGTTTCCACTAAATCGAGCTTCGTGTGTTTGCATGATCTAAGTTGGCTTTTTTAAAATAGGGATTATGAAAGCTACCTCTTCCTCCCGGCACTGGCCGGAAGGACTTTTCAAATTTTATTTCATTAGTTAAATTTTAATTAATTAATTTTAGTTTTACACGGGACACAAAATGGCGGCCATTGGTTATTGAAGCATTTAATGCATTTTCATATCTATAAGAGGGGTTCCATAAGGGGGGACCCTGTTATGTCGCCAAATAACGCCAAGTTTGTTGCCAACTTGTCGATATCTCTAATATTTCGCCAAATTTTCATAGACTTCCATTGTAAACTTACTTGCTTATAGAAAATCAACAAATTGAGATATTTTAATGCAACAAAAACAAATATCAGCTTAATAATATAAGGGATTATATTAAATTTTACTTTGATGACCTAAATAGGAATTGACTTTAAAAACAAAATTTTTATATTACTTGTTTATTTATTTATTTATATATATATATCTTGTTCAAATTTTCAATCGTTAATAAAATACTCATTATTCATCCCATCAAGTTGAAATAAATTTTTTTTAACTTGTACTGGATGAGAATTGATGTTAATACAGTTTTTTCAAATATTAATTCATTAATTAAATTTTAATTAATTAATTTTAGTTTTACATGGAGACAAAATGGCGGCCATTGGTTATTGAAGCTTTTAATGCATCTTCATATCTATAAGGTGGGTTACCATAGGGCGACCCTGTTCTGTCGCCAAATACCGCCATGTTTGTCGCCAAATTGGTTATATATCGCCAAATTTGGTGACCAAAATTGACGCCAACTTGGCGATATCTTTAATATTTCGCCAAATTCCCATAGAGTTCCATTGTAAACCTACTTGCTTATAGAAAATCAACAAATTGAGATATTTTAATGCAACAAAAACTAATATTAGCTTAAGGGATTATATTTAATTTTTCTTTGATGACCTAAGTAGGAATTGACTTTAAAAACAAAATTTTTATATTACTTGTTTCTTAGTTCTTTACTATTCGTCCGCTTTTAACACATTAAATATTAAATTAAGCATAGTTTTTAGAAATATTTTGAGAACCAAGAAAAAAAGAGACATCTTTTCAGAAGAATACAGAGAAAAAAGGAATTAAAAATATTAATTTCCCGAGGAGATAGTTTAAATATACAAATGTATCAAACACCCGTAGACTTAACGCTAGTGAGGAGAATTACGAAGCTGAGCGACTAGAAACCTTTAAGAACTCATGTGATCAAAAATTAGCATTTTGTGTTTTCCACACTAGTGTATTAGCGTATACGCAGACTATGCGCTTTTTCGAGTTAAAGTGCAGAATAAATTTTCCTTTCACTTATAAGCTTAAGAAATTATTTCTGCATAATCCGATAATAACAATAGCATCGCCTGATTTTTTTTTTAACCTTTGGACATGACTCAAAACAAATTACTGATACAGAACTCAAAATACGTATCTGTATTTGTGATCGAAGGTTCTCTTGACTTTCGAGAATTCTTTTCTCCGTTTTCAAGGCAGCCAACAACATTCTTGGGCGATAAGTATGGACAGAAAGTTATTTCCTCGTTTCGGAAAATGAGTAAATAAGATTTCTCTCGGAATGAATTTTGGATTATTGAGTGTCACCCAGGGTTCCGGCAACGTCACGCGGAGCCCTGGAAAATCATTCAGCATGATCCGACGTTTCTGACTGCAATGCTGGACTAATAAAAAAATATTTGTAAGCTGTATCATAGAAAATATAATATAGATTAAATTTCATGAAAATTATGAAACTTCTTTCACATATAATGTGCATTATTATTATATTTTTAATCATCTATTCTTTACATTTTCAATATTTATTTATTTATTTATTTATTTATTTATTTTTTTTTTATTTTTTTTTTTTTTTGCGTTCGCGGTTACATTCATATTCCTCAAATGTATACATTTCCCGACCATTATATCTTTGACTGTAATGAAAGTTAATACTAATTCGTTTTCACGAAAATCCTTTAAAAACAAATTTGGAGCAAAAATATTATTTTATACAAGGGCAACACTATTTCGAATTTTATAAAGGAGCTCGGGGTCCTAAAAAGGCCCCAACTGACGCGGAGCCTGAGCAGTCACCCCATTTGCCCAATTGTTCCGCTGGTCCTGAGTGTCACAAATATTTTCATTACATTTTACATGCATTTATCATATTTTTCAGCTTTAAGGCTGTGAAAATGTAAATCGAACTGTTTTTTTTTTCTTTCTTTTTGTTGTTTTTGTTTTTCAGTAAAGCAAAAGATTTTCTGTCAAATGCTGTCAAAGCTAACGTCTTGAATCGAAATTTTGACATGATAGCAGTGGAAAAGGGAAAAAACTGCCGTCCTGATACAACAATCGCTTATAACTCAAGATGTAATTCATTTATTGGAAAAAGAAAAAAAAGAAAAAAAAACCGGTTATTACAAACCACTTCAATAATCATGCCTGCTTGTCTGGTGCTTTTACGTTTAAAAATGAGACAGAAAATGTGGAATACAATTTCTTGTTCAGCGCGAAAAAATATTTTTTTGAAAACCGCATCTGTAGACATTTTGCAGGAAAATAACAAAAACAACAACAATAACAAAAAAAAAAAAAAAAAAAAAAAAAAAAAAAAAAAAGACTTAAGTAATTAAGTTTATTAAATCCTCAAGCACGTGCTTTTTACATGCTCAATTTGTGTTTGTTTTTACTCATCCTGTGTAATTCATCCTTAATTACTGCGATGGTGTTCATATCTCAAACGCTGATTATTGTTAAAAAATAACTAATATTTTTCTGAATAAACATGTTATATCTATTTACTATTTTCTTTAAATATATAAACCACATAAGCTGTTATAACATTTATTTAATTCCTATTTCGACTATGACCGATGCCTCTTCTTTTATTTTTATATAAACCTTAAAAATTCTGGTGTCACAATTCGCATCACTATCCCCCTCTTCGCAAGGAATCCCCGTATGCTAATTTTCCAGCTGCACCCGATTCTGTCTGATCATTTTATTACGTTAGTAATTACGCGATTAGTATCAGCTGAAAGGCAACCTTAGTTTGAGTAATTTTCGTGCGAAATTCTGATATTGTCCTTGTGGGTTTTATTCGCAACACGAAACTTGGATAGTAAAATATCGAACACCGATTATTAAAAAAAAAAAAAAAAATAACTATTAAATTTTCAGAATAAACACATTATATATATTTACTATTTTCTTTAAATATATAAACCACATAAGCTGTCATAACATTTATTTAATTCCTGTTTCGACTATGATCGATGCCTCTACTTTTATTTTTATCAAATCTTAAAAATTCTAGTGTTATAATTCGCGTCAATATCTCCCTCCTCCCCGTATTATAATTTTCCAGCTGCACCCGATTCTGTCTGATCATTTTATTCCTCTTGTAATTACGTGATTAGTATCAGCTGAAAGGCAGCCTTAGTTTGAGTCACTTTCGTGCGAAATCCTGACATTGTCCTGATGTGTTTTATTCGCAACACTAAACTTGGATCGTAAAATATCGAACACCGATTTTTTTTTTTTAATAACTAATACATTTTCAGAATAAACACGTTATATCTATTTACTATTTTCTTTAAATATATAAAACACATAAGCTATCATATCATCTATTTAATTCCTATTTCGACTATGACCGATGCCTCTACTTTTATTTTTATCAAACCTTAAAAATTCTAGTGTCATAATTCGCGTCAATATCTCCCTCCTCCCAAGGAATCCCCCCGTATGCTAATTTTCCAGCTGCACCCGATTCTGTCTGATCATTTTATTACGCTTGTAATTACGTGATTAGTATCAGCTGAAAGGCAGCCTTAGTTTGAGTCATTTTCGTGCGAAATCCTGACATTGTCCTGATGGGTTTTATTCGCACCACTAAACTTTGAGCACGGCTCTCTTTCAAGCCGTGTCAGATTCGCGCTAATGGAACATGATATTACACAGCGAGAATCGAGAAAATAAAATGGTGAATCAAACAAGTAAAAGCAACTGTGAATGAGGATTTAATTCTTTTACGTTCTTTCGACCCCCCCCCCCCTTTTTTTTTTGCTTTGCTTTTTTGTTGAATCATTTTACTGTTTATAATGTCAGTTTTCACTGCAATTAAGATATATTAGATGATATGTTAGGCGAGCTGTGAAGAGACATGATATTTTTGGTGTTGCTGGAGTTTCTTCTTTTGTTTTTTATTAAGTTTATCTTCATGATAAGTTGTTAGTGCGGTATCCATTCAGTAATTCAACCGAAATTACAACAATAATTATAACAATAATCTAGCGATATCTATAGTACGATTTTATGAAACGAATTCGTGTGACGATGTTATAAAACAGCTAACATATGAATTCGAATACATGAAACAAATATATGAATCGAATTTATGAAATGCTTTAATTCGCGATTTGTAGTATAATTTTGAATGAGTGGACGCATACATAAATGAATGCATGAATGAATTAATACTTGAATGAATGGATGAATGAAAGTATAAGAAGAAAAAAACAGACAAATAGATAAATAAACAGACAGAGAGGCAGATAGGTAGCGAGAGACAAAAAGACAAAGACCGACAGAGAGACAAATAGATAAAGATGCAGTAAGATAAAAAATTATGGGCCGGCTCATGAAGGGCAGAGGGTGCAGGGCCCCCTAGTTATTTAAATAATAAAAAATATAATTAACAGAGGAAATTAATATTTGATCACTTGTTAATTAAATGCATTTAATAATCTACATGTGGCAAAAAATCAGAGGCAAATAAACAAAAGAATAGAACGTGTGTTTAGAAATATTAATTTTATTTTAAATGAGATAATATTAAACACAAAAATAGATAAATGAATAGTATTTTCTGTGAATCAGATCGTTTACTGCGAGTTAACATTGATAACAAATTGTTGATTATTGTTGTAACATTCTGAAAATATATATAGAATCTGAATCATCCAAATAATGACTTATCTATCCCAACAGAAATATTCGTTATGGAGTGACGTCTAACGCCTATGATAATAAAAATATTTCACCCTCGCTCTCGAGAAAAAAAAAGCTAACGGAATTCAAAAGTCACGCGATGAAATCTTCCAGGCTGATGAAAGAACAAAAAATAATTTCATGCTTTTTAATGTTATTTTTTCCCAAAATGCTCTTTCTATTCTCGTTAAGCCTGCGATGCAGCACTCAGAAGCAGGTTTTCCCAGTTTCAGAGAGGATTTTTATTATATTCCATTTAAGAATTTTGAAGGGATAAAAAGGTAAAATGCGAACTTCACTGAAATGATTTTTTTTTTCGAATAATTTCTCTAAAAATTTTAGCTTAACGTTAGTTTAATAATAATAATAATTTAAAAAATATATATATATTGACTTTCAATTATATATACATGATGACTTTCAACGCGACGTTATTTCTTTATTAGTTTCTTTTCGATTATGATTTAATATTTTGCTAATTAATTACCTGCTTATTGTTTAATTAAGTTAAAAAAAATAGGTTTGTGAAATAAATAATAAAATATTGATATATTTAAATTGAATTTCTTTAAAAATACGAATTATATCTTCTCATTACTTGTACAACACGGGAATTATTAAATTCGCCAAAAGGAATTTTTCCTCGGATATTACCTTTAAAATATTAGGTTAATGTTAGTTTAATTATAAAGATATTATATGTAAAAAAAAAAAAAAAGGCTGTTGTATTTTCTCCACTTTATGTTGTAATTTTTCAAGAACCGATGCTGTCAAATCGAATTCAAGCAACAAGTGAAGTAAAAATCAAATCCAATTATTTCTGTCACGTGCATCATGAGCCAATAGCAACGAGACTTTCCCTAGATCTGATAAATTTTACAGCACTCTCAAACACAGCAGCTTATAGGGGAAGGTTGGGCAAAATCGGGTACCATAAATATTTGTTGTTCTCAAATGCAATCAAGTGGGAAAACAAACTCTGGACTACGTTTTAAATATCAAATGACCCTTCGGTTATAATAAAACATATTCTTTTCGATGAAAAATATAATTGATTATATAAAAAGATAGCTTTTTTCAAACATATCCAAAAATCCGGTTTTACCCCACTGGTTGGGTAAACCCGGGTACCCATTTAAAACTCCTGGAAAACTCATTTTTGTCAAAAAAATTCTTGATTAATGTAATAAAGGGGTACATTTTTGTTATTTTTAACATAACGAAATTGTACATGTGTTCTCCCATGTGTCAAAAATAAATCTGTAGCAAATTTTCTATATTGTATAAGCCTATCTATTTTACACTGGAAGTCTTAGAGTTATTTTAACTGCTAAAATCAAGTGAATTTGTTATCATATTCTTCTTGATATTTCAACAATGCTGCATGTTTAAAAATGAACAAGAGAATGTGTCAAAAAGTTCCGTGATTTTGAGTGGGGGAAAGTATATTTTTGCGAATCGCCTTGTGAAAGAGAGAGAGAGAGAACGTGTTTTCGTCTTCCATCTTTTAAACATGTATATTTTTTTCTGTTCATTTTATTTTATTTTTTTATTTTTATGTTTGTTGGTAATTTGTAATGTTTTTTTTAAATAGTTATATATACACACACACATATATATGTGTGTGTGTGCGTGTTTGTTCAAAGGAGAAAAGAGGGGGCTGTGTTATTTCGAGGAAATAACTTGTTTTCCATATTTAGCATCCGGTCGCGTAGTTGAAACAAAGAAGTTCTTTAGTTAAAACTGAACTGGACCCGGAGAAGTTGCTCGAAAACCGGATGGTTGGCAACTCTTTCTAGTCTAATAGTGTATGATTTCAATCTTTGTATAGGGTGCTATCAAAACTTTTTTGCCCATGTCCGCCAAATTCCTAGTTCCTAGAGTTGCAAAATTCCTAGCGCCCAGGTCCGCTAAATTCCTAGAGCTTAGGATCGCTACGAATCTAAAGCCGACTTTGATCTGTGCCCTTTAGAATCTTAGACGGCCCTGTATATAGATAGCATTTTTTTAAAATAGCAGTAGAGTTTTAGGATAAATATCAGATTAGAGTATTTTTGGAAACACGTTGCATATTGCGATAATTAAATCCCCGACTTTATAAATAATCTTTACTTTAAAATTTGTAATGTGAAAAACAAATTCATAATAAACTTGTAATGCGTATTTCTGTAACTATACATTGCATTTTAAAGCCAAGTAATTAGTATTGTTTTATGATAACTAACTATTCATGAAAAAACTCGAGCGAGCTATAATTTGTTTATTTTCACTTGCACGTTGTTTGCTACTCATAGTCCATACTTGTATTTTCGTTCGTGATCAGCTGGTCAGTTTTTTTCGCTCTGTTTCCTTCTGCTCAAATCAAATAGTGTTGACGTTTCGCGTCAACAGACACCGATTGTGACGCAATAGCTCTTTCAAAGAACTTATCATTGTGAGCTGACCGCTAAAAATATCGCCCCAAAACGAAACTGAATAATTCTTATTCATACATTTATTTTTGTGAAAACACTTTGACGTATTAGAATTAAACCTGTGTTCAGAAAATTTAATAAGGGATCATCTGTTAATTACATCAAACTGCAAGGGGGAGGGGGATAGTTAACATGGTCTCATAGCACATTGCACGTAGCACGGTATGAAAAAATTCACGATTAAAAAAAAATTGGACTATTTTGATTTAAATCGGATTTTTAAAAATTTAAATCAGATTTTTTAAAATTTTAATAAACTAACGACATTATTTTAAACTTTGAAGGCTATAGCATGCCATTTTCAATAGTTCTATAAATTCAATTAAGATAGAGGCTTGAAAATTCTTATGTATATAAATTTGTATACTTGTGTGTAATGATTACACGACGTACCTTGAGAGCTGTTAACACCATTAACCTCTTCAGTTCCGAAGCTAAAATAATAATACAAATGCTTATTCATTGTTTTTTCCAAACAAACTGACATCGTAAAAGACAAAAAATATCTTTTCTGAGATTGATCATATAAGCGCTTAGTAATATAGGTTCAAAAATATGGATCTAAAACTACAAACCCCCTTAAAACATCAATTTAATAACCATTAACCTAAGTTAATGCAATCACAAATTTAAGAGCTTTACACAAGTAAATAATCTACAAATCCTCAAAATTTTTTATTGAAAAAGATTTAAGTTAAATGCTTATGAAAATTTCTCACTTTCTTGGTCATACTGTCTTTTCGGCATTTTTAGGCATTTTGCAAAATCAGATGAAAATACCATTTATTTTATGTGGGAATCAACTTAGATGCTGCCATTTATTCGTTTGCTTTGAACGCAAAAAACATTCAGCTATTAAGAAGCGATGTGAAAAGTGAAAATGTAAAAAAATCGGACATTTTAGTTTTTATAAAGAAAAGAACAGAGGTCCCCGTTTGGGGACCCAGGGACCGAAGAGGTTAAAGGTACCGTCCATTGCCTTGCTGCACCCACTCACCAAAACAACCCCCATTATTTTATATTATTAGTACATTATATAAAAGGATTATAATTCACCAGGTAAACAAATGTAAGACTAAACCCAGAATAAGGATCCAGAAAAATATTAATGAATCCATTGTTCAATTGTAAGATCAAAATAAAAATAAAAATATTAATTTTATAGCTGGCCATATTATAAATCTAAACTTTTTAAAACTCTTTTGACGCTAAAATAATAATTTTTCAGATTTCCTTCGAAATAAAATGTGTATTTACTATGAACCTTCTGTTATTTTAACAGATTTTGGAGTAAAATAAGCGGTTTCAGATTTTTTCTTTCTTTTTTTTGTAAAATAAACAGTTATTTACTGTAAATCAACAAGTTTTTTTTTTTTTTTTTTTTTCCAGTTGACTAACTAAAAAGGTGTCGCAACATAACATATTCTTTTTTTAAATAATCTTGAAAATTCCCACCCACAAACATCCACAAAGCTTAGGTGTCTATTTTACCACCAATTAGATAATTTTTCATCATTAATCCATAAAGCCGATTTCATAATCAGATGCTGGAAATACCGTTGCCGTAATCCGATTCCCTGCGAGTTTTATTAAATTCTTCCTGTCTTTCCTGCTGCTTACGCACACGATTCTGCCGAATGGAATAATTTTTTAAGACAGGAAGTTTGCTCAGTGATTAGCAACAAAATTACTGTCATCGTGTCGAGAACATTAGTTATGATGAAAAAAGTTTATGTAATTGACGTCTTTCCGCGAGATGTCGAAAAATAACTGCTTATAATGGCTATTTCTATAAATTTATGAAGAACATTCAGAAACGAAGATTTTTCATCGTAGATAGTGGCTGGAAATTCCCCGTGCTTTGTTGATTTATATTTGAACCTTTATATTTAGTTTATATTTAATCCTTTTTCGCTTTCAGTGCCAGTAAAAGCTCAGAATTCTTAAAATTCAAAGTATCATATCTTAGGAGAATTGAATTTCTACTGTTTTATTAGATGTAATTAATTATATAAATGCGTAGCACCTATAGTCGTCATCTGGTCCGTCTTTCTATCTATCTGTCCGCACAAAAACTACCCAACCGAATGGTTTAAAATTTAATAGATATAATCGTTTCAGAATTTTGTCGAGTCATTTCAAATTTTATGAAAATCGAATAAAAATATTATTAAAGATATTAATAAAAGTTTTCTTCATTTTATTAAATCCTATCATACATAATTAATTCAATCAATGATATCCCATGATAGGTAATGGTTCTAGCTTGCCATGGTGATTACGTCTCATCAGTGCATATTAATTTCATTCTGTTCGAAAGGTTGTAACATCATTAAAATGTATTTGCAGTAATCTTTCCCGTTGGCCATAATGTAACGGAAAACTATTGACTGTCCCTGTAATTAAACTATACATCCGATTTTTATGAAATTTGAAATGACTCGACAAAATATTGCAACAATTATATATTTAAAATTTCAGACCATTCGGTTGGGTAGTTTTTGCTCTGTTATATGCGGGCGGACGGACCGAACGACGACGATAGGTGCTACGTATTTATATAATTACGAACGCACCTAAAAACCAGATTGAAATAGTATGTACTGAAATTGTGTATGTATGAATGTGAAGAGAGGAGGTTTCAGACCCGGTGTTCGCCCTTACTCCTCTAGAAAAATCAGAGCAAACCAGGGCAAAACGACTTACCTACGTGTTGCCTACATCTATCTGATGTAGATAAAATAAATAAATAAAAATAAAAAATAAATAAAATAAATCGATTTTTCGAGTTTGCCCTTTCTTTTCCAAGCTACTGATATGTAGATATTTAAATAAGAATTTAAATAAGAAATTAACAATTTAAATAAGAGAATTTTATTATATGTAACTATTGCATAATATATATGTATGTATAATATATATATATATATATATATATATAACCATTAATTAAACATAACCTACCACCGTCAATTATTATGAATTTAAGCTGTAAGTATTAAAAAAATATATATATTATAAGAATTATTATGGAAGAAAAAAGAAAAAAGTGGACACCGACAAAAATTGAAAAGCTTATACATTGAATTACGTTATCAAGGGCACAGAATTCAATGATATAAGCAAAATGGTTGTTTTCTGTGGGAAAAATAAGCTAAAGCTAAAAATTATTTTCCCCTGTGCCCGAACAACCATTAAAATCAAGTGAATTGATTAAAAATGAAAGCAGAATAGAAACAAATAATATGAAATGGAAGAATCAATAAAACGTATTTAAATATTTATAGGATATAAAATATAAGTAATAAACACCATACCGATTAATATTTCAGTATTTTACAAAAATCCATGCGCACATGTCTACCAGTATATCAAAAAGATTAAGGTGAATAAAACAGTTAAGAAATCACAGTAAATGATACCAAAGGATGCAGTTAATACATTTTGAAATAAAATTTGAAATACTTTGTTAAACACATTTAATCTAATATAAAATAAATAGATATTAATTACATTATTTAAAATGCACTATTAAATTAATTAATAACAGTTTAACGATATCGTCAAAATTTAGCTAAAAATACCCCCTGGTGTATAAATTATAACTGAAATGGAGCTAGAAAAATTAAAAATTAGAGCAATCTTAAAGAGACAATTTTGGTGCTGCCATCTATTATTAGTTATATTAAACATCTATCGCAAGATAAATATTTGTAAGCATATGAATGTAAATAACTGTTTAAACAGCAAAACCAAACATATCCTTATATATAGAGAATTATAAACCTAATATAAACCACACAATGTATTTAAAAACTATTGTTAATAAAATTTAAAAGCATACAATATATTCTATTAGCTAACTTATTTAAACTAAACTAAGAATTTAAATAATTCTAGAACATTGATAATATATAGCATATAGCTATATGCTATAAAACAAAATAAATTCAGTAATAATTAATATAAATAATTATTAAAAATAATATAAAAATTATTTTTTAATGATTTATATATAAGATATTTATAAAATAAACAGGAAATAAAAAACATGTGGAAGTATATAGAAGGTTAAATGATACTTATATATATATATATATATATATATATATATATATATATATATATATATATATAACCATTAATTAAACATTGCCGACATCATCAAAAACCGCAATATTGTGAATGATTAACAACAAGTGCCACACACCAACAATATAGAACTGCATGTATAAAATAAAGCACCTTATACCAAATTACAAAAATTAACATGGAAGAAAAAAAAAAAAAAAAAAAAAAAGAAGAAGAACATGGATTCCGAAAAAAAAATTGAAAAACTTATATATTGAATTACGTTTTCAAGAGTACAGAATTCAATTATATAAGCATATATATATTACGCTAACGTACGTGGCACTGAAATCGCGATTATTTGTTAATTGTTTAATGGCAACGCCCGAATAAAACGCACCTCATTCGTTATTGAACAGCATTTAATGCATCTCTATACCTATAAGGGGGTGTTACCATAGGGAGAAAATCAAGAAATTGAGATATTTTAATGCAACAAAAACTAATATTAGCTTAAGGGATTATATTAATTATATTTAAGGGAGTCCACGTAAATTAAATTATGAATAAAAGTAACATGACACAATGCTTAGCATGCTTTCCCAAACATAAATTTTAATGGAGACCAAACTGGTCGCCAAGGGCGGCTAGTTTTATATATATTCTTTAAATTGGTTTTCGAAATCTTTAATTTTGGGAATTTTTTTAAAAAATATGATTCTTGTAGTAAAAAATACTCACAAAGAGACCTTCTTCTTCTAATTATTATTTTTTAATAAATATTTTTAGAAATTAATTTAAATAAAAATTTAAATTATATTTAAGTTTTGAAATTAGCTATTGGTCATACATAAGACAACAACATCCTGCATACAAGCAATTGGTAAACAATGATTGAAAATTTGTGCGATTGAAATTATCAGTTGTTAAGAGCTGCACAATTTTAATAAGATTAATACATTAATTATTGTACTATTCTGAGACTCCCACTCGATAGTAGAAAAAACAGACATACCTGAATGAAAAGCGGGTCCGTTTTAATTATAAATTTTTAACAGATTATTATTATTTTTTGGAGGGGGGGGGGGGGAGGGTATCCGCTTATTATTTTTTACTCTCGTTTCTATATAAAATATTTTTTCTTTCGAAAATGCTATGTTCCTACTTTATTGTTAGTATTTTATTATTATTAGTAGTAATAGCAGTATTATTAAGGAAGGAGACAAATTTCTTGTATTTATGGAATTAATTTTTGCCGCGTTGGTATTACGTTGAATGAGAAAATACTTTTACAGGCATATTCAAATAAGACTGCTTTCGTCAGAAAACAGATATAATGACCGTAATCAAATCAACAGATGTAAAATAACAGATTATTTACAAATAATAATATTAATAAATTAACATATGAGGATGTGAGTTTCAAAAATTGCCTTATCTAGAAAATCAAATTTTGGGATATAGCGAAAAACCTCTCACTACGTCCATCGATTTTCACTGCAAACAAGATTTTATCGTGCCAAAATTTTGGGAAATCGCGAAAAACCTCTCACTACGTCCATCGATTTTCACTGCAAACAAGATTTTATCGTGCCAAAATTTTGGGAAATCGCGAAAAACCTCTCACTACGTCCATCGATTTTCACTGCAAACAAGATTCTACAGTGCCAGAAATACACGATAAAACTCTTTTTTTTTTTTTTTTTTTTTTTTTTTTTTCTTTTCAGATTGTAATATTTTTCCAATTCAGGTTCACCAATAGAATAGATAGATTCATAAAGAAAATTCGATATTTTAAATTTTGGATAAGGCGAGTTTTGAAACTCACGTCCTCATGTACATATATATATTTTCTCTTTTGTATATATATATTATATATATTTAATATACTATATTCTGATTTTATACTAAGTATATTATTATTATTGTTGTTAGGGAAAGAGACAGCTTTTCTGTATTTGGGGAATTAGTTTTTGCTGCATTGGTATTACGGTGAAGGTGAAAATACTTTTACAAGCATATTCAAATAAGACGGTTTTTCGTTAGGGAAAAACAAAACAAAAAAAACAACGTAATGACCTTAATCAAATCATAAGATGCAAAATAAAGGATTATTTAAAAAAAAAAATAAATTAAATATATATATATATATATATATATATGTATATAGTTTACTCTCGTTTTTATATATAATATTCTTCTTTGGAAAATGCTATGTTCCTTGTATAGTGTTTGTATTTTATTATTAGTAGTAGTAGTAGTCAAGCTTGCGGACTGCACAGGCCGGCCCGTGGCCCGAAGTCACCAATTTTCATTCACGACACTTGGGCCGGGCCGGGCCTCCACTCTTTTCGGGCACGGCCGGGCCATACTTTCTTCTGAAGGCTCGGGCCGGACCTAATGACTACTCTTTAAGGGCCAGGCCTAGTTCTGGCCTTACTTTTTCCCGGAAGGATCGGATCAAGCCGGTCCTAACTTGAGTACAGAGCCGGGACTGGTTTCATTCCTAGCCTTCACGGCTCAAAATTTCCAGTCCTAGTTTTGGCCCAGCCCGTATGAAAATCATTTTCTCGTCATGGCTTGTTCCGTTCAAAGGTCAGTAAAATTAAGCCTGGCCCAAAAATGTTTGCAAAAAACACATGCATTTTTCAATCGCCATTATTTTACAATTAAACATTAAAATTTATTCTTTTTAAAGAATAGTAGCTTTCTACGCTCATTCAAATAAAGCTAAATTAAAATATAGTAAAGCGTGTGAAAAAGAACTGGCGTATGACAGAATCCTGTTTTAAACTGAAAAGAGTGCATCCATGCAAAATTAATGTACTAATACGTAAGAAAAGAATATATAACACATTTACACTTGATAAGAAGGGAATTTGTCTATAACGCATATTTTTTTCTTTTCTATAGAGGATTTTACTGTATAGCATTTTTCAGATTTTTAACACTTCAATACATGGAATATGGATTAACAATATTAATGATAACTGAAACATTTACATACAAGAAATAGAGATTCATTAACAAAATAAATATCGCAGCCTGCGGCACTTCTATAAAATTTGAAGATTATAAACATGAAAAAAAAAGTTAAGATAAATATTTTTAGTCAGAACTCCTCGTACTAGACAAATTTTTAACCAAATCGATATAAAAATCAATAGATTAATTTTTAACACAATTATTCTAATTGGTAAATAAATCAAATTAGATGTAAATTTCCAACCGGCCGAAAAATGTCCGGACCAGGATTCGAACCAGGGATATTTCCTGGCTGAAGCCGCCAGTGCTCTACCATCTGAGCTATCCCGGACGAATCTGGTGGAACTTTTTCACCCAGCTAACCTTAATGATTATAGCATCTGGTCTGAAACCTGGTTCAGCTCAACAGAATAAATCTCAGGCATTTTCGTCCAGGTGGAAATTTACATCTAATTTGATTTATTTACCAATTAGAATAATTGTGTTAAAAATTAATCTAGTATAATTACGTATCCAGCGATTTCTGGAGTTCCATTACCTAAGATTTACTCTGTTGAGCTGAACCAGGTTTCAGACCAGATGCTGTAATCATTAAGGTTAGCTGGGTGAAAAAGTTCCACCAGATTCGTCCGGGATAGCTCAGATGGTATAGCACTGGCCGCTTCAGCCAGGAGATCCCTGGTTCGAACCCTGGTCCGGACATTTTTCACCCAGTTGGAAATTTACATCTAATAAAAATCAATATTTTGTAGAAATTCACTCGGGCCGGGCCGAGATTTTAACTTTTTACTGGGGCGGACTGGTCTCGGGCCGAACTTTTATCTGGGTCCGGGCCTGGAAATTTTGGCCTGTGCAGACTTGCAAGTATTATTAATGGAAGGCATTTGGGAATTAATTTTTGCTGCTATCTTTCTTTAGATCTCTTGGTTTTTTATCATTTATTTTGTTTTTTGATGCGATATTAGGAGCTAAATTTTTGTCATTTTAGGCTTAATGCCGACAAAATTGGATGAAATAACGCATTTTCACTATGAATTAAACCGGCAAGCTCCTCTGATGATTCTGTGGGTTATTCATAGTTTCTTATTTTACATACTGGTTTCCAATGTTCATATCTTGTTCATCTTTTATTTATTTATTTTTTTATGTTTGATGGTAATTTGTAACTTTTTTTAATGCTCATATATATGAAAACGACTGTTTTGCTTATATATGTAAATTTACTATATAATTTACTATAAATTAATTAACGTAATTTACTATATAAGCATTCTTTTGTATCCATTATCGAGTTTTTTTCCCCTCGCTTTTAATTTTCATGGGGTATTTTTCTGGACTATACAATTGAACTAGTATATAGTTATTGATGTGTTTAATATTTATTTCATAATTATTGTTCAATCTCAATTGTTTCAATGGTATAATTGTACAGAATGTTTATATACTCGTATATATATATATATATATATATATATATATATATATATTACTCTCGTTTCTATGTAAAATATTTTCTTCCGAATGTACTATGTTCCGATGTTATTGTTAGTATATTCCTTTCCTTTATTTGGGGAATTAATATTTGCTGCATTGGTATTACGGTGAAGGTGAAAATACTTTTACAGGTATATTCAAATAAGGCTGTTTTCGTCAGAAAACAAACATAATATCTGTAATCAAATCAACAGATGTAAAATAACAGATTATTAAAAAAAAATTAAATTAACAGATATATATATATATATATATATATATATATATATATATATATATATATATATATAATATTACTCTCGTTTCTACATAAAAAAAATTTCTTCCGTATATAATATGTTCCGATTTTATTGTTAGTATATTATTATTATTATTAGGGGAACAGACAACTTTCCTGTATTTGGGGATTGCTACATTTTTGCCCTTCTAGTAGTAGTAATAGTAAATTATTAATGGAAGATATTTGGGAATTAATTTTTACTACATTGGTATTATGTTGAAGGTGAAAATACTTTTACAGGCATATTTAAATAAGACTGCTTTCGTCAGAAAACAAATATAATGACCGTAATCAATAGATGTAGAATATGGTGTTAAATTGATTTTCCCTATGCATTTGAGAAACGGTAATAAAATATGAATATTTATAGAACATATTAGTTGCCTATTTTCATTTCAAATTGGACTCCATAAAAAAAAAAAAAAAAAAAAAAAAAAAAAACATTCTGAATGTAAAGGTTTTTGAAAATCATATTCATCAGTTTTGCATTTATATGTAGGTTAAGGTATTGAGTTAAGAAATTAATAATGCAATGTAAATTATTTAACAGTAACGAAATATGTGTGTGAATAAATAGGTTAAATACCAACGGTAAATGATATACTATAGATAGCAAAGATTTCCAGCAACTTAACCGCGGGCCAAAGAAATACTACTATTACCTAATAATAATAATAATCTCCACCTTATATAGTCGTAGAATTGCGCGCATATTCAGTAGTTGGAAGTCACTGATACGTAAAACTTGTGTGACAGTTCTCTACCTCATTTTTTTTCTCTATTTTTAGATGCGTTCGTAATTATATAAATAAGTAAATAGCACTTATAATCGTCGTCTGATCCGTCTTTCTGTCTGTCTGTCCGCATGTCCACATATAACAGCGCAAAAACTACCCAACCGAATGGTTTGAAATTTAATATCGTTGCAGAATTTTGTCGAGTCATTTCAAATTTTATGAAAATCAATCAAAACTTAAAAAGATACTAATTAAAGTTTTCTTCATTTTATTAAATCCTATCACGCATAACTAATCCAATGATATCCCATGCAGGGTTGTTTGGTTTAAACCAAATGGTTCTTTTTTTAAAAACCATGCTGGTTTTTTCATGTGGTTTTTTTCTCTTTTTGCCTAATGTTTTTTTTTTTTTTATTATTATTTTACACGTTATTGAAAAATGCAAAATCCAAGTTATGCAGAAGCTACAAACAAAGCTTTAGAAAAATGATGAATTAATAAATTTGTAAAGATAACAAACATTTTTAATCAATCAAACTTTTCTTATAAGCTTTAAATCTACATAGCAGACTAACTAATTTTTCTAAAATTAGCTGGAAAGAAAAGAATAAGTAGTTAGTTATTTTTC
Source organism: Maratus speciosus (assembly GCA_963932465.1). Taxonomy (NCBI): domain Eukaryota; kingdom Metazoa; phylum Arthropoda; class Arachnida; order Araneae; family Salticidae; genus Maratus; species Maratus speciosus. The sequence continues at coordinate 349,498,758 of OZ010794.1, forward strand.
TTCTTTTTTTTTAAGCCTTTTATTTTTAAAAATAGCCAAAATGGCAGATTTGAGCTAAAAATACACTTGCTTGATTAGTTAAGATTAACTAAGAATTACATATGCCTCAAATGATGACATAATCATAAGTAATTCTCTCCATTGGTTACTTTTTGTATCATGGCTATTGGGTTTAGTAAGCTTTTGTTTTTCTTGCATTCTTACATTGGGATTGGGGTTTTGCATTATGATTTTATTCTTTTACCAGCAGGATTGGCACGGTTTAAATCAATTGGTTAACCAACTGGTTTTTTAGAAAAGATCTAATACAATATTTTCTCATTTTTGTAATTTAAACGTTTCAAATTATTGGATATAAATAATTTCTACTTTTAATCCCAGCAGTCACCGTGAGACATGGTGAGACTAGATTATATTTGTATGCATGTAGAATGCAAATTGTATGTATTGATGAACATATCTGAAGCTGTAAAGATAAAATTTAAAACATGTGAATGTAGCAAAGATAAAATAGATTAAAAATATTCAATATTTAATCTTTTAACTTTTAATTTACTTTTAACAGTCTTATCCCAGCAGTCACCGTGAGACATAATGAGTCTAGGTTATATTTGTATGCTTGTAGAATGCAAATTGCCTGTGTTGATGAACATATCTGAAGCTCTAAAGATAAAATTTAAAACATGTGAATGTAGCAAAGATAAAATAGATTAAAAATATTCAATATTTTGAATAAAATATTTTCCTTTGAGAAAACGCAGATTATTTACGATTAATAACATAAAATGACCTTTAAGATTTCAGTCAAGCTGCAAAAGAAAATTTTCTTGATTGGGAGATTATTTTTTAAGGCTGTTGTTTTCTCTACTGCTCTACTCAACAAACGCAAAATTCTTTGACACATTTAACAATTCATTTTTTAACGGAAAGATAAAATTGGAAGGCCTGACTGGAAGCGATTTGGAATTGAACTGTGTATTCTATTTTTGATAAATAAATTACCTATTGAATTATAAGTAATTTTGATCATGTGACAAAGATGTTTTTAACCTTCCTTGAGTAGTTATTTTTCTTTCGCGTGGAAATTCGGTTCAAGATGCCCACTTTGACACTATTTACTGAAAAATCTATTGCATTTGCAAAAAAAAAAAAAAAAAAAAAAAAAAAAAACGGAAAACACAGTTTTATTACATAATTTCTGAACAACAGCATCTGCTAGTTTCATGCCTTTCCAAACAAAAATAAATTAAAACTTATGTCATAAAGTTGCCCTTTCGGATTTTATAACAGCCTTAAGAATAAAAAAAACTCAAGATATGAAGTCAAATAAGAGGACATTGAAAAATTAGGTGCTAGCGAAGCACCTGTTTACTTTAACTAAAATATGCAATAAGATATTTAAATCGTCTATTGCATAATCGAATCCACTATTTAGGTCTGACAAAAAAATGGGTAAAAATCAAGATACGGTTCGCGTGAGACATAACAGAAAAAAGTCTTATAAAAATGCCTAAAAATATATATTATTAATTTTTAGTTTAGACATAAAAGTAATACGTATTATAAAATAGCTTAGAAAAAAATCCTGTGTATTAAGTCTGATGGCTGTTTAAATGCTTTAGTGGATGACAACTTTTATAAATCTACTTTCCACTTTAAGATCAATGTTTTCAGTAGTCTAAAAAGCTGGTAAATAGGTATTTCTGTCTATTTTACTGTTTCCTTTTTTTTTTTTACATGGCAGTTTCTGAGGAGAAGTGTCAAATGACAATACACAATACTTCTTGAAACGTGTAAAGACCCTACTTCTAAATTGAAATCATTCCAGGAATTTTTTATAAAAAGCTTTACTTTCAATAACAGATAATAATTGTTCATGTAGTGTTTGTTCTAACAGAAAAATCAGATATCTCAGGTTGCAAATATTTTAAAGAAATTATTTTGAATAGCCATGGAAAAGATATTATATAAATGAAACTACACCATATATTTATTTATAGTACTAGTAATCAAAAGATAGCTAGTTTATTAAGATTTTCAAGGTATTAATGTTTCACTATGTAAAGCATTTTATTCATGGAACATAAGACATAGCTTTTACTAAAAATGTTTAAATTTTAAATAATTTCAATTTTCTACACAATTGATTGTAATTATTTAATTTAAATTATTTTTAAATGAAGTTATGCTACTTATATATCCAACAATGTTTATTTTTATCAATAAATATGCATGTATATGTAATAGGAAAATATATTAAAAAAAACCCGGTTTAAACCAAAAAAACCAGGTTTAAACAAAAAAAAAAACCGGGTTTTTTACCAACCCTGATCCCATGATAGGTAATGATTCTAGGTTGCCATAGTGATGACGTCCTATTTGAGATGGAGTCCTATTATTTCCGTATCACTGAATTTAATATATATAATGGTAATAAATTTTGTATCCACGCATTCTTGCATAAGAGTGCAACAGCTATTGCACCAAAATCTGAATATTTATAAAATTAGTTATAGGACGAATGCACCTCATTTGCCACGTTTGACGTACAATTTCCGACTTGTTTTTCTCTTTTTAATAATAATAACTCATTTAAAATTTAAAATATAGAACTATATGGTGAAAATTTCCGATTAAGACCCTATTAATTTTTCCACGCATTAAACTTCATTTGCATTACAGATGTTCAAATGTTATAACTGGATTTGATTTTTAATATTAACATGCTAATAATTGCCTTGAAGTTGGGTAATTAGTTTTTGCTGCGTTAATACCGTAATGAAGGTGAAACTACTTTTACAGATTGTTGAATTTGGAAAACAAACATAACGACCATAATCGATAGATGTAGAATATGGTGTTAAATTGATTTTCTATATGCATTTGTGAAATAGTAGGATATATATGAATATTTATAGCACATATTGTTTACCAATTTTCATTTCAAATTGCGCTGAAAATAAAGTATAAAAACACAGGTTGTTTTATACAAGATTTTTATATTTATGTAGGTTAAAGTATTGAATTAAGAAATTAATAACGAATTATAAATTACATAGTAGTAACCAAATATTTGTGTGATTGCTTACATTCAATACCAGCTGTAAATGATCCGCAAAACTTTTGTAACATTCTTTCATTGCCTTTTTAAAAAGGGATTTTAATAAAAAGATAATAAAATTAAAAATTATATTAAATATTAAATATTAATATTATTTTATTTTATCAATCATTATTACTAAATACACAATATGAACTTTAAAAAGCTCAGCGTTTTACTTAAAAGGCGACGAAAACAATAAAATAGATGTTACAAGTTATAAATATACATTTTATTTAAAATTTCTTAATACTTTCGGCCTGCAATTTTCCAAGGCCATCGTCAGAGAATATTATCATCATTATTATTATTATTAATTGCTCTTCCATTCATAAAAAAGATAATAAAATTAAAAATTATATTAAATATTTATATTATATTATTTTATTAACCATTATTATTAAATACACAGTATGAACTTTAAAAAGCTCAGCGTTTTACTGAAAAAGCGACGAAAACAATAAAATAGATGTTACAAGCAGGGCTTAATTTCTAAGAAAAAAAAGTACCGGAGCCCTAATATTATGTGGTACCGGTACTACAACTGTACCGTCCCCCCCCCCCCCCCCCCCTAGTCACTCCAATCTGTATATTTATATTTCGTACATTATTTGCAAAATTTAAAGCATTTTTTTTTCTTTAGAAAAATAATAAATTAAAAAAATACATATCATAATATACTTAGCTGTCAACTAATCCACTTTTTTAGTTATCACTCTTTCCGAATAGTAATCTTTGCCTAGTTTTAATGCTAATTAATTGCAGAATTCAGCGATTAAATAGGATAAGGATTATGATTCGGAAATAGTGTTAACATAAAAAAGGGATAGTTCGTAGATATGCATTTTTTCATAAAAATGCATAGCTACGAATTGCACTGGGCTCCGGAGCCCTGTATTTATGAGCTCCGGTGAATTCCGACCAATTATACATAGAATGACACTAAGTGTATAACGCTTCCGGGGTTGAACTCATCCTTTTCCTGATAATCCAAACGCGGCCACGTTAGGCTTAAGCATTCTGATGCAGTATTTGCCGACTACCTTATGGAATCTGGGTATCTATTCGTTGTGTAACATATTCTTCTTCAATTTTTCTCAAACCTTCAAAAATTATACAATTATAATGCTTTAAGATCTAATTTAAAAATAACCAGATACCAACAACAGGGTTCCGATGTATACAAGCGATTACCGTTGCCATTCATAAGCACAAATTACAAATCCAAAAACAAATGAATGACTCTTTCAGCTATTCATTAAATGCTCTTAAAATATTTTGCAAAAGCATATTAATATTTTGAAATGCGTTTTTCACTTTTGTTTACATTTATTTACAGTTTGAATTCAGTATACACGGTTAAAAATATCGCGAAAAAATACCTCTGTTTTTCAAGGCTATCTATTTTCTGACCAATGAGAACGCTTCATGCTGTTCAGTGAATATAGCTATATTCTGTAATTCATTCCCGTGAATTATTTTGTACCGGATTAACGTTTCCTTTCTAAAAACAAACGTATTTCAAATTATTTAAAGGCTTTATTATGGTTTTACAAATATTTTAAGAGCAAAATCGGATGTCGACCGTATTTTTTAATGATTCGTTCAAATGAGTCATTCAATTGCTTCTGGATTTGGATTGTGTTGTATATGTGGCATCACGAGTGAATGTTGATTTGATTTTCAATCTTAAAACGTTGAGTAAAACGTGCTTTCTTTTCCGCAAAAGTTGCATTTTTAGACAGATTATTCAAAATAAATTAGCATTTAAGAGATTACATTCAATTATCTAATATTCTGCTGCAATAACTTCAGTTAAAATTAGATTGGTAGCTTTATCTATCCCTATATGAAAGTAAACAAACGATTCATTCGTCTTGAACTTTTAAAATATTAAAACAAACGTTTATATGCTCTGTTGCGCCATCTGTCGGTAGTTTAAAAAAAAGAAATTTTCTTTTTAAAATGTTTTTTGAATTCTGAAGACATTGGGGGGAAAATGAATATTTCTTATAAAATGAAATTAGAATATCAGAAATATGCAATGCCGTATATATATCAATACATTATTATAATAAATAAATTTTTGTATTTTGTAGGGAAAATAAATTTGTAATTTAATAACAGAATTTGTGAAAATAAATTGCTAATGTAATTAAGAGTTGCAATTTACTTATGTGATAAAAGATGATTTTTAATTATCAAAATTTATTACAGGTTTCTTTTATGCATGTTTAAAAAAAATCGGGATTTTCTCTGTTCAACTTTTTAAAATTTAAGTTATATAATTATTATTTTGGCAGTTAATAAAAACAAATAAACTTTCTGTTGGAATTGCCTTTCATTTTACCCCATACCATCAGATAAAATAGTTAATTGACAATATGTTTTAAAATAGCATTATTAGTACTAATTTGAATGTTTTTGTGAAATATTTCTTCAAATTTTGTGAGTGAAGTTCATTTGCATACTTTATGTCAGTATTTTACCAATTCAATTAATAATTTTCTTGCAAATTAAGTTTAAATGAAAAATGGGCTGTTTTTACTTTACCCCACCCCACCCTATCAGTCAGACAAGACAAAATTTATTACTCCACAATTCTTTTTATAATGCAATGCTATATAATTTTTTTGAAAATGCAAACACGTCATTCTGACGGGCTATATTCTAGTATTTGAATATTTTCTAAAAATAGAGAAGTACCGGAGCTGGGCTCCGGCGCAAATTAAGCCCTGCTTTTAAGTGAAACGCAAGTTTTTAAAAGTTCATTATGATTTTATTTACATTATTACTGTTAAATTTCTTAATTTAGTAGTAATAATGTTTTCCTTACATGTTTCTATTTCAAAATTAATTGTTTTAAAATTAATATAATTTTATATAAATATGCATATACAGGTGCGACCTATGCAATATATTGCCTCATTTGGAAGATTATCTCGTAATTGACATTTTTTGTTTCTTGATTTCAGTACTGCTTTTACAGTTTTATTCGTAACAGAAAAATGAGAGAGAATGTATTTGAGAATGTATTTCAAAAATATTTGGGAGGAGAAAATGGCGACAGCTATGGATACGTTGTCATTACGTACCTCACAGTTTAGAATCCTATCTTTCGACATAAAAGCTGAAATTGTGAGGTATATAAGTTGCGTTGGCGGGTTACGTATATTTTCCGGATGATATAAATCGAGAACACGCTGACATTTTTTCCCTTTTATGATCTCACCCTCTGATTTTTATTTTCTTTCTTTTTCTTTCTCTCTTTCTTTTGCTTTAGAGGCTAGCAGCTCTTTTTTTACGATTTGTATATATTTTTTCTTTTTGCGTATTTTTTTTTTCAGTGATAAAGTTCTAGATCTGTCAGAATAAAATTTTAATCTCAGGAAATAAATGTGACACAACAAAAACTGACGATGCTATTACTGTTATCTTTTTTAGATCGCAATGCAGTTTTTATACGTATGGCTTTATTTTACTGTTTTTTAAAAAGAAAAATGATCTTTAAATGAAACTATAACATAAAGTATCTTCTACTTAAAGCTCATGTATCATACTTTACGCTGCATCAAAGTGTATAAGCAATTTCTAAGAAAATTTTAGAAACAAAATGAAGGAACGTGTCACATTTCATTTATAAATTTAAAAAAAAAAGTGAAATTTTTTAGAAATTAAAATTAGTGACAATTCACACAAATAATTAATTTCCCTGAGAATTAAAGTAATAAATATTCATAAAATTCATTTTAAGTTAAAATGAAACACTTAAACAAAATAGTTAATTTTTTTCCGAGTGAAATTAACTTTATGCCTTCCAGTTTTTCTTTATATTTATGAAAAAAATTTAAAATTTAAAAAAATTGTTTAAAGTTTGATGTTTTCTAAAAGAAAAACTTATTTTACAAATTTTTCATTTTTGAGTAAAGGAAAGAATAAATATTTTTTGTCTTCGAGATTTATAAAAATAATTCTTTTGAAAAATATAATAATAATAATAATAATAATAATAATAATAATAATAAACGCCTTTCTGTGAGTGCCTTTATTTTCTCTCAAAATTCTAAAATACCTCAGCTAATTCAAAGAATATACAATTGAAAAACACTATACAAAATGTCGCAATTTTATCTTCCACAGAAATTTGGCTATAAGAATTTAAATATAACAAATCTAGAAAAAATACATTTATAGATAAATGCATTTGCATCCTAGAAGAAGGTGCGAAAGCTACCGACAGTACAGTATAAAACGAGACACATTATTTAATCTATTTATTATACTTAACACGCGTTTTGCGTCATTTTCTTCTAGTTGATCTAGCAATATTTTAAGCTAAGAAGAGTAAACACGTGATCTTTACGTTTTACCACCTTATTTATAAATTTTGTATTTTTATTGGAAATGTACACATTTGTTTGTGATGTCTTAAGGCGTATAGAGGCATACATTTTGGGCGTTTTGTGGAGTTCGGTTAAAAAAATTATATATTTTACCATTCTTTTTTTTTATTATTATTATCATTACTGATATTTTGAAACTATGCAAAATATTTTTGAAAAAAAAAATTAAATAACTTATAAGCTGGTAAAGCTGGGAGTAAAATAAAGGAAAATTTTTAAAATAGTAAAAAAATAGTAATTTTGATACAAAAATGGTAGGGGTGATCAGTGTTGCCAGTGGGCTACTTTTTTTAAATTCAGATTTTTTGATTGGCACCACTTTTCTGAAATCGTAAAATTCCTCTTGTTTTCGCCCAAATTAATATGTCATTAAATAAGGCGAATTTTACCATTTCAAAAAACTGGTGCCAATCAAGAAATCTGAAATTAAAAAAAAAAAAGTAGCCCACTGGCGACACTGGGGCGATAGAAGTTTATACATTGAAGGTTGGTACAAAATTGGAAGTAAATCGGTTAGATAGAACTTGAGATATCATGTCAACCATGTTGAAAAAAGTAGTTTTGAGAAAGACGCAGTAATGTAGTGTCGTGAGAAAAATAAATGCGCAGATGTCGAGCATAGTGCTGATTTAAATGATGTACACATGGCTCCATTGGTGATGAGTCAAGCCGTCGTTACAACACCGAAAATGGTCGAGTAGTCGGGCATTGTCCATCGCCTATTGTCCAATTTGCTCCTGCATGACGAGCTTAGTTGCTGCTTCACTAAAATAGCTATAACTCCGTAAATTATTGGAATTTTAAATTTTTCTCTCATGGATACATTCTTAAAGGTCTAAACTTTAAAAATATGCGCAAAAAGAAAAAAAAATGATTTTTTCAAAATTTTTGACAAAATATCCCCTTAATAGAAGTAAACAGTGATATTTTTGTTAAAAAAAAAATACAAATTAGTTATCAAAACTTATTCTAAAACCGTTATTCGGAAAACTGGAAACGTGCAGTTATTAATTTTCTTCGCTTATTATTTTTATTTTCGGAATGCAGCTGATTGTATACCAGGTGTGTTTTTACCATCACGAAACGCCCGCGCTTTATATTTCACGGCTCGTCCCAACTGTAAGGGACAAGCAGGTGTGTGGAAATCCAATTCATTTTCATTTATGGCTTGATACATCGTGATGAACAGTCATTATTTCAGTCATCATAGCATCATTGATCAATATCGGCATCACGTCGTGATAGCGTCAATTTCTTGCAACGCGTTGTTTCCCTTATAAAGTGGTTACGGTACTTCATCCGAAATAACTGCTGAATTATGCATTCGAGCCAACGGATTTTTTTTTTTTTTTTTTTTTTTTTTGCCAGTTTTAGAATACACGAAAAGGCTGTATTTGATCTTTTCCGAGATTAGAAAATATTTCCTTTTCGGTACCATTTTCAGTAATGATGAGAAACTCTCCTAAGCTTCTTTTATACAATTATTCGATGTTTTTATTAGTTTAATGTTATCCACACCTCTTGAGTCTAAAAAAAATTTCCCACCTCTTTTTCTCATCTGAGAGTTTAGGATTGCCAGATAGGAAGATTGTTAAAAGAAAAAATATAAAGATAAGGGTATGCACGCAGTCGTTGGATTATAGCGTATTCCATAATCATGAGCTATAATTTTGGAGAGGTACAGTCGTGGAAAAAAAAAGTAAACATCCCCTACTAACTCCTCAACAAATTATCGTAGACGAAAGTTACTGGTACCGAACGATTGGAAATAAAGTCAACTTTTAAATGACGTATATAAAATTTTGCTTAGGGGGCCATCTACATATTAAAACGAATCCAAACTTCATTTTTTTCAATGGCAATACCCAATTTTAACGAGATATTTCACATGTTTGGTTCAAACTATGCCTAGACACGAAATTTCAATGATACTAATATACCCAAACATAAATACGTTGAATTTGCAATTTTTATAATTTTCTGATATGAATTATGAAATTAATATTAAAAAAAAATATGAATTGCAACCTACAATTTTTTTGATGGATTCAGATTTATTAAGTCCAGCTTTATGGAAATCCAAAATTTCACATTTTTCTTCCAAGTAGTTTTCAAATTATGCTTAAAAACGGCAAAATGATGATTTAAGGGGCCGTCTATAATAGAAGTGACTAAATATTTTGAAATTTCTTATGCTATTTAGTCCAGGCATAGGCAATAGGGAATTTTACCTAGCAAAATTGATGGTAGTTCTGGAAATTGGCTTTCTTTATGTTTTTTGGGTCGCTGAATCCGAATTTGTAACTTCCCACCAAAATTTCCCCCGGCAACCCCCCCCCCCCCAAGAAAAAAGGTTTTTATTAAAAAATCAATTTTTTATTGTTTTAGGGGAAAAGTATCTAAAAATTCAGAAAGTAGACAAAATTTGCAACAAATTAGATATATGACATTATGACTTAGGATGAAGGGGAAGGGGTTGATCTGCCTCGGAACATGCGCGCGGTGCTGCGTGGACTAAGTTACGCAATTCCACTTAACCACTCACACGTTTACATTAGCCCTTCCATCTCCCCTCCGAACTTTCCTTATAAGGTTTACTTTAAGTTTTTTGGGTCGCTGAATCCGAATTTTTAACTTATCCCCAAAATCCCCCCCCCACCCCCCACCCCCCCAAAAAAAATAGTTGTTATTAACTTATTGTTTTAGAGGGAAAGCATTACGAAATTCAGAAACTAGACAAAATTTGCAACAAATAGGATATATGACATTATGACGTAGGATAAACGGGGAGAGAGAGAGCTGCCTCGGAACATTCCCCGCGCGCTTTTCTCAAAAACCAATTTTTTTCAAAAAATCAATTTTTTGGGGGGTTGCCGTGTGAAATTTTGGTGGGAAGTTACAAATTCGGATTCAGCGACCCAAAAAACATAAAGTGAGTCGAAATCCAGAACTAGTATTAATTTTTCCAGGTAAAATTCCCTATTGTCTGGACTTCATAACTTAGTGCACGTAGCGCCGCAGTGCATGTTCAGAGGCAGCCCTCCCCCTCCCCGTTCATCCTACGTCATAATGTCATGTATCCTATTTGTTGCAAATTTTGTCTAGTTTCTGAATTTCGTAATGCTTTTCCCCTAAAACAATAAGAAATTTAAGTTAAAAACAACTATTTGGGGGGGAGGGGGTTTCGGGGGGGGGGGGGGGGGAGTTAAAAATTTGGATTCAGCGACCCAAAAAACTTAAAGTAAACCTTATAGAGAAAGTTCGGAGAGAAGATGGGGAGGCGAATGTAAACGTGTGAGTGGTTAAGTGGAATTGCGCAACTTAGTTCACGCAGCACCGCGCATGTTCCGAGGCAGATCCCCCGTTCCCCTTCATCCTAAGTCATAATGTCATATATCTATGTTAGGCGTAATTTACTTATTTTTAAGAAATTTTCATTTTAAAATATATTATTTGTACACAGCACGCGCCCCCTCCCCCCATTTTTTTGTATATCATTAATAGCTTAGTTCTAGTCAAAATTTTTCATTGTACACTTTCTTTATTTTTAAGAGTTCAGTTTAAAGTCAGTTGTGTTTTCTAAAATTAATAAAAATAAATAAATAAATAAAAGTAATTTAATAAATTAAGCACCCTTTCTTTTTATTAATTTCTCGTACTTAAATTATGTTACAACATGTAAATGTTGTTATTCAAAAACATTCCTCTATTTTTCTGTAAATAAAACCTTTTCTTTTGGGATACTCTCTCACAAAAAAAAAAAAAAAAAAAAAAAAAAAAAAAATCTCCCTTTTCTCTCTTTTACTAGCAAACGTGGGGTAAATGGTCAGCTGTGTTCAGAAATAATTGGGACCACACACGTTTACATTTTAAACACAGGATTATTGTGTGGGAATGCTATTTTTCTCATAGCATACCAGCCCCTTTTACAATGCAGTTTTATGACTTTGTTTACGAAAAACAATTTTTTAAGCAGGTGCAAGTATTGCCTGGGCTTCTGAGATTTGAGTTCACGTGATCTCCCCGTGGTTAGAGGGACATAGCAACGAGATGTTCTTGGCATTAGGTAGGGAAATTGACCAATGAAAACAGTTTTCGCCTCCACCCTTTATTGCTTCCTGGGAAGTAACGCGGGAAGAATTGAGGGGACGCGAGAAGCGAGCGCGTGGTTTATTGGTCGTGTAGCGTTTTTTTTAGAGGGGTCCTGAGTGCAGTAAGATGTGAAACAACATAAAATTTGGAGGGGCCAAAGGGGCCCGGGAAACCCCCCCCTTTTTTTGTCGAGGCATGAAACAATTTTTATTAAGGATTCGCTTTTGAGACCTAGGAGAGAGAAGATCAACTCTTGCGAGTAAAGAGTATGAATTGAATTGTAAGTGCTTTTCGCTTTTTTTTAAAATGAACGGTAAGCGAGCGCGGCTTTAGAAGGTGCATCTTTCGACTGTACTGGTAAGCTGGATATACCTGGCTGCTGACCGAGCATCGGACAAGTAAAAAGATGCCCTGATATCAGATTCTGTGAAATAGAGATCCAAGATAAATCGTGAGCATGCGAAGCAAGACGTTAGCGTCCGCTCCCTTTTTTGCTAAACATTGACTTATCCTAGAAATATATCACGGAGGATGCCGGCTAGTTTAAAGTTGAAGCAAAACAATTCCAGCTACTTCCACGGAGAGCGAGATTGGCTCCTGACTTCAAATTCCAAAACGATTTCCTAACTCATCGGGTAAAGCTGCGTACCGAAGGAAGTGTGTGGGGTGTAGCCCACCCCCTGAAACTATTTTCAAGATAAGGAGTTTTTTCTACTACAAAAAAAAAAAAAAAAAAAAAAAAAAAAAAAACACTGCCAGTTAAGATATGGTCGTCAAAGAAAAGTCATCTAAAAAATTGTGTTTAAGATAACTATGTTAAAAGAAAATAGAATAATTTGTGGTGTACCATGTCGGAAACCTACTATGGATTACATTGGGTATGTTAAGTTTTTTTTCTCTTGTTCCATTATAACGTAATGATTGATTATCTTTGTTTTAAAAGTTGCAATCTATATAATTGAAGCCAGAAAAATGTCAACATGATAAAAATCTGTCCTATTAATGTTAGAATATTTACAATATCATTTGTTAATTGTGTTAACTTGAGAAATAAGTTTTGAAACACCTGTATGTATAAGAGTTTAAACTCCCTATGAAGAATTAAATTTAATTTTAATCTTATTCTCTTGACTTGTATCTATTTTCGCACTGCTAAAAGTATTCTTCAATAAAGTAACTTCACTAGGTTTAAATAAGTAAATATACTTTAAAAAAACAGAAATAATGAGAATAAATGTTTCAGTTCAAATTAACCCAAGAAGAAGTAGAAATGGTCTGTTTCTCTAAAATTAATTATATATTAATTTAAAAATAAAGATTTTAAAGTAATCATTAATAAATTGATGAATATAGAGAATATGAACAGTGTTTCTTCTAGTTTTTTATTGTAATGAAGGTAAACAGCTTAAGTTAACTAAAATTTTCAATTTTACACACCTTTACAATTTAATGAATTTAGCCACATTACGATCACAGCCCATAGAGTTAGATTCTTTTTATGTATGACTTTGAAGCTTGTTTTCATATCTCAGCTCTTGACTTTTAACTTATTCAAAATTCTTAAATTAATCTACCTTTTCAGTTCACTCATATTCCTTTAAGTAATTTGTCTTGCGGTATAATTAAATTTCATTTAATTAATTATATTCATCTCTTTTTAAGTGATTTTCTCTGGTCATGCATGAATATTCTGACTCTATGACAATTGTTGGGGTTGATCTGAGCAGATAAATTGAGAACCCTGTATTTGCTTTAGTATTTTGTTGCAGTTTTAAAATTCTTTAAGTGTGGCATTGATATCTTAGTGTTAAAGTTTTCTTTTACAGTAATTCTGTAATTCAGCTAGAAGTTATTGTTATGATTTTATATACAGGATTCAATCTAGGTGGAAATTTAACTGCTCAGAGAAAAAAAAAACCCATAACAAGAATGGTGCCATGTTATTAAAGGCCTGGTTATTGTATTGAATTTATGTGTGATTTTATATATTACAGTATTTGGTTGGGAATTAACTGTTTGACTGAATTTAGAACTCTATACTTTACAAATTTTCAATGTTTTCCTCTCGCAAAATTCCAGAATTGTCCTTTTTTCTTGTGCGGGTGTGATTTAAAAGTTTAGGTAGTTCATTTTTATTGGTAATTGCCATTCAGTTAGTATACACATTTTGTACAGAGTTCATGCGAGTGATAATTCAGTCATTCATTTACCAAAAATTTAGGGGCAAGCTGGACAATAGGTATATATATATATATGTGTGTGTTTTTTCATATGTTGTGTATTATAATATATATGTATAAGTGTATGCTCCAAGGTGTGAGGTTTCTAAGTATATGCCCCCCCCCCCTAAGAAGTTTTTCTTTTCTCAAATACTAATTTTTCTGTCATACTTTACATAATTTTATTTTTGTGTAAGTGTTTTAATTGTAATGTGCCCTTGTGTACCGGGTATAATTCTTAAATCTGCATAGGGACGTAATTTTAGTTTACAGTTTAACTTTTATTTCTGTCTAACGTTAAGATTATATATAAAGATTTAATTATGGCAGATGAAGCTACAAAAGAACTTGCACTTGTACAAAAGAAAACGGCCTTAGTCGACAACCTTTCAAGCATCCCCCCTTTTAATGGTGAATCAACAGTTTCATGTTCTGACTTTCTTGAAAAGTGGGAGGAATTAGCAGATTTTTTCGGCTGGGATGAGGGGGAGAAAAAGTTTGCTTTATTAAGCAGAGTTTCGGGAACAGCTGCTAAACTATTGAAACTGCATAAGGGTAAGGATAGTGCAGAACTGGTTAAAATTATTAAAGAGAGGTACATTCATCAGGAAACCCCAGATGTAGCTTTAGCTAAATTTTTAAATTTTAAGCAAACACCTGCTATGTCTGTTCAAGAATTTTTTGACAGGGCTTCTGATCTTTCCCTAAGGGCTCTTGTTATGGATGGGGTATCATCAACAATAGCGCAGCAAAGTAGAGATGCAATGCTACACTCCATGCTGCTGGGAAATTTATTGCCAGAAATCAGGAAGGGGGTAATTTCAAAAGACCCAAAAACACCTGCTGAAATTTTAGCTTATGCCCGATTGGAGGAAAAAGCTTGTAGGAGTGTTAACCCCTTATACTCCCACGATTTGGCACAGGCAACTCAACCGCAACCTATCAATATAGCTTGCGCGGCTACTCAAGCTAAAAAACCGAATGTAAACAATCAGAAGCAGGAAATTGAGGAGCTAAGACAACAATTACAATTGTTAACTGCGAAAATTGATAGTTTAGTGGAGAAAACAGATAATGACAGAAGGTTGTGGAACCCAGAACAAACAAATTTTTCAAATTTTTCTTGCTATACGTGTGGGGGTCTCAACCATTTTGCTCGAGATTGCTCCCAAAACCCCAGAAACCAGTTTTGGAGAGGTAACAATAGGAGTTATCAGGGTCGTAGGGGTATGTCTGGATACCAACAGCCTCAAAGAGGTAGAGGGTATGATAACTCTCAAATAGGGAATAATTATAGAGGTAGAGGGCAATATACAAGAGGTAGAGGTGGCGACAACAATGTCCCACAACAGGAAACGGGCCAAAATAATGTAACTCAGGAAAATAAAGGTTTAAACGAGTAGGGGCTGAGTCAGAATCAGTCGGACTGACTCATGATAGGCCTAACGACATTCCTCCCTCTGTATATAATGTTTTTTCCCTGTCTGTTTACAATTTGCCTACAATGAAAATTTTTATAAATAATATTTTTTTAAATGTGTTATGTGATACTGGCTCAGGAATTAATCTGATATCCAGGCAAGGCCTTAATCTTATTCCATTTGCAAATACCACTCCATGCAATACCCCGATTTTAACGGTAACAGGTGAAAAGGTTCCACTTACAGAAAAAATAGATTTAAACTTTAAGTTCAATGATGTAAACTGTCAGGCAGAATTTTTCGTGGTACCAGGAAAATTAGCTAATGAATTTGTTGCCATTTTGGGTATGCCCTTTTTAAGTAAATATAGTGCCATTATTAATTGTCAACAAAAATCCATTATCTTGAATGTAAACGAGCAGACTTTGTGTAAAAATAGTGTGCAAAACTCCCTCCCTTCCCCACTGGTTGACAGCAAATGTGAATATAGTAAAATAAACAATGTCAATTTTTACAAAACTGAATCTGTAGCATGTCAAACAAATTTCCCAAAGGAGAATTTTTTTAAACATAAAGCTTCTGGGGAAACTCTGAACAACATGGAGTATAATCATAAAGATGAACTAGAATTAAAAGCAGATAAGGAAGATAGGAAAGTACAGGTTAGGGAGAAAAACATTAATGAAATGAGTAAAGCTGTAATTGGTGATAATTGTCAAAGCAATGTAAATAAAGATGAATGCTCTGTTGTTCAGGATCTCTCAGAGATAAATTCAAATGTAGAAAATTCCCTAAATATGAATGAGATTTTTAATGTAGGGGATAATGTAAATAATAATAAACTGTATGTAGGGTGTATAAGTAGTATTAGTAACAGTAATGATGTAAATAGTAATATAGGTTGCAACAATTCGAATGAAAATGAGATAAGTGTTAATGTAAATATTCATAATGTAAATACTAACGTAAGCTCAGATATAATGAATGAGGAGGAGGGAAAAAGTAAAAATAGGGAAATGCAAAGTGTTTATCCTGTCTGCCAGGTCAATGTAACTAATAGTGAAGTTGCACATTTGAGTGAAACAAGTACCGATACATGTAAGGAGGACAAAAATTCAAAAAATCATGAGATTAGTTTTGCGGTACTCACCAGTGTAATAACTATACCTCCCCATTCTAAAGTTATAGCAAAAGTTAAATGTTCAAGAGATAATTTTATTCAAAGTAAAGATAATGTGATTTTGGAACCTCTGGTACAGAAAGTCTGTAATAGTGTATTATCGTCTAGAAGTGTCTGTTCTCAGGAACGTGGGCTGTACATATCTTTTGCAAATTTTTCGGATGATAGTGTAACTTTTAAAAAGGGAATGAGGGTTGCCAAAGTTCGAAAGTGTATCGATGATTCTGATTGTGACTATGATAAATGTAATTTTGCTTTTAATGTAAATACACCCGCCCCAGGTGATGATTTTGACCATGCTGACCTGACATGGAGCACAGATATCAATCTTGATCATTTAGAATCCCCCCTCAAACTTAAGATGCAAGAATTTTTAGATAAGAATAAAGATGTGTTTGCAGCTTCAGTTTTAGACTTACCAGGCTGTGACACTATCCCCAATGTAATTAATTTAACCTCAGATAAACCCGTAAAATGTAAAGCATATAGAGTCCCACATAAGCTTAGAGAAGAGTTAGAAAGTCAACTTGATATCCTTTTAAAAGCTGAAATTATAGCCCCCTCTATGTCTGAATTCGCCTCCCCTGTACTTTTAGTTAAGAAAGCGGATGGTTCTTATAGATTGGCGGTCGATTTCAGAGCCCTTAATAAAAACTTAGTTAAGGATGCTTATCCCATCCCGAATATAACAGATTCGGTTGATGCACTTTCTGGGTCAAATTTTTTTTCAACCCTTGATTTAACGAGTGGTTTTTTCCAGCAAGTTGTGCGTCCTGAGGATAGACACAAAACAGCAATAATCACCCATAAAGGACTCTTTGAGTGGGCCAGGAATTGCTTCGGATTATCGACATCTGGCAATTCTTTTCAAAGATTAATGAATGCTATTTTTGGTGACTTAGGAAATTTAGGTATCCTAGTTTATATCGACGATATTGTGATTGCTTCGAAAGATGTAGAGTCCCACCTTGAAAAATTAAATTTAGTGTTCAGTAGACTTCGCCAACATAAGTTAAAGTTAAAACCTAGTAAATGTTTTTTCTTATCTGATACAATTCAATATCTTGGTTTTGAGATTAAAAAAGGTAAAGTTGCACCAATCAATAAAAATATTGAAATAATTAAAGATTTCCAACCACCTAAAACTCGTAAGGCAGTTAGATCCTTTATTGGTACAATATCATTTTATAGGAGATTCATTCCCGATTTTTCAAAAAGAGCCAAAAATTTAATTTTACTAACTAAAGATAATGGTCGTTTTGTTTGGAATCAGGAAGCAGAGGCAGAATTTGAAGATTTAAAAAATGCTTTGATATCTAAACCTTGTTTAAACCTCCCTGATTTTAATAAGGAATTTCATTTATATACGGACGCTAGTGGCTCAGCTCTTGGAGCAGTATTGTCGCAATTTGATGATAACAACTGTTTACATCCTGTCGCCTTTGCCAGTAGAAAATTAAAAGACCCTGAGACGAGGTATTCGACCACGGAGCGTGAATTACTGGCTCTAGTATGGGCTACTTCACATTTTAAGTGTTACTTAGCTAACACACACTTCTTTATTTATACAGATCATGCCCCACTTACATATATGCTCAAAATTCAAGACCCAACATCCCGAATTGCGAAATGGGTTTGCACTCTTGCAGATTTTACCTTTACGATTAAATTTATTAAAGGTCGTTGTAACAGTGTAGCTGATTTCTTATCAAGGTATGTAAATGAGAATGATTTTTCTGAAAATGTGACCAGCTGCAATTTTTGTATTCAAGTGGAAAAAGGAAATATGTTTATGCCACAATCTGATTTATTAGAGAAAATCAGGGAATTGCAAAAATCAGATAAAAAGTGTATACAGATTGCTCAAAAATTAGACCAAGGGGTGGAAATTGCACCCAAGTATATGCGATTTTTCTTCCAAGATGATCTTTTAGTGGGCGAGGACACTAGAGATTCTCTTGTGCTGAATAAATTGCCCAGACTTGTGGTACCAAGAGAACTTATCCCCCAGGTGTTTGCACTAACTCACGATTCTCTAGCTGCTTGTCATCAAGCCTTCCAGAAAACCATTGATCGCATTCGCGAAAATTTTTACTGGCCAGGCATGTCCGCTGATGTCAAACATCTAGTAGAGTCCTGCATTAGTTGCCAACAGAGACGTGCACACAAGGCAAAACATCTCGCCCCATTGCAAAGAATGCCTACCCCTGAATTCCCACTCTCAAAGGTAAATTTGGACATCTTGGGTCCCTTGCCCCAGACTTTTTCGGGAAATAAGTTTATTGTTGCATATATTGATGCGTTTTCAAAATGGCCTGAAGCATACGCAGTATCCGATATCACTTCAGATATGATAGCTGATACCCTTGCTGACTTCGTGTCAAGATATGGAGCACCTTCATATATCACAACTGACAAAGGAAAAAATTTAATATCAGAAGCTATAGAGAAAGTCTATAAGAAGTTTGGCACCAAACACATTCAGACAACCCCGTTTCATCCAAGCGGGAATGCACAAGTGGAGCGACAAAATCAGACATTGAAAAATGCCCTATGTCATATCGTCAACCAAAATCAAACAGACTGGGATACAAAACTCAAATTTGCTCTTTTAGCCCTCCGCACAGCAGTACACTCATCCACAAACTTAACCCCCGCTGCAGTAATGTTTGGAAGAAATCTTAACCTTCCGTATAAAATTTTTTCTACCCCTACAACTTTAAATTACAATGATACTCCTTCATATTGTGAACTCTTATTTCCTGCATTGAGAAAAGTATACACGGAAGTACACAGCAGTCTTGTTAAAGTTTCAGAAAAACAAGAGAAGTATCGTGAAAAAACTGCAGTGTGTAAAAATTTCAAAGTAGGGGATTCTGTCTGGTTATTCACACCGTCCGTAAAGCCAGGCCAGTCAAAAAAGCTCTCTAAATTTAATAATGGTCCTTACACTATAACTGAAAAATTAAGTGAAGTAAATTTTAAAATTGCTCTTCAATCTAACTTATCTAAAACGCAAGTTGTACATGTTGACAGACTAACGGAGTTTAAAAGCAGAAATCCCATTTTTGTACCAAAACAACAACAGCAGGATGTCGATTCTATATCGATTGAGTCCAGTCCGATTGTAACTGACGTCCCTTCGACAAGCAACTTCGATTTTCTTGCACCACGGAAGCGCAGGCGCGGACGTAACTTCGTCCCAGTTTTTTCGACCCCACGGAGCACGCCAGATACAGCAGACAGCGCAGAGCAATCGCCCTTAAGTTCAGCAGAGGCAGATAGCGAAAGTATGGCTCATCATTCTTCCCCCCCAGTTTCCAGCGATACGCATGAGGAAAATTCAGGCGACGTTCAGCTCTCAGATCCAGCACCGGGAGGGAATTCAGCTAATCAAGTTACGTCGGATTGTAATGCGGATGCATCGCGTACTTCGAATGTTAGTCACTTACAATCGATACCAACTAAATCGAATGCTGTCCCGACCAGTCAATATGGATTCCGTGAAAGGAGAGATAAGCCAAATTATAGAGTGTAGCAACTTTTTAAGCACTAATCTTTGCCTAGAATAGTTTTTATTTTAATATTTTTTTTGTATATATATATATATATGTTTAGCATTCTTTTAATGTTATTTTGTGCATTTTAGTACGTAATTAAATTTTTGAGGAACTTTAAACTTGTTTTGATTGTGTGTCCGGGTAACGGAAGTTTGTTGTCAATATACTAGATGTTTTCTAACTTAGTTATTATTATTTCTAGTGTGTATTTAGGTTATTTTAATATTAAAACGTACTCCGCACATACATTGTTTAATTTATTATGCATTTTTCCGAATTTTTAGCTGTATTTTCTGAACTTTGAAAATTTTCTGTACATTTTTAATGGAATTATGCATGCATCAAATTCTTCTTATTCGCTTTGTGTTTTATGTATATGCATTGTTTTTTAAGGTAATGGTTTAGCAAGGATAGGTATATTTTATTTATATACGTAATAAAGTACTTATGTATAAAATTTTGTATATTAGTGTGTAATTTTACTTGGTTTTCTAGGGTAGGTACTAGAATTGTTATTCTTTAGGGAATACACACTTTTAAATACTGTTTGAAATTACACAGATTAGTGTATCTGAGGTGTGAGTTAGTGTATAAGTATAGAAGTATACTATTTGTTTACAACTCAGGTGTATGTATTTCAAACATTTTTCTTGTTTTGAATTAAAGGGGTTTTAGTTCAAAATTTTCTAGTATGTAGGTTGGAACTGAGGTTTGTTTATCTAAATGTAAGTATTAAAATGTTTGGTGTGTATTTACATTAATTCATCTCATTTTAAATCTGTATACCGGTTTTTTTTTTAAATTTTTTTTTGTTGTTTTCTGCCTTCCCTTTTTCGATTTTGGGTGTAATTTTTCACCACCACAGTTGGTGTATCAAACTGTTTAATGTTTGTGGATATTTTAGCAAAATTTTGATAACCAAAGTTGGTATATAATTTTTACGTGTTCTTATCTGCAACACACATTGCGGCATACACTTACCAAATGCACAGTGGCCCTGTAAGTGCAGTTGTAAAACTCAGAAAGATCTTATGTGTTTCTAAAATTCAAACGAACAATTTTTCACCAGTCTGAAGAACTCTAATCCACATTTTTCCGAGTGATATGTATTTGTCAACAATATATACCTAATGTTAATTTTTTTTTGTCTCTGTTTATGTGTATTCTATTGTCCAGCTGTGCACTAGTGTATTGATTTTATGTTTTGTTTATATAACTGTGCATATATATATTTTGTGTCCATATCTGGCTGGCAGTGCTATAAGTCAAAATTAATCCCCCCGGAATAGGTAGTAAGTATATTGCTATACAAAGTTGGGGATATTTGGTTAGTGTTATTAGAGTGGAGTTCGGGTACGGTGTAACTAGAGTGAGCTCTAGTGGTAGTTCTCAAGTCGGCGATCTCATATACTAACTTTGCTCGCCATTGTCCAGAAATAAATTGCAGTCATGGTGATTTTCGTCTGTGAATTGTGTGTGGAAAAGTAGATAATTTTTATACGTAGTATAGGTATCTCAGTTTTTGTTTCTAACATTTACAATTTTGGACCTTTTGGGAAGTTTGCTGTAGTCAAACCACTGTTTCACATTTCCGGAGTGTGTTGCAGTAGTGGCGAATGTACAACGGGACTCTGATCTGTCTTTCGGGCTGAAGTTTAGTTTGTTTTGATGGTCAAAGATCCTTGAGTAGATTCACCGAGATTAAGTAAGTGACTCATTGGGACATGTACTGGGTTTTTTTTAATTTTTTCCTTTTGAAATTTTTGGCCTTGTGTTTCTTCTTTGACATTCAAAAAATAAATTTTTTTTTGTATTTCATTCAAAAAAAATTGATTTTTTTTCAACCGACGGGGAATCCTGTTAGGCGTAATTTACTTATTTTTAAGAAATTTTCATTTTAAAATATATTATTTGTACACAGCACGCGCCCCCTCCCCCCATTTTTTTGTATATCATTAATAGCTTAGTTCTAGTCAAAATTTTTCATTGTACACTTTCTTTATTTTTAAGAGTTCAGTTTAAAGTCAGTTGTGTTTTCTAAAATTAATAAAAATAAATAAATAAATAAAAGTAATTTAATAAATTAAGCACCCTTTCTTTTTATTAATTTCTCGTACTTAAATTATGTTACAACATGTAAATGTTGTTATTCAAAAACATTCCTCTATTTTTCTGTAAATAAAACCTTTTCTTTTGGGATACTCTATCACAAAAAAAAAAAAAAAAAAAAAATCTCCCTTTTCTCTCTTTTACTAGCAAACGTGGGGTAAATGGTCAGCTGTGTTCAGAAATAATTGGGACCACACACGTTTACATTTTAAACACAGGATTATTGTGTGGGAATGCTATTTTTCTCATAGCATACCAGCCCCTTTTACAATGCAGTTTTATGACTTTGTTTACGAAAAACAATTTTTTAAGCAGGTGCAAGTATTGCCTGGGCTTCTGAGATTTGAGTTCACGTGATCTCCCCGTGGTTAGAGGGACATAGCAACGAGATGTTCTTGGCATTAGGTAGGGAAATTGACCAATGAAAACAGTTTTCGCCTCCACCCTTTATTGCTTCCTGGGAAGTAACGCGGGAAGAATTGAGGGGACGCGAGAAGCGAGCGCGTGGTTTATTGGTCGTGTAGCGTTTTTTTTAGAGGGGTCCTGAGTGCAGTAAGATGTGAAACAACATAAAATTTGGAGGGGCCAAAGGGGCCCGGGAAACCCCCCCCTTTTTTTGTCGAGGCATGAAACAATTTTTATTAAGGATTCGCTTTTGAGACCTAGGAGAGAGAAGATCAACTCTTGCGAGTAAAGAGTATGAATTGAATTGTAAGTGCTTTTCGCTTTTTTTTAAAATGAACGGTAAGCGAGCGCGGCTTTAGAAGGTGCATCTTTCGACTGTACTGGTAAGCTGGATATACCTGGCTGCTGACCGAGCATCGGACAAGTAAAAAGATGCCCTGATATCAGATTCTGTGAAATAGAGATCCAAGATAAATCGTGAGCATGCGAAGCAAGACGTTAGCGTCCGCTCCCTTTTTTGCTAAACATTGACTTATCCTAGAAATATATCACGGAGGATGCCGGCTAGTTTAAAGTTGAAGCAAAACAATTCCAGCTACTTCCACGGAGAGCGAGATTGGCTCCTGACTTCAAATTCCAAAACGATTTCCTAACTCATCGGGTAAAGCTGCGTACCGAAGGAAGTGTGTGGGGTGTAGCCCACCCCCTGAAACTATTTTCAAGATAAGGAGTTTTTTCTACTACAAAAAAAAAAAAAAAAAAAAAAAAAAAACACTGCCAGTTAAGATATGGTCGTCAAAGAAAAGTCATCTAAAAAATTGTGTTTAAGATAACTATGTTAAAAGAAAATAGAATAATTTGTGGTGTACCATGTCGGAAACCTACTATGGATTACATTGGGTATGTTAAGTTTTTTTTCTCTTGTTCCATTATAACGTAATGATTGATTATCTTTGTTTTAAAAGTTGCAATCTATATAATTGAAGCCAGAAAAATGTCAACATGATAAAAATCTGTCCTATTAATGTTAGAATATTTACAATATCATTTGTTAATTGTGTTAACTTGAGAAATAAGTTTTGAAACACCTGTATGTATAAGAGTTTAAACTCCCTATGAAGAATTAAATTTAATTTTAATCTTATTCTCTTGACTTGTATCTATTTTCGCACTGCTAAAAGTATTCTTCAATAAAGTAACTTCACTAGGTTTAAATAAGTAAATATACTTTAAAAAAACAGAAATAATGAGAATAAATGTTTCAGTTCAAATTAACCCAAGAAGAAGTAGAAATGGTCTGTTTCTCTAAAATTAATTATATATTAATTTAAAAATAAAGATTTTAAAGTAATCATTAATAAATTGATGAATATAGAGAATATGAACAGTGTTTCTTCTAGTTTTTTATTGTAATGAAGGTAAACAGCTTAAGTTAACTAAAATTTTCAATTTTACACACCTTTACAATTTAATGAATTTAGCCACATTACGATCACAGCCCATAGAGTTAGATTCTTTTTATGTATGACTTTGAAGCTTGTTTTCATATCTCAGCTCTTGACTTTTAACTTATTCAAAATTCTTAAATTAATCTACCTTTTCAGTTCACTCATATTCCTTTAAGTAATTTGTCTTGCGGTATAATTAAATTTCATTTAATTAATTATATTCATCTCTTTTTAAGTGATTTTCTCTGGTCATGCATGAATATTCTGACTCTATGACAATTGTTGGGGTTGATCTGAGCAGATAAATTGAGAACCCTGTATTTGCTTTAGTATTTTGTTGCAGTTTTAAAATTCTTTAAGTGTGGCATTGATATCTTAGTGTTAAAGTTTTCTTTTACAGTAATTCTGTAATTCAGCTAGAAGTTATTGTTATGATTTTATATACAGGATTCAATCTAGGTGGAAATTTAACTGCTCAGAGAAAAAAAAAACCCATAACATCTAATTTGTTGCAAATTTTGTCTACTTTCTGAATTTCCAGATACTTTTTCACTAAAACAATAAAAAAATTGATTTTTTTAAATAAAAACCTTTCTTGGGGAGCATTTTACCAAAATTTGGGGGGGGGGGGGAGGGTTGCCGGGGAAAATTTTGGTGGGAAGTTAAAAATTCTGATTCAGCGACCCAAAAAACATATAGTAAGCCTTTTTCCAGAGCTACCATGAATTTTCTAGGTAGAGCCCCTATACAGTCTCTATTGCCTGGACTAATCCTGTAATCTAACAACCTTAATTGATTGCTTAAGGTGCCTTGATCAAGAAGGGAGCTCTCTCTCGGTTAACAATCGAGTACCGAACTTCAATTTAGATACAGCCCGCTCATTTTAATACGCTCGTTTTAAAATAATTAATTTCTCTGAAACTTATTGTACGAATTGCATAAAAATTTGTTTTTAGACTAACTGAAGGGTGTAGAGTTCATTTATGCTATCAGAATTGTGTACTGCTGTTGAAAAAAACAAAGTTATGGTTCGCTTTAATATGTAGATGGCCCCCTAAGCAAATTTTATATACATCTTAAATGATGTAGACTTTAAATGACTTTAAAAGAAGTAGACTTTATTTCCAATCATTCGGTATCAGTAACTTTCTTCTACGATAATTTGTTGAGAAGTTAGTAGGGGGTGTTTACTTTTTTTTCCCACGACTGTACAATTTATGTTCTTTCCGGTAACGTTCTAAACAAGTTGATCATGTTAAATTATTATTATTATTATTTTTTTTTTTAACACGTAATACTTTATTTAATCAATTTCTGTGAGAAATATATCTAACCAAAAGTTACTTCTATCTTAAGTCTGTCTCCATAGGGGCTACTTTCTGGCATATTTTTAAATTCATTTTTGTTCTTAAACGCATGCAATTGCCAGGTGCTCTTATTTAAAAATTATGTAATCGAAAGACGTTTTTCATTTTTTGGTAAATACAAAAGATCTTTCAGAAAATACTATCAAAGATTGTGTCTTGAAGCAAATTTTCGGACGTGACAACGCGAGAAAGGAGAAAAACCTGTCGACATTTGACAAAAATCGCTTATTCAATAAGTAATTTATTTCGGAATATCTAGCCACCTGGAAAACATGGATAACCTGGAAAAGTCAGGGGAAAGCCATGGAAATTTAATATTTCTGAGGAAAAGTCAGGGAAATTTGAAATTTCTAAGAAAAAGTTAAATTAATTTCAAACTTCCGAGAAAAAAAAAAGGAAATTTTTCCTGATTATAAAACTAAAGATTTGAAATTGCAATACCATGAAAATCTAACTTTGCTATTTATAAGTACTGTAAAGAATATTTCAACCTCTCACGCAAATTTCTTTTGTCTATCCCCTTTTAGTCCTTCCTCAATAACTCATATTTTCAATACCAGCATCACTGAATCTTTGTACAGATTGCTTAGGTGATTTGGTCTGCTTATTTATCTTTGTTTGGGGCTGAACGTTTGTTAATACTAGCTGACCCGCTCAGCGGCGTTGCCCGGGCCCCGTGATGAAGGACGCCTTAAATGAACCTCAAATTTGTATGATTTTATATTTTTAACTCCATTTTGTCTGAATTTATATTTCTAAATAAAAAAAAAATCGCGAAAAAATATTGAATTAAAAGTATATACTATTTGGTATAATTTTGAGCGTAATTTGATTTTTGTAGTCTAAGCGTACCGAAAGTGAGCGAAACCGCGACGAAACGTTTAGGATTTTACTGATTTCGTCGACATTTTCACACATTTTATTTTGTAAAAAAAATATTTCTACTCGTCCGAACGTTTCAAAATTTTTGTAGGTGATGTAAATCTGGTCTATCGAGATACTCTGAAAAGATTGTGTTGAAATACGGACATTTACACTGTAAAAAAAAATGGTAACGTTCCATGTAAAATCCAGGAACGTTTCGCCTTTTCTCAGGTTTTCAGAATAATTTAGCTCTTTCCTGTGAAATTCTGGTTTTCTTATCTGAAACGTTCCTGAACCAAAAGTTGGAAACAGCAAAACGCTGCGGCCGCCATTTATTATTTTTTTGCTATAATCCGTTGCTCGCGCGCGAGTGTCGAAAAAGAATTCGTTAAATGAATGTAAAAAAATCAATATGGAATGCAAATAAATCAATAGACGACATAATCCTTTACGTCTCTATTGTCAAGACAATTCATATGAAAATACAATACCTCCGTGACATCGCTAAGAGATTATATCTCGTACTTGTCTGTGGAATATTTAAGGAGCAGACCGTGTAAAAAAAATACACCTATTATTTGGATCTCCATTAACCAGGGGACCATCAAACATGATTCTCGCCGATTTTGATTAATTTAAAGTATGTTTTAGAGTTCTTATCTCTAATTATTCTTGTGAAAGGATTTCTTCAAATGGGACTTAGATTTTCAGAAATTAGATGCCGAGGTTTAGCATACGTTTCAAATACCCATTAGTTTGCAGCTCTCAACGTGTCTTTCGTGGTGTGGACGCAGAAAGCTCGCACGCCACCCGTACGGCCCGAGTTCGATGCTACCTCTGGACTTTTTTTTTTCTTTTTTAATTAATTTTATATTTTAACACTTTATTACAATTTGATTTAAATTTGATATATATTTGACACTTTGAATTGCTGCAAATTTGAGTTTTTTTTTTATTTTCGGAAAAAATATACAATTACGTTTAGGTTTTTTTTTTTCATGAAAATTTATATGTATTTTATCTAACTTGTAAACTAACATAATTACTAACGAAAATCCAAAATATTTTATGTCTAGATTTTTTTTCTAATTATTATTTACATTTATATATTTTTAAAATTTAAGCAAAGTTCAGAAACAATATATCATATATATATTTACTTTATTGAATTTTAACTGAAAATTTATTTTTTCGTGTAAATTATAAATAATAATTTTGATGTCAATTTCAAAATATTTTTTCATTCTAACGAATAATGATAATAAAGCGAAAATTGTCAACTGGAAATGTAAAAATCGTCTGCGGATCCCGCATGCTGTGAAATGTCAGTAATGTTTTGCTGTCAACAGAAATATTCCTGGTATTTCGCAGGAAACTTACTGGCATTTCTGTAGAAAGTTTTTAACATATACAGTAAATTTCCAGTCATTTTCAAGAAATGTTTCATGGAAATAATGGGCAACTCAGCTGCCCATTTTTTCCCAGGAACGTTGCGGAATTTTTTTTACAGTGTAGTTATTGTTAGCGTAGAAAAAATATCGGTCACGAAGGGACCTACATACCTACCATTCAACGGTATATTTGAAAGGGTTGAAATTCATATTTTTAAAAACCGATTACACCATTGATTAGAAGAATGTTTCCGATTTAAGAATATGTTTTTGGTTTGTTTGTACCTCTAAAATTGCGCCCTGTAGGGGTGTTGCAATAACGGGAAAAACGGTCCCAGTGCAACAGCTGGGAGTGCAACAGCTATTGCACCTAGATCTGAATATTTATAAAACCAGTTATAGTACGAACGCATCTCATTTGCCACGTTTGACATACAATTTCTGATTTGTTTATTAAAAAATCGAAAGCGCTATTCGATTCCAAATAGCTTCAATAGTCGTCTATGCCAATTTTGGGCCTTTACACTTAAAAATGAGTCAGAAAATATACCAGAATGCTTCGAGATTGTTGAGCTGGGAATTTGAGAACCGCCTTAATATCGAGGTCGAACTAATAATCTATGTCTTGTAAAAATTACTAAAGGTTAAAATAGCATAACTAATACAAGTTAGCGAAGTAATTCCTTCGTGCAAAGAATTAAGAGGGCTGGTCTTTCAGTTTCGGAATTGTCCTCCGTAAATCTATGGAATTTTCATGCATTCGTATACTTAAAATATCTTCTCGGGGAATTCGTATTTTTAACTTTTAACATATTTTTTTTTTTTTTTTTTTTTTTTGTACTATTCTTAAAGGATATCTCAGTCTCTTTTCTTAGTTTTCAAAAGATTTCTAAAATCTATGCTGAATTTAATATTTTATGCGTTAAAAAGCGGGCGAACTGTGCGTAAGATTTTAACACTTCATATAAAATTAAGTCTATATTTTAGAAATATTTTGAGAATTAAAAAAAAGAAAGAGACATCTTTTAGGAAGTGTACACAAAAAATAGAAGCTAAAAATATTAATTTCCCGAGGAGATATTTTAAATATGCGAATGCATCAAATACCCATACACTTTACATTAGTGAGGGGAAATCGGAAGCTGAGTGACCAGCCCCCTTAATCATTTCCGCCCCCTTAAATAAAGGAACCTCGTTTTGTCGTCGTTTTCAGAATTTCTGTCTCCCCACATTTACAATAAAATATATACAGTCCTCCTCACTTAATCGGGTCACGGATAATCGAATACCCCGCTTATTCGAATGGAATCCTCCAGAACCGAATTTATTCCTATTGGTTGTATGTTATTTTTCTCCGCTTAAACCAAATACCTTTTACAAAATGCCCCGTTTAATCGAATAATAACTGTATGACCGATGTTTGAAAATAGTTGCGGAAAGCACGTTTCAGCTGGAATTTCCTTCCACCTTTTGTGACTTTCGATTCCTTTACGCTGAAAACAAATTTTCAGTTCTTCTTGCAATGATTTTAGCCAGTAGGTGTATAATGGACAGGTCAAATGATTTGTCCATCTTGATCTCCCCACTATCACTTCTTGCTGGCTTTAATGGCAATGCGCCGTCACTTCGAGACTCGAGATGGTAGTTGTGATATTTTGCACTCATTCGAAAAATAGCTCGATATTTACTCCTTTAAAATTCCACTTAAACAAACCACTTTAAACGATTTTTTAATGCAGTGTAAGTAATGTAAATTAGAAGTATCAAA
The DNA here is from genome assembly GCA_963932465.1 of Maratus speciosus. Taxonomy (NCBI): domain Eukaryota; kingdom Metazoa; phylum Arthropoda; class Arachnida; order Araneae; family Salticidae; genus Maratus; species Maratus speciosus. The sequence continues at coordinate 349,528,085 of OZ010794.1, forward strand.
GTTTTGACCAAATTCAAACGAGCTGCATTTGTGATGTAAACCATATAAATGTATACTGACATTAAATTAATACGTATTTACTTTATATTAGCATTTGTATTTATTTTAGTTTATGTTATTCTATTAACTATTTATCATGCTGTTAATTAAATACACCGTAGATGGTTATTTTGCCTTTTTATTACGCATTAAATATTACAGTTATGATTCTCCGTTCAATTTAATATCCCGCTTAATCGAATATTATTTCTGGTACCGTCAATATTGGTTTAAACGGGATAGACTGTACATTATACACGTACGCTAAGTTTTCCCGCATTTATGTTTTGCACAATTAAAGTTTTTGTTTTGTTTGTGCTCTGCAGAAAGTTCTCGGGATAAGCTTCAAAACTCAATGTTCAAGTGACAAAAGTACAGGACGTCCGTGTGAATGTGGAACAAAAAGAACTTTTGGTATCTCTGAAAGCAATAATACTAAAATTGTTCGGTTTATTATAAAAGTAAAATAAAATAAATAAATAAAGTGAAATAAAATAATCGAGTTTTATTATCAACATATTGCAGACCGCAATATCATAACAGCGCGTGCATTTCATCTTTATTTTTACAAGCAAACAAAAAATGCAGTTTACAGCATTTCAGAAGGTTAGTGCTGACTTTTATTTGCTTTATTAAAATGTAAGATAACAGGTAAAAAACAAAAACAAAAAAAAAATTACTACTGCAGAAAGAAAAAACGAACCTATCTGGAACAAGATCCTGTTTCAAACGAAAAAATAAATAAATAAATAAATAAAAGCAATTTAACAAATTACAACGACCATTTGGAAAATGATTTTTTCGAAGACTAAAATTTAAGACATAAAAAATCGCACGGAGTTGATCATACATTACGTACGCCATGAATTAAACATTAATAGTGTTATGAATCGTAAAAATTGCAAGCAACAAAAATCGCCTGCGACCCGTCAGATTTCTTAAAACTTACGTATTATCCAAGCATTTCATTGGCTGTTCGGGAAAAAGCTTTTCCATCGTCAGATTTCCAAGAAATCTGACGACCCATTTTAAGTGAAATTTCATTCTTAAACTTCTAAACATCCCACAATATTACTTTTTACACCGTCGTATAGAGAAAAAAATGTACTTTTAAATGCAGTTTGTTTGAAAGCATTTTGTTTCAATTTGTTTCTGAGTTATTAAATATTTTTTTTTTTTAGTTTTTATTACTTTTTTGTCATAGTGGCAACAGAAGTATCCATCTCTGTAGAAAGTAAAGGGAAATACAGATTACTGTATAGACCAATCAGAAAACGAATAAAATGCGGATTAAACCAATAAAAAGCTTCAGATATGCTTTTGATTTCCTACCCTGACGAAGACAATAACCATTTTTCCAAATGGTTAAAAAAAGAAAGAAAAAAGGCCATACTCTCTACGGAAACATTACTATACAATTATACCTACTAAACGAAAACCCGTATAAAATTTAATTTCCTCCTGGTATCTCGCGATTCCGTTGTAGTAAGTTTTACTGTATAAATTTACATCTTGAAAATATTACCTCTCGAATATGATTTCTATAACAAAAATAGGTTTCATCTGATGCGAAATCAAACAATTCTTTAAAAAAATTATTTAACTTATGCAAATCGTACAAAATAATAGGAAATATCTTTTCTTGTATCATACAGTAGTTTAAACAATAACATCTGCCTACGTAAAAACTTGAATAGCAAAATAGCATTAACTTTTAACGTAGAAAACCTATGAATTTAAATGACATTTAATTTCTGTAAAGATACGTTGATTTAATATAAATAACGTATTTCCAACTATACACTTCTATCGTATAAATAGATGGATAAATATCTCATTAATTTATTAATTCAATTATCTCAGAATATTAGCTTATATTACAACAGGTTTTTGAATTTTAAAAAAAGTTAAATTTCTGAAAAAGTACATTGTTTTAAAAAACTATATTTCTAACTATAGATTTAAATTCTTAACCCATATGTTAATAGATTTTTCATTGTCCAAGATGGCGAAATTAAAAAAATAAGTTTATTTGTATTTTTTCTAGTATAGATCCACATAAATAAGTTATAATCTTAGCTTATAGACTTTGAAATACGTATTTTTTTTTTTTTTTTATTGTCAAATTATGTGTTCTAACCAGGGTTTAATTTGCGCCGGAGCCCGGCTCCGGTACTTCTCTGCTTTTAGTAAATATTTAAATATTGGTCAGAATTCACCGGAGCTCATAAATACAGGGCTTCGGAGCCCAGTGCAATACTGCTTCCGAAAATCCGAAGCCTAAATTACCTTTCCCTTTCCTTTCCATCTCCTAGCTTTTGCATTCTTTTTTACCAAAACACTTACATGTGACGTAATGTGTCGCACACGTGGGAGATGGAGATAAAACGGACTCAATTTTTATTTATTTTGTATCATGAACTGAACGGTACCCATGCTAAAGCTCTGTTCTGCACATTTACGAAATCACTTTCATTTGTAAGTAGATATAATTGACATGTGTTGTTATTCTGATAGAAAACAACCGAGCAGTGTTTCCCCTTTTTCTATACAAGCATCGATTCTTTCCGATAATGGTGTCAAAGTTTTAATTTAATCTGATTTTCAGGAACTCACCACAAAAGATGATTATGCGGAAGGAATCGATTATGGTTTGATATACATCTTTTATAGGAAATTGTAAAACATTGTTCCATTCTTCAGCATATAAGTATTTATTTCTGTAAATTTCATTAATTTTTTCATTAAAATGCATAGCTACGAACTATCCATTTTCTTGCGTTAACACTATCATAATCCCTACCATATTAAATCGCAGAATTCTGCAATTAATTAACATTAAAATTAGGCAAAGATTACTATTCAGAAGGAGTGATAACTAAAAAGTGGAATAGTTGACAGATAAGTATATGCTGATAGACATATTTAAAATTTTTATTTTGCTAAAGAAAAAAAATGCTTTAAATTTTGCAAATAATGTACAAAATATAAATATGCAGATTGGGGTGACAGGAGGAGAGGGGGAACGGTGCGGTTATTGTACCGGTACCACAGAATATTAGGGCTCCGGTACTTTTTTTGTTAGAAATTAAGCCCTGGTTCTAATCTATTTTTTATGCATGTTTGTAACGTTCCAAATATAGGGTGCTAGGCACGAATGAGTATATATTTTTATTAACCCTTTATTGGACAGTTATTTATGTAAAGACCTTTTCAAGATGATTATGAAATAAATTATTTTTAAGCCTCAAATACGGTTATTCTTAGTTTTTTAATAATAATAATTATAATGTTATTATTCTCTGTAAAGAAATAAATATATATATATTTTTAGTAGTACATAAAAGTACTAATTATAGTATATAATATATAATTTAAAGGCCTATTTTATAGAAATCCAGGCAAAACATATAATTATGCATAATATACCACTATAGATATTATACATATCCTTATACAGTAAAACCTCCCCAAAGCGACCACGTACCGTTCCAATACAAATTGGTCGCGCCGAGAGGTGATCTTTTATTGGAGGTCGTGTTTAAATCTAGATTTTAATTGTTGAAAAATGGTAACAATGTTACTAAAATTTATTTTTCACATTAGGAAAAAATATAAAAATGTAAGTATCAAAATAAAAGTTAATTGTATAAGTTAATTACTGCAGAGTTTAAAAAATGAATACATTGAGCTTTGCTTTAATTTTACAGTTTTATCGTTTATAACTTTTAGTCCTTTCGAAGTTCAGTAAATACATGCAATTTTTTTGGACCGGAACAAATAATGACGATTTCATTACTTTTTCAATTTCTTTGAGTTTTCCGAACAGAATAGGGCAGAGGGGTTTATTAACCGTCATTCTTAATTTGTAATCAGAGTTAAATTCATTGCCTAAAAAGGCTCAAAGGGGATTTTAAACACTTAAAAGTTACCGGGATAAAAAAAAAAAAAAATCTAAACTTAGTTTAGAAGTTTGATGAATAATGCACTCTCCGGAATTATTTTTTAAATAAAACCTTCTTCAAGCAACCAGGAAAAAACGTATTTATTTTTCATTTTCTTCAAAGAAATCGGTCTCTCACGGAGGGAGTTCAACTGGGATGGTTTCTGAATGGAGGTAAAGTTAGTATTGAGCCTATGGGAATAAATTTCGTTCCATGAAAAAAAATTGTCGTTCAGGGAGGTGGTCGCCTAATGGAGTTGGTCTCGCAAGGAGGTTTCAGTGTATTTAGAACGTTTACATTTTATCAAATAAATCTTTTTCTTTCTTTTTTTTTTTTTTTTTTTTTTTTTTTCATTTTGCACTATTTTAGTGATTTTACCAGGAAAGAAAAAGGCAGACATAAATGGGCTGATATGCACATTTTTTCTGTTGGTGATCGCATAATAATCAAAACAAAGCAGCAGATTATTATTAAAATCTCCCCGCAATGGAAGGGATTTTCCCTGTGACTCAACAGTCTGCGAAGAATCAAGCAGCTGACAGAACCTTCACAGCTTATAATTAATCTTTGAAATTTTTTTGTGACTTTTTTTCTATCTCGAAACATAACGTGGCTATCACCATTTTAGTTGAAATATGTTTAAAAAAAAAATAAAATAAAATAAAAGAGAGAGAGAAAATTCTTGTTTTTAGAAAGACACATTGTTGTGGTCTTTACAGTTCATTAAACTACGATGGCAGGATGTACGGTTTGGAGATGGTAGTTATATTATTTTTTATTTTGGTAGTTATATTAATTTTTATGTTAGGGTTTTCTTTATTATGAGGGACGTGGCAAATAGGTATAAAATTAGAATAGCCTTTATTTAAAAATGAATATTCATCCATAACATAGTAATATGCCAGAATAGTTAAAAGGAAATATATGTGTGCTTTACAAATCTTGTTTTTTGTGAAATTTTACTCTCACTTGTACAACGATTTTCTGAGTTTTTCCATTGATTTATTATGCGAATTATTATTATTTTTTAATTAAATTGTTTTTAATGAAACATTCAAAAATACAAATCTTAGTATCGCAGTATTTATTATGAAGAAATTAGTTTCCACATGTTTATATCGAGAAATAATAAACTGACTAAATGCACACAAGGTACTTATCTTGAAAAATGCTTTGTTGAGTGTTATTCAGTCATTTTCAACATTTCTGTCTGAATTTCCATTTTAGATTTTTGTAATGACCTACTCAGAAACTATTTGAAGTGACTTCCAATTGAAATTTCAAAACTATTAATGTATTTTCTGGGAAATATTTGTACAATATATGTCTGTTATAACAACAGGAGTCATTCAGAAGTATAGTATTGCCGGGTGTCCCGCGTAAATCAGGAGCATTTGAAGCTCCGATTTACGCAGGACACTTGGCAACACTATAGGGAAAACTGTTTGAAAAATAATTTTCGTGTTAAAAACTGACTAAAATAGTGTAGGTTCCTGGATTAAGTCTCAGAGAACGCTGTTAACAAAAATTGTGAAGCCTAGGACAGATTGCACTTATGGGCTCCTTCCTACACGTTATGTGTCCCAAATAATGTATACTGTATGTGAAATGTTGCTAAAGGGGTCTGTGACGTGGATTTATCATTTATGCCATAGATAGTATTGGGTTAGATTAGGTGAGTACCATCGCAATGGCATATTGCTTGGGAGGGTGACCTTAAAATTGCCAAGTCAATTATCGGTGCTTGGTGAAATTATGCCTGCTTAACCAGAAAGTGTATTCCAGTAAAACTTCTATAGATCATATACAAGGCTGCACAAAAAACATTCGGATATTTTTCCGACTGTTGGGGGTAATAGCCAGGGCTTAATTTCTAAGAAAAAAAGTACCGGGGCCCTAATATTATGTGGTACCGGTACTACAACTGTATCGTTTCCCCCTAACCCACCCCCGTCACTACAATCTGTATATTTATATTTCGTACATTATTTGCAAAATTTAAAGCATTTTTTTCTTTAGCAAAAAAATAAATTAAAAAAATATCTATCATAATATACTTAGCTGTCAACTAATCCACTTTTTTAGTTGTCACGCCTTCCGAATAGTAATCTTTACCTAGTTTTAGTGCTAATTAATTGCAGAATTCAGCGATTAAATAGGATAAGGATTATGATTCGGAGATAGTGTCTATATTGTAAAGGACAAACATATCTGTGCGAAACGCATACGTCATTTTGCTAATGGCAACACTTTGAAATTTGAAATAAAATTTTGGTTTTGCAATTTTCTCTACTGCAAATTTTTAAACTTCTAAACATCGCACATTTTAAATTTTTACACCGTCGTATAAGGAAAAAAATGCTCTTTTAAATGCAATTTGTTTGAAAGCTGTATCTCAATTTATTTTTGAGATATTAATTTTTTTGTAGTTTTTAATACCATTTTTCTTATCGTGGCAATAAAAGTACTTCATTTCTATTGAGGGTCATTGAAAGTAAACGGAAAATAGTTGAAAATAGGAGATACTGTATCTTTTTGTTGCAATTTTCTCATAAAACCTGAAAAAAAAAGTTGAAATTAAAATATGGGCTATGTCAAGAATATTTTCTGTTATTCCGTGATAATGACGTCATATGCACACTTTTCTATAGACGAAGTTTAAGAGTGTACTGTAAAAGTGGATTGCTTTAGCGGATGCAAATGACGTCATTTTATAAAAAAGCCTGTATTTTAATTCCTAAACCAGAATTATGTTTTGTAGAAGTGCGACATTTTCACAGCCCAACTGCTTTGAAATTCTTCGCAGGTAAAAATGCTTCACTTTTGAAAATAAAGTAAACGAAATCCCACACTGATAAAACGCAATGTTTTACAAAAATTTAGAGTGTCTTTGTAAAAGAGAGGTGACATGCAAATAATAGCGATTTATATTACAGAAGTTGATTATTCTATCCTGGATGGATTTGCTTCGCCGAGTTAGACAAGCAAACAAATAATTCGTGGTTTAAAATAATACCGTGTTCCTGAAGTTTTTGTCGAAAATTCTCTCAAATAATAAATTTTTAATGCTATTCTTTAGGACATTCTATTATAATTTTATCAAAATAACATAATTTGCTTAATTTAATTTTTCCTAATTTTATATAACTATATATTTAAAACACAAGTGTGTTTTTTAGTAATCTGCCCTGATATCTCTGCTTAACCAATTTTACTAATATATATATATATATTTTAACTGAAAGCTCTTCCTTTGTAGATGTGATCGCACTATCTTTTTTTTTTTTTTTTTTTTTTTAAATATTCCCACTTTTATATTTTAATTTTAAAAGCATTTTATGAAATTTCTTCAAAATGATGAAAATTAGATAGCTTTTATTATTGCAGACAAGAGAGAAATAATGAGGTATTTTTAACTTTATTCAAGCTATTTTCTGATAAAAATTTAAAATTGTTGATAAGAATTGTTGTATAGGGTTTAGTGGCGCAAAATCCCATTAGGAGCAGAATATTATATTAGGGGCATAATAACGGAAAACGACATACTGCTTTTGAAAACACGCATTTTTCCTCATAAATTTTCTATATTGTTTTTCCTTATGCATTTGTACTGATACTAAGTTTCAGACACTAGGCGAAATGCTTATTTAAGTGAAAATGAAGTCATATTTAAAAGAAAACGATCATTTTCTTAGATAAAACTGAACATTTTAACACAAATGTGTCTAAAAAACATAAATTACGGAAATTTTTACTCTCCGGAATTGAGATTAGAATCTCAAGTAAAGAGTGCGTCTGTTCACATAAAAGATGTTGCAGGGAATCGTGATTTCAAGTTTTGAGTTAAAATAATTTTTAAATGATCAAACAAAATACAAATTTTTTAAAAATGATGAATATGGATATGAGAAGTGCATATGCAAATTTTGAGAAGGTGAAAATTGCGGTTTTCATTCCGGAAATCCAAGCATAAGAGCCTCAATTGATAACCACATCCTAATAACTGATCTTTATTATATTTTACTGATTAAATATCTATATTATAAAGAACAAACGTATCTGTGGGTAACGCTGACGTCATTTTGCGAATGGCAACACTTCAAAATCAAATTTCGGTCTTGAAATTTTCTCTACTGCAATTTTTTAATCTTCTGACCATCGTACATTTTCAATTTTCGTTCATAGGGAAAAAAATTTATTTTCAAATGCAATTTGTTTAAAAACTGTATTCATTGACTGATGTATTCTATTTTCTAAAATAATTTTTAAGCATGATTTTTTTTTTAAGTTTATCTTATCACGTACCGGTTTCAATACATCATAATAATAAACATTTTGCAGATAAAGCAACAAGCATTTTTCAGCATTTGTTTCTGGACTATTTTTGCATAATGAAATTAATACTTCCTTTATAAACAAATAAAAGAATAATATTGAAAAAACACAAATCTAACATATTTGTAATCGTACAATTTAAATTTTTAGATAACCAAATAGGATTTTTTTTTCAAATGGTATTTTTTTGTAAAGTTCACCTCAGTTTACTGATTGTCTATGGTTTTCAAAACAATTTTAAAGCATGAAATATTTTTTTATTTTTCTATATCGCGCGGAGCTCGATTACCAAAGATCAATCCGTTTGCCCTTAAAACAACATAACGAGTTCATGATTTTCTTACGGCTAATATCCATTAAAAAACTTCCCTATGAATAAATAAATAAAATAATATAAATAAAACACAAATTTACCAGATATGTATAAGCTCTGAAATTATCAGAATATAAAAGTATGCCGTAAGTAGCAAAATCTTGGTAAAATAACTCTTAGCATGCGGCTAATAAGAAAATATCGCTTTTGATAAATTTCAAAAATTTATTTGATTGTATAATTCATATTTTCATATGAAAAATGCTTTTTTAATGTAAGTGGTCAATCTAAAAAATTTATTGCATATAAAAAAATTATTAATTTTCAATTAAAAAAAAAATGTTTTCACCTGTATTCTTTAACCCGGGAAGCCCGGGTACGATCCCCTAGTTAACATAAAAAAGGGATAGTTCGTAGATATGCATTTTTTCATAAAAATGCATAGCTACGAATTGCACTGGGCTCCGGAGCCCTGTATTTATGAGCTCCGGTGAATTCCCACCAATATTTGAATATTTTCTAAAAATAGAGAAGTACCGGAGCTGGGCTTCGATGGGCTTCGGCGCGCTTTTTCAAGAAGGCTCACGTTTTGAGCACTTTATCGCCTGAGTAACGGTTGGCGCGAGGATGAATTCAATGCTACGCACGCACCCTTTCTTTTTTCCTGACGTCTTACGCGTAGCGAACAGCAACCCCATTCCTTTGCTGAGAGCTTTCTTCTTAAAATAAAGAGCTTTTTCGAATTAAATGCCTTTAATTGCACAATATATAAAATTCAAACATAAGTTATGTTTTTTAGTTCAATAATATTCATTTATTTCATTAATTCACTATGTTCAATGAAATTGAGAACGTTTTTTTTTTTTTTTTTTTTAAGGAAAAATAAAAAAAGACGTAAAGAATCTTTTGCAATAAATATAATTCTATTGATCACGTTTTTATGACACAATTGAACTTAGTTTTATTAGCATTACTACTGAATTAATTTAGTTTTTTTTTCTTTCTTTAAGCGGCATAATTGTGTGATGTGTTGATTGCATTAATAAAACATATTTTCAGTGAAATAATTCATTAAAAATTAATTGTTCTTAATTTAATTGCGATTAGACGTTAATAGGAAGTTGAAACTAAAATCAATTCGATTATAATTAGATTGAACGTTAAATCATATTTAGCTGTATCTTGCAATTAATCAATCAGTTAAAATAATTGCAAGTTGATGCAAGCAATTAAATCAATTACTATTACATTTTAATGCTGTTAAATCTTTATCATTATTTGAGTTTTTATGAAAAAACATTGGCCTGCCCCTAGTGCACAAAATTAAAAATCTTTAAAATTCTTCAGTTTTTTATTTTAAAATTTTTGCCACATTTTTAAATATTATTTCGTCCTAGTTGTTTTATTTGTTGTTTTAAAATAGTAATTCGTCATAAATCATCTAAATTCTTCTCTCGGATGAAATCCCCCCCCCCCCCCTACACACACACTCCATTTTTCATCATTCTGCACACATATTATACTACAGTCGACGCTCGTTTTTACGAACTCGTAGGGAACACCCAAATAGTTCGTAAAATAGAAAGTTCGTAAAATAGAAAAACACCAAAAATGATATGAATACGTATATTATTTATGTCTATTTTTATCAAACTGACCCCTCTTCATAGATGAAGCAGTATTTCAAGATTATTTATTATTTAATAAATTTATACCTGTATTTTTAAATATACAAGAAATAAATGCAAATTTATGCACTAAAAATAATTTTAGTACACATACGTTACTATGCTTTTAAAATATTACATATGAAAACACAAACTGTATTAGCACTTAGTAGATGAAAATACATAGATGAAAACATAGATAAAAAATTAGGAATGGAAATAATCACGTATCTTTTTTAAAAAAATCACATTTTGAAAAATATATGTTTCCAATTTATCAATGGTAACCTTTACTACATTTACCCCCTCCCTCCGAAATAGATTGGGGAAAACAGAACGTTCTTGGAATGCACCTGATGTCTCATTGTATCTGTATAGAGTTTAACTGACAAAAAAAAAAAAAAATAAAAAAAATCAGAAGTACGAAAACTGAGTTCGCAAAAAAGAGATTTTCATAATCTGTAGTTCGTAAATGGGAGACAATTACAAAAATTACATTGCTTCTATGGGAGCCTATTCGGGACCAATCTATAGTTCGTAAAATCGCAAGTGTTCGTGAAAAAGAGGTTCGTAAAAACGAGAGTCTACTGTATTTATTAAGTTGAAGGGGAAATAAAATAATGATCAATCGTCTGAGGCAACCTCCCATTTCGAATTTTCTCTTCTCACCCCCACCCTCTCCTCCAGCACACTATTTTTTGACCATTTAAAATTCATTGTTGCCTTGCAAAAAAAATTAGTTAAAATTGTGTTTTGCTCTATCTGTTGATTTTTAAATAACAAATAAATAATTTACTATAAAAAAAGAAAAGGAAAGAAATAGAATGAAAGATTAAAAAATAATAATAAATAAATAAAATAAAAAACAGGATTAACCTTTTGTGCACACGCTTTCATTTTTTTTCTTAATTCTTTACATTTTTTTAAATTTTCTGTCCTATTTATTACTTTGAAGTAACTATAAGTAAAGGACCCATTATTCAAATTCTGCCCCTCCCCCCGAAAACAAAGAAAAGCTTGTTTTTCTTTCACCCCCCCCCCCCCCAAAAAAAAGTTAAATGCTCCAAGTTTTTAATTTTTTGGTTTATTTTTCTATTTGTTAATTGATAAATTTAACTATTTAAATCTACAGCCTCTCACTATCATACATAGTTTAAAAAATTCTCTAGTGATTTTGTTTGTTACCTTGAAATATAGTCATTCAATATTCCTCCCCCCCCCCCCCTTAAGAATTTCATCTCACATTAAAAAGGCAATTTCTAAACATCCTGGTTGGGGGTGTGATAGGTTTTTCCCCCCCTGGTTTAGTCTATTTTCACTCGACTTTGGGTACTGTTTCTGCAGAATGATTTGGTATTAAATTAATTATATAAGTTCATCGCAGAAAATATAGTAATTTTCTGCCACAGGTATTTTTTTTAAATCTGTGTTTATATACATCAAAATGCACTGAAAGTGCATTAATTCATTTTCCCCATAAATCCATCTTTATATGTAATCAAATATCTAGATTTATGAAGGTAATGAGTCTTTCTTGAACAAGTATGGAATTAATAATACCCAATTGAATGAAAATGTAGATTTTTTTAGGATATCTAATAATCAAAATTTTAGTCTATATCATCAAAATAAGGGCCTTTGATAAAACAGAGTATAAGAGTTCGTATTCGTAATACAATTTCTTTCGAAGAAGATTTCTTTTCATCTAGAACACATAATTGAAAATATTTCTTTAATTTAGATAGGACTGTTATTCTAAAATATGCTAGTTCGTCTTCCGCTCTTTCGGTTCAAAACAAAACACAAGACAACGATTGACGTTAGAACTGGCTGAATGTTCTCGCTTTCGCCAACTCGCCAAGGCTGGTGCTGAAAACGTGAGCCTTCTTGAAAAAGCCTCCGGCGCAAATTAAGCCCTGGTAATAGCAGAAATTGGATTTTCAAATGTGTTATTTGTTTTCCAAATTGTTTATTTAGGCATAATCTTTCACCTTAATAAACCGTGAAGTTTTGTTACAGTATGCTGAAAGTGTTTCATAATCTATGCTGGACGCATGATTTTTCGTTCTTGTTATTATTAGGTGCGTTCCTAATTATATATATACGTAGCACCTAGTCATCGTCTGGTCCGTCCGTCTGTCCACATAATAACAGTACAAAAACTACCCAACTGAATGGGTTGAAATTTAACATATATATTCGTGGCAGAATTTTATCGCGTGATTTCAAATTTTATGAAAATCGAATCAAAACTATCAGATAATAAAAGTTTTCTTCATCTATTAAATCCTATTATACGAAATTAATTCCATGATAACCCATGATAAGTGATGGCGTCCTGTTTAAGATAGAGCCCTATTATCTCCGTATTACTAAATTTAATATATAGAATCGTAATAAATTTTGTATTCATGCATTTTTGCATAAGAGTGCAACAACTATTGCACCAAGATCTGAATATTTATAAAACTAGTTGCAGTACGAATGCACCTCATTTGCCAAGTTTGACGTACAATTTCTTACTTTTTGTTGCTATTATTAAACATAAAATAAACAGACACTTTTAAAGAAAAGAATGGTAAATATTACAAAAAAGTATTATATTATCTATTACACTGTGGATCTAGAATCCCTATTATCTATTACTAATGAAAAAGTTGCCGCCGTGTAATAAGGTTCAATAAGTAAACAAACAGTAAAAGGATGACACACACATAGCGGATGTGAAAGTCACGAGTCCGTGGAAAAGGAATTCCTTTCCCCTTTCTCGCCATAACTCTTACTTTCTTTTCAAAATCTTACTAATTAGCTACCTCTCTCCGTGAAGAGTCCAGCTGACCTCATTTACTGCCAGGCTACTCATTAACGAGAACCTTGGAGAAAGCAAATCGCGGAATCGGGGTCATGTTTCTTTTAGCTAATTGTTACAGAAGTTTTGTTGTTAGCGCTCTGCGCAATTTATCTTATTTTTCGCACCGAAATTAATAGTATCTTTTTTTTGTGTGATAATAAGAGATAAAAAATCTGAGAAAAATCTTTGTTGTTTCTAAAGCGTGAAAAATTAATGGTTTTTGGAAATTATAAAGGCATTTATTATGTTCCATTTTCATTCTGAGATAAATGCAAATTTAAGAGCATATTTTTGTGAAAACACATCTATATTATTAAAATTCAAAGCTATTCTTTTAAGAACAAAATTGGAAAATCTGCGCATGCGCTATAGCTTTGCAACTTTTTCCTTTTTAAAGAAGAGTTGAGCGAGGTCAGGATAGCCGAGTCGTCTGAGACACCAGATTTGCGTTCTTATTCTTGGTAAAGAAGATGGGTTCGAATACCATTCCTGCCAAACGATGGTTCTGTGATATTATTGGTTTTCAGAAACTTATTTTAATAATATCAATCAAATATTTTGTTTCAGAAGAAAAATTAGAGTGTTAGAGGATTTGTAATTTTTTTTTTTATTATTTTATCCGAATTCTTTATAATTGTATTAAATAAATTTTACATATAATTTACGTGCAATTTTTGCAACAATATTTGAAAAAGAATTACTGATTTTGTATAAAAATATTTAAATTAAAAGCTTTAATATGTAATTATCGATAAAATAAATCGAACTGATCTGCAATTTTTAGTATATTTTTTTACAATGATCAAGAAGACAAAGAAACTAAGAAAAAGATATGATTATTTTCCGTAAAAATATATATATATATATGTATAAAGAAAAAAAGAGAAAACAGAAATATCTATATAAGAAACTATAAAAAAGTTTTCAATACTTACTTAATTAAAAAACAACTAATAAAAAGATTGAAACTTTTTTTTCTATGGAACGCTCAAGTTCTCTCGGATACTGTCTAGTATTTATGTATTTGCCTAACACAGTGTTTTCAACCTTCTTTTTACCTCACGGCACACTCGAATCTATATTGAAACTTTCCTAAAACCCATATTGAAACTTTCCTAGTAAACCTAAATCTATAGCGAAACTTCTGCGGCACACGTAAATTATAATGATCCTTCATCGGCAATCCATGCTGTGTTTAAGTGTCATTAAGCATTTTTGCTTCTTAAAATATTTTTTAAATAATACTCTAAAATAGCAAAAAGAAAGTTACAGAAAGAAGTGTTACCGTGATATTGAAAGTAGTTTAAAAAAGATAAGATGTAAAGAGTAAAGAGTTGTTCTGTATATGTTCAAACAGAAAAATTAAGGTCTGCCTATTGGAGACTGCTTTGAAAGATACCACACGATGGAGAACTACAAAATATATTTTTTACATAAAATTAAAACATATTATTGTCTTACATATATCTAAAGTTTAAAAAAGTATTAATAATTTTTGTTTTTCCTTCATGATCTTGCATATTATGTATTACTGTTCGTTCACGAAAAATAATTCCGACCACCATGACACCTATGTTATGTATAAACTTAACATGACCGCAAAGGGTTAATGCTCTATAAAAACTACCCGGAAACGTTTAAGAAAGTCAGTGGTAGCTAAACCTTGTTTTTGTAAATATTTTTTTAACGCGCGAAAATAGATTGGTTTCTGAGATTTCTAAAAATAAAGAACGATTTTCGGAACTGTTAGTAACTTGGAAGAAGTTATTGTATATTTTCATTCGCGGGTATGCTATATATTCCTAGATATCGAAACATCTGTCTTTTTTTTTATAGTTTGCGATAAAAAGATCTTTAAAATATCTCTATTGTTTCTATTGCGTGTAAAATTGATTGTTTATAAGTCATAAAACTATTTATCACGTTCCGTTTTGATTCTAAGACAGATTTTAAAAAAAGAGTGTATTTAGGAAATGAAATAATTATCTTGTGTAGCATATTTTTAAACATTTTCTGCGTATTTGCCTGTTAAGCAAATTATAAATTTTTATAATAAAAAACATCTCGTCATTATACTACTTTTTCCAAAGATTCGGCATTTGGCCTGAATTTTGCAAGCAAATGCCGAGGGTAATTATGTAAATTAGAGGTCTGCACGGGCCGAGATTTCCAGGCCCGGGCCCGGCCCGACTCATAGAGAAAAAATTTCGACCCGGCCCGTAGAAAAAAAATATTGGCCCGGCCCGGTATAACAGCTAAAAGTTCGGCCCGAGCCCGGCCCGGCCCTTAAAAAAGTTAAAATCTCGATTCGAGTGAATTGCTACAAAACATTGATTTTTGCGTCGATTTGGTTAAAAATTTGACTCTTACGCGGAATTCTGACCAAAAATATTTATCTTAACCTTTTTTTTTTCATGTTTCTAATCTTCATTTTTATATAAGTACTGCAGGCTGCGATATTTATTTTTTAATGAATCGCTATTTCTTGTATGTAAATGTTTCAGTTATCATTAATATTGTTATTCCATATTCCATGCATCGAATTGTTACAAATCTGAAAAATGCTATACAGTAAAATCTTCTAAGACTCAATTACTTAGAAAAGAAAAAAGAATGCGTTATAGACAAGTTCCCTTCTTAGCAAATGTAAATGTATTATACATTATTTTCTTACGTATTAGTATATTAATTTCGCATGGATCAACACGTTTTTCAGATTATAACAGGATTCCGTCATAGGCAGGTTCCTTTTCACACGTTTTGCTATATTTTAATTAGCGTAGAAATTTACTATTCTTTAAAAAGAATAAATGTTAATGTTTAATTGTAGAATAATGGCGATTCAAAAATGTATGCATATTTTGCAAAAATCTTTGGGCCAGGCTTAATTTTACTGACCTTTGAACGACAGGTCACGCCCAGACAATGATTTTCATACGGGCTGGCTCAAAACTAGGACTAAAAATTTTGGGCCATGAAGACTAGAAAAGAAACCAGTCCCGGCTCTGTACAGAAAAATAAGTTAGGCCCAGCCCGCCCCGATTCTTCCGGAAAAAATTAAGGCCCGAACCCGACTCGGCCCGTAAAGAGTAGTCACTATGCCCGGCCCGGCCCGAGCCTTCAGAAAAAAGTACGGCCCGGGCCCGGCCCGACCCGAGTGTAGAATAATGGCGATTCAAAAATGTATGCATATTTTGAAAAAAATGTTTGGGCCAGGTTTAATTTTACTAACCCTTGAACGACAGGTCACGCCCAGACAATGATTTTCATACGAGCTGGCTCAAAACTAGGACTAAAAATTTTGGGCCATGAAGACTAGAAAAGAAACCAGTCCCGGCTCTGTACAGAAAAATAAATTAGGCCCGGCCGGTCCCGATTCTTCCGGAAAAAACTAAAGCCCGAACCCGGCCCACTATGAGTCACTATGCCCGGCCCGGCCGGAGCCTTCAGAAAAAAGTACGGCCCGGCCCGGCCCGACCCGAGTGTCGCAGATTGAAAATAGGCCCGAGCAGATCTCTAATGTAAATGCATGCTCTTATTATACCTATAAATCTGTAAGTGCATAGTTACATGAGTATCATCATCATTATCAACCGTTTTCAATCCACAGCTGGATGTAGGTCTCCCCCAGATTTTTCCAATGTTTTCTGTCTAGTGCTTTAGTCATCCAATTTACACCGGCTACTTTTCTGGTTTCATCACTCCATCTTACTTGAGGTCGT
Source organism: Maratus speciosus (assembly GCA_963932465.1). Lineage (NCBI taxonomy): Eukaryota > Metazoa > Arthropoda > Arachnida > Araneae > Salticidae > Maratus > Maratus speciosus. Next base: position 349,544,956 of record OZ010794.1, read on the forward strand.
CTTCTTGGCCGTTATACATCTCTGGGATACCACTGTAGGGTGTTTGTGCTCCATCTATTGTCTTGTCTTCTTGCAATGTGCCCAGCCCATTTCCATTTTAGCCGTTTAATTCTTTCAATGATGTCAAAAACTTTCGTCTGACTTCTTATCCAGGTAATTCTTTTTCTGTCTCTTCTAGTTATACCTAGCATACATCTTTCCATACTTCTCTGTGTTGTTTGTAATCTTTGTATCATCCGTTTTGTTAGCGTCCATGTTTCTGCTCCATAAGTTAGTACAGCAAAACACATTGGTTAAATACCTTTCTTTTCAAAAAAAGGGGCATGCTACTCTTCAGAATAATATTGTTCTTCCCAAAAGCACTCCATCCATTTCTTATTCTTCTATTGATTTCATTCATGATACTATTATCCGATGATATTTCCTGCCCAAGGTACACATAACTTTGCACTTCTTTAATTTCAGTGTTGATGTAGACAGTTTTCTTTTTTGATACAAAGGAATTGAACATCACCTTAGTCTTTTCCAAGTTTATTTTTAATCCCACATTAATGCTAGCTTCTGCCAAATCTTTTTAGCATATTTTCCAGTTCTTCAGGACTGTAACTGAAAATTAAAATGTCTTCAGCGAATCGGGGATGACTTAAATATTCCCCCATTTATTCTAATCCCTTTGTTTTCCCAATCCAGCTTCTTGAAAATATTTTAAAAGACAGCCGTAAAAAGATTAGGCGAAATGGTGTCTCCTTGTCTTACCCCTCTTCCAAGCTTGATCTTTGCTTTTCCTTTGTCCAAGCGGATGGTTGCTGTTGCTTTCTTGTAAATCTTCTTTATAATATGTAAGGTTTGTCTATACCAATGTCCTCCAAAGATTCTACTACTGCTGATGTGTAGACCAAATCAAATGCTTTTTCATAATCAATAAAGGCAAGGCAAAGAGGTAAATTATATTCCTTATGTTTTTGAATGAGTTATGATCCATTGTGCTGGATCCACTACGGAATCCTGCTTGTTCTCTAGGTTGAGCTGAGTCCAGAGATGATTCAAGTCTTGTCGTTAAAACTTTGGTGAAAATTTTATAAATCACTGATAGTAAGCTGATCGGACGGTAGTTTTTAATGTTTTCCTTCTCTCCTTTCTTGTAAATTAGCACCATCACAGCATTATTCCAATCTTCTGGTACATCTGACTTCTTGAAACATTTGGAAAACAGTAAGGATAGCATTTTTGCAAATTCTTTACCTGCTTCTTTGATAAGGTCGATTGTAATTCCATCTTTTCCGGGGCATTTACCTTTTTTAATAAATTTAATGGCTTGTAAAACTTCGTCTGTCATCACTGGGATTATGGTTTCGGTTTCTGTTAAGTTTTCTCGTGGATCGTATAGGTTGATTTCCCTTTGATCTTCACATTTATATAAATCGTTATAGTATTTTTCGACAATGTGTACTATTTCTTTATTGATTTTGGTGATTGTTCCATCTGCCCTCTTTAATGCAAAAATACCTTTTCTTCCAACACAAAGTTTGCGCCTAGCTGATTTTAAACTTTTGTTATCATCTAGAATTTTCTTGACAAGATCAGAGTTAAATTTTCTGATATCTTCTGTAACACATTTTCTTACCGTTTTACATAATTCAGCATATTCAACTCTTGATTTAGGATCGTTTTTCTTCATTTTAAATTCTCTGCGTTTCTTCATCAAACTTTTTGTTTCTTCTGTTATTTTCTTTGTCTGCTTTACTTGTGCATCGCCGGCTATCTTCTTTGCAATATCTTGTAGAGTATTGGTTAGTTTCTTGTTCACTACTGTAACATCTTGCTCATCTTCTAAAGTTGATTGAAGTTCTTGGAAACGGTTTTTAAGTTCCAAATGGAATTCTTCTTTATGTTTCTGGAGATTTATTATATCGATTAATTTCTTTGAGTGTTGCAAAAGTTTCATTCTTTCCACTATAGTATTTAACAGCAGTTTGCATCTAACCAACCTGTGATCACTTCCTATATTGAAGTTATTGAGAACGCTGCAATCCTGAATAAGATGCTTTTTGTTTGTTAAGATGTAGTCGATTTCACTTGTTGAGCCATTTGCACAACGCCATGTCCATTTTCTTTGTGGCTTTTTCTTGAAAAATGAATTCATGATATACAACTGTTCACATTCTGCAAACTCAATCAATCTGTTTCCTCTTTCATTTCGCACCCCATATCCATGATTTCCTACTGATAACTCACCTTTCTCTTTTTCCTCAATTCTAGCATTCCAGTCTCCCATTATTAATTTTATGTAGCATTTTCCCTTTTGATGCATTATAGCTACTTCTTCATAGAAATCCTCAACTTCTTCATCAGTATAGCTTACTGTTGGTGCATAAACTTGGGTAATTTGCAGCTTGCATCTTCTGGAAACCTGTATTACTAACCTTGCAACTCTATCTGATGCACTATCATATTCTACGATGTGACTCTTCCCCTTTTTATGAATCAAAAATCCTACACCGCTTGTTCTTCCATCTTCTATGCCTCTGTAGTATAATACATGTCCGCTGGCAAGATCTATCTTCTCTTCTCCTTTTCTTCTTATTTTACATAATCCTAGGATGTCCCAGTTGATTCTTTCTAATTCTTGTTCAAGTTCCTGTAAACGATTTTCCGAAGATAGGGATCGTCCATTATACGTAGCCAAGGTCATCAACTTATGGCAGCCTAGCCGAGCCGGTTATTCTTAGCACCCTCTGTCTTCATGTCTTTCTGATCGCTGCCTTAACTTGGAACATTCAGACAGCCGGGAATTAACGGCCGTGATTTATTTTGTGAATTCATGGTAAAATAATGGGGGTAGGTGGCCAAATTCCTCCACGCTGGCCAAGCGGGTTGGAGGAAGCCCATCCGCGTTCGTTCCCCATGCAGTAGGCAAGGGTACTAACAGGCTGCACCGATGGAAGGTGCGGATTGGACATCAAGTCTCCGCTCCCAGTCGATACCTTTAAGTCCTCCTCGAAGGCAATTAGCTGTTTAATAGCCTCTGCATATATTAACCAGGAGAAGACCCTTTAATTGCTTTCGAGGAGGACTTAAAGGAATCGACTGGGAGCGTAGACTTAATGTCCAATCCGCACCTTCCACCGGTGCAGCCTGTTAGTACCCTTGCCTAGTGCATGGGGAACGAATGCGGATGGGCTTCCTCCAACCCATATATATATACATATATACATATATATATATATATATATATATATATATATATATATATATAATAAATTTGAAATCGCAAATATCTGAACAATTGGTAAAATTCTAAAGATGAACTAGATATGAACATAGGAAACCAATATGTAAAATAAGAAACTATGAATAACCCACAGAATCTTCAGAGGAGCTTGTAGGTTTGATTCATAGTGAAGTGCGTTATTTCATCCAATTTTGTTGGCATTAAGCCTAAAATGACAAAATTTATCTCCTTATAACGTAACATAACAGAAAATAGATAATAAAAATCCAAGAGATCTAAAGAAAGACACACCTTACACAGGATATTAAAAATTATTAGAGCACAATACCTAAATTACATACTAGAAATCAAAACTTCAGTATGTCAGGATGCAAAACAGAGTTAGGACTATCTTAACATGTAGGCCACAGTTGAGTAACTGTATATGTATATATATATATATATATATATATATATATAAAAGATTGCTAAAACATTTAGCTACCTAGGTATATATAATATATATAAGATACCAATATTAAGGAAAAAATAATTCAAAATGAATTGTTCATTCAAAATGAAAAGATATCATAGTAAAAAACACCATAAAAAGCTTTTTCTGTACTCTTGAAAACGTAATTCAATATATAAGTTTTTCAATTTTTTTCGGAATCCATATTTTTCTTTTTTTTTCTTCCATGTTAATTCTTGTAATTAGGTATAAGGTACTTTATTTTATACATATAGTTCTATATTGTTGGTTTGTGGCGCTTTGTTGTCAATCATTCACAATATTGCGGTTTTTGATGATGGTCGGTAATGTTTAATTAATGGTTATATATATATATATATATATATATATATATATATATATATGTGTGTGTGTGTGTGTATAATTTATATAATTAAAATGAAATCTCAATTATAAAAATAAAGGGGAAAGATCATTCAAAAGATGAGCACAGGAAATTAGAAATGCAAAACAAGAAACTATGAATAGCTTATGGAATTTTCAGAGGAGCTACATAAGCATAATTCATACTAAAAATATTTCATCGAATATTGTCGGCATTAGGCCTAAAAATGACAATATGTAGCTACTTATAAAATATCAAGATATCTAAAAAATAATGAAAATAATAAGACATCCAAAAAATAAATTATGATTCATTTAAAGACTTTAACAAATAATTAACAAAACTCATTAGGGCAAAAAATTGCAAATGATTCAGAAAGGTTTAAAAAGTGTACCAGACCAAGTCATTATATATCGTTTACGTACAAACAGAAAATATTTTCTCTGTGTTTTGTCATTTTTTTTTCATTCCTTTCTTCATTTTTATGCTTGTAATTTTGTTTAAAAAACTTTCAATATTTTCATACGTTTGCGTCCCAGCAAAAGGGATTGCTACATATGGTACCAAAGGAAAAATAGATCTTTTATTATTATTAGGCATATCCCACACTGAGACGACAGAGCGACATGAAGCGCAACACGAAGTGCAAAAGCTGATCGAAACAAAGAACAAAGTTGTTTCAAACCTGTTTTAAACCAGTTTTTCCAGCGAATTCAAGCGACATGTCTTATGTGTCTCCTTAGTGTGTGAATTTCCTTACCAGTACACACGTCCGAGACTTTCGCACTACCCCTTTGAAATTTGCTAATGCATTTTATGACACATTTTAGTTAACTGTAATTGTTAACCAAATAACGTATTTTAACTAAATTTAATTGCACTATGTCAGAAACTGTTCAAAAATCTTTCGAATGATACCTCATTTATCATTATGTGTTTTGCATGTGCATAGAAAAATACATGCTAACAATACAAATAATATGATTATAAAAATGGGTTGTCTTTTCTCAAACATTTATATAAGTTAGAACAATGAAAAGTACATATGAATCTGGAAAAGCATGACTTCTCAATTAAATCTGTTGTACTAATCGTAAAATATTTTTCAAAGAGTATGTTTCTTCCAAGTACTAGCCGCCCTTGGCGACCAGTTTGGTCTCCCTTAAATATATGCTAAGCATAGTATCACGTTAATTTTATACATAATTTAATTTACTTGCTCAATCCTTCGCCAAATCCTAAGATTTTGATACAGAAATCATGAACTCGGCATTTTTATGTTAGTCGGGCGCAGGTGATAAATCGCCAAATATTGTTCCCGTCGTATTTTTTCGTATTTCATTAATTTCATTTAAAATTACTTGCTCAAACCTTTCACCAAATCCGAAGATTTTGATACAGAAATCATGAACTTGGCATTTTTATATTAGCCTGGCGCAGATGATAAATCGCCAAACATTGTTCCCGTCGTATTTTTTCGTATTTCATTAATTTCATTTAAAATATAGTATTTTCACTCATTTTATTTAAAATGCATAACTTTAATTTAAAACTGAAATATTTAAAATTTATAACTCTCAATTATTGCTTAAAAAAAAAAAAAAAAGAAAGAAAGAAAAGAATAAAGAAAAGTAATAAATAATACCATAAACCATGACATTTAATTTCAACATCAAAGCTTTGTTTTAATTTACCACGCGAAAAATTGTTTATGACAGTCGCATGAAATAGACTATTATAATACTTATGACATGATGGCGATGGAACAATGTTTGGCGATTTATCATCTGCGCCTGGCTAACATTAAATTATTAAACTGGCCGCCTGGCATATAAAAAGCGAAGCGGTCAACCCGGAACTGTTGATGACAGTCACATGACTTGAGCTTTTATTATATATAGATTATTGTCCTAAAAATAATAATTTCTTAAGATCATTGTTGAATTCAGGCATTTTTCTCCAAGATCAGCTTCATGAGTTGGTGGGGAGTGCTTTACGTAGTTCCATGGGGAATCGCCCCCGGCATCAGTTCCCATTTCCGAAAGCATTACTGTACAATAAATATGTGCAAGACATATTATTATATAAGCGGTTGATGCACTTCACAAATATTAGCTGGAATTTCAGACTCAACGTACTATTATTTCTGTTTGGCAAATAAAGAAAACACTAACAGCTTACCTGTGATTAGGCAACACTAACAACAGCCTGTGATTAGACCTGCCATGACTTAAATTACTTTCCTATCCCTGCCCCATGAATCCGTTTTCCTACTCAGTTGTTAAATTTCAAACTGCTCGAAAGTCACTATCAAAGTCACTGAAAAAAAAAAAAAAATAATACATTAGACAAAAACCTATTGTGTTACACGACGAGGATTTTGGTGTTGCAAAAAAAAAAAAAAAAAAAAAAAAAAAAAAAGGTAAAGAGTATGTTTATGTTAGTCTTATGCAGACATTTTCAAGGTTACCCTCCACGCCCCTTGAAAAACTTGCTTATCTTGAAACAAGAAAATTTTGACCGTTGGCAATTTTTGCATGAGATAGGGTGTCCACTTGGAATTAGGACCGGAAAATGTTGATTAAAAAAATAAAAATACAAGAAATAATCACAGATCCTACCTGAAAGTTGAAGAAGTAAGTTTGTTACAGGAGTAGGAGAATGACCCAGCCGGTAGTTGATCAAATGAAGTCAGTGCTACGAGGAGGTGCTGATTACTTTTTAGTGTTAAGGTGTAAATCGCCCAACACGTGGCGCTGCTATGCTGCATTTTCACGATTTCCGCAATAGCTGTATCTCAAAAACTAATTCAGGGATTTTCATAAAACTTCAGATTCAATTAGTCCTTGATATAGTTTGGTGCGGATTACTTTTTGGTGTAAATCGCCCTACAGGTGGCGCTGCTATGCTGCTTTTCCCACGATTTCCGCAATAGCTGTATCTCAAGAACTAATGCCTAAATTTTCATCAATCTTCAGATTCAGTTAGTTCCTGATATAAATTAGTCCTGATTAGTGTTTGTGGTAAATAGCCCAACAGGTGGCGCTGTTATGTAGATTTTTTTACGATTTCCGCAATAGCTCTATCTCAAAAACTAATGCACTGATTTTCATAAAACTTCAGATTCAGTTAGAAGTTAACATAAGTTGTTGCTGATTGGATTTTGGTGTAAATCACCTAACCGGTGACGCTGCTTTGCTGCATTTTTCAGGAAGTATTAACATACATGCGATAGAAGAAAGTTTTCGACTAGTTTCAACCGACTAGTTTTTCTTTTGCTAATGAAATGCCACTGGCGACTATTTTTTAATTATATCTCGCACCATTTTCTGAAAACAGAAATCTTACACACAAATTTTGACAGCCTGTGCAAGAAAAATATATTATAAAATTTATTTATTTTTTAAATAGTAGTGCGAATAGAATATAAAAGTAGTCGCCAGGCGGCCCTGAATATAGCTATATCTGTTGATAAATATGAGATTATACAGTGAAAATCTCTTATAACGAAGTTGAAGAGAGTGTGATAATTATTTTTTAAACTTAAACTTCGTCATAATCGGTTTCCTTATAACATGTTACTATTTTTAGAGAAATTGTAAACTCAATTTTTCCGATACTTCGATTTACTGGGCTTTTATCATTCATGATCTACCGTATAAGCTCTTGTTTTTACAATTTGCGTCCATTTACATTTTTACTTTCTTCTATCTTCAAAAGAAGAAAGTATTGTAATCGAAATTTTTTTTCGACTTTCGGTTTTCGACGGATTTACACGTTTTGGGGGTCAGAGATCCCCAAAAACACGTTTATTACAAAATGTCAGTCTGTCCGTGTGTCGCCATTGTGCCATCGAAAAATGTATGACGTTATGCATAGAATTGAACCAAATTTTTTGTGCATGTTTTTGGCTATGGCCAGCAGGTCTTCTTTCAATTATTTAGAAATATTCTGCAGGAAGGGAGCGTTGTAATAGGGATTTTGTGCCATTTTCATTATTATACCATCGAAAAGTGTATGAAGTTATGCATAGAATTGAGCCAAATTTTTTCTGTGTGTTTTTGGCTATGGCCAACAGATCGTCCTTGAATTTTGAAATATTCCGCCTGAAGGGGGCGCTGTAATAGCGATTTTTGTGCCATTTTCATTATTATATTATGCCATCAAAAAGTGTATGAAGTTATGTCAAGAATTGAACCAAATTTCATATTTGGTTCATTGTGTTTGGTCATTGCTTCAGCTCCTGCCTTAATCTCGAAATATTCCGCCAGAAGGGGGCACTGTAATAGCGATTTTTGTAAAATTTTCTCGATTTTTCGGAGTTTTATAGTACGTCGGTGGCTCGTGCAGCGACGGGAACTCGCATCCTGCTAAGCCGGTTATTCGCAAACAGCTGTACTACAGAATAACGAAAAACTATTGATTTTAATAAATATCATGATCCAGATTAACTTGTTTTTACTCCAATTAATTGACTGAAGCAGAAATTTAAGATGAAAGTCAAAGTCAGTATAGTATTGAACTAATAACATTGAAGTATATTAACATTTGTAACTAATTTTTGAAATATTAAGATGTATCAGATAGAAGAAAGTTTTGGGATTGGCACGTCCAACTAGTTAATGAAACATTTACTATAAATCACATTTCGCGTGCTATTGCGTGCTTTTCATACAAATTCAACGAATTTTTTTAAAATGTCGTCAGGTAGCTGTAATTTTTGGATATTCGTCATTGTCCATCCAATTCTGACAATGACGACATTTTTATTTTTGTTATGCTAGCTTGCTTGAGGAGAAGGGTGGTTGTTGGAAATTCCTATTTCGATTACGTACTCAGTTGTTTGATTTATCTGCTCAATGCTTATTTTGAGCAGCTGATCCAAGTTACGGACTTTTTCTGGAATGCATTAAACGTCACTCAAAAACTGTGTCTCAGAAATATTATATTTTAAGAACAAGAGACTGCTATTACGTTTTATGAGGTTGTAATTTCTGCCTGGAAAATTAATTTTGCAAAATATGGATGAGAAAAATCATTTCATAAAATGGTTTTTAATTGCATTTATCTCAAACCATTTATCTTCTTAATTGTATTTATTAAAAAAAAAACTTGGTTTAATTTTACATTAAGAAAGTTATGGTACATTCGGTGTCATAAGGATACGCTTCATAAATTTTACTTGCCAAATTATCGCAGGGAAAATTGAAATAACTATTCGATTGGGAATTAATGTCTTTTTTCAATTTATGTTAAAAACAAAAACAAAAACAAACAAAAAATAATAATAACAAAAAAATTACCTTTGTTCTGTTTCTTTATAAAACTTTCAAACATATTTCAAAAGTGTTTATGAATTCGGTTTGTCTGGCAGTCTGTCTGTCTGGACATGCTCGAACTCGTATTGTCGTGAAATTGACATATGTTATTGGAATTTACTGTGGCATGTTCGGTATTGAAAATGAAGTGTGTAGCATTTATAGAAAAATCGTTTACAATGTATTTTAATAACGTTACACTATTTCAAACGTGTTGAAATTTATTTACATCACTGAGATACTCTACAAGATGCTTACTGTAGAATAGGGTGTAGATAGCATCTATTGTTAATTTACAGGGACTATTTCTCTCATTCAATATTTCTACAGTATATGGTGGAATAGCAAGCTTTTTCCAGAGAGATGTGTATAAAAATATGAAATTGCTTCCCCCCCCCTCCCCGTGACTTTTCTTGAAAACTTAACATTTTTACTTTCTTCCGTCCTTAGGAGAAAAAAAGTATTGGATTCGTGAAAATTTTCACCTTGCGATTTTTGACGGATTTATACATTTTAGAAGTTTCTGAGCAAGATTCGGCTGTTTTTAGAAAATGACTGTCCGTGAGTATGTCTGTATGTGACATAAATTTTGTGGATGTTCTATCTCAAGAACTAATGCACGAATTTCACCAAATTTCTTATTTTGTTAGACCTTGACATAAATAAACCCTTATTAGGTTTGGGTGCATAGCGCCGAACAGCTGTCGTTGCTATACTCTGTTTTTTACGATTTCGGCGGCTCTAGCATTATCTCAATAACGAATGCACTGATATTTACTTTGGTTGCAGACGATATAGAAGAAAGTTTTGGGATGGCCGCAACATGCAACATACTAGTTAAATATAAAACTGATCGATACACCCTTTCTAAAACACAATTTATCATAAAACACCAAAAAAAATATCAATAAAAATAATAAATTTTATCGTAATAGAGAAGATAAATAATTTTCTAAATATTTAGCATACCACGAAAGTATGAGCTAAAACAAATCCTTTTCCTTTTCCATTTATGGGGCATTCTTACAATATTTTGACTTTTTGGAAAAAAATCTGGCGAAATTAAACTTGCTAAAATAACATTTTAATCTGATAGCCTCTAAGCCTTAATGATTCAAAATAAAGAAAAAATGGTCAGCAGCGAAAATTTTTTTATTTAACTGAAGTTTAAGTTAAACTTGCGAGTTTAATTTTCGTTACCATTTTACCACTATAACTTTTTATTTTCTTCTAAATTTTTACTTATACTGAATTTGCATAGTACCCACAGGACATTCAAATAAGAAATAATAAAAATGTAGTACTTTTAATACAGAATTTTTGTATAACATTGTCTTAAAGGGGTGTTAAAGAAGGGGGGTGGTAAGGTAAAAGAAAAAGGGTACGGTATAGGAAAAAAGGGACGAAATGGGACAAAAAGGGACGGTAAGGATGGAACGGTACGGAAAATTACACCTATTTTTAGGCAAATCATGTTAAGACTAAGTGATAGCCACAATGTTCATTGATTTTTAGAAACAGTTGTTAACATCGGATTAAATTAATTTTTTTCTTTAATTTACCTCAAAAAGTGCAGGAATAAACCTTGATATATATATATTTATAAAAATATAAATTTTACGAAGATTGAGGAAATGTAACTTTTAAGAACTGTTGTGTTAAACGCAATTTCATGGAATGATGTTCATATAATACCTTCTTACCTGCCAACCACAGAACATCTGCATCTGTTGTTGAAATCGGATAAAATCTCGTGTAATAGATACTTATGCAAATGTGAACGAACTCCTGTTACGAGATTTATATCTAGTTTAGAAGTCCAAAGTTTTTATAATTTTTGTTTGGACAAAACAGTTCTAACTGTCATTCTATACTTCTTAAAACAGAACTCTTATCTAAATAAATCTTCATCTATTTCGAAAAAAAAAAAAAAGAGCATATATTATGCGTGCTAAAAATTTTATATGTATGATAGAAACGTGAAAGCATTGCGAAACACGAACGAAAAGTCGTGCGACAAGCATAGATTATGAAACACTTTCCAAGTTCCAAACACATTTGGAAAAACTCTATGAAAACTCACAGTATAATATGGTGAAAGATTATGTCTAAGATAGTAAGCATCTTGTAGTGCACCTTAGCGACATATATCAATTTCAATGTGTTTGAAATAGCGTAACATTATTGAAATACACGCAAACGGTTTTTCACCATAGAACGTAATGTAACAGAATCCTTTTGAGTGTCCCTGTAAATTAACTATAAATGCTACACACTTCATTTTCAATACCGGACAAGCCATAGTAAACCTCAACAATATATATCAATTGCATGGCAATCTCAGTATATTTACGCGAGTTAGAACACACAGAGACGGCAGACGGACAGTCAGACAAGCCGAATTCATAAACACTTTTCAACTATGTTGGAAAATGTTAAAAATGATCTCACCACCAATTTTCTCCTTTTGAGATATGTTGATGCAAAGCTATCGTCATAGCATCATAAATTTAAATAAAAAGTTGGCCACCCCAAAGCGGAACATCGTGAAAAGGTTAATACATTTCTTGTGTTGTATGTCATTCAACCATATGTACCGTTAAAAGATTTTTCTTGTTGCATAAGATAGCTACGAAGCACTTTGCATGATAAGAGCGCCTACACAAAACCGTCTCGACACCCATTATTATGGGTGAAAGCACAAAGCCTCATCTGACGTCATAAGAGGAATTCCCTTACCGACTGAAAAGAATCACCTGCCCATATGTCTTTTTGTGTGGAGAACTTTAGAAAGAATGTAAATACAGCAGAACCTGTCAAAACGGAACCTTTAACTTCTGCTAGAATTCTTATGAAAATCAACAGTACTTCAAATGTTTATTTTGTATGATGAAAAAAATAAAATCCCATTTTCTTTATTAGATAACCCTCCCCCCCCCCCCCCCCCCACACACACACAAACCAACAAAGTCATATTGTAATATTTTTAAAGATGTTTAACCGTTACAGGGGCAAGTAATTGTGTTTCTGTAATTTTGAATTCACTCTGGGATTTATGGGGGAAAAAATCAAAGCAAGGAAAAGCAATTTATCAACTTTTTTCTACCAAAGTTATAAAAGTAAAGTTCAATTAAAAGTTTCTGATGCAAAACTTGATTAAAATTAGGTCGGCTATAAAACATATCACCGCCCCGCAGGGGGTTTGGAATGTGGGACTCTCATCATCTGGTCCAGAATGTTATTTCAAATCAGATATCTTTTCTGGTTCTTTGTTTGTGATAATTTTAATAATTTCTTCATCATTTAATTTCACACAAATTTCAGAAATATTATCTACTGTTTACACATTAAGAAAATGTTTTACACTTGGAAGTTTACAGTTGAACTTTTCTTTGCAATTGAAAAATTCAGGTATCGCGTTGTTATAATTTTCTGCACGATGCGTTTCGTTCACATCGCATGGTGAAAGCCATTTCATTTGGCATATCAATTTTGACGAGGTATACCATAGAGGAGTTTACACGCAGAGGAGTTTACACGCATCTTTCAGAAACTGTATATCTGTTGCCAAATGTGCATCGCAAATGACAGATATTACTTCGTAGGATATGAAACATTGTTCCTGATTTGGGTTAGAATATTTTGCTTATGAACACATCAGTAACCGAACTTTATTGACGTACCTTGTACATTGAAACTTCCATTTGGCAATTATTAAGTTAAATTCCATCAATTTTTTTTTTCCGTTTTTCTTTTTTCTCCTCGGAAATAAATAAATTCCAATTGGTGCTTCTATGATTGATCAGTTTTGAATGCTTTCTTTCACTGTAATATCAATACAGTATAACTTTGAAAATCCGGCATCGTTGGGACCGCGACTAAGCCGGACTTTTGAAATTCTGGATTTCTGAAAGAATATCAAAAATACTTCCAATATTGTTAATGGCGCTTTTATTCCCAATTTAATTCATAGTCAAGTGATTTTTATGTGAGAAAATTAAATATTAAAAAAAAAAAAAACCTTCCCTTAATCGATATTTTCTGTGCTACTAAAGAACAAAAAAAGTTTTTTCTTGGATTTTACAAGTGAAGAATATCGATTTCGGAAATACAGTCTTGTTTCTCTAAAGCAGATATAAATTTTCCAGTCAAATTTATGCATCTTTCCAGTGACACCTTTTCTTTTTCCAGCTCTCGTTCTCGTTGTGACATGTGTTATCGGCGGTTCTATTTAGCACAGCGTCTGCGATCTCGCTGTCCGCTAATCCACAGCTTTCGATCTCGAAGTTTTTAATTCGTAAACAATTGCTATTTTTCTTTCTTCCGTAAGCTGGAAGTGTAGAAAAGCAAGGGGTGGGGGAAAATGACTTTGATGCCGGATTTTTGAAGTTGCCGGATTTCCAAATTCTGGATTTTTGAGGTCACACTGTACTTCTTTTGGAAAAATCTGGTCTCTATCGCAATTACAAAGTTCTGATTTCGCATCCATTATCTATCTTACTACAAATGTATTGCCGTACAAAAAAAAAAAAAAAAAAAAAAGTTATTAGTAGAATTCTGTTTTTTTTTTTTTTCTCGAAAGTTCAATAAACTTGTTCGGTGGCATATTGAAATCATTTGTTTCCCCTCCTTCCGCGTATAAAAATATTTAGAACTAACACGTTCTTACTATTTACTTAAGATAGCAGTAAAATATTTATAAATCCAATAATTTTTTCTTCTCTTATAAATAACTGTTAACTGCGCTTTTGGGAAAGATTTTTCAGGAACTCTAATTCGTAGATTTATATAGTTTTCCCTTTGTGTGTATGTGGTGTGTGTGTGTGTGCACATCATACAAACGGATGCGTAGGCGAGAATAGAACTTGGAAACTCAAATTCTTCGCAGCCTCTTGGGAAAGAACAGTGCAGTCTATGATTATTTGCAACTCGATTTTAAAAGCGAGAAGTCCGAGTGCTCTTTATTTATAGCAGTCGAATCAGCGTGATCGCCTACGAACATGAATCCGCGTTACGCCTTTAATAAAGATAGTAAGAGGAGCTTATAAAAAAGACATTGTTGACCTTTTACAGTAAAAGTACATCTTTTAATTTTATTGTCTGCAAAGTGAAATGACTTTGTGGTGGTATTTTCAGCGATGTAATCTTCCAAACGTTACTCAGCTCTCAATGATTATTATTGTTATTATTATTATTTATTATTAGCCCCCGGAATGCTATTTCTTTCTCCCCAGCTTATTTTGTCTCCAATAAATAACGTTACCTTGTATACGCCAGCCGTAAAACAAAAGCCGATGTTTCATTGTGCGATTAAATACTCTACAGCATTTTTTAAAACTTCTAAGCATCGCACATTTTCAATGTTTATACCGTCGTATTGGGGGAAAAAAAGTATTTTTTAATGCAATATGTTTGAAAACTGAATCTCCATTTGTTTTTGAAATATTAATTTTTTTGTAGTTTTTTGCGACATTTGTTTCATTTTGGCAACTCAAGTACTCCATTTCTGTTGAAAGTAAAGAAAAAAATTGTTGAAGAATAGCAATTATATCTTTTTGTTGCCATTTTATCATAAAAATTTAAAAAAAAAAATAATTAAAATACGTGCTATTTTGAGAAAAATACAAATGAATGATTTATGATAAAACATGGAGCTATTATAAACTATATTTAATTTTAAGAATCTATACTAATGCAAATGACGTCATTTTACATAAAATAAAAGCGTGTGCTTTAAGTCTTAAAATTTAAATATGTTTTGCACTAGAGTCCCGATTATCCGAGTCCCGCTTAACCGAGTTATTTTCTTCTGGTGGATTGGTGGCTTCTATTATTATGAAACAGCCATTATAAATGAAGAGTTAGGTGAAGATGAAAGAGCAGCCGTAAAAAGTTAGAACTCTAAATTTCTGGTCAGAATAGAAAAAAAAATGGCCATAATTTTTTTTTTTTTTCATATGTGCAAAGTTGCGCACTAAAGGGTTAAAATATTGGATTCTTGCAATTTTTGGGCTTCCAGTTTGTGATGGATTCACCACAGAGGCGACTTTTTTATCAATAGGATCCCGGGCGAGATTTTGTCAGCGTCTCTACAAATGATATCATTTAAAGAAGCTGTTAAGCTTTAATCAAGCATTTTGTCTATCCCCCCTCCCACCTTAATTTTTAGCGCGCTGTGTGATCACCTGCCTTTCCCAATTCTACTAAAAGTTCTTTAGAGGTTAGAGAGAGATTCCATATAAATGTTTATGTGAAAAAAACATTAATTTTTAACTTTACTTACCGTAAATCCACCATTCTTACCAATCTTACCATTGTGCAAGAAATATTTGCAAAGGATTCTGAAATGTTTTCAGAATTGCCTCATAGTCGGTGATTAGAAAGATACTTTCACTTTCGAAACAGGTTCCGAGATCGACCTCAGCTATTCAATGCAAAATAAAATTAAATAAAATTAAATAAAATAAAATTAAATTAAATATTGAAATGCAAACGAGATATTTAAAAAAAATTCTCCCATAGTATTAACGTTAGAGAGGGGAGTGGAGTAGCCTCTTAAACTGTCGATGATAGAAACATTCTAATTGCAAAAAATCGTACAAAGTAAGTACAGCTTTTGTTTTATAAGGGCTATGTATGTATTAAAATGTGAAGTTTTTTTTTTTTTATATAGCCCCTGGGTTCTAATAACTTATATTTAGAAAATATGGTTCGACGCCTAAGAAGGAAATTTAAAAATTCCTATTTTATTACGACCAAAACTTACCGAATTATGACATTTTTAATTTTATGAAATTTCAATGTTCTCTTGCACTTTTTTCCGTTTTTAGTGCCTGAAAATACTGAAATGTATTACTTTGGGGTGAGGGGGAAAGAGTCCACAAAAAAGCCTAGTCTAGGGGCCTGCGAGGTGGTTTATCCGTTTCTGACTGTATCATCGATAGTGTAATCGACAATCAGCCAAAGAATATCTACAAAGGAGTGCAGGAGTTCTTTGAATCGGCCATACTAAGATGCACATCTAACATCGGCTGATTGTTGGAAATCTCGGTATATCGTGGGTAAACGATCGGTGACGAATCAGCTAATGCATATTTTCTCGCCTGCGTATAGTGTATGACCTTATTCTCATTTTATTGTTTGTTAACAAGTGTCTATGAGGATGGCGTCAAGGTAAATTTCTCACAATCTAATGCTTCATTACTCCCATCATAGGCCATATGTGTCGCCTTCTCCATTTACTTACAACGAAGGATGAATGAATCAAAAGTGTGTGGTGTGATAAACATCCTTGCTTAGATTAATTAACACTTTTAATGAGACCTTACTCATTAGAAGTTAGTAAAGATAGCTCATTAAATATAGAGATGACTGTTACATTAAGCTTCTAGTTTCTAAAAAATAGCATTGTTTTCGGGATAGTTAAATTTGGCAATTTTTAGCTGACAGGCTATCAAAGCCTGAGAGCTAATGTGCCCTCAGGCTATGTATGTACGTACCTATCTACCGCCAGGAGAAAGACCGTGAGAAGGGTTGCTTCTTCAGAAGGTTTTTTTTTTGTTGTTGTTGTTGTAACCTATTGTTGCCAAATTTTTAAATTGCGCAAATAATAATATTTCCAAAAATTTTACAATTGAAAAATATACTTACGTATGAATATCAAAAGCGAGAGAAAACATTAAAACAAATAATTTATGTGCGAAAAGCATGGGATGTGTGGAATTACGCCATAATTGAAGAATATCATTAAAACGTCATATTTTAAATTTCTTTCTTTAAATTAAAAAACATATTTTCCATATTTCCACTATACGATACTTTTCTATTTACAGTCATTGAAAACAATTAAAAAAAAAAAAAAAACCCCTTCTGAAATAAGCAAATACATTATAGAAAAAAACCTCTGAAAATCAAGAGAAATTCATGCTAATAACAATCGATTTTCCAGCAACAGGGCCTGATTATGGTCTAGGCACAGCAGACATATGTGACTAAGTCCCCCCCCTTTCTTTGGGGGGGGGGGGTGCAAAGAAATCAAACTTTCAATCTAAAAACTTGCACCTTTTTGTATAGCCAAAGAAAAATAATCAAACGTCAAATGTGTTTTACGATTATTTTAAGTACAATTATTTGTTCAATCATTAACTAACAAAAGGTTCGACCTTGCAAAGAAGATGAGAGGACAGGGATGCCAAAAACCCACCAACTTTCTTGCTTACTTATAGTAGTGGTTGGGGATGGTAAAGGAATATTTACTTTGGTCCCCGTCCCCTGGCAGAGCCCGACTTAGACTATCTAGGGCCCCGGGGCAATCATCATTTTGGGGACCCCCCTTCTACCTATCCATACAAATTGTTCGTGAATCATGCTAAAATGACTAGTACTAAATTTCATACCTAATGTATTTATGCATAAATTTCATACCAGGTATCATTCACATCTGTATACAGGGTATCACAAGAAAGGTGGTCACAACTTTAAGATATGATAAAATACACTACTCTTTAGTATATAAATAAATAGAAATGCTTAATTCATCTTTAAAAAGTTAAACTTAAACTTACACTAAGTGCAAAACTACTTAAAAGATGAGACAATATTAAAAAGATGTTAAATTATTTTAATACCTTAGTACTTTCAACTATAAAAAAATTAAATTAAAAAAATATTCGAAGACGCAAAAATTATATATCCCTCAAAGGATTATCATGATTTAATCATCCGCGAATCAATAGAAATTATTACTAAAGAAAATACTGTTTGCAATGACGTTTTATCCTGCAACATACCCAGAATTTGGTTCAGTTTGCTTAATCATAAAACGAGTAATATTCCACTTCCCTATATCCAGGTTTTATTTTCCCAATGTTTCCAGATCTAAAAATTAACTTCCACTTTCACTCTTTTCGTCACCATCTACGTGAATTTTGAAAATTAGACGTCGATAACAATTGTATTTCTTATATTTCGCTGACGAAGACTATGTTTTTTATAGTTGAAAGTACTAAGGTATTAAAATAATTTAACATCTTTTTATATTGTCTCATCTTTTAAGTAGTTTTGCACTTAGTGTAAGTTTAAGTTTAACACTATTTTTTTTTTTTTTTAAATAGGAATATAAGTGTTCGTGTGACCCTTGAAGTGTAAATTAAATACAGGTCTTTCAGTCACTTTTGGGGACGGGGAGCGCGGCACTTCCTTCCTAAATCTTTGCAAATGAAAGAAATTTGGTCCCTTTTGGCCATTTTAACCATAAGGCACTCTTTTAACAAAATTCCTGATTATGGTCATAGGGGCCCCTTCAAATGAGGAAGCCTGGGACAGCTGTCTCGCTTGCCCCTGCATTAGTTAGCCCTGCCCCCAGACTGACTTAATCAGGCTGTGCCTTCCAATAATAGCTGCTTTTGGAAAAACTTCAGAATCATTCAGAAGTGGTATATAGGTCAAAATTAACTTTTTTACTTACTGGCCACTGACCAGTACATGGATTTTTTTTAAACAAATTTACAAATATACTTGATAAGAAATGTGCCTTTTCTAACTATTAACATCGTAATTTACTAACATCCTTTATTTACCCTTTGATAAGATTACACTTGATGGAAAAAAAAAATCAGGCATTCCATTGATTAGAGTAATATAAACAAGTAATTATTGCAACCAAATTATAAGTGATAAACTGTATTTAAAGATATGTTGATGCATTGTATAAAACAGACAAAAAATTGGATTTTTGAAGTATATTTTTATTTAAAAAATAATTTCACATATTTGATATTTTATTTAAAACAGTAGGATCTATTAACAATTGCAATAATGTGCTGCCGAATCCCGATGCATATATAAAGTAAAAGGTAATAACATAAAAAAAATATTTTTTTTATTTTATTTTTTGGCACTAATGTTTATTATTTACAATAGGTATCCGTGCACTAATTGAGTCCTCCCATTACAGTTCTATTGCAGCGGTAGGATTAAATTCGTTTAACTTTAGACTGTTTGACAATTAGGAGATTACTTAATGTGTTTTTCTTCATTGACAAACTTTGGTCTTTTTGTACATTTTCTATTCAATCATCACGAGTGATGACTATAAAATGTGGCCAGTGGTGGTAGGTAATAAAAGTCAATCGCCAAATTTTCAGTATTACTCGCCGATTGTCGAGTGCTAATTTTGTCCTATAAGTGATAATGATATTAACTGGAGATAAAATATATGGAAGAAAAAAAAAAGATCCTGTTCTATATTCTGAATCATTATTGAAGAGGATCTTTGAAGAATAAAGAAAAGAAAATAACGAGTTAAACATTTCATTATACACATAACCTTTTTTCCTTACCCAGACATACTCATCGTTTATTACTTTTTTAAACCACTAGTTTATAGTATATCATTTCCTCTCGACCTACTTTTTTTTTTTTTTTTCCTTAAGACGTCCCACATTCTAGGAAGGATCTTTTCATGTGATGGCCCTCCCAGGTTTTAAAGTAAAGTAAAATAAAATAAGCCATACCTCAGTATTTTGTAAGAATAGAAAAGCAAGATAGGCATCAACAAAAAAGAGAGGCACGTCAGCTTATGCGGAGTATAAAAGACCACCACAAGCGCAGCATCACGAAAAGTACCGGGCATGCCATATCCCCACCTCTCTTTTAACATTTTTTCGCTTTCTTTCGTACTATTTACTTATTTATTTATTTATCGAGGTTACATTTAGTATATATAATGGAATTCCAACATGTAATGTAGCAGGGATCGTACATAAATAAAACATAACATGAAGTTTTCATTGTTTGCCGGTTTTCCGACGTTCTTCGAAAATTTCCGGCTTTCCATTTAAAATCCCACTTTTATATTTTATTTATAATTAAATAATAAAGTATGAGTAAGTAACAACAAATATCACTATATTATTAATAAGTAAATAACAATTCTATTTCTGGTGAAAGAGAATAATGGGTATAAAAATTTGTAAGCTAAATAATGTATATTTTAAATAATATTTTGTTTTGAATTTTGTATTATTATGGATAGTTTTTCCTTTCCACTGGTTTTATTATTATTATTATTATTTCAAAGAAATCTTTAAGGAGTCGGGTACTTATAAAATTTAAAAAACTTTGTGAAAATTTTGAAGCTTGTTATTTTTATCTTAAAAATTATAAGAGACGTAAAAAATTTTAAAGGAATATTTAAACAGTACTACTGTTTTGAATTTCGCTTTTTAAGAAATTAAATATATTTAATAGTTAATAATTTTAAGCTATAAATAGTTGTGCATTTTTCAAGGATTGATACACAGAGCCTACAGTAACACTTATATGACTGTAAAATAATTTAGTCGTATCTCATAAAAAATAACCAAATAGGGTCTTAAATACAATTTTATAATATGGTTAATATGCAATGTAATCCCTATCGTTTTTTTTTTCATCAGTCAAAAATCAAGTTTATTCGACTCGGCGGCATCAAATATAATGACTACGGCCAAATATTAAAACGAAAATATTTAAAACAATTTGCAATAAAAAATAAATAAAAATTACTAGGGGTTCCGACCTCTACGAACTACACTCGCCAACCCCCTGATCTTTAAAAACACGCTAATTAGCTGTTTTTTTTTTTTTTTTTTTTTTTTTTTTTAAGAAAAAATGCACTGAAGAAAACACCTCAATAGTCATTTGGAGATAAATTAAAAAACTCAGGGTGTTTATAATTTAATAAAATAGTATAGCCCCCCCCCCCCCCCCCAAATCTAAAAGTACGAGAAAGAAAAATCTGGGAAAAGGATACATAAGCGGACACATCTGTGAAATTTACGCCATTTTGTATAATCGCAATAAAATGTTTAAGTTTATGAAAATATTTAAGCGTTCTAGGCGTTTCATTTTAAATATGACATCTTCACCAATGAAAAATGACTGAATTAAAACCCAAACGTGACATATGTTTGATCGAGATCTATATTACCTGACGACTGTGATGCCATCGCATTCATGTCTCAAAAGCCTCTCCAGAACGTCAGCGTTGCACATATTTTCTAAAAGATTTTCTTTTTTGGAAAAATAATTTTTAAAAGGGGGTCGTCAAAATCTGCAAATTTTATGCATTTGCTGATGCAAATGAAAATGATCGAGAATGTGTCAGAAAATGACGGATTTGGAATTAAGAACATCCCTAACCATATTGTATTTTTCATTAGTAATTTTTTTTAATTGAGAATTTTTTAAATTAAAGATAAAGAAAATTTTGTCTGTTAGTTCATTTCTGCCCTTTTTGTCTGGCATGTAGGAATGTGCATAATTCGTATATTTTGTGCACCACAATAGTAACAATTGTTAATAATAAAAATAATAAATCCAATTGAAACTCAAATGATGTCATTTCTTCCCTGGAAAAAGTTAAGCGTTTAAAGTTGAAAAAGAGAAATACTTATAGGCCTTACCTTATAGTTCTTCCTAATCTGATAATATCTAGGCAGAAATAATCTTAATATCTGCCCATTTTTCTTTTATAAATCAGCTTTTTTTCTTCTGTGGAATGAAGAATCTCCCCCTCCTCCCATTTCCACTTCCAGAAAATCCGAGTTCACAATGACAAGTGATGGGTATCAGAGAATAAAAGTGCAGTTGATATTTTCGAACGAAGAATTGGATTTATTTTCGCATTTTTTTTAGAGATAGGCACCTTCGAAGGGGGCGATAGGACGATTGTCTCTCCCTACGTTTTCAGATTAATTTAAATAATCCTTAAATTTTACTAGTTACAGAGCAGATATATTAGGAGAGAGGGGGGAACCTTTGAACATTTTTTCAAAAAATCCACATATTTCTTACTTGAATTATATTTATTGAATTTTAAATATTTCGTGAGAGAAAGAATGTAATTCTGTATCATATGAAATAAAAAATTACAGTTTTTCAGATAAATTAAATATGTTGTGACGCTTTAAAAAGCTGAAAGCTTTCTGTTCAAACCTGCCCCATGTAGGGGTACCTTTGAACAAGCTAGGGGCATCTTTGAACAAATAAACAAAATATGAAAATAGTGACAGTTTTTATTAAAAACTGCGTATCTTTCCAAAATTTAAAATAATAAGAATAAAATTACACAATTACATTTAACTGAAATTACTATTTTTTTTTTATTATTTAACCAAATTTGTATCTATCAAAGCACATTGTTGAGACAGAACGGAGGATCCCTCCAATTATGTTTAATTGCGGCAACTTTTTTATATAATATCCTTAAAATCCACCAAATTGATATCTGATGCCTGCCTCTGAAAAATATATCTCGTGTTTTTTTTTTTTTTTTTTTTTTTTTTTTTTTACGAAGAAACCTGACATTAAGCATTTTAATCTGACCGACGTAATGAAGAGTTCTTTTTGCATGAAACTGAACTAAAATGAAATCATTTACATTCAAATTGTTATAGAAAATGGATAAAACCCTGTTTTACGTAATCCAGAAATGATGTTTACCATTGTAAATGAAACAGCATTGGGTTTGTTAGACAAATCTGCTAAATCATGAATTATTGTTGTGTGTCCTGAATTTGCCTGTAGTTGAAGTCCTGCATCAGTACAACTTTCATATTAAGTATAGTAACACTTAATTTTCATACTTAAAAAATTTTTCAACAATAATAATATTTAGATGCATCTGTAACTCTTTACTTCATAGTTGTAATTGTTCAGTGATGCCTCAACTTTTCCGTTCAATGGTGCCCCATCACATGGAGTTTAGCATTACAACTATTTACTCAATTAGGTTTGAGAATTTGAATAAAACAAACCTTATATGTTAAAGCTAACATCTTTATTTAGGTATTAAATAGTAAATTATAATTTTAAGGATACAAGATTATCAACAAAAAGCTTACAACTTTATTTTGTTAAGTTTAAATTCAAGAAAGCAATATATACATATCTTGCTTAGACAATAGTGTGCATTCAAAATAGTAAAGCTTTGTATTCTTGTTACATTGAAGCAGTAGTAATGTGCTGCCATATATATTTAAAAAATATAATTTATTTAAAGGAAAATATTTAGAGTGTTCAAAGGTGCCCCCAGTTCAAAGGTACTTAGTAGTATTCCCCTACTTATACAGATTTTTTTCCCCCGTATTACAATGTTATATCTAAGTGTATTTAACTTTGAATGATGTGATAAAGAATACCCCCTGATTGAACAAAATGGGTGGAACCCAAAATTGTGTATCTGCAAAATGTTTAGCATGCAAAAAGAAAGAAGAAAAAAAGTAACATTTTCATTAAGCAATATGGGGTGGAAAGCAGTCGCTAGTTATAAAATAAGTAGCTTAATGTTATTCAAATTCACAACTTTTAAGATTTTTACTTTCTCCTATCTTCAATAGAAAAAGTGTCGTAATCGAAAATTTTTTGACTTCCGGTTTTCGACGGATTTACACGTTTTAGGGTTCAGAGATCTCCAAAAACATGTTTGTTCATACAAAATGTCTCTGTGTTCCTGTGTCTCCATCATGCCATCGAAAAGTGTATGAAGTGATTCTCCTTGAATTAGGAAATATTCAGCCGAAAGGGGGCACTGTAATAGCCATTTTTCGTAGTTCTATTGTACATCGGTGCCTCATTCAGCGATGGGAACTTCGCATCCTACTGAGCAGGCTATTCGCAAACAGCTGTTGTACAGCAGAATAACGAATAAAAAAGAAAAGTGCCCAGCTAAACTGATGGCATTGAGCGCACAGGCTATTCACACTAATTGTATATTATACTCTTATTTTAAAGAATAATGCTCCTCAAAAAAATAAGTGAAGGTGAATTAGCCCCCGTTTCCCCCTTTATACCTAACCAGTGAACCTCCAAATCTAATCAGGGAAGCTCCTTATCATAATAAACCGGTATACCAAATTTGGAGCAAATCCAATAATCCTGCAAAAAAAAAAAAAAAAAAAAAAAAAAAAAACATTTATCTAAATTAAGGGGGTGCACTAGCCCCCCTTTATCCTTAACCAATGAATCCCCAAAACGAATCAGGGAAGCTCCTTAGCATAATAAACCGGTAAACCAAATTTGGAGCAAAGCGAATAATTCTGCATGAAAAACCCGTTTATATAAATTAAGGGGGTTGGACTAGCCCTCCTTTCCCCTTTATCCTTAACCAATGAACCCCCAAAACTAGTCAGGGAAGTTCCTTAACATAATAAACCGGTATACCAACTTCGGAGCAAATCGAATCATTCTGCATGAAAAACGCATTTATCTAAATTGAGAGGGGCGGGCTAACCTCCCTTTTCCCCCTTTATCCTTAACCAGTGAACCCCCAAAACTAATCAGGGAAGTTCCTTAACATAATAAACCAGTATACCAAATTCGGAGCAAATCGAATCATTCTGCATGAAAAACCCATTTATCTGAATTAAAAGGGGTGGACTAACCATCCTTTTCCCCCTTTATCCTTAACCAATGAACCCACAAAATTAATCAGAGAAGTTCCTTAACATAATAAAAAATTGGTATACCAAATTCGGAGCAATTCGAATGATTCTGCATGAAAAACCCATTTATCTGAATTAAGGGGGGTGGACTAACCCCGTTTTTCCCCCTTTATCCTTAACCAATGAACCCCCAAAACTAATCAGGGAAGTTCCTTAACATAATAAACCGGTATACCAAATATGGAGCAAATCGAATGATTCAGCATGAAAAACCCATTTATCTGAATTAAGGGGGTGGACTAACCCCCCTTTTCCCCCTTTATCCTTAACCAATGAACTCCCAAAACTAATCAGGGAAGCGCCTTATCACAATGAACCTAGAAAAAAATTTTGAAGCAAATCGGATGTTTCGATCAAGAGTTATCGCGTTACGTACATACATACATACATACAGAACGGGCGGGCACATTAGCTCTCAGGCTTTGATAGCTTGTGAGCTAAAAACTATTAATTTTAATAAATATCATGATCGACATTAACTCGTTTTTATTCCTATTAATTGAGTGAAGCAGAAATTTAAGATGAAAATCAAAGTTGGTATAATAATGAATTAATAATATTGAAGTATTAACATTTGTAACTACTTTTTTGAAATATTAAGATGTATGAGATAGAAGAAAGTTTTGGGATAGGTACATCCAGTTAATTTGTATGTAACATCACAAAATTCGAACGTGGAATTTTTTTACTATTGGTACGGAAACCTGGAAAAGCCAAGGAAATTTGTATGTCAACTGGAGTAAACATCCTATTTAAAAGGAAAAGAAAACAGGATTTTTCGTCACTGAAAGGC
The DNA here is from genome assembly GCA_963932465.1 of Maratus speciosus. Taxonomy (NCBI): domain Eukaryota; kingdom Metazoa; phylum Arthropoda; class Arachnida; order Araneae; family Salticidae; genus Maratus; species Maratus speciosus. The sequence continues at coordinate 349,570,620 of OZ010794.1, forward strand.
CTTCCTTCCTCACCCCTTTAAGTTCATATATTTAAAACTATCTTAAATTGAGTCTCTGGTGAAAAAAAATAGTAAATTGTTTTAATTATTCATTTTGAAAAATGCTGACAGAATCTTCTTTCGAGATTTTTAATATGTCTTACTTGTTACATTTCTGTATATATTTTTACTTTCTTCTATCTTTACAAGAAGAAAGTGTTGGATTCGTGAAAATTTTCAACTTTCGGTTTTCGACGGATTTACACGTTTTAGGGGTCAGAGATTCCGAAAAACATGTTTTTACAAAATGTCTGTCTGTGACTCTGTGAGTCTGTACGTATGTGACACAAATTTTGTGAGCGCTCTATCTCAAGAACTAATGCACGGAATTTAATAAAAATTTATATTCAGTTAGTCCCTAATATAAATTGGTGCTGATTAGTTTTTGGTGTAAATCGCTCAATAGGTGGCGCTGCTATGCAGCATTTTCCACGAATTCCACAATAGCTCAATCTCCAGAATTAATGCACGGACTTTCATCAAACTTCAGATTCAGTTAGTCCTTGACATGAATTGACGTTTTATACATTTGGGTGTAAGTCGCGCAACAGCTGGCGCTGCTATGCTGCATTTTTTTGCGATTTCCGTAATAGCTCAATCTCCAGAACTAATGCACGGATTTTCATCAAACTTCAGATTCAGTTAGTCCTTGACATGAATTGACGGTTTATACATTTTGGTGTAAATTGAGTCCTTGACATGAATTGACGGTTTGTACATTTTGGTGTAAATCGCTCAACAGGTGGCGCTGCTATGCTGCCTATTTTGCGATTTTCAACAAGCTTCAGATTCAGGTATACCTGGATATGAATTAGTGCTGTTTATGTTTTGGTGTAAATCGCTCAACAGGTGACGCTGCAAAGTAGCATTTTTCACGATTTCCACAATAGCTCAATCGCCAGAACTAATGCACGGATTTTCATCAAACTTCAGATTCAGTTAGTCCTTGACATGAATTGATAGTTTATACATTTTGGTGTAAATCGAGTCCTTGACATGAATTGATGGTTTGTGCATTTTGGTGTAAATCGCTCAACAGGAGGCGCTGCTATGCTGCCTTTTTTGTGATTTCTGCAATAGACCGAATGCTCAAGACCGAATGCTTGGATTTGCAACAAACTTCAGATTCAGGTACCTTGATATGAATTAGTGCTGTTTATGTTTTGGTGCAAATCGCTCAACACGTGGCGCTGCTATGCAGCATTTTTCAGAATTTCCACTTTACCAAGTACTTTGCCTTTTCCAAGTATTACTTCCAAAGTATTGCCAAGTCCAAGTATTACTTTGCCTTTTCTCTCCATAATAATAGCATATGCAAGGGATTCAAAACTTCGAAACTCTCATTTATGATGGACTTAAGAAGTTTTATAATTTTATTGAACGTAATTTGATTTAATATTATGCCCAAAAATCATTTAAATACTTTGTTTCACTGCATTAACCGCAGCTTTTTTTCTCACACAAATTTAATTGTTTACTTGATATACTCATAAGGCTTTTAATCACAAAGTTAAGTTATATGTAAGCAAATCAACAAGTTTAAAATAATGAACTAACGCAGATTTTTAATATATGATGTATTAAACTGTTATGTACTGTGCATTGTTGAATGAAATCAACATTGAATAATGCATACTAATGGAAATTATTCATTTCTTTTCAGCAACACAATGAAAATATCGATATTGTAGAACCTGAAAGCAAAACTCATAGCTCAAAAAAGTATTCCAAGGAATATCAGAAGCCTCATCATCATAACCATAAGCATAAGAAGCATACAGTAGAAGATGAACTGGTAAATAGTTTTTTATTCATTATATGTCTGTTTTTTTATGTGATAAAATATTGATATTTTTTAAGGTATTCAATAAATAACCACGTATGAACTTGCTGAACAGTTCCGACTGTCTATTAATAATAAAAGATAGAGTATGTTGTCAGTCTGTGTGTAGTCTAACGCTATGATCTCGGTGCTACAAAAAGAGATAGGTAGATAAGCCTTGATTTTTTGCCCCCCACCTCCTCTTCTTAACAGGGTTAAAAAAAAAAAAAAAAAAAAAAAATCTTACGATTTTTGATTGTTTTATATAATTTTGAATCCGGATTTACTGCTTCTGTGATCGATTTTTGTTTGAAGATAGTTTAAATGTGTTATACGCAATCAGTAATATAGCTTTATTTAGAAAATTTTAATGTATTTCAATTATATCAAATTGATTTTCTTTTAATGATATAACACTATTGTAAGTTTTAATACATGTTTTACTTTATTTTTTATATATTAACATATCGTTCACCTACAAGAAAAATAACACAACTCAAAAATGCTACATTTCACAGGAGAAGCACAAGAAGTTGGCAATTTTTACTTTAACTTAAAACCATAGACTTAGCTCTGCGTGCAGGTGTAAAACCTTAAGAATCAAGACGTAAAGAGATGTAGGAGGAATGAATAAATTTATCCTCTCCCCCACCCCTTCTGTGAGGCTATGCATAAATATAAATTGAATTAATACATTTAAAAACAGTATCATATACATATGTCAGTTTTAAGGAAAACTGTTTTACCAAAAAGAAAATTTATATAAGATTAGTACATATCAAATAATTACACGCAGCAGGTTCCTGTTATTTTATTATTTCATAGATACTAAATTACAAGAGGAAACACTTAGGGACTGATACTTTTCTTGCCTAAAAACTTTTAGCTGAAAACCGCAGGCTAGTCTGTGCTAACTTTTCTCAAAAGTTTCCAATAGTCTGTGCCTTTTTTATTTTACTAATTTATAAAAATATGGATTTCATTTTTTTTAACGCATTTCAACTGCATGTAAATTTAAATGTCATATTTTTTAATCTCATTTTATCAGAAGCAGGCAATTAACGTCTTTCAATAAAGCTAGAATGATACAAAATTTAACTGATAACTTTCATCTGAAATTTTGAAAGCCAGTATATGTATGCATTATTTCTGCATTAAACATGGCCAAAATTCACCGGGCATTTTTTATTTTTAATATTTTGTCGAAAATTTCGAGAAAAGCTTGACGAATAATTCTTATTTTTTTTTTTTTTGGGGGGGGGGGGGGGGGAGGATGAAGATTATATTTGACTTCATATTTTTTCAGCGAAGGTTTGATCATGAGGGCAATCAGGAGACCAACAACAAATTGAATAAAAATTGTGATCACTCTGCAAAATAAAATGCTTGAAATGATCTGTGGATACATACAGCATAAGACTATGTGGATCTTGTATAACATTTGTGTTTATTTGTGTAACAATAACATGTATATGCATGGAGATGTAAATTTCTGCATGACTTTTGTTTATAGCATGCAAGATTTTCAACCAAATTTAACTCCACTTTCAAGAAACTTGATAAAGTACAATAGATATAAATGTACACGAATTAAATAACATTATTGGTACATAAATATCTATACTAATATTATAAAGAGGTAAAAATTGTTTATTTGTAGGAGGTAAGCTCTGGAACTACCGAACCGCTTCCAAAAGTAATGGTATCAAAATGATTGTGTTAGTCCAACTTAGAACATAGGCTATATTTTATGTCAGTGCCACTGGCCAAAAGGGGGGTGCAGGGGCAGAACACGCTCTAAGAATGCGATTTTTGTGTTACTTAAGGGCACAGAAACATAAAATTTGGAATGGTAGTTATTTATATGATATTAATGCTCTCTGAGGACATTTCTTAAAAAAATCGAAATTAAAAAGGGGTGAAAATGCCTGAAAAACGTTCTAAAAAACCTTCTAAATGGCGATTTTTACGTAATTTCAGGAAGTACCAAACTGATTTAAAAAATAATGGTGTCAAAATGATGGTGACAACTTTTTCTCCAAAATAGGCTACATTTTATGTCGGTGCTACTACTCCTAAAAGGGGTGCAAGAGCAAAAAAACGTTCGAAATTGCAATTTTTGTGTTACTGAAGGTCTCAGATGCATGGAATTTGGAATGGTAGTTACTTATTAGATATAAATGATCTCTAAGAAAATTACTTAAAAAATTCGAAATTTAAAAGGGGTCAAAATGCGCAAAAGGGCGTTCTAAAAAACGTTCTAAATGGCGATTTTTACGCAATCCCAAGAAGTACCAAACCGATTTAAAAAATAATGGTGTTAAAATGATGGTGATAACCCTTGCTACAACATAGGCTACAATTTTTGTTGGTGCCACAACCCCTAAAGGGGGTGTAGTATCAAAAAAACGTTCGAAATTGCGATTTTTGGGTTACTGAAGAGTCCAGATACATGAAATTCGGCATAGTAGTTACTTATTAGATATAAATGATCTCTAAGAGCATTTCATAAAAAAATTCGTAATTTAAAAGGAGTGAAAATGCGCAAAAAAGTCTTCTAAAAAACGTTCTAAATGGCAATTTTTACGCAATCTCAAGAAGTACCAAACCGATTTCAAAAATAATGGTGTTAAAATGATGGTGATAACCCTTGCTACAACATAGGCTACATTTTATGTCGGTGCCATTGCCCCCGAAGTGGGTGCAGTAGCAAAAAAACCGTTCGAAAATGTGATTTTTGTGTTACTGAAGGGCCTATAAACATGAAATTTGGAATGGTAGTTACTTATAAGATATAAATGATCTCTAAGAACATTTTTAAGAAATTCGAAAATTAAAAGGAGAGAAAATGCGCGAAAAGAATTCTAAAAAACGTTCTAAATGGCGATTTCTACGCAATCTCAGAAAGTACCCTATCGATTTCAAAAGTAATGGCTGGAAATTGAAGATGACAGCCCTTGCTCCAATATAGGATCTACTTTATGTCGGCGTCACTACCACCTTGCGGTTTTAAAAAACGTTCTAAATTGTGATTTTTATGATACTGAAGAGGCTAGCAACTTGAAATTCGGCATGGTAATTACTTATGAAATGTAAATGCTCTCTGAGAAGAGTTCCTTAAAAATTTGAAATTTAAATAGGGTGAAAATAAACTAAAAGCGTTCTAAAAACGTTCTAAATAGCGATTTCTGAGGAAATATAAACCGATTTCAGAAGTAATAGTTTCAAATTGATGGTGACAGTCCCCACTCCAACATAGCCTATATTTTACATTGTTGTCACTACCACCTGGGGGTTACAGGAGCAAAAAATGTTCTAAATTGCGTTTTTTGTGTTAAAGAGGGGGGTCTAACTTTTTAAATTTGGAACGGTAATTATTTCAAAGTTCCAAATGCTTTCTAAGAATTGTCGAAAGAAAATTCCAAATTAAAAAGAGTGAAGTGAGCGAAAAGCGTTCTAAATTACGATTTTTATGCAATCGTATGAAATAAGAAACCGATTTCAAACATAATGTTTTCAAATTGATGGTGATGGATCCTGCTCAGACATAAGCTATGTTTTATGTAGGTGTCACAGCCCTAAAGGGTAGCAGAAGTAAAAAACTTTCTAAATTGCGGTTTCTGTGGTGCTGAAGAGGTTAGAAACTTTAAATATAGCACGGTAGTTACTTATAAAATAATAATGTCCTTTAAGAACAGTCATTACACTCACACAGACTTTTACACTTACACTCACAGAACATTAATTTAAAATTAAAAAGGGATGAAGCGAAGGGAGGGAGCGAAAAACATTCTAAAAGAGTCATAAATTACGATTTCTATGGAATCTCAGGAAATAATAAAGCGATTAGACGTTATTGGTTGGGAATCAAGAGTGATAGTTACTGATCCTATACGGGCTATATTTTATGCCGGTATCACTACCATCTGGTTGGCAGGAACAACAAGAAAGCCTTAAAAAAATAAAAAATAGTCATGCAAATATCACTTGGCATATTTCAACTATTACGCGAGCAAAGCCGCGGGGTTTGCTAGTATTAAATATTTGAAGAAATATGAGCATTTGTATGAAATACTTTTCAACTATGCATGCACGAATTTTATTTGTTATTATTATTATTGAATAGTTTAGTAGTCAACAATATATTGTAACTCGCATAAAAAGATAAACAAATCGTGAACATTCAAAAAGATATCGACGATATACAGTCGAACCTCGTTATCCCGACACTCTAATGAACAGAAAAAAGTGTCGCCGTAAGCGGAGTGTTGCGGTAACCGGAGTTGGAGAAAAATATGATTATAAAAAGCTGTATTTTAAATTAATTTAAGACAATTTTTAATTAATAATTGTTCTTGCAGTTTTAAGAAATAAAACATTGTTAAAAAAAAATGAAAAGAATAAAAGTCAGATTTATGATGACTTTTTTTTGTTGTTGTTACATGAAATATTGATGAATTAAGGTTTGTTTATACCTAGATGTGCTTCCTACAATTATTTTTTTTCAATATTATACAATGAATTGTAATCAATATTTGTTGTTTCAGAAATAGATGTTAGATAATTTCTGATCGTTTCAATGCAACGCAATTATTCGGTTTTAGTCGGATGAAAAATGCCGTGTAATCACAAGAAAGCGCCGCCTGACCAAAACAGAAAGACCTCGAATAGACTGACACGTCTATCTGGAGCTTAAGTGGGTCACTCATAGTGTGTAGGTTTATTTATTGAGATGAAAGATTGAAGTAAAATTCCTCATTTATCTAAATGTGTATTTTAGTCACTCTTGTGAAAAATTGGCTAAGACGTCTCTTACCGCTTAATTTCCATGCATATAAGATGAATTATGAAAAATGGACAATCTTCCTAAACTGTCGGGATATCCGGAGTTTATTTACATAGAAAATCTGGACTTTGAAAAACTGACGTGATAAGCGGAGTGACGTGAAAACCGGGTTTCGGGATAACGAGGTCCGACTGTAATAAGCTTATATTTATATAGTTTGATACAATTTCAGTATGAGCACTTATATATTATCTAAGTTGCTTTCTAAAAGCAACTAGATCATAAGGAATTTTTCACAAATTGTCATTTTTTATGAACTAACTTACAACAAATGAGTTAGTATTCCAAAGTAAAGTTTAGGAATTAGTATTAATAAAGTAAATCCATGTGTATCTTTGGAACAGGTGCTTCCATTTGGATTTTCTTTTTTGGTTGGAATAGGATTGTTCTGATTATTCCTCCAAAGAAAACCATTAGTAAAAGATGAAAATAAAAAATAAATGAAAAATGACAATTTGTGGGAAATCCCTTATTCAGCTATTTTTAAAAAGAAACTGAAATTCAGTTCATTATTGCGCCGATATCTTTCTAATTCTTATGATATTCAACTGGTCTTTTTATAGGTGGTGCTCTAAATAGTTGACTACTAAATTATGTAAAAGAAATTTATTATATTTCGTGCATGCACAATCAAAAATTAATTAATACAAATGCTGATTTTTAACACATTTATGTTATAGTTAAAGTATATTTTTTCTACTGTAATTTGTTAATTTTTCTGAAAATCGCATTAAATTTGGTTGAAAGTCTTGCATGCTATAAACAAGAAATATTCAGAAATTTCTTGAATTTTTTAAAGAAACCTTTATATTAGTGCTATTCAAGATTCACATACATCTGTATTACTACTAGGGATGCACCGAATATTCGGTATCTATTCGATATTCGGCCATGTTACCAAATATTCGGTTTGGCCGAATATCAAACTATTCGGTATACCGAATATTCGGCTTGGCCGAATTTCAAACTATTCGGCCTGCCGAATATTCGGTTTGGCCGAATATCGAAATATTCGGCCAACCGAATACTTAAAAAAAATTTTTTTAAACATATTTTTGAAAACCTGGTACCATTTCTATGTTTAACAGTCAACTTATAAAGATATTCAAAATAATTAGAAACAGAATCATTTATTTAAATAAAAGAGAATGTTTTTACATTATCTATTTGCTGTTTGTTAAGTATTATTTAAGAAAATTAACCAACCACGTGGATTTTCATAGGAATTAATTATGTACAAATGCAACTTCCTGAACATTGTCCAGTAAATAATCTGTTTCTTGCTAAGATTTTAAGAACAACGTTTACAATCTTTGAAAATGATCGCCCTCTCCAGACACCGATCTAGGATGCATTTAAAAACTTCCTTGCTTTATCAAAGGGAGTAAAAAAGTTATTTTTGCTGAGTTGCCATCATATAAAATTTGACTAGATTGTATTATTTGACTTTTACTTTAGTCTCTTCCTGACAAACAAACAATATATTATCCTGCACAATTTTTTTTAATTTTTTTCACAATTTCTCTTTGATTTTAAAATCTTTGTTTTAGAATTTATGAAAATTTTATTCATTTGTTTTAATTCACAGAAGAAGCCATGAAATTTAAAATTTTATTAATTAAAAAAGTTTTATAACTATCCTCTTCTTAAATAACTCAAAGCAGAATTTTTTTCAGCATAAAGTTTTCTTGAAAAAAGCTTTTGATTATCAAAATGAAGGATTCTGTTTTAAATATATGTAAAATTGTTTTAAAGTTTAACATTTTAATGCCTTTAAACTTTGAAATATAAAAGTATTCGACAAGCCTAATATTCGGTATACGGCCGAATAGTTACTATTCGGCCCAGCAGTTACTATTCTGCTAGCCCAATATTCGGTAATCGGCCAAAATCACTATTCGGTGCATCCCTAATTACTACTACAGCTCATTTAAGCCATTTTATTTTAAAGGGTGGTTGCACTTATTATTTTTATTATTCAATTTGTTGTTGGTCTTTTAATTCCCCTCATGATCAAACCTTCCCTGAAAAATATGAGGTCAGATATGTTCTTTCTATTCCCGAAGTTCCCGAAGAATTCATTGAACATTTTTCTAGATATTCAACTACATGTCTAGAATCAAAAGTGTATGGTGACTTTTGGACATATAGTGTAGAATAATAATGAAAGCCATTCAACTATTAAGATGTAAGATTAAATAGCTTAAAGTAGGGATGTACCGAATAGTGATTTTGGCCGAATACCGAATATTCGGCCTACAGGCGAACCGAATACCTAATATTCGGCTAGCCGAACAGTAACTGCTGGGCCGAATACCAAATAGTAACTATTCGTCTAAATACCGAATATTCGGCTTGTCGAATACTTTTAAATTTCAAAGTTTAAACGCATTAAAATGTTAAATTTTAAAACAATTATACATAATATTTAAAACAGAAACTTTTATTCTAATAAACAACAGCTTTTTTCAAGTAAACTTTATGCTGAAAAAAACTTTAAGTAAACTTTATGCTGCTTTGAGTTATTTAAGAAGAGGATAGTTCTAAAACTTTAATTAATAAAATTTTAAATTTCACGGCTTCTTTTGAGAATTAAAACAAATGAATAAAATTTTCTTAAATTCTAAAACAAACATTTTTAAATCAAAGAGAAATTGTCAAAAAATTGGAAGAAAAATTGCACAGGATCACATATTTTTTGTTTGTCAGGAAGAGACTAAAGTAAAAGTAAATAAATAATACTATCTATACAAATTTTATATGGTGACAACTTAACAAGAATAACTGTTCTACTCCCTTTGATTAAGCATCGAAGTTTTTAAATGCATCCTAGATCGGTGTCTGGGGTGGGTAATCATTTTCAGAGACTGTAAACGTTGTTCTAAAAATCTTAGCAAGAAACAGATTTTTTACTGGACAATGTTAAAAAACTTGCATTTGTGCATAATTAATTCCTATGAAAATCCTCGTGATTGGTTAATTTTCTTAAATAATGCTTAACAAACAGCAAATAAATAATGTAAAAACATTCTCTTTTATTTAAATATGATTCTGTTTCTAATTATTCTGAATATCTTTTTGAGTTGACTGCTAAATGTAGAAGTTGTATAAGGAAGTTGTACAATACGTTTTAAAAGTTTTTTTAAGTATTCGGTTCAGCCGAATATGTCGGTATTCGGCGAAACTGAATATTCGGCAGGCCGAATAATTTGCTATTCGACCAAGCCGAATATTCGGCACACCGAATAGTTTGATATTTGGCCAAACCAAATATTCGGCATACCGAATAGTTTGATATTTGGCCAAACCAAATATTCGGTAACATGGCCGAATACCGAATAGATACCGAATATTCGGTGCATCCCTAATTTAAAGCACAAATATTTGTTCAATATACTTAATTTAAGCAACTAGCAATAGTATCTCAATTTTTACAAAAACTTTCATGATTCCATTTAAAAATTTCTTGAATTTCCTTCTAGATACTGATTTTATAAAATATCAAATAATAATAAAACTTGTAAATCTTAGTCTCCTTTTTGTTCTCTCTTTACACTCAGGGTTTAGAAACAGAACCTGTTGTAATTAAGTCAAAGAAAGCTCCAATAGAAATTCCAGAGCCAGAAATTGAACTACAAGAAAATCTTGAAACCAGCAAAAAGGCTGTTGCAGATGAAAAGCATAAGGAACAGGTGCAAGATTTGCATCTCCAAGATTTAACATATGAAGAAAACTTAAAGAAAGAAAAAAGAAAGAAGGGACATCATGGTGCACATCGTGCTGGTAATATTTCATTTAACAAATCTTTTATGTTGTAATTAACTTTGATTTAGTATTTTATAGCATTCCTGGAATAATATGATTTTCTCAGAGGCCATCATTTTATTCCCCAAGAGTTTTCAGCAATGGGAATGTACATTAGTATGTTATGTATATGTTATTATTATATAATAAAAATACAGTCAACTCTGTGAAATCCGCACACTTAAATACTGAGAGTTTTGCAGATTATAGATTTTTGCAGATGGATAAGTCTGATTATAAATTTGGAACAGTTATAAAAAAAAAATTGCATTAAAAAAGGAAACTATAATGCAAAATTAGTTTAATATTTACTAACTAAATTAATTTAAAGAAAAATTAAAATATATGCAAAAATGTTACTGATTGTTCATTTTATTAAACATTGACACAACACAATGGTAGTTTAAGTTTTGGTTCGTTGTCAATAATTTTTTTCTGCAGTCTATGAACACCCATTACTTCTAGCTCCAAGATAAAATTTTGTTGCAAGAAAATTTAAATATTTATATCCCATTTTTATTTATTCCTGCATTTGAATCACTTTCAGCATGATATTGTGATATTTTATTTTCGTGTCATAAACACACTTCTCGGGCTTCTTTCACAAGAGAATTCACTGACGATCTAGCATCCAATTTTTACTTTCTTCTATCTTCAATAGAAGAAAGTATTGTAATCGAAATTTTTTTCGACTTCCGGTTTTCGACGGATTTGCATGTTTTAGGGGTCAGAGATTCCAAAAAACATGTTTATAGAAAATGTCTGTCTGTCTGTGTGTCCGTCTGTCTGTCGCCATTGTACCATCAAAAAGTGTATGAAGTTATGTATAGAATTAAACCAAAATTTTATTATAAGTTTTTGGTTATGGCAAGCAGGTCCTCCCGGAATTTGGAAAAAATTCGCCGGTAGGGGGCGCTGATATAACAATTTTTGTGCGATTTTGAATATTGTACCATCCAAAAGTGTATGGAGTTATGCATAGAACTGAACCAAATTTTTAGTTTAAGTTTTTGGATATGACAAGCAGGTCCTCCCTGAATTTGGAAAAAATTCGCCGGTAGGGGGTGCTGTAAATGCGTTTTTTGTGCGATTTTGAATATTGTACCCTCGAAAAGTGTATGAAGTTATGCATAGAATTGAACCAAATTTTTATTTTAAGTTTTTGACTATGGCAAGCAAGTCCTCCATGAATTTGCAAAAAATTCGCCGTTAGGGGGCGCTGTAATAGCGATTTTGAATATTGCACCATCGAAAAGTGTATGAAGTTATGCATAGAATTGAACCAAAAAAAAAAAAAAATTAAGTTCTTGGCTATGGCAAGGAGGTCCTCCCTTAATTTGTAAAAAAATCGCTCGTAGAGGGCGCTGTAATAGCGATTTTTGTACAATTTTTGTGCCATTTTGAATATTGTACCGCCGAAAAGTGTATGAAGTTATGCATAGAATTGAACCAAATTTTATGTGTTTATTTTTGGTCATGTCACGAAGGTCCTCCCTGAATTTGGAAAAATTCTGCCGGAAGGGGGCACTATAATTGCGATGTCTGTACCATTTTCATTATTGTACCATCGAAAAGTGTATGAAGTTATCCATATAATTGAACCAAATTTTTTGTGCATGTTTCTGGCTATGGCAAACAAGTCCTCCCTGAACATGAAAAAATTCGAAATAAGGGGGCGCTATAATTCCGATCTCTGTGCCATTTTCATTATTGTACCATCGAACAGCGTATAAAATTATGCATACAATTGAACCAAAATGTTTGTGCTTGTTTTTGGCTTTGGCCAACAGGTTCTCCTTGAATTTGGAAATATTGCGCGCTAAAGGGGCTCCGTGCTAGCGATTTTTGTACACTTTTCTTGATTTTTTGTAGTTCTATTGTGCATCGGCGGCTCATGCAGCGGCGGGAACTCGCTTCCTGCTAAGCCGGCTATTCGCAAACAGCTGATAACGACAGAATAAGGAAAAATTTATAATTTTAACAAATATCATGATATAGATTAACTCGTTTTTAGCCCGTTTAATTGACTTGAGCAGAAATTTAAGATGAAAATCAAAGTTGGTATAGTATTGAACTAATAATATTGAAGTATTAACATGTGTAACTAGGTTTTGAAATATTAAGATGTATAAGATAGAAGAAAGTTTTGGGATTGGCACATCCAACTAGTTTAATCCTTTTGCACCTTTTGAAGAATTGAAATTGTGTATTGTAAAATAAACAAAAACTATGTTGAAATAAAGTCAGTTATTGTTAGTTTCATTGGTGCTTGAGCAGCATATGTTTGCATCCATGGTTTGCATTATGCATAACCAAACAAACAAATGTCAATGCCTATTTAAAATAAACATTTCTATTTCGGTTTAACTGTCACAAATTATTACTTTCGAATGCAGGGTACGAAATATATGAATTTTCTTAAATCGCAACTTATTTCATTGAAAAATTGATAATTCATGAAAAAAAACAAACAACATTTAACTTCATCCATGAGGTTAAATTAAATGTTAAAATGATTTTCATTGTAGTGCAGATAATAGATGTTTATGGATTATACATTTTGCGGATTTTGCAGAGTTGACTGGTATCATTAAATACATAATTTATAATTCATATACAACAAAAGAATACAGTCTGGGGAAAAAAAAAAAAAACAAAAAAAAATTTAATCTCTAAATTGTCACAGGGGAAAGAAAAAAAAAAATCTCCAAATTGTCGTAAGAGGGGGGGGGGGGGGGAGGAAAAGGAAAAAAATGGAAATAGCCATTTAACTGGAAATCATGTCTTCTTTCAATTTATGTAAAAGGGTGCTTAGGGCTCATCTTCATACTGAAATTTTCAATTCAAACACCTAATTTTGTAATCGTTTTTTTTTTTTGGGGGGGGGCGGCGGCACAAACTTTGCCTTAGATACAAAATGATCAAGTAGCTAAGAAATTATGAAGATTTAAAGTTTGGAACTCTTTGTGTATTTATTTGTAATCAGTGCAAATAGTTTTTTAAGAATAAATCAGAAACTACTTGGAAGAGTATGCTGTAATTTTGGATGAACATAATTGAAGTTTTTAGAAGTCTACTTCTGATAAAAAAATTTCATAGGTAATAATTTTTTTGAAAAAAATTTTTTTTTTTAAATTAACTTTCAAAAAAATATGAAGTGTAATATAGAAATTTTATAGCGGAAATCGATTTCTAAAAGCTTCAAATATACGAATCCAAAATTACACTTCATTCTGTTAAGTAGTTCTTGAGTTATGCTTAGAAAACTACTCTGTTCTAGCAATCTATTTTACAACGATTACATTAAATCTTCATAATCTCTAAACTATTTGACTTGAATGGCTTCTCGTTTAGTATCATTAAAAGAAACTTGCAGGAAAAGTCAAATATAATGTCAAAATTAGGTGTTTATATTCAAAATTTCAGAGTTTGATATAATTTCAGTATGAGGACGATCCCCTGAGCTTATTTTTTGCACATAAATTGAAAGAAGATATAATTTCCAGTCAAATAGCAATTTCCGTTTTTTTCCCCAAGACAATTGAGTGATTAAAATGCATTGGGTGTTTTCTTTTATTTTGGCTGACTGCACAATATACAGCATAGTGTTAGGGATAACTTCATACAAGAAAATGTGAGCTATAACAATTTATTTTAATCCCACAACATTCTAAATATACAAGGTAATTCAAAATAGAGGTTATAGCAGCTCTTAACACTTTTAGGGGCAAGTAATTGTGTTTCTGTAATGTTGAACTGACACCAGAAATTTGAAAAGAATTATTTGAAAATATGGAAATGCAATTTTTAAACTTTTTTTCACCAAAGTTATAGAAGTAAAATGCTGTTCAAAAATTCCCATATAAATCTTGATTAAAATTAAGTGATATGAAATATATCCTGCCATCCTTCAAGTATACAAACTAAGTGCAGCTTTTAGATATGGCATTTATTTTGCAAGGGGATGTACATGTGTTAAAATATGAAATGTAATTTTATAAATGGGATCCTATCAGTTACATTTAGAAATATTTTCTCTGTGCTCTGATAAATAAAACAGTAAATATTTCATTCTTCTACGACCAAAACTCAGCGAGTTAAGATTTTAAATTTATGAAATTTTGGAGTTTTCTGGCACTAAAAATAGACTATTTTTTAGTGCCGGATACTTCCAAAATTTCATGAACTTTAAAATATCGTGACTCGGCGAATTTTGGTCATAGAGGAATGGGATTTTGACTGTTTTACTTGTCGAAGCATAAAGAAAACGTTTCTAATAATATAACTAACTGATAGGACTGAAGGACTACATAAAAAATTAATTTTGAATTTTATTATGTACTTATTTGATTATCAATGAGGAGCACTGATTAAATTCACTATATCGAAAAATTTGTTAAAGTGAATATTTTTATAATGAAATATGGGAATACGTTTTTTTAAACAATCCAAATAATATTCGATAAACTGGAAAATTTGTTAAAGTGACATTCTACTGTATATACCCTTGCAAAATAAATGCCATATCTAAAATCTGTACTTGATTTGTATACTTTTTGTAATTGGCCTCAGAGTAAAGATAGTACTGCAGACATCCAATGGGTTATATTAATTCCTTACCAATGCTGTCTGAACCCATTTTAGAACCTCAAACGAATGATATTTGTAATTTGATTTGTGTGATTGATTCTTTTATATGAAGGCCAAATTGAGTTCTTTTTTTCTTTCAAATAGATATATATAAATAACTATTTTCATATTATTTTTATTATAATTGGGAAGAATCATTCTGGCACTGTTAAAGGGTCAAATATTAATATTTTTAATAGTTACTTTTTAGGTTTGGTTATTTAACCCTTTGAGTGCCAACATGATTTTTAGAGAATTAGCTACAAGTGCCATGCTGCTAGAGGAAAGTAGAAATTAAAAAATATATATATATTTCTTAGTTAAATTCGGAACATTTTATTTACGAAAAGTATTTCAAAAACAAAAAATAAATGTTATAATTCCAATAAATATTATAATTTCAACATAAGTGACCATAAACAAGAATCAACAAGTATGAAATAGAGATAATATTTTTTAGATTTCTTATAAATACACATGCGGAATAAAAAAACAATAAACAAGAATCAACAAGTATAAATAGAGGTTGTATTAGTTCATGTGTGAGCCAGGAGCGTGATCGTGTTCCTGGCATTTTCGTTCATTGTATTGAGGAGCAGCAGTGTTACCAGTGAGCTACTTTTTTTAAATTCAGATTTCTTGATTCGCACCACTTTTCGGAAAGAGTGAAATACGCTTTATTTAATGACATATTATTTAATTCGAAAATAAGGGGAATTTTACCATTTCCAAAAAGTGGTGCCAATCAAGAAATCTGAATAAAAAAAGTAACCCACTGGCAACACTGCTGAGGAGCGCGATTGCATTCCTAGCATTTTCGGCCAGTGTATTGAGGAGCACGATAAGCGCTTCTTGATACTCAAAGGGTTAAAGTTTATTTCTTTCTAACATGAAGTGGCTAAAATATAACCTAATAGCATATTATATTTAGTGCTCAATCTAGAAAGAAAAGCGGCATTCGGGAAAGGAGATTATTGCAAGAATTTAACATTACAGAAAATTTGACAAAATGGGGAAAATTCATCCTGACTTCATCATAGGGCAAAATCTAATACCTAATTTTTCTTTTTACAAGAAATCTTAAATTTTTCATTATACTAAAGAATGCTGAAATTTGCATTATAGCTCTTTGTTAATAACAAACATTTTTTTAAACAGATGTTTTAGAAAAGAATAGCGAAAAAGCTGAAAAGAAACTCTTTGCAGAACAAGAGTCTAAGCATGCAGTAGATGAAAAAGTGATTGAAGATTCATTCGAGCCCCTTAATGAACCTATAGAAAATGGAAAGCATGGCAAGAAATCAAAGGACAAAAAGTACAAAGTTAAGGGAAATGATAAAAACAAAAACAACAAAAAGAAAGCCTATGAAAAGAGCAAAGATAAATACAACAAGAAAAATAAGGATGGAAAGAAAAACAAGGAAAAGAAATACAAAAAGGACAAGAGATATTAAAAATTGATTAATCACACTTTTAATGCATGAACTTAATTCCAAATCATGATGTGTCAATTTCATGAATACTTCCAAGTGATATCATTTTTCTACCTGTAATTTGATACAATCAACTTTTCTATGTTTCTACCTATTTATATTGAAGCATTTCTACAATGTCATTTTTGTTGTTTATTTATATATTTCTGAAGTTAGTTATCCGATTCTTTGTTTTTAAACCATTCACCTATTTGTATTTAACTGCATGTTAAGACAAAGAATAGGATGACTTCCGTCCTGTACCTTAACCAAGATTTTTTTTTTAACTAATAAAATGTTTTAAACATATTTGTTTGAATTTGCTCGAAGAAAATAAAAATGTATTTATATATGAGGACATGAGTTTCAAAATTTGCTTTACCTAAAATTAAAAAAAAACCTGTGTTCTTCATCAATCTATTTTATTGGTAAACTTGCACAGAAAAAACACTACAATCAGCAAAAAAACTAGTTTTATGTTGTATTTTTGGCATTGTAAAATCTTGGTTTACAGTGAAAACACAGTTAGAGGTTTTTCGCGATTTCCCAAAATTTGATTTTCTGGATAAGGTGAGTTTTGAAACTCACATCCCCATATATACAGGGTGATTCAAAACTTATGGTTCAAATTTTGTGGGGAGGTAGGGAATACGTCACGAAACCAATTTTACATAGGAAAGTATGAACGCATGCATATGTAGAGGGCGCTGTGTGCACCCAACCTTCCATTGCGTCGCAATCATTGTTTTGACTTTCCTAAAGCTAGTATTATTTCTTCTCCTGTTTCCACTTCTCATTTGGACTTTTACATCTTTAAAAACTCCAAAAATCTCGTTAATGACCTTTTTACAATGCCTTCATTATTGCATGCCTGGAAACTTCTCATTTAATTTTGTTCTTTCCGGTTCTTTTAACCTTTATTTAGATGACATTTGCAGACATACTTTCCTATGTGAAATCGGTTTCCTGACGTATCCCTACCTCCCGACGAAATTTGAAGGATAAGTTTTGAATCACCCAGTATATATACATGTTTAAAAAGTTATTATATTTTAAACAAACTTTAAGGAGAAGTAGAGCATGCTACAACAGAAAAAAAAAAACATATATACCAGTAAAAATAGTTGAAAACACTTTTATAAGCCTTCAATGTTTATCTTAAAATTCAGCCAAATTTAATGATTGTAATTTATGTTGTTCCAAAACATTTCTGTTACAATACGTTATTTGGGAAGGAAACTTATGGAAAATTCATCACTAACAAGGGAACCACTTTTGGTGTTGCTCGCACCTAGCATGAAGACATGCATTTTGTAGCCCTATACATAAAAGTTAGAGAACCGATAAAATTTCTCTGTTAAATCATATTTTATATATTTTTTTATACTTTTAATTTTTTATTATTGGATTTTTATTAGTTTATTTCATGCCAAAAGTGAGTTAAGTCGCCAAATATGGGACTTCAAATTTTTCGCCAGGTTTATCCCTAGAGTTATGTACGGTACATATTAGAACTGAAGATTGTGAATTGTTTGATAATTGGTAGCATAAGAAACAAGGATAAGGTTTTTTTTTTTCTATGCAGACGATAAATGTAATAAATAGTAAATATAGTTCTTTTAAAAACTTTCAAGATCAATGAAAACTATTTTTTTTTTGTGAAATACAAAACAAGCAAACTATTTTCTTTTTGAAGTTGGATGGAATAAAATTTCGAATGTTTAAAATGAAATGTTCTGTATTTTGGTAAAAGTAATCATAAAGTAAATTAATATTTTAATACAATTTAGAAAATTTACTGTGCCTAATTTGGTCAGACATTACAATTTCTAGTGAAGACCAAACCACTGCTCAAACATAACAAGCAGCTATGACATTTGGCTAGGGTTGCCAGAAAGCTCTACTTTTGAAAAAAATGCCAACTTTTTTCCTGCCAAAAATGCAAATATAATGTTTCAAAATTAAATTCGTAGGTTCTTGAAGGAATTTTTTTTTCAATATTTTATACTTATTATTGGCTAATTCACATTTTTAAATGCTTTTCTTAAAAAAAAATTCTATGTTAATACACTAGATTAATTTTTAACACAATTATTCTAATTGGTAAACAAATCATATTAGATGTAAATTTCTAACTGGGCGAAAAATGTCCGGACCAGGATCCTGGTTCGGACATTTTTCGCCCAGCTGGAAATTTACATCTATGTTAATAGTCTGATAAGTGGTTTTGAAAATTGCATTTTCAGAAAGTTATGTTGCTGTAAAATAAAAAAATATGATTTTAACAGAAAAATTTTATTGATTCTTAAACTTCCTGGTATAGGACTATAAAATGCACCAGGTATCAATTGTAGGTGCGAGCAGCATCAAAAGTGGTTGTAAGTAGTTCAAGCATGAACTATTGAATTTATTAAAATTATAATTTTTTGCTCTCTTTCTTTTTAAGATATGACAAAAGGAAAGAGAAAAAGCATATTAAACTATTATTTGGTAAAAGTGCTTTTTAAAAAATATTACATTCTACTTCCCCCCCCTACTTTTTAGTGTTTAAATATTTTATTGTTGCAGTTTTATGGAAATTTGGTTTATTTTAGCTAGCATGGTTTGACACATAATTATCTTTATTATATTGTTGTTGTGATTCATATAGAGTTGTAACCATAAAGATTATTTGGTGATTTATCACCAGCATCTGACAAATGGAAAAATACCTTAATTTATTAATTTCTAAGAAATATTAAATTATTACACTGTCGCTGGAAACACACCTGTGTAAATTTGTGTAATTCTAAAACACTAGAAAATGAGCAAAAATTCAATTACAAAATTCCATCTTTACATACATGAACCAAGTTAAATTATTATTATTATCACTTAAAAAAAAAAAAAAAAAAACACTTTCTACATTTTAGTATTTAAAATATTTCTTTGTTGCAGTTTCACAGACAGTTGCATATTTTGGTGAGTGTGATTTAGCTCATAATTAACTCTATTGTTGTTGAAACTTGTGTAGAGTTGTAACCATAAACAATACTGGGTGATTTATCACTTGAACCTTGTTAATGGAAAAATTCCTTAAAATTAATTTATAATTAACCATTTCAGGGACAAGTGATAGTGTTTCTGTAATACTGAATTCACGCCGGAATTTTTGAAAAAATAAAAAAATTCAAAATAAGGAAAGCAATTTTGCAACCTTTTTCTGCAAGTTATAAAAGTAAAATTTAATTAAAAGTATTCTGGTACAAATCTTCATTAAAATTATGTGGGATATAATATATCCCATCACCCCCCAAGGGAGGTTAAGTTCTAAAAATATTACAATGTTGTAAATACACCTGTATATATATTTTTTACAACTCCAGCCTATCAGGAAATGAGTGAAAAATTTATTACAAAGTTCTATCTTTTCATACAAAAACCAAGTTATTAAAAAAAAAAAAAAAAAATGTGAAATGAAGGGCAGGGTTCACTCCAATCTAAACATAACTTTTGCCTTTAACTAAAAAAAAAAAAAAAAAAAAAAAAAAAAAAAAAAAATATACAAACTTATCTTGCTTTATGTGAAAAGCACTCACATCACAAAAAGTACTGGAAGTGAATAATATTTGTTTGTATTAATAGAAAAAAGTTTAGAAAAAAAAGGACTCTCATTTACTAGAAATTTAACACAGAGAGGTAGATTATTTGACATTTTTATAAAAGTGTGCAAACAAAGAATTTTAATAAGATTTGTTATAGTTCAAAATGATTCAAAATTTATTTTTCTTAGTTTTAAATTTAATACATTTAATTTTTTTAAATATTCAGCCGAATTTACAAAACAAATTTTTAATCAGTGACACAATATCAAACTATTCATAGTTTTGCCTTTTTTGTGAAGATGAAAATATCTATCAAACTACGGAAAATCTACTAAGTTAAATTTTACAGAAAGATGTGGAATATGAATACAAGTTCATATATAGTTTAATTCTAAACTGGACACTACTTTGTTTTATGAAACACTCTGTAATCAGAAAATTTTTAACAGACAATTAAAATTTAAATAACATGTAGTTTCCTTTAAAAACTTATACTATTTAAAGACTGTCTACATTTACTGTTACTGCTTTTTGAAAACAGTGCCAAAAATTAATATTTTAAACCAAAATTTGGAGCACGAAAAAGAAACCATTAGATCAGCGGTTCCCAATCTTTATTGATATGCGATCCACCTAATATGAGAATGTATCTAATATCAGTATGGAAATTATTGTATGATCTCTATAAGCAAGCTGTCAGCTATTTTATCCTATCCTATGAAAAATGCAAATTTTCGTACGAAGGATGCGCTATCAACAAAATCAAGAATCGGTAATCCCAATGTGTGTAAGTGGAACAAAAATTGAAACAACACACATATTACAAAGATAACGAAAAATGCGTTTAATTATTATCAAAACACAACTTTACAACCAGTGAGATTTCTGGCAGACTGATGAGGGCTTCTATGCCAGGGTTAAAACTGGCTAAATTTTAACCTTAACTCACCTTCTACACAAAGTTTGTTTCTGTACTTGTTTTTCAAAAACAGAAAAATAGAAAAAACACATTCACACAAGTATGTTGCATTAAACACCATCATGGACCTTAAAGTTGATTTATCGTAATTTCGCACGTATCTGCCGCACCTCAGATAACTCGATTTCCTACTGGAATATTTTAAAAATAAAATGTGACTTTCTTCTGCTTAGAACTTATTTGACTTCTTTTTTTCAATAAAATTTCCGGTTTGAAAAAGACATAACTAAGCAACGGCAATTACGGTAGATATTTCTGGTTATTGTGGTTGTATATTCATCCAGTATGAAATTAAGATTTTTCCCTTGAAAACTGCCTTCAAAGAGAAATTGCAAGATAAGCCGTTTAAGAAGTCTTCTTCAGATTTTGAGAGTTTTGGGCTTTTCAAATGCTCTTCTTTAAAAGTATTTAAAAGGATTTCTAATCCACAAGCACAAGAGCAGGGGTCCAGGGTTGTCATAATGACTACTGACATATCTCACAATGAGGTAATAACATAATACCAACTAACTGCTTAAGAAAACACTGTTTTCTCACAAAATTTTAGTTTAAGCTAATAGCTTTTATGATTATTGCAGTTGTAAAATATTATATTTGTTAAATTCTTTAAAAGAATGAAATAAAAGTACATTTTTGTGGCAAACCTCGATTACTCCGTTGGGAACCGCTGCATTAGATAATAATTGAGTATAATAAATGATATCCACATTTGTAAAAAAAACTAATAATAATCTTATTACACAAGGAAAATTTCAGAATAGACTTTAAACAGTGATAAAATACTATTTTTTGTTTTGATAATGTATTGTGAAACTAAACAGAAGAATTAGTCGTTGCATTTTCTATTGAGAATTGACTCCACACCTTCACAAAGAGAGAGAGAGAGAGAATACTATATTTTAATAGCCACACTGTTTATAATAAAATACGAAAAGTATCATTCAACTGGGAATTGTGTCTTCTATAATTATTTACAAATAAAATCAGCTTAGGGGACATCTCTACTTTGTAAAAGCAAAAAAACTAAATTTTTAAAATGGCCAATTTTGACTTTATATTTTGATTCTTGGTTAAACTATACAGGGGATTAAAAATGAATGGGACAAAACAGCAAGCAATCCCATTTGTTTTGAATTACCTGTACATTCATACAGATTTATCTTCAGCGATAATAATTTTCCATACCGATTTTTTCAGTGTTGTTAGTTCTCAGTAACACAAATGTAATTCTATGATTTCATATAATATTTATACATAAAATATTAACTATGAGATTAATATTTGAAAAGATTTCATTCTATCAAGTAGTTTTTAAATGATGCTTAAAAAACCACCAGCACTAAAATTTCAGGAACACGGCAGTGTTTGAAAAATAAATACATTTCATTAAAAAAAAGAAAAAATAATAATAATAATAAATCTGAGGTCTTAATTACATGTAGGATATTTCAATAATTCATTCATATTTTTTTTTATTGCTCATAATGCTATTAAAAAGTAGTAATAAAATTTATATTGAATGTGTACCTTAAAGTAATAGATTTCACATTTGAGACCACTCACAGATCTAGCAGAAATTAGGGCTTATTATCAGTTGAATCGCAAATTGTCCTCACCAATGTTGATCCCATGGATTGGAAAGTTTTTTTTTTTTTTTTTTTTTGACATACTATTATAATAAAAGCGAATACTATTATAGTTATAAAATATACAATTGTATACTTAAAATGTTAAAATCTTAGTCAAGCTGTAAAACTGAATACGATTTTAATACTTCAAATAAATGTAAATACATATTTTAGAAATATTTTGCTAAACAAAAAGCAAAGAAACATTCTTTAACTAGAGAATATAGAAAAAAGAAGTTAGCTTTTATTATTATTTTTTTTAATTTCTTATAAGAAACTTGAAAAATACAAATGCAATCCAATCATGTAGAATTAACATCAGAGAAAGAAATTTCAGATCTGACTGATGAAGAGCCTTAAAGCGTTGGTATTAAAAAGTTTAAAATCTGTTTGTCTTTTAATAAGGAGACAAGACAACCCTTTGAACAATTTTTTCTCAGTGTTAAAAAAGACATAACGTTGAATCAAATGATTTTTTTTGTTTTACTCTGCAAAAGTTTAGTGACTTAAATGTGTGGGGGTGTTCATTTCAATTACTTTTTTAGCACTTATATGTAAAATTAGGAACAAACATTTTATGGACTAATGTTCAGAAATGTTTTTGAACTTTTGCTCTTGAAAAAGAAGATTGTTTTACTTTAAAGAATTTTCATTTTGGAAACTTCTGTTTAGGAAAAATTTTATAAATGGAATGAATTTCAATAATACTGAATTCTCTTTAAAAATACAATTTAGTAAAGAAAGACAAATAGACACAGCTAATGAGAATATGTTTTCAGGATTTTTTTAAAGGGACTCTTCACTCACTTGAAAACACCCACTCTGTAATGTTAATCCTATGGGCAGGTTATTTTCAAATTTCTCGATTAAATTTGAATATTTTTAAACGATTTTTTTTGCATAGGATAGTTGAGGTCAATCTCTAATATGGCTATTTTGTACTTTTTCAATTTTAGTTGTAGATTTTTTTAATAAAAGGTACTTTCACTTTTAGAACCTGTTTTGAAAATGAAAGCACCTTCATTAAAAAAAATTTGCAACCAAAATAAAAAAAAAGTACAAAATGGCCCTATTAGAGATCGAGTTCAGCTATCCTATGCCAAAAAAAAAAAAAATATTTAAAAATATTCAAATTTAAACGAGTAATTTCAAAACAACCTGCCCATAGGTTTAAATTTACCAAGCGGGTGTTTTCAAGGGAGTGAAGAGTCCCCTAAAGTTACTGTGGCTAGCTATTTTCTGAATAAATAAATGTTTGCAAAAATCAATAGTTTGAATTAAAATGAAAAGTTTTCAAGTAGATACATTTTTAGATATGCAAATATTTTATCAAGTGTTCTATAAGCAGAAATTCACAGCTACGTATATGTCACTAATAACTAAAACAATATTTACAAAAAATTACATTTATTATAACAATACATGAAAACAACTTTAGCCTTTCATATATTACAGCATGATATTTCAAACTGTATAAAAGAAAATTTATAGTGGCACATCAGAATGAAATACAACTGTATAGTTGCATTTATATAAATTAAAACAAAATTGCAAAGCACGGCTTTCTAGATATTGCACATTATTTTAAGATAAAGTCAAAATTACAAATTTAATGGTTTGGAGAGTCGTTTATGCTGATGTTCAGTAAAAGGTGTAACTCCCCGGATTTTAGTATATATAGGTTCAACATATATATCTGCATATAATTCTTCTACAGGAATTTCATTTGCATTTTTGGCAACATTTACAGCATCATCAATTTCCTTGCGAACCTCTTGATCAATTTTCTGCAATAAAATTCATGGTATTAAGAAATGCAGTTTCTTTATCAAACTTGGCTGTTAAAATCTATTGAAAGCAGTCATCATAACAAAGAACAACAGTGAATGCCTGAGAGGAAAATCTTAATGGTTTTCTCAAAAAAATAAATACTGTCAACTGGGGTAACTTTGGCCCATGCTGCCATGGTGAAACCTTGGCGAATCATTTACAATGAGCTGCCAGGCCCATGCTAGTGCTGCTACCTGTATTTTTGAGGCCAAAACTTTGTTGATAACTCAAGCGATGTAGCAGATTTAATCTTTTTTCTGTTTTGGGCTAAAGTTACCCCTTAATGGGCCAAAGTCACTCCAGTTGACATTACATAATAACATAGCTACACATTTATTTTCTCTGGGAATGCTATGGAGAAGAATAACATAATCGAATTTTAACTGAATGCTCTTCTAAGAAAATATTTTCAATTTAGTATTTCACAAAAAAGTTCAAAATATGATGGTTTACACATTAAAGCTTCTCTTTTCTCATCATTTTTGCCTTTGTTTAGACAAATTACAATTTTTCAAACATTTATGATGAAAAATCAAAAGGAATTAAAAGATCATTTACAATAAAGACCTTAACCTGACAGCTTAGGATATTCCAAAAAGAATCGTTATTTAATAATGTAATGTTTGAAAACAATATAAATAGACTTCTTATTTAATAATGAAAAAAAGAATCCACTCTGCCTTATATCTGCTTTATACTGTTTTGCTACAGTTATTATACATGTAATGTACTATTACCATAATTTATTAAAGAACCATCAAGTGTGGTGTTTATGAAGTGTGCAGCTTTTTGCTAGTGTTTAAGATACAATAAACCTTTTAAATGATTATCAAATCACTAATAATTCAATCACAATTTTTACTGAAAATTTCAATTTAAGAACAATTTAAATTGAACAGTAATTAAACCATATTTTTAAAATATTATTTTACAATAAAATAGCTGCTAAACTTCTCATTTTTTTTTCACATTAAACAAACATGATTTGCAACCAGAAATATCACAAGATAAATGAAAACATTAAATACTACACAGAAACAAATATTTAAAAAAAAAAATAAATTTCTGGGCAAAGGACAAATTATTTATACAGAAAATAAATGATCTATGAAATCTAAACTACAGAGAATGTATTCTTCATTTAGTTAAATAAATACAGAAAGAATTCACGATAATATTATTGAGATTAATTTGACACAATTAGTTTCAAATTGTCCTATAAATACTTAGTAAGAATTCTTGAAGGGGGAAAAAAAAGAAACAATCTCACTTTACATATTAAATGTCAATGTTAATTGTTTATTCAAATTATAAAATACTTGTTGAAAAAAAAAAGTAAAAATCCTGATAAAAAAAGTAAGAAAACATCAACAGGTAACTGAATTTAATATAATATTTAAATGAAAAAACATCAATCATAAAGAAGTGCTTACTTTAAGTTCATCTGACTCCACTAGATTGGCATTTATAATTTTTTCCCTGAATGAAGTGATAGGATCTCTTGTTTGTCTAACTTCTTGCACTTCTTCTCGAGTACGATAACTAACAGAAATCAAAATATTAATAATTAATTTAATAATAAAAATGAAGGCGCAAAACTAAAATAATCATCACTTAATTAAAGATTACATGAAAATTTGTTTTTTTGGGTAACTGCTATTAATTTTGCTTGCAGTCTCGCAAAATAAACACTATGTTTAACAATAATGTAACTAAGAAGGATTCCAAGTGGCCTAATAATTCCGATTCATCTCAGTGTGGTTTTTTTCCCCCTGAAGGATGTAAACAGGGCTAAAATTGAGGACAAAATGGCAGGACTCGCATCCAAAATTTTAAAATCTTGCCCAAGAGTACTTAAGAATATTAACCATTTTTGGAAAGTTTGTTTTTTGGAATAATGATCAAGTAAGTGCAACAATGCAATGCCCAATATGAAATTCAAATAAAAAATTGACTGAAACCCAATAACACATATAGAACACAACATTTGGTTAAATTTTTCTGAATTGTTGACATAAATTCTTTGAATGATACTTTGCCACATGTTAATATTTAAGGTTAATTTAAATATCATGTTTGAAAAAAAGCAGGCTTAACTCGAAAACGACCAGAAATTTTACTGAAGGTTTACAAAAATATCCTACACCAGAATTTTTATTTTGAACTATTTAACTTATTTCCGTGTGGCACACAATTTATTTTATGAAGAAATTTCTTGTACAAATTGACATTTTTACTCAATTGGTCGGAGTCAAAATGACTCCTATTGGATGTTCTAGTGTTAAAGACACTTTCTTTCCAGTCCAAACAGTTCTGCTCTCTGGCGCTTATAAATGTTGGTATGGAGATCCAGCCCCCTATCAACATGAAAGGCTTAAAAAAAAAAAGCTTAATTCTTTAGCACTTTTTTTTTCATAACTTTTTTACAGCTTAAGGCATTTACAGCAACTTTAATTTAGTTAATACAAAATGCTTAGCTGACAAGGATCAGGTTAAATTGTGTTTCTTAACGTTACAGAATTTTCTAAGAAATTAAAAGGGTGAATTATACCAGATTCCCCTAATTTATTTCAATTAGCCATGCATTAAAAGTAGAAAATTATTATTTATAAATTTATAGGCCAATTTATATATACAAGTCACATTGCTCTCTTCACACTTTTTAGATCCTCTACTCATTCTAGAGTTTAATTTTTCACATTCAGTGCTTTAATTTAAATAAGATTTGTATTATAAGTGCTATTATTTTCCTAAAAATATTATTGCTGTTTATTTCATTGTTTCAAATATACACATGTTAAAGACAGAATATTCCTACAAATTAATTAATTTGTAGACTAAGTTCCTCTATGGGACATGCATACCTACAATGTTTCCCTTTATAGTCTGGAAAGAAGTGTCACATTTATTAAACCAATGTTAGTATTGATGATTTAGGTTAAATGGTGTAGATAATCAAATTGCCAGCCAGCTGTGCACTAATGGGAGTGTGTTGTCATAGCAACATCGCATAGCATAGTGGAAAGTGAAATGAATGGCAATCCAATTACTGATGTTATCTCGAATCATGAGTATCATCAGTAATCCGGTTGCCACTCATTTCACACTGCAGAGATGTGTATGATGTTGCTGTGCCACTCCCATCCCCAGATGGTGCAGCAGCTGACTGCCAGTTTCGTTATCTGCTTCATCTAATTTATTATATATCCCAAAATCATTGACACTAAAATTGGTTTAAAAAATGCAATATTACCTTTCCTTTCCTTATTTTAAAAAATCTAATCTAAGAGTGCAATTTTTTTAGATAAGTTTTTAAATGACCACTGATTGTAAGAACTTCTTAAAATAGCTTTAACAGTTATTTTAATTGCAAATTCTCTGTGTAAGAAAGTTTCTTAATATTTCCTAGAGAGCCTTCAGAACTTAAATTACACTTATCCTAGATAGCCATCAGAACTTTAAAAATCACACTATCTTATAAATTTTATATTATTAAAGTGCAGCAGTGAGCCAAATGCTTGTGCGAGTGAGCTTAGTGTAAGGGGCTGGTAGACACTGGCTCTGGATTAGAGGTCTGCACGGGCCGGATTTCATTTTCCAGGCCTGGCCCGAACAAAAGCTATCTTGGACCAGCCCGGCCCAATATAAAAATTAAAAGTTCAGCCCGTCTATATATTTTCATGGTTCACGAACTGGCCCATACAAAAATCAGTGAAAACAGGACTGGCCTGTGGAAAAAACAATTAAATCAGGCCCGATCCGGCACAACTCAATTTCTACAAAAAATTCAGATTTTGCTTAACACACAATTAAGACTCTAAGAATACTGCATGCATATTTATGGGATCATTTTAGAGTACATTTTAAAATTACGATGTTTTCACAAGACGGAGAATGCACAACAGCAACATTAATGATTACTTCAAGTCTCAAACGTTTCAACATTTAAATAAGGATTCATTAAAAAATTAATGTAGTTTAGAATAAAAGAAAAAAAAGGAGTGTTAAAAACATAACTTTTGAAGCTGTACAATAAAAAGTAGAATTCTGAAAATATTTCTGTGTCATTTATTATGCTTTTTCAAATTCAAAGGAGCTATTTTCTGACACATTTCCGAATTTATTTCTTTTCAGAAACGCATAAGATTGAAAGGTGTTCTTATTCAGAAACTATGTAATCAAATGGCATTATCCATTGTTTGATAAAGGCAATATATCTTTGAGAAAATACTGTCAGAGTTTTAAATTGAATTTCCGGAAGCGATAGCACGGGAAAGGAGTAAAACTTGAAGTCATGTAACAAGAATCTCTTATATATCGATAATTTATTTATCAAAATGGAAAACGCTATTCAATTCCAAGTCCCTTTGAGAGTCAGGCCAGTCAATTTTATGCCTTAACAGTTAAAAATTGGTCAGAAAATGTGTTAGAAAGTTTCGTATTGTTGAGCAATGAATTTGAGAGCCTTAATTAAGGTATATTTCAAAACATCCCGTTAACAGAAGTTAATTATCGCTATTAATATGTTCTTCAAAACATATTGCCTGCCCAACACATTCTGAGTGCCCAACACATTCTGAGAAAAATTAAGTCCAGTTCTGGCCCAGCTCGACTATATAGAAAAAAAAATTCCAAGCCTGATCTCGGTTTGGCACGAGTCTGCTGAAATAATTAAGCCCGGCTCAGACACCATGTAACTGTCAGATGCCAATCTTTACGCTGGACATGTTACATTTCTGTATTTATGTTGTCAAACTAGCATCGTCTCATGATGCACATTTATATTTATTCTTGCGAAAGTCATATTAATTGAAAATGGCCCATATTTTATCGGCCTAGGTTAAATTTTTATATTGGACTGGTAGGCCAGCTTAATTTTTTTTTTTTATCGGCCTGGCAGGCCCGTTCAATTTCTTTACCGGCCTGTTTCAAAAATGATCCTGACTCTACCAACCCACTCCGTCTGAGAGTTCACCTTCATTTGCCGACCCAGTCTGCAGGCTGGGCCAGGTACGGCCTGTACAGACCCCTACTCTGGATAGAGAATGGTTGAGGCATGTTATTGGGTGCACCTAGGCATAATAAAAAGCTGTATAGCCCGTGATGAAAATAATTTAGTATTACTAATTTATGTGCCATTTTAAATTAAACATTTCTTGAGAAACGAGCATTGTGATCATTAGAAGAGTACTGAAGTACTAAGAAGGATTCTAAAGAGTGCTGTGATTTGCAAAAAACCCACAGTATAAATGAACTGTATTATTCTTTTTGGTCAAATTCAATTAAAAATTATGAAGAGAATAATGTCTTACTTTAAAAACATGCAAATGTTGAAGATGTAATCTTGATAAACAAAATGAAGAAATAGGATGATTGAACAAATACACATTTATTTACTTTTAAAATCAGAAGGAGGGAAAATTATTAGTTCCACCAATTAGTCACTGCATTGTTGAATTGAAAATTCCTTTAAATTAAAATTCCTGAAGAACATCTTTAAAACTTTCAAATATTTCCAAATGAAGCAGCGCAAGTAATTTAATACTTAAAGGCATCACAAGGTGGTCCACATCATTTTAATCAATTAGCGACTTTAACTAGAATGGCATTAAACTCCAATTCGGCTTTATCCAAAAACAGACAGTGAAGACCGCCTTTAGCCAGAATAAATTGTGCTCTATTTTTACATCATGACAAGAGCTCAGCAAAAATAATTATGAAGTGAAAATTAATGAAATTTTAAAATAAGCAAAATTAAAATCCACGGGGCTAAAGAAGTAAAGGAATGTAAAAATTTAAAATAAATAATGACGAAGCCCTAAAAAAAAAAAATCAAATGAGAAATTGAAATTAGAAAAAGGAATTTTGATTCGCAAAGCAAAACAATCACACCTCCCCAGAAAGAAGAGCCAAGCATGATGCTTTTACCATCGAGAAAAGAGGAAGGCTCCAAATGGCACATGTGTACATCACATAAGGTGCGATGACTTCAAAGGAGAAACACATCGGTGAAAAACACTCCTCAAAATCACCGTAGAAGGTCAAACATAGAATGACACAGACGCCTGAGAAAAGGAAGCCGATATTACGCTTATCACAGCGCACATAAGGAACAAAATACATGGCTGAAATTAGAAAATACTGATGCTAAAAAAGGAACAAAAATAAATAAAATTTAAACACTGAGAATTTATCTCACAGAGCCAAAAAAGAGGAAGTATAAATATAGAAGTAAATGAGTCCTTGTAAAATAACTATAAATATTTCATGTATGACTTTGTATAATAGATGTGCTGCAGTCAGTAACATATATTGATTTTGATCTGCTAAAATTAGTATATCAGTAAAATACACTTCAAACAATTAGTGCCTATATACAGAGTAATGTAACAGGGATACCAAATTCTTTTGTGTATGCCTGGAAATGATCAATATAGGGTTATGAATATGATTTTCAATAGAAAACATGGGTACATCAATAGAAAGCATCTGAATAAAGAACATCAATTTCATTATATTTAAAGAAGTGTAACATCATATTTTAACAATCATCAATAGATAAATAGATATTTTAAATTTCTTTTGTATGTTGTTGTCAATGAAATATAAATGCAGCACACTCCTGTATGATAGTAGAAAGACGTTTTAATTCTAAATACAATTAAATGAAGATACTGTGTCATTTTAATCCACTTACAGTAAACTTTTAAAACTTTATACATGAAAAATGTACATTATCTGCTCAGAATCATGTCACTTTTGGGTATGAAAATATAGTGAGTGAGGCTGAATTTTCAGGCTAATGAAAAATTTGTCCATATGCAATTGCACTTTGTGACAACAGGAAGGTAAAAAATGCATTTGAAAATTTGCAAAATATATTTGTATACAGATAAATCAAAGTGATTGAAAAAGAGTAAAGAATGGTTTAAGAATTTTTTGAGTAACCAGGAATTTATTTTTGTTTTGAAACGTATGTATATCAAGTTTCATTCAAATCAGTCAAAAATTGTAAATTTGTATAAGGAACATACACTCAAACACTGATTTTTATCTATAGATTTACACAACATACAGTGGAACTCCAGTTATACGTTTTGTTCAGGGCTGGACAACAAAACACATAACTCAGTAAAACGTACAACACAATTAATGGTCTACTGGGACCTTTTTAAAAACATATCGTCAAAATTTTGTTTCACTGACAAGTTTCAGTTACCCTTTTCCTCGAAAACCGAAGTTACGTACATATTATGCACAAAGACAAATTCGTGGAAATGAAATACAGTAAAAAAAGGGTACATGAGATAAGTGCACAAAAGAAAGTTATTTTATCATAAAAGCTTTATTAAAAGTACTATTTACAGATAGAGAGTATTTAAAAGAAATCATTGAAATTGTGTAAATCATTTATCAAAGGACATTTCAGTTGTAAACTGTTTCTTAACTCAAGAACAATTATTTTGGGTTGCTTTTGTTCTGCATCAAGGTATAACACAATATACTGAAGTAAAATATAAGCAGTAAGCAGCAAGACTTGCTGCTGCTTTCATAGTAGAATCACGTCTTCTTTGCGCCTGACGAAGAAAGACAGATCTTTCGAAAGGCCTAGCGCATTTAAGTTTTTGATGGTGTTTTAAGAAGATCTTTTAGTTCGTAGTAATTCACACCAGTTTCAACTTATTTTCTTTGAAATATAAGTGATCTACGACACAGCGTATACTGCTGGCGCATATCTGTGTTGTTGCCCAAAATAACCGCCATATTGGGGCCCAGCTCAGCATTAGTCTACCGCCAGAGCTGGGATTGTGTATTTAAAAGAACCTGTCGCTGTCCCTATTGACTAACGATAACTGTTTTAGCTTGTTTTTTTGTTTCCGGGACCATAATGGCCAAGATGCATCAGCCTGCATTATAGGACTTCCAACCGATGGCAGGCAGTCGCATGACTGTGTTGTTAAAGAGAAACACAAGAGAGGAGTGCAAAGCGGGGGCCACGGCCAACGTCTCTATTCCTCCTTACTTCTTATATATTCTGTTTTTGCACATGGCTAGTTAGATTCCCAGAAACTCTAGACCTGTAGTCGGCAAGGTGTAGAAAAGCTTCGAAAAAAAATTCTGCAAAACGTATAAGATAAAATTTCATCCGGGATGCAAAAAAGAAACGTATAACTGAGGGAAACGTATATTTCAAAAACGTATAACTCAACTAATTTTCAACGGCAAATGGTCGGGACCATTGAGTTGAAATATATAACTGAGGGAAACGTACAACTCAGGTAACATATAACTGGAGTTCCACTGTATTTAAAAAAATAATAGTTCTATTCTTATTTCGAATTTAAAAAATAGCGTTTCCCATAGCCAAAAAGTGTCTTATTACCAATCCGATACAGTACTTCCTGTATAAATTAATTTATTACAACAGATTTTGTCAAAAATCAAACAAAAATTACCAATATAAATAAAATCTAAAGAAAAATACCTTGTACCAGGATCACTCATACTATGCCCATGGTAGCGATAAGTAGCAACTTCCATAACGAGAGGACCCTTGCCAACTCGACATATCTCAGATGCAAACCGAGTAGCTTCTCTTACAGCTAATACATCCATTCCATCAACCTGAAATAATTCAAGTAAAGTAAAATCACCAATTTAACTTTATAAAATGAAGTATTGTATTTCTTTAGAATATGCCAATAATTTGTATATTTAGTTAGTTATTATTTTTTAAACCCAGGACAACTATATTTCTTGACAAGCCAGAAAAAAAAAACAATATGCATATTGGTAAAGAGTTTAATTAATGTAAATGGTTATTTGCTTAAGTTTTAAATGACATGAAGTACTTTGTAGCCCTTAAGGATGCTGTGCAAATACTGGAAGAATCTGTACCATAATTTAAGTTGTAAAAAGTTAATAGCAAACAGTTGACAGACATTCTCAAACTACAGACACCTTTTCTTTTAGTGAACTAGGGGCTCTGCTCCCAACGAGCTATGCTCGCCAAGTCCTGTTCAGACACCGCAAACTCTAAAAGCATGCTAATTTGATCGGCTTTAAAAAAATTTCAGAAGAGTGAATCATAATTTTTTAAAAACAGCGGCAATCTCCCTGTTAACATGCTGTTTTCGTCTCTTTGAATCATACCAGTGTAAAATTTGAAAATAAGCTAATATAAAATTAATTAAGTAAACAGAGTCTTTGTCTCCCGGTATTTTTTAATAATGCTATAAGAAAGTTCTTTTAAATGAGACATTTTAAATGCATGGTTTTAAATCTGACGTAATTTTCACAAAAGTTTTCTTTCTCTTTTTAATATTCATGTGAAAATACTTTTCTTGTTAGAAAGGAAATATTATTTGCGCTGTCTTAGAATTCACAACAATAGTAAAAAGATTATCTCAAAATATGAAATAAATGTCTTGCGCAAATATATTTTAATTTAAACTGTTTGACAATATTATTGTTTGGCCATTTTAAATATGATGTAATTTTCTCCATTTACAACTTTTAATGCATATTAATGAATTTAATATTTTAAAATTCACATGTAAATATAGTTTTTATGACGTAATTTTCAATAATTTCTTTCTTTTAATAGCTAATCATTTAATTCTAATTTCAAAGTTTTTTTCTATTTATAATAGTCACATGTAAATAAATTTTTAATTTGAAGGAAATATTATTCTTTGCACTGTTTTTAAAATTGGCAACAATGTAAAATAATACCCTTTTCTAAAAGATATAAAAAGTATCTCTCGAAATGCTGAAAATTTGAATTTAAAATGGAAATAAATCCTCAAAAAATTAGTTAAATTAAAAAAATAAATGCAGTCTGCACACCGGGAACTTCAAATGTATTATCCTTATGAAAAATTATTATACATTTCTGTGCATAGTTTTTGCTTCTATAAAACTTTTTAATGGAACGATTTTGACCAACTTTAACATTAAATATCTCTTAAAATAATTATTCAATTTAAAAAGTGTCTGCATGAACCTGTTTATCAAACATTTCTCTATCATACTACCCATTTTCATATTTTTGTACACAGTAGTTTTCTTAATATTACCAAAGAAAGACGCTTGGTCACAAAAAAATTCATAAACAGCGGCGGTGACAGCATTAGTTACCCTTTTTTTCAGAATAGAGAGATACTTTTTAAATCCCCAACACCTACATATTTGTGTGTTTTTACCTCTGAAAAGTTAACACCTATGAATAGCAGACAAATTCCATGGTCCTAAGGTGTACACTATTCAGAGTGATAGTATATTACAAATGTTGACTCTTTAGTCAGGAATTAAAATTTGATAAATAAATGAATAAAATAAAACACATACCCAGATTCCAGGAATATAATCTCCTCTAGTATAATAATCTGTAGAAGCTGAAGACCTTTCTACACTAGTACCCATTCCAAAACCATTGTTTTCACAAATGAAGATTACAGGTATATTCCATAACTTTGCTATATTAAATGCTTCAAAAACCTGGCCTTGGTTAGCAGCTCCATCACCATAAAGTGCTAAACATATATCATCTCTACCCAGGTACTTCAAGGCAAAACCAATGCCTGCTCCAAGAGGAACCTAATGAAACAAAATTAAATAACATACAATATAATAAAACAATTCCCTTAAAAAAAAGGCCTTATTATATTAACATTTATATACACACATGCACACACACACATATATATATACATAGGCTTAAGTTTCATCTTCCATTTTTATTATTTGCACTTTTCCCCATTTGTGTATGATGAATTCCATGTAGTCTTTATTATAGTTTTATATATATACTAGCAGCCTAACGCCCGCTACGCTGGTAAATTTTTCTAAAGAAACCTTAAATCAAACGAAATATATCTGTCAATTTGATCATGTGTTTTAAAGCAATATGGACATTTACCTGGAATGCCCAATCTAATTGGTGAAAACAATATGAACGTTATTACGCTATTATATCTTTTGAGCTATACAAAATTTAGGCTGTTAAGGGCCGACTTCTTTCGTTGATCATTTAGTGTAGTATTCGGTGAAGAACGATAGAACAATATGCAATATATTAAAAGGGTTCATGAAAAATTATCAATGCAAGTCTCATCAGAATCTGTTAATTGGACATACTGAAAAGTCTAATCGTTCATAATTTGGTTCGCCTGATTCTAAAACATTCAGCTTTAATTCTATAATCAAGCATCCTGACGCCAAAGCAACACCAAGCCAATGATATGTGCTTTATAATAAAACATTCACTGAAAAATTAACTAACCGAACAATTTCCATCGAAATCCACTTAGCAGGATCTTTTAAACTGGAAAACGTACCGAAACATTTCATAAAAATAATCTAATTAACAGTTTTAATCCGTGAAAATTCATTCAGCGGAACCTTAAAAAAAAACCTATATTTCGAAATTGGGTTCATCTGATTTAGTTCTTTACCCATAATTATTTAATCAAGCAACGTAGAACATATTTTGTCACATTCGGGTTCACCTAATTTTGGAACTTTCTCTTGTAATCTAATTTTCTGCAATCTGATTTGTTGGCAAGTTTGTGCTTCAGAAAAACAATAACCCAGAAGAAAACTTCGCTATAGAGATGTATCATGCATGCGAGAAGTACCAACCATCCACAAACCCAGAAGAAAACTTCGCTATAGAGAAGTATCATGCATGCGAGAAGTACCAACCATCCACAAAAAATAATCTAACTAACAGTATAAGTCCAATCAAAATACATCCAGCAAAACTCAAATTATAAACGGATGGAAGGAAAAGCAAATTTGCATTTTATATAATTACAGTAGATGTATCTTTCATAATTGCGTTCACCTTTCTGTATAGCTTTTCCAATAGCTCTATAACTAAAACTAAGCAAAGTAGAACACTGTGTGTATACATAAAAACCGTTCCAAAAACATTACCTAACTAATAGTGGCATATCCTATCAAAATATTATAAAGAATAGGAATAAAATGCAAATTTCCGTTTTAAATATGTAGTAGATGATGATGATACGATTTTTTGTAGTAGAATTCGTCATGAAGTTTTCGCTTCATACATAAACGATGCTTTCAACATTGTAATTAATACACCGATTGAAGACGTATCCAATTATGGAAAATTATCCTGAAATTCCCTGAATAACTACCCAAAGAAAGGTGAATATATGGCTTTTGTGATATTTTATGTTAACCGGCGCAAGTAATAAATCAACAAAGATTGTGTCCATATCTTATTCTTATTAGCCCCCGGTACGGGTATGCTATTTCTTTCTCCCAGCTTATTTTGTGTCGTCTTCAAAAAATAACGTTACCTTACAGAAGCCTGGCGTAAATCAAAGCAATGCGATTAAATATGCTATAGCAATTTTTTAAATTTCTAAACATCGCACATTTTCAATTTTTATACCGTCGTATTGTGAAAAAAAAGTACTTTTAAATGCAATTTGTTTGAAAACTGTATCTCCATTTATTTTTCAAATATTATTTTTTTGTAGTTTTCAGCACCATTTGTCTAATTTTGGTAACTCAAGTACTCCATTTATGCAGAAAGTAAAGGGAAAATAGCTAATAAATAGCAATTATATCTTTTTGTTGTCATTTTCTCATAACAACCGAAAGAAAATGTAATTACGTGCTATTTTGAAAAACATGTAAACGAAAAATTTGTGTTAAAACATGGAGCTATTATAAACTATATTTAATTTGAAGTATCTATAGACACTTTCAGTTTGACATCATTCATGACGTTTTTGTTGGAAAGTGACTCCAAACAAACGGTTGCTATGCGTCATTTCTTTTTAAATATAAATCGTGGAAAATGTTACTAATACATATCAAGTATTAAAACATTTAGATGCAAGATATAGATATAAGATATAGCTGCAACACACAAACAAAATAGAAAATACAACATAGCAACCGTTTGTTTGGTGTCAGTTTCGAACCAAAACGTCAGGACTGACGTCACGACTAAAATCGTCTATATTAATGTTACAAACAAATGAAGGCCTATGAATCATTGGGTAGCCGTTTTTTTCAGCCGAGTTTCTTTAATGACGGCATGTTTTTGCTGCATTTGTGTATTATTTTGCGATAGTGACATCCTATGCATGCTTTATTGTAGATGGTTAAGAGTGGATCGTAAATGTGAAATTCTTAAGCGGATGCGAATGACATCATTTTACATAAAATAAAAGTGTGCGCTTTAAATCTTAAAATTGAAATATGTTTTATACTATTTACATATGCATTTTTTCTTCATCGGGGGCAACACTAAATTCTGAAAAAGCAGAATTCCTAGTTTCTAGTTTTATTATTTTCATTCAAAATAAAAACATTTCACTCATTTCATTTATAATACATGCTTTACACTAATGTCATTGAAAAAGATGAAAAATAAAACAATAGGAAATAATGCCATAACTTAAAACAAAGAACTGTTTTTAATTTACATACGCGAAATGTAACTACTGCTATTGACAATTTTAAAAATGCTAATGGCGATATTTAGATACAGATACGGCTGATATAAAAGTACCCATTTTTTCTTCTTATCCAGGAGCAAGTGATAAATCGCGATGTATTATTTCAATTCTAATTTCTTCCATTCTAAAAAAGTAATACTTAAGCATTATTCGGACCATGAGATAGATCACCAAAAATGGTTGACAAATGCCAATCTTGTTTATCGTTTGCCAATTACGTTCAAAAAAGTAATTTAAAACATTCTTAAATGCATAACCTTGTTAAAAATGCAAATTGTTTTAAGTAAATAAATAAATAAAATATATAACATAAAACTACATACTATAAACTATAATAAAAAAAATCATAATAATAAAATTAATTTAAAACTATACTAAATAAACTATCAAATGGACAAAAAATAAGGGTTGCTGTAATTAATGTAATTGCCATGCTTGGCGCAGTTGTATCTGACAGGGCCCGGATGTAAGTACCACAAAATTTTTAAAGTCGTACAATCGTAAAGTCGTGCTTTCATTTTTAAATATTTTGTTTTATAATGTTAATTTCTAAGTGGATCGCTTCCTTGTATTTCAAATAAAATCAATGTATTTTTTCTTTTTTTCATGATGATTGTATTTATTATTTTTTTTTCAAACTCGTATAGCCGTTTTAATTTCTTAACCAAAAGAATTAACAAAAAGATTCAATTTGAATTTCTTCCGTTGCTACAGTAACGGATATACAATATGAATGAATATGGATGAAATATCACTTGTAATGTTCGATATTTCGAGGTTTTGGCGCCAAAGACATTGCCAAATTAGAAAAATATGAAATATCACACGAACTATTGGACTTAAAAGAGTTTGATTAGTACCATTCGATTCTGCTTACAAAAATACACCAAAATATGTCATCAGTTGAAAACTACCTATAAAATTAGATTTTTAAGGAATTTTTTAAAAGTTCGTTCTCTTTTTTACCCCCCTTAGGGATGGAATTTTAGAAAATCCTTTCTTAGCGGCACTCTTTGTCATAAGAAGTATTTTTACCCCAATTTTCAAGATTTTAGGTTCAGTAGTTTTGGCTGTGCGTTGATTAATACAAAATCCAGACTTTTTTTTATATATATAGATAAATCAGGGATGCCGCGGACGCGCTATAGCGCGTAAATTACGCGAAAAATCGGATACGGGACGCAAAAAAAAATAGCTCTTACGCGTCCCGTGGGACGCGTAATTTCGTGAAAAAATCGCGGAAAACAGACGATTTTCGTCAAAGAATCGCGAAAAAATCTTAAATCTCATCAAAATATCGCGCAAAAGCAGCGATTTTTGAAAAAGGGCCGCGAAAAAATAG
Organism: Maratus speciosus; assembly: GCA_963932465.1. Taxonomy (NCBI): domain Eukaryota; kingdom Metazoa; phylum Arthropoda; class Arachnida; order Araneae; family Salticidae; genus Maratus; species Maratus speciosus. Next base: position 349,610,100 of record OZ010794.1, read on the forward strand.
CGTATTTCGGCAAAGCATCGCGAAATAAAAAGCGAATTTCGTCAAAAAATCGCGGAAATAAGCGCAAATTTCATGAAAATATCGCTGAAATAAGCGCAAATTTCATCAAAATATTGCGAAAAACGCGATTTTCGTAAAAGGGCCGCGACAAATTAGCGTATTTCGTTAAAAGATCGCGAAAAAATAGCGAATTTCGTCAAAAAAATCGCGGAAAAAAGCCGGATTTTGTCAAAGGATCGCGAAAAAAGCGCAAATTTCATAAAAAAATCGCGGAAAAAAGCCGATTTTCGTCAAAGGATCGCGAAAAAATAGTTGTTTTTCCTCAAAGGATCCCCCAAAAATAGCAAATGTCGTCAAAAAATAACGTAAAAAAGCCGATTTTCGTCAAAGGATCGCGAAAAAAGCACAAATTTCGTGAAAATATAGCGGAAAAAACGCTCTATTTTCGTAAAAGGGCTGAGACAAAATAGTGTATTTCGACAAAAAATTGCAAAAAAATAGCAAATTTCGTCAAAAAATCGCGGAATAAAGCCGAATTTTGTCAAAGTATCGCGGAAAAAAACACGATTTTCGTGACAGACTCGCGAAAAAATAGCGAATTTCAACAAAAGGATCGCGGAAAAACGCGAATTTCCTCAAAGTAACGCGGAAAAAACGTGAATTTAGTCAAAGCACCAAAAAAGATGTGCAAACTAAGCTTATAGGTAGAAAATACATAAAATGGGATTTAATTTCTTTTTTATGAGATTCTTAAAAATACAGCATGATTTCAGTGTACTTTGATAATATTTATATTCATTAGGTGGACCAGTAAAAATCACCCCCCCCCCCCCCCCCTCGTTCTTACTGCATTGAAATGTCTCCCGCCTTCAGAACATTTAAGATTTGATGCTTATTAGTGATTTAGATATAAATTGCCCTTCCAAGGAAAATGTCTGATTCCAACACAGATCTATGCTGACAAATAATTCAATGGGAAGTATAATAATGAAAGCACCCATTCATTCAACGAAAAGTACACCTTTACTTAACATAAGTGTTCTTTTTTTCAGCAAAAATATCTTTTTCAATAAACCCGCCTTGCCTCTTTTTAAAAGAATGCGAACATTAGTGATACTTGTTAGTGGAACTTGGTATCTTCTACTCTCAAATAAACATTATTTTACAATTAAAATTGTATCTTGCATTTTTACTTTTAAAAAAGTAAAGAAAATTTCTCTTAATATTTTTTTAAAATGTCTTATTTGAGTGCAAATAATGTTGGTTTTAATTCATTATTTAATTATTGTTAAAACAATAATTAATGCATTTCATTTATCTTAATAAACAACTTTCATTTATTCCTTTAAAATATAAATTATTATTGATGGGGACCCGCTTTTGTAAAAAAGGGACCCAGATTTTTGGAAATTCTGGGTCCCGGGGACCCAGGTTTTTTCAAGAACAGCGGCATCACTGATAAATATTTCTATACATCTGTCAATAACTGTAATATCATTATGGAAAGAATAAAATAAACTTAAAAAAGCCTATGTGGCCTGTACTGGGAGGGAAAGGTAACTTTCCTATTCCTTGTTTTGAAGACTTCTGATAACTTTACCCAAGTATATGAAGCTAAAATGCATGGAACCTGATTACAGAAGATTCCAAGTTTTCACCAATATTGAATTGGAATGGTAGTTTCAAAAAATCAGTCAGCTATCACCAAGTTTGCTTCATTTATGACAATATGTTTTTGTCACCAAATTTAGCAATATTTCACCACTTATCTCCAAGTCAAGCAAGAATTTGATGTTGGCGGATAATGACAATGTAATTTTAAGTATATGAGAGTTAAAACAGTTGTTCCCACAATGAAAGAAAATTTGTGAGAAACCACATTCTCTAAAACTTGTAAATTAAACCTATTTATGGAGGAATCCTTTACTTTTAATATGCTGTCTTGTTTCAAAATGTCAGCCAGCCTAAAATTTCAAACTGCTATATCTCAGCCATTTTTTAAAGATAGAGGCATAACAAAACATGTTCTGGAATCCTTGTATCAGGGCTGAACACTAAATCAGTCCACCTGGGTGCAAACCAAATATGGCATAGGTATGAATACCCCAGGTGAAAATCCACTCCACTATAACAAAGCCCCAGCTACGGCAACCAACCGGGAAAAACAACGAGCATTAATTAAAAAAACATTTTCAAAGCAAAAACTGTAGGTGCCCTGGCAACCGTAAATTAAACAAAAGCTTAACAGAATTAGAGAGTATATGTCTGGAGCAAAAAGATCACAGGTTTTAAGACTACTGCACATTTGTCTGTAAAAATCTGAAATAGAATTATAAGCATTTACTAATATGTGTGGGAAAAAAAAAAAAAAAAAAAAAAAAAAACAAAAAAAAAAAAAAAAAAAAAAAAAAAAACCCTAGAACACACAGCTCAAGAAAGAATAAATAAATAATAAAATAAAGCCCCAAACTACTAACTGGCTGAACACTTAAGGGAAAGAACTTTTAGGATTTCTAATTTTCTTTTTACAGCTTTTGAATTTAAAATCTTTCAATAGCCATAATTTTGAAACATGGACATGGGCCAAGGATGAAGTTGGCTAGCAAACTTGGTAAGTAAGAGTGGGGAAGGGGGGAAGGGGGATCCTCTCCTGGAGCATGAAAATGTCCCCTCTTTCTCAGAAGATGATTTTGTATTTGGTAATGGTTTGAAAGTATATTATACCCTCGTAATTTCATAATGAACCCTGGAGCTGCAAAATTCCCCCCAGAGGAAAATGTCCGGATTTATCACCGGCAGAAAGGATAGCACATACCACCACACTGTTCAGTGATGAAAGACAAAATTGAATCGGCATAGTTTTTCATAATAAGCATCTTACATATTAAATTTAGTGTAAGTCCAACCTATAGATGCTGAGATATAACTATCATGGAAATTGTGAAATTAGGGATGAAAAGTTAGGTGGATGATATGAAAAAGTTCAGTAAACTAATGTTCACTATAAAAATACTACTAATCTATGTAAAATATATATATATATATATATTATTCATTTGGTATCTGCACATCAACACTGCACAAAAGATTAGGTATGGAAGAAAAAAGGTGAAAATTTTTCCTTTCCTCTTTTAAAATTTGTAATTCAAATTTTCTTTAATAAATACTTGTATGCTTTTAGCATTTGAACTGAAACATACAAAGACATGTTTTTATACTGTGAAATACAGTCAAAACTCAATACCTGGGAATGGAAAAAAAAACAAAATAAATTTTTTTAAAGATAAGTTTTTATTAAAAATAAATTTTAGAACAGCAATGCATAGAATATAGAAATGATGAAAATAGTGTAGCAAAAATATGAAGAATTATCAATGATTATTTTAAAATAAAAAATAAAAGAATTATTAAGCTTATTTTTTTTCCCTTAATCAAGTAAAAGAAAATTAATGTGCATTACAACATAAATTTAAAACAATCTGTTAAGGCTATTCACAACAAAAATATTTTTGTGTGTGAAATTTTCTGACACATTTATGGACTCTTTCTAAAGCATATCACTTGGAGAACAGAGAGACACTATTGAATTTGGAATTGAGTAATTTTTTTCAATCATTTTTAAATAAATGAAGCACATGTTAATTCTAAAACACTAAGGCTGTTTCTAAGGTGATGTGGCAAAAAGAAGAAAACTTTTTGCAATGCTAATTTCTAGAATGGAGAATATTTTTTCTGACGATAAAAGCTATATATTTGAACATTAATGAGTATATGTAAAATATTTTTATGTATTAACCTAACTAAAGAATATTCTAAATTCCCATCTTTAATTTTACTGTTTTCGTTTTAAAATATTATTTATTTTTATTCTTTCAAAAAATCCAATCGAATTTACACATCTTTATTTCATTTTGGCTTTGCACCAGCAAAATTTTGTCCCTCTTCAAAATCTCCTTTGAAAATCATTCTTTTTAATTTCCCCTTTGCAAATTAGATTGTTCTTTCTCTATTATTCCAGAACATTGCTTTTGTGTCCAAATAAAACCTCATTAAAGCATTTTGATACATCCATGGTTTTCATGTTTTCTCATTGGATATTCACTATGTCATAATGCAGATATTTGTATCCCTACATTCTCACTAGAAAATTTTTCTGCACTAGCTCAGAGAAACTTTATTGAGTGAAATCATCTGTTAAAAAATAAATGTGGCATTATAAGAACGTCTTCTGATTTTACTGAATTTCATCACCAACATCTTTTATAAAATGTTTCTGCCAAGTAATTTGAAAGAGCTCCATTCCTTTGAGAAATGAAAATGCCAATAAAGAAGTTGACCTACACCTTATTTCTTGAGAAAACATCAAGAATTTTCTATATTCACCATTATCATTATTTTTGATTCACTTAGCACTATGCGGGTGCTACACTGCTACTGACTGACTGCTCATTTAAATGACAGTACGCTGCTGTATTTTTTTTTAAGTATGCAATCTGAGTGTATAAATTCATCTCCAGTGTCATTGAATGTGTGATCAATGGAATGTGCCAGTCTTGATTCACTGGCTCTATCAGATTTTTCACAGCTGCTCACCGACATACAACAACTTCGGTAATCAAGTTGTTGCACTTTCTTAAATACAGTCTCTACATCTCTCATAAGTCGCCAGCTGCAAGATTTTCACCAAATTTCATCCCAAACTGTAGTCAGGTCAGGTTGACACTAATTTTTTTCATTGCCAGTTGGGTTGGCTATAATTGTTCCAGGTTGGGATTTGATTCTTGTGGATCTTGTTCAGGATGACACTATTTTTCAAAGAAGTCTAGAATATTTTTCCAGATGGTAAAGCTATATATTTGAACATTAAAGAGTATATATATATAAAAGTTAATTTTTCAACATGGAAGATAAAATTGATAATAGACATATATAATTATAGAATATTTTTTCATAATTGTATAAATTTATGGTTTAATTTTCTTTCATTTCCTGTCAAATTAAAAATTGATAATTTTTTTTTTTGTTTTTTTTTTTTCCCATGTGAGTTTGACTTTAGAATCAGGATTTACATAGATCAAAAGTTTGAAAGAAAAAGTTTTGAGGTAATTAAAAAACTTTAAAGTAGCAAATTTAAATAAAGTTTAAAGAAGGGGATGAAATTGAAAATATAAAAAAAATATTTCTGTGTCAATACTAGTCATGATAGATCAAACACTAAATAGGTAAGTATTAAAGATGAGAGTGGCTCAGGTTCAATTTTTATACCAGTCTTTGGGCTTTGACTCAAAAACAGAAAATTTTATTTATTCACAAATTAAACAAACAAACAAACAAAAAAAAAATGCTGTTTGAAAAACAAGAATGTAGCCGAAACTTCATAAAATGTTTTACAATTCTTTAAAAATCAATTTGAAAGAGAACTGAATTATTATTGATGGGATATAAGGAGAAATATTCTATCTGATTCTGAAACTTTTGTACAGTTAGTGCAATTAGGCATTCCTTGTCTATCCTTATTTTCTGTTTGAAGTCCTTTTTCAGGATTATTCTCAGGATTCAAGTCTTTCCGCTGTACTTGTAAAATGTTTTAAAAGATTTTATTTCAAATCTGCTATAAGATCATATTTGCTATTTTAAATAGATTTTCAGGGACACAGAAATCAGGAAATATTGTCATGAGGGGGTATTTAGGATTAGTACTTATTTATAACACACTTTCACACTGAGGACAACATGTTGACTGTCAAAACAGGTCTGTTATTTTTATGTTCTACTGCTATTTTAAAAATTATTGATTAGATTATTATTATCTTAATGGGATACAGTATGCTAAAGATATATGGAAATAACATTATGACTAGAATCTCATTTGATTAATGTGATTAAAAAAAAAATAAATAAAAGGTACATTACAATCTTTTTTAAAAAAAATCGTGTTTTCTGGTCACAACTGTTTATAAAACAGGCACATAACAATGCAGATAGCAAGAAATGAAAAACAAACAAACAAAAAAAAAAAAAAAAAAAAGAACAAATTTTTAGAGTTTTCAAGAAAAAAAAGTTGCACCTATATTTCATAATTTAAGAAGCACAGATTGGATCCCCTAGTACTCTAATTCATCAGTTTACAAAATATATGTTCCAATTGGTTTAATTTAAATAATAAATTATTCTTTAAAATTTTTATTTTAAAAAGGATAAATTTAAAGTCTCCCCTTTATGTACTGAATTATGAATTAATAAAAATTCCACATTCCAAAGCATTTTTCTTGAATTTTTGAAAATATATTAGAAAATTTGTGCAATTAATGAACAAAGTTTAGGAAGATTTTACCTATTAAAATTAATAAACTAAATTGGTATTTATAGAGGTTTTGAAGAATATTTGCAACTCCACTCTAATCATATTTTTAAAATACTGCTTTCGATATCTTATAAAATTAGAAAATGTACAAATATAATGGCCTTTCATATAAATATAGAAAGTTTTCAGTACTGAAACTTTCCACTCTATGTCGTTCAACATCAAGAAAGCTAAACAGTTACGTATCACAGAAAAAGAAATTATCCATTTAAAAATATTTTTGCTTCATACAACGTCTAATACTTTTACAACATCATAAAGTAAAGTATATATAACCCAACCTAAATTGCATAATTGCCAATCCATGGGTTAAATGAATTTTCTAAGAATTTTTTAATGGTACTTTAAAGTACCATCAAGGGATAAAGGGTTAAATGTTTGACAAAAATTTCTTATAAATGAAAATTTAAAAAAAGAAGAAAATCAAATTAATTTAAGAGGAAAAGACACCTTTGATACTTATAGACAAAATATAACTTTAACAACATACTTTGAATTTTAAATGACTATTCAGGCATACAAAAAATTAGTTTCTCACCTGAGCTCCGACGATACCATTTCCACCATAAAAATTGTCATTATACATATGCATGGATCCGCCTTTACCTCTGGCACAACCAGGTTCTCTTCCTAGAACAGAAAAATATAGAATATTAAAAACACTAGAAGGTAGCTCATCAGAATGACGTGTTTGCATTTTCAAAAGAATGATATAGCATTGCATTATAAAAAGAATTATGAAGTAATAAAGTTTATCTTACCTGACTAATAGGATCAGGTGGGAATAAAATAGTTATAAAAACAGCCCATTTATAATTGAAACTTAATTTGCAAGAAAGAACTTCACTCACAAAATTTAAAGAACTACTTCACAAAAAACATGCAAATTAGAATTAATAATGCTATTTTAAAATATATTGTCAATTAACTTTCGTCTTCGTTCATTGCTTTAAAAATCAATAACCTCCAATTTCTTATAAATCAGAATAATAATAATAAAAAAAATTAAATAAGAGTCCTTCACGGATTAATTGCCGATAGCTGGCACCAAAATAATAATTATATAACATAAATTTTAAAAAGTTTAACTCACAGATTAAATCCTCATTTTTTTAAAACATGCATAAAGAAACCTATAATAAATTTTGATCATTAAAAAGGATCCTTTATCACTTAAATAAATTGTAACTATTAATTGCATTAACAGATTTTTTTTCTCAAATTCTTTTATTAAATTACAAATTTATTTTCCCTACTAAATACAAAAATGCAAAATTTTATTTCCATCGTTTTATATATATATATATATATATATTCTACACAGCATTAAGTATTCCTGATAGTCTAATTATATTTTATAAGAAATATACTATTCATTTTCCCCCCAATGTCTTCAGAGTTCAAAGAATTTCAAAAGAAACTTCTTTTTTATTTTAACTACCGGTAGATGGCGCCAACAAAGCTCAAAGTTCACAATGCGTTGCAATTGAGATACAAATGAATGTTTACTTATGGAGGGAGAGGGCCAAACTAATTTCAACTGAAGTTATCTCAGAATATGTACATAATTAAATGTAAGTCATTGCTCAAATGTTAATTTATTTTGAGTAATCTTTCTAAAAATGCAACTTTTATGAAGTTTAATTCGAAAAAATAATTTTCAATGAAAATGGCCGAATGGAATACGATATAGCGAAGTGGAATCCGGATGAGCTCAACCTCGGAAGCGTTATACACTTTGTGTCATTATATATATAATTATAGCACAAACTACATTAATAAGAGAATATAGCATTTAAAATTAAAGAAAAATTAATTACAATTTCAAAACTTTATACTGATTTTATGATTTATTCTGTTCATTTAAAAAATTAAAACCAAAGATTAGAAATAATAATTTAACCCAGTTATAAGACGTATTTTTACAAACTTTTACATTACAGTAAAGTACTGTATTTTCCTGCGTATAATCCGCAGTTGCAATTTTTAGCCCTTAAAAAAAAAGTTTCAGCAGATAATCCACGGATTATACACAGGACTATAAGAGCATTACTCATTGTTTTCAACATTCCAAAGTACTATTAATAAACCACCTCACTATTTATTTAGTTGTTCTATTTAAATGATAATTGCAATAAAATAATTGCAAAAGTAATAATAATAATTATTATTATTATAAAATGATTACAATTTAAAAGATACAAATACATTTTTTTCATCGAATCTTATATCTAAACCGTAGACTATCTGTAAATACAGATAATTCTATAATAATTGCTGTTTTTAAATCATCTTCAACATTTTCCGCTATTTTAATAACGTTAACATTCAGTTTAAATTCTGCAGGGTTATATAACATGTTTTCTCTTAGACATTATTATAACTTTCAACATGATCTATATTTCATAGTTCTTTATTTCAGCTAAATGATTGAGATTGCTATTTTCGAAAGAGATGAATTGAGAAACGCTTTGTTCTTCATAGAAACATGTTGCCAAAAGGCTAAAAAAAAAATATAACATAAAAATCAGAAGCCACTCCCACTAGCATGTTTACATCATATGTGAAACAATCATGAGCAACTCTGCAAACGGTCGATAGCAGACAATCGTGTGATAACTGTTTACATTTTTATTTTATGACTGCCGGTTGAAACTGGATAACTGGGGATTCTGTGGCTGAATGGTCAAAGCACCAGTCTGATAATCGCTTGCGAGCGTAAGAGTTTGTGGGTTCGATTCCTGCTGGTTCCATTGCACACACATTTTGTGTGGAACTCTCAGGGTGTATTTCTCTTGTGTTGTAATATTTCCTTGTGCTATCTTGTCTCTGACTTATAAGCGGGCTCTCATGTCAAGCACACAAGTCGTATGTTTGTTATTCAATAAATAAATCAATAAATAAATAAATAAACTGGATAACTGATGTGAACTTCTGCTTAAAAAATTTTCAGCAGATAATCCGCACTTAAAATTTGTAAGGTTTTCTAACTGATAATCCACATATTATACGCAGGAAAATATGGTACTTAAAAAGCAGCTGTTTAATAAAATATTAATTTATATTTTGTTTAAATACAATGAATATTTTATTTGTTACAGGGTTTAAAAAAAAAAAAAAATCATGATTTTGAAAGTTTATTTAAAATAAAATATATTTGAATGCTGATTCTACGCTGGTAGTAAATACCTCTATTTGGCAAAAACTTTTCTCAATCCTCAACACCTACATATTTGTGTATTTCCATTGTGACATATTCCTTTTAGCCTTTCAGAACCTGGGAGAAATGAATGATAGACATAAAAATAAATATTGGGTCACCCGGAAAGTTCTGAGGTTTTTTTCTGATAAATTTCAATAAAGAAGTACAAAAACATAAAAAATTTTTATTGAATCACATAAGTGCTATTTTTTTCTACAACTTTTTGCCATCGTCCTGGCAGCTGGAAAATTCTCTTTTTAAAGAAGTCGTTAGGTTTAGTCGTAAAGAATCGATCAAGGTGCTGTTTGACAAACTCCAAAGAAATGAACTCCTTATAGTTCAGAGAATTATGAAGTGACCTGAAAAGATAAAAATATGTGGGAGCAGATCTGATGAATGTGGCTGGTTCCACAAAATATCCCAGCCATATTCAATAAGGCGTTGCTGGACATTCATTGCAATGTGAGGTTGAGCATTGTCATGTTGGAACAGAACAGATCGGCGATTGGTCAGTTCTGGTCGCTTTTCTTCGATTTTATTTTCAAAACTGCCATTTGGGAACAGTATTTTTCCGAATTTATTGTCTGATTTGGTGGCAACAATTCATAATAAATAACTCCTTGGTAGTCCCACCACACAAAAAGCATTACTTTTTTGGGATGCAACCCTCCTCTCAATGTTACTTGGGGAGGTTCATATGATACCCATGATCTTACCCCATATTTTCCTTGTAACATTATTGTATAAAATCCATTTCTCAGCTCCAGTAATAACCCGTTTTAAAAAAGGAGCTTCTTTATTTCGTTTCAGCAAAAAATCACAAGCCGAAACTCAAGCAAGCATATTCTGCGTTGTTAAAGTATGGGGTACCCACACATTATAGTGGCTAATATACCTTATCTTCTTCAAATGGTCATGCACTGTACTTTTTGGAATATTTAAACTGTGTAATAGCTCCTGAAGTGTGTAATGTGGATTTTCAGAGATAGCTGCTTCTAAGAGGTCCTCCTTTACAAATGATGATCGTCCAAGGTGAGCGCCATCTTCAAGGCTGAAATTTCTGCACTTAAACGTCTCAAACGACCTTCGAACTGTGTCTCTGAAGCAGCACTTTGTCCATATACAGCACAAATTTTACAAGGAGTCTGAGTAGCATTTTTACTTTTTTTGAAATAAAAGAGCATAATTTGAGGAAATTGAACTTTTTTGTTCTCCATTCTTAGCACTTCACTGAAACAAAAATTATGTGACAATACAAGCCAGAATTGTGCAACACAAGTAGAAAAGCCTGAATGTGCATTTCCAAGTCATTCAAGGTCATGCTTTATTAGCAGCAAAATAACTAGACAAAATGGATCTTCACTTTGAAAAATCACAGAACTTTCCAGATGACCCAATAAATAATTTTAATAATGACCAATGGGACAGATATGCCATTGCTAACAGTCTTTATAGTATAAACATAATTTAATGAAATGCTTCGCAATTATGATGCCCACTGATTTTTATAAGTGGTATAAGCGACCATCTATTGCCATGAACATGGAATCTTGAACGTTAAAGTTTAATAAGCATTTTGCAAAAAGGGCCATTTTTTAAAATTAGGAATATTTGGTGTTTGAACAAAAGACAATAATTGTCAAAATTATTTTAAAACATTGCTTTTGCTTTTCTTTTTTTTAATCAGACAACTATAATTTTATTAAGAATTAAACAAACATGTTAAGCAACGCTTTGTGAAAATAAACTGCCTAAAACAGGGCACGTACCTTTCCTAAAATTTAATGCCTATACTACCATTATTTCAAAACAATAACCTTTCTAGGAGATTTCTTTTGCAGAAGTTCAAGAAATCTATGACGAAGATTACCTTTTTCAAAAAGAGGTAGATAAGCGAGAAAATTTTAAGAACAAATCCAATGCTATTTAGAGGTTTTACTGTACTTTTGTTATTGCTATTTTATACTTTATATTATTTTTACTTATTTTATTATTGATATTTTATTGGTGATTTTTTATTTGATAACAAGTCATTGTTATTTTAAGCTGTTACTTACAATTCAAACTTGAAACTAGATTACACACTCAAAAGATTAAATTGGAATAAAATTGATTTAAGAACTTGTATGTATATAAAGGTAGTACATATATAGGCCTCATTTTGTCACCCAGAATGAAACAATTAGATTTCACATTCTAAAGATAAAATCAGCTTTAAATCGATATATCACTATTTAGATGGATCATAAGTCAATTTAAGAAATTGCTTCTATATTGCCTAGCCCTAAATAACACTAAATCGAAAAACTATTTTTAAATACTTTCAAATGCTATTGCCTTTCAGGAACTTACAATAGACTCTTTTAGGACAGTTCTGCAGTATAAGAGAGTGCTTTTGATCTAGTGTTGCAAATTTGATTCCTGAAATGTCAAGTATCTGGATAAATAGTTATCCATTCAGTAAAAGAAAAGCGTAGAACCTCCAATTTCACAAAATAAGGTTTATTCCTAAGGAGTGAGTTGCCGCTAGGTGACGTGTCAAATTCTTTCTGCCGATTCCTTGCTACATGGCTGCCTGGGCTAGTTGAAACCAGTTCCTATGCTGACTCAATCTCACTAAGGATGGTGAAAACGTGAGAACATTTCCACATAGATTTTTTATGATTTAAAAATAGATTTAAATGAAAAAAAAAGTTTAAAAAGAATATCAAAAACTTTCCCAACTTCTAATAGTCCAAGAGCAGACAGCACAAAAACCTACATTATCAAGCACAAGAAAAAAACCCTTTATTTTATGGGAGAGTAGTAGTAGGGGAATCTAATGATAAATGTCTGTCGGAAGTAAAGTGGTGCATAAGCCAAAAATTAATACCACCAGTGATTGACTCGTAGGTTTATCATAGTGTTTGTTCCAGGGCTATGGAGTCGGAGTCATGGACAGACACATTTTTGAGCAAAAGAGTCAAAGTTGGAGTCACTAAAAAACAAGCCTTTTTTTGTTAGACATTTTAAAGTGAAATTAAACTAATTACAGTAGCCTCCCACTTAACCGGCCCAAACGGGACCGAGGGTCAGCCGGTTAAGAAAAAAATCAGTTAAAGCAGAGAAGTAAAAAAAAAAAAAAAAAAAATTAAATAAGTATCTGCGTAATTTAATTAATTAAATCTGTTCAATGAATTTAGTTTTTCAATTTGTGTAGTTTTTAAAAAATACCTATTTTCTACATTTTGTAAATGAATACTAGCTGTAATTAACTGAAATGAAAGAAAAATTATCACTGATAAGAAATACTGAAAAATATTTAACATCAATTAAATTGCTTAAAATCATGTCACACACCTTTATAAGAAGTTGAAATTGTTCTACATTATGCATATTTAAGTTAATCAACCATACAGCCATCAGTGATCACCTTCTGTTGAATGCAAGATGCCAGACATTTTGCACCATAATCTCTCCATCTCTTTAACATCATAAGTTTAACTGAGGAAGTTATTAGCCGCTGTTCAACATAGCGTAGTACCAACTTTGATGCTTTTACCCCCTTCCGTATGAGGAATTTTAGCAGTGTCAACTTCAACTGGATCATAATCAGGATCGTCTTCGTATTGAACAACATCAGTTACACTCCTAATTATATGCTCATCAAATAATGTTTTATGCTTGAGATCTTTATCAGACTCAAACAACTCTTATGCACCTTCTACGGGGATCTGTTCGCATCCCTCAAGCTTTTTAAATGCTTGTACAAAACAGTTTGAGATAGATCAGACATTATAGAGTTCCGGGGAGTGAGGGAGATTGCACTTTTGACCATTAAAAACTCAAAATCTCAAATCTTCTGGAGGAACATCTCATTGTTCCTGGGGAGGGGTGTCCTCCCCACCGGGCCACACCCTAAATTCAACATTGGTGAAGGTCAAAGCGTATCCATTTAGAACCGAGGTTCTCTTTTCTGAATTTTGTTTCCTTCCCTTCGGGATTGCACTTCAACTCGAAAGAGTAAGATGAGTTTCCAAGGCTGTCATCCCTGAATTTTGCCTGATGGTGGGAAAAAAAGCCGTCCAGTTAAAAGGGAGGCTACTGTATATGTAATTTTAAATCTATAAAATGAATTATTATTGTTATTTATGGACTATATCAGGCTACTTAAGTTAAAGATGACCGATTTACTGCAGTGTACAAAGTAGATACAGGAGTAGGTACAGAATAAGTACAGGGTACTACCCGTGTACAAAGTAGATGAAAACTGTTTTAATTCATAACTGTAGTAGATACTTTACATTTAATATATAATTACTTCCCCTCGTATTTTTGGGGGTTGCGTATAGAACCCAAGGTACAAAGGTCTAGAAGGACCCAAGGCCCGGAAAATGAAGGCAATTTTTCAAACAGGCAGTGTAAGTAGAATTAAGCCAATTTATGTTAATGGTCCGGATCAGACAGATAAAAAAAATTGAGCAGGATAACAAGCCCAATATAACAAATTTGAAAAAATCAAACTATGCTGATAAAATAAGAAAAATTTACAATGGTCATGATTGGGGTGAGAATACATACAAAAGCACAGCCAAATGTTTTAGGTATGGGCCTTAAAATTTTGGCTCATACAGATCTCTTACCGGAGTTAATGCGAAAATTATAATTTCCTGCTATTTTTGGAGGCAAACGAACTAAGAACCTGGTATAGCATTGTAATAGAAGCCTTTTTCCCCCTCAAATTATTCCAATCTGTATGACTAAAAGTCAAAATTCTAAAATACCTGTCTTTTATTTTGTGCACAGGAGTCAAGTTGAAATTGTAATTTTTTTTTTTTTTTTCTGAATATGCAGTACCCAAAATAGTGATGGGCGATTCTGAAAATTTGGGAATCGATTAATATTGACATCGTATAAAACAGAATCGATACTTGAATCGATATTCACAGATAAGCTCATAAATATTAATTTCAAAACTTAGCGAATCAGCAGAGCCATAGCAACTGCCTCCCATACCTCTCATGTAGGGGAGGGGGAAGGAGAGACAAAGTCAGGGTTCCAGTCGTAAGCTATTACAGACCTTTGAGTCGAATAATAAAGTTTTTTAACTTTTAAAATTATTAGTTTTAAGATATAATTTTACCCAGTAGCAGAAAATTCTTCAAGTGTCTGAGACAGATACTTCAGGAGCAGAAAATAATCTATAGGTAAAATATGGGTATCTATGTTAGCCGGGCGCAGGTGATATATATATAAAAAGAAATAGCTAGCAGGCACAGTGCCAATGAAAAGTCCGACCGAATGGAAAAAAAACGATCCTAATAAAGGTCCAACAGAAAAGAATGTCTGCAGAAAGCGAAAAAAGTCTGTGACGCTTGTTGCCCGTCTCAAACTTTCTGCTACCGGGTAATTTTAATAATATTGTAATTTATATTTTATTTAAATTAATTTTTTTATGGAAGATCTTGGTCAGATTTTAAAAAATGAAGTAAGGATTTTTTATCATTAGGAAGCATCCGGAACAGCAGTACTTTATATTTTTACTTCCGTCAACCAAACAGATGGGGACATACTTCTTATAATCGTCAATCTTTTTAAAAATGCCCAGATGAACAAAATTTTGAAGGCTCTAAATTTTATTTACAAATTCAAATAGTTTTTAAGTCTTTTTTAGGGCCCCCAATAAGTGTGGGGAAAAGGTAGGTCACAATGTTAAAAATTTTAGGCCCCAAAGTATTTTATTCTAAGATATACGAGTATAAATATATATATATAGCTATTTAATGCCATTGGAGGCTACTATAAGAAGGAACCGTTCGCCGCATATCTGCTTGCGTTCTAGGGTGTAAAAAAGGGATTTTTATTTTAAATCAGATTTTTTTTATTTAAATTGGATTTTTATTTTTTTTTCCCCAGCGTTCAAATACTAAATAGCTACCAAGAGTTTTAGGTTTCCAAAACAATTAACCCTCTAATTGCTAACATAATCTATGTTTTTGCACTTTAAATAATAAAATTATAATTATTAGTTAGTAATTACAGAAATTATAAAAACTGCAAATTAGTAGTTTCATTTGTTAGTATCATACAATAATGTTATATACATTAATATTGTAATAATTATGTAAAACTTTA
The DNA here is from genome assembly GCA_963932465.1 of Maratus speciosus. Lineage (NCBI taxonomy): Eukaryota > Metazoa > Arthropoda > Arachnida > Araneae > Salticidae > Maratus > Maratus speciosus. The sequence goes on from OZ010794.1 coordinate 349,625,780, forward strand.
TTAAATACTAGTGATATTTAACATTTATTAAAATTATTAATAGCTGAATTTAATATTAAATACAGTCGAGTCCCGCTATTCAGAACAGAGTTTAAAAAAAAATACCAATTTTTTTTAACTTAAAAACAGGAAAAATTAAAAAGACATCCGTGAAAAAACGTATATTTATTGTTATAGAAAGAAATTAAATAGAGACATACATAGAACCTAAGCTTGATGGAAACCAAACTGGAATGAAAGCTGGTTACTTACAGTACATGTCGGCCTCATTTATACAATTCTGTAGAATCATTTTTAATCACTGCTAAACACAAAAAATAACTCATTTACACACACTTAAAAAGTAAAGTCAGTGATTTTTTTTCTGACGAAGAGCACTGAATCGACTTGAGGATGTAAGGTCCTGCCACTGCCCCATGAACATAACATCATTTGGTGTTGATGAAGCGCCTTGTTCGATGTAGCGTAAGGCTAGGATTAAAAATTATTAAAAATGTACTTTGTTTTAAGAGTTATTGTGTTTCTTATTACATTCTCTTTGTAAAGTGTAATTTTTGTTTGTTTTATGGGTTACTATAAGTATTTATGATAGTAGCTTGGTTCAGCATTGTTGGGTACAGATAAATTTTGGTTTGCTGCAGATGGACAAAAAAAATTCTGCTACTGGGATGATGGGCATAGGTTATCTCATTAGAAGAAAGTTTTGGGATTGGCATATCCAACTACTTTACCTTCAAATTTTGAAGGAAAATGAAAATGATATTACCTTTAGATACATTGATTAAAAAGTTTATAGCATCGATTAAATCGAGTTGGCCATAGTATTGATTAAATTGATTAAAAAAATCGAAATCACCCATCACTAACCCAGAATAATGATAAAATCTGCGATCCTTTCACGATCCTATCTGCGATCCTTTCACAAAATTTGCAATTTTTTCACGATCCTTTGACGTAATTTGCATTTGTCCATGTTTTTTTGACGAAATTCGCATTTTGGCCACGATACTTTGATGAAATTTGCATTTCTTTCATAATCCTTTGACGAAAATCGCGTTTTTATGCAATCCTTTACTGAAATTAGTGTTTTGTTTTTTTTTTTTTTTTTCAGAAAAAAAAGTCTGAAAGTCGCAGACAATTTTTTAAATTGATTTCATTAGTGCAGACAAAAATTGTCTGCAAGAGATTTTCTTTGTTCGCGACTATGTGGCCATGTCGTGGTGTTTCTGTCACTGGGATTAAGATGTATATTAAACTTTGGATATCTTGTGAATTGACGAAGTTATGAATTTTTTTCTTCCTCAACCCCCATTTTTTTCAAAAACTTCTCAATATAAAAGTTATACATAGTATTAAGAAGATTTATAATAAGTTTAATTGAATTTGATATTTTGAGAATTGACGAAGTTATGATTTTTTTTCTCCCTAAAACTATCTTTTTCGTCCCTTGGGCCTATATTAAATTTTATCAAAAATCTGTGATACATAAATTTTTGGCACTTATCTTAGAAGTAATAATAACTTTAAACTGATTTGATGTGTATTATTTATAATTAAGAAGTTATGAAGTTTTTTCGTTTTTCCCAAAACCCCTCCCTATTTCGAGCTCCTTGGCCCCCCATTAACAAACTTGACTGGGATTTTCTGCCTCTTGATTTTTTATGTCAGATTGGAAGAGATTTGTGCAGAATTATGGAAGTTATTGTATCCATAAAAAAGTGATATTTATAGATATACAGATAGATAAAGTTTTGAACTGGGGGTGGGGTTTTGTGTTCTAGGGGTCATGATTGGCGTAGATCAGCAAAAATTTTTCAGAAATTTCAACAAAAGAGAGAATGTAAGGTAGTATTTCTTACGAAATCTGCCTAAAACAGTTAAAATTATGAGATAATTGTGCAAAAAAATTGCATTCCATACAATCATTGATTAATGAACAACTAAAGTTATCCTTTCAAAAATAATGTATGCAAATAGTTTATTAAGAAAAAGAAAAGATTCATCATTCAAACACTATGACATCTATAAAGTATGACACGAATGAGAAAAAATAAGGTGGTCAATTCAATTTTAGAAGCCAAACCAGTCGCCGAGAGGTTCTGCTCTCGATGCTGGTAGACGGGAAGTGCTGGGTTCGATCCCAATCGCACCCCTTGTCCTAATCGTTCGGAGTTTTTGTGGTTTTCTTCGAGCTTTGGTTTTCCAAGCGTAAATATAGGTTAGGTTCCCTTAGAAAGACCCCCCACAGAGGGCACTCTCCCCCCTTAGGGCCTATATCCCTCGGGATGATAATTGGCATCATAAACCCAGCCAACCAATCAATTTTAGCAACTTAGCAAAAAGTATCATGGAAATTATTTCAAGAAAATAATATTTTATCTAAAACCCTGCAAAGCCAAATAGTATTAGCAACAAATTTCAATTCATGTTTATTAATAAAGAGAAGCAAGTAAACATTACTTTAATTTAAGTGAAAAGAAAGAATGAGAAAGAAAAAAACTTTGACGAAGTTTTAGTTAGAAGAAGTTAACAGAATCATTAATAAAGTGAAAAAGGTTAATTCAATGACATAAATAAATCTACCAAAAACACATTTTATATATGCACAATAAAAGGAGAAAAAAAGATATAAAGAGAACAAAATAAATAAAAGTTTTGCAATAAGCATTTTTAAAATTTTGTAAAGCAATATGAAAGAATCAAATAGAAATAAAAGACAGTTGCAATGATCATTAACGAATGGAATATCATACAAGGATAATACCTGTCAATTCAGCAAGAACTCCTTTCACAGAAACGCCTCGAAGATATGTCCAACCATGAGCTCTATATGATGTGATAACTGCATCAGATTTCCTAATTGCAGCTTCCATACCAACAGCACATGCCTCCTATAAATTCAATTTTTTAAATGTCAGATTCTATTATATCAATACAAGAATAAGTTTAAAAAATATAAATAATTGATAAAAATAAAATATCTGAAGGAATAGAAATATTCAAATCAATTAGAGCGCTGCTAATTAACCTAGAATTCTAGTTTGATTTATAACTTTGAATTGAATATAAGAATAACCAGGGTGTGGGAATAGATCAATCTATCTGCCATTGGTGAGCACATTTACTGACAAGCGAATATTTTTTTAGGCAACAGACTACACAAAATACACTAAAACCTTTTTATATTACTTACTCATCATACATAGTATAGGGTAAGTCTCATAATTGTTTTAAAAATCTTACATTTTTTTTGACATATTTACACATTTCAGACACTGGAGATTGCGAAAAACATATTTTTGAAAAAATTTTTGTCGTCTGTCTGTCTGTAAACGCTCTATCTCCCGAACAAATCAAGATAGATACTTGAAATTTGGTGTGTACTTACTTAATGAGAAGAAGTCTATTGAATTTCATTAACCTCGATTTTACAAAACTATTTTTTTCGGACTCTCGAAATATTCGTTCTGATAAAAGGTATATAAAAATTTTTGAAATTGTGTATTTTAAGGAGTGAATATAAAAGACAATAAACAAGTAAGAAAAATCATGCGTTAAGCATAAATTATAAAACACTTTCTGAATGCTTTAACAAAACTTCGTTATTTAGGGAAATAAGGTAAATAAGATAACTAAGTAAACATTTTAGCAAACGCATAAAACATTTGAAAAACTGATTTCAGCAGTTACTGTCCATAGCCTAAAATGTATTTTAATTTTTTTGAACAGCCCTGTATTTGATTTGTAGGTTAATATATGTACTATATAATAGGAAAATTTAATTTAGAAAGAAAATGCATAACAGGTTGACATTTCTCTTTCAGCAATTTCTACTAATATATAGAAACATACTTGAATACTTTTGTACAACCCTGTAGTTTACCTAGTACCTTTATTACACACACCTATTTAGCTAAAATTTAATTCAAACTAAAACACTCTTAAAACTAGTGAAATTACCTTTCCAGAAATTATCATTTATAAATGACCATGTATCCAATTCTTTGCATGACCCTGTATATCATTTTATCTATATTCTACAAACATTTCTTAGTAAAATAAATGCAGTTTGGTGTAAAAATACATAATCGATTTAAAAACCACCTTTAAGCAATTTGCACTCATACTCAGTAACCCTTACGAATTCTTTTATGTAGTCCTGTATATAAATTAAAGCACTTATACACAACATATACTATGCATAAATATAGTGAAACATGAAAGCGCATATCATAATTAACCACTTCAATGGCGACAGGTATGGGGAAACAGTGCTTTTACTCCCGACTTATCTCGGGACAAATGGTGAAGTGGTTAAAAATGCATTTCCAGCAATCACCTTCACCGTTACTGTAGAGTACTTCGGATACAATATAGTAACTGAAATCTTTTGTGAGTCCCTATAATAGGGCTGTCACTGCCGAATGGCATCAAAAATAGTATCTTTAGTAGCCTACGATGAAAAAAGTAGTAGCCAAAATAGTAGCATTTGTACAAAAATAGTAGCCAAAATAGTTGCATGCTTACTTAAGAAAAAAAAAGGGGGGGGGGGTAGGGGAAGAATACTTATTTGTTATCCAAATAATAACCAAAACTGTTTCATGAAAATGCACATCTTATTTTACAACACTTTATGTTTCCACCCTAATGTGCCACTTTTTGTACTTTTAATATAAAATCACACATTAATTATTATTTTAAAAAGAATGCAGTTCAGTTTTCATAAACTAAACTAAATAGAGCGAAACAGCACCGAAAACTGGCGATATGAAGCAATTAAAATAATAAAACTTTGTAAAAAATCACCATAAAATTAAAACAAAACACAGGACGCGTTTCGAGCTAAAAACATAACAGCTCGTCATCAGCTAAGCATACACGTGTCCGAAAACGAACAAGTTCAAAAATGAACTGAAGAAAAAGAATGTTGCGAAGAATGCGACAGATGGCGCTACCTGATAGAGAGATATGCAAAAGGGAAATGTGTTGAAAAAAGATAGAAGAGAAAATGAAATGGAAAAAATGGAAATAAAAGAAAAAATAAAAATAAAAGAAGTAAATTAAAAATGTAAATAAAAATAATAAATAAAGAACTATAAAAGAACAAGAAAAAAATCCAAATTATTATTATTATTATTATTATTTTTTTTATTTATTTATTTATTTTTTTTTTTTTTTGCAAAATAAAAAGAAAAGAAACAAGAGAAAAGGGAACAGAATTACAAAATTAATTTCCACGCTGGAGATAGGAAAGGAGATGATGGGAGATCATTGACAAGATTAGCAGAATTTTTAGAAATAAAATATGCTTCATGAAAATCCAAGTGAGAGGGAGAGGCAGGGGAAGAAATAATTTTGGCCATGGAGAAATTGAAACAATGACTGGAAGACCAACAGTGAGAAGCAATCGAAGATTTAGAGATTTCTTGATTTGCAATATATCTCTGATGCTCGCCTAATCTGAATTTTAAAGCTCTCTTTGTTTGACCAATATAACCTAAATTGCAAGAGCAAGGAATGAAATAAACACCCCACCGGTTCTCAGTAGGAACAGGATCTTTTAGAGAAGAGAATTTAATTTTATTCATAGGTTTGAAGATAACTTTAAAGTTAAAACGAGAAAGTATTTTAGCAATTTTGAAACACAGAAGAGAATAAAAGGGCAGAACTATTATAGAATTAAAATTAGGAGGATTATTTGAATCAGAAAAAGGACGTTTAGGCTTATTAAATTTATACAAAGCTTTATCAATTAAAGAGGGATTATAACCACGAGCAAGGGCAAGAGATTTCAGATAATTAATTTCATTATTCAGAGCAGAAGAGTCAGAACAAATGCGTAACGCCCTAAAAACAAAAGTATAAAAGGACGCCACTTTTTGTTGAGGAGGATGATTTGAAAGGGCATGAGGGGGAAGGGAGACAGCGAAAGGTTTTCTATAAACGGAGGTAGAGAACCGATCTGGGAGTTTTGAAACCAAGACGTCAAGGAAAGGAAGAGAATTGTTCTCTTCGACTTCGAGAGTAAATTGAATACAAGGATCAACAGAATTAACAAGAGAAAGGAGATTAGAAAGATCAAGGTCAGATGGAATTAAAATGAAAGTGTCATCAACATACCTAAACCAGAAAGGAAATTTATATAAACTGAAGAGTTTTTCTTCAACAAAATGCATATAAATATCACATAAAAGAGGAGACAATGGATTACCCATGGCCAGACCCTCAGTTTGAGAATAGAAAGAATTGTTAAACTGAAAAGCAGTTTGCCTGACACAAATACTAACTAAATGCAGGATTTCATCAATCTCAATCGAAGAGTAATGAAATTCGCGCAACCTTCTTTCCAAACAATCAATTGCCCCTTGAACAGGCACGTTAGTGAAAAGGGATTTAACATCTAAGGAAACCATTATATAATTGCAAGGAGAAAGGCGTTTAATTTTATCAACAAAGTCAAAAGAGTTTTTCACGGTATGAAAGTTAGTGGAAGATAAAGGAGCGAGTAACTTAGAAAGGAACTTGGCAAGTTTATAAGAAGCAATACCAATATTGGAAACGATAGGGCGAAAGGAAAGAGTAGGTTTATGGACCTTAGGAAGAGCATAGAAACGAGCACAATTAGCGATAGTAGGGGTGACCAAACGTTTAGTGTTATCATTAAGAAAGACAGAATTTTTAATGACATGCTTGATGTCAGATAAATGCTTAGTAGAAGGATCCTTTTTTAATTTGGAATATGGACCAGAGTTTAACATAGATTCAACGTGGGAATCTGATTATATTTCCCACGTTGAATTTATGTTAAACTCTGGTCCATATTCCAAATTAAAAAAGGATCCTTCTACTAAGCATTTATCTGACATCAAGCATGTCATTAAAAATTCTGTCTTTCTTAATGATAACACTAAACGTTTGGTCACCCCTACTATCGCTAATTGTGCTCGTTTCTATGCTCTTCCTAAGGTCCATAAACCTACTCTTTCCTTTCGCCCTATCGTTTCCAATATTGGTACTGCTTCTTATAAACTTGCCAAGTTCCTTTCTAAGTTACTCGCTCCTTTATCTTCCACTAACTTTCATACCATGAAAAACTCTTTTGACTTTGTTGATAAAATTAAACGCCTTTCTCCTTGCAATTATACAATGGTTTCCTTAGATGTTAAATCCCTTTTCACTAACGTGCCTGTTCAAGGGGCAATTGATTGTTTGGAAAGAAGGTTGCGCGAATTTCATTACTCTTCGATTGAGATTGATGAAATCCTGCATTTAGTTAGTATTTGTGTCAGGCAAACTGCTTTTCAGTTTAACAATTCTTTCTATTCTCAAACTGAGGGTCTGGCCATGGGTAATCCATTGTCTCCTCTTTTATGTGATATTTATATGCATTTTGTTGAAGAAAAACTCTTCAGTTTATATAAATTTCCTTTCTGGTTTAGGTATGTTGATGACACTTTCATTTTAATTCCATCTGACCTTGATCTTTCTAATCTCCTTTCTCTTGTTAATTCTGTTGATCCTTGTATTCAATTTACTCTCGAAGTCGAAGAGAACAATTCTCTTCCTTTCCTTGACGTCTTGGTTTCAAAACTCCCAGATCGGTTCTCTACCTCCGTTTATAGAAAACCTTTCGCTGTCTCCCTTCCCCCTCATGCCCTTTCAAATCATCCTCCTCAACAAAAAGTGGCGTCCTTTTATACTTTTGTTTTTAGGGCGTTACGCATTTGTTCTGACTCTTCTGCTCTGAATAATGAAATTAATTATCTGAAATCTCTTGCCCTTGCTCGTGGTTATAATCCCTCTTTAATTGATAAAGCTTTGTATAAATTTAATAAGCCTAAACGTCCTTTTTCTGATTCAAATAATCCTCCTAATTTTAATTCTATAATAGTTCTGCCCTTTTATTCTCTTCTGTGTTTCAAAATTGCTAAAATACTTTCTCGTTTTAACTTTAAAGTTATCTTCAAACCTATGAATAAAATTAAATTCTCTTCTCTAAAAGATCCTGTTCCTACTGAGAACCGGTGGGGTGTTTATTTCATTCCTTGCTCTTGCAATTTAGGTTATATTGGTCAAACAAAGAGAGCTTTAAAATTCAGATTAGGCGAGCATCAGAGATATATTGCAAATCAAGAAATCTCTAAATCTTCGATTGCTTCTCACTGTTGGTCTTCCAGTCATTGTTTCAATTTCTCCATGGCCAAAATTATTTCTTCCCCTGCCTCTCCCTCTCACTTGGATTTTCATGAAGCATATTTTATTTCTAAAAATTCTGCTAATCTTGTCAATGATCTCCCATCATCTCCTTCCCTATCTCCAGCGTGGAAATTAATTTTGTAATTCTGTTCCCTTTTCTCTTGTTTCTTTTCTTTTTATTTTGCAAAAAAAAAAAAAAAATAAATAAAAATAATAAAAAAAAATAATAATAATAATAATAATTTGGATTTTTTTCTTGTTCTTTTATAGTTCTTTATTTATTATTTTTATTTACATTTTTAATTTACTTCTTTTATTTTTATTTTTTCTTTTATTTCCATTTTTTCCATTTCATTTTCTCTTCTATCTTTTTTCAACACATTTCCCTTTTGCATATCTCTCTATCAGGTAGCGCCATCTGTCGCATTCTTCGCAACATTCTTTTTCTTCAGTTCATTTTTGAACTTGTTCGTTTTCGGACACGTGTATGCTTAGCTGATGACGAGCTGTTATGTTTTTAGCTCGAAACGCGTCCTGTGTTTTGTTTTAATTTTATGGTGATTTTTTACAAAGTTTTATTATTTTAATTAAACTAAATATTTGCTTGGCATTACTGTAAAGCAACTGGAAAAAACTTTTGTTATTTATTATAATCAGCACAGGATCAAAAACTTATTGAAAATATACACATTTTTCGAAAAAAGCACCCTAAATTTGGCGTTTCCCATAAGTCAAGAGACACAAGCTCATTGATTTCTGCTTTAATCAGGCCTCAATTCTAAAAAGAAAATCTTATTATAAGCTACAACTTTAAATGCGTTAGCTGCAATTTTAATAAATTGAAGCAGGAAATCTATCTATAAAAACAGCTTTATCAGAAAAGATGCATTTGGCAAAGAACAGGCATGTGCAACTTTTGTGTGCAAAACTGATCTAACCTTTACAAGAAATTTATGTAAAATAGCAAAACTAGCATAAAGCTGCATTTTATAGCCACTAATGGGTTAAACAAGAAATAAAAAATATTCCAAATTGTTATTATCGACATTTTAAATCTATTATTAATTTTAAAAACTGTTAAAAAAAACAATTTTCTTTTATTATCAAAACCTGATTAATAAAACACAAGCCAACATAGGTCAAAGGTTATGGATTCATTGATTTCTGGGAATACCAATTTAATGCTTTTTTTAATGTACGAATATATTTTAATCCGTTTTTGATCCTGTAATAGTCAATATTTTTAAATTTATAGAATGGGAAGAGGTTAAAAACAAAAAGAGTTGTATATATATATATATATTTATCTAACTATGCATCTATATGTTTCCACTTTTTTTTGTCAGCAAATTATGCCATGCCAATCAGCATGGCAGTAGATCATTGGCAAAGATTAAAATGAAGACCACCATGATATTTAAAATTTTTACATCCCTGAGCCTTGCTAAGTTACATTTTGTTACCAATTTAGTACCAATTTATGATCATTTTAAAATCCTCCATTTCATATGTCAATTTTAACTAGAAATTTTATTCAATAAAAGTTTCAAATTTAGATAGGAAAAGAACAGCAAAAAATTCAATAAATCTAACATCTTTTTGACCTTTTCAAAAATAAATTTAAAAGAAAAACATTTGCTGCATAAAAATCACTGTAAAAATTACATGTTCAAAGTATTGTGTGATTTTATTTATTTCTGGTCTTAAGATTTTATTGAAGTAACTATCACACGGATGTTCACATTTATGTTGTGATCGGATAAAGATTGAACACAGCAAATTATGACATGTTGATCAGCACAGCGGCAGATCAATTAACATGCAGACCACCAGTTTTTTGAGCAGAAAATTTGAGATCCCCGAGTTTTGCTAAATTACATTTTGTTATCAATTCGGTATCAATTTTTGATAATTTGCAAGTCTTCCATTTCACATGCCAATTTTAACAAGAAATTTTATTTAATAAAATGTATCTTATTCATAATGGCATTTATTTCAGATTGATTACTAAATTTCAGGTATGAAATATATTTATGCTATGAGTGAAGAGACTAGGAACAAATCAAATGCACACAGCACAGTGATCTAGAATGAAGCGCATAAAATTCGTATGACAGTTAAAAATTTAAATATTTTTAAAAGCAACAAAAATTTGGGAGAAATACACTGTAAAGTGTATGAGTGGGAATCAACCAAAAAATCAATAGTTTCCCCACTGAAATTTGGATGATTGGCATCTTTGAGCTTACATTTATGGATTGAAAAGCATAATTTATCCACTTCAAATGGAAGTTTTTGTAGATTTAAAAAAAAAAAAAAATGGATACTGAAATAATAAATTGCAAATCTATACTAATAAAAGAAAGTTTCATTCTGTGTGTTTGTCTGTCTGTCTGCAATGGCTAACGAAATCTACCGCACGTACAAAGCTGAAAATTTTTGTGAGGGTAGTTGAAGGTTTCTCTTGATGCACTGAGACTCAGAATTTTAAATTTCTGATAATTAGGCGAGTTATTAATTAAAAACACAATTAGAAGAATGGAAAAGTATTTATAATTCAACTACAGCATGGATTTTAATCAGACCATAAATAAAATTCTTTTTCAAACTCCACAAGAGATGGAAGGGTTGCCAAGGTGATAAAAAACACAGATGATTTTTATACTGGGATTGTTTCACAGGGTATAAAATTTTTACAAATATTGCATTTATAGATTTGAAATTTATGCATTTTTGCATATTTTATGCTGATTCCAAATATGTCATTATTTTTAAAATCGGTTAATTTTTTTAAATGAAAAATAAAGGCTTTCAATTTCTTATCAGCAGAAAACGAGAGACTGTCTGTGATAAAAAAACGGTAATTTTTGCAGTGGGATTGTTTCGTGGTATATAAAATTTTTTACAAATATTGCATTTATAGATTTGAAATTTATGTATCTTTGCTTATTTTTTATCACTGAATCCAAATATGTAATTTTTGTAAAAATCTATAAAGAACTTTTTATTTGATCAAAAAATCAATTTTTTAAAGGAAAAAAGAAATGCTTTCCACACAGCACATTATTTAAATCTTTCTTTACTAATTATCACAAATTTTAAGTCTGATTTTTTATTATAGGATATATAAAAAGATTAAAAATATATTATGATATAGATTAGCGGGCTTAGCTTGCTTGCTATTTAGGTTACAATTATAAAAATCTAAGATCATAACATTTTCTACAATAAATATCATTTTAGATCTGATTTTACGGAGCCCTCCGATAAATATTATTTACAAAATATTTCAAAATGGGAGGAGGGGTATATAGAGGGAGCGTAACATTTATCTCTGGAGCGGGCAATTTTCTAACTTTTTATGAACCCTTCATGTGATTTATCATTGGAAAAACCTCTGTCTGCTCTTTCACATTACGAACCTCCATTACCCCTTTTCCCCAATTTGTTATATTTGTGGGGATGGGGAGGGGAGGGAACAACTTGATTAAAAAATATCGCAATTAGTCCACATGGCAGATATTGTAATAGAGATTAATTCCCAACATGATGATTAACTTAATAATGACACCCTATTCAATACCACTGAAGTAAAATTATGAGTAGCACATATCACTATTTTCGAATAATAATTCAAGATATTTTAAAATTTTATTTTAAAGTATCTTGGGTTCTATGGACCAAATGACGATGAGGTTTTGTTCATTCGACTTGATATCGATAGCCTTACATATTTTAGTTCTTTTTTCCCACCAGGGCGCTTTCCTATCTCGGGTCCTATGAGCCCGGTCACAGCGGTGTTTGGTTCATTCAATTTGGTTTTCGATGGCTTCGTTCTGAAGGTGGTTTGTTTAGAACAGAGTGTGTTTCCTGGCAATAGAATTCAGAATTAACTGATTTGACAGAGCGTGTGCAACATGCCTAGTATATGGTGCCACAAGCAGCTGAACACGTGTCAGCATTTCGATCTGAAAGTGGATTGTTTAGAACAGAGTGTGTCCCCTGGAATTTAGATCTAACAGATTTTACGCAGTATGCAGCATGCCTGCTATACGGTGCCGAAGGCAGTGGGCACCAGTGTTGGATGTTCATATAGGACATATTATTCAACCTGGCGGTGGAAATACAAGATTATCCAGCAATAATCAGTTTAAAAATCAAAGAATTTCACTCAGGATTTCGATGTGAAAAAAAAAATGGTTACGCATAAGTCATTGATTTTTATAGTTACATCAATATTTTAGCACAAAAATTATGTAGTTGTCGAAAACATACTGCATCCCCCCCCCCCTTTCGTTTCCTGTGGCAGTTATCTCGAGCCTTTTTATTGCTAAATATCAGGGTTTTTTATCATTTATTTTATTTTTATACTTTTTTAAACCAATTTTTCCCACAATCAGCGGGCACATATTTGAGACAACATCAATTTTGAGTTAAAGATATAAAATACAAATTTAACCATTAAATACTGAAAGGTTTTTGGTAGAAATAAAAAGTTTTGGTGGTTTTGCCTAATTAACAGGATCGTATTTGAGGGAGAAAAAAATCCTATGTCAGGTTATGCAAAGGAAGGATCTACACAATTCTGTAGGGTCGACTTTAAATCGTACAAAAAAAGCAGAAAATATTTTTCATTTTCTTTATGATCACCCACACAATTGTGTATGTCAGGCCATAAAGGGTTATTGTTCATTTAAGAATATTATGGGCACACGAAAAGCCAAGCAGATCAGCTAGCCATAATAAATTGCAACAGGTTATTGAGTTAAAGAAAAAAAATAAAAAGGGAAGAATCAGCAGATTCGTATTGATGAAAAATCAGTTTCTTCTATAAATAGCAGCTAAAATTGGAAAATAGTCTCCTTTTTTCTGATTTTTCTCCAAAATAGTCGCTTTTGAAGGATTGTGGGCTAAAATAGTAGCCATAGTAGCCTGATGCTGAAAATAGTCGCTTTTAGTAGCATTTTAGTAGCATGTGGCAGCCCTGCTATAAATGCTATGCACTTTGTATTATACATGAAATAAGTTATAGTAAACCTCAGCGACGTATATCAATTTCATTATATATGATAACATAATTAAAATTCGCCACAAACAATTCCCTCCACCTCTATATCATTATGTAATGGAATTCTTTTGTGTGGCCCTGTAAATGAATAATAGCTATTGTTTGCACTGCATATTCTACAGAATGCATATTTTAGTGCACTTCATAAATGCATATCAATTTTATTATGATTGAAAGCGAGTAAAATCATTAAAAATCATTTGAAACGATTTTTTCCCATAGGCCGTAATGTGATGGTGACTGTCCCTTTAAATGAACTAAACATGCTACAAACTTAAATTGAAATAGGGAATGTGCTATGGCAAATGTCAATAACATCCAAAAATTTCAGGGCAATCCGAGTATATTTATGAGAGTTAGAGCACGGACAGATGGCCAGACAAACCAAAGTCATAAACACTTTTCAACTTTGTTGAAAAGTGTTAAAAAACATAAATTTTGCATAAAGAAGGAAGTTGATCGGATAATTAATTGCCGAGATATTTGTAATCATATTTTCCACACTCTTCGATTTTTCATGACTGTTTCATTCAAAGATATATTTTAATTGGAAATGAGACGCTTAATCTGATGCAGTAAACTGTTAGTTAATATGATTGTCATTTTTAAAGTTATATGGATGTTTCTTTTACGGAATTTAGTAATAGAGCATTTAAAGTTTATGACGTCATCAAGTCACGCTTTTAAACACTCACTACTATGACAAATTGAGATAGAGGCTTAAAATTTGGTATGTACTTAGAATGTAATAGTGCAACAAAGCCTATTAAATTTCAGTAACCTTAGTTATCCCTGGATATGCATTTTATAAATAGTTTACACATTACACATAAATAGTTTACACATTTTTTACTTTCATATTTTATATTATGCATATTCAAAATACATGCATATGCAAGTATTACGGTGGCCCCCAAGAACTAGTTTTTATTTGTTGACTATGTTTTTTCCCCAATTGTCATAACATAAACAACACACTTAGTTCTATACTGCACTAACCTTTCCATTTTTGCATATTATTCATAATTTTGTTATAATAATTTTTGACTGAACCTGGCACAGGCCTCCTATTTGGTAGGCGGGGGGGGGGGGGGGGGGGGGGGGGGGTGCACGATTTTTATTAAGGAGAAGTCAAATCTTAAAAATCGGCCACAACTGACCAAAATTCTTGCTTTTTCAAAGATTAGAAAGAAGGAGGTGAAGTCTACCCTCCCTCCACCACCACAAAAAGAAGAAAAAAAAGAAACAATACACCATCGGGTCAGCAGAAAGCTAATGATTAAAATTTAAGTGTAATAACTTAGTAGTCCATTATTTTCAAGAGGAATTCATTATTGATATTATCCTCATAAGATAAGAAAACAAGTTAAAACCAATAATGATAACCAATTGGAGGCATTTTTCTTTTAGATAGCAACATATTCCATATGTTGTTATCTTTGTATTCTTATGAAAAATAGCCAAGAATGAGTTTTTATACTTCAACAGTTCACATACACCCTTATATTCGTATACAAAAAAATGTGTATTTTATTATCTCTTAAAGTTGTAATTATCTTTCTTATGATATCCAGCATACAGATGTGAATAGTACCTCATATTAAATGTATGTATGAAGTTTAGTACTAGTCACTTCAGCATAGTTCAAGAAAATTTTCTAGGTATAGATAGAAAGGGGGTAGGGCAGAATAATGCTTGCCCCAGGGCCCTAGATAGTCTAAGTCAGGGTAGTCCTGATAAGATACAAGGCAAAAAATAAAAGGAAGACCATTGTAAAGTGTAATAACTGTTACTTTTTATGTAATATTATAGCAAAAATTATTTTTTGTAAATAAATAGCATGTTTATTAAATTAGAAATCTTAGTTTTTATGATTATATCCCCCCCCCCCCTCTAATGTTTAATCTTTTATTTTTCAACCAGCATATAATGAGCACCTGTAATTTTCCATCAGTTTTCTTGTATCAAAAGTGCACGTTATATGCTGAAATCTACAGTAGGTGCTGAAAAAAAGTTCCAAGAAATAGATGTGTTTGCTATCCAGGAGTATCCGTCATGGAGATTTTACAGCATACATTTTTTTCAAACTGAACTGGCCTTCCAGTTGCTGATTTGTTTCTGGCCAACTCTTCACTTTCAAAAGGTGTTTGCCAATGAGAAAATGCAACTTCATGTCTGAAATCTAAGAGAGACTTTTTATTTACAGAACACAATCTTGATATTTTCCACGCATTTTTCAAAGTTTTATCTTTGTCTTCATTTTTTGGCTGAGACATATTCAATGGTTTCTTCTTTATATACTTTAAGTCTTTGGTTAGACCACAGTTTTTTGTTTTTTAAAATTTTTTGCATGACTTGCACTGTTTTTAGTTGGTACAAACTTCTTTTTTTTCACGCACTTCTATTTCGCCAGCAGCATCGCATGGTAATATATCATTGTTTGATATATTATCATTTCCTTCTTCATCAATAGCTTCTGCTATTTCTGGTGAAACAATAATAATATCAGTTTCGTTTCTGTCATCATTTCTGAATCTTCATCAAATATTCTTTGCAGAGTTTCTTCTAACATAAGATAGCTAGTTTTGGGCATTTCTATGAGTGCAGAATGAGAAAAAATTCCACAGAGTTGAACTAATTTTTTATATGCATTTATTTTGACTATTGTGTCAGTGCAACACCAGTGGTTAATGGGTTAAAACAATGCAAGACACTGAAGAAAATTTGTATATTACATGTTGTTTGAATGAAACTTGAGTTCATTGGCTTTTCTCATGTGATTGAAAGCCTGATTTTGTATTTAAACTTCCAACAATACTCTCTACAAAAGGATTATTCAGTTTTTTTTTTTTTCTAGAAAAAATAGGTTTACACCAGTAACAACTAGAAAAATAAAAATCTAGGTTTTTCTAATTCTGGTTTTTAGTAATTCTAGTTTATTTTGTGCTAAACTAGAAAGAGATATTTCTATTTTAATGAAATGGTCCAAAAACAGGATTCATAATAATGTTTTAAAAAAGTTTCTAGGTCCAAAACAAAGAGAATGATTTCATAGAAAGACATTATGCGCAATTGATGTTTGAATAAAATATGCATGTATAATACTCCACCCGCAGAATCAAAATTTGTGCATGGATTTTTTTAAAAAGGCTAATTTATTTAAAAAAACACGAAAATCCATTGTACCAATCAAAATCTGTGCATGGATTAAAAAAAAGGCTAATCTATTTAGAAAACACCAAAATCCATTGTATCTTGGGATGTGCTTGTTTATGAAGTACAAAATATTGTGTTTCTTTGGTTATGCAAAATTTGTCTCTCTGATTACATCTTTGCACTTATTTTTGGAAAAGAAGAAGAAGAAATGCATATACCCTCTGCTTATAATGTATATACTCTGGTTGTTTTACGACTACAGCAGTGGCCATAAAATACAAAATAACTGAAATCTGTCAATGGAAAAACAGATTTCAATTTTTATTAGTTTCTTTTCTCTTTCTTGTGAAGGTAGTTTTAAAGGTGTGTTTATATTTTAAATGCTTTAACTACATTTCATTACGAGTGAAACTGTAATTTCATTTTAGCATTACTTTTTTCATTCATTAACACTGCTTATCATAACTGCTGAATGTTTTCAGTTTTCTAAGCAAACAATATTAAACAATAAAACAGTTAGAAAATTCCAGTCTGTGTCCAGGATTTTTTTTTTTCTTTTACATGGGAGGAACCTGATGGTGTTCAGCTGCAGTGCCTTTCTTTTAAATAAAAGAATAGGCATAGATCCTTTCCCACTTATTTTGGGGAGAAAGTGACTGTTGTTTCATATAAAAAAGTACATAAAATAAACAATTATAAATAATGAAATTATTTCCATGATATTTATATAAATAAAGAGAAGGAGACATATTACATTCTCAACCAATTAATCTGCTACATAGGCATGAAAATGGAAAATATGAAAATTTAGCTAATTCAATATGTCTTATCTACACAAACTTCAGAAGGAAAAAAAAAACAACAACCTAGCACTATAAAGTAACCTCAAAGTATTAACCTCAATCTTTATCAGCTGGAGATAAAAATATATAGAAACTACTACCAGGGATGTAGTGGAGGGTATACGGGAGTATATTTCATATACCCTCTGTTTCCCAAATAAATACTGTTTATTAGTGTTCAACCAAAACCAAACCGAAACTGAATTTCGGTTATCTTCCTAATGAAAACAAAACTGTTTTAAAAATAAATTTAAAGTTATTAATGCACACACACATCCATATATATATGTATGTATGCATATATATAGTATATATATATGTATGTATGCATATATATAGTATATACAGGGGTTGCACAAAATAATATGAGCACTTGTGAAAAAATAGCACTCAAAAGAAACCTCTGGTATATTCCTGTCCTCTAGCAGCGAAGGGTGCCACCTAGCAGATGAGAAAGTACACACATCTGTCTGCTACTAGCAGTGATATAGAAGTCGGATGCGAAATATATTTCTGTGTTAAAATTGCATTATGGCTGACCTCTCTGATTTCGAAAGAGGCATGATTGCTGGCGCCCTTCTTGCTGGAGCCTCAGTAACGATAACAGTGTTCGGAGAACTAAGTGTTGGGAGAAGTACAGTGTTGACTGTAATTTCAGCATACTTGAAAAACGCAAAAACAAAATTTTTTTTTTCTATGAGTCGGGCCGGGGCCGGCCTGGAAATTTCGGCCCATGCAGTCTTCTACTATGAGTATCACAAATAATGCAATTAATTTTTGCAGGAATTAACAAATTAGAATTTTTTCCTTTACTCATTACAATAAAATAACAAGTGTAGCCAATTTATTCCCAAGTGTACCCATGTATTTCACTAAAAATAACACAATATTAGCCAGCTATGAGGCATTCACCATCATACTTATAGCAGCAAAAGACTAATTATTAAGTTATTCACACATTTTTTATGAAACTTGAATCATTTTAATTTAGATGCTTCAATAATGATTATAAAAATTACTAAAATAATATTTCCCTATATATTACAGTATGTGCCACTCAAACAAAAAATATTTCGAAATCAAAATTCATAAAATTTCGGCTGATTCCAATATAAAAAAAAATTGAATTTTGATTTCTGTTTTTGATTATTTAATACATGAAAGCAACTGATTCAATTAACCAGTGTTTCTAGAACATATGCTTCAATAGCTTTAATGAAAAAGTCTGGCACATAACAATTTCGATTGATATTGTTAATGAATTTTTGGCATGCATATGTAAAAAGGTTCGCCATCCCTGACATATACCCTCTGATTTTTCAATGACTAAACCACTGAGTACTGGAATTATTATTATGCTAGCAGATATCATTAAACTACAAGATACCAGTTGTAAATAAAACAGATATTATAATTTTACAAACATATGTAATAAAATACAAAGATAAATGCAAGAAATTAAATAATTGATTTAGTATTAAATGTTTGAATTAAAAAGAGGTTTTTTTTATGGTAAAAAAATATTTAAGTTTTATCAAAGTTAATGGATTTTTCTTTGTAAAAGAATATGATTTCAAAGAGAAGTTTCTCATTATTATGAAGTAAATTAATAATTTGATTGATGAAACACAAATGCAATTTTCAAATAGTCATGAACCTACCTGACCAGAATACAAATGACAAAATCCTCTGATAATTTTTTCTTTATATAAACTATTTGCGGCAGTTTCCATTCGACGAATCACCATCATGTCGCGATAATATTTTAAAGCATCTTCTTTGGTAACACTAACATCGCATGATGGCCCACTTTCTAAATGATGAAGTTTGTATGGCTGTAAAACACACAACTGAATAAGACATATGATAGGTAATGATTTCTTATTTTAAAATAACAAATAAATACAGAAAAACACTTATAATAGACACTCTTGAATAACAGACACCTCTATTTAAGGCAGAACTGTTTCTATCCCCAAGACCTACATATTTGTATGGTTTTACCTCTGAATATCAGATAGATTCTGCAGTCTCGGGATGTTCGCTGTTCAGAGGTTTCACTGTGTACTCAAGCAAAAAGTCTCAAAAACAATTAAAAGAAAAATTATGTTAAAAACAAATTTAAAGATGGCAGCAATTGTATATTACTATGAATAAATAATATGCAGTAAGTCTTAAAATGTTATTTCAGATATTACTCACTTTCGTTTGAAAAGTAGCTTCAGTAGAATACAAGCATTGAGCACCATCTTTCACTTTAGGTTTCTAAAAAACATTTAAACATTAATTTATCTATAAAATAATGTACTTTTAATAACATAAATAATAAAATCAATAAAATAAAATAATACATTTTAATAATCAAACAATGAGGTGATTAGGAGTCTCATAAAAAAAGGGAAATTTTTAATAATGCCCAATAAATTGTTAAAAACATCACTACAACAGGGATCTTCTGTATAAATAACTTATTTTGGTAAAATGTGCAATCATAAAATAACTTTATATAATACACTTAAAAATGGGGTAAAAAAGACTAACTTGAGAATTTCGATTGTGCCAAAATAAATTATTTCATTAAGATACTCAATCGTTAAAATCAAGAAAAAACAAAAACAAAAAAACAATAAACACTTTAAAAATTTCCAAAACATAAATAAAATTTGAAAAATCTAGCATAAGTAGCCCTACCCAGTGTCTTAAAACATCTTTCAAAGTTATGTGTTTGTTAACATATTATTTATTTTTTATGTGCGAGGCAGGACTTTAGGGAAGTTTTATTTCTTCCTTTACTGGATATGACAGAAGCTTGCAGTAGACTACTACTGATAACTAAACTAAAGTTACATGCTAAAAGTGAAAACAGTACATTTAAAGGCTTTTTAATAGACAGAACATATTTCACACACACAATCGGCAACATTATCTAGAGCAATACTGATAATTAAACTAATTTTGCAAAAATTTGAAAAACTTACTTTATAAACAAAAACCATGAGATCACAGGTATACCAAAAGCAGGTGCTTTAATAAAAATGGTCATCTGTGAATGTGAATTAATTTTTCCTATTGTTAACACTTTCCAACAAAGTTGAAAAGTGTTTATGACTTTGGTTTGTCTGTTCGCGCTCTAACTCTTGTAAATATACTTGGATTGCCCTGAAATTTTTGGATGTTATTGATGTTTACCATAACACAATCCCTATTTCAAATGAAGTTTGTAGTATGTTTAGTTCATTTACAGGGACTGTCAAAGTATTCCGTTACATTACAGCCCAATGGGAAAAAATCGTTTCAAATGATTTTTAATGATGCTACACCCTTTCAATAAAGATGAAAATAAGCACTCGCCAGTCACCACTCGGCGACTAAACGCGAAAAACTGGCGACTAAAAATATGGAAAGTACCGGCCAAATGCAGGATTTTCCAAAGGGATTTTGCCAAAGAATCACGGAAAAAACCCCGCAAATTTTGACAAAAGATTGCGAAAATACCCAAATATCGTCAATAGATCGCGAAAATAGCTAATTTCGTCAAAGAATCGCTCAGAAACCCAAATTTTGTCAAGTGATCGCTGATAAAACGCAGATATCGTGAATGGATCGCGGAAAAAACGCAAATATCGTCAATAGATCGCGAAAAACAAACGCGAATTTCGTCAAAGTATCGCGAAAAAAAAAACGAGAATTTCGTCTAAAGATCGCATAAAAATGCACATTTCGTCAAAAGATTACGGAAGAAAACGTAAATTTCGTCGAAGGATCGCGGAAAAAACTCAAATATCGTCAATAGATCGCGAAAAAAATACAAATATCGTCAATAGATTGCGAAAAAAAACCGACAAATATCGTCAATAGATCGCAAAAAAAACTCAAATATCGTCAATAGATCGCAAAAAAAAACTCAAATATTGTCAATAGATCGCGAAAAAACGCGAATTTCGTCAAGGAATCGCAAAAAAAAAACGAGAATTTTGTTAAAAGATTGCAAAAAAAACCGCACATTTCGTCAATGGATCGCTAAAAAAAACCGAATTTCGTCAATAGATCGCAGAAAGAAACAGAATTTTCTCAAAGAATCGCCTAAAAAAGAGAATTTCGTCGTAGAATCGCGAAAACGAACGCGATTTCATCAAAAAATTACGAAAAAAACGTGAATTTTGTCAAAAGATCGCGAAAAAACGCACATTTTATCAAAGGATCGTGGAAGAAACACAAACATCGCCAATAGATCGCGGAAAAACTCGAATTTTATTAAAGTATCTTGTAAAAAAAATGCATAATTAGTGCCAGAAGAGACCCCCCCCCCCCCCACCTTTACATTTCAGAAAATTTGCTGTAAATTTCAGATTTTTTTTTAAATTTTGAAAAGTATAGTGGACGTATGTAGTTAGCTATATAAGCATGTTACATATAACTTTGCTGTTAACTTAATTTAAAATTTAAAATAGATTGGAAATTAGTATCTCAAGTTTTTTCAAAACAATATAAATTAAAATATTTTTATTTATTACATAAATTAATATTTACTCTAAACTTATATATTTTTAAATTAAATATTCAGTGACATAAATGTACTTACTGGCGACTAAAGAAATTATTCTCAGAGGCCAGTAACTGGCTACTAAATAAATCACTTACCGGCCAGTGGCCACTAAGCAAAATTCCTTATTTTCATCTTTAACCTTTCAAACTTAATAAAATTGATATGCATTTATGAAGTGCACTAAAATATGTATTCTGTAGAATATGTGGTGCAAAGAATAGTTATTACTCATTTACAGGGCCACATAAAAGAATTCCGTTACATAATGGTAAAGGAAGGGGGGGGGGATTGTTTGCAGCATATTTTAATTATGTTTAACTATTTCACATATAATGAAATTGATGAGGTTGCTGAGGTTCACTGTAAGTTATTTCATGTATAATACAAAGTGCATAGCATTTACAGGAAAAAATATTTCAGATAGGGGAGAGTGGTAATGAATGAGCCATTAACAAAATATGAAAAAGTATTTGCATAAAATTATTTTAGATGCCACCAATAGATGAAGTTATTTGTTCTACCAAACTCATCAAATTTTCCGTTGTTTGGGAGAAGCCATTTTCCCACTAGAGTAGGACGGTCAAGAATCTGATTGAAAAGTAAATTTTTTCCCTTTTCAGTAAAATAAATAAGCTAAAAAGTATCTATTATTTCACTGCAGATATGTGTATTAGCAAGTCTTTGTATATCCATAAACTAATTTTAGGATATATTTAGATGTTATTTGAATTTAATGTACTAAAAAACCCTGAATATATTCCAGAAGTATAGGTGAGGTTGAATGGGCCACTATATAATGGTCATGAATGGGCCACCTTTGTCCTGATCATGAAAATATGGTTTTTTTTTCTGATTTTCTCTTTAATATGAAACATAACTGGTTGATATGGATTTAGATTAAATTACCGTCTAATTAGAACAGGTTTATAGTGATGTCTAAAAAATAATTTGCATGAAAAGATCATTGAGATGGGTCTTGTGTTCGAGAAAATTCGATTTGTGGGTCATTTTGGGTCATAATGGGTCAGGGTCAAATTAATTATATCTAGAGAACGGCTCAATCGATTTTGACGAAATTTTGTATTTTACCATTTTCGGGCATGATAAGACCATTGGGCTAGGTCACGTGTTCGAGAAAATTTGATTAGTGGGTCATTTTAGGTCGTAATGGGTGAAGGTCAAGCTAATTATATCTAAAAAACAGCTCAATCGATTTTGACCAAATTTCACATCCAACCGTTTTTTGACACGAAGAAACTATTGGGCTAGGTCACATCAGGGTTGGGTTTTTGACGTCAAAAAGTGGTTTTTGACATGACAAGCGTCAAAAACTGGTTTAAACTGTCGTAAACTGGTTTAAACTGTCGAAAACTGTCATAAACTGGTTTAAACCGTCGAAAACTGCCAAATACATGTAACACGCTAAAACATTTTAACAATAGATAAACATTAAATAAGTCAATGATTTATGTGATCTTTTATTGAAATTTAATAATTTAAAAAATATATTATTTGCAATAAAATATATATATATATTTTGGATTTTTCAACCAGAAGAAAATAATTTTGTACAATTAAATAATCCAGATCAATTTTACCACACAGCATGCTGCAGCACACCACATGTTTAGCACATTTATTTACACCCAAAAGATTTTTGAGTTTAGAGTGTATGAAGCGTTAGAAAATAGTCTGTCTCTAAATTGATGCTGAGCTAGTAGGACATGATAGCAAAAGCATTGCTAGATGAGCAAGTTTTGAAGCAGGCTCAAAAAGCTGTTGCATTTAGTGTCACCTTTCCACCAAACAATGGAGTCCTCCCTATAGCACTGAAATAAGAAGACTGGAAAGGGGATTCTCTAGCTTCATACACAATCAGTATGGGTAAGCATCCATAAACTCTCTCCGTAGTTCAAGCGCGAGCTGAATCAACTGATACAGCAGTCAACCCTTGCCCCTGATGGTTGGGATGCAAAGTATAAGCCAAACAATGGTATAGTTTCATGATTTGATCCCTTCTATTATGCACTTTTTCAATATGGGCTTACAGGAATTTTCTTTTAGATGACCGAGCCAATTTTGTTCAGTTTTAAAATCGAAAACATTTTTATATATTGAAAGAAAGCATGTTTTAAAAAGATTTTGACTTTAAGCTTTTTTTTTTTTAATTACTTCTCTTATTTTGTAAATGTTTAAAATTAATAATCCAATTTCAATTTTGGATGGAATGGTTATTGCCTAGACTAGAATAACATTGATGCACATTATCTTGTTATACATACAAAAAAATCTACACTTTTCTAAGTTTTTTTTCCCCCATAAAAAAAGCTAGCTAATGCTTTAAGCTCTCAGAAGTAAGCGAAATTAAAACGATTTTAAGTAAGAGAAAAAATGTACAGCTCAGGTGAGCTTAATGTCTACTTTTTAGAAAAACACAATTTTACTAAAAAATAAATAAATAAAAATTTTACCCTGTTAAAAAGTTGTACTTAACAATAATACTTTACTATGTACTAATTACTGATATACAGTAAGAGTGAATTTAAAATATTACATGTAATGTTGTCAAGTGTGACATTTAATTTGAATTTTTACAGATCAATTTAGTATTTGAGGTTTTTGACATGACGGTTTAAACTATGGTTTAAACCCGACATAAACTGACACATGTCAAAAACCCGCCAACCCTGTAATTATTACTAATACTATATACTAATTATACAATTACAGTAATAGTGAATTTTAAATATTACATCTAATGTGTGACATTTAATGTGAAATTTTACAGATCACTGTAAGTATTTGGGGTTTTTGACGAGGTTTTTGACAAGGGGTTTTTGACATGACGGTTTAAACCGCAGTTTAAACTGTCAAAAACTGACATGTGTCAAAAACCTGCCAACCCTGGGTCACATGTTCGAGAAACTTCGATTAGTGGGTCATTTTCGAGTCACTATGGGTCAAGCCAATTTTATCTAAAAAACGGCTCTAACGATTTTCACTAAACTCTATATTCTACAGTTTTGAATTACGAGAAAACTATTGGGCTAAGTCACATGTTCGAGAAAATTCGATTAGTGGGTCATTATGGGTCAGGGTCAAGCTAATTATATCTAAAAAATGGCTCAAGACATTTTGACAAAATTTTTTAATGTACGGCCGTTTCTGGTCATGAGAGGACCATTGGGCTAAGTCACATGTTCAAGAAAATTCAATTAGTGTGTCATTTTGGGTCACAATGGGCCAGGGTCAAGCTAATTGAATCTAAAAACATGCTCAAAACATTTTGACCAAATTTTATATTACGTATATCATTTCTGGGCACAAGAAGAGAATTGGGCTAAGTCACATGTTCAAGAAAATTCGATTAGTGGGTCATTTTGGGTCACAATGGGTCAGGGTCCAGCTAATTGTATCTAAAAAATGGCTTAAACAATTTTGACTAAATTTTGTATTCTATCGTTTTCGGGAACGAGAAGACCATTGGGCTAGGTCGCATGTTCAAGAAAATTTGATTAGGGGGTCATTTTGGGTCACAATGGGTCAGGGTCCAGCTAATTGTATCTAAAAAATGGCTTAAACGATTTTGACTAAATTTTGTATTCTATCGTTTTCGGGTCCGAGAAGACCATTGGGCTAGGTCGCATGTTCAAGAAAATTTGATTAGGGGGTCATTTTGGATCACAATGGATCAGGGTCAAGCTAATTGTATTTAAAAAGTGCTTCAAAACATTTGACATAATTTTGCATAATACCGTTTCTGGGCATGATAAAATCATTGGGCTGGGTCGCATGCTCAAGAAAATTCTATTAAGGCTTTGTATCACTCATTTCTTTTTCCGGATCTGAGTTCTGCTTGTGTCCTTTCTTTCCCCCCTTTCTAAACACGCCTATGCCTTTATGAAGCTGTCAAGGAGTTGGGGTCAAGCAGGGGGTCAGAGGGGAAGCGGTTGGGGGCCAAGTAAGGGAAGAAAACTCCTTTAGGGCAGTCTTGGACACAGAAAGAAATGGACAAGAGTTCTTCTACGGAAAAAAAAAATAGGAGCGAGCTTTCCAATATTCAGATAATTCCACAGATCGGACAAAGAGCGTCCAAGGGCTTGATATTGTCCCCCCCCCTCTCCCCGCCTCTTCATGTACCGTTATTTAAAAAAACTAAACATTTTCGATGCCTTATAAAACATTTTGAAACATTAATGATTTTATATTTAAAATATATAAGCTAAGATATTTTGCATGTAATTATCAATTAAATAAGTTGAGCTGATCTACAATTTTCGTTATATTTTTTGACCATTATCAAGAATATATATGTGTGTGTGTCAGAAAGAAAAGTTTGTCATTCTAAAAAATAAAATGTAAAGAAAGAAAAATATTCGTATAAGAGCTATAAAAGAAATTACCTTGATATCCAGGTTTAATATTTAAAAAATGTATAATAAAATTCAAGTAATAAAAAATGTATATTATAAATAGCTGCATCAAGTTTCAAATTTAGGTTTTTAGAGAATGATACAGATAAAAATAAAATTCATGGCAGCTTTTAATCGTCGTGTTTAAATAAATAAATAAATGGAAATAAATATTGTTATTTAGAAAAAAAAGAGGCCGTAGTAAGTAAAAATAAATTCTTTACCCGGCATTTTTAGGTAAATTTCTGATAAAAAGCAAGCATAATTGATTGTAAATTATAAACTTAAAATTCTTTCACTTCAGTGAATAGGTTAGATTTAGAGCATCCTCTATCACCTTAAAGAAATAGGAATCACTTATGCAATATAGAAATTCGTCATTCAATAATTAATTTAAAAGGAAACTAATTAAAAATTCAAGAATTATTCCGATGAAACATTCATGTTCTTTACCGTCAAATCTTGACGGGCACTATCTAGAAATTCTAATCTTGAAATTTCAGCTATATAAAAATTTCCTAAACCAAAATTCGGCGGCCACTAAAATCAGGAGTGTCAGTACCCAATTCGCCTATTGTTTAATCAATCCATAGGTGAGCCTGAATTTTTATCCCAAAATTAATGCCACTGTAAGTAATTATATCTTATTATATTTTTACTTTCTTCTATCTTTACAAGAAGAAAGTACTGGATTCGTGAAAAATTTCGACTTTCGGTTTTCGACAGATTTACACGTTTTAGGGGTCAGATATTCCAAAAAACATGTTTTTACAAAATGTCTGCCTGCCTGTATGTGACAAAAATTTTGTGGGCGCTCTATCTCAAGAACTAATGCACGGAATTTAATAAAAATTTATATTCAGTTAGTCCCTGATATAACTCGCTGCTGATTAGTTTTTGGTGTAAATCGCTCAACAGGTGGTGCTGCTATGCAGTCTTTTTCACGATTACCGGAATGGCTCAATCTCCAGAACTAATGCACGGATTTTCATCAAACTTCAGATTCAGTTAGTCCTTGACATGAATTGAAGTTTTGTAAATTTTGGTGTAAATCGCTCAACAGGTGGCGTTGCTATCTGCATTTTTTACGATTTCCGCAATAGCTCTCTCGCTCAACAAGTAATGCTTGGATTTTCATCAAACTTCAGACTCGAGTATACTTTGATATGAATTAGTGCTGTTTGTGTTTTGGTGCAAATCGCTCAACAGGTAGCGCTGCTATGCTGCACTTTTCTGAATTTCCATTATAGCTGTATCTCAAGAACTACTGCAATAATTTTCACCAAACTTCAGAATCAGTTAATCCTTGACTGGAATTGACATTTTGTACATTTTGGTGTAAATAGCTCAATAGGTGGCGCTGCTATGCTGTATTTTTCAGAACTTCCACTATAGGTGTATCTCAAGAACTAATGCACGAATTTTCATCAAACTTTAGAATCAGTTAGTCCTTGACATGAACTGACATTTTATACAGTTTGGTGTAAATCGCTCAACAGGTGGCGCTGCTATGCTGTATTTTGTGTGATTTCCGCAATAGCTCTATCTCAAGAACTATTGCTTGGATTTTCCACAAACTTTAGATGCAGGTGTACCAGGACATGAATTAGTGGTGTTTATGTTTTGGTGCAAATCGTTCAACAGGTGCGCTGCTATGCTGCATTTTTCAAAATTTCCCCTATAGCTCTATCTCAATAACTAATGCACGAATTTTCATCAAACTTCAAATTCAGATTTACTTTGATATGAATTGGTGCTTAATTGATGTAATTTCTTGTACTATTTAAATGATTTAATTGACGTGATTTATATAGAAGAAAGTTTTGTGATGGCCACAACATACTAGTTTCATATTAGAAAATATCCTGAATTACAGTATTTTTTTTTTTTTTTTCCTCAGCTGGTTGTTAGTTGCTTATGGAAGATTATCCGAAAACTAATTTAACTGCTAATACTTTGGATAGATTTTGTTGGAGCATTGGATTTGTACATTCGAAAGGTCTCTTTTATTTATTTCTCTGTTTATTAATACTTTTTTACTATGACTATAAAATGAGAAAATTGAAGCAATATAAAGAACAAGAAAACTGCACATAACTATAAATGTTGAGTTCGGATTAATTTTAAAAAGAATTATTGGATTCCAGTCGGGCATAACCTGGCGTGCGTTAGATTCTAGACTGTGATCCATATTTGTTCTAATATCGATGGTCTTGTAAATTTTAAATCTTTTGCGTATTTTTTTATCTTTTCTTGTTAACCCTTTGTCTACCGACAGTACTTATAAGTATCATTAAAATAACTTGTTATAAAATTTATTTAATACATCGATTAGTTGTGATACAGTTTAGAATGAGTTATAGATACATTACTTTATCTTAATTATGGGTTACACAAAGCAAAAATATTTTTAAAAGGGTGATTTATTTTTCCTTTGCATCTTTTCAGATTTCTTGGCATAGGGGGTCGAGAGGGGGAATTTTTCAATTCGGAAATACTTTTTATATTTCTATTGTAAGAATATTATGTTTGTACATTTCCTAATTCTACAGAATACTAATAAAAGTGTGAGTGGTGTTATAAATATTGCACGAAATCCCTATAAATTCAAATTTAATTAATCCTTCTAAATCTTTCAATCCTTCTAAAATTTATTAAATGATTATTTAAATCTTTTAATGTAGTCTAAACAATTCACGAAAAATGCTTTAGAAGATGAAATATTCATAATTCAGTACATAAAGGGTTAAAAATTATCCTAGTTACAATTAAACAGCATATTGAATTGATACTCATTCAAACAAGTTTGAATTTTCTTATTTTATTATTCAGTAAGATTTATAATCTTCTAAATATGGTATTGAAATATTTAAATGGATTCTAGACCGAAAGTAGGTTTTTAAATATTTTTAATAATTTAATAATAAATTTAATAATAAATTAATAATAACATAATTTAATAACAATTTTAAATAACATGATGAATTAATGAAATAATGAAAATGATTACTATAAATAAGCAATTAAACCTTCACTTAAATTGCAAATTAACATGGACGATATTTTAATTTCTTTTGCTGTTAAATGTTTTTTTTTTTTCAGACATTCTAAATAAGTTATAAATAGCATAACAGTTTTCTTTTCTTTTTCTTCTTGAAAATGCAAATAATGTATTTTTCTGAAAACGGATATTTTAAATTTATTTTAGAGAAAGAAAACACAAAAAAAAAGTGACCTTGTCCTCTTACGGACGTGTGTTTATATTGGCTGACGTTATAATTTCGATATCGAAACGCGTCCTTTAAATTTTATGGTGATTTACACAAGGTTTTATTACTTCATAGCTCATAATTGTTTGGATTACATCGGTCTTTTTAAATTTTTAATCTCTTATTTACCCCTTTCTCTCTAAAAATTATCCTAGATACTATTACATGGCATATTGAATTGATACATTCACACCAGTTTCATTATGAATTTTCCTTTTATTATTCAGGAAGGTTTATAATCTTTCAAATTTTGAATTGAAATATTTAAATGGATCCTACACCAAAAGTAAGCTTAAATAACTTAAAATACGTGGATAGTATCTTGAAAATTATTAGTATTAATAAGCAATCAACAGCCAGGCTTGCCAATTTTGTGTCTTTACATTTAAAAATGAGTCAGAAAATGTATCAAAAAGTATCTCGTTTGTTGAACCATAAATTTGAGAACCATCTAAAATTTATTTTAGGGGACCAAAAAAAATATATAGATAGATAGATATAGTTATTAATTTTTATTTTAAAAGGGTGTCACATATTTAAAGGGTATGTGTGCGTTGGGGGGGGGGGGGGGGGGGGGGGGGGGTAAAAACTACTTGTTTCCTTGAAACCTAATAAGATCTGAAATTCCGATGCATGCAAGGATGGAAATGTTTTCGTAGGTGTATCAAAACTATTTGTTGAAAATTGAAGAAAAGCGTATATATTTAAAAATATATGTGTATAGTGTTTTACGTAGTTTTATTTTCTAGATATTATATGTTATTCAGAGAAAAGACGTTCGAGGGAAAAAGCAGTATTTAGAGGAGAAAAAATGTTTTGCTACGTTTTAGTAAACGAAGCAACTGAAACGAAATATAGATAATTTAGCCTTTCACATCGACAAAGCAGAGAATTATAAATTAATCATGTAACATTTATATAAAAGGCAATTATAATCTAATGCACAGTAAGAGACTTCTATGTATTATTTGAAATCTAAAAGCTCTTTATATGTATTTTCAATAATAACAATAACAATAATAATAATAATACCATACTTGCCAACTAAATTTCGGTAAAACTCAAAAGATTTTGGGCAAAAAATCAGAAGAAATCAGAAAATTTTGGCGAAAAATCAGAAGAAATCAGAAGATTTTTTAAGTTTTATAACACTTTCAGTAAGGATTAAAAACAGCTGAATCCTTATAAATAAACAAATTTCAAAGAGAAACTCGAATAAAATATTCACTAATTTGCAATTACACAATATATATTATGACAAAAAAGAATAACTTGAATATATTAAAAATTACTATATATATATTTTTCTCTTTTAATATTCATAGATATCCCACCTTTCACTTTAAAAGACACTTAAAACTTCTGATCAGGGTTCGTAAATATCATGATATTTTCGAAAATATCAAAAATATCCGATATTTTGATATATATCCGATATTTTCAAAATAGTCAACTTACTGCTGATAATGAATATTTTCAAGCATAATATAAATTAGAAACTAAAACATATTGCAATTAACATACAAAACTTAAACAATAGCATTCTAAAATGCATTTCTCTTTTCTTTTCTTTTTTTTTTTTTTTTTACTTAGAACAAAATTGAAAATGTACTAATTGAAAACAGATACAATTTGCATATATTTGCATACATTTTTCATATGTATATAAACTATAGGATTTGTATCAAATATCAAGAAAGTTTTATAAAATAAAATTTTAAATACAAATTAGTTTATTTTTTTTAATTGAAGAATTTTAACATAAATGTAAGCTTGTCTTATTATTTATTCCCTAACCTGTAGTACAGTTTAGACTCAATTAAACCAAAATCAGAATATTCTTTTCTAATAATGCTGTATATAAGATTATGTAAATTACAGTTTCTCTTTCAGTGGCAGTTCTGAATTAATTGTCTCTCATAATTATTAGTTCTACATTTAAAAATAAAAGTTTCAAACATAAAGCTTAGAAAAGATATTTGTAAAAAAAATTTCTTGTATTCTTTGCCTAGAAAAGTCACTGCCAGAGACAAAGTTTTTTATCTAGAGAATGGCATAGTCAATAACAGTTGAAAATTTCATTTACACTTGTTTTGACTGAAAAAATATCAAAATTATCTTACACATTGATATTTTAAAAATAAGTATCAAATATACAAAATATCAAACATCTTGATATTTTGAAAATAAATATCAAGAATTTGAAAATATCGAAAATATCAAAATTCTTGATATTTTAAAAATAAATATCGGATTATATATCAAGATATATATCATGATATATATCAACAAAGCCTGCTTCTGATTCCTAATTTATTTATTTATTTATTTTTTTTTAGGGTGATTCTGAGTAAAAAAAGCAAAAAAATTCTGAAATTCACAGCAAATTTTCTCAAAAGTTACAGCAGGAAGCGGGGGGGGGGGGGGGGAATCCATTTCCGACACTAGCTATGCGTTTATTTCAGCGGCCCTTTGACGAAATTCGCGATCTTTAGACGAAATTTTTGTTTTTTTTCGCGATCTTTTGACGAAATTTGTGGAGTTTTTTCGCAATTTTTTGACGGAATTTTTTTTCGCGATTTTTTGACGAAATTTGCCGTTTTTTCGCGATCTTTTGAAGAAATTTGCCGTTTTTTCGCGACCTTTTGACGAAATTGGCAATTTATCTGCAAACAATTGACAAAATTAATTTTTTTCGGCGAAGATGTCGAAATTCGCGATATTTTTTATGTCCGAATTTTCGAATTGGTGGCCGATTTTTTTTAATTTTCTGAAATGAATGCCATAAATTTTTGAAAAATTCGGACCAAAATCACCCCTACGCGTTGTTTACGCAATCTTTTGACGAAATCAGCGTTTTTCCCGCGATCGTTCGGCGAAATTTGGGCTTTTTCCGCAATCCATCGGTGAAATTTGGGTTTTTTTCGCGATCCTTTAACGGAATTCGAGTTTTTACGTGATCTTTTTACGGAAATAGTGTTTTTACGCGATCTTTTGACGGCGCTTTTTTACACGATCTTTTGCAAAATTCGCGTTTTTTCACGATCTTTTCACGGAATTCGTGTTTTTACGCGCTCTTTTGGGAGGATTCTCGTTTTTTATGCGATCTTCCGACAAAATTTGCGTCTTTCCCGCGAACCTTCGGAGAAATTTCGGGTTTTCCCGCGATCCTTTGACGAAACTCGCGTAAAAAGCGTAAGAAAAGGCCGAAAATCGGAAGAAAATGACGAAAAGCGGAAGAAAACCCATTACGCGCGTAAAATCGGAAAACATGAAGATTTTTCGGAAGAATTCTGAAAAAATTGGAAGTGTTGGCAGCTATGTAATACCATACAATTATATAAAAGAAATAAAGAAGAGGTTAAGCATATGATTAAATTTTAAGTATTTTCATCAATAAGGAATTTTTTATCATAAAAAATATTCACATATTTATTTTTTGCATGTGCTAAATTTTATTATTTTAGCACTTTTATAAAATTTTGCTGACGTACTAGTCGATATACATGTAAGAAGTAAAACCTATAAGTAATAAATAGTGTCTCAAAATGATTGAAACGCATTTTAATTTTTCAACTGTTGGAGATATATAAACAATGTAAAAAGCAAAAGTGTGCCAAATAAGGCAGGGATTAAGATTGTATTGATGAAATAGCCCTGCCATTCATTTTCAAAAGGGTACATATTTTAAACTTTTATACGGTACCTAGATCCTATTAATTATATATATATATATATATATATATAAAATCAAACTCTAGCAAGTACAACAGTACCGAATTAAGAGACTTTGAATTTGAAAAAATTTAATAATATTTTGAAAATTAATGGCAGGACTATTTCGTCAACATAACTTTAATTTGTACCTTATTTTGAACACTGTTGCAATTTACATATGTATCTCTAACATGTTAATGATTAAAGTTTATTTCTATCTTTGTATTGGGACACTCTGTATACTTAATTTTGTACAATATATTAGCCGAAGTTTTCCAAACTTTTCAATTTTTTCTCTGACATCAAACACAAAAATAGCAAAAAATAAGGACGAATTCTGCATTTGTGATTGGCAGAACAATAATAAGGAAACAGTTATTACCTTCTACACTTAGAATTTGAAAGAAATTGGAGAATGTGTTGGATAAATAACACAATTTATAGTATTTAAGTTAGTTCTATTATTTTTTACGAACATTTTAAATTTACATTTATGAGAAAAGAAAACTATAAATTACAAAATACGCGAAATTAAATTCTACATTATGCTACAAATGAGGGATGAATGAAATTTATTTTAAATAAATAAAAGTTAATCACAAATATTTTAATTGCCTTTCTTCTTTTAATTTATTCATTTTTCCGTTCACCCCCATCCCCCTTTTTTTAACTGTGAACTTCAGGTGCTTTTAAAATATAGGGTTTATCTCTTATGGGCTTGGAAATTGTACGGAATGGATCAATTATTTTTGGTAGAAGACAGTCAAAATAAAAATCTTTTAACTTCTTTTTTATTTCTGTCTCACGGAAAGCGAGTATTTATTCAACCTTCATTTTGGTGTCCAAAAGACAAAAGCACAGGCATCCCTTTTTTTAAATATGCAGTTGTCCTTGCAAGTGATATTTATGTTATTTATTTTACAACAGATTTCGTTTTATCAGTTTTCAAAATGCTAGTATTCTCTTAAAAATAATTTGCAGAGCAAAAAATTTTACAACTCTATACAAGTTCGGACTTTTTCCACTTATACGATAAAGCTAGAAAATACCCCGCCGCGACATTCGACCTCTTTGATGTCAAAGGTCAACTCCCACCCTCTCTCCTCGTTTGATGGATGTTCTGAGGGGGGAGAGGAAATTTTCCAATATTTGTCGAATATCTGAAGTTTAAATAAACTTAAACGAAAAATTTTAATTTATATGAATGGATGAAAATACAAGCTTTCTTGTGTTGTTTTCAAAATTTTAAAACTCCAAATAGAATTGAAGTTATTTAATGTTATTTACATTTCGCATACTTCTTAAGACTTTAGCATTAAATTAAAAAATAAGTATACATTTTAAAATTATTTTGTCAACTAAAACAGAAAGCGACATCTTTTAAGAAGTGCACACAGAAAAAATGAGTTAAAAATATTAATTTTCTGATGAGATATTAGACAAATAAAGAGGCATTAAATGGCCATTGGTTTAACATTGGAGAGGGAAATCTAAAATCTGAGTGATAAGGGGCCTTAATGGGTCATTTTGGTGATAATGGGTCGGGGTCAAGCTAACAGCATCTCAAAAAGGTTCAAACAATTTTGGCAATTTTTTTCGTTATACCGTTTCACAGTACAAAAAGACCATTGAAATAGCTCACATCTGTCGATAAATTTCGGTTAGTGGTTTTTTGAATCAATATGGATCAAGCTTATTTTACCTAGAAAACGACTAACGATTTCCACTAAATTTTGTATTCCATCTTTTTCAGGCTCGAGAAGAGCATTGTGATAGGTCACATGTTCGAAAAAATTCAATTAGTGGGTCATTTTGGGTCACTATGTTTCACGGTCTAGCTAATTGCATCTAAAACAACAAGAAAGATTCAGTGGGAAAAATATATCGAGTTAAACAGAAAGCTAATTTTGACCGAGCTTAGCTCGGTCATTCCTGCTAGTTTTATAAATTGCTGAAAGAGAAATTTCAACCTGTTACGCATTTTGTTGCTAAACAAAATTCTCCCATTATATAGTACATATATCAACCTACAGATCAAATACAGGGCTGTTCAAAAGAACTGGAATACATATTTGGCTATGGATGGTAACTGCAGAAATCAGTTTTTCAAATGTGTTATGCATTTTCTAAAATGTATTTACCTTATTTTCCTAAATAATGAAGTTTTGATATATATATTATGCATCCAACTCTCTGAAATCCATATCTTTGTAATTTACAAATCCTAAATATATTCCATTTAATTTGGATATAAACAGTGGAAATCACAACTAACTCGTAGAACAAATAGATGAGAAGAAAATGAAATCTAGGGATTTTAATTTGTTTTAACTTAGGAAGTTCTGAACACCATTGTGTCCACTTTTCGCAAAGGTCATAAGGAGCGCAGTATTTCAAGATAGCTTGCGGATCATCAATAGATATTGGAAGAGATATTTAAGTCTTATAGTAAACTAGCTGACCCGCCCGGCATTGCACAGGTCCATGGTAATATTTAAAAATTTACATTTAATGCATATGATTTTATATCTTTAACTCGATTTTGTCTGAAATACGTACCCACTCACTGTTGGAAAATGGGGGAGAAGCAGTTAA
Source organism: Maratus speciosus (assembly GCA_963932465.1). NCBI lineage: Eukaryota > Metazoa > Arthropoda > Arachnida > Araneae > Salticidae > Maratus > Maratus speciosus. The sequence continues at coordinate 349,661,581 of OZ010794.1, forward strand.
TTATTGAGAATTGCTATGCAATTTTATTCAGAAATTTTTGGAAAATTGTATACGATAGTCAAGAAGAAATTAAAATTTTAAAATGCCCTCTACCGATGAAAAAATGAGTTGAGAGGAATGAGTGCATAGAAATGTACAGGGCAAAAGCTTTAAAATGATATCTCACATGAAAAAGTTCATTTCCAACCCCCCACCCCCACACGGGGGCAATGCCCCTAATAGTCTCGGTTCAGGAAAAGACCCCACCAATCGAGAGCCTGTGAGGAGTTTCATCTTTGGTCAAGCTCTTAAATGAGGTCGAATCTTGCTGTAACTTAATTAGGAGCGGAGTTAGAAAATTGAATCCTCGTGAGGGGGGCAAATTTGAGTGAAGGGGAAGAAAAGATCATAACATGACAGAGGGTTTTCCAATGATAAATCACATGACGGTTTCTGAAAAAGTTTGAAAATCCCCCCCCCACCCCCACACGGGGGCAATGCCCCTAATAGTCTCGGTTCAGGAAAAGACCCCACCAATCGAGAGCCTGTGAGGAGTTTCATCTTTGGTCAAGCTCTTAAATGAGGTCGAATCTTGCTGTAACTTAATTAGGAGCGGAGTTAGAAAATTGAATCCTCGTGAGGGGGGCAAATTTGAGTGAAGGGGAAGAAAAGATCATAACATGACAGAGGGTTTTCCAATGATAAATCACATGACGGTTTCTGAAAAAGTTTGAAAATCCCCCCCCCCCCCTCCCCCCTTATGGGTCCACTCGGGCGGGCGCTCCTTGAATTTACCCATCCCCCTCTTTGAAAATTTTATATTTAATAGATAATATTTATTGGAGGTCTCCGTCAGAAAACAACATATAAAGGATACTCATTATAGAAAACGCTACGGTTTTAAGGACAATTATTGTCTCCTTCTCTGCCCAAACTCAAAATTTAACTTTCCACCGTGTTATCAAGTATCTCATTCACGTAAATTAAGTTTTAATTGTATTCGTTCTTCGTGTTAATGGCAATTTACATATGCATAGTCGCCCAAGAATGGAATGTGTTTCTTGAACTTTATTTTCTATGAAGTAAATAATTTCCATTCTTGAGCGATTAAGAGTCCATTCATGTGCGATTCTTATGAAACTCATAATAATGCACACCATATTAAGCATTTCATGCACTCAGTTCTTATCCTTTAGTTAATCTTCTCTCATCCTAATGAAAACATATGTTACACTTTAATGAATGTTTAGTACTTCTTAGTTATCCCATCGACCAAATTACTGTCACCAAATTGTAAGATTAATTGCCAATAATAACTGCTACTAATTAATTAATTGTAAGATTAAATGCCAATAATGGCCAATAAAACCATTAATTCAACATTTTATTTGTATTTTTATTAATGTTTTACCAATTTTATTTGCTCATTCGTTATTTAAAATAAAAAATTATGTCAATGTGTATAATTTGGCAAAATTAGTTGACGGGATAACTAAGAAGTACTGAATGATTTCATATTGAAAGGCCAGTGTAAAGGTTAGGCGTAATTTAATTAAACAAAAATTTTGAGTAAAAAATATATATTACAATTCATCAGACATACAAGTAAAATTACATAAATACATTTAATACAATTAAAAAGCAAACGTTTCGAGCTAAATTTTAGCCCCTCATCAGTGCAACAAAACATTCAAATGACAAAATATTTTTTTACATGACAAAATATATTTGTTTGACAAAAATAATTTTTATTTTTAACTCGTATATCAGACGTTAAACAATGATTATTTATTTTAAAAATTTTGAGTGTTTATTGTTATTTATAATCTTTCTTCCTGTTAACCCTTTATACAGCATTATGATTTACTGCAATTGTTTTCATGTAATATTTTTTTTTCAGTTACTGCAATGAAAATTAAAGGATAAACATAAAAAAAATACTCATCCGTGAGGAATTTAATTATTTAGAGGTAATTAATTAAAGTGGTACTTTAAAGTACCGTCAGTACACTACGACCAAAATATCGTAACAGAAAACTCACAAGGTATTTCAACTGGCACCAGAAAATATTTTCGATTTAATAAGTATATGAAATATAGGCTTTTGCTTATTTCCAAAGAAATCGTTTGGCAAATTCCGGTATCAATCATTTATTTCAACACTTTAAATTGAAAATGCATTGCTCCAGAAAGGGTTAAAAAAACTATTTTTTTTTTTAGGTTTCGATCATGTTAGCACTCTTTTAGTTATGCGACATCAATATTCCTGGAACAACATATGTTCTCTCGGATCTCCACATCTGCAATATATGAATTTACATATGCCACTTCCAGCATAGCAAAAACGAGCCGGTGCCATAACTTTTTCGATTTCCTATAAAAAATAACAATGAAACAGAAAAGAAATACCAGGGAAATCATTACTACTACACTACATTTTTATAATTACATTTTAAAGTAGATGAAAACGATGGATAACTACACAGACGAAAAGTAAACAAGAAGTTTTTCACCAACACCCAGTGTACTGACGGTACTTATAAGTACCACCGAGTAATTCAACTGTTAAATCAAATACATACACCGTTCACCTAAAACTAGTCAAATTGTATTCTAAGATCATAATGAACACATAGAAAAATCCAACACTTATCTTAAATCCTTTACTGTGTTTGCAGCAATGAAAAGACGAGCATGGCAATCTGTATAAAATGTCGGCACAAAACACATCGACTGCTTCAAAGATAGCCTCATTCCTCTCTAAAATAACAAACCTAGAACTACTGCTGCCATGTACTCGGATAAAGTGGAGTTAAAAGAGTGTTTTTGCAAAGTACCATTAGAATATTAGTAATATTCACTATGGTATAAAAGTTTAAAGTAAGTGGTACTTATAAGTACCGTCAGTAGATAAAGGGTTAATGTTGTTGACAACATTTTTAGATACCCAAGAACAGCGAACTCATAACATGCGATAAATTGTAATGTAATCATAACATGCAAAATCCTGTGAGCGAAATATAAAATGTAGTATGTTTTAATTAAGAATTGTTATTGAAATTAGTTTGTTTCATGTACAAATTTCCATATATTTTCTGAGTTTGGTAAGAAATCCTAATGAAAATATATACCTTGTACTTTATTGAATGTTTTCATAGCATATCAGTTCAAAGCTTAGGCCTAATTCAGCAAGGGTCTGTCCAGACTTTTCTGACAGGGTCCCGTTTTTGTGAAATTGTGAAGTTTTTCTTATATTTGTGAAAATTCTAGTCAGAATTTTGTGAATTTTAAAGTATCAATGTATTCGGGTTCTATCCTTCATATGTAAAAAAGGTAAGTAATATGCTTTTTGGTGAGTTCAACTGTTTATTTATAGGCCAGATTTTTATTTTTAAATGATTAAATTTGTGAAAAGTTCAATTTGAAGGTGAAAAAATTCTGTGAAAGGTCTATTTAAGAGACAAATAATTTTGTGAAGGGTCCTGTTTTGGGATAAAATGTTTTGTGAAGGGTCTTGTTTGGGGATAAAATATTTTGTGAAGGGTCCTTTAAAGGACCTAAAATTTTCCTAAACACATCCCTGTTCAGTGAAGTGAAAATTTTGAGTATTTATTGTTATTTACAATTGTTCTTCCTTTTAATATTTTTGATTACATTTTTAGTTCCCAGAATGGTTAACTCATACGATAAATTGTAGAACTGTCCATTTTATTAAGAAAATGTTTAATCGGGCAAGAATAGAAAGAAAGACTTTAATTATTATTTACAGAATGTTTTCACTTCATATGAAACTCTCCATTTTTGGGCGACTAAAAACTTTTACAATTTCTCACATGTTACATATCATGACTTTGATAAGAAATGAAAAAAATTCAGTAAAGTGCAATATATGTTTTCATTGGGATTTCTTATGAAACTCATAATATATGGGGAAGTGGCGAAAAAATATTAACAAAAGGAAAACCCAAATAACATCATTAATTTCTCCTGAAGTCAAAAATTGTTTTTTTTCCAATTCTTGGACAATGATAGCATATGCTGCCAGATTAACCAAAGACGCATTCTACAATTTAAAGGATGATTCAAAGATCGCGATAAGCTTTACAGTCAAAGATCGGTAATCCGCTCGCCCATTATCTGCAATTTTCTGTAATCTGCAGTGCTTAGCAAAAGTAAATATCGTGAATTTTGCAAATCTGTCACTGAAAAATATTGTAAACTTCGACAAACGATCATGGAAAAAATTGCAATTTCGTGAAACGATAGCTGAAAAGTCGCAAAGACACATAGCGAATTTTGTCAGAAAAATGTCCCAAATTTTGCCAATATGTTGTTGAAAAATATCATGACCTATGAAAATTGATGGCGGAAAAAAGATGAATTTCAGTAAACACTCTAGGAAAATTATTGCAAATTTTGACAACAGATCACCATAATACATATTGAATTATCTCAAATGATCACTGAAGCACATGCAGACTTTTGGCAATTTGATGCTGAAAAATATCGTGAACTTCAACAAATGGCAGAGTAAAAAAAGTCACAAATTTTGTCATAGATCATTTGAAAAAAAAAAAAAAAACTAATTTAGTCAAACGATCTTTTAAAAAAAAAAAAAAATGTGAATTTCAGTAAACAATCGAAGAAAAATATTGCACATTTCATCAAAAGATCACAGAAATGCTTAGCAAATTTTGTCAAAAAAACACATGCCGAATCTAGCCAATCTGTTGCTGAAAAATATTGGGAACTTTAACAAATGGTCACAGAAAAAAAAAAAAAAAAAACCAATTCGTCACAGGTCGTTGAAAAAAAAAAAATCGAGAAAAGAAATTGCAAATTTCATCAAACGATCTTAGAAAAAAAATCATGATTTTTGTGAAACGATCACAGAACAGAAAAAAAAGTGAATTTCAGTAAACAATAGGGATACACCGAATAGTGATTTTGGCCGAATGCCGAATATTCGGCCTACAGGCGAACCGAATACCGAATATTCGACTAGCCAAATACCGAATATTCGGCTTGTCGAATAATTTTATATTTCAAAGTTTAAAGGCATTAAAATGTTAAAATTTAAAACAATTTTACATAATATTTAAAACAGAAACTTTCATTTTGATAATCAAAAGCTTTTTTTCAAGTAAACTTTATACTGAAAAAAATCTGCTTTGAGTTATTTAAAAAGAGGTATAAAACTTTTTAGGTGCGTTCATAATTATATAAATACGTAGCACCTATAGTCGTCGTTCAGTCCGTCTGTCCGCATGTAACAGAGCAAAAACTACCCAACCGAATGGGCTGAAATTTCAAATATATGATTGTTGCAAAATTTTGTCGAGCCATTTCAAATTTTATGAAAATCGGATGTATAGTTTAATTACAGGGACAGTCAAAAGTTTTTCTTTACATTATGACCAATGGGAAAAATTATTGCAAATGTATTTTAATGCTGTTACAGACTTCTGAATGGTCTGAAATTTTAAATATATAATTGTTGCAATATTTTGTCGAGCCATTTCCTATTTTATGAAAATCGGATGTGTAGTTTAATTACAGGGACAGTCAAAAGTTTTCCGTTACATTACAGGGAATGGGTAAAGATTATTGCAAGTGCATTTTAATGATGTTACAGACTATGCACTTATGAAGTGCAAACAAATATACATTCAGTACAATATGGGGTGCAAAAAATAATTATAAAACTAGTTATAGTACGAATGCACCTCATTTGCCACGTTTGACGAGCAATTTCCAACTTGTTTAATTAAAAAATTTTTAAATTTCATGGCTTCTTCTGTGAATTAAAACAAAAGAATAAAATTTTCTTAAATTTTAAAACAAACATTTTTTAATTAAAGAGAAATTATGAAAAAATTGTACAGGATCATATATTATTTGTTTGTTAGGAAGAGACTAAAGTAAATAAATAATACAATCTATTCAAATTTTATATGGTGGCAACTCAGCAAGAATAATTGTTCTACTCCATTTGATTAAAACAAGGAAGTCTTTAAATGCATCCTAGAGATCGGTGTCTGGAGTGGGCGATCATTTTCAGAGATTGTAAACGTTGTTCTTAAAATCTTAGCAAGAAACAGATTATTTACAGGACTATGTTCAGGAACTTGCATTTGTACATAATTAATTCCTATGACAATCCTCGTGATTGGTGAATTTTCTTAAATAATACTTAAGAAACAGCAAATAAATAATGCAAAAACATTTCTCTTTTATTTAAATATATGATTCTGTTTCTAATTATTCTGAATATTTTTATAAGTTGAATGTTAAACGTATAAGTGGTATAAGGTTTTTAAAAATATGTTTTGAAAGTTTTTTTTTAAGTATTCGGTTGGCCGAATGTTTTGATATTCGGCTAAACCAAATATTTGGCAGGCTGAATAGTTTGCTATTCGGCCAAGACGAATATTCGGTATACCAAATAGTCTGATATTCGGCCAAACCGAATATTCAGTAACATGGCCGAATAGGCCGAATACCGAATATTCGGTGCATCCCTAGTAAACAATGGAAGAAAAATATTGCAAATTCCATCAAAAGAAAAGCATAGCAAATTTTGTCAAAAGAGTGCAGGAACATATGCTGAATTTTGCCAATCTGTTGCTGAGATATATCAGGAACTTTGACAAATGGCCACAGAAAAGAAAATCACAAATTTTGTCACAGATCGTTGGAAAAAAAAAAAAACATGAATTTTGTGAAACAATCGCTGAAAAAAAAATACGAATTTCAGTAAACAATCGAAGAAAGATATTGCAAATTTCATCAAAAGATCGTGGAAATACAAAGCAAATTTTGTCAAGAGTGCAGAAGCCATGCCGAATTTTGCCACTCTGTCGCTGAGAAATATCGGGAACTTCGACAAATGGTCGCAGAAAAATAATCACAAATTTCATCACAGATTGCTGAAAAAAATCTTGGAAAAAAAAAAAAAAAAACTTGAATTTCATCAATCGGTCTTGGAAAAAAAAAAAATCAAGATTTTTTGTGAAACGATCACAGAAAAAAAAAAACAACAAAAAAAACCCCCGCAAATTTCAGTAAACAATCTAAGAAAAATATTTCAAATTCCATCAAGAGATCACGGAAATGCATAGCAAAGTTTGTCAAAAGAGTGCAGAAGCAAATGCTGAATTTTGGTAATCTGTCGCTGAGAAATATCGGGAACTTTGACAAATGGTCCCGAAAAATTTTTTTGCTTCATTGGATTACACCTAAACTTTAAACTGATATGCATGGCACCACAGTTGCAGAAAATTCTCAAAGTGTCTGTGACAGATACTTCAGGGGCAGAAAATAATCTGGTAGTAAAATATTTTACAATTGAAGCAGCATTAATTAATCAAACGACCAATTACCTGCAATGTCCTTATGCATTTTTTTAATAATAATCTTAGTTTTGTATTAAGTAATAAAGAGCTAAAGATAATTACAAAGCGAAATAAAGATTTGATGGAAAAATAATCTGCAAAAGAGAAAAGAAAAACTGCGATGCCAGTCTCCCATCTTGAATTTTCTGCTACTGGCCTGACACTATGAAAACATTCAGTAAAGTGCAGGATATGTTTTCATTACGATTTCTAGTCAAACTCGTAATGTATGGGAAAGTGCAAAGAAAAGATTAACAAATGGAAAAGAACTGAAATGGAAAATCCTGAGTACGTGAAGTAGTTATGATATGAATTTTGTGATATGAGTTTCATAAGAATCGCAAATGAATGAACTCTTAATTGACCAAGAACAGAAATTATTTACTGAATGTTTTCATTTCATAGAAAGTAAAGTTTAAAAAAAAAAAAAAAAAACATTTGATTCTTGGGCGACTAAACATGTTCTTAAATGAAACAAACAGAGTTCAATAACAAATCTTAATGAAAATATACATCTTGCACTTTACTATAAAATGTACAGTTCTACAATTTATCGCATGTTGTAAAATGTTTTTCTTGGGATTTCTTATGAAACTCATAATATATGGGGAATGAGGGAAAAAGATTAACAAAAGAAAAACCCAAATAACCTCATTCATTTCCCCTGAAGTCAAAAATTCTTTGTTTCCCCCCCCCATTCATGGCGGATGACAACATACATCTTTATCAGACTTCACATCTGTTCTTGGGCAAAGATGTATATTGTCATGAAACCATTTAAATTTGTAAGCATGAAGTCAATAAAATCACCATTTTTTGACAAATTATGAGTTTCATAAAAATTGCCCAAGAAAGGACATGCAATCAGGTATAAAATGCACGTTGTCATCGCCCAATAATGGAGACACTAATAAATCAAAATATTGACGATTTGATATGAAGCAAACTGAGTTCAATAACAATTTTAAAAATGCAGAATCAAAGTTAAAACTTATATTTCTGTTTATTTAAATGAAAAAAAGTTGAAATTCTACATCTAATATTTTGAGAGGATTTCACCCAAGAACGGAAATTATTTACTTCATAGAAAGTAAAGTAGATATTCAATTCTTGGCCGAATACACGTATGTAAATAGCCATTAACACAAAGAACGAATACAATTGAAAATGTAACTTATATGAATTGTAGAATTGTGAATTTGCAGGGAAAAAAAAAAAAAAAAAACGTGAAATAATATAAACAAACAATATAATTTCTCGCCTCACTAGCTCTAAGACCGGAAATGCCAAAGAACGTAGATTAATTTCTTTGGGAAATGCAGTCGCTGGATCTCATATTTAACGCCTACTCTCATTGGCTGGTTGGTTCATTGCAGCGGATTGGCAGAGAGCTGTAAATAGCCTCTAACCCATAGAGTTTTAATTTAAAAAAAAATCTAAATTGAAATTTAAAAATCCGGCAACGAAGTGCACTTTCCGGTGATATCATCTACACATGACAAAAATTTAAGAGGCCTAGATGTTATAATTTGGGTGCTTTGCTCGGTCAGGCAGGCAGGCAGATAGACATCTCTTATTTTATACATACAGATGGAGATAGGATACGAGTGGGGTCATAAATTCTTTTATGCATTGCTTTTATTTTTCAAAAATTGCTTTTATGAAGTGCATTTAAATATACATTCTGTAGCATAATGTGGTGCAAAGAATATTATTCATTTACAGGGACACACAAAAGAATTCTGTTACATAATGGTATAGGCAGAAACATTGTTTAATTATGTTAAAGTATTTCACATATAACTAATTATAGTACGAACACACCTCATTTGCCACGTTTGACGTACAATTTCCAATTTGTTGAATTTTAACGATTTTCACTTGGATTTTTAACCATTTATCCAGTTTCACGGCGATTTTTGGACATTCGGAAAAGGAATTTGATTTCAAACTTTTAGCCTAATATAGTAAATTTTGCCATCTACGAATTTTGAATTTTAGAAGATTTTAATGGGATTTTTAGCAAAGTTTTTTTTTTTTTTTTTTACATTTTGCGTTGATTTTTTATCATTCATGAAAGCTTTCCAATTACAATGTTTTTTACCCCATTAGAGTAAATTTTGACTCCTGTAGATATTTTAATATTTAGCGATTTTTAATGGGATTTTCAATGCAATATTTAGCAATTGTATGAATATTGCGGCAATTTTTTGACATCGTTAAAAGGAATTCAATTTGCTATTTTTAGATTTTAAGCAATTTTTAATGCATTTTTCAATGCGAGTTTTTTTTGTTTGTCGAGTCTCACGGCAATTTTTTTCCCATTCGGAAAAGAAACTTTGTTTCAAACTTTTAGCCTGATATAGTAAATTTTGCCATCAATGATTTTTGATTTTTAGTGATTTTTTATGTCGCATGTTGATTTGATTGTCATTCTTGAAAGATTTTCGATTACAGTGTTTTGAGTTGATGTATTGTAAGTAATTAAAGAATTCAGATTACAATATTTTACCCCATTATAGTAAATTTTGTTTGCTGCTATTTTTGAATATTCAGCGACTTTTAATGCATTTTTCTATATGATTTTTAGCATTTTTTCAAGTGCCATGGTGATTTTTGACATTAGGAAAAAGAATTTGGTATCAAATCTTTATCCCACTATAATAAATTTTGTCTTCTGTGATTTTTTAATTTTAGTGATTTTTCGAGTTCCATGTTCTTAACATTGGTAAAACAATTCCTACTTCTAACTTTTAGCCCAATTTGTCCTGGACACTTTTCTGAATTTTACTTATTTATAATTCTATGTGATTTTTAGTGATTTTTTGGAGTTCCGTGTCTATTTTTTGTTTTCATGGAGGATTTCCGATTACAGTGTTTTCCCCTTAACATTAAAATTTTACAGCAGCAACTTTTCAAACATTTAAGTGATTTTTAATGCTATTTTCAATGTGATTTTAGCCATTCTTCAAGTAATGTGACAATTTTTTGACACTCGGAAATTGACTTATTTCAAACTTTTTGCCTAATATAGTAAATTATTCGAATGAGATGTTCTATCCCTTAATAGTAAATTTTTACCCTAGCGATTTTTAAATATTTTGCGATTTTTCGGCTTTCACAATGATTTTTTGCATTTATGCAGTTATTTTGCAATCCACTGTGAATTTTTGACCTAACATAGTAAATTCTATCCTATTTTCGATAAAGTTTATTTGAACTTCATACAGAAATTTTCAAATTTTTCGTGAATTCTTTATGTGATTTTTAGTGTGTTTTTGCGATTTGCTAAGATTTTTACACATTAGTAAAAGGAATCCATTTTCAATCGTCTAACCCAATATAGCATTTTTTTTTTTTCTCTTTTTTTATTCTATTTTTCTGAAGTTTATTCGAAATTTAAAGCGATTTTTAAATTTTTCACCATATTTTATTATGATTTTCAGAACTTTTTCGCAATTTGTGCTTTTTTCTACGGACCTGGGCATTGGGCAACGCCGGGCAGGTTAGCTAGTTAATAATATAATGATCACCCTCATTTTTTATAACACCAGGTAATGATCAACACATCGTTCTAATGCCTATTTTTATCACTGGCATGCAATAACACATAAGAAATGGTCTAATTTTTAGACAGCTAAAGAAAAAAATAGATAAATCTAAGACATTTCCTTGTTTTAGGTAGCCAAAAGGAGGGAAAAAAAATCTGAGGCATTTTCTAAAATCTTGCATATAATTAGAGTGAAATTCAATAATAAAGATAGTCTCAGCAGATTTCCTCAGAAAAAGATAAGAACACATACCTGTCCCAGTAAAGTATGGATTTATCATTTTTTCCACCTCTTTTTACCTTTTCTGAGTTTTAATAAATGAAAAAATGATTCTCATTTTTCAGATTATTACTTACCCATCATACGTAGTATAGGGTAACAGGGCTTGAATTTCAGGGCGGAATGGCTGGATTCGCGCCCAAAATTTTGAAATCCCACCCAAAAGAATATCGTGGGCGGGAAGCTCCCGCCCAAAAAATCTCACTATTTTCCTGAAAATTTTGCATTTTGAAATTACGATCAACTCCCGCGAACTCCTTGCAAATTTCTCAATATTTTCGCGTGACCGATTGACACATTTTGCTGGGTTTTTTTTATCGCAAAAGATCGTTGAAATTCACTAATTTTTCACGCGACCGATAGCAGAGTTGGCAAGGTTTTTCCCACCCCTGGTAAATACCATGGTAAAAACCGGTATTTACCGTCCTGGGAAATACTATGTTTTTCCCACATGGGAAAAACTGATTATTAAAAACATAAATATAAATTCAAAACAAACTTTAAAAATGTCAAAAATGAGTTCTAAGTAAATAGCTTGAAAGGTAAAAAAAAAAAAAGTAAGATCTGCAAAAACAGACAATGGAGTGCATTTATTTAAATATTTATACACCACACATATTCCCAAACGTTTACCAATCATAATCGTATTCATATTCTTCGTTTGCGCCTTCCACATTGGATTTTAGCATCATATAACAAAATACTAATTTAGAGGCTTTTTGTAAACCAGGTTTATTTCTAATCTTGTTTTGGATGAAAGAAAAATTAGAAAAAATACACTCCAGAGATTCTGATGATGCAGGACATCCCTGAAGATGTTCCATTAATTGGAGAAATCCTTCATCTATTCCAGTTTTACTTAAATTCTTCCACCACAGTGCAGGTGAAATAGTGTTTGTAATGTCTTCGGAAAAGGTGCATCTTCTCACTTGAATTGTATTGTGTATTGTAAGTACTTTGGATTTAAAGTCTGTAAATATTCACCTTAATATTTCAGATTCATCAGGTTTGCCAAAAAATGGACAGGGGTCATTGCTTTATCAAAGTTAGATTTCACTTTGCTGAAATGTGGATTGAGTTCTTTATTTTGAAGAAGCTCTAGGTAAATTTCACAAGCATCAGCAATATTGGCATTATTATCGAGTTGCAACTTCGTAAGGGCTTTTGGAACTGGTTCCATTTGGTTGTACATATTTTTTCCTTCTTTATACAGAGATTATTTACTAAGCACTTAATGTTTTTATCAATTTCATCTTCGTGATTATCTTCAAAGATAAAAAATCCTGTTAGTAGTAAAAGTTTTTAACCCTTAACCGGAATCGCTAAATTATTCCACATTACTGGAATCTTGGGTCCAAATTAGAGATGCAACGAATTAAACACTAGTGTCGTGAAGGAAATTTTCACCTTGTTATTAATAAACTTTATAACATACAAACATGCTTATTATAACTACTCTTAAAAGGTGACATAAACATATCTCATAGATCTCAGGGTTGCGTTAAATAATATTTTTTATATGTTTCTGTCACCTTTTAAGTAGTTTGAACTACACACGTTGAACTAATTTCTTCTTAGGAATTTTTAACTCATTAATTTGTATATCAGTTAATCTTGAACATGCTAATGGCGAATGATTAAAATGTGTAAATGATTTTTTTTACCTACAACAATGAAATCATTTATTGATCTTTGGTATGTTAGAGCATCAGATACTGTTAAATGCAGTGAGTGTAATTTGCTTTTCCTTACAGATATTTCCTTCCTCTGAATCTGAAAACATTCACTATACACTTCTTAATAGTTCTATCTGCTGACAGCAAAGAAAAAAATAATGATAATAATAATGATAAAAAAAAAAAAAATTGTTAATTGTGAGCTTTATATAGTCTACAATGATCTCTTTCCACCATTTTAGAGGTATTTCTTTCATCCTTTCTATCAGTGGTTTTTCTTAAGATATTAAGATTTCTTATTTTATTTCATTTGAAAGCTTGAAACTTATGTTTCCTAGTACTTTTAAAATTTTGTCATTATTTTAAAATGTAACAACAACAACACACATATCTATTAAAATGTAACTAGACAGTACCTGATGAGGAACTTTTGCTAAGGATTTCTTTTTTTGGCTGAATTATATTATTGAGGCAATTTTTAGGCTGAACATAGCCGAATATTTTTTCAGAGTAAAATAATGCTTTCAAAAATTAAAAATTTGTATATAAATAATTTTTTAAAAGAAAACAATACATTTTAATTGTGAAATATACAAGAATTGTGCATATAGTGCATACTATATTTTGTTTTTAGGCAGAAATAAGTTCATTATTCGGCTGTAACTTGGCCGAATATTCAGTATTCGGTTATTCGGCCAAACCACTATCCGTTGCATCACTAGTCCAAATGGACCCTTTAATTAAAATCCAAGTTATTTTCTAATATATATGAAAATACCACTTAAATGAGTTATAAGTGCATTGAAAAAAGTTTCATGTACTACTATATAAATCAACTTTTATTCATATATATCTTGAAATTATACATTGTCGTTGTCCGGTCAAAATGGACCCACGATTCCGGTTAAGGGTTAAACAAGCTATTTGTGAGTTCCACCTGGAATTTGTGGTTTAACTGAATTGGCATACTCTTTCAATAAACTCCCAGGGTTATGGTGATTTCTAAAAAAATTCTGAATTTTGGCAACATTAGCCACAACAGAATCAGTAGTCACATTCTTGCCAAGAATATTTAGATAATGCGATGGAGATCCGTGTGTAACTGGTATAATATCTTCTGTTTCAAGATTCTGCCTCATTGTAAGCATTTTCTGTTCATTATCCGAACCGAAACTTTTTACAGTGCATCCATATGTAGCTGCTGCTGCAATTTTTGCCCCATGAGCAAGATTTGTACAATACTCTCTTGTTTTTTTATTTTTCCCGAAATCTATTGCAGAAAGAAGCATACTTTTTCCATTACAAAATATGGAATTGGCTATAAAAGGATCATTATGGACATTACTCCATCCAACTTGCATGAGAGTAACAGTTCTCTCAGCTATTTTCTCTACAGCAGATTCTTGAATTTCTGCTTTATGCAATAATTCTTATTTATTTATATTCCTTTCCTACAAAATAATTTTAAACCAAGGAAAATTTGTAATAACTATATATTTCTATCTTTAATTTTACACATCAGATTCAGAAAGCCAGAATATTTCTTACATATTGTCATTTGGAAGTTTTCCCCGGTATTTACCAGTTTTTCCCAGTATTTACCAGTTTTTCCTGGTATTTACCAGTTTTTCCCTGTGGGATGGGAAAAACAAGTTTTGGATGGGAAAAAGCCAACCCTGACCGATAGACAAATTTCATTATTTTTTCTCCAGATCTGTTGACAAGTATGCGTGACTGATTGGCGAATTCAGAGCTAATTCTGTTCCGAATTTTCCAAAAATTTAAGGCAATAGGTTCCGAAAATTATGAAAAATCGTTCATCGAACAGAAAAATACCACGAATTTAGACAAATGATTAAAAATCAATCTAAAAATCAATTTCGTCAATCGTTCGAGGAAAAAATCACCAATTTCGTCTCAAAGGATTGCGAATAAAACGCAAATTTTGTCAAAAGATCGCGAAAAAACGTGAATTTTGTCAGATCGCAAAAAAAAAAAAAAAAAAAAACGCGAAATTCACCAAAGGATCGCGAAAAAACGCATATTACATCAAAGAATAACAAAAAAGCCGTAAATTTCGGCAAAGGAACGCAGAAAAAATGCGAGTTTTGGCAAAGGATCGTGAAAAAGGCGAATTTCTTCAAAGGATCGCAGGAAAATACAAATTTCGTCAAAAGATCGCGAAATAAACGCAAAGTTAGTCAAAGGGCCGCTGAAAAAAAAGCAAATTTCATTAAAGGATTGCGAAAAAATGCGAATTTTGTCAAAAGATCGCGAAAAAAAGAGAATTAAGTAAAAGGATCACGTAAAAAATGCAAATTTCTGCAAAGGATCGCGGAATAAACGCAAATGTATTCAAAGAGCCGCTGAAAAAAACGCGAATTTCATCAAAGAATCGCGAAAAAACGTGAATTTTGTCAAAGGATCTTGCGGGAAAAAAAATGCTCATTTCGTCAAAGGATCGCGAAAAAATGCAAATTTCGTCAAAAGATTGTGAAAAAAAACACAAATTTTGTCAAAAGATCGCGAAAAAACGTGTGATTTTCGTGAAAAGTTCGCTAAAAGAATGCGATTTTCGTGAAAAGGTCATGAACAAAAACACGATTTTCGTCAAAAGGTCGCGAACAAAACTGCGATTTTCATCAAAAGGTCGCGAACAAAACGTGAATTTCGTCAAAAGGTTGCAAAAAAAAACAAAAAAAAAACGTAATTTTCATCAAAAAATTGGCTTTAACCCAAATCCAATTTACAGGAATCTACACTCGGCCTGAAATAAAACCGAATCAAAAAAAAAAAAGAGCTTACTCGACCTACAACAAAAATAATTAGCTCCTGGAAAGGATTTCTTCCTGTCCTCTGCTTTCAGAAAATTTGCTGTGAATTGACTTTTTTTTTTACTCAGAAGCACCCGCGAATTTTACGGTTATTTTTTGCAACAGACTAACAAAATTCACAGTTTTCCCGCGTCTGATTGATGAATTTTGCGATTTTATACTGCGACAAATCGACGAATTTCACGATATTCTTCCCTGGACCGATCAAAGAAATTCACAATTTTATTTCCTATGCCCGATTGGCATATTTCACGATATTTTTTTCCTGTGATAGAAAAAGGAAAATATCCAAAAGGGTGCTCCAAAAAAGGACATTGCCACCGGGTGCTGCGCTCTGGCAAATGGGTCTAGATTCAGTACTAAACAAAAATAAGATTAGAAGGCCCGCAAAGATCTTGTAGTGCACATAAAAGAAAATTTACGAGCTCCAATCAAACATATATAGAAACACCAAACAAATTGATCCTTGCAATTAACAGAAATTAGGACTTGACAATTTAAAGTTAACCTACGTTTCTCGTGTAGTAGAAGAAATGAATCAACAGTTTCCATTTCAAACTTTTGACTTTAATTAAACAAGCATTCAAATTTCCATTCAAATTTTAAACAAAGAAAATGCTAGGGAGTCAGGTTTTGACTGTAATTCCATTAAGGATATAATAAAACAATTTTGATCAGAAATGGATATTGATGATTCCATCGCTGAACATATACTGTTCATGCAAGTAGTTAAAAATGAAAGCATGTCAGATATTGCAAAGTTTTCTGAAAATTTTTTAAGAGAGCATACCATACGTTTCCGAAAACTCCCAAAGTTATAAATGTTGTGCTTGTGCTGTCTGTCACAAGTTTACCTACCTTCTGAAAGAAGATCCTGGGCCCAAAATGGAATAAAATCTAAATTCAGAAATTCATTTAACAACCCCATTGTTAAAAACCCATGATATTTGGTTGAAAGTTGAAAAATAGGCTATATAAAAGCTTATATTTCTTACTTTTTTAAATAAAAAATATTTTCCATAATTATTCTGAGTTGTTGATTTAAATTGCTTCAATGGTATTTTGTCATGTCTGTATTAATACAGACATGTCAAAATAATTAATGTAAATCTTTAAATAGCATGTAAAATAACAGAGTGTTTTAGATTTTTTTCTCCCTTCCAAATAGCTCAACTCCCCTCCATTTATAAATGTTGGTAATGAGACTCCCCTCCTTGGAAAAATTGAATTTCAAGCCCTGGGTAAGTCTTGTAATCGTTTTAAAAATCAGAAAAATTTTTTTGACGGATTTGCACGTTTCAGACACTGGAGATTCCGAAAAACATATTTTTAGAAAAAAAATTTGCCTGTCCGTATCTGCATGTCTGTAATCGCTCTATCTCCCAAACAAATTGAGATAGAGACTTGAAATTCAGTGTGTACTTAGGGAGTAATAATGGGAAGAAGCCTATTGAATATCAGTAACCTCGATTAACCGGAACTATTTTTTTCGGACTCTTGAAATATTTGTTCTGATAAAAGGTATACAAAAATTTTTGAAATTGTTTATTTGAAGGAGTGAATATAAAAGACAATAAAAAACTATAAATTTTGCATCATGAATGAACTCGATCGGATAATTAGTTGCCAAAATATTTGTAATTCTATTTTTCACACTCTTCGATTTTTCATGACCCTGTATTTCATTCAAATTTCAATTCAAAGATATATTTTAATTGGAAATGAGACGCTTAATCCGACGCAGTAAACTGTTAGTTAATAGGATTATAATTTTTCGAGTTATAAGGATGTTTCTTTTACGCAATTCGGTACTACTCGATTAGGAACAGATGTCATATTCGCCCCATATTGGCCCGATTTTTTTCTGTCGCCAATATCATATAGGCAACAGGTACTTAACTTGCGCCAAAGTGTGGTTATTTTGCTTGATGTGGTAACCCGGATTATGTTGTTTATGCTGTTGATGTTTTCGCCAAATTGGCAACCAAAAAAAATCGCGCCAATATGGGGCGAATATGACATCTGTACCCTCGATTATCCCGCCGACCAAAAAACTATAAGACTAAATGCCAATAATGGCTTATCGTAAATGTCAAGCATTTAATGCCTCTCCATACCTATAAGGGGGCTTACCATAGGGGGGGGGGGGACCTTGTTCTGTCACCAAAAGTGACGCCAAATTGGTTGTATTTCTAATATTTCGCCAAATTCCCACAGACTTTGTAAACCAATAGCGCTTACTTGCTTACAGAAAATCAACAAATTGAGATATTTTAATGCAACAAAAAGTAATATTAGCTTAAGGGGTTATATTAATTATATTTAAGGAAGTCCAAACAAATTAAATTATGAATAAAAGTAACATGGTACAATGCTTAGCAAATATCACATGTTTTATTTTCATATTTTATATTATCTATATCCATGATGGGTAAGTATTACGGTGACCCCCCAACGACTAGTTTTTTTCTCGTCTGAATTTTCAATTTTGCTTTATACTTTTCTTTCCTGTTAATGTTTTTAAACTAAATTTTAACAATTATTTTAGTGTATATTTCTTATGAGTTTAATTGTTTTTTATGTTAAATAAGCATTTCAAATATATAAAAACTTTTTCGATAAAAAATAAAATGTGAATATAAAACTCTTCACAATATATTGATATCATAATAAATAGTAGTAAGAAAATGTGAAGGTCAAGTCATAATAACATTAACAGTTAAAATTTAAAAGAACAATATTAAAATTCATCAACAAAAGACAAAAGCAATGTAATTGCTTAAACAAATTACCAATATAGAAGATAATAAACGAAGAGATTTCGCCATATTTGTAGAATTTGGGTAAAAATTAGATGTACTATTTTATTTATTGATATTGATATTGGTTGGTAGATTGCTGTCACGACAGGTTTGCAGACCGAAAAAGGAAAATTAGTCAAGTGTTCGGAACGGAGGATGAACACTTAATTTGCGATTCAAAATAAAGTACCTTTAAGGGTATCAGTGTGAGTAAAGACAAGTAAACAAATGTTATCTTGGCAAGTTTGCTTCACAGATAAATATATTTATCTGTGATGTTTGTCGGTTATTATCATATTATTACTGTCTGTGGTTTGCAGGTTCGTGAAGTTTTTGTTCAAAAGCTTCTCTCATACCCTGGATTAAGCGGGTTGAAAGATATAGAAAAATAAACAGATAAAAAGCATTACTGGCATCTTACTTAAATAATCTGTCTTAACTATGCTTTCAGATTAAAATAAAATAAAATAAGAGCAAGTTTTGAAATGTAAAAAGTCCAAGGTTCATTGAGTTTTGGGGACAACTAACGCCAAATAGCGCCTTTTGATTCATAATAGATTTCATTTAAAATATCCAAGTGATTGTCTTCGTATAACATTTGAAAGATATCTGATAAATCATGTTTAAGTTTGAAAAAAAGGTCTTTATAAAAATGAGAAAATGACTTCGGAAGCAACCCAATCGTATTTTCATGGGGGAGGGAGGGGGGAATAATCAAGCCATAAAACATGGTGCAAGCTTAAGGTCACGTGACCTATATACAAGGTAATGATTGGCGATTGTGACAAGTTTCCGTCTAAAGACATTGTTAGTGCTGGAAAGAATGGCTGCCTTGTGATTGTGAAGTGCGCTCAAGGTTTAATGACAGTGTTTTGTTGAAGTCGATACTCATATAATTAAAACTGAATATTTTAATATGTCATCGTCTTCAGCGAGACTCACAAGACAAAATGTTAGAAAAACAAGAAAAAAGAACTTCAAACGTACAGTGTTTTCACGATCTGGTAATCCAGGTATGTTATT
This sequence comes from Maratus speciosus, assembly GCA_963932465.1. Taxonomy (NCBI): domain Eukaryota; kingdom Metazoa; phylum Arthropoda; class Arachnida; order Araneae; family Salticidae; genus Maratus; species Maratus speciosus. The sequence continues at coordinate 349,681,118 of OZ010794.1, forward strand.
ATGCTCTAAGGTTTAAAAGCCTACACAATCATATGCATTCATTAGTGATAGGCTTAAGCAGTATTGTTTAACATTGATCTCAGTTGTATTTTTTTACTATTTCTTCATTTTAACGGTTTTTAAATCTGTTATTGTCACTGATTTGTATTATATCAAGTTTTTCCTCTTGACAACATACTGCACATAACCATATGAAAAGATATTTACTCTGTGTTACCCTTGTTTACATTTCATGAGATCGGTAATAAACAATGTTTAGTTGACATTTTCAACAAATGATGTACCCAGATATGTCCAATAAGTACTTTGATTATTCATATATTTAGTAATAATGTATTTCTTTTTTAGTTTTAAATTAATAAATAGTTGTGATATCCTAAAAGTTTCCTTGTTTGAATATTGGGTTGTTAGTGAATTGAACTAAATTGTTTATGTAACGTAAAGTAAAATTATTTTTAATTATTTAAATGGATACGCTTTGTTTAAATATGAATGGATTTTCAAGGAAATAGAATATGCCTGTCAACTACGAACAAATGGGGCCCCCGTTATAAAAATTGAATTTATAAATTTAAAGAATAACTTATTGTGTGGGTAAACTGTTTTTGTCCTAACTTAAATTCATTTCGTTATTATTTAATATTATGTTATGTGGAGCTGATTCATCAAAATATTATCTTTTGTTTTGTTTATTTTTATCAGTTTTCACAAATAACAGTAATATTTAAATTCAAATTTTATGAAATAAAATTTATTTTTAGAAACTATCGGCATTTGTATTTGCTAGATCGATATTTATGTAAAACAAATACCTACCTATGTTAAGAAATTGATTAAAAATATAACTTTTTCTCCCTTCCCAAATGAATATGGAGATTTAAATTCGTTTATCTTCTTTGATTACATAATATACTCGTAACTTCATCGAAAGTGACCAAATTATAAATTGCTTACATTTTAAATCGAAAACTTTTATTATGCATTTTTGCCACACTTTACTTTATGTAATTCTTAATTTGAAAGTTAAATATCTTTAAAATTATGTTTCAGCTCAATATGCAAAATTTTGCATTTTTTTGGAAGTAATTTTGATAGCCTAAATAATATATTTTATTTTTTGAAATTTTATTTAAAGCTTAGTGTACTTTTTGAAAGCTGTTTTTAGATTTTTTTTTTTTTATCTAAAACATTTTAACTTTAATTTTTGAGAAAAGTTATTTGTATTTTAAACATTTTCTATTTAAAATTTTATAAATAATTTTTATTATTTTATTAATAAATTTTCATATCTGCTCTGATTTTTAGTGTAGTATTATCATTATAACATCAAAAACTTTAAAAGTAAGCTGTGGTACAAAATTGATTAAGATTATTATTAAATCTAACAGTGATGATGATTTTAAAAATTATTATAGGGTATTTATTTGTTCTCCATATCTATGGCAACGATTTATCATTAAAAATATAACTTTTTGTAGATATTTTTAATAAATTTCCATAAGTTTTTGTGAAATCTTATATGTTTTTTGGTTTTTATTTTCAGTAACAATTTTAAAAGTAGCTATATAATTTTTAGATATGATAATTATGAATAAACAATCACTTTCAAAGGGTTTGATGAATTGTAAACAAGAAAATACAGTTAAATTACTACTGAATACTGTCAATTATGTTTTTTCTACACAGAAATGAGGAGATTCTATGATTTTTGCAAGCTCTTGTGCATGTGCACTTATGCAGATTTAGGTTTGTTGTTGTTACGGAAAAATTATTTTATATGAGAAATCTTTGTGTGCATCAATTTCATAATGTACACTTTAAACATTTACTACCTTTACCTACAGATAATAATGCAATTGATATCTTTTGTGTGTCCGTGTCCATGTAAATCAACAATAAATGCAACATACATCTTTTTTTTTAATACAAATTGTGTAAATGTATATAAGGAATTCATACCCATTTCATTATGGTTGAAGAACATGTAACATCATTAAATATACTTTAAAAAAAATTTCGTCATAGACATAGAGCATGATTGCATGATACAGTCAATGCTTATTATAACGACCCCTTGCATGCCAAAGAAAAGGGTTGTTTCTGTGGAGGTCTTATAACGAAATTCCATAATACAATACTATTACTAGAATTTTTTGTTTACTTTTGTCCATTAGACAACTTCACATGTTCGGATTGCACTTCAAAACCAACATGACAAAGCAATTTTTAATGGTTTTCTGTGTAACTTCATTCTAGATGCTTCTATGGAAATGTGTAATGCTGAAAGAATATCCACTTTATAAATTATGTCTTTGTCCAGTTCAGAAAGAATTGAGGACTAAAACTGGAAAGTGCTGAAAGTACTAAAAAAATTGAAAATAATTTTTTTAACAAAAAAATGTCTTTAAATGCCAAGCTTAACAAGCAGGAGAATTCTTGAAGTGTCGACCCCAGTAGTAATACAGTAAACTCTGTGTAAGGCAGAATCGATCGGGACCGAGAAAATGTTCTGCCATAGGCAATATTCCGTCTTATGCAAATTACCCCCCCCCCCCCCCCAAAAAAAAAAAAATGCACAAGTCTTATATTTTTTTTATGTTCGTAACCTTTAGAAATTCTTTAAAATTAGATTTTTAATTAAATTAAACATTATATTAAATTTATTGTTTTTAATAATCTTGAAAAACATTATTTGAAAACTGAAATAACTAGTATCGCTTTGAAATTGATTCAATTCTGGAATTTAATGAAAACATTCATTTTAACAAATACAATTACATACCTCATCTTTTATATAGTTGTTTAGACAATCGGAAAATAAACTGTTATCGATGCTTCTTTTTTCTTTTGGTTGACCAAGCATTTTTGAGTAACACATTGTCAGTTGGTTAATATCGGTATAATTTTTTCATTTCTTTTAACGATAAAGAATTTTTCCCGCTATCCAATGCTTCCCAAGTCGTCCTGATATGTTTGAATTCCACCGCTGTCTGATACCGATGATCTTCCTTTTCACAATCACTTCACACAATCATGATATAAATGTATCAAAACGTCCACAGAAATGTTAGCTTCGGTATTGCATGCTGTATTGTCAGCTGATACATATACTGCTTCATTAATCTTTCGCATTTAAATCTTTTATTAGACTTTGTAACTCATTTCCTCCCAACTGATCAACTGATTCTTGCTCATTTTCTGAGGAAGGAATTACAGATCTGGCTTTCCTAAAACAACGAGAAGTCCTTTCCGGCGACATTTCTGAACAAGATTGAGCAATCCATTTTAAAACATTTAAAACACTGACAATTTTGTTTGTTCAGTGGCTGAAGAGCGTTTTCGAACATAAATGAATTAAAAAATGTGTCAGAAAATATCCCCTTTCGATTTGAGAACAGTTTAAGGAAATTCATTACTCATCCATGGAAGCCTTGAAATCATGTTTACTTTTTTTTTTCGGCTATCTCTTTCTCTTTTTTACACAAGAGTTCTAGGTATGAAGATTTTTTTTTTTTTTGCTCTAGCATTCGAAAAACATTCAAAAGTTGTTGCATCAATGTCTTCATTTTTCACAAAAGTTTTTCTCTTTCTGTTGGATAATCCACTTTCAAATTCCACTCTTTTTTCTTCTTTTTATAGTATAATAAATTTGAGTTTTACCACAATTAAACCTTATACAAAGATCTTTTACAGAATATTTTTTTCCTTTTAATTTAATAACTTCGATTTTATCTAGCAGCGACAGCATACTGAGTTTAGATTTTGAAACTGTTTTTTATCATGCACTTACTAATATTGTGTATATGGTGTATATATATATATATAAGTTTTAAAGTTTCGTAGATCAAATACATTTCGTTTTTAAAACTTAATTTTTTCCGCCTTATGCAATTGTGGGTTCGGTGGGACCTTAAAAACCTTTCCGTTTCCGCGTTAGGCAGATTCCAGCTTACACAACGTGAATTAATGTTATTTTCTATGGGTTTGCCGGGACTTGAAAAATTTTCCGCGTTAGACAGAATTCCGGCTTACACAGAGTCCGTCTTAGACAGAATTTACTGTAGTTCAAAACAGAGTACAAAGATATTGTTGGTTGAATGTGCCATTGAAGTGAAGTGGAGAATGCTAAAAGTGCCAGTATTAAGACATGCGGTGGCTTTTGGCCATTACACAAATTGATCATATTGTTATTGTTTACATCAATGGGACATTTTTAAGCAAATTTAAAAATATTAAAAAATAAATAAAATGTTTACAAATAATAATATTGGGTATTTCAACGTTAAACAAAAGGAAGCTAGGTACGTACATTTTAAAGTGTTGACTAAGAGCCAAAAGGAGTGAAATGGAAATTGCTGTAAATACCAGATGTAGAAGTTTTTATTTTTTTCGCTCTCTTGAAAAATCTCCTCTTTTGAACTTTCAGTATTTTCCAGTTTTAGTCCTTAATTCTTCTCAAAAGTAATTTCCTGTAGTTGTGTTTTAAACTTAAGAATTAAGATGCCTTGATCTTGATTGAGAGCAGGGGTCAGAAAAACTATTTTTGTATTGGAGTGAACTACAACTACTTTATCAAAAATTTAGTTAACTATAACTACTTTATCAAAAATGTAGTTAACTATAACTACTACTTATAAAAAGTAGCGACTAGAAACTACTTTTCAAAAGTTGTCACTACTTCGCTGCTTTTACATGTTGTCAAAGACAAAGTGTGAACATTTAATTTACACCTAGCACTAGAGACATGGATTAAATAATACAAAGACCCCTAGTTTCGCATATGCTGGGATATAATTAAATAAGTGCGATATAACTGAAGGTATTGAAAAATTAAGAAAGATAAAATACAAGAAAATGTTTTTGTCTCCAAAATGTTAGTTTATACACACATTACAAATTTATTAGCAAAATTAAGGGAAATACATGATACAATGCATATTTAAAGACAATTATTTAAAAAAAATCTGGAGTGAATTCATTTAACTTTCTGAACATTTTACAGAATTCTGCAAGTTCAAATATATTAATATAACAATAAATAAAACTTAGATGCTAATTTTACAAAGGTGAGACCTAGGGGTCTGAAAACATGAGATATAATGAACTAGGTTTCACTAACTTTATAAGCATTATATATATTAAATTCAGTAATACGGAAATAATAGGACTCCATCTTAAATAGGACGTCATCACCATGGCAACCTAGAATCATTACCTAATGAGATATCATTGAATTAATTAATATAGACCGGGAGCTGGCAGCACAGACAATCACCTCATCGAGTTCACGGATGAAATTCTAGGATTAGTTAAATCTTGATTCGCATATTAAAATGCAATCAGTCTGCCAAGTCATATCTTGATGGAAAACACTTGAAAACCTTATTTTAGCGGCTGACTCGTAGGTTTACCATTGTGTTTTCCTCCTCCCAGTCCTCCATGTTTTCATGCCTTTGGGTGCAGGAAAACACAATGGTAAACCTACAAGGCAATTGCTAAAATCGGGTTTTCAGGTGTTTTCCACCAAGATATGACTTGGCAGACCGATTGCGTTTTAATATACGAATGGAGTTTTAACTAATTCTGGAATTTCAGCCGTGAACCCGGTGAGATGATTATCTGTGCTGCTGCCTCCCGGTGTAATATGATTTATAGTTCAAAATATTCTTTACTATACTGCTATTGTACAAATATACAATTAAAACCTGTAAAATAAATACATTTTGAATGGATGTTCCACTGGATCACGTGTTCTCCAGACTTGTATAAAACCAAAAACTTTCTGCGCACACAAATATTGGGTCAAAAACTTTCTGCAAATTAATTTAATGTTTAATAAAATAACGTATTATATTATTTTGATGATTTGAATTAAAAACAGTAGTTTTAAAATAATTACCATTTAAATTAAAAATTAATTGATATTAATTAAAGAATAATTATTTTGGTTAAAAAAATAATAAAGCTAAAAAAACATAAGAGAGGGTGAATTCTTATCAATTATTTTGTCAGTGCATTTAGAAACAGCCCAATCCTTAATATTGTGACTTCTTCACACAAAATGCCAGTCACTCTGTTAACCAGGGGTGATTCTGAGTAAGAAAAAAATAAAAAAAAATCCTGAAATTCACAGCAAATTTTCTGAAAAGTTACAGCAGAGGGGGTGGTGGTGGGAGGGGGGGGGGTGAATCCACTTCCGGCACTAACTAGTATGCGTTTTTTCCACGGCCATTTGACAAAATTCGCGATCTTTGCGTTTTTTCGCTACCTTTTGACGAAATTTGCAGTGTTTTCGCGATTTTTTGATGAAATACGTGGATTTTTCGCAATCTTTTGGCGAAATTTGAATTTTTTTCGCGATCTTCTGGTGAAATTTTCGTTTTTTTCACGATCTTTCATAAAATGTGTGGGTTTTTTCGCGATCTTTTGACGAAGTTTCCGGTTTTTCGTGATCTTTTGACGAAATTAGCAGTCTTTTCGCGATCTTTTGATGAAATTTGTGGGGTTTTCCGTGATCTTTTGACGAATTTTTTTTTTTTTGCGATTTTTGGACGAAATTTGCGTTTTTTCCGTGCTTCTTTGACGAAATTTGTTATTTTCTCGATCTTTTGACAAAATTCGGGCTCTTTCTGCTATGCTTTTATAAAATTCGTTTTTTTACTGTGTTCCTTTAGTGAAATTTGCTTTTTTTTTTTTTTTTGCGATTCTTTGACGAAACTACCTTTTTTTTTTTTTTCAACGATTCTTTGGAGAAATTTGCATTTTCCCGTGGTCCTTTGATGAAATTCGTGTTTTTTCCGCGATGCTTCGAGAAAATGGGTGATTTTTTCTGCAAAAGATTGACGAAATTGGTCTCTTTTCGGCGATCATTTGTTGAAGTTCGCAATATTTTTCAGTGATATTTTTTTTATGTTTGAATTTTCGGACTGATGGCTGATTTTTTTTTTTAATTTTTGGAACGGAATGCTTTAAATTTTCAGAACAGAATTAGGGATTGACCGAAGCAGCAATTTTGCCGAATACCGAATACCGAAGCTTCGGTCGAAGTGTACACCGAATATTCGGTATTCGGCAACCGAATACTTGAAAATTTTTAATACACATTTTTGCATATACTAGCTTTTTTGATAAACTTTAATTGAAATGAAATTCTCAATAATTTAATACAGTTACATTTTTATTCTTAAATCTAATTAACAAATAATTTAATGACTTCTTTCCACTCACAAATTTACTAACCCATCACTTATTTTTTATTATTTTATCAGTAGTCAATACCCAAAAATAACCTATGAAAGTATTGAAACTATGCAGGCTGTTATTAAGGATATTGATTGCCAAAAAAACAAAAGTTCATTCAAATAAAAAGAAACAATGTTGTTATTAAGCTGATTTACTGATTGTCTAATTATAAACATATTGAATAGGAATGTTCTCAAAATACAAAAGGTATCATATCAATTTGTACATTTTAACAATTTTCTATCAAATTATTGATAGATATTTATATTTTGATTAATATTTTAACGCTGTGGTGATGAAGATTACAAATTTAAGCGATTTTGATATAACGGTTATAAAAGCTATAGGATAAGCATTGGGGTATACTTATTGGATGTGTGTATTTTCTTTAATAACCTTAGATATACAGATATGAACTCTAATATACTTATTTGATGTGTATATTAAAGAAAATACATATTAAATAAATTTAAATTAAAAAAAAAACTAATATAGAAGTAATTAAAATTAAATGATAAGGGAAAGATATGCATTTTCCTTACTTTTTTTTTTTTTTTTTTTTTCTTCTAGTTGGCAGTTGTTTTGATTTCACCCCTATGTAGACTATTTTAGGAAGGAAAAAGTTTTTTTTAAATAAAAAATGGCCTCTGACTTGTTTTTTGTACTGCAAGCTGAATTCTGAACTCATGCACATAATATTAAAACTCATTGTTTAGCCTATTCTACTGCTAAGTAGAAGAGAATTCTTCTAATTCTAAAAAAATACTTATCTGCAATTATTTGGCCGAATACTTAAAAGTATTCGGCCGGAGCCGAATATTCGGTTTACATGCCGAACCACCGAATACCGAATCAACTATTCGGTATTCGGTCAATCCCTAAACAGAATCCTCCCTGGCAATTAATAAATAAATCGTACATAAAATTGGGGAACATTTTAATTTTTTTGATATTTTAAAAAAAAAAAAGTTACAAGAACAAAAATTACATTTTTTTTTTTTTTTTTTTTTTAATTTTCCGCAAAGTTCTGAATTTTGCGGAAAATTTTCCACGCACGGCATGCACGCATGCGTCTATATTATACAACTCTGGTGTTCTCCTGTGATTAAAATTATTTTTCAGGATTATGATTTTTTACAATGAAATATGAAAATACCCAGCTTTTGGGTATTTACCTAAGGCCTGGGTAAATACCAGGGTTGCTGGCTTTTAGCCAGGCCAAAAAAAGCTAGCCGGCTTTTTTTGGTTTTAGCCGCTTAAAAAAAGCCGCCTTTTATTTTTCAAAAAAGTGGTTTATAGATAATTCATATAAAATTTGGATTAAATTATTTTTAATACATTTATAAATATTTTCTACTAAAAAAATACAAGCTTCTATTAAATTTTATCAAATAAACTGCTAGAATGCAACTGTGAAGGCATTATGTCAGAAAAAAAAAAAAATACAGTAGAAGATCTTTATAACTATATAATGCACAACTTTTCAGATGTAAACAATAATTTTTGCAGTTAAAAAGCACCTGCATTTTCTCATTGTAAAATATTGCTATTCTCTAGAGGACTACATTTGATATATTATTTCAACTTTATCTCCTAATTTAAGATCATTTTACTGAAAAAATGCTATTATTGCAATAAACATTTTTGAAAATGTCTTGGATGGTTGTGTCAATTATATTTGAGTCATGTTTATAAAGTAAATTTAACAATGTCTAACGTATATTATTCAAAAATTTATAATTTGGATAACTCTTGATAATAAGGAAGTAGTATTAAAGGTATTCTAATGTATTTTGATATGTTTCAGACTAGGGATGCACTGAATATTCGGTATCTATTCGGTATTCGGCCATGTTACCGAATATTCGGTTTGGCCGAATATCAAACTATTCGGTTTGGCCGAATAGAAAACTATTCAGCCTGCCGAATATTCGGTTTGGCCGAATATCAAAATATTCGGCCAACCGAATACTTTAAAAAAACTTTTAAAACCTTATACCACTTATACGTTTAACAGTCAACTTATAAAGATATTCAGAATAATTAGAAACAGAATCATATATTTAAATAAAAGAGAATGTTTCAACATTATTTATTTGCTGTTTGTTAAGCATTATTTAAGAAAATTAACCAATCACGAGGATTTTCATAGTATTTAATTATGTACAAATTCAAGTTCCTGAACATTGTCCAGTAAATAATCTGACTTTTGCTAAGATTCGAAGAACAACGTTTACAATCTTTGAAAATGATCGCCCACTCCAGACTTTGGTCTAGGATGCATTTAAAAACTTCCTTGCTTAATCAAAGGGAGTAAAATAGTTCTTGCTTAGTTATCACCATATAAAATTTGAATAGATTGTATTATTTATTTACTTTTACTTTAGTCTCTTCCTGACAAACAAATAATATAGGATCCTGTGCAATTTTTCTTCCAATTTTTTCACAATTTCTCTTTGATTTTAAAATGTTTGTTTTAGAATTTAAGAAAATTTTATTCATTTGTTTTAATTCATAGAAGAAGCCATGAAATTTAAAATTTTATTAATTAAAAAAGTTTTATAACTATCCTCTAATTCAAAGCAGATTTTTTTCAGCATAAAGTTTACTTGAAAAAAGCTCTTGATTATCAAAATGGAAGTTTCTGTTTTAAATATTATGTAAAACTGTTTAAAATTTAACGTTTTAATGCCTTTAAACTTTGAAATATAAAATTATTCGACAAACCGAATATTCGGTATTCGGCCTAGCAGTTACTATGCGGCTAGCCGAATATTCGGTATTCGACATTCGGCCAAAATCACTATTCGCTGCATCCCTATTTCAGACACATTTGGCCATGTTTATAAAGTATAAGGTGAATTTAATGATGTGATCCATATAACGCAAAATTCTATATAACGCACAACCTTGCGTTTTTAGGTTTGTGTTATAAAGATCTTCAGTTGTATATAAATATTCAGAAGAGTACATTAAATTAGACTTTAAAGTATTGGTTTGGAATTCTTTATTATAGCTCTACACATACCACACATTACAAAGATTATATGAAAGAATAAGAAAATGTCACACATCAAAATAGAAACATTCTTACATACTGATATTTACTTTTAAAATTGATTAAAACTAAATAGCATATATGTATTTTAATAACTGAAATTATCTTGAGAACACCCAGAAATAAGCAATTGATATTCTAACTTATAAAAATGATATACGTAAAAAGTTTTTCTGTAAATTAATTTGTCTTTTAAACAATGGTATAAATTCAATATTTTAACAGTATTTTAGACACAACAACAAAAAAAAATTCACCAGTTATTCATAATGCATACTATAGTTTTATACATAAATGTAAGTTAATTTGATTTGACATAAATCAATCAGGCCTGTGCGAAAGGGGGGAAGTAGTCTCAGGCAAGGAGATTGAAGGGGGCACAAAATTTATACTACCAACGCCAACATCTTTTTTTGATCGTTACAAGAAATTATATACTGCTTTCAAATCTAAAGGGGGCTGCTTGCAGGTAACTTGAGAAGAGCCTTAAGCTCCTGTCCCCGCAGGCGAAGACACTCGAGAGAGAGCTAATGCTTATCTTATGGGGAGGTTATTTTCTATTATCTCGTTTTCATTTCAATATTTTTATTTTTTGCATTGGATAGCTGAGGTCCATCTCTACATCGCTCCTTTTTTGGTTTCAGATATTTTTTAGAATGACAGTTTCATTTTCAGAACCTGTTTCGAAAGTGAAAGTAACTTTTTAAAAAATATCTGCAACCAAAATCGAAAAACTAAAAAAAAGAGCGATGTACAGATGGACCTCAGCTATCCAATGCATAAAAATTATTTTAAAATGTCAAAATGCAAACGAGATATTAGAAAATAACCTCCCCATAGGGTTATCATTAGTTCGCGAGTATCTTTGCCTGCAGGGACAGAAGCCTTACACTTGAGTTAATGTTAAACCAATGGGAAGGTTCTTTTCTAATATCTCATTTGCATTTACACATTTTTAAATATTTTTTGTTGGTGGATGGCTGAGGTCGATGGTCTACATTCGCCCGCTGCAGAATGTAAATATGAAATAAGCTAAATTAAAAATTTTTTGACAGAATTCGCCATTTAAGACAATTTTTGAACATAGTCAGAAGCAATAAAAAAAAAAAAAAATTAAGAAATATTAAGTATTCAAAAATATTGTGTTTACTCACGTAATAGTCGCACTTTTTTTGCCAATTTTTCATTGTGAAAGTCTAGGTGCAACTATTATGCGGGGAAATCTACTACATAATATTGTACACTCTAATGCTAAAACATTACTGGTGTTTACCACCTTATAATAAAATTAGTAACTTACCAAATGTTTCCAGATTATGTGCTGTTTATTAAATACCATTTTTCTTTTTATGTAATATTTTTGTAGACATAAAATTTACAAATAATCTATGGAAAATTTTGACAAAAAATTCTCATAATAAATCACTTTCACTGAAGGTATCAGTTTTGTAATGTAAATCGGTGTCTGAAGAATCTCCGTCATTTCATAAAATAACATCTTCGCTGCCGTGCAAAGCATTGGTCTTCTTAAAACTTTTTTGAAATTATATCACTTGTTATTAAAGTCCAGCTTTGTAATGTTGAACTACACATTAGTTCCAGGGATGGATGCCTTACTTTTCCACTGGGGGGTTTTCTTTGTTCCCGTTGACCATCCAATCTTCATATACTCGTCTTATATTTTCTTTAAACGGTTCCTTAACCGATACGTCCAACGGTTGCAGAATCTATGTGAGTCCTCCAGGAATTATCGCAAGATCTGTTTTGCCTTCTGAAAGTTCCTTCTTCACATCATCAACAAGATGTCCTCGGAATCTATTGAGTGCCAGCATGGCTGGTTTTTTGAGCAATGCTCCAGACCTTTTTCTCCAAACATTGCAAACCCAATCTTTCATCATTTTTTCATCCATTCAATTTATGCGAAAGAAAATATTTTTTTTCTGCTTCGAAACAGGGGCGTGACTATTACACGAGTAAACATGGTAGATTTCTACCAACATTTAACAAAATTGAGAATTGGAAAAAAAAAAAAAAAAAAAAAAAAAAAAAAAATCCACCACAGGTTTTTTGATCCCTTTTGGATTAGAGATTGACCGAAGCAGCAATTTTGCCGAATACCGAAGCTTCGGTATTTGGCAACCAAATACTTGAAACTTTTTAATATGTATTTTTGCATACATTAGTTTTCTAATAAGATTTAATTGAAATTTAATTCAGTTACATTTTTATTATTAAATCTAACACACACACAAATGACTTCTTTCCACTCACAAATTCATTAACCCATCACTTATTTTTTATTATTTTATCACTAGTCAACACCCAAAAATATCCTATGAAAGTATTAAACTATACAGGTATAATTAAAAATAAGGATTATCAGAAAAACAAAAGTTCATTCAAATAAACAGAAACAATGTTGTCATTAAGCTGATTTACTGATTGTCTAAGTCTAATTATAAACATATTGAATAGGAATGTTCTCAAAATACAAAAAGGCATCATATCAATTTGTACATTTAACTATTTTCTATGAAATTATTGATAGGATATTTATATTTTGATTCATATTTTAACATTGTCGTGATGAAGATAAGAAATTTGAGCGATTTTGATATAATGGTTTTAAAACCTGTAGGATAGGCATAGGGGTATACTTATTTGATGTGTGTATTTTCTTCAATATACTCTTAAGAAATATACAGAAATGAACTCTGATATACTTATTTGATGTGTATATTAAAGAAAATACATATTAAATAAATTTAAATAAAAAAAAAAATCTAATGTAGAAGTAAATAAAATTAGATAATAAGGGAAAGATGCACATCTTCTTTATTTTTTTTTTTCTCTGTTGTAGACAGTTCTTTTGATTTCACACCTATGTACACTATTTTAGGAAGGAAAAAGTTTTTTTTTTAAATTAAAAATGGCCTGTGACTTGTTTTTTGTAGTGCAGCTGAACTCTGAACTCAATTTATTGAAACTCATTGTTTAGCCTATTCTACGCCTAAGTAAAAGAGAATTCTTCTACTTTTAAAAAAATACTTATCTGCAATTAATAGGCCGAATACTTAAAAGTATTCGGCCGAAGCCGAATATTCGGTTTACATGCCGAATACCGAATCAACTATTCGGTGTTCGGTCAATCCCTATTTTGGATAAATTGAAAGCACATGAATGTAAAAAGAAAATTAAAGAAAAAGAATTAACAATTCTTTGCCACGGTAGGGGTTGAGGATGGCAAGACAATTTTTTATCTTTCATTTTTAACAATCAGAAATGAAGAAAGTTTCATTTAAAATTAATTTTCCAAATCCAGAGAGAGGCGTTGGCCCTTCCTTGGCCCCTCCCCAGCCGACGTCCCTAAAGGGGATTTTTCTTTTTGAAGTAACTTTATTCTAAGTGTATTTTGGCTGTCTGTCATCAACCAGAATTCTTTCAGGAATATAAGAAAAAAATGCGTGGAATGGGGAAAAAAAAAAATAATTGGTAATATCAACTCGCGCAAATTTCTTCCCCCAAACAACGATAAGCAGCCAAATCTGGCGATCTAAGAATATACTCCTGCAGTAAACAAATAATATAAATTAAATCCGAAAAAGGATTTTCTGCATGTCAAAAACATCGCTATATCTACCAGTATGGAAATCCTACAACGCCAAAGTCAGTAAAAAGGCTCGCTCAGTATCATACCCTACCCATTGACAACTAAGGTCTTCGCGGGCCATAATTTTCAGTCCCTGTTTTGACCCGGTATGAATGAAAAGCATTGTTTCTGCATAGCCTGGTCTGTTCAAAGATCAGTAAAATTTGACTTGCCCCCAAATTTTTTTTTAAAAAATGCATACATTTTAAAATCGCCATTATTATAGAATTAAACATTAAAATTTATTCTTTCTAAAGAATAAGTAGATTTCTAGGCTTATTAAAATATAGTTAAATTAAAATATAATAAAACGTGGAAAAAGATCTTGCATATGACAGAATCCTGTCTTAAACTGAAAAATGTGTTGATCCATGCAAAATGAATGCATGTAATAAATAATATGTGAGAAAAGAATATACAGTAGACTCCCTCAAATCCGCTCAGCTTAGGGCCAGAGGTTGTGCAGATTTCTGGTCATTGATTTGTTTACATTTTTGAAACATTAATTTGATTGGTAGTTAAGCAAGGGAAATTATAATGAATGCTTACAATAAAGTGAAACATTAAAATAAGTAAAATATTAAAATAATTTATTAGTTTAAAAGTAACTAATTATTAAAATACTAGGGTAAAAAAAAAAAAAAAATTAAATTATTACTGATGAAATCGATTTAATTCGATTCCAAAAGTCCTATGCTGCCATCTAGTGACGATTGATACGTCATTATTTGTTCTTAGCACTACGTAGACGGTTTTACATATGGAGAACAGCAAGACTTAATGATGTTTACAAAGTAAACATCCCAGAAATAAATTAAATAAAGAGTATTTAAAGTTAAAGACTGCCGAAAAAAAGGTAAGTAAGTTACATATTTAAATAAATAATGATGAATAAAAGTAAACTATTAATGTAACTGTAGTTAAATATAATATATATAGGGTCATTCCATGTCAAATCAACCAAAAACATGCGATTTTCAAGTTGACCCAAATTGATTTTTCTGAAAATTTATACAGGGGTAGTATTTGAGCATATCAGTAAAAATCCAAGTTTTTGGATTTTTAAGAGAATTACTTTTTGATTGTCAGCCATTACAAAAAATCAAAAATCGTCAAATTTAGATGGTTGGAATACTTTTCAAATGCATGTAACAACTATTCTAATTGCACTACATACATAAAATTGACTTCATTTTAAAGATCTTGAAAAAAGGTTTACGATGATATATTACATGATACAAAAGTACAATTTTAAATGTTGAAGGTCATTCAAATTGACCTTTGAGCTTGAATATTTCCCAAACATATAATTTAAAAAATCTGAAAAAAAAAATATTTTGTTACACACTGTTATGTTGCTTATTTGTGCCAAGTTTCATATGTGGGAAACTAGGGGATCAGATATTATTTAAATTTCAATGTTTCAAATATTATAGATTTTAACATCTCAGCTTGACTTCAGACCTTGAATATTTCAAAACTCATACTTTAAAAATCCAAAAAAAAAAAAATAACATCCTTTGTTTACTTGTAAACAGTAATGGTGGCTTCCACAACCATGTGTTTTCTTATTGATGGCCATGTTTATGACTAAAAATGCAAGAATAGTTTAATGTTTTTAGGTTTTAAATGTTTTAATTCCTTAAGTATTCTAAAGCTTTCAAAATTTTCTTCATCTAAACATTGAATATCAGTGATGCCGCTGCACTTGAAAAAACCTGGGTCCCCAGGACCCAGGATTTCCAAAAATCTGGGTCCCTTTTTCACAAAAGCGGGTCCCCATCAATAATTTATATTTTAAAGGAATAAATGAAATTTCTTTATTTGGAAAAGATAAATGAAATGCATTAATTATATTGTTTTAATAATAATTAAATAATGAATTAAAACCAGTATTATTTGCACTCAAATAAGATATTTAAAAAATATATTAAGAGAAATTTTCTTTACTTTTTTAAAAGTAAAAATGCAAGATACAATTTAATTATAAAATAATGTTTATTTGAGAGTAGAAGATACCAAGTTCCACTAACAAGTATCACTAAAGTTCGCATTTCTTTTAAAAATGGGCAAAACAGGTTTATTTGAAAAAGATATTTTTGCTAAAAAAAAGAATACTTATGTTAAGTAAAAGTGTACTTTTTATTGAATGAATGGGTGCTTTCGTTATACTTCCCATTGAATTATTTGTCAGCATAGATCTGTGTTGGAATCAGACATTTTCCTTGGAAGGGAAATTTACATCTAAATCATTAATAAGCATCAAATCCTAAATGTTCTGAAGGCGGGAGAGATTTCAATGCAGTAAGAACGGGGGGGGGGGGGGGGTTCACCGGTCCACCTACTGAATACATTATCAAAGTACACTGAAATCATGCTGTATTTTTAAGAATCTCATAAAAAAATTAAATCCCATTTTAGGAATTTTCTACCTATAAGTTTAGTTTGCACATCTTTTTTGGTGCTTTGACTAAATTTATGTTTTTTTCGCATTACTTTGACAAAATTCGCGTTTTTTCCGTGATCCTTTTGCCGAAATTCGCTATTTTTTCGCGAGCATGTCACGAAAATCGTGTTTTTTCCGCGATACTTTGACAAAATTCGGCTTTATTCCGCGATTTTTAGATGAAATTCGCTAATTTTTCGCGATCTTTTGACGAAATACACTATTTTGTCTCAGGCCTTTTACGAATATAGCGTTTTTTCCGCGATATTTTGATGAAATTTGTGCTATTTTTCGCGATCCTTTGACTAAAATCGGCTTTTTTCGCGATCCTTTGACAAAATTCGGCTTTTTTCTGCGATTTTTTGACGAAATTTGCTATTTTTTCGCGATCTTTTAACGAAATACGCTAATTTGTCGCGGCCCATTTATGAAAATTGTTGTTTTTGCGCGATATTTTGGTGAGATTTGCACTTTTTTCGCGATTCTCTGATGAAAATCGGCTTTTTTTCCGCGATTTTTTTGACGAAATTACACGTCCCATGGGATGCGTAAGATTTTTTTTTTTGCGTCCCGTCTCCGATTTTTCGCGTAATTTATGCGTTATAGCGCGTCCGCGGCATCCCTGAATATATAATGGCAAAACTGTTTCTGTTAGTCTGTTGTAATCCTTTCCAGCTGCCAAGACATTGTATCAGTTCAACCATGGATGGTTGAACTAAAGCCTCATACAATTCATCCTAAAGCAGAGATATGTGTTGACTGTTGCAAACAATTGGTAAAGCTGAAGGATGATGCTCCTAAGGAAAAACCTGGATCCATTCCTACAGAGGCTGAGGCTACAACTTTAACATATGGAACTGAAAGTGAGGAAGATGTGAATGAGGAAAGGAAAGTTGAGGAAAGTAAAGATGAATCAACGTATGAAAGAAAATTTGCACTTGAAGTCTTCGAAGCATCGGGGAATCACCAGTCAAATATTGCCGATGTTCAGAATCTAATTATTGCAAAAATAAATATCAGAACGTTGATGATGCAATTCGTAAGAATTTAATATTTATGAAAATCAAAATGATCCTGATAACTGTAATCATGAGAAAGCCGTTTTGTCAGAAGCAGTGACAGTTCCTGGCACTCAGCAGTTCCATTCATTTGTGCCAGTTAAAAAAGGTGTTGTCCAAGTGAAGTATTTTAATATTTAGTGGGGACTTGTGTAATTCCTGCAGGTGTGTTTTTGCCATTAGAAGAAATACAAGGATTCGTGACCTGGTGGTTGGGCTGTGTTCTTAATGTGAATACATTTTCTGATGAAATACAGATCAGTTTTCTACACCCACATGGTCCATCACCATCGTTTGTTTATCCATCGCACTCTGACATTTTGTGGGTGTCCCGGCACTCAGCTTTAACAAAAGTTGACCCAAGTACAGCAATTGGTAGGACATATAAAATTACAGAAGCAGAAAGCAACCTAGCAAATCAAACATTGTCAAAAAGAAAAAGTAATTTTTAAGTCATGTTTGACTTAAAGAATAATCTGTATGGTTTTTATGTAATCTGCTCAGTTGTACATTAGATTAAATGGTTCTTTCATTCTATTAAAGTTACATTATCATGGGATTATGACACATTCGGACACAAACACCTGGCTTTTAAATTCTGTAATTTTATTTTTGGCCACACATGAAACTTGGCACAAATAAGAAACATAACAGTGTGTACAATATATATATATTTTAGATTTTTAAAGTGAAATGTTTTTGATATATTCAAGGCCAAAGGTCCACTTGAATGACCTTTAACATTTAAAATTGTACTTTTGTATCATGTAATATGGCATCTTAAAGCTCATGTTACAAGCTTTCAAATGATACCAAATTAAAGTTTCTAATTTCATTGGTGGTTCCAGACTTATGGCCAGTCAAATATGAGAAGAGGGAGTGAAACATTAAAATTTCCCCCTGATATCTCAAGCATTACACAACAGGTGGGGTGTTAAAATTTGATATTAATATATCACTTGGTAAATGGGAATCCACCTGCAAAATATTGTAAAAATCCATGAGCACTCAGTCATGAGGTGTGTGAGTTGACCAGGAATGACCCTATAAAGTAAACAAAAGACCGGTGTTTCAAACTAGTGATGACATACAGGGATGCAAGTTAGTCACTTTTCTCACTTTTAGTCACTTTTTTTTTTAAAAAAGTCACTTTTAGCCACTTTTTTTTTGACTAAAAGTGAGCAAGCAAGCTGCAGAAACTTGTTTGCCCACTTTTAGTAAAAAAGCGTGACTAAAATCGACATTTTTATCTTTCAGATTTGTCGATATCCTCGGCATCAGTAATTGATATTCTTGCACAAAAAGCCATGTGTAAATACAGTCGAACACGATTAATACGAGACCGGCTAATATGAGGACACAGTTAAAACAAGCAATTTGGACATTAAGAAAAGTTTGTTATTTAAACTGTACTATGATTTTCTTGCTTATTATGAATTACAAAATTAGGATCACAGCTAATATGAGCAAAACATCGTTTAGTTGCATTTTAGTTTCATCAAATTAGGGTAGAAATAATAAAGGAATCCCATCACATGAGTGCAAGATCCATAGCATCCACACTCTTCATTGAATTTCAGTTCCAGTCACAATTCTACTTTTTTTGTATGAGATATGCCAAATGTTCTAAAATTTTTGCCCTCACCTTTAACCCCTTAGGTGGGGAATTTCTAAAATTGCTGAAATACATGTTTAATTATTTTTTTTAGTAAATTTTTTTTCTGGAATTTCATGCTCCTACCTAAAACAGCTTCTAAGATATGGCCAAATGTTCTAAAATATTTTACCCTTCTTTAACCTCCATAGTGGGGGATTTCAAAAATCTCTAAAATATTTGTCTAAATATGTTTTCGTGCAGTTATTTTCTGGATATTTACGCTGCTACTTAAAACGTCTGCTGAGATATGGCCAAATATTCTAAAAGTTTTGATACTTTTCTTATACTGCTTTGTATGTTTAGAAATAAATTTGTCTATAATTTTTTTTAAAAATTTCGCGAACAATAATTTTAAAATAGCGTTTCGGTTCATACATTTTTCCATTTCAAAACCTGGAATTTTTTATATAGATATGCTAGTTTATATCAAAAGTAATGTAAATTTAATATTATTTAGTAATAAATCAGCTATAATAGCCAAAAGAGAATGATTAACAAACATTTTAGTAAAAAAAACAAAACATTGTGATAGTCGCTGATTTCGGCGCCATCTTGAATTTTGTTCCTGCAACTTAATTGTAAATTTCATTGTTTACATCTGGAAAAATATGTGGATTTTAGGGTCGCGGATTTAAGGGAGTCTACTGTATAATACATTTACATCTGCTAAGAAGGGAACTTGTCTATAACACTTTTTTTTTTTTTTTTCCCTATGTGATTCCATCTTAGACGATTTTACTGTATAGCATTTTTCAGATTTTCAAGTCTCCAGTACATAGAATATGGATTAACAGTATTAATGCTAACTGAAACGTTTACATACAACAAATAAAGATTGATTAAAAAAATAAATATTGCAGCCTACAACACTTCTATAAAAATGAAGATTATAAACATGAAAAAAAAAAGCTAAGATAGGTATTTTTGGTCAGAACTCCTTGTATGAGACAAATTTTGGTACTTTTCGGTTAGCCGGGCACCAGTGTTATATATACATATTTATATACATACATATATGTAAATATACATATATATACATATTCACATATTGTATATATATATATACATACATACATATATAATATATATATGTAAATATATATGTATTGTATATATATAAATATGTATATATAATACTGGCTCCCGGCTAACCGAAAAGTACCCAAATTTTTAACCAAATTGATGTAAAAATCAATGTTTTCTAGAAATTCACCTGGGCCAAAATTTTAACTTTTTTCTGGGGCAGTAAGGTCTGTGGTCGAAATTTTAGCTGTTATACCAGATTGGGCCAATAATTTTTTTCTATGGACTGGTCTTGTGCTGAACTTTCAACTTTTGTTCCTGGCTCAGGCCAAACTTTAAATTTTTATACCGGGCCAGGACGAATTTTTTTCTATGTGTTAGGCCAGGCCCAGGCCTGGAAATTTTGGCCTGTGCAGACCTCTAGTCGACACTACTTTAGTGAACGTTAATAACACACATTGATTTTATGGCTGTCTATGTTTTGTTTACAAAGAAGTTAAAATATGGACAGATAAATATATGTACTGAAATTAAACATTTTTCAACTATTTTGGTGGAAAAAGTTAATAAAAAGATTAGTACAGTTGTATTCTCTGTGGATACCTCTTATTTTAGTGCAAAATAATGAAAAGTTATTTTGGACCTTAATGTAAATTTAATTGCTAAGTTAAACCTGACAAATGTGATTGTATCTCTCCAAGTTCAATTCTTAAAGCTTAGAACCAACACCTTTTTTTTCATACTAAATAAATGAGGTTCACCTTAGGCCCATCAAAAACTTTACTTTTCATCTTGGTATGTTTCATTTCTTTTTTTTTAAATTAAATCATTTAAGCATGATATGAGATTTTTCTGAAACTTCACAAGCAATTTGGAATAGGAAACACAAGATTTATCATTATATGTCAGGTATTTACTTATACACCAGCAATAGTGGCTCAGCTGCCAATCTTTATACTTTGTTTTCCAACTCAAAGAAACATATTTTGAACCAGGGGGGAAAAAATCTAGATTTTTTTTTTATGTTTTAACAGATTATTTGAATGAAATATCAACTGATTTAGTTACTGAACTTGACTTTAATGTAATAGGTTTACTGTATATAATAGTCTTTCACTGTGGATGATATGATTGTTTTTTAGTTTCAGTTGCATGTTTTGAAACTTTAAACTGTACCAAATTAGGAATTTGTTATATTGTAAAACTCTGTGAATGTTGCAGAAAGTTTTTTTTATGTTTTGAATTTTAGGAAATTACCTAATAAAATGAAGTATATGATTTAAAAATTTATTATGGGTAATTTATGTAACATTGATTGCTAATGATATATAAGAAATTAGAAAGAAGTAAGTGTTCAGTTTACTGAAAATTAGATGAAATGAACAGATTAAGGACATATTCCAATCCAAACTGCTTATTTTCTGATTTATTTCTAAATTCATTTTTACTCTCAAACGCATCAAACTGGCAAATTCTCTTATTTAGAAACTACATAATGTGCAGTACTTGTCGATTTTTTGATAAATGCAGAAAATATTGCAAAAAATACTGTCAAAGTTGGCATTTTGAACCGAATTTTCCGAAGCGGGAGATCTGAGAATGAAAAAAAAATGGTCATACTGAGAAAATAATTGTTTAAAAATCAAATTCTAATGAATTGAGCGAAAAATGAAATCACACGGCCTCTTATACATCTCTTCAAAAATCACCTCAGCAAGTTTCATGTTTTTACTTTTAAAAATGAGTCTGAAAATGTCTCAGAAAATTTCGAGCTGTTGAGGGTGGAAAAATGTTTTTTCGAATACACCCTTAACCCGTTAATAGTCGCGCGTTGGTCTTTTCCCCGCCCGAAATTGGTTAACTTCCTGTAACTCATTTCCCGTTAAAGATACGATAGCGAAATTCCGTGTAGCTGACCTTGAGTGTTCACACTCTTGTGTAGTAAAATTGCAAGTCATTCCTGCTATTTCTTAGCATTTTATCGCATTTTTAAGTTTCAATCGGTCTAAATGACTGCGTTGCGACCACTTGCGTTAGTTGAATTTTTCCCCCTCGTGTTCATCCTTTCCCATTTCCGCGAAATCTGTGGGGGAAAGTTTCTTCGAAGTACAGACTCTCTGCCTGTTGTTATTTCGTCTCTTTCTTTCTTTTTTCTTTCTTTACTCTTTCTTTCTTACTATTTTACCCGTTCATAGAGTACTTTTTTTACTTTTAGAATGTGACTTAAAATTGTTTTATTATATTAGTTGTGAAGTCAGTTCGCACAAAAAACTGATGGATAGTCACTTACATTTTTTTTTCATTGTCAAATATTGCGCGAATAAATTCTCAAATTGATTATCGTTTTAATATGGAAATAAAAGGGAAATTCATCATCATTATTTGTAAGAACTTGCATTCCATTTATTACCGGAACATATAAATGAAAAAAAAAAACAGGCAATAACACTGCCAAACCATTAAAAAAAAGAGAAGAGAATTTTGTAGGAATCAGTAAAAAAATTGCTGTATCTCCAAAATCTGAAAAGTATCGTTTTTGTACAATAAAACAAATTCGAAAGATAAAACAATTTTCTCAGAAATGTAGTATGTATATCTGCGAAGAACATCCATATAATTTATTTGTACAATAAGAAAAATAATGAGAATTTTATAATGTAGGTTAGAAATTATGCAAATAAGAATATCTTTTGGATAATTCAGTGAATGTTTATACTATGATTTTAAAAAATATTTTAAGTATTTTTCTAAAATTTATCTATTGTTAAATTTTCATAGTGTAAGTAAAAACACATTTTTTTAACAATGCCGCAGAAAATGTATTTTTTTATTATTATTATTGAAATCCAATAGAGGCTTGGGGACGATATCTAACAAATTTAAATTTGTTGGCCTTCATCAATTGTTCAAACTATGTTTCAGAATAATGTTTTCCAAAATATGAGAGAAAATTCATTTCAATTAAATTATTGCTGCATATTTATAATTCCGGAGAAAATTTTCTTATTGTTTTTATTATTTTAATGAATGTTTTTATAAAACAATAAATTATATCATTAATACCTTATTATGAAATGTACAATTGAATATTTATTTTAATTAAACAGTTGCTCTAAAATACATCCCTATTAAAATGAACCTTTCAATGATTCTATTAATTAAAATAATTTATCC
Organism: Maratus speciosus; assembly: GCA_963932465.1. Classification (NCBI taxonomy): domain Eukaryota; kingdom Metazoa; phylum Arthropoda; class Arachnida; order Araneae; family Salticidae; genus Maratus; species Maratus speciosus. Next base: position 349,704,425 of record OZ010794.1, read on the forward strand.
ATCTTAGGATTTAAATCTACAATGCAAATGTATTTAAATTAAATATATAATTTCAATAACTTATTTATTATTTGCTTTATATAAGCGAAGTTCGTATCCATATTTTTATTCAAGGACGCTGATCCCACCCTGAAATAAGTAAAAAACTACAAATCGTGCATTTTCATTTGAAAAATGGATTTAATCACAAAATCTCGCGACCCCCCCCCCCCTCCTCTCCCCCCTCATACACACACAGACACCCCACAAAATAAATAAATAAATAAAACGTAGTTACAACATTTACATTTATAATTTCGAAGTTAAGTATTTTTTACCTTTTTCTTTATTATATATATATATGTATATTTATATTTATATAATTATACATTTTTAATAATATTTGGTTTATGTGGTGTTTGTGATTTCATAATTATTGGTCATTTTCATTATTTTTCAATGGTATTATTGTACAAAAAGTTTATATATATATGTATGTATATATATATATATATATATATATATATATATATATATATATATATATATATATATTGTCTGTAATTGTTTATTGCATCAAATTTGATGGTTTTTCATATGTTTTAAATGAATTGTCCGCAATATACTGGTGAATTAGTGGTATTGTATTTGATTTTCTGTTGCATGTCATACATTCCATTTTTACTTTCAGTTTAATTGTTTTTAATAGAGAGTGCCGGAGTATCATAAAAATCTACCTGACTCTGATTCTGTCCTTCCAAAAAAAATAAAATAAATAAATAAATAAAAATACCTCTATCACGAATTTAGATTCATATTCGAAAATGTTTTCCTACTAATTATTGATTCATAGTAACATCAGAAATTCAATCAAATCATTTACTATTTACTTTTAAGTATTTATGCAAAACAAAGAAAGAGTTATAAAAACATTTATCTAGATGCCAACTGAATATATACTTAAGCGCAATAAATAATTGCTGTAAAAAGTTGTAAAATGAATAAGTGCTGTAATCTTTTAAAGTTCAGTCAATATTTTCACCCTACGTTATCCGTTTTGGATCATCTGATAACACCGGCAAGTTTCCCCTTCGTTTTCGGCCTGCTGGTAACGGCGGCAAATGGACCGAACGTGACTACTAACGTTCTAAAAAATGTTGCGACTACTCTCGGGTTAAGGAAGGGGCGGAGGAGAACAACTGCTTTATTGGTAAACTTTATTTACACACCAAAGTGTTTAATTTTTATTTTAAAACATGTGTTTTGCACATGAATGAAATTGCTTGAGTTGAGATAGTTTAACATTTTCAATTGACAATGATAAATAAATAAGAAATAAACACAATAAATATTTTTAAGAGGGTAACAACAGTTGTAAAATCATATGCAAAACAGTTGACATTGATGTACTTTTTTCTTGAGAATTACTGAGAGATTTCATTATTTTTTAAAAATGGTTTTGGCATTAGCTAAACTATAAATTGATCATTCAGCAAGAATATAATTAAAAATACAATAATTATACAGTTTTACAAGTTATTTTTTAAATAGCATTACTATTGCATTTTTTTTTCTTTTAGCCGAACATTCACTTTATTGTTCAGTTATTACAAAAGCAACAAAGTATTAAAATTGCTTCAGTAGTTCCCAATACAAAGAGGCATCAATTTCAGTTGTTTTATATGTGATTTCCCAACTGATGATCCCCTAATCTCTCACTCAACAACTGATAATTGATCCCTTAAGTTTAAAATGGTGATTAAAACAATAATAATCATGGTTTATGATTATATATTTTTTGTTAATGCTATTTGACCATTATCAAAAATGAAATACAGTAGAAGATCTTTATAACGCAAACCTAAAAACGCAAGCTTGTGTGTTATATAGAATTTTGCGTTATGGATCACTTTCATACAACATTAAATTTACTTTGCAAACATGGCCAAATGTCTCAAACATATCAAAATACATTAGAATATCTTTATATTGCATTCCTTGTTACCAGGAGTTATCCAGATTATAGATATTCACCAAATATAAATCATTTCAGTTATTGTTAAATTTACTTTTAAATATGCTCCAAATATGCCTGTACTAAATCATTCATTATATTACTCATTTAAAAATTTATTGTAAGAATAGCAATTTTTTCATTAAAAAGCTCTGAATTAAGGAGATTTGGTTGAACTAATGCATCAAATTTAGTTCTAGAGAATAGCAATTTTGTACAATGGTGCTTCTTAACTGCAAAATTCATTGTTTACATCTGAGAAGTTGTATGTTATATGGAGAATTGCATTATAAAGATCTTCTACTGTACTAGCAGTTGTTCTGTTGCTAAAAAAAATCTGATTCTGATCTGTATCAACTATTAAAAATATAAAAAGCATTTGTAGAAACATTTAACTGCATTTAACAATTTTCTACTTTTTTCTCTCTTTTATAATGTTTGTTTGTCATTTATAACAGTTTTATTTTCCATGTATCTTAAAATGTGTAAAATAAAGAGATTAACTTTTGCATATTTTTTATTTTATATTTAAAAAATAATAATAATAATTAAACTAAAAATTATGTGTAATAGCATGATATACATTTCAATAATTTTAAAATTATATTCAAAACTATTTTCAGTGCAAGTCTTTGGACCTAACATGATATATTCCCCATCTGGAGCCAGCCCAAGTGGAATTAATTCTTCACACCAATCACCATATGCCTTGAGACGAAAACTTTCACCACAAGAAGCACCTAGCAGTCCTGGATCCAATAACAATGGACTAAACTCAGATTCACCTTCAAATATTTCTCGAAAGAGACAAAAGCGATCCTATTCATCATCTCAGTCTGCTACAGATGGTTAGTATTTCTAATCATTCTAATTGCAATTTTTTTTTCTTATTTCCTTGTATTTTTTTTTTTTTTTTTTGCTGTTTCTGAATGTACTAGAAAGATTTAATTTTTTCAATTTCTGCTTACTCTAAAATATTAGCAAAATTTGAAAATCATTAGCCAAATTTATCTATTATTAGCCAAAAGTACATAAGAGTATATTTGATCTTTTGGCGAAATTTTTCGGTCTTTTTGACAGCCTATGAAAACATGGCTGAACAGAGTTACAGTGGTTAATGTGGAAGACTTCATATCAAAACACCAGTTATAAAAATAACTTATTTATTGAAGAGAGATGACATGATGACTTTACAAAACAGCATTACTTGGCTGTTAAATTATAAGAAAAACTAAAATAATAACTTAAGCAGCTACATTATGATAGATGAAACAAACGTGCAAAACATTTCTCGAATCTACTGATACACAATCAGTCCAGACATTTATACACCTGGAAACAGCAATTGTTTTGCATAAAAACCACTGCCAATCAGTAAATACAAACTTACGCAAAACACATCCGAAACGCCGATCATACAAACACATCTGAAACACCATTGGCTGCAAACTATGACGTTGCAAGTCAACCGTTCACGGCGAAAGACGTGATTCTAAAATCACTGCTACTGTCAGTTACCCGGTAACGGCACTTGCCTCTGGAGCTAATTATACGAAACTACTGGTCGTTTCAGATATGCAAACAAGAACAAGAGAGGGTGAAAAATAAATGTTCATCAATAACAAAAGTAAATACTTTAAAGCTTTATCGTATAATGAAACTTTACTGAATGATTAATTAAGCATTAAGTAATTGATGCATAACACTTTTGACGATGTTTGCGGTGGTTTTTTGCTCTTTTGACGAAATTTGAGGGGTTTTTTTGCAAACTTTTGACAAAATATGTGTTTTTCACGATTTTTTGACAAAATTTGCAGTTTTTCGTGATTTTTTGACAAAATTTGCAGTTTTTCGCGATATTTGGACGAAATTTGTGGGTTTTTTCACGTTCTTTTGACAAAATTTTCATGTTTTTTGCGATCTTATGATAAAAATTTGCATTTTTCCATGATTCTTTGACGAAATTTGTGTTTTTCCTGCGATCCTTTGACGAAATTCGCAATTTTTCTGCAAATGATTGACAAAAATTTTTCTGTCGACCACATGTCGAAATTCGCAATATTTTTTATGTCCGAATTTTCGGATTGACGACCGATTTTTTTTTTTTTTTTTTTTTTTTTTTCTGGATATTAATTCCTTAAATTTTCAGAAAAATCAGAACATAATCACCCCTAATTGGCTGGCCGAGAAGAAGAGGAGGGAAATACAGTGACCTCTCACTTATACGTGTTTGAAGGAATTGTTTAAAATCGTGCATAACTGAGAGAATGTTGATGTAGTATTTCTTTATACACATTATGGGGAAAAAAAGCATTTTGCAATATAAGAATTATGATTAATAACATTTTATAAAATAAAAAAGGTTTAATATTAGTATATCGTACTTTAAAAAAAATTCTTACACTTTCACTATAAAAATTAGTTTAAAAAAATACAATAAACGTAAAATTTAATTTTATGTAGAAAGAGATATAGTACTTACAAAAGAAAAAAAAATACTGATTAGTCCTCTTTAAAGAAGTCATCAATGGTCGTTTGTTTTTGCTTAGGTCGTGTTTGTATAATGACGTTTTCTAATGCATTAAAGTGCGTCATTGTATTTGATGCTACATCAGCATTTTGAAGGTAACATCTCAAAGTGTCCAGGGCTCCTAAAGCAGCAGCATAAGATGGGACAATCACAGTATCAGTTTCATCATTATCATCCTCTTCTACTTCTTTTTCAGCATTCACGTCATCAAAAACAGTTTCAATATCTCTTATTGCCGTTGATGTTAAGTTTTCATCAACATTGACGAAATCTTGAAAAGAAAGAGAATCTTGGCTTATGCTGTTCCATTCTTCCACGTCTACGTTAAAATCATTGCTGTTGTTTTCATTTTCCTGTAATGGAATAATTTAAACATCATTTGAATGAAAAAAACCCGCTTTTCTAAAGCAGTTAGAAATTGTTGTGGCTGTTACATTATTCCAAGAGGAAACCAACATATGCATAGCATCCAGAATCGAAATTTTCTTGAATTCCTTTTTCTGCTCTAATGATATGAATATTCTTCTCACCAAATCTTTGCCTTGTTTGACCCCAGTCTCGTCTACGGATCCTATATTGCGCTTTAACTGACCTTATTATACCGAGATCTAATGGCTGAAGTCTGCTAGTACAATTTGCAGGGAAAAATATAACTCGTATATGTGTCAGCAATGGAAGATCTGGAGGGTGGGCGGGACACTGGTCCATAAATAGCAGAACGTTTCTTTCTTTTTTTGCCATCTTCGTATCAAATTCTTTCAAAAAGTCTAAAAAAATTTTCGATGTCATCCAGGCTTTGATGCTACTTGCATAAGAACATGGCAATTTCTTCACATTTTTTTAAACAGTGTGTTTCTTCGATTTACCAATCGCTATTGGCGGTAACTTTTCTGATCCGTCCGCATTGCAACATAAAAGCACAGCCACTCTTTCTTTGCTGTGTTTACCACCATGACATATTTCTCCCATAAAATCCAGCATTTTGTTTGGTAAAAGACAGTAAAATAAACCTGTTTCGTCGCAGTTAAAAATATTCTTAACATCGAAGTTTTGAATTAAATTTGGAAGATCTGCAATCCATTCATTAACAGTTGAATCTGAAACAGCTGCGCTTTCACCACTCAGGCAATGATTTGTTAAACCATGTCTTTTCTTAAGTTTTTCTAGCCATCCCCAAGAAGCAGAAAAATTTTCGATTCCCAATTTTGTTGACAAAGTGAGTGCCTTTTCTTTGAATAACTCACCACTAATGGGTAAATTAGAAGCTCTCATTTCTCTAAACTACTGAATTAAAGTGGTTTCTAAAATCTCAAATTTTCCTTTCTGAATTCTTGTTCGTTTCTTCGCTTGTGTAGAATACTCACTGTTCATTTTTTTGATCGAGTCCTTGTTCTTTAAAATCCCTCTGTGCGTTGATTCTGGCAAATCGAATTTTCGAGCTAAACTTATTTTTGACAGTTTAGGATCATTTTCTGCTACTCGTATAAACTCCATTTTGAACGATATTGTTAACTTTCTTTTACTCATATTTATTGCACAAAGAAAGCAAAAATAAAATCCAGGTGCTACCGTAATAGCAAAGACGGAAAGAAACACGCGAGTAGATTCATAAAAAGAAAAGAGAAGAAAAGAAGAAACCATTAGAACTGAGGGGAGAGGGTGAAATGTCTAATTGTAACAACCTATCCACCCTTTCAGGCACCGCGGAACGGTCTTTTGACCTTGACACCTGCAGAAAAATTTTTATAGATAAAAAAAACTTTCGAATGTAATTCATAGTTTGTGAATTGCGTTTTATTTTTGCGTATAACTGAGAAAGACAATTCAAAGTTCCACTTATAAGTGAGAGATGCATAGCATTATTTTCCTATTCCTCGTGACGGGACCTTACGAAATTCGCGTATAACTGAGAGGCGCATAACTGAGAGGTCACTGTACACTGGAAATAAGACCGTACGCGAACTCACGCTAAAAACGGAAATTCATTTACGTTCCAAAACGTGATTACACAACAAAAGAGACCCCAAAAATCATTCGCCAGATTTTTCGCCATAATAATTTTTTTCTCGCCAATCTCACGATGTATTCACATTTGGCGAGTTGGCAAATGATTAGTGCGTCCCCTGCATTATGTATGCTGATTTGTCATTGCTTGCTTGTGAGTTCTGTTTGTATGAACTTTTGTACCTGAATTAGATATGATGTTCTAGCCTATGGTCTGAGAATAAAATGTATGTTAAATTTGGCATGCCCATGCTTTTTTGTCTTATAGTATTATATTTGTATTTTGTGTTTGTTATTTCTGTTTGCACTGTTCTTATGTGTAAAACATATCAACAGCTGCATTAATCAAAAGTTTAGGGAACACTATTCTGAAGAATTTAATTTGGTGCTTATTTATATATAGCTCACCTGCTAGAAAAATGACACAACTCAAAGATGCTATATTTTTTTACTGTAAAATGAAACTATAATATTTTTTAGCTCTGTATGCAGCTGTAAAAGTATACATAAAACCTTAAAACACTTAAGAATCAAGACTTAAAATAGATGAGGATTGAGTAAATTTATATCCTATCCTTTGCCCCATTTCTGCTAATATTTCTCCAAATATGCTTTATGATATATCTACTGGAAATTGCTGTATGAAAGTAAAAGTATGTATGTATACTGTATCGCTGTATGTATTGAAATGTATAATGCATGTTGTAAATGTAATGTAAGATGTTTCTAAGTGTGAAGAATAATGATTAAGTTATTAATGCAAATTAATTCATGTTGTAAGATATGTAAGGTGAAGGTATTTAAGTATGTAAGCAAAGATGTATGCATATAAGTATGCAAGTAAAGATGGATGTATAGTAGCAATCATAATTGGAAAAACCATTATGAAAAGGTGTATTTTTGAAGTTTGATTGTTCATAACACCACTTCCTGTTTGAGTAAAACTATAAAATTATTTATCAATAGAAAGATAAGTTCATCAAGAATGTGATGCATCAAATTTCATGAAAAAATGTTTATTAAAACAATGATTATAAAGACAAAAAGTGAAATGTATTAAAAAAAGAAAAAAAAAATTGAAATATTGAAAAATTACCCCAATGTCAGTTAATACTTAGTTGCTGTACTTTATTCTTAATTACAGCCTTACAATGCCTTCCCATGGAGTGAACAAAGTCTTTTAGTTTTGAAGCTGTTCTAATGTGATAATAAGATTGAATTATTGCTTCTATTATTTCTATTTTATTGATGGGTTACTTTTGTTCAACAAGTTTCTTTAGCCTGCTCCATAGGTTTTCAACTGATTTAAGGTCTTCAATTGGGTTATTCCCGGACTATTCCAACACTGGAATATGTTATTTTCAAACCAATGTTGCACACTTTAGTAGTGCTGTAAAAGTAACGACTAAATGAACACCCGTATGTATTCGTTACTTTCAAACGCACTACCCGTTAGAAAATATTCGTTACTCGTTACTTTCGTTACTCTTTAGAAAACGGATATTAAAAATCATCCTAAGTACTAGTACACATATATTCGGTGTATTTTCTAATTTTCTGAGTGTTTTTTCGATTATTATTAGTTTTAACTGTTCCTTGAAATAAAAGATAAAATCTATCGGGACGCTTGCACTAATTTAACATTTCATAAAGTATAGATAAAACTAGGCGTTCAAAATGCTGCATGTGAAATATATGGTCACAAGACTACAGTAATTATAATTATATAGCGCACGTGAGGTCTTTTCAAAAATTCGTTACCGTTACATAGACCCATAATAAAATTTTGTACGAAACCTGTCTGTAACAGAAATCAGCGTAAAAGTGGAAAAATTCACAATATAACAATGAATAAATAAATGCAACCTGTAAAAGTGGAATTGTACATTGAATTGAAATATTCCAATATCTATTCCCATGAAAATAATACAATGAAATTCCATCTGCTAATACAAAAAATCTCTCTAAAACGGAATTCCTTTGTGATTTCTCGCGATTCCGTCTCTGCAAGTATTACTGTATGTATTAAATAAAAAAAAAATAGTAATTGAGTATCTTAATAGAAATGTCCACTGCTTACTGAAACCAGTAAAACATGCGACAATGGAACCTGTATATAAAGGAAACTATCATTAAACGGGTTCTCAAAAACATATTTACCTCCGCTCAAGATGGCAAAATTTTGACACATTCATATACTCAGTCTAATGCATAAAATCATAAAATTGGCAGTCATGGGAATGATATGGAATCCAATAGCGTTTTACATTTTTCGATAAGTTTATTGCAGTTCAATCTATAATCAAATGCTTTTATATGACTGCCCTTCAATTACTGTCGCGTCCAGAAATTTGGTTCAAAACACCCATTTTCATAGTATCGTCAAACAAATCTTTTGAATTTAAAGGAAAAAGAGAGACTCTAATCCATTTCTTAATTTCTGATAAAAAGCGCCCACGGATTTTATGCGAGTATGGGTAAAAATCAATGATTTAAAAAGTTGTATTTCATAAAATTTTCATAATATATTTCATAAAAATTTTATCATTCCTTAAATATAGCTACAAGGAATATTTTATTCTATTATAAGCTTCAGCTCTTTTTACAGTAAAATTATGAGCAATCTTAATAGATCAAATGCATATTTAATACGAAATTAATCTAATTAAAATATTAAATGATAAACACATCTTGTCTCTTTATTACTTGGATCCATGCTTCCTTCTTTAAAATGCATTCATAGAACCGCCTGATCGAAAATAAATAAATAAATAAATAAATGAAATCAATTATTCTCTCCATGTTTGAAAAAAGCACATTCATATCCGTGAAATAAAAAGTAAAATCCCTGAAAGAATAAACGATCTCACAGTAATCGTTCTTCTAAAAGCAGTTTGTTTTGCTACTGACCACGTGACTTCAAAACCTTCCTTCCAAAAGTATTCGCACGGACATTTTTGGCGAATGAACGAGTGCTGAAGTAACGAAACGACTATAAATGTATATGTATACCCGTATGTGATACTAAAATACGGGAACAACTGATTTCCGAGTCCAAAGACCGAACACAAATTAGCATCTTTCCGCATCAGACAATGCGGCTCCATTACGAAATGAAAGTAACGTTTGAAGTTAGTTTCTTAGTTCTGCAGTAACGACTAACGACTCATGTTCCGAACTAACGATTCGGTAGTTCGTATCAGAGAGAATACCCGTTACTCAGTAACGAATACATGCGGTTTGCAACACCTCTACACTTTAGTAACATGGAGCTGAATCCTGTTGAAATATAAATGCTTCATTATCTTGGAAAAGATAACATATAGAAAGCTTCAGTTGGGGTTGATGTAGTTCATGTATTTTTGGACATACATTTTCCATTAATCACACAAATTCTGCCCACTCTTTTTAATATCATACAACCCTAGAGTTCGCATTTCTTTTAAAAAGGGCAGGGCGGATTTGCTGAAAAGGACATTTTTGTCCGGTAGAAGGGTGCTTATATCGAGTAAAGGAGTTCATTTTATTGAATGAAAGGACACTTTCATTGGATTATCATTTGTCAGTTCTCAGGAGTAGGAATTTCAATTCTAAACCTTTAATTAGTATAAAGTCCTAAATTTCCCGAGTGCATTTCGTGATTGGGAAGGGGGGGGGGGGAGACACACTCTGGATTCACTGGCATATATTATCAAGGTAAACTGAAATTCTGCTATATTTTTATCATAAAATGTAATCAAGTTAAAATAACTCCCATTTTTCGAATATTCCACTTATGGAAACATGTGCCGTTCTGGTACGATTTTGAAATGGAAAATGCATTATGATTTGAAAACACAATACAATATGCAGCATCTGCATGTTTTTACTTTCTTCTATCTTTACAAGAAGAAAGTATTGGATTCGTGAAAATTTTCTAATTCCAGCTTTCGACGGATTTACACATTTTAAGGGTCAGAGATCCCGAAAAACATCTTTTTACAAAATGTGTGTCTGTGTGTGACACAAATTTTGTGGGTGCTTTATCTCAAGAACTAATGCACGGAATTTAATAAAAATTTATATTCAGTTAGCCCCTGATATAAATTGGTGCTGATTAGTTTTTGGTGTAAATCTCTCAACCAGTGGCACTGCCATGCTGCATTTTTTACGATTTCTGCAATGGCTCTATCTCAAGATCTAATGCACGGATTTTTATGAAACTTCAGATTCAGTTAGTCCTTGATATGGTTTGGTGTTCACTACGTTTTGGTGTAAATCGCCCAACAGGTAGCGCTGCTTGCATTTTTCACGATTACTGCAATGGCTTTATCTCAAGAACTAATGTGTGAATTTTCATCAAACTTCAGATTAAGTTAGTCCATGATATGACTTGGCGCTGCTGTGCTGCATTTTTCCTTATTTCCGCAATAATTTTATCTCAAGAAGTAATGCACGTATTTTAATCAAACTTCAGATTCAGTTACCAAGTTGACTTAAGTTGTTGCTTATTAGTTTTTTGCATATATCGCCCAATAGGTGGCATTGCTATACAGAATTTTTTACAATTTCCGCCATTGCTCTACTCAAAAACTAATGAATGGATTTTCACGCAACTTCAGATTCAGTTAGAAGTTGACAAAAGTTGTTGCTGATTAGATTTTGGTGTAAATCATCTAACTGTTGGTGTGTCTGTGCGGCATTTTCCAGGAAGTATTAACATGTATAGGATAGAAGAAAGTTTTGGGATTGCCACATCCGACTAGTTTTACATTGATTTAAGTCAGAGCAGCAGAACTTCTGTTTACAAAAGTCAGGAAGGAGAGGAAAAGGTCGGAAAAAAAAAAAAATAAATAAAAATAGAGGACACAAAAAAGCTATTGAGAAATGGGGCAGAGCGCATCAGCAGTTTAAATGAAAAGGGCAGGGTGTAACACCCTTTGAAAAACATCAAATGGGAACACTGTACAACCCCATATCATGATTGTATACGAGGCATTCTCACAATCTTTTGACTTTTAAGTCCCTGAATAATAATTTTTATTTTAGTACATATTCTTGTTTTTTTTTTTTTTTTCTTATACTTGAAAACATCCCATTGTATTACTGCATAACAATATTAATGAGATAAATAAGTTATGAACGATGTTTAGGGGTCCAAATATACCATGAAATTCCTATACCGTCCCGTGTCCCTGATGCTGATTTTTATAAAATTGTTCCAATAAAAGTAATTCGGTGCAATTTTTTTCCAAAACTGGGACTATTGTTTTATATAAATATGAAGCAAAAAATTTACCTGCACACATTTTTATGGTTGTTATTATTTTTTTAATTCTGTCCCTGGGTTTTAGATTCCTTACCGTCCCTCTTGCTAAAATTATACAGAAAGTCACTTCAGATGCAGCCACAGAAATTTTAAACTATTTTCTCATGCAGTAATATGCCAGGGAAAGAATGGCTAAAATTCTTTGACAAGAAATTTACTGCAGAATTTAAATCTGTATTTAAATATCAGTTTCAAGCATTGTGGCTTTATTGGTAGTCTTACAGTCCCCAAGGTTTATTCCTGCATTTTTCGAGGTAAATTAAATTTTTTTTAAAATTTAATCCAGTGTAAATAACTGTTTCCAAAAATCAATGAACATTATGGCTATCACTTAGTCTTAACATGATTTGCCTAAAAATAGGTGGTAATATTCCTTGCCATCCCTTTTTTTTTTCCTTATTGTCCCTTCTTTAACACCCCTTTAAGACAATGTTATACCAAAATTTTGTACTAAAAATACTACATTGTTATTATTTCTTATTTAAATGTTCTGTGGGTGCTGTGCAAATTCATTATAAGTAAAAATTTAGATGAAAATAAAAAGTTATAGTGGTAAAATGGTAAGGAAAATTAAACTCGCAAGTTTAACTTAAACCTCAGGTAAAAAAAGAAAAAAAAATTTTGCTGCTGACCATTTTTTTTTCTTTATTTTGAATCATTAAAGCATTTGTCTATAAGTTTAAAATGTTATTTTAGTAAGTTTAATTTCATCAGATTTTTATTCCTGAAAGTTAAAAAAATGTGAGAATGCCACACCATAAATAATTACATTTATTCTAATAAAAATATATATGTTACTTAAAAAGTACTATTAAAGTAGAATTTATTGGTTTTCGGAAGACTTGTAAAAAATATTTATCCGAATGACTGATGTCACAAAGCATGATATAATGAAGGGCTCTAGCAATTGAGCTATGAGGATGACATCCCAGCCAACACACAATATTCACTCAGAACAACCATTTGGTAAAAAAATCTGGTCTATTATTTTAAATAGCTCAACAGAATAAACCGCAGGTAAAGGAACTCCAGTACACATCCGAATGTGCAAGATAATTGAAGGCACTTAAAAATGAAGAAAGATAGCAAATTACAAAATATTTTATGTTCATCTCAAAAATATTTCAAATACATACTACAATTTTTAAAATAAAACAAAGATAAATAATTACACTTATTTTAATAAATTATATGTAAGTTACTTAAAAAAGTGTTGTTAAAGTGGAATTTATTGTTTTTTGGGAGACATGTCAAAGAGATTATCCGAATGACGGATGTAACGAAGCATAATATAATGAAGAGCTACTACACACATTTAAAAATAAGTACTAATAAAATCTTTTTTCGCCCCAATTTACTTCCTCTGGATCATGGGTGGTGAATTTTTAGAAAATGTTACCAGCCAAGGATTTATTTTACCATCCAGCAAGATGCAACATGCAGTTAAAAATTATTATGACAAAATGTATGCAACTGCAAAAATAGTCAAGTACTATTACTGCAATCCATTTTATGTACTTTTTTCTATAAAATTTAAAAATATACACAGCAGGGGAAAGTTTAGCATAGGATAGCACTTACTACCATGTTTAAATCACAGTATTTTGGAAAGTTGCTAATTATAGTAACTAGTAGAAAAAATAAAGATTTTGTAATATCCTTTATAGTAGGGGTGCACAACCTTTTTAAGAGAAGGGCCACTTACAAAAATGTTTGGGTTGTCGAGGGCCACATCAGTAACACAGAGAAATTTCTATATCGGGGAGGTAGGGGGGGGGGGGGGGGGTAATAAGTTTTTATTCTTGAAGAATAATTAGTTTTTGTCTATAATAAAAATAAACAAACGGAAATAAATAATTGTATGCAGGAATGCAGGGCTTCTTCGCATCTGTATGAATAACCATACAACACTTTATAAAGATTAACGGTTCCTTCTTGATAAATGGTAACTTGAAGAAGAAAAATTGCACAACATTTCCAAATAATTGAACGTTATTGAAAATTATAAATTTTTTTATTGAAGAAAAACTTCATTTAAAATAAAAGGAAACTTATTTTTGAAATAACAAGGCATGATGGACTAATTATGTTATTTTTTTCTACGTACTATTAACAAAACTTGTCGTTTTTTTCTTTTGTCAATCAAGTGCGACTGAATTCGCGATTTTTTATCAATGACCGTTTGACAGATATCGCGGTAATTTTCCATTGCCGATTGGCAAAATTTGGAATCTTTTCAAGCAACCAATTTGCGATACCTGCGATAAATTCACGATTTTTTTCAGCGATAAGATTTCAAAATTCGCGATTTTTTTTCCACTACGGATCAACGAAAATTGCGATTTTTTCCGCCCTCGATCGAATTATTTCTCGACTTTTTTGTTTTGTGACCGATCTTAGAAATTTGCAAGTTTTGTTCAATAACGATTGACAAAATTCGTGATTATTTTTCATGAGTGATTGAAAATTTTGCGATATTTTAAGTGACGGATTGACAATATTTGCAGTTTTTTCCAACGATCAATCCACGAAACGTAATTTTTTTCTGATATACATTGATGTAATTTGCGATTTTTTTCGCACAATACATTGGTGAAAGTCGCGATTTTTTTACGCGCATGATCGATGAAATTTGCGATTTTTTCCTGCAACCAATGGATTTCTATTTCATGATATTTTTTGGGACCGATACACAAAATTACTATTTTCTTTCCATGAGATATTCACGAAATTCACGATTTTTTACGAGCGATTGACAAATTTCACAATATTTTTGCGACCAATTGACAAATTTGTAATTTTTTCTATCAATTGTCGAAATTCGTGATTTTTTCCGCGACAGACTGAAAAATTTTTGATTTTTTCCCGCGATAAATTGATATAATTGTGATTTTTCCCGAGCTGATCAACAAAATTTGCAATTTTTCGTACCTCATAAACAAAATTCGTGATTGTTAACTGACTCTGACGACATTTGTAATTTTTCCCACGGCGAATTGACGAAATTTGCGATTTTTTCTCGCAATAAGTTGACGAAACTCACGGTTTTTCCGCAGTCGATCAAGAAAGTTTGCAATTTTCCCTCAGCTCACCGACAAAATTCGCGATTTTTCCGCATCCGATCAACGAAATTCGCGATTCTTAACTGACTTTGAAGAAATTTGCAATTTTTACGCGACTAATTGATGAAATTAGAGATTTTTTTCTCGCGATAAACTGACGGAACTCACGATTTTTCCACAGCTGATCAACAAAATTTCCAATTTTTCGTACCTCATCGACAAAATTCGAGATTTTTCTGTGCCTGATTAACGAAATTTGAGATTTTTCCGCGCCGAATGGACAAAATGCGCGATTTTTCCTCTTGCGATCAAAAAATTCAAAAATTTTCCGCGCCGATAAAAGACGGGTTGCCATCTCCCGGTCCCAGGCCCTCAGAAGGCCCATTTGCCTACGCAGGGAACCACCCGCGAGACAAGCCCCGCGACGCGTCCCGAAGGTCGCCGCCAGACAAGCTCCGACAGAGCGGAACACCACGCAAGCTCCGGTCAAGACCGACGCGCTGCCCAGCGCACGCCACGTCGGCTATTCCCAAGTCAAGACGAACGGCCGCTACGATAGTTCTCACCACCCAGCTAGAAAAACCAAGTGGTCGCTAAACTTGGTTCCCGAGCCGGTAGACCCTGCAAGCCCTGCAGGAACCGGACGCCTATAAAGACGCCGGGCCTACGAATTGAACCGAAGCTTCCCGACCCGGAGTTACTTTACGGAAGGCCCCCAAGATCAAATACCATTTTCCGGCAAAGACATTTATGTGGGCCAGCCGATAGGAAAGTTAATGAAGGGCCACTAGCTTGAAAACCCAGGAGGACGGGGAAAGTCCCTCCGGCCGTTAAGCGACCCAGCTACGGGCTTTTCGCCCAGACCACCCGGCTCAACTGACGGAACCCCTCGTGGATCACGCCGGGAACCAGTTGGCCCAGACTAGGTGCCGTTAGCGACCCCAGGCGGGCACTGAAAGCTCCACCTAGACGGAATAGACTCTGCCTCGCTAGGGGGTTGGATGGAACGGAGTCCCCCCCGCCGACTCGACGCCGCCCGAAGGCAGAGAAGCCAGCGGAGGCCGACAGAAGCCCGCCCACCACTACCTTACCTCACGGCCGTCGAGGGTACCCAGGCCCGAAGGCCCCTGACCCCGTGCAGTGACCGACCGCTACCTTTGTTAGTGCGTTCGAAAATTAGGTGTAGACACCTCTAGGTTCTCATCACTGGGCGAGGCAAACTCCAGTATCGCATAGACACGAAGGACCTGGATCGGACCAAGAGTTCCTCTGAGGCATGATGAGCCGCTGCGTTACCGGCGAGCCTCCGGCCCGGTTCCCCGTGGGGACAGCGTTCGATGGTGGACCTGCCTGCCGACCCCCTCCCAAGGGTCACAGCACGACATGGAGCAACCAGAGCTTTACTGGCCTCCCCACGTGACCGCTCCTTGGTCAACGGGGGCCGCCAAACCCTACCCACCTTAGGGTCGGCTCACAACTGCTTCTGCTGCGGTCCTCGGAGGGATGAGCCACCCAAGTCAAAAAGTAACCTGGGCGCTGTCCGAAACCCTCGCCCTTCGGTTGCTCCGGGAGTCCCTGCATGGTGTTCCCGCGAGCCCCGTCGTCACTAGCGAGCACCGAGGACTTTCCACTACAAAGCCCTCACTCCTACCTCAGGCTCCCTCTTAGTCAATAGGTGGATGGGGTCCTATTGCCTTAGCTAGTCTTTGCCCGGCGACACCGTCCGGCCCTTAGACCGGCACCGGGATCGACCTATGGAACGTCGCTGTCCGGCATTACCCAGAGAACCTGGGTGCCGAGGACTACCGTAAGAACCGAACCCGAAGGTCCTGCAACGCATGCACAACGTCCGTTAACCGTGGCCACCATACTTAACGCCTGTCGGAGATGAGCTTCTCGAGGAGGTGGCGATTCGTCCCCATCCGGCCCCCTCGCCTTCGTGCACAACGAACTCTGCCGGGCTTCCGGTCACCTCCCCCACTCAAGGGGTCGGGTCGGAACCACCCGGAGGGGCGGCCACTCCACGCCCGATAAACGAAATTTCTGATTCTTAACTGACTCTGACGAAATTTGTGATTTTTCCCGTGGCAAATTGACAAAATTCTTATTTTTTTCTCACAATAAACTGACAAAACTCACGATTTTTCCGCAACCAATCAAGGAACACATAATCGACAAAGTTCGCGATTTTTACCTCGACGATCAACGAAATTAACGATTTTTAACTGACTCTGACGAAATTGGCAATTTTTTCAGCAGCAAATTGTCGAAATTCGCTATTTTTTCTCGTGATAAACTGACAAAACTCACGATATTTCCCCAGCCGATCAACGAAATTTGAGATTTTTCTGCAACTCATCAATAAAATTTGCGATTTTTCCGAACTCGATCAACGAAATTTGCGATTTTTAATTGGCTCAGATGAAATTTGCAATTTCTTCCCAAGGCAAATTGACAAAATTCACAATTTTTTCCTGTGACATATTGACAAAAATTACAATTTTTCCAGTTATAAATTGACGAAATTGTATAAAAAAACGAAGAAATGTATAAATTGTGGTCGCAGGCCACAAGTTAGCCCATGGCGGGCCACAGGTTGTGCATCCCTACTTTATAGCCTGCAGTTTTTCAGACTGCCTAAAAATTAACTGGCCCTGTCAGACAATAGACTCGCCAGTGGTGAGTAAAATTATCTATTTCCACATCCCTGCTCAGGATACTTGGAGAGAAGGCAGAAATAATTTTCCTGTTTTTTTTTTTTTTTTTTTCAGCATTAAAAATTTTGGAATTACTTTTTTATGTACAATAAATTTAACCAATGTAAAATTTTAAAACTTTGAAATATCCAAAATAGTAGATTACAAATTAATTCAAACTAAATGATAATTTTAATTATTATTCTCAAGGGGAATTAATCCCTATTTGAGTTATATAAGTTAAAATTAACCCTTCACTGCACGAATTTTTCTATCTTTATGAAAACATTTATTTGACATCTATATATTGACCTAATAATGGGAAAAATAGTAAAAAAATTTGAATTTTAAATTTTCAGCTAAAATTTGATATTTTTTGGTGTGTGCCATACATACAAAATTATGGTTTTAAAATATGCAATATTTTGCATATAAATGGACTTAAATTAATCAATTTCATCTGTTTACCACTCTGCATCTTCTTTTATATTAATATTTTTAAATTTTCAGTAAAAATGATGAAAGCAAATTTTACCATTAATAGCTTGAGCGAGATTTCTTTTGTTTCCGAAGAACAAATTCTAATTTGTTCTCTAGTGTACACATCTAACATGGACAAAATAAGTATTATTCCATATTTTGGATAGTTCCTGACCGGGGACAGTGATCATGCCCGCTAAATTCATGACACATAATTAATGACATAATGTTTTTAGATATGTGCCAGATATGGCGCGTGGTGCAGTGAAGGGCTAAACAGTTTGCTGATAAATTATTTTATTTTAATTTGTGCTCTTCTATAATTCATAATTTCTTATTTATTTCAGTTATATGTAAAATTTTTGCACATTTCTTATGTTTGATACTAAATGTTACAGATACAGGTGAAGCAGCTCATTATTTACTATATGAGCTTCCAGATGAAGTTCTTTTAACCATTTTCTCCTATTTATTGGAGCAAGATTTGTGTCGTGTAGCCCAAGTGTGCAAGCGCTTCCATATCATCAGCAGTGATACAGAGTTGTGGTAAGTAGTTTTGTATCACTTTTCATTATCTGTTCATTTTTATAAATTTTCTTTTTCCTGAAAATAGGTTTTCTGCATTTATATATTGACCCTCTGTGGATCTGCCTCAATCTCAATTGAGGGAGCTGAACAATATTTTTGAAATTTCCACAATGTTAATTCAAATGCTATAAGATTTATAGAAATTATTTCTAGGTCTTTTCAATAGATGGGAGCACATTATAAATATTCATTTGTCTACTAACACATAGGCGTAACCAGCCTTTTGAACGGGGGGGTGCCCAGACTTTTTAACCTGAACATGTTGGATACAAACAATATCTTATATAGTAAAACCTGCTAAAACGAATCCCATAAAACCGATCGAATTTCCGTTTTAGACAGTTTTCCATCTTAGAAGATATAATTGTGTGGTATTTCTTTTAAAAAGAGCTTAAACGCGATTTTTGTTTGCGTGAGGAGGGTTGAGAAGGGGTTCAAAACATTAAAACTAAAAAAAAAAGATACGTAAATGTTCTTGCAGCCGTGATATAAGACAGTGACTAAGTGTGGTCCCAACTGTAAAACCTTTTGGCACCCTAACTTCTTATAAAGATTAAAAAAGGCCTTTAATCATGCTGGAAACTTCTATAGGCACAAGGGAACACTGCATGAGATCTAAAATTATATCAGTCTCAAAGTCTTGTAGATGAAATTTTGCCGGATGATAAATCTTAGAGAATACATGCGCACGAAATTTTTTCAGAATGTGACTCCATGACTTCTTAGGGATCACCGGAGGGACCCAAGAAATTTTGGAGGAAAGTCTATATAAATAATTATTATAATATTATAAATAATTATAATATTCATTAATAGCGTAATTTCCTGCCTATAATCCGCGGCTCAAACAATCATGTTTCGACACAGAAGTTTTATTTCATTATTTAAGTTAAATATTTATCGCGATTTGATAAGTGACGTTTTATGAAACAAGATTTCTGGGTCTGAACCTAATTGTTTGATCCGCAGATTATAGGCCGGAAATTACGGTAATTCAGGTTTTTTACCCCAGAGTGTGTCGACTATATTAGGTAAAGCAGGTCAAGATAATATAGACTAAATTTTTATCAAGACGATAAAAATTATACTATCATGATGCGACTGTAATAATAAAGATAGGTGCTTGTATGTCTCTGTGTGTGTGTACGCGCGCGCGCGCTGAGCTCTGAAAAAACAATGCAGCCTGCACCCGTAAGATTTGACAGGACCTGTATGCCTGAACTCATGCATATGGAAGACAATTTCTGGAATTTTTCAATTAATTTTTTATACGAATTTTTTCGCATTTTGCGGCAATTTTTTCAAATAAGTAAAAAAGAATCCGATTTCAATATTTTACCCAGTAAACTTTGTCTTCTTTTCAATAAAGTGTTTTCGAGATTCTTACAGCAATTTTTCAATTTTTAACAATTTTTTAATGTTATCTTTAGAGGGGTTTCTTTCGCATTTCGCGGTGATTTTTTTTTTTTTTTGACATTTCTAAAACGAATCCGGTTTAAATCTTTTACCCAATTAGTTAATTTCGTTCCCTGTGATTTTATAATCTTTTCCGAATTTTTAATGCACTTTCTAGCGGGGATTTTCGTGCTTTGAGACGATTTTTGACATTTTTTGAAACAGAAAAACTCTCTGGTAATTTTTGCAATTGCCGTGATTAAATTCGAATTAGAATAATGTCAAATCAGCTCTTATAAGAAAGCTGAAAATTTAATTTTGCTCGAAATAAAAAACGCAATAATTCAAGATTCGCTTGTTCCAGACAGAAGAGGTCGTAGCTTGCTCGGGAGTACGTTGCCGAAGGCAGTCCCCCCCCCCCCCCCCCCAAAAATCCTAGATTTGTTTAATTCTATGTTCGTTTAAAAAAACCAACCACTTCTCTAGTAATGAAGTTTTCTTTCAGGGACAGGGTTTGAAATAACGCGCGGGATTTCTGCACAGAAAAGGAAAGTCTCTCATAATAAAAAATGCTGGGCAGTATTTCCCCTTTCAAATTCTTTCACAGACCTGTGATTCTTCAGTAAGTATTTTTTTTAAAATTGGGTCCGCGATTTTTATTTCTTTTATGGAATTTCTCAAAATCAATTCGTGAATCTGTCCCGGAAAAAATTGAGAATTTCTTCAAACGATCGTGGAAAAATATCGGGAATTTCAATAAAAGAGTGCAGAAAGTAATCGCCAATTTCGTTTAAAGATTGCGCAAAAAGATTACGAATTTCGATAAAGGATTGACGATTTTTTTTTTCAAATTTCGTAAAATGTTGCGGAAAAGAGTAGAGAATTTTGTTAATTGGTACGGAAAGATATCGAGAATATTTCCGAACGGTCGCGCAATACTATCCCGAATTTCGACAAATGATCTCCCTGTAAAAATATCAGTTTCGTCAATCGGTCGCAACAGAAAATAAATTTCGTCAAAGGATTGCGGTAAAAACGAAAATTTCGTCAACCAATCGCAGAAAGAAAGTTCGAATTTTGTCAAAAGATTACGGAAAGAAAAAGCGAATTTCATCAAAAGATCGTGGAAAGAAAACGCGAAATTCATCGAAGGATCGCGTGCTAAAGAAATGCCAATTCCGTCAAAATATCGCGGTAAAAAATGCGAATTGTTGGGATTTTGAATCCCGTTAAACAGGCGTGAGTACGTGATAAATTGTAAATTGGGACTTACCCTTCTTCAGGATACTTATCCATTTCGGTGTAAATCCACACTTTGTTTTAATCCAATATGTGTTAGTTGTCATATTTTTTAATCAACCACTCTTTATAACCTCCTTTGACAAAAGAAATTGTAGACTATTATATCAAATGTGTTGACCAATTAAAACATTGGCCAAACAGAGTTGCTGTGGTTAGTGTGGAAGACTTAAGACACTAGTTCTAAAACAAATTCATTTTATTCGAAGCAAGATGATATGATATACAATATAACAGCTGTACTTCGCCGTCAAATCATAATATAAAAATAAACTAATATCTAATGATTCTACATTATGACAAGTTATACAAACGTACAAAAATTCACGAAGCTACTAATCCAAAATCAGTCCAGACCTTTATACACCCGGTAACAGCAATTGTTTTGCATAAAAACTGTTGCCAATCGATAGATACAAACTTACTCAGAATACATCCGAAACTCCGGTCATGCGAACGCAACTTAAACGCCATTGGCTGCAAACTATGACGTCACAAGTCAGCTGTTCACGGCGAAAGATGAGATACCGAAATCACTGTTACTGACAGTTACTCAGTAACGGCACTTGCCTCAAAAGCTAATACGCATGAATGAAAATGCCGGTCGTTTCGGATGTAAACAAGAACAAGAGAGGGTGAAAAATAAACGTGCATCAATAGGAAGTAAATACTTTAAAGCTTTATCATTCAAGTTAAACTTCACTGAATGTTTAAATAAGCAATTGATGCATAACAATCGGCCTCCTTTTTCACCATCTCTTGAGCTTTACAAAAATATGGAAAAGGTCATATAGGTACAAAAAAAAATTACAAATACATGAAAAAAATTCAAAAATGTAAAAACTTCAAAAAGTTCAACAACAAAAAGGTTACACTTTAAATTCAAAACCAACAATCTGATCAATGTCAGGTCATATAAGACTTTATTGGCAAGGCATTGACCAGAGTGAAGAACATTGTAGTGAAAAACTATAACCCCCCAATAAAACTTTAAATATCAAAAATACTTTTACAAAATTTCAATAACTGCTCTTTAATCTGTGGCTTTGTGAAGCTGTCTGCAAGATTAAATTTACTAGCAATATATCCAAGTTTAAAAACTTTATCAAAAACTAGATTTCTAAGAAAAAGATACTTTATATGAATATGTTTGGTTTTCTGATTTTCAAAAGGAGAATTAGAAAAGGCTATTGCAGCTTGGTTATCACAGAACAGAGTACAATCCCTCAAGTTCAAGTTAAGCACTTCATTTAGCAAAACATTTTTGACCCAAATTAATTCTTTTGCAGCTTCAGTTAAACTGACATATTCGGCTTCCATGGTAGAAAGACTTATACATTTTTGTTTAAAAGTCTTCCATGATATGGGCGTTTCATCCAGAAACAAAATATACCCACCCATAGAAACACGATCGTCTCTGTTTGCTGCAAAATCTGAATCTGAATAACATGAAAGATTTAATTGACTGACTCTGGATAACTCAAGTTTATATTCTTTAGTATATTTTAAATAACCTAACAATTTTAGTAAACTATTCCAGTGAGTAATTCCAGGATTTGATTGAAATTGGGATAATAAATTAACTGCATACATTATATCAGGTCTAGTTCTCCCAGCTATAAAAGACAAACATCCTATAAGATTTCTGTATGGAAACCTAGACATAATTTCTATTTCTTCCTTAGTGGAAGGTGAATCTTGCTTTGACAAAACCAAGCCCTTGGGAATAGGTACAGAGCTTACAGGAAATTCAAATTCTGCAAACATTTCACAAACTTTCTCAATATACGAGGTTTGGTGAATGTACAGGTGATTTCCTATCTCTTCAAACTCTATGCCCAATAGCTTTCTGGTTGTCCCCATAATCTTTAAATTAAAATGTTTTTGCAGCAAATTTAACCCATAATCCAAATCATCTTGAGTTTTACCAAAAAGAACCATATCGTCAACATAAAGTAAAAGAATCAATCTGGACTGAAACATGTATACACAATTACACCAATCGAGTTTATGAAAATCTAATCTGGATAAAACATCATCCACTTCAAAGAACCACTGTCTGCCAGATTGATGCAGACCATAAATGGCCTTATTCAACTTACAAACTTTATTTCTTTCTTTAATAAAACCCTCAGGTTGGTGCATGTATACAGTCTCATCTAGATTAGCATAAAGATAAGCGTTGTTGACATCTACCTGGACATTAACCCATTTTAACAGACATGAAAATATGGCAAAGAATAATCTAACTAGTGAAAAACTTATGACTGGACTGAAAACTTCCTCATAATTTTCTCCTTTAACTTGGTTGAAACCTTTTGCTACCAATCTAGCCTTATACCTAACTATTTCATTTTTCTCGTTCCTTTTTAAGGTATACACCCAACGGTTACCAAGAATCTTAGCATCTTTTGGTGGTATCACAAGATCCCATACATTACGCTCATGCATAACATTTAACTCTTGGTTCATTGCGTCCCTCCAATTTGATGCTTCAGGTGTTTTAATGGCTTGATTGTAGGTTTGAGGAATTTTAATTTCAGTTAAGTTGGCCTCACCTATATTTAAAAGATTAGTTACTTTACCAGATTCTTTATTTTTACTGCTAAAATCAAACAAGTTTTTATCACATTCTATTTTATTTGTTTTACAATAATCTATTAATTCATTAAAAGATCTAATTCTAGTATTTGTTCCTTCTATGCCATAATAAATGTCTGTTTTATCCCTTCCTGTTTTACGTGTTACTGCCTTACGGGTCCATGGAATAGATCTACAAGGTTTTAAACTAAACCGCTCTGAACTCTGGTCTTGATCTGACACACTAACTCTTTCAATATCATTCCCCAATTGAGGTGTATTCTCAGGTTCATCAAAAATATCTCCATCTTCTGGAAAGTCAAAAAGTGAAAAATTAAATTTTTGTTCTTTTAGTTTTGAAACGACATCTACCCCCCTTTTAGTTTCATCAAACTTAACGTTAATAGTTTCAACAACTTTATTTTCCTCTATTAACCAAATTCGGTAGCCTTTTGTTGTATGAGCATACCCACACATGATCCCTAGTTTAGCTCGCATATCAAGCTTCCTTCTGACCTGCCTGGGCACTCCAACATATGCTACACAACCAAACTTTTTAAAGTGAGAAACCGAGGGTTTTCTGCCTGAATACATCTCAAAAGGGGTCTGTTTATTTTGTTTGTGACAAACCCTATTCCAGGTATATGAAAAACACATTAAGGCTTCAGCCCAAAATTTTTGACACAAGCCACTAGCATTGAGGAGAGTTTTTATACCATCAAGAGCAGTTAAATTGAAACGCTCCGCAATGCCATTCATTTCTGGGCTATACGGATTCGTTTTCTCGTGACCAATTCCCTGCTTTTCTAAAAAATTCTCAAAATCTTTGTTACAAAACTCCATGCCACCATCAGTTCTGATAGAAATTATTTTCTTATTTAAGTACCTTTCGGCCCTACTCTGGAATTTCAAAAACGTCTGAAATACATCAGACTTATTCCTGATGGTGTACACAGTAACAAAACGAGAAAAATCATCAATGATGGTAAAAAAATATCTACTCCCCCCATGTGATGTCACCTGTAAAGGCCCGCACAAATCCATGTGCAAGAGCTCCAGAGCAGTTTTAGACCTTATTTTATTTATTGCCCTAAATGATGTTCTTTTAGATTTTGCAAGTTTACAGGAGATGCAATCCTCGGCCAACTTTGACAGCTTTGGAAGTCCTTTAACACTTTCATTTTTACATGTGTTAATTAAGTATTCATTATTTACATGGCAAAATCTTTCGTGCCATAATTCATTCAAATTAATTTTTTCAGAATGATTAGCTGAAATGTCAGCCGAGTTGCTTTCCCCTTTACACATGGAATTATAATGAGAGGGTTTTAAAAAATACAAATCATTTTTCCTAACTGCATAAAATAACCAATTCCATTCTTTGTCATATACTACAAGTTTACTTTTACTACCTACAAAATTTGCTCCTAACTTTTCAAGCTTACTGCCAGACAAGAGATTCCTTCGTAAATTTGGATTATATAAAACATTTTTTAAAATAATCTGATTAAAACTGCCATCTTTACATTTTACAAAAAAATTTACAGTACCCTTTCCCTGAACAGGACTTTCTTTTTCTCCAACAGCAAGTGACATCTGCATATTTGAAACAGGTTCAAAATCCAAAAACAAATTTTTGTTATTGCAAAAATGAGCCGTAGCAGCTGTGTCAAAGACCCAGCTACCACTTTGGCCAAAGTCAGATGAATTAGCTTCATATGGAGAAATTTCAATTAAACTAGCCTCTTGTTCAGAGAAAGTACATTTTACATTATTACATTTTACTTTATCACAATTTACTTTACTACATTTTACATTACTACATTTTAATTCAATATTACTAGTTTCTGAAAATTTATATTTAAATTGAGAATTTCTAGAATGAGAGCCTTTAGGTTGATAATTTTTAGATTGACCTTTAAGTTTACAATTAGCAATTAAGTGACCATAAGATTTACAACAATAACAAGGACCTATTAATTTACTTTGCTTAACATTCTTATTTTTAGAAAATTTACTTTGATTTACATAATTGTCAGATTGATAAGAAGATTTACCTGTTTTACATTCAGCTATTTCACCAGAAAAAGCAACATTATCTGCAAGGTCTCTCTTTGCTAATTTCAGGCGGTTCTCCTCTAGCAGTAATTCAGATTCAATCTTGTCTGGAACAAATTCGGTATCTGGCCAACGATAAATCGCTTGTACTGTTGATTGGAACTCCTCTGGTAAACTCCGGATCATCTGATACCCCAAATACAGAGGCTGTAATGTATGTCCAACTTCCCGAAGGCGTTCAGCAGCTTGCTTCACTCGGCAGAGGAAAAGGCCAAGATTCTCACTGGGATTATATCGGACACTAAAAAACTCATCCAGCAGATGTATCACTCGGGCTCTTGTAGTTGGTTCAAAATGATCTTTTAAAATTCTCCAGGCAGCAGCTCCACTAATTGTACCAGCGATTAAAGGCTTAAACTCAGGCGATAAGGTCTGATAGATTATTGTATATGACCTAGCTTTTCTTAAATTCATCTCGCTTCTTTCCCTCCAAGTCAACTGGTCTGTGACAGGAACTGTTTTATCATCTTTCCCTGCTTTTGGTTCCGACGATTCCCCCGTTTCTTTCACCTCACTTTCTGGATCAGGATTCTCAATGTAGTCCCATGCTCCAAAATGCATTAACAGGACTTTCACTTCTATCTTCCATGTTTCCCAATTCGTAGAGGTCAAAAGAGCAATGTTAGATAATTCCATCTTCAACACGGCCTCCGTCGAAGCAATTGTAAACACACTTCAACAATGTTGGTAAGGTTCACGAAAAAGCATCCGAAGAATTGACGAAAAACATTACGAAAGTCCATGGGAGACGTCGAAAAAATTCATCACAAACGTCGCAAAAAAACGTCATTCAGAAACATCTGAACTCCAGCAAAGAGGTACATCTTATAAGAAACAGGAAAAGTTCATCAGCGCTTAGCAGAAAAAAAAACATTATCTTCACTTCCACAGGGCCACTGGGCCCATAACCTGTTGACCAATTAAAACATTGGCCAAACAGAGTTGCTGTGGTTAGTGTGGAAGACTTAAGACACTAGTTCTAAAACAAATTCATTTTATTCGAAGCAAGATGATATGATATACAATATAACAGCTGTACTTCGCCGTCAAATCATAATATAAAAATAAACTAATATCTAATGATTCTACATTATGACAAGTTATACAAACGTACAAAAATTCACGAAGCTACTAATCCAAAATCAGTCCAGACCTTTATGCACCCGGTAACAGCAATTGTTTTGCATAAAAACTGTTGCCAATCGATAGATACAAACTTACTCAGAATACATCCGAAACTCCGGTCATGCGAACGCAACTTAAACGCCATTGGCTGCAAACTATGACGTCACAAGTCAGCTGTTCACGGCGAAAGATGAGATACCGAAATCACTGTTACTGACAGTTACTCAGTAACGGCACTTGCCTCAAAAGCTAATACGCATGAATGAAAATGCCGGTCGTTTCGGATGTAAACAAGAACAAGAGAGGGTGAAAAATAAACGTGCATCAATAGGAAGTAAATACTTTAAAGCTTTATCATTCAAGTTAAACTTCACTGAATGTTTAAATAAGCAATTGATGCATAACAAAATGAATAAGCGGCGGTAACACTTTAAGCTATTTAATTCACATTGTTTAAATTGTAAGAGAGAGAGAGCATTTTACATGCCTCTTCTCTGGATTAACTATATGTTCAGAATGGAAAAAATGTTTACATTATAAGATAATAAATCAGTAATAATAATTGTAATAATAATATCATAATAATAATAATAAATCAGTTTAATGTAGTCTGTGAGTCTTAATGCAGTCACTCAACAAGTCATTATCTTTATCAAAGGATTTTCAAGGTTAAATACATTTGAAGAGATTTATGGCTGAGTTGAAACGACGTATTATTTATGTAACTGAAGAAATTATCTTTAGCACAGTTATTTAGCTTGATTTATGTCCATGACGAATTTCGTCAAAGGATAGTGGTAAAAAATACGAATTTTGTCAAAGGTTAGCTGTAAAAAACACGAATTTTGTCAAAGGTAAGTGGCAAAAAGTGCGGATTTTGTTGAAAAATCGCGTAGAAAGACGTGAATTTCATCACACGATTTTGGGGGAAATTTGTAAATATCATGAAATGATCACAGAATAAAATCGCGAATTTGTCAAAATTTACTGCACTGGGCTAAAAGGTTGAAACGGGGTTCCTCTTCCTACTTTCAAAAGAACGCCACGAAACGAGAAAAAACTCTAAAAATCGTATACAAATTTTCAGAGGAAAAAAATTACTATATTGACTTGAAAGACTGCAACCATATTCCTTTCAAGAATGTCAAAAAATGGCCACGAAACACTAAATTCAACCAACCAACCAACCTGCAGATTAATTTGAATTTTCTGTGCTATTATTTGACATTTACAAAAGAGGCAGGGTATGTGTCACCCCCCCCCCCCCCTTACCTCGGCTAATCGAAATTTGGAATTACCGTTTCACATTTGCATCCCCTTTTAATGTTTTTTTTTTGCTTCTTTCTTAACTTTAAACTAACTAAGCAAAAAGACAAATAGTTTCTATCCTCGTCAAGAACTTGCGTTAATTTCTCATGAAATTGCAGAAACATGCAATAGAAAGAACGGCGTTAAAAACATCTACCACAGACAAAGGACGTCAAAGTGGGATTATAAAGCCACCTTTTTGAATTACTATGACTAATACAGATTCTTGCAAATATTCTAGTTTTAAAAAAGATAAACGACATAATTTTCTTTTTAAAAAAAAGAATGTGGGTTTCTTTTTTTATCACATTTCAAAACTTAACCGTTTAGTTTTCTGAACTAAACTAATTGAACTCTGCTTTCACTTCTTCTTCTTTTTTCTTTTGTAGATTTCGATTTTTTTAAATAATTGTGCTCGAGTCTGCGGAAACGGGGGGGTGCCCGGGCACCCAGGCCACCCCCCCCTGGTTACGCCTATGTAACACAAGTTTGGATTTACAGTCCTTTGAAAATGGATTTTGTAGCCTCAGGTAAAAGTAGTCTCCTGACTGAAGAAGTATGTGTATTAGGGTGGAGCAAAAAAAATTAATTTTTTTAAATAAAAAACGAGTAGGTGCCAAAAGTTGCCTTTATACTAGTACATCATCTGCGTCAATATTACCGCTGAAAAAAAGAATGGCTTGAGTCTGCGCTTTTGGTCCAAATGTCGAAATTTTGGGCAAAATTTGACATTTTTTCAAAAAATTAAAAAATATTCTATAGACATGATTATTAGTTAAAAGTGTTTTTTAAACCTTTATTGTTAATGACTTAACATATTTAAACAATATCTTTTTTCTGTATAACTAGAACAAAATTGACAACCTTTGGTGAAAAAAGGCGTTGCCACTCTGTTGTGTCATACAACTAATTGTTGTTTAGAATACAGCTCTTACCTAGTTGCTTTCAAAACTACCCAGGAGGTACCACATGGAGGTGACTGCATTTCATGTCACAACAGTGCATAGCTCGACCACCCTACCATTTGATCTCAATGTTTTATTTATACATTGAATTGTGATTTTTTATCAAAGACTGGCATGAGTTTTCTATGTATCAACCTAGTACATCTCTTCTTTGGATCCACAGACTTTGGATGCTGCTGCTGTGATCTCCTTCACGTATTTTTCTACTGTTTGTGTAAGAGAAGACAAACAGTGTAATGCAGTGTGGATGATATTAATGTAATCTATTCAGCCGTCTATTATCGTCACCAAGATTGCACCCGATAAATGCATATTGATTAGAGGTTCTGTTACCACAACACTTTTCCAATGAATTAGATTTATATAATTATCCGCTTCAAAGTTGATTGTCAATATTTCAGAATTGCGTATGCCATCATTTACTCTCATTTTTCAACTATTATGTGCTGAGCAGCTAGCTATTTAATATGATGGCAATCGTCAGAGAGCATTGAAATAAGAATTTCCTCTGCGTATGCAAAGCGACCATTGTCCTAAATAACCTTTTTTTAGTATTTGTTTTATTCCGTTTTGTGTGTTGTTTAGTAGCCGAGTAATTTCCCACGAATTTTTAGATCCCATCTTTAGCTGTGGATTACACGTGATTATAAACTATCCTGGAGCCAAACTTGAATAACATAGTACTTTTTAAGTGAGCGTAGAGACTCTGGTGGGCGGTGAGTGCCCATCGAAGGTGGATAAATCTGTTAGTCGTCGTCATCCATTCTGCGAGGGACATGTTTAAAATGAACCATTACAATTGATCATATGCTACCTCCAAGTCCAGTGAATTTCCTCTGCATCATTTATTGGATAAAATCATTGGCAAAAATTAGATTCTAACCCACAGGGATGCGCCGGACCAATAG
This sequence comes from Maratus speciosus, assembly GCA_963932465.1. Classification (NCBI taxonomy): domain Eukaryota; kingdom Metazoa; phylum Arthropoda; class Arachnida; order Araneae; family Salticidae; genus Maratus; species Maratus speciosus. Next base: position 349,734,784 of record OZ010794.1, read on the forward strand.
GAAAATCGTTGTCCACATGCTTATTCCCTTCTTATTTCAATTTTTGAAGCCATAGAGAGTAATTTTTAAACATTATTTCCTGAATTCGAGAAAAAGGTACTCAGCACATACCAGAAATACCTGCTAGACATTTGCAAAGCTATTTCATCAAGATATTGCTCAGAAGAACTAGCGAATAGGAACCCAAGAAACTTGTTGTACGCAAGATGGCTCACAAAGGCGCATAAAATTATTCGCCTTCATATAAGCACTGATTGACCATCAGAGTCTGGTTCACTCACAAAGTATGTAATCCAAGTTTATGCCGCAGGATGGTTTACACCAAATATAATCCACATCTTAAAAAACTGATCTAAAAACTTATGGGAAATTACTCAGCTACTAAACATCACAGAAAACAGCAAAAAAAAAAAAAAAAAAAAAAAAAAAAAAACAAATACTAAAAAAATTTATTTAGGATGTAAAACCTTCGACTAACATGTGGAAGTGGTAGCGTGGAACTTCAGTCAAGCGGAGGCCCAAGTAATAATTAAATCAAACAATTTATTGAAAAGACATAAGATAAATTAATTTCTTGGTTATACTTGAATTACAACTATATTATATTTTCTGGGTACGTTACAGCTGACGACACTGTTCATTTAAAAGCATAAGTTCAACAAAGCATGAGATAGGCATCCAATCTTCTAATGGATTCTTTATCAAAAAAAGTTTAGTCCTTTTACCTTAATTCGTAACGAAAACTGCTGACGCTGCTTCCCGTGCACAACAATCCGTTGTCAACTCCTTTTTACCTCGCGGCCTCGACCGGAGAAATATTATCCTGCCTGAATCGGCAGACTACTTCTATCCCTTCGGACCTCTCCGAAATCGCAGTCCCAACTCAGAGAGCAGCCCTCTCCTTGGGATTCAAAAACGCATCTCCCCTCTTTTCTCTGTTCGTTCCAATTCACCTTTTTAAAACAAAGGCTATCTGTCGGCCCACTCAGAGCCTAGGTTGAATGATATCACTAACAAACTTCGATATCATTGGTCAAGAGAGACCCTCGCTGCTAGCGTGAGAAAATTTCGCATCTAGTTTCATTTTTAAATTGTCCTGGGAAAATATCGGCAAAGTTGCTACTTAAAAGGAATTCCATAACTCCTATTTTTTTCATGCCGTTCTACTTTTCCGTCAACCTTTAAGATTGGTTTAGATGGATTGATTCTTTTTATCATTTCCGGCAGAACCTTGAGACTTAGAAATATTTTGAGCTGTTATGCTTATACATTGCTTTTCCTATCTAGAGTTCTCATTTGAAAATATATGGGACCTTTTTTGTGAATCCCATTGGATTCTTCACAATACCCCCCGCCTTTAAATGATATTTCGGCTGCAAGACGTAATATCTGCAAAGAAAAGGTTAGCTCATATATTAGAGTGGCCCTCCTTTATATATCTCACTCACCTTTTTCACAAAAAACTTTTCATACAATTTACATTTAACTTACTAATGCTGAGTACCTTTGATTATGAAATTTCACTTTTAAAAGACAAAACACATTTAAAATTTTACACTATGACATTTACACAAAATAAGATAAATTTAATATGTACACCTAGTTAAATCGAATTCGACTCACTTATGTACACTTAGTTAAATCGAATTCGACTCACTTGATCCGGCGCTAAATTTCTAACTGCTAGAGCCTGTCATGTGAAGGCCTATTTCTATATTTAGGATAGTGTCTCGGACGTGAATCTTCGCTTGTCAACCTATTTATTTTCTCCGCGTTTTTTTCTTGTGGTTTTTGTCTATTTACACGATAATTTTGCAACTTTTCGTGTCTACCTGTGGCGCTCGCCACACAATAAGCCAGGGACATTTTAGAGTCGCCCGTCCTCCGACTAATCCGTCTCGTGACACTTTCGCGCTCTTTATTCCCGTCCAAATCCTTTACTAGATTTTCTGACCTGAGATACTTTTTGTTCTCGTTATTTCTAAACCAAAATTCTCTTTTGTTCCTTCTCAGTGTTATTTTCACCGACGTATCCCTTTGATTATCCGATCTATCTATACTGTGACACGCCCTATTTGCTTGTGTTAAATCCTCACACTCATGATGCGATTTTTCTAACCCCTTTTTCAGTTTGACTTCTCGTCTGGGGTAACCCATCTCATGATCCCCTTTGACATCTTTCTTTTTTCTTTTATTCGATCCTAAAACCTGATCTTCCTTTTTCGTGGGTGATACAGTATTATCCTTCCTTCCCTCCCAATTCTCATATCTCGTTTTTGACCGGGTACCTCCCATTTCCTTCCTTTCTCCCAAGTTCACGCTCGTCAATTTTGAGTAATCCTCTCTTATCTTATTCTCTTCCCTTCGGGATGGATTCCCGTTTTCGTTTTTCGCTTTCGCTATGTTATGGATGACCACTGCATCTGAAATCTGCATTTTTTTCCTTTTAATATCATCAATTAATTTTTGAGTTTTGTTACCCAAAATATAGTAAGACAAATTCGTCTTTCTGTCCGTCACGATAGCTTTTGTTTTTAGTCTCCCGAGTCCTTCAATTTTTAAAACAACTTCGGCGGTCGGTAAGCGACGAGTATTGTTCATTAACGGCTGTCTAACTCGAATGGTGCCACCGTCTAATTGATTGCGTTTAATAAATCTCCTCGAAATTACATCATATTGACTTCCACTGTCTCTTAATGTTGTGCATTCCCTTCCGTTGATTAGCGCGCGGCTTAGATAAGGCTTAAAACTTTCTTCAAAATTTGTACTTCCGCTAATATGATGAACGCTGGTAATTTGCTCTCCATTTCTTTTGTTTTCGGGACAATTAACCTTCAAATGGTTTGGGCTCGAGCAAATGAAACACCTAATAGCCCTTTTGCGCTCAAAGATTTTTTCCCTTTCTTTCTCTATATTTCGTTCTCTCCAGTTAGTTCTGGTTTCGGAATGCCCCCCTCTCGTTTCGTCTTCATTTTCCATTTTCTCATCCCGCGAATTTTCTTCGAATTTTAGCGTTTTGTTCCACGATTTTTTTGACGCCCCTCTTATAGTTTCGTATTCATCCAGATCCTTAGCTAGTGTTCCTGGATCTTTATATTTGGCCCACGAATCTATAAAGTGCTCCCTTAATTCTGCTGGAGCACGCCTCTTAATCTGTTCGGTGATTAGCAAATCTTTTAACTCTTTAAAATTAGTAACCTCAAGATCATTTAACCACCCTTCTAGAAAGCTATTTAGTTCAAAAATGAGGTCTTTCCACGGGCTATTCTGGTCTCGCAAATGTTTATGTAATTTTTGTCTATAAGCCTCGCCACTCAATCTAAAACGAGCTAACAGGATTGACTTCACATGCTGAAAGTTGTCAACTCGGTCTGTCGGTTCGCGCAAGATCAATTCAGCTATCTGTACGGGCAACAAAGCTAATAAATGCGTGACCAGATCCTCATTTTCTATCCCAGACCTTAATGCCTGTCGTTCAAACAAGTTTAAAAATAGAGTTATGTCCGAACGCTCTGGATCAAAACGATGCATTATAGTTTTTAGCGCTAATTTAGGTCTTTCCGATCCGTTACTGGAAATCGAGTTACGCCTCCCTGTATTTTGCGTTAATTTTAATTGCTCTAATTGAAAATTTCTCTCTTTTTCTTTCTCTTCTTTTTCTTTTTTCTCTCTTTCTAAAAGAAGTAGATCTTCCCTATCTTTCACTATATATCCCACTTGCGTTAATGCAAAGTCAGCATCATAATCGTCCGCGCCCTCTATCTTTTGGATAATCGTCGCGATTATGTCACTTTCTTCTATCTGAACTCCTAATACCTCTGCTAAATTTTGCAGATCAGCCTTTCGGCAATATTTCAATGCCGTTATTTTCGCCATTATCTATCGATTTTATATTCCTACCGATACTACAAAGATAACCTAACGATTTCCCTCTTCATATATTTATTTATATATTTTTTTTTTTCAACTACCTCAGAAGATGTGAATTTGACACTTCACCGAGAATATTCTAACCTTATCTACCGTTATAAAATGTTTTCAAACGTATTCACAATATACATAAATAAATTAGCAATACTATAATAAATTTCAGACATTCTACGTTTTAGTGTTAGTTTCGAAAAAGAAGTATAATTTTCCCACTTTTTACCTTCCCTACACACACAAAATATAGAACATAAAAAAAAATATTTCCAAATGCTATAGGTAAACAATTTTCCCTATATTACTCAGAATTGAACACTCCTTGCAACCATTTCATATGCTTTTTCTATTTTGAATATAAGTATATATTTAGGAAAATCAATCATTAAATAATCCAAATTGATTCTAAAATATTTTTCAAGCAAACTTTCCTCACAATGGTACTTTTCTTACATGACATCTAATTTCTTTTTTTTTTTTTTTTTCTTTTAAGAATCTAGTTTGATTCTAATTTTCTGTATTCTTAATTTTTAAAAAAATTTCAAAATTTAAAACCAATGACAAAGGGTATCAGCTCCCTTGTACTATAATTAATTAATAAGTTAATAATTTTCTTATTTTAACTAACCAATTTTTCAATTTTAAAATTTTCATTTACCTCAAAACAAAAGTTTTCCTTTAAAATATTAATTTCTTATCAACATTTCAATTAATTAATAAATTAAGAGCCACTCAAAATAATGAGCTTACCTTTTGTTTTGCTGGGGCATTTTCTCTCGGGAACTGTACTGCACGGCACGGCACTGCACTGCACTGTAGTCTCCTTTCACTGCACACAGTCTTGCATCTGGATGTCGTCTAAAGCACCTTTTTGGGGAACTGTCCGGCACGATACTGGTGTCACTTTTCTCTACACACAGTCTTGCGTCTGGAGCACTTTCTTAGGGGAACTGTCCGGCACTATACTGGTGTCGTTTTCCTATGCATACGGTCTTGCATCTGGAGCTCTTTCTTAGAGGAACTGTCCGGCACGATGCTGGTGTCGCTTTTTTCTACACACGGTCTTGCGTCTGGAGCACTTTCTTAGGGGAACTGTCCGGCACTATACTGGTGTCGTTTTCCTATGCACACGGTCTTGCCTCTGGAGCTCTTTCTTACAGGAACTGTCCGGCACGATACTGGTGTCGCTTTTTTTCTACACCCGGTCTTGTGTCTGGAGCTCTTTCTCTTAAGCTAGTCTTTTAATGTTCAGAGTCCTTGCTGTGCATACCACCTTCTGCCACCAAGTTGTAAAACCTTCGACTAACATGTGGAAGTGGTAGCGTGGAACTTCAGTCAAGCGGAGGCCCAAGTAATAATTAAATCAAACAATTTATTGAAAAGACATAAGATAAATTAATTTCTTGGTTATACTTGAATTACAACTATATTATATTTTCTGGGTACGTTACAGCTGACGACACTGTTCATTTAAAAGCATAAGTTCAACAAAGCATGAGATAGGCATCCAATCTTCTAATGGATTCTTTATCAAAAAAAGTTTAGTCCTTTTACCTTAATTCGTAACGAAAACTGCTGACGCTGCTTCTCGTGCACAACAATCCGTTGTCAACTCCTTTTTACCTCGCGGCCTCGACCGGAGAAATATTATCCTGCCTGAATCGGCAGACTACTTCTATCCCTTCGGACCTCTCCGAAATCGCAGTCCCAACTCAGCGAGCAGCCCTCTCCTTGGGATTCAAAAACGCATCTCCCCTCTTTTCTCTGTTCGTTCCAATTCACCTTTTTAAAACAAAGGCTATCTGTCGGCCCACTCAGAGCCTAGGTTGAATGATATCACTAACAAACTTCGATATCATTGGTCAAGAGAGACCCTCGCTGCTAGCGTGAGAAAATTTCGCATCTAGTTTCATTTTTAAATTGTCCTGGGAAAATATCGGCAAAGTTGCTACTTAAAAGGAATTCCATAACTCCTATTTTTTTCATGCCGTTCTACTTTTCCGTCAACCTTTAAGATTGGTTTAGATGGATTGATTCTTTTTATCATTTCCGGCAGAACCTTGAGACTTAGAAATATTTTGAGCTGTTATGCTTATACATTGCTTTTCCTATCTAGAGTTCTCATTTGAAAATATATGGGACCTTTTTTGTGAATCCCATTGGATTCTTCACAAGGACAATGGTAGCTTTTCACATCGAGAGCAAATTCTTATTGCAATTTTGATGACGATCGCCATCACATTAAACAACAATCTTATCAGCATATAAAAAAATGCAAGAGGTAGAGTAAATGATGGCATACTCAAAGATGAAATACCTTAATGTTGTAAAATGTTGTCAGAACAGAACTCCCAATCACTATGCAGTAGGGTGTCAATGATTTTAATCAACCGATTTTTAAAAAAAAATCATTGATTTAAATAAAAAAATTTCTAAATGTTTAAAATGTCAAAAAAAGTATTAAAATCTAACATAAACATAATTTGAAAGTTTCTATAGGTATTTTGACTTATGAATAAACAAAAAAGGAACTTTAAATAATTGTTTCTAAGCTTAATTCATGAGTATTGTAAAAAATTAAAAACAGTTGAGTTTATAAAAAGCATTGTTTTTAAGTTTTTATCCAAATTAAAGCAGTTTCATTTAAAAATGATATTTAAATCTAATATAATTTGCAATGTTATAAATTCTTTTAGGTAATCAATTTATGCATTATTTTATATAAAATTATACATAGTAAGTGTAATACATTTCTACAAGTATAAGAATAAATAGTAATTAATAGCAATCTCAAGTTAAAGAAGAATGAAAGAATGACATCTTTTCAAAGCTAAATTTAAATGAATGCATAAGAGAAAAAGAAATAATTGGTATAAAAATGCTAAGCTCAGCAAGAGCTTCTTCGGTATAGGTTGAATAAATGTTTTTAACTTTGTAACTCATATATACTAAATAAAAAATAATAATTAGGGATTGAAAAGGCAGCAAAATGCTAATTAATAATTCACTCTGAGAGGTAATAGTGCTGTTACTTAAATATTTTGAGGATTTCAGATATAAGTGGCTAACTTATATTTATCCTATATGAATGGGTTTAACTCATTTTCATAATTCTTTTGGTTATCACATACAAACGTGTGTGTAAGTTTAGATTTTGGTGGTTTACAGTAATTTGGCTAAATACAAATGCGAAACAAGCTGCAAATAATATTTGTTAGTTTTGTTATTTGTTTTACTAACTAATGAAATTACTTATTTGCAGTTTTTATTAATCCTGTAATTATACTATTTCTTCTAGGATTTTTTTTTTTTAATATTGCTGCACCACGCCGCTTTTGAAATTGGCAAAATGCACTGTGCCTTAAAAAAATAGTTGAAATTCACCTGTAGTTATAGCCAGAGATTTCTTGTAAAAAACTTCCCCATTCAACAATATTTCTAAATTCATGTGGCCAAGATCTTGCAAAAATATGGAACTTTATTTCTTTAGAAAATACATGATATTATTAAAATATGTTATTTAATTGTATTTTCCAATTTGTTATTCATAAAATCATTAAAAATTAAGGACACTTTATTTATCATACTAAAAATTCTTTTTCCCCCCCCCCTTATATCATTACTAAACACATTAGACATTACTAACATATTTCCTCATGAAATAGTACCCTTTTTTTTTGGAACTAGCATTCTGTCCCTTTTTCTTTCTAAAATGAACACTACATTATTATCATTTTAATAATTAAGGCTTAAAAATGGATAATATGTTCCTAATTAGAGAGTTAATTGTTTAATAATTATTAATTTGAAGTAGTGTTAACTATTTAATATAAAATGCAGTTAATAATTTTAATAAATATTAAATATCACTAGTATTTATAAAGTTTTACATAATTATTACAATATTAATGTATTATGACATTATTATATGATACTGCCTAATGAAACTACTAATTTGCAGTTTTTATGATTTCTGTAATTACTAACTAATAATTATAATTTTATTAATTAAAGTGTAAAAACATAGATTATGTTAGCAATTAGTGGTTTAATTATTTTGGAAACCTAAAACTCTTGATAGCTATTCAGTATTTCAACGCTGGGAAAAAAATCATAAAAATCCGATTTAAATCATTTTTTTTTTTTAAATCATGATTTTTTTATACCCTACTATGCAGTAACTGGATGCAATTTTGGTGAAGATAATAGAGGGCTGAATAGATTCCATTAATTACACTGCATTATTCTGCTTACCTTATCATACACAATAGGGATGTAACGAATAGTGATTTGGCCGAATAGCCGAATACCGAATATTCGGCCAAGTTTTAGGCCGAATACTGACTTTAATATAAATGACTTTTATTTTAATTGTTTAATTTTTTTTTTTCAATTTTAAAATAAAAAATTAAGGACTAATTGAAATTAATTTTTTGTTTGAGTTTTCAAAAATCATAACAGCTGATTGTATTTTTTGTAATACTTTAAATGGCTTAAGAAATATTTTAAAGATAACATATGACTTTTAAAAATGTAAATAATAATTTAATTCATAATTTTTTATTCAATCCATAGATAGTTCTAGTAATTTATATATCAATGCAAAAACCCTTGACGGGTTAAAAGTTTCTGACGCAGCACTTTATCTTATGCTCTAAGAATTTTAAATATGGAACTTAAAAATACTGATATCAAATTTTGAGTGACGTTATGCTATTTCTTAAAAAATATATTTGTATTTATTTCATCATTTTATTTTTGTTTTATTTATAATCGCATGTGCAAAAGTTATGTTCAACATGAAAAGCTGCATAAAATTTTATTCGCTGTTGCTTTATCATTTACATCTCTCATAAATTCAAAATATGAGTTTTAAAAGATATGATATAAAATTTAAGTGACGCCTTGATGTGACTTTAAAAGGTTTGTTTTAAAATTCAATTTAAATTATTTTTGACTTGGTTAAAATAATTTTTTACATCTACACAATACTTTTAATTTTCCAATTCACTGTTAAATATATCACTTTCATTGAATCTATACTATGCATTGAAATGTATTTATTTCAATAAATTGATTTATCTTTTGTGTCACGCTATTCAAAATTGTGAGTAAGATTTATGTAAATGGTTTATTTGCGTCATTGTGTCCAAACTACATGAAATGTATGAAAAAGGATAGTTTGACGCAAATAAACCATTTACATAAATCTTACTCACAATTTTGAATAGCGTGACACAAAAGATAAATCAATTTATTGAAATAAATACATTTCAATGCATAGTATAGATTCAATGAAAGTGATATATTTAACAGTGAATTGGAAAATTAAAAGTATTGTATAGATGTAAAAAAATATTTTAACCAAGTCAAAAATAATTTAAATTGAATTTTAAAACAAACCTTTTAAAGTCACATCAAGGCGTCACTTAAATTTTATATCATATCTTTTAAAACTCATATTTTGAATTTATGAGAGATGTAAATGATAAAGCAACAGCGAATAAAATTTTATGCAGCTTTTCATGTTGAACATAACTTTTGCACATGCGATTATAAATAAAACAAAAATAAAATGATGAAATAAATACAAATATATTTTTTAAGAAATAGCATAACGTCACTCAAAATTTGATATCAGTATTTTTAAGTTCCATATTTAAAATTCTTAGAGCATAAGATAAAGTGCTGCGTCAGAAACTTTTAACCCGTCAAGGGTTTTTGCATTGATATCATTACTTTTTTGAGGTTAGTGATAAAATGATTTAAAAAAAAGATACTTATGGAATTTAATGCAGATTTAATTTTTACTATTTTATTACAATTTTCCTTACAGCAGTTTGTATATAAAAACAACTGGGTAAGTATAATCGCAGATCGCACAGAGGGTTTCATTTGATATTCCTTTAAAAACACTTTATCCTTAAATTAATAAATCCAAAATGTTAATTTATAATTATTAAATCCTTACATAGATGGTGTTTCATAGATGGATAGTTACATAGATGGATAGACGTTTTTATCAAACATTTCTCTATAATACTACGCAATTGCGTCAAAAGATGGCGACACCAGAAGTCTGATATGCTTTTTATGTAAACTGTAATCAAACTTCATTGATATTTATAAATAAAACATTTCAACTAAATTATTTATTATAAAAGAATTATTACATCACAATAGCTTTTATGCAAGGAAAATAATAATTATAATAATAATAATATTATGGATGTCAGTGATTATATATTGATTGACCGTCATAATAATAAAAAATGATATTATAAAAAGAAGAGCTGAAATGAATTGTTTTTTTACGTTTCTGATCGTGTGATTTATATTCAAATAATAATTATTAATGTATATTTTTTGTAAAGTGATTGAAATTAAATATATTTATAAAATTTATGGTAATATTTTTATTGTTGAAAAATTGCCAAGAAATAATCATCATCAAATTGGCGTCATTATAATTGTAATTTTATTTAACTTAATAGCAATTAAAAAAATTACAAAGGAACTGAGAATAATGGTCAACTAGCAGACTTAAAACACTCACATGTGAAAACACGTATCAGGGAGTATCGAACTGCCTATCGTATGATCAGTAAACGATGGCCCTTAGCCACTCAGCCAGTGGGAAGACAAAATTTTTCTCCCCAAAAGTGCTTAAAAAGAAAGCATGTGTATGAATACAGTGTCATCCATTTTCGGTGAAATTTCCATAGAATGGCGAAGAAATATAGTCCGATTTTTCATGCGCATTATAAAAGGAACAAGAGTCTTGCTGGAAACAAGTAAATTGTTATTTGGTTCATCTGAAACATATTTATTTGATTTTTTAAAAATCACCCGTGTCATTTTCGAGAGAAAAAAAAATCGAATTATTTAACGAACGAGAGTTTTCCCAGAAAAAAGAAAAGTGTTATTCACCTCGCCTTAATCACATTTATATTATGTATCAATTTAAAAATAATCGTTAGAACCGTTTTCGAGATTTTCAAATTAGGAACTTCCTCGATATGATGCCAACGTTTTCACTTTAAAAATGGCTATTTAGATCTCAAAATATACTGCACGTAGAAATGTAAAAATTTCAGTATACGATTAGACTGCAGATATAAGACTGTTCTAGAAAATTCAGAACAATAAGACATATATCTGCTGAGTTATTAAAAGGCGGCTTTTCGCGTTTTCTTTGATGTCGAGTTAGCTGTATATATGAGTTCCGCCATCTACGAATTCTATGATACGATACGATTTTAACGATACGATACGATACGATTTTAGGCTTAAGGCTGCGTCACTCGGAATACTACCGTCTTCCATGATATATACTATCTAAAATAGAACTCATTACCTCTGTAAAAATAAAACTTTTTTTATTTTAGTAAAATCCTTTCACCCCCTAAAAATAAGAACTTGCATGTGTCCTCTGTCTTTTTATATCCTTTTTCATGCAACTTAAACTTAGTAAATTTACATTCTATATGTAAAAAAAAAGGGTTATTTTCTTAAAAAATAATTATTCATTCCATTAAAATATTATACAGTAGAAGATCTTTATAACGCAAAGCTCAAAATGCAAGGTTGTGCGTTATGTAGAATTTTGCGTTATATCGATCACATAATTAAATTCACCTTGTAAACATGGCCAAATATGTCTGAAATATATCAAAATACATTAGGATATCTTTATACTGCATTCCTTGTTACAAAGAGTTATACAAATTAGAAATTTTTGCGTAATATAGGTCAGATATTGTTAAATTTACTTTATAAACATGATCCAAATATAACTGACACAACCATCCCTTATATTAGACATTTTCAAAAATGTTTATTGTAATAATAGCATTTTTTTTCAGTAAAAAGGTCTTAAATTAGAAGATAAAGTTGAACTAATCTATCAAATTTAGTCCTCTAGAGAGTAGCAATATTTTACAATGTGAAAATGCAGGCGCTTTTTAACTGCAAAAATCATTGTTTATATCTGAGAAGTTGTGCGTTATATGGAGAATTGCGTTATAAAGATCTTCTACTATATATTCTTTTCTGCTACCAAGATATACTTTTCTCTTTTCTTTCTCTCAAAATTAACAAGACCCTCATAATACTTCCTCCACCCCATATTTCAGAATGAGATCTTTTTCTTATAATAATTAATGTATTTAGATATAATTTTTGAATATTGTTTGTTGAAAATATTTAAAATCATATTTTGTTGATTTTCTGGAACATATTTAACCAAATATCTTAAAATATTCGGCCAAATATGCCCCTATTCGACTACAGGTATTCGGTCAAATGTCCCACTATTCAGCCACAGGTATTCGGCCGAATATCTGTTCAATATTCGGCCGGCCGAATATTCGGCAAAAGGGCCGAATAGGCCGAATACCGAATAGTGGCCGAATATTCGTTACATCCCTAATACACAAGCAGTAGAAATATAAAGGAATGTCACAGCAACATCACCCAACATCTGTGGATACAGAGAAGAGATGATTAGGTGATACATAGAAAACTTATGCCAGTCTTTGATAAAAAAAATCCCAATTCTATATATAAATAAAACATTGTGCTCAGATGAAAGGGTGGTCGAGCTATGCACTGATGCGTTATGAAATGCAGCCACCTCCACTTGATACCTCCTGGATAGATTTGAAAGCAACTACGTATTCCAAACAACAATTAGTTTGTATGACACAACAGAGTGGAAACGCTTTTTTTTTTTTTTTTTACCAAAAGTTGTCAGTTTTGTTCCCGTTATACAGAACAAAGATATCGTTTAAATATGTTAAGTCATTAATAATAAAGGTTTAAATAATACTTTTAAATAATAGCCAGCTCTATAGGAATTTTTTAATTTTTTTGAAAAAATGTCAAATTTTACTCAAAATTTCGACTTTTGGACCAAAAGCGCAGGCTCAAGCCATTTTTTTTTTCCAGCAATAATATTGCACGCAGATGATGTACTTGTATAAAGGCAACTTTTAGCACCTACCCGTTTTTGATTTTAAAAAATTCATTTTTTTTTCACTCCACCCTAATGTGTTACACCCTACACCACCATTCAGAGTGTCTCAAAGGGTCATTGCCAAACTTAGCATGCTGGTTTGTCATATGACAAACAAGATTTACATAGGAACTTGCATCTGAAAATGCAAACGGCAACCACTAGGGGGCGATGTTTGCAAGCTTATGGGAGAGTGGGAAACATGATGGTTTCTCGTAAGGACTTCGCTCGAGAAGGGTGAATCTGTTCTTAACTCAGAATTGGCTGATATGCATTACATGTATGGTGTCGTGGAGGGAAATGGACGAGCTGCTGTACAGATGTACCTTGAGCACTTCCCAAACAAATGTCAGCGAAATCTTGCTTTGTTTGGACAATTGCATTGCAGATTTGTTTCGTCATAAACTTTTGGGCTGGTATTATCGGTGACATGTTAATTGGCCCTTACCTACTACATAAATGCCTCAATGGGAATACCTATCACACTTTTTTAGAAAGAGTGTGATTTTTTGGAATACAGAATCACAAATGGTAAATTGTATACTTCCCCTCCTTAAAACAGAAGCAAGCAGTAATGAATTTTCCTGAACCAAAATGTACCAAAGATATTCAAAGTTACTTAGGATTAACAGGATATTTCAAAAAGTTTATAAGAAACTATTCAGTCTTAGCAAAAACCCTGAGTAACCTGTTAAGAAAACATTCTGTCACACACTTACACACAACTTCTTCCTTATTATTATAGTGCATGCAATCTTTTGTGTGTAATCAGTGTTCTCACTAAAGATGCACTGAATTGTAATTTTGGCCAAATACCAAAAATTTGTCACGCAGGTAAATCAAATACAGAATACTTTACTAGCCGAATAGAAACTATTTGACCAAATATTGAATTGAATATTCAACTGGTCAAATTGATATCTAGATATATTTCAAGGTTTAAAAGTATTAAAAAGCTAAATTTTAAAATAATTTTACATCATATGTGTAACACAAATCAATACAAAAACCCTTAACGGGTTAAAAGTTTGTGACGCAGCACTTTATCTTATGCTCTAAGAATTTAAAATATGGAACTTAAAAATAATGATATCAAATTTTGAGTGACGCTATGCTATCAATTATAATCTCTCTCTATATTATTTATTTCATCTTTTTATTTTTTTTATAATCGCATGTGCAAAAATTATGTTCAATTTAAAAAAATGTATAAAAGTTTATTCATTGATGCTTTATCTTTTACATCTCTCATAAATTCAAAGTATGAGTTTTAAAAGATATGATATCAAAATTTTAGTGACGCTTTGATGTGGCTTTAAACGATTTGTTTTGAAATTAAATTAAATTTTTTTTTGGTTTGGCTAAGATATATTCACACATCTAAACAATAGTTTTAATTTTCCAATATGCTTTAAATATGCCACTTTCACTGAATTTATATAATGCATTTAAATGTATTTATTTGAATAAATTGATTTATCCTTTGTCCAATGCTATTAAAAATTTAAAATAAGATTTACGTGAATAATTTTTTTGCGTCATTGTACCCATTTGAATACATTTCACTTAGTTTGGATACAATGACGCAAAAAAATATTTACGCAAATCTTATTTAAAATTTTTAATAGCATTGGACAAAGGATAAATCAATTTATTCAAATAAATACATTTAAATGCATTATATAAATTCAGTGAAAGTGACATATTTAAAGTATATGGGAAAATTAAAACTATTATTTAGATGTGTGAATATATTTTAGCCAAAACAAAAATAATTTAAATTTAATTTTAAAACAAATCATTTAAAGACACATCAAAGCGTCACTGAAATTTTGATATCATATCTTTTAAAACTCATACTTGGAATTTATGAGAGGTGTAAATGTTAAAGCATCAATGAATAAACTTTTATACATTTTTTTAAATTGAACATAATTTTTGCACATGCGATTATAAAAAAATAAAAAGATGAAATAAATAATATATAGAGAGATTATAATTAATAGCATAGCGTCACTCAAAATTTGATATCATTATTTTTAAGTTCCATATTTAAAATTCTTAGAGCATAAGATAAAGTGCTGCGTCACAAACTTTTAACCCGTTAAGGGTTTTTGTATTGATATCATTACTTTTTTGAGGTTATTGAAAAAAATAATAAAACAATAAACACACACAAAAAAAATTAAAGACCAATGTTAAGAAAAATAGCAAGAAATATTACTCTTTAAACCTTTATATATATATATATATATAACAATCATCGCTCACTTATAAAAGTAATTACATACATTTATATTAAATCGAAAACTACAAATTTCTGCTTCTCCCTTTTTTCACTCCTAGTGCAAAAAAAATTAAACATTCTTTAATTTTATATAAAATAATCTTTCACCATCCCTATTTAAAATTCTTTATTAACAATAATAATAAATCATATAAAATAATCCCCTGAGCTCCGAAGATTCCACTTCTGCTTTTGCACCCACCTCTCCAGCTTACCTAAATAATAAAATCTTTCAAAAATTAGTTTGAAAAAAAAAATCTGCAACATTTGTTGCTCACTAACATAAATAAATAAATAAGCACTAACTTCCCTAATGTACAGTCATGGAAAAAAAAAATGTAAACACCCCCTACTAACTCCTCAACAAATTACAGTAGAAGAAAGTTACTGGTACCGAACGATTGGAAATAAAGTCTACTTTTAAATGATGTATAGAAAATTTGCTTAAGAGGCTACTTCAGTCAAATGAAAAGACGCATTCGCTAATGCTAATCCTATGGAAGAAATTTATAAACATATCTCGGCCGCATTTCAATATTTTTAAATGATTTCTTTTGCATTCAATAGTTGAGATCGATCTGTATGCAGGCCGTTTTTTACTTTTTCGATTTTGATTGCAGATATTTTTATGAGGATGCTTTTACTTTCGAAACCGGTTCCGAAAATAAAAGTATTCTCATAAGAAATACCTGTAAACAAAATCGAAAAAGTAAACAACGGCCTTTGTACAGATCGATCTCAACTATTGAATGCAAAAGAAATCATTTAAAAATATTGAAATGCGACCGAAATATCTTTATAAATTTCTTCCATAGGATTAGCATTAGCGAACGGGTCTTTTCGTTTGACTGAAGTAGCCTCTTAAGGTGTCATCTACATATTAAAACGAACCATAACTTTGTTTTTTCAATAGCAGTACACAATTTTTACAGCATAAATGAATTCTACACCATTTAATTAGCCTAAAAACAAATTTTTATGCAATTCGTACTATAAGTTCCCGATAAATTAATTATTTTAAAACAAGCTTATTTTAAGGGCTGTATCCAAATTGAAGTTCGGTACTCGATTGTTAACCGAGAGAGCCCCCTTCTTGATCAAGGCACCTTAAGCGTCACTCAAGCAGTCAATGAAGTCTGCTAGATTACAGGACAGCGTAAGACATTTCAAAATATCTAGGCACTTCTATCATAGACGGCCCCTTAAACCATCATTTTGCCGTTTTTTAAGCATAATTTGAAAACTATTTGGAAGAAAAATGTGAAATTTTGGATTTCCATAAAGCAGGACTTAATAAATCTAAATCCATCAAAAAAATTTTAGGTTACAATTCATAATTTTTTCGAATATTAATTTCATAATTCATATAATAAAATTATAAAAATTGCAAATTCAACGTATTTGTGTTTGTGTATGTTAGTATTACTGCTACACAAAAAATTAGCACATTAGGAGCATAATTTCAGGAGATATGAATAAAAATATGAAAATGTAATTTAACATTAGAAGCACTAAATTTTGAATGTTTAGTATAATTCAAAAACTTATTATTCAAATGACTTGAAATTTGGTGCCTAGGCATAGTTTGAACCGAAGATTTGAAATATCTCGTTAAAATTGGGTATTGCCATCGAAAAAAATGAAGTTTGGATTTGTTTTAATATGTAGATGGCCCCCTAAGCAAATTTTATATACATCATTTAAAAATAGACTTTATTTCCAATCGTTCGGTACCAATAACTTTCGTCTACGATAATAATTTGTTAAGAAGTTAGTAGAGGGTGTTTACTTTTTAGGGTTTCGTTCATCTGACAAAACCCTATTCGTCTCACTCCTTTGTCTGTCTGTCTGTCCGTCACAGAGCCCGTTCTCAGAAACTATACATGTTAGAGATTTGAAATTTTGGGTACTTATAGCTGAACACCTCACATTAAACAACAAATCATAAAATTTTGAAAAAGTTGGTAATTAACTGAATTACGGGCTTAATTAACTTCTAAAATTAACCAATCCACCTTTTTAACGCAGATTCAAATGAACTTTCTCCAAATCATCCGTGTTTCTCCTAAGGGTTGCCAGTAAAAACAGCCGATGCATGGTTACCACGGAGGAAATTAAGCCGAAAAATGAAGTGGGCATTTTAAATCGAAATCGCATATCAGAAAATATTGGTCCGAGAAATTTGTAAATGAAATAGACAGACGCAGAAAAAAATCTACTTTCATTTGGTATAACGTTCACATTTCTACGATGTGTATAAATTAAAATATCCACTAAAAATCGATCGATAAAAATTTATTTTCTTTAATTGGAAAGACAAGGAAAAAAGATTTCAATTCAAAAGATTTCAAAGCAGGTAGACGTGACGACGCTGCGGTTTTTCTTAATAGCATATTTTACTACGGAATTTTAACTTTTTAAATATTAAATTTTTTGATTAAATTTTATGGCATCCCGATGTCAAACTTCTCGCTGATTTCATTGATACCTATTTCTAAGTCCTACCTTAATTACAAGCTGAAATATTAATTATTATTTAATTAATCGGTTTAACTCGCAGAAGAATAAATGTCAGTAACTCCCACATGTGTATTTTAAACAATTCTTTCTAAGTGAGCCCCTAATTATGTTGGAGACATGAAATTTCGGGTACTTATAGCTGGACACCTCACATCATACAACAAGTGATAAAATTTTGGAAAAAGTCGTACATTTAACCCTTTGGGCTCCCACATGTGTATTTTAAACAATTCTTTCTAAGTGAGCCCCTAATTATGTTGGAGGCGTGAAATTTTGCATACTTATAGCTGGACACCTCACATGAAACAACAAGTGATAAAATTTTAAAAAAGTCGTACATTTAACCCTTTGGGGTCCCGCATGTGTATTTTAAACAATTCTTTCTAAGGTGAGCTCCTAATTAGTCTGGAGGCGTGAAATTCTGCATACTTATAGCTGAACACCACACATACGACAAATGATAAAATTTTGAAAAAGTCGTACATTTAACCCTTTGGGCTCCTGCATGTGTATTTTAAACAATTATTTCTAAGTGAGCCTCTAATTAAGTTGGAAGCGTGAAATTTTGCATTTTTATAGCTGAACACCTCACATCAAACGACAAATCATAAAATTTTGAAAATGTCGTACGTTTAACCCTTTGGGCTCCCACATGTGAATTTTAAACAATTCTTTCTAAGTGAGCCCCTATTTAGGTTGGAGGCGTGAAATTTTGCATACTTATAGCTCAACATCCCAGATTACACGTCAAATAATAAATTTTGAAAAAGTTTTATGTTTAACCCTTTCAACTCCAGCTCGTGTATTTTAAGCAATTCTTTCTAACTGATCCCCTAATTAAATTGGATATTTTAAATTTTGCATACTTATAGCAGAACACCTGAGGCCAAGCGACAAATCATAAAATCTTGAAAATGTCTTACGTTTAACCCTTTGAGCTACCACATATGTATTTGAAGCAATTCTTCCTAAGAGAGCCCCTAATTAAGTTGGAGACATGAAATTTTGCATACGTATAGCTGAATACCTCAGACCACACGACAAATCATAAAATCTTCAAAAAGTCTTATATTATTTACCTCTCCAGGCTCTAGCTTGTGTATTTTAAGTAATTTTTCTAACATCCGCCCTTTTAACAAGGGGAGAAATTTTCCAACTTTTGCCGACACCCCTTTGACCCTTCTTTCATATTGTGCACCATAACCTTACATATTTTAGTTCCATTTTTTACAGCCAGGTGCGCCTACAGATCTCAGGTGCTATGGGCCCAATCCCCTCGACTAATATATCTGCGGATAGTATGTAAAACGGGATTTCGTTCGGATAGATGTTTGTTTAGAATCGAGTGCGCCCCCTGGTTGCGAAATGTGGAAGTAATAGATTTTTCAAAAGGATAAAGTGTTTTGAAAGGAATATTAAACGAAACTCTCTGTGCGATCTGTGATCACACTTATCCACTTGTTTTTTTTTTTTTCAACGACTGTACATTTCACCTCTTCTCCCCTCCCCCTACTCCCCAACATTAAAAAAAAATTAAATCTTTATTTTTATACAGAAAATTCTTCTATATAAATTATCCTCCTATTCCTCAAAATTACCACTTTCCCACTCCAGCCTAGAGATTTCAATCTTTAAAGCTTTTTAGAAAATCGGATCTGCAAAGTCTGTTGCTTAATAATAAAATATATAACCATGTACACTTTTAATTATTTTTCACACAATCAATTGATGTCATGATAATAGTTGTTCTGAGCGAATATTGTGTTGGCTGGGCTGTCGTTCAGATAGCTCAATTGGAAGAGTACTGGCAATTAAAGCCAAGGGTTATTAAAGTTCACTGTAATTCAAGATGTTTAACCCCTTCGCGACAAGAGCCCTTTGGTTAATTTTTAATCTTTTACTACAGGTTTTTAAAAACAGAAAATTTTCTGTAATTGAATCACAGAAATGCTCCCATTAAAGAAGGTAAACTTTACAATTAAAAATAAGTGGTGAGAATAATGAAGGATTCTGAACACCTTAAGTGGCCAAGTATACCGGTCGCTCATCCCCAAGGGCTTAAAGATGCTTTTTTGCTATTATAACCTTTAGGATTTACAATATAAAGAAATCTTAATCACTTCTGAGGTAACTAAAGACAGGGGAAAAAAATCAAGATGGCAATGTTTCGATTGGCAAATTCTAAGCTGAGTAATTTGTGCTACAGAATGAAAAAAATATAAAGTTGTAATAATGTCCTCTTACAGATACTAAATCTTTAAGGTTTTTGATGTGTGAACTACATATGAATACAGTAGAAGATCTTTATAATGCACACCTTGGTATGAGAAGTTGTGCGTATTATAGGATTTTGCATTACATAGATCATATTTCATACATCATTAAATTTACTTCGTATACATGCTTTAAATTACATTCCTTGGAACCAGAAAATGTGCAAATTATAAAATTTTACATAATAGGTATAGATCACACATTATTAAATTACCTTACAGATATTACCTTGAAATATAACATCCAAATATGCCTGGGCAAAATCATTATAAACAGTGGTAAGTCATGACTGACAGTTTTGGGAACACTAAATGCATGGCTGGCCAATTTATTCTTTTTCACTATTTTTAATAATGAAATCTTTGCCTTATTTTTAGCAGAATTTTCTTACATTAAATAAGGCAAAAATTTATTTTAAAAACAACAACAACAACAAAAAAAAAAAAACTTTTGGAAAGCATGCATTTTAGTGCTGCAAGAAAAACCTGTCATGAGCTGCTCTGATTATAACACTCATTTACAAAAAATTTTAATATAATAACAATGTTTTCATTACTCCAAAATAATGTGTTAAAGGCGATAATGTATCATATTTAGTGTTCCAAGAAATAGCAATATTTGTAAAATACATGTGCTTCTTAACTGCAAAATTCATTGTTTACATATAAGAAATACATTACATTTTCTGCATTAAAATGTTTAAGTGGCAGGCTTTTGTGATTGAACAAGAACTGCTTGCAAAGTGCTTTTAATGATTTTAGAATATGAAATTATGGCTCTTAAACTACTATTAATCCAATACAGTAATAGGGATAAAAAAAAATCATTAAATAGTTCATTTAAAAAAAAAAAATTTGTATTTTCATCAGATATACCGATTATTACTACCATATGTTATATGTAACATATTTATTAGAAAAGTTACAACTATTTTGATGAAGTTTTGGATCCCCCCCCCCCCCCCTGACATACTGTCAAATTTCGCGAGGTTTTTTTTTTCTTGTAATGTTCCTCCCTCGACCGAGAATGGAGCGGGTTTTTTACAATCAACTGATTAATTTTGTTTTTCTTTTATTGCTACTTTTTTATGATAGTGTGGTGATCTTTCAAATGCTATTGCACAACGAGGCGATAAACGCGCTACTCTGTAAGTGGCACGGCAACCCTCCAGTGTACAGGTGGAATTGATAAAAAGAGTTTTTGTAGTCGGAATATGCGGAATGTTACAGAATAGTGAATGGTTTAATGAAAGCAGAATAAAAACTTAATATTTAATTTAAGATGCGAGTCAGATTAATATATTAATTGAAATGGTTACTGAGTAATCACTTTATTAGTTTATACAAAGTCTAATTATCATGACAGCTACAATGCAGCTGCTAATGAAATTTTGTGAAACCAATCTTTTCTAAATAGTAACATGTTCTGAATTGTTCTTATTTACAATAATACTTCATTACCACAAATACCATATAAGGGAGCTGGCTACTTTTATATTTTTTTTTTAAGTAAATTATTTAAAGCTTTCTTTTAAGCATATTAACTTTAAAATTAAATAAAAACAAGTATCTTACTTTTTTAAAAAGGCTGTTTTATCTTATTTATCTATAAACTTTAATTACTAAATAAGGAAAAGTATCATGATGAAAATTTTCACTTTTAGGAGCTCAAAACAGTCAGGATAAAATGGTTCATTTTGAGCTAATCGTGATAATTTAAGTATATAAAGTAGAATTTACTATCAGTCAAAAATATGTCCAAAACTGAAATCAGTCCTGAGACTGAAGGTCTTGCCCCCATGGCTGTAATCAATTAGCCTAAAAGAAATGCTTCAGTTTTTTTTTTTTTTTTTTTTTTTTTTTTTTTTTTTTTCTGTTTTTCTTTTGTTACAGAGATAAACGGCAATAAGAATTTTTTTTCCCCTTTAGGTTAAATTTTATAAAAATAAAATACTACGATGCTTTAATTTTTGAAGCTGAAAAGAGTTACATATAAAAAAAAAAAAAAAAAAAAAATTAACGAAAGATACCCATATTTCGAAAAAGATGTCATTTTAAGTCAATTTTCGTTTATAATATTATTAGAAACGATTCGCAAATGAATCATTTTATAAACGGGATTGGAAATCTTAATTTTGATTTCGTCATACCTTTTATTTAAATTGTGCGTTCTTTAAAAATGAAAGATTTTGTTTAATTTCTTTAAAAGAAAACTCAAAACACAAAATTAAATTAGTAATCTATCTGTATTACACTCACATATCACAAGAAATACCTATGCCACACATGAACGTTATTTTGTAAGGAAAACAGTTATAAGTATTGTTGAAAATAAAAACAATTCAGAACATTATACTAATTAGAAAGGATCGGTTGCAAAGAATGCTGTCTGGATAATTAGAAATTGTACTCACTTTATTTCAAGATCTTTGATATTTCTTATTTCTTCAGTCAACTTCGCGTATCGCGTAGTGATACATGGCGAAGTCTTATGGCGAACGCGATGAATTTTCATTTCGATACGAGAATTTTCGATAAATATCGAATTTCGATACGAGAATTTTTTTAAAAATGTGAAATATTTTCTCCTTAAAAAATGTTTACTTACTATGAATAACAATGAAATAAAATACATATAATTACAAAATACTGCTCCATTTTAAAAAATCAGTCTAAGTATTTTAAAGCACATAATAAACTGTTTTGATAGTTTAAAAAAAGATTTATTGCCAATATTCAGATTTTTAACTGTGACCTAAACCGCGCAAAACCGATGTGCAACGTTCTGTCTGCTAGCCCATAGAATAACATGTAATCCGCGATCCTAAGAAGTCCAATTTTGCATGCGGATTATATAAAAATTAAGAGTTTTCCTAGATACTAGGTTAGTCTTATCCACTTCGTCAGAAACAGATTCATTTTATATATTAATGTTTTTAAAATAATCTAGACCGTTTCGGAGAAAAAAAAAAGACAAACTTACACCATCGAAATTGCTTTCAAAATGGGTTTGCAGATCTGAAAATATACTGCACGTAGAATTGTAAAAAATTCAGAATAGGATTAGACTGCAGATATAAGACTGTTTTAAAAAAATCAGAACAATAGGACCTATATTTGATGAGTTATTAACAGACGGCTTTTCGCATTTTCTTTGATGTCGAGTTAGCTGTATATATGAGTTCCGCCATCTACGAATTCTACGATACGATACGATTTTAGGCTTAAGGCTGCGTCACTCGGAATACTACCGTCTTCCATGATACTTCCATTTTGATGGACAAGAGTACAAGTAAATTTTACAAAAAAAAAAAAAAAAAACTGAGTTATATTATTTAAGATTTTTGAATTATATTGGAGATCTATTATTATCTTTGAACTTTTTAAATTAATAAAACTTTAATTTTCATGGTTTGTTTTCTGAATTAAAATAAATTAATAAAATCTTTATATTTTAAAATGAATATTTTAAAATAAAATCTGTCATTTCGAAAGCCACATAAGTCACAGAATCAGAACTTTTCAGAAAAAAAAAACCCCTGTTATTCACAAATCACAAGTGAATGGATTTTTGCAGATATTTTTGGGCTGGTTAAGTTTGGACTTCAAAGTTTGTAAATATTGAATAATTGTTTTAATTTATGAATAATAAAAAGAAGAATAACAGAAAGACTGTCCCTGACTTATGTTTGAAAAAAACTTCACTTATGTGGTCTTTGAAATGACCGATTCAATTAAAGAGAAATTTTGAAAGAATTCGAAATAAAATTTTTCTGTTATATAAGGTCTATTTGTCAGAAAAAGACTAAGGTAAAAGAACAAAAAACAACAAATATTATTCAAATGGTAACAAACCAGCAAGAATAACTTTCCTGCTTTTTTTTTATTTAGCAAGGAAGTTCTTAAATGCATCAGAAAGCAATGCACCTATACATATCAATTTCAATATGATTTTTGTAACATTAAAATACACCGTAAACAAAGCTTGCCCATAGACAACAATATAATGGAATGCTTTTGTGTGCCCTTGTAAATGAACTATTAAATTTACATCCTTCATTTTCAATACCAATCATGCCAAGCCATAGTAAACCTCAATAACTTATATCAATTGCATGCAATCTGGCTATATTTATGAAAGTTAGAGCATGGACAGGTGGCAGACAGACAGATAGACAAACTGAATTCATAAACACTTCAGAGTCTATTCCGGACTGACACACAGACAGTTTTTTTTTAAATATTATTTTTTATTATACATTGTCTAAATAGTTAAATAAATTTAGAAATAGGTGTTTGTTTTAAATCAGAGATACTTTCTAATTATATATATATGTATAGATTGTATTAAATGTTATATTAAAAATTGTTGCTTTAAAATGAAATTTAATTTTTATCATATAATATTTAATTTCTTTATTATTTTTTTTATAGGAAAACTTTGTATCAAAATGTTTATGAATATGATCTTCCACTCTTCAACCCTGCTCCTCTTAAGTTTGAATTTGCCCAAGCTGAAGAATGTAAATATGAAAACCCTTGGAAAGAGAGTTTTAAACAATTAGTAAGTACAATTCATTGCATTTAATTTTTCAGATTGCTTTCTTGTGATGATTGTATTTATGCAGATACAGTAGAGCGCCGATTATCAAAACTCCAATTAACTGAAATTCCAATTATCCATACAGCCTATTTCTCTCAAAAAAAAAAAAAATCTTTAAACTGAACGTTCATTTATCCAAACAGCCTATATCTCTCAAAATTTTTTAAAAACTGAACTTCCATTTATCCGAATAGCCTATTTTCAAGAATTTTTTTAAAATGATGATGAGATTGCAGATGAGATTTAAGATGAAAAAGAAATTGAAGAAATGAAAACGAATGCTCTGAAAAGGACCCCGGTCCATCACATAACGAAGCCTTTGAATGTTTGAAAACAGTTATGAAATGGCTTGAATGGCAGAAGAACTATGATCCTATTCAATTAACTTATTTAAGAAGAATTCAAGATATGGGAGCATTGGAAAGAACATCTTCTTTGAAGTAAGGAACAATCGAAAGCTTTTTTGCTTAAATTATAATCTCTGGAGTTCAGAAAATGATAAAAAGAGAGGGGAAAAAAATTTAAATAATAAAAAAGTAAAAAAAAAAAAAAACAGCTTTTAAACACGCTAGCACTGACTGGTGCTGCCAGTCCTAAGCCTGGATAAAGTGTGAAGGTTTTAGTATAGACAGGAACATCCCTTAAATTGTCTGTCCATTTATACAAACTTTTGCTTATCCGAACTAGGGTTGGTCCCAATTTATTCGGATAATTCGTGCTCTACTGTACATAATAGAAAGAAAAAATTTGGTAAAAATTCTTTTCATACAAAAATCTAAATTTTTTACATAAATATTGCAGTTACTGCTTTACTTTTAATATTAAAACATACTACTTAAGGTATCTATATGCTTTCGGAATAATTTTTTTTAAAGTAAAATTGCTGATTATTATTAAAAATGTGACATAAACATACAAATAAGTAATTTAATTTTTTAATGTAAAAAAATAGTATAAAATTAATTGAAAAATTGTTATTTTCTTAAAACTATTTAAATTTAAAACTATTAAATATAAATACATTTCTCCATAGTAACTCCATAATAAATATAATAATGTTAATAAAGGAACTAGACTTTTTATGACAATGACAGGAAAATTAATAAAAGTTATAGCTTTTAAAAGTTAAGTAATTTAAAAGTTATAGCTTTATAAAAAGACAAAGAACGTTTGAATTCTGAACTTATCTATAACAAAGAAAAAAGTTTGTGTATGAGTGTGTGTGTGTCGACAGTGTTCTGAAGAGACTGCTGCTACAAAATTTGGGGAGAAGATACCTCTATACATGTAGTTTTGCACCTCAAAGACCAATTTTGTATCTTTTTATTAGATTTTGTTTATTCAATTTTTTATGTGATTTTTTAAAGCTTTTTGACATTTCAAGGCAATTAAATTTTTAGTCCAATATAGTAAATTTTGGCCTAAATTTATTCGGAATTCCCATGGCAATTTTTGAATTTTTTGCAAATTTTTTTTAATCTGATTTTTAGTGTTTTTTTCGCATTTTGTGGCAATCTTTTGACATTCAGGAAAAAAATTTGGCTTGAAACTTTTAGTCTAATATTGAATACTTTGCCATCTACGATTATTGAATTTTAGCAGTTTTCAGTTGATTTTTCGAGATTTTTTTATGCTCCACATTGATTTTTCTTGTCATTCATAAAAGACTACCGATAACAATGTTTTACCCTTTTATTGTAAATTTTGTCCCCTGTAATTTTTAATGCATTTTCAATACAATTTTTAGCATTTTTCAAGTTCTACAGTGATTTTTTGGCATTCGGAAAAGGAATTGGGGTTTCAAACTTTTAGCCTAATATAGTAAATTTTGCCCTCTGTATTTTTTTAATTTGAATGATTTTTAATTCGATTTTCGAGGTGGTTTTTTACATTTTGTGTTGACTTTTTTGTCATTCATGAAAGATTTCAGTGTTTTATCTCAAAATAATAATTTTTGACCCTTGTGATTTTTGAATTAGCGATTTTTAATTCATTTTTCATTGTGATTTTTTGACACTTGGAAATGAAATTTTGTTTCAAACTAATATAGTAAATATCTGATAGTCTAATATAGTAAATTTTGCCATCTATGATTTTTAATGTGATTTTTTGAAATCTTTTATGTTTGCGTTGATTTTTTGTCATTCATATAAGGTTTCTGATTACAGAGTTTTGCCTCATTATAGTAGACTAGCAAACCCTGCGGCTTTGCTCGTGTAATAGTTGAAATATGCCAAGTCATATTTGCATGACTATTTTTTATTAGAACAACACTTTTTGGAATAATTCCAAAATTTCAAATTAAGCTACAGTTTGACTAAACTTCATTATAAAAGTGCAATTGACAGAAATGAGATTTTAATTAATAAGAAGAACTAAAACTAATTCCAAATAAATGATAATTTTAAAAGTATTTTGAGACTTTTATGCTCATTTCATATGCTAATTTCGGTATTCATTTGAAGTTTTGAATTTTTTAGAAAACACACCTTTAACACATTTACATCTTAAAATTAACCATCATGTCACATTCCAAGCTTCTTGTCTACCACCTCTCGGGTGTTAGTGGCACCAACATAAAATGCCGAAACAGAGTTCCAATAGAATGTCTCGATAAATGTTGAAACAGAGACTGTCACCATTAATTTGCCAACATTAACCTTGAAATCAGTTGATATTTCCTAAAGTTCTATAGAAAACTTTATTTAGATGTTTTTAAAGGTTTTCTTGTTGTTCCTGCCAACCAAGCGGTAGTGACACCGGCATAAAATATAGCCCGTATAGGATCAGGGACTATCACTCTTGATTCGCAACCAATAACTTCTGTAATCGGTTTATTATTTCCTGCGATTCCATAGAAATCGTACTTTAGGACTCTTTTAGAATGCTTTTCGCTCCTTCCCTTCGCTTCACCCCTTTTTAATTTCGAAATTTTTTTTTACTGTTCTAAGAGGACATTTATATTTTATAAGTAAATACCGTGCTATATTTAAAGTTTCTAGCCTCTTCAGTACTGCAGAAATCGCAAGTTAGAAAGTTTTTTGCTCCTGCAACCCTCTAGGTGTTGTGGCACCGACATAAAATATAGCTTACGTTTAAGCAGGTTCTATCACCATCAATTTGCAACCATTATGTTTGAAATCGGTTTCGTATTTCATACGATTACATAAAAATAGTAATTTAGAACGCTTTTCGCCACTTCATCCTTTTAAATTTGGAATTCTCTTTCGACAATTCTCAGAAAGCATTTGCATCTTTGAAGTAATTACCATTCGAAATTTAAAATGTTAGACCCCCTCTTTAACACAAAAAATGCAATACCCCCAGGTGGTAGTGACAACAACGTCAAATATAGGCTATGTTGGAGCAGGGACTTTCACCATCAATTTGAAACCATTACTTCTGAAATCGGTTTATATTTCCTGAGATTGCATAGAAATCGCTATTTAGAACGCTTTTCGTTTATTTTCATCCCATTTAAATTTCAAATTTTTAAGGAACTCTTCTCAGAGAGCATTTACATCTCAAAAGTAATTACCATGACAAATTTCAAGTTGCTATCCCCTTCAGTATCACAAAAATCGCAATTTAGAATGTTTTTTAAAATGCAATCGCAAAGTGGTAGTGGCGCCGACATGAAGTAGATCCTATATTGGAGCAAGGGCTATCATCCTCAATTTCCAACTATTACTTTTGAAATCGGTTGGGTACTTTCTGAGATTGCATAGAAATCGCCATTTAGAACGTTTTTAAGAACTCTTTTCGTGCATTTTCAGTCCTTTTAAATTTCGAATTTTTTAAGAAATGTTCTTAGAGATCATGTATATCTTATAAGTAACTACCATTCCAAATTTCATGTTTCTAGACCCTTCAGAAACAAAAAAATCGCAATTTCAAACGTTTTTTTGTTCCTGCACCCCTTTGGGGGTAGTGGCACCGGCATAAAATGTAACCTATGTTGGAGCAAGGGTTGTCACCATCATTTTGACACCATTATTTATGAAATCGGTTTGGTACTTCTTGAGATTGCGTAAAGATCGCAATTTAGAACGCTTTTTGGGCATTTTCACCCTTTTTAAATTTCGAATTTTTTAAGAAATGTTCTTAGAGATAATTTTTATCTAAAAAGTAACTACCATGCCAAATTTTATGCATCTGGATCTTTCAGTAGCTCAAAAATCACAATTTCGAACGTTTTTTTTGCTCCTGCACCCTCTTTAGGGTTAGTGGCACCAACATAAAATGTAGTCTATGTTGGAGCAAGGGTTATCACCATCATTTTGACACCATTATTTTTTTAATCGGTTTGTTACTTCTTGAGACTGCGTAAAAATTGCCATTTAGAACGTTTTTTAGAACGCCATTTTGCACATTTTCACCCCTTTTAAATTTCGAATTTTTTAAGAAATGTTCTTAGAGATCATGTATATCTTATAAGTAACTACCATTCCAAATTTCATGTTTCTAGACCCTTCAGAAACAAAAAAATCGCAATTTCAAACGTTTTTTTGTTCCTGCACCCCTTTGGGGGTAGTGGCACCGGCATAAAATGTAACCTATGTTGGAGCAAGGGTTGTCACCATCATTTTGACACCATTATTTATGAAATCGGTTTGGTACTTCTTGAGATTGCGTAAAGATCGCAATTTAGAACGCTTTTTGGGCATTTTCACCCTTTTTAAATTTCGAATTTTTTAAGAAATGTTCTTAGAGATAATTTTTATCTAAAAAGTAACTACCATGCCAAATTTTATGCATCTGGATCTTTCAGTAGCTCAAAAATCACAATTTCGAACGTTTTTTTTGCTCCTGCACCCTCTTTAGGGTTAGTGGCACCAACATAAAATGTAGTCTATGTTGGAGCAAGGGTTATCACCATCATTTTGACACCATTATTTTTTAAATCGGTTTGTTACTTCTTGAGACTGCGTAAAAATTGCCATTTAGAACGTTTTTTAGAACGCCATTTTGCACATTTTCACCCCTTTTAAATTTCGAATTTTTTAAGAAATGTTCCTAGAGATCATTTATATCTAATAACTACCATGCCAAATTCCATGTATCTGGGCACTTCAGTAACACAAAAATCGCAATTTTGAATGTTTTTCCCCCCCTGCACTCCCTTTAGGGGCGTGACACCGACATAAAATGTAGCTGATGTTGGAGCAAGGGTTGTCAATATCATTTTGACACCATTATTTTTTAAATCGGTTTGTTACTTCTTGAGACTGTGTAAAAATTGCCATTTAGAACGTTTTTTAGAACGCATTTTCACTTCTTTTTAATTTCGATTTTTTTTTTTTTTTAGAAATTTCCTTAAAGATCATTAGTATCTTATAAGTAACTACCATTCAAAATTTCATGTTTCTAGGCCCTTCAGTAACACAAAAATCGCATTTTTAAAACATTTTTTGCTCCTGCACCCCGTTTTGGCCAGTGGTATGGACATAAGATATAGCCTATGTTCTAAGTTGGACTAACACCATCATTTTGATACCATTACTTTTGGAATCGGTTCGGTAGTTCCAGAGCTTACCTCCTACAAATAAACAATTTTTACCTCTTTATAGACCTTGCGAATATTTAGTGATTTTTAATGCTATTTTTAGCGATTACATGGGTAGTGCAACGTATTTTTGACATTTGTAAAAAGAATTCATTTCTGATATTTTGGCTTAATGTAGTAAATTTTGTCCTCTATGATTTCTTAGTTTTAGTGATTTTTAATGGTATATTTATCAGTTTTAGCTTTTTTTTTTTTAGAAATTCAAAATTAGTTTCTTTGTATTTTGCGTCGATTTTTAGTCATTTATGAAAGAATTCATATTACATTGTTTTACTCCATTATAGTAAATTTTGCCCCTTGCTATTTTTGAATATTTAGGGATTTTTAATGTTTTTATAATTTTTTTGAGTACCACAGTGATTTTATGACATTCGGAAAAAGAATTTCATTTTAATATATAGTAGAGATGCAACGATTATTCGGCCTGTCTGACGGATATTCGGCTTCGGCCAAATATGAAGTCCATTATTCGGCCTTGGCTGAATAATTTTGTAAGAAATGGTTTTATATTTACACAGTAAAACTTTTTAATTTGACAATTTATATTCATCATGTATAATGAAAATTTTACTTCATACCCTGAATGGGTTTTATCTACCCATTTTTACATAAGAAGGTAATTTAGGAATCATGTTAAAACTTTAATGCTGTATCAATAAGAACAAAAAGTATCTGTAATAAGCAAGCGTAATCTGTTAAATTTCAAATTAATCTATTCAAAATTGTCCTAAGAATGAGACGCACTAAGCAAATTCTAACTTTTTTTAAGCATAATGGGGAGTTTAATATTTATCCCTTATTATATAAAAAAAATATTTATTTCAATATTTTTAAATAGACCTATAAAGAACATAAATATATACAATAAATTAGATATGGATGTATGTATAAAATAAATAATTAATTCGTATATGCTACAATACTTAGTTTTTTAGTAAAATGCGCTTAAAAATTAAACAAAATTTAAGTGATTTTTTAAAGTGTTACTATTTCTTATTAAATAATGAAAGAAATGTAAATACTAAATTCTTTTAATTAGTATGTATGTATGTATGTTTTACATCACTATTTAATTTAGATTTTCTTTCATCTGAAACTTTTAAGTACTTTTAAAATTTTGTGATTATTTTTAAATGTAGCAGCAACAACATACATAATATCTTTTAAATTGTAACAATACAGTATACCCAAGGTACTACATAGTGAATATTTGGAAATTTATATCCAATTTGCTTTTCCTTACAGATATTTGCTTTCTCTGAACCTGAAATTCACTATACACTTCTTAATAGCGCTGTCTGCTGACATAGCAAAACAATATACATGTTTTTGTTTGTTTTTTTAATTGTGAGCTTTATAAACTCTACACTGGTTTCTTTCCACCATTTTAGAGGACATTCCTTTCTATCAGTGGTTTTTCTTAAGATGCAAAGATTTATTTATTTTTTTTTTTCATCTGAAAGTTGAAATTTGTCTTCTAGTACTTTTAAAATTTTGTCATTATTTTGAAATGTAACAAGAACATACATAATATCTATATCTACTAAAATTCAATTAGACAGTACCTACCTGATGAGGAGCTTTTGCTTTTTTTTTTTTTTTTTTTTGGCCCAATGGTATTAATGAGGCAATTTTTAGGCCAAACATAGCCGAATATTTTTTCAGAATAAAATAATGTTTTAAAAAATAAAAAAATTGCATATAAATAATTTTTTAAAAAGGAAAATACATTTTAATTGTGAAATATACAAGAATTGTGCATATAGTGCATACTATATTTTGTTTTTAGACAAAAATGAGTTCATTATTCGGCGGCCGAATAGGCCGAATAATTGGTATTCGGTTTATTCGGCCAAACCACTATTCGTTGCATCACTAATATATAGTCATTTCTGTGAAATCCGCCGATGTATAATCCGCAAATGTCTATTATAGTGTTGACTCTAGAAAAAAAGGGCCGCCGGGCGGGAATTTTTCAAAAAAGAGGACACTATTTTAAGAAAGGGAACACTATTCTAAAAAAAGGGCACACTTGTACCTTGTTCACAAAAATATTTATAACTGGTTTGTTTAGAGTCCCTAGAATTGGCGATATTTTCCTGGGATCAACTGAATTGCCACGGGGCACTTAGGAAGTTTTAAAAAGGCAGCCGAGCGCATCGGAAGGATTTTGCTGGCCCAGTATATCAGGCCAGCCAAAAAATATCCTAACACATTGGCCTTCTTAAACAAAAATATTTAAATTGTAAGCAAAGTATGCAGAATATGCTGAAAAAGAAATAACTGTGGCAGAATGGCAGAGTGTTAAATAAATGACAATAAAACATAGTTAAGTTGAAAATAACTAAACATTTATTTTCACAAACATAAATAAATAAATGAACTTAAATTAAAAATAAACTTAAAAGATATTAAATGAAAAACAAACTTACAATTAATTTAAATTGTGTATGGCAGTACTCACAATGGCACAGAAAAACAGGTGTTACTTAACATTCTCACTCTTTGACATTCCGTAGCTCTTATTGTATCGGCTATACATTAAAATGCAATTTTTAATATTACATTCGAACAATATTTAAAGAAGAGCTTCGTAAATTTATTTTTATGTAAGTAACTAAAAAAAAAATGCAAATAGGCTGTACTTAAAATGATACTGAAAAAGAAACTCTTTACCATCCTGCTTCTTAAAAGACAGGTGGTTTTCACATTAAATAAAACACATGACTTCAGGGCCAGCCGTTTAAAATCTCCCTCCAAGCAACATCTATCGAGAAAACCACAGAGAAGAATAAACAGATGTCAAAGCTAAAAGGCTTAATTGCCGGTGAGATATGTCCGTGAGTTACGTCATTCCATCATTTACATATGGCAGAAAAAGTTATCTGGCGTTCGAAGATTCTTATCTGCCGAACCCACAAAGTCTTGAATACAGCTGTCACAGCAAGTTCTGTAACTCGATTCAAGTGACGTAATGAAAACGGAATTGTTAGGAATTAACAAGCTAGTTTCTTTATTCTCAATGCCTCTAACAGTATTAAATACCTCTTTAACTTATTACAATATAATATGCTGTACTTTATTTATTGCACTTTATTTATCAAAGTAACTTTATTCAAATATAATTTATTCTGAAATAAAACTTACTTTTATTCTGTTCTATTCCATTTATCCTTTAATTATTTAAGAAGTCTTTTCAGTTTCTTTAAGTTACGTTACTTTAAATACTTTGTTTACGTTTTTCAAACTTCCGATGGTGTAATCTGCCAGGCATCACTTTCAGTACTGTAGATCGTACTACGCGGTTTTTCTTTCGCCAGGTGGCGGCGGCTATCTTCATGAATGAATTAGATGACGTAATCCACTCCGGCGAATCACTGCTCATCGAACGTTCCCGAAAGGGAATGAGTCGGCACATGCACCGCTAGCTATTGCATAAAAGGGTTTTCCCTCCTCGGATCTTCATTCAGTTTTTCAGTTCTTTCCTTGTTTGTATTTGGGAGTGTCGCCGTTAGACAAGTAGCGTAATAGAAAGCAATTTTTTCTACGCTTGTAAAGGATCTTATACTTCAGTTTCTACACATCATGGCTTTTTAAAGATAGTAGTTTTTCGTGTCTTCATCGTAGTTCTTATGAGATGGTTTCTTTCATCATTTAGTGTTACGTTAATATTCCCCAATATGCCTATGGAGCTGTTTACGGAAAAGTGAACTTCTTTCCGGTTGTAAGCTGATTCTTGGATGCGTGAATGTCCTGAAGGAATGTAGCTTGAGTGGGCTAAGTATCTGGAGGAGTTAGCGATGTGTCATCAAGACCTTTTCTCATTGACGATGTTGTTCGGAAACATAATTCCCCGGTGACGTTGTTTTTAAGTGAATCATGATTAGTGTTTTTATCGCAGAGCCTATATTTTTACACGATATGCCTTGGAGTCCTGGGGTAAATATATAAATGCCATTACATATATTTATAGACATACATTTATTAGTTGTTATAATTTATGAAAGTTAAGTTTGTTGTTTGCTCTTAGTTTTTAATAAATACGTTTTTATTTATATATATTGTTATCTGTTTTTCTTAATCCACCACAGTTATAGTTTAAGTTTAATTGAATTACATACAAGTTTATAGCAATATATCTTTATATCTTTTAACTAAAGTTATTGATTAGATCGTGTCATGCTATGTCAGAAGTTAGCCATATATGCTCCATTGCTAGTGCATAACTCTGCTAATTTATATTTATAGCCATTTCCTTGATATTGGCTATCAGGAATGATGTCATAGCCAGCTTTGAAAATGAGTTTGAAAAATAAACTCAAGCTAGATGGAGTGTTATTGAAAAGAGATTAACAAAATAAAAATAGCTGCTTTGAGTTGAAGTTGAAAAAGGAAGGTTAGATTAAAGATATGAATAATAAAGTAATTAAATAGTGTATAAGTGAACAAGGAAGGTTTATTTTAGGCTAACAATTTAACAGTTTAAAACAGCCGCCAGGAGCAAAATAGAAATAAAAAGGGCCGCCAGGCGCTGCGCCCTGCTAAAGCGGCTTAGAGTCAACACTACTATTAGCCGCACTACCCGTTAAAATGTAAACAATGAAAATTGTCATTAAAAGTTAAACCCATAAAGTTAAATTTGGCATATATTTTTTTTCAGATATCAATTTTCCAGTGAATAAATATTTAAATATAAATTGGATATAAATATTTTAAATTTCCTTGAGTAACAAAATTTTATGTCGTAGCAAGAAGTAATGAGTGTTCATAGACTACAGAAAAAATTTATTGACAACAAACCAAAACTGAAACTACCATTGTGTTGTGTCAGTTTGTAAAATTTGTATTGTATATAATTTTTCTTTAATTTTAGTTATTAAATATATTCAACCAACATTGCAATTGCATTATGTTTTTCTTTTCCATTGTAATTGTAATTTTTGTGCGCTTGTTCCTAATTTATAGTCAGACTTTAAAAAATATGTAAACAAAGAGATGATCTATAATCTGCAAAAATGTGTAATCCATAAAACCCTGGGTCCTTAAAGTGTGCGGATTTCGGAGAGTTGATTGTAGTTAAATCTGCCATCTATTATTTTTAATGTTAACGATTTTCAATGTGATTTTTAGCAATTTTTTGAGATTTTTTACTTCCACGTCGATTTTTTGTAATTCTTGAAAGATTTCAGATTAGTTTTTTTTACCCATTATAGTAAATTTTGACTCTAGTGGCTTTTGAATATTTAGCTATTTTTACTGCAATTTTCGATGCGATTTTTAGCTATTTTTCAAGTATCCTTGTTTTGGGCATTTTTGGACATTTATAAAAGGAATTCAGTTTCAACATTTTAGCTGACTGTAATAAATTTTGCCCTCTATGACTATTTAATTTTAAATGCAATATCTAACAATTTTTAGAGATTTTTTATGTTTTGCATCGATTTTTTGTTATTTATGAAAGCAGATTTATGAAAGAAATCCATTATTGTAAATTTTGTCCCCTGGCATTTTTGAATATTTAGTGATTTTTAAAGCATTTTTTAATGCAATTTTGAGCATTTTTTCGAGTTATTTTGACATTTAGAAAAGGAATTTCTTATAAAATTTTTATCCAAATGTAGTAAATTTGGTCCGCCGTGATTTTTTGAGTTTTACAGCAATTTTTTAACATTGGTAAAAGGAATTCAAATTCTAACTTTTAGTCTAATATAGTAAATTTTGTCTTCTATGCTTTTTGAATTTTAGAATTTTTAATGGATATTCAATGTGATTTTTAGTGTTCCGTGCCAATTTTTTGTCATTCGTGAATGTTGTCTGTTTACAGTGTTTTACCACTGACCCTAATAGTAAAATTTAACCCCCTGCGATTTTTTAATATTTAGTGATTTTTAATATGATTTTCAGTGTGATTTTTAGTGTTTCTGACATTCAGAAATGGAATTTGTTTTAAAACTTTTTACCTAATGTAGTAAATTTTCTCCTTCTCGATTTTTGCATTTTTAGTGATTTTTAATGCAATTTTCAATGCAGTTTTTTTTTTTTTTTTTTTTTTTTTTTCCCACGATGATTTTTTGATATTTGTAAAAGGAATTCTGTCTCAAACCAAATCAAAGGAATTGGATTTCAAACTTTTATCCAAATATAGTAGATTTTGTCTTTCGTGATTTTTGAAAGTTTTGCAACTTTTACATTTCTTCACAATCTGCGGTGATTTTTTCGCATTTGATTCTTGACCTAATGTAGTAAATTCTGCCCTCTTTTCAATGAAGTTTATTCGGATTTCGTTCAGGAATTTTTCAATTTTTCGTGAGTTTTTTTGTGATTTTTTTATTGTATTTTTGCACTTTGCAACGATTTTTCCACATTAGTAAAAGGAATCCAATTTCAAACTTTTATCCAAATATAGTAGATTTTGTCTTTCGTGATTTTTGAAAGTTTTGCAACTTTTACATTTCTTCACAATCTGCGGTGATTTTTTCGCATTCGATTCTTGACCTAATGTAGTAAATTCTGCCCTCTTTTCAATGAAGTTTATTCGGATTTCGTTCAGGAAATTTTCAATTTTTCGTGAGTTTTTTTGTGATTTTTTTATTGTATTTTTGCACTTTGCAATGATTTTTCCACATTAGTAAAAGGAATCCAATTTCAATCTTCTAGCCCAATATACTGTTTTTTTAAAAAAAAATCTTTTCCATGAAGTTCATTCAAAATTCTTGCAGCAATATTTACATTTTTCATGAGTTTTTATTTTGATTTTTTAGAGCTGTTTTGAATGACATGGTTTTAAATATTGCAAAACAATTTAAGCTTATTTAAATATGCATTTTTAATATATTTGCTCTTGCTTATTTGAAATCAGTTCATATGTTTATGAAATCAACGATATTACTGCAACATTGAGAGTTGTTTTTATTTTAATCTGAGTCCACTACATAGTTTATTTGCTGTGATGTAATAAATATATTTGTTTCGCAAAAAATGTAGGTGAAAACTGAATCAACATTTTTATTGCTTTTTCAGTAAGTAATGAATATTCACATTTTGGATAAACCAAAAGTTTTAATTTCAAAAGCTAAATATCTAAACAAAAATATAAGAATTTTTTAGAGTATTGTCATATTTTATATTATTACTAGTTTAAACAGAACATTAAAAAACAAAATCTGCATATTTTTCTGCAGCTCACTGGTGTTCCACAGAGCATCACTTCACAAGCTTTTTAGTATTGTTAATGGGCATTCTAAAAAAATATGTCATGTGAAAAATCTATTAGCTTTCTCGCCACAGTCTTTGATATTTGCTGATACGTTTTCTCATTAATTTTCGAGTAACTGCATTTAAAAAAAAAAAAAAAATCAAACTACGTGTTTTACTGTATCTAAGAAATTTTCGAAAAATACCTCATTCATCGTTATGCCTTTAGTACATGCAGACAGGTGTCAATGCAGGATTTTTTTCTTGGTGCCCATTTCATAAAAAGTAAAAGTTACTTTTGTGAATTCTTTTTTATTTTTGTGAAAAATTACATTTTGTAACGAAAGATAAAATCCAGTTACTCAAAGAACCAAACATTTATTATAATAGCTTCTTTAAGTCCTGCTGCTAAGGTTTTTCTTTCTGGTGAACTTGTTTTGTTTACAAATTACACATTTTAGAACCTATCAAAATGAAAAAAAAATAATGAAGAATATTATTAAAATAATAAAACTTTATATAAATTACAGTAATTTACAGGATGCATTTCGAAATAGAAAATATAACAGCCCATCATCATCAGCTACTGAAAACACGTGTCCACAGTAGCTGATGACAGATGTCCCCTCCTTATGGACATGTGTTTTCAGTAACTGATGACAGGCTGTTGTATTTTCCAGCTCAAAACAGTCTTGTTAATTGCTTTGATTTTATAGTGATTTATATAAAGTTTTATTGTTTTAATTGTGATTTATCGCCAGTTTTTGGTGCTGCTTCAACTAAAGAAGAGTATGTTTTATTGGAATGGAATTTTGTGAAGGGGCCTGCTTTATTAAATGGAATTTTGTGAAGGGGCCCTAAATAGGATCCAAATTTTGCCTGGATCAAAACCTGGCAGAGAAAAAAAGGTGTTAACAAAGAAAAAAATATATATGATGGTTTTCTGTAACATGGGAAGCCCGGCTTTAGCCCCTAGTCTTTATAATGGTCATCACTGTATTATTTAACAATGTTCATGCACTATGTACTTAAAAAAAGTGTAAAAATGTCATTTGTAATGTTACTATTTAATATATATAAATGAAGAAAGAGAAATTTTAACTGAAGAATATAGAATTACTTGGAAGAGACAGTCTAAAACTGTCATATTTTTTGTAATATTTAAATATACTGTAGTTTGTCTAACTTTAATTTATTGATTAAAAAAGCAAGGTAATTGATAAAATCTAAATTATAAAAAAAATTCACATCAGATTTTGTTTCGATGATAAGTATCATTATTTAAGAGGTTTTAAACTGTAAAATAATTCTGTTTATACTCTGGTTCTTTTCATGCAGGAAATTATTTAAAAAATCAAAAATTTCATCCATGGTTTAATTTAACTATGATATTTTGTTTCTTATTTACATATTCAGTTTCTTATTTACATATTCAGTTTCTCATTTACATATTCAGTTTCTTTTTACTTTTAAATATGTAACATTTACTATTAACTTCATATTTAATTATTATTTGTTTTTAGTACCGAGGTATTCATGTGCGGCAGGGCTATCTAGAAATGTATGAAAATAATCCAGAGCATTTTAAAGGCAGAAGTATAAATGTAAGTTTTCAAAATATTACTATTTTAAAACAAATTGGATTTTACTTATTTTCTATTTATTCATATATTTTATTGTTTTAGTATTTTGATACAATTGAAACTGCATTTAACTTCTCCGAAGAGCTTGAGAGTCCTCTGATATTCATCCATGCTGGTGTGTACAAAGGAGAGTTTATAATTGTAGACACAAATATTTCCCTAATGGGAGCTGGTATGTTCAATGATTTTTCATATTTTATTAATATCTTTGTTTTCAGTTTGTAAATTTTGATAGATATTGTAGTAATTTTCATTTTAACAGTTAAGAAGAGGGACCTTACCACTTTGGCGGTCCCTTATATTAATGGCTTTGTATAACCATTGGCTAATGCCACTGTTGAAAAATTAATTTAGGTGCTGAAATAATTTTAGGGCCTACCCATTATAATGTCATTTACAGGATTGTAGTGTAGGGTCTCCACCTGTGAGGATCCTAACCATTAGGGTACCTTAAAAAAAACCATTAAGATTTTTTATTATTATTAAGATTTGCACTGAAGCCAACAACATAGTTTGCCCAAAATAATTATTAAAAAAAAAAAAAAAAAAATACTTAAAATTTTTTTGTTATGGTTTCAATTTCCGATATAACTTTTTTTTTTTTAATGTTTTTTAATTTTACACAGCCCTATTATAGGGATTTTATTTTATTTTTCTTTTTTTAATTTCCAGGCAACTTTGGGCAGATTAGCTAATTAATAAGTATGTAAAATAAGTACTACATCTTCAACAGTTTTTAGGTTCAGTTTTAAGATGATAGGAATGCAACCATAAATACTTCAACCTGAAACCCTGAAATCAAAGAAAATGGATTTTTATCTTAATACAGTTATGGAAAAATAGTGTATTCTAATACTATCAATCTTTTTAACTGAGTTTAGCTTGGTTTTCCCTACTAGTGGTATTAATAACTGATAAAGCAATATCATCAATATTGTGATTCAAACTGAAAACTTTTTATTTGTGGTAGTGTTTTGTAAAGTATGTTTAATAGAAAACAGTAGGTTGCCTTTCAGGAAAAATTAATACCATGAAAAAAACTGCATATTTTTTGAGTCGGAGAAATGATGAAAAAAGGGAGTTAATACACAGTAAATATCATAATTCTCGGAGTTTTTAAAGACTTCAAATTCATTTGTCATATTATTTTTGTAGTAAATATTTATAATTAAATTGTATCTTGAGCATCTATCTATTGGAAAATTATGTATCGCCATCTTTTTATACAACCTTTTATTTTTTTATCAGTATTATCCAGCTAACTTATTTAAGCTTTTTGTTAGTTAGTTATATTCTCAACTTATTAATCTATTTTTTTCTAGCTCCTGGTAATGTTGCAGAAAATGTAGTATTAGAACGGGAGTCTGAATCTACTATCACATTTGTTGAAGGTGCTAGAGAGGCTTATTTAGGTTATATGACACTTAAGGTAAGCTAAAACTGCATGATTAAGCTATGTTATACTATACACGTTAGAATTTTAATTAATATTCAAGCTTGTATGTATTTTTTATTTTCTGTATGTATTAATTTAGCTTTACGTTTGCTATATTTACTAAATCTTTAAAAGAGCTTTTGATGAGCATTGATTTTTAGTCCTCTGATAGGATCATTTTTCCTCCTTTATCCAAGATCTTTTGATTGTTTTAATGTAATTTAAGATGTATATTTGCTGCCATTTTTGTTTGAAGATTCTTTAAATGATCAGAAACAAATTTTTAATGCTTTGTAATTATATCAATTTGATTTTTTAAAATATGTATAATGCCGCTATAACATCAATGTAGCTTTTTGCTGTTAACTAAGGGCTCTGTCTATTACGATCTATGCTCCCCACCTTCCCTCCCGACCCTGCAGGCTATAAAATCACACAAATTTGCTCTGATTTAAAAAGATTACCTAATTACGGAACATAATGATATCAGGAACAGGGACAAACTTCTGTAATTGGGTTGCTAATCTTTTCCCTTTGACTCAATGATTTGTTGGTACCAAAGACTGCATCTCCCATTGTTGCGACAATTGATGGTTGTTTATGTGATCAAAAAAGATGAATTACGCTTTTATCTTTTAAGTAGAAAAATGGACTAATCCATATTCTTTAATATTCAAGTGCAGTAAAACCTCTGAATAGCAGGCACCTCAAGATCGTTGAACAGAGTTCTGCATTGGGTTGGGTTGTACCTAATTTTCTTTTTTCGTGTTGGGGTATCTCTCATTTTCTTTTTGCAGATCAGATTGACTTTAGATTAATTCTTGCAAGTCATACTTAGGTTTTTTTACAAGTCTGGTTGTTGGGATTTTCACAGAAAGTTTAAGCAGAACTGTGTTTCATACATATTTGAATATGAATGAGTATATATTCTACTTACTGCATGAGAAATAAAATGCATGTAAGAAATGTGATCATAGATTTCTAGATACATTTATTGATCATAGATACATTTCTTCATGGTACAGTTAAGAAACAGTTCTTTTCTCAGAATATGGAAAATATTACCAGTAGAACTGGGCAATATTAGAATTTCTACATCACAATGTATAATTTTCATTGAGGCTAAATCATGATATTGCGATGCTTCATTATATTAGACTTTGGTATTACAAACATGTTTTAATATAAAATTTAACAGTTATATAGTAGCTGGCAAAGGTTTTGAGGCTAATAAAATAACACATAGTAATCTATCATAC
The DNA here is from genome assembly GCA_963932465.1 of Maratus speciosus. Taxonomy (NCBI): domain Eukaryota; kingdom Metazoa; phylum Arthropoda; class Arachnida; order Araneae; family Salticidae; genus Maratus; species Maratus speciosus. The sequence continues at coordinate 349,776,504 of OZ010794.1, forward strand.
TAATATGTGGGGTGAAATGTTTCAGAAGGAGAAAATGACGTTATTCTGAAAAAAGAAGATGAATCTTTATGCACGAATCCTAAAAATGATATGATCAACGTATATATAAACATGAAAGAGTCAGTAAATATCAGGCTGAAGTCAGCGTCAAAACGGATAATTAATGGCTTTTTGTATTTTTGCTTATGAGAGCTATTCCATTTGAATTCAGGCAGGCAGTACTGATATGCGTCAATTCATGATCATAGATTTAAAAAAAAAAAAAAAAAAAAAAAAAATATATATATATATATATACATTAGTTAGAACTAAGTGATACACAAAATTTTCCAAAAGGATTTTTTCCTAAAATAAATTTTTCTGTAGTTTAAAAATTCACTTTAAAATTCACAATAAACACTTCACAAAACTTAAAATTCACAAAAACACTTTAAAATTCACAATAAATTTGACAATTTTCAGAAAAACATAAAATCGCTTTATTTTGAAATGAACACAGTATCAAAAATATTCAACATATTCAGTCAATTTATTTTTTACAAATAGTTATTAAACTGAATTTTACTTTAGCATAGTTTTAAAAAATATAGTGACCTTTTTAATTAATAAAAAAAAAATAGTTTTTAAATATAAAAATTATATAAAAATAGCAAATAAAGCCTTTGTGCAACAATATTAAAAAGCAGAAAAACCAACGTTTAAAAGGCACAAATAATATATGAAAAGCAGCAAACAGCTGTTTCGAATCTACTAGCGAGATTCTTCTTCAGTGCAAAAGGAACAGCGTGCTAGAAAAAGCAAGGCTGAGCAAAATCATAGACAGAGACGCGCTGGCTTTTATACCCTATGCGGGTGGCGAAGGCGCCGAAACAACCAATGAGAGAGAAGCAGTGGAAACGACTGGGTGGACAAGTAGCGACATCTACCGGAGAAGTAGAGAAAAGAAACCAAAAAAGGGGAATTAAATTAACGCTTTCCAAATACTTGGAAAATCTGGAGTACTAGATAAGTCATTGACTAAAGAGTGAGAATTTTTAATGATATGGTAAGCTTCCCAAAAATCAAGATCAAGGTTAGAAGAACATTTTTGGATAATGATGGCTGAGGAAAAATCGAACCTATGTTGAGAAGACCAAGAATGTTGAGCAATAGAAGAACGTTTGAGCTCCTGATTTTTAACATAACCTTCATGCTCTTTTAAACGAAATCTAAGAGCACGTTTAGTCTGACCAATATAAGAAAGACCACACTGACAAGAGATCTGGTAAATGCCCCAATTATCTAGGCGATCAACGGGGTGTTTGAGATTTGAAAAAGGGATTTTATTAACAGGAGAAAAAATAACTTTAAAATCAAACCTTCTTAGGATTTTAGCAACTTGCTGACTGATTTTAGGAAAAAATGGTAATACAACTGAAGTATTAGAGTTGGAATTAGAATGCTTTTGAGAATGGTCGGATTTCGTCAATTTCTTATAAATAGAATCGATAATATTAGAGGAATAACCACGATCGACAGCAATAGCTTTGAGGTAATTAAGTTCAGCACTAAGTAACTGAGGAGTGGAACAAATATTAGTAGCCCGAAAAACAAAAGTATTGAAAGCAGCGAATTTCTGGTTAGGGGGATGAGAAGAATACCTGTGAGGTGGGAGACTGACAGCAAAAGGTTTACGAAAGACGGTAGTCTGAAAGCCATTTTCACAACGAATAACAAGGACATCCAGGAAAGAAAGACAGTTATTGGTCTCAATTTCAGAGGTTCCGTCTATTGCGCATTGTGCCAGGTTTTATGCTTTACCTAAGGTCCATAAACCTGACATTCCTTTTAGACCTATTGTCTCTAGTATCGGTACAGCTTCTTATAAGCTTGCCAAATATTTAGTTTCTGTTTTTTCCCCACTTTTGAGCAGTAACTGTTTCACTGTTAAGAATTCTTTTGATTTTGTTAAAAAACTTCATAATTTTAAGCCGCAGGGTCACATGATGGTTTCTTTTGATGTTAAATCATTATTTACAAACGTTCCGGTTGAGGGGGCTTTAGATTGCCTCAAGAAAAGGCTTTGTGAATTCCATTTCTCTTATTTTGAAATCGAGGAACTTATACTTCTCACTCGCGCTTCCTTGTCGCAAAATACTTTTGTTTTCAATGGTAATTTCTTCCGTATGATTGACGGTTTGGCTATGGGTAATCCTCTTAGTCCAATTTTATGCAATATTTATATGCACTATTTTGAGGTCAAGCTTTTTGAAATCTTAAAATTTCCGTTCTATGTTCGTTATGTTGATGATGTTTATGTCCTGATTGAAATGAATTCGGATATTAATCATATTCTCTCTATTATGAATTCCATTGATCCCTGCATTCAATTTACCTCTGAAATTGAGACCAATAACTGTCTTTCTTTCCTGGATGTCCTTGTTATTCGTTGTGAAAATGGCTTTCAGACTACCGTCTTTCGTAAACCTTTTGCTGTCAGTCTCCCACCTCACAGGTATTCTTCTCATCCCCCTAACCAGAAATTCGCTGCTTTCAATACTTTTGTTTTTCGGGCTACTAATATTTGTTCCACTCCTCAGTTACTTAGTGCTGAACTTAATTACCTCAAAGCTATTGCTGTCGATCGTGGTTATTCCTCTAATATTATCGATTCTATTTATAAGAAATTGACGAAATCCGACCATTCTCAAAAGCATTCTAATTCCAACTCTAATACTTCAGTTGTATTACCATTTTTTCCTAAAATCAGTCAGCAAGTTGCTAAAATCCTAAGAAGGTTTGATTTTAAAGTTATTTTTTCTCCTGTTAATAAAATCCCTTTTTCAAATCTCAAACACCCCGTTGATCGCCTAGATAATTGGGGCATTTACCAGATCTCTTGTCAGTGTGGTCTTTCTTATATTGGTCAGACTAAATTTCGTTTAAAAGAGCATGAAGGTTATGTTAAAAATCAGGAGCTCAAACGTTCTTCTATTGCTCAACATTCTTGGTCTTCTCAACATAGGTTCGATTTTTCCTCAGCCATCATTATCCAAAAATGTTCTTCTAACCTTGATCTTGATTTTTGGGAAGCTTACCATATCATTAAAAATTCTCACTCTTTAGTCAATGACTTATCTAGTACTCCAGATTTTCCAAGTATTTGGAAAGCGTTAATTTAATTCCCCTTTTTTGGTTTCTTTTCTCTACTTCTCCGGTAGATGTCGCTACTTGTCCACCCAGTCGTTTCCACTGCTTCTCTCTCATTGGTTGTTTCGGCGCCTTCGCCACCCGCATAGGGTATAAAAGCCAGCGCGTCTCTGTCTATGATTTTGCTCAGCCTTGCTTTTTCTAGCACGCTGTTCCTTTTGCACTGAAGAAGAATCTCGCTAGTAGATTCGAAACAGCTGTTTGCTGCTTTTCATATATTATTTGTGCCTTTTAAACGTTGGTTTTTCTGCTTTTTAATAAAAATTATAGTTATTGCTGAGTTTTTTTTTTTTCAGAATGAAAAAATATTTCAAAGCTTAAATAATGATGGCCACAGTAAATTTTATTTTAAGCCTAAGATACATACAATTTTTACAATTCAATTTTAAGTTATGCAAATTTTTGTGAATATCTACTTTTGAAATGCTATTTCTCAAAAATACCACTTTTAAAAAATCTGATAATATGCTGAATTGATTCCTTATTAGTTTCTAATAAGTACCTTAAAAGCAAATTGTGTGCTTTTGCTTCGACAATTTTATATAATTTTTTTAAAATAACATGTTGCGTGTATTTTTCAAAAGACCAGAAAGTCAAGCTCTTTCTTATTTCACCGAACTTGTAATGTAATTAATACTTCAAACTAAAAAATACAACACTGGTACATAATTATTGCTGTTAAATTCTAGCTAACCATTTGCTTAAATTTAAAATTGTATAAAATATAGCCACTAGCAGAGTTAGGATTGCTTATATGTCGTTTCATTCCATACTCATAATGATGTTAAATTCACCTACAGTGTGTTAAATATTTTGTTATATAGTATTAATATAATATGTTAATATGCAGATATATAGATTACAGAAGAATTAGGTACTGAAAATTTCTTGAATTAATTTCAACTCCTTCTCATCGAAAGTGTGAAGTCATGCAGATTGTCATTGATTTGTCCTATCCACCAAGTATTTTCATAAATGCATCCAATGAAATTGCCGATATTAAATATTGTTTTTTCATCTGGCTGGAGGTTTCAACTTTTGTCAATTCCTTTTTAATTGTTCGTCCCATATAACCTTCAATATTTTTAATCACCCAATAATGCTTAGATCGTATACCAACAATAGATTTTACATTAGCATATTCTTTCTCATTATCAGCTGTATAGGCTTGAATAATATTTCTGTCTAGATGGAGTAGAAGGGTATTTTTTAACAGAGAGGATAGTTCAGCAACAAATGAGGCAGAATCTTGAATGGCTCTTATTGACTCATTTCAGAGATTAAATTCCATTGCATAATGCTCACATTATCCCCCTATAGCATCACATGCACTTTTTCCATGGCCAGTAGCTGAAAAATCCACTTCTTTAGTACAACTTCATTATTTTCGTGCAATTCATAAAATACTGTGTCATTTTCCCCTGTGTTCATACTGAAACTGGTACAGTTATTAACATTAAGATTTGCACATATGAAATAGAATTCTAATACTTTTAGGATTAAGCAAGTGAGTTTTGCATACAATAACCCGGCTGAAGTGCTAGGTTGTTTTGTGCTTTATATATGAAGCATAACATATTCTAAAACATTCTAAGAACATAACTACATAAAGCTACTAAATTGCATATCTGCGAAAAGTAATTGAAATTATAAAGTCGTTTGCATACATCTCGTACAGAAAAGAAATAACGAAAATGTAATTTAAATGCCAGGGCCACATCTTCTGCATGGTATTTCTGCTCAAGCCGATCAGTTTGTGGAGCCCTTGTATGTGTGACAATATCACATGTATTTAAGTGTATATACACATCCAACTATTTTATGTTTTATAAACCTTTTAATTTAAAGAAATGTGCATAAAGAAAACTATACAATACATAATAAAACATACGGCAAAAAGATTTAAGAAAAAAAGATTATAATTACAAGAAGAATCTTTTAAAAATGAGATTTAATTCTTAAAATAACCGCATAAAGCAAAGAAAAATCTAAAAGCACATAATAACAGGGTTGCTACGCCACCTGGAAAACCTGGAGAACCTGAAAAAGTCAGGGAATTCAGAAATTGGCCTAATAAGTCAGGGAATTTCAATATTTTATCCAAAATCTGGAAAAGTCAGGGAATTTAACAAAACTTCATCATGATCGCCAAATCAGTACATGCTTTGTCGAATGACAGATGAGAAAAATCTTTTATGTTTTTTCAAATTCCAGTTATTAGAAGTTTCATTTAAGTCACCTTTCTCTTAAAATTTCCTCAGCTGCAATTAATATAATTTATAAATAATTTCAAATCGCCTCAACCCCTACCCTGAAATGTTTGCTTCTCCACCCCCTTTGCCTAAAGTTGGATTTAAGTGACATTGTGATAGCTGCTCAAAATGAATGATGATTCAATACAAAATATTATATTGATTTTTTTTTTTTTTTTTTTTTTTTTTCAGTTTGAAGAAAACTTTATTTGAAACACTCATAAATTTTTAAGGAATCTATGTCTAACTTCTATGTCTCTTGATGGGGAAGGAGGGGTATATATATATGAAAAAATTTAAATCAATATTATCTATAGTTAGAAAAATTTAATATGTTCGAGTGATACAATATTTATTTTACTCTCGGTGTTTCTAGTTCACACTACATTGCTAGACAGAATTTTTTCTAAAATATACCTGGAAAAGTCAGGGAATTTCATTCTCCTGTATAAGTAGCAACCCTGTAATAACTTGCACATATGTGTTACTGAAAAATCCATAAACTTAAAAAAGGAAATATGAAATCAAATAATTGGAAGATATGTACATTGGAAAATATAAGGAAAGGAAAACAAATGCAAATAATCTATATTTGAAGGGATGTAGGGAGATTGTTGTACAATTAAAAGCCTTATTTTTCAAAAGATTCCTGATAACTTTTTCAACGCTAACTATTAACTGCAATGAATTTTTTTCAAGAGAAATACATGAAAATGTCATTCAAAATAACCTTATTCTAAATTCAAAATGCAATTTGCAGATTTATTTATTGTTTTTTTTTTTTTCTGTAATTGCAGCTCATATTTTAAGAAACATTAGAAAGAAAAAACTTTTCCCTGCATCTATTTTCTCCCCTGAAAGATGCAAAATTCTAATTTCAAATAATGCTCGGAAGTTACCAGGCCAATTTTGGTGAAATTCTGAATTCCTATTCACTGGATAATGCTCAAGACTTATGGCAGACAGTTTTTTCTCTGCGACTAAAACTCGACAAAAACTTATTTTAGAGCAATCTCAATTTTTCAGAAATTTTCTATTTTCAGAAATGCTTTTTTCTGAAACTAAAATTTTTTAATACTGTCAACCACATATGATCTTATATTTGTACTCTACCAACAACATTTTTTTTATTTTGAGATACCATTTTTTGAAGAGTGTAGAAAAATTCCCCAAACTCTTATCCATAATAGAAAATCATAGATAATCATATAAATCATAGATACATAATAGAATCCAGGCAGGGATTTTTCAAAAAAGGAACACTATTCTAAAAAAAGGGCACAGTTTTCAAAAAGGGAACTCTATTCTAAAAAAGGGTACATTTTTTCAAAAAGGGAATGGATTGTACTTTGAAAAGTGGTTGAATTTTTGAGAATTTTGCTACCTGTTTTGGCGGTTCAATGTGAATTTATGAATTGCCATGGTATGACCTTCATGGAAGGAGTTGACCTGAATTTTTAAGTGGTCGAGTTATGGTAGTTGTCTTGTTCGACCAGATATGGGTGCATATCTACTTTTCATTTTCTGGAGGTACAGGTCCTTAATCCTAGTGCTGTTGGTGAGGTTGATTTTCGGTTGAAGTTCTACTGTGTTGTGTTCCTGCCTTTATTTTTGGATGATAAATCTGGTTTAAGATGAGATATATATTTTTAGATATCTGTATGCTAGAGGCCTTCCTATGTACTTCGTTATGAATGTGTGTGAAGACCTTGGCGCCAAGGCAAATGGAAAATTTATTAGTATGAGCGGTGTACCCTATCATTTCTATGTATAATCTGGATTCTTAGGAGGGCTAGCTCAGCTAAAAATCATGAATTTTACTTTGCTGTTAAATATTTGAAATTTTTATCTTATACTGATATGGAGGTGGAACATTTAATCGACACAATGTGGACTTGTTTTAGAAAAACTGAGAATCAGCTAAACTGATGAATTTAAGAGTTCCTCATAATACTTAAAATTTTATAACTTATTAATTGTATTGTTTTAGGTATCTTTTATATTTATGAGATTTATATATATACTAGAAAGGTAGCCCGTCAAAAATGACAGAAATTTAGATATAAAGATATATACAACTCAACTCATGTGCAAGAATATGAGTTTCCTCGCTTGTTTCGTAGTGATAGATGAAAATAACACATTTTAACCCGGGAGAACTCGCTAGTGAGAATGCCCAATTAGCCCAGTCATTTGGTAGAAAATAGGGGAAAGTTTTGGTGTAGTTTTGATATTTGGTAACTTTATGTTTTTGGGGTCGCTGAACACGAATCTGAAGTTTGCCAACAAAATTTATCCCGGGAAACACGTTTTTTTGGCAAAAAACTGGAAAAAAAAGGGATTTTCTTTGTTTTTTCAAAATAACTTCAAAATTATGCATTTTACGCAAAAGTCCTCAATACATAAATTAAAGAGGATAAAATTTCCTACATTTTACGTATTAAAAGTTTTTTTCTCTGATCAATGGTTTAGCCATGACAACGCCGCAAAAATGGATGTGAAAATAAAAAAATTCTGAAAAAACGGGAATTACGCAGCGCACGGTGGGTGATTTACCGATTCTAGTTGGCCAAAATTATTTTTGGCGTCAATATAGTCGTATCGCCATGAAATTGAAAAATGTTATTGATATTCACTATTGAATGTTAGATATTGTAAAATGTTGCGTGTAGCAGTCATAATCTCGTTACAGGGACATTCAAAAGTATTTCATTATATTACGGCCTCTGGGGAAAAATCGTTTATGGTGGTTTTTAATAATGTTTCATAATTTCATACACTTTGAAATTTATATACATATCTATGAAGTGCACTACAAGATGATTTCTTATAGAATATGGTATGGGTAGTATTTATCGATCATTTACAGGGACACTAAAAAGAATTATGTTACATTACGGTCTATGGAGAAAAATTGTTTGTGGTGTGTTTTGTTCATGTTACACCTTTTCAAAAGTATTTAAATTGATATATATCTCCAACGTGCTCTATAAGATGCTTACTATTGAATATGATGTGCCATTGATCTTTCATATACAGGGGCACACAAAATAAATCAGTTATATTTTTCTCTGTATGAACAATAATTGATTGAAATGCGTTTTCAGTTGTGGAACACTTTTTAAAATTGCATACTATTTAGCGTGTATAAATTCTATAAATCATATATAGGGCTGCACAAGACATCTATATACCCGCTTATTGCCGGAAATCGCTAACGAGGAATTTTCAATTGTGCTATACGTTCACTGACAGTTCTAAATTTTAGCATATTGTGAATTATATGATAAATCTATAGTTCATATATAGGGATGTACAAAATTTTCAGCTATTTTTCCGATTTTGGTTGAAATTGTGTTTTCAAACGTGTTATGTGTTTTACAAATTATTGCTTAGACATCGTTTTTCACGTTATTAAACTATGAAGTTTTATTATAGTAGCCCGAATGCGTTCAAAAATGTTCCATAATCTGATTGATGCATGATTTTATGTTCTTCTTGATAATTTTAATGATACTTTCTTAACGGTATGGAAGCTAAAGTGATAAAACTATTTTTGTATTAGTATAACAAATTCTAAAATTTCTTTTTCTAAAATTTAAGGTACGGGACAAACATTCGATAGCATTAATGAAAATTGCTGTGTTGCATATTCTGTTGTATATTCATATTTATTTCTGCACAAACCTTACAGGAAACCTAACAGGAACCTTATGTAAAGATAGGGAATCATAAGATATCATGATTAATTTATCATGAGAAAATGCCTACATTATGTTTTGCATTGTATCAAATCTGAATTTGGAGAATTTGTCTGGATCAATTTTGTAACCACTCAGAATTTGCAGCCAAGTAATATATTTTAAATGATTTTGTCCCGCTATATCTACATACAACTGGCAATTTTTGTCCAAATTTGGTCATAAATTTAAACATTTCGCTCTTGCTTCATGTGCTCTTCATTGTAATTTTCCTCAATAAACAAAATATTTTCAACCAAATTCACATTTTCGTTACATTTTAAATCTTGTTGCCGTTGCATAATGGTGCAAAAGTTTATTTATGTGACTAACTTAAATTCTGCTGTCTTTGATTAAAAAAAAAAAAAATGGTACTTGAACTAAAATGTCAGGAAAAAGTCATGCCAGAAGGTATCAAATATTTTTTATTAAAAAAACATTTATTTTATACTGTTGGTAGTAATAAAAACACCCACTAATTCCATACGTCTATTTTCTATGCTGTAGATGTCGGTGAAAAGCAGGGACCCTCAAGTAAAAGAAAGCGGAAATAATATTTTTTTGTTTTTTAAATAAATGTACTTTCTAATGTACATGTTTATTTATAATTAAAGAATGATTCATAATGAGTCGTCTTGTTTATTACCAGCAACTTCCTTGTAAAATGTAGTCATTCATATAATCTTTAGTATAATTTGTAGTCAATGCTTGTGTAAAATGGTCAGTTTTCATGTTAAATCTAAGTACAGCGGCGTAATTCCTGTTTTCTCTGAATTTTTTGATTTTCACTCCCATTTTTGTGGTGTTGTCACGGCTAAACCATTGATCAGAGAAAAAAAACTTTTAATACCTAAAATGTAGGAAATTTTATCCTCTTTAATTTGCGCATTGAGAATTTTTACGTAAAATGTATAATTTTTGAGTTATTTGGAAAAAAACAAAGAAAATCCCATTTTTTTCCCGTTTTTTGCCAATAAAACGTGTTTCCCGGGATAAATTTTGTTGGCAAACTTCAGATTCGTGTTCAGCGACCCACAAAACATAAAGGCACCAAATATCAAAACTACACCAAAACTTTCCCCTATTTGTCCTTTTTGAGCACCTAATGCCTGGACTAAATTGCTTTTCTTTTACTTTACATTCATATAATATCAACTTTTTTTGGTTGGCTTAGTACTTTTATTCACAAAATAGGTAAAGTAATTCAAAACATTTTGAAATTTTAATTAAAATGAAAAATGATTTAAATAAGAGTCTTAAAAAAGTACGACTGTGAGAGAAAATCTCATGCAGCGAGTTCTCCCGGGTTAAGAACGAAACACATTTATGAAAAACTGTGTACAGTAGAAGACCACTAATCTGCACAGTTTGGTTCCAAGTGTTGTGCAGATTTGAGGCTTTTTGCAGTCATGTCTATTCAATTTTTGTTTACATTTTTTAAATTCATGTATTGGACAATTTAGATTGTTAAGCCTTAAAAATAAATAAATAAAACACTTGAAGTAAGGCAAAAACTATTAAATTATCGTATACGATTTGATGAAATGGTATTATATGTGTGTGCTTCACGATCTCGGTTATGACGTTGGCGAAATTGGCTGCAACTTGTCATCATCCTAATAGTGTGGGCCACTATAACAAAAAAGTAACCAGTTTTTAGTAAAATTTCTGATAAAAAGTAGTTTTCAAAAACTTGTGTAAAATTGCAGGCCATTCTCATGTTATGTCAGTCCTAAGAATAATATTTGTAACACTGAAGAGTTTCCATGTATATGTGGAATTTAGAAAAGCTTCTCCAAAAGAAAGGTCCTGAAATGACATTGTAATTCCTCTAACTTCAAAGTTTAATTGGGCCCTGGTGTTTACTGAAATCTAACAAATACAGTTATTTTGAATATTACAACAGAATTAAACAGTTAAACTTATTTAACTTAACCCCGCTGTTACTTCACGATTTTATTTTTTAGTGAAAGAAAATTATTTAAATTTTTCAAATCATGCATTTATAATTTTTTTCCGTCTTTAATAACTAAATAATGAAAAAAAAATATGCTTTTGTTCTAAGCTCATAAATATGACAATAAAATAATGTAACTAAGAGACATTGCAAAATTAAATCTTTGTGAATTCAAAACATAAACAAACGATACCGCCACCATTTTACTTACTATGACGTCATAAGAATATTGTCCATTGATGTTGGAGAACTTACTTTGTTAATGATTACCTCAATGATTTAATATTTTTTACGGTTCACGATGAATGAATCACTTGTTTTTGCTTAGGTTTATGGAATGAGATATTAACTGTCAACCAATAGCTGTCAACCTAATTTCAACTGAAGTTATCCAAGGATATATGTATTTTTAATCGAAATAAAAAAAAATGCTTTGATCTCGAAATAAAAAGTTTTAGTTTGTATAATTGGTTATTTCTATTAATTATTTATTTAGGTACTTTTCCATTATAGCGCATTTTTTAAAAAAAGCTTGGTGCAATTCGGGCATCAGAAAGTGAGATATGTTGCCAAAATATATAAACAGCTATGAAAAGAAATCTAATGAACTTTTATTTTTGTTTATATATGCACTTATATACATAAAAAAAAAGTTTCTAAATATATATAATATTTTTTTATATACAAATTACGGCACAGATTTCAGATATGCACCGGGATACCTAATTGGCGCCAAAATGGTGTTATTTTGCCTGCTATGGTAACCCGGCAATTTATTTATTAATAAATTGTTTATTTACTTTTATTTTCTTTTTTTTTTAAATTATATAAACTGTTTTGTTCTATAGTTATTAATCAAACTTTTATATATTTATAGTTATTTCCTTTTAAAAATGATAGCAAATCATTTAAAAATATATAAGTAACTGGTATTCGAAAGCGAGATTTCTGCCAAATTGGCGTCAGAGAAAACGCCAACCTCGATGCGTATATGACATTTGACAAAAGTTACTTCTGTTTCATTATAAAAATGGGTAAAAAGCTTTTTTTTTTTTTATTAAATTGTATACATATGGAAAAAATTGCTTGTGAGTATGAAGCAGTAAATAGGTTGTCAGAAAATACGTTGGCAAACTTCTTTCTCGCCAAGAAACTTTTCTCCGAAGTATTGTACATAAGCAATGATTGCTAGAAATGCATTTTTAATTATGATATGCGCTTTTATGTTTCACTACATTTATGCATACTATACTGTGTGTATAAATGCTACAGTTCATATGCAGGGCTACACAAAAGAATTCGTAAGGATTACTGAATATGAGAGTAAATTGCATAAAGGTGGTTTTTAAAGGAGTTATGCATTTTTACGCTGAACTGCATTTAATTTACTAAGAAATGTTTGTAGAATATAGATAAAATGATATACAGTGTCACGCAAAGAATTGGATACATAACCGTCTATGGATGATAATAAATGGAAATGTGATTTCAGTAGTTTTAAGAGTAGTTTAAATTAAATTTTAGCTAAATAGTGGCATGTAATAACGGTACTATTGGCTATGGACGGTAACTGCTGAAATCAATTTTTAAAAATTTTTATGCGTTTTCTAAAATGTTTACTTAGTTATCTTATTTACCTTATTTCCTTAAATAATGAAGTTTTGTTACAGCATTCAGGATGTGTTGGAAAGTGTTTCATATTCTATGCTTAATGCATGATTTTTCTTTGTTGTTTAGCCTTATTTTGCATTTATTTTATTAATTTTTTAGTCTTACATTGCTTTATATGTCATATACGCATATTGACGCGATTTTGTTCCAACGCCAATTTGGCGAAAACATCAACAGCATAAACAACAACATTTGGGCTACCATATCAAGCAAAATAACGACACTTTGGTGCCACTTAAGTAACCATTGTGTATATGATATTGCCGTCAGAAAAAAATCACGCCAATATGGGGTTATGGGGCATATAATACATCTGTGCCGAAACTTTTTATATTTAATGTTTAAACTCTTCTCTCATCCCCCCCCCCCCCCCCTGCATATAGTACAAACTATAACACAAACAGCACTAAATAATACAGTTTGGTACTTTTCCACTGTAGGGACTTTGACGTTTAAAAAAAAAAAGCTTGGTGTAATTCGGGCATCAGAAAGTGAGATTTGGGTACTTTTCCGTTATACAGACACCATTGTCACCAAGCGTAATAGTTGGCTCAAAATGAAAATCACGTGAATTGAAACATTTGAAAAATAAAAGAAAAAACATTGTCGATAGTAAAGTGAATATTTGAAAAATATAACATTTGAAAATTACAAACTTTTACAAACTATTTCATTAAATCACAAATATATACTTAAAATAAGTGAACAAATAACTGTCATAAAATAAAGTAATAAAATAAAACTCATATTAAACTGCTGGCATAAAATTACAAATATCTTTTAGCATTTTGAAATAATTGGCGCATTAGCATACATTTTGGCATGGTGTCCGTACAACGTAAAAGTATCGAGATTTGTTGTCAAATCATATAAACAGTTATGAAAACAAACTTGATGAGCGTTTTTGTTTGTTTTATATGTTTATTTTACATCCATATTATTCATGTTTTTATGTACAAATTACATCTGTTTCTGTATAAAATTAGAGAAACGGCTTTTTTATGTTAAATAAATCTTATAAATATAAAAAAAATGTGTGTGTATATAAAATGAAACAATAGATAGGTTCCCGGAAAATATGTTGCCAAATTTCCTTTTTCGCCAAGGCACCTATACTGGAAAAGTACCTAAAGCACATTAAAATCGCATAGTTAGGAGCTCACACAGTACAGCATCGTCTATTGGCGGTTATTTTATTAGTAGCATCGGGAGGAAGATGTAAAGCTGTACTTTAAATTCTCACCTATAGATTTTGAAAAAATATCTTAAAAGAGCTGATTTTAAATTAAATTTCTGTGATCTCCTTTATGAAAAATTAATGGTTTTAAGTGGGAATTTCACCAAATTAGCCAGCTATCACTAAGTTGGCTAACATTTGGTGCTGCTGTGGTAACCCTGGATTAGTATTTTTCATTAATTACTCATTTCAATGAGGCGGTCCTACCAGAATTGTGAGGGACACACAGAGACTTGGATTTTATGTAAATAGATTGTTGTATTACTGATAAATTTTTAGAATTTGATCAATCTGTCACAAATTTTGATGATATGACTTTTTAAGAATTGGATATCTTTGTATTGGAGCAATGTTATTGTGAATGGATATGGATAATTTATGAAATTTATTTGAAATTTTTAAGATATAATTGAATTGTTTTTGTAAAGTAATGAGACTTTTGCAGATATATCTATATTATGTCAGGCTGTGTGGTTTTCTGTGGAATTGCATATTTTTAAGTGAAAAATATATATTAATGTTTTTAGCTTTATCTTTTTCAGCAAGGGATATTGAAACTGACCGTTCTGAACTGGCTTGCTTTGTGTTTTCTCCCAGCTATCATTCGGAATTTTTATTTTTAAGATATTTTATTAAGGAAGTGATTTGATGCAATGAGGCTTTTTCAGAGGTTCCTTGTTTAAGATGTCTCCTCCTCTTCTAGTGTTAGATGTAATAGTGACATTTGGTCATCAAGTTGACGGATTTGGATTTTTCATCCTGTATTTAAATAATGTACCTGTTTATGTCCTTCTTGCTTTTCTAATAGAAGCCATAAGACGGGGGGCTCTTGTTAGGGATTTTTAGCTATTTTCTTATTGCTTCTATTGCCTTTATTTCCATATCATTTCTATCTACACTTTGCTAATTAAACTACTCTTATTTTCTGTTGAAAATACATTTAAATATCTTTCATTATACTTTATTACTTTTACATCTATAATGGACTTACCTTTATTCAGGCATTACTTGATTCTAATAACTATTCTACCATTTTATTTCGCCGGTGGTTTCTTTATTTACATCTCTCTGCAAACTACATTCGTCGTTCCCGCAATCGTTCTGGCCGTAGTTACTTCAATTGCTAACAGATGGCGATAGCCATCTTTGCATACGTTTTTCCTCTTTGACGAATCGCCATTGATTACGTCATCAGAGAGTTCTGGAAGAGTGGAAGGCACGTGGACGAGTTACGTGGTGTGTTTGTTCTTCTCTTGATGGAAACATATAAATACTGTCTACGGCATGTTTAGTACAGCTTCGTTAGTTTTATGTTTCTGTATTGTTTTAAATTTGAGTTTTTGCTTCGGTGAAATACTTTTTAACATTTTGTTTGAGTTAAAGTTTATCGTAATGTTTATTCATCAATAGCGTGCTCATATACCTGTTTAAGTTAAAGTATACTCACGATAAATGCCATTACCATAAGTAGGCTATGTTTTTAACAAAATTGAAAGCTTCTATTAAAGTTCATAATATGAAATGGTCGGTTTGGAACTTTGTTGATATTTGGTGACTTTGTTATAAACTTAGAGTATTTTACTTCTAAGTCATGGCTGCTGATACATCGTTTGCTACAGAGGACCAGTGGATATATATTGATGCCAGGAAACTGTGTAGTTATGTGTCATCGTATTTTTACAAGTTTAAGATATCATTACAAGCATGTTTTATATTGAAAGCCGAGTGGACTTTTCCATTGAGTGCCGGGTTAATATTTTTGCTTCTTTCTATTTCACAATAGTAAACTTGATCTATTTATGAGTTGAAGTTCTTTTCTATTTTTCGTTTGATATGCTGGGATTTCTTTTTCAATAATACAGTAAACATTCGATTTAACGGACCTCGGTTCAACGGACTTCGGATTCAACGGACTAATTTAAAAAAAAAAATTAAACAAAAATTAAAGTAAAACAAGTGGGTAAGTGTGATCGCAGATCGCACAGAGGGTTTCGTTTAATATCCCTTTTAAAACACTTTATCCTTAAATTAACAAATCAAAATCGTTAATTTAAAATTATTCCCTCTCCCTAACCGGAAATTCAACGCCCGTATTTCAAATTTTTATATTTGACAAATGTCAAATATTTATTTATCACTTATTATTTACTGGAAGCCTCCATGATAAAACAGCTCCTAAAATGGTGAAACACGCTTCGAAAAAAAAAAAGTATTACTGCCCCCCTCTCCCTCCCCTACTTGAGAATCAACATGCAACCCTCTTTTAAGCTTTTCTTTGTAAAAAAATCAAGCAATGAACAACGACAAAGCATTTCTTTTTACTATTTTTAAAAAGCGATTTCTCGGTAAAATAAAATATTTATTATATCTGTGGTGACACAATGTCTCGTGATCAAATGAACAAAACCTTAAAAAAAGGGAAAGAACATGAAACGCCGAAGCGCGTGCTTTGATTCTCACTGCAGCGTGGTTTTCGTTCTAAGCATGCGCAGTGATGCTGGCGACCTATGCGGCCATGTGATATGCTTTTCGTTCTATGCATGCATAAAAGTTGCATATGTGTTAATTCGTTTGTATTTCATTACCAATATTGTATTATTAAAAGTAATGTATTGTGTTTATATATATATACAGTAGTATATATGTATATATTGGGAGTACAAATTAATTCGGTCCGTTTTTTTTTCGTTAAAAAAACATTTTATTTATTATCAAAATGAAAAAACATGTTATTCAAAGTATTGTCCATCGGCAGCCACAACCTTTGTCCACCTTTCTGGCAATTTTCGGATTCCATCTCTGAAAAATGAGTCCTCTCTGGACGCAAACCATGAATCGAGCCATTCTTGAATTTCTTCGGAAGAAGTGAAGCGGTGTCCAGCCAAATCGTGATGTATTCGTCGGAACAACCAATAATCAGAAGGAGCAATGTCTGGCGAATACGGCGGGTGGGGTAGGACCTCCCATTTCAACGTTTCCAAGTAATTTTTAACGACAATTGCCACATGGGAAAAATCGCTTTTCAATGTCGCGCGGTTTCAACTCGTATGGGACCCAATTTCCTTGCTTTTGAACTATTCCCATGTTTTTTAAGCGCACGGAAATTGCTTGCTGAGTGACTCCCAACGATCCTGCAAGCTCTTGTTGCATTTGGCACGGATCTTGATCGAGCAATTCCTCCAATTCGGCGTCTTCGAACTTTTCCGGCTGGCCCAGGCGCTCCTTGTCTTCAACACTAAAATCACCATTTTTGAAGCGTCGAAACCACTCTCTACATGATTTATCAGATGGCGCAGATTCACCATATACTTCCACAAGCGATCGATGCGCTTCAGCGGCACTTTTCTTCCAATTAAAAAAGAAAATCAAAACTTCCCGCAAATGTTGTTTATTTAGCACAAAACTCGACATATTGAATGCTCAGAAAACCAATTTTGTTGTATAAAACTCGAAGCTTCGTTGACTGAATATGGTTGACAAAGATCAAACCTTTCTAACAATGCCAAAAACATCTATCATTATTCAGTAAACAAATCAGCCAGAGCCATCTATTGAAAATGGACCGAATTAATTTGTACTCCCAATACATATATTGTATATATACAATACATGTATATACACTGTATATATTGTATATATATATATTATATATATGTAATTTGCACTGTAATAATATATGTAATTACAAGTATGCAATAATATATATATGTACTATAATTATAACAACATAATATTATAAATAGTACTTTGCAATTTAACGAACTTTCGATTTAACGGACACATCTTAGTCCCAATTAGCCCGTTAAATCGACGGTTTACTGTAGATTACTTAAAGCTGTTTGCTATGATTCATTAACTTAAATATATTACTGTTAATTTGAAGTTTAATTGTTTACTTAAAGTAAATCTTGTAAGATATATTAATCAATTGTTAACTTTAGTCATATATTCCAGTTCGGTTGGTTTAAATTAAAGAGAATATACCGGGTGTCCCAAAAAGGACTGACTGGTTTTAAAATTCAATAACTTGCAAACGGTGACAGATATTAAAAAAATTCTTGCAGGAGGGTTATGCATAAGGTCAAAAGTTTTATTACAGTGATTTTCAATTTTAGTTCGATTTACAAACAATAGATGGCGCTGTAAGCAATAGTCGCTAAATACAGGCTCGATTTTTGGTCCTTTATCTTGTTCCATGCAGAAAAAGGAGATGGAAATGTATTATCCGGGCCACGAAGTACCAAAAATCGAGCCTGAATTTAGCGACTATTGCTTACAGCGCCATCTATTGTTTGTAATTCGAACTAAAATTGAAAATCACTGTAATAAAACTTTTGACCTTATGCATAACCCTCCTGCAAGAATTTTTTAAATATCTGTCACCGTTTGCAAGTTATTGAATTTTAAAATCAGTCAGTCCTTTTTGGGACACCCGGTAGCTGTGTGATGAAAGTTCATTAACATAGGGTTTGAATAATATATTTCGCTGTGAGTGTTCTCCAGCAGGTTATATTACACCTGGACTTAGATACTCCATTATGTTAAAGATGAATATTTGTTTTTCTTTTGTTAAGTTTTTGTTTTATTTTATTCTTAATAAAGTTTATTTTCGTTTTTAAAACTTTGTCAGTTTTATTTCTGATTAACTTTAGTTTGATTTAGTTAATATTGTTTTTCAGATCAACATTCCAGATTCAATTTTACTTTTAACTGCTTTTAGCCTTAGGCTCTTTCAACTGCATACTGTCTTTGACAGTCTCTGCTTGTTTCAATTATGAATCAATCCGATTTCCTTTTTAGATGCATAACCTGTTATATCTATACCTTGGTATAGTATAACAAACACTACATAACCTCATTGTATCCATGGAAAATTGATGTGCAATACTTTTAAATTATTCAAGGAATATATATATATTGTTCGCATACAATATAAAAAAATTCCATTCTCTTCAAACACATTTTTTGGTCATTTGCAAGTACTCAAATTGATGCGATGATTGATGCTTCAGATTTTCGACATCATTTCAAAGATTTAAAATTCTGATGCATAATGTTTTAGTGTCCTATTTTCTGTATTATCTTTCATGTATGTGTAGGGGAGAGCGGTACTGAATGGGCCTTTTTGTAATTTTTTCTAATAATTTTTTTTGTCTCAGAATTGGCTCAACAGTTACTTTACTTATTTGGTAATATAAAAAAGTCATAAAAATTGGACTAGAAAATATCTACAATGAATGATAATAGAGAAAAAATATATAGAAATTTGGCCCATTCATCCCCAACCATGGGGCTGAATGGGCCATTGCAGGTAATGAATGGGCCACTAAATGAATTCAATGAAAAAATGTTCAATTAATCTTTTATTCACCAAATATGACAAAATGAATGGCACTTGACATGATATGATCAAAAGCATACTGAAATAGTAAGAAATACACAATGCTTATCAAAATTTATAAACATCAAAAATATTATTAAATCGCATAATTATAGCAGAAAAATGACAAAATAATGAGATTATAAGAAAGAAAGAACATAAAATAAGCCTAAAAATAATAAATAATACACATTATGATTTAACGAAATTTATGTCTTTGGCTTAAAAATATGGTCCATCTAAAGAAAAAACTTTATTTAATTAACCCATTAACCGCCAAAACTATTACGATAGCAATATTCAAATTTCTTGTTGAAAGTAGTTTCCCACCACAAATTCAGTAAGGTAAATTTCGCTTTACTAAAACAGCAAAATTCCTGCCAATAAATAAGACAGTTTTTTAAATTCTAAAATAGTGGTGCCAATGTAATTAATTCCTTGCATGAGCAATTATTTTGACTGTTGCGTGAACGCAACGTCAGCGGTTAATGGGTTAAAATTAAATTTCAAGTGGTAAAATTTCATTCAGATGAACTGCCTATTAATTGACTATTTAGTGTAAATTTCTGGTATTATTTATTCTACCCATCAGATTCAGAATATAAACAATTATTCTAGTTTTATATCAAATGGAAAAATACTGGTAGGCATGGTCAACAACTGGACAGTTCACATTAGTCATTTATACAATTTAACTTATGTTTCTGATGAATAACTAATATTTCTTAGGATGGAAATGTGCAAATTATTTTTTAGACATCACTATAAATCTATTCTAATTAGACAGTAATTTAATCTAAATCCATGACAGGGTTCGCACAGACTCCTTAGACTCCTTGGAAACTCCTTAGAAATGAAAACATTCCCAAGTAGTACTTAGAACTACTTAGATAAGCAAACCACTCCTTAGAAACTCCTTAAATTGTATTGCGGTTTCGGATGCAAGCGATGTCGCTGCCGAGGGAAAAAAAAATCATGATTGTAAAACGCACGGTAAATCCTTTATGCACGTCATTCATCTGAAGCACAGAATTGATTGGGTAGGATAATCTTAATAGCAGGGCTCCCACTAGATCAGTTTTTCAATTATTAGCTCCGTAAAGTCCATTTTCCGATACTGCTAGCTAGCCTTTATTTTAAACTTTATTTAATTTTTAAATATTTGGCATTTAGCCAAGAATCTCGGAAAAATCGCGTTTTTCGCAAATGTGTTCCAAAAAATACTGTCAAATTTCGTCAATCGATCGCGGAAAAAATTCGTAAATTTTGTCAAAGAATCGTGAAAAAACACGAATTTCTCAAACAGATCGCGGAAAAACTCGAATTTCTTCAAAAGACGCGAATTTACTCAAAGGATCGCGAATTTCGTTAAAGATCGAGAAAAAAAGAAGATTGCCTCTAAAGATCGCATAAACGCGAATTTCCTCAAAAAATAGCGAAAAATGCGAATTTCCTCAAAAGATCGCGAAAAACACGCAAATTTCGTCAAAGGGTCGCGAAAAACATGCGGTTTCCATCAAAAGATCGCGAAAAAACGTCAGTTTTGTTTAACAATCGAAATAAAACAGGAATTCCTTTAGAAGATCGCGAAAAACATGTGAATTTCCTGAAAAGATCGCGAAAAACAAGCGAATTTCGTCAAAGGATCGCGAAAAACACGCGGTTTCCATCAAAAGATCGCGAACAAAAGTCAGCTTCGTTAAACAATCGAAATAAAACGTAAATTTTATTAAAAGATCGCGAAAAAAAAACGCCAATTTCATCATAAGATCACAAAAAATATGCGAATTCGTCAAAATTTCACCTTCAAAGAAAGCGATTACCGCTGTTCTAAAAGAATAAATTCAAAACTTGTTACTATATGTTTTCTTGTATGTTGCTTTTCGCATTTTTTTTTTTCTTTTGGCCTTTTAAAATTTTCTTTAAGATTTCTTTATGTGTATAATATACATGATAAGTGTTTGGAATTTGACTAATCTATCTATATGACCTAGAGGTGATTCTGATCCAAATTTTCCGAAAATGCAAGGCATTCATTCCCGAAAATTTTAAAAAATAAGTCACCAATCTGAAAATTCGGACATATGGTCGCCGAAAAAAAATAAATTATGTCAATCGTTTGCAGAAAAATCGCCAATTTCGTCAAAGGATCGCGGGTAAAACGCAAATTTCGTCAAAGAATCGCGAAAACCCCCGCAAATTTCATCTAAAGATCGTGAAAAAGCCCACAAATTTCGTCTAAAGATCGCGAAAACCCCCACAAAATTCGTGTAAAGATCGCGAAAACCCTCAGAAATTTCGTCTAAAGATCGCGAAAACCCTCAAAAATTTCGTCTAAAGATCGTCAAAAATGCACAAATTTCGTCTAAAGTTCGCGAAAAGCCCATAAATTTCGTCAAAAGATCGCGAAAAAAACTACAAATTTCGTCGAAAGATCGCGAAAAACCAAAAATTTCGTCAAAAGATCGCAAAAAACGTCAAATTTTGTCAAAAGATCGCGAAAAAAACACACAAATTTCTTCGAAAAAATGCGAATTTCGTCAAAAAATTGCGAAAAAACGCGAATTTCGTCAAAGAGTCGCGGAAAAAAAACGCATATCTAGTGTCTTGAGTGGATTTCCCCCTCCTCCCCCCATCTGGTGTAACTTTTCAGAAGATTTGCTGTGAATTTCAGAATTTTTTTTTTTTTACTCAGAACCACATCTGTGACATGACCATTGGTCACTGCATAAAAACGTTGATTGTCCATTTTGTCTTTAAACTTATGGAATCAGTAAGCAATATATTGTGAATACTGTGCAATTTCAGCACTTTTGAAATGTTTTTTTCTCCAAATTGGCATTAAAAATTGGAGTGTGCAATGTGCATACCACATAACGATGCAGCACATAAAAACCCTGAAAACTTTTTGGACATTTTTTGGGTACTCCTTGGATTTTTTCTTCCAAACTCTGTATGAACCCTGCATGACAGCCAGTTATGTTTCATATTAAAGAGAAAATCAGAAAAAAAGGGAGAAAAACCATATTTTCATGATCACGGCAAAGGCGGTCCATTCAGCCCCACCTATACTTCTGGAATATATTCAGGTTTTTTTTAGTACATTAAATTCAAATAACATCTAAATACATCCTAAAATTAGTTTACAGATATGTGAAGACTTGCTAATACACATATCTGCAATGAAATAATAGATACTTTTTAGCTTATATATTTTACTGAAAAGGGAAAAAATTTACTTTTCAATCAGATTCTTGACCATCCTACTCCAGAGGGAAAATGGCTTCTCCCAAACAATGGAAAATTTGATGAGTTTGGTAGAACAAATAGTTCCATCTATTGGTGACATCTAAAATAATTTTATGCAAATACTTTATCAGATTTTGTTAATGGCCCATTCATTACCACTCTCCCCTTCTTCCTTTCCCCATGCATGGCTGTCGCATGGCCCTAACCTTTTTAACAGTGTATATTAATTTTGTATATAGTATTTTATTATTCTATCATTTGATTTGCTTGTTTTCATCATTTGAATTTGTACCATTATATCATTAATTAAAGATAGCAACTCTTTTTCAAAATTTGAATTTGTATCTTTATATAAGTAATTTTTTTCATTATTTGTCAGAAGCTATTATTAAATCTATGCTGTCAGCAATACCGCTCAGACTAATCCCTTTGAAGACAGTTCTAGTTAATTCATGTGATCTAAATAGGGTGTTGTCAGTTTCTAGAAATCAAATAGCTAAAATGTAAAAAAAAATAAGCCCACCTACATTATAAATAGTACTTTTTTTGTGGGCAATGAGACTAATAACTTTGGATTTAAAATAAATTAAAACATTTAAGTAAAAATAAATAGATTAAAATTATGCTACATAATTTATTTTTATTATTCTTATTTTCTTTTCTTTTCTTTTTTTTTTTTTGTATGTAAAAATCCACATTAAAAAATATCAATTTTCATTTTGGTGTATGATGATGTGCATATTATACTAATGCTGTTATAAATTTTATTTTCAGTTTACTCCTGACATAACATCTTCAGTTCCCCATCATAAACACTTCTGTCTCGAAGTAAATGAAAATTGTTCCCCTACCATTGAACATTGTATTATAAGGAGTAGTTCTGTTGGTAAGTTTGATTTTTATTCTTGTAAAAATGTTTGTGCGAACACAACAAATCAAAAATCTTGACTACAGGTTCAAGGAGAGCTCTATTAAGAGTGAAAGGAGTGGGGATGTTGAAAGTTTCTATAATGAAATGGGGTGGAAGAAGATTGTACTACCTGGTGAAATCTTAAGGATGCCAGAAGGATTGCATGCTTCTAGAAGGTTACAGACCTGCCAACTGCTACGAAAAAGTCATAGTTGCTACGATTTGGACCTATAAACTACGATGCTATGAAAATCGGTCTTAAACTACGATTTTTTAAAAACTACAATTTTTTGCAAAAAAACATAAACGCACTTTTTGTTTCTAGTTCGCGCAGCATATTTTTCAAGAGTGATTCTGTTTCGAAATTTCCAAAATTTCAAAGCATTATTTTTCGAAAGTTTTAAAAAATTGGTCAATTTATGAAAATTTGGACATTAAAAAATGCTCATGGAAAAAAAAAAAAATCTGGGCTGCAAAACAAACATAAAACCCTTTTATGTGTATTAATCATGAGTGAATCGTGTTTCAGTAAATATTTACACAGGAATTCCCTTCCTTAGAAACAGGAGCGCCATTTCAACAATTTCTGGGGGGGTCTTTGAGGGGCATGGTTTCAAATTGTGTACAAAATCGCACAATTTGCACACGGAAAAAAGAAAGTCCTGTATAATGAAAAATGCTGGGCAGTATTTCCCCCTGCAAATATTTCCACAGTGCGAGTATATTTTGAAATTTCTTGGAAATCCGCGAATTTTTGTTTTCTTTTATGAAATTTCCCCAAATTAATTCGTGAATCGATCGTGGAAAAAAATTGAGAATTTCTTCAAATGATCGTGTAAAAGTATCGGGTATTTCATCAAAGATCTCAGAAACAAAAACGGAAAGATATAAAATTGGAAAGCCTGACTATGGAAGCGATTTGGAATCGAACTGTATTTTCCATTTTTTGATCAATAAATTACCTATTGAGTTAGAAGCGTTTTGATTACGTGACAAACACGTTTTCGCCACTTTGACCAGACCTGCCAACCTTTGAAAATGAAAAATCGTAGCATACAAAATTAATCTGGAGATTGGTTGGATGGTTTTTCGTGTTTCGCAGCCATCTTTTGAAATTCTTAAAAGGAATAAGGTTTCAGTTTTTAACTCTATATAGTAAATTTTTTTCTCTGAAAACTTTTATACACTTTTTAAGAGTTTCTTCTCGCTTCAAAGCGTTTTTTTTTTTTTTTTACATTTCTAAAAGGAGTCTGGTTCCAATTTTTTAGCCCAGTGCTGTAAATTTTCACAAAAATTTTTTCCCGTGATCATTTCAGGATATTCACAATGTTTCTCCCCCACAATCGTAATTTACATTTTTCTATTACGATTCTTTGTTAGAACTCTCATTTTTTACCACGAAATTTTGATGAAATTCGCATTTTTTACCGACAGTCCTTTGACGAATTTTGCGTTTTGTACCACGATCCTTTGATGAAATTAGTGTTTTCTTTCCGTGATCTTTTGTTGAAATTCGCGTTTGCTTAATAATCTTTCGATGAAATTTGCATTTTCTTACTGATCTTCTGACGTTTTCTTTCTGCGATATTTTGACAAAATTCACGTTTTTACCATGATTTTTTCATGAAATTTATTTTCTTCTGCGACCAATTGATGAAATTGATTTTCTTTACACGATCATTTGTCGAAATTAGCGATAGTTTATCACAACCGATAATTTAAGGGTGTTCTCAAATCCAAAAGGGCAACTTTCTGACATAAGTTTTAATTTATTTTTGTTCAAAAATGCATGAAACTAGCTGGTGTTATTGTTCAGAAACTATGTCATCGAGCTGTTTTTTCCATTTTTTTGCAAATGCAATAGATTTTTTAAAAAAAAAAAGACTTTCAAAAAGAAAGTCCTGCATAATGAAAAATGCTGGGCAGTATTTCCCCCTGCAAATATTTCCACAGACCTATCATTCTTTTGCGAGTATATTTTGAAATTTCTTGGAAGTCTGCAATTTTTTTTTTTCTTATGAAATTTCCCCAAATTAATTCGTGAATCGATCGTGGAAAAAAATTGAGAATTTCTTCAAATGATCACAAAAAATGTCGGGTATTTCATCAAAGATCTTAGAAACAAAAACGGAAAGATATAAAATTGGAAAGCCTGGCTATGGAAGTGATTTGGAATCGAACTGTATTTTCCATTTTTTGATCAATAAATTACCTATTGAGTTAGAAGCGTTTTGATTACGTGACAAACACATTTTCACCCGCTCTTGTGTGCTTATTCTCCGTTCGCGCGGAAACTCTGTTCAAAACATCCACTTTGACCAGGCTTGCCAACCTTTGAAAATGAGAAATCGTAGCACACAAAATTAATCTGGAGATTGGTTGGATGGTTTTTCGTGTTTCGCAGCCATCTTTTGAAATTCTTAAAAGGAATAAGGTTTCAGTTTTTAACTCAATATAGTAAATTTTTTTCTCTGAAAACTTTTATACACTTTTTAAGAGTTTCTTCTCGTTTCAAAGCGTTTTTTTTTTTTTTACATTTGTAAAAGGAGCCTGGTTCCAATTTTTTAGCCCAGTGCTGTAAATTTTCACAAAAAAATTTTCCCGTGATCATTTCAGGATATTCACAATGTTTCTCCCCCACAATCGTAATTTACATTTTTCTATCACGATTCTTTGTTAGAACTCTCATTTTTTACCACGAAATTTTGACAAAATTCGCATTTTTTACCGAAAGTCCTTTGACGAATTTTGCGTTTTGTACCACGATCCTTTGATGAAATTAGTGTTTTCTTTCCGTGATCTTTTGTTGAAATTCGCGTTTGCTTAATAATCTTTCGATGAAATTTGCATTTTCTTACTGATCTTCTGACGTTTTCTTTCTGCGATATTTTGACAAAATTCACGTTTTTACCATGATTTTTTCATGAAATTTATTTTCTTCTGCGACCAATTGACGAAATTGATTTTCTTTACACGATCATTTGTCGAAATTAGCGATAGTTTATCACAACCGATAATTTAAGGGTGTTCTCAAATCCAAAAGGGCAACTTTCTGACATAAGTTTTAATTTATTTTTGTTCAAAAATGCATGAAACTAGCTGGTGTTATTGTTCAGAAACTATGTCATCGAGCTGTTTTTTCCATTTTTTTGCAAATGCAATAGATTTTTAAAAAAAAAAAAGACTTTCAAAAAGAAAGTCCTGCATAATGAAAAATGCTGGGCAGTATTTCCCCCTGCAAATATTTCCACAGACCTATCATTCTTTTGCGAGTATATTTTGAAATTTCTTGGAAGTCTGCAATTTTTTTTTTTCTTATGAAATTTCCCCAAATTAATTCGTGAATCGATCGTGGAAAAAAATTGAGAATTTCTTCAAATGATCACAAAAAATGTCGGGTATTTCATCAAAGATCTTAGAAACAAAAACGGAAAGATATAAAATTGGAAAGCCTGGCTATGGAAGCGATTTGGAATCGAACTGTATTTTCCATTTTTTGATCAATAAATTACCTATTGAGTTAGAAGCGTTTTGATTACGTGACAAACACATTTTCACCCGCTCTTGTGTGCTTATTCTCCGTTCGCGCGGAAACTCTGTTCAAAACATCCACTTTGACCAGGCTTGCCAACCTTTGAAAATGAGAAATCGTAGCACACAAAATTAATCTGGAGATTGGTTGGATGGTTTTTCGTGTTTCGCAGCCATCTTTTGAAATTCTTAAAAGGAATAAGGTTTCAGTTTTTAACTCAATATAGTAAATTTTTTTCTCTGAAAACTTTTATACACTTTTTAAGAGTTTCTTCTCGTTTCAAAGCGTTTTTTTTTTTTTTTTACATTTGTAAAAGGAGCCTGGTTCCAATTTTTTAGCCCAGTGCTGTAAATTTTCACAAAAAAATTTTCCCGTGATCATTTCAGGATATTCACAATGTTTCTCCCCCACAATCGTAATTTACATTTTTCTATCACGATTCTTTGTTAGAACTCTCATTTTTTACCACGAAATTTTGACAAAATTCGCATTTTTTACCGAAAGTCCTTTGACGAATTTTGCATTTTTTACCACAATCCACGATCCTTTGATGAAATTAGTGTTTTCTTTCCGTAATCTTTTGTTGAAATTCGCGCTTGCTTAATAATCTTTCGATGAAATTTGCATTTTCTTACTGATCTTCTGACGTTTTCTTTCTCGATATTTTGACAAAATTAACGTTTTTACCACTATTTTTTCACGAAATTTATTTTCTTCTGCAACCAATTGACGAAATTGATTTTCTTTACACGATCATTTGTCGAAATTCGCGATAGTTTATCGCAGCCAATAATTTAAGGGTGTTCTCAAATCCAAAAGGGCAACTTTCTGACATAAGTTTTAATTTATTTTTGTTCAAAAATGCATGAAACTAGCTGGTGTTATTGTTCAGAAACTATGTCATCGAGCTGTTTTTTCCATTTTTTTGCAAATGCAATAGATCTTTTTTTTAAAAAAAGAGTGTCAAAAAGAAAGTCCTGCATAATGAAAAATGCTATGCAGTATTTCCCCCTGCAAATTTTTCCACAGACCTATGATTCTTTTGCGAGTATATTTTGAAATTTCTTGGAAGTTCGCAAATTTTTTTTTCTTTTATGGAATTTCCCCCAAATTAATTCGTGAATCGATCGCGGAAAAAAAGTTGAGAATTTCTTCAAATGATCACAAAAAATGTCGGGTATTTCGTCAAAGATCTCTGAAACAAATAGTGATTATCTTCAGTAGGTTACTGAATAAAATCGCTAATTTCGTTAAGGCTGTTCTTAACTGCTCTGCCCAACAAGCGTAAAACGTTTTGAAATATTTACAAATTCATTTTTTAACGGAAAGATATAAAATTGGAAAGCCTGGCTATGGAAGCAATTTGGAATCGAACTGTATTTTCCATTTTTTGGTCGATAAATTACCTATTGAGTTAGAAGCGTTTTGATCACGTGACAAACACATTTTTGCCCACTCTTGTGTGCTTATTCTCCATTTGTGTGGAAACTCTGTTCAAAACGTCCACTTTGACACTCCTTTTTTTTTTTTTTTTTTTTTAAATCTATTGCGTTTGCAAAAAAAAAAAAAAAAAAAAATGGAAAAAACAGCTCGATGACATAGTTTCTGAACAATAACACCAGCTAGTTTCATGCATTTTTGAACAAAAATAAATTAAAATTTATGTCAGAAAGTTGCCCTTTTGGATTTGAGAACATCCTTAAATAATCGATTGTGATAAACTATCGCGAATTTCGACAAATGATCGTGTAAAGAAAATTAATTTCGAGAAAAAATCGGTAAAAACATGAATTTTGTCAAAATATCGCGGAAAGAAAACATCAAAAGATCAGTAAGAAAATGCAAATTTCATCGAAAGATCAATAAGCAAACACGAATTTCAACAAAAGATCACCGAAAGAAACACTAATTTCGTCAAAGGGTCGTGGTAAAAAACGCAAAATTCGCCAAAGAATCGCGGTAAAAAATGCGAATTTCGTCAAAATTTCGTGGTAAAAAATCAGAGTCCTAACAAAGAATCGTAATAGAAAAATGTAAATTATGATTGTGGGAGGGGGGTGGAAAACATTGTGAATATCCTGAAATGGTCACAGGAAAAAATTTTTGTGAAAATTTACAGCACTGGGCTAAAAAATTGGAACCAGGCTCCTTTTACAAATGTAAAAAAAACCCCTTCAAAATGAGAAGAAACTCTTAAAAAGTGTATAAAAATTTTCAGAGGAAAAAAATTACTATATTGAGTTAAAAACTGAAACCTTATTCCTTCTAAGAATGTCAAAAGATGGCTGCGAATCACGAAAAACCAACCAACCAATCTCCAGAATAATTTTGTGTGCTATGATTTCTCATTTTCAGAGGTTGGCAGGTCTGAGGTTAGGTGCTTGATAAAATCAATTCAGTTTTATTGCAATTAGCAATTCAGCATTGCTTTATTTGGAGGTTATTTTGCTAGGGAAATCATAAAATGTTCTTGGCTCCTTGAAAAAGTTCACAAAATAGAGTAATTTACAAAATAGGTTTATTAAATAGTGTCCTGACTGTATATACACACAAAAATGTATTTATTTACTTGTGCAGATGATGGAATTATATGTGCCACACGTATTTAATTAAAATTGAAAAAAAAAAAAAGTAATTAAACATTTATTAAAATTGAATTTTTTTTTTTTTTTTTTTTTTTTTTTTTTTTTTTTTTTTTTTTAGTTGGAGCTGCTGTATGTGTCACAGGTAAAGGTGCTGAACCTATCATTAGACACTGTGACATCAGTGACTGTGAAAATGTCGGTTTATACATTACTGATAATGCCCAGGTATTAAAAAGTTATGATTTTTATTTCTTTTAGTATGTGTAATTAAGAAAATTCTATAGAAATGATTAACTTGAAAAAGTATTATCAAGAGGATTTTTGATACATACTTGTATTTTAATATTAAAATCACATTATTTTTTCTTTACTTATCCATTTATTTTTTTTTTCTTTAGGGTATATATGAAGAAAATGAAATTAGTAGAAATGCTTTGGCCGGTGTGTGGGTAAAAAATCATGCAAATCCTATCATGAGGCGAAATCATATTCATCATGGCAGAGATGTTGGTGTCTTCACTTTTGATAGTGGCTTAGTAAGAATTCATTTATTAAAATTAATGATTGTTGTTTTTATATTCATTTTATATACATTTTTTATGTCTAAAATTATGCAACTTATTTTAATCAGATTTTAGATATACGTCTTGATATATTTGTGTCACATATTTGAAGAAAACGTCAAATATTTTGGTTGGGGGGGGGGGGGGGGAATAGAGGTGACAAAGAAGCTATTGGGTCAATCCATGTGAAATCATCCAGAAAAAGTAAAAAATGTTGCTCAATATTTTTGATTTTTTTTATTCTTTACCACTTAATTTACTGTACTTTTAGGAGTCTAAAACAATGATTAAAAATTTTTTAAACCTTTTGAATTTTTTTTGGCATCCATTTTTTGTCATGTCAGATATGGTTTTTCATGAAAATAGTACTTTACGGAAACCCTTATAACTTTTTTATTTCTAAACATATCAAAATGATTTAAAAACCATTATATTGAATAAAGAATGAACTAAATTTTGATAATAGGTATTTTTATGATAATGATTAAAAAAATTGCATAAAATAAGATTAAATGTATCATTTTTACAGCGAAAAATTGAATTTTTGACATAAAAATTTTAATGGAAGAAAGAACTTCGGCACCTTTATATATTTTTTTCTGAATATATACCTTATTGAACTATTCTCAGAAGAAATATGAAACAGTTTGAGATATTCCTTCTTTTGCTATGATTAGTCAAACTTGGCATCTCAGTGCCAAAATGCTAAGTTTGAAGTTCAATACCTAAAAAAAGACTGGATAAAATTTTATGAAAATTTAGCAGGATAACCTTCTTTTAGATGTAAATAGGTAGCAAAAATATTATGAGTGATATTTATGTAGTTTTAGAAAT
This sequence comes from Maratus speciosus, assembly GCA_963932465.1. NCBI lineage: Eukaryota > Metazoa > Arthropoda > Arachnida > Araneae > Salticidae > Maratus > Maratus speciosus. The sequence goes on from OZ010794.1 coordinate 349,807,603, forward strand.
ATGGCACTTTGAAATTAGCTTGAAAATAACATTTATTTACATAATTTTTCACAAGAAGAAGAACTCTTAATGCATAATTTATTATTCTTATTACTTCAAATGCTGCTTTTTAAGGTACACATATTTTTCTTACGTAGAATACATAATATTTAAATTTACTTTACACACATAACAATGAAATATCTCTGATATTTATTTCTAAGTGTCTCGGTAATGTTGTAGCTGTGTCCAGTGACTGGAGTTAGTTTCCGAAGCACGTTACTTAGTGGTACCCAAATTGTATCATTTTTGGACAGTAGAAAAGATGTTTTCAGTCCATAAGGGTGAAAAAAAGTGAAGGAATAGGTCACTGTTTTCTTCACTTAGCTCAAGAATTTTTCCAACCGACCACTTTTTATCATAAATGCACGCAATATAATTGCAAAGCAATTCATTTACTTTGAATGATAGTGAGCTTTTCCATATTTTTTTAAATATTGTGATCATTATATTGTTCACATGTTGATGTTACAAAGCATCTGATAACACTTTCACTTAATGGTATAAATTGGTGATATGCACATGTTCCTGGAATCCGTGCGCAGAATTGGAATCCATTTTATAATTTTTTCTCATTTTCTTCGATTTCTTCTCTTGAAATATATAGATAAGTAACCGCAGAAATGTTTTGAGAGCAACACTCAAACATATCTTTTGGTGTTATAACTTGGTTTGTGTATGGTCGCTGTAAGGAAATTCTTGTTATTTCTCTCTCTCTCATTCCACCTATCCCATCACAGTCATTTTTTCCGTGGGAAGAAGCAAAGAAATTCCATTCTGATTTTATCCCAAACTCCTTGAAATGATGACATACATTCATAAAATTCTTCTTGTTTTTATGCTGGCTACTTGAACCATCAGTAAAATAAATATCTTTTTCAATGACAGAAGGGGCAATGTTTTTGATGTCGTCAATTAAGTGTTTCTGAAAAGTGTGAAACGCAATTGTATCATGTACCAAATGATCGCTAATTATGCATAGATTCCTGCAACAAACTTTTGTCTCATTTTTGTAATAGTATACAAATGGGTGTATTGTAGCCTGTTGATTATCCCAGCGGTAACTCTGGATTTCATCTTGAATCGTAAATGTGTAATTTTCAGCAAAATCTGCTGGAACAATACATTCTTTTGAAGTTAATTTCTTTTAACTCCTGGAAGTACTGAGACTGTGTTTTATCAGTAAAATGGTGAGTTTTAAAAGCCAGTAACTTTTCTACTAAAGACTCTAAAAATTCATCAGTTGCCTTTATCTGGGTTACAGTTTAAACCATAACATATTTATACACTGGCACATTAAAAATAAATCGGACGGGATATGAAAACTTGTTCTCAGTCATAGAATTTAATAGAAGTTTACAAGTAAAGACATAATGTTGTTTGTAAATTTGTTCTTAATCATAAAATTAATACTTGCTTTCAATTAATGCTAGATTAAAATTAAATGAAATATTAAATTTGTGAGCATAAATTAAGTTTTAATATTATTACTTTTATGAAAAAAAGTTATTTATACTTATAAAAGAGGCATTTGAAGAAATGAGCAGAATGTAAACAAGTGGATTTTCAAGCCAATTTCGAGACTCCATATCTTTAAAACCACATACATATCACTCATAATATTTTTGCTAGATGTTTACATCTATAAGAAGGTTATCCAGCTAAATTTTCATAAAATTTTATCCAGTCCTTTTCTAAGTATTGAACTTCAAATTTAGCATTTTGATGCTGAGATGCCAAGTTTGACTAATTATAGAAAAAGAAGGAGTATCTCAAAATGTTTCATATTTCTTCAGAGAATAGTTCAATAAGGTGTATATTCAGAAAAAAAAATGTAAAGGTGAGTTTTACTTTCTTCCATTAAAATTTTTATGTCAAAAATACAACTTTTTGCTGTAAAAATGATACATTTAATCTTATTTTATGCAATATTTTGAATCATTATCATAAAAATACCTGTTATCAGAATTTAGTTCATTCTTTACTCAATAAAGTTTTTTTTAAATCATTTTGATACGTTTAGAAATAAAAAAGTTATAAGGGTTTCCATAAAGTACTATTTTCATGAAAAAACACTTGTGACATGACAAAAAATGGCTGCCAAAAAAATTTGAAAGGTTTAAAAATTTTTTAATCCTTGTTTTAGACTCCTAAAAGTACAGTAAATTAAGTAAAGAATAAAAAAAAAAAACAAAAATATTGAGCAACATGGTCTGGATGATTTCACATGGATTGACCCTATTGGGAAACGGGGCAGGGCGCATCAGCTGTTTAAATGAAAAGGCAGGGCGCAACACCCTTTTAAAAACATCAAATGGGAACACCAGTTTCAGCGAGCAAATTTTTAATAGAATTTACTTATCTTCTTTCCTTTTGATATCCTAGATTAAAGCATTTTTCTTCTCTGCTGCTAAATTTCTTTTAATTAGCATCTGTAACTTAAATTTTTTATTCTTTGGTGTGATTTTATATTTATCATAAATATTTATTACTCATTTTAACTGTTGTTATTTTTGAAAGCATATTGGGACAATTTTATATAAATGTTGCTTATATTCATTTTGTTGATTGGGATGGGGGGTGGGTTTACAATATTGTACACATTTCCCTCTTTCAATAATTAAAATTAATTATCCATTAATTAATTTACTGTTTATCAATCTAAATTAAAAAAAAAATTAAAACATAAAAAATTAATCTAAAATTTCATATAAAACATGTATATTCCATGAATAATTCAAAAATAATATTTATTTATAAAAATATTAAATTATTTATTTACTTACTATATAAGTGTGACGGTAATAATAGATTGATGTGGTTGATGATCGTTAAGTGGTTTAAGTACATATTGCGAAGTTCTTTTAATAAAACTATTGATTGTTAAAGAAATAATGAAACTGGAGAATTCTTACTTTACAGGAACACAGTGAAGAGGCAACTTGATGAAATAAATAAAATTCTTTATTTTCAGACGTTAGTAGTAATAGAAGGTTATGAAAATTCTGGCTTCTGGTCACCATTTCGAACTGAAAGAACGGAATCTCTTAACATAGAATTATTCCATGGGATTCCATTAGATGAGTGCCGCACATCTTTAAAAATTAAATTTTGACATGAGAAAAATTTCCACGAACATACGACCTATTATACGGACGTAATCTTTCGACAAACTTGCGGCATTCGACGGCAGGCAATCTGCGCCGCGAAAAACACTGCACTCTGTTAAAACTACATCCTTTTTAAGACAGCATCACACCCAAATTCTGATTTAAAAATTAACGAGTTTTAGTATTTAAATGATGAATACGGGGTTGACAAAAGTAATTAAAAGGCAGAATTTAAATTGATTAGATAAATTGAAATTTACGGGAAATTAATGAAAATCGAATTACAAGCTGCAGAATTCAAAATGTTTCCACTGATTGGAAAACGAAACCAAAAAAAATCCTCCTGTCAGCAAATGCGCAATGAATACGTCAAAAGTGAAAAGTAATAACCAAAAGGTTAATTACTTCTGGTAAATATTAAACGGGAGAGTTAACACGCAGATAGAAACATCTGCTGACTTTGTTTGCCCAGAAACCTATTAACTGAAGGCAGTGAGATAAAACAATATAAACCTATCTGCAAAATAATATTTAAAGAGAAACCAAGCCAATTTATAACAAATAACAATCTTTATTAAAACATATTTAGATCATAACAAAGATAAAATTAAAATCATTAAAGTAAAATAACTCTTTGTATCATATGACATGGGTTCTCTATGACTCTATATCAATATGAACCGGAGCACCAAGAAAGTAAAAATTATTTCAAAGAAAATATATTTTTGACTTTATTTAAATAACTGTAATTAAACAATTAAATTAACTTTCAAGTTTACTTTAATCAAAAAACTATTAACTTTATTTAAACTGATTAAAAGAAACAAAGTTTAGTTTCAAAAGGTATTTATATCAAAAAGCAAAAATGTAGATTTATATTTTAGTTAACTATTAAGAAAAATAAACTTAGTCCAGCTCAATTGAAGTTAATATATTAACTGTTGACGTTTAAGAAATAAAATAATTAAGGAAAAGATTTCCAAAAGTCAAGCACAACTTCTTAATTAACATTAGCTTAACTGACAATTTCAGACACCCCTAACTGCCACTAAAAAGTGTATTGAAATACAGAAGCAAGACATTAACCAAAAGTTAATGTTAAAATGAAATCCCGAACTGTAGCAAGCCTAATGGAAATTCCCTAGCGGATACCGGCTGATAGAATTTCCCCAGGAATCACAATTACCCCAACACTACAAGTCATAACAGTTCCAATTACACCGCGTGGTAATCCGCTGTTGCGTCAGTATCGGTCCATACCTATCATGACCTAACAGTAGCATCGAGACGGGATAAACCCTGGTCTCTTAGAAACCATATCACAACCCCACAGTCCGTTCCTCCGCTATAAAAAGTAAAGCTGGCAAGATTAATATTAACAGATAAACCAGAATAATATCTGGATCTAAAAAAGCACTATAAAAAGAAGAGAGAAGATATGAACTGTAAATGAAAATAATCTATTTCAACTAACGGATATAAAAAGGGGTAAAAGAAATAAATATCTGAAACACGCGGTGGGTAGCTGGCTCTCCTTCCGACGTCAACACATAATCAGAACATCTCTTTACACAACACCTCCCGATGTCTTCTTAAACGACTGAGGATATATCGAGAGTTCCTTCAAAATTAAACACGGTGAGGAGAAAAACTATTTCCATTTTATAGCAGCCAATAACACGACACACAAGAAAAACGTGCTTCACACTTCATTATCCAAAAAATGATTAAATAATTTCCAGAGATAAAACTTCCTTAATATTCTCCACTTCATTTAAAAAAAGAAAAGCAATGGCAATGTTAAAAGCATCTAAAAGATACGACAACACTTTGCCTAGCCAACAAGCACCTGCCCTTGAAACACAAACGAGACAAGCTATAAATAGCATTTCCCATCCGCCGACAATGCCCCCCACGTGACTTCCGATCACCTGGTCTACGTTACTTCCGATGTCTGACGACTCGGGGAAAACTGACCAGTGAATGGACACGAGTTAGAGTACCTCACGACAGACAGGTCACGCCATCTGCCGATAACCGTTTCAACTTCTTTAGTCTGTGAGCTGAACTTGCATCGTAATGTTGACACCGGCAAAAACGAAAGAAGCTGAATGCAGAAAAACATCGTGTCAATGGATGAACATAGTGAATGTTCTCAAAGGAGTAAAAATAAGGTAAAGTAAAAAGAATATATTTATAGGAACTTATATTTAAACAGTGAAAATAAATATAAATGAATGTGTTTAAATATGAGACTTAAACTATTAAAACTTATGTAAATAAAATATGTAACCAAAAATTATATAGAAATAACTGCAAACTAAGATAGGGAAGATTAAATGGAGTTTAATGTACTGGGCTGGATAAAAGGTCAAATGAGAAAGGTAAGTGGAATAACAAGAATAGGGAAAAATAGTATATTTTTCCTGTCAAAAAGAGGGCGGCGCATCATTTCAATGACGTCATCATAATACAAGTTGACTCCGTCGATACGAGAGCTCCAAGATGTGCTCCGAAAAAAAAAAAAACGACGTGCGCAAGACTACAGACTCGCCTGAAGCCGAGAGAAACAGATTGGCGACAAAAACCAGACTCGCTTTACGGTGAGAGATAAAAATGTCAACATCGCGGCGCAATGATTGAATTCAAATAGACATCGATGCAAAAAAAAAAGCTGAAAGGAAATAAAAATAAACCAAATTTAAATACTGTGAGAAGTATTCTCACAATAAGTGTTGTAAAAATATCTTTTCTGAAAAATATCTGCGATCGTTCTCTAAGTCCAAAATATCATACTCTGAATTTTATTAAATATTAATTATTTTCATTTCAAAATATATTTACTGAATTTAAATATTTATTTCCTTTCAGCAGTGAAAATATTTCGATTAAAATTTCAGCAATTGTGCGGAAAACAATGTTTTCTCATTTCTCTAACTTTTAAATTCCTTGCCCGCCATAATCTCCATGCTTGTAAAAAACCATTTTTTTATTTCTGTCTCTCTCCCCATTGCAAAGCAACATCTTTAGATCATGTGATCTGTTTGTTGTACTCCTTTTTGGTTCAAAGAAATGCATACATGCTTTGAGAGTCAACGATCGCTTGGCAGAAAAGTTTGAATTTTTTGTGTTAGGATCGTTGCCACTTTGGCTAAGTAATAATGCAGTTGCTGGGGTGCTCAGGCTAGTTGCCAGAGCTGTGGTTCCCAACGTGGAGCGCATGCCCACAGGGGGGCAATTTCAAATTTGTTACTCACCAATGCGCTATCAGTATCTTTTGTCTTTCTTCCGGAAAAGTAAAGTTGTAGATTAAAAGTTAATGGAGTACAAGCAAAATTTAAAAGATCAGTTTTTTTCTGGAATTTAAAAAATATTCCCAATCAAAAGTTAGAATCACACCAGAATAATTATACAAATAATGTTTTTAAATATTTTGATATATTTAATAGTATTATTTGTTTACTGTATTTTACAATTTCCCCTAACTCTTTTATTGAATGAGCTTTCTATTTCTGTTCACTCTGCTGTATATTACTCGAAGAAACTTTTACAAATGAAACTACTTAAAAGTATGTATAAATCTGACTCTTTTAAACATATTTAATCTAAAAAATATATGAAATATCAAATCAAGGTATTGCAAACTTTATAAAATTTTTAAAACTTAGACTTAGAAAAATAAATGGGTAGATAGTAAATATCTATGGCTCCAGTGTAGGCATCCTACACATTAAATAAAACGTGATGACATATACATACTTGCCAACTTGTACGGATTGGCCATACAATGTACGGATTTTGTTCTAAGTGTACGGTTGTACGGATGAGCAGTACGATTGTACGGTTTTGCGCGCGGGAAAAATGATCGCGAAAAAATGCGAATTTCGTCAAAGATCGCGTGAAAAAACGCTAAATTCGTCAAGGATCGCGTAAAAAACACTTAATTTTGTCAAAGAATCATGAAAAAAAAAAAAAAAAAAAAAAGCGAATTTCGTCAAAGATCGCGGGAAAAAACACTAATTTCGTCAAGGGATTGTGAAAAGTACACAAATTTCGTCAAAAATCGCGGGGATAAAACGCGAATTTGTTCAAAGGATCGTGAAATGAACGCGAATTTCATCAAAGTTCGCGGGGGTAAAACGCGAATATCGTCAAAGATTGCGGGAAAAAACACAAATTTTATCAAAGATATTTGAAAAAAGCAAATTTCGTCAAAGGATCGCGAAAAAAGTGCCGAAGGATCGTGAAAAGAACGCGATTTTGTCACAAATCGCAGGAGAAACATTAATTTCGGCAAAGAATCGTGAAAAGAATGCGAATTTCATCAGAAAACGCATAAAAATGCTAATTTTGTCAGAATCTCGAAAAAACGCGAATATTGTCAAAAATCGCATGAAAAAACACAAATTTATCAAAAATCTTTGAAACAAAGCTAATTTCGTCAAAGATCGCAGGAAGTAACGTGAATTTCGTCAAAGATCGCTGGAAGTAACGCGAATTTTGTCAAAGATCACGTAAAAAACGCGAATTTGTCAAGGATCACGTAAAGAAAATGCGAAATTTGTCAAAGATCACTTAAAAACGCGAATTTCGTCAAACGATCGCGAGGAAAATGCGAATTTCGTCAAAAGACTACGAGAAAAAAGGCGTATTTCGTCAAAGATCGCAGAAAGAATGCTAATTTTCTCTAAAGATCGCGAAAAAAACCGCGAATTTCGTCAAAAGATCGCTGAAAAAACGCAAATTTTGTCAAAAAATCGCGGGAAAAAAAAAAACCCGCAAATTTCGTCAGAAGATCGCGAAAAGAACGCAAATTTCGTCAGAAGATCGCGGAAAAAATGCAAATTTCGTCAAAAAATCGCAGGAAAAAAGTAATTTCGTCAAAGGGCCTCGAAAAAACTCATAATTAGATCCGGCAGGGAACCTTCCTCCCCAATCTCTTGGCTGTGTAACCTTTCAGAAAATTTGCTGTGAATTTCAGAATTTTTTTTTTTTTTTTACTTAGAATTTCACATGCAAAAAAAATTATGAAATCTCACATTTTTATTTTGGAAAAAAAAAAGACTATATACATAGAATATAAAAAAGAATATAGCATAGAAAATGTTATGAAACATTACTTTTTTCATTGCATGTGCATATGTACGTAAGAAAAAGAATACGTCATAAAAATTGTAAGGATTTCAAAATTGACATGTTGGCAGGTATGCATATACATTTTAGATTTTAAAATCGGATAATACATGGAAGACCATTAACTGTATTGGTAAAGGAAAAAAAGAGAAAATGTGTTGGGATGGGGAATAATGGTTATTTAAAATTGATAAATATGATAATCTTGAAATGCTTCTTGTGTATTGTATTAGCCATAGAAAAAAAAATGTAGTGTCCAAAGCTTTTCCACCAGCTCTTAAGAAGTTACAAAAATGAAATATAAAATGTGTGAATGTTATCAATTTGAATATTGAGTATAAGTCTCTCTTCAAGATACTATGTAAAAATGCAGACCGTATAGTACTTTCTTTAACATTGCGGGCAGTTTGAAAAGTACAACAAAACTCCTTTTAGCACAAAAGTGAAGATGTGTAGCCTCACTGATTTTACCAAATCATGTTAAAAACACATTTGTGTTAGAAGATTCACCCATTTGATAAGTTAAAAAATGTTCAGTGAATAGTTATTGTTAGGGTATGAATAAAGTTCAGTTTTTAAATATTAAAAGATAATTTTCATAGTGAGAAGGGTGGTGGGCATAGTGATTTTACAGATGCTCTTTTGGGTGGGGCATGGCCAATAAAAGGTTGGGAACCACTGTGCTAGGGCAATTCAGGCAACTGTTTTCTCAACTCAACAATCGCTGGGAATACTACATGAGAACACAATATTTTGAATGAACTGATTGGCTCTTTCGTGCAACGTGTCCCTTGTAACGAATTTAATGAAATGAATCTTCTCACTCAATAATTATTTTATTTAATTCAGCAATTTAGATAGGATGCTTTGGAAGAGAGTGGGGCGTTTGATTTTGCTTTTCTCTGTTTAGGTGGAATCATTGGGAAATTATTGAAGGAAGAGGACGGACATTCTTTAAGTCAGAGCATCATTTTCTCTTAAATAGAATTAAGACACCTCTTTAATATGTCATACAAATCTAACTGCAACTAAAATTCTTATCATTCTATCTTTTCTTTTATTAACTGAGGTGTAGCAAGTGTATAAAATATTAACATTATATTGCTGCAAATGATAAGTACTATAAATTCTTATTTTTAAAATATCAAAAATTTGCATTTTTTCAAATTGGCGGCAAAATATTCACTGAATTTTTGTGTTCTCATACTTTACAACAATTATTTTAATGCTATTTACATTTTTATTTCTTTATAAAAATGAAAAAAAAAAAAATTCTGTTGCATTTAAAATGCAGATGAATTTAGTTAATTTTTGGTTGATAGAAAACTTTTTTTGTGATATATGTGCCAAATGAGATAGGCAAAAATCCTTCTTGTGTTGTATTTAAAGGAAATTTCATCTCATGCTTCAATAATCACTTTATGATCTGAGTTCAAGCAGTTTTATTTCACATCATCTAGAATTTATCAGTTTGCTTTTTAGGATTCTGTACTTAAAAAGTAAAAACGGAACCATTATCAGATTACTCCTGTGTCTGTCTGTCACAGCTATTTTACTCGTAAACTTTGGAACGTGGAAAGTTCAAATTGGGGGAAGTAATAAAGACTGCAAAAATATGTCCCCCCCCCCCCCCCCCCCATCTATTTCCGAATCTACTGAAACTAAAATTATGAAAAAATTAGAGCTACTAGAGGTTAATTTTAACCTTGCAGGAAAATTATTGCAGTTACACTAGGTCACATAGTTTATGAGAAATTCTCATTTTTCCGTTACACATAAATTTCGATTTGCGGGCATTCAGCAAAGGCATTGTGGAGCACTGGAGGTACCTATCGTAGCAGAAGTATAAAAGCATTGTTGATAATGATTTTTGAGAAAAATCGTTGGTAATTAGCCGATATATTAACCCTTAAAGAAACGGACAGTTTGGATATACATAATGACATGGGTGGCGTACTGTATGTCACATCCATTTTTAAAGCCTAGATAACAACTTCTAATGATACAGTTGTGTAATACAATCTCCAGTAGCAGTATAAAAGCAATAAACGTCAAATTGTTAAAAACAGACTAATTTAATTAGAATTAATCACATAAATACTATGGGATTCGCAACTAGTTTGCATTGAGTAGATCTCTCAATACGCCTCCCGTGTCTTTATAAGTTAATTAAAAACCAACTGAAGAAACGCGGCACTGACCAAGGCAGCGTTGCTACTTTGCGACTTTCGTTCGAAGTGTGCTTAGCAAAATGCTAAGTTTAAACTTTGAACAAGGGTTTTGTTTTAGCTACACTGTAAAAAGAAAAGATTATTACGACGCTGAATTTAGTTTTATGAAATGCAAAATGAAGTTTAAATATGCACTACTTTTATTGTTAGTGCCGAATTAAGTTCATCATAAACAGATTAGGATAAGATTTAAAGAAGAGTTATACAGAATAGCAATATTTAATATTATTTAGGCTTCATATCTCTTTTAACTTTTGCAGTATACCCACTCATACTTTTGTAGTATTTATATAGCTATATACCAAACCCTATGTTGTATAGTTTTTTACAAAGTCTTATTTTTCTTTTAGTAACGATTTTTTTAACAATACAGTTAATAATTCATATATTTATTGTACGGAACCCTCTGAGTGCGAGTAATACTCTCACTTGACCGTTTATTTTTATTAATCTTATCTTTGTTTTGTATCAGACCTTACTAAGAAATTTTTTTAAGCATTTGATATAGGTTGAAACATTTTTAAAAACATTTTTCTTGCTAATCTGAAATCAGTATAAAAGTTTGAAAGTGTAACAGTTATCTAAAATACCTTGTTAGATTTGATTTAAACAGAAATGTTAGCATTTAATAAACACTTTAAGAATGGAAATTAATAATGATTGATAGTACATCTTGACTAAAATTAAGTGGTATAGAATATATCCTACCACCCTTCAAGGGATTAAAAGTACACTGACTTAGCAGTACTGCACATCCCGGGGTCAAGTGAAAACAGGTTATATGCATGATATCAGTATAGAATATATCCTACCACCCTTCAAGGGATTAAAAGTACACTGACTTAGCAGTATTGCACATCCCGGGGTCAAGTGAAAACAGGTTATATGCATGATATCAGATGACTGCCAATACAGTCAGGGTAACATGTATAATCAAGATACTTTTTACCATTTAATTTGCTTTTGCTTTCCAGTGGACCATGCAATGTTGCTAAGTGTACTTTTTTAAACCAATGGCAACCTTCCATGTCATCCACTCATTTCAGATAAGCAGAAACGAAACATCCCTTTTTAATTTAACCTTTCCTTCTGTTTAAAAATTAGTAACTTATTTAACTGTTTTTAATATTTGCAAAAATTAGAATTCTACAAACTACATATATAAAAGAGTGAAGTAAATAATCCCTATTTTTTTGTTAATACTACTCATGGTTAAGTGATAAGTTGTTAATGTGAGTGCTTTCTAATTGTATTTTTCTTGCATTATTTCAGGGTTACTTTGAGACAAATGACATCCATAATAATAGAATTGCAGGGTTTGAAGTTAAAGCTGGAGCTAATCCTACAGTAGTCCGTTGTGAAATCCATAATGGGCAGACAGGAGGAATCTATGTACATGAAAATGGAAGGGGCCAATTTATAGAAAACAAAATTCACTCAAACAATTTTGCTGGTGTGTGGATAACATCTCATAGTAATCCAACAATAAGGTAAGTATTTATTGATATTCTTTTGTTAAGTTTGGTATATTGATTACTTACTGACCAGTTATTTTTTACATTTCATTTTACTTAGTAAGTAGAGTTACTAAATCATGAGAGATGATAGTATCTTGAGTGTTGTACCCAAAATTGTAAAATACTGGCACTCTATAACAGCTAACTCAAGGTCAAAGAAAATGAGAAAAGTCTACATTTAATATCTCAGCAAATATTACACATCATTCTGATTTTTAAAAAAACTCATACCTGCTTCCTGTCCTGCAATTTCTACATGCAGTATATTTTGATATCTTAATACCAATTTTTAAGTAATTTTGGGAGCTTTCTTGCAGGACTGCGAAATCGGTGGGAAAAATGGACGACTCAGACTCTTCTGCTCAAAAATGGGCATGACTCCGAATGTGCAGCCCTGCTTGTAAAATGGATGACTCCGACTCTTGAAATTTTAACATATCCAACTCAGACTCTTTTGCTCAAAAATAGACCAGACTCCGCAACCCTGGTTTCATGTCATCATGTTATATTTCATTATTTTTCGTTCCTTTGATACTCATGAGACGCTAGGTGAAATGCTTCATTGAAATTAGAGAAATATGAGAGAAAATGACGTCAATATTTAAAAGAAAACTGACATTTTGTTTGATAAAACTAAATATTTTACTGCAAATGTGTCTTAAAAGGCATTAATTTCTGGAATTTTTACTCGCCAGTATTGAGATTAAAACCTCAAGTCAAGAGTGCGAATGTTCATATGCAAAGTTCTAGCTGACAAATGTGACTTCAAGTTTGAAAAAATATTTAGCAATAACCTATTGTGCGCAAAAATATGTTTAAAATGGTGAATATGGATATGAGAGCTGCATATGTAAATTTTGTGAGAGTGAAAATGATCTAAAGTTTAGATTTCATGTAGAAAAAAAATTCTATGATAATTTCAGAGTGAAATTATTTTAGCTGATTTTTATTTCGTAATATGCGGCATAAGAGCCTCAATTGATAATTTCATCATATTTACTTATCTTGATTATATTTTGCTAATCTATCTATCTATATATAAATTAAACAAAAGCATAATTTGCAGAACAAATTAAAAAAGAAAACAATTTATTTCCTACATTGTTTAAGCCCGAGAAGGAACAGATATTAAGATGTTTCATTCAGTTAGCTCTACGTTTAATGTTACATTTTTATAACAAATAAGTTAAACCAATTGAACATTACAAAATAAAAATAAAATTCAAACAATATGAAACTTTAAGCATTCTAAAAACTTGTATTCAGTTCAATTGAAAGAAGGGTTGTTTGGGTTTAAACTGTGGTTTAAACCAAATGGTTTTTTTTTTTTTAGGTGCGTTCGTAATTATATAAATACGTAGCACCTATAGTCGTCGTTCAGTCCGTCTGTCTGTCCGTCCGCATATAACAGAGCAAAAACTACCCGACCGAATGATCTGAAATATTTAATATATAATTGCTGCAAAATTTTGTCGAGCCATTTCCAATTTTATGAAAATCGGATGTATAGTTTAATTACAGGGACAGTCAAAAGTTTTTCTTTACATTACGGCCAATGGGAAAAATTATTGCAAGAGAATTTTAATGATGTTACAGACTTCCGAATGGTCTGAAATTTTTAATATATAATTGCTGCAAAATTTTGTCGAGCCATTTCCAATTTTATGAAAATCGGATGTATAGTTTAATTACAGGGACACCCAAAAGTTTTCCGTTACATTACGGCCAAAGGGAAAAAATTATAGCAAATGCATTTTAATGATTTTACAGCCTTCCGAATGGTCTGAAATTTTAAATATATGATTGCTGCAAACTTTTGTCGAGCCATTTCAAATTTTATGAAAATCGAATGTATAGTTTAATTACAGGGACAGTCAAAAGTTTTTCTTTACATTACGGCCAATGGGAAAAATTATTGCAAGTGAATTTTAATGATGTTACAAACTTCCGAATGGTCTGAAATTTTTAATATATAATTGCTGCAAAATTTTGTCGAGCCATTTCCAATTTTATGAAAATCGGATGTATAGTTTAATTACAGGGACAGTCAAAAGTTTTTCTTTACATTACGGCCAATGGGAAAAATTATTGCAAGTGAATTTTAATGATGTTACAAACTTCCGAATGGTCTGAAATTTTTAATATATAATTGCTGCAAAATTTTGTCGAGCCATTTCCAATTTTATGAAAATCGGATGTATAGTTTAATTACAGGGACAGTCAAATTTTTTCTTTACATTACGGCCAATGGGAAAAATTATTGCAAGTGAATTTTAATGATGTTACAGACTTCCGAATGGTCTGAAATTTTTAATATATAATTGCTGCAAAATTTTGTCGAGCCATTTCCAATTTTATGAAAATCGGATGTATAGTTTAATGACAGGGACACCCAAAAGTTTTCCGTTACATTACGGCCAAAGGGAAAAAATTATAGCAAATGCATTTTAATGATTTTACAACCTTTCGAATGGTCTGAAATTTTTAATATATAATTGCTGCAAAATTTTGTTGAGCCATTTCTAATTTTATGAAAATCGGATGTATAGTTTAATTACAGGGACACCCAAAAGTTTTCCGTTACATTATGGCCAATGGGAAAAAATTATTGCAAATGCATTTTAATGATTTTACAGCCTTCCGAATGGTCTGAAATTTTAAATATATAATTGCTGCAAACTTTTGTCGGACCATTTCAAATTTTATGAAAATCGAATGCATAGTTTAATTACAGGGACAGTCAAAAGTTTTCCGTTACATTATGGGGAATGGGGAAAATATTATTGTAAGTGCATTTTAATGATGTTACAGACTATGCACTTATGAAGCGCAAAAAAACATTCAGTACAATATGGGGTGCAAAAAATAATTATAAAACTAGTTATAGTACGAACGCACCTCATTTGCCACGTTTGACGAGCAATTTCCAACTTGTTTTAAACCATGCTGTTTTTTTTTCATCTGGTTTTTTTCACTTTTTCCTATTGTTTTCATTTATTTTACACATTATTGAAAAATGCAAAATCCAAGTTATGCAGAAGCTACAAGCAAAACTTTAGAAAAATGATGATTTAATAAACTTGTAAAGTGAAAAATATTTTTAGTCAATCAAACTTTTCTTATAAGCTTTAAATCTACATGGCAGACTAACTAATTTTTCTAAAATTAGCTGGGGAAAAAAAGAGTAGTTAGTTTTCTTTCTTCTTCTTTTTCAAGCCTTTTATTTTTAAAAATAGCCAAAATGGCAAATTTGAGCTAAAAATACACTTTTACTACTTAGATTGCTTGATTAGTTAAGATTTACTAAGGATTACATTATGGCTCAATGATGACATAATCATAAGTAATTCTCTCCATTGGTTATTCTTTGTTCTGTATGGTAATGAATGATTGGCTGTGAGTTTTCTTTGTTGTATCATTGCTATTGGGTTTAGTAAGCTTTTGTTTTTCTTGCATTCTTACATTAGGATTGGGGTTTTGCATTATGATTTATTTTATTCTGTTACCAGCAGGGTTAGCATGGTTTAAATCAATTGGTTTACCAACTGTTTTTTTAGAAAAAATCTAATATAATATTTTCTCATTTTTGTAATTTGAGTGTTTCAAATTATTGGATATAAATAATTTCTACTTTTAACCAGGGATGTAGTGGAGAGTATACGCAGGTACACGTCATATACCTTCTGAATTTTTTTAAGATTGACAACTTTTATAAATCTACTTTTCATTTTAAGATCAATGTTTTCAGTAGTCTAAAAAGCTGATAAATAGATATTTCTGTTTATTTTACTGTTGCCTTTTTTTTACCTGGCAGTTTCTGAAAAGTGTCAAATGACAATGTACAATACTTCTTGAAACGTGTAAAGACTCTATTGCTAAATTCAAATCATTTCAGGAATTCTTTATAAAAAGCTTAAAAGCTTTACTTTCAATAAAAGATAATAATTGTTCATGTAGTGTTTTAACAGAAAAATCAGATATCTCAGATTGCAAATATTTCAAAGAAATGATTTTGAATAGCCATGGGAAATTATATTGTATATATGAAACTACACCATATATTTATTTATAGTACTATAGTAATCAAAAGATTGTTTATTAAGATTATCAAGGTATCAATGTTTCACTATGTAGAGCATTTTATTCATGGAACATAAGACATAGCTTTTGCTAAAAATGTTTAAATTATTTCAATTTTCTACATAATTATTGTAATTATTTAATTTAAATTATTTTTAAATGAAGTTATATTATTTATATGTTCAACAATGTTTATTTTTATCAATAAATATGCATGTATATGTAATAGGAAAATATATTTAAAAAAACCCGGTTTAAACCAAAGAAACCGGGTTTTTTGGTTTTTTTACCAACCCTGATTGAAAGCGAAATAAATCTTAAGACTTTTTTTAAAGGTTTGTATTTTAGACGTGCCTTATGATTTTATGTGCAATCATCCTAAACATAATACAAAATCTGCAATACAAATATTTTCATGTAATAAATGGAAAAAGTCTAAGATTTATTTCGCTTTCAATTGAACGGAATTCAAGTTTTTAGGGTGTTTAAAGTTTCATATTGTTTGAATTTTATTTTTATTTTTATTTTTTAATTTTCAATTGGTTTAACTCATTTGTTACAAAAATGTAACATTAAACGTAGAGCTAACTGAATGAAACATCTTAATATCTGTCCCTTCTCAGGCTTAAACAATGTAGGAAATAATTGTTTTCTTTTTTAATTTGTTCTGCAAATTATGCTTTTGTTTAATATGTCAAGTTTTTTAATAACTACTGCATTCAGACAAACACTCAGATTAACTCAATTCAAAATTAACGGAATGCACCATCATTAAGGTTTGATTATCGCATCCAATTTGTGTTGTAATTTACAAATGATTAATCCAAAATGGTTCATGAAAGCAATAATACAGGTTGTCGTTGTTTGGACAAAAACTTCCAATCTGAGCATAAAAAATCAAAATTTACTTAAATTTAGTTACCTCCATTTTCCACTTGAGAACGCCATGAATGCAAAAATTGTGTTATGTATTTAATGCTAATATTTAACAACATTATAGCTGTTATACAGTAAGACATTTAAAAAAAAAAAAAAAAAAAAAAAAAAAAAAGAAGCCAGTTTTACATAAAATTTTTTTTACCCTTTTTCCTCGCAGGGAACGATGTAAACGCAAAAGGAAATTGTTACCTAAGTTAAACTTCGGGTATTTATTTTGCGGCAACACCAGCCGTTTCTGTGCCAGGCAAAAAAATGACAAAAAAAAAAAAAAAAAAAGACCTTGAGGGAAAATTTTAGATAAAAAATACCATAGACATAACGTTAAAAGTCCCCATCTTTTTAAAATTTACAAATAATGGACCCCATCAGGCGTGACGTCAAAGGCAACTCAATTCAGCGTACCAACCATAAATGGGATCCAAATAAACCACAGAGTTCAGAAACAGATAAGGAGGAAGCGTGATGGTTTGGCATAAAGCTAAAACTGTAACCTCGAAATCAATTAAAACCTTTCACAATTCAGTCCAAACAATTGCGGGTAGCTTTGAAAACCTCTCCTATTCCAAATAATTCAACCCTGGTTCCACGTGCTCGTCTTGTTTGGGCCAAATTATCTGAGCGATATCTGGCTTCATATTGCAAGCTGTTTTGACGCATAGTGCATCGCTTATACACTCTGAACTTTCTGGGTTTGTTTGGTCCCAATTTGCGGTTCATACACGGAGTTAAGTTGCTTGTGATGTCACACCGATGGGGGCTATTATTTTTTATTTCTTGTTATATATTACACAGCGAAAATGTCCTTGAGCAACGCTGGCGTCATATTGACGATGTAACCAGTAAAATAAATTTAACTTACTTGAAAATTTATTAACTTCTAAACGTCGGAAAAATTCAATTTTTACACCATCTTAAAACAATGGAAACAGTTCAGAATATGTTTCCAGCTAATATATCTTAACGAAATTAAAACTTTATCTATAAATAAATAAAAGAAAACACAGAAATAAATTACAAAGTTAACACCTTTTTAATCGAACTACGCACTCATCTGTATGTAAGTTATAGTCACGCCTAAAAATCAGCATCGGTAAAATTTATTTAAATTTTTTTTTATGTCATATTCACCTGCTTACTGTATTTACTCATATTAATGTTTCTTGTATTACTTTTATTTCCACTATGGTGCCATATTCATCTTATTTTTAATTTTTTTAAAAAAACTATTTTAACTCCCTTTTTCACGTGGAAATCTTTCAACTGAAAATTAATTGCTGGAGACAAAAATTTACCACGGCTTTTGAATTTTTTGCAACAATAAGAAATAACGTTAAATTTTATGGGAAAATGTCCATTGATTCTCAATGAAAATAGCGAAATTTGTAATTAAGAAAAATATTTGAATAATTTAAATAAAACATAGTCTTGTCTACTTTCTGGGTTATAATCTGCTCATATGCAAAGGCATTTTATCATCCGTTTTCTGTCTGATATCAGGCAAATGATTTTACATTTTAAATTTATAATATTATTAAAATTAACAAAGGATAAAAAATGAGTGGCATTAGGGACAAAAAGGTGGGAAGAAAAAATCAAAAAGTTACAATCTCCATAGGCTTTTCTGTGTTAAATTAACATTGAGAAGTGACACTGGAAATAAATAAGTGTTGCGCTACTGCGCAATACTTAAATATATAAGGCAAGTGTGTGTACGTAAAGACACACTTTTCTCCATGACCACCTACTGCCACCCACACGTGGTTGTAGTGGTAGATAGCCCCCTTGATCTCCTGCTGTTAGTAAGGCAGTTTGGCAAGTGGAAGTGTTTGATTACAAGGACACTCAAAAGAATTCCATTACATTACGGCCTATGTGGAAAAATTGAGATAGTTTTTAATAATATTATAGCCTTTCGAACATAATGAAATTGAAATGCTTTTATGAAGTGAATTTAAATGTACATTCTGTAGCATATGCAGTGCAAAGAATATTTATTATTCATTTACAGAGCCGCACAAAAGAATTCCATTACATAATGGTATTGTACATAATACATTGTTTACGAAGTATTTCACATATAACTAATGCCACGTTTGGTGTACAATTTCCAATTTGTTGAATTTTAGTGACTTTTGCTGGAATATTCACTCAGATTTTTAGCGTTTTTTCCAGTTCCAAGGCGACTTTGACATTCAGAAAAGGAATTTGATTTCGAACTTTTAGCCTTAGTAAATTATGCCATCTACGAATTTTGAATTTTAGCAATTTTTAGCGAAAGTTCTCGTCGATTTTTTGTCATAATTTTTTGACGGACACGGGCAACGCCGGGCAGGTTAGCTAGTTATGTATACAAATAAAGTTAAATTTTTCAATAATGGGGATCAGTTAAAATTTAAGGATGCAGTATTTTGGTAACTTTAGATTAAAGTAATATTTGTTTTAAGTGTCAGACTAACCAATGTTTGGTGGATTTTTAATTGCAGTTAATCTTGTAGGTTTATTATAAATCAATGTTACAGTTCTTTTTTAAACTTTTTTGAAACATTCACCTCGTTTATCAGTTAAATGACTGTGCGAAGTCCTAAGAAGGCGGTAGCGGTGATAGAGGGTTTTTACTTCGAAGGCATAACAACCAATATTTTTTTTTAGAATAATACAACATGATTTTTATTTTAATAAAACAAAAATAAAGGTTTTCTTGAATAAATAGAAGTTGTTATGTACAAACACAACACTGTAATTCTGTTGAACAGATGGTTATGCACAAGTCAAAATAGTGTTCGTGAGAAGGTGGCAGCTTGTCACTTAAGTCCATAAGGCAGTAAAAACATCGATATTTTCTCCCTGCCAATTTTGCAGTTCAAGGAATAGTGTCTCTTTGTGTCCAATTTATAATCAGTACACTATTGGTACGATAAGGATCTCTTCAGCAATATTCAGTACACACTTGTCTTATTTTAGAGATAAAATCTCTCCACTGCTATGGCACCCGGTGCCTGTCGCTGCTGATCCTACGTATACGTCCCCGGTCCTGGGAATCATATGCCTAAGCCCTTTCGCCCTTCACTTTTCTCCGGGGAGAACTTTCTCCTCCTTCAGGTAGACCCCTGAAAGTCGCTCTTCCATCTCCAGCAAATGGCTAACTCCTCTCCATCCTCCTCTGCTATATATCCCCATTATCTCCTTCTGAAAACAATAGTGAGTTTTCCAGCCACTCACTGTCTGTTCCATTCAAAAACCTCCCAGGGATCTTCTTCGCTCTCCCCTCAATGGTTGCCTACGATCCTCCTTTTTTTTTTGCACACGGATTCTCCGATCATCTGTTCTCGTGAGAAACTATGTGAGCTCTTTTCCAAAGCTATAGATCAAGAGAGTACCGACTGTTCCTTTGCATTAGCAAACTGTCAACTGTCTTAGATCGATGGTGACTGAGTAGTTTACTTTATCTTGCTGTGTGGCTTAGCGGACTTTACTATATTTTTGCTCTGTTATAGAAATACATTAGTTCTTCCTATATGGCGAATCTTATATAGCTCAAATCTCTACATGAATTTAAACAGTAGTAAGAATATTTTATTGCATACAAGAGCAGTAGAAAATTTTAAGTTAGAGATGCACTGGTAGAGGATGCAAATAGACCAGTAAAATTATCTAACAGCAGACTCTTGATATTGAAAAGTGATAAAACTTTTTAATGTGATAGTCTTTTGTATGTTGAGTTTGTGGTAAATTTTATGTAAAATACATACATGTATATAAATTTAAATGTGAAAAAAAATTCTTATTTATTTTTTTTAGGCGGAATGAAATCTATAATGGTCATCAAGGGGGTGTATATATTTTTGGTGAAGGTAGAGGGCTCATTGAGCACAACAATATCTATGGTAAGGGTTTTTGTGATATTTAATGTAATGTTTTGCTAAAGAAATTTTATTTATGTAATTATTTATATGCTGTTGAAAGCATGCAAAAATTATATTTTATTGTATACTTATTAAAATTAATATGGCAGTTTTCACAGTATGAATAAATATTTTCTTGGGGCGGGTAGAATTCTGCATGATTTAAAAAATAAGCTAATATTTATTTTTAAGATTCTAATTATTAACTGATGCGAAATCTCTTTTGTATAGGCTTTTAAAAATGTGTGCTTCTGCTTTTACTTTTCAGAGAAAAAATTATGCACGGTTGAGTAATCACCTTGTTTTTTATCTATTTATCTTTCTTATCTAATCTGTTGTAAGGTTTTTCTTTTAGAATTTTATATTAATTTTCTAAAATGGAAAACAAAAACCCTCATAAATAGATTATTTTATAATATTAATTTCTTAAAAAGAAGATAGATCTGTTGTAATTTTGTTACACTAGAGTGATGATTGTGACAGTAGGCTTCATAGGCTTACTATTTAAAAATTGCAGAGTATTTTAGGCTATGTTATTGAGAAAGTTTAATCATTTGAAAAGTAGCCCTTATATAAGGTCAGTATATCTTTTTAAAAAATGTTATATAATTGGAATAAAAATTTTGAATAGTCAAATCGACTTTATCCAGGGTAGATTATGTAGTGTTCCTCTAAGTCATTTTTTTAAAACTACAGCATCCTTCCCATTTTGAGATTGGCAAAATTCACCCTGCCTTTTTTAAAAATAATGAAAAGCATCCTTAGTTGTTCCCAGGGATTCCTTCATGTGCTCAAGATTATATAAAAATGGTAAAACTTGCTCATTTCTTCACAAAAAAAAAAAAAAAAAAAAAAAAAAAACAACAAAACAAGAGATTATTAAATAATGTTGTAATTTAATAGCATTTTTTTAATTTATAATTCATAAAAATCATTCAAAATTAATGTTACTTTATTTATCATTACCTAAAAGTTACAATTTTCTTCATTGTTACTATGCACAATAATACATTTTCTTTTGAAATAAAACTTTTTACTACGGAACTAGTACCCTTTTTATGCTTTAGTGGTGCTTTTTTCAGTGACTAGCATCCTGCCCTTTTTCTTTCTAGAATGAACATTAGAATGTGGAAATAATTAATCGTAGAAGAAATTTTCAGTTACAATTAAATGTAAATAAAAATATGTACTTTTTATGTATATTTTCTTATTTTGTTTATATTCTAGCATTGTAACTTACTATTATTTTTTTTTCAGGTAATGCATTAGCTGGCATTCAGATAAGAACAAATAGTGACCCTATAGTGCGTTATAATAAAATCCATCATGGCCAACATGGTGGTATTTATGTGGTAAGTAATTTCCATCACATGAGGTTATTGCATTAAAATAGCTATTCTAAGCAATGTTTCATTTAATTAAAATTGTTTTCAATGCCTTTTTAATTTATTTTCAAATGGCTATTGAGTTTCTACATTTGCAGTCATTTTTTTTTCTTTTTAAAACAATGCAAATTGATGTTATTTTTAGAGACCAAAGGGTCTGGACAGCTGTTGACGATCTTAGTTCATAGAGAGCAGAGTTTCCTAGTTTTTTTCTAAAGACTGTAAAGAATTTTCTTTAAAAACCTGGAAAGTACAGGAATTTAAAATGCCTTTGTTCTTTTCATCCAAAAGATGCCTGTGTCTTTATTCTTTGCAAGCAAAAACAGGGTTCGTACGTTCCTGGAAAGTCTTTAAAAGTGCTTACATTTTTCAAATAGAATGTTTGGTGCTTAAAAGTGCTTAATTTTATTCTTGTATTATTTCTTAATCAGGGGGTAAAACTTCTGCATTTCTTTGAATTTCTGATTTAAAAATAAATCTTACCCCCCTGCCTCTCCTTCTTCCCAAATTTCACTTCCTCCTTTTGCTCTTTCCTCCACAATACCAAAGTTTAAAATCTCTAAAACTTAATTTTTGTAAACTTTTCCTACTCTATTTGTTATTTTATAGTGGATAAATATTCAGCCCTAAATTTCATTGACAATTCATTTCATTAAAATTTCATCTGAATTTCACCCTCTCAAAATTTTGATTCTTTAAAACTGTTTAATTAAAAAAAAAAAATCGCTCTGTCACTTTATTGTCACAATAAATAATCGCTCATGAAGATTTCTCTTCCCACCCGAAATTAGTATTTTCCCTTTGCTCCCCCCCCCCCCCCACACACACACACACACTTAAATAGTACTTGCATTTTTTATGATTTCCGCAATAGCTCTGTCTCAAGAACTAATGCATGAATTTTCATCAAACTTCAGATTCGGGTATACCTTGATAAATATTGGTACTGATTACATTTTGGTGTAAATCACCCGACAGGTAGCGCTGCTATTTTGCCTTTTTTCCGATTTCTGCGATATCTCTATCTCAAGAACTAATGCATGAATTTTCATCAAACTTCAGATTCAGGTATACCTTGATAAATATTGGTGCTGATTATATTTTGGTTTAAATTGCCCAACAAATGGCGCTGCTATGCTGGATTTTTCAAGATTTTCGCAATAGATCTATCTGAAAAAGCATTGCATGGATTTTAAACAAACTTCAGATTCAGTTAGTCACTGATAGATTCTGGTATACTTTGATAAATATTGGTGCTGATTAGGTTTTGGTATAAATCACGCTGCCGTGTTGCATTTTGCAGGATTTACAAGATTTTAGCAATAGTCATATCTCAAGAACTAATGCACGGAACTTCATATCTTTAGAATCCTCACGATGGGCATAGATTGTCATTTAATTTTGGCACTCTGATAGCGAATTTTGAAATATTAACATGTATGAAATAGAACAAAGTTTTGAGATTGGCACATTTGATTAGTTTTTTGTTCTGCTGTATTTGTTATTTTAAAATTTCCTAAATTTCTACTGCCACATACTGAAATCCCCCCCCCCCCCCTTCCTGGCCATTTATGTTTAAAACTTGTATTGAAACTCTTTATTAAATAATGCATATTATAATTTATTAATTTATTTAATTTGTAGGTCCTTATGTTTTTTTGGTTGTGGTCCTTGAAAGTCCTTAATTTTTATTTAAAGAAATGTGTACGAACCTTAAAAAAATGAGCATAGACATTGCACCATAAATGTTGTGAATGCATTCTTTTGAAAAAATCTTTCTTGGTTGAAAAAAAAAAAAAAAAATAGGAAGACAGCATCTTTGTCATTCACCAAAAAATTTTAAATACTCATTTTAAAAAGCCAAACAAAACACAAAACGCAATCATAAAGAACAGAAAAATTCAAAAAGAAGCATCAAAATTAATTTTCTAAATATAAAGAGCCTTCAAAATCTTCACTTTAAAAATCTGTAACTTTAAAAACTATTAAACTGTTAAACACTTTAAAAACTGTTCACTTTAAGTGTTCAGAGGTTTGGCGAGGCGGCCCGCTCTCTTGCCCTTTTCCAATAAATCCCACCCTTCTTGCCCCTTTTCCAGGTAGAAATCCGCCCTTCTTTTTTTCCAGTGTAGAATTTTGCCTTGTTTGTATTGTACTTTCAAAAATTCCCACTATCTCTCCTTTTTAGAATGATAAGACAGTACGTCTGGAGTAATTCTCCCTTTTTCCTCCCACTCTCTTTGTTCTCTTCTCTGTGGTATGCCACTAGACCTCCATTGAACAAAACTTAAAGGAGTAACTAAAGCAAAATATTCTTTGGCATTGATTCATTTCACCAGCTCTGGTGAAATAGTATTATGACCATTTGTTCTGATCTTTGACCACATGATAGCTTACACTAAGTCTATAAAAAAAATCGAGAAACAGCATTTGTACTTTTATTCTGTAATCAAATCAACCCATTTTTCTAAAAACAGGAAGAAGTTGCCTTAAGTTTTAAAAATGTCATTCAAAAATCATAGGAAAAGGGAAAATCAACGTGAATATATTAAACACACAAATAACAAAGAGATGTGCTAAAGTAGCGGATTATTTCACAGAAAAGCTCGAGAAGATACTTCCATTATTTTTAATGCTTTTCATACTGTAAAATTACGTAAATTATAAATGTTCTTATAAGGCTTTAATATCTACATTTCATTTTTTTTCAGTGCCCTATGATCGATATATTCTAAAGTAACTTAAATTTTAATCAAGAATTTTGTGTATTTTCCTTCTCATAGTTTTAGTGCCCCGAGCAGTGCCCTCCCCCCCCCTCCCCCTCACCAATTACAAGAGATCTCAATTCCGAAAGGAAGCTGTTCATTAATAATTTATTATCCCTACACAAATTAAACTTCCAATTCGAGTCATTTGATGACTCGGTCGTCTTTTTCAATGTACATAAAATCTTTCTCTTAAGGCTCCTGTCCTTGCCAGCGAAGGCGCTCACAAGCTAATGCTAATCCTATGGGGAGGTATTTTTCTAATATCTCGTTTGCATTTCGACATTTTTAAATAATTTTTTTGGAATTGGATAGCCGAGATTCGTCTCTACATCGCACCTTTTTTACTTTTTCGATTTTGGTTGCAGATATTTTTTAGAATGACACTTTCATTTTCAGAACTGGTTTTGAAAGTGAAAGTTGTCAGCCTGTGAAAACATGGCTGAACAGAGTTACGGTGGTTAATGTGGAAGACTTCATTTCAAAACACCAGTTATAAATGTGCATTATCGCAATCCATTGACGGAATTTGTGTTTTTATTCGCAATCCTTTGACGAAATTTGAATTTTTTTCGTGATCCTTTGGCGAAATTTGCTTTTTTGTTCATGATCCTTTGACAAAATTTTGTTTTTCCGCGATTCTTTGACGAAATTTTGGGTTTTATGCCGTGATACTTTGACAAAATTCGCATTTTTTCTGTAATCCTTGAATGAAATGCGCACTTTTTCCGTGATTCTTTGACGGAATTTGCATTTTTTCTGCGATCCTTTAGCGAAATTTGCGAGAGAAAGTGTATTATTTCTGAAATTATATAAAAGTAATATTAATGTGTTTTCTAAACAGTATTCATGTTATGTCATGTATATTAAAGTGTAAAACAGGGATGCCGCGGACGCGCTATAGCGTCTAAATTACGCGAAAAATCGGAGACGGGACGCAAAAAAATAGCTCTTACGCGTCCCATGGGACGCGTAATTTCGTCAAAAAATCGCGGAAAAAAGCTGATTTTCGTCAAAGAATCGCGAAAAAAGCGCAAATCTCATCAAAATATCGCGCAAAAACAGCGATTTTCGTAAAAGGGGCGCGAAAAAATAGTTATTTCGTCAAAGGATCGCGAATTTCGTCAAAAAATCGCGGAAATAAGCGCAAATTTTATCAAAATATTACAAAAAAACGCGATTTTCATAAAAGAGCCGCGACAAATTAGCGTATTTCGTTAAAAGATTGTGAAAAATAGCGAATTTCGTCAAAAAATCTCGGGGGGGAAAAAAGCCGGATTTTGTCAAGGGATCGCGAAAAAAGCGCAAATCTCATCAAAATATCGCGCAAAACAGCGATTTTCGTAAAAGGGCCGCGAAAAAATAGCGTATTTCGTCAAAGGATCGCGGAAATAAGCTCAAATTTCATCAAAATATCGCGGAAATAAGCGCAAATTTCATCAAAATATAGCGAAAAAACGCGATTTTCGTAAAAGGGCCGTGACAAATTAGCGTATTTCGTTAAAAGATCGCGAAAAATAGCGAATTTCGTCAAAAAATCGGGGAAAAAACCGAATTTTGTCAAAGGATCACCAAAAATACGCAAATTTCATCAAAATTTCACGGGAAAAAGCCGATTTTCGTAAAAGGATTGCGAAAAAATAGCGTATTTCATCAAAGGATCCTCCCCAAAATAGCGAATGTCGTCAAAAAATAGCGAAAAAAACGATTTTTGTCAAAGGATCGCGAAAAAAACAAAAATTTCATCAAAATATTGCGGAAAAAAAAAAAAAACGGTATTTCCGTAAAAGGGCTGAGACAAAACAGTGTTTCGTCAAAAGATCGCGAAAAAATAGCGAAGTTCGTCAAAAAATCGCTGAATAAAGCCGAATTTTGTCAAAGTATCGCGGAAAAAACACGATTTTCATGACAGGCTCGTGAAAAAATAGCGAATTTCGACTAAAGGATTGAGGAAAAAATGCGAATTTCATCAAAATAACGCGGAAAAAACATGAATTTAGTCAAAGCACCAAAAAAGATGTGCAAACTAAACTTATAGGTAGAAAATTCATAAAATGGGATTTAATTTTTTTATGAGATTCTTAAAAATACAGAATGATTTCAGTGTACTTTGATAATGTATTCAGTAGGTGGACCAGTGAAAAATCCTTCCCCCTCCCTTCTTCTTACTACATTGAAATGTCTCCTTGTTCAGAACATTTAGAATTTGATGTTTATTAATGATTTGGATGTAAATTTCCCTTCCAACAAAAATATCTGATTCCAACACAGATCTACGCTGACAAATAATTCAATGGGAAGTATAATGAAAGCACCCATTCATTCAACAAAAAGTACACCTTTACTTAACATAAGTATTCTTTTTTTCAACAAAAATATCTTTTTCAATAAACCTGTCTTTGCCCCTTTTCAAAAGAAATGCGAACATTAGTGATACTTGTTAGTGGAACTTGGTATCTTCTCCTCTCAAATAAACATTATTTTACAATTAAAATTGTATTTTGCATTTTTACTTTTAAAAAAGTAAAGAAAATTTCTCTTAATATTTTTTAAAAATATCTTATTTCAGTGCAAATAATACTGGTTTTAATTCATTATTTAATTATTATTAAAACAATGATTAATGCATTTCATTTATTCCTTTAAAATATTAATTATTATTGATGGAGACCCGCTTTTGTAAAAAAGGGACCCAGATTTTTGGAAATCCTGGCTCCCGAGGACCCAGGTTTTTTCAAGTACAGCGGCATAAAATTAATCTTTATTTAAATTCTGTTTAACATGACATACCTTGTATTTTTATCATCCCCAAGTCTACTTTAAATTACAACTGAACGCCATTGCTTCACATGCTTTCTGCCGGTAAATACGCGATTCAGTCACACCGTAACTGCTGTGATCTTGAATCACTGTTACTCGCTGTTCTTGGTTTGCGCGATGTTTCCTGCCTTTTGATTGGTCGATATTTGACGTCATCGTTCGTGAATCAGTGGCATTCCACGTATGTATTTCACTTCATGTAATGGCAACAGCTGTATGCAGATTTCCACAACAAACTAGTATATTTAATGGGATGTAACGTTGCATCTTTCTCTTGCCTTTGCTTGTTTTGTAAGTAATATTTAATTTTGTTTTTCGCCATGTAGTTACGGCGTTGTTGTTTTTGCTACGTCAGGATGAAAGCTGCTGGCAGTTTTTCTTATTGTGAACAAATATTATTCATCTCTTAAGTTATGTTTTAAGTTAGCTCAGCGAAGTTATGCTGACAACATTCTTTATGTATATATTTTTCGTTCATCATTAAATAATTACGTTTACTCCTGCTGTGTTCATTTATTGAAGTCTTCCACTCATATACATTTCCATATAATTTAGATTCTACTGCGTCATATCTGCTAAAGTCTCGTTTATATTGATAAGAGAATACAACAGTTGGGTTATGGACCCATTGGCTCGTAACCCGAATATTTAAGTATTTTTTTGAAATGTGGAAGTGAAGAAAAGATGGTTCCTGTTTTTCGTGGACTCTATCGTTTTTTTAAAATGGAACTTTTTATTCGTTTTTCAAGTGCATTTTAACGAACTTTTATGCTGTTGGTTTCCTGTGAATTTAAAGAGTTGCCGCTTTTAATGGACGGGGGCTGATGGAGTTAAATCAAACATCACCCTGCTGATTGGCACTAACTGGGAATCATGGAAGCAAGAAGTAAAAGTTCTATTACTTCATTATGGTGCATGAGAGTTCATAAAGCCTGAGGAAGTAACTGAAAGTACTGGAGTGACTGAGTCTCAGGAAAGCGTGACCCAAGAGAAACCTGATGAAGTAAGAGACAGTTCACCTGTTAAAAGTTCTGTATCAAAGGACACAGCTTCTGGAGTGACTGATGCCGATGAAGCTACCGAACTACCCCTTGCTTCTTCTAGCTTATTATTAGTCTCGGTCAGCGGTTGGGGGAGGGCGGGTGGGTCAGGTCAGGTTCGACCAGAGGGGAGGCCCACCATATGGCATAGGCTCGACAAGCCCCTACTGGTGGGTGATATCCACTGACTGTCGAAACCGCCGCCAAGGGCAGGGACCGACAGAACATGGAGAGAAAAGCAAGATTTAAAGTTGAGGAAGAGCCGTGCATACACCATTATCTACCAGTCCCTGACTTCTAAATTCAAGCCCTTGATATTGAGCACTACTGATGGAGCAAAAGCCTGAGGAAGAGCCGTGCATACACCATTATCTACCAGTCCCTGACTTCTAAATTCAAGCCCTTGATATTGAGCACTACTGATGGAGCAAAAGCCTGGAAAATTTTACATGACCATTTTGAGCCTACAACCAGAGCAAGAGTCATCCAGCTTCTTGACGTTTTTTTAAATATCAGATATGTTCCGAGAGAAAATCTTGGACTTTTTCTGTGTAGAGTCAAGTCGGCAGCAGAGCGACTCCATGAGGTTGGATGCCAGTTACAGCCCAATAGCAGAAAATTCCCCAAGTGTCTGCGACAGATCTTTCAGGGACTGAAAATAATCTGCAGGTAAAATGTTACAAATGAACCTTTAACTAATTAATCATTTACTTTTAATGTTTTTAAGCATTTTACTCATTTTTATTAATAATTATCTTAAGTTTTAGTAATAAATAATAAAGAACTAAACATAATATAAAGTTGGAAAAAGATCCAATGGAAAAAAAAAAATCTGCAAAAGGGAAAAGAAAATCTGCGACGCACGTCACCCGTCAGGAACTTTCTGCTACCGGGAGTTACAGCCACTCTATCTGGGATATCAAATGATTCGGAGTTTAGCCGATGAGTTTCAAGCCACGGTTCAAGCTATTTATAGATGGAGCGATGTTGAGTTGTTTCCTGACAGAATTGAATCTGAGCTTTTATTAGAAGAGAATCGTCTAAAGCTGTCCCAGAAAGATTTTGCAAATGTGGCATTTTCCAGCGAATCGTCTGTAAAACATTTTCCACGTAAATTTAAATCCAAAGGTCTTAGTAAAAGTAAAATTGGTCCTTTTTTTTATTATAAAATGTACAGACACTTAATATCAAATTGTAAACTTAAATTGAGTAAATCTAATAATGAAATGTCTAATGATAAAAGTAATTCTGATGTCAATTGTAGAAGTAATTTTAATAAGTTTGACTCTAGAAATTTGAAACCTAGTGTTAAAAGTAAAAGTAATTTTAAAGATAATAATTTTTCAAGACCTTTGGAAACTAGTAATGTAGAATGTAAACATGTTTTTCATTGTACTTTCTCTGAATTGGAATGTAGTTTAACAGAACTTTCTCCTGAACTGTGCGAGGCAAATTCATCAGATCTGGGCTATGGAAATACCCAATGGGTTTTTGATACAGCCGCTACAGCACATTTTTCTAGCAATCGAAATTTGTTTTTCACTTTTGAGCCAGTATCTGATTTGCACATGTCTCTCGCAGTTGGGGAGAAAGAATGTCCAGTTGAGGGAAAGGGGACAATTCAGTTTTTGATAAAATGTAAAAATGGCAAATTTAATCGTATTATTTTAAAAGATGTTTTGAAGAAGAAATTTACTCTCTGGGGGTTAAGCTTGAAAAACTGGGGATTAATTTTGTGGGTAAAAATGGTAAAGTTTTTGTTTATGATAAAAATGGAAATCAGCTTTTTTATGCTTTGAGGAAAAATGATCTATACTTTTTGAACCCATCAAAGTATGTAACTCAATGTGAAGGAAATAACAATTCAGTCTATTTTTCAGCAAATCAAGTAGAAAAGGTAGATATTAATGAATTATGGCATAATGGTTTACCAATGCTATCTAAATTGACTGAAGATTGTATTTCTTGTGAATTAGCTAAATCAAAAAGAGTGTCATTTAAACCAATAGGTTACATAAGATCCAAATCTCCTCTCCAGCTGCTGCATATGGATTTATGTGGCCCTTTGCTTGTTTCGTCTCATGAGGGAAGCAGATATTTTTTTATCTATAATTGATGATTTTTCTAGAAAAGTTGCTGTTTATGCCTTTAAAAATAAATCTAATGTTTTTGAGACATTTCTTAGGCATCAAAAGAGAGCCGAAAGGTTTTTGGATAGAAAAGTAGTCTCAGTTAGAACAGATGGGAGGCTGGAGTTTTGTAACGATGAATTTGAAAAATTTCTAGATAGTCAGGGTATTTCCCATGAAAAGACAAATCTGTATTCTCCCAAGATGAACAGCTGTGCAGAACGTTACAATTTAACTGCTCTTGACGGAGTCAAAACCCTTTTAAATTCAAGTGGCTTATCTCAGAAATTTTGGGCTGAAGCTCTTTTATGTTTCACATATTTATGGAACAGAGTTTGCCGTAAAAATTTTAAGAAAACCCCTTTTGAGTTATATTCTGGAAGAAAGCAGCCCATCTCTCATCTGAAAAAATTTGGCTGCTTAGCTTATGTAGGTGTACCTAAACAAAAAAAAAAAAAAGAAGCCTGATATGAGAGCTAAGCTTGGAATTATGTGTGGTTATGCACAAGTGACTAAAGGGTACCGTATTTGGGTTATAGGTGAGCAGAGAATTATAAAAACAATAAATGTTAGATTTGACACGAGCAAAAGGGGGGGTTGACATCATAAATAGCTCAAAACAAAATTTTCGTTATTTTTCTTGCTTGGACTTCCCAGAGGATGGTGATATCTTCCCTATGATAGATGACTTAATTGAGTCAGAAAATAGAAGTGATAACACATCCAAAATGGAAGAAAGTAGTGTCAGTCCTGTAAAAACTAAATGTTTAACTTATAACAGGGGTGATTGTGCTCCGGGTGTAGCCCGGATTTCCAGGTTTTTCGATCTATCCTTCCGGGTTTATGAGATCGTTGCGTTTAGCGGAAAATTCGGACATTAAAAAGTATCGCGAATTTCGACAAATGGTCGCCGAAAAAAATCAATTCCTCAATCGTTCGCTGAAAAAAATCGACAATTTCTTCAAAGAATTACGGGAAAAAAATGAATTTCGTCAAAGAATCTCGAAATAAACACAAATTTCGTCAAAGGATCGCGAAAAAAGCGCGAATTTCGCAAAGGATATTGATAAAACTAAGATTTTCGTCAAAAGATCGCGGGAAAAACGGATATATCGTCAAAATAATGCGGAAAAATGGATATCGTTAAAGGATCGCTGGAAAAACGCAAATTTCGTTAAAAGATCACGTAAAAAACATTAATTTCTTTAAAGAATCGTGGAAAAAACGCGAATTTCGGCAAAAGACCGTTGAAAAAACACATAATTAGAACCGGGAAAGATTTTTCCCATCCCGGAATCGCGGGGAAAATGCGATTTTCGTCAAAAGATTGCGGGGAAAAACGCGATTTTCGTCAAAAGTTTGCGGGGGAAAACGCGATTTTCGTCAAAGGATCGCGGGAAAGACTGAAATATCGCCAAAGAATCGCTGGAAAAACGCAAACTTCGTTAAAGGATCGCGGAAAAAACTAGTTTCTTTAAATAATCGCAAAAAACCCCCCGCAAATTTCACTAAACGATCGCGGAAAAAACGCGAATTTTATCAAAGAATCTCGAAATAAAACAAATTTCGTCTAATGATCTCGAAATAATACAAATTTCGTCTAATGATCTCGAAATAAAACAAATTTCGTCTAATGATCTCGAAATAAAACAAATTTCGTCTAATGATCTCGAAATAAAACAAATTTCGTCTAATGATCTCGAAATAAAACAAATTTCGTCTAATGATCTCGAAATAAAACAAATTTCGTCTAATGATCTTGAAATAAAACAAATTTCGTCTAATGATCTCGAAATAAAACAAATTTCTTCTAATGATCGCGAAATAAACACAAATTTCGTCAAAGTATCGCAAAAAAGTGCAAAATTCGTAAAGGATCGCGAAAAAAAACAAGATTTTCGTCAAAAGATCGCGGGATAAACGGAAATTTCATTAAAGGATCACGGAAAAAAAAACAATTTCTTCAAAGAATCGCGGAAAAAACGCGATTTTCGTCAAAGAATCGCTAGAAAAACGGAAATATCGTCAAAAGATCGCAGAAAAAACGCAAATTTTGTTAAAGGGTCACAAGGAAAAAACATGAATTTCTTTAAAGAATCGTGAAAAAATGCAAGTTTCGCCGAAAAATCGCGGAAAAAACGCAAATTTCGTGAAAGGATCGCAGAAAAAACACATAATTAGAACCAGGAGTGATTATCTCCCTACCCTCTCTTCTGTAACCTTTCAGAAAAGTTGCTGTGAATTTCAGATAAATTTTTTTTTTACTCAGAATCACCCCTGGTATTGTTATCCATCTCAATCTCAGTACAAAAATGTCCAGAATTGCATATCTGTAATGTGTAATACCCAAAAAGAAAGCAGGAAAAAGAAATTTACCTTGTGTAAGAGTAAAGCTTTAAAAATAGATTTTTATTTATTTTTTTCTAATACTTAGCCACTTAGAAGTAAAATTGGATTGGTTTTGACATTTTTTTACTGTTTTCAAATAACTAGATATGACTTGCATTAAATCTACTAAGAGAATAACTCTTAACATATAATTTGTACTTGTTTCATGAGTACTTAGAATAAATTCATTTACTGAATACAGAATTCGAACTTTGCATACAACAAGATAAATTGCACTCTCCATTTGATGAAGTCATTTAGCTTTCAGTGAAATTAACACAAGTTTACCAAATTATGTTTTTCTGCAATTGTATATTTCAAACAATAGCAGAAATATGTCATTTGATTGTCATGCTGTTGCAGCATCAGTTGTTATGTAAATTGATATCAATGCAAAAACCCTTGACGGGTTAAAAGTTTCTGCCACAGCACTTTATCTTATGCTCTAAGAATTTTAAATATGGAACTTAAAAATACTGATATCAAATTTTGAGTGACGTTATGCTATTTCTTAAAAAATATATTTGTATTTATTTCATCATTTTATTTTTGTTTTATTTATAATCGCATGTGCAAAAGTTATGTTCAACATGAAAAGCTGCATAAAATTTTATTCGCTGTTGCTTTATCATTTACATCTCTCATAAATTCAAAATATGAGTTTTAAAAGATATGATATAAAATTTAAGTGAGGCCTTGATGCGACTTTAAAAGGTTTGTTTTAAAATTCAATTTAAATTATTTTTGACTTGGTTAAAATATTTTTTTACATCTACACAATACTTTTAATTTTCCAGTTCACTGTTAAATATATCACTTTCATTGAATCTATACTATGCATTGAAATGTATTTATTTCAATAAATTGATTTATCTTTTGTGTCACGCTATTCAAAATTGTGAGTAAGATTTATGTAAATGGTTTATTTGCGTCAAACTATCCTTTTTCATACATTTCATGTAGTTTGGACACAATGACGCAAAGAAACCATTTACATAAATCTTACTCACAATTTTGAATAGCATGACACAAAAGATAAATCAATTTATTGAAATAAATACATTTCAATGCATAGTATAGATTCAATGAAAGTGATATATTTAACAGTGAACTGGAAAATTAAAAGTATTGTGTAGATGTAAAAAAATATTTTAACCAAGTCAAAAATAATTTAAATTGAATTTTAAAACAAACCTTTTAAAGTCGCATCAAGGCCTCACTTAAATTTTATATCATATCTTTTAAAACTCATATTTTGAATTTATGAGAGATGTAAATGATAAAGCAACAGCGAATAAAATTTTATGCAGCTTTTCATGTTGAACATAACTTTTGCACATGCGATTATAAATAAAACAAAAATAAAATGATGAAATAAATACAAATATATTTTTTAAGAAATAGCATAACGTCACTCAAAATTTGATATCAGTATTTTTAAGTTCCATATTTAAAATTCTTAGAGCATAAGATAAAGTGCTGCGTCAGAAACTTTTAACCCGTCAAGGGCTTTTGCATTGATATCATTACTTTTTTGAGGTTAGTGATAAAATGATTAAAAAAAAGATACTTATGGAATTTAATGCAGATTTAATTTTTACTATTTTATTACAATTTTCCTTATAGCAGTTTGTATATAAAAACAAGTGGGTAAGTATAATCACAGATCGCACAGAGGGTTTCATTTGATATTCCTTTAAAAACACTTTATCCTTAAATTAATAAATCCAAAATGTTAATTTATAATTATTAAATCCTTACATAGATGGTGCACCAATAGTTCCAATTTTCATGGGGCAGGGAACGCACTCTTTTAAACAAACCACCTTCCAATTGAAGTCATCAAAAACCAAGTTGAATAAGCCAGACCCCGTTGTGTTGTTTGACAAACAGCAGTCTCATGTCCCCTCCTTCCCCCCTTTTTCAAAAATTTTCAGACCAGTACCTAAGAATGGAACCGAAATAATTTTTTCTCTTCAGAAATTACGATAAAAAAATAGTATGCAGTACTCATAAATTTACTTTAATGCTGTATAGGGTGATTATTAAGTTAATTATAACATTTGGAATCTGTTGCATTGATGTCCGAAAGGTAGTTTCTGAGTTAAGGAAGCTGGACCCATAAGGCGCCATAGAGGGGCTAAGCCCGCTAGTGTCTATCATAATTGTATCTGCCATGTGGACTAATTGCGATATTTAATCAAAATAGTCCCCCCCCCCCCCTCCTCCTCATCCCCGGAAATATAACAAATACAAAATGTGTCTTTATAAACCTATCGTCAAATAGGTTTTTATTTCTTTTTCCCTAAAAAAAAAACATGATTTTTATATCCGTAACGTAAATAGCGGACGAAGCCCACTAGTTCCTATCATAATATATATTTTTAATAATTTTATATAGTCTATAATAAAAATCAGACTTAAAATAGTCTAGTTCCATGAGTACTTGTAGTGTCAGTTACATGTTACGTTTTTTGGATACCAGTATTTTAGAACGGGAAAATTTGACTTATTTTATCGGAGATATCTCATTAATTGAATAAGGTGAAGCAAACTTTTTGAAAAAAAGGTGGCCAACAAGCATGGCAGTTATCAGCTATGTGACTTTGTGCTAAAGTCCATTAATTTGATCTGCTTTAAAAAGATTACGGAAGATTGAATTATAGTAGAACCTGGATTAACCGAGCTTCGATTAATCGAGGTTTCTGTTAACCGAGACGATAACAAAGTCTGATTTTTTTTTTTTTTCCTTTTGAATGAGCCTTAAAAATAACCACACTCTTTAGCTCACTGTCCGTGCTATACAGGCCCTTCTGCCCCCAAAAGCACTCAACTCCAAAGAAACATTGGACCCTGAGAAGTCAATAGCAAACAATGCTTTGTTTCCAGTGGCTGTGTGAACTTTCGTAATTTTTTCAATTTGCATTTTAAAATTTACTGCTGGTAGTTGATTTTCTTTTTAAATTTATTAAGCTGTGAAACAGAACTTTACATATATTTATTTTTATTATTTAAAAAACGTTTTACATATTTTTTTAAAATGAGATGTTAAATTCGCAAGCACGGCGAGTTTTTACACACAGTTTCTATTAACCGAGATTTCCGATTCCGATGTACTAACAGTCCTAATTAGCTCAGATAATCGAGGCTGCACTGTATAATTAAAAAATCAATGGCGATCTTACTGTAAACGGGTTTCCCTTTTACTGAGGGATTTCAAGACCGAATCAGCTGATGTTAGTTGCTGTTTACGTGCTTGATTAAATAAGATTAGTTAAACATTTGAAAATTACCAAATATAAAAGGAACTAAGTCAACAGAGTCTTTGCTTTATGGTATTTTTTAACAATGCTATAAGAAAATTATTTTAAATGAGAGATTTTAAATGTAACGTTTTAAATCTGACATAATTTTCACCAAACTTTCCTTTCTCTTTGTAACATTCAACTGAAAATATTTTTATTATTAGAAAGATAATATTATTATTTGCGCTACCTTAAAATTGGCAACTATAGTTAAAAATATCATCTCGAAATTTGAAATAAATCTCTCATATAAATATATTTTTTAATTTAAACTGTTTTGCAATATTATTTGGTCACTTTGGCCAATATGACGTAATTTCCTCCATTTACGACTTTTAACACATATCAATGAATTTATTATTTAAAAATTTTCTTTTTCTTTTAATATTCACGTGTAAATATAATTTTTATGACGTAATTTTCAATGTTTTCCTGCTTTTAATGCGTAATCATTTAATTCTAATTTGAAAATAATTGATTATTTTATAATTTTCTTTCATTTTAAGTAAGCATGTGTAAAAACAATTTTTATGACGTAATGTTTAATATTTTCCTGCTTTTAACACGTTATCATTTAATTCTAATTTAAAAGGATTTTTTTCTGTTTATAATAGTCACGTGTGAATAAATTTTTAATTTAAAGGATATATTATTCTTTGCGCTGTTTTAACAATTGGCAGCAATTTAAAATAACCTTTTCTAAAATATGTAAAAAATATCTCTGGAAATTCTGAAAATTTTAATTTAAAATTGAAATAAACCATCAAAAAATTAGGCAAGGTAAAAATAATAAATGCACTCTGCAAACTTCTGGTTTCTATTGAATGATTAAATTGAATGAAAATGATTAAATTCCCATCTAATATTTTTTTTTCGTATGAGACTTTTTTATTGAGACAATTTTATCCAGATTTAACATTAAATATCTCTTAAAATAATTCTTTGATTTAAAAACTGTCTACTTCAACGTTTTTATCAAACATTTCTCTATAATACTACCCATTTTAATATTTTTGTATGCAGTAATTTTCTTAATATTTGCGAAATAGACCTCTAGTCACAAGAGATTCTTTCAAAGCGGCGAAGAGCATTAGTTTTTTTTTTCCGAATAAGAGACAAAATGTAGTACGCAATTGCATCAAAAGATGGCGACACCAGAATTCTGATATGCTTATTATGTAAACTGTAAATATTGCAAAGTTAAATAAAAACAATTGTCTCGGGGTTATCAAACTTTGATATTTATAAATAAAACATTTCAACTAAATTATTTATTATAAAAGAATTATTACATCACAATAGTTTTTATGCAAGGAAAATAATAATTATAATAATAATAATATTATGGATGTCAGTGATTATATATTGATTGACCGTCATAATAATAAAAAATATTATAAAAAGAAGAGCTGAAATGAATTATCTTTTTACGTTTCTGATCGTGTGATTTATATTCAAATAATAATTATTAATGTATATTTTTTGTAAAGTGATTGAAATTAAATATATTTATAAAATTTATGGTCATATTTTTATTGTTGAAAAATTGCCAAGAAATAATCATCATCAAATTGGCGTCATTATAATTGTAATTTTATTTAACTTAATAGCAATTAAAAAATTACAAAGGAACTGAGAATAATGGTCAACTAGCAGACTTTAAAAAAAAAAAAAAACACATTCACATGTGAAAACACGTACCAGGAAGTATCGAACTGCCTATCTTAAGATCAGTAGATGGCCCTTAACCACTCAGCCAATGGGAAGACAAAATTTTTCTCCCCAAAAGTGGTTAAAAAGAAAGCATGTGTATGAATACAGTGTCATGCATTTTCGGTGAAATTTCCATAGAATGGCGAAGAAATATAGTCCGATTTTTCATGCGCATTGTAAAACGAACAAGAGTCTTGCTGGAAACAAGTAAATTGTTATTTGGTTCATCAGAAACATATTTATTTGATTTTTAAAAAATCGCCCGTGTCATTTTCGAGAGAAAAAAAAATCGAATTATTTAACGAATGAGAGTTTTCCCAGAAAAAAGAAAAGTGTTATTCACCTCGCCTTAATCACATTTATATTATGTATCAATTTAAAAATAATTGTTAGAACCGTTTTCGAGATTTTCAAATTAGGAACTTCCTCGATATCATACCAACGTTTTCACTTTAAAAATGGCTATTTAGATCTCAAAATATACTGCACGTAGAAATGTAAAAATTTCAGTATACGATTAGACTGCAGATATAAGACTGTTCTAGAAAATTCAGAACAATAAGACTTATATCTGCTGAGTTATTAAAAGGTGGCTTTTCGCGTTTTCTTTGTGTCAAGTTAGCTGTATATATGAGTTCCGCCATCTACGAATTCTATGATACGATACGATACGATTTTAGGCTTAAGGCTGCGTCACTCGAATACTACCGTCTTCCATGATTGGTATATTTTGCATCGATAATTTTCAGGGTTTTTCACTTTGTATCGATTAATTTTCAGGGTTTTTCACTCTGAGTCACAATCACCCTTGTTATAATTTAAATGATAGTTAAGACTTAGTTCGTTGTAAATCCATTAATTGGATACAAACTGCTGTTCATAGAAAAAATGAACCCAGGACAGATATGTACTATGGTATAGAGGGGACAAAAGTTAAATTAAGATCTCTAAATGCTACTATTAAATACTGTGCCGACAATAACATAAAATATGATTATGATTTTTTTTTTTTTTTTTTTTTTTTTAGCGGCAAAAATAGTCAATCAAGTAAAGTTTCAGATTTTTCAACTACAGAAGTTAATTGAAGTAAAAATCCCTAAAAGTTACAAGGAAGCAGGGTTGGTAAAAAAACCCGGGTTTTTTTTTTCCAAAAAACCAAAAAAAAACTTTTTTTTTGTTTAAACTGGGTTTTTAAAAATATATTTTCATATTACAAATACATACATATTTACTGATAAAAATAAAGATTGTTGGATATATAAGTAATATAACTTCATTTAAAAATAATTTATATTAAATAATTACAGTAATTATGTAGAATATTGAAATAATTTAAACATTTTTAGTAAAAGCTATGTCCTATGTTCCATGAATAAAATGCTCTACATAGTGAAACATTGATACCTTGAAAATCTTAATAAACAATCTTTTAATTACTATAGTACTATAAATAAATATATGGTGTAGTTTCATAAACACAATATAACACTACATGAACAATTATTATCTTTTATAGAAAGTAAAGCATTTTATGAAGGATTCCTGGAATGATTTAGATTTAACAGTAGAGTCTTTTCACGTTTCAAGAAGTATTGTATATTGTCATTTGACACTTCTCAGAAACTGTCAGGCAAAAAAAAAGCGACAGTAAAATAAATAGAAATACATATTTACCATCTTTTTAGACTACTGAAAACATTGATCTTAAAATGGAAAGTAGATTTATAAAAGTTGTCATCCACTAAACCATTTAAATAGCCATCAGACTTAAAACACAAGCTTTTTTTCTAAACTATGTTATAATAGATATTACTTTTAAATGTCTAAACTAAAAATGAATAATATACCTTTTTAAGCATTTTTATGAGACTTTTTTCTATTATGTCTCAAGTGAACCTTATCTCGATTTTATCCCATTTTTTTTTTTTTTTGTCAGATCTAAATAGTGGATTCGATTATGCAATAGACAATTTAAATATATTTTATTGCATATTTTAGTTAAAAGTAAACAGGTGCTTCGCTAGCAGCCAATTTTTCAATGTCCTTTTATTCAACTTCATATTTTGAGTTTCTTTTTTATTCTTAAGGCTGTTCTCAAATCCGAAAAGGCAACTTTATGACATGTCTTAATTTATTTTTGTTCGGAAATGGATGAAACTAGCAGATGCTGTTGTTCAGATACTATGTAATGGAACTATGTTTTCCATATTTTTGCAAACGCAATAGATCTTTCAGAAAATATTGTCAAGTGGGCGTTTTGAACCGAATTTCCACATGAAAGAAGAATAACCACTCAAGGAAGGTTAAAAACATCTTTGACAATGATCAAAATTGCCTATAACTCAATAGGTAATTTACTTATCAAAAATAGAAAAAAACAATTAGATTCCAAATCGCTTCCATAGTAAGGCCTTCCAATTTTATATCTTTCCGTTAAAAAATTAATTTGCAAATGGGGTCAAAGCATTTTGCGCTTGTTGAGTAGAGCAGTTGAGAACAGTCTTAAAAGATAATCTCCCAATCAAGAAAATTTTCTTTTACAGCTTGACTGAAATCGTAAAGGTCATTTTATGTTATGAATTCAGACCTGCCAACTGCTACGAAAAAAATCGTAGTTGCTACGATTTGGACCTATAAACTATGATGCTACGAAAATCGGTCTTAAACTAAGATTTTTTTTTTTTTTTTTCCAAAAAACACAGACACATTTTTTGTTTCTAGTTGTGATTTTTAGCTCCCGCAGCATATTTTTGAGAAGAGATTCTGTTCCGAAATTTCCAAAATTTTAAAGTATTCCTTTCCGAAAGTTTAAAAAAATTGTCATTAGTCCGAAAATTTGGGCATTAAAATTTATTCATGGGGGAAAATATCTGTGCTACAAAACAAACTTCTTAACATAAAACCCTCTTTATGTGCATTAACCACAAGCGAATCGTGTTTCTGGAAATATTTATACAGGAATTCCCTTCCTTAGAATGCCATTTTAAGAGTTTCTTGAGGAGGGGGGGGGGGGTCCTTTGAGGAGCAAGGGTTGAAAATAGTGTGTAGAATTTCCCCTGCAAATACTTCCACAGATTTACGATTCTTCTGTGAGTATATTTTGAAATTTCTTGGGTGTCCGCAAATTTTTTTTTTTTCTGTTATGGGATTTCCCGAAAATTAATTCGCGAATCGATCGCGGAAAAAAATTGAGAATTTCTTCAAACGATCGTGTAAACGTATCTGGTATTTCGTCAACGATCTGAGAAACAAATAGTGATTATCTTCAATTGGTCGCTGAATAAAAACGTTAATTTCGTTAAGAGTTCTGAAAGAAATTCCAAATTTCGGCAAAA
The DNA here is from genome assembly GCA_963932465.1 of Maratus speciosus. Lineage (NCBI taxonomy): Eukaryota > Metazoa > Arthropoda > Arachnida > Araneae > Salticidae > Maratus > Maratus speciosus. The sequence continues at coordinate 349,849,434 of OZ010794.1, forward strand.
TATTCCTCAAAAATCACGAATTTTGATAAACTATCGCCGGAAAAATATTGCAAATTTCGTCAAAAGGTTGCGGAAACGAGTAGTGAATTTTGTTAATTGATTGCGAAAAGATGTCGAAAATTTTGCCGATCGATCGTGCAAGACTTTTGCGAGTTTCGACAAAAGACTGAGTAAAAAAATTAATTTCACCAATTGGTTGCAGAAAGAAATAAATTTCGTCAAAGGATCGTGGTTAAAATATGTGAATTTTGTCAAAATATTGCAGAAAGAAAACGCGAATTTCATAAAAAGATCAGTAAGAAAATGCAAATTTCATCGAAAGATCAGTAAGAAAGCTAAAGATCACGGAAAGAAAACACTAATTTCGTCAAAGGATCGTGGTAAAAAATGCAAAATTCGGCAAAGAATCGCGGTAAAAAATGCGAGTTTCCTAAAAAGGTCAGATTTCAACAAAGAATCGTGATAGAAAAATGTGAATTACGATTGTGGAAAAAAATGTGAATATCCTGAAATGATCGCGGAAAAAAATCGCAAATTTCGTCAAAATTTAATGTATTGTGCTAAAAGATTGGAACCAGGCTCCTTTTACAAATGTATAAAAAAAAAAGAAAGAAAGAAACCACTGCAAAACTAAAAGAAACTCTAAAAATCGTACAAACATTTTCAGAGGAAAAAAATTACCGTATTGAGTTGAGATTGAAACCTTATTTCTTTTACGAATGTCAAAAAATGGCTGCGAAACACGAAAAGCCAATCAACCAACCAAATTAATTTTAATTTTGTGTGCTACGATTTCTCCTTTTCAAAGGTTGGCAGGTCTGTTAATTGTAAATAAACTGCGTTTTCTCAAAGGAAAATATTTTATTCAAAATATTGGATGTTTTTAGTCAATATTATCTTTGCTAAATTCACATGTTTTAAAGTTTTTCTTTAGATCTTTAGTTATGTTCAACACATGCATTCAATTTGCATTCTACATGCATACAAATTAACCTAGACTCACTATGTCTCACGGTGACTGGTGGGATAAGACTGTTGTTAAAAGTAGAAATTATTTATATCCAATTATTTGAAACACTTAAATTACAAAAATGAGAAAATATTATATTAGATTTTTTTCTAAAAAAACAGTTGGTTAACCAATTGATTTAAATCATGCTAACCCTGCTGGTAACAGAATAAAATCATAATGCAAAACCCCAATCCCAGTGTAATAAAGCAAGAAAAACAAAGGGTTACTAAACCCAGACCTGCCAACTGCTACGAAAAAATCGTAGTTGCTACGATTTGGACCTATAAACTACGATGCTACGAAAATCGGTGTTAAACTACGATTTTTTGCAAAAAACAAAAAAACGCATTTTTTGTTTCTAATTGCGATTTTTATCCTGCGCAGCATATTTTTCAGGAATGATTCTGTTCCGAAATTTCAAAGTATTCCTTTCCGAAAGTTTTAAAAAATTTGTCATTAATCCGAAAATTCGGACATTAAAAAATGCTCATGGGAAAAAAAAAATCTGCGCTGCAAAACAAACTTCTTAACATAAAACTCTCTATGTATATCAACCACAAGTGAATCGTGTTTCTGTAATTATTTATACAGGGATTCCCTTCCTTAGAAACAGGGATGCTATTTTAAGAATATCTGGAGGGGTGGGGGGAATCTTTGAGGGGCAAGATTTGTACTATTTATTATTAAACATTTCAATTTACGAATTATAATTAAACATTTCAATTTTGTGTGGTAAAAAACACAAAATGGTAAAAAGTGCAGATTTCAACAAAAAATCGTGATAGAAAAATGTGAATTACCATTGAGGGGAAAAAATTGTGAATATCCTGAAATGGTCGCGGGGAAAAAATTCGAGAATTTCGTCAAAATTTACTGCACTGGGCTAAAAAATTGGAACCAGGCTTCTTTTACAAATGTAAAAAAAGTGCTGCAAATCAAGAAGAAACTTTAAATATCGTATAAAAATTTTCAGAGGAAAAAATTTACTATACTGAATTGAAAGACAAACCTTATTCCTTTTACGAATGTTTAAAGATGGCTCCGAAACACGAAAAACCAACCAACCAACCTCCAGATTAATTTCAATATTCTGTGCTACGATTTCTCATTTTCAAAAGTTGGCAGGTCTGCTAAACCCAACAGCCATGATACAGCTCAGAACAAAGAATGACCAATGGAGAGAATTACTTATGATTATGTCATCATTGAGGCATAATGTAATCCTTAGTAGATCTTAACTAATCAAGCAATCTAAGCAGTAAAAGTGTATTTTTAGCTCAAATCTGCCATTTTGGCTATTTTTAAAAATTAAAGGCTTGAAAAAGAAGAAGAAGAAAGAAAACTAACTACTTTTTTTTCTCCAGCTAATTTTAGAAAAATTAAATCTGCCATGTAGATTTAAAGCTTATAAGAAAAGTTTGATTGACTAAAAATGTTTGTCACTTTACAAATTTATTAATTCATCATTTTTCTAAAGTTTTGCTTGTAGCTTCTGCATAACTTGGATTTTGCATTTTTCAATAATGTGTAAAATAAATGAAAACATTGGGAAAAAAGAGAAAAAAACCAGAATGGTTTTTTTTTTAAAAAAACCATTTGGTTTAAACTACGGTTTAAACCAGCGTGGTTTAAACCAAACAACCCTGCAAGGAAGCTACCAAAAACACCCGAAGCATCTGAATGGGTAGAGGCAATGAACCAGGAAATGCAGGTCATGTACAACCGCAAAGTTTGGGATCTAGTTGAACCGCCTCAGGATGCACAAATTTGGGGTAACAGATGGGTTTACACAGTTAAGAAAAATGAAAAAAATTGAAATTGTAAGATTTAAAGCACGCCTTGTGGCACAGGGTTTTAGTCAGATTAAAGGTTTAAGTTATGATGAGGTTTTTAGTCCGGTTGTAAGTTTCTCAATTATAAGATTGTTCTTTACTATTTTTGTGTGCTTTTTTAAATGGTTAAATGTACGAGTAGATGTAAATAATGCAGACCTGCCAACTGCTACGATTTGGACCTATGAACTTCGATGCTACGAAAATCGGTCTTAAACTACGATTTTTTGCAAAAAACTTAAAAACTTTTTTTTTTCTAGTTGTGATTTTTATCCCGCGCAGCATATTTTTCAGGAGTGATTCTGTTCCGAAATTTCCAAGTATTCATTTCGAAAGTTTTAAAAAATCGCCATTAGTCCGAAAATTCGGACATTAAAAAATGCTCATGAGAAAAAAAAAATTCTAGGCTGCAAAAAAAACTTCTTAACATAAAACACTCTAATCGTGTTTTTGTAAATATTTATACAGGAATTCCCTTACTTAGAAACAAGGGTGCCATTTTAAGAATTCTCGAGGGAGTTCCTTGAGGAGCAAGGTTTGAAACAGTGTGGAAAATCGCACGATTTGCGATAACTATCGCAAATTTCGACAAATGACCGTGTAAAAAAAAAAAATCAATTTCGTCAGTCGCAGAAGAAAATAAATTTCGTTAAAGGATCGTAGTAAAAACGTGAATTTTGTCAAAATATCGCAGAAAGAAAACGCGAATTTCGTCAAAAGATCAGTAAGATAATGCAAATTTCATCGAAAGATTAGTAAGAAAATGCAAAATTCACCGAAAGATCGCAGAAAAAAAGCACTAATTTAGTTAAAGGATCGTGGTAAAAAAAACGCAAAATTCATCAAAGGATCGCTTAAAAATGCGAATTTCGTCAAAAGTTCATGGTAAAAAGTGCAGATTTCAACAAAGAATCGTGATTTTAAAATGTGAATTACGATTGTGGGAAAAAAATGTGAATATCCTGAAATGATGGCGGGAAAAAAATCGCGAAGTCCGTCAAAATTTACTGCACTGGGGTAAAAAATTGGAACCAGGTTCCTTTTACAAATGTAAGAAAAAAAACGCTGCGAAACGAAAATAAACTCTAAAAATCGTATAAAAATTTTCAGAGGAAAAAATTTACTACATTGAGTTGAAAGACGGAAACCTTATTCCTTTTACGAATATCAAAAGAATGGCTGTGAAACATGAAAAACCAACCAACCAACCTCTAGATTAATTTAAATTTTGTGTGCTACGATTTCTCATTTTCAAAGGTTGGCAGGTCTGATAATGCCTACTTATATGCAGATTTAGATAAAGTAATCTATATGCGGCAGCCGGAGGGTTTCACAACTGAAGAAGGTAAAGTTTGTAAATTAACACGTTCACGCCGGCGCGGTGGGTCACACTCAATTGTCTCAGAGCTGGCAAGTCTCCAGCCTTTTGGATACCAGTATTTTAATACAGAAAATGTTGTTTTATTTAATTAGAACAATTGAGCGATTTAAAGGAACAAAATTTTCTCTAAAATAACAGTGGTGTGCAAAGAGCCGGTGACCATCAGAGTGGTAGACAATGGTTTTTTGAAATAGATGATGTGCTTTTAAAATTGATTAAACTTAACTGGTGCAATTGTGTTTATACGTATAAAAATAAACTTGTTCGTTTATTATATGTAAATGACATAGTCATATTTAGTAAAACTAAAAGTGATTTGGAATTTGGTGTAAGTTTGCTACAAAAGTTTTTCAACCTGAAAGTTTTGGGAAAAACAATAAAGCTCTTGGGTATTGAGTTTGAGGAAGTAAATGACAAGCTGTACATTTATCAAAGTACCTACATTGATAAAGTCTGTAGCTTGTATTCAAAATACAAATTTCCTATGAGTAACGTGCCAATGCCCGAGGGGCTAATTTTGTCAAAAATGGACTCATCCAAGTAATCAAAGTGAAGTAAATGAGATGTCTGAATATCCTTACAGAAATTTCATACGTTGTTTAAGTTTCATTGCTGGTCATACTCGGCCAGATATAATGTATGCTGTAAATCTTTTATCACAGTTCCAATCCAATCCAGGTATGAAGCACTGGCAAAGTTTACTCAGATTATTAGGCTATTTACAATATACTAAGCATTTTAAATTAGAATTATCCAGAATTAATGACGTAATAGTTTCTTGTTATTCTGACTCTGACTTTGCAGCAAATAGAGATGATCGTGTTTCCATAGGAGGCTTTATTTTGTTTTTAGATAAGTCATCAATTTCTTGGAAAACTTTTAAGCAGAAATTCATTAGCCTCTCTACTATGGAAGCTGAATATGTTACTCTCATTGAAGCTGCAAAGGAATTAATATGGATTAAAAATGTTCTAGAAAATGAAAGTTTAAATCTAAAAGAATGTTCATTGTTTTGTGATAATCAGGCAGCTATTGCTTTTTCTAATTCACCTGTAAAGAATCAAAAGACTAAGCACATCCATATTAAATATTTGTTTTTAAGAAATTTAGTCTATGATAAAATATTTAAATTAAAGTATATCTCAAGTAAATTAAATTTAGCTGATCCATTTACAAAGCCACAGGTTAGGGAACAATTAATGAAATTTTGTAGACAAGCTTTTGAGGTTTAAGTTTGTGAATTACATTTTTTATCACTCTCTTCATTGCCATGTTACTTGACATGACATTGATGACTGTTTCATAGAAAACTTTAAATATTTTTAAGAGTTAGATTCATTTTGAGGCCCAAGTTAGAAAGTAGAGAGAAAAAAAGTCATATTTTTGGTCACTTTGATCAGTGCTTGGTTAGTGAATTTGTGAAGTTTTTCCCCAACTTTGTTATGATTAGACGGACTTCTTTTTGAATGAAATGTGTATTTTTCATGTTTAAATCTTTTAAAGTATATATCTTTTTGAATGTTTTTGTAAAGCCTTGGGGATGCTAAAAAGGGGGCTGATTGTTATGTCATGTATATTAAAGTGTAAAATTAATCTTTATTTAAATTCTGTTTAACATGACATACATTGTATTTTTATCTCCCGAAGTCTACTTTAAATTACGACCGAATGCCATTGCTTCACATGCTTTCTGCCAGTAAATACGCGATTCAGTCACACTGTAACTGCTGTGATCTTGAATTGCTGTTACTCGATGTTTGACGTCATCATTCGTGAGTCAGTGGCGTTCCATGTATGTATTTCACTTCATGTAATGGCAACAGCTTTATGCAGATTTCCACAACAAACTAGTATATTTAATGGGATGTAACGTTGCATCTTTCTCTTGCCTTTGCTTGCTTGTAAGCAGCATTTAATTTTGTTTTTCGCGATGTAATTACAGCGTTGTAGTTTTTGCTATGTGAGGATGAAAGCTGCTGGCGGTTTTTCTTATTGTGAACAAATATTATCCATCTCTTAAGTTATGTTTTAAGTTAGCTCAGCGAAGTTATGCTGACAACATTCTTCATGTATATATTTTTCGTTCATCATTAAATAATTACGTTTACTCCTGCTGTGTTCATTTATTGCAGTCTTCCACTCATATGCATTTCCATGTAATTTAGATTCTACTGCGTCATATCTGCTAAAATCTCATTTATAGAGAGATGAGAATACAACAGAAGAGAATACAACAATGCCCTTTTTTTAAATAATGTACCCTTTACAAAAAAATTGCCCTTTTTTTGTAATGTGCTCCCTGCCCTTTTTTATGTTCTAGAATGATCCCTGTATTTTAGTTTAAATATCTTCCTGCAGTGACCAGCTTGACGATCCTTTAATGTACACTATGCATTGCAAAACTGCACTTTCTCAATTTCCCTTAGTTACTTCATTTTTATTCTTCATCAAATGAGGAGAAACCAATGATGGTGGCAAGAATATTTTCCATCATGGGAGGATTTTGTATACTTTTTGTTGGTATATAATTCAGCTTTCCAGTACAGAGCTTGACAAAAACTTCTTAACATATTCACTTTGGTAGTGATGCACCAAATTGTCTACTTGTATAGGAATGTGTTCACTTACATGTAGACATTTGAACCTATTGCAAAATCTTCTGCCATTGGATCAACTATTAACTGTTATATTTTAACAAGTGTGATATGGCACAATATAGTGGTTTTTGTGACAGTACTTCAACAGTATCCACATTCACTTTAAACTATATTGCTTCTAGCATTGTTTATATTTGATGTTAATCTTGGTTGAAGATCTGATCACAAAATATTAGTTAATCTGTTTTATTATATATTTTTTTTCCATTAAACTTTTTTCCAAATCTTTCATAATTGGGAATGTAACATTGAATGAATTGTTTTAATACATTTTCTTTCTTTCATGCATTACGAAATAGAGTTGCTAGGTAATAGTTAAAAAGAAACAAGAAAAATTAAATTAATGGCAAAAATGTAAAATTGAAAGCTTTAAATGCTTTATATTTTTCAAACAGTTGCAAAAAATTCCATCAAAAAATATATAGATAATTTAGGCTGTCTGACATACGCATTGATACAATTCCAAGCTAATCAGAGTAATTTAACTAATTTATGATACCCATTGGATAAATTTTAACATCCATAATTTAACATTTAAATCAATTATCCAAATTCGCCATATCTCTTCAATGAATTATAAAATTTGAAAATCATCTGAATTTCCACTGAAAAGCATTATGGCTTAAAATAAAATGTTCTATATTTTTCGAACGAATGTAACAAATTTAACCAAAAATTGTAAAGCTAATTCTGGCTACCATGCCAGCATATCTACCTAATGACAGACTAATGCTTTCTGTGGCAGTTATTGCGAGACATATATACCAAACAGACACCAAAAACTTTTCGTTGTCCACAGTAAACCTCGCTGAAGTTTTCGGAATTATGGTGTTACACTTTTTAGATTATTTAATGCTTTGCGTATGGCTTGATACCTTGCCTTAGAATGACATGGTTCTTACAGACAATTTTAGTTCTGTCTGCAGTTTGATCTACAATATTATTTCAAATAATATTGAAGTGTTCATTATGTAGTGTTAAAATCCAGGAATGTGCTTGTAAATTTTCCAGAACTGGAACATTTGATTTTGTTTTATAGCAGACCATAAAAATATGGTCCACAGTCATAGATGACAGCTACATGATGATGCTATGAAAAATGTATTTTCATTTCAATATTTATGATGATAAGGAAACTTATTTTTCCAAATCAAATGTATAGCTTTTTTTTGTGTGTGTGTGTGTGACATTTAGCAACTTATTTTGTTTATGATGCCCATGGATATTCAACCATAAAGACCATTTTACTACAGGTTGAATTTTGTAAATAACATTAATTATCCACTTATAATATGTTAATAACATATTAATAAAAATGACGTGTTGGTTTTAGTCAAACCAAATAATTTTAATCTGTGCAAAAACATTTAGTAGTGAAAACATTTAGTTCCATATACACTATATAGCCATTAATAACCGGACACTTTCAATTTTAGACATTTTGTCGAATATTTAAAGATGTACTTGTTGGATTTTTAAGTTTAAAAAAAATCTTTCATGTTTTTTGTTTATATCACGCAAGGTTTTCTACCAAATTTAACATGAGTTTCAGAAGATTTGGCAAAATGTAGTAGAAATAATGTAGTGCAATTGGAATATAAATATTGTATGAAATATGAGCAATTATATGAAATAATTTTTATCTGTGTGTGCACGAAAGATAACAAAGATTTTTTTACATAATTTAATTGAACTCCATGGAAGCAACTCATTAAAGAAAATACAGTCAAATATTGTGAAAATTCTGAAAGATATCTGCAATGGAATGAGCTGATTTTTAGTTGCTCTCTAAAAGCCACTGAATGATAAGAGATTTTCCACAAATTGTCAATTTCTATTTAATTGTTTTTTTTTCATTTTTTATTGATTATTTAAATATTCTTGGATATCATCAGAACGAGCCTATTCTATGAAAAAAAAGAAGTATCAAAATTGAAGCATAAGTTACTCCATAGAGTTGACTATTAAATCATCTAAAAATCTTTCTTATCTTTTGTGCATGCACGGATAAAAATTATTTCATACAACTGCTCATATTTCATAAAATATTTAATATATTTATATTCTTATTGCGAAACTGGCGTTAAATTTGGTTGAAAACCCTGCATGATACAAACAAAAAAAAACATGCTAGAATTTTTCGAACTTAAAAAAAAAAAAAAAAATTATGTATACCATGAATATACATATTGTACAATATCCACATATTCATAAATTTTTGGCGATAGGTCATTTTGTGCATTTTATTTTACAGAGTGATCCCAAATATTATTTTTCTTTGATTTTTTTGTTCGTCCCCTAGTTGTCCTTCTGATCAAATCACCGTTCATAAATATGAAATCAAACATATTCTTTATAATCCTGAGGTTCCAGAAAATTTCAACAAGTATATCTTTAAATATTCGACAAAATGTCAAAAAATGAAAGTGTCCGGTGATTAATAGCTGTATAGTGTACATAACATTTATAAAGGAATAAAAATATTATCATATTTTTAAAAAATTTACTATCAGAATACAAAATTCTTTATTTTGAAGTAAATATTTATACCTGCATGTTCATAGTGTTACAAAAACATAACAAATATATTTGCATTCTGAAGAGTGGATGGGTCCGCTTGTCTCAGTCGCCTATCATCTGCAGTCTGATGTTTTCGAAGCAATGTTTTTACATATGGCTTACTCATGTTGCAAGGGTGTATTGTCCCTTGCTAATATCAAGGTTATTGGAAAATGCTATTACTAATTTCTATTTTCTCAAAAGAGTGAACTGGTTGAAGCAGTTAAATCCTTCTCATTCATCAGTGATATCACTAGGCATTTGAAATACTGGGTCCTTAGAAATCAGGCATACCCAAAAAACTAAGTCATTTTATATAAAAGTTGGCCTTTCTTTAAGAGTAAGACAGTTGTAAAGTATTTATTACAAAATGTGCCTATTTTGTAATTATCTACAAAATAATTTATTCTTTGCAGGAGAAAAATTGTTTCCTGAAGGACCCATCACATTTTTTTAAAATTATTATTATTATTATCATTCCTTCTCCAATTTTTTATTGATGTGCTTTAGTGCATCCGCATCATCGCTAGTTCCCTTATAAAATTCTATTCAGTAAGAACATTATATTCAGTTTGATGTGAATCACAGGATTTCTTCGGCAAAAAATATTATTTTTACAATAAATTTTAATAACATAGTAAAGTATATCTTGCTATCCTATCACATTAGTTTTATTGAATGTGTTTTATTTGAATAGCACGAGAAAGGTCAAGGCCTAATCGAGGAGAATGAAGTATATGCCAATACTTTAGCTGGTGTGTGGATCACTACTGGCAGCATTCCAGTCTTAAGGCGGAATCGAATACATAGTGGAAAGCAGGTAAGTTTTATTTAGCTATTATTTTTAATTATGATTAATGTTCTAAAGTTACTAAAGAAAAATAAATCATAAAATTTTGATAATGAACTATTATTAATTATTGTTATTTTTTAATAGGTTGGGGTTTATTTCTATGACAATGGGCATGGCCGGCTTGAAGACAATGATATTTTTAATCATTTATATTCAGGTGTACAAATCAGGTAATTATTTAAAAATTTTAAGTTTTATAGCAAAATATTTGCTGAACTTTTTTCTTTTATTGTAAACAATTTATGTATGTTTAAATTAAAATCATTTTATAAATAATGGTGTTATGGAAAGATCAGCAAAGCAAAAGAAATTACTAATGTTAATTTTTTAAGATTTGTCAGCTTGGCAAATGCAAACTTGTTTCTAAGGTCTTTACACTGCCAGTATGGAAGCCAATGTGAAAATTTAGGAAAGATAATTTTGCATAAAAAAATTAAATGACTTTGTTTTAGTTTCAAAAATAAGGTAATAAACACAATGCAAGTTTAATATCATTCTCTATTGTAAGATGTTAATGATTTTAATCAAATGATTTAATCCTTAGCAATTAAATCGTGATTTTAATCAACTGATTAAAAAAAATCATTGATTAAAATCATAAATTTTTTTAAATGTTTGAAATTACATAAAAGCATTTCATTTAAAAATGATATTTAAATCTAATATAATTTGCAATGTCATAATTTCTTGTAACTAATCAAATTATTCATTCTTTTATAAAAGCATAGCAATTATATTTTATTTCTGCTAGTAAAAGAATAAGTAACCAGTATGTTGTTTTTGTATTCTACTTTTGCAATAATAAATTTCGTCTTGGAGGATTTTGAAAGAGAGGGAAAAAAAAGTTGCATTTATTCATATTAAGTGACTTAAAATAATTAAACACTAAATGAAAAAAACTTTTCTTGCCCTGTGTCATTGTCCGTCCTTCAAAATAAGTTTTAATTCTGTTTATTTTATATTCATAAACTTCACACAATTATTTTAAACTAGCTGACCTGCCCAGTGTTGCCCGAACCTGTGATATGATTCTTAAATGAACCTTAAATTTGTATTATTTAATCTGCCGCGCATGCACTACAAACTCTGTTAGTTCCAATTTACACTGTGATGTGGCGAGCTGTGTTCTAAACAAACCTATATCCAAACGAAACTCTGTTATTCAAATTTTCCCTAGATATATTATTCAAGGGGGTTGTGGTATCAAAGAAAGAATTTAAGAAAATTGCTGAAAATCCTTTAGTTCCATCTTCCACTGCCAGGGTTCACAATATGTTTAATATGAGCATCCGAAACACCAAAACGGGTCCCCATTGGCTGCGGCTCCGTAAATTAGGCATGCTGTGCACACTGTGCAAAATCTGTTAGTTCCAATTTCCATGCCCAGTTGCCGCTCTCAGTTCTAAACAAACCTTTTTCATGTGGTCTAATTGCTATATTTAATCGAAAATACTTCTCCCCCTCCCCTCTATGTTTCCGCAAACATAAATACAAAATATGTCTTGCGTGAAAAAATGATTGCTTTATTTTTCCTTTAAAAAATCGATTTCACAGATAGCTAGCTGTTTTTCGTTAATTGCTGCTGCATTTCAAAGAATTCAGCGTTAAAAAATACACAAATGTGTTAATTTCAACTTGATCAATGCAATATTTAAAAAAATTCTATAGAGCTGCAAAATTGCCTACTCTCTTTAGTCACGTGTTGCTTTGAAATAATTTTGAGTCGCTCTCGAAGAACGCATCTCATTGGTTGCGAACACCTGAGTGAGAATTTATTCTATGTTTCCATAAAAATCTATGCTTTTGCTTGAATTATGAATACTTTTCCATTCTTTTAACTTGGGGTTTTTAATTAATTTCTCAACTAATTATTAGAAATTTAAAATTCTGAAGCTCAGGTACACCAAGAAAGGCCTTTGACTTCCCTCACAAAAATTTTGAGCCTCGTACGTGCCGTAGATTTTCCTAGCCATCATAGGCAGACACACACGGACAGAGTAATTTGATTTTTTATTAGTACGAGTTGGAACCCGTCGAAATTCGACGAACTAAAATGTTAGAAAGGAACTGCCAGATCGAATTTATAATAAATCTACAAAAATAATTACAATAAAAAATTCATCTTACATTGGTTGTCTAATTCATAAAACAAATAATATTTTTAACCTAAAATTACCAAAATATTATTTCCACAAACTTCAACTGCTTAAATTATTGAAAAATTAAACTGCATTAGAATACTTAATCAAGATGAGTAATAGTGATGAAGTTATCGATTGCGACTCTTATGTTTGTTTTTACGTGATGAAAAATCAGTAAAAAGGATTTCGCTTTGTCACATTATAAAATTTTCCCCCATAAAATCTAAACTGTACGTTATTTTTACATTCTCATAATTTACATACGCACCGTTCAAATTCACAATTTGAAAATATTTTAACGCGCAATAGATTATTAATGAATGTATTTCCAAACTTAAAGTCACGTTTGTCCGATACAACTTTTCCTGTGAACATTAGCGCAAACTTTAACTTCTAATCTCAGTACCCGCGGAAAAAAAAAAAAAAAAAAAATCAGAAATTTGCCTTGAGTTGTCATAGTATTGGCCATTTATTATTGGTCAAATATTTAGTTTTATGAACAAAAAATAACCGTTTTTTTTTTTTTTTTTTTTTTTTTTTTAATATGACATCATTTTCACTCACTGAATCATTTTGCCTAGCATCTCAAACTCAGTATCAACGTAATGTAAAAATATTGAAATGTAACTTATTTATGAAGAAGAGTACATGTTTTTTAATGTCTGACGTCATTTTCTGTTCAAAAATTATAAAAAAGTGACTTTTATTTGTAATGTGAGAATGGCATCAATAAGGATTTAATCAATAAAAATAATAAACCATGACTATTTTCCTTTTACTTTCAATATAAATGGAGTACTTCAGTTGCCACGATTACAAAATTTGTATTAAAAACTACAAAAAAATTAATATCTCAAAAATAAATTAAGATACAGCTTTGAAACAAATTGCATTTAAAAGCACATTTTTTTCGTTATACGACGGTGTAAAAATTTAAAATGTGCGATGTTTAGAAGTTTAAGAATTTGCAGTAGAGAAAATTTCAAAACCAAAATTTTATTTCAAATTTCAAAGTGTTGCCATTCGCAAAATGACGTATGCGTTACGCACAGATATGTTTGTCCTTTATAATATAGATAGATGGAGAGCCGATTTTCACTGATACAAAAATCACATTTATAATATGATTAATGTTTCTTAATTGTTAAATTTATGTATTTTAATGTTGACATGTTTAAAAAGTGTCTTGCAAAGGGTTTCTGACTAAAATATCTTAGTGTAGCCTATTTTATTTTTATATTATCTAAAGAAAATTTCTTTGTATAACCCCCCCCCCCCCCCCCTGAATTTTGAAAGCTAATGTGTAGTGATCAATTTCAGAAATGCCATTTTGGCATGGTTTTGAAACAAATCACCAGGCCTGGTCAGTGGACCACAAGCACATCTGTGTCAAAATCTTGTTCCCCTCTGGCTTTTGTTTTACCCTCCTTATTTTCTATTACACCAGTCTAGTACAGGGCTTAATTTCTAACAAAAAAAGTACCAGAGCTCTAACTTTCTGCAATAATAATAATAATCTTAGTGTAATCCCTCCAACCCTTCCACCCGCATATTTTTATTTCATACATTATTTACGAAATTTAAAGCAATTTTTTTCTTCAGCAAAAAATATTTTTAATAATTTTTGACTAGATCTATATTCATTTATATATAATAAAATCTAAAAAATAAACAAAAGCAAAAAGATTAAAATCAGGAGTGGGGAATTTTCAGAAAATCCTATTCATCAAGGATTTCTTTGTATCAGCTAGTGAAACACAATATGTGAGCAGTTTTTATATACTCTGGTAGGTTCCAACCAATATTATATCCAAGTTTCGTTATAAATGATTTGCAATTTTTTATAACAGGTAGGGCTCTAAAGGCTTTTAACTGTATAAGAATTTATGCATGTTTTAAAGGTATTAAAATAATTTTACGCATTTTTGTTTTTTAATACAAACATTAAAATTTATATCAAATGGTTTTATATTAGAAATTTATATAGAAATTTTCATTATTGTAATTAGGGTGTCAATGATTTTAATCAGTTGATTTAAATCAGCGATTAAATTGTGATTTTAATCAACCGATTTTTTTTTTAAAATCATTGATTAAAATAAAAAAATTTCTAAATGTTTAAAATGTCAAAAAAAGTATTCAAATCTAAGATGAACATAATTTGAAAGTTTCTACAGGTATTTTGACTTACGAATAAACAAAAAAAGAACTAAATAATTGTTTCTAAGCTTAATTCCTGAGTATTGTAAAAAATTAAAAACAGTTAAATTTGTAAAAAGCATTTTTTTATCCAACATAAAACAGTGTCATTTAAAAATTATATTTAAATCTAATATAATTTGTGATGTCATAATTTCCTTTATGTAATCAATTTATGTGTTATTTTATTTAAAATAAACATAGGAAGTGTAATAAATTTCTGCAAGTAAAAGAATAAAGTCAGTGTCTTAGTTTCTCGTTCTACTTTTGTATTAATAAATTAATAGCAATCTCGAGTTAAAGAAGAATAAAAGAGTGATATCTGCTCAACAGCTAAATTGTAAATGAATGCATAAGAGAAAAAGAGCTAATTGGTATAAAAATATTAAGCACAACAAGAGTTTCTTCAGTATAGGTTGAATTTTTTTTTGACTTTGTAACTTATATATACTAAATAAAAAAAATTAATTAGGGATTGAAAAGGCAGCAAAACTTTAAAAAAAAAAATGATCCATTGAAAGCTAATAGTAATCCCCCACTGAGATGAAATAATGCTGTTATTTAAATATTTTGAGAATTTCAGATATAACTGGCTATCCTTATATTTACTCTGTATGTGTGTATGAATGGGTTTATCTCATTTTCATAATTTTTTTGGTTAGCATACACATACATGTGTGTAAGTTTAGATTTTGGTGACTAACAGTAATTTTTCTAAGTGCAAATGCAAAACGAGCTGCAAATAATATTTGTTAGTTTTGTTATTTGTGCTGCTAACTAATGAAATTACTTATCTGCATTTTTTATGGATTCTGTAATTACTTACTGCTTCTTCTAGGCCATTTTTTTCACCCTACCCCTTTTGAAATTGGCAAAATGCTCCCTGCCTTTAAAGAAAAACATTTAAATTCACCTATAGTTGTGCCAGAGATTTCTTATAAAAAACTTCCTCGTTCAGCAGTATTCCTAAATTCATGTACCCAAGATCTTGCAAAAATAATAGAACTTTATTTCTTTAGAAAAAATAGAATGTTATTAAAACATGTTATTTAATTGTATTTTTGAATTTGTGATTCATAAAATTATTAAAAATTAAGGACACTTTATTTATCATTAAAATTCTTTTTTTTTTCCTTATATCATTACTAAACACATTACTAATATATTTCCTCATGATATAGTACCCTTTTTTAGAACTAGCATCCTACCCCTTTTTCTTTCTAAAATGAATTACATTATTAATTATCATTTTAATAATTAAAGCTTAAAAATGTATAATATGTTCCTAATTAGAGAGTTAATTGTTTGATAATTATTAATTTGAAGTAGTGTTAACTATTTAATATTAAATGCAGTGCTATTAATAATTTTAATAAATGTTAAATATCACTAGTACTTGATAAAGTTTTACATAATTATTACAATATTAATGTATATAACATTATTGTATGATACTAATTAATGAAACTACTAATTTGCAGTTTTTATAATTTCTGTAATTACTAACTAATAATTATAATTTTATAATTAATTAAAGTGTAAAAACATAGATTATGTTAGCAATTAGTGGTTTAACTGTTTTGGAAACCTAAAATTCTTGGTAGCTATTCGGTATTTGAACATTAGAAAAAAATCATAAAAATCGGATTTAAATAAAAAAAAAATCTAACTTAAATAAATTTAAAAAAAATCCGATTTTTTTTTATTTTTTTACACCCTAATTGTAATAGTAGTATCTAAAGTAGAGTTCTCAAACTATGATATGCGTATCAGTACTGGTACGTGAAGATTTGTTTACTGGTATGTGAAGTGAAATAAAAAATACAGTACATGAAATCAAAAAATAGCTCAATCCCCCTTCTCTTTCTTAATTTGTGAGTTCACCAGATCTAATTTATTAAATTCTCTTAAGTGTATTTGACTAGTGATTGAAACATGGCAAAAAAAAAAAAAAAAAAAAAAAAAAAATGACAAACAAGGCATCTTCAAATGTGTATTTTCCACCACGTTTATCAAAGCTATGTACTATTTATGTTCTCTATTTAACCCATTCGCTGCCGACCATGAGTATACTTGTGGCTTTAATTTATTAATTACTTTGTCACCACTATTTTAGAATTTAAAAAATTGCCTTATTTATTGGCAGAAATTTCGCTGTGTTAGTAAAGTGAAATTTACCTTTCTGAACTTGTGGTGGCAAACGACTTTCAGCAAGAAATTTGAAAATTTCTACTTTATAGTTTTGGCAGTGAACATGTTAAATGCATCTATATTTGTCACCCAAAAATGATACACTTTGTATTAGTTTTTCTGTATTAGCTTTGAGTCACCTGGTGCTACGCGGAAGTGTGACCTTCTATTTAGTGGTACACCTGTCTAAAAATTTGGCATACTTTTATATAAAAAAAAAAATTCTGTCATTTTTGTTTGTCTCATCTTTTTACTGAGAATCAGTTTCTGAATTTCACTTTCTATTTTGATTTTATTACACTTGGGTCAACATCATTGTTTTCAAGAAAATGAGTGACGATTCTCACTGGTGTCATTGCGTCGCTTGTTGTTGGCTTTGCATCATTTTCCGCATTATCACTGCCAGATTCTTCATCGCTACGCAAATCCTTATTGCTAATGAATACTGCAGTATCTTCATCCACTGGATATTCAAAGATGACTAGGTTTTTATCAAACTGAACTGGGGATGCACCGAATATTTGGCCAAACCGAATACTTAAAAAAACCTTTTAAAACACATTTTCAAAAACTTTTCACCATTTCTACTTTTAACAGTCAACTTATAAATATATTTAAAATAATTAGAAACAAAATCATACTTAAATAAAATAGAATGTTTTTAGATTATTTATTTGCTGTTTGAAAAGTATAACTTAAGAAATTAACCATGAGGAGGATTAAAATAATGATTAATGGGGTTGATTAATTAAGATTTTTGTAGGAAATAATGATGTACAATGCAAGTTCCTAAATTTTGTTTAGTAAATAATCTGTTTCTTGCTTTTTCACAAATAAGAGTTTCTAAACAAAATAATAGGTATCAAGATAGACAATTTTTGTTCAAGAAACCATAATCTTAATCCACTTATTGAGTCATAAATACATTGTATCTCATCTCTCTCGAGGTCAAACTTTGATTTTCGTTTGTTATTTAGTTCGGTAATGAAGATATCATATTTTCAACTGATTTGATTCTGTGAAATACGATAAGTGCTGGAAAATGCTACCATTCATAGCTAAAGAACTATGAGCTAGACATTCCTTTATTCAGAATCCAGTTGATAGTAATTTATACTGTGTTACTGACCAAAATTCGGTGATATCATCACATTTAATATAAGCAAAATTCATATGAAACAAATCTCGTTAAAATATCTTCATTATTGATAAAGTTGTGAATAAAAATCCAGTTTCGGCTTGTTTCGCTCCCTTGATTGAATGTATTGCAATTTTGATGGAATAAATAGATTGAGATATTGTTTCTTGTTATAAAAAAAAAAAAAAAAAAAAAAAAAAAAAAAATGTTTGTCTTGACCATATTATCTGCACTGAAAATTTGTTGCAAGATTTTAGGAACAACCTGAATGTTTACAATCTCTGAACATGATCACCCACTCCAGACACTGATCTAGGGTGCATTTAAAAACTTCTTTGGTAAATTAAAGGAGGTAGAAAAGTATTTCTTCCTGAGCTGCCATTATTTAGGTAGATTATATTATTTATTTTTACTTTAGTCTCTCACCTGACAAATAAACAGTATATGACCTTATAATGTTTTTCTTCTAATTTTTTCAGTATTTCTTATTGATTTTAAAATGTTTGTTTTAATTCGTAGAAGAAACCATGAAATTTCAAATTTTATTAATTATAGTCGTATAACTCTTCTTCTTAAATAACTCAAAGCAGATTTTTTTCAATATAAAGTTTACTTTATAAGAAGCTCTTGTTTATCAAATGCAAGTTTCCTTTATTGTATATTATGTAAAATTGTTTTAAAAAGTAACATTTTAATACCTTTAAACTTTGAAATATAAAAAGTATTTGGCCAGCTGAATATTCAGCCAAATAGTTACTGTTCTATTTGGCTAGGCGAATATTCGGTATAACAGTTACTATTCGGTTCCCAAATATTCGGTATTCGGTTCACCTATAGGCCGAATATTCGGTATTCGGCCAAAATCACTATTCAGTGCATAGCTAAACTCAACATAATTATTAATTTCATTTTTATCGTGAAGTAAGTTAGGCTCTAGGCTTTTTTTCCCCACAACCATTCGGATAAGAAAATGTCCTCTTCGTCTTCTTCATTGGCCAGCCTTAGAGATAGTTTTGAATGGTAATAAGAATAAGGAATTGTTTTCTCTATAACAATTAGCCATGCTTAAGCTGTTAGATTTATAGCATTGTACGCATTCATTGTGATTTGCTGTCCAAGATCCATTGCAGTCCCATTGAGTCTACATTTGTGAGTGCTAGATAGAAGTATCTTTCTATGTGTGCAACAAGCTACGTGATATATGTAAGCGCTTTGATCATAAAGAATACAAAGGATTTAAGATGGGAGGACTAGGAAAAGACAATTTAGCCTTCAGTATTTCAGAGGTGCTGTTTTGCAGGGCTCCGGGGCACTGTATTTATGTGCTCCGGCAAATTCCAACCATTATTTAAACTATTACTAAAAGCAAAGAAGTACTGGAGCTGAGCTCCGGTGCAAAATAAGCACTGGTCTAGTAACTTCAGTATTAAAGAATGTTACATGCCACAATTTTATTTGACTTTTTTCTGTGACTGTTTTTTGATATAAAAAATAAACTTTTGTATTATAACATTAAGGTTCTTTGCAAAAATCAAGAAATGGTATTTATCTTTTATTGCAGAACTGGTAGTAATCCTATAATTTGCCGAAATAAAATTTGGGGTGGCCAAAATGGTGGTGTTTTAGTATACAATGGAGGTCTAGGCATCTTGGAACAGAATGAAATTTTCGACAATGCGATGGCAGGTGTCTGGATTAAGACAGATAGTAATCCAACATTAAGAAGGAACAAAATATATGATGGGCGAGATGGTGGTGTTTGCATATTCAATGGTGGTAAAGGTGAGTCATTTTACTTTTTTATAATTTTTTAAAGCTTTTATTAAAAAGTTATCAGCTGTATAATTTTTTAATTAATTTTTGTCATTAATTTTAAAATTATATTCCTTGAAATCAGCCATGAATTATAAATATTGTATAGAAAATTTGTCAAGATAAATAAAATTGTTACATTTGTTTTTATGTTCAACTATGGCAAAGCCAACAGAAGGACAATACTTTAGTTTCTCTATATGTATTCATGTAGAAGTGTTGAGCCTAGTAATTGGACTGATTGCATTTGGCAAATAATAACTAGACCTAGGGGAGTGTTGTACAAAACCGGGTAGCACTGACTCCTCCTTAATTTGAACTTTTATCTGTGGGCCAACATCAGGAATTGCTTGTTGAAAGTCATTACGGCATTTCTTGCTGAACGAAGCACTACTGTGTGCAGTTATTTTTTGTGTGAGGATTGCGTTTGAATTTCTCTTAAAAAATTATTTTGTTTGTTTCTAAGTTTTATGCCTACATTAACTGTTTGCCAGCGTATTAAATATTGGTAAGTACTATATTTAATTCTTTGTTTTCCTGCTAGTATTTTAACAGTTTTATTGATCTTTTACTATAGGACTGAGAGTAGTGACGTCATGTTTAAAAATCTGTGTCACGTTGGGGTAAAACCGGGTACTCAAGAGTGGGTCAAAACCGGGTATACCCGGTTTTACCCTACACTCATGTAATGATTTTTTAGGATAGTTAGGATGTACTTTAGCATGGAGTTTTACATTGCAATTTAATGCTGCTAAGTACTGTTAACCCTTTGATGTGTCATTCATGGTACTTCTAAACTTATACTACAAACAAGAGGTGAAGAAGTGATTACTTCTAATACTGGACGATCTGTAACAAATTACTAAATTAGAAAATTATTCAAAGCTGCATTTTTTAGAGCAGTAGTTACAAATTCTCCAATCAGACGGTTTGAGAAAACAGGGATTTTTCCTTACAACAATGATGTTTTCCCCGAATCTATTTGCTCCTTCAAAAATGACAGAGAAACCCATGAAAGTCAGTGATAAAACACCAAAGTCTATGAATACATAGGTTGGTGCATAGCTGCAGCAATAAATATTTCTGAAATGTCACAGGATAATGAAGTTCATCTTTCCACATCTAAAAGTGCCAACATCACACATCCAGCAATTGACAACATCCAGCCTCTACTATCGAGATCTGTTTTGTCTAGCCAGCAATCTGCATTTCCAATTTCAATTAAAATGTTATTACCTCTCCCCAGGAAGGCTTTAAGATTGAGAAAAGAGCTGGCAAAAGAAGGGGAAACTGTTATTTTAACTATTTCGCTCTATAAATTAGAGCTCGAAACAGATATTATGGACAAAGAAGCCAAACAGTCTGCATAACGAAAGAGGAAGATTCTTAAAAATAAAATAAGAATCAACAGGTAAAGAAACCAAAAAAGGTTGATGAGGCATCCTCAGAAGATGAAGAAGATTATGAAACCTGAATGTTTTGCAATGAGCTTTACTCTAATTTTAAATCTAAAGAAAGTTGGATACAATGTGTGAAATACCACGGATGAGCACACGAAGCATGTAGTATGAAGAAGAATATGATTATAAATTTGTTTGTGATTTTTGTGTTAAAATAACTCTAAGACTTCCAGCATAAAATAAGTAGGCATATACAATGTAGATAATTTGTTACAGATTTATTTTTGACACATGTGCAATTTCGTTTTGTTAAATATAACAAAAATGTATTTTTTTACTTTATTAAACAGGATTTTTTAAAAAGAAATGAGTTATCCAAGAGTTTAAAATGAATACCCGGTTTTAACCAACCAGTGGGGTAAAACCGGATTTTTGCATATGTCTGAAAAAAGCTATTTTTTTTATTTAATCAATTGCATTTTTTACTGAAAAGAGTATGTTTTAATACAGCCAAAGATTCATTTAATATTAAAAACTGTGTTCAGATTTTGTTTTCCCATTTGATTGCATTTGAGAATAACAAACATTTATGGTAACCGATTTTGCCCCACCTTACCCTATTTGTCTATACATTGCATGTTGTCATATAAATTATTCATACCTGCCAAGCTTCTCATTTTCTTAAGAAAAGCTTTATTTTGACACTATTTCCCTTATATTCATACATTTTCCCTATTTTATATTTTGTTTAAAATTAACACTATTTGGTAATCTTAGTGCCTAGAATTAAATGATTACTGTTCATCTGTTTTCTTTTTAGTTTTTTTTTTCTTGTGCTAAAGTATCTGTATAAAAATACATTTTCTAAGTATAAAGTTAATACATGTTCATATAAAAATATTTGTTTTACCGCTCTCTCTCTCTCTCTCTCTTTTAATTTCACTAGAAGAATATTTCTTATTCTTTTCCTCCAAAGATGGCAAATATGGGTATATAACATTGATATGCTGTCATTTTATTCATGCTATGATAAATTGTTTCGTGCATAAAATGTCCATAAATTGTATTTTTTTAAAGTATAATGTTAGGAGATATCTCATTTATAATTGATATAGATTTTAGTTTAAAGGAATTAATTTAAAAAAAGATTATAATTGCTGTATTTTACATGCTTTTAGTTTTTTGTTTTTTTTTTCTCTGTCTGTGCGAATCAAATGTTGCAATCAGCTTTTGATTCATTTATGTCAAGTTGATCTTCCTCATATTATTCATGCAAGTTCATTGTCAATGGCAATCAATATTCATGTGGTTTAAGGGTCCTCATCAGGGTCCTTGGGCAATTTTTTTTTTATTTTACATTTATTGAAATTACAATGATTTTGTTCTATCCCCTCCCCCTTCCTCAAATTTCTAATTGATGTTGTGCAAGTTCATTGTTGAAGACAATGGCTATCTTTTTTTGTTTGTATTTGAAATCATATTCAATTTCTGATTAAAAGCATGTTACTTTATTTTCTAAGTTATATTTCTTGTTTAATTATTTTGCAAGAAATCAAGTAAAATTCATTTGTAGTACATCTGTCTTAATATGACTCATTGTTAACAGGTATCTTAGAAGAAAATGACATCTTCAGAAATGCTCAAGCTGGTGTTTTAATCAGTACACAAAGCCACCCAGTTTTGCGGAGAAATAGAATCTTTGATGGTCTCGCTGCTGGTGTAGAAATTACTAATAATGCTACTGCTACCTTGGAATATAATCAGATTTTTAACAACAGATTTGGTGGGTTATGCCTTGCAAGCGGAGTCAATCCAATTTTGAAAGGTAAGCATTGTAAGTGGTCATTGTAAGGTTTTTTTTTCTAAGGCCTTACTATCTATTGTACTTTGGTCGTGATAAGTTTGTTGATGACCTTGAAAAAGTTTGCCAACCCTATGGTGAAAGATGTAAAGATGGAATTTCTTAGTTCATTTTTCATCCACTTCCTGATATACTAGAGTTCTAGAAAATGTGTACAGTTGTGTATTCTTGACGGGAATACAATGTTTTATTTTCAGAAATTATCCGTTCATAGATTACTATAATTAAATTATGATTACACATCCAGATAGTAATTTAAAAATACTCAATAGATAGTTTAAATCATTCTTGAATATGAAACCCTTTCCGACACTTCCAGAATGCTGTAACAAAACTTCACTTTTCAATAAGGTAACAGGGTGTCTCAGAATCAGGGAATCATGGAAAAATCAGGGAGGTTTATCAATCTGGAAAAATCAGGGAAGTTTGTAAAAATACTCGAAAATCAGGGAAATTTCTCTTTGCAAAAATATTTGCATTTTCATCTTGCCAGCAAGACTGATTTGTCTATTTTATATACCCTATTCTTTACATGCTGGTTAGTCTTTCCCAATATTTTTAAAAAGATGCACATGGTATGAATTTTTGATATTTAATCCAAATTAAGGTGATGACTGATGAGATGTCCTCGTTTTCTGTGGATAGCACTTATATTGAAGGCAATTTACCCATTTTTGAAAATTTTAAATGATACACTAGTATAACCTGGCGAGGTGACCAGCTTAATCCAATTAGTTATCATATCAGATGTATGTCTTAGAATTGAACATTTTTCAGAAAATGAGGAATTTTTCTGGGCACCATATATGCATTGGACTGTATGAAGTTATTGGACTAAATTTTGAGTTCAGATTTATAAAACTGTCAACCAATATTTTACGAATGTTAGGCAATTTTCATATTTTTCTCTCCCAAATGAGATATTAGCAAGCTAGATATGTGTGTTATACAAGGAAGCAGCATACATGACATTTACTATATGTGTATTGTTGATAATGGAGATCAGGGAAGTTCGATAAAGATAGTCAGAGAAATCAGGGAACTTTTTTTTTACAATTTCTGTAGACACCCTGGTAAAGAAAATACCTAAATAAACAGTTTAGAATGTACATAAAACGTTTAAAAAAAAAAGATTTCAACAATTACTGCCCATAGCCGTAAAGATACTCCATTTTTTTGAGCAGCTCTCTTTACAATCTATAGATTTGTATATATTCTGTGTAGTATACTAATATTTAGTATAAAAGAGGAAACATAAAATGCAGTTGAAAATACACCTTCAGCAATTTCTACCAACAGGTGAAAAAGTGCTTGAATTCTTTTGCACAACACTTATATTAGCTATAGATTTTCATACACTGCAATATTAAGCTAAAATTTAATTCTAGCACTTAAAATTATTAAAATCATACTTCCAGAAATTATCATCCACAGGTTATATGCAGTTCCTTGCATAGCCCTGTTTATGATTTTATTTATATTCTACAAACATATCTTAGTATACTAAATGTAGTTCAGCTTGAAAATGCATAACTCAAACTAAAAAGCCCCTTTAAGCAATTCATGCTCCTTCTTAGTAATGCTTACAAATTCTTTTGTATAGCTCTGTATATGATCTATAGAATTTATGCACACCAAAAAACTCACTTATATCATAACTGAAAAACATACTTTCCGCTATCATCCTTAATAGACAATACTTCGGATACAATATAGTATCCGAAATCTTTTATGTGTCCCTGTAAAAGATGAATGTGATGCACATCATATTCTACTGCCTCTTGTAGTAAACTTCAGTTATTTATATCACTTTCATCATGCTTGAAATAATGCAAGATAGTTAGAATACTCTGTGAACAGTTTTTACCTGTAGACCATAATATAACCAAACTCCTGTGTATGGTCCTATAAATGAATGATAAATGCTTTGCATGTTTTAATACACCTCAGAAATTCATATCAATATCATTATGTTTGTAAATTTGTAACATAATTAAAATATGCCGCAAACGATTTTTCTTCGTATACCATAATATAATGGAATATTTTCAGTTCCACTGTACCTGTGTTGTAAGTGCTACATGTTAATCTATTTGGCAGTGTTATGAATTCATACTATGAAAGTAAATAAACATTTCTTTAATTAGAGGAACACAAGTACAGACAGTGATATATTTAACATACACTCTGAGGGTTTGTACAGACATACGCTTAACCTTGCAAGGTGGCGCACAAATCATCCTTTTGGAAGAATCCAGTGCAGTGGTAGAATTTTATGCTACCAGTAAGCATGAAAATTTAGTGGTCTGCAGTCATTATCACTGGCCCACCTCATAAAATTCTATTGTCTCTTTAATCCTTTGAGTGACTTTCCATCCCACCTCCTGGAATATAAACTTCCTTTGCAGTTATCTAAGATTTTCAGCATAGTAAAATGTAAAATTATAATTTACCAAAAATTAAATAAATAGTATGTAAAAAATTTTTGTAAAATTATTAATTAGATATTTTATTTCAGATTATTTCGACTGACTGTAAAGTTTAATACATTAAAAAAAATAAATAAAAATTGTGTGATTTGTGTTTGGTTGCAGTTTTGTCAAGAGACGGGAAAATTTATGTTTATCTGTCAGAGAGGGGGAAAAATTACCTACTGGTCCTGTGTTAAATTTTTCAAATTAGTGTTCCGATTAAATTTTTGGTGGTCTCAGACCAGCGGATCACCAAGAATTTTGAATACTGCAATGGATGGAGGATAATAGCAAGGCATTGATTGTAAATATAATAAAGAATATACATAGAATCTAACATCTCCCCCTTCCCCACAATGTCGACGCATTCACCTGAAGATGAATTTGTGTCTTCGAGGCCTATTAATTTTAAACACTTGTAATGCTTTGATTCAAAACCTCCGATGATGGGAACTAAATTGATTTTTATTTTATCGATACAAAAACCCTTAACGGGTTAAAAGTTTCTGACGCAGCACTTTATCTTATGCTCTAAGAATTTTAAATGGAACTTAAAAATACTGATATCAAATTTTGAGTGACGTTATGCTATTTCTTAAAAAATATATTTGTATTTATTTCATCATTTTATTTTTGTGAATTCTGTCAAAAGGTTGCTTTAAAAAAAAAAAAAAAAAAAAAAAAAAAAATGCGTATTCCGTCAAAAGATCGCAAAAAAAAATGCAAATTCTATTAAAAGATTGCGGAAAAAAAACGTGAATTTCGTCAAAAGATCGTGGAAAATATGCGAATATCGACGAAAAAATGTGAAATTTTGTCAATAAATCGTGCAAATAAGGCCAATTTCGTGAAAGAATCGCAAAAAAATGCATGTTTTGTCAAAATATCGTAAAAAAAACGCAAATTTCGACAAAGAAGTGTGAAAAAAACCTTTCAGAAGTTTTTCTGTGAGCTTCAGAATTATTTTTTTCTCATAATCACCCCTGCTTCCTGCCTCTTGTTCTCTAGGTTCACCGAGAACATCCAAAAGAGAGAGAAAAAGAGCATTCATTCTGGTTAGGCTCAATGATCCAGGAACTCAAAATTCTAATTAATACATTTGCAGTAAGCATAGTCTGTCAAAACGGTTTGTAATATGAAGCCGGTTATTGTGCAAATTTAAATGTCCTCATTCGCAACAAACAACACAAGCACGTGGAACATGGGCTAAATTCATTGGAATGATGGGAATATTCTTTGGCAGTGTACCACATGTGCCTGACTAGCACAAAAATATTGTTATTACAAACTTATAGTGTTAAAAATATCACAAATGCCCCTAAAATTTAGGAAAAAATTCCTAAAATTTTGAAAAATCCTAGTGCTAACCCTGCTCTTCTGTTAAAGTTAAACATATGTATGCTAATGCCTTCTTACTTTTCTTCATATAGTCATCAAAATTTTCAATATCTCCTCCCTCTGTTTTTGCTTTCCCTTTTTCACTATCAGAAGTGTATTTATCCAAGCCTTGGCTTATTAGCATCATATCCATGCTGAGCTTCCATGATTTCCAATTGTCATTACCCAGTTTAGGGAAAGAGAGTGCTCAATTATCTTGCTCATTTTATCACAAAATACAACACCACAAAATAAGAAAAAGTAAGCAGAGCAACCAAACCATGCTCTGTTACCACATTGTAGGGTCAGATTAACAACTCCCCCACAATATTTGTAGTCACACTGCTTACCATATTTGTTGAATGTGTCTGACGGAGGCCTAAAAGATTTAAACATCTTCTGAAGAAAATAAAAGTTTATTAAAACTGTGATATATATCAGATAACACATCATCTAGAATAAGCAACACAAAATATAAACAAAAACATACTGCACATAACACTAAAATAAGTAGTACTTGCTACTAAAACTAAACTTCTCCTAAAAAACAGCTCTTAATTCTAATACAACTCACATGTTGAACTACAACTGATTAGCAAAGACAACTTGCCAAATATATATCTCAAACGCAGTAGAAAAATTTTAATTATAAATGTTGCCAAAAATAAGTAAATAAAGTTTTCAATAAGTAGGACACACCCACTGGAACAAAATGACATCACTGTGCCAAAATGACATCACTGGAAACAATAAATCAGAAAATAAAAAGGTTAACTTAAAAGTAGTAGAAAATTAACTTCACCACCAACCATCCAACCACATGCTGAAAATGTAATAAAGCATGTACACTTACTGTAAGGCTACTAAAAAAAAATGAAGGTTTTTTTTTCTTTTTAAATACTTAAACACTACACAGAAGAGCTGGGAAAAACAAAAATATAACTTTAACCCTACACTTTTCCGGCATGTGTGCAGCACGCCTGCTTTATTACGGTGCTGGTAGGTAGCTTGGACCTGTGTCGGAGGTTTGTTTGGAACATACTGCATAGCACACCCAGGAAAGATGCTGAAGGCAATGGGAACCCATTCCAAAGGTTCATTTTCAGATTTTTTAAGTTTAATATCAATCAAAATTTTAAATATTCGCTATTTATTTGGAAAAATCAACCGGCCCATGCAATTCTGGGAAGGTTTGCTACTGTCTAATAATTCTTAATGTTCTGGTATTCGTAGGATTGCTGGATACAGAATCTTTCTCTCCTTTTTGCTAGCTTTACTTCAATCTAAAATGATTGGAGAAATAATTAAATCCTTCTATTTATTTTGTTAATTTTGTATTTGTTAGATAATTTGATATTAACTTTTTAATGCATGGTGTAACTGATCAGTCACCTACTTGTTTTTTCATGTGTATCTCATGAAACTTTTTCCTCTATCAATGCATTTTGTATTCATTTGTGTACAATAGGGGGAGTCTGACCCCTGTCATCTACATTCGCCACTCCCATTTAGACAGTGCACTCTCTATAAACATCCTAAATATATATGCTTTTAAAAAATTACTGAAGATTAAATTATAATTAAACAATTACTGGCAATCAATCTCTCGTAATCTGTTTTCCACTCATTTTCCTTTGACTGAGGGAATGGCTGAATGAACAGCTGTCGAGACAGCTAACCTTTTTTTTCATGATTGATTAAATATGATCACTTCAACATTTCAAAACCAGCTTGTATGAAATGGCTGACGCTGAGTAAACATTATCGCTAAGAAAATTGTTTTAAATAAGACATTTTAGATGTATCGTTTTAAATATCACGTAATTTTCACCAAAGTTTTGTTTCTCTTTTTACTATTTACGTGAAAATACATTTTTTTATTGAAAAGAAATATTATTTGTGCTGTTTTAGAATTTACAACAATAGACAAAAAGACCATCTCGAAATATGAAATAAATCTCTTGTGTAAATATATTTTTAAATTGAAGCTGTTTGGTGATATTATTTGGGCTTTTTAAATATGACATCATTTTTCCCTATTAATGTGTAATAATAAGCTTATTATTTTAATGTTTTCTTTCTGTTTTTAATATTCTTGTGTAAATAGATTTTTACGGCTTTTCATTTTCTTAATTTACTGTTTTTAACAAGTGATCATTTTATTTTGAAATTTTCTTTCTGTTTTTCTGTCTGTCACATGTAAATACATTTTTTAATTAAAAGGAAATATTATTATTTGTATTTTACAATTTGGCAACAATATAAAAAATTACCTTTTCGAAAAATCATATAAATCTCTATTAAAATAATGAAATTTTGAATAAAAATTTATTTAAAAAAAAAAAAAAAAGTCAAATTAAAGTAATTGCAGACTGCACTCTGCAATTTTTTCAACTATGTCCCTGCAAAAGATGTTTAAATTACTATGCATAGTTTTTGTTCATATAAAACTTTTTAAACAAAATTATTTTCATTAACTTCAACATTAAATATCTTATAAAATAATTCTTCGATTTAAAAACTGCCTGCTTCAGTGTGTTTACAATCTATTCTCTTTAAAACTATCAAATTTTCATATTTTTATATGCAAAAGTTTTCTTAATATTATCTGAGAAAGACCTCCTGTCACAAAAAATTCCTTTATGGCAGTGACAGCATTAGTTACTTTTATTTTAGAATAGAGAGATTCTTCTTCACCACTCCATACAAAAAATAGTAAGAGCTTGCAACACAAGACTGATAACTGTTATAAGCTGTTTGTATTCAATTAAATAATAATAATAAAAATAGTGTCTAATGAAAAAGTTTTTATCAGTTTACTATTTCTCTGTATGAATCTTTAATTTGAATTTGAAATCTAAATGAAAAATGCAGGAGCAATCATTATTCATTTGATCAGCCATACTCAACCTTTTTTTTTTCTCATGGTCCACAAATATATGTTTATGACGTTAGGTGAACGCAACACACTTAAGAAAGTGTGAAAAAAAAAGGGGGGGGGGGTAATTAAAATAGATAACAAAGCAATATACAAAGTTAATAATATGTGTAGGTTTGAACGTTTGTTGTGGAAGAAAAGTTACCAAAAAAATTTAAAACCGCTATTTCCAAACAAAAAACTTCCTGCTGGATTTCTATTTAAAATGTTGTAGAACTGGTGAAGTTTGTTTGGAAATGATAGTCTAAAAATGTTTTGGTGTCTTTTTTTTCGCAACAAAGGTTCACCCTGAAAAGTATTAGTAAGCATAAAATATAATATAATATAATATAAAAATGAAGAATTTCCAAGTTCTAAAGAAAAAAAAAAATCAAGAGTTTTTCTGTAATAAATCAGTTTTTTGCTGAGTGCAAAATCTTTTTATTTTTTTTTTTTTTAAATTGTAGAAATATATAGCACAAATTTTTTAAATTGTAGAAATATGTAGCACAAATTTAATTAATTTGTAATAATGTTTGATTTAGAGTCCTGCATCTGGTAGGATTACCTGCTTTTACCCAAACTCAACCCAACCCACAGTTCGGCTCGGGTCGGTCTTGGTGGGTACTATATATTCCCTTTGCGAGTCAGGTCAACTTCACTTTTTTTCGTTGTAGGTCAGGTTGACTTTTTTACTCTTGCAGGTCTGGTTCGGGTTGACCCATTTTTTTAAAAAAATGTCCAAAATATTTTTTCACATTAAAAGTCTATATAAACTGTCGATTAAAGTTTCACAAAAGCAAAATGCATGCCTGTCTTTTTTTTCTTGTCTTAGAATTTGTTTTTGGAAGTTAATGCAAACATACTTTTTCAACTACTGCTCGATAAGGATTATAACGTATGATTCTGCACAGCTCAAGCATTTTTGCAGAATAATTACAATTCTAATTATCTAATATTGATACTTCTAATGTTGTTATGACAAAAAAGTACTGTGTGATTGACAGGAAGATTGGAAGGATCATTTAATGTTTTGCTGCCTATTCTATTTTTAAAGTACGATAGAAATATTTCGAAGACTCGTGAAAGGATGACTAATATTTCTAAAGATCTTGTTGAAAATGGCTAAAGTGAATAATTTAATTGTGATGTACAGGATGCGCTGTGTTAGATGAGAAAATTTTCTAAATAATATCTGCTCATAATGATGATAAACTACAGGCAGAATGGCAATTGTGTAAAACAAGGTTTACCTTTATAAGTGGAACTTATTCGGGTCGTATTCAATCCGAGACGTGCAGGACTCTAATCCGAGCTCATGTTTGACCCTATTCAATGATACTGAGGTGTCCCCTATTCAGAGGTCTGTCTATATTTGAACATTAAAGAATATAGATTTGTGTATTCTTCTATGTAAAATATAAAAATTGTATTAGGGGTACAATTCTAGATTATTTTTTATAATGGCATTAAAATATGATTCTTTCCCTTCATTGTGGGTTTGGGTCTGGTGTAAATATGCTGGGTTGTGGGTCGCTGACAATTATTCTTGCAGTTTCACGTTGAGGAATTTTTTTGTCGGGTTGCAGGTTGACTAGTAATTTTCAGGTTCGGTTTGGGTACAACTCGACCAGTGCAGGACTCTAGTTTGATTAGTGTTGAATATTAAATGTATGCAGCAATGTAGCACAGATAGGACTATATGTAAAAAATAGCTTTTGACCAAGAAATTGGCATTTAAGTTGTTTTGATATAATTTTAAATTAATTGTAATTAACAGGATAAACATGTCTTCCACAAAAATATATAAAACAACAGTGAAAGTCTTAAATACTTTTATGCACATCTCATAGATTAATGACTATGTATCTTGGGCCTCACATAGAATGTCGCCGAGCCACATGTTGAGTATGGATGATTTAGAAGATGATTTAAAAATGTGACTGCTAGATAAAACAAGTTATGTTGTTGAATCTTTTGTTTAAATTCTATGGTATGTTTACAAATGGTATTTTGAACTCCTACAACACCTCATATTTCAGCCTCTCAAAATAAACTGATTATCGTTTTAATCTTTATTTGGCCTGAGACATAGAATTTATTTGGTCTGCATGTACATAAGTAATTGCATCTAATAAATATTTTATTTAAAAACTTTTTCTGCGTAGGTTTAGAATGTTAGTATTCACAGTTTTTGTATGAGCTAATTTGAAATTGGAATCAATTTTTTTTTTCTTTTGCGTGTGAATTTTGACAGTGGAAATTGTTGGAGTTTTATTAAAACCTGCTTTTAGTTTATTTCGTTTTCTTTGTCTCCTTCCCTCATTCCTAGTTTAGTATGGAACTTGAATTCATATTATTTTATTTAAATACTTAAAATATCATCCTGACTGGCAGTAGTAGATATATGAAATGACTGGTAAAGAGTATGCCTATGTGAAACTTTCGCGTTTTGTCCCTTTTGTGCATTTTTATTTGAAACTGACAGCAGAAAAGATATTATCCTGTTATTTTTACTATTCGCCATTTTTAAATCTTGTATGAACTAATCTGAAACGCCTTTATGCATAAATTTTCACAGTGGAAATTGTTGGAATTTTATTAAAACCCGCTTTTAGTTTATTTCCTTTTCGTCAGCTCCTTCCCTTATAAGAAATTATTTTATGTACCTGGAAAATGACTAGAGCAAAAATAAACTCTTAGCATGGATTCAAACAATCCATGAAAGAGGGGAGGGGGGGGGGGGGGCAGTGTCTGTGTGAATTTATTTTAATTTATCTACTAAGTCTGATGTTGTCAAGTTCTGGAACTTATGACCTAGTTGCTCAAAATACTCATTCAGCATTTTTTCCTAATTTTAAAGCATTTTGATATGCTTTCTATAATTATATTCTTGCATTTGGTTTGGAATTCTTTATTGACAGAAATCGTCATTTCATTGTAGCAATTTCATCATTTATCTTGTCATTGATCATCATCAGTCTTTTCTTATTGTTGTGATATTCATATTGAGAAATTTAAGAATTCACAAGCTGAATTCGAAACTGAATGGATGGAATTATTAAATCAATACAAATACTATGTACCTTTTTTGTAATGTAACCTAAATTTGTAATGTTTTTTCCCCTTGCCAAAACTTTAAAAAAAATTAAAAGTATCTGTAAAAAAGAAAAAAAAAATCTTTATTTGTGTTATGCAGCTTTGCCATACTTTAGTACCTATGTCCTTTCTGTTTTAATTTGAATTTATTTTTCTATTAATTAATCTTGCCTGTTATTATTTTTTTATTTTTTGTGTGTGTATGTCTTTATTGATTTTGTAACTTAGTGTTAGCTCTAAGAGATTTTATATGCATTTTGTTTAGGTAACAGAATTTTTGAAAATCACAATGCTGTTGAAAAAGCTGTCAACAGTGGTCAGTGTTTGTATAAAATCTCAAGCTACACAAGTTTTCCTATGCATGACTTCTACAGGTATATATATATTTTTTTTATAACTTTTACAATATCTAATAATATTGCATAATTGTAGTATCTAATAGTATTGTATCTTTTACAATATTTTTGAAATTTATAATCTAAGTAATAATTTCTTTGTGTTATTAAATTAAAATTAATTGCTGCCAACTTTAAAAGTTTGAAGAAGTTATTAAGCTTAAAATTGTGTTTATTTTTTGCAGATTCTTCAATTTTTCTGCATTTGCACAATTATGTAGCAGCTTTTATAGGGGATTGAAGACATTATTTAATGTACTGTGATAAAATGGTTGCTGTATTGTATATCTTTCGTACTTTCTTAAAATAATATATTAAAGGAACAGAAACAGAATTTCTGAGAAGCCCATAAAAAATAAAGATTTAAATAACAAATTCTGTTGCAACAAAATAAATTTTTCTAGTTTTTAAGAAAAAGGTGCATTTAAACATGTTTGGTTAACATGAAAATATAATGGTAATAATAAATTGGCTGATGAAAGTCTAGAATTACAATGGAGATGGAGGTATTTCTCATAAAAATATGAACATAATATATTTTCTGCCCTTTTAAAAATAAAAATTATGGTAAATATTATGTATTTATTATTAAACTGTATTGAAATATGTAACGGTTTATTTTTCGTAAAATGTTTTTGTGATTTTTTAAAGATTTGATATTTACAAACTACATGAAACTAAGTTTATTGGGCTAAATTGAACTAATCTTGTTTTCCATGCATGATTTATTAAAAATTTGAAAAATTAAGTGACTTACATCTATAGTGACAATTTTGTGTGGGTTGTTTTAATTGACGTCCAGCTGACAATACTAATATCTAATAAATATTTTTATATAAATGTTTGTTCTTATTTATGTAGTTAAAATGATATAATTGTGCCTTACAGGTGTAGAACATGCAATACAACAGACAGAAATGCAATCTGTGTTAATTGTATAAAAACTTGCCATGCTGGACATGATGTGGAGTTTATAAGGCATGATAGGTAAGTTTTATAAATGTGCTTGTTTTTCTGCAAAAAGTATTAATCTAGTGCACTGTTAAAATATACCTTGCTTCAGCCTGCTCTCCTCCGGTACGGTATGCTATTTCTTTATCCCAGCTAATTTTGTGTCCAAAAAATAACGTTACCTTATAGAAGCTAGCTGTAAAACAAAGCATTACGATTAAATACTCTTTAGCAATTTTTTAAACTTCTAAGCATCACACATTTTCAATTTTATACCGTCGTATTGTGGAAAAAAAAAGTTCTTTTAAAATGCATTTTGTTTGAAAACTGTATCTCCATTAATTTTTTGTAGTTTTTGGAGCCATTTGCTTAATATTGGCAATGGAAGTACTCCATCTCTATAGAAAGTAAAGGAAAAATAGTAATTGTATATTTTTGTTGCCGTTATCTCGTAACAACCGAAAGAAAATGTAATTAAAATACGTTCTATTTTGAAAAAAATATAAACGAATGATTTCTGTTAAAACAATTGAACTATTATATACTATATTTAATTGTAAGTATCTATGAATCATTAGATAACCTTTTTTTTTTTTTCCCCCGATTTTCTTGAATGACGGAATCTTTTTGCTGCATTTGTGCATTATTTCGTGATAGTGATGTGCTATGCATGCTTTACTGTAGATGTTTAAGAGTAGATCGTAAATGTGGAATTCTTAAGCGGATGCGAATGACGTCATTTTACGTAAAATAAAACGTGTGCTTTAAGTCTTAAAATTGAAATATGTTTTGCACTGCAATAGAGTCCCGCTTAACCGAGTTATTTTCTTCTGATGGACTGGTGGCTTCTATTATTATGAAACAGCCATTATAAATGAAGTGTTAGGTGAAGATGAAAGGGCAGCCGTAAAAATTTTTTTATGGCCATCCCCCCCCTCCTCATTCTGACCAGAAAATCTGAGCTCTAACTTTTTGCAGCTGCACTTTCCTCTTCACCTAACACTTCATTTATAATGGCTGTTTCATAATAATAGAAGCCACCAGTCCATCAGAAGAAAATGAAGTAATGGAAATGCCGGGGGTGACACTAAATTCTGAAAAAGCAGAATTCCTGTTCTCAAGTTTATAATTGTTTTCTCACACTTCGTTAACCATGAGATTTCTGATATTTTCATTATTTTCTAGCTGTGTAGCAACCCATTGTGTTGCATTTGTATTTTATAAGATTTTTTGTGTAAAAAGTTACCAATTCAGTTTTTAGATTAAAATGTATAAGTCATAAGCTAAAAGAGCAAATTATTATCATTTATAATTCTTAATTACACCTTCCAATTGCTTATATTCCTTAAAATTAATCAGTTATTTCCAGAGTTTTTGAGCTTTTAAAGATTTATTGCTTGATTAATTCTCCTATTTTTTCTCCCTTTTCTCAAAAGTATTTTAGATATTGGAATGCAACAAACTACAGGTTGTAGCCAGAAACATAAGATTAATGTTTGTTATGCAACCATTTCTGAGCTTATTTTGGACAAATAGACAAGCTAAGGGGGGAAAAAAAATCCTTACATCATTTAAATAATTGAATGAACTAGATGTTTTTCTGAAAATTACAGACATATACTCCAGTTTTATATATTAGTATAGATAAACTAAATTTCATTTTAATTGTGTTTTAATCAAATCATTGTTTTATTCCATTATATTGGTCTTTTATATTTTTAAAAATGTACATATGCATCTTTCTCTACATCACATTTCACCTTAAAGGAATGGTTAATGAAAGCCTCCTCCTCAGACTATTCTTTGGAATTGCATATTTCCCTTTCAAAGAGAAGGATTTCAAATCACCATATCCAAACATATGTTATTGTAGACTTTGAAATAGTAGCCTGATCTTTAAAAATTAAACAGCAATCTGTGCACCACACAGTGAAGTATTTGACCTGAAATTCTTGCCAAAAATATTTTTCTATGTAAATATAATCCGATTGCCTTGAAATTGCTAGATCTTATTGGGTATCACTATGGCATGTTTGGTATTGTATATGAAATCCATAAAATTTACGATTCATTTACAGAAACACCCGTTGCATTGTGTTCCATGGGAAAAACTCGTTTGCTCTGTATTATAATGATATCACACTATTTTAAATGTGCTGGTACTAAGGCCGGCACTTATTGGTAATTATTGTAAAATATGGTGTGCTTAGAATATATCGTTCATTTACAGGGACACACAAAAGAGTTTGGCTAAACAATAAATTTAACTATTGAAGTCTATGACCAATAATTGCTGGAAGTGCGTTTGAAGTTGCAATATGCGTTTTTAAATTGAGCTATTCAGCGGTAGAATTTATTTAAAAAAAAAAAGTCACTGGTCCCAAGGACCAGTAAACATCAAAGTTTACTGGTCCGCAGACATCGTCACTGGCCCGCTAAATAAAATTCTATTAAGTACCTTTAACCCTTTGAGTGACACCCCCCCCCCCCCTCCCCTCCTCCTAGAATATAAACCAAACTTCCTTTCAGTTACCCAAAATTTTCGGCATAATAAAATGTAAAATTATAATTTGCTAAAAATAAAATAAACAGTACATAAACAAAAAGTATAAAATTATTAATTATGAATTTTATTTCCGATTATTTATTTCAACAAACTGTAAGTTTTAATGCAATTTTTTTTTTTTTTTTTTTTTTTTTTTTTTTTTTTTTAAATAACATAAAATTCTGTGGTTTGTGTTTAGTTGCAGTTTTCTCAGGGACGGGAAAATTTGCGTTTACCTGTCAGAGAGGGAAAAAAGTTACTGGTCCTGTGGACCACTAAATTTTTTAAGTTAGTGGTTTGATTGAATTTTAGTGGTCTCGGACCAGCGGACCACCAAGGATTTCGAACGCTGCTATTTTTTTTTATATTACTTGGTGTGGATACATTCTATAGATCATATACAGGACAGCACAAAAGTTCTCAAGTACATTTCCGTTTATTCACTGAAATGGCTGAATGGAACTGTTTAACTGTGCTATGCGTTTCACTGAACTAACTTTTAGCATACTATGTAGTATACGTACAAATCCACAGCTTAGTTTAATATTTTATATCTTAAAAGCTGACGAAGTGTAAGTAAGATTTTACACTTCACATAACTTACACTTAACACTTCACATAATAAGCATACATTTTATAAATATTTTTACAACTAAAGAAAAAAAAAGACAGAGCACAAAGAAAAAAGAAGTTAAAATATTCATTTACTAAGTAGATATTTAAAAATAAGAATACATCACATGCCCATAAACTTAATATTACCGAAGGGAGTTTGGATGTTGAGTGACTAGCAGCCTTAAATGTTTACTGTTTATAAGGGAAAAGTAACTGTTGATAGATTTTTTTTATTTACTAGTAATGTTTAATTAAATGTATTTAATTGTATTATCTATAAAATTTATTATTTACATTTAATTTAGTTTGATAATAATTATTACATTTAATAATACATTTAGAAAAGTGGAGTCTCTACGTTATAGGGATGCTGGCTTTTCAGTGTATTTAATAGGTTACCAGTTTCAATCTGATTCTTCAGAACTCTGTTTTTCATCTTCTTCATCACACTCTTCTTGGCTTTTAATAGTACCACCATCAGACCTAGCTGGAAGAAATTGTAGGGTCTTGCTACTGTATGGCTTGCTCTTTTCCCTTGGTCTTTGTGTAGAGCAGTTTATAAAAGGATCACTGTTTAAAAGAAGCCAATTTGGAACATCTCTATTGCGAACTTCTCTATTGCACTTTCTTGAGTACTTTGTACGGTACTGTCTAAAGTGTTTGTTTCTGGCCTCGGCAGCTGCTTCTGACTGTTGGCCAAT
This sequence comes from Maratus speciosus, assembly GCA_963932465.1. Classification (NCBI taxonomy): domain Eukaryota; kingdom Metazoa; phylum Arthropoda; class Arachnida; order Araneae; family Salticidae; genus Maratus; species Maratus speciosus. The sequence continues at coordinate 349,887,540 of OZ010794.1, forward strand.
GGATACGACTGCTTTCTTAATTACAGTACCACCATGAATCAAAACCTTGTACATTGTTGGAATCATGGGGTACCGATTGTAAAGGTTCAGGTACAGTCTTGCTGTTTCATCAGCAAATGTTTGGAACATTTTTTCGTCAATGCAATGCCCACTTGTTACGACTTCCAATATTACTTACAACCTTTTAATCATTTCTGCGTCTACTCCAGACTTCTTTAATTCCCTCCTTTTTCCCCTTATTTTCTACCTGTGAGCCCCCGAAACTAATTGGAGAAACTTTTTTCAGTAAATAAGTATTTACAATTTGAAGCCGATCTGATATTACTATCAAGAACTATCGAGTTGCATACGTATGCACATACTTACATACGTACGTACATGCATACATACAGAATCTGTATGGGCAAAAGCTCTCAGGCATTATCCTGTAAGGTAAAAACCTGCAATACAAGAGTAAAAATAGTTTTTATCTCTTCAATTTGGTTGCCGCAAAAAATGGGATTTAAGTAGTCCCCCCGAAAAAAAATTATATAAAAAAAATGGCAACAATATGTGGAAGATTTTTTGATAGAAATTGACACTCAAGACTATAACTAAAATGATTATAATTCAAACATGGTCCGGCAAAGCCCAGCACATATTTAAAAAGCTTTCGATATGTTTAAATTAGGGCCAAAAACGCTTTAAAAGTAACCGTTTTACACATTTAATGTTTTTTTACTACATTAAAAACTAAACTATTTAAATTAACACATAGTCACATAGTTTAACACTAAGTTCTGACATTTGTTAAACACGTAAGCCCTGTTTAGTTTCAATTTAACAATTCATTGAGCCACAAAAAAAATTATATTTAAACATAACAGCAACGCCAAAAAGCAACAAAAAACCACGTCTTCTCACAAAGAAACTTTTTCTTCAACTGAGGCCAAGAGCCATTGGATATAACTCAGGTTCCTAAAATAGACATAGATCGACGCACCAATTAGTTAGCTATTAAAAAATATGATTTTTACAATTGTTGACGAAATTTTAATTTTTGCGTTTTGGCCTATTTTTTGGCTCAAATACTCCACTGTGAACATTAGGGAAGCGCCCTCAAATAAAATAAAATCTAGTACTTACTTTTATATTGTAGTTTATTACTGTATTTTTATTCTTGGATTAATTGGTTTTTTGAATTTTCTAGATAATTTAAAATAATTTTTCACTCATTTTTAAAACTGAAATGGTAAAAAAAAAAAAAAAAATTGAGTATTTGACAAACTTGTATGGTAGTTTTAAAAATCAAATTTTCATGATTCTTAAGGAAGAGCAAAAGTTCATTTAATCATGTGATTAACATCTGTTGCTGTAGTAACATGATGTACACACAAATGCTAGACAAATTGAGCAGGGGGGGGGGGGGCGGAGTATGACTGTTTAAAATAGGAGCATTTGTTTGATGGATTAAACATTATATTTCTTTTGAAATCAGAATAACTTAGTTTTAATAAAGGGAGTTATTATTAAAACTGAGTATGAAATCAGCACATGCAAAAAACAAAAAAGGTAGAAATTACACCTTTTTTATTTTTTCTATTTATGTCCCTCCCCCTTTTTTCCCCTCTGATAGTGTATGTTTAAGAATTAACAATCATTCTAATAAAAATTATTTCAAATACGAGGGAAGTAATGATAAGTACCTGGCCTCGGCCAGAGATGGCGCTACTAGAGTTTAAAAAATGATTTATTTCGCATACAACAAACTTGGCTAATCGCCAAGTCGTTACGTGGTTTAGTTTGTGAGTGGTAGCCATTTCAATAGAATAACTTTGGTGATATTTCAACAATGGAAAAAATTGAATATCGAGCAGTGATAAAATATCTGTTTTTGAAAAAAAACTAATGACGAGATTAAAGCGGAACTCAGCGAAGTTTATGGGAACTCTGCACCTTCGTTATCAACCATAAAATATTAGACAGCTGAATTCAAACGCGGCCGTACAAGCATTTTTGATGAAGAACGTCCAGTCGTCCAACTGAGGTTACGACATCAGAAATGATCGAAAGAATCCTCGATATTGTGACAAATGATCGGAGAGTGAAAGTACGCAAGATTGCTGAGACTATGGATATCTCAACTGAACGGGTGCAAAATATTTTAACAACTCAATTGGATATGAAAAAGTTTTCGGCAAGATGGGTGCCGCAATTGCTCACTATTGACATTAAACACATTCGTATGTCAATTTCAAAAGAATGTCAGGCGAAATTAAAGCACAATCCAAATGATTTTTGGCGTCAGTTCATAACAGTTGACGAAACATGGATTCATCACAGTACACCGGAGACTAAAGAACAGTCCAAACAGTGGGTTTTTCGTGGGCAACCTGCGGCAAAAAAAGATAAGGTGACTTTATCTGTGAAAAAAGTCATGACCACAGTATTTTGGGATGCACACGGAAAATTCTCGTCGATTACCTTGAAAAGCGCAAAACGATCAATGGAGAATATTATACCAGGCTATTGGATCGTTTCGACCATGTTATGAAAGAAAAACGTCCTCATTTGGCGAAGAAAAAAATTCTTTTTCATCAAGACAATGCATGCGTGCACACCTGTGTCATCGCCATGGCAAAATTCTATGAATTAGGATACGAACTGCTGCTGCATCCACCATATTCGCCAGATTTAGCCCCTAGTGATTATTTTTTATTTCCAAATATGAAAAAATGGCTTGGTGGGAAAAAAAATTGGCTCTAACGATGAGATTATTGCTGAAACAAACGCCTATTTTGAAGGCTTAGAAAAATCGTATTTTTTAGAGGGGATACAAAAAATAGAAAAGCATTGGGCTAAGTGTATCGAACTAAAAGGAGATTATTTTGAAAAATAAATCCCATTTTAGACATAAAAATGCATTTTTCTTGTCAAGGCCAGGTACTTATCATACAGCCCTCATATATCTTTTAGCACACTTTAAAAATTAATTGCACTTCTCTGGCCTTAAATTTCGAATTTGTAAATTTAAATTATCCTATTCACAAAACTGTGAATCTTGGTAATAAATTCAGCAAGCATCATATATTGGAAAATTGGCCCTCTACAAAAGACATTATCTCTCCCCTCACACGAATGATTTTGAAATTTCTATTATGTTATTGGCTTGGAAGGAAAAAATCCCACAGAACTGTACATTCTCTCCCTCCCCTTTCAAAATTTAGAAATTGTAGAATGAACACTTTTCCCAGTTTTAAATTTAAAAATGGTTAAAATATATTAATTAGAATTGCTGAGATTCTGCTTTTAATGAAATTAAAGAAGAACATCTGCATCCCTTTCTCTTTCTTTTTTGCCTGTGCTGAGGATTTATCCATAGGTATATGTGTATGGCAGACAAGCTAGCCATGAAAGACTGTTTATTACTGTAATATTAAAAAAAAAAAAAAAGTAGAAATAGATTATAGTGATTTTAAAGATAGAATTGATTAATTTAATTTAAAAGGAAAAGAGGCACATGATCTAAGTGGTAGAATAATAAAATTAGTACATTGCATTATGGAAAAAAAAGGAGTAAAATACATGATGGATATTAAATAATAATTGAAGTAGCAGTACTCACCTGAAAAGCCATGGATTTATACATCCTTCACAGAATAACTCAATTAAAACGTAGTGCCAAGTAATATTTAAAATTTATTTTACCAATTAAGGTTCGTTCTCATAATATTATTATATTATTTATCTTTCATAAGCACTACCCATATTTATATTTGCGAATTATTCATTTCATATGGCACTCAGCTCTTCTACATAATAAAACATACAATAGACAAAAACATTAAAGACACTATATAATTTGATTAACTGTATTTTTTATTATAGTTGTATGTAAGAAATTAAAGGTTAACTGTGCAGTATCCTTTTTTCACTTAAATAAAAACATTACAAGCATATTGATATATCAACCAACTTAAAGTAAAATAGTACGATGTTATGTGAACAGGTGCAAGATTCTGTGCCAAAAGCAACCTAGAGAAGAATGTCTTTCACGAATACAGTCTGATATTTAAAATAAGCAGCTCATACAGTTTTATCATTGTGATCTCTTAAAATATTAAATGTTGTTCAAAGTCATTCACTTATACAACAAATGAATATATCAAAGTAAATTAATTTATCGTATGAACTAGTAGAATCACACGTAAGTGACGATCGTCTAAGATTCCGTTGAGTAGCAAGGTTGAATGAACAATCATATGGATCTTGCTAACGGTATCCGGCTTAACCTTGAAAATTAAAATATCACCTGTAATACCAGTCGAGTGTTGTACCAGTCACAGAACTTCTCCTAGAGAAGGATTCCAAGGAATCGTTGACACGAGCATGAGATGCATATTGGACCATTTCAAAAATTCCTGTCCGATCTGAACGATTATTTCTTAGATCCTTTGGAGAGCTAGATGTTTGAGCACAATTCACAACTGATTCATGAAATTACAACTTCCCCAATGGATGCAAATATATTAGTTGAACATATTAATTTTCCTTTAATTAAGGCCATTTGCGGGCCCGTCGAAGTACTGAAGTTATAACACAGCACTCCGGTCGGGTCCGCATGACTTCCTCCAACGAACGTTTAGAAACCAGAGAGAGCAACCCATGCGCAGGAAGGACGCTCCTTACATCCAAAAAAAACGTTGCGCGCGAGTGACGGTGTTGCCACACAGAGAAGAGAAAAGATTTAAAATGAAGGAATGTTAGGTTAAAGATTTTGAATGAAAAGATCGTTATGTTTACATTTTGAATTTAATATTTGAAAATTATAAAAGAAATATTTATTTTGGCTGAAATTATTAAAATTAAAATTAATTATTTTATTATTGATTTTAATTAATGATCTTTTTTGTAGAAAAATAAAATTGTTTTAAAGTGAAATTTGACTGAAACTGAATTTGGAATAATTAATAATGAATAACTAATTAAATATTTTAAAGTAATTAATTAAATATTTTAAAGTTTCTAATTTAATATTTTAAAAGTTTCTATTACCTAACAATTACATAGTAAAAGGATTGATTTTGATTAGTAAAGAATAATATAAAATCTGTACAATTTAGCTGAGGTACTTTATATTTAAAAGCAGAAATAACTTTGATCTCTAGATCATAACGTTAGAACTGATAAAACGTTGATATATATGGTCATAGAGCCAATAAGAAAACCAATAATTAATTTTTACTAACTAAATCAATAGAATATGGCTTTTAATCATGTAAACTTTTAAATACATATTTTGATGTTTCACAAAGAGACTTTTGGAGTGCCTATAGTATTTGATTTTATCCATAAATTACCATTTTAGAATATTAGAGGGGGTGGGGATTGTGAATATCAATTTTCTATTTTCTTTTAAATAATTGATTCACTTTTCTAATTGTGATTTTCATTTAGGTTTTTTTGTGACTGTGGAGCTGGTACATTAAGTAATCAGTGCCAACTTCAGGGTGAGCCTACCCAGGACACTGACACATTATATGACTCTGCTGCACCTATGGAATCTCACACACTCATGGTGAACTAATAATAATATTGCACACAGAGTTCGCTAATGTTTATCATTAGCGAAATGGGGCCGGTAAATCCTGCCTTGAGCATTAATATTGGTCTCTAGTCACATCTGACCTCTAGGGGTCATTGCTGCTTGGAATCGCTGAAATGATGCGAAACCTGACTTTAGTATGCAAATATTTTTCTGCCAAGTTGACTGCCAAGAAGTATGAGTATATAAAAAAGGGACTCCTTGCTGCATTTCCTCGATCGTCCTTTTTTTATACATCTTTATATTGTTGCTGTTTTTGTTGTTTAGTAGGCGATTCGAGCATTTCACAAGAGTTGGTCCTACAAAATGGATTTCAGGTATCAATTTGTATAATGTAGAGTTTTTCACAGCATTGTACATAGTCACATATCATGTCTATAAAATTGTATTTAAAGGAAAGCAACTGTAATTACAAAAATTTCCGAGTGAAAATTATATGTGTTTGTGTAATTTGTTTTTCTTTTATATTACAAAGGGTATATACATTTGTATACTTATTTTTTATGATGAGAGAAAACTTGTTTTCTAATGCTTGTTTATTATCCTATGACCTAGCATGAGGAGCTTTTTTTAGGATATGACTTCCTATTGTTTATAAATCACTTTAGATTGTACTTTTGTTTAATGTTTTTCACAAACTATGCAAAGTTATGTTATATATTGTCAGTAATGTTCATTCTTTTTTAAATGATTTTGTTAGATTCAGCATGCCAAAGTAATCTACTTTATGTTTGAAGGTCAAATGTTTGTAATACAAGTTATTTTTAATATTTTATGTATTTTTAGAAAACTGTGAACTTTATTTATGATTTCTTTAAATTAAGTCTTTTAATAATAATAAAATATTATTCATATGTTGTGACTATCTGATTTGTGCCTCTTGACTAACGAAATAGATACAAGAATAGATTTATCTTTTAAATGTTTTAGAATTTGAAATTGACATATGTTTAAATTGGTCTCTCTTCTTTATTGAATAATAACAACAACAAAAAAAAAAAAAACACTTAACAGCTGCACTAAATTTTTTATAAAAATGATTGCATTGTATGTGTTTTTTGTTCTATTTTGCTATATTTGTGTAGATAATTAAAAGTAAACAAAAAAAAAAAAAAAACACTTTGTATATTCTTATACAATAAGTTATAATAAATTCTCCACAGCTTTGTATAAATTTTTAAAACTTTTCCTGTTAAAGCAACACTTATATATATATATATATATATATATATATATATATGTGTGTGTGTGTGTGTGTGTGTGTGTGTGTGTATAACCATTATATATAACAAATCGTCATCGATTTCCAGTTACTAAAATTAAATTTATAAATTAGCTAATATTCATAACACTGACATACAGATATATGTATATATATATATATCTCTGTAGAATTCTCTTAAGGATCTACAGTATATTTATTACCTTCTTTTTTATTGTTGATTTGTTTGTGTTGTTCTCACAATAATCATTTTCTATTCCGTATACTAATTTTTTCAAGAACCAATGTTATATTATTTTCTTCAGAAAAATAAGGAAAATGGTATATGTATTAATCCATCAGGGCCTGAAATTTAGTGCAAATTACAGATTTATAGCCAAAGTTTTAAAATCAATGCCCAAGAAAATTATACTGGAAGCACTGTCTCATTCAAAAAATGCCAACAATCTTTAGAACAACGATTAGGTAATAGAATCAATGCAGTGATCACTATGATGTTAAAACCACAAAAATTTAATGAAATACAATTATTTAAGTGCAGAACATTTTGTTAAAATTTAAAAAAATTAATTAATATATAAAGCTTGATTAAAAGAAATATAAATTGAAACGAATTTTTATCATTATTTTGACTTGCCGATGTAAAATATTTCAATTATACTTTTCCATATGTCAATACTTATCATTAATTTCTATAGAATGTTAAATAATTGCAGGGTTAAAGATAATTTTTCTTTCCCCCTTGGGGGGGGGTTGGCATCTGATTTATGCATTGTAAGATTTTCTTTGTCCAAATCTGTAAGTATAGTTTTTGTTATATTAAAACTTCAAATTTATTCTTTTTAAATTGAAATTAAAATTGTATCTCTAAACTCCATAATCTATTCAAGCTTACTGCCTTTCTGGAATTTAAATAGTTTATTTAATGTCTGTAAACTATCTTCACATGACTTAATTATATTTTGACTGCTAAATTTTTGTTTGCTGATCTAACATAATCGTTTAGGTAATTCTATTTGTGCATTTAGATGTAGTTTTATGTGTAATGTACAAAATCAGACTTGTGATTATATATCATATGCAACATACATTAACTATGCAAAAATAGACTAAATATATGCAATTTTTCCTTGTTATTACTTTTTTTAAACAAGAATTCTTTGTATATTATGTGTAATCATTTTAACATATAGATAAAAGCTTTATTTTATCTGAAATGATATTAGTCTTTGGAGAAAAGCTGGAAGATGTATAGAAGTATGAACCACTACTATGCCATTATTAATGCATCTTAATTTGTGGAATATCCATCATTCATTGCTAGAAAAAGCAACAGTGACAGTTAAACACTTTGTGATAAAGTGTATAACCAAGAGTATGTAAAGAACACTAGATTAATTTTCACACAATTATTCTAATTGGTAAACAAATCATATTAGATGTAAATTTCCAACTGGGCGAAAAATGTCCGGACCAGGATTCGAACCCGGGACCTTCTGGCTGAAGCCGCCAGTGCTCTGCCATCTGAGCTATCCCGGACGATTCTGGTCGAACTTTTTCACCCAGCTAACCTTGAAGATTACAGCATCTGGTCTGAAACATGGTTCAGCTCAACAGAATAAATCTCAGGTAATGGAACTCCAGAAATCGCTGGATACGAAATTACACTAGATTAATTTTCACACAATTATTCTAATTGGTAAACAAATCATATTAGATGTAAATTTCCAACTGGGCGAAAAATGTCCGGACCAGGATTCGAACCCGGGACCTTCTGGCTGACGGTCCCGGGCCAGCCAGAAGGTCCCGGGTTCGAATCCTGGTCTGGACATTTTTCGCCCAGTTGGAAATTTACATCTAATATGATTTGTTTACCAATTAGAATAATTGTGTGAAAATTAATCTAGTGTAATTTCGTATCCAGCGATTTCTGGAGTTCCATTACCTGAGATTTATTCTGTTGAGCTGAACCATGTTTCAGACCAGATGCTGTAATCTTCAAGGTTAGCTGGGTGAAAAAGTTCGACCAGAATCGTCCGGGATAGCTCAGATGGCAGAGCACTGGCGGCTTCAGCCAGAAGGTCCCGGGTTCGAATCCTGGTCCAGACATTTTTCGCCCAGTTGGAAATTTACATCTAATATGTAAAGAACATTTTGAAATTCAATTTTATTTATTTATTTAAGTATGAATAATGAATATGTAAAATAATTTTGAATTTCCATTTCAAATACAGTTTACATGAAGAAAAAAAACTTAGTTTCTTCAATTAAAATAACCAAGTTAAATAAATAATAAAAAGTAATAAAATGATTGAATAATTATAATAAAAATCTATTCAATGTGTGACATTATTATGGCAAGTATTAAAAATGTTTTTTTTTTTTCTTTTTTCAATTATGTATGTGTAGCATACTTGTTTTATTTATTTTTAATTGATTTTGTGGTTGCACAATTTTCTCGAAAACTTTTGTATTTAGAAAATTATAATGTGTAAATTTTTATTATGAGGGAAGTTATAAATTTTTCATACATATTCTTACTTTTGTATGAAATATACATGGGTGTTGGCAAGTGAGGGCAGGAGAAGGCTATTGCCCCTCTTTAGGTCTTGAAATTAAATTAACTTGATTTTCTTTTTTGATTTTGAAAATAATAAATAACTAATATAAACAAAAAAAATTAAGAAAAAACATTTACCCTTTCTCTGTGACTTATAATAATTAAACACAAAGAGAAAAGGGGTAAGTATTTTTTAATCAGGGTCCCCTCAACTCATTATGGGAGACAGTTGTTAGTTCTGTTTTTCTTTTATGTTCATGTGCTAAAAAGTTATCTTAATTGAGAATTGCTTTCTAAAAGACAAAAAACCTTTTTATTCTTAATTTTAAAAAAATTTCACGTTTGTTTTTAATTATTTTTATTTATTAATTATTTTTAGCATTTTTATATTGCTTTTTATGTTGATATGTTTAAAAAATGTTTTGCATAAGGGTTCTGATAAAAAATAAAATAAAATAAAAAATAAATTTAGCTTATTTCAGATTGATATTCCCCATTTTAAAAAACAAGCTTAGGCCGAACATCCTAGGCATATGTGTTCAAAAATCTTTGGCCTTCCCTGGATCCCCTTTTGGTTTGCTGGCTCCCATGAAAGTATTTATTTTATTTTAAAAAAAGTAAAGCATGGATGTTGAATGTTTTGAGAGAAATGTATTCTTAATAGGCGTATTGTAAATAACAATAATTTGTGGTTGTGCTAGAAACATTTTAATTTTTTTTTTTTTTTTTTTTTTTTTTTTTTAAATGTATTTAGGGAGAAAAAGAACAAACAAGAATCTTATTTTTATATACCTTTATTAAATAGTCATTTACATTGTATATTCAGTAATACTTACCTGTCTGATTAGACATACTTTTCATTGTTATTAAAATTATAATATCAATGAAAAAAATACAGTTTCAATAGCCATTGATAGTGGCCCTCTTCATCAGGTAGAACAGAGTGCATTTACATAAATGAAATTGGGGCAATTATTTCCCTTTTTTTTATGATACTGCTTTATATCCTTCAATCTCCGCTTATAAAATGGATTTACAAATTACTATTTGTACAAATTCTTATGTTAAAGGCTTTTTGTTCTTTCTTATTCAGTTTAGTCTGTTTTAGTTCTGTGTCTGAAGGTATTGTAAAGTTTTTGTATTACAGTCGAATTCTGTTAACATGAGAAACAAGGTAATTATAAAAGTCCTTGTATTAACCATTACTCATAGTATAATGAAACTGTTAAAAATACATACATAATTAAATTAATAACTATTATTAATTGCTTAAATTAATAATGTCATAAAGCTCTTTGCTAATTAAAACACATTACACAATTCAACAAGAAAGTTACTAATGCCAAAGCGCTACCGTTGGCAGTGTCTGGTTGGTGGCTTGCAAGCTGATCTTCCCAGCTACTAACAATTAATAGGACATGAACGAAAGACACTAATGGAATCATAAAGCAAAAATCATAACTGTAGAAAGCAGATTCCATTCTTGACAAAGAAATAAAATGATGTCATGATGTGCAAAAGAACATCTTTTTTGGGAACTTTTTGTTTTAATTTTTTGCGATAAGATAAAGTACAATAAAAATAGGATTGTGAAATGGAAATTCCATGAAACAGTGTTGCACACTGTGTATCTTACAGTCACGTGACGGGATTCTTTTATTACTTCTACCCTACTTTTTGCCAAAATTCAAATTGAAGTGAACAGTTAGCCATGATCCTACTTTTTTAGCTCGTAATGAGAAAATCTTAATATTGTTTAAATGACGAGCCTTTCTTAACCCTATGACAGTCTTGAAAAAGGGCAAAATTGTAATGTTGTTTTCTCTGTATTTTGTTTTAAATGCTAAAAAAAAGATGATTCTTTCAACATTTTATAGAAAAACCTAATAATGAATATGAATACACTCCTTCAAAGTATTAATCATTTTTCAATGTATTTAAAATACATTAAATCAATAGAATTATATTACTTTAAATATTGCTTGTATTGCAGTGAAACCTGGAGCTTAGTGAACGTATTAACACAGGCTTGTCAGTGAGGGGGGGGGGGGGGGTAATGTTCAAAGTGCTCGTTTTAACCTTATTAGCCGGGCTCGTATTAACAGAGTTTGACTGTATTTGTAACCTGTGCAGAATTTAAATGTAGCTTATATATATATAATACTGAAAGTACAAAATAAAAAGTTGAAAGTACAAAAAAAATAAAGATTTAATTAATACAGTACAAATTGTGTAGGTTAACCACTAGCAGTTTAACAGTTTTCTTGTCAACTTAAATAGGTAAGAAGCTTGTAAAGGAACCAAATTTATAAAAGGTGCACTCTTAAAGATGTTAACTTGGACAAGTAGACAACATATAATAGTGGTCAACTTAGCAGGTTTTACTGTATAGAAATGTTGTTCCTGATTTTTATTTTATTGTTTGTATTTTTTTCAGTGATTTAAACATTTTAGAGGAGGTGTGGGGGGGGGGGGGGGGGAGCAACAGGTAATTTGTTGTGAATATTTTACCAGGAAATTATGTTCTTAGCGTTGTCTAATTTCTCCGTGATAAATGCTGTTATGCCTGTTTTATTATTATTTTATTTATTTATTTTTTATTTTTTTAGTAAGATTTAATATTTTATATATTTGAAGGTTTCATCAAACAGTATTTACTTTTCTTTTCAAATTTATTATTGGTGTAACTAATCAGAATTAAGAAATTGGTTAATTATTTATATCTCTGTTGTATTGAGGGCCAGATACTCTTAAAATTATTTTAAGTAGATAGTCTCTGCTACATGCTTGTTTAAATAATTAATACAGTCCACTTAATTTTATATATGTGTTAATAAAATTAGAATGATATGAATATATTTTAAATATACACATTTAATTGTGTTAATCAGATCAGATCATATCTGTAGCATTGAATAGAGCCTTTGCTGTCTGTAATTACATTCAGAGATAGCAACTTTTTGAAATTTATTTTAATAATAGCTGTGATTTTCAATAATCACTCTAACTTTTCAATAATTTTGTTGGTAATGTAAAACATGATTGAAATTTTGAGTACAAATAGAAACAATCTTCTAATTTTATGATGTAAAAGCCCTAACAGTTATGGAAGATCTGTAATTATTGGATATGTCTGTATGGAAAAAAGTCTTTGTAAATATATTTTATTTACATTGTGAATTTTCATTAATAATAATAATTATGCATTTCTGTGCATCTGTTAACCTGCTTTATAAAGTGAAGTGAAAGGGTGTTTTTCATTTTTAAATTTATATTTTTGATTTTAATAATAAAAGTTTTTAGAATGAATAAATTTAATTTTCAATGACAAATGTAAAATTCTAGGTAGCATTGCCTTTAGCGATCAAATATTTCTGACAACTGAAAGTTTTTATCCCAGCATTTTCAAAGAAAAAAAATATATTTGCTATTTTTTTTCTTTCTATTTATCATAAAAGTGATTAATATTCGCTAAAAATTTTAAATCATCTGTGTTTTTTCTATAAATATCAAAGTATCACTGTATCAGCCAGTTTAAAATTTGTTTGTACGATATTTATAATTTGTCACTAAAAGTGACATTGGCAATAAGATTTAGCTCCAGAAATATAATAGTGAATAGAATAGTGTCTTTTTCTGTGAGCGAAAGAAAAAACAACAAAAGAATATCTTTGATTTTAGCCCACATTACAACAATTAGCAATTTTTATGTATCCATTGTAATCTTTTTATCTTTTGAAATTAAAAGAAAAGATTTTGTTGTCAAAAGAAATCCAATAAGTTAGATAGGAATTAAAAAAATTATATTAAATGTTTTGTTTAATAGTTTGTTTTTTATTCTCTTTTGTCTCTAACTGAAATATATTTTTAATGGTGATGATGATAATAATAACAATTGTAATTACAATGAGAATTAATGTTAGACTACAAAACTTACAGCTGTAAGTAAATAAACAAAAATAATGCTAAGTTACAAAACTGTTGTAAAAATAATAATGTGTTAATAAACATATTGGAGCCTCAATTAATCATGTTTTATTTGTTCTATTCTAAATTTTGAAGTATGTTTTATTTTTGTTAAACTGACCTATTGAGAGTAGATAGAAAAACAGCAGCATTTCTTTTTACCTTTAATTTGATTTTCTTTTTATTCCTTGATTTTTAATATATAGAGGGAAAACATGTCATACAATTTTTTATATATTTAAATTAGTGCTGTGTAAACCCCTAGAATTTGGAATTTAACAATCTGTTTAATACAGTGAACTTTCATTAGTGTGGATTTCCAACGGAGGCCATTTTTTGTCCACAGTAACCAAAATCACATTTAAATGGGTTTTTTCCTTATGTTGAATAAATTAAATTCGGTTTTTGCCCTAAATTAAATAGTTCCCAATTTTATTCTAAAAGAAAAATAATTAATTTGGTAGTTTCAGCAAAAAGCAAGTTAATGAAAATATACAAAAACATAAATTAATCAGGAAAACAAAATATGAAAAGAAATTGTTTGTACTTACACAACTTAGTTTTAATTAAAGTAATTTCTTACTTTTCATTGCAATAGTTGAACAAATTAACTTTTTATCACATAATTTTCAAATTTTGCGCCACACTTGAAAATTTGTATGTTACAGCGCATTTTGGTTGTGGAATGCTATCTTTCTCTTCACCATTGTGACTGGTTATTTTTTTTATATTTCAACAATCAAAGCTAAATCAAAGTTTCTTTTGAAAAAAAATGTACAAAATTAGTGTTGATTCCACCCAGTCAATTTGTGAAAAATTTGTTTGCATTATCCGGTGAGTGTGTATGCATTAAGCAATGTCTTTAACATTAATTGAAAGTAGAATATGATTGGAAAATTAAATTGTTCTCATTAACCAAAGATATGTGTTAAGCAGAGACGCATTAATGAAAGACTACTGTATTATACTAGTGGAGTTTAAAAATATTTTTATTCTATTTAGAATCTATCTATCTATCTAATGTGCTGTTGCTTTTATGAGAAAACAGATGCTAAGAAGAAAAAAGCATAAGCGTTAAAGGAAGTATATAAAAAGACTAAAGGAGTCCCATTGAAAGGGGGGAGGCGGAAGAAAGAGAACATTAAACATCGAAGAAAATGAAATATATACATACACAACACACACCAAATATGGTATAATTTCTGATTTTAATTATTTCTTTTACCCCCACCTTCCATATTTATATTTCTTTTGTGGTTTTAAATATGTATTTTCAATTAAACCATTGCTTTATTTGGTGGATTTTATTTATTTATAAGACAAAAATCTTGTACAATCTGTTGTATATATTTGTTTTATTTATTATTAAAAAAAAAAAAAAAAATGTAAGTAACAGTTCTCTGTTCTGGTCATAGATTATTTTTATCACATGTATTATTGAACAAATATTTGAGCAATATATCTTTCAAATTTCCATGAATAACATATATTTTTATAACAGAAAAATTTGTTGTAGATTTGCCCAGCAGTTATTTTTTATACATTTTTATTTATTTTAATTTTTTAAAGAATGAAATGTTCTTGATCCATTTTCATGTATATATTTTACTTCATATGTTAAGTGACATAAATAAATTATGTAAACAAATCTTTTAATATATAGTATACAATACTTTTGAATTTATGAAATCAATCAGTACTTCAAAACATTGTTAAAAGTATATATGTTTTTATTTTTGTTGGTTCGTTCAAATATTTATATTTTGTTTAAAAGTAAAAGTTTTTCACATCTGAAGCCATCATTACATAAGTCAAATAATTTGAGCATTAAATTACATTTCTTTGAAGGGAGGGGCATGGGAGAGGGTAAATGCTTAAATGCCAAATGACCAAACTGTCTATTTTTCTGTAAATTTTTCTTATCTGTTCTAATACTTTATGTAATGTTTTCATCTGGCAGCTAAATATAATCTGTAATAATGGCTTTAGTGAGAATGACTTCAGTAATGTGTCGAAACTTGTAATTTTGTGTGATTATTTTAAATAGTTTATTTGTTTTGTTGTCTTTTAAATATATAGTATGTGGCAGCTTGTGAAAGGTTTAATATAGTATAAATGTACAATTAAGAATATATTGTTAGCATATTTTCCTATAATTGTAAGTTGCCTAGTAAAAGTGCTTCTGTTTTTCAAAGGAATTTGGTTACAAATTAAATATTCTAAATTAATTGATAGAATAAATCAACAGAAACTTTTTGGCAACATCTCATTAATCAATACGAAAGTAAACTTTAAAATGATACTAGAAGGTGTTAAAATAAACCACAATATGCATTGTGGAATGAAAACATTGCTTGGAGTATATTGAACCAATAGGTCATGTAATTATTGAAAATTTAAACCGAGAAGTGCACTGTGTGTTTCTTGCAATATTCTTTGGTGCCATTTCAGAATTTTTTTCACTTATTTATTAAGCTTTTGAATATCTTAATAATAGTGTTCTCTCATTGTCCATCTATAAATATATTAGTTTGCTGTGAATTAATATTGGATTTGGAAACGTAAGCATCTGAAATTTATATCAATAATTTAGTAGTGTATTATGAATGTTTGGATTCAATAACTTTGGGTAGTTTTGTCTAAAGGCAGCCAGTTTCGACTTCTCAAAGTACTAAAGGAAAAGGAAACTATCTATGGTCAATTTGAATAATAAACAAAAGGCTTTTACAGATTAAAAAAGGGAATTCAAAATTAGTTCAAGTTACCAAAAATTCTAGTTTATAAACTTGTGACACATTGAAGTTCAGTAGTAATAATTATAAATTAAAGAATTTTCCTGAAATACTTTGTAGCATATCCCTTCTAGGACTATTCCTTGAAATGAAAGCTATTTTATTTAAGATATTATAAATTCCAAAAATTTCTGAGATGCCTTGCAAACTTAATTTGAGAAGTTGTCTGAGTAAAGTAGATTCACTAGAATCTTGCACACTGAACTATAACTTTGTACTACTGAAAATTTCTCAAAATACCTTCTAATTATGAATAATTTACCCACAATAAGTTGGCTGGTGAGTAAAATAAATTTAACAGAATTTAATTTTTAATTAAAGTGATAATCACATCTAGCAAAAGGCAGAATCTAGTTTTTTGTTAAATAAAGCGTTTTCTTTACCGTTTTTCGTGTATTAGCTACTTTCTTACTCTGTAGGAACACATGCTCTTTCTAGGTCATCGACCAACTTGTCAGGACTGAAGTATAATTGAACCTAGTGAAAATATCTAAGATATTTTAGCTGAATATCTTTCAACATAGCTGTCAACTTTTATGCTCTTTTGTTACCACTTTTTTTAAATAGAAATTTTTGTCTTAAGTCACTTTTTCTGTTAAATAAGATGAAGATTTTTATTGAAAAAATATGTTAACAAAAAAGCGTAAAAGTTCGCAGCTATGACTCAATAAAAGTTTGATTTTCTGTTTCAACTTTTTCTATCTCAAGGAAAATATGCTAATATCTTCAATTGACTATTCTGACATTTAATTTGTGTGATTGAATATATAATTTATTGGTTTACATATAATGGTCCTGTGCCTTATTTGTCTTCTTCAAGCAGTTTCATTTTGATGGTGTTATTGTTCTCCCTGAAGCTCCTCATGCTAGCTACGTAAATATGCCAATGTGTAAGTGCATTCATGAAGATGTATGTAGCTTGTAAATGTGTATTGTCTTGTCCTTATTGGTGCCTCGAATGAAGTGCTCATGTATAAAAAACAAAAATGAATTTTCCCTTCACATACTGAGAATGTATATTGAACGCCAGTATGACACATATGCAAAAAAAAAAAGAAAACAAATATTCAAAGTCACTAAATATGCAATACAAAGAAAAAAAAAATATGCAAGTAATGCACTTTAAAGAAATGTGCAGATTTATTATTTTATATTAAAAGAAAAAAAAATGTATGCATCATTGTGTGCACTGTATGTTTTTTCCTAAACAGGGATGTTGGTTTAACTATGCTGACAAAACTATTCTGGATATACTTCAGTAGTATTAAAGACTTGGTTGTAATTTATTTTATTGCCAACTAATGTTTAAAGGAAAGAAAATCAGTCATTCACCCAATCTGATTATCACATGTCTACCACATCTCATTTCTATTATAATTTTTTAATAAAGACTATAAAAATGACTTGTTTGTTTCTTTTTCCTAAACTGTACATTTTTCTACAACTTAATTAATTTTAAGTATTTCCGTAACCCATTTGCTACCAGCATGACTGGAATAAAGCACACTACTAGGCTTAGTGCTCTTGAGTGTAATGAAATTTTCTACTTTCAAGCATTTTCAAATGTTAGACTTAATGTGGTGAAAAAAATTCTTATAAAGTCAGATTTTTATTGAGATGTGTTGATTAACATTTTGATTACTTCTTTTAAGTGATTAAAAAAAAAAAAAAAAAAAAAAAAGGCTAAATGCAAATCGGATAATGGCATTATCAACTGTTGCCAAGAAGCATTATTAGGTACAGGGGCGACATATCAAGTGCTGTGCATCAGGAATGCTGTGAGAAAATGGGTTGATAACAATTTGCACATGCGTCTTTTAATGTGTTGGTTGAGAAACAAGGATGCTAGTATATTTGGTGAGTTTTTGCATACTGTGTTCTGATAATTCAAATAAGAGGCTGACCTGAATTATACTGTTTTAAATAAATCGGTGAAACAGTATTAGTTTATATATATATATTTAATAATATACACAGTACAAATTTAGAAATATAATTTGTTTATGAGAAAAAAGAAATAGTGAAAATTTCATGACCAAAGAAAATTCAGCATATTTTGAAAAATATACTTAAAATTAGGGTCTCAACAATTTTAATCAATCAATTTAAAGCAGGATTTTAATAAACTGATATTTTTTTAAAAAAATCATTGATTAATATCATAAATTTTCTAAATGTTTAAAATGACAAAGTATTAAAATCTAAGATTAACATACAGTCGGCTCTCGTTAATTCGAACTCGTCAGGACCACAAGAAATGTTCGAATTATGGAAAGTATGAGAGAAAACATGTTTAAAGGGGTACTATTACAAAGGAATTAATGTTATAGTATTTTTTTTAAATTTCGGATGTTATTGTTAGAATGACTTAACATTAAATTAAAAGATATAAATACATAAAATAATTAATAATATTAAAATAATATAAATAAAACATAAAAATTAATAATACACTATAGAACAACGGCATTTAAAATTACATTTTAATTATACTATAATTTTCTTACCTGAAATTAGATGAACATTTAAGAAATTATTTACACTTATTTATCATCTCTATGAAAAAAATTATCAATTGTTGTTTGCTTAGTCCTATTCATTTTTGACTTTTTAGCCAGTTTTTCTATTTGTAACAAACAGTTGAGTTCTTTGTCTGATGACGGCTGCATCAGGATAAATGTACGCAAACACTTGATTGTGCAATTGACTTTTCTGTGGGTAAGGAAAGCACTTGGGACATAGTAGCAGAATCACCAGAATCCGATTCCATCTCCTCATTGCATTTTTCGTGAATTGTTTCAACAATTTCTTCCACAGTTAAGGGTCCAGATGCTTCTAAACTATTGTCGGCTGCTACATACTCTGCGAACGTAATATCGCATTGGAACTTTTCAGAAAAGTTTGGAAATTCTATTTCTTCAGAAGGTCTGTCGTTTTCGTCATTTGCATTATAACCACTCTTTTTAGATGGATGGATAAATCCGGCATGTCAAAAGCATTTTTCTATTGTTTCAGGTTGTACGGCGTCCCACGCCGCATATAAATCGTTGATTGCCGTGAGTAATGTTATGTCGTAGCTTTCTTTAAGGTCAATCAAAAATAAAATTTGTTCTAGAATACTTTTATGATAATGAGTTTTTAAATTTTGAATTATTCCTTGGTCCATCGGTTGCAGTTGTGCTGTAGTATTAGGGGGTAAATATTCAATCTTTATAGAGCTCAGTGTTGGTAGTTTACAATGACTCTGCATATTATCTAGCAGCAATAGAATTTTTCTGTTTTCACGAGAAATTTTTTTATCCAGTTCTTTTAACCAACTGATGCAGATCTCACGCGTCATCCAGGCTTTGGCATTTGCCACATAATCAACAGGCAGTGTTTTAACTCCTTTGAAGCAACGTGGATTAGTTGATTTACCAATAACTAACAATTTTAACTTCTCACTTCCATCATATTGGCACCTACCATCACAGTTATCCTGTCTTTTCTAAGTTTATCACTTGTGCACATTTCACCTTTAAATGTTAAAGTCTTATTAGGAAGAAGTTTATAAAACAACCCTGTTTCATTGGCATTAAACAAGTCTTTCATTGCATAAGTATAAATAAGTTCGGGTAGCTTTTCGCAGAATTCATTTCAAGTAGCGAGGTCTACAGCACCACTTTCACCACACACAGTTTTGTGTACGATGTTATTTCGCTGCTTAAAACGTGTCAGCCATCCTTCTCTGTAATTGAAATTTTTAATACCCATGAGTAGTGCAAGTTCTTTCTCTTTAGCTGCCAATATAGGTCCACTCAAAGGTACATTTCTTATCAATGCATCTTTTGTCCATAACAGTAAAGCTTCCTCTAAATCCTCATGGGCTGCTGTTCTCATACGTTTTCGTCCTTTAGCAAATCTTTCCTTTTCCCATGATTTCAGGATGAATTCTTTATTTTTCAAGTAAGTAGACAGCGTATTCTTTTTTATTCCATATTCTGCCGCAATTTCTGTCTTAGATTGGCCACATCCTACCTTTTTAATAATTTCCACTTTGGCTTCTAGAGTTAACGATTTATAACTTCCACGTGGAGCCATATTTTAAAGAAACAAGACCTTTTACTTTCTCAAAAAACAATTTAGCAGTAAGTAAAACCATTGACTGAAAATTTCGATCCCCAGAGTGAAAGTAGAATGTAGTGATAAAACAGGTTTCCCCTATCTTTAACAGATGTCTGCTCAGTGAATTTCTTGGAATGTCACTGGGTCAAATGCTACAGAAGGGATCAGGAAAAGCACAATGGAAGAAGGGGCGGATGTGTCATTGATGGACAGACAGGGTGCACTAAGAAAGCGGATTTCAAATGCATGGAATTATTATACTAGTTCAGAACAATTCTGAACAAAATGAAAGAAAGAAAGTTATTTCAAGGATCTGAAGTCCGTGAGAAAGTAAGGAAAAATGGAATTCTCATTAGTTCGAATTAAACGAAGTCAAGAGAAAATGAGTTCGAATAAAGGAAAAGTTTTAACGTTATTCTGCCATTGAAAATTTCGGGACTTCATGTTTAGTTCAAATTAAGCGAAGATTCGATTTATCCGATTTCGAATTAACGAGAGCCGACTGTAATTTGGAAAGTTTCTACATGTTTTTTGACTTATGAATAGATAGAAAAAAAAAAAAAAAAAGCTTTAAATAATTGTTTTAAGCTTAATTCCTGACTGTTGTAAAAAGTTTAAGTACAAATTAAGTACTGTTTAATGGTTTGAGGATTTCAGATATAACTGGTTATTCCGTACATTTACTCTGTATGTGTATATGAATGGGTTAAAACATTTTCATATTTTTGGGGGGTTAGCATATGCATACATGTGTGTAAGTTTAGATTTAGGCGATTAACTGTACAAATGCAAAATGAACTGCAAATAATATTGTTAGTTTTGTTATTTGTGCTACTAATTAATGAAATCGCATATTTGCAGTTTTTATTAATTTTGTAATTACTTACTGTTTCCTCTAGGTAATTTTGGGGGGGGGCACCACGACCTGTCCCTTTCGAAATTGGCAAAATGCACCCTGCTTTTTTTAAACTAATGAAATTCACGTATAGTTGTAGGCAGAGATTTCTTGTAAAAAATTTCCAAATTCCACAGTATTTCTAAATCCATGTGCCCAAGACCTTGCAAAAATGATAGAACTTCATTTCTTTAGAAAAATTTATAACATGTTGTATTTAATTGTATTTTTCAATTTGTAATTCAAAAGTTATTAAAATTAATGACACTTTATTAGTGCCCTTTTTTTGGAACTGGCATCCTGCCCCCTTTTTTTTTCTAGAATAAGTACTAAATTATTAATTATCATTTTAGTAATTAAAGCATAAAAATGTATATTATGTTCCTGATTACATTACAGAGTTAATTTTTTGTTTAATAATTATTAATTTTAAGTAGTGCTAAACAATTTAATATTAAATACAGTTTTTAATAAATATAAATATCACTAGTTGGTATTTAATATAGTTTTAATTTTAAGTAGTGCTAAACAATTTAATATTAAATACAGTTTTTAATAAATATAAATATCACTAGTTGGTATTTAATATAGTTTTACATAATTATTACAAGATGTTAATGTGTATAACATTGTATGCTGCTAACCAATGCAAATGCTAATTTGCAGTTTTTATAATTTATGTAATTACTAACCAATAATTATAATTTTATTAATTAAAGTGTAAAATCCCAGAATATGTTAGCAATTTGAGGTTTAATTGTTTGGAAACCTAAAACTCTTGGTAGCTATTCAATATTTAAATGCTGGGGAAAAAATCATAAAAATCCAATTTAAATTTTAAAAAATCAGAGTTTTTAATTTTTTTTTAAAATCATGATTTTTTTTTTACACCTTACTTAAAATGTAATGAAACATTCTTTGTTATGTGGGAGGCAATTCACACAGAGATTGCAACAGGAACTACTACTGTTTAACTCGTTAAAATGTTTAATTGAAACTTTTAAACTTCTAGATTACATGATACTAAACTACTAACATTTATCTGACATACAAAAAACAGCACGACATTTAACGTTTAATTGAATGATATCTCTAGCACGGGTCTACAGCGATCCCGTCTAAAAAAGTAAAAGCGGGCAGCGCCCAATTTAAGATCAGCCAGGAGAGAGCACTGCTCTCCTCCAACGCAGAAAACCATCTCCTCAAACTCCAGCGTTCGGCCTTCCGTTTCCGTTAGCTCATCAACTTCTCGTGAGAAATGGACTTCGCCTTCTTCCGACATCTGGTCTGGGCTATTGTTCGCCACTACATTCGTCCATCCTGACCACTCTGTGTCCTCACAGATCACCCACCATATAGACTGGACTGGTACCGTCCGACTTTCCTGGAACCTGAAAAATACTGGAAAAACACACACAAAAACAAACAACATGACAAATATGCAATATTAAACTACGTATACAGACGAACACAGTCTTTCCAACAAAAAAAAAAAAAAGAAGAAACACAGTTTCAGTTCTTTTTTGCTAAATATAGTTCAAAAAAAAAATATGCGCAGGTGAGTTCATCACGTGGATACAGTCCTATGAACAGTTTTTAAACAAAGTTTTTTTTTCTTGTATAAAATAGTAAAAAAAAAAAAAAAAATGTTCAGATGACAGCACAGTCACTTTTGATAAACACAGTAAAAAAAGAAAAGATGAGACGATGCAAAAAAAAAAAAAAAAAAACATAAATATATCAACTTGAATTAGCACTATATTTTTTCCTCTTTAGGTTGAAGAAGCCCACGGCTTCATGTGGTCGGCTGCAGTAGAGGTCACTCTTGGACCCTCTTGAAAGCCCACTTTTTCGACATCGTATCGATCATTGCGCTTCACTTTGATCACTTTGTATGGACCAAGGAATTTCGGTCGTAGCTTCATACCGACCCCAAATTGGGTTCGTTGTATTGCAACTAAATCACCGATTTTATAACATTTCGCTTTTTTGCGTTTACGGTTGAAAGTTTTGCGATTTTCCTCCTGAATTTTTAATATATGTTGTTTCGCGATATTTCTGCTATTCTGTCTTTCCTCGACAAATGCGTTTTCATGTTCCTCATCAAGAATTTGTTTTATTCTTAAATCTTCCCTATTTCTAATTTTTACTCCCATTAAAAGCTCAAAGGGTGTGTATTGAGTGCTTCGGGAAATCGTACTATTCATTATTCGTTGAACAGCCGGTACGTATTTATACCACTTTGACGGATCGCCGATACTTAATTTAGCAAGGATTGATATGAGTGTTTCCTGTTGTCGTTCTACCTGTCCGTTTCCTCTGGGTATTCCCGTTGTAATTAGAACACGCTCAATATTTTCGTCTTCGAGATACTTTTTAAACTCACTAGAAGTGAAGGCGGCACCTCGGCCGCTGATTATTCGCTCTGGGTTCCCGAATGTAGCTTGTTGAATTTTTAATTTAGAAATTGCTTCCTTTGCAGATGTAGTCTTGACTGGATAGAACCACACGAATTTGGTAAAAGCGTCCACTACAGAGAATATAAAATTGTAATTTTTGTTGGTCGAGGGCATTGGGCCTAAGTGGTCGACGTGATAAGTTTGGAGAGGGGAATCATGTTTAGGAATGGGATTTAGCAATCCTTCACCTTTCCCTCGCTTTCGGTTGTATAGGATGCATTCTACACAATTTCCTATAACACTTTCAATTTGTTTTCGAAGATTAGGGATATAATAATTCTGCTTTATTATCGCTTCGGTCTTCGCTACAGCGTAATGTCCTTTATTATGAATTTCGCGAATAATTTCTTTCTGCATAATTTCTGGTACCATAATTAGTTCTCTACCATCTTCATATTTGTACACCATATTTTTCATAACAAAATAATCTTTACTTTCATTTTTCTCAACTAGTGTTTTGATAGTTTTAATGTAATCGTCTTCGTTTTGTGCTTTGGTTAATTTTGTTGTAATTTCATCATGCGAACGTGTTGTGACTAATACGGTGTTACGACTCAACGCATCAACGTGTTTCACTTGACTTCCGGGCCTGTGGACAATTTGATAATCGAATTCTTGTAGGAATAATGCCCACCTTGCTACTTTTGGCGTAAGATCTTTCTTCTCTAATGTTTTTTGAAAAGCGGAACAGTCAGTTACTATTTTAAATTTATTCCCTAACAGGTATGTCCGGAATTTCTTTAATGCTTCAATAACAGCCAGCGCTTCAAGCTCGTAACTACTATATTTGGCTTGGGCGGCTGTTGTTTTCTTACTTATGAAATGAACGGGGTGTAAGTTTCCATGATCGTCTTTTTGTAACAAGACTGCTCCAAAACCTAAGCTGCTAGCATCCGTGTGTAACTCTGTCTCTGCCCCTTGTCTAAATATGTGCAACACCGGTTTATCAGATAATTTATTTTTCAATGTTTGGAAAGCTTCCTTTTGACTCGCTCCAAAATTAAATTCGTTCTCCGTTTTCAGGAGATCACTTAAGGGTTTAGCGATTCTAGCATAATTCGCTATATATTTTCTAAAATATCCACCTAACCCTAGGAAACTCTGGAGTTGTTTCTTATTTTGTGGCTCAGGGAATTTCTCAACGGCTAATGTTTGTGTTTCTGAAGGGCGAATTGTTCCGTTTTCCACTATGTATCCTAAAAATTCGATCCTTCTTTTCAAAAACTGGCATTTAGAAAAATTGATTTCGAGACCATACTCTGATGCTACCTGAAACACGCGTTTCAGTTTAGAAAGCGCCTCTTCTTCAGTCTTCGCAGGGACGATTATATCATCTAAGTACACGGAAATCGTTTTATCTCTTATTAACTCTCTGAGGCATGCATATATGTAGCGTTGGAAAAACTGAGGGGCGGAGCTTAAACCAAAAGGCATTGCATTATACTCGAACTGGGAATTATTTGTAACAAACGAAGTAAATTGTTTACTGCCCTCATCGACTTCTACGTGGAAAAAACCATTCTTTAAGTCCAATGGGCTAAAAACTTTATTTTGCCCGATATCGTCTAAAATATCATCTATTACCGGAAGGGGGTAATTATCCCTAATTATCTTTCGGTTAAGCTTTCTGAAATCAACGCATAATCTGTAATTGCCATTTTTCTTTTTGGCTAAAACAATAGGCGCGGCGTAACTCGAACAACTTTCTCGTATAATGCCTTTATCAAGCCATTCCTGGATTTGTTTATCAACAAACGCTTGTTCTGCAAATGCTAATCGCCTAGGTCGGTGCGTAATCGGTATTTCATCGCTCAATATTATTTTAACTTTCAAGTTAGCACTTTTTATTTTCTCAGGCTTGTAATTCTCAACTAAGTTAATTAATTCCTTTTTTAAACCGCAGTCAATTATGTGAGTAAGATCAATTTCGTTTATATTAACCGAATTTACCATTTCTGCTAAGTAAACAGATTCATACTTAGGAGTGTCAGTTAAGCATTCTTCAATCATGGGAGTGTCTATGGAATTTGACCGCAAGCCTGGGATGGTCATGGGAATGTTTACAACATCCGACTGCGAGACTGACTTGGCCATGGGAATGTTTACAACATCTGAAGGAGTGTCTAACTTCGGAATTTTTAAGGAAACCGCAGTTATCATATTAACAGTATAATTTTTCTCCTTATTTCGCTTACTCATAACTTTAAGGCCATTACCAGATATTTCAAAATTTAATTTACTTAAACAATTATTTCCAAGGATCATATCATATTGTAAATCATTTAAAACGTAAATATCACAATTCATACTAATATTATCAATTGAAATGTCGGTATTGAAAAAACCCTTCGGACTCACTCCTTTTCCGCTAATTCCTGTCAGTTTCACATCGTTTTCATTTAATTTAGGGCATCCTAAACTCTTATAGATGTTATCATTAACCATTGTTACGTCAGATCCGGAATCTACGACACAGCTGACCTTTTTCCCCATAATTTCAATAATTTTGAGGATTTTATCCGATGGGCAGGAATTGTTTTTGATAGTATTCACTGATTTATTATTATGGAAGTTACTTTGCTCAGTCCTGTGTTCGGTTTCTTTGCCTCTAAAATAAGTTGGCCCTTCTTTTCTTCTGGGACATTGATTTGATTTATGGGAGGCGTATTCATTACAATAAAAGGCATCTAATTTTGAAAGGGTTAGCGTTATTCCTCGTGTTAAGATAATTTTTTTCATATTTGCTACTCTGCGGAATGTTATTTCTGTTAAAACTTTTGTTTTCAACATTTTGAGTAAAACGCTTTTTAACATCGTTATTCGGACTTCTCGGTTCGGAGTTTTTCCTGATAATATTGCGAGCCGCCTCATAATCATCAAGCTTACTTATAAAATCTTAGACTTTCGTAAACTTAGGCAAGTCATCAATAAAATGCTCCCTTATCTCAAACGGTAATCTCTTCCTTATTTGGTCAATGACCAAAATGTTTTTTAAGTCGTCAAAAGACGAAATGTTAAGACCTGACAGCCATTATTCTAAAAAATTTGTAATTTCAAATGAAAAATCTCGCCACGAGGCCGAATTTTCCTTTCTATGGAAAAAGAATTTTTGTCGAAATTGTTCTGCACTCAGTTTAAATCTCTTAAGTAATAACTGTTTCACGTAATCGTAATCATTGGAGAGTTCCTCCTTTTCGCGACCTATTATATTGACTATTTCCAACGGTAACAGACCTAACAAATAAGTTACCCAATTTTCCTTTTCTACGCCCAAACGCTTGATTTGGCGTTCAAACAATGTAAGGTAAATACTAATTTCTTCTTGGTGGTTGTACTTTGTAATTAATTTCAAAACATCGGGGCTTTTAATCCCGCTACTCAATGTTGGTATTTCGGTTTTATTTTTCGCGGCTATTTCGAGTTCAAGTCTTTTGAGTTCGAATTCGCGTTTGCTCTCTTCTTCTAATAGTATTTTTTTGTCGGCTTCTTCCCTTTCAGCAACAATTCCGGCTAGAAGATTTTTTACAACATCTTCATTATAATCGCTCGATTTAATGATCATGTCCGAGAGTTGTGGTTTAGTAGAGCTTTCTGGAGCTTCTAGCCCCAATTCCCGCACTACCCCTAAAAGGTCTACCTTCTTGGCACGTACTAAATGCGCCATTATTTTTATTTCCAGTTTAATATCAATTCTTTATAGCAACACAAACATATAAAAAGGAACTCACTTACTTTTAAAGGAAAAATCCTTTCTTGAAAATATAAAACACAATAATAAAATAAAAAATGGTTTGTGCGAGCTTGTACCACCACCGGTACATTCGCTGTGTGTAAAATGAATATATTTTTTCACATGCGTAAGGGAAAAAAGACGAATGAAAGCTCACGACAAAAAAAGCACAGTGAGCCAAAAATTAGCCAAAACAGCCCACAAAAAATAAATCACTAGGCTGAGTAGATCGCACTAAAAACACATAAAAAAAACAACAGCCCACAAAAAATAAATCACTAGGCTGCTTAAAAATGATTTAGTCACACAAAAGCTCACTAAAAAAAACACACCGTGAGCCAGTAACTATCACATCACTCGCGAGAAAAAAAAACACAGACTCACACACAAAAAAAAAACACTGTGAGTCGTTCACACCCGGGGATCCTTCGGCCCGTGAAATTAAGAAAATATTACGAGCATTCGTTGCACACAGGTTGTTCTTTTCCTGATTCTTTCGAAGCAACTCCGCAGCTTACACCAAATCCTTTGGATCCGAATAGTTGTAGATTCAGATTCCTTCCAGGTTGTAGGATGTCCAAATGTCCAGGGGATTGATTTCAAATTTCAAATCGTAAAAAAAACTTGTTGAGTCCGGTAATTCAGTTCATATCCAGGCCGGGCCCACAAAAAATTGTGGGAGGAAATTCACACAGAGATTGCAACAGGAACTACTACTGTTTAATTCGTTAAAATGTTTAATTGAAACTTTTAAACTTCTAGATTACAAAACTACTAACTACTGATACTAAACTACTAACATTTATCTGACATACAAAAAACAGCACGACATTTAACGTTTAATTGAAGGATATCTCTAGCACGGGTCTACAGCGATCCCGTCTAAAAAAGTAAAAGCGGGCAGCGCCCAATTTAAGATCAGCCAGGAGAGAGCACTGCTCTCCTCCAACGCAGAAAACCATCTCCTCAAACTCCAGCGTTCGGCCTTCCGTTTCCGTTAGCTCATCAACTTCTCGTGAGAAATGGACTTCGCCTTCTTCCGACATCTGGTCTGGGCTATTGTTCGCCACTACAGTTATTTGTAAAAATTAAAAGAAAAATTACTGAATAGTAGGTTTTCTGTTTTTAGCTTAGTAATCAAAAATTGTAAGCACATTTTTTTTTTAATCTATCCAATCACATGTAGCCTGATTATGGAAGATTAACCCATTTGTACTTAAAACAATGTAACAGGGTTCCTACGGATCAGGGAAAACAAGGAAAAGTCAGGGAATTTGAAAATTTAGGCAACAAGTCAGGGAAATTTTTGATGTGCTACTTTCCCTCAGAATCTTGGTAACCATGAATGAAGAAATTTTGAATTAATTATTCATCTAAAATTTTTATATAAAATTTATGCAAACTATATAACAACGTCATAATATGAAAAATAATTAAAAATCGAAAAGTCATACAGAGCATACTTTTACTTACCCATCATACGTAGTATAGGGTAAGTCTTGTAATCGTTTTAAAAATCAAAAAAAAAAAAAAAAAAAAATTAACGGATTTACACGTTTCAGGCACTGGAGATTCCGAAAAACACATTTTTAGAATAAAAATCTTGCCGTCGGTCTGGGAGTGTGTCTGTAAACGCTGTATCTCCCGAACAAATTGAGATAGAGACGTGAAATTTGGTATGTACTTAGGAAGTAATAATGGAAAGAAGCCTATTGAATATCAGTAACCTCGATTATCCGGAACTATTTTTTTCGGACTCTCAAAATATTCGTTTTGATAAAAGGTATAAAATTTTTTTCGAAATTGTTTATTTGAAGGAGTGAATATAAAATACAATAAAAAACAGGAATTTTGCATAAAGAATGAAGTCGATCGGATAATTAATTGCCGAGATATTTCTAATCCTGTTTTTCCCACTCTTCGATTTTTTATGACCCTGTATTTCATTCAAATTTCAATTCAAAGATGTATTTTAATTGGAAATGAGACGCTTAATCCGACGCAGTAAACTGTTAGTTAATATGATTATAATTTTTGAGTTTTAAGGATGTTTTCTTTACGCAATTTGGTACTACTCTATTATCCTGCTGACCAAAAAACCATTGCCAAAATATAAGATTAAATGCCAATAATGGTTTATCGTAAATGTCAAGCATTTAATGCATCTCCATACGTATAAGGGGGTTACCATGGGGGGGGCTGTTCTGTCGCCAAATGCCGCCAAGTTTGTTACCAGCTTGGCGATATATCCAAAATTAGTCGCCAAATTTGCGGTATCTAATATTTCGCCAAATTCCCATAGGCTTCCATTGTAAACCAATAGTGTTGACTTGCTTACGGAAAGTCAACAAACTGAGATATTTTAATGCACCAACAACTAATATTAGCTTAAGGGATTATATTAATTATACTAGCTGTACTCGGCCACGTGTTGCTGTGGCTCAGCCTGGTTAAATGGAAAATAAAGAAAAGAGAAAGGGTACGTTTCTAATATGTTTAATTTCACAATACTTGTGGGTATACAATATGTTCTGTTGTTACATTGTCTGTGCAGATATAGAGATTGTCTGATTTGCCGATTCTAGAACACGAAACTTATAATTGTCCGTGTGAGAAGCAATTCATGTCTAATTTGTCATGTTTAACGCAGAATTTTAAAGCTTGACCCTAAGCTTTGTTGATAGAGCTTACAAACGCCAATCAAATAGGTAATTGCAATCTCTTAAATTGAAACTGCACATCCATTGGAATCAAAGGAATGCGACAAATGAGGACATCTACACCCTTGAAAGGTCCTGTCAAGATCGTTGCTTCTACGAAATTGCTCATTATTTTTTTACTGCGTGCCGTTGCAAAGATTTGGCTTGCGAATATTTCGCAATATCATAATTGGCAGGCTGATTGTCATTGCAGTACATGTGGTGGCATCCCTGGCACATCGAGTGAATTAAAAAGATATGTACCGAGTTAAAGCTCTAAATCTAATCAGGGAAACGCCTTATCATAATAAACCGGTATACCAAATTTGAAGCAAATCGGATAATTCTGCATGAAAAACCCATTTATCTAAATTAAGGGGGGATTAGCCCCCGTTCGCCCCTTTATACTTAATCAATGAACCCCCAAAACAAATGAGGTAAGCGCCTCATCAAATAAAACCTATTCACAAATTTTGAAGCAAATCGAATAATTTTACATCAAAAACCAAGTTATCTAAATGAAGAGGGGGGGGGGGTTAGCTCCCCGTTCCCCTTTGTACAACCAATAAAACACCAAAACGAATCAGGGAAGCACTTTATCAGAATGAACCTATTTACAAAATTTGAAGCAAATCAGAAAATTCTGCATGAAAAACCCATTTATCTAAATTAAGGGAGGATTAGCCCCCTTGTTCCCCTTTTATACTTAACCAATGAACTCCCAAAACTGATCAGGGAAGCGTCTTATCAGAATGAAACTATTTACAAAATTTGAAACAAATCGGATATTTCTATCAAGAGTTATCGCGTTACGTACATACAGAACCTGCGGGCACATTAGCTCTCAGGCTTTAATAGCCTGTAAGCTAAAAAGAAAAAAAAACAAATATAAAAAATACTGACGAAATATTTCAATTATGTGTCACTCCGGAGGGCATAGTGAGGGGAGATGCTTAATATGAAAGAGTGCTCAAAGGGCTTTCTATTGATATACCACATAATGGGTGTCGAAAAATATTTAAAAAGTGCCCCGGGGAATGCGAGGTTCATAATAGTAATATAAAAGCACGCGCGCTTTCAAATGCAACGCAATCGGTGAAGAACTTTCGGAGGTTTAAGATTTTGTACAAACGAACATTTACATTTTTTTAATATAGAAATGTGCCCCCACGAGGGTAAAGTGGGATGAGGGGATGGTAGGCGCATAATATGAAGGAGTAGTCAAAGGGCTTTCTAATGATATGTCACATGACGTGTGTCTGAAAAAAATTAAAAAGCGTCCCCTGGTGGTGGCGAGGAAATTGGAGGAGCGAGATTCGTGATAGGTAAATAAAAACGCACGTACTCGAATGCAACGCAATCCGTGAATTTCAAAGCTATCGATGAAGAACTTTCGGAGGTTTAAGATTTTGTACAAACGAACATTTATATTTTTATTTATATAGAAATGTGCCCCCACGTGGGTAAAGTGAGAGGAGCGAGGTGCATAATATGAAACAGTAGTCCAGGGGCTTTCTAATGATATATCACATGATGGGTTTTGAAAAAAATTTAAAAAGCGCCCCCTGGTGGGGGTGGGGGAGCAAGGTTCATAATAAGTATATAACAACACTCCCGTGAATCTCAAAGCAATCGGTGAAGAACTTTCGGAGATTAGCGATTTTGAACAAATGGACATTTACATTTATTTATATATTAGATTTAAAGGAGTCCAGGTAAATTAAATTATGAATAAAAGTAACATGATACAATGCTTAGCATGTATCGCATGTTTTATTTTCATATTTTATATTATGTATATCCAATCCATGATGGGTAAATATTATGGTGGTCCCCAACGAATAGTTTTTTTAGCATTTATCAAGATTAAAGTTGTCCACTGTGGAGGGTTTTACAACAATATATCGGCTGAATTTTTATTGAGAAAGGTCAGGGAAAACCTAGAAAAGTCGGAGAATTTTTTTTTACCAGAATTGTGTTGAACTCTGTATAAACATTTGGCTCTGGCTAATATTTCATGGTGAAATTTAAAGTTCATCAATAAATTAATAAAATAACACAAATTTAACAGATATGTAATCAAACAACGCGCTTAAATGCAGAAATAATCATAATCAAAAAGTTTTCTGTGAGTAAGTGAAATCTTTGGCGATTTGTCGGCTGTTAACTCCTGACATGCGGCTAATATCAAAGTGTCTCTTTTAATAAATTTCAGAACTTTACTTGAATGCATAATCATAATTGATTGAAAAAATATGTATATACGAGCATAAAAACTAGCAAAACTCGTGGTTTTGTACACTTAATTGTTTAAATACGTCAAATGGTATTTGCATACCTATTTACATTAGGGGAAATTTTAAATATTACTAATTACGCATCGTTCTGAGGAAACTTCATTTTTGTATCACATTAATTGAACATGGGATTTGAATTAATCAGAAAATCTGAATTCCAACTTCCCATTTGCAGCCACTTCCTTCTGAAAAACAGATACAATGCAGTTACTTCAGAACTCTGTTTATCATCTATTGTAGAGGGAAAGAATTTTTAAATCGATTCAGTAGTTTCAGAGTACTTCCTATAAACTAATCGAAACCTCTTGCAATTATCCAATTGAGCTGAAACTTTGCTTAAACATGTAGTTCTGATGACACTGTAATATTATTATAACTTGTGGAACTTAATAGTTACTCCTTTTCTACAGGGCCGCACAAAAGATTAGTACAAATCTTGCAAGTCAATTTTAAACTATATTAAATTACATCATTGAGTTGAAACTTTACCTAGATGTGTATTTCCGATGAAAATTTAATTATAATTTGAGGAACGTAGCAATTATGTATTTTTTACAGGGCCACACAAAAAATTGTTTATAAGGAGAAATTTTAATTAAATTTCAACAAAATTAAGTTATTGATATGCATAATAGAATATTTAAAAAGTGTGTAGCAGTTATATTTCTTTTAAAGAAGCACACAAATAATTCAGGCCCATTACCGTCTATAAGCAGAAATTTTATTTCAAATTCAATGAAATTTATATAGTTTATTGATTTACACAACAGCATATTTTTATTAATTTGAGTAACATTTATATTTTTACAGGGTCATAGAAAACATAAAAGTTTGTTTTTTTAAATATGGTTTTATTTTAAAACTTTTATTTTTCAGAATGACTACACAAATTTCTTTTCAATCTGTTGCTGACCTATAGGTGGCAACCCAAAGAAATGTAAATTTGAAGCTGTCCTTTCGTTTTATTGGAAAGACTAGGAAATCCTCTAATATCTGAAGACATTCTTAGGGGCCTTAAATCACTTGTCCGGACATTTTGTTTTCAAATTCTACTAAAATGGTCTAAATCGGAAAAAAGTGGACAATGTTTTTATCAGTACGACTCCGCGTGGTTTCAAGGAATCCTTTACTTTTCGGTTTGTGTTATTCAAGGAATAAAAAGTGAAAAAATTGTTTAAAAAAGCCATCTTGCAGATCAATGAAAGCCTTTGTGCGAGACCTTTTTAAATCTGTCGAACTATTCTGAGAAGGCAAAATAAAAAAGAGATGAATGTTAACTTACATGTATGCACTGAATTGTTTTTTTTTTTTTTTTTTTTTTTTTTTTTTTTTTTTTTTTTAGTGAAATAAGTATGTTTCACACATTCTTTGTAGCGCATTATATTTTTATTTTGAGACGGTGTTGTTAAATAAGCCAAATATTTATCACTAGTATTTTATTAGTGATACATTCGAAAATCCTGTAAAACCTAATCATAGTTCAACGCAATAGTTTGTCCACCTAGATCTCAAAACGCCTCACTGTATACCATGTCAAAACAGGTTCTCAAGCATAATTAATTATAAATTACAAAACTTAATATTCTTTCACTTCATTGAGTTGGTTAGGCTGACAGCACGACACGACTTAATTTACACAATATGGCACCTCATCAAATTTTCAATACTGAATTTACCGGGTGTCCCAAAAAATGACTGATGGATTTTAAAATTCAGTAACTTCCAAACGGTGATATATATTTAAAAAATTCTTGCAGGAGGGTTATTTATGATGTCAGGAGTTTTTGTACTGTTATTCTTGATATTAGTTCGAATTTCAAACAATAGATGGCGCTGAGAGCAATAGACGCTCAGTCCAGACCCGATTTTTGGTACTTCGGGATCCATTCAATACATTTTAATCTCCTTTTTACGCATGGAAGAAGAGAGAGGCCGAAAAATCGAGCCTGGATTTGGCGGTTATTGCTTGCAGCGCCATCTATCGATGCTATTTGTAATTAAAACTGAGAATCGCAGCATAAAAACTCCTGACATCTTACGTAACACTTCTGCAAGAATTTTTTTAATATCTGTCACCGTTTGCAAGTTATTGAATTTTAAAATCCGTCAGTCATTTTTGGGACACCCGGTAATTATGCATTTATTAAGACTAAGAAAGAGTGGTTGTTTTGCTTCTTTGTGGTTTAAAACGTATGTATTTATAGATATGCTTAAACAAATGTTTTAAATAACAAAAACGTGATTTTTTTGTGTGTGTGTGTGTGTGACGTTAAACAAATAGAATAGGGGGGGTGGGAGAGGAAATTACCAGACAATATTATTTGATATTCAATGAATCATATCATATATTTCCTTATGGTCCCTTATGGGTTCGAAAAATGCGAAACAATTATGATATTTTTTCCTTTAAGATTTCAAGCAAATATAAAATATTGCATTTTATTCAGTTTTAATTTCTCCAAGTTTTATAAGTTTGATTTTTGTGTTTTAGTAATTAGTTTTTGTGTTTTAGTATAAGACACTTTCTTCTCAATGGACTTCCCCCAAGTGACGTCAGCCGCAGGTAAACTGAAGAAAAACACCAATAGGCTCGAAAAACATTTTAACACTGCTTCCCTTTCGTCCAATAACCGGTCTTTTTCGGAGGGTATATTCCCGCAGAGGCGTGGTTGTTGACATTCGTGGGTAAAGTCCATTGAAAAGACCAAGCAAACAAAATGTATGTTTGCCAAACAGCAAACAGGACTTCGATAAAAATTCATGTACCGTAAAATATTAAACTATTGGGAATTAAAATAGCGTATAGAGGCGCTGCTCGCAGCCTTCGGTACAGGAAAATTGTCTCTTTAATTTCCCTTTAACTAATGCTAAAGTACCATTGAAATAATTCTTTAATGTAAATGCATTTGAAAGTTTTCGATATTCAAATTCCGATAATTTGTACACTGTCTTATAAGACAGAACACAAATGTCACATGAAATCTAAAATTGTGCAAAAGCAGGGATGTAGTGGAGGGTATATACGGGGGTATACGCCGTATACCCTCTGTTTCTCAAGAAAAATATAGGATATATACACTAGAGTATACACTCTGCCTTGAGCGTATACCCTCTGCCTTGAGCGTATACCCTCTGCTTCGAACGTATACCCTCTGTTTTTTTTTTTACGACTACACCACTGTGCAAAAGAACAATCATTCTGAACAAATTAAAAATACATGTAATGCAGTGTGCTTGCAAGGCTCTATCCTGAAGCGAGAAGTTATATCTTTTCTCCACCAGATGGCGTATTCGATCGCTTGAATCAAGAGAAACGACATGATGGCAATAAATTCTGATTGGTCCAAAGCTGTTTTCAACCGCCGCGGGCGATCGACTGCAGCGCTTCCATAGACATTACACAGGACGAAAATAGAGAGTTTTTAAGTTTATGTAATTCATAATATTTTGACGCTTGTTTAGATTTTTAACACCAATTTTCAGGCTCAGAAATGTTTATATTATGGATATAAGCACAATTTTGTCTAAGAATTTCTCAATTTTCTTGAACAAATATTTTTTTCCTTCCTTAAGTTTCGTTTTCATTCTGTCAGCACCAGCATTATTCTTTCTTTTTCTGGTTATATTTTAAGATATATATATATAATTTGGATTATTTTTATTTCTATGACTGAAATGTATATATATCCAGTGGTGCAGTCGAGGGTGGGCGCGGGCGGACGGCGTCCCCTCCCTTTTTTATTTTATCTGAAACGTCCCCTTACTTTTTATTTTCAAGAGGGACGCGGCTAGGAACCTGGAGGACGCAGATTTCCCAAACCTATTATTATTTTTTAAAGAAAGGATAAGCTCTCTAATAAACTAACAATTTTAAAAATAAAAGCATTGAATTTTTAAATCATCCAACAAAATTGAAAACCTTAATAAATTATAATATGGGTGTTAAATATATCGAAAATGACATGTGATATTGAGATTCGTTACTTGAGTTCTTTGCTAGAATAGTTCAACTAAAATCATGGTAAAACCGTGATTTCAGAACTTTTTTTTTTTTTTTTTTTTTTTTGTATAGATTAGTTTCAAATGACGTTAACACCCTAGCAACCATCTTGACAACCTTTGTTTGCCCATCGGTTTTTCCGGTTTTTCTCCACTTTGATTGGATAAGCGATAATATTGGCTAAAATTTCTGTGATTTTGGTTGGTTAGTGAAGAATTGGGGGGGGGGGGACGTAGTCACGTGGTTGAAACTGATCTATTTCACCTCTTTAGAATTCTAATCTCTAAAAAACGTTCGCATATTCCACTTACATGTTAGACGTAATCTACTTACTAGGGTTTCTAGCCTAAATATTTTTTTAAAAAACCCGATAAAATGTGATTTTTTTTTAAAGTTTAAATTTAATTTAAACTATGCTTAAGTTTTTAATTACTTTTCTCGGCAATTCAAGATGGAAGACAAGATTTTACCCATGTGACACGGACCTTATGTTCAGGAATTCAGGACTATAAGCGTCCCCCCACTTTATTTTCCAGGACTACACCACTGTATATATCCTTGCTTTGTTTCAGTGTAATCGAATCACAAGTATTTTTTTTCCCTATTTTCTGTCATCAGTAATGAAAATAGGTGTTGGCGAAGAATGAAAAATCGCCAAGCGCGAAATCCTCCTATGAACTTATCTCGGGAGTAATAGAGTCGTTTCGTAAACTTCACATAGATGATTTGGGGTAATGGTTAAAGTACTGGTATAAGTCTGGTAAGTTAAAGGTAGCGGGTTCGATCCTCTTGGCTTCGACTTTTAAAATTTTGTTTCTTTATTGATTTGTTACCAGTTACTCTGATTTTTTTTAATCGATTCTTGTCAATAAAACTAAATTTATTTATATATTTATTTTTGATAATTTATTATCAGTTACTAAAATATTATAATTTTTTAAATCGGTTCTTCTTAATAAAACTAAGTTTTTGTATTTAATATCACCCAAGGGCTATTATTTTAATAATTAAAAACAAACATATATTTTAATGCAATAACATCGAATAAAATTACAATTTAAAATATGTTTATGAGTTTAAAATATGTTTATGTCGTAATTTTAATAACATAAAAATATCTAATCTCTAGAAGTAACATAATATAGTATTCATTTTTATTAAATTAAGAATAATGCTTCATACATCAAATACGCATATAAATTCAAAACAATTTTGGGAGGATGGGTACGTATGTATTATGTTGGAAATTTAATATATATATATATATATGATAGGGGAGGGATGTCAAAGGAGATTAAAGGTGGAAATTTTCTGAAGTGTTAATTTAGAAGATCATTTTTTGTTCTTCTTATCTTACTGGACAATACCAAATAGAGAAAAAAAAGGGAGTTAAAAAAATTTAAACGAAGTTGCTCTCTCCATTCGACAAATAAATCTGTGTTATCAGTCATCATTGTGGAGCGATCGATTATAATTAAAAATGTAATATATTTATAGGAAAACTAAAAACGATATTCGATTCTAAAGAACTGGAATATAAAATTTCATGCATGACTACATGCAAATTTCATGCATTTTAAGGCACACCATGAGATCCTGAATGTGTGACTTCGTGAAATATGTTTATTTATATAATTATTTATTAATTTCCTAGGCATCCTTAAAATAAATTGTGTATGGAGATAACCAATATACATTTTAGAGGGGGGGGGGGGCATTCCACGTCAAATCAGGCAGTAAAATATCAATATGTAACCCACCATCACAGATTTTAATGAAACTGCGTGTGTTTGTTCTTACTATTAAGATATGATCACCAGTAATTTTTTTTGCTCCTTGGTGAAATAGTTTCTGAGAAAAAAATTGTCAAAATTTTGAAAAACTGCCGTCAGTTGGCATTCTTGATAGCTCGGTTTTCAAATGTAGCATGTCATATATATAATCATATTTCAATATCTACTCTACAAATCATCTTCAAATAATTTATGCACAATATTTAGGGTACGCAGCTTATGAAAAAAATATATTGTTACGCTTATAACATTTTAAGTGTGTCTAAAAAATATTTAAACTTTGAAGTCGTGAATTTTTTATGAAAAATAATGCATTAACAAAAAAAAAGCATTATCAACAAAAGGCGGTATTTTTATTAAATTTATTTTTTATGGGAGATATACTTAAAGGTGTCCTTTACCTGATTCTGAAATAAAAATAGTGGGATTTTGGGTGTTTTTGGTAGTATTTCCTATTTAAAAATATTTTGAGGTGCATTTCATATCAAATCAAGCAGAGTCATTCCATGTCAGTTCCCCTAAGCCATTTAATCACTGTCACAAATTTCAATGAAATTGGGTTTGTTTATAGCTTATTTTAAGACGTAATCACCTTTAATTTTCTTGATCCTAAGTAAAATATTTTTTAAGATAAAAAATATCAAAATTTTGAAAAATTGTTTAAAATTTTTTTAATGACAGTTCGATATTCAAAGACTACATTACAAAAAAAAAAAAAAAAAAAAAAAAAAGTCATTTCAATATAAAATCACTAAATAGGTTTCAAATAATGTATATGTGACATATAATGTAGGCTGATTATTATTTCTTGTTTTTTATCATGTTTAAACACTAAGAGTGTCTTTTATCTTATGAATTTTTAAAATCAAGAATTTTGTCAGAAATAATGTGTTAATCAAAAATTTATTATTAACTGAAGGCAGGGTGTTATTGCCTTTTTTTAATTGTACGTAAAAATATCTTTTAAATGGTTATAA
The DNA here is from genome assembly GCA_963932465.1 of Maratus speciosus. Lineage (NCBI taxonomy): Eukaryota > Metazoa > Arthropoda > Arachnida > Araneae > Salticidae > Maratus > Maratus speciosus. The sequence continues at coordinate 349,926,618 of OZ010794.1, forward strand.
AATAAAAATAGTGAACATATGAGAAAAAATTATCAAAATTTTGGAAAAATGCCACGAGTTGCCATTAATGATTGTTCAATTTTCAAAGGCCTCATTTTATATATAAAATCATATTTCAATAACTAATAAAGAAATCTTCTTCGAATAATTTAAGCAAGGTAAATAAAGTATGTACATTATGAAAAAACTATTGCTGTAATGTTAAAAAATATTTAAATGTGTCTAAAAAATTGTATAATCTTTGAAATCAAAAATATTTTACAAAAAATAATGAAATTATTAAAAAATCTTTATCAATCAGAGGCGGAGTTTCTATGACTAATTTTTTAATTTTCAATTGTACATAATACTACATTATAACTGGATCTGAAATAAAAATATTGGGATTTTGGTTGGTTTTAGTAGTATTTAAATCATATTTATAATTATCAATATTTTCAAATGTAAAACCTATCGAATGTATGATCCCTGGAAATATTTTTATTTATACATTTATTTTATTTTTCAAATTATCTTTTGTGTTCGTTTCTTAAGGAAAAAAATAAACAATATTGTTTTTTAGTAAAAGTTCTAGGGCGAAGAGCAATTATCCCTTTCCAGTGGTGGAAAATTGGCGCAGAGGAGGAGCCTATTGACACCACTAATATTTTATGGTATTCTTCATCTTAATAAAAACTGTCATTAGATAAGACGAAAAATTCTACTAAAATTTAGTGGTGTCAATAGGCTCCTCCTCTGCGCCAATTTTCCACCACTGCCTTTCCAAAAAAGAGAAAAATCACTAGCTCCTCACCGCCCAATAGAAATTTTCAAAATGACAGTCCTAATCTTTAAACTCATATTTGGCTGTTAATATTGAAAATTTAGCATTGAGCTGCTAATATTGAAAAAAAAAACCAAATTTCACTCTGTTGAAGAAAATTTTGACGTATTGTGCTTTAAATGTATGCAAAAATGCATAATCCATTATATTTATATCTTTCAAATAACTATATCTAAAAAAATATTTAAAACTTAATGAGTTGCACTTTTGTAACTTTATTCAGTTTCTAATGATATGTACCGTAATTTCGGGTGTATAGCCCGCAGATCAAACAATTCAGTTTGGACCCAGAAATTTTATTCAGTATTTGAAGACCAATATTTACTGTGATCTAAAAAGTTACATTTTATTTTTAAAAATTTCTGGGTCGAAACACGATTGTATGATCCGCGGGCTATACACCGGAAATTACGGTAATTTGATTTATTTCATCACAATATTGCTGAAAGATGGATTTTCAACATATATATGTGTGTATATATATCCCTGTTCTCAAACAAATTATTTAAAAATTATTCATTTATGTTTAATAAAGCATACACTTACAGAAAATACATATAGCAAATTTTATGATATTATGTCAATAATGTCTAAAAGTAAAGAACTTATCTAATAGTATGTAACGAAAAATTTAACATCTGGTGTAATGACAACAAAATTTTATAATTGTTTTACTTAATTTGGATGAATGAAAAAAGCTTACATGTTTATATTTTATTGAAGTACAGGTGAAAATGTCACAAAGACATACCCCAACAACCACTGAGTATGTCACATTCACACTACAGATGATTTTTTTTTTCTTTTGATCTTTCGGGTTTGATTTCAGATGGTAATGAATTAATTAGTTTAGTTAGAAGTGTCATTGCAGTCAGCATATTAGGCTCACTATTTTTTTTTATATAATTTGTTTTGATTGACTCGATGAACAACAATATTTAAAGGGACCATTTCATGACTTTTCAATTAAAAGCTGATTTATAAATTCATCATGTTGTTTAGTTATTATTATCGTCTTAAGATAATAAGTTGATATTAAAATTTTTAAATGCAGTTTATTTATTATTTGAACAGTTGAAAGTATTTTTCAATAAGAGTGCGGGCTGTTGATTTTAAGTCGGCTGTTGAGCAATGTAGTGTTGGTAAAGGAACTGGTACTATTTAATTTAATTTTTATTGCTTTAAATAATATTTGTTATTTTATTATTGTATGTATTATATTTAAGCAAGAGTAGAAATACACGATATCGTAGTCATTTTAGTACATCTTAGCATGAAAAGCTTCAATATTTATCATTAAACATTCACATTTTATGAAAATTTTGTTAAAATTGCTCATATTTTCACTATTTTTATTTTATAACTATTGAAAAGATATTTTTACGTACAATTAAAAAAAGTAATAACAGCCTGCCTTCGGTTAATAATAAATTTTTGATTAACACATTATTTTTCACAAAATTCTTGATTTTAAGAATTCACAAGATTAAACACACTCTTAGCATTTAAACATGACAAACAACAATAAATAATAATTTGCCTACATTATTTGTCACATATACATTATTTGAAACTTATTTAGTGATTTTATATTGAAATGACTTTTTTTATGCAGTCTTTGAATATAGATCTGCCATTAAAAACATTTAAAAAAATTTTCAAAATTTAGATATTTTTTTTATTTTAAAAAATATTTTACTTGTAATCGCCTTTAATTTCCTTGATCCTGTCTTTAAATGAGCTATAAACATACCCAGTTTCATTGAAATTTGTGACAGTGAATTAAATATCTTAGGCGAACTGACATGGAATGACTCTGCTTGATTTGATTTGAAATACGCCTCAAAATATTTTTAAATATGAAATACTACTAAAAACACCCAAAATCCCACTACTTTTATTTCAGAATCAGGTAAAGGACACCTTTAAGTATATCCCCCACAAATAATAAATTTAATAAAAATACCGCCTTTTGTTAATAATGCTATTTTAGGTAATGCATTATTTTTCATAAAAAAATCACGACTTCAAAGATTAAACATTTTTTTAGACACACTTAAAATGTTATATAAGCGTAACAGTATTTTTTTCATAAAATACGTACCCTATATATTATGCATAAATTATTTGAAGATGATTTGTGTAATAGATATTGAAATATGATCATATTTATGTCATGCTACATTTGAAAATCGAGCAGTCAAGAATGCCAACTGATGGCAGTTTTCAAAATTTTGACATTTTTTTTCTCAGAAACTATTTGACCAAGGAGTAAAAAAAAAATACTGGGAATCATATCTTAATAAAAGGAACAAACACACGCAGTTTCATCAAAATCTGTGATGGTGGGTTACATGCCTGCCTGAACTGACATGGAATGACCCAGGGGGATTATACATTTTTTTTTTCATTTTGTTTCCTATGCATTTCAGGAGTATAAGAAATAAATTAAGTTTTTTATGTAATGTCGGTTGAAGTATATATTTATGAGCAATATGTATATGCAAATATATGTATGAGCTAAGTTCTAAGCCTTAACCACAAAATCCCCCTCTCCCCCCCCCCCCCCAAGAAAAAATATAAACATTTATGGCCGTTTAAATTCCCATAATTTAAAAAATTAACACTAAGAAACTCCTGCAAATGTAGAAATATTTTTTTGTAATATATTGTAAAATAATATTAAAATGCATAAATATTATCCATTATATTATCCATTATATTATCCATAAATATTATCCATTATATTATACATTTTATCTAAGTGCAAGGCATATTAAACCATTGGACTGAATTTCTGGATGCGACACCGCAGAAAAGGGAAACGTTGACTTCTGAGACAGCAATAATTTATAATTCAAGATGTAATTCGCTTATAAGAAAAATAAAAAAAAACTGTTACATTGAAAATCCCTTTAATAATCGTACATGAAGAATCGTGCTTTTATGTTTAAAAATGATTCAGAAAGTTTCGCGTTGTTCAATGGTGGAATTCTTCTTTGGAGAATCGCCTTAAGGCTGTTCTTAACTGCTCTGCTCAACAAGCGCAAAACGTTTTGGCACATTTACAAATTCATTTTTTAATGGAAAGGTATAAAATTGCAAAGCCTGGCCATGGAAGCGATTTGGAATCGAGCTGTTTTTTCCATTTTTTGATCAATCAATTACCTATTGAGTTATAAGCAATTTCGATCACGTGATAAAACACTTTTTTCAACCTTTTTGGGTGCTCTTTCTTCCTTCGCGCGGAAATTCGGTTCAAAACACCCACTTTGACATTATTTTCTGAAAGATCTATTGCGTTTGCAAAAAAAAAAAAAATGAAAAAAAAACAACTCAATTACATAGTTTCTGAACAACAACACCAACTAGTTTCATGTATTTTCGAACAAAAATAAATTAAAACTTATGTCAGAAAGTTGCCCTTTTGGATTTGAGAACACCCTTAAGTAAATTAAGGATGAAGACAACCAATATAAATAGAATACAAGTATTTTCTTTTCTTTTTTCCTCGGGAATTTTGAAGGTTGTTTTCAAATTCAAACTAATTACTTTCTACCATATTCACGAGGTTATTTTTATCCGCAAATGTATACAAATTTGCAAATATTATTTTCCAGTTGTGAGAAATCGAATAGCTTTTCCCGTTTTTCGATAAATAGAAAAGTCTTCTCCTAAAATGGCAATAAGAATTGCACATTCTGTCAATTTGTAAGGCACTACAGTCATGAAAAGTTCGTCATAGTCGACTAATTTATTGTAATTGAAGGTGTGTCAAATTTTTAGGAAAATGGAAAACGCAGTGCCATTGTTTGGCGAAAGAGATCGGTATTTCTGGGAAAGCACAATACCAAAAAAAAAAAAAAGAAAAAAAAAAGACCACCTTTAATACATTGGTAAATGGCATATGTTCAAAGTTTTTTTATATTTTGGACAATATATAGGAGATATGTTCTAAATTTGAATATTCATAAAAATATCCATTTTAGTTGAAGGATGCTAAATTTATAAAGTTTTAAAAATAAACGCTAAAATTTCGTTATCAAAATCCCAAAGTTCGAGGAATATTAAAAAATGTTACTGATTATTAATGCGATTATGAATTCTGTTTTTGTAAGATCACTTAGTGATCCTATTTCTTTTAATATATGTTTGTTTAATACAAATTATAGGGATGGAGACAATTAAATGGAGATATTAAATTTTTGAGTGCTTTTAAAATATATGCTATATGTAAAAATGTAAAAAATAATTGTTTTAAAAAATACTTGGGGTTAACATTTATATTTTGTATTTTTCGGCCCAAATAGATTCACAGACACACAAAAGTTAACACAGATGGTTGTTAAATTCAAAAGGTTTAGAAAATTAACGATGAACCATACGCCCCGCCCCCCTAAGCATAAGAGCATGGATAGTTTTTTATTTCTTTAAAAATGTATTGTAAAATAGTACTGAAATGTGTAATTTCAGTTATTCAATTCGATGAGTTGAGTGATTTGATTTACCATATTTTTATAAAAAGTCTTATGAGAAAGTCAATAAATAAATATCTATTGTTAGATTCTAAATAATCAATATTAAATGTGTTTATGAATAGAGAAATTTCCCTTAGAGCAACTTTTATTATAATATGCACAAAAACAGAAATAAACCCACAATTTGCAATATTTTGATTCGTTCTAAAATATGAGGAAAATTATTTTTTTTGCCCTGTTCCATTTCGCAAGAACGCGCATTAAAATAATAATAATAATAAAAGTAACCAAAGCGCGAGAATGCGCCAAGCGTGGAAAATTGTATTATACGGATTGTTGATTATGGATTATTGTTTATTGTACGGAACCCTCTGAAGCACGAATAATACTCGCGCCTGACCGTTTATTTTCTTTTGTGTGTCCTTGTAAAAGAACTTTAAAAACTACACAACTGATTAATGAACACATCCGAGATAATTGCAAGATCAATACACTGTATCATGCAGATTAGAATTGGATCAGTATTTTTATCGTAACGTTATCGTGATAACAAATTTTGCATTACACATTGATGAAGATGTAAAAGAACTAATTGTGAAAGGTAAATTTCTGAAGAAATTAACTGAAAAAAATTCAATTTTACAAACTTTGTTCTGTAGGGGAGAGGCAATCAGGGAAACGGAAATTTTGGAGGGCAAGGGATGATTATATGGCAATATGATTATTTATTTATTAAAATATCAATTAAAGCCTTTTCAATATTTATTTATTGTTACAACCAAGTTTTTTTTTTAAAAAAAAGAACAGAATTTTAAAAGAAGTAAAGTGCTTTATAGATTTTTTTTGACTTGGTAGAGTGGGGACAAAGAGGGACAAGAAGAAATTTTGTTGTGGAGAAGCCATTTAAATTATTATTTATTTATTACTCACTACAGAGTAACAAACAGGGCAGAAACAAATTTAAAAATAAGGGAGTTTTAAAGGTTTTAAACTTTAAGCTCACAGTACGAGTGGTGACAAAAGAGAAGTGTTAATTTCAAAGGGAGGAATGAGGGTTAGGTGATTGATTAGTTACTATTACAAGAAATTAATAAACAGAGCAGAAAAAGTTAAAAAAAAAAAAAAAAAAAAAACTAAAGAATTTGAAAGATCTTATATTTTGTGTGCTGAGGGGGCCATACTAGGAATACGGTAGAAAATTTTCCGGATGGTGTTGGACTTGGGTAATTTTTTTTTTTTTTTTAACCCTAGAACTACCGGAAATTTTACTCAAGTTTTATAAAAACATTCTACACCAGAATTTTTACTTAAAACTATTTAATTTGTTTATTTAACTTATTATTGTCTGATTTATACATTTAGTTTGTTTTGAAGAAATTTCTGGTTTGAATAGATATTTTGAATATACATGTCGGGTCCATTGGACCCTTCTGGTAGACAGAGGGTTAAAGCGGCAATCCACTGAAACTCGTAAGAATGTCACCCCTGGTTTGTTAGATTGTGATATTTTTAAAGCACATTTCATATATTTCAAAAATTAATTTTTTTTAATTACAGGCATCCCCCGACTTATGTATACGCGAGTTATGTAAATTCGCAGTTACGGAAAAAAATCTCGAAAATTACATTTGTGTACACACTAACCCGTTTGATACACTGTTGCATACTTTTGATATTGATTTTATAAATAAAATATATAGATATAAACCACAACCGTAATATAGTTTATATATTAGAGTTATATTTTTATTTTTATATGCAATCAAATCTATAACAAAACATCTTAATCTTTATTATTAGTTACTCATAGTAGTAAGTAACCTAATTCATAATAAATACAGTTTGCGCTTATCAAGGATTATTTTATTTTGTGAGTGCTATTCATTTGTCTTGCCATCAGAAATACATGGAGAATAGGTTAAATGAGTCGTCTTTAATTATTTCTTATTTTTATAGTCGTTTGATGTAGATTTAAAATTTTTATAAATCAATTCATGAATGTTAGATTTATAAATCCCGTATTCCACAAGATATTTGAAAAATGTTCTTTAAGTTTGTTTTTGTATTTTTTCATACTTTTATAATTTGTATACGAGTAAATACTGTCAAATGGTGCTTTATTTATAAAATAATATGGTGCAAATAATATATGTATAATAAATATTGTAGTTTCTTACGAAATTTTACCTAAGCAACTTACAAATTCGACTTATGTAAAATTCAAGTTATGTAAAACGTTACGGAACGCATTACTTACGTAAGTCGGGGGATACCTGTATTAAATCTGCTTTTGTAAATAATTGAGTGTATCATTAATATTATTAATCCCAACAAAAAGTTTTCGGTAAAAAAAAAAAAGCGCCAAGTTCTCCTTAATGTTTCGGTCAGAAAAAGTAGTGATATCTGAAGTTCGCACAAGTTAAAAGCCAAACATCCCAAATCTTTCATTGAAAATGGCTTCCTGCGACTTGGCCGTTAATGCCTTCTACAGCATTTCAAAATTAATTATTGGAAATTACGCATTTATGAATTATTTAAATATTAAAAGTAATATTAGAATGCAAAGAGGCAAATTCACATAAAGACATTATAGGTAAAAGATTTCTTATAACTACCATTCAGTTTCAACAAACATTAGTTTTGATTTCAGATCATTTAGTCCACTTGCGGTTTAATTGCCATTTTGTACGGTCTAAAGCTAAAGACATTACCGTAAAACCCAAGAAATAAAACAAAATTTACTTACTTCAAATCTCACAATATGTTACATTATAAATGAAATCTTGTGTATTGGTGAAAGAGATTTTTTTCGTTTGAACATTTATTATAGTTTGTTTGCAAACATTAAGAGGTATTCGATTTATAAACTGTTAAAAGCTGATGTTAATTATGTTTTAGCAATTAGGGATATTATCTCCTGAATACAAGTATTTTGTTATTTTTAACTTCTAAGGATTTAAATAGACTGAAGTTGTTTAAATGCTTTTTTCAAATGTGTATTTTATTTCTGTATTCTGTGTCACAAAATGCCTAAAATAATAAAAAAATGTAGTTGGCATGTAGCTCATTTGTACATATTTGAAAATTTGAAAATCTCTCACGAAGGCATTAACCCCTTGGGGACGAGCGGCACGTATACGTGCCGCATGAAGAGCTCATAATCCATGTTTTTCCTCACCAGTAAAATTTTACTGTAAAATTTGCCTTATTTAATCAGCGCATTTCCTCGATTCAACAAGACACAAATTTCTGTTTTTAAAAAACGGTGACAAATGATTAAAAATTTCGTAAAAGGCTCCCGTCCCGAAGGGGTTAACGGCCAAGTCGCAGGAAGCCATTTTCAATGAAAGATTTGGGATGTTTGGCTTTTAACTTGTGCGAACTTCAGATATCACTACTTTTTCTGACCGAAACATTAAGGAGAACTTGGCGCTTTTTTTTTTTTTACCGAAAACTTTTTGTTGGGATATCACTACTTTTTGTATGTTTTTTCAAGTTTGTTATTCTAAACTATATTAATATGAAAAAACTTAAATTTCGGTACTTTTATGTTAGCCGGGAGCAAATCTCCTCATTAGCTTTTTGTTTTTTCGCCAATAGCAGTTTTTATTTTTTACATGTGTAAATTAGAAGCAATGCTTTGATTTTTAAATAAAATATTTTGGTTTATGTTATTATTACTTATTTATTTATTTATTTATTTCTATGTTAAATATTCTATTAAATAAAATGAGGGAAATGCATCTATTTCAAATGAGATGACTGAAAAGTATATATCTTTAAATGAAATTAATGCAATATGAACAATGGAGTTGGGAACAGTATTTGGCGATTTGCCACTTGCGCCCGGCTAACATAAAAATACATAAATTTATTTTATTGAGCTTTACAAATTTATACTTTATTTCTTTTTATATTAAAGTACTGGGCGCCTCTAGCAAGCAGTATTTACCGTATTACTTCCATGTTAAACGTTGCATCATGTTACTGTTACTCATAATTTAATTTACTTGCCCATTCTTTCGCCAATTCGGAAGCTTTTGATAGAGAAATCAAGAACTCTTTACGATCATGGAAGCACATCATATATTTTGTGTTGTTATGTATTTGATCTTTCGTGACAAATATCTGTTAACTCACTTATGCATGTTTCCTTAGCAGTTACGATTCGTTCTCTAATACGGAAATTTTTAATCCTATTAAGTAATCTTTTCTAATTGGGCTCAATGCCAATTGTTGTATTTTAACCGATACGACTGGGTACAAGTGAAATGGTTCTTATGAAATCCTTTGACAATATCTGCATTTGCATTAAACCATACTGATGCTAATATCTTTTTGTTTCACGTTAACCTTTTCAATAGACTCGATAACGGAAGAATAGAAGGTCTACCGGCTCACTACCATGATCCATTTGAAAATCTAGCATTCTTCTCATCTGATCGTGTTGAAGAATTAGTCAATGTGGCATGGTTTTAATATTTTAGCTAATTTTACTCGAAACCTGAAAACTAAAATGCGAGGAACCGGATTATAGAAGATTTATTCCAACGTACATATCGATTAACAGGTTACATATTATAGAATTATAATAATCATAAGGATAACTGGCAGTTTCAATGCTTTAATAGTTTCCGTAAATTTTCTTTATATAATACAGAAGTTTTAGCGGTGTAAAGGTTAACAACATAATCACAGTAAGTATAATAACAGTACAGTATAATAACAATAGCAGAGGTTTTGGGCAGTGACGAAACTATTAGCACTTTGGAAATACTAGTAAGTTATATCATTTAACTATTCAGATGATATGCGGAAAAATAAAAATAGATGGCTCGCATTAATAATTAACTCATTGAAAAATAGCCACTAGCGTCAAATATTCGCCAAGCTTGGCGTCATTTAGCAAATTTTCTCCAAATTTGGTAATATATCATGTCAATTCTCAAATTTGGAGACAAAAAATGTTTTGTTTATTCTGACGTCATAATGATGCATATATATTATGTATTATACACATACCTATGATATGTATGATGCAACTGTATTACGTATTATATGCATATGTATAATATGTATGATGCATATGCATAAGTTCATTAACATCACTAAAACGCACTTAAAGGAATAGGGTTTCATAAATAGTAGAGATAATTGCCAGATTGACCAGAGTGCTATTGAGATTAGAAAACCGACATTTATAATAGACCGGGAGGCGTCTGTACACACCATCATCTCATTGAGTTTACAGCTGAAATTTTAGGATTAGTTAAAACTAGATTAGCATATTTAAATGCAACTGGTCTGTTAAGTCATATCTTGGTAGAAACCACCTGAAGACCTAATTTATTAGTTAACTGATAGGTTTACTATTGTATTTTCCTGCATCCAAAAGTTTGGAAACATGGAGGAATGGGTGCAGGAAAACACGATGGAAAATCCACCAATTAAACCGTAAAATCGGGTCTGTAGGTGGTTTCCACAAAGATATGACTTGGCCGACCAGTTACATTTCAGTACGCTAATCGATATTTAAATAATCCTAAAATTTCAGCCGTCAACTCGATGAGGTGATGATCTATGCAGACGCCTCCCGGTCTTTAATAAAATTTGTTTTAAGGAAGTAAAAGATAGAAAGATGAACAGATAAACTGAAAGATTTGCCTTAAAAGCATATAAAAATCCATTCAGCTTGAAATCATGTAACACCTTTATAACTCAGGCTAATTCTCTGTAATCGGGTTTTGGCGATCAACATATCTTATCTATAACTATAATCTTTCTTTTACAGATTTAAAATTAACAATAAATTAACAGTATGTAGGCTAATAATACAATATAATAACATTAGCAGCGGGCTTCGGACGCCGCATCTGTCGCACATCGTTAAAGACAGTTTATTAGTTACACATTTCATTTAATTAAAAGGAGATTTTTAAACTTTCATATGGAATTAGGATATTTTTCCACTATAGGGACCTTGGCATTTTTTAAAAATCTTGGCCCAATTCGGACTTCAGAAACTGAGATATGTTGCCAAATGATATAAACAACTACGAAAACAAACCTGATGAACTTTTATGTTATTTATATGTATTTATATACATATAAACATTTTATTTATACATGTATAAAATATTATTTTTTATATACAGATTATTTATGTTGGTATATAAAAATAAATATACGGGTTCCTTACATTAAATAAATTGTATAGTGTATACATATGGAAAAAATTGCTTGTATATATGACTAAGTAAATAGGTTGCTAAAAAATACGTTATTATCAAATTTCTTTTCTCGTCATGGCTATTTTCTGTATTTCGCCAAGGCTACTATATCGGAAACTACCGAATTGCCGTTGTATTTTGTTAAATGTTTTATTGTTTTAATATCGTAAATATATCATAGCCTATACTGATTAAAATTTTTAGGTATATTCATTTTTTCTATTTAACAAACATCTTTGGAAAAGCATATATCTAAAATGTTGTTCTTCTTGAAATCACGTGACCGCCTTCAAAGCTCTGTAATCGAGTTTTGGCGACCAACATTGGCACAATTGAATGTGTAGGAACTGTTTACGGCCAAATGAACACCCCCTGTTTGAAGGGTTTAGAGGCGGAAATTCTGTGTTTTCAGATTTTTCTGGTTAATTGTGCTACAAACTCGACTTACTTGTGAAATTTCATGATTCTACAACTTTTAGAAGTACCTTAGTTATTTGATGATGCGAAGTGAGTCAGTGACAAAACAGCGCTTTTTCGGAATTTAATATTTCGAAAACTATTAAATACAGAAACATGAAATCGTGGAACTTTAGTTCAGTTTGACCATACGAACATGTGTATAAAAGAAAAATTTCTATATCTCTCCCTAAAACGACGTTATGAGGGGGTGAAAAGTATGCCGAAATGGTTCAGGAAAAGGTAGCTTACGGCTTGTGCGAACTTGGCGGACGCACTGCCGTGCTCCCAGATTCATATACCATGTCTTGAATAGATAAAATTCTGAAACGTGCTATAGTTTAAATTTTTGAATAGAAATATATGCAAAATCCTTTAAGAAGAATTTTAGATGTGAAATAACGGAGATTTAAGAATTTCCAATTGTTTACAGAAATTGAGCTGTGCCGTGTCGGGCCAGATTTAATTGATTTTTGTACTGGTCGGCCTGGGCCAAAGGATAACGATACTGTCTAAGCGTAGTACGCTGATATTATATAATTAGGAATGTTGTGTATATTTTTTAGAAATAATCTAATATATAAAAATGAAAATTTGTCTGTCTGTCTGTCTGCAATTCTATACAAATCCACAATTTGGAAGCCAGAATTGTGAAATGTTACGTACATGTGTATTAAAACACGGCCGAGGCAACTAAAGTAATCCGGAATCGGATAGTTAATTTTTAATTAATAACCCCCCCCCCCCCCCACACTCCCCAAAAAGAAAAAAAAACAGCAATTTCCAATCAAATTTAAACATTTTTCGTTATAGCTGTTGGAAATAATTAAAAATCTATAATAATAAAGAAAGAAGTTTGTGTGTGAGTGAGTGAGTGTGTCGACGGTGTTCTGAAGAGACCACTGCACGTAGAGCTACAAAATTTGGGGAAAAGATACGTCTATATATGAAGTTTTGCACCTCGAAGCCCGATTTTCGATTTTTTGATTAGATTTTTTTTAAAAATTTTTATGCGTATTTTAGCGCTTTTTTATGTTTCGAGGCGATTTTTCCATATAAGTGAGAAGAATATGGTTTCTTTCTTTTAACCCAATATAGTAAATTTTGTTTTCTTTTCAAAAAAAGTTTATTCGGAATTCGTGCAGCGATTTTTGAATTTTTAGCGAATTTTTTATGCAATTATAGAATGGCATTTAATGCATTTCCATATCTATAAGGAGGTTACCTTGGAGGGACACAGTTCTGTCGCCAAACGCAGCCAAGTTTGTCGCCAACTTGGCGGTATATCGCCAAAATTTGGCGACCAAAATGAGTCGCCAAAAATGACGCCATCTTGGCGATATCTCTAATATTTCGCCAAATTCCCATAGACTTCCATTGTAAACCAATATGGATTACTTGCTTACAGAAAATCAACAAATTGAAATATTTTAATGCAACAAAAACTAATATTAACTTAAGGGATTATATTAATTATATTTAAGGGAATCCAAGTAAATGAAATTGTCAATAAAAGTAACATGATACAATGCTTAGATTATTGTATTTTATTGATATTTTCGCCGAAAGGGTTGTCAGTGGTCATTTTGGCGAAAATTATAGTTGATAAATGAATTGAAATGGCTATATCCGTTAGAAAATAATGTAAACAACTCGCAAATTAAAAGAAAATAACTGTTATTTGTTTAATTAAAAAAAAAAAGAATCAGAAACCTTTTTAATGCGAGATAAAATTTATAAAATGAAAATGTTTAATTTAAATATGAAAGGAATGTTTATAAAACTTAAAAAATAAATTAGTATGAAAGAAGGAATTGATACATTATTTGGCGATTTTTCGCTTCGCCAGGTTAATAAAAATGTGCCTGAATTCAATTTAATTATCATTTTTATGTAATTTTTCCCATCGTATGTCTTACAGGAGAAAGGCTTTATTTGTGAGTTACATGCTATTTAATTATTACCTTGGTAGCCAAACAATGCAATTTTAAGCCACAAAGGCAGAAGCGTGAAATAAGCCAGGCGAAGGTCGCAATATTTTTTTTTTAAGTATAGGAGAACATTTTGGAGTAAATCTTTATATTCAAATGTAAATTATATAAAAAGGAGTTAAAATTATAACTATGCAGTCAAGTATTTAAATTTTAGTGTAATAATGTGCAATACACACACATATTTTATAATATTCGATAATCAAGCCACTTGTTACGTTATGACTAACTTTATCTTTCATCCATGTATCAGTCACCTGCATAATTATTTAACCGGTTGTAATTGCATTGTTTCAATATCTGGCAACAGTTGGTTTTGTTTTGTTCTAGAGAAAAGTTTATGAAAATAAAGTAATGTGAAATATATATGGCTCTTCTATCATTGAATTTAAGTTAGAAATATATTCCTTTAACAATAAGAAATGTTATTGAGGGCAGTTTTAATAGCTTATAGATATTTTAATACTTAACTTTTAGGGATTCATATAGTTAAGAGATTTATTTACATTGGAATCCAACATATGGCGTCCGCTGACAGGATTGGAATCTGTAAGTAGAATTTTATTTGAACTGCTCAAGTGAGAATTATTATTATTGTTGAATAAAAAAAAATATTGTTGATGTTGAATACTATGGATGCGTTGAAAGCAGCTAGACGACAACATCGTAGAATTTTCACTAAAGCGTGTAACGAATTTGATGCAAGTGAAAGTAATTTATCGGCTGCTGAAAAAATTCTGAAATTGACAATGATAGAAGAGAAAGCGAAATTTATGACCGATGTAGAATATAAAATTAGAGAAATATTGTATAGCGACCAAGCTGACGAAGAAACAATAGACAAAGATATCGATGAATCTGAGGTTTACATCGATCGCTGGCGTGTATTACAACAGAAATTAAACGAACTTTTGGTTGTAAAAAATGAAGATTTGAAATCTGATATTTCGGTAATTAATAAGGATGTATTGCTTCATTATCCGAAGATACAATTACCTACTTTTAATGGTGAAATTAGAAATTGGTTGCAATTCTGGGGTCAATTTCAAAAAATTGATCAAGATACTAGCCTAGATTTTCATGACAAATTTGCGCATTTATCACAAGCCATGGAAAAAGGCAGTGTGGCAGAAGAATTGATTAGAAGTTTTCCGCCTGGTGGTAATAGTTATGCCAAAGCTGTCAGTCAACTTAAATCTCGTTTTGGACGAAAAGAACTTTTGATAGAATATTATGTTAGAGATTTGTTAGGCCTTGTACTGCAGAAGCAAAATCCAGGAAAACACAATTCTTTGCGACGATTATATGATTCATTAGAATCGAAATTGCGATCATTAGAAAGTCTTGGAGTTATTAGAGACAAATATGCTGCGATGTTATATCCGCTTGTTGAATCGTCTCTTCCAGATGATATTCTTAGAGCATGGGAAAGGTATAGAACATCTCACAGAAGATCTTCAAATAGATGTAATGATGTGGAATCTGAACTAGATAAAAATCATGATACAGATTTAAATAATGGTGTTTTAATTGTCTCAAAAACTGATCTAGATAATTTATTAGAATTTCTGCAAGACGAAGTTGAAGCAGAAGAAAGAATTTCTTTGGCAAGTAAGAGTTTTGACAAAACTTTTCGATACACGCAAGCTGCACGCAATAATCATGAAATCGAAGAATCTCAAATATCTGCTGTATCAGATTTATTAAACATTGATATGAGAAAATATAGCAGAAATAAGAATAATTTTAAACAAAAACTGTATTTTTTGTGACAAACGCCATGCATCGGAAAAATGTTTCAAGGCAATGTCAATGTCGTATGATGTTAAGAAAGACATAATGCAAAAGAAGGGAACTTGTTTCCTATGTTTAAAATTAAACCATCTAGCCCGAAATTGCAGAGCAAAAGTAAAATGCATTGTATGCAGAAAAAAACATGAAACTCTAGTATGTCCAAGAGTTCCTGAAAGGTTAATCAAACCTGAAGAAACCCAGGATGCCTTAAAAGCTCTGAATAATTATTACTTCAGAGGATCTTCTTTAAGTGTTGAACCTTCAAAAAGCAAGCTTCATCATGAGCCAGTATCACAAGGAGGAGCTACAGGAGGTTCAAGCAGGGGTCGTGGTGGTTATGGTGGAGACCGTGGTGGTGATGGGTATGCTAATGGCTACGGCCGAAGATATGACAGTCCACCTTTTGGAAGTCGAGATTTTTATGACCGTGGCTACAGTTCAATGTCGCCTCGCATGAGACCACACCCTTCACCTTATGATCGTCGTAGTCCATCTATTGCGCCCATGAGATATAAACATGCGGATCCCTATTCATCATCTTTGAGAGATCCATATTCACAAAGATCTGGCATGTCTCCTGTTTCACGTGATTTGTATGAAAGAAGCAGCAAAGCAACATTTCTTTGACACAGTTAAGGTACCGAAAAGATTTAACTTGTAATTTTAAATTGTTGAGTTGTGCATTCCCCACAACTCAAGGTGGGAGTATGTTACGTTATGACTAACTTTATCTTTCATCCATGTATCAGTCACCTGCATAATTATTTAACCGGTTGTAATTGCATTGTTTCAATATCTGGCAACAGTTGGTTTTGTTTTGTTCTAGAGAAAAGTGTATGAAAATAAAGTAATGTGAAATATATATGGCTCTTCTATCATTGAATTTAAGTTAGAAATATATTCCTTTAACAATAAGAAATGTTATTGAGGGCAGTTTTAATAGCTTATAGATATTTTAATACTTAACTTTTAGGGATTCATATAGTTAAGAGATTTATTTACATTGGAATCCAACACCACTACCAAATGACATATTTACTATATTATTGAAAGTTTTGTTGCCACTGATGTCATATACGCTCCATGGTACATAATGGCTCCAAAATGGAGTTATTTTGCCTGACATGATAACTCGGCTATTGGTGTTTATTTATTAATAAATTGTTTATCTACTTTTATTTTCTTTTTTACAGTTATATAAACTGTTTTGTTCTATAGATATTAATTAAACTTTTTATTATTTATTGCTATTTCCTTTTAAAATATCAGGCAACAAGATTGAAGAGTATTTGGTATATTTTTAATATATGGGCTTTGGTGAGTTAGAAAAAATGGCCTTGGCGAGTGAAGTGAATTTTGGGTATATTTACTGGCAAACTGTTTACTTTTCATATTTCATATACGTATAAACATTTTTTTTTCAATATTTATTTTATTTATTTATATAAAGAAGAGCTATTTATCTACTTTTAAATACGAACAGAAATAATTAGTGGTTCTACCTGATTATCCCGTAGACCAAAAAAAATATAGCCAAACATAAGATTAAATGCCAATAATGGGTGATCGTAAATGTCAAATTTACTTGACATTAAACACTTTACACGTGTTTGTTACGTCATCAGGTGATTTTTAATTCGATATTTACGTTTCTTCGCGATCTGCTGCAATTTTTTGACATTCCATTTTTGACCTATAATACTAAAATAATTTCTACCTTCATTTCAATAAAGTGTATTCGGATTTCGTGTAACAATTTTCAAATTTTTCGGGTATTTTGTATGTGATTTTTAGTGTAGTTTAGGGATTTTCTACCATTTTTCCACATTAGTGAAAGACGTTGATAGAAGTTGAATCTACTTTCAATCTTCGAACACAATATATAATTTTTTTTTCTCTTTTCAAAATTTGTGCAGCGATTTAAAATATTTTCGCGATATCTTATTGTGATTTTCTGAGGTTCGTGCTGTTTTTTTTACGTACCCGGGCAACGCCGGGCGAGTTAGCTAGTACACAATAAAATTCTTACCACAACAATTACTTTTCTATTGCAAGATTTTCACGCGAAAAAATGAAATGGTTTGACGAATTTAAAAAAAAGGGAATATTACATAATAACTTTTCTACTGTAAGATTTCCACGCGAAAAATGTAAATAAAATAAATAGTTTGACGAATTAAAAACAAAAGTGAATGTTACGTCATAATTTCTGTTTTATGATTTCCATGTAAAAAATTATATTTAATTGATTTGACGAATTAAAGAAAATGGAATATTACGTTATATTAAAAATTATAAAGGACGTGGTGCATATATGACGTCATATAAGCGTGAACAATTGTATTGAAGCAGGATAAAAACTCGATTATGGAAATATTGGCGTATTTTAACGTTATTGCTCCAATGATGAATGGAAATAAGTTCATTTATAGCTGTATTATTTTGCATCTGTTATATAAATGTATACATTTTTATATTGGGTTTTCATCTGATTCGTGTGTACAGCACTTCGACTGTTTTATTTTATTTTTTTATGTTGTATGTTAAATTTTGAAATTGGTTTTTCAAAACAAACATTTTTAAAATTCCGTGCAACGCCGGGTACTTTAGCTATAGTTTCATCGAAAATTTAATTTATATCATATACAGCTGAGCGCCGATTATCGGAACTAGTGTAACATAAAAACTTAAAAAATAAAGTTCGTGTGTATACGAGCTTCAGGAAATATGAAATTACATTTCATGAAACTTGGCTATATTTATCTGATTGCAACAGTAAAAAGGTCAATTTACTAAAAAAATAAATAAATAAAAGAAGAGAAGAAAAATACCTAAAATTTTAATTCAGAAAAAACAAGGAAAGTTTTGCTAAGGGTTTTATGGTTATTGTTGGATACTCTTATAACGGAAAGTTTAAAATAAGGGAAGCAGAAAAAGGTGTCAAAATTAACTATGATTACTTTGTTAGAAATATGTTTTAACACATGTTTCAAAGAAGACATCCCTCTACTTTACTCAAACAATTTTCACTGTGTTAAGTTCCATCAGGAAAAGGCGACCAGCCATACCTCTAAATCTACCACTTTATTTTTAGGTAAAATGAGAAATGAAACTGGAATTGGGGCTATTTCATTTAAATGCATCCCATCCAAGTCCCCTGACCTGTCTCCTATGGACTACTGTGCATTTAAACTTGGAAAACAAGCTCTTCATAAGCGGCATCTCAAAATATTGGATGGACTCTGAAAGATTATGGTCGAGTAGTGGAACAAAATCAACCTTTATGTATTAAGAAAAGCTCTTTTATCTTGGAAATCAAGATGTAGTCCGATAGTTCAGCATAAGGGCGATCAGACTGAACATATTTTGAAAATAAAATTTTTACATTTGTTTATGTATTTATTTTTTGAAAATCGTTACAAAAATGTGTGAATGCATGTTCTTTACAATAAATGAAAGTTAAAACACTAGTGCTAAATTCACCTTGAGTTAAATAATTAAAATTCATACAAAAAGCACAAATAAATGTACAAAAATTACTTTCAGATACATACATAGGGTAAAAGCACCGGTAGTGGGCCACGTACCTGTAGTGGGCCACTAACTTTCAAAGTTTAAAAATCTCTGCCGGCTCGGCCTACAGGCGGAGGTATATTTCGAAGTTAAGTACTAAATTCACCAACAAAACTTAAATCAAGATTAGAGATAAACCCAGCACCTTCACTAAGAATGAGCTCTAGGGAGCTAAACATTGTGTAAAAATTCTAATATACACGAATACACACACGCATGTATATGGAATAGGTTTAAAAATGGTTAAAACAAATTCAGAGAACCTCAAAGTGTTAAAATATGTTAATATTTCCATATTCGGGTTTTTATCTTGTTTTCATACGTTTCTTCAAACTCACATGACTTTACATATTCACCTGCTGAGGTCCATTATATTTCTAATATGACGCAATATTTTGATTTTTTTTTAATTCGTCAAACTATTTATTTCATTTTGAGTTTTCATGCGGAAATCTTGCTCTAGAAAACTTATGACGCAATATTCAATTTGTTTTCAATTCGTCAAATTGTTTATTTAATTTAATTTTCACGTGAAAATCTGGCAACAGAAAAGCAATTGTTGTGGTGAGAATTTTATTGCTTTTTTTTTAAATTGTTGGCAACTGCTATAACGAAAAATATTTATTTTTTCCTGTCATTGTTGTGAAAGAGCTGGTTTTATCAGAATCATGTTAAGACGGTATTAAAAAATTTTAACCCCCCCATTTCCATTCCCTTGGGCCGATTTTGCCCATTTTCAATCCCCGCCGAGATATTAGCCATCTCAATGTTGTTGGCGAGTTTGAAGACGATCCGTGCATAATTGCGACTTTAATCGTGCGGACAAAATTTAGTACATATATATATAAACTTTTTAGGTGGGGGTGGTTTTGGGTTCCTGGGGTCCTATAATGAAAAGTTATGAAGGGATTTTTCAAAAGTCGCACCATGGTAACGACTGCAATAGGTAGTATTTCTTACGAAATCTACCTAAAAACAAGCTCACAATCCATTTTAGAAAAACGACTGAAAGAAATCTGATTAGTTAAAGACCTTAAATATTAACTTTCCATAAGCAGTTTGGAATAATTGTTATTTTCCTGTAGATATATTTGTTTATCTTCTGGAATGTCTTCAAACACAGATTTTTTGGCAAATTCTTAGTGATTTCATTAAGAGATAAGGTTTTATCTAAAGCGTTGTTTCTTTAATATTATGTTTTATTTTGAATTAAAGTGCCGTTGATATACTCGATTACATTGTAAATAATTTGTTAGATTAGCTGAAAACTTAAAAATTGAAAATTATATTGATTTTAAGGGGTGGCCCACTTCTGGATCCCAATTTCTTAAATTGTACTAATAGTGGGCATGGTGGCCCACTACTGGAGCACATGCCAAAAAAATTTTTATGTTTAAATTATTTTAATTAAGTATTTTTTGAGATTCTAAGACTTTGTATATAATTTATTTAGTATTTTGTTCATGATGCACAAGTGGCCCACTTCTGGAGCAGCGAAAATGCAACTTCACTAAGCTATCAGACATATGATTATTAAAAGAAATTAATATCTAAAGTAATTTATACTTCAAAGGTTCAATACTCAATAAAGGTTCAATTTTTTGAAGCATTGCATAGAAAAACTTGTAGTGTTATTTATGGATGGACATACTTCTCACATATCTTTGAATCTAAGAATCTTCTGTTCGGCTCATGGAGTTGAAATGGTAGCTTTGCCCCCAAATTCCATATCTAATGCAACCAATGAACATTTCTGTTTTCCATACTCTTAAAAGTGCTTGGCAACAGGAAGTAGTGCACTTCAGAATAACTCATGAAGGCAAACAGATGCAGAAACATGGGTTTCCACCAATCTTAAAATCAGCACTAGATGGTTTAACTCCTGCAACCATTGTGAATGGATTCAAAGCAAGTGGGCTAGTTCATTGGGATCTAAAGAAAGTAAATGTTGAATCCACACTAACATCAAAGAATGTGATAATATCACCAATAAAGGAGAAAGAAATGGCTTCTTTCTTCGAAGTTCTTGAAGATAAAATTGGAGAAGAAAAATAAAATCTTTCTCAGAAAATAAAGGTAAAATTGAAAGGTTCTGTGGAGCAAACAGATCTTTACTACTTATGGCTGGAGATGAAGGAGACTTTGAACATGGAACCAATTTCTCAGGTAATCTATCGCAAAACAATTTGGGTATAAAACACTTGAGTATATATTTTTTACTATTATTTATTCCATTTTTACATTTTACTTGTTATAGGGTACACCAGTCATATCTGTTGAGGCGGCGTACACTGAATAGCCTATTGACACTGTTGATACTGAAACTATTGATCAGGAGCAAAGAGCAATTGTTGAAAATGCTGAAGTGAACCTTTTCATTCAAGAAGGATCAACTGAGACTGGGAGCCATTCAGTGCTTTCAAATGGTGGGTCATCTAGAAATGTACCGTCTCCCTTCAAAAGAGTTCTATTTTGGCCAGAAGGGGGAGATAACACAAAGAAAAAGAGAGAAAATTGCTGCAGTTGTGGCCCTAAATGCTTCAATATTATAAGAATAGAGAAGGCCTTAAAAATGCTAAAGATGCAGAAAAATAAAAAAAACTGAAAGAGAAAAAAGAAGAATTCAAAAGGAAGAGTTAAAAAAATAGCCGATGGGAAAAAAGGAGAGTCAGGAAATTATCGCCCCAGTCTGATGCCTCTCTTTCATTGTAAGTTTCAACCTAAAAGTACTCTTTGTATTAAATTGACTATAAACCCCTCTCACATTTTGAGATCTTTTTCGTTTTTGGATAAATCATTTTATTTTGCAGTCATTTCAGCTTTTAATTATCCTGTTTATTATATTTGTCTTATTATTTATCAGCACTGCGAAATAAGAAATTGAGTGGTTTTTTTTTTAAGTTACAAAATACAACAGACTGTTATTTAGAGAAAACAAAAACTATGCATTTTGATTTTAAAAAAAGTTGCTAAATTGTCTACTATTATTATGGATAAAAACTGATAATTTTTTTTCTACCATTTGTATCATTCTAGTACAAAACACAGAAAAGGAATTTTAATGTCAGAAATCGCTGAAAATTCATAAAATTCATTGTAGCACAATTCAGAAAGTCTTGATCACAGAATATTGGAATATTTACTGTTTAACAAGTGAAAGCATATAAGCAGATTTTCTAAATATAACTTATAGATCACAAAACTGTACAAAAATTAAATTTCGTAACATTAAGAAAATGCAACTATTTTGATGGAAATGGATTTTCACATGATGAAAAACATGTGAAATAGTTCAGAAATTGAAATTATACCTCTAAAACTAAGCTTCTTGGGTATTAGCTATATTTAAACGATACAAAAGGACACCCTGTATATAATCTAAAAAAAATTACTTTGCAGCTTGTAGGACATTAGCTTTTATGTAAAGTGAGATAAAATTAAAATTGATTTACAGAACTGAAGTTGAGGCCCCTGATCTGCAGATTTACTAGTGAAATTATTTTACGTAATCATATAAACTTCTATGTATGATTTCATTATTGTGAACATCCTATTCTAGAACTGTAAAAAAAAGTATAACTTCAGTATTTTCACACTAAACTCAAAACTGGAGTGGCCCACTACTGGTGCATCAAAAATTTACTATGCCCACTACTGGAACATCGAGGAAGGTAACTTTTTTTATTTTTCATTTTTTCCAAATAATATATTTTGAAACTTTGAACGTTTATTCCGATACATGAAGGTTAGGACTACGTTAAATATATATATATCATTTAGAATTCATAAATACTTTAATAATAATAAGATAAATGTCCTTAAGTGGCCCACTACCGGTGCGTTTACTCTATAATATAAAATTATTTAAAATACATTAAAAATATCTTGAAATATACATTAAAAACCATTAAACAACTCAAAACGTTTTCAGCCGTTACAAGGCCGTCATCATTTGGGATTTAAAGGTTGTTATTATTTCCTTTGCGCATAATCGAGAATTGTCTGGAAGAAATCATTGTAATTTAAAGGTTGTACGTCAGCTGAGATGCCAGATAAAAGTATTCAAATTTTCAACGAAACGAGTTTTCATCTATTATGCAGCAAATCTCTCCATACTCCATGGATATCGTACGACAGTGCATCGTTAGCAATTATTTCAATTGAATTATAATTATGCCTAGCGTTTACTTGAGCCAAATATGTTATCAAATTACCATACCAAAGTTCAATTTCATCGCATTTCTTTAAAAGTTTTAAACAGCAAGACTATGTTGAACGATTTAATACTTATTTTATTGTTAGATAGCATACATTCTTATTTACTTCTAACTCTATCATTTCGCTATTTCATTGATTAGACAGCGCAAAATTGTAAAATTACAATCTATATTCTAAGTTTTACGTACACAGAGGCATTTAGGCATGGGCCACATCTTTTTTTTTTGTCATTATAGGTTTTATTCTTCTGTGAAATAATCTTACTTGTTATTCAAAGTTGGGTTGTTTTTGTAGGCCATAAATTTTGCGTTTGAAGGCGTTTTAGAAAATCTTTGCACTTCTAACGCAGGCTCATTTAAACAAGGATATACTTTGCAGGAAAGGAAAAATCTACTTTACGATAACATCGCCACCGCTGAGTCAATGTCGCACTTTAGCTAACTTCTTGAACCATTAACTGGCAGAAAAACCAACACGAGGTGGTAAAGTTAGCTGAAAATTTGCATTAGATCATCACGCCTCCGCTATTGAAACACAGCAGATTCATGAAGAAGTTGCTGTCTTATTAAATTACTCACGTTTGTTTAAATCGTTTGGTTGAACAAGGAGATAGCAATCTCCTGAAGATGGAAGGTCCCGCAATTACAGCTTGCGGGTCGGGTAATGGAAGCAAAATGCCCAGGATCCGGGGGCCACTGACCCATGTGTTATAAACTCAGAAATGGGGGGAAAAGGGGCTATCATTTTCATGACTATAAGTGGGGAGAGTAAGAAATAAAATGTAAGATGAAACACATTCGTGTACAGGCAAAATTGGAACCACCGGAATAACTTTTACAACTTTTAACTTGTTTCAATCTAGAGAATGTGTACTTTTAGTTCGAAATGAAGATTTAGCATTTCCTAAGTTGATTAGTTGAAATAAATTTTGGCGAACTGCAGGAAACAGACAAACAATGTAGAAATTTTACTGAACATAAATCGGTTATTTTGAGCAGTGAATTTAAATTTGGGTTCTTATACGCATTTCTAAAGCAACGAAAAGAATTGTTTGCAAATGGACATTTCATCCCATTCAAATTTCTGAAAGAATATTCTCATTCCATTATAGAATTAACAAGTAATTTTTAAGAAAATATAAATAAAACCAACTTCAAGATATTGCTTCATGTCTTCGTGATCTTTGGTGACACCTTATTGTTATTCACATATGAGGGGCTCACAACCATAGTAGACCAAGTCCACTTAAAAAAAAAAAAAAAAAAAAAAAAAAAAAAGAGATAGTTCATGTAGAAGGTGCAGTAAACTGTGGATTATCTACTGCCATAGTGCACCAAGTCTATAGTTCACATACTTTCTCATAGGTTGCATCTGTGTCCAGAGATGGTGAAGTAATACAAGAAACCTTCACAACCATACTGAATCAACTCCATTCATCAGTGTACTACTCTTTCATATGTGGTTCATTCTTGTCTAAATCTTGCCTCATTGCTATCGAGAAAGTTGTAGAATAAATAAGTAATGATTTTAAAACTTCTGATGAAAAAGAAACGTTCGTGAATCATCAGATGGATAAACTAAGAATGGAAAGTAATATTGTTTTTGGTGGGTCCCCCCCCCCTTTTCTCGGTAAAAAAAACGGTAAACGTACTGACATCGCTTTTCTTAACAAAAATCATTACAAGGAAAAAAACTCTAATCACATAGTACGATCTTCGGCCTAGAGAAAAATGTATGTACGACAAAAAATAAGACCCACGTGAACAAGAAATTCTATTACAAAGTCTTCAGCACAAAGATTAATTTACACTTTAAGGCGTCAAATACAGATAAATGTAAATTATGTGATGACATATCAATAAAGCTTTCGACAGAAAATGATGAAAACGCTAGAAAAAATCTTGCAACCGAACGAGAGCTCCATTTGCGGAAAACTAAACAGGCTAGAGAAAAAACTAAAAGATGATGAAACTTACTGCTGTACATTCGACTTGTAAAAAGCACTTCCCTTTCCTAAGCTTTCAACATGCATAGCTTATTATAAACGCAATCTATATGTTTATAACTTTGGAGTGCATTCCTTTAATTTTATTGTGGGATACAAGTACGCCTGGGATGAAATATAGAAAGGAAGATGTTCCCAAGACCTTTCCAGCATTGTTGCAAGACACCTAAGAGAGAAAACCTCTAAGCACAAGAAAATTATTCTATATTCTGATGCCTGCGGTGGACAAAATAGGAACATCAAAATGTCTCTTACGCTGTTGAAACAAATTAATAATTCAAGCATAAGAGCAGAGACAATTGACCACAAATCCATGGTGTCCGGCGACTCTTTCCTTCCGAATGACGCATAATTTCTCCTGATTGAAGCAGCAAGTCGCAAGAAATGGCACAGTTATGTTCCTGGAGACTGGAAGGAAACTATTATCAATACAAAGAGGCAATGTCCTAAATTTGATGTCATTGAAGTTAAAAATTCCGACTTTGTTTATACTACAGCTTTGGAACAAAGTTTCACAAACAGCAAGAAGGATATCGATAAAGCTTGTTTTAGTTGGATTGAAATTATATGGCTGCGAGTTGTGAGAGATTCTCCATTCATATTACTGTTCAAAGAAACCTCCAATGAGGATCAACCTTTTCGCAAAATAAATTTGGAAATATGGGTTTGTGGGTGCAAGTTACTTTATTTGTCAAATGTCAGTCGTAGAAAAATCACTTTGGCCAAAAAGAAAGATATGATGGTTATTTTGCCATACATTCCGCGAATTCATCATGCATACTTCAAGAATCTTCCAGTAGATGTCAATACCAGGCTCCAGCGGTGTAGTCCTAGGGAAAAAAGTGGGGGGATGCTCATAGTTTTAAACATTAGGATCTGTATCACCCATAAGGCAAACTTGATTTTAAATCTTGCGTTTTATTTTGAATTCCTGAGAACAGTAATTGAAAAATTAAATTAAAACTTAAAAAATTTAATTAAAATTAATTTAATTAAAGTTTATTCTCTGTTGGTCGTTAAAAAACTTACCGCAGAATTACAAAAATAAAAATAAAAACCTTATTTCTTGTCTGAAAATTTCAGGAATAGAAATCGTAATTCAGTAACACTAATTTATGTAGCGATATTTTTGTTAGAATTTGTTTTGAATTATTTATTTTGAAAATAGTCGTAGAATAACTGTTGTCCCTGACTGCATTGAAAATTATTGTACAGTAAACTCTCTGTAAGGCGGACTCTGTGTAAGACGGTAATCTGTCTAACTCGGAAAGATTTTCAAGTCCCTGCGAATCCATTGACATAGAGTGAAATTTGTCTAAGGGGGAATATTGTCTACCGCGGAAAATTTTCTCTGCCCCGATCGATTCCGCCTTATACAGAGTTTACTGTAATTTTATTTTGCGGACATGCATGGTTTATGGAAAATATTGAAATCACGACAGTAAAAAAATTTTGTGAAATTTTGGCATATCTTTACTTTTAGAGGTCCACTGAATCGGCTATCCTATGTTTACGACGATTTTCTATACATGTGCCTCTGCATGCGTCTATATCTAGTTGAAAAAAATATACGTTTTCTTCTCGCTATTTTTCTTGTTTTCGTCTCGGTTTCGTTTACATAACAACAACAACAAAAAAACCAAACAAACAAACAAACAAACAAAAAAACAATAAAAAAATAGTTCTTATCGCCCTAATTCTCTGAAGTTTTAATAGATTATAAATATAACTATATCTGAGGCTTTTTTAAATTTTCGTGATAGACTATGTATTCCACACCGAAACACCTCGGTTTTAAGCATTTTCGTCGAAATTTTCACACATTGTTTTCTAAAAATACTTCTAGCCGTCCGAATGTTTCCAGCTTTTGTGGGTGTTGTTGTAAATCTGGTCTGCAGAAATGCTCAAAAATTGTGTCAAAATACGGATGTTTAGTCACTTTTACCATAGAAAAAAAGAGCGTCTCCGTAAGGCGTGAAGTGACCTGCAATCTCAAACTTTTTTAACGAGTTAAATTTTGAAGAGTCATTTTTGAAAACCGACTGTATCATCGAAGAGGAGGTCTCAGCATACGTATTTTTTCTTCCGTACGGAAGAAAAAGATAATTGCAAAAATGAGCCTTTTTGAAAATTGTTTTTCAAAGTGTTAATAACGATATTTTTTCATACTGAGGGCGTTTAAGATGCAAAAAGATGATCTTTCAGAGAATGTTTTTCATTTTTCTATACTAAATGTTTTGGCCGTTAGATTAAAAAAAGAAAAAAAAAAGAAAAAAGGGATGACAAACCCCCCAAAAATCTCTGCGTTCGGTTCTTCATTTCTTTCCGCTGTGCAAATCGGGTTCTGGGTGAAATGAAGCTTAGAATGAAAGAGATTAATGTTTGATGAGAGTTCGTTGGGTTAATTTTTGATAGTCAAACAATAATTTAGGATCATTTCTTCTCTTTTATGCCCTAGTTGCAACAATATTCTTAAAAAAAGAGTGTGGCATATGAAAATAGAGAAAATGCGGATCAAAGTTACCCTGCATGATTGTACTGTTATTAATTAAAAGACCTACTGAAACCATAGATGATAATGTGTGCGTATTCTTTCGTGTGGTCTTGAACGCGATTTTTCCACAGCAAACATGCATCAGCGTAAAGGTCTGCACGGGCCGAAAGTTCCAGGCCTGGTCCGGCCCGACCCATAGAAAAAAAAGTTCGACCCTGCCAGGTATAAAAATTAAAATTCGGCCCGAGACCGGCCCGGCCAGAGTGAATTTCTACAAAACATTGATTTTCACGTCGACTTGGTTAAAAATTTGTCTCGCACGAGGAGTGCTGACCAAAAATATTTATCTCAGCTTTTTTTTAATGTTTATATTTTTATAGAAGGCTGCGTAGGCTGCGATATTTATTTTTTTAATGAATCTCTATTTGTTGTATGTAAATATTTCAGTTATCATTAATATTGTTAATCCACATTCCATGTATTGGAGACTTAAAAATCTGAAAAATGCTATGCAGTAAAATATTTTAAGGCGGAATTGCATAGGAAGGAAAAAATCCGTTATTGGCAAGTTCCCTTCTTAGCAGGTGTAAATGTATTATATATTCTTTTCTTACGCATTAGTATATTCATTTTGCATGAATCAATATATTTTTCGGTTTAAGACAGGATTCCGTCATAGGCAGGTTCTTTTTCACACGTTTTACCATATTTTAATAAGCCTAGAAATCTGCTATTCTTTAAAAAGAATAAATTTTACTCTTTAGTTGTAGAATAATGGAGATTTAAAAATGCATGTATTTTTTACAAACATTTTTGGACCAGGCCAAATTTTACTGATCTTTGAACGGACCAAGCCACGCCGAGACAATGATTTTCACACGGACTGGGTAAAAACCGGGACTGAAATTTGGCCCGTGAAGACTAGGAAGAATGAAACCACTCCCGGCTTGGTATGGAAAAAATAAGTTAGGCCCGGAAAGAGTTGTAACTAGGCCCGACCCGGCTCAGCCCGAAATGAGTGGAGACCAGGCCCGGACTGAGCGCCGTGAATGAAAATAGGCCCGGCCCGTGCAGATTTCTGCGGCAGTGGTCCTGACTACGTACACATGAATTATTTTCAGTTTGAAAAAAATGGAGTCATTAAAATGTATTTCAAGCAACTATTATTCATTGATCATGTGTTTCCAAATATTTTTTTAATGTTGTGGTAAACGAACTATTTTCGATAGGGAACATTTTGTAACGAATTCCAATATCATATGTCATTTTCGTTATATTTAAAGTATATTATAACTTCTTTAATGTGTATTTCGAACAAGTTCCTCATAAACCGTACCGTAATATAAAATAACTTTTTTTTTTTCTTCTCTCGTAAACGAAATGTTGATGGTCTACAGATCATTTACAATATTGATAGTACTACAATGAACTTCAAAAATATGCATAACATTTTGCCGCGATTTAAACAAACTTTCGGAAGTTAAAATACGAACAGATGGAGACGGACAAGCGATCCGACACATAAACACTTTTCATCTTTGTAGGAAATATTAAAAATCAATGTCTTATTTCTTAAGATTGTCAACTTATTAGTCTGCTCATCCTTTAAAAAAATTAATGACATTGGAAAGTCTGCGTCCTTCCGTGTCTCGAGCGCCCCCCTGAAAATAAAAAGTAAGGGGACGCTCTCGATAAAATAAAAAAGTGAGGGGACGCCGTACCCCCGCGTCCCCCCTCGACTACACCACTGCCAGGCTCCAAGCTAATTCCTCTACAGAACATCATGATAACGATGATGATGAAGATTATGATAGTATTGTGTACAGTGAATGGTTTACGATAACTGGTAATATGTTTCACTCTTTGTGTTTAATTTAGAGTAAAAAATAGAATAAGTAAATATAAATCAAAATCAAGAGTTTTTGTAATCATAATAAACAAGTCTTTATTTACGAAAGGAAATTTCACAACTATACTGGACTAGGTCCTCATTAAAAAAAAATAAAAATAAAAAATAAAAAAACGTATAAATTTGCAATAGAAATATTAATTTGTCATTTGTAAAAGTAGGGCACTATAAAAATGATGCTTTAAATTGAATATTGACACATATAATCCTTATAAATAACTTGATATGAATTAATTATTTATTAAGAACTTTAAAGCGTTATTATTCACAACAGAGAAAATTGGACTTGGTCTACTATCGTTGTGAGCCCCTCATATTTAGGAGTTCTGTACTGGTCGGATTACATCCGATCCAAACCTGAAAATTCTACTTTTAGTTAACTCGAACCCAGGGGTCGGAGCATCTAGGACAAATTCTATTGTTCTTACCAGTATCTTTTATTTTTAATTCCCATGGTATATTCCTATTGCATATCTTATAAAAATTTATCTTGAAGATTATTGATAAAAGATACTGGTGACAACAATAAAATTTGCCCTATATGCTCCAACCCCTGCCCGAACCGGAAAAAAGGTTTCATAGATCCGAAATCCGACTTAAACCTCACGTACTTCAATCCAAAACGAAATAAAATAAATCCAATTATAGAAAAATACTCTATAATTATATTTCTAATATTAACTCTATCCTCTATGTAGAAAAATGGTCACCTCCACATATATATATGTATATCATGACCCAGTCACAAATTCATTTGAATTGCTAGATATTTGAATAAAATAATCCGCTTCGCTGGCAACATAGCTCATCTCCTTTGATCCCTCTCATAATATCCTTTTTCTCTCGCTTTGTGTATGTATTACGGAAGTAAAGAGATACAGACAGTGCCTGATTTACGAGAGGGCATTCAGGGAACAGGCCCAGGGCCCCTGATTTTCAGGGGCCCCCAAATGCTGCAAAAGGTTTTTCAATTATTGTCCAAAATCTGATGTAGTTTTACATTTCATTCTACATTCTACATTCTATTGTGTTTGTATTGTATTTTTATAAAATCATATATTTTGTCTGAAACATCCATATTTAATCACTTTATTATAATGAATATTTTACTTTATTTTTATCATTTTAAAAATATATTTTATTTTTAATTATTCTTAAATCCTGTTCCTGTTCTCATCAGATTGTTTTGGGATAGTGAGCAGGCAGCAGAGCCTACTACTATTTTAAATAATTGTAACCTGGCATTGTGGGGAATTTATTATTAGTTGTTGTATACTTTATCATTCCAGATATATGGATTTGTATAAGAAAATACAATCTGCATCACACAATTTATTATAAAACGTCTCATTTAAATTTCACAATTACTATGAAATAACTATTTAAAAATAAATTAATGATTATCAAATTAAAATTTTTAATGGATATTTTAAAGTAATTAAAGTCTATACTGATTATCGTAGTAAGTACCGTTTTTAGTATATATATACTAGGGGGCTCTGCCCCCTGCAAGCTACGCTCGCCAACCCTCGTTCAGACATCGCAAAATCTAAAAACATGCTAATCTGATGGGTTTTAAAAATATAAGAGAAGATTGGATGATACTGAAAAAAGCTGTGCAGATCTCACTGTAAATGGGTTTCCATTCAATTCCCTTTGATTGCAAAAATGTAAGGGCGAATCAGTTGCTGTTAAGACATTCAATGGTTATTTTCATTTTTGATTAAAGAGGATCAGTTAAACATTTGAAAAGTGGCTAAAATAAAATGAATTAAGTATACAGAGTCTTTGTCTCCCGGTATTTTAAAACAATCTCTATAACAATAGCCTAAGTCATGTGACTATCATCAACAGTTTCGGGCGGACCACTTCGCTTTTTGCACTCTAGGTGCCATTTTGGTACTTTAATGTTAGCCATGCACGGGTGATAAGTCGCCAAATATTATTTTATCGCCATCATTTCATCTATATTATAATAGTTCAAGTCATCAACTGTCATAAACAAATACGGTCTGATCCCTTCGCCTTTCATATGAAACTTTGGCACAGATGTCATATACGATATTGGCGCGATTTTTTTCGACACCAATTTGGGGAACGCATCAACAGCATCAACAACAACAGCATCCGGCTTACCATATCAAGCAAAATAACAATACTTTGGCGCAAAGTCAAGTACCCGTTGCGTATATGACATTGGCGTCAGAAAAAAAATCGCGCCAATATGGGTCCGTATATAACATCCGTGCCAAAAGTTTTCCATTTTGATTAAAAAAATCAAAATTTTTTTCGAATAAAACTATATAAAAGTTGTCATGATCGCAAAGAATTCTTGGTACTGTTACGTTAGCCGGGTGCAAATCTTGCTAATAGCTTTTTTTCAAATTGCCAGTTAGCATTTTTTTTTTTCGAGTGGTAAATTAAAACATTGATTTGAAGTTGAAATTAAATGTCATGGTTTGTTGCATTATTGGGAAGAGTTCCATATTGTGTGCTGGTTGGCGCGATGGGCGAATGAATCCAAAATGGCGCCAAAAAGCCATTTTAGCGTCTTATAAAATTTTTCAGGATGTTGGAAAAGCATGGTCTTTAAATATTTGTAAACGATATATATTTAATAAATGTTATACAGATGGGTGACAAAATAATATGAACACCTATGGCACCAAAATGGCTTACGAATTGCAACTCCTCCATAAATGTTCGAAACATGAAGTTTCCTTTGGACAGTTTTTGCTGAAATGAGATTCTGGAGATGACAATCTATCTCTGACGTTATCTGGGATAAAGTTTGCCTGCGATTTCGAACCGCTGTGGGGGTCAGCTCTCTTTTATCCCTCTCAGAAAGCTTTCTTTTCCATCCAATGTTGTACTTCGCACAGACGACACTTTACGCATTTCGTGTGCGCTATCCTAACGGCTGACACAGTACTCCTTGCTAGACCTAAATAATTGGCTGTTTCCATCACGGAGCAACCAGCGCGCGGCATTACAACAATCATCCCTTTTTCGAACTCTGACAGGTCAATCATTATTGAGTTTTCCAGAGCGTATGGTAAGCGCATGCAACACCTATGACTGATGTTAAGTGACTGATACCTTACCTTTCACAACGACTATGTGGCAGAATTGAGTGCAAAGGGACATGCGCGTTCTACTTCTTTGAAATGGACCATGCCTTTTTCATGGGTGTTCGTATTATTTTGTCACCCATCTGTATATGTCACATGTTAAAAAAAGTACGGTGTTTATACAGACAGTTTTATATGTATTACGTATAGAGATATATCTCATACATACATAGTACATATACACCTATAAATAAATATTATGTACTTATATTTTATGTATTTATAATATTTATTATACATGTCAAATTAAAACAAAAGTTACATATTTTTCCGAAAAATATAGGCTAAATGCAAAAATTCCAGAAAAAAGCAACCCCAAAGGCTGAAGATCGCAACCACATCGATTCATTTAATGCCAAAAAAGCTCGCCAAAAAACCAGCACACAATATGGAACTCTTCCCGCATTATTTAACATTTGGCCAGATGTCACATATGCACCGCAGGTTTGGCGCGATTTTTTTTTCTTTTTTACAAAAATTTGGCGAAAACCTCGTTTTCGAATACCAGTTACATATGCATTTTGTGTATTACTTAGTTATCCCGTCGACCAAAAATCTATCGCCAAACTATAAGATTAAATGTCAATAATGGTTGATCGTAAATCTCACATTCACTTGACTTTAAGTAAGTTACACATGTTTACGTCATCAAGTGATTTTTATTTCGACGTTTTATTTGTATATTTATTAACGTTATACTAATTTATTTGTTCTTTCGTTATTTAAAATAAAAATTATGTCAATTTGTATAATTTGGCGAAATTGGTCGACGGAATAACTAAGTAGTACCGTATCATAATATTAAAATATTTATTTGCTTAAAAGACGTTATAAAAACACATTAAAAGTAAATTAAAAATCTATATTACAAATATATTTTATCTATATTTACAAAATATAGATTTTTAATTTAATTTTAAGCAAATAAATATTTTAATATTATGATGTGATTAGTAATGCACGTAATTTTGATTTACTACTCGCACTTATTTACGTAAGTATTTTTTAATTATTTTCTTTTATTTTCAAAAGGAAATAACAAATAAATAAATAAATAATAAGCATAGAACAAAATAATTTATATAATTTAAAAAAAGAAGTAAAAGTAAATAAACATTTATTATTAAATAAACAACAATACCCGGGTTACCATGTCAATCAAAATAATGCCATTTTGGCGCCAATCAGAATCTTTCGATTTGGCGAAAGATTGTCCAAGTAAATTGAAAGCAGCACGACACATTTCTTAGCATATATTTAAGGGAGGCCAAACTGGTCGCCAAATTAACTTAAAATAAACTTTTCTGAAATCTGAAAAAAAAAAAATATATATATATATCTGTTCTGATTAAAATTTCAGTTGCCATCATTAGAAAAATGTACTTAAAATTAGAAAAAAAAAATAATAATTCGAAAACTAATTCGAATTTAAAAATTCTAATACCAGTTTTGAGATCTGCGGATCAATACGGATTTTTGGTGTTAATTTCATCACAAAGTATTCCATATTTTAGGAGAAATAGCCGTGAAACTGAATCAGTCGTTTAATCAGTCGTTTTAAAGAATCGTTTCATAAATTCGTTTCATTAGGATTATATATATATAGGGTAGATTAATTCAAGCCCCCTGCAAGCATCGGTTCAAGGGGCCCCCTGTAAGCATCTGTGCCCAGAGCCCTAAAATTTGTAAATCTGTCCCTGGATGCAGACGTATTCTTGTCGATTCATTTTTATTTTCTTCTATCTTTACAAGAAGAAAGTATTGGATTCGTGAAAATTTTCGAATTCCGGTTTTCGACGGATTTACACGTTTTAGGGGATAAGAGATCCCGAGAAACATCTTTTTACTTTCTTCTATCTTTACAAAAAGAAAGTATTGGATTCGTGAAAATTTTCGACTTTCGGTTTTCGACAGATTTACACGTTTTAGTGGTCAGAGAACACGAAAAACATGTTTTTACAAAATGTCTGTCTGTGAATCTGTTAGTTTGTCTGTCTGTCTGTATGTGACACAAATTTTGTGGGCGCTCTATCTCAAGAACTAATGCTCGGAATTTAATAAAAATTTATATTCAGTTAGTCCCTGATATAAATTGGTGCTGATTAGTTTTTGGTGTAAATCTCTCAACAGGTGGCGCTGCTAGGCAGCCTTTTTCACGATTTCCGCAATAGCTCAATCTCCAGAACTAATGCACGGATTTTCATTAAACTTCAGATTCAGTTAGTCCCTGACATGAATTGAAGTTTTGAACATTTTGGTTTAAATCTCTCAACAGGTGGCGCTGCTATACTGCATTTTTTGCAATTTCCGCAATAGCTCTATCTCCACAACTAATGCTTGGAAAATCAACAAACTTCAGATTCAAGTATACTTTGATATAAATTAGTGCTGCTTGTGTTTTGGTGCAAATCGTTCAACAGGTGGCGCTGCTATGCTGCACTTTTCAGAATTTCCATTATAGCTGTATCTCAAGAACTAATACAACAATTTTCACCAAACTTCAGAATCAGTTAATCCTTGATATAAATTGACATTTTGTACATTTTGGTGTAAATCGCTCAACAGGTGGCGCTGCTATACAGCATTTTTCCCGATTTCTGCAATACCTCTATCTCAAGAACTAATGGACACATTTTCATCAAACTTCAGATTCAGTTACTCTTTGATATGAAATGATGCTGACTACCTGTTGATGAATATCGTCCAATAGGTGGCGCTGCTGTGCAGCATTTTGTACTATTTCCTCAATAGCTCTATCTCAAGAACTAATGCACGAATTTTCATCAAACTTCAGATTCAAGTATACCTTGATAAATGTTGATGCTGATTATGTGGCTGTGTAAATCGCTCAACAGGTGGCGCTGTTATGCTGCATTTGTCATCATTTGCGCAATAACTCTATCTCAAGAACTAATGCACGGATTTTCCCCAAACTTCATATTCAGTTAGACATTGACATAAGTTGATGATAATTAGGTTCTAGTGTAAATCACCCAATAGGTGGCGCTGTTATGCTGCATTTTGATGGATTTATACGATTTTAGGGATAGTAATATCTCAAGAACTAATGCACGGAATTTCATATTTTTAGAATCCTCATGATGAGCATAGATGCACTGTGATAATGAATTTTGAAGTATTGACAAGTATGAGATAGAAGAAAGTTTTGTGATGGCCACAACATACTAGTTACAAAATGTCTATCTATGAGTCTGTCTGTCTGTATGTGACACACATTTTGTGGACGTTCTATCTTAAGAACTAATGAACGGAACATAATAAAACTTTAGATTCAGTTAGTCTCTGATATAAATTGGTGCTAATTACTTTTTGGTGTAAATAGCTCGACAGGTGGAGCTACTAAGCTGCATTTTTCACGATTTCTACAATAGCTATATCTCAAGAACTAATGCACGGATTTTCGCCAAATTTCAGATTCTCTTAGAAGTTGACATAAGTTGTTGCTGATTAGATTTTGGTGAAAGTCACCTAATCGGTGGTGCTGCTATGCTGCATTTTTCAGGGAGATAGAAGGATGTTTTGGGATTGCGACATCCGACTAGTTTCCTTTTGGCATAATGCAGGGTTGTTTTCTGTTGGTAATATTTTGCTTCTGTTATATTCCTGGTCGGTGAGTTAATAGCACCACGAATTTCGTGGAGTTAAGTAGTTTCTCTTTCTGATTGTGTTGTCAAGTTTTAGCAAATATTTTGTTAATACGAACAATAGAATCGAAAGAAAAGCGCTATTTGTATAAGATAAATTGACATTATACAAAAATAAGATTCTGAAGGCCACCTATGCTAATAAAAGATAGTTTCGCTCTATGTGTATGTGTGTGTGTGCGTCTGTCTGTGTGCGATGGCTAGCGAAATCTACCGCACGTAGAAGTCTCACAAATGGTGTGAGGATAGTCAAAGGTTGGTCCTGATACATCTGAGGCTCTGATTTTTAATTTTTTAAGACCGGCCCCCCTGGCCCCTTTAAGTTTTATGCTCTAAATTGTTAATAACTTACCCCTTTTTTATCCGATCATCCTCCTTTTTGGAACCCTTTCACCATTTAGTTATCTCCCCCACCCCCCATTTCTACATTTCAGTTAGGACACTAGTCTCCTGGGGTTCGATACAGGGCCCCTGGAATTTTTTGTTCCCTAAATTGTTAAGAAATTTCCCCCTTTTAATCCAATCTTCGTTTTTGGGGCCCCTTTTTCTTTTAGTTACTCCCCTGTTTCTGCATTTCAATTAAGACCTTGGCCCAGGACTTGCTCTGGGGCCCCTCGAATTTTTTGTGTGCCATGCATTTTCCGCCCTATAATTGTGTCCCCCTCTCTCAACTACCCGTTGGACCCTTTTGAGCCTCTTAATATAATTCCCTTAAAAATGCTCCGATTCACTAGCTTTTCTTTTTTAACAAGTGCTTAGTCCTCCAGCTACTACATGGAGGACAGACAAAAAAAATTATCAGACTTCAGCTACCACCAATTTTGAATATTAATCGCCTTCTTAGGAACCTTAGTGAAGCTTCTTTAAAAATAATTCCACTCTCTTGCAGTTTTCTTTAACATAGTTCCAGCGCCCTCGCGCTACTTTATAAACTACTAAAAATTTCCTTATACCCAACTATACATTCTAGTTAAAATCCTGGCCCCTTGTGCTCCGGTACAGGGCTCCTTGAAGTTTTTGTGTCCTAAATTGTTAATAAATTGCCAATTTTAATCCGATCTTCGTTTTTGGGACGCTTTGTGTATTTAGTTATTCCCCCGTTTCTACATCCCAGTTAAGACCTTGGACCCCAAGGTCCCGGTTCGGGGCCCCCTGGAACTTTTTGTGCGCCATGCATTTTTCACCCCTAATTGCCGAAACGTCAGTGAAGGCTTACTGTGGAGACACGAAAAGTTTTGGTTTCTGTTAGTCTGTCTGTCTGTTCCGCGATAACTGCCGCAAAAAGCATGCGATCGGCTTGAAATTCCCTGGGCATATTGATGAGGTACCCGGACTTAGCTGTATAGTTTTTGGTTAAATTTGGTTCATTCGTTCCGGAAATATGGAACATTTTATTTTTCTCTATAATGCTTGTCTATGGCAAGTCAGACGATTTTCAGATTTTCATTTGTTGAAAGAAATGGCTTATATGAAAATTGGATTTAAATGGTAAATTTTTGATGCTGAAATTTTTAAATAAGATTATTAAATTATTCCAATTAGTTTGAAATTTTGTGAATATATTTGCGAGATTTTTTTAATTGGGTTTATAATATTGGGGGGAATTTTATGCATGTTTTCCAATAATATAAAGGATTTTGTTTTATCAATTTGACATAATGCATATTTCATTTTTTTCCTTTTCTTTCATCTGTTGCCTAGCAACATATTTGGTCCTAATAATATTAGTATAATTGCGTGTATAATGTTTGAGTAAAGCCAGCGTCAAAACGGATGAATTAATGCATTTGTATCTTTGCATATACAGTGTCTCACATAAGTGATGGGACACTTGTGCTTTACAAAAGGAAACTAATCAAATAAATTAAAAAAACATGTACACATTTTTTTTGTGGGTGTGTTTCATACTTAAATTTAGTAAAGATTATTACATAACATACATTTTGTCAAAATATTAAAATATTAATTTAATAAAAATACAAATGTTTAGAACGGAGCAAAAAATAGCTCACATAAGTGATGGGACACCATTATATATGCAACAAAAATCGTCTGAAATAAGCAATAAAAATATTTTTGGGGGTTTTATTTTTACTTAAAAGCAATTGGCAATAATTTATAAAATCGTCTGCAGTATTTCTCTCCAGTTTGTTTTGGAATTTTTGTGTTTTTTAGCTCTGTGTAGCCATGAATGCTAAACGAAAAGAAACTTCGCCTGAAATTCGAAAATTAGTTATTAATTTGCATATTGAACGTGGAAAATCTATTAGAAAAACTGCTGAAACAGTTAACTTGAGTCGTTCAACAGTTTTCAATATCATTAAACGATATAAAAAGAATCATATGATTCAGGATAAAAGAAGACCTGGCCGACCATCAAAGCTATCCAATGGAATAAAGCGAATTATCGTTCGAAATATTAAAAAAAATCCAAGAAATAGTGCTCCAAAAGTTGCTGCTGATTTACAAGCATTATATGGAATAATTGTTAATCCCGAGATTATTAGAAGGGTAATTCGATCTGCTGGATATCACGGTAGAGTAGCCAGGAAAAAATTCTTCGTAAGTGAAAAGAATAGAAAACTCAGACTAGCTTTCGCAAAATCCAACATAAATAAGAATTCTGATTACTGGAATAAAGTTATATTTTCTGATGAGAGTAAATTTAATATATTTGGTTCTGACGGTAGAATCTTGGTGTGGAGAAAACTCAGGGAAGAATTTCGCAAACAGAACTTGGTACCAACAGTAAAACATGGTGGAGGAAGAGTTATGGTATGGGGGTGTATGTCGTCCGCTGGAGTTGGTAATCTTGTTTTTATTGACAGTATAATGGATCAGTACAAGTATATTGATATTTTAAAGCAAAATTTGAAATCTTCAACACGAAAATTGAATCTTCATAACGATTTTAAATTCTACCAGGACAATGACCCCAAGCACACTGCTGTGAACGTTAGACTCTGACTGCTATATAACTGTCCTGAAATAATAAAAACACCATCACAATCTCCAGACTTAAATCCCATAGAGAATATTTGGCAAGAATTGGAATCAATAATTCGCAAACACACCATTTCTTCAAAACAACAACTAAAATCGGTGCTTCAAGAAGAATGGGGCAAAATCACTCCAGAAATCACAAAAAATTAGTCGAATCCATCCCAAAAAGATTAAATCATGTTTTAAAAGTAAAAGGAAATCCAACAACATATTAAAACCTTTTAAAAAGTAAAATTTTTGGATAAATATTTGATGGAAGAGTAAGTGTCCCATCACTTATGTGAGCCATTTTTTGCTCCGTTCTGAACAATTGTATTTTTACTAAATTAATATTTTAATATTTTGACAAAATATATGTTATGTAATAATTGTTACTAACTTTAAATATGAAACACACCCAAAAAATTTTTGCACATGTTTGTTTATTTATTTTATTGCAGTTTCTTTTTATAAAGCACAAGTGTCCCATCACTTTTGTGAGACACTGTAGATGGATTTTAGCCCAGAAATAAGAATAGGTAATATTTCATTTATTTTATTTATTTTATTCAAATATTTTGCTTAAAAATATAAAAGTTCATTATTTTCATAGAGAATAACGTAACATTTACAAATATTTCTTTAGCTGTTGCCAAGAAAATCAAAACCCGGAATAATATTTTCTTTTAAACAATTTTCAATTGAAATGTTTTGTCGTGAAACAGGAAAATGAAAAATAAAATTAAGAATAGAAAAAAAAATATGGCGGCATATTGGAAATAAAAAGAAAACTCTCGAGTATTTCTTAATATAACAAGATGAAAAGTTTTGAGTAAGTACGCATAGCAGGTGAATTAGACGTCATTTATCGAAAAAAAAAAGATGCTGGAATAAAAAGATCTTGGGTAAAATAAAATTAACTATTATTCACGGAGGAAAGAGATAGATGGAGATGCAGTATGCCGTAAAAGCAGTTTGCAATGTGATGTGCGTTTTCGCTCAGATTTAAATGCCCTCATTCGGCCCAAACAAAACAAGCACGTGGAACAGGGACCGAATTATTTGACTTCATCCGTGCATTTTTCCTGTAAAATGAAATTGATCTGCTTATATTTAAGCAATAAGCATTCTAAGGTAGAATTTCATTGTATTATGAATTAAAAACTGTATTACTAAAAATATTATTGTATTTTTAAGCACGTCGTTGTGTTGTTCCGAATGTAGCGGATTTTAGGGTTACATTTTTGGCGTCACTTCAAGATTTATTGTCTGTGTACGGTTAACATGAATATTTTATTTTAAATTTTATTAATTTATAAAAAAAACTTATGTTTATCCTTATAAATCACAGCGTAAAAAAAATCTAATATATACTATAACCATCCGCACAATCAATAAAAAATTACGAATGTAAATTTAAATAGACTACGGGAAGAAATGCAATTTTTGATTTAAAAAGTTACCAGAATAAGTAGCTCATCAGAATTTCAGAACATCAGTGTATAACCACTTGTTTAACACTTTTAATTTCTGAAACTTTACGAAGTATCTTGTATGCTTATAAATATTTATGTAATTTGAAAACTTTAAAAAGCGATTTGTAGGAAGTTGAATATTACGCAATGAGTGTTAAAAAACAATGACTTGCAAAGATGACGTTGAGGCTTCTGATATGCAGATTTACTAGTTATGTCACCCTATGAATAACTTTAAAGTTGAGTCTTGGACTCCTCTCCCCGGGCCAATACCTTCCCAGTACCATATTTTTAGTAGGGTTAACATTGCTGTACCTATTGTTACTGCAGTGTCTTTTCAATTTTCATTTTTTTATATTTTTATTTATTTATTTATTTGTCACAGTATAACAAACGCAATAGGACATTAAATTGGTATACTTAATTGAAAGCAAATTTTATTTTATGTATTACAAAGAAATAAAATATGTAAATTTTATTAACTTAAGTAAAAATGTTGCAGATAAAAAAATAATGGATAATGAACACAAAAGCATGTGATAATCTGTTTTGACGTTGATTTTAGCCAAACATTTTCAGACTTTCACATTTATAATATTATTAGGATCAGGATACTATCATTACTACACAGAGATAGTGACAAAACTAATTTTTAAAACGGAATAATACTTAACCAGTGTTCGTACGCCTCAGGGCAACATTACCAGAATTTATACAAAATGACATTTGCCTTATTTAATGACAAACATCTTTGTTTGTGTATGGCTTTACGAAAATTCTGGTATTCAAACATCTTAAATCCCCTGACCCCTGATGAGTCTTAGCTAAACGCTAGACACCGAACGGATTAAATAATAATTTCCTGCTTCTAGGAGATAGCAATCGCCTTCATAAGTGTTTCACAATATTTAAAATTTCACATCAGAAAAATATACAGGAACCTCCCGACTTAAGTAAGTACTGCGTTCCATAAACTTTTGCGTAAGTCGAATTTGCAAATTCCTTAGGTAAAATTTCGTCAGAAACTGCAATATTTATTATATATATATATAATATATACATTATTTACAGTGTATTATTTTATAAATAAAATAGGATGCAGCAGTATTTACTTGGATATAAATTATAAAAGTATGAAAAAATATAAAAACAAACTGAAAGAACACTTTTCAAATAAAAGGTATCTCGTGGAATGTGGGATTTATAAATTTAACATTGATGAATTAATTTATAT
Organism: Maratus speciosus; assembly: GCA_963932465.1. Lineage (NCBI taxonomy): Eukaryota > Metazoa > Arthropoda > Arachnida > Araneae > Salticidae > Maratus > Maratus speciosus. The sequence continues at coordinate 349,969,076 of OZ010794.1, forward strand.
CAATTTTGAATCTACATCAAACGAGCAGCTCTGAAGCTGGAAGGAAAAATACACTGGTTCCTCTTCACCGAAACTTTAAAACTAGGTTTCGTTATGGTTTGAATTCAGCTAACAATATTGTAACTGTTAAATAGAGTTTTTTTTTTTTTTTTTTTTTTTTTTTTTTTTTTTTTTTTTTTTTTTTGGTTCATTTTAATCAGATTTGTGTTTCTTTGTTTTGTTAAGGATTTGATTGTATATCCCAATAAAAATATAACTATATCTAATATATAAAACTGTATTATCCGAGATAGCATGAACATTAGCAGCAAGTTTGATTTTTTCTGATATTATCTTGCCGTGACAAATTTGAATTAAGAAATTCGCAGCAAATTTTCCGCAAGGTATACCATCACTCACTTGCATGAGTAGTTTGTTTTGAAACTGATGGCAAGACTGTTTTTAATTCCCGAAAGTAACGAAAGCAAAAAAACTATTTTGTTGAGAGAATAGACAATCAGCACATATGCAGAAATCGCAGAAATTTTATTCGGATGCACCGCTTTTTCTAAACGCTATATATCAAATACCAAAAAAGGCTCGTATTGAAAAGTACAAATATTAACCTTAACTTGTTTGTGGTGATGAAAATGGCGCATGCACCTTCTGACGGTGTGTTCGTTTCAATAGACCTGATCAGGTCTATGGACCCACCGAAGGCTTATAGTGTAACAGTTGTAAATGGATAGTGGGGTGTGGAAAGATTACTACTTTGCGGTAAGTTTGCAATATTTTTGATTACTTGTTTTCCGCTAATTTGTAATAAATTTGATACAGCATGGATTTAACTTGCACGACAAGTTAGCTGCAAGTTCAAAGAGTGGTGACTTCGACGTTTCCGTTATCTTGCTGCAGTCTTGTTATAAACTTTCAGTCTTGTCATGCTGAGCTTGCTGCAACTTTGCAGGTTTTCAAAGCAAGACTGCTGCAAATTTTCTGCAAATTAAAAATTCTATCTGGGATTGTTGTGGTTTTTATCTGCATATTTTATTTATAAAACAATTATCAAAAGTATGCAAATGCGTATCAAACGCGCTAGTATGTTCATAAATGTAATTTTCGATATTTTTTTTGTAAGTGCGAATTTACGTAAGTCGAAAGGTGCCTGTACTCAGAAGTACCAGTGTCGAATCTGAACCGAGTAGATTAGGGGTGCACAACCTTTTTAAGAAAAGGGCCACTGACAAAAATGTCTCGGTCGTCGAGGGCCAGACCAGTAACACAGAAAGAATACTATTTCGAGGAGGTGATCTGTGGCTTATAATCAGATGAAAAAACCTGGTTTCTGAGAGTGGGAGTTTTACCCCTTAAGGTTCCGCTACTCAGTCAACATTTCTAATTCAGTTGATAAGGATATCTCACGAAATTCGCGATTTTTCCGCACCTGATCGACTAAATTCGTTATTTCCCAAGTGTGATCGACACAATTTGCGATATATTTGTGCGCGACCAACGAAATTCACGATTTTCGGAGTCCGATCGACAAAACTTACGATTTCACCGTGCCCGATCGACGAAATTTGCGATTTTCTCGTACCTGATTGACGAAATTCGCGGTCTTTCCGTGCCTGATCGATGAAATTCTCTATTTTCCGCGCCCGATCGACGAAATTTGCGATTTTGCGGCGCGTGAGCGACAAAATTCGTGATATTTTCGTGCCAGACCAACTAAATTCACGATTCTTAACTGACTGACAAAATTTGCAATTTTTTCACGGAGAAAATTGTCGAAATTCGCGATTTTTTTCATGCCTGATCAACGAAAATCGCGATTTTTCGGAGCCCGATCAACGAAAATCGCGATTTTTTGGAGCCCGATCGATAAAACTCGCAATTTTTCCTTGCCCAATTGACGAATTTCGCGATTCTTCCGCACCTTATCGAGGAAATTTGCGATTTTTCCGCGCACGATCAACGAAATTCGCGATTTTTTCTCGTGATAAACAAAAGAAACAGGCGGTTTTTCCGCAGCCGATGAACAATTTGCCCTTCTTCTGCAAAACTGACGATTTGTTCGTGCCCGATCAACGAAATTTGAGATTTTTCAGAGCCCGATCGATAAAACTCGCAATTTTAGCGTTGCCGATAGGCGAAATTTGTGAATTTTTCTGCGCCTTATACACAAAATTCGTGATTTTACCGAGCCCGATGAAAGAAATTTGTGATTTTTCCGCGGCTGATAGAAAAATTTCGCAATTTTTCGGCACCTGATTGCAGAAATTAGCTATTTTTCCAAACTTCATCGACAAAATTCGCTATTTTCCGCACCCGATCAACGAAATTCGCGATTTTTCCGTACCCGATTAACAATATTAGTGATTCTTAACTGACTGACGACATTTTCAATTTTCCCGTGGTAAATTGACGAAATTCACGAGTTTTTCCAGTGACCTATGGGCCAAAATTGCTATTTTTCCCAGTTATACATTCGAGGGCCACTTTTGGCCCGCGGCTGTGCATCCCTAGAGTAGATATTGGGAATATGCCTGCGGCGGTGACAGCGTTAGTTACTTCTTTTTAAATTCGAGAGATTACTTTTTCCACACAACAATCTTCGTTGCATATTACTACAACATTTGCAGTAGAAATATACCACGAAAATGATTGTATAGAAATAGCGGAAAGTAGACAAAACCCCTGATCTTCATATATAAGGAAAGGGCAGCTGACGTCACTGTTGGTTGAATTACTGTTGGTCAGCAAGAAAAACCTGCTCATTCATTATGACTCCTACTTGTACACATGAGCTAGGGAATTTGATTGGTCTACGTGTAACAGGTCTCTGATATGATTGGCCTAGATCGCCAAGACTATTCCTGCAATGATCGTTATGACAAAAATGTAGTTGGTAGATTGGTTGACGGAAGTGTTTGTTTGCAAACATGCCCTTTCCTTATAAGGTCAAGTTTCTTTCTTTCTTTGATTTTCATCCATGAAGTTTTACAACTAATTACAAGAGTTTAACTTATAACAGTGTGATGGTGATGTGTTAAAAAATATTTTGTCTTCGTATTGAGTTAAAAGCAGTTACAGTATTAGAATCAACAGTAATGAATATTTATAATAAAATAACTGTCAACCTCTGTACGGTTTCTCAGAGCATTTTAACAAGCGTAGCGTTTTTTCAAGTGAATGGCCAGGTGTTTGCTAGTGAATTGGACTTTGATTGGTTGTTTGCGATAGTTCTTCATAGCCAGAGCCTGATTACCAACGGGGCACATTACCAGTAAAAAGAAACAGAAAATTTTGCCTCATTCATTGCAGAAAGTTTACATGAATACGGCATTTAGATAACACGAACATTTCTTTTAAAATTTATTGGTTTAAGTGTGCCCCGTTGGTAATAAAGCCCTGTTCATAGCTATTAAGCTTTACTCATTTTTCTGCAGTGGATGATTCATTCTAGCCATTAGTAGAGCCTGATTACCAACGGGGCACATTCCCACCAGTAAAAAGAAACAGAATTTTGCCTCATTCATTGCAGAATTTTACATGAATACGGCATTTAGATAACACGAACATTTGTTTTAAAATTTATTGGCGTAAGTGTGTCCCGTGGGTAATCAGGCCCTGGCCATTAGAGGCTACTAAAGACATGAAAGGAAGATTTTTCACTGTCTGCGGTTGTTAATGATTTCTTGCTATTAGCTTTGGCGCGGCATAATAAGCGTTTATAAGGGTTTAAAACAGGATTTTTTTTTTTTTTTTTGAAAGTACATTTTAAGCTCTTTTTTTGTTAATATCGAAAACAAGTTTTGAAATTTTATTTTTATTATAATTTTAATACGTTTTTCTAAAAACTATTCTTTCACCTTTTTAAAAAATATATACTTTGCAGGTAAATTCGTTCCAAATTTAACAGGGACTTTCCGTTAATCTGTTACTAAATAATGCACTATAAAATAATAACACAGTAGTGGAACAGTGTAGCACCAAAGAATCAATTGACACCACTATATTTTAATAATATTCTTCGTCTTACTTCAGGATAGAATTTCTGAGACTTTTAAATACGAAGAATACTATAAAAATTTAGTGGTGAGAATCGCCCAACTCCTGCGCCACAGTTCCATCACGAACAATGGCGCAGCAGTTGGGCGATTCTCACCACTAAATTTTTATAGTATTCTTGGCCTTTAAAATTGTCAATGGAACAATAATGGAACAATAGAGCTGGTGTATGGATTCCCTAGTTGCGTGGCAACTTTACATCCAGGCTAAGAGTAGTTCGTTTTACAATGCAATGGGAGCCTTAGAAAAAAGAGCGTTTAAACGCGGCTAGTAGCCACGAAGAAATAGAGAGTAAACTAAAAATATGGACAATTTTTAATAGAAAAAATTGTTAGTATAACTAGTAGGAAAAAAAAAAAAAAGTTTCATATGATCCAAAAATGTCTAGGACAGGCGAAAAAGCTACCAAAGGAAGCCCCGTAAAAAAAAGACTCAATTCAGAGACCACACATTAGTTTAACACAATTATAAAAAAGTAAGATACAAAAGTTTATAAAAAAATGAAGTATTTACATATTTACAGAAAAAAGAGAGATTAAAGTTTAAAAGAAAATGCACAAAAGATAGGAAAATACAATAATAAAAAACAACATTGAGGAGAGTTCAGACTAACAGGACTGAAAAAAGCACAAAATGTATAGGGGAACAAGGGGGAAAAAGGACGGCGCCCGCCCAGTCTGGTAACTCGATGAGAAAAGGTTATATAAGGAAACCATGATAGTATAATTAAAGCACAAAAAGGTAAGACTTATAAAGAATTTGAAAAGCATAAGAAAAGCAGCTTAAATGTTTTTTTTTTTGTTTTTTTTTTTTTTTTTTGTTTTTTTTTTTTTTTAAGCACACAAAAGACAGAAAGACAGGAAAAAGAAATAGTTTAGCAGGGTAAAATTATCAGAATTTCTATCCTGAAGTAAGATGAAGAATACTGCTAAAATTTAGCGGTGTCAATTGATTATTTGATGCTACGCTGTTCCATCACTGGTAACATTGTAATTTATCCTAATACGATAAATAATGCCCATCTCTACCAAGAATAATCAGTGTATTAAAAATATAAAAGTCTGCTAGAAACTATTCAGAACGCATGATTTATCCGCGTTGGTTTAATAATTTTATTATGTGGAATTCTTTGGGGAAAAGATTTTATCAGATTTTATAAGAGGTTACATGTAAAATTATGAAAACAAAATTTATATATTCCCCGATGCTTTATATATTCCTTGATCAATTTAACAAATTTTGCATAAAGTTAGATCGAATAACATTATTTGCATTCGTTGCACGGTATCTTCATAAATCTTCATGTTTGTTTGATAGGTAAAATTTATCACCGTTTCTACTTTTCGCACACATTTTCGGTATACTTTATAAAACACTTAATGATCCAAAAATTCAGAATTAGTAACTCTTTTAAATTACAAAGTATGCTTGTTTTAAAAGGCCTACAATACTGGTTGAAATAAAACCATTGTTTGACAAATTACATAATTCTTAATTTCTTTTAAAAATGAAACAGAATGGAGAAACATTCTTAGCACAAGAAAGTTTTTAAAAGTCCTAAATTAAAATTCGCACCTCCTTCCGCCACTTAAACATTGTTCTATCATGCAAACAAAACTGTGAGGCCGACTATTTTCTGACCACGCCTTAATTTTGCTTACATCGCTCTTCTTGTCTTTTGATACCTCTTTCGGGAGATATTTGCATAATTTCCATCACAATCTCCATTCCCCCTCAGCATTACACTAGCTTCCAACATTCATCTTTTGTCCCGTCGTTTCATTAGTGGACCTTCTAATACAATGCTACGAGTACAGTAATTATGACATACTTGAAGTTTGAGGTAAGTTTAGGGGGGTTTACTGTATCATCCCATTTTAGCAGATTGTTCAAGAGTGAATCAATCATTCGACTCCGCCCCTTTGTTAGGAAAAGTTTGCATTCTGTTTGGAATATGGTAAATTTCAGTAATGTATACGCCTGTTATCCTGCGTAATGTTTTCTTTCTAGAGTTAAATTATAGAATTTCATTTGTTTGGAGGTTAAAAAATAATTTTCGTAGGAGTTCGCAGATGCACAGAAAACACCGTAAACAGAAAGTGGTAAAACAAATATTAACATGTGAGAAATGGGCTGAAACTTCATGGAAAATTTTGGAAAATGACCACACAAAGGGCAAAAATTTAGTGCAGGCTAATTTATGTCTTTAGAATTGCGATGATAAATTATATTAGTATTTTGTCGTAAAGCAAAGTTAAAGTTGTTATCTCATTGTTTTCAATGGATTGAAAATTCTTAACAGAGTTATCATGATGATATTATTCGCTTTTTATCAACTTAGCTTGTTTTGTATTAGTAAAGATGGAATTCTATAATCGATTTTTCACTCATTTTTTGATATGCTAGAATTTTGAAATTAGATGCGATTGTGTGTAACCGATGTCAATATAATATTTTAGTGTTTTTAGAAATTAACTACAGTCGGACCTCTATTCAACGAAGTCGCTAAATCCCGAAAAAAGTTCGTTATATGGAAAATTCATTAAATAGAGAGTAACCTTTTAAAATACTATAAAAACTACATAAAACATATTTTAAACCCATAAACACTAAATGTAATTTAAAAAAAGTAATTAATCACACTTTTTGTATAAATTATATCTATTTGTTTTATATATTTTACCCTTCAAAAAGAAACTTGCAAGGGAAATAAGAATGAAACAAAACATTGTCTGAAAATACATTGTATTTTCAGTTAAAAAAATTATTTTACATTACAATCACGATTTTTTATTATGGTCGATAAGCTGTTTGGAGGAATACCAAATTTTAAAGCAATATTCTTTTTCTTCACGCTTTTATCCACCACATCAAGATTTTTTTTTCTTTTATGCCAAGCACTTTCTCTTTGAAATTTTCAAACTAAAAGAACCGAAATTACCAGAACGACTGAATGATCAGACACTTCTTGGATGAAAAGCAAATAATCACAGCGATTTTACTGCTTTCGGTGAGTTAGGTGCTGGTAAGACCTGTTCATGGTCATTGATCATCATAAAATGTGTTAACCCCTTCGGGACGGGAATCTTTTACGAAATTTTTAATATTTTATCACTGTTTTTTAAAAAAAGAAATTTGTGTCTTCTTGAATCGATAAAATGAGCTGATTAAACAAGGCAAATTTTACAGTAAAATTTTACTGGTGAGGAAAAAAAAAAGATTTTGAGCGTTTCATGCGGCACGTATACGTGTCGCTCGTCCCCAAGGGGTTAAAAGAAAGAATAAGTTTGAAATGTCCAGTAATATTTTGACAAATAGGGAGAAAAAAAATTTTAGATTCCAAGAAAAAGTTCGTTAAATAGAGAATGCATTTCGCTATTTGAAGGTTATTTTACGAAGAAATTCGCGAAATGTTCTTGGTCCCAAGGAAAAGTTCGTAAAATAGAGAAATTCGCAAAATAGAGGTTCGTTAAATAGAGGTTCGACTGTATTAATAAATAGATTAACTTTAATTAAATTTAGATTGTATGTTGAAATAACAATTATGATTTAAAAAATAATTTTCAGGCATGATAAACCCCCCCCCCCCCCCGAAAAAAAAACACCCTATTACCGCGCGACGCAACAATGAAAATTTGTTTGCTACAATAATTTGCTTTTGCTTCATACTAGCTTCTAGTATTTCTCTTTTTATCCCGTCATTTCATTAGCGAGCCTTCTAAAACAATGCTACGAGTACAATAATTATGACATATACTTGAAGTTTAAGGTTAATTCTATAGGGGTTTATTGTATCATACCATTTCAGCAGTATGTTGAAGAAAGAATCAATCAGAAAAACTTGGACTTACGCTGTCAAAATTTAATAATTAAAAATCTTACGATACTCATCAGCGTACATGTAAATAAAAACTATATTAAAAACACATTACAAATTATTCCCAACGTTTCATGCTCTTTCGAACGAGCCATCATCAGGGGAGAGAGTCCTTGACCTCCTCGAAGCGAAGTTTCAAACAGCACAGTCACTTTCACGACATCAGGTTTTCAGTTGTGATGTCGTGAAAGTGACTGTGCTGTTTGAAACTTCGCTTCGAGGAGGTCAAGGACTCTCTACCCTGATGATGGCTCGTTAGAAAGAGCATGAAACGTTGGGAATAATTTGTAATGTGTTTTTAATATAGTTTTTATTTACATGTACGCTGATGAGTATCGTAAGATTTTTAATTATTAAAGAATCAATCATTCGACTCCGCCCTTTTGTTGGGAATAGTTTATTTCTGTTCGGAATATGATAAATTTTAGTAATGTACACGCGTGATTGAGTCGAGATTAAACTTTAGCTTAATCACTTAAGGCTGTTCTCAACTGCTCTGCTCAACAAGCGCAAAACGTTTTGACACATTTACAAATTCATTTTTTAACGGAAAGATATAAAATTGGAAGGCCTGACCACAGAAGCGATTTGGAATCGAATTGTGTTTTCCATTTTTTGATCAATCAGTTATCGAGTTATAATCGATTTTGATCACGTGAGACGGCATTTTTCTCCCCTTATTGACTGGATTTTCTTCTTTCGTTCGGAAGTTCAGTTCAAAATGCCAACTTTGACAGTATTTTCTGAAAGATCTATTGCGTTTACAAGAAAACGGAAAAAACTGTTCGATGACATAGTTTCTGAATAACAACACCTTCTAGTTTCATGCGTTTCCGAACAAAAATGAACTAAAACTTATGTCAGAAAGTTGACCCTTTGGATTTGAGAACAGCCTTAACGGTCGCAATAAATTACGGTTTAAAAATTCAAATTGCTTATTGGGACCACTTTTTTGAAAAAGAAATATTCACCTTATTACTTGACAGGTAAAATGATACCATAATAAAGCCAATTGCATTATGTTATAAAACTGGTGGGATTAACAATCTGAATAAGAGATGCACACCGTGAATACAACGGGAGCGAGAATTAAAGGGTTAATATGTGGTGATTATAAAATTCTGTAGGGGAAATACAGGGCTGTACAAAAGAATTGAGGCGTGTTTACGTTTATTGGTAAAAATTGCTGAATATGAATTTTCACCTTTTATGCGTTTTATTACTAAATTAAAGTTTAGTATACTATGTAGAATAAATAAAAATCTATAGATCAAATACTGGGTTGAACAAAAGAACTGGGGTACTTTTTGGGCTATGGGCAGTAATTGCTGAAATCTGATTTTCAAATGTGTTATGCGTTTTCTAAATGTTTACTTATGTATCTTTTTTGCTTTACAGCTAATTTTTGTTAAAACATTCTGAAAGTGTTGGAGAGTGTTTCATAATGTATGGCTGTCGCATGATTTTTTTTTCTCGTTTTAAAATGAAGTATCAGTTTCAAATCTAAAAAATGAACATTTCGAAGTTTTTATGGATATAAGAGAGTTCATTATTTGTAAACTCCAAGAAAATTTCGACACATCATACTTAAAATTTCTGTTTTTATTTAAATGCTAGCTGACCCGCCTGGTTTTAACGAACCCATGATAATAACTTTAAATATACCTAAATTTGGTATTCGAATGACTTTATATTTATAAACGAAAATAAATCCAAACATACCTAGAGTTTGGGGGCCCCTGCCTTCTGCAGCGTATAGCGTACAGCGTTTCGGGGGGGGGGGGGGGGTTAAAAAATTTCCCAACTTGAAACAAATTGTTTTATTTTCCGACTGAAATGATATGTGCAATGTGTGTTTGTATAATGATACTAATACGTAAAAAATCCTTTCCAAAGAAAAATACTGAAACTAAAAACATACAAATTATAATTGTTGGTTTGTTTAATGAAAGTTTAAATACACCTGTTTCATTTAAATAACTAAAATCAAAACTAGATTAATTTCTATTTTCTTATCTTGGAATCATTGAGCATGAAAACAATAAGATACACAGTTGCTAAATGAATAGTTAAAGAAGCAATTTCAAACAATACAGTAAATGTAAGATTTAAACCTAGAAAAATTGCATATAGTATTTAGAGAAAAACCAGTATTACTTTAAGGTTTGCAAATTTTTTGTCTACTATTGTGTACGAGTTATAATCGCACTTCATATGAAAATACCGTCGTGTTATTTTGAGAAAGGAACAAAGTTTAAGAAATAAAGGAAATAGATTAGAGACACTGTTGATGAACAACAGTCGGGAATTCAGGTCTGGTAGAATGTATGCTATTTTCTTAGCACAGAGAAACACAATGAAAAATTGAGCCTGGCTGCGTTTTGTACTTCTTTTGATGATTTAACTTGTTTACTATTACAGAACTCAGAAGGATAGTTCGCAGAACAATAAAATTCTCATATTTTTTTTACTATTATTAAAAAAAAGTAAAACGTCTTTCAAAAATCTAGAATTTCCCAACTCTAAGCTCAAATTTCCCAAGTTCACATATATCGGAGGGGAAGGCTCCCCCCCCCCCCCCCATAAACCCCCCATAGCGACGCCTCTGCGCGCTACGCAAAATTAGGTCTGTTTTTGCCAATGAACCTCAAAATCGAATAATTTTATATTTTAAAATAAAAGTCCATTCAAACGAACGAACTTAGAATAGGGTGCGCCACCGCTTTCGGTAGAGTACACGTGGAGTGTTACACACGCTCCGGTCTGTTTCGATTTTATATTTTTAAACAATTTTTTTTTTAAATTAACTTTAATGTTAGGGACTTCACTGATTTCGCCCATGTACACCCTCGAATTTGTATGATTTTATATTTTTAAACGAAAATCCACCGAAGCGTACATAGAGTTGAGGGTATCTTTTCTATTCTTGTATTTCGATTAGAAAAATGGATGCAGATTTAAAAAGGAAACAAAATACCACGAAATTGGCATTTTTTTTTTTTTAAACGGTAAATATAAAAAAACTTTTTAAAAACAAAATACTACATTGTGAGAACGACAAAAATACCATAAATAAGTGGTTTTTCTTTCATTTATTTATTTTTTGGCGTTTTGATCAGGAAAGTGGATGCGAACTTGTAAACACGCCGAAAAAACACCTGAAATCTACTCTTAAAAAAAAAAAAAAAAAAAAAAAAAAAATATATATATATATATATATATATATATATATATATTTAAAACGGTAACTCTTAAAACATTTTTTAAACAAATAGCACATTTAGGACCAGGAAGATATTCTGAATAAATGGGTATTTTTTCCCCTCATATTTCAATCTAATAAACAAATATGGCGGAAAAAAAAAGGATCGTTTTCCACTTTTTTTTTTCTGCTTGAAATTCCGCAAAAATGCCGATTTCGCACAGACAACTGCGACAGCGAAAATGAAGGGTTTTTAAATGAATTTTTAATTAAAATCTTGGCTATTTAAAAAGAAAAATAATAACTGACTTCGAGATGAATAGCCTCAGACGTACAGGTTTCAACATAAGTTTTAACATAAAACACACAACAATATTAGAAATACTAAACATTTTTTAAAATCTTTAAATTTTTGAATTCAAGGTACTTTCTGGTTACTGATTTTTGCATTGACAATTTCTTGAAGCTGAAATTTTAAAATGAGTAAGAGCTGACCAGATACACATAATCTACACACATGTCCAAAATTAAGGTCACAAACATAAAATCCGTGAAAACTGATCAATTATTCACTGTGTTGCCACGAAATTTGGCACATAGGTATATTACAATAGGAGAAAGAATGTAGCAACATAAAAATATGGAAAAGATTTCAATTGTGAATTAAAAAACAGGGTATATCAAAAAGTGTGAAATCATGAATCAGAGATAAAGCATTTATCTTGGGAAAAGTCTATCTAATATGGAGTGTAACCCCCGTAAACTGCTATACAAGCTTCACAACGAGTTCTCATACTGTTTATGAGGGTGCCGATAAATGTTTGTGGCAACAAAGCCCATTCTTCCAAAAGCGCGACTTTTAACTCCTGGCGCGTCCTGTGAGGGGAGTTACGCTGTGCAATGGCTCTTCCTAGACCATCCCAAACATGTTCAATAGGATTGAGGTCCGGAGATCTCGAAGGCTAATTCATACGGTGAATATTCTCTTCTTGAAGAAAATCATCAACAATGTGAGCTCTGTGTGGCTTCGCATTATCGTCCGTAAACATGAAGTCCGGGCCTACAGCACACCGGAACAACCTCACATAGGCTTCAAGGACACTATCCCTAATGCTCGCCGCCCAGTCGTGTGTGTGCCTTTCACTGCATCCAACAGAAGAGCCCAGTTGTTGTGGAGCGGAAGACATCGGTCTTGGACACAACAAGAATGGAGCGTGTTCTTTTCAGTGATGAGTCGAGATTCACCACGCAAAGTGATTCTCGTCGAATCTTCATTTGGAGGGAACGTGGAGCTCGCTATCATCCCTCCTACGTAAAAGAAATCGACAGATTTGGTGGCAAAGGAATCCTTGTCTCGGGCGGCATAATGTTGGGCAGTAGTACACCACTGCACGTCTTCGATGCGTCTACTGTCAACGCACATCGCTATAGGGGTTCTTGAAGCCTATGTGAGGTTGTTCTGGGGTGCTGTAGCACCGGACTTCATATTTATGGACGATAATGCGAAACCACACAGAACTCACAATGTTGATGATTTTCTTGAAGAAGAGAATTTTCGCCGTATGAAATGGCCCTCGAGATTACTGGGCCTCAATCGTATTGAACATGTTTTGGATAGTCTAGGAAGAGCCATAGCACAGCGTAATCACCCTCCCAGGACCCTCCAGAAGTTAAAAGCCGCCCTTAGGAAGAATGGGCTTTGTTGCCACAAACATTTATTGACATCCTCATAAACAGTATGGTAGCTCATTGTGACGCTTGTATAGCAGTGCACGGTGGTCACACTCCATATTAGACGGACTTTTCCCGAGATAAATGCTTTATTTCTGATTCATGATTTCACACTTTTTGATGCTGTTTCTTAATTCACAATTAAAATTTTTTCCATATTTTTATGTTGCTATATTCTTTCTCCTCTTGTAATATACTTCTGTGCCAAATTTCGTGGCAAGACAGTGAATAGTTCATTAGTTTTCACAGATTTTATATTTGTGACCGTAATTTTGGACATGATTGTACTTTCTGATGCTTGCTATCTTTAACCCTTTGAGGGGCGGTGGGATATCTTTTATCTCACCTAATTTTAATCAAGATTTGCACCAAAAAAATTTAATTAAATTTTGCTGTTATAATATTGGTGGAAAAAAAAGGTTGCAAAATTGCTTTTTCTTATTTTGAAATAATGTTTTTCTGAAATTCCGGTGTGAATCCAACATTACAGGAAAGCAATTGTTTGCCCCTGAAAGGGTTAATGCCACGGCAATGTACCCAGATTATGGGATTTAAAAAAAAAAAACTAAATACACCAGTTTTTTCACACATAATCTTTTCTTCATTTAATAAGGGAATGCCGGTTTTTAAATAAAGCGAAGATTAATATTCTGAAATAGTGTGCTAGATATTTCGAAAAAAAAAAAAAAAAAAAACAACTCCAACTTGGCAATAAGTCACTGTCTGCAGAAAGAGACTTTTGAAACAAAAAGAGAAATATAAAATTCGGATTATCCGCTGAAAAGTTATGCTTGGGCATGCATAGAACAAATATATATGATAACGAACTGTATAACCAGCTTCATTGGAAATCAGTTAAGAAGAAAGCGTAATAAACTACATAATTACACGTAACTGAGTGAGAAGCAATCCCTAAATTTTGCAATTAATTTCAAACCATTGAGCAACCTATCAGCGAGCAAGCGCATATTCTTTTTTTTTATTTCTCGAACTCTTACTGGCCGCAAAGACACAGTTAGGCACAATGATCTACAAAAAATTTAGATGTTGTGAAGGCGTTCAGTTGTAGTGTGTGTGTGTGTGTGGTTTTTTTTTCTTTTTTTTCTTTTTTTTTTATATATTTAAACAATGTTTTGTATTTTGTTCTGGTATATGTTAAATACTTTTTTCATAAAAAAAAAAAAATTCTAATTATTTTATAAAACTAGCAAAAGTCGCCTCTTTACACGCGTGGTCGTTAAAATATGCCAAGTGTTTTTTGTGTGTCTAGTGATACAAGGGGGGAGGGGGTATACTGCTGCAGGTAATTTAAATATTGCTAATTTTGAGAAAACTGCATTCTTATAAAACATTATGCGAACCTGAGATTTGAATTACTGAGAAAACCTCCGTTCCACTCATTTGCATCCACTGTCTTCCAAAAAATAAAAACGATGCAGCTACTTAGGAACTCTAAAGTACAGTACAAGATTTTTTTTTGAATCGGTTCACTAGTTACAGAGTTTATTTCCTAACAATATTTTTTTCATCTTTTACAGTATTAATGACCTTGATTCACCATAAAAATCAATATATAGTGAAGCACTTAACCTCTTGCGCTCTATACGTCATGCTAATTTGGTCATTTCCAACGCTGACGTACGCAGCGTACGTCATGATAAGTGGCTGATTTTTTAAATTAAACATTCCTAATCCTTACGAGAAAGTTTTAACTCTTCTTTTTACTTTACAAGATTATTGATTTTACATAAATAAAGTAAAAGAAAATTACCAATTAATTTTTGTAGTGTAAATTCAAAATTTCTAAAAAAAAAAAAAATCTGCCAGATGCGGCAACATTGGTTGCTAGTGACATACATCCGCTAACAGCGCCAGAGCTCAAGGGCTTAATTAAGAAACGGGGGGCTTAATTAAATTAATTAAGGGCTTAATTAAATTTGGTTTCATAAACTTAACCGTCATTTTTATGCATCGAAAGGATATATGAACTTCTTTACCAGGTTGGCAATCATGTTTATTTACTACTATCATTTTAATCAATGATAACAGTTACTGATACTTGCACTGTATCCCGTTACTCAGAAAAGATATAGCTAACACTGGAATGACAAACAATCGATTTTTTAATAATAAACACACATACTACGATATATATTAAAACACACATTCACATATAAATAACGCCTGCATTCAACAGTTAAAGGTATATATAAATATATATATAAATATGAATATTTATGTATACCTTTAATCGATTTTTTATTAATTTAAATTAAAACGAAAACATTGCTCTTGCACATCTGCGTCTTAGAAGTTATCCCTACGCCAAATTTAAAATTTCTAGGCTGAAAGTTTCCAAAAAACATAGTGAAAATATAACTATAGAATATTTTCCTCCAATTTCACCCATTTGAAACTCGATTTTTTTTAAAACTTTTCTTTGGAGGAAATCACTTCCTAATAGAAACCCGCATGTAAAATTTAAAATTTCTAGAAAAAAATGTTTAATTTTTATGATGATTATAAAGCGTTTCCCAATCTTTTCATCTTTTTAAATTTCGAACATTTTATAACTAACTTCCTTAGCGAGCATTTATGTCAAGTAACCACTATATCAAATTTCATTTTTTAACCTCTTCAAATTAAAATAAATTGGAATTTTAGAAAATTTTTCGCTTTTGCATCTCTTTGAGGGCCGTATGTACAGAGAAACAATATTGCATATTTTTAAACAGAGATGGTCATCATCATTATCCTTAGAGAAGATTTGAAATCAGTTCAGTAGTTCAAATGTAAGATTTCAAAGTAAGATCGTCATTTTAGAAAGTTTTCCGCTCATTTCACACTTTTATATTTTGAAATCATAGAAATTGCTATGAGCAACCAAGCGGAATTTCAACGCATAAACAATTTTGTACTATTACACCATAGATAATTCAAATATAAACTAGAGAACAGGAATTCTGCTTTTTCAGAATTTAGTGTCGCCCCCGACATTTCCATTACTTCGTTTTTTTCTGGTGGACTAGTGGCTTCTATTATTATGAAACAGCCATTATAAATGAAGCGTTAGGTGAAGCTGTAAGAGCAGCCGTAAAAAGTTAGAACTCTGATTTTCTCAGAATGGGAAAAAAAAAAAAATATTCTGACCAAAAAATCAGAGTTCTAACTTTTTATGGCTGCTCTTTCATCTTCACCTAACGCTTCATTTATAATGGCTGTTTCATAATAATAGAAGCCACCAGTTCACCAGAAGAAAATAACTCGGTTAAGCGGGACTCTATTGTAGTGCAAAACGTATTTCAATTTAAGACTTAAAGCACACGCTTTTATTTTATGTAAAATGGCGTCATTTGCATTAATATAGATACTTAAAATTAAATATAGTTTATAATAGTTCCATGTTTTATTATAAATCATTCATTTATATTTTTCTCAAAATAGCACGTATTTTAATTACATTTTTTCAGTTTTTATGGGGAAATAGCAACAAGAAGATGTAATTGCTATTTTTCAACTATTTTTTCTTTACTTTCTACAGAAATGGAGTACTTGAGTTGCCAAAATGAAACAAATATCGCTAAAAACTACAAAATAATTAATATTTAAAAAACAAATGGAGATGCAGTTTTCAAACAAATTGCATTAAAAAGAACTTTTTTTTCGAAACACGACGGTCTAAACATTGAAAATGTGCGATGCCTAGAAGTTTTAAAAAATGCTGTAGAGTATTTAATCGCACAATGAAGCATCGGTTTTTGTTTTACGGCTGGCTTACACAAGGTAACGTTATTTATTGGAGACAAAATAAGCCGCGAGAAAGAAATAGCATACCGGGGCTAATAAGTGAAATGTGAATAAACTACAAATCATTTTCTAAAAGGGCGTATAAACATTTAAAACAGATTAAAACATTAAAATATCTTTTCTACGGTTTCAGACTACCTCCGTGGCCTTCTTCAGGAATCTAAATAAACCAAGCTGGTCAGGAATGTCAAAACTCCGCCCGACAGAAAATTGTACACACGGGGAATAAAAAAATAACCAATGACCGGGAAATCAGAATTTACTGGCGCCATCTGTTGAAATATGATGATAATATAAATGCTTTGTCACCATCTATGTGTGAAAAAGTCGATAAGCTGCACAACTCCAAATTGCATTTTTCTAAAGATATTTAACCAAAGTTTTGGAATATTATATGATATATTGTCATTACATACTTCATATTTTCTTAACTAGGATTTCCCTCGGAGGGAAGAGTCTGAGCGATATTGCTGAGAACATAGATTTA
Source organism: Maratus speciosus (assembly GCA_963932465.1). Classification (NCBI taxonomy): domain Eukaryota; kingdom Metazoa; phylum Arthropoda; class Arachnida; order Araneae; family Salticidae; genus Maratus; species Maratus speciosus. The sequence continues at coordinate 349,986,230 of OZ010794.1, forward strand.
ATAATAACATGTGGAAGCAAAGCAAATGATATGTTATCTTTAATTGTCCATATGCTGCGATAAATTGAAATGATGAAAATAAAGGAATCGTAGAATTACAAAATCTTATATATAAATTCGTATACACTGTTTAAAAAAATGGGAAAGCAAACCATGCAAGACAGACGTGCATGGATATAAAATTGAAAATATGCAATATATTAAAAGTAAAATAGAAAATGAAACTCTAAATTATCTTATATCGAAATTTTAACTGTATAAAATGATGTCAAGAGCATAATAAGACGCTGCGCACAAATTTGAGTAACTTGAAATGACAAATATATGATGTATAAAAAGAATGGACAATACTTTATATGGCGTGTGCTCCCCCGGAATAGTTACAATTGGACAATATCTGTTTTCCACGGATGCAATAAGGTTGTCGATAAGAGTTAAGGAGTTCTCTCTTCAAAATCTGACATAGTATCAAAGTACCGAACACATCAACAGTGGCATGCAATGCGTCGTTAGAGTGTGTTTTAGATATGCTCGATCCTATTTAAATGATGAGTGTATGCTGGCCACTACATACGCTGTATTGTTTTGTTTTCAAACATATTCTGCACAAGTTCAGCTGTATTTAGCATGTATTAAATAAAAGAAATCGGCAATGATGCAACATAAAGTATGACACAAGATATGAATATATCGTCCGCATAGCCTTTGAGTTGTCAAAGTGTCATTTGAAATAATTTACAAATCCATACATATTTTTTCAGCAAATCATGCAAGCTAAAATACGCCAATATGATCCCGATTATGAAATTTCACCAGAATAAGTTAATATATAAAAAATCTACTAATGACAATTGAGAATATAACCTTATGATAAAATGTCTAGAAAAATGAATCAGAAAAAAAAATTCATATCGCTTTTAAAACGGCACTTCCCTCTGTTAGTGGCCTAGGCGAGAGAGAGAGAAAAGCCTGGAGAAGGAACACTTTAACAAGTACTTTCGGGCAACCTACTCACTGTTTCATACAGGTCTTTATTCAATATTTACACAATGTATTTAATGCTATGTCGGTATCTATCAGTTTTGTTGCATTTAAATTGCATGTTTTGTAGTGGAAATGCGCCATTATGAAATATTTAAAGTTGCCATACCTAATAATTCCAAATTAATGGTAATTGAGATCGCTTTCCGTTATTTCATCTTTTTATATTTTTAATTTTTTAGAAACCATTCATAGAGACAATTTTATATTTTAAAAGTAACCCAAAGCAAAATTTCAAGATTTTGGGCTCAGCAGTAACACAGAAATAGAAAATTTTCGAAAGTTTTTTGTTTCTGCAGTGTTTTATGTAGCGACATTTTTAGAAATTGTTCTATTGCGAGAATTTACATCATGATAAATACAGCTATGTCAATTTTCATGTTTATATTCGTAACAATTCCATGTACTTCGTTACTTAAATCGTCTTTAGATCTTTTCCGCTTTGTTTAGTAGTTCGATGTTTTAGAATTCGCTCTACAAAGAGCATTTACATCTTATAAATTACTGTCATGCCAAAGTTCTAGTTTCTAACCCCAACAGTATCCCAGAAATTTCAGCTTCCAAATAAATCATAATTTAAAACTTTTCTAGAAATTTTTACGTTTATCTGTCAAATTGAATTTTCGAACCTTTTAGAGAGCGTTCATAACGAGTATTTACATCTTAAAAGTAAACACGACACGGAATTTAAAGTTTCTAACCCAATCAATATCACCGAAATCGTAATTTTAGGTTCTTGCACTGACATAAAATAGTCTTTTTCGGAGCAGAGATGACCACCACCATTTTTTTAAGTTGGCTATGTAGTTTCAGAGATAACACCTCACAAATGTACAAATATTAATAATAATATACACTTCATAATATTATAACGCTTTATAATATTAGCATTAAATGTACAGATACAAAATCCATTTATCTGTTACAAACTAAAGTGCCAGGTGTTGCCCAGAATTTGAAGGATGTTTGTTCTGAAAACCAATTTCAAAATTTAACACACAACATAAAACAAACACTAAAAAAAAAAAAAAAAAAAACAGTCAAAGTGTTGTATGCATGAATCAATTGAAAACACAATATAAAAATGTATAAATGTACTGTCGTGGAAAAAAAAAAAGTAAACACCCCCTACTAACTCCTCAACAAATTATCGTAGAAGAAAGTTACTGGTACCGAACGATTGGAAATAAAGTCTACTTTTAAATGATGTATATAAAATTTGCTTAGGGGGCCATCTACATATTAAAACGAACCATAACTTTGTTTTTTTCAATAGCAGTACCCAATTCTGACAGCATAAATGAACTCTACACCCTTCCATTAGCCTAAAAACGAATTTTTATGCAATTCGTACCATAAGTTTCCGAGAAATTAATTATTTTAAAACGAGCTTATTTTAAGGGCTGTATCCATATTGAAGTTCCGTACTGGATTGTTCACCGAGAGAGCCCCTTCCTTGATCAAGGCACCTTAAGCGCCACTCAAGGAGTCAATGAAGCGTGTTAGATTATAGTACAGCAGAATAAATTTCAAAATGTCTACTCACTTCCATCATAGACGGCCCCTTAAACCATCATTTTGCCGTTTTTTAAGCATAATTTGAAAACTACTTGGAATAAAAATATGAAATTTTTGAATTTCCATAAAGCAGTACTTAATAAATCTGAATCCATCAAAAAAATTGTAGGTTGCAATTCATAATTTTTTCGAATATTAATTTCATAATTCATATCATAAAATTATAAAAATTGCCAATTCAGCTTATTTATGTTTGGGTATATTAGTATTATTACTACAAAAAAAAAAAAAAAAAAAAAAATTAGCACATTAGGAGCATAATTTCGGGAGATATAAATAAAAATATGAAAATGTAATTTAACATTAGAAGCACTAAATTTTGAATGTTTATAATTCAAAAACTTATCATTCAAATGACTTGAAATTTGGTGTCTAGGCATAGTTTGAACGGAAGATTTGAAATATCTCGTTAAAATTGGGCATTGCCATTAAAAAAAATGAAGTTTGGATTCGTTTTAATATGTAGATGACCCCTAAGAAAATTTTATATACATTATTTAAAAGTAGACTTTATTTCCAATCGTTCGGTACCAGTAACTTTCTTCTACGATGATTTGCTGAGGAATTAGTAGGGGGTGTTTACTTTTTTTTTCCACGACTGTACGTCAACTGTGCTACTCCATCCTCGAATATGAATATGTATAAATGTATATAACAGACGCAAAAGAATACAGATATAAATGAACTTATTTCAATTTATAATTGGAGCAATAATGTTAAAATAAGCCAATATTTCCATAATCGGTTTTTTATCATGCTTCAATACGTTTTTCATACTCATATGACGTTATACTATATTCACCACGTCTTATTTCCAATACGACATAATATTTTCCTCTTTCACGTGGAAACATTGAAATAGAAAAGTTATGAAGTTATATAAACTTTCATTTAAATTCGTCAAACTATTTATTTCATTTTCCTTTTTCATGTGAATATCTTGCAATAGAAAAGTTATGAAGTAATATTCACCTTTTTTTAAATTCGACAAACTGTTTATTTCATTTTCCCTTTTCACGTGGAAATCTTGCAGTAGAAAATTAATTGTTGTAGTAAGAATTTTATTGTGTATTTTAATTGTTGGCAATTGGTATAACGAAAAATGTTTAAATTTGATAACAAATTGCTGTTAAATTGGTGGTTTTTTATTGATTAAAAATTAACTATAAATTATTTCGATTCCGGATTACTTTAGTTGCCTCGGTCGTGTTTTAATACACATTTCAACATTTCACAATTTTGGCTTCCAAACTGTGGATTTGTATAGAATTACAAACAGACAGATAGACAAATTTTCATTTTTATATATTATATTATATACAAACATAAATAACTTATCTAGTACGTGTTAGCAGATGCATTTTTAAATATATGTATATAAACCCGTATAATACTTATTCTGTTTTGTTTTCATAGTCATTTATATCATTTGGCAAAAATATCTCACTTTCTTAACTTTCTTCACTTATGTTTCTTCACTTTCTTCACTGTTCTATAATGTAATCATTAATTGATTATTATTTCCTTTTAAAAATAATAGAAAATATTTTGTTTATCAATTTATTTTGTTTTCATATCGAAATAAAAAATAACGTGCTATTATAGCACGCTATAGGTAACTGGTATTCGAAAACGACGTTTTCGCCAAATTGGCATACAAAATCACGCCAAACCCGGTGCGTTTATGGCATCTGTGCCATAAATATAAACATTTGATTTATATATAATATCATTGCTTTTTATGTACAATTTACTTTTGTTTGTATATAAAAATAGGTAACTGGCTTGTTCACACAAAATAAATTATATAAAACTTTAAAAAAATGCTTGAGTATATAGAACGATGAATAAGTTGCACGAAAATACGCATAAAAGTTTACTTGTCTCGCCAAACCCATTTTCTCTACCTCGCCAAGGCCCTTATAAAGGAAAATTACCAATTTCATTTTTAAAGACTAAGAAGAAATAATATAAATGGAAATCTTTTTTTGAAAATCATGCTTTCATTAAAATTCACTAAAAATTAGAAAAAAAATATATATTTTAAATGCATTAAATAGTAGAAAAGACTTGAAAAAAACCTTAAATGCACGGAATTTAAATTTAATTCGGTGAGTTCAATTATCGAAGATAAATGAATTTAAATGGGAATTTTGTCAAATTAGCCAGGTATCTCCAAGTTAACTTCATATATAGAAACTTTTTTTATCGCCAAATTTGGCGCTATTTCGCCATGTTGGTTAAAATTTGGCGATATCGTGGTAACCCTGTCATTAGTACTTTTCAACAAATACTCATTGTTGAAGCTAATGCTGATTTCTCAATAGAAAATCAAACGAAACCATTAAGTAATTCATCCCACCTCCACCGTTGCCCTATTAGGGATCGAATTTTAAACAAGTGGGTAAGTGTGATCAAAGATCGCACAGAGGGTTTCGTTTAATATTCCTTTCAAAACACTTTATCCTTTTGAAAAATCTGTTAGTACCAGATTTCGCAACCAGGGACGCACTCTATTCTAAACAAACTTCTATCCGAACGAAACTCCGTTTTATATACTATCCATAGATATATTAGTCGAGGGGATTAGGCCGATAGCACCCGAGATTGGACGCCCATGGCGGTAAAAAGTGGAACTAAAATATGTAAGGCTATGGTGCATAATATGAAAGAATGGTCAAAGGGGTGTCGGCAAAAGTTGGAAAAGTGCTCCCCGGGTGAAAAGGGCGGAAGTTAGAAAAATTGCTTAAAATAGATGTCTGAGGTATTCAGCTATACGTATGCAAAAATTCATGTCTCCAACTTAATTAGGGGCTCTCTTAGAAAGAATTGCTTAAAATACATATGTGGTAGCTCAGAGGGTTAAACGTAAGACTTTTTCAAGATTTTATGATTTGTCGCCTGGCTTCAGGTGTTCTGCTATAAGTATGCAAAATTTCAAACTTCCAATTTAATAAGGGTCTCAGTTAAAAAGAATTGCGTAAAATACGCATGTGGGAGCTTAAAGGTTTAAATGTACGATTTTTTCAAAATTTTATGATTTGTCGTATGATATGTGGTGTTCACCTAAAGCATGCAAAATTTCACGCTTCCATCCTAAATAGGGACTGGCTTAGAAAGAACTGTTTAAAATACCCATGAGGGAGCCCAAAGGAATAAATGTACAACTTTTCAAAATTTTATGATTTGTCGTTTGATGTGAGATGTTCAACTATAAATATGCCAAATTTCACGCCTCTAACCTAATTAGGGACTCACTTAGAAAGAATTGTTTAAAATACACATGTGGGGGCCCATAGGGTTAAATGAACAATTTTTTAAAAATTTTATAGTTTGTCATTTGATGTGAGGTGTTCAGCTATAAGTATGCCAAATTTCACGCCTCCAACCTAATTAGGGCTCACTTAGAAAGAATTGTTTAAAATACACATGTGGGAACCCAAAGGGTTAAATGAACGACTTTATCAAAATTTTATAGTTTTTCATTTGATGTGAGGTGTTCAGCTATAAGTATGCAAAATTTCACGCCTCCAACCTAATTAGGACTCAATTGGAAAGAATTGTTTAAAATACACATGTGGAGCCCAAAGGGTTAAATGTACGACTTTTTCAAAATTTTATGGTTTGTCGTTTGATGAGAGGTGTTCAGCTATAAGTATGCAAAAATTCACGCCTCCAACCTAATTAGGGCTCACTTAGAAAGAATTGTTTAAAATACACATGTGGAAGCCCAAAGGGTTAAATGTACGACTTTTTCAAAATTTTATTATTTTTCGTATGATGTGTGATGTTCAGCTATAAGTATGCAAAATTTCAAGTCTCCAACGTGTATAGTTTCTGAGAACGGGCTCTGTGACAGAGGAACAGGCAGACAGACAGAGGAGCGAGACGAATATAGGTTTCGTCAGATGAACGAAAGCCTAAAAATCGATATCCAATTCATATATTGCCCTCAAGAATACATATATATTCCAATTTCAAAACTCTATGTTAACAGGAAGCGGGTGAAAAATGAATCACAAGATTTGAGTGCTACAGACAAACATAATTGTAAGTTAAAAGAAAGCATGTAAAAAAAAGAAAGAAATTAAGAAAACCGGAAGAAATGATGCTATAAAGGAAAGTATTTTATTAAACATCATATAATTGTTTTAATTTTTACACGCGAAATATAAAATATGCTTTTGGCGATTAAAAAATGCTATTGAGAGATTATCGCAAAATCTCAAATCAAAGTTTTTATGCCTTTTTTTCGTTTAAATGGAAAAACAAAAAGATTTCTTTTCCTGTTCGATTAAATTAAAAAATGTTTTATGCTACCTCAATATTACTGCGTGCGCATTTTTTTATTTTTATTATTTGCTCCATGTGTTCAAACCAGTTGTCTACGAAAACATCCACCGGTGAAAGTGACGCACACCAAATTTCTGTGACGTATGCAGATAAATTGTGCTTTTTTATCAGTTTTTTTAATATAATTTTTAAACGGTTTGGAACTTATTTTTCATAGTAGGTGCATTCAGTAGGCGACCCTCATAGGTACCTTCTGGTGCAATCAGAAACGAATTCCAACAAATATTTTTTGAGTTATGCTTGACGAAAGGTTTTTATTAGGCTTTTTTTTCAGTAGGGCATGGCGTTAATATCCATCGTAGCTGTATGTATCCGGACAATAATATTGTGTTGAGACTTCTCTTCGCTCAGACAATAAAATTTCTATTGATTCTCTAATTAGATTTTTATGTGAGTCATTACCTGGAACAATAATTATAGCATTCTCAAAATCAATATAGCAATGTTAATTATTCAGATAAAATCTCGACAAAGCCGTAGACGGTTTTTGATATTTTATATCATTACGGTGCTTCTTTAACCTTTCCACAAACTTCCTCTTAATCATATACCTATATAATATTCCCTACTATTGTCCTCACTAGTAATGGTTATTTCATATATGCCATCTCGAAATCTGAGAGGAGTGGGGCCCAAATGCTTGACCAACAAATCCATTAAACTGGGAGGGGAGGTAACTATGAGAGTTATATTAAAATTAATTAAAAATTTTCTGAGTCTTTCAAACATAATAGGTACATATTGAAACTTCCTAAAAACTCTTGTGGGGAAATCCACATCTCTATGTTGAACCAAAGGGCTGTCAAACTTCCTGATGATTGTATTAATGTTACCAATAAGGAAACCATCAAAACCAGGTCAAAGGTGTGCCAATGAGGTCTCCGATATCGGGCCTCTTAGCGGAGTTTAAACTAAGACCTTTGGAGAATTGGATTCAAAACTATCACTTTGGTTAAGGTATGTCGATCACATTTTTATTTTATGGGAACATGATCGTCCGGCATTATCTGACTTCCTCTCGGCAATTAATGAAATTGGTAGTAATATAAAATTTCGTTAGAAATGGAGGAAAATTTGACTTTACCATTTTTGGATGTGCTTATTACAAAGGAGGATCTGGCTTTGACACAATCAGTGTATAGGAAACCAGTTATGTTAAACTCGGTTGTCCCATTTAATTATAGCATCGCCGCCTTCAATTCTTTTATCAAACGAGCCTTTTTGGTTTGTTCTGCCCCTCAATTGTAAAACGAACTTGATTTTATCATGGAAATTGCTATTGATCATGGTTTCCTTATTCGTAACATTAATACAATCATCAGGAAGTTTGACAGCCCTTTGGTTCAACATAGAGATGTGGATTTCCCCACAAGAGCTTTTAGGAAGTTTCAATATGTACCTATTATGTTTGAAAGAGTCAGAAAATTTTTAATTAATTTTAATATAACTCTCATAGCTATATCCCCTCCCAATATTATGGATTTGTTGGTCAAGCATTTAGACCCCACTCCTCTCAGATTTCGAGTTGGCATATATGAAATAACCATTACTAGTGAGGGCAATAGTAGGAAATATTATATAGGTATGACTAAGAGGAAGTTTGTGGAAAGGTTAAAAGAGCACCGTAATGATATAAAATATCAAAAACCATCTACAGCCTTGTCGAGATTTTATCTCAATAATTATCATTGCTATATTGATTTTGAGAATGCTAACATTACTGTTCCAGGTAATGACTCACATAAAAACCTAATAGAGAATCAATAGAAATTTTATTAAGAAAATATGAAGTATGTAATGACAATATATCATATAATATTCCAAAACTTTGGTTAAATATCCTTAGAAACATGTAATTTGGAGTTGTGCAGTTTATCGACTTTTTCACACATAGATGGTGACAAAGCATTTATATTATCATCATATTTCAACAGATGGCGCCAGTAAATTCTGATTTCCCGGTCATTGGTTGTTTTTCCTCATGTGTACGATTTTCTGTTGGGCGGCGTTTTGACATGACTGACCAGCTTGGTTCATTTAGATTCCTGATGAAGGCCACGGGCTGGGCTGAAACCGTAGAAAAGATATGTTAATGTTTTAATCTGTATTAAATGTTTATACGCCATTTTAGCAAACGATTTGTAGTTTATTCACATTTCACTTAATTATATATTCGAATTTCAATGTTTCAATCCTTAATATTACAAAGAAATCATAGTTTAGAATGTTTAAAACGGTTTCAGTTCATTTCACATATTTAAATTTCAATTTTTTTTAAAACCTGTCTTAGCAAGATTTTACATCTTAAAGGTAACCATTATGTCAAATTTTATGTTAGCCTCAACATATTCAAAGAAATTGTAATTTTAGAATATTTGTCACTCTTGCACCTCCTTGAGAGAAGTTGTACAGGGATAAAAGTAACGCAGTTTCAAATATAGAGAATTTCACCAGAAATATCCTGAAAAGAAAATTAAATCAGGCTATTAATTTTAAAGTTATAGTGATTTTATAAAGTTTTCCGTCCATTTCATTCTTTTAAAATTTCTTTTTTAAACTGCGCATTCGGAACCTTTACAAAGCAACAACATGTCATATTTCAAGTTTCTAGCCCTAAAAAGTACAAATAAATAGATAGTGACTTAGAATGTTTTCCGCTCGTTTCACCCTTTTAAATTTCGATTTTTTCAGAAACAGTTCTTAGTGAGTATTTATATGTTAAAAGTAAACAACATGCAAAATTTTAAGTTTCTATCTCGAACAGTATCATAGATATCCCAATTTTAGAATTTTTTTGCCCTGAATTCATTTTAATTTCGCATTTATTAGCAAATGTTCTCTGAGAGCCTTTACGTCTTAAAAGTAACATACGTGTCAAATTTTAAGTTTCTAGCCTTAACAATTCCAAATACAGCCAGATTCGGTTAACACGTTCACTGTTAATAAGCAATCCCGCTCAGGGTCGTACTGGCATAACTGAGAGGGCGGTGGCAAAATAGATAAAAAGGGCGCCGATTGCGTTACAAAAGAGCGCAAATGCTTATATATACATACATACACATACTATATAAATTATGTATAAAAAATCACTTTAAAAATATATACGAGTATATTGCTATAGCGAAAACTTTATTCCTAAAATAATTATGTCACCCAAATTAGTATTTTACACTATAGAAATGTAATATGCACAAAAATAGTTCCCCGCAAGGCATTGCAGTTAAAAAAAATCTGATGTTAGACCAGTGTTGCCAATTTAGAGGTATTTTTTTCCTCCACACTTTTCTAAGAAAGCTATCTCTGTTTTCGAATTTCGCTCACCTTATCTAATGAGTTAATTCAAACTTTACCCCGAATATTTGAATAAAAATCTCCATACAATTATCTCCAAATGGAAAATAAAATATTAAAATAAAACAAACAAAAACAATTTCGTTGGGTCAAAACTCAAAAGTGCAAAACATTATTTAATACAATTCAATAATATTTTATATAATACAATCTCTAGAATACAAATACTAATTATGGTGTATAAAATTTCAGGAAAGTTATTTTTGTTTAGCTCAAGAGTGACGTCTATTTTACGTGAATTATTTTTAAAATATGTTTTATTTCTTTATTTTTTCAACATTCAAAAGATATCATAGATTTTTTTTTTTTAAATTATGACCATTTTTTTTTTCATCCTGACCAGAAAAAAAAAAAAAAAAAAAAAAAAAAATTATGACCATTTTTTTTTTTCTTTTCTGACCAGAAAATCAGAGTTCTAACTTTTTACGACAGCTCTTTCATCTTCACCTAACACTTCATTTATAACGGTTGTTTTAAAATAATGGATGGCACCAGTCCATCAGAAGAAAATGATCCATTCCAAAGGTATAAGTTCGATTGAAAAAAACTATTTAATACTTTGAGCAGAAAGAAGAGGCTACACCTGCAATTTTTATGACACTAATAGAATCCCATAGCTGCCAATGTGTACGGTTTAGTTACCTCTAAAATTTAACACAAATTTTTGCCATATTTAATCGTTGACAATTGTTAAACTTTTTAAACTGAAATTCCGGAAGTGACAGCCAATTGTTCCCTTGCGACGACATTCCTCTGGCTTCAACTCGTAAAACTTGGCTAAAAGTGCTATCTTTGACAACATTTTCTGAAGGAATCTTTGCCTTTATAAGAAAATGGGAAACTAATTTCCTGGTATCTGAACAAAATGGGCAAATTTTATATTTTTACGAATATTAATGCAAATTTTTTGTATTTACGAATGAAAATGACTTCGCGAAAGTATCAGAAAAGTAGTTAGTTTGGATTTGGTAATAGCTTTCAATATAAAAAATTCTCATAACGAGGATGTGATCGCCCCCCACCCCAAAAAAGGAAATCCATGACCCCCTCTAAATGATGAGCTGAATCCGTCCTTGGCTTTGTCGAATATTGATTGATTAAAATCTCGGAAACGGAATCGAAAAAAAATCCGCTTTATACAGGATCCTTATGCCATATTATCTTTAGATTCTTCTATGTTTTGTCATACGCCAGACAGAATGATTTTAACAATACCGTGCAAAACACAGATGCGAGAAAAATCGACAAACAAAATCTTCATTTTGCGCCCGGGGCACATGCCCCCTCTGCCCCCCTTAATTTCGGCCCTGCTTTCAAATCAGCAAACTTACAAAGGCTGTGCCCAATAATGGAGTTGTTTCTGTTTTTTAAAGATCTTGTTTTTTTTTTTACCGCGATTCATGTGTGTACGCAGGGGAGGGGGGGGGGGGAGCAGAAAATCTTTGGAAAAGTAATACATTCTTTAAAAGTATTACGCTGAATGTATTATTTTGAAAAGTAGTATTACTTGAATTTTATTGCATGATAGTTTTGTTTTAAAGGTTTTCATTAAATTTCATTGTAACTGCTGACTGCTTTACTTGGCTGAAAATACCAATTATTTTTTATTGCCCACCAGAAACTTTTTAATCGAACTGTCTTTTATATTTTTTGAGAAAAACAAAAGATCTTTCAGAAAAGGCTGCCAAATGTGGCGTTTTGAACCGAATTTCCGGACGCGGCAGTGGAGGAAGAGAAAGAAAACTGTTGTCATGAGACAACAATCAATTTTAACTCAAGATGTAATTAATTTAAAGAACAGAATCTATTGTATTGCAAATCACTTCAATAACCAAGCCTGCAAGTCTCATTCTTTTATGTGGAGTTTGGCCGAATATTCGGTTTCATTTTCGTTTTCAGCCCAAAAGCCTAGTTTCGGCGAAAATACTGCCGTATATTCGGTATTACTAATACTGCCCCTCCCTAGCCTCCCCCAAACGGCACTCCCATCCAAAGAGCCGTACATACTATATATTCACATACAAGGAGATAAATCTAGAAGGTATTACTAATATTGATTAAATTCGTTATTTTTAAATTAAATTATTTTTTAATATATTTTTTATGTTTATAGCACCTTATATTTAATTAATTTTATTTCAATCAAATTATTTTGTTAATTATGTACTGCCGTTTCTACGCAAAACATTATTCAGATAACATGCGTATATGTATGTTTATGTTACTTACTTTGAATTTATTTTTAAAACAATTTCGCTTTCGTTTTCAGTTGATACTAGGAATGTAACCTAAATTCAGTTTCTTTCGAACACTATTTTTATGTTTGTAAATGAGCAGAAATTTTTGCATTATTGAACGTTAAATTTTTTTTTTTTTTGAGAACCGCTTTTAGGATTTACACGTAATCATAACTTATAAATTTCGGAAAATCGAGTTTTTATTTTAGCTGCTTTATCAACGGAATTGAGACTTCTTTATGTGGTCAGAATATGGAATAGACAATTCTATGTAAGTAAAAAAAAATAAAAAAATACAATAAGCATTCTATTATAATTATAACATAAAATTGAAACTAGTTTTTTTTTCTCAAAATTGCATTTTTTAATAGATGACCACGGCACGATTACTTTAATAATACTGAATTGTTTTTCACTTCTAATTTTGTCAGCTTTTTCCTTCTATATATAAAAAAAAGTTTCGAATTGGAAATGGACCAATGAAAATCTGCGTAGATATTCCCGGTAGATCGGCATCCAATTTGAATGCTTAAGCATGGCCTTTCTTCGTTAATATTAAAAAAAACTGTTGCAAACAAAAATATGAAAATCAGTGGTATTACAGAGAAATGTTTGATAAACACGCTGATGCAGACAGTTTTCAAATCAAAGAATTATTTTAAGAGATATTTAATGCCAAAGTTGGAAAAAATCGTTCCATTAAAAAAGTTTTATTGGAGCAAAAACTATACTAGTGGTGTATTCCTGGAAAAAAAAGTGGGGGGACACTCATACTTTCGAACATTGGGGTCTTACATCACCCATAGGGCAAACTTTCTTGCTTTTCACATTTTCAACTGCACTGAAAAGTAAATGAAAAATTAAATTTAAATTTAATTAAAATTAACTTAATTAAAAGGTTCTTTTTTTTTGTTGGCTTACTGTAGAATTAAAAAAATTGAAACCTTTTTCATGTCTGAACAAAAGAAATGACACTTTCAGAATTTAGTGTTACCCCCGATAAAAAAAAAAATATATATGTATATATATATAGATAGTAAAAAACATATTTCAGTTTTAAGACTTAAAATACACGCTTTTATTTTATATAAAATGACGTAATCCGCATCCGCTAGATAATTCTTCATTTACTATCCAGTCTTAAACAACATCTACAGGATAAATTAACATAAAGATGGGACACTTCCATAGAGCGTAATGGTAATGCGATTACGATCGTAGCGCCTTTAGTGACAATGGGGAAGAAACTCCCCATTCCTGTAGTATTTTATTATTGAGTATCTACCTCATTGGGATCTTTCTTTTTTTAATGTTGCATGTTTACGTTTTCAATAGAATCTTACACCGATACCGATACATGAATATAGAATAGATATTCTATTTTATATATCTAATATCTGTTCTATGTTCATGTACTGATAGACGCATTTTTTTTTATTTTATTTAACATGATGCGTGAACAATTTAAGTGCAACGAAAAACAAAGTAAACATTTAATCTTGAATGCTATATATCAAAAGCAATGGTGTAATATAAGACTATACGAAATATTGCACTCTACAAGTCCCAGAAAATTTCATAAATATTCCCATTTAATAGGAAAATTTTTATAGCCTATGTTTTATTAATTTATGAAGTTTATCGTATTAAACAATCGTTACAATCTTTTAAAATTTACGCATTTTCCCTTTCTTACTGATAAAGTAAAAATATTGCTTTTAATGTAAAAAACGTTCAACCAATTGAATAATATTTATAATATTAACATATAAGAAATAATAATAAAATTACAGATTTTGAAAAATTTCTTTCGACAAATTTTTAGAATTATATAAATCTAAAAGTTAAAAATAAATACATGTACCGACATTACACTCAGTAAAATTTTATTCGATATGAATAAATTAACACAATGCCTGAAGTTGATTTTTTTACAATTTAATCTCATAAACTTACACATTTCCGTTCTTAACAGAATTTTCTAGGGTTTTTCTTTTATATCATTACTCTAATTATCGTTTTGTAAATTAAAAGTAACAACGATACAAGCACGATAAAAAAAAAAGCAGCTAAATAAATAAAGCGTAAATACAATATCATCTGCCTCTTCTTCGTTTGGAAAGAATAGACATTCAAAACATAAAGCGTAAACATATTTCTTCAACATATGTAAATTTCGGTCCGTAGTAATGCTAGTACTGTTGTCATTACAGATTTCGCCATAAATGTCCCATCTCGTATGTTAATCTATGAGCTATAGTAAAGTACGCATATGACGCCACTATCGCTGAATAATACACAAATCTCGAAAAAAGAGATGTCATTCAAGAAACTCGACAAAAAAAATCAGCTATCAAATGATTCATATGCCTTCATCTGTTTGTAATATTAATATAGATACTTAAAATTAAATTTGGTTTATAATAGCTCGATGTTTTATCAGAAATCATTCACCTATAGTTTTTCAAAATAGTACGTATTTTAATTACATTTTTTAAAAGTTGTTATGGGAAAACGGCAACAAAAAGATATAATTACTATTTTCCAACTATTTTTCCTTTACTTTCAACATAAATGGAGTATTTGAGCTGCCAAGATTAAACAAATGCGCTAAAAACTACAAAAGAATTAATATTTTAAAAATAAATTGTGATGCAGTTTACAAACAAATTGCGTTTAAAAGTACTTTTTTCCCAATACGGCGGTATAAAAATTGAAAATATGCGATGCTTAAAAGTTAAAAAAAATTGCAGTAGAGTATTTAACCGTACAATGATACATCTGCTTTGTTTTACGTCTGGCTTATACAACGGAAGTTAGTTTTTTGAGACGACACTTTAATAGCTGAGAAAAAGAAATAGCATACCGGGGACTAAAAAGTAATTTTCGAAAATTACTGCACTTTTTAAATGTGTTTAAAATTTAAAATGTGTTCATATTTGAACCAGACCACGTTATATAAAGCACTTCCCTAATCGATTATTTTAACTATTTTTATCTGAATAGAACTGGTAAATTTTATGCATTTACAAACAGAAAATGTAACTTTGATAACGTGTCATAAAACAGCCAGATTGGAATTGAGGACGAAGAAAAACCGTAAGATATAAAAATTGATATTATACCGATATGACCCTTCCCTACAAAAAGAGGCACATGACACACAGACTCCATCCACCTCATCTACAAGGAAAGCTGGATCCACCCGCGGTGCAAATCACAAATGTCTAGACGCAACTTTAATAAACTATATAACTAAATATAAGTTATACCATCTTTTTCGGTTTCAGTGTAATTAACAGTTTCAATAGTGTGTTCTGATTAATTAAAATATTTATTTTTTTAATTTTATGCAATTTAATTCAGCATTTGTAATAGAAAAATGTAAGATCTGTTACTATATTCCCACTTAATAAAATAAATAATTTTTGCGCCTCTTAGTACTAATAACATGTGTTACTTCAATCTTAGTTTTAAACATCGTACTATAGATAAGATTTTCTTTCAAATTTTTGAAAATGGTACATATTGTTTACATAAATAATTAATTTATTTTTTTGTACACAGTTATTCAAAATGAAAAAGAAATTCATTAAACGTAATTTATGTTACAACGATTTTACATTTTTTATTCCAAATACAACTTTAACTAGAATAAAAATCATGCGCCATGCATAGAATATGAAATATTTTCTAATACTATCAAAAATATTTTATTAGAATTATTTTTTTCATACAAGGGACAGCGATGCGTTAATAGACATTTTAGAAAATACTTAACAAAGTTAAAAGCCTTATCTCAGTAATTACTGTCTAGACTGAAGTAGTCCCTAAAGACATTAAGGGACTACTTCACTCACAGGAACTGAATTCGCTTACTAATGTTAATCCTATGGGAGAATTTTTTTTAAAAGATATATCGTTTGCATGTCAAAATTTTTAAATGATTTTTTTTTTTTTTTTTTTTTTTTTTTTTTGCATTGGATAGCCAAGGTCGATTTTCATAATGCCCGTTTTTTACTTTTTCGATTTTGTTCGCAGTCATTTTTTATGAGGATAGGCAGGGCCTCCTTAAGACTTAGAAGTAAGGGAAGCCCGACGTCATACGGGGGCCCCCCTATTACTCTACCAATTACTTTTTATTTACTAAATACATTTTTCATATGCTTAAATAATTTAAAATTTTACCATCAAAATTTTGAGCAAATAACACCTTTAATATTAAACTAAAACTAACTACCTATATACATATGAAATTAATTTTATTATATACATAATTATACATAACCAATTAATTTTCTGAATGGCAAATATGGAACTACAGCTGATAATATCTGAACTTCAAAATATCTTTTATGACTTACAAATTGCAGCATAGTAAGAAAAAAAAATAGTAAGGGGAAAAAAATGTATTTTTTTTTTTACCCTGATTGAAATTTTTTTCTAAAAGTTAGTTTTGAAAAAAAATTTGGGGCCCCTTTTGTGTTTCAGCGGGTAAGCACAGGCTTCACGGGCCTATTCGGTAAACAGGCCCTGAGGATAGGTCGACTTTCGAAACCGGTTCCGAAAGTAAAATTATCTAAATTGGAAAAAAAAAACTACAAACAAAATCGAAAAAAAAAAAAAAAAAGATTCGGCCTTTGTAGAGATTGGCCTCAGCTATCTAATGAAAAAAAAATCTTTTACAAATATTGAAAGTCAAACAAGAAAAAAAAAAAAAAAAAATCGTCCATATGATTAGCATTAGAAAGCGGGTGTGAAGAATTTGCGAGTGTTAACATGCAAAATCTTCAGTAATATAATCCTTGTATTTTATGCATACCACACAGTAAAACTAAAAGTCTAATTAAATAGAACAACGCTTTTCACAAAAAAAAAAAGGTTTTTACCGTTCATTGACGACATTATTTGTGTATATGTCTTTTGTGCAGTCCTATGTATGAATTTATTTATATTATATTCACACAGTAAGACTTAGTTGTGCTAAAAAACAAATAACACTCTTGAAAATGCATTTTCATCAAATCCCGCCCACACAATTTAAATATTTTGAATTGTTGCACTGCATATAATTTGTAGAATTCATTCCGCAGAATTTAATAAAAATTAGTTGAGATTGAAAAAGCACATCTTACAATGTTGCTTATAGACTGTTAAAGAAAATTGATATGATATATTCCCTATGCTTTCTGTGGATGACGTTATCTCCCTCCTCAATAACGTATATAAATGTCAAAAAACGCTTTTCAAACAATTACTGTCATTAGTGAATTCAGGAGGTGGCCCGGAGGGGACATTCCCCCGGAAGATTTGAGATTTCGTGTTTTGAATGGTCAAAAAGTGCAATCCCCCTCGGAACTCTATAATGTCACCCTCAGAGCCACAGAAATCCCCCCCCCCCCCCCCCGAGGAAAGTGTCTGAATTCAACACTGATTATTGTAAACCGAGATTAATACAATGTAATTTATTTCTATATCCCTGTAAATAAACGAAAGAAGCTACACGATACGTATTCTATATTAAACGTGTTGTTGTGCCCTTCTGTGATGTATATCAATTTCTTTATGTTTGAAGTAGTGTAACATCATTAAAATACAAAATAAAGAATTTTCTTTCCATAGGACATAATTTAACGGAATATTCTTTTATGTATACCTGCAAACGAACTATAAGTGCTAAACACTTCATTTTCATTAAAGAATCTTTGTAGTAAATAGTAAATCATAATAATGTATATAAATAGAGTGGCAATCAAAGTTTATTTACGGGCAATCGGAATGATGAACCAAAGTCATAAACTTTTCAACTATGTTAAAAAGTGTTAAAATGTTGTAGTTTAATTTTGTATTGTTATTGCTACTGCAAATTTTATTGAGATTGCAGACATTTTCAAACAATATTGCCGTTATTAAATAAAATCTATATTTTATTTTAAAACAAAGTATTTTAGAAATATAACAAAT
Source organism: Maratus speciosus (assembly GCA_963932465.1). NCBI lineage: Eukaryota > Metazoa > Arthropoda > Arachnida > Araneae > Salticidae > Maratus > Maratus speciosus. Next base: position 350,004,754 of record OZ010794.1, read on the forward strand.
AAAACGCATATTAAAAACTCACAAATTAAACTTCTATCAGCTTTTTTTTTTTACAAAAGGAACTAGTGAAACATATTACTATTTTTCTCTGCACACCTGATATATTTTAATCGGTGGTTTAGAAAAAAAAAATACACAAACATAAAAGAAAAACAGAACTAAAAATAGTCTTTTACGGGGGCTTCAGGAGGACAGACCCTCTCCCTGATGAATAATTCTTTGTATCCTTTCTTTTACTGTTCAATTACTTTAAATCCTATGCGAAGAACAAACTTTGTTATTTTTTGAAATTTTCGAGAGGGAAAGAAAATTTAGTTAATTAAATTTGAAAATTTAAAGAGGGGCAATTCTGCTCAACTACCATTTTTGGCACCCATGTTTCCTTTCCATCCCATTGTACAAAAGATATAATTTTATACAAAAACATATTGATATTTGGAAAATATGAAACCCCTATCAAAGATTCATGGTATAACATAGCATATAATTAAAAATATTATTGATCAAAACTCAAAATATGCTTACGATTCTCTTGCATCGGACTTTTGATCCTCAATTCTGCTCGATAATTTCGTATCTATCATCACGGCATTGTTATACTATCATCGACGACCAACGTTTCGAAGAAATTATAAAACTTTCCAATTTTGGCTGCCTATATCGTTTCATTGTTATTTTTTCCTTCAAAAATTGAAATTTTGATGCAAAATACTTATGGCTAGAATTTAAAAAACAGATACTTCAGAGATATTAGCAGGAATTCAAAATAATCCAATGCTTGTAGTTTATTCATGTCTAAAGAAGTAATCCCCGAATAGTAAACCAAGAAATAATTGTCCATGTGAATGATACAGGAAGATAGGAGAAAGGGGGATAATGATTTTGTGGGATTCTTGGCAATGCAATATATCAGGAATTGTCGGTCTGCATTGGTGTCCCTTTTGTTGATTTATTCTGTATTCGATTGCAGACACCATACCAGTCATCTGAGAACCCCTACTAACCAACAGTATGTGACAGATATGACAATTACCCCGAACGTCTTTAAATACCTTATTTACTGACTAATGGAAACATGCTGTTGTTAATTACCATGTGAGAAAAACATGACCAGTCTTTCAAAACTGAAACATCTAGATATTTTTTAAACGGAGACTGCGGTGTATACAGATCTTTTTCAAAGAGCTTTTGGGGTCTTTATGTTAGGAAAAGGAGGAGGATAAATGTTTTCGATTAGAAAATTCCAAGTAAAACTAATGTATGCATCTGAAGGAACTAATGTTAGCGCGGTATTTCAGGTGTTTCACTACTGTTAATTATGGTGAAACGGCAAGTAAATATCCCTTTCTTCCCAATTCCTTTCAGTTTGTTTTCTGAATACTCAAAGAAAACTCAAATAGTTTTAAAAATCAATTCTTTACTTCATAAAATTCTTAATTTATTAATGTGCTTTTTATTTTAAACATTTAATAAATCAGGAAGATCTGCGTCCCCTCGCGCCCTTAGCGTCCCCCTTGACAAAAAAAGTAAGGGGACGCTTGAAATAAAATAAAAAAGTAGGGGGACGCCGTCCCCCTGCGTCCCCCCTCGACTACACCACTACTATACATGAGAATTTAATCATTTTTAGATCATTTTATACGTTATAAGTTCCCGGTGTGCAGATTGAATTTATTTTTTTTTATTTGACTCATTTTTTGAGGTTTTATTTCTATTTTAAATTCAAATTTTCAGCTTTTCGAGAGATATTTTTTATATATTTTAGAAAATGTTATTAATTTAAACTGTTGCCAATTGTATAAACAGCGAAACAATAATGTTTACTTCAAATTAAAAATTTATTTACACGTGACTATTGTAAACAGAAATAAAAACTTTAAAATTAGAATTAAATGATCACATGTTAAAAGCAGGAAAATTACGTCCTAAGAACCATATTCACACTTGAATTTTAAAAGAGAAACAAAATGTTAAAATAAAAAAAAATTATTATGCGCTAAAACTTGTAAAGGGGAGAAATTACATTATTTAAAATGGCCAAAAAATATGGTAAAACATTTAAATTAAAAAATATATTTGCGCGAGATATTTTGAGATAATCTTTTCAACTATTATCGTGAATTCAAAGACAGCGCAAATAATATTTCCTTCTAACAACTAAAGTATTTTCACCTGAATATTAATAAGAGAAATAAAACTTTGGTGTAAATTACGTCAGATTTAAAACGATACATTTAAAATGAATTATTTAAAAGAACTATCTTATATCGCTGTTAAAAAATACCGGGAGACAAGGACACTGTTTACTTAATTCATTTTACATTAGCTTATTTTCAAATGTTTAACTAACTTTTTAATTAAATACGTAAACAGCCATTGAATCTCTTAACAGCAGAAGATTTGGCCTTAAAAATCCCCAATCCAAGGAAAACGAATAGAAACCCGTTTACAGAAAAATCACTACTGTTTTTTTTTCTTTTGTTTTTTTTTTTAAATTCAATATTTTTAAAGCCGATCAAATTAGCGTGCTTTTTGGATTTTGGTGTGCCTGAACGGGGGTTGGCGAGCGTAGCTCGTAGGGGGCAGAGCCCCCTATTTTCTTATATAATTATGCAGTGCATTAAGGATTTTTTTTTTGTCAATCATCAAAAATCAGCATTTTTCTACGATAAAAGTTGAATACCCTCTTCAAATAATCAGCATTAAAGAAAAAAAAAGAGAGAGAGAGAGAGCTTTTCATAGTTTCCATCTTTTGTCTCGTCTAGTCACTAAAATAAGTCATATTTAATTAAAAATTACTGTTTATTTTAATTTCAGATAAGCCAATTTTAAACTACAATGGTCGTCGCAACTCACACGCACACACACACACACAAAAAAAAAACACCAACAGCGCGTCGTGTCGCGCATGTGTCGTGTGTTAATTAGTATTTCATGGGAAAATACCTCCACATCCGCCGATTTCTATTTTCTCCAGAAAGATAGAGAGCTCCAGAATACGGTATAATAATAAAAAAAAAAGTGTCACACCTGGTATTACTACAGAAAACACTGGGTATCTATAGAATCGATTTGAAACCCCTCCGAAATGGTAATTTGTCTTCTTAGGAACTCCCACGTTACTGACTAACAGCATTGAAAACTGAACCCAAATACATCTGCACTTCTCTTTACTTATATTTATCCATTCTTTTGTAAAAGGACTTTTACAATTTTAGTGGTTTATCTGTTTATTTTAATTACATATGTATTTTTCAATTTATATATTCGGGTGGTGTTTGAAGTTTAAAGAGGTTAAGCAGATCCGGTTTAAAAAAAAAAAAAATAACGCTTTTACATATTGGCTTTTTCGGATGCTAAAAATATTATCGAATTTTTAAATAGATATGAAAAATTAACATTTTCTTCTTTCAAAAGCAAAATTTACATAAGTTTCCATTGCAAAATCTTGTGAAGAATTAGTCTTGGCGCCCTTGGCGGTCTAACACTTATATTATCATTAAGAAATTATGGAATGCTCCACTTTAGTAGAACTAAGGGCATCAATTTGTGTGTGTATTTGTGGGGAGTGTGCGTGTGTGGGGGGTGGAGGGTTTTTTTTTAAACTTATTTTTACAGAGGCGCTAAAAAAATCTGTCCAAGGGCGCCATGATTACAAAAACACGATGATAGTTTTTTGAAAGGGATTTTTACAGAGGCGCTGAAAAACATCTGACCAAGGGCGCCATGATTACAAAAACACGATATTAGTTTTTTAAAACTTATTTTTACAGAGGCGCTGAAAAAATCTGACTAAGGGCGCCGTAATTAAAAAACACGATATTAAGTTTTTGAAATTTATTTTTACAGATGCCCTGAAAAAAATCTCTCTAAGGGCGCCATGATTAAAAAAACACGATAATAGTTTTTCAAAATTATTTTTACAGAGGCGCTGAAAAAATCTGACCAAGGACGCCATGATTACAAAAGCATGATATTAGTTTTCTGAAAGTTATTTTTACAGGGCGCTGAAAAAATCTCACCAAGAGCGCATTGATTACGAAAACACGATATTAGTTTTTTGAAAGTTATTTTTACAGAGAGGCGCTGAAAAAAAAAACTGCCCAAGGGCGCCATGAGTACAAAAACGCGATAATAGCTTTTTGAAAGGCATTTTTACAGAGGCGCGGAAAAATATCTGACCAAGGGCGCCATGATTACAAAAACACGATATTAGTTTTTTAAAACTTATTTTTACAGAGGCGCTGAAAAAATCTGACTAAGGGCGCCGTAATTAAAAAACACGATATTAAGTTTTTGAAATTTATTTTTACAGATGCCCTGAAAAAAATCTCTCTAAGGGCGCCATGATTAAAAAAACACGATAATAGTTTTTCAAAATTATTTTTACAGAGGCGCTGAAAAAATCTGACCAAGGACGCCATGATTACAAAAGCATGATATTAGTTTTCTGAAAGTTATTTTTACAGGGCGCTGAAAAAATCTCACCAAGAGCGCATTGATTACGAAAACACGATATTAGTTTTTTGAAAGTTATTTTTACAGAGAGGCGCTGAAAAAAAAAACTGCCCAAGGGCGCCATGAGTACAAAAACGCGATAATAGCTTTTTGAAAGGCATTTTTACAGAGGCGCGGAAAAATATCTGACCAAGGGCGCCATGATTACAAAAACACGATATTAGTTTTTTTGAAATTTATTTTTACAGAGGCGCTGAAAAAGACCAAGGGCGCCATTATTACGTAAACACGATATTAGTTTTTTAAACTTATTTTTACAGAGGCGCTAAAAAAATTGACCAAGGGGGCCATGATTACCAAAGCCGCCTCTGACAAAGGGACCAAATGAAATTAAAATGAAAATCCCCTGTCTTAAATTGGCATTTTTTTTTTTTTTTGTTCTTTCACAAAAAACAGAAATACCAAACTACCGGGCAGCCCATGTCTTAAATTGGCATTTTTTTTTTTTTTTTTTGTTCTTTCACAAAAAATAGAAATACCAAACTACCGGGCAGCCACCCAGGGCGCTGAATATTTGACAGAAAATATACTAAATACATCATTAATACCAATATTAATTTATGTAGAAGTTGCTATTCTTCGGGGTACTGAATAAAATCTGGACCAGGGCGCCATGACTATCAAAGTCTCTGTGAATGAATCCATTTAAAATGAGAATATGTTTCTTATACAGTGTTTCGTCGTTTATACTTGCACAAAAGGCAGAAATACAAAAATACCTCACAACACCAGGGGCGCTAAATACTTAGACGCAGAAAATATGCAAACGTATTAGACGCAGACTCATTAGACACTTATTAGAAGCATTCCTAGAACAGAAATTATTTAGGCGTACATCTAAATAAGTGAGTACTTAATATTATTTTTCTTAGAATTTATCATTAGTACAGGCTTTGAAACAAAGTCTGGTCCTGGATACAATGTGTAACAATGGCATATCTGATTGTCGATAACTTATGTTATCTCGAAATTGGTTTATCTAATTGTCTTTGATCGCACATAGTTTGCTTATGCTATACTTTAAAAAATAAAAAGCATTGCCTTTTGATTTTCCAAATGAAAATCTTTGAAAATTTTATGCCTTTCAAAATGCGTGCTTAAAAAAAAGATTTAAAACATAAAAAGAAAAGAAAAAAGTGGCGATGGGCGCACCGGGCATTTGCCTCGTTGCCCGGTGGGCCAGTACGACCCTGATCCCGCTTAATACGCGGATTTTTTTCGATCCCTTGAACATTGCTGCAAATATATCACGTTTAATACACTCACGGTTATTACGGGATAGATTTTAGGTTCTTTGAAGCAAAAAATCACGCTTAATACGCGAATTCATAAATCAAGATGCGAATTCCTTCTCTTTTCTCCAGTGTTCCCACCGGATTTTTTTATTCAGATAAAAAACACTGCATCTAAATAGTAATACTTACTTTATTTAATAACGGGTTAATTAAGGGGAACATTACTAATTGGAAATAGTGGTAGATATTTGAATAATAATAAAAATGCCCCGCTGAATTATCAACACTGCAATTGTTCTTTGATCTCGTGCCCTACCATTCTTTGTCTGTCGCTTCGTGTATGCTTTTACTGTAATAGTGAGATATAAACGAATTCAGAATGTTCAGATCACTACCATCGAAATACTCAAGGCCAGAGGACACGAGTTGTGACGTCATCACTAATCGACCGACTTCGCACTAGTATTGGAATTCAAACCAGAAAATTTTGAATAGCAATTTTCTTTTATTTTATTTGTGGAATATCTATCATCTTATAAAACAATAATAACTGTTTAAACTTACTGGTGAGAATTTGGAATCCTCCAATAAAAAATCAACCAGATGCGGCAACACTGTGGCGTTTCGCATCTGGCTGAATTTTTACTTAGGGATCCCGAATTCTCATCAGTAAGTTTAAATAGTTATCATTGTTTTATAAGATGATAGATATTCCCCAAATAAAATAAAATAAAATTGCCATTGAAAAATTTTCGGTATGAATTCCAACACTAGTGAGAAGCCGGTCGATTAGTGATGACGTCATAACTCGTGTCCTGTGGCCTTGAATATTTCGATGGCAGCGCTCAGATACGTCATAAAACTTATTATGATTAGAGATGATTGTACTTGTTGTTAGCTAAGGTTTTAAATATACGTTATATCATTATTATGTTTTATAATGCATATTATCGGCGAAAAAAATGTGTAAAGATTAAGCAATAAGACTGCGGTTTTATAATTCTTTTATGTTTTTTGTGTTTTCTTTACTTTTTGCTATGCTAATAATATTTTTTACACAAAGGACAGTAATGATAGTTTTTTTTATTATAGTAAAAATGAAGGACAGATTATAATGGTATTCATTATCATAAGTACTAAATACGATTTTAATAACTGAATTGTGCTTCAAAGACTTCATGTTTTTACTTTCTTCTATCTTTACAAGAAGAAAGTATTGGACTCATGAAAATTTTCGAATTCCGGTTTTCGACGGATTTACACGTTTTATGGGTCAGAGATTAAAAAAAAAAAAAACATGTTTTTACAAAATGTCTGTCTGTGAGTCTGTGACTCTGGCTGTCTGTATGTATGTGACACAAATTTTTTGTGCACACTAGCTCAAGAACTAATGCACGGAATTTAATAAAAAATTATATTCAGGTAGTCCCTGATATACATTGGTGCCGATTAGGTTTTGGTGTAAATCGCTCAACAGGTGGCGCTGCTATGCTGCATTTTCCCCGATTTCCGCAATAGCTGTATCTCAAGAACTAATGCACGGATTTTCATAAAACTTCAGATTCCGTTAGTCCTTGACATAAAAAGATGCTGTTTACGTTTTGGTGTGAATCGCACAACAGGTGGCGCTGCTATGCTGCATTTTGCAGGATTTACACGATTTCTGCAATAGCTCTGTCTCAAGAACTACTGGATACATTTTCATCAAACTTCAGATTCAGGTACTCTTTGATATGAAATGATGCTGACTACGTGTTCCTGTAAATTGTCCGATAGGTGGCGCTCCTGTGCTGCATTTTGCACTATTTCCTCAATAGCTCTATCTCAAGAACTAATGCACGAATTTTCATCAAACCTTCAGATTTAAGTATAACTTGATTAATATTGCAGCTGATTATGTGTTGGTGTAAATCGCTCAACAGGTGGCGCTGCTATGCTAAATTTGTCATGATTTGAGCAATAGCTCTATTTCAAGAACTAATGCACGAATTTTCTTCAGACTTCAGATTTAGTTAGACGTTGACAAAGTTGATGATAATTAGGTTCTGGTGTAAATAACCCAATAAGTGGCGCTGCTATGCTGCATTTTGCTGGATTTACACGCTTTCAGCGACAGTCATACCTAGAGAACTAATGCACGGAATTTCATCTGTTTAGAATTCTCATGATGAGCACAGATTGCCATTTAATTTGGCATTGTGATAGCGAATTTTGAAGTATTGACATGTATGAGATAGAAGAAAGTTTTGTGATGGCCACAACATAGTAGTTTTTGTGTTGATAAAATTAGTCTAACAGGAAAATTATTTTTGTTTGTAACTTATTAATCGACAATAAAGCCACATTTGAATCCATATTTATTTTCAATTATTATTTCAGTCGGTGCTATAAAAAAGAAACAATATGTTAACCCTTAAATGCGCGAATTTTTATTTTGTTTCGAAAAAATTACATATGATTCTCTGAAGGGTTTATTACACAAGAAAAATGATGAAAAAAATCAGAGATACTTTTTTCATATAATACGTCAATCTTTTCTTCTGTTGCACATCTGCAATATAAGTAAAAACTACTGTTGTGAAGCTGTTTTACTTTAAAATATTGCAAATTAGTAAATATTTTAATAAGTATGTCTGCAAATACCTTATTTTATGTAATTATTTATTTTATGAAACTTAGCCTTTAACCCTTTAATTCCCATGATAGAATTCATTCTAGAAATATCATAATTCAGGGAATCTGACTTTACATCAGTAAGTTTCAGTGGTTAATTTCGCTTTATTTAAATACGGAATGTCTGTTATTAATTAAAACAAATATTGCTATTTTAATTTTCTGGTGTGAATTAGGTACATATGAATAAAAAAATCTATTAAATTCAAAACACTGTTGTTTGCATACATGCAAAGTTGCGCATTAAAGGGTTAAAGTTGAGTACAATTAAGAATTAATCTAAATATACTTAAAAGGAGCAATTTTCGACTCTAAACATATAAAGGAAAGCTATTTGGTTCATTTTGACGATTAGATGTGTAAATAAGCCCAGTTACTGCAACAATATATAAATCACGTTTAATACGCGATTCCGCTTAATACACGGCTTTTGCCCACTCCCTCGAAACGCGTCTTAACCGGATTCGACTGTAAATACAGGGTTCGTATGGGTCCTGGAATTTTCAGACCAGGAAATTCTTCTACACCAGTATTTTCTTATAGAAAATTTCTCCTTAAATAGGTCGAAATTTCGCTCGTTTAGCCTAGATTTATTTTTCTATAAGAAGGTAGTGATATTTCTCCTGGAAAATTCCCTAAAACGTACGAACCCTGTATATAGCAGTTTAGAGCATTTTTGAATGTTTTGCGGTCGTTTCACCCTTTTAAATTTTGCGTTTTTTAGAAACATTTCTCAGCGAGACACTTTAAAAGTAATCATCGTGGCAAATGCACCGAATATTCGATATCTATTCGGTATTCGGTCTATTCAGCCATTTTGCTGAATATTCGGTTTGAACGAATGTAAAACTATTCGTTATACCGAATATTCGGCTTGGCCGAATGTCGAAATATTCGGCCCAACTGAATACTTAAAAAAAAAACGTTCAAAACATATTTTAAAAAACCTTATACCACTTCTACATTTAACAGTCAACTTATAAAGATATTCAGAATAATTAGAAACATAATCATATATTTAAGGCTGTTCTTAACTGCTCTGCTCAACAAGCGCAAAATGTTTTGACACATTTAGAAACTCATTTTTTTAACGGAAAGGTATAAAATTGAAAAGCCTGGCCATGGAAGCGATTTGGAATCGAACTGTTTTTTTCACTTTTCACTTTTTCATCAATCAATTACCTATTGAGTTATAAGCCATTTTGATCAGGTAACAAACATGTTTTTCGCCGCTCTTGAGTGCTCTTTCTTCCTTCGCGCGGAAATTCGGTTCAAAACGCCCACTTTGACATTATTTTCTGAAAGATCTATTGCGTTGGCAAAAAAATGGAAAAACAGCTCAATTACATAGTTTCTGAACAACAACACCAGCTAGTTTCATGCATTTTCGAACAAAAATAAATTAAAACTTGTGTCAGAAAGTTGCCCTTTCAGATTTGAGAACATCCTTAAATAAAAGAGAATGTTTTTACATTATTTATTTGCTATTTGTTAAGTATTATTTAAGAAAATTAAGCAATCACGAGGATTTTCATAGGAATTAATTGTGTACAAATTCAAGTTCCTGAACATTGTCCAGTAAATAATCTGATTTTTGCTAAGATTCGAAGAACAACGTTTACAATCTCTGAAAATGATCGCCCACTCCAGACACCTATCTAGGATGCATTTAAAAACTTCCTTGCTTAATCAAAGGGAGTAGAACAGTTATTCTTGCTGAGTTGCCACCATATAAAATTTGAATAGATTGTATTATTTTTTTACTTTTACTTTAGTCTCTTCCTGACAAACAAATAATATATGATCCTGTACAATTCTTTTCCCAATTTTTTCACAATTTCTCTTTGATTTTATATTTGTTTGTTTTAGAATTTAAAAAAATTTTATTCATTTATTTTAATTCACAGAGGAAGCCATGAATTTTTAAAATTTTATTAATTAAAAAAGTTTTATAACTATCCTCTTCTTAAATAACTCAAAGCAGATATTTTTCAGCTTAATGTTTACTTGAAAAAAGTTCTTGATTATCAAAATGAAAGTTTCTCTTTTAAATATTACATGAAATTGTTTTAAAATTTAACATTTTAATGTCTTTAAAGTTTGAAATATAAAAGTATTTGACAAGCCGAATATTCGGTATTCGCCAAAATCACTATTCGGTGCATCCCTAATCAGAAAGTTTTTTTCATCCTGCACTTATTTAAATTTCGAATTTTTAAAAACAGCTTTGTGTGAGCATTAAGTCTTACTAGAGAACATTCCCAACTGTCCGTTCTGGATTTTGACGAGAGTGGTTCCGTTCGAAGGCTCTTGTTCTTGTTATGAAGATTAAGAAATGTATACTCCCGAATCCAATAGTTCAAGAAATATTCGCAGTGGAAAATAGTAAACAGAAAAGAAGAAGAAGAAAATATTTGAAAACTGTTTTACAAGTTAGTCGGCAATAAATGTGAATTTGCAAGAATAGTAAGGTTAGTGACAGGAACTAACTCCTCGTCTGATCCTATTGGCGATTCAAGCGCTCGAATACGCCATCTGGCGGAAAAAAATATAACTTCTCGCTTCAGAGAAATACCCTGCAAGCACATTGCGTTAAATGTATTTTTAATTTGCTCAGAATGATTATTTTTTAAAGATTTCATGTGACATTTGTGTTCTGTGTTATATGAAAAAGTAAAAATTATTCGAATTTGAATATCTAAAACTTTCAAATGCATTTACAATGAAAAATGATTTCAATAGCACTTTAGCAGTAATTAAAGGGTCAATATTTTTGTACCGACGGCTGCAATCAGCGCCTCTATAGGCCGTTTTAAGTCCCAACGGCGAGAGCATGGGCAGGGCCTATACAGGAAGTTCATGGTATGGATCAAGACAGAGTTTTTACTCATGATTAATGGAGTATCTATGTACCGATTACATTTCGTTTCTAAATATTGTTTTGGCGCCATCTATTGACAATTAATATAAACTACAAAGCATTTGGATTAGGAATCCCTGATTTTAAAGCGAGTCCACACTTCATACTGAATTTTTAAAATCCACACAAAATAGTGAACAGTAGGGTAACGCACGTCGTATCACAAAGATACATGTTTCCCGAAGTGTCCCTTCAGCCAATGATAGATGACTTACGCGATATTTTCAAAAAGTTCGTTGAACAGAACAACTATACACTGTCAAACATCCTAACCACCGACCAAAGTAGCTTCAACTCTGGAATTGTATCAAAACGAAAACTCGATGTAAAGGTTCGAAAAACGTGAATGCCTGCGTTGTGAGTAACAAAAAATGACACATTCATATATCATACAAATGACTATTAGTGCAGCAAGAAAATTTGCCAGTCCTTTGTTCATCACAATTCAAGTACGGAAAGAAAAATTTGGACCTTCAGTTACGAAGAATTTGCAAAAACAGTCGTGGGCCAAATTTGTTCTTCAGAAGGTTTAAGTCAGGCAAGAGCAGCAAAAAATTAGCTGTGGAGTATTTTGAAAAGTTGAAAGAAAATATTGGTAATAAGAATGTTATCATGATACTGGACAGACGGAACTTTAGTTAGATAGATAGAACTTGAATTAATAACAGCGCATGTTTGAAATACAGACATGATAATTATTATCAAAAATACATTTTTAAAATACCTATGTGTCTTACATAAAGTATGTGTGACAGTCTATATATAATATTTTTTAAGTATAGTATGAACAAAATAATGATAGGTTAAAAGTGATGTCATCTTCGACGAATTATTTGTATTAACATCTTTGACTGAAGCATATAGTCTGATTAAAATATTATTTAAAAAATGATTGTTCATTAACTGTTAATAAAGATTGAAGTATGTAGAGGAAAAAACTTCGTGTTTTTAATATATCTCTTTTTAATATAAATGTTAGTTCCATAAAAGTTCTCTAAATCCTTTTTCTATGAGAATTATATTTAAGTAATAATTCTTCTAGCGCGTGTAATTATTTTAATAAATATTTTTCTCCCACAGAAAACACAAATTTGATAATCTTCATTTGTAAAGGATTCATGGTACATTTAGTACATGGTATATATATATTTAGGTACATAGTTCATTTGTAATAGATTCATAATTACATTAATAATAATACATTATTCACGGAATTTCATTCTTTTCCAATATAGATATCCATTAAAATTTCTGTTAAAGACCTGATTCACATTAACTATTAAATTATGTGATAAAATCAAGCATTTACTAATTATTCACATAAAGCTTTAAAATCCTTTAATCATTATATGTATTATCTATTTCTTGAATATGTTGAATGTATTTATTTTCGTTTTATATCACACTCTATGTTTAAATTATACCTCGATTAAAAAAGGGTTAATCTTCCAAAAAAAATTCAGATGGTTTCAAAGAGAATTGTGAACCATTATATTCAATTTCTTCAATTAAAGTATGTGCTAATTACGATTAATTGTATAAGTCAGCCTTGTTCGCGAAAAGTATCTTGCTAAATATCTAATTTCAGGGCTGCCACGGGCGACTATTTTTAGGTAGATTTCGTATGAAATTCTATTACATTCTCCCCTATGTTGGAATTTCTGCAGAATTTTTGCAGATCTACACCGATCATGACCCCTGGAACCCAAAACCACCTCCAGTAAAAAGCTTTATCTATCTATCTATATATCTATATACATATCACTTTTTATGAACTTCCGTAATTCTGCACAAATCTCTTCCAAACTGATACATAAAATCAAGGGGGCATAAAATCTCGGTCTTCGTTAATGGGCAAAATTGAACCAAGGAGATGGAAATAGGAAGGGTTTTGTGAAAACCGAAAAAACCCCGTAACTTCTTAATTTTTGTACATATCAAACTAGTTTAAATTTTTTATTACTTCTAAAAATAGGACCAAAAATTTATGTATGACAGATTTTTGATAAAATTAAAAATGGGCTCAAGGGGCGCAAAAATAGGGATTTAGGGAGAAAAAAATTCATAACTTCCTCAATTCTCAAGATAGAAAATCCAATTAAATTTATTATAAATCTTCTTAATATTATCTACAACTTTTATACTGACAAGTTTTTGATAGCACCAATTCGTACTGCAAAAGAAAAATTAAAAACGAAAACATAAAGGGGGAGTTGAAGAAGAAAAATATCCATAACTTCGTCAATTCACAAGATATAAAATCAGCACGAATTTATTATATATCTTGTTAATATTATTTACAAAATTTATATTGACAAGTTTTCGATAGGACTAATACTTACAGCAAAAACAAATTAAAAATGCATAGCGGTTGAAGAAAAAAATCGTCGTATTAAGGGTGTATTCAAATCCAAATTGCTTATTTTCTGACTCATTTTTAAATTCATTTTTGCTCTCAAATGCATCCCATTGGTAGATTCTCTTATTCAGAAACTATATAACGTACCGTAATGATTGATGTTTTGATAGGGGCAAAATATATTTCAAAAAATGATGTCAAAGTGGACATTTTTAACCGAATTTCACGAATGTGTTGGAATGTGTTGGAAACGAAAAATATTGTCCTACGGAGAAAATAATTGTTTATAAATCAAGTTTTTATTAATTGAACGAAAAATAAAAACACAGGTCGCTTATAAATCTCCTCAAAAATCACGTAAGCAAGTTTCATATTTTTTAATATATAAATGAATCTGAAAATGTGCCAGAAAATTTCGAGTTGTTGAGCATGGAAAAGTATTTTTTTTAATACTGCCTTAACATGATTCTGATAGAATGAGCTCTTATATAAAAATGAAATAAAAACTCATCAAAAGCGGCCAGAAAAAATTGTTAAAGTGGGTTTATCTATAATCATGATTTAGTTTTTTTTTTTTTAAATTAGAACGTAACTTCGAAATCTACCTGCGCCTGTAGGCCGAACCGGAAGGGATTTTTTAATTCTATCTCACATCACTTTCTCAAAACAAAAATTATTGACGTACTGTTCGAGAACATTTGCAAGAGAAATATACTACAAAATTTGCATTTTTTTTTTTTTTTTTTTTTTGGTTAGATGGTGGTGCGAATAGAATAGAAAAATAATCGCCTGTGGCAGCCCTGTAATTTTTATACGTTTTAATCCCTATCTGAACTTTAAATTATGTATCAATATATTAGCTAACCCTCTGAAATTTTGTTATTGTTTTACTAAACCTACATCAAATTGCGTTACATCTTTAACTTAGATATTCGAATTAAATGAGTAGCATTTCCTTTCGATTTGGACATTCTGAAAAGCGATTAGTAAACATCTTGTCCCTTCTCTATCAACGTAAAAAACCACTTTCGAATAACTGCTAAATTAATACATACCCTCTATAGACGATTTCTAGTAAGAAGTGGAAAAAATGAATAACAGGTTGTTTTTTAAATTCTAAAAAAAATTTTTTTTTAAAGAGTGATTATTCGTTATTCATTAAGTTCAATTGTAAAACACTCATGAATGTGTATATAAAAAGGAAATATATTAATTGCAGCGCACAAAATTTTAGGTTTTTGCTATAAATTCTCAATGATATATATCATGAGGAGAATAAAAACAAGAAAGAAAAAATCATGCATCAGTCATCGATTATAAACACTTCCCAACACATTCAGAATAACATAACAAAACTTCACCTCTTAATAAGTTGAAATAGGATGTCTAATTGAACCATTTGGAAACGCATTAACACATTTGAAAACCAAATTTCAGCAATTCCCACCTGCAGTCGGTAAATTATCCGAATTATTTGAGCAGCCCTGTATATGATATATATATACAGTGCAAAGTCTAAAGTTCGGAATTGTCCAAAGTTCGGACTTTCCAGCGGCAGTAGGTATTCAAGTAAGAAATAAAAAAACAAAATTGTTGAAACAAAGAAAAGTCTAGAGCAAAGAAGCTTTATTACTGAATCTTAATTCATATCTATGTACAGAATACAAGAAAAACTTCTGATACTTAAGTTAATAAAGCTGTCCACATTAACTAAAATGTTCAATATTTAAGAGTTAGTTACTTACAATTTCTTCACAATTTGTATGTTCCCTTAAATAAACGTTTTTGTTTTACTTTTTATTTAGTTATGATTTATTTAATGAAAGTGATTGTTTAATTTAGCATTAATAGTTGTTATATGCAATTTTTAATATACGAACGTCACATTTTGCCTTTTTAAATAGTGGATTTCCTTTTTCTTTTTCTTAGAAAAGCAATATTTTTGATGACCCAAAGTTCGGAAAAATCCGAAGTTCGGACTTCGTAAAGTCCCGAGGATTCCAAACTTTAGACTTTGTATTGTATTTGTATCTATAAACTACATGAATGCAAAAATTTAGTTCAGTTAGGAAATTCACACTACAGTTAAAAATTCCCCTTCAACAGTTTCCGCTAATAAGAGAATGGTACGGAATTTCTTTTGTGCATCCCTGTATACGAGGTATAGAATTTATACACAACGAGTAGCATGAAAAAAGTTAGTTAAATTTAAAAATACTGTAACTGATTTCCTTTGTGTGTCCCTGTAAATGAACGATAAATGCTATGAACGCCCCATTCTATATCTTGTAGTGAAATTCAGTGACTTATATCAATTTCAATACATTTGCAGTAGCTTAATGTAATTAAAATACACTGCAAACGACTTTTCCTCATTGACCCTAATGTAATGGAATTCTTTTGGGTGCCCTTGTAAATGAACTATTAATGCTACGCTCTTCATATTGAATGTCAAACATGCCATGGTAAACATCATTAACATATATAAATTGCATGAAAATCCGAGTATATTTACGAGAGTTAGAGCGTGGACAGATGGCCAGACAGACAGACAAACCGAATTCATAAACACTTTTCAACTTAGTTGGAAAGTGTTAAAAAAAGTGTGTGTGTGGGGGGGGGGGGAGGGGGGGGTGTCTCGTACTGTATCTAATCCACAAAGCATGTGTCAAACACTGTTTTCTTGCAAATATAACTACTGTCTAAGAAATTTCGTTGAGAAGAATTGAAGTCTAACAGATTCGAGTCCTCAAGCAGAAGTTTTAAAAATTCAGTACATGCAATAAGTAATATTTTCTTCTAACTGTACCATTTTATAAAAAAAAAACTTCTAAATTCCTTTACTAGAAGAATTGAAGTCTAACAGATTCGAGTCCTCCAGCAGAAGTTTAAAAAATTCAGTACATGCAATAAGTAATATTTTCTCCTAACTGTACCATTTTATAAAAAAAACTTCTAAATCCTTTACTAGAAGAATTGAAGTCTAACAGATTCAAGTCCTCAAGCAGAAGTTTTTAAAATTCAGTACATGCAATAAGTAATATTTTCTCCTAACTGTACCATTTTATAAAAAAAACTTCCAAATCCTTTACTAGAAGAATTGAAGTCTAACAGATTCGAGTCCTCCAGCAGAAGTTTTTAAAATTCAGTACATGCAATAAGTAATATTTTCTCCTAACTGTACCATTTTATAAAAAAAAAACTTCTAAATCCTTTACTAGAAAAATTCTCTCTTAAAAATATTATGTCTACATTTTTCAATGAACCAATTTGTTTTTCTGAAAATTTCTAACACTTTTGAGAAATACATGCTAAACAATGTAAAATATATCGCTCACCCGCAAGAAAAGGGACACATCTCGACAAAAGTAAATTTCACAGGAGAGGCAGAAGAAAATTTGCATGGTTTTACTGTAACTTGAAATTATAGCGATTCAGGAGTAAAAACATCCATAAAAGCATAAAACCCTTAAGAATGAAGACATAGGATGAGGTTTGGAGGGTTGGATAAATTTACCTCCCCATACAACCCACCCCTCTTCTGTGGTAACGAAAGGATAAATAGTGTAATAAAGTGATTTCCCGTATAACTACACATATGAAACGTTTTGTATAGCAAGACACACCTATGACAAACCTATTAGTGGAATAAAACGCAAAATGAATGTTTGCGGCATGTGTCACTTTTCTTGCGGGTGAGGGATATGTACCGAGTCTAAAGCGAAATTTTATTTTAGATATTTTTGAGCACAATATTTCTTTTATTATTATTGTCTTTTCAATTGCTTTATTATTACAATAGTATACGCTATTATTATTTCAATGTTATATGTTATTATTATTATTAATAGTAGTCTTTCAATGGTATATGCGTTATAAAACTATATTAATCGTCTAAAAGCATATCACACACACACACACACACACACACACACACAAAAAAAAAAAAAAACCCTTAGAGAAAACGTAAAAAGACAATTTTTAAAATTACATTTATCAATTTATTTTTCTTTTATTTAATGCTAGTTTTTTTTTTCAAAAATATTCTCTAAAACATTATGAACAATGAATTGCATTAAATGTGAAAATTCAGAAAAGTGGGTCAAAAATTCGTTCATATAAATATGCATAGTAAAAATTGGAAAACAAATTCCAAAATCATCCAAGACAATAAAATATTTCCATTTGTTCATAAACCGAAAACATCGGTAGATGAGATTCTCAAATAAAACTTTAATTCCTTTAAAGACAAGAACCTATCAATCTAATGTTATCACTGAACCTAACGTGCACTATAGTCTTACAATTTTCTGGCGATAAGAATCTCCACACTCAAAAATCATTCCCCCAAAATACGTACTAAACTGATATATAATAGAAGTAAAATTTATGGAAGTAGCATTATTTTTTTAACATTAAATACATTATAGCAGATAAAATTCTAATCATCCAAATGTCCCTTCGTCTCTAATATAGCTAAAAAAACCCTTCTCCAACAACAAACATCTTCCAAAAAAAACTCCCCTCAAAATTTTTCGAAATAGCGTTTCATCTATTAGTAGTTTTATAAGATAAATTCGAAACTAAAACATTCCCTATAAACGTCTTATAACATACTTTCTTATCTTTAATCCTTATCAGTTTCCACCCCATATCACAAAACACGTCCGATATATCACCCTCCTACTGTAAGATAAAAAAAACCCCTTCCGGTCGCCGCACCCAACCTTCACCTACGCCGCTGGCGTAGAACCCCCCATTCTTATGTACTCATACACATGTTGCATTTTGCTCAGATTTCCTGTTTTTCCCTTTAAGATGTCCGTGACAAATCTTTCCCCTTCCTTTTATATTTTCGTTTATAGTTGGCTGAGAAATAAGTCATTACCTAATACATTATTGTAGATATATTAAGTGTATGATTGTTTTAATTTCTTTTTTCGTTGATGTCCTTAAAATGGGGTAACGTTTTAAGAATTTTTTACACATGCTGCTATTCCAGCATGGTGGGTTTTAAAAAGCGTCATTCACTATGAAATTCTTGGAAAGAGTAAAACTACCTGTGAAGAAGTTTACACTCGGCCAAATTTGACCCGATTGACATTATGGTGGCTTTCTGCAACATGGCAATGATCATCTTCACACAGAGTGTATGACAAAATCTGTCACCCAAACGCTTATTTGTAAACCCTACAGACAAAGAATATAAGGAGAAGGTATTCTTTGGTTTAGATACCGTGGTATGTTCCGTTGTCCATGTCTGTTCTCCATATTCCCCCGAGTTGAATCCATTGGATGTCCATCTTTTCCAATCGCTTTCAAACGGTGTTCGTGGCGTTTCGTTCAGCACTGCCAAGGAATTCCTTATTTGGTTGAAGGATTTTTTTTTCGTCTTCAGCAGATTTATATCAACAGGACATCAAAAACTTTTTCAAGTTGTTGTGTAGTCGCTAAAAACAACAGAGAATTCAATATGAAATAAATTAGTTGTAGTATTTATTTAAAAATAAAGCTTTTCACGTTTGATAAACAAGGAAATGCGCTCATTTTTTTTCAATTTGATATTCCATATTAATCACCTAAAAAGAAAAAATAAACAGTCAAGTGCGAGAATTACTCGCGCTCAGAGGGTTCCGTACAATAAATATATGAATTATTAACTGTATTATTTAAAAAAAATTTCCCTGCCGGCTCGGGCCTACAGGCGGAGGTAGATTTCGAAGTTAAGTAATAAATTCACCAACAAAACTTAAATCAAGATTAGAGATAAACCCAGTTCCTTCACTAAGAATGAGCTCTAAGGAGCTAAATATTTTGTAAAAATTCTAATATACACGAATACACACAGTATGTATATGGAATAGGTTTAAAAAATAGCTAAAGCAAATTCAGAGAACCTCAAAGTGTTAAAATAAGTTAATATTTCCATAGTCGGGTTTTTATCATGTTTTAATACGTTTCTTCAAACTCACATAATGTTACATATTCACCTGCTGAAGTCCATTTTATTTCCAATATGACGCAATATTTTTGTTTTATTTTGTTTTTAATTCGTCAAACTATTTATTTCATTTTGAGTTTTCATGCGGAAATCTTGCTCCAAAAAACTTATGACGTAATATTCTATTTGTTTTCAATTCGTCAAACTGTTTATTTAATTTATTTTTACACGTGAAGATCTTGCAATAGAAAAGCAATTGTTGTGGTGAGAATTAATTTTATTGCTTTTTTTTTAATTGTTGGCAACTGCTATAACGAAAAATATTTATTAGGTAGATTTCGTAAGAAATACTACCTATTGCAGTCGTTACCATGGTGCGACTTTTGAAAAATTCCTTCATAACTTTTCATTATAGGACTACTGGAACCCCAAACCACCCCCACCTAAAAAGTTTATATATATAATATATATATATATATATATATATATATATATGTATGTATGTACTAAATTTTGTCCGCACGATAAAAGTCGCAATTATGCACGGATCGTCTCCAAACTCGCCAACTACTTTGAGATGGTTAATATCTCGGCGGGGATCGAAAATGAGCAAAATCGGCCCAAGGGAATGGAAATGGGGAGGGCTCAAAATTTTGAATACCGTCTTAACATGGTTATGATAAAACCAACTCTTACACAACAATGGCAGGAAAAAATAAATATTTTTCGTTATAGTAGTTGCCAACAATTTTAAAAAAAGCAATAAAATTCTCACCACAACAATTGCTTTTCTACTGCAAGATTTCACGTGCAAAATTAAATTAAATAAACAGTTTGACGAATTGAAAATAAATTGAATATTACGTCATAAGTTTTCTAGATCAAGATTTCCGCATGAAAACTCAAAATGAAATAAATAGTTTGACGAATTAAAAAATATATATATATTACGTCATATTGGAAATATAATGGGCCTCAGCAGGTGAATAGGTAACGTCATGTGAGTTTGAAGAAATTTATTAAAACATGATAAAAACCCGACTATGGAAATATTAACATATTTTAACACTTTGAGGTTCTCTGAATTTCCTTTATCCATTTTTGCGTGTGTACATTCGTGTATATTAGAATTTTCACAAAATGTTTAGCTCTCTTAGAGCTCATTCTTAGTGAAGGAACTGGGTTTATCTCTAACCTTGATTTAAGTTTTGCTGGTGAATTTAGTACTTAACTTCGAAATCTACCTCCGCCTGTAGGCCCGAGCCGGCAGGGATTTTTTTTCCTGTCATTGTGGTGTAAGAGCTGGTTTTATCAGAATCATGTTAAGACGGTATTCAAAATTTTGAACTCTCCCCAGTTCCATTCCCTTGGGCTGATTTTGCCCATTTTCAATACCCGCCGAGATATTAGTCATCTCAAAGTTGTTGGCGAGTTTGAAGACGATCCGAGCATAATTGCGACTTTTATCGTGCGGACAAAATTTAGTACATACATACATACATACATATATATATATATATATATATATATATATATATATATAAACTTTTTAGGTGGGGGTGGTTTTGGGTTCCTGGAGTCCTATAATGAAAAGTTATGAAGGAATTTTTCAAAAGTCGCACCATGGTAACGACTGCAATAGGTAGTATTTCTTACGAAATCTACCTAAAATCGTTGCTAAAAGAATAATAAGATTATGTAAAAAAACTATACCGCGTGGGATTGGGTATAGCTATATATACTAGAAAAGTATGAATGAGTATACCATAAAAGTTCAAAGAGATATGAAGCCTAAATAATATCAAATATTGCTATTTTGTACAACTCTTTTTTTTAATCTTATCCTAATCTGTTTATGTTGAACTTCATTCGGTACTGACAATAAAAATAGTGCATTTTAAACTTCAATTGGCATTTCATATAACTAAATTCAGCGTAGTAATAATCTTTTCTTTTTACAGTGTATCTAAAACAAAACCCTTGTGCAAAGTTTAAACTTGGCATTGTGCTAAACCCGCTTCGAAAGAAGGTCGCAAACTTGCAACGCCGCCTTGGTCCGTGCCGCCTTTTTCCAGATAGGTTTTAATTAACTTTTATAAGACAAAGGAAGCGTATTGAGAGATTCACTCATTGCAAACTAGTCGCGAATCCCATGGTATTTATGTGATTAATTCTAATTAAATAAGTCTGTTTTTAACAATTTGACATTTATTACTTTTATACTGCCACTGGCCATTCATTGCATTATACAAATATATCATTAAATTTGTTATCTAGGCTTTAAAAGCCGTTGGTATATAGAGTACGCCGACCCAGTCTTTATGTACATCCAAACCGTCCGTGTCTTTAAGGGTTAATATCTCGGCTAATTACCGACGATTTTTTTCGAAAATCATTATCAACAATGCTTTTATACTTCTGCTACGATAGGTAACTCCAGCACTCCGCAACAACTTTGCTGAATGCCCCAAAATCGGAATTTGTGTGTAACGGAAAAATGCGATATTCTCAAAAACAATGTGACCTAGGGTAATCTCTATAATTTTTCTGCAAGGTGTTTAAATTAACCTCTACTTCCCCTAATTTTTTTTGCAATTTTAGTTTCAGTAGATTCGAAAATAAAGATGGGGGAACATATTTTTGCACTACATTTTCGACGATATCTCTGAACATATAATACTTAAAATTAAAAGAAATATATGTTTGAGTTCAGCGTTACCAAAGCTTTCACACGATACTCCACACGATGCACAAAGAAAAGCTTTTTTTTTTAAAGTAACTTAATTAGCCACTGTACATTTTTCCTAAATATATTTGTGAATATTTAATAATCTGGAAATATGTGGGTCAATAGTCTTTATTACTTCCCCCAATTTGAACTTCCGATGTTCCATAGTTTACGAGTAAAATGGCTGTGACAGACGGACAGACAGACACAGGAATGATCTTATAATGGTTCCGTTTTTATTTTTTAAGTACGGAACCCTAAAAATGAATCCACACAATGAGATAAAACTAGTAAATCTGCATATTAGGAACCTCAACTTCAACTCTGCATGTTATCTCACTTTGCATAATATTCAATTTAATTTTTTTCTAAAATTTCATAAGAATATAAAATTCTTGGAAGGTTTCGGAAATTAGAAACGTTAAAGTAAAAACGTTGTTACGCAATGGTATTCCGAAATTCTGATGAACTGCTTGTTCTTGTACTTTTTAGATAAAAAAGTACATTTCTTCTCTAGATAAAAAGTACATATAGTATTAATGTACGCATTATTACTTTATTGTATTTAAAATGGTCGTCGTATCGCATAAGTTTTTTTTTTTTTTTTTTTTTTTTTTAAGGAGACAATAATCTTATATATCATTTTACAATATTCTTATATAGCATCGTCTATAGCCTGTCAAAATGAACGATATTGGCAACAAGGAGATTTAAAATGAATCTGGAACAACAATGACTTGACTTAAAACAGTCTCGATCTTATTTCAGTAGAGGAATGTTAAAATTCTGGTGCTGAATTCACACTGAGTAAGAGTAAAGTTGAGTTGAGTAAAGAGAAATAACATCATTTAAATAACCACTGACGACGGCCGTGTGAATTTAGCCGAAAACGTTTTGGGATTTTAATTAGATTTTTAACGTATTTTAATGTATTTTAAATAATTTTATATTATATAGTTTCAACTAAAAGCAATGTTAGTACGTTTTATGTGTGCTTTATATGAATTTTAATTAAAACAGTCTGTTGCGCCAAACCACTTTCACTAAAATACTTTAACTGGCATGCAATAAGCAAATATAGTGCAATGATATAAAAAAATATCCCTTAAAATCAGTTTTATTTATTTATTTTTTTAAACATAACTTGCTATAAATTTATCTGGTGAGAGATGTCTTTAAAATACACTATAAATCCAGAACAGTTACGTAGCAAAATATAGATGGTAATTTCAATGTTTTAGGAGGCCAGTTTTAGGTTCTTACTTATTTAAAGTTTTAATTTGTCATCAATATGAAAGATATTGATGATAAATGCAAGACATTTAACACATATGTTTATTTTTTTAAATATTGTCACTATTTATCTTTATTAAAATCGAAACCTAATATTTTTACCTCCTCGCCAGACGATGACAAATTCTCCGGAAGAACACTGGAATAAAATAAACTCAACATAGGTGATATAAAACACTTAATATCATTATACATCTAAAGGATGTATTATTCATACGAAAATATACTATATATCATGCGTATTGAGCAACTAGGTGGCTTGAGTTCTAATATAAATCAAAAATAATAATAGGTACTGGGAACATCAAAAACCTCTGAATTGTCAGCCACGCGTAACAAACCTGCAGATTGAATACTGTTGCCATTCATCAGAAACTAAAATGATTTATACCTTTTCCATTCTGAATAACCCCAGGCAAAGGTGTTGCAAGAAACTGATAAAATCCTCCTAATTCATTATAAGTTTTGCTGTAGAACATTGTGGTATGTAACCACAACGGAGTCTCTGACCGATCATTAAAAGTTTGTATATGTATGAAGATCTCTTCCATGGGTTATTTTTTTCCAAATTTAGAACGCTGTCCACGAACGCAACATCTGGTGAGATGAGAATATTTTTCATCCTCTGGTGTAATTACGGACTGCATTTCCCCTCTGAAATTGCTCAACAATCAATCTTCATGCGGTATAAGTAAACATATATGATTGGTGCTACAATACTAATAAAGTAACTGGATGATGATCATATATATTCACTGCAATCAGAGAAAGAAAGCAAATTATTTTTTGATTTCTACCATTTGATCACCAGGTGGTGCGATGGAGCAGATATCAGACAATATAATATTAGAACAATATTAAAAATGTTATGAAACTTTAAAGTGGGAACGTAGATTTGTAGAATGTAAAATAATAAACTGAACTGGAGAAACAGCATGGAGATAGATAAAATACAACCGGAATAGATTTTGATGTTATGAGATTAATTACAACTATACTAACCAAAGCTTAATTTCTAAAAAAAAAAAAAAAAAAATGTACGGGAACCCTAATATTCTGCGGTACCGGTACTAAAAACTGTACCGTTCCTCCCTCCCCCCTGTCACTCCAATCTGCATATTTATATTTCGTATATTTATTTACAAAATTTAAAGCATTGTTTTCTTCTTTAGCAAAATAAAAATTTTAAATATATCTATCAGCATATACTTAGCTGTCAACTATTCCATTTTTTAGTTATCACTCCTTTCGAATAGTAATCTTTGCCCAATTTTAATATTAATTAATTGCAGAATTCTGCGATTAAATATGGTAAAGATTATGATTCGGAAATAGTGTTAACACAAAAAGGGATAGTTCGCAGTTATGCATTTTTATGAAAAAAATGAATGAAATTTACTGAAATTAATATTTATATGCTGAAGAATGGAACAATGTTTTTTAATTTCCTATAAAAGGTGCATGTTTTAAACTATAATCGATTCCTCCTGCATAACAATCTTTTGTGGAGATTCCACGAAAATCAGATTTAATTAAAAATTTGACACTGTTATCTGAAAGATTCGATGCTTTTATAGAAAAGGCGAAACACTGTTCGATTGCTTTCTATCAGAATAACAATACATGGCAATTATATCTACTTACAAATGAAATTGACTTCGTAAATGTGAGGAGCAGAGTCTTAGCGGCAGCGTTCTTGATACAAAATAAATAGAAGAATCAATTTTCATACTCATGCGCAATAGAAGACAAAAATCGCAAACAAACAAAACCTCAAACTGATGTTCGTTGGCTAAAAATAAAAAATATTCTTTTCAGGTTAGATATCTAAATAAAAACAGCCAATTAAAAATTATCCTACTGCCAGAAAAGAAAATCGAACTGAAAGCAAATTCATTGTTCAGTCTCTTGGGTGGCGCCTTATCAACACGTCGCCGACATAAATTTGCAAATATCGCTAGAATAGAAAAACACGATTTCTGTTTCCCCTTCAATCTTATCAAGAGAGCATTAAAATGATCTGAAATAGAATACAATATGTAATTTTAAAGAAGAAAAAGTTTTTCTTTTTTCTATACATGAATAAATAAAATTTTGAATGTAAGACAGATTGAGCTTGAGTCAGACCAAGCCCAAAACGGATATAAAAATTGAGTCCGTTTTATCTCCATCTCCTACGTGTGCGACACATTTCGTCACATATAATTGTTTTGATAAAAAAGAATACAGAAACTTGGAGATGGGAAGGAAAGGAAAGGGTAATTTAGGCTTCGGTTTTCCGGAAGTGCTATTGCACTGGGCTCCGGAGCTCCGGTGAACTCCAACCAATATTTAAATATTTACTAAAAACAGAGAAGTATCGGAGCTGGGCTCCGGCGCAAATTAAGCCCTGAATTTACATTCATTAATGTCTGCAGACATTAATGAATTTTAACACTTTCTAACTTAGTTGAAAAGTATTTATGAATTCGGTTCGTTTGTCTCTTTGCCGCCTGTTTTCCTTTCTGTCTGCCTGTCCGTGCTCTTACTCGCTTAAATATGTTCGGATTAACATGCAATTGATCTATGTTATTGAAACTTACTATGGCATGTTCGGTATTGCAAATGAAGTATTTAGCATCTATAGTTCATTTACAGGGACGCTTAAAAGAATTTCGTTACATTACGGTCTATGGGATGTATTTTAATGAGGTTACACTATTTCATTTGTTATTATTTTGATATTGAAGTTGATACGAATCACTGAAGTGCACTACAAGAGGCTTACTATAAAATATGGTATGCTTAGCATTTATAGTTCATTTACACACACAAAATAATTCGTTTACAGTACTGTCTATTAACAATAATTGATGGAATTGCGTTTACAATTATGACACGCTTTTTTAAAACGACACTATTTTTTTGTCTATTACTTGATATGTATACATTCTGTAATAGATCATATACAAGGCAGAATAAAAGACCTCGAGTACATTTCCGTTTATTGACGGAAATTGTTGGAGTGGAATTTTTAACTGTGCTATGAGCTCCCTAACTGAACTAAATTTTAGCATGCTATATAGTATATATATTCCAATCTATAGGTCATATACAGGTCTTTCCAAAAGAATTCTGATAATTTCTCGACTATTGATGCGAATTTCTGAAAATGGGTTTTCAGATGTCTTATGCTTTTACCAAATGCTTTACTTAGAACCCTCTTTCACCTACATTAACACCTTCGCAGCAATGGCGCGCCTTTGTGCTAAGAGCCTGAGCCGCTCCTCTCAGCGCTAAAATTGAAACAAAACACAAATTCATTTAAAACTTGTTTATTTTACTTTGAAAAATAATAATCAATATCATTTCTCACTCTAATGATTTGTTTGTCCTTACAAACATAAAAAATAAAAATAATAAAATGTCGTGTCCGTTTTGGAAAATCAATTCGCACTGGAAAGTTCTGCCCGGTAATTATTAGCCGTTAGATATCGGAATAAATGTCTAATAATTAAATGACAGACTTTTCCGGTACGAATTGATTTTCCATGATTGATAGCTAATATTCCTGGTAGACGAGTTATCTCGTCCCTCGCGATGAAAGTGTTAATCGGCGAAGTTTCTTTAAAGTATTCTGGAAGTATTGGAAAGTGTTTTATAATCTATGCTTGATCCATGATTTTTCGTTCTTGTTTAGAAAAACTTTATGGTGAATTAATCAAAAGTTTTTGTAGTAATAATTAGATGTTACTTAAACAGTGTAAAATCCTAAACTTTTTAGTTGCAGAGTGTGGAAAAAGTTTTAGTGTACTATTTGATTTCTATTCAAACAAAGAGCTACAGTGCAGACTCCTGCTGAAAAGCAGTCACGTGTGGCTTTGTTATTCATTTCCCCCACCACCATATGATATCTATATTCCATAGCCGGAAGGGATTTTTCTTTATTTTATTAATCGCATTACGAAAATTTATCGAAAAACAACAGTAATAATTCATTTATAAGAGCTGAAGGAGCAAATTGTCACTTTTCTTACAATCACATGTTACACCACTTAAAAATAAACTAGTCGGATATGTCTATCCTAAAACTTTTTTCTATCTCATACATGTTAATTCTTCAAAATTCGCTATGACACAGTAAAAATTAAAGGGTATATACCCCTGATGAGGATTCTGAAGATATGAAATTCCGTGCATTAGTTCTTGAGATATGACTATCGATGAAATCGTGTAAATCCAGCAAAATCCAGCTTAGCAGTACCACCTATTGGGTGATTTATACCAAAACATAATCAGTATAATTTATGTCAATGTCTGACTGAATCTGAAGTTTGGAGAAAATCCGTGCATTACTTTTTGAGATAAAGTTATTGCAGAAATTGTAAAAAATTCCACATAGCAGAGCCACATATTGAGCGATTTACATCAACACCTAATTAGGACCAATTTATACTAGGGATTAACTGAATATGAAGCTTGGTGAAAATTCATGCATTAGTTCTTGAGATACAGCTATTGCGGAAATCGTGTAAAATACAGCACAGCGGCGCCACCTGTTGGGTGATTTACACCAAAAACAAGACAGCACTAATTTATATCAGGGACTAACTGAAGCTAAAGTTTTGTGAAATTCCGTGCATTAGTTGTTGAAATAGAGCGCTCACAAAATTTTTGTCAGATACAGGCTCACAGAGTGACAGACAGACATTTTCTAAAAATCATCAAATCGTGTTCAGGACCTTGTAAAACGTATAAATCCATCGAAAACAGGAAGTCGAAAATTTTCAGGAATCCAATACTTTTTTCTTGTAAAGATAGAATGAAGTAAAAATTAAAGTTTGCAAACGTAAAAAAATAAAGTGACAACAAATTCATATAATTGGCATTTTTTCATTTCTAAAAATCTGAAAATAAACCAAAACTGTTTTTGTACTGATACTTGAAATATAGTTAAGTAATAAATTTCTGCAAGTATTAATAAGTAAAATTATTGTATAAAAGGCTGTTCTTTTATTATAAGTTTTTGTCTGATATAAAGTCTTAGTGAAGAATAATAATTAGTACTAGCATTATAATTGTTTTCAGATTGATTTTAAAATTTAAATATTACCCCCCCCCCCCCAACATATTATCAACGGGCATTGTTTTTTAACTTAAAATATCTACCAAAATTTTTCAACAGCATATTTTTCACTTTATTTAATGAGGAATATCCTGTGATTACGCGCGAATTTGAGGATGAGTAAGAATGGTGTGTTAAGTGTTAAAGAACAGAAGTGAGTTAAAAAGATTAAAATTACGCTACTTCTGTTTCTTTCTACATAAAATATATTTGTTTATGCAAACGTCAGATGAAAATAAGGGTATTATCAGTTTTAACTTTTTAAAACATTCACTACTTGTTTAACATTATACTAAAAAAGATTAATCTACAATTTGATGATTTTTCTGGTTTAATAGAACATTTTAAAAATTTCATTTCCTATAAAACATAGCGACCTGTAAAAAATTCCAGACCAATAATTCACATGGCTGCTGAATATTTTTGATTTCTAAAGTATTTTACAGATTTAACACATGGTGACCTCTCGTTATCCAATGAATGAAAACCTCTTAATGTCTCTGATTTTTTTTTTTTTTTTTTTGATTGATTTCAGATGAAATACTATTCTAAGAATTGAAGATCGAATTCGATGTATTACATTTTACACGAAATTCTAAACTATTTTATAGCCACTTTCGGATTTCTCTTCGTACATTAGCATGAATCGTTTCCGTCCCCCAAAATATGGAAATTTGGGATAGATTTAACGCGCATTCTATGAAAAGATAAGTTCGTTCTCCAACAGTAGATCAGACGTTGTGCCCGTAATTTACTCTCGCAGGAGGTGGTGTACCTCGATTTTGAATGATGTATCCAAGAGTATTTCTTGCGTACATTGAAGCACGAATTCCAAGCACGGGGAGGAGTTTTAGAACCGATATTATATCCCCGTGTTTGATTTACAAGTGGATTAAAACTTTTACCGCATACATTTCGCGAAATGCTACGATATATATGAATAAATCTAGGTATGAAGTGGTGAAATTTGCATGAATATAGTTCTTCAATAAACAGCAGAGGTGTAAATTCGAAGATGTTTAGATATTTGTCGTCTCTTAGAGAAATGTTAAAGCGATTTATTCTGTTGGATTCCTTTTAAAGGACATTATCAAAATGATACATGGAAATTCAGATGCGGAGATACTTAATCGGCAATATACAACCGATGATTGCCTGTTAAGTATTGCATAATGTAATAGTAACGATGTGATAATTTAAACTTGAGTCATTTACTACTAGAAATTTTCTTGTTATATGATTACACTGGTAGAAAATGCATGCACAGTAAATTACTCCAATCTCATTTGTAAAATCTCTTGCTGAGATAGTTGCAAATTTACTGTAAAATATATAGCCGAAAAAAGAATACAAAGTACGGAAGTAAGATTTAATCCTTACCCAAAACACGATTAATTTTAATTGAAATTTTCACGACTAACTTATTTTTTATTATTTAATTTTATAAATCCTTCTATCCTCAGATAACATAACTACAACAATTGCAAGAAAAATCTCATTACATGGTAGGTTTCTGTAACATTTGCGAGATAAATAAATCTAAAGTAAAAATTTTCGTAAGAAAATAGTGGTGGTCGAAATTTTGATTTAGTCTGTTTAACCCTTTATGTACTGAATTATGAATTCATGAAAATTTTATCTTCTACAGCATTTTTCGTGAATTGTTTAAACTACATTAGAAGATTTACATGATCATTTAATAAATTTTAGAAGGACTGAAGGTTTAGATGGATTAATTAAATTTGAATTTATAGGGATTTTGTGCAATATTTATAACCCCACTCAAATCTTTTATTTTAAATAGTTTTCTTAGTATTTTGTAGAATTAGGAAATGTACAAATACAATGTTCTTACAATAGAAATATAGAAATATTTCTGAATTGAAAATCCCCCCCCCCCCCCCCCCCAACGACAAGAAAGCTGAAAAGATGCAAAGGCAAAAGAAATCATCCTTTTAAAAACATTTTTGTTTTGTGTAACCCATAATGCTTTTGGATCAAAATAAAGTAATGTATCTATTAACTCATTCTAAATTGTATTACAACTAATCGATGTATTAAATGAATTTTATAACAAGTTATTTTAATGGCACTTATAAGTACCGTCCGTAGATAAAAGGTTAAAAGAGACCGCTCCGAGGCCTGCTAACTCTCAACCTTTTCTATACAGTATAATTTCTCAATATTTCCAATTTCTAACCTGTTATTCTTCCCCAATTATCAACATTTTATTTAACCCTTTCCGGCGCGGAGTATTTCTGTTTATAAACTGATGAAATAATGGACTGACACTAGAATTTATAAATGAAGTTATTAGAAAATACGAACTTGCTTATATTCATGTACATTATAACAGAAAAATTTTAATTAAGTATTCTTGGTGCCGTTTGTCAATTTTGAAATTAAAACTAGGTGTCCCTTTTTAAGGACCCGCCCTAAGAGAAAGACTGGCAAGCCTTTTTTGATAAACTGCTCAGCCTCACATTATTATACATTTATTGTTTCTACGAAGGGTAACAAGAGATAAGAAAAAAAAATTAATGATCAAAATTTGACTTAAAAACAAAAAGACAAAAATCAAACTCTTAGTACTAAAGTTATGAAAATATGAATAACATGTGTAAAGTTCTTAGATAGTATTGCATATCCATTTTTAACATATTTGTTTTTAACATTTTCCAACAAGTGAAAGTGTTTATGAATTGGGTTTGTCTGTCCGTACTCTAACTCGCGTAAATATATTCGGATTACCATGTAACTGAAACCATGAACTAATAGGTTCACGGTGGCATGTTCGGTATTGAAAATAAAGTGTGTACTATTCGTAGTTCATTTACAGGGCCATTCAAAAGTATCCCGTTACTTTTGGGGAAAAATGATTTGCCGTGTATTTTAATAGTGTTATAATATTTTATATCTAATGAAATTTATGTACATTATTGAGGAGAACTAGAAGATGGTTACTATAGAATATGCTATGCATTGCTCTTACAGTATGTGGACAGAGGCTCTCAAAAGTATTGCGTTATTTCTGTCTAATAAAGAAAAATCGTTTGCGGCTGATTTTAATGATGTTTACGCTGTTATAAACATAATGAAATTGATATGAATTTCTGAGGTGCACTAATACATGCTTTCTGCAGAATATGGCGTGCAAAGCCATTTATCATTCATTTACAGGGTCACACAAAAGAGTTCGGTTATATAATGGTCTGCGGGGTAAAACCGTTCGTTTCAATTATGTTGCATTATTTCAAAAATATTGAAATTGATATACATTACTGAGGTTTATTACAAGATGCTTGCAGTAGAATATGACGTGCATTGTAATTATCGTTCATTTACAGGTGCACATAAAAGATTTCGGATATAATATTGTATCCGAAATGTTGTCTATCAGTGATGTTTGCTGAAAGTGCGTTTTCAGTTATGGCATACGTTTTTAAGTTTAACTAATTTTTTATACGTGGGGTGCATATATTCCATAGACCATATACAAGGCTACCCAAAACGATTCGTAAGCATTATTCAGAATAAGCGTGAATTGCTTAAAGGTGTGTTGTATTGTAATTTGAGTTATGTATTTTCAAGTTAAACTGAATTTAGTATATAAGAGATGTTTGCACCATATAAATAAAATCATATACAGGGCTATGCAAAAATTTTGATACATGACTGCCTATGAATAGTAATTCCTGGAAGTATGATTTCAGTAGTTTTAGGCATGTTTTTGCCAGAATGGAATTTCAGCTTAATATGTGCTACATATAAAAATCTGTATGTAATACACAGGGGTGTACAAAATAATTCAAGTACGTTTCCTTCTATTGGTAGAAATTGCTGAAGGTGAATTTTCAGCTGTATGATGCGTTTTCTTACTAAACTAAATTTTAGCATACTATGTAGAATCTGTACACATACCTATAGATCATATAAATGATTGCACAAAAGATTACGAGCACCTATCCGGCTATGGGCAATAATTTTTTAAATCTGATTTTCAAATGTGTTATACGTTTCTAAAATGTTTACTCAGGTATCTCTTTTACTTTATTAAACGACGAAATTTTGTTAAAATGTTCTGGAAGTGTTGGATAGTGTCCCATAATCTGTGCTTGACGCAAGATTTTCTTTTTTGGTAAGATTTTATTAAGATAGTTTTATCATTTAATTTTTGACGATTTTAACACTTATTGGTACTTAGTGACTTCTCACGTGACATTAAAAGCAGCATCTCTTACACAAATTTTATTCGGTCACCACTTTTTTTTAAGAAACAGTTTTACTTGCACTTTAACATCATGCGCATACTTAAAAAAATTATTCTTAAAATATAGTGGTGCGAATAGAATATAAAAATAGAATCATGTATGGAAAGTTAGCGTCCGATTATGTTTAAAAGGCCATTTTTAACTCCATCATGATGAGTGTCAAGTTTATTTGCCATTTATGGCGCACGAAACCTTCAAATTTTAAAACCCACTATTTCAGTTCGAATATTTTACTTTCATCTGATTTCAAACTTTGAACGAATAAGTAAGTCAAAAATACAATATGGAAAAACTGGTTTCAACTGCTGTTGAAGAATTAAAAGAAGTGTAAAAGATGGTCGCCGTGAATTGGTTAAAATTCGATGTGGTTATAAGGATAGGATTTTAAAGTCCTCTAAGAATCTACATTCGTGAGCATAGAACATCCGCAAACTGTTGCAGAGGTGCCGAATTCCGGTAATCTTCCGTAATATGTATATTAATTTGACTCAGTTTAACAACGTTTCGAACCAGAATATATATTTGGTGAATCTTTATTTATTTAATTGCAACAACAAGTGAACAGGTGAAAGGTTCCGGGGGATTCCTACTTGCGAAGAAACTCCACGCCATGTATATGAACTGCTAATGGTCTAGCACATCACGAAAAAGAATTGAAAAAAGTATAACTGTAGTGTTTTATGTGACTACTTAAAAACGAAAATGTAGAAAGTTGAATAAATAGCAAAAAGCGTCTACAACTCAGCAAAGTATCCACAACCACACGAATGCCCGTAGCAGACAATACTGGTCCTAAAAAGGACCTTCTTCCCTACAGAACAAAATACGGTGCAAACACCTAGAGAATTGAAGACGAAATGAGAAGAATATCGAGAAAAATGTCTATACAAGCAGACGGCCGCACAAACAGCCAATCCGAATATAGGAAGGGTGTGACTTCACCAGCAATGGGAAGTACACACTACGCAATACTAGTTGTTTTCAAATTCCCAAGTGAAACTTTTTAAATTCATTTCTAAAAAAAATTCTGGTGCGAGAAGCATCAAACCTTGATTGTATTAATCCACATATTAAGGAAGATTAGAGGGAGCTTAACACCTCATTGTTAAATCAACGTTCTACAAATTTCTTGTTTTAATCCCAAAATTTTTAGATCATTCATTTGAATAAGATATCTCATATCGAAATCTTTTGTTGTGATTCATAATTTTTTTCGAATTTTGCACATATGTATTTTGTTTAAAGCTATAAAGAAGACAATACGTAGGGTGCTCAGCGATACCGAAATTGAACGTATCCCCAGAATGAAATGGCAACCGAAATTATGAAGTACAAAGCTACCACATCCTCATAAAACCTATCTAAACAGAAACTTTCGCAAATTCTGAAATGAAAACACAAATATGTAGAGAACGCTTCCATTGGTCCTCTTTTTGCCATTTGCTTGCGAATGCCGTATGTTGACGAATAGCTGTTAATCCATCGTTCGCTAAATACTAGGCCTACACGCTGATACAAAAATAGCGGATGTCATAGGCGGATTTTTTTAGCATTTCTACGAATTTTCTGCAATTTTTCCAACCAATATATTTTTTAAAGCGTTCTTCGCCATATTTTTTCAGATTAAATAAGACAATGAATAATTTTAGAAAATAATGGTGTTAAAATTCAAGAGACTGTACAAGCAAAAAAAAAAAAAAAAAAAAAAAAAAAAAAAAAAAAAAAAATCCGACTACGACAACCACCATTTTTGTATCAGTGCATAAGCCTATTATTCAGAGGGCGGTGCATAATCTGGCACTGATATTATAGGCGTATTAAAATTTTAAATATAATTTGTCAATAAGAACATTTCTTGCTATAGAAATTTCTATTTAACGCTTTCATACAATTTTTTTTTTAAATTCTTACACATATTTTTTGTTAAAAATGTAATCATAACATGGTTTCTTTACAACAATCCATTTTCTTGAAGCAAAAATAAGAGTTCCGCTTTATAATGGACAAATTTTAAAACAAGTCTAGGTGTGTTACAAAGTCTTTTGTACATTAAACGGCGTTTTCACTCGCCACTTAGCAATTGAGAAAGCTCGCCCTCACAGTCAATAAAAAAAAAGAAGAATTACCTTTTTATACATCCTCTATTTCCAAGACGCTTCGAAACATTATCTCAAAGCATACTTCTTTAAACGCGTCTAAATTACAGACAGGTCATCTATTATACTGTTTTGTTCACCTTCGACCTCACCTGAAAAGCTAGACGAAGCCTGGTTGAACAAACAAAGTTCGACTTAATCGCCCAATTATCGCTCATTCCGTAGCGTGTTGACTTTAAGACTTGTTGCCAGTTTTCTCTAACCCAATATTGAATTCTGAATGACTTAATGGCAGGTATCTTTCAGCGGACGTGAATAAAAAGTCCATCGATCACCCACGTACCATGTAATTATGCCAACGTGCTAACTCACCACCCAAAGAATACGCGATGGTTACTGTAGCTGTTTGCAGAAAAATGCGAGGTTTGAGAAGCTGCCAAAAGTTACGGGAAAGGTCTTGTTCATAAGAGTTTTTCAATAAAAGTTCTGTTTCGTCAATCATAATTGTAGCGTTAGTTGCAGTACAGTGAAATGCGTTTAACACGAAATTGAGGGGACCAAATTTTTTTTTCGTGTTAAAAGAATTTCGCGTTAAAAGATTTGTAAAAAAAAGAACAAAACTTAAAAATATTTTCAACGTCGTTAAATTTTATTTCGATTTTCTGTAGTAGGTTGGCTCCATTAGTATAAAAAGCAAGTAAAAAAATGTTTTTTTTTGGGAAAAAAAATCAGATATCTTTTTTTAAGTGTCTTTTTCAGCATTCTGAGATCTATAGTTTGTTTGAATCAAATAAGCAAAGCTGTCTCTAAATCTTCGTGCTTTACCGTTTTCATACGTTTTCTCTCTGTCTTAAACATACTGTGCTCAAACATTAAAATAATGGGATCCCTGTTTTTATAATCGTTAATAAAGTAGATTTGGTAATGCCAAACTTTTTGCAGATTTCTGTTTTTGTCCTTCTTTTTCATCAACTACATTAAGCAGCTTCATCTCCATTTGAAGCGAAATAACAGTTTGTTTTCGCACCGATTTCTTAACCATTGTGCTCAAAAAACATAAGCTAATTTGCGGAAAAAAAACCCCACGAAATTCACAGATTTTCACATAAAATTCAGCGGTTTTAATACAAAATTTACCAATTTCAACTCAAACTATAGATCGAAAGCTAATTTTTTTCGTGTTAAACGATTTTGTTTCATGTTAAAAGAAACAAATGTATTAAATTGCATAGTATACTGCCCGGACCGCTATATCATTTCGTGTTAACCGATTTTTCATGTTAAGCGTTTTCGTGTTAAACGTATTTCACTGTATAATCTATACTATAGATATTGTTTGATGCATTTAGCTATTTTCAAACTGTATTATCAATAATAACAATAAATACTAATGCGAATTAAATATTCGAGAACAACTTTGAAAAATGCTACTTGATAATACTAAAGTATGACGGGTCCTAATGAAATACAAATAAACAAAAAGAAAAAAAGAAAAGGGTTAACTAAGTAAATATAGTATTAACAACAACAACAAGAAAAAAAAATGTGTTGGCAGCAGGGCTTAACAAATGCGGTCGCCAGGTCGCTACTGAAAATCAAAATACTTCAACGGGCGATTGGAAGCATCAACAATACATAATCTAATGACAATACACATGAGCGGCCCTTTATTTAACGGCTATATAAAATGGAAAATGCTATCGATAAGTGATAATTAGAATTTAGAAGAAAAAAATAGACATACAAACATCAGACATACTCAAGGTCAGATGTCTTTCTTTTCGGAGAAGGAAAGAAGCAAAAATTTAAAAAATAGGTATTTTGAAGAGCCAGGTTAGGAAAATGTTTGTAAAAATTTTATCAAAGGCAAAGTGCTCTAAAGCTGACACTAAGATAAAAAGTTTTGTCAGTTTTGTCGAAGTAATTTCTTTCAAGATAATTTTCGTAAGAAACAATTTTTGTAAAGAATTTTTTATTATGGTATTGCATACTTTATTCGGGCAAACGTTGTAGTATAACTATAAGAAAACTAGTGGGTCGATCGGAAAGTCGCGTTGTGTTGGGAAAATCAGTTCGTACCGGAAAATTCTGTCATTTAATTATTAGACATTGATTCCGATATCTAATGTCTAATAATTACCGGTCAGAATTTTCCGGTACGTATCGATTTTCCCAACACGACACAATTTTCCGATCGACCCAATAAGTATATACTATATAATACAGGTGTTCATATTATGACCATGCTACAGTGTAAGAATTTTTCTTGCCGCCATTTTGGAAAAAAAAAAAAAATCAAAATCTTTTTTTTTTTTTTTTTTTTTTTTTTTGTTTAAATTTCTCAGGATAATGGACTTCGATAACAGAATATTTCATTACAGTGTTGCCAGATGGGCTACCTTTTTTAAATTCAGTTTCTTGATTGGCACCACTTTTTTAAAATGGTAAAATGCGCGTTATTTAATGACATATTAATTAAGGTGAAAA
Organism: Maratus speciosus; assembly: GCA_963932465.1. Classification (NCBI taxonomy): domain Eukaryota; kingdom Metazoa; phylum Arthropoda; class Arachnida; order Araneae; family Salticidae; genus Maratus; species Maratus speciosus. The sequence continues at coordinate 350,042,379 of OZ010794.1, forward strand.
CAAAGGTAATTTTACCGTTTCAAAAAAGTGGTGGCAATCAAAAAATCTGAATTAAAAAAAGTAGCCCACTGGCAACACTGTTTCATTACCCATGAAAATAGTTTTATTGGTTCAAAAAAACGAAATTCCAAAAGTCTACCTAGTGATCGTATCAGGAACATGTGCACATGATATGTCAACCATTGTTCCATGTTTCACAAATCTTGATTTTCATCAATTTCATCGTGCTGGTCTGGTAAATTAAATAATTTTGGTGTAAGATGAATAAAAATGATACTGAATAATAATTTTTGTTATTCAAAATATATTTAAAACAGGATTTTACATTAAAAATGAAGTTGTTAACAAAATTGACATTACAATTTAAGTCCCTTTTTAAAAACAAAAGCAAACAAAATACAAAATCATTCTAGAGAACAGTACAAGTCAGGAGAAAGAATAAAAGTGAAGTTAACTTGATACTGTTCCTGGGTGGCAATAGCAGGAAATGACCATATCAGGAGCAGGGGGCTCTACCACAAGCACATCGAATTCCTTCTGAAGCGAGAACCCGTGGTCGAATTTTCATGTTTCCCGAAAAAAAATTCCGATACACACAGGGTCGTACTGGCCCACCGGGCAACGAGGCAACTGCCCGGTGCGCCCATCGTCACTTTTTTTTTTTTTTTTTTTTTTTTTTTTTTTAAAGCACGCTTAAATTTCTGTATTCTGAAAGGCATAAAATTTTCAAAGATTTTCATTTGGAAAATTAAAAAGTAATGCTTTTTATTTTTTAAAGTATAGCATAAGCAAACTATGTGTGATCAAAGACAATTAGATAACCCAATTTCGAGATAACATAAGTTATCGACAATCAGATATGCCATTCTTAAACATTGTATCCTGACCAGACATTGTTTCAAAGCCTGTACTAATGATAAATTCTAAGAAAAATAATATTAAGTATTCACTTATTTAGATATACATCTAAATTTCTGCTCGAAGAATGCTTCTAATAAGTGTCTAATAAGTTTGCATATTTTCTTTTCTGCGTCTAAGTATTTAGCACCCCTGGTGTTGCCAGGTATTTTTGTATTTATGCCTTTTGCACAAGTATAAACGACGAAACACTGTATAAGAAACAGATTCTCATTTTAAATGGATTCATTGACAGAAACTTCGATAGTCATGGCGCCCAGGTCCAGATTTTATTCAGTACCCCGAAGAATAGTAACTTCCACATAAATTATTAGAATTAATGGCGTATTTAGCATATTTTCTGTCAAATGTTTGGCGCCCTGGGTGGCTGCCCGGTAGTTTGATATTTCTGCTTTTATTGCGAAAGTACAAAAGACAAAAGATAAAAAAAAAAAAGGAATTCCGATTTAAGACAGGAGATTTTCATTTTAATTTCATTTGGTCCCATTGTCAGAGCGATGGCTTTGGTAATCATGGCGCCCTTGGTCAGATTTTTTTAAGCATTTCTGTAAAAATAACTTTCAAAAAATTAATATCGTGTTTTTGTAAGCATGGCGCCCTTGGTCAGATTTTTTCAGCGTCTCTGTAAAAATAAGTTTCAAAAACTAATATTGTTTTTTTGTAATCATGGAGCTCTTGGTCAGATTTTTTCAGCGCCTCTGTAAAAATAATTTTCAAAAAATTAATATCGTTTTTTTTAATCACGGCGCCCTTAGTCAGATTTTTTTTTCAGCGCCTCTGTAAAAATGCCTTTCAAAAAACTATTTCTCTAATCATGGCGCCTTTGGATAGATTTTTTTAGCGCCTCTCTAAAAAAAATTTAAAAAACTAATATCGCGTTTTGTAATCATGGCGCCCTTAGTCAGATTTTTTTAGCGCCTCTGTAAAAATAACTTTTAAAAAACTAATATCGTGTTTTTGTAATCATGGCGCCCTTGGTAAATTTTTTTTCAGCGCCTCTGTAAAAATGCCTTTCAAAAAACTATTATCGTGTTTTTCTAATAATGGCGCACTTGTACAGATTTTTTTCAGCGCCTCTGTAAAAATAAATTTCAAAAAACCATATTGTGTTTTTGTAACAATGGTGCCCTTGGTCAGATTTTTTCAGCGCCTGTGTAAAAATAAATTTTCAAAAACTAATATCGTGTTTTTCTAATCATGGCGCCCTTGGACAGATTTTTTCAGCGCCTGTGTAAAAATAAATTTTCAAAAACTAATATCGTATTTTTCTAATCACGGCGCCCTTGGACAGATTTTTTTCAGCGCCTCTGTAAAAATGTCTTTCAAAAAGTTATTATCGTGTTTTTCTAATCATGGCGCCCTTGGTCATATTTTTCAGCGCCTCTGTAAAAATAAGTTTCAGAAAACTAATTTCGTGTTTTTTAATCATGGCGCCCTTAATCAGATATTTTCAGCGCCTCTGTAAGATAATAACTTTAAAAAAACTAACATGTGTATTTGTAATCATGGCGCCCTTGGTCACATTTTTCTTTTAGCGCCTCTGTAAAAATGCTTTTCAGAAAACTATTATCGTGTTTTTCTAATAATGGCGCCCTTGTACAGATTTTTTCAGCGCCTCTGTAAAAATAAATTTCAAAAAACCATATTGTGTTTTTGTAACCATGGTGCCCTTGGTCAGATTTTTTCAGCGCCTCTGTAAAACTGTCTTTCAAAAAGTTATTATCGTGTTTTTCTAATCATGGCGCCCTTGGTCATATTTTTTTCAGCGCCTCTGTAAAAATAAATTTCAAAAAACTATACTGTGTTTTTGTAATCATGGCACGCTTGGTCAGATTTTTTCAGCGCCTCTGTAAAAATAAGTTTCAAAAAACTGATATCGTGTTTTTGCAATCATGGCACCCTTGGTCAGAGATTTTTCAGCGCCTCTGTAAAAATGCCTTTCAAAATGCTATTATCATGTTTTTGAAATCATGGCGCCCTTGGACAGATTTTCTTCAGCGCCTCTGTAAAAATGCCTTTAAAAAAAGTAATATCGTGTTTTTTATAATCATGGCACACTTGGTCAGATTTTTTTCAGCGCCTCTGTAAAAATAAATTTCAAAAAACTATATCGTGTTTTTGTAATCATGGCGCCCTTCATCAAATGTTTTTCAGCGCCTCTGTAAAAATAAGTTTAAAAAAATTAATATCGTATTTTTGTAATCATGGCGCCCTTTGTTCATTTTTTCAGCACCTCTGTAAAAATAACTTTCAAAAAACTAATATCGTGTTTTCGTATCATGTTGCCCTTGGTTAGATTTTTTCAGCGCCCCTGTAAAATTAATTTAAAAAAAACTAATATCATGCTTTTGTAATTATGGCGCCCTTGGTAAGGTTTTTTTTTCAGCGCCTCTGTAAAAATAACTTTGAAAAAACTAATATTGTGTTTTTTGTAATCATGGTGCCCTTGGTCACTTGGTCAGATTTTTTTCAGCGCCTCTGCAAAAACAACTTTCAAAAACTGCTATCGTGATTTTGTAATTGCAGTCCCCCCCCCCCCCCCACACACACACACATGGGTTCTACTAAACTGGAGCATTCCATATTTTTTTAATGATAATATAAGTTAAACCGCCAAGACTAATTCTTCACAAGATTTCGCAATGGAAACTTATGTGAATGTTGTTTTTGAAAGAAGAAAATGTTAAATTTTCATATCTATTTAGAAATTCGATTACATTTTTAGCATCCGAAAATGCCAATATCTAAAAACGTTTTTAAAAAAAAAAAAAAAAAACGGATCTGCTTAACCGCTTTAAACTTCAAACACCATCCCGATTTATAAATTGAAAAATACACATGTAATTAAAATAAATAGATAAACCACTAAAATTGTAAAAGTCGTTTTACAAAAGAATGGATGAATATAAGTAAGGAGAAGTGCAAATGTGTTTGTGTTCAGTTTTCAATGCTGTTAGTCAATAATGTGGGAGTTCCTAAGAAGACAAATTACCATTTCGGCAGAGTTTCAACTAGGTATGGGTTCTATAGAAACCCCAATGGTTTCTGTAGTAATACCAGATGTGACACTTTTATTAATTATACCGTCTTCCGAGATTTCGGGAGAAAATAGAAATCGGGTGTGAGGTATTTTCCCATGAAATACTAATTAACACACGACACATGCTCGGCGTACAGGCATCTGCGAACGTTAAAAACGAAAAATAAAATATTGAATTAAGCAACTGTTATAGCAGTTTTATAATGTTTTGTGTAATAAAACAAGTAGTGTATTACACAAAATTCCTCTTCAGTCGAGGATTTTTAATTGTTTTACATCTTTTTAGCTGCCCAAAACTTTTGACGACATTATTAAATAATTTTCATTGATACACATGTCGTAGGCTAATTGCGAAATCCGGCTCTTTGCAAACAGCCTAGGGTCTTTGCAAAGAGCCGGGCTAATTGGAGATTACATCTCCCTTTTTCCAATTAGCCTGATATTTTTCAGGCTTATTGCAAAGAGCCTAGAAAGCGTTAGGCTAATTGAAAAATGACCACTTATTATCCGATCTGGGTGATATTTTTAGCTCACAGGCTATCAAAGCCTGAAAGCTTATGTTCCCGCCGACTCTTACGTGTGTACGTACGTACGTACGTATGTACGTAACGCGATAACTCTTGATAGAAATATCCAATTTGCTTCAATTTTTTTTCTAGGTTCATTCTGATGAGGTGCTTCCCTGATAAGTTGTTGGGGTTCATTGGTTAAGGATAAAGGGGGAAAAGGAGGGCTAGTCCCCCCCTTAATTTATATAAATGGGTTTTTCTTGCAGAAATATTCGATTTGCTCCAAATTTGGTATACCGGTTTATTGTGTTAAGGAGCTTTCCTGATTAGATTTGGAAGCTCATTATTTAAGTATAAAGGGGGGAAAGGGGGCTACCCCTTTAATTTAGATAAATCGGTTTTTCATGATGAATTATTCGATTTCCTCCAAATTTGGTATACCGGTTTATTAAGTTAAGGAGCTGCCTTGATTAGATTTGGGGGTTCATTAGTCACATATAAAGGGAGGAAAGGGGGGGGGGCTATCTCCCCCCCCCGTAATTTAGATAAATGGTTTTTCATGCAGAAATATGCGATTTGCAATAAATTAAGTATACCGGTTAATTATGTTAAGCAGCTTCCCTGATTACATTTGGAAGATCATTATTATGTATAAAGGGGGGAAAGGGGGCAGTTGCCTCTCCCCTTAATTTAGATAAATGCGTTTTTCATGTAGAATTACTCGATTAGCTCAAATTTGGTATACTGTTTTATTATGTTAAGGAGATGGCTTGATTAGATTTGGAGGTTTATTAGTTAAGTATAAAGGGAGGAAAGGAGGGCTAGACCCCCCCCACCCCCTTAATTTAGATAAATGGGTTTTTCATGCAGAGTTATTCGATTTGCTCCAAATTTCGTATACCGGTTTATTGTGTTAAGGAGCTTCCTGATTAGATTTAGAGGTTCATTAGCTAAGTATAAAGGGAGAAAAGGGGGGCTAGACCCCCCCCCCTTTAATTTAGATAAATGGGTTTTTCATGCAGAGTTATTCGATCTGCTCCAAATTTCGTATACCGGTTTATTTTGTTAAGGAGCTTCCCTGATTATATTTGGAGGTTCATTAGTTAAGTATAAAGGTAGGAAAGGTGGGCTAGACCCCCCCTTAATTTAGATAAATTGGTTTTTCATGCAGAGTTATTCGATTTGCTCCAGATTTCGTATACCGGTTTATTATGTTAAGGAGCTGCCTTGATTAGATTTGGAGATTTATTGGTTAAGTAAAAAGGAATGACAGGTGCTAGTGTCCCCTTAATTTAGATAAATGGGTTTTTCGTACAGAATTATTCGATTTGCTTCAAATTTGATATACCAGTTTATTACGATATGGCTTCCTTCATTTGATTTGGAGGTTCATTGATTAAATATAAAAGGGGGGAAAGGGAGGCAATTGCCCCTCCCCTTAATTTAGATAAATAGTTTTTCATGCAGAATTATCTAATTTAGTCTAATTTTTTTTCAAACGGATCCGAACTTGAAGGTTCCATTTGAAGTTAACCCGAAAACCGACCACAACCAGTTTTCGGATTGAGTTCAATTAGAACTTTCAGATTCGGATCGGGTTGCCGGTGGACGGAGATTATTTTGTTGGCTTGCATCGGGTTATAGTTCTTTGGAATATTTTTGTCGGTTAAGATTTGGTTCGGGAAGGATTTCAGGTTGATTTCGAATGGAATTTTTAGGTTCTGGTAGCGTTGCGTGTCCACGGAAACTAATTTGTCTTGTTCGGATCCGATTATGGATCTTAGGAATATTTTTGTCGGTTATCAGATTTGGTTCGGGATTTCGGGTTTTTTCAAATGGAACTCTCAGGTTCCGGTCGGGTTGCATGTAGACTGAAATTATTTTGTCTTGCTCGGATCGGGGTACGGTCTGTTGTAATTTATTTTTCGTGTTTGGGTAGGGTTATGCGTTAATAAACCTAATAAAAAGAAAATTGCCCAGTTAAACTGATGGCATTGAGCTCACAAGCTATTCACATTAATTGTATATTATACTCTTATTTCAAAGAATAATGCCCCTCCAAAAATAAATGAAGGGATTAGTCCCCGTTGTCCCCCTTTCTACTTAACCAAAGAACCTCCAAATCTAATCAGGGAAGCTACTTAACATAATAAACTGCTATACCAAATTTGAAGCAAATCGGATAATTCTGCATGAAAAAACCATTTCACTAAATTAAGAAGGGGGGGGGGGGTATTAGCTCCCCCCTTTCTCCCTTTATGCTGAACCAATGAACTTTCAAATCTAATCAGAAAAGCGCCTTATTACAATGAACCTAGAAAAATAAATTAAACTAAATTAGATAATTCTGCATGAAAACCCATTTATCTAAATTAAGGGGAGGGGCAATTGCCCCCTTTCCCCCCCTTTTATACTTAACCAATGAATCAAATCAAATAAAGGATGCCATATCGTAATAAACTGGTATATCAAATTTGAAGCAAATCTAATAATTCTGTATGAAAAACCCATTTATCTAAATTAAGGGGACACTAGCCCCTGTCCCTCCTTCATACTTAACCAATAAATCTCCAAATCTAATCAAGGCAAAAAAACCCTGCATGAAAAACCCATTTATCTAAATTAAGGGGGGGGGGGTCTAGGCCCCCTTTCCTCCCTTTATACTTAACTAATAAACCTGAAAATCTAATCAGGGAAGCTCCTTAACATAATAAATAATTATTGCATAATTTTGCATTAAAAACCTATTTATCTAAATTAAGGGGAGAGGCAATTGCCCCCTTTCCCCCCTTTATACATAATAATGATCTTCCAAATGTAATCAGGGAAGCTGCTTAACATAATTAACCAGTATACCAAATTTAATGCAAATCGCATATTTCTGCATGAAAAACCATCTATCTAAATTACGGGGGGGAGATAGCCCCCCCCCCTTTCCTCCCTTTATATGTGACTAATGAACCCCCAAATCTAATCAAGGCAGCTCCTTAACTTAATAAACCGGTATACCAAATTTGGAGCAAATCGAATAATTCCTCATGAAAAACAGATTTATCTAAGTTAAGGGGGGTAGCCCCCCTTTCCCCCCTTTATACTTAAATAATAAGCTTCCAAATCTAATCAGGGAAGCTCCTTAACACAATAAACCGGTATACCAAATTTGGAGCAAATCGAATGTTTCTGCATGAAAAACCCATTTATATAAATTAAGGGGGGTGACTAGCCCCTCTTTTCCCCCTTTATCCTTAACCAATGAACCCCAAAAACTAATCAGGGAAGCACCTTATCAGAATGAACTTAGAAAAAAAATTTGAAGCAAATCGGATACTTCTATCAAGAGTTATCGCGTTACGTACATACGTACGTACGTACGTACACACGTACATACAGAATCGGCGGGCACATAAGCTCTCAGGCTTTAATAGGTTTTGAGCTAAAAATATCACCCTGATCGGATAATAAGTGGTCATATTTCAATTAGCCTAACGCTTTCTAGGCTCTTTGCAATAAGCCTGAAAAATATCAGGCTAATTGGAAAAAGGGAGATGGATTGTCCAATTAGCCCGGCTCTTTGTAAACAGCCTAGGCTCTTTGCAAAGAGCCGGATTTCTCAATTAGCCTACGACACATACATCAAATTTTTAAAAATTCCCATTAAGGTGAAAACAAAAAATAACTTTTCCAGTTAAACCTTATCATTTTTTAGATACACTTCTTCTTTTCAAGATATCGAGTAAAAAATAACTGCAAAATAATGAACACATATAAGCTTAATTGCGGTAGGAAAAAATGTGTTATTCTTCTTTTCAATTTTTTCCCACAAAAAATATTTCTAAAGTATAGACTTAATTTTATATGAAGTGTTAAAATCTTACGAGTGTGTGAAGTGTTAAAATCTTGAGTACACAGAAAAAAGATGTTAAAAATGTGAATTTCCCGAGAAGATATTTTAAATATATGAATGCATCAAAAGTCCATAGACTTAACATTACGGAGAAGAATTTCGAAGCTGAGTGACCAGCCCTCTTAAGTATTTCTATTTTCTTTGACTTTGCTTTTTATTTTTAATACAATGCTAAAATATAATTTTGATACATATTACTTTTCAAAAATGCAAATATATTTGAAGCTATTGCCGTTCTTCTGGTGCGTTTTGTGTGTTTGTGTGTGTGTGTGCGCGCGCGTGAGTTCCGGCGGCCATTGTAGTTTAAATTTGGCTTATCTGAAATTAAAACAAACAGTAATTTTTAATTAAATATGACTTATTTTAGTGACTAGACGAGACAAAGTGTGGAAATATTCAACTTTTATCGTAGAAAAATACTGATTTTTGATGATAAAAAAAAAAAAAAAAAATCCTTAATGCACTGCATAATTATATAAGAAAAAAAGCTGACAAAATTAGAAGTGAAACAATTCAGTTATTTTAAAGTAATCGTGTTGTGGTCGTCTTTTTAAAAATGCAATCGTCTATTCCAAATTTTGGCCACATAAAGAAGTCTTAATTCCGTTGATAAAGCTGCTAAAATAAAAACTCGATTTTCCGAAATTTATAAGTTATGTTCTCAAAAAAGTAGTTTTTAACGTTCAATAATGCGAAAATTTCTGCTTATTTGCAAACATAAAAATAGTGTTCGACAGAAACCGAATTTCGGTACCTTCCTAGTTTCGAGCGAAAACGAAAGCGAAACTGTTTTAAAAATAATTTCAAAGTAATTAACATAAACATACATATATGCATGTTATCTGAATAATGTTTTGCGTAGAAACGGCAGTAAATAATTATTAATTAAAAAATAATTTGATTGAAATAAAAATTAATTAAATATAAGGAGCTATAAACATAAAAATTATTAAAAAATAATTTAATTTAAAAATAACGAATTTAATCAATATTAGCAATATCTTCTAGATTTATCACCTGTGAATACATAGTATGTGCGGCTCTTTGGATGGGAGTGCCGTTTGGGAGAGGCAGTTATAGTAACACCGAATATTCGGCAGTACTTTCGCCGAAACTAAGATTTTGGGCTGAAAACGAAAATGAAACTGAATATTTGGCCAAACTCTATATAAAAGAATGAGACTTTCAGGCTTGGTTATTGGAGTAATTTGTAATACAATCGATTCTTTTCTTTAAATTAACTAGGGGGCTCTGCCCCCTACGAGCTACGCTCGCCAACCCCCGTTCAGGCACACCAAAATCCAAAAAGCACGCTAATTGCACGCATTTGATCGGCTTTAAAAATATTGCATTAAAATTAAAAAAAAAAAAAAAAAACAGTAGCGATCTCCCTGTAAACGGGTTTCCATTCGTTTTTCTTGGATTGGGGATCGTTAAGACCAAATCTGTTGCTGTTAAGAGATACAATGGCTGTTTTCGTATTTAATTAAACACATTAGTTATTTGAAAATAAGCTAATGTAAAATGAATTAAGTAAACAGTGTCATTGTCTCCCGGTATTTTTTAGCAGCGCTATAAGATAGTTCTTTTAAATAATTCATTTTAAATGCATCGTTTCAAATCTGACGTAATTTACACCAAACTTTTATTTCTCTTATTAATATTCACGTAAAAATACTTTTGATGTTAGAAGGAAATATTATTTGCGCTGTCTTCGAATTCACGATAATAGTTGAAAAGATTATCTCAAAATATCTCGCGCAAATATATTTTTTAAATTTAAATCGTTTTGCCATATTTTTTGGGCATTTTAAATATGACGTAAAATTCAAGTGTAAATATGGTTCTTATGACGTAATTTTCCTGCTTTTAACATGTAATCATTTAATTCTAATTTTAAAGTTTTTTTTTCTGTTTGTAACAGTCACGTGTAAATAAATTTTTAATTTGAAGAAATATTTGATATGATAATTTGTTTCGCTGTTTATACAATTGGCAACAGTTTAAATTAATGACACTTTCTAAAATTTGTAAAAAAACATCTCTCGAAATGCTGAAAATTTGAATTAAAAATAGAAATAAAACCTCAAAAAATGCGTCAAATAAGAAAAATAAATGCAATCTGCGCATTGGGAACTTATAACGTATAAAATTATCTAAAAATGATTAAATTCTCATGCATAGTTTTTGCTCAAATAAAACTTTTTTAATGGAACGACTTTGTCCAACTTTAGCATTAAATATCTCTTAAAATAATTCTTCGATTTGAAAACTGTCTGCATCAGCGTGTTTATCAAACATTTTTCTATAATAACACCGATTTTCATATTTTTGTATGCAACAGTTTTCTTAATATTAACGATGAAAGGCCATGCTTAAGCATTCAAATTGGATGCGGATCAACCCGGAATATCTACGCAGATGTTCATTGGTCCATTTCCAAATCAAAACTTTTTTTTATATATAGAAGGATTACATCTTGAGTTAATATTGATTGTTGTCTCGTGACAACAGTTCTCTTCCTCTTCCCCGACTGTCGCGTCCGGAAATTCGGTTCAAAACGCCACCTTTGACAGCATTTTCTGAAGGATCTTTTGCTTTTCTCGAAAAATATAAAAGGCAGTTCGATTACAAAGTGTCTGAGGGCAATAAAAAATAGCTGGTGTTTTCGGCCACGTAAATCAGTCAGCAGTTGTAATGAAATTTAATGAAAACCTTTAAAACAAAACTTATCATGCAATAAAATTCAAGTAATGCTACTTTTAAAAATAATATATTCAACGTAATACTTTTAAAGAATTATTACTTTTCCGAAAATTTTCTGTCCCCCGCCCCCCTTGCCCTGCTTACACAGAGGAATCGCGGTAAAAAGAACAAGATCCTTGAAAAACAGAAACAACTCCATTATTGGGCACAGCCTTTGTAAGTTTGCTCATTTGAAAGGAAACCTAAATGCATTATGTTCCAAAGAAAAGAGAGTACCGATATCAGACATCTATTGTCCACTCCACAGAAACTGGAAATGCACGTGTTTCTAATTTTCAACCGATAGTCGGTGTAAATAAAGTGCCCCTGATGTGAAATCTGCTTCGTTTGTCTCGTTCCATCCAGTGTTAAAGAACTACTCCGTCTTTATATTATTTGCCTGTGTTTCGAGTTATTTACTTATTTTAGTGTAATCTTAAACATTTTTCGTAAGCTTGTGCTTCGTACTTTTTTTAAAAATAGTGTACAGTACACAATATTATAAAAAATCATGACCATCACAGCTCAGATATGCTGATGTTGCATCTTGCATAACAAGAACTGTGAATTGTCCATGGAAAAACAATATAAGGTAAGATTACTTATAATTTTTTTTAATTGTGCCTCTTTCACAAGAGAGTTTATCATTTTGAATTTTTGCGAAATCTTCAAAATTTGTCTAGTCTAATGTATTTCGTTATTTTCTCTTTATAACTGTAGAGGAAAAAAAAAAAAATCTAGGATGAAAATTAAATGACATTTTTAATATTTCCCGAAATATTATTTATTTGTTACTACAAACTAAATTGGATAATTACAAAAACTGTAGTAATAATATTAAAGAATATTTGTCTTTCATGCAATTGCAGACTATATATAGATATTTAACTGTTTAAATAGAAAGATTCAAACCAAACGCTTCTCTATGATATCTTTTTAATGTTGAAAAAATAAAGAATTACTACAATTTTTAAAAATAATTCACGTAAAATAGACGTCATTCTTTCCCTGTATATATATATATATATGTAGAGTAAAACCTCTCTAAAGCGACCACATTCCGTTCAAATAAAAATTGGTCGCTCCAAGAGGTCGCTCCTCCCTTAAGGGAGGACATGTTTAAATCTAGAGTTTAATTGTTGAAAAAAGGTAACAATTAATGTTACTAAAATTTATTTTTCACATTAGGAAAAAAAAGTATCAAAACAAAAGTTAATTACTGCAGAGTGTAAAATGAATACATTGACGTTTGCTTTGATTTTACGGTTTTATCTTTGATAACTTTTATTTCTAAGTCCTTTCGAAGTTCAGTAAATAAATGCAATTTTTTTTTTTTTTTTTTTTTTTTGATGGGAACAAATAATGACCATTTTATTCATTTATCTATTTCCTTGAGAGTTTCCAGCAGAATAGGGCAGGGTAGTTTATGGACCGTCATTCTTAATTTGTCAGAGTTAAATTCATTGCCTAAAAAGGCACAAAGAAGTTTAAACAGTTAAAAATTACCGGAATAAAAGAAATATATAAACTTAGTTTAGAAGTTTGATGACTAATGCGCTCTCTGCAATTATTTTTCTAATAAAACCTTCTTCAAGCGACCAGGAAAAAATGGAATTTGTTTCGTTTTCTTCAAAGAAATGGGTCGCTCATTGAAGGAGTTCAACTGGGATGGTCTCTGAATGGAGGTAAAATTAGTATTGAGCCTATGGGAATAAATTTCGTTCCATGCAAAAATGATCGTTCAGGGAAGTGGTCGCACAGGGAGGTTTCACTGTATATATATATATATATATATACCGGGTGTCCCAAAAAGGACTGACTGATTTTAAAATTCAATAACTTGCAAACGGTGACAGATATTAAAAAAATTCTTGCAGGAGGGTTATGCATAAGGTCAAAAGTTTTATTACAGAGATTTTCAATTTTAGTTCAATTTACAAACAATAGATGGCGCTATAAGCAATAGTCGCTAAATACAGGGTCGATTTTCGGTCCTTTATCTTGTTCCATGCAGAAAAAGGAGATGGAAATGTATTATCCGGGCCACGAAGTACCAAAAATCGAGCCTGAATTTAGCGACTATTGCTTACAGCGCCATCTATTGTTTGTAAATCGAACTAAAATTGAAAATCACTGTAATAAAACTTTTGACATTATGCATAACCCTCCTGCAAGAATTTTTTTAATATCTGTCACCGTTTGCAAGTTATTGAATTTTAAAATCAGTCAGTCCTTTTTGGGACACCCGGTATATATGAGCATTTGCGCCTTTTTGTAAGGCAATCGGCGCCCTTTTTATCCATTTTGCCACCGCCCTCTCAGTTATGCCAGTACGACCCTGCATACACAGATTTGGCGGTACCCCGAAGCAGTCGACAATAGCCGTCGAATTCTAAGATACCTTTTCAAGTAGGCATCGGAAAAAACCAGACTGACCACTTCAGTTATGAGACAGTTTCCACTGACCTTCCCTCCTTTTTGGAAAAGAAAACAAATGTTTCATATTACTTTCCGTGTTTATTAAAAATGCCAGCTACACACACCTAATTAAGATATTTTGATAATCTTTTTTTTTTTTTTTTTTTTTTTAACGAATGTAAAATATACATATTTTTAGCTGTTAAAAGCTCAAAATTATACGACCGGTAGTTCTTTAGAAAATGATAAATAAAAATGAAATTAGCTTTTTTTGACTAAGCGGGAGCTATCCTTTAAATATTAATTAAAAATTAACAAGTTACTGAAGAGATATTTAATAACTATCATAAGAAAGGCCTTATTCTAAACTTTAAAATGATATGAAAATTAATTTTTTATAAGTTTTTGTTAAATAAATATTAGCATAAATGCCCAAAAATTTCAAGAAATTCTGCTTAATTTAAAAATAAGCGGGAAAATACTCAAGCTTTGAAACTCATTTTAAACACTAATAATAAATGTACTTTGAAAATATTGCATGCAGTTTTTGGTAGATTTAGAATGATGCCGTATGCAGCCTGTTTGAAATGAAAATTCAACGCAAAATTAAAAAAGTAAATTCTAATATGAATTAAAAAATAATAATTACAGTACATATTAAAATATAATTTAACAAAATATCATGTGTAATTTTATTAATTTCCTTTAAATAAACAGTGTGTTATGCCAAGAAAAGTCTAATTATACAATAGCTATCGCATAAAAAAAAAAAAAAAAAATTAACAGTGAAAACATGCAGTGCTTACTAGAAAATAATTGACCAGATATTTTTGCTAAAACTTCTTTATAGTAAATACGAGGGTCACTCTGAAATTTTTGAGATACAACTAGGTTTTTAAAGTTACACTTACAAAATTTTCGGTGCGTTCAAAGTAATCTCCTCCAGCATTAATGCACTTTTGTAGACGAATTTTCCACAGATTAAATGCCTCAAGCCATTCATTTCTTGGAATAGATGAAAAAAAAATGCATTTATAGCCACATCAATCTCTTCTTCTGAATAAAAACGACGTCCACGTAAGTTCTTTTTTAGATTAAAGAATAACCAAAAGTCACACAAAGCTAGATCAGGTGAATACGGCTGATGTTCTATCACTTTAATTCGTTTTTCTTTAAGAAACTCAACTGTTAATCCGGCTGTATGTGAAAATGCATTGTCATGGTGAAGCATTAGTCCCCTAACATTCACTTCTTGTAGAATTTCTGGAAGACATTTAGTGGTATACCAGTTTGCTGTTACTGTCTTCTGTCCTTCTAACTTGATGGCTTTGACCAATCCCGTACTTCTGAAGAAAACGGCATACATCACTTTTTTCAGTGCACGTTGTCTTTTCACCATTGTCGGCGTGGGATCATCGTCAAAGACCCATACTTTGCTTTCTCGACGTGTTGGAACGTCAAAAAACGGCATTTACGTTTCATCACACGTTACAATTTTAGAAATAATGCGGTGGCCACCATCATTTAGCAATTTAAGAGTTTCTTTACTGATTCTGAAACGCTCCTCTTTTTGGTGCTCAATTAGATTATGGGGAACCCAACGGCAAACTACTTTTTTCATATGCAATTCTTCACGAATAATTTTGTGTATTGCTGCGGATCCAATGTTAAGTTCATTCTGTATCATTTGATAGGTACAGCGATTATCATCCATTAAGATTTTTCGTATGGCAGACACATTAGGGGTGATCCATAAATGGTGTCACACTGTTTTTCAATATTTTTGACCCCTCTCCCCCCCTTTGTCACAAAGTGTCACACTTCACCTTACCTCACCCCCCCCCCCTCCTTTGTCACATGTCGCGCTATATTGCGTAAACATATACTTGCATTTCAGAAACAAAGCACTGCGTTATAGATCATATTTAAAATTTTATTTTTAAACTTTAACTATGTGTTTTAATGACATTTGTGAGCATAACTATAAAAATGATTCCTGTACTTATTTTGTATGAAATAAGATTAAGGTTTAGGACAAAAAACATAATTAATATACAATAGTTATAAAATATTAATATGAAAGAGCAATTGAAAACAGTAGTATTTTGGAATTTGAAACGGAATTTAATATATTTGGCTTTAAATCTTATCCTTTCTTTACGAATACAAAATACTTTAATTTTAAAATAACTTCAAAATTTAATCTGCTGATCTCTAATGCTTTTATTTTAACCAAAATGTGTGATGTCACATTTTTCTTACCCCCTCCCACCCCCTTGTTACAAAATGTCACAATTTCACGACCCCCCCCCTCCCCCCTTCTAAGCGTGACATCATTTGTGGACGGTCACTTATCCGGGATTACTGCCAACAGCGGCCTTCCTGTGTGTTCTTCATCCTGAAGAAAATTGCGACCTCTGCTAAATTCTTTAAACCATCTGAATACAGTAGCACGAGCTGGAGATTCATCACCAAACGCTAATTTCAACCGTTGAACGCATTTTTCTTTATTTAATACTGCTTTAAAATCGTAGAAAATCATAGCGCGAAAATGTTCTCGCTTCAACTCCATTTTCTCTTCTGTTTAAAATTTATTCTACGCTAAACAAGTTGAAGTAAGTCAGAAAAAAATCGTCTGCTGTGTTAAAATACTTTGTATTTTAAAATTAAACCGTTATTTTTATTTTGTAAATTCTCGTCTGCGCGTATCTCAATAATTTCAGAGTAACCCTCGTATAACATTTCTGTAAATATCCAAGTCCATGTGTGCATTATCCTTGTTTACCCAAATAAACCAAATATTCAAAATTTCCAAATATTTATTTATATAGTTTACTAAATGTTGTATCAGTTCTAAGGTTTGTTACTTGCAGAAGCGGATTATCCATTACGCTGAGTAGGCTGAAGCGTAGGGGCCCGACACTGAATTTTGTAGTTTTTTTTAAAAATACATATCGAGCTAATATATTGTACAAAAGAGGAATGATGTGCAGTATTCCTTACTTTACTAACTTATTGAATCCTGCAATTCATTAAGATATAGATTGCATCTCAAACATTACTTATTTTCTTTAATTTCTTCTATCTATACTTCATCATACTCCTATTATAAAGAAGTAAAAATTGTTTATTTGTCGGAGATAAGCTCAGGAACTACAGAACCGATTCCAAAAGTAATGGTATCAAAATGATGATGTTTGTCCAACTTAGAACATAGGCTATATCTTATGTCGGTGCCACTACCCCAAAGGGGGTGTAGGAGCAAAAAACGTTCTAAAAATGCGATTTATGTGTTACTGATGGGCCTAGAAATATGAAATTTGAAGTATCAGCTACTTATTAGATATAAAGGATTTTTAAGAACAGTTCTTAAACAATTCTAAATTTAAAAGGGGTGAAAATGCACGAAAAGCGTTCTAAAAAACGTTCTAAGTGGTAGTTTCTACACAATCTCAGGAAATACCAAACCGATTTGAAAAATAATGGGGTCAAAATGATGGTGAAAATCCCTGCTCCAGCATAGGCTATGTTTTATGTCGGTGCCACTACCCCAAAGGAGCTGCAGGGGAAAAACATTCTAAATTGCTGTTTTTGCGTGACGGAAGGGCCTTGAATCGTGAAATTTAGAATGGTAGTTAGTTATAAGATATCAATGATCTCTAAGGACATTTCCTAAAAAAATCGAAATTTAAAAGGGGGGTCAAAATGCGCAAAAAGCGTAGTAAAAAACGTTCTAAATTGCAATTTCTATGCAATCTCAGGAAATAATGAACCGATTTCAAATATAATGGCGTTAAAATGATGGTGACAGATCTTGCTCCAAGATAGGCTATATTTTATATATGTTTCCACTAACCCAGAGGAGATGCAGGAGCAAAATGAGCGAAAAGCGTTCTAAAAACGTTCTAAATGCCGATTTGTCACCAATATCTCAGGAAGAATCAAACTGATTTCAAAAGTAATGTTAAGAAATTGATGCTGACAGCCTCTGCTCTAACATAGACGCTATTTTAAGTCGGTATCACTATCACCCAGACGTTGCAGGAGCAAAAAAGCGTTCCAAATTTCAATTTTTGTGATCGGTAGGGGCTAGCAACTTAAAATTAGGCAAGGTACATATGTATTACATATAAATGATCTTTAGGAACAGTTTCGAAGAAATTGGAAATTTAAAAAGGGGTGAAAATGCGCGAAAAGCGTTCTAAAAACATTCTAAATTGCGATTTCTACTCAATCTCAGGAAATTCCAAAGCTGTTTCAAAAGTAATGGTTGCAAATCAATGGTGACAGTCCCTGCTATAACATCGGTTATATTTTATGTTGCTGTCACTACCATCTGAGGGTTGCAAAAGCAAAACATGTTCTAATTTGCGTTTTTTGCATAACTGAAGGGTCTAACACTTTGAAGTATGGCATGGTATTTACTTACAAGATGCAACTGCTTTCTAAGAACTGTCGAAAGAAAATTTCAAATTTAAAAAGATGAAGTGAGCGAAAAGCGTTATAAATTACAATTTTTATGTAATCTTATCAAATACCCAACCGATTAAAAAAAAAAAAATGATGACAAATTGTTGGTGATAGAGCCTGCTCAAACATAAGCTATATTTTATGTCTGTGCCACTACCACCAGAGGGTTGCAGTAGCTAAAAACTTTCTAAATTGCGATTTCTGTGATACTGAAAAGGCTAGAAACTTTAAATATGGCATGGTAGTTACTTATAAAATATAAATGCCTTCGAAGGACTGTCGAAAATAAATTCGAATTAAAAAGGGGTGAAGTGAAGGGGATGTGCGAAAAGCATTCTAAAAAAGTCCTAAATTACGATTTCTACCCAGTTTCAGGGAATATAAACCAAATATAAAAGTAATAGCTGCGAATCAATGGTAGCAGTCTCTGATCCTACACAGGCTATATTTTATGCCGATGATTCGACCACCTGGGGTTCACAGGAACAACAAACGCTCTAAAAAGGCCTTTAAAAGCTTTCTAAATTACGTTTCTGTAGAATATTAGGAAATAACAAACCAATTTCAAAATTAATGTTGGCAAATTAATGGTGACAGTTTCTATTTCAACACAGCCATTTATGTTGAGAGAGGTGGTAGAACTTGGAATTTGACATGATGGTTAATTTTAAGATGTAAGAAGATGGTTTCTAGAAAATTCAAAACTTCAAATGAATACTGAAGTGAGCGTATTAACTGAGCATAAAAGTTTCAAAATATTTTCTAAATTATTATTTATTTAGTTTTATTTCGTTTTATTAATTTAAGTCTCATTTCTGCTTTATGCAGTGTAACAATGATGCTTAATCAAATTGTGTTTTAAATAGTAATTGTTTTAATAATTCCTAAAAGTAATAAGTACCTGTTAATAAACTAAAATATTACCTTTTAATAAAATAAAAATTTAGTTAGTACCTTTTAATAAAAATGAGACATATAAATATCACTTGGCATATTTCAAATATTACGCGAGCAAAGCCGCGGGATTTGCTAGTCTATACTCCTATTATAAAGAGGAAAAAATTGTTTATTTGTCGGAGGTAAGCTCAGGAACTACCGAACCGATTCCAAAAGTAATGGTATCAAAATGATGGTGTTAGTCCAACTTAGAACATAGGCTATATCTTATGTCGGTGCCGCTACCCCAAAGGGGGTGTAGGAGCAAAAAACGTTCTAAAAATGCGATTTTAGCGTTACTGAAGGGCCTAGCAATATGAAATTTTGATTATTAGTTACTTATAAGATATAAATGATGTCTAAGAACAGTTCTTAAACAATTCGAAATTAAAAAGGGGTGAAAATGCACAAAAAGCGTTCTAAAAAACGTTCTAAATGGTAGTTTCTACAAAATCTCAGGAAATACCAAACCGATTTGAAAAATATTGGTGTCAAAATGATGGTGACAACGCTTGCTCCAAGATAGGCTATGTTTTATGTCGGTGTCACCACCCCAAAGGGGGTGCAGGAGCAAAAAACGTTCTAAAAATGCGATTTTAGCGTTACTGAAGGGCCTAGAAATATGAAATTTGAAATATTAGCTACTTATTAGATATAAAGGATTTATAAGAAAAGTTCTTAAACAATTCGGAATTTGAAAAGTGTGAAAATGCGCGAAAAGCGTTCTAAAGAACGTTCTAAATGGTGGTTTCTGCACAATCTCAGGAAATAGCAAACCGATTTAAAAAATAATGGTGTCAAAATGACGGTGAGAACCCTTGCTCCAACATAGGCTATGTTTTATGTCGGTGCCACTACCCAAAATAGGTTGCAGGAGCAAAAAACCTTCTAAAAATGCGATTTTTGCGTTACTGAAGGGCCTAGAAATATGAAATTTGAAATATTAGCTACTTATTAGATATAAAGGATTTCTAAGAACAGTTCTTAAACAATTCGAAATTTAAAAGGGGTGAAAATGCGAAAAAAGCGTTGTAAAAAACGTTCTAAATTGCGATTTCTATACAATCTCAGGAAGTACTGAACCGATTTCAAATATAATGGTGTAAAAATGATGGTGACAGATCTTGCTCCAATATAGGCTATATTTTATATCTATTTCCTCTACCCCAGAGAAGATGCAGAAGCAAAATGCGCGAAAAGCGTTCTAAAAACGTTCTGAATGCCGATTTGTCAGCAATATCTCAGGAAGAATCAAACTGATTTCAAACGTAATGGTAAGATATTGATGCTGATAGCCTCTGTTGTAATATAGACGCTATTTTATGTCGGTATCACTATCACCTAGACGTTGCAGGAGCAAAAAAGCGTTTTAAATTTCGATTTTTGTGATCGATAGGGGCTAGCAACTTAAAATTAGGCAAGGTACATATTTATGAGATATAAATGATCTTTAAGAACAGTTTCGAAAAAATTGGAAATTTAAAAAGGGGTGAAAATGCGCGAAAAGCTTTCTAAAAACGTTGTAAATTGCGATTTCTACGCAATCTCTGGAAATACCAATGCTATTTCAAATGTAATGGTTGCAAATCAATGGTGACAGTCCCTGCTATAACATCTATAATAATAAAGAAAGAAGTTTGTGTGTTAGTGTGTCGACGGTGTTCTAAAGAGACCACTGCACGTAGAACTACAAAATTTGGGCAAAAGGTACGTCTATATAGGAAGTTTTGCACCTCGAAGCCCGATTTTCGATTTTTTTATTAGATTTTTTTAATTTAATTTTTTATGCGATTTTTAGCACTTTTTTAAGTTTCGAGGCGATTTTTCCACATTAGTGAAAATAATACAGTTTCTTTCTTTTAACCCAATATAGTAAATTTTGTTCTCTTTTCAAAAAAGTTTATTCGGAATTCGTACAGCGATTTTTGAATTTTTAGCGAATTTTTATGCGTTTGTTGAACAACATTTAATGCATCTTCATACTTATAAGGGAGTTACCGCAGGGAGGGGGGGACACAGCTCTGTCGCCAAATACCGCCAAGTTTGTCGCCAACTTGGCGATATCTCTGATATTTCCCCAAATTCCCATAGACTTCCATTGTAAACCTATCGGGATTACTTGCTAACAGAAAATCAACAAATTGAGATATTTTAATGCAACAAAAACTAATATTAACGTAAGGGATTATATTAATTATGTTTAAGAGAATCCAAGTAATTTAAATTATGAATAAAAGTAGCATGATACAATGCTTAGCATGTGTTATGTTGATATTTATCGTATAGGTGATTCTCGATGATATCTCAGAAACATCAGAAAGCCATTAACTAAATATTAATTATTCGAATAAAGGACAGGAGGCCATTTTATATCAATAGACGAATATCGAAGAATATCTGAACGCTGTTTATTAATCACCAGGTTCTTTAACACACTTCGAGAGATTTTCAGCCGCAAATGCCGATGCAGGAGGGAAGAGAAAACGTAGTACATATTTATTTTATCAGCCCGACAGTCAAAAGAGAAGTGATGTCATTAAAATTCTGAGAGAGCAGGGTTATTGGCGAGGGGCAATTTACAGAAAACGTTAACCAGTAGATATCTGGCGAGAATTAAGTTGAGATGAGACACGTATTAATTTCCGTTAACGAATTCCCAATGAGGAGGGCGAAAGGTCAAAATATGAATATTAATGCCAACCAGATAATCGGGAAAGTATGAACTACCGAAAGCCACAAAGCCGCATTTTACAGGGGTTTCCCAAACCATTGGAATTAGGCGCGCGAGCCGTTTAAAGGGATATGCAATTGAAAATAAAAGATATTGCAGACAAAATTTATGACAAGAATTTATACGTTGGAAAAATATGATGCAACTGTAGAGACACAATCAAAAAATAAAGAAAGAAGGCATGAGAAAAAACCCGCCTATCAATCGAATTAAGCGTGCTAATGTAAAGTGTAAATTGTTTCTATGCCAGATAAAAATAGCATGCCTCTTTTAATCCAATACAGTCTGATGCAATTTTTCCATATTAGTGAAAGGAATCAACTTTCAATCTTTGAAGATAATATATTTATTTTTTTTCTTTTCGAAATTTGCGCATCGATTAAAATTTTTTTCGCGATATCTTATTGTGATTTTCAGAGCTTTTTCGCAATTCCTGCTGTTTTTTGACGTACCCGGGCAACGCCGGGCAAGTTCGCTAGTCATATTATAAAGAGGTAAAAATTGTTTATTTGTAGGAGGTAAGCTCTGGAACTACCGAACCGATTCCAAAAGTAATGGTATCAAAATGATGGTGTTAGTCCAACTTAGAACATAGGCTATATCTTATGTCTTTTGCCACTACCCCAAAGGGGTGCGAGAGCAAAAAAATGTTCTAAAAATGCGATTTTTGCGTTACTGAAGGGCCTAGAAATATGAAATTTGGAATATTAGTTACTTATAAGATATAAATGGTGTCTAAGAACAGTTCTTAAACAATTCGAAATTTAAAAGGGGTGAAAATGCACAAAAATCGTTCTAAAAAACGTTCTAAATGGTAGTTTCTACATAATCTCAGGAAATCCCAAACCGATTTCAAAAGTAATGGTATCAAAATGATAGTGTTAGTCCAACTTAGAACATAGGCTATATTTTATGTCGGTACCACTACCCCAAAGGGGGTGCAGGAGCAAAAAACTTTCTAAAAATGCGATTTTTGCGTTACTGAAGGACCTAGAAATATGAAATTTGGAATATTAGTTACTTATAAGATATAAATCGTGTCAAAGAACAGTTCTTAAACAGTTCGAAATTTAAAAGGGGTGAAAATGCACAAAAAGCGTTCTAAAAAACGTTCTAAATGGTAGTTTCTACATAATCTCAGGAAATACCAAACCGATTTAAAAAATATTTGTGTGAAAATAATAGTGACAACGTTTGCTCCAAGATAGGCTATGTTTTATGTCGGTGCCACTACCCCAAAGGGGGTGTAAGAGCAGAAAACGTTCTAAAAATGCGATTTATGTGTTACTGATGGGCCTAGAAATATGAAATTTGAAGTATCAGCTACTTATTAGACATAAGGGATTTCTAAGAACAGTTCTTAAACAATTCGAAATTTAAAAGGGGTGAAAATGCGCGAAAAGCGTTCTAAAAAACGTTCTAAATGGTAGTTTCTACACAATCTCAGGAAAGACCAAACCGATTTAAAAAATAATGGCGTCAAAATGATGGTGAAAATCCTTGCTCCAACATAGGCTATGTTTTATGTCGGTGCCACTACCCCAAAGGGGCTGCAGGAGAAAAAGTTCTATATTGCGGTTTTTGCGTGACGGAAGGGCCTTGAATCGTGAAATTTAGAATGGTAGTTAGTTATAAGATATCAATGATCTCTAAGGACATTTTCTAAAAAATCGAAATTTAAAAGGGTGGGGGGGTCAAAATGCGCAAAAAGCGTTGTAAAAAACGTTCTAAATTGCAATTTCTATGCAATTTAAGGAAATACTGAACCGATTTCAAATATAATGGTGTTAAAATGATGGTGACAGATCTTGCTCCAAGATAGGCTATATTTTATATATGTTTCCACTAACCCAGAGGAGATGCAGAAGCAAAATGAGCGAAAAGCGTTCTAAAAACGTTCTAAATGCCGATTTGTCACCAATATCTCAGTAAAAATCAAACTGATTTCAAAAGTAATGTTATGAAATTGATGCTGACAGCCTCTGCTCTAACATAGACGCTATTTTAAGTCGGTATCACTGTCACCTAGACGTTGCAGGAGCAAAAAAGCGTTCCAAATTTCTATTTTTGTGATCGGTAGGGAGTAGCAACTTAAAATTAGGCAAGGTACATATGTATTACATATAAATGATCTTTAAGAACAGTTTCGAAAAAATTGGAAATTTAAAAAGGGGTGAAATGCGCGAAAAGCGTTCTAAAAACGTTCTAAATTGCGATTTCTCCTCAAACCAAGGAATTTCAAAGCTATTTCAAAAGTAATGGTATCAAAATGATAGTGTTAGTCCAACTTAGAACATAGGCTATATTTTATGTCGGTACCACTACCCCAAAGGGGGTGCAGGAGCAAAAAACTTTCTAAAAATGCGATTTTTGCGTTACTGAAGGACCTAGAAATATGAAATTTGGAATATTAGTTACTTATAAGATATAAATCGTGTCAAAGAACAGTTCTTAAACAGTTCGAAATTTAAAAGGGGTGAAAATGCACAAAAAGCGTTCTAAAAAACGTTCTAAATGGTAGTTTCTACATAATCTCAGGAAATACCAAACCGATTTAAAAAATATTTGTGTGAAAATAATAGTGACAACGTTTGCTCCAAGATAGGCTATGTTTTATGTCGGTGCCACTACCCCAAAGGGGGTGTAAGAGCAGAAAACGTTCTAAAAATGCGATTTATGTGTTACTGATGGGCCTAGAAATATGAAATTTGAAGTATCAGCTACTTATTAGATATAAGGGATTTCTAAGAACAGTTCTTAAACAATTCGAAATTTAAAAGGGGTGAAAATGCGCGAAAAGCGTTCTAAAAAAGTTCTAAATGGTAGTTTCTACACAATCTCAGGAAAGACCAAACCGATTTAAAAAATAATGGCGTCAAAATGATGGTGAAAATCCTTGCTCCAACATAGGCTATGTTTTATGTCGGTGCCACTACCCCAAAGGGGCTGCAGGAGAAAAAGTTCTATATTGCGGTTTTTGCGTGACGGAAGGGCCTTGAATCGTGAAATTTAGAATGGTAGTTAGTTATAAGATATCAATGATCTCTAAGGACATTTTCTAAAAAATCGAAATTTAAAAGGGTGGGGGGTCAAAATGCGCAAAAAGCGTTGTAAAAAACGTTCTAAATTGCAATTTCTATGCAATTTAAGGAAATACTGAACCGATTTCAAATATAATGGTGTTAAAATGATGGTGACAGATCTTGCTCCAAGATAGGCTATATTTTATATATGTTTCCACTAACCCAGAGGAGATGCAGAAGCAAAATGAGCGAAAAGCGTTCTAAAAACGTTCTAAATGCCGATTTGTCACCAATATCTCAGGAAAAATCAAACTGATTTCAAAAGTAATGTTATGAAATTGATGCTGACAGCCTCTGCTCTAACATAGACGCTATTTTAAGTCGGTATCACTGTCACCTAGACGTTGCAGGAGCAAAAAAGCGTTCCAAATTTCTATTTTTGTGATCGGTAGGGAGTAGCAACTTAAAATTAGGCAAGGTACATATGTATTACATATAAATGATCTTTAAGAACAGTTTCGAAAAAATTGGAAATTTAAAAAGGGGTGAAATGCGCGAAAAGCGTTCTAAATTGCGATTTCTCCTCAAACCAAGGAATTTCAAAGCTATTTCAAAAGTAATGGTTGAAAATCAATGGTGACAGTCCCTGCTATAACATAGGTTATATTTTATGTTGCTGTCACTACCATCTGAGGGTTGAAAAAGCAAAACATGTTCTAATTTGCGTTTTTTGCATAACTGAAGGGTCTAACACTTTGAAGTATGGCATGTTATTTACTTACAAGATGCAACTGCTTTCTATGAACTATCGAAAGAAAATTTCAAATTTAAAAAGATGAAATGAGCGAAAAGCGTTATAAATTACAATTTTTATGTAATCTTTTCAAATACCAAACCGATTAAAAAATTAATGATAACAAATTGTTGGTGATAGAACCTGCTCAAACATAAGCTATATTTTATGTCTGTGCCACTACAACCAGAGGGTTGCAGTAGCTAAAAACTTTCTAAATTGCGATTGCTGTGATACTGAAAAGGCTAGAAACTTTAAATATGGCATGGTAGTTACTTATAAAATATAAATTCCCTTGAAGGACTGTCGAAAATAAATTCGAATTAAAAAAGTGTGAAGTGAAGGGGAGGTGCGAAAAGCATTCTAAAAAAGTCCTAAATTACGATTTCTACGGTATTTCAGGAAATATAAACCAAATATAAAAGTAATAGTTGCGAATCAATGGTAACAGTCTCTGATACTACACAGGCTATATTTTATGCCGATGATTCTACCACCTGGGATTCACAGGAACAACAAATGCTCTAAAAATGTCCTTTAAAAGCTTTCTAAATTACGTTTCTGTGGAATATTAGGAAATAACAAACCAATTTCAAAATTAATGTTGGCAAATTAATGGTGACAGTTCCTATTTCAACATAGGCCTTTATGTTGAGAGAGGTGGTAGGACTTGGAATTTGACATGATGGTTAATTTTAAGATCTAAGAAGATGGTTTCTAAAAAATTCAAAACGTCAAATGAATACTGAAATGAGCGTATTAATTGAGCATAAAAGTTTCAAAATATTTTCTAAATTATTATTTGTTTAGTTTTATTTCGTTTTATTAATTTAAGTCTCATTTCTGCCTTATGCAGTGTAACAATGATATTTAATCAAACTGTGTTTTAAATAGTAATTTTTTTAAATTATTCCTAAAAGTAATAAGTACCTTTTAATAAAATAAAATATTACCTTTTAATAAAATAAAAATTTAGTTAGTACCTTTTAATAAAAATTAGACATATAAATATCACTTGGCATATTTCAAATATTACGCGAGCAAAGCCGCGGGGTTTGCTAGTCTATACTCCTATTATAAAGAGGAAAAAATTGTTTATTTGTCGGAGATAAGCTCAGGAACTACCGAACCGATTCCAAAAGTAATGGTATCAAAATGATGGTGTTCGCCCAACTTAGAACATAGGCTATATCTTATGTTGGTGCCACTACCCCAAAGGGGGTGTAGGAGCAAAAAACGTTCTAAAAATGCGATTTTTGCGTTACTGAAGGGCTTAGAAATATGAAATTTTGAATATTAGTTACTTATAAGATATAAATTATGTCTAAGAACAGTTCTTAAACATTTCGAAATTTAAAAGAGGTGAGAATGCACAAAAAGCGTTCTAAAAAACGTTCTAAATGGTAGTTTCTACATAATCTCAGGAAATACCGAACCGATTTAAAAAGTATTGGTGTCAAAATGACGGTGACAACGCTTGCTCCAAGATAGGCTATAACTTATGTTGGTGCCACTACCCCAAAGGGGGTGTAGGAGCAAAAAACGTTCTAAAAATGCGATTTTTGAGTTACTGAAAGGCCTAGAAATATGAAATTTTGAAGATTAGTTACTTATAAAATATAAAGGATTTCTAAGAACAGTTCTTAAGCAATTCGAAATTTGAAAGGGGTGAAAATGCGCGAAAATCGTTCTAAAAAACGTTCTAAATGGTGGTTTCTACACAATCTCAGGAAATACCAAACCGATTTAAAAAATAATGGTGTCAAAATAAGGGTGTCAAAATGACGGTGACAACCCTTGCTCCAACATAGGCTATGTTTTATGTCGGT
Source organism: Maratus speciosus (assembly GCA_963932465.1). Taxonomy (NCBI): domain Eukaryota; kingdom Metazoa; phylum Arthropoda; class Arachnida; order Araneae; family Salticidae; genus Maratus; species Maratus speciosus. The sequence goes on from OZ010794.1 coordinate 350,069,695, forward strand.
GCCACTACCCCAAAGGGGGTGCAGGAGCAAAAAACGTTCCAAAAATCTAATTTTTGCGTTACCGAAGGACCTAGAAATATGAAATTTGAAATATTAACTACTTATTAGATATAAAGGATTTCTAAGAACAGTTCTTAAACAATTCGAAATTTAAAAGGAGTGAAAAGGCGCGAAAAGCCTTCTAAAAAACGTTCTAATGGTGGTTTCTACACAATCTCAGGAAATATTAAACCGATCTAAAAAATAATGGCGTCAAAATGATAGTGAAAACCCTTGCTCCAACATAGGCAATGTTTTATGTCGGTGCCACTACCCCAAAAGGGGTGCAGGAGCAAGAAACGTTCTAAATTGCGGCTTTTGCGTTACGGAAGGGCCTAGAATCGGGAAATTTGGAATGGTAGTTAGTTATAAGATATGAATGATCTCTAAGGACGTTTCCTAAAAAAATCGAAATTTAAAAAGGGGTCAAAATGCGCAAAAAGCGCTATAAAAAACTTTCTAAATTGCGATTTCTATGCAATCTCAGGAAGTACTGAACCGATTTCAAATATAATGGTGTAAAAATGATGGTGGCAGATCTTGCTCCAAGATATTTTATATCTGTTTCCACTACCCCAGAAGAGATGCAGGAGAAAAATGCGCGAAAAGCGTTCTAAAATCGTTCTAGATGCCGATTTGTCAGCAATATCTCAGGAAGAATGAATCTGATTTCAAACGTAATGGTAGGAAATTGATGCTGACAGCCTCTGCTCTAACATAGACGCTATTTTATGTCGGTATCACTATCACCAAGACGTTGCAGGAGCAAAAAAGCGTTCTAAATTTCGATTTTTTGATCGGTAGGGGCTAGCAACTTAAAATTAGGCAAGGTACATATTTATTAGCTATAAATGATCTTTAAGAACAGTTTCGAAAAAAAATGGAAATTTAAAAAGCGGTGAAAATGCGCGAAAAGCGTCCTAAAAGCGTTCTAAATTGCGATTTATACTCAATATAAGGAAATACCAAAGCTATTTCAAAAGTAATGGTTGCAAATCAATGGTGACAGTCCCTGCTATAACATAGGTTGTATTTTATGTTGCTGTCACTACCATCCGAGTGTTGCAAAAGCAAAACATGTTCTAATTTGCATTTTTTACACAACTGAGGGGTCTAACACTTTGAAGTATGACATGGTATTTACTTACAAGATGCAACTGCTTTCTAAGAACAGTCGAAAGAAAATTCCAAATTTAAAAAAAATGAAGTGAGTGAAAAGCGTTATAAATTACAATTTTTAAGCAAACTTTTAAATTACCAAACCGATTAAAAAAATAATGATGACAAATTTTGGTGATAGAATCTGCTCAAACATAACCTATATTTTATGTCTGCTCCACTACCACCAGAGGGTTGCAGGAGCTAAAAACTTTCTAAATTGCGATTTCTGTGATACTGAAAAGGCTAGAAACTTTAAATATGACATGGTAGTTACTTATAAAATATAAATGCCCTCGAAGGAACGTCGAAAATAAATTCGAATTAAAAAGGGGTGAAGCGAGGGGAGGTGCGAAAAGCATTCTAAAAAAGTTCTAAATTACGATTCTATGTAATTTCAGGGAATATAAACCGATTATAAAAGTAATAGTTGCGAATCAGTGGTAACAGTCTCTGATCCTACACAGGCTATATTTTATGCCGGTGATTCTACCACCTGGGGTTCACAGGAATAACAAACGTTCTAAAAAAGGGCTTTAAAAGCTTTTTAAATTACGTTTCTGTGGAATATTAGGAAATAACAAACCTATTTCAAAATTAATGTTGGCAAATTAATGGTGACAGTTCCTGTTTCAACATAGCCCTTTATGTTGAGAGAGGTGGTAGGACTTGGAATTCGACATGATGGTTAATTTTAAGATGTAAGAAGATGGTTTCTAAAAAATTCAAAACTTCAAATGAATACTGAAATGAGCGTATTAATTGAGAAAAAAAGTTTCAAAATATTTTCTAAATTATAATTTATTTAGTTTTATTTCATTTTATTAATTTAATTCTCATTTCTGCCTAATACAGTGTAATAATGATGTTTAGTCAAACTGTGTTTTAAATAGTAATTTTTGAATTATTCCTAAAAGTAATAAGTACCTTTTAATAAAATAAAAATTTAGTTAGTACCTTTTGATAAAAATTAGACATATAAATATCACTTGGCATAATTCAAATATTACGCGAGCAAAGCTGCGGGGTTTGCTAGTCTATACTCCTATTATAAAGAGGAAAAAATTGTTTATTTGTAGGAGGTAAGCTCTGGAACTACCGAACCGATTCCAAAAGTAATGGTATCAAAATGATGGTGTTAGTCCAACTTAGAACATAGGCTATATCTTATGTCGGTCCACTACCCCAAAGGGGGTGTAGGAGCAAAAAACGTTCTAAAAATGCGATTTTAGCGGTACTGAAGGCCCTAGAAATATGAAATTTTGAATATTAGTTACTTATAAGATATAAATGATGTCTAAGAACAGTTCTTAAACAATTCGAAATTTAAAAGGGGTGAAAATGCAAAAAAGCATTCTAAAAAACGTTCTAAATGGTAGTTTCTACACAATCTCAGGAAATACCAAACCGATTTAAAAAATATTGGTGTCAAAATGATGGTGACAACGCTTGCTCCAAGATAGGCAATGTTTTATGTCGGTGTTACTACCCCAAAGTGGGTGCAGGAGCAAAAAACGTTCTAAAAATGCGATTTATATGTTACTGAAGGGCCTAGAAATATGAAATTAGAAATATTAGCTACTTATTAGATATAAAGGATTTCTAAGAACAGTTCTTAAACAATTCGAAATTTGAAAGGGGTGAAAATGCGCGAAAATTGTATTAAAAAACGTTCTAAATGGTGGTTTCTACATAATCTCAGGAAATACCAAACCGATTAAAAAAATAATGGTGTCAAAATGACGGTGAAAACTCTTGCTCCAACATAGGCTATGTTTTATGTCGGTGCCACTACCCGAAAGGGGGTGCAAGAGCAAAAAACGTTCTAAAAATGCGATTTTTGCGTTACCGAAGGGCCTAGAAATATGAAATTTGAAATATTAGCTACTTATTAGATATAAAGGATTTCTAAGAACAGTTCTTAAACAGTTCGAAATTTAAAAGGGGTAAAAATGCCCGAAAAGCGTTCTAAAAACGTTATAATGGTGGTTTCTACACATTCTCAGGAAATACCAAACCGATCTAAAAAATAATGGCGTCAAAATGATGGTGAAAACCCTTGCTCCAACATAGGTGATGTTTTATGTCGGTGCCACTACCTCAAAGGGGGTGCAGGAGAAAAACGTTCTAAATTGCGGCTTTTGCGTTACGGAAGGGCCTAGAATCGTAAAATTTGGAATAGTAGTTAGTTATAAGATATCAATGATCTCTAAGGGCATTTTCCTAAAAAAATCGAAGTTTAAAAGGAGGTCGAAATGCGCAAAAAGCGTTGTAAAAAACTTTCTAAATTGCGATTTCTATGTAATCTCAGGAAATATAAAAATGATGGTGACAGATCTTGCTCCAAGATAGGCTGTAATTAATATCTGTTTCCACTACCCCAGAGGAGATGCAGGAGCAAAATGCGCGAAAAGCGTTCTAAAAACGTTCTAAATGCCGATTTGTCGGCAATATCTCAGGAAGAATGAATCTGATTCCAAACGTAATGGTAGGAAATTGATGCTGACAGCCCCTACTCTAACATAGACGCTATTTTATGTCGGTATCACTATCACCAAGACGTTGCAGGAGCAAAAAAGCGTTCTAAATTTCGATTTTTATGATCAGTAGGGGCTAGCAACTTAAAATTAGGTAAGGTACATATTTATTAGATATAAATGATCTTTAAGAACAGTTTCGAAAAAATTGGAAATTTAAAAAGGGGTGAAAATACGCGAAAAGCGTCCTAAAAACGTTCTAAATTGCGATTTCTACTCAATCTAAGGAAATTCCAAAGCTATTTCAAAAGTAATGGTTGCAAATCAATGGTGACAGTCCCTGCTATAACATAGGTCATATTTTATGTTGCTGTTACCAACATCTGAGGGTTGCAAAAGCAAAACATGTTCTAATTTGCGTTTTTTGCACAACTGAGGGGTCTAACACTTTGAAGTATGGCATGGTATTTACTTACAAGATGCAACTGCTTTCTAAGAACAGTCGAAAGAAAATTCCAAATTTAAAAAAAATGAAGTGAGTGAAAAGCGTTACAAATTACAATTTTTAAGCAAACTTATAAATTACCAAACCGATTAAAAAAATAATGATGACAAATTTTGGTGATAGAACCTGCTCAAACATAAGCTATATTTTATGTCTGTTCCACTACCACCAGAGGGTTGCAGGAGCTAAAAACTTTCTAAATTGCGATTTCTGTGATACTGAAAAGGCAAGAAACTTTAAATATGACATGGTAGTTACTTATAAAATATAAATGCCCTCGAAGGAACGTCGAAAATAAATTCGAATTAAAAAGGGGTGAAGCGACGGGGAGGTGCTAAAAGCTTTCTAAAAAAGTTCTAAATTACGATTCCATGCAATTTCAGGGAATATAAACCGATTATAAAAGTAATAGTTGTGAATCAATGGTAACAGTCTCTGATTAGTCTCACAGGCTATATTTCATGCCGATGATTCTACAACCTGGGGTTCACAGGAACAACTAACGTTCTAAAAAAGGGCTTTAAAAGCTTTTTAAATTACGTTTCTGTGGAATATTAGGAAATAACAAACCGATTTCAAAATTAATATTGGCAAATTAATGGTGACAATTCCTGTTTCAACATAGCCCTTTATATTGAGAGAGGTGGTCGGACTTGGAATTTGACATGATGGTTAATTTTAAAATGTAAGAAGATGGTTTCTAAAAAATTCAAAACTTCAAATGAATACTGAAATGAGCGTATAAATTGAGCATAAAAGTTTCAAAATATTTTCTAAATTATTATTTATTTAGTTTTATTTCATTTTATTAATTTAAGTCTCATTTCTGCCTAATGCAGTGTAATAATGATATTTAAACAAACTGTGTTTTAAATAGTAATTTTTGAATTATTCCTAAAAGTAATAAGTACCTTTTAATAAAAAAAACCTTTTAATAAAATAAAATATTACCTTTTAATTAAAAAAAATTAGTTAGTACCTGTTAATAAAAATTAGACATATAAATATCACTTGGCATATTTCAAATATTACGCGAGCAAAGCCGCGGGGTTTGCTAGTCTATTATAAAGAGGAAAAAATTGTTTATTTGTCGGAGATAAGCTCAGGAACTACCGAACCGATTCCAAAAGTAATGGTATCAAAATGATGGCGTTCGCCCAACTTAGAACATAGGCTATATCTTATGTCGGTGCCACTACCCCAAAGGGGGTGCAGGAGCAAAAAACGTTCTAAAAATGCGTTTTTTGCGTTACTGAAGGGCCTAGAAATATGAAATTTGGAATATTTGTTACTTATAAGATATAAATGATGTCTAAGGGCCGTTCTTAAACAATTCGAAATTTAAAAGGGGTGAGAATGCACAAAAAGCGTTCTAAAAAGCGTTCTAAATGGTACTTTCTACATAATCTCAGGAAATACCAAACCGATTTAAAAAATATTGGTGTCAAAATGATGGTGACAACGCTTGCTCCAAGATAGGCAATGTTTTATGTCGGTGTTACTACCCCAAAGTGGGTGCAGGAGCAAAAAACGTTCTAAAAATGCGATTTATATGTTACTGAAGGGCCTAGAAAAAGGCCTTAAAAAGGGGTGAAGCGAGGGGAGGTGCGAAAAGCATTCTAAAAAAGTTCTAAATTACGATTCTATGTAATTTCAGGGAATATAAACCGATTATAAAAGTAATAGTTGCGAATCAGTGGTAACAGTCTCTGATCCTACACAGGCTATATTTTATGCCGGTGATTCTACCACCTGGGGTTCACAGGAATAACAAACGTTCTAAAAAAGGGCTTTAAAAGCTTTTTAAATTACGTTTCTGTGGAATATTAGGAAATAACAAACCGATTTCAAAATTAATGTTGGCAAATTAATGGTGACAGTTCCTGTTTCAACATAGCCCTTTATGTTGAGAGAGGTGGTAGGACTTGGAATTCGACATGATGGTTAATTTTAAGATGTAAGAAGATGGTTTCTAAAAAATTCAAAACTTCAAATGAATACTGAAATGAGCGTATTAATTGAGAAAAAAAGTTTCAAAATATTTTCTAAATTATAATTTATTTAGTTTTATTTCATTTTATTAATTTAATTCTCATTTCTGCCTAATACAGTGTAATAATGATGTTTAGTCAAACTGTGTTTTAAATAGTAATTTTTGAATTATTCCTAAAAGTAATAAGTACCTTTTAATAAAATAAAAATTTAGTTAGTACCTTTTGATAAAAATTAGACATATAAATATCACTTGGCATAATTCAAATATTACGCGAGCAAAGCTGCGGGGTTTGCTAGTCTATACTTCCTATTATAAAGAGGAAAAAATTGTTTATTTGTAGGAGGTAAGCTCTGGAACTACCGAACCGATTCCAAAAGTAATGGTATCAAAATGATGGTGTTAGTCCAACTTAGAACATAGGCTATATCTTATGTCGGTCCACTACCCAAAGGGGGTGTAGGAGCAAAAAACGTTCTAAAAATGCGATTTTAGCGGTACTGAAGGCCCTAGAAATATGAAATTTTGAATATTAGTTACTTATAAGATATAAATGATGTCTAAGAACAGTTCTTAAACAATTCGAAATTTAAAAGGGGTGAAAATGCAAAAAAGCATTCTAAAAAACGTTCTAAATGGTAGTTTCTACACAATCTCAGGAAATACCAAACCGATTTAAAAAATATTGGTATCAAAATGATGGTGTTAGTCCAACTTAGAACATAGGCTATATTTTATGTCGGTGCCACTACCCCAAAGTGGGTGCAGGAGCTAAAAATCATTCTAAAAATGCGATTTTTACGTTACTGAAGAGCCTAGAAATATGAATAGTTACTTATAAGATATAAATGATGTCTAAGAACAGTTCTTAAACAATTCGAAATTTAAAAGGGGTGAAAATGCACAAAAAGCGTTCTAAAAAACGTTCTAAATGGTAGTTTCTACATAATCTCAGGAAATACCAAACCGATTTAAAAAATATTGGTGTCAAAATGATGATGACAACGCTTGCTCTAAGATAGGCTATATTTTATGTCGGTGCCACTACCCCCAAAGGGGGTGCAAGAGCAAAAACAACGTTCTAAAAATTCGATTCTTGTATTTCTGAAGGGCCTAGAATTATGAAATTTGAAATATTAGCTGCTTATTAGATATAAAGATTTCTAAGAACAGTTCTTAATGAATTCGAAATTTAAAAGGGGTGAAAATGCGCGAAAAGCTTCTGAAAAACGTTCTAAATGGTGATTTCTACACAATCTCAGGAAATAGCAAACCGATTTAAAAAATAATGGCGTCAAAATGATGGTGAAAATCCTTGCTCCAACATAGGCTATGTTTTATGTCGGTGCCACTACCCCAAAGGGGGTGCAGGAGAAAAATGTTCTAAATTTCGGTTTTTGCGTGAGGGAAGGGCCTTGAATCGTGAAATTTAGAATGGTAGTTAGTTATAAGATATGAATGATCTCTAAGGACATTTCCTAAAAAAAATCGAAATTTAAAAGGGTGGTCAATATGCGCAAAAAGCGTTGTAAAGAACGTTCTAAATTGCAATTTCTATGCAATCTCAGGAAATACTGAACCGATTTCAAATATAATGGTGTTAAAATGATGGTGACAGATCTTGATCCAAGATAGGCTATATTTTATATTTGTTTCCACTACCCCAGAGGAGATGCAGGAGCAAAATGAGCGAAAAGCGTTCTAAAAACGTTCTAAATGCGGATTTGTCACCAATATCTCAGGAAGAATCAAACTGATTTGAAAAAATAATGGTAAGAAATTGATGCTGACAGCCTCTGCTCTAACATAGACGCTATTTTAAGTTGATATCACTATCACCTAGACGTTGCAGGAGAAAAAAAGCGTTCCAAATTTCGATTTTTGTGATCGGTAGGGGCTAGCAACTTAAAATTAGGCAAGGTACATATTTATTACATATAAATGATCTTTAAGAACAGTTTCGAAAAAATTGGAAATTTAAAAAGGGGTGAAAATGCGCGAAAAGCATTCTAAAAACGTTCTAAATTGCGATTTCTACTCAATCTCAGGAAATTCCAAAGCTATTTCAAAAGTAATGGTTGCAAATCAATGGTGACAGTCCCTGCTATAACATATATTATATTTTATGTTGCTGTCACTACCATCTGAGGGTTACAAAAGCAAAACATGTTCTAATTTGCGTTTTTTGCATAACTGAAGGGTCTAACACTTTGAAGTATGGCATGTTATTTATTTAGAAGATGCAACTGCTTTCTATGAACTGTGGAAAGAAAAATTCAAATTTAAAAAGATGAAGTGAGTGAAAAGCGTTATAAATTACAATTTTTATGTAATCTAATCAAATACCAAACCGATTAAAAAAATAATGATAACAAATTGTTGATGATAGAACCTGCTCAAACATAAGCTATATTTTATGTCTGTGCCACTACCACCAGAGTTTTGCAGTAGCTAAAAACTTTCTAAATTGCGATTTCTGTGATACTGAAAAGGCTAGAAACTTTAAATATGGCATGGTAGTTACTTATAAAATATAAATGCTCTCGAAGGACTGTCGAAAATAAATTCGAATTAAAAAGGGCTGAAGTGAAGGGGAGGTGCGAAAAGCATTCTAAAAAGGTCCTAAATTACGATTTCTACGCAATTTCAGGGAATATAAACCAAATATAAAAGTGTCAAACAGTTGCGTGTCAATCTATTCTCTGATCCTACACAGGATATATTTAGGCCGATGATTCTACTACCTGGGATTCACAGGAACAACAAACGCTCTAAAAAAGGCCTTTAAAAGCTTTCTAAATTACGTTTCTGTGGAATATTAGGAAAAAACAAACCAATTTCAAAATTAATGTTGGCAAATTAATGGTGACAGTTCCTATTTCAACATAGCCCTTTATGTTGAGGGAGGTGGTAGGACTTTTATTTTGACATGATGGATAATTTTAAGATGTAAGAAGGTGGTTTCTAAAAAAAATCAAATCTTCAAATGAATACTGAAATGAGCGTATTAATTGAGCATAAAAGTTTCAAAATATTTTCTAAATTAGTATTTATTTAGTTTTATTTCGTTTTATTAATTTAAGTTTCATTTCTGCCTTATGCAGTGTAATAATGATGTTTAATCAAACTGTGTTTTAAATAGATATTTTTTTAATTATTCCTAAAAGTAATAAGTACCTTTTAATAAAATAAAAAATTAGTTAGTACATTTTAATAAAAATTAAACATATAAATATCACTTGGCATATTTCAAATATTACGCGAGCAAAGCCGCGGGGTTTGCTAGTATTTGTATAAATAAAATATTGGATTCGTGAAATTTTCGGCCTCCACTCTTTGGTGGATTTACACATGGGTTACATAAGGGAAAGTAGTTTCGTAAGTAGAAATATGAGAGGGTTTTGTTTTTTAAACACAATAATTTACCACATTTAAACAAATTTTTATTTAATATGCAATGTGAAATTTACTCTGATAACATTTATTGTTAAAAAAAAAAAAAAAAAAAAAAAAAAAAAAATGTGTGAGAAATTTGTAGAGTAAGAGATTTCACATAAATGTTTGTATAAAAATATATTTATTTCTCAATTTACTGCAAATTCATTTTAAAATGTATGCAAAAGATTCAAAAATATTCTCAGATTTGTATTATATATAGGGAGGGGAGGGGCTCACAAAAAAGCCGAGCCTAAGGGCCCTGGAGGTGATAAATCCACCTCTGGTGATTTGTTGCATAAATAATAAAATGCTTTAGTAATATTGATGGAGAATTTCTTATTAGGACAAGATAAAAATATTAAATTTAAAATTTGTAGTTAAATAAAAAAGGAAGGAAGAAAGAAAGAAAAGAAAAGAAAAAGAAATATGTTTAGAAAGTATTGATTTTGAATACTTTTAGATACTATATTTTTTATACTGCATGATTCATTGGACATAAAATAAATTGTAAGGTTTCTAATGACATCAAAAAGCAACGTATTTCATAGTAATTTTACAGTAAATTTCGAAAAGATATACAATAGCTCTCCCATTAAAAAAAAATTACCAGAGTAAAAACTATAACTACTGCATAGAAAAACAGTTGACCAGATAATTTTTGCTAAAACTTATTTATACTAAATGTAACATTTGTTCAAATATTCAAGGCCATCTGGGCTATTTTATGTTATGTTATTATTTGTGACGGCCGATTATGAACACGAGGAATATGGGTCCAAATTGCGGGGGGAGGGGGGGGGGGGTGCCTTCCGTGGTGGTCTTTCTAAGGGAACCTAACCCGTATTTACGCAAGGAAATCCAAGGTTCGAAGAAAACCACGAAAACTCCGAACGATTAGGCCGGCGGGCGCGATTGGGTTCGAACCCAACACCTCCCGCCATGAGGGCACTATCATTGTTTACCCAAATAAACTAATTATTAAAAAATTCCGAAAGTTTATGTATATATATAAAAAGTTTGACTACATATATATATATATATATATATATATATATATATATATATATATATATATGTATATATACATATATAATTAAATGTTGTATTAGTTTAGTTTTAAGGTCTATTATTTATTGCATAAGTAACAAAATACTTTAATAACATTCATGGAGAATTTTCTATTAGTAAAAGATAAAAATATTAAATTTAATATTTTTGCAAAAAAAAAAAAAAAAAAAAAAAGTACTAATAGTCCAGGCAATAGAGACCGTATAGGGGCTCTACCTAGCAAAATTCATCGTAGTTCTGGAAAAAGGCTTACTATATGTTTTTTGGGTCGCTGAATCCGAATTTTTAACTTCCCACTAAAATTTCCCCCGGCAACCCCCCTCCCACCCCAAATTTTGTAAAATGCCCCCCAAAAAGGGTTTTTATTAAAAAATCAAATTTTTTATTGTTTTAGGGGAAAAGTATCTAGAAATTCAGAACGTAGACAAAATTTGCAACAAATTAGATATATGACATTATGATTTAGGATGAAGGGAAGGGGTATCTGCCTCGGAACATGCGCGCGGTGCTGCGTGAACTAAGTTGCGCAATTCCACTTAACCACTCACACGTTTACATTCGCCCTCCCATCTCCCCTCCGAACTTTCTCTATAAGGTTTACTTTAAGTTTTTTGGTCGCTGAATCCGAATTTTTAACTTCCCCCCCAAATTTTTCCCCTCGAAATCCCCCCAAATAGTTGTTTTTAACTTAAATTTCTTATTGTTTTAGGGGAAAAAACATTACGAAATTCAGAAACTAGACAAAATTTGCAACAAATAGGATATATGACATTATGACGTAGGATGAACGGGGAGGGGGAGGGCTGCCTCTGAACATGCACTGCGGCGCTACGTGCACTAAGTTATGAAGTCCAGGCAATAGGGGATTTTACCTGGAAAAATTAATACTAATTCTGGAATTCGACTCACTTTATGTTTTTTGGGTCGCTGAATCCAAATTTGTAACTTCCCACCAAAATTTCACCCGGCAACCCCCCGAAAAATTGATTTTTTGAAAAAAATTGTTTTTTGAGAAAAGCGCGCGGGGAATGTTCCGAGGCAGCCCCCTCTCTCCCCGTTTATCCTACGTCATAATGTCATATATCCTATTTGTTGCAAATTTTTCTAGTTTCTGAATTTTGTAATGCTTTCCCCCTAAAACAATAAGAAATTTAAGTTAATAACAACTATTTTGGGGGGGGGGTTCGGGGGGGGAGATTTTGGGGGTAAGTTAAAAATTCGGATTCAGCGACCCAAAAAACTTAAAGTAAACCTTATAAGGAAAGTTCGGAGGGCGAATGTAAATGTGTGAGTGGTTAAGTGGAATTGCGCAACTTAGTCCACGCAGCACCGCGCGCATGTTCTGAGGCAGATACCACATTCCCCTTCATCCTAAGTCATAATGTCATATACTATTTAATTTGTGGCAAATTTTGTCTACTTTCTGAATTTCTAGATACTTTCCCCTAAAACAATAAAAAAATGATTTTTTTAATAGAAAACCTTTTTGGGGGCTTTTTACCAAAATTTGGGGGGGGGGAGGGTTGCCGGGGGAAATTTTGGTGGGAAGTTAACAATTCGGATTCAGCGACCCAAAAAACATAAAGTAAGCGGATTTCCAGAACTACCATTAATTTTGCTAGGTAAAATTCCCTATTGCCTGGACTATAAATATCTTTGGAAAGTATTGCAGGCTTTTGAATGTACTTTAAGATACTATATTTTTTATACTGCATATTTCATTGGATATAAAATAAATTGTAAAGTTTCTAATGACATTAAAAAAAAACGTATTTCATAGTAACTTTACAGTAAATTTCAAAAAGATAAAAAATATATTATTTGAAGATGATGTGAATCAGTCTTCCTAGTTTTTTTATTCTTTTGTCTCTGTCTTTAATTTCTATGTAAAACTAATCTTTCAAAATATAAGTTAAATATTACTCAATCTACACACACACACAAAAAGAGAGGACTATCTGGCGATCCTAATATTAAGCTTTATTTAATATCGAAGCTTCCTTTTTTTTTTTTTTTTTTTTTTTCTTTTTGGTTAATTTGAGCAATAATTTTATATTCCGAAAAATTAGTTTTATAATCAAAGGACAAAAAAAATGAAAAGCCAAGAAGACTGATTCAGATCATCTTCAAACAATATATATATACTAGGGGGCTCTGCCCCCTGCAAGCTACGCTCGCCAACCCCCGTTCAGACACCGCAGAATCTAAAAACACGCTAATCTGATCGGTTTTAAAAATATTATAGAAGACTGAATGGTACTGAAAAAAGCTGTCCAGATCTCCCTGTAAACGGGTTTCCATTCAGTTTCCTTTGATTTCAAAAATTTAAGGCCGAATCAGTTGCTGTTAAGACATCCAATGGTTGTTTTCGTGTTTGATTAAAGAGGATCAGTTAAACGTTTGAAAAGAAGCTAAAATAAAATGAATTAAGTGTACAGAGTCTTTGTCTCCCGGTATTTTAAAACAATTTCTATAACAATAACCTAAGTCATGTATCTATCATCAACAGTTCCAGGCGAACCACTTCGCTTTTTATATTCCTGGTGCCATTTTGGTACTTTAATGTTAGCCAGGTACAGGTGATAAGTCGCCAAATATTATTCTATCGCCATCATTTCATCTATATTATAATAGTCCAAGTCATGTAACTGCCATAAATAAATACGCGCTGATCCCTTCGCTTTTCATATGAAAGTTTGCCCCAGATATCATATACGGCCCCACATTGGCGCGATTTTTCTCCGACGCTAATTTGGGGAAAACATCAACAGCATAAACAACAACATCCGGCTTATCAAATCAAGCAAAATAACAATACCATGGCGCCAGTTAAGTACCCGCTGCGTATATGACATTGGCGTTAGAAAAAAATCGCGCCAATATGGGTCTGTATATGACATCTGTGCCGAAAGTTTTCCCTTTTGATTAAAAAATCAAATTTCTTTTTTGAATAAAACTACATAAAAGTTTCCATGGTCGCAAAGAATTCTTGGTACTGTTACGCTAGTCGGGTGCAAATCTCGCCAATAGCTATTTTTTAACTCGCCAGTTAGCATATTTTTTTTTCGAGTGGTAATTTAAAACATTGCTTTGAAGTTGAAATTAAATGTCATCGTTTGTTACATCATTTAATATTTGGCCAGATGCCATATACGCACCGGGTTCGGCGTGATTTTTTTTTTACGAAAATTTGGCGAAAACCTCGTTTCGAAAACCAGTTACATATGTATTTTCGGTACTACTTAGTTATCCCGTCGACCAAAAATTTATCACCAAACTATAAGATTAAATGCGAATAATGGTTGATCGTAAATGTCACATTCACTTGACTTTAAGCAAGTTACACGTCTTTACGTCATCAAGTGATTTTTATTTCGACGTTTTATTTGTATATTTATTAATGTTATACTATTTTCTTTGTTCTTCCGTTATTTAAAATAAAAATTATGTCAAATTTGTATAATTTGGCGATTTATATAATTTGGCGAAATGGGTCGATGGAATAACTAAGTAGTAAAGTATTTTTTAATTATTTTCTATTATTTTTTATTTTTAAAGGAAAATAACCAAAAAAATAATTAACTATAGAACAAAACAATTTATGTAATTTAAAATGAGAAAATAAAGTAAATAAACATTTATTATTAAATAAACAACAATAGCCGGGTTACCATGTCAACCAAAATAATGCCATTTTGGCGCCAATTAGGTACCCCGGTGCGTATATGACATCTGTGCCTAATATTTTTCTTTTTATTTCTTTTAAATAAATAAAGAAGTGAAAGTAATTTATTTTAAATGTTTTAGTTTGTATTAAATAAAATGATAATATAATTGAAATTGAATTATGAATAAAAGCAACATGATACATTTCTTAGCATACATTTAAGGGAGGTCAAACTTCCCGCCAAATTAGTTTAAAATAGTAACCTTTTCTAAAATCTGAAAAAAAAAAAAATCTGTTATGATTAAAATTTGAGTTGCCATCATTAGAGAAAAGGATATAAAATTAGAAAAAAAATTAATATTTCGAAAACTAATTCGAATTTAAAAATTCTAATACTAGTTTTGAGATCTGCAGATCAATACGGATTTTTGGTGTTAATTTCATCGCAAAGTATTCCGTATTTTAGGAGAAATCACCATAAAACATAATCAGTTGTTTAATCAGTCGTTTCATAGAATCGTTACATAAATTCGTTTCATTAAGATTTTATATATATAGGATAGATATTTTTATTTTGTTCGAAACTTTTCGAAATTTATTGTAAAAAAGTTACGAGGAAATACGTTGCTTTTTGATGTCCTTAGAAACGCTACAATTTATTTAAAATTCATAATAAAATATGCCGTTCAAAAACTTTCAATACTTTCCTAAGATTTTTTCTTTTCGAAAACTTTTTAATTGAATATTTTTATTTTGTACTAATCGGAAATTCTCATTGGATGTTATTAAAAGATTTTTGATATTTATGTATAGATATATACATTATACAACAAGTCATTAAAATTGATACAGCATTTAATAATAATAAAAAAAAAAAGAAAAGGAAAATTTTCTGGAAATTTTGGATAATTATTTTGTTCGAGTAAACAACGATAGTGCCCACATCGGCTTAAATATTATAGTGCGTCTCAAAAGTATACGGACAGGCGATTTTTTTAAATAACAGTTCAAAAAATGAAGCCATAATCACGAAAAAAATAATAAGCATATGGAATTATAATACAAGTTTATGACAACAAAGAAATGCAGTATAGATTATACAGAATTTTTGTAAAAAAATAAAAATAAAAATAGGCTTTCTCAAAAATATATGGACTTTTCGAGTTTTTTGCATTTAATTTCGAATTTTGGATCCGTTCCTTTGAATTATCTTGAAAACTGTATCAAGTAAGCTTCAAACTAGTGTTTGGAGAATGTGTGGCTGTAAAGAGAACCAATTCTGCTCTACGCTTTGCTTTAGTTCCTGAATAGTAGAAAATTGACGACCATGAGCTTGAGCATATTCATCTCGTGCAAGTACTCCCCAAAGGTTTTTAATTGGATTTAGGTCTGGGCTGATAGGTGGCCAGTCTATAACAGTTACTTGATCCTGCGTAAACCAAGCTGTTGTTGAATGACAGATGTGAATCGACGCATTGTCCTCTTGGAATTTTCAGTTATCCCTTCCAAAAAATGTTTTCAAATGGAAGTAGATTGCTTTTAAGGACATTTTAATAATCCTCAGAGAACTGTTGACCATTCAAATTAGTATTAGTTTTTTTTTCTTTTTTGTTATTTTATGTTAAAATTTCATTTTAAAAAGACAGCGTACCCAGGGGTCGATGTAGGTTTTTATTCTTGGGGCCCATTTTGTGAAAAGTAGAAGTTATTCTTGTGAATTTTATTATATTTTTGGGGAAAATAACATTTTGCAACGAAAGTTGAAATCCAATTACTCAAATTCGAACCAAGAATTTATGAACAAAACCATTCTTTAAATCACCTTGCTAAAGTGTTTGTTTTTTGTGATCTGGTTATATTTACAAATTACACATTTTAAAACAGTTTCTATGAAAAAGAATGTTACGTAAGGGGCCTATTTTATTAAAAGGAATTTTCTGAAGGGGCTGTTTTATTAAGTTCGTTTTTGTGAAGGGGCCCATTTTATTAAATTTATTTTTGTAAAGGGACCTATTTTGTTAAATAGATTTTTGTGAAAGGACCATAAATAGGTCCCAAATTTTGCCTGACCCCTGATACCACAAAGAAAAATCGATCTAAATCTACAAAAAAATGCTTGCAGTATTTACAAAAAACGCTTATTATTAGCCTTTAAAATTAGTTTCAAAGCTTATGATATTTTACCATTTATTTTATATTTAAGTAGAATTTCTTGAAATTTTGGAGTATTTATACTTATATTTATTTAAAAAGAACTTCAAACACTTTTCTTTTCATACCATTTAAAAATCTAGAATAAGGCCTTTCTTGTGATAGCTATTAAATATTTCTAGGTTAACGTATTAATTTTTTAATTTTTAAAGGACAGCCCTTGCTTGCTCAAAAAAAGCAAATTTCATTTTATTTTTTATTTTATAAAAAACTATCTGTCATATCATTATGAGCTTTTGGCAGCTGAAAATCTGAACATTTCACTCTTGTTTAAAAAAAAGATTATCAAAATATCTTTATTAGACGCGTGCCGATGGCATTTTTAATAAAAAGCGTAAACTATATCAACAGCTTTATAAAAGGGAGCTTCCGACAACCAGTTTATCTTCTCACTGTCTTCTAAGGTGTCGGAAAATTTTTAGGAGATTATAATGGTTAATATAATGGTTATATATATACATATATACATATATATATATATATATATATATATATATATATATATATATATATATATATATATATATATATATATATATATATATATAACCATTAATTAAACATTACTAGTACTAGTAGATAATTATTCAACCGAAAATATACTTTAAAAGTAGAAAAAAAAATTGTGTTGTAAAAAAAAAAAATTCTGGGAACGTCTTAGCTATTTCAATGTCAAAATTTCATTAAAACATGGCTGGCGGTAAGGTAATGTTTCTTTCATTTTTTTTTTCACCCTGAACTATATGCAGACTTGCAATAGTCAACAATCCCCCCTAACGTTATTTCTATCGAAAAATACCAGGTGATGTGAATTCGTTTGTGTTACTGAATTTCTTAATAAGATATTAGGCCCATATTATTGGCATAAACGATAAGTCGTGCACTTGCCCAAAACTTCCAGTTTTGAGAGGCATCCTAAATTCAGTTCAGCTTTAAACCTTATGCCTTATCGGCCCTATGTCACTTCCCACGTGACATCGGAACTAGTATTTCCTGCACGAATTTTATTCAGTTTGGCACCACTTCTTTTTAAGGAAGACTTTTAGTTGAACTGTGACACATACGCAAGATAAACATATTACTACATAATTTATTTTTTAAATAGAATATAAAAATACCATCATGTATAGAAAGCTAGCGTCCGATAAGGGTTAATACCCGAAATAAATAATTGAATATTAATTTAACTTGTGATGGACAATAACCTTAAAAATATCCTTTTCTCAAAGCTCAGTCTGTCATGATCAGGGTTTGGTCGTACTGCGCTTGAATAGTAAAAGTATTCTGCTTGGTAATTTTAATAAAATTAAGTGTCATTTATAACCTCTTGGAACCCAAGATCCATTCTAAAGCAAGATGCATAGTGTAGTAAAGTGAACTTAGTTTTTAGCTTCATTAAACAAAACAAAACAAAACAAAAAAAAAAAAAAAACTCTCAAAATGCCATAGAATAAATTGTGCTGTGACGCACGCTTCGGGTCGAAAATGATAACGTTCTTTTATGAAGTACAAAAAAACATGTGGATATTTTTCTCACTCACTTTGTATCTGACATAAAACCTGAAAACTTTGATTCTACAAATTCGAAAAATTTTGGTAACCAATAAGATTCCCTACCCGCCACTAAACAATATTTACATACCCGCTGTCGTCAGTTTTTCTTCCGCCTTCTTTAACCCTAGAACTACCGGAAATTTTACTCAAGTTTTATAAAAACATTCTACACCAGAATTTTTACTTAAAACTATTTAATTTGTTTATTTAACTTATTATTGTCTGATTTATACATTTAGTTTGTTTTGAAGAAATTTCTGGTTTGAATAAATATTTTGAATGTACATGTCGGGTCCAATGGACCCGTCTGGTAGACGGAAGGTTAATCATGAATTTTCAAAAAGTACTTGAGAATTTTATGAATTGATTGAAAATAAATAATCACGAGAATAGTAAATGTTATATCTTCAATTGCTGCCTTAAATCTTCAACTCGGTTTAAAGTACAATTTAGATATGTGGAGCAAACATGCAAACCATGCTTTCTCCTTTAGATACAAATTTTCAAAAAACACAAAAAACTGATAAATAAGAAAATAACTTGTATTTAATTCTCATTTTTATTGTGTATTTTTATTACTATTTATTAGAAAGAATTGCAAGCATACCTAAGATATTAAACATAAAACAAATTAATAAAATGCATTTAATATTTGGAGAAATCACGTTTTGACCGAATTCAGAGGAGGAAACATGTTTTGATTGTTTGACAAGTGGATAAAACGCTTTTTGAATGAAATAAGTTCTAACTCACAAATAATACAATAGCATTATTTTATTTGAATAAATACCGAATTTCAGTTGATTATTGTTAAAATAAAATGACAGATTATGGAACCTAGTAGTATTCATTAAATATTTACTAAATAAATACTCGTTTGCCAGAAATCCACTTCAAATTTTAAAACCAATATCTTCATCTAGACAGTTATACACAACCCCCTCTTCTTTATTGCAGGCTTATCAATCATGGATAATGTGGTTGTATCATTTGAATATATCATCAGGTTGATTTTGCCACTGTTCACTATACATTACCTTCAAAAGTTTTTTAACATCTTTGTTCTTTTCAACTGGTATGGCGTGGCTAAGAGGAAGATATTCTAAAACAACCCTTTGAACAAGTCAACAGTAACTCCCTTTTTAAGAAGATTTACATCATATTCTTCCTTTAGATCTTGAAATCTATAATTCTAGAAGACTTTAACTTTAACAGTTCTCTTATTTTTTTCCAAAACAATCCGTTTCAATTGTGATATATATGGTAGGTTTCGAAAGTACACATTAAGTGACAACTGTGATTGGTAGACTGGAGAAATCACTGCTTGATTGAATGCAGGCTTTGGAGGAAACACTCTTTGATTAATACGTCAAGTTTTAAAATTGATTTATCATCGGAGAAAAAATTTTTTTAGTAAAAAATACCATTTATTCCTGTGCAATTTAACACAGAGTTCATAAAAATAACAATAACTCATTTTTTATTTTTTTGTGAGAAAACACGGTTTGAATGTTTGCTCCACATATATGTGCAGGAAATGCTAGTTCCGATGTCATGTGGGAAGTGACGTAGTGCCGATAAGGCATAAGGTTTAAAGCTGAACTGAATTTAGGATGCCTCTCAAAACTGGAAGTTTTGGGCAAGTGCACGACTTATTGTTTATGCCAATGATATGGGCCTGAATATATATCTTATTAAGAAATTCAATAACACAAGCGAATTCACATCACCTGGTATTTTTCGATAGAAATAACGTTGGGGGGATTGTTGACTATTGAAAGTCTGCATATTGTTCAGGGTGCAAAAAAAAAAAAAAAAAAAAAAAAAAAAAAAATGAAAGAAACATTACCTTACCGCCAGCCATGTTTTAATGAAATTTTGGCATTGAAATGGCTAAGACGTTCCCAGATTTTTTTTTTTTTTTTTTTTTTTTGTACTTTTAAAGTATATTTTCGGTTGAATAATTATCTACTAGTGCTAGTAATGTTTAATTAATGGTTATATATATATATATATATAAAAGAAATATTAGTCAAAGCCATGCGTTGTATTGTAATTAATGTTATCTTAAAAAATATACAGTATATCTACGAATGTCATGAAAACTTATGCTTTTATCCAACATGACTTTCGTTTATGAGTCAGGACTTACGCTATTAGACATTAGAAATTACATCTGATAGCAGTCAGACAAATAAACAAAAGAGAAAACAAGTAATTGCAGACGTTTTGATTTAATAGACTCCACCGTTAATGCAACATGGACTTGGACCAGAAAATCTGGCGAAAAACACCGAGAAATGGAAGCTCTGTAACATACTACACATCTGGTGTTGGTAGCTCATATAATTTTATACTTCAATTTCATCATGACCTTTCCGTGCGCTAGAGGGCACCACGTGATCCGCGTGGAACACGAGGTAAAAAAGATAAGTATTTCTGGCCCCGTTCTTAGTCACACCCGCAAATTACAAACTGTTGATGATCATTTTTAGATGAAAAGATGAGGCGTAAAGTGTTTTTTCGAGTTAAGTTGAGTGGTATGTGTGTATACTTTTGTTAAGCTATATAATATTAGGGGAAATTGGTCGTGAGGCGTCTAATTTTGATAGTTATTTATTCAAAGCTGTTGAATCTTGGTTATTTTGCACTCTGATTGATAAAGATAGATAAAGAAACAATTTTTCGAGTTATCTTTTATCGCTATAATCACGCAAAAATTATTTAGAATGAAGGAGACTTTTTGTAAAAACTGAACTCTATTGTTTCCAAACACATAATTCACCATTTATAAAATAAAAATACCTAACCAGGATGAAAACGATGTTAAAGAATGAAGAAAATGCTCACATTTTCTTTTCCATAATGCTGATAGAAATTAAATTAAAAAAATCTTTTTATAAGAAGATTAAACTTGAAAAATTGATAAATAAGATTCGTTTCAAACGCTCCCCATCAGAAAGGATGTTATATAAAAAAAAAATATATATATATATATATCCTTTAACTATAAACAATATCATTCCGCAGTATGCAGTAATCCCTTAACATTCGCGAGGGTTAGATTCTCGGAAAGCTCCGCGAATGTTGAAACTACCTTCCCGTGCATAAAAGGGGGTTAGGTTTTATGATTTTTTTTTTAAACTGGTTGTTTGGTTGGTTG
Source organism: Maratus speciosus (assembly GCA_963932465.1). Taxonomy (NCBI): domain Eukaryota; kingdom Metazoa; phylum Arthropoda; class Arachnida; order Araneae; family Salticidae; genus Maratus; species Maratus speciosus. The sequence continues at coordinate 350,090,968 of OZ010794.1, forward strand.
TGTATATGACGGCCAATTATCAACACGTGGGATAGAGGCCCTGGGGGAGTGCCCTTCGTGGGGGTCTTTCTAAGGGAACCTAACCCGTATTTACGCTTGGAAATCCAAGGTTTCGAAGAAAACCACGAAAACTCCGAAATGATTAGGCCGACGGGCGCGATTGGGTTCGAACCCAGCACCTCCCGTCTACCAGCTTCGAGAGCAGAACCTCTCGGCCACTGGTGGGGCTTTTTTTTAAACTGAAAAAAGCATTTGAAACGTAAAACTGTATTTTAATTAATCAGTAAAAGGTACATGCTGTAAATAAATTTGAATAATTATAAACATATTGTACAAAGGTTAGTTGCTAGTTGATGGCTGAAAAAATTTGTTGATTGTTTGGAAGAACAGATCTTTTTTTTAATGAATTTCCATATAAGGAAAAGTTGCGGCCTCGATTTCTCTTTTAAATTGAAAATGACTACTACTGTAGGATCACATTTTATTACTTTCTCAACAAATTGTTGTTGAAGCTTTAAAATTTCCCGTACAATTTCTGCAGAAAAATTTTCACTTGCAATAAAATTTTTGAATCTTAGAAAATTTAGGATTTTTTTTTATTTTTAGCATCATGTCATGTTTCGGGTTTCTCAGACATACTCATCTATATTTTGCCTCAATATAAGGGTTGAAATTCTCGAAACGTATGCTATGCAGTCAGGGTTCGTTGATATATATCGATGGATATATATCATGATATATATCTTGATATATATCTGATATTTATTTTTAAAATATCAAGATTTTTGATATTTTCGATATTTTCAAATTCTTGATATTTATTTTCAAAATATCAAGATGTCTGATATTTTGTATTTATTTTCAAAATATCACTGAGCAAGATATTTTTTATATTTTCTACATTCAAAGCAAGTGTAAATGAAATTTCTACCTGTTATTGACTGCATCATTCTGTAGGTGTAGATAATGAACTTTTGCCTCTGGCAATGACTTTTTTAGGAAAAGAAAAGAAATCTTTTCCAAACTTTAAGTTTGAAACTTTTATTTTTAAATGTAGAACTAATAATTATGTGAGACAGTTAATTCAGAACAGCCATTGAAAGATAAAATGTAATTTAAATAATCGTTTATACATAGCCAGGGTTCGTTGATATATATCCGATATTTATTTTTAAAATATCAAGATTTTTGATATTTTCGATATTTTCAAATTCTTGATATTTATTTTCAAAATATCAAGATGTTTGATATTTTGTATATTTTATATTTATTTTCAAAATATCACTGAGCAAGATATTTTTTATATTTTCTACATTCAAAGCAAGTGTAAATGAAATTTCTACCTGTTATTGACTGCATCATTCTGTAGGGGTAGATAATGAACTTTTGCCTCTGGCAATGACTTTTTTAGGCAAAGAAAAGAAATCTTTTCCAAACTTTAAGTTTGAAACTTTCATTTTTAAATGTAGAACTAATAATTATGTGAAACAGTTAATTCAGAACAGCCATTGAAAGATAAAATGTAATTTAAATAATCATTTATACACAGCCAGGGTTCGTTGATATATATCAGTGGATATATATTATGATATATAACCGATATTTATTTTCAAAATATCAAGATTTTTTATATTTATTTTCAAAATATGAAGTTGTGCAAGATATTTTTGATATTTTCAGTCGTAGTTTGCAATATTTCAGTGTAAATTAAATAAATTTTCAACTGTTATTGACTGTGTGAATCTGATAAAGAACTTTTGTCTCTTTTGAATGTGACTTTTTTAGCCAAAAAAGAAAACAAATATATTTTTCAAGCTTTGGATTTGAAGCTTTTATTTTTAAATATTGAACTAACAGTTATGTGGGACATAATTAATTCAGAACAACCATTGAAAGATAAACTGACTAATTTAAATGGGCAGTTATATACAGCTTCATTAGAAAATAATCTTTTCTCAAGTTTTGGTTCAGTTAAGTTTAAACTACAACATGTTAGGAAATACGAAATGAGACATTTTATACTTACATTTATGTTAAAATTTTTCAATTTAAAAAACTTTTTGTATCTGTTTTAAAAGTATCTTATTTTTTTTATACTTGATCTTGATACTGAATCATATATTTAATTTTTTTATAAGTGTATAAAGCGAATTGTTATTGTTTCAATTAGTTCATCTTCAATTTTGTTCTAAGTAAAAAAAAAAAAAAAAACCCAGAAAAAAAAATAAATGCATTTTTAGAATATTGTTTGATTAAGTTTTCATGTTAAGTGCAATATATTTTAGTTTCTAATCTATATTATGCTCGAAAACATTTATTATCAACAGTAAATTGACTGCTTCGAAAATATCGGATATATATCGAAAATATCGGATATATATCAAAATATCAGATATTTTTGATATTTTCGAAAATATCATGATATTTACTAACCCTGTATGCAGTACAATACCGCTGTCCAGTGCCAAATAGTTTACGGATTTGGTAAAACAAAGAAAGTTTAATTTGTAAAAAAATATTTTTTACAAAACAAAATTCTCGAATAACCAAGTTATGTATTCGCGAATGTTGATATGTTCTTCATTTTTTATTTCGTGAATAATCAAAACTCGTGAATGTTAAATCCGCGAATGTTAAGGGATTACTGAACTGTAAAAAATAATCTCCTATTACGCTAGTTGAAAGAAAAACTTAAACACATTAAAATTCTACTACTACCTAGTACCTATAAGATATAGTGATTGCAAAGCTACTGTGCTGATCAGCATAAACCTTGTTAACCCCTTAATTCTCGCTCCCGTCATATTTACGGGCTGTGTCTTTTTTTAGATGTATTCAGATTTGCTTGATTCCTACCAGTTTTATAAACTAGTGTATGGTACTAGTGTAATGTATAGTATTATGGTATCATTTTACATGTTATTAAATAAGGTGAATATTTCTTTTTCAAAAAAAAGTGGTGCCAATAAGCAAATTGAATTTTTAAACCGTAATTTAATGCGACCGTTAAGGGGTTAAAATATTTCAGTACGTAGAAGTATTTATTAAATTATGCTCACTTAGATGTATGCAAAGGTGTACTAAAAGCTGAATTATACATTTGCAAATATAGGTCATACTTGCCAACCTTTGGCTTAAATATATATATATATATATATATATATATATATATATATATATATATATATATATATATATATATATATGTGTAGTTTGAACCAGAAAATTTGCTTTATTAAATGTGTCTTATATTAAATGCAGCAGAAACATAAAATCTACTTAATTTCATTCATTAAATAGATTTCTCGTCCGTAGTATAATTTTTCGATTTAAAAAAAGCCGGAGATTAGTAGTATGTTTGATACGCTTATATGAGAACTAGAAAATAATCGCATTCTTCTGACAATAATTAATTTTATATCGTAAATGTGCATATCTATACTTCATTTGTTTTTACTTCAATCGACGTAATATTATGTAAATAGTATGAAATGTGAAAGATGATTTAAAAATGGTCACAAAATAGCGGATTAGTAAAAAATGTTATTAATTTATTTTATGGTACAACTAACTTTAACTTAGAAAACAAGAAAAAAAAGTCATGCGTCAAGCGTAGATTATGAAACACTTTCCAACACATTCAGAATAATGTAACAAAACTGCACCGTTTAATAACTGCACGATGTCTAATTCAACCCTATGGAAACGTATGACACATTTGAAAACCTAATTTCAGCCATTCTCATCTACAGTCGGAAAATTATCCAAATTCTTTGAGCAGCCCTGTATATGATATATGCATTTGTATCTATAAACTAGATGCATGGAAAAAATTTAGTTCAGTTAGAAAATACGTACCACAGTTGAAAGTTTCCTTTCAGCATTTTCCACTGATAAAGAGTAATGGTACGTGAATTCCTTTGTGCAGCCCTGTATACGAGGTATAGAATTTATACACAATGAGTAACATGTAAAAAATTAGCTACATTTAAAAGCGCATACCAAAATTGAAAACGCACTTCCAACAACTATTTTTCAAAGACAGTACTGAAATCGATTTCTTCTGTGTGTCCCTGTAAATGAGCGATAATGCTATGAATGTCCCCTATTCCATAGTAATCATCTTGAAGTGAAATTCCGTGATTTATATCAATTTCAATACATGTGAAATAGCGTAATGTCATTAAAATACACTGAAACAATTTTTCCCCATTGAACATAATGTAACGGAATTTTTTTGACTGCTCCTGAAAATAAACTACTAATGCTACACACCTCATATTCAATACCGAACATACCATAGTAAATGTCATTAACATACAGGGTGAGTACAAACGATGGATGCGATTTAAAAAATCCTATTTTCGAAACTACTGCATATATTACAATAAGTGATACATGAATTTAAAGAGAAATATACCAAGTTTTTTTTTTCAGTTACAAATGTTTGATGTGTGACCCTTTTGTTACACGGCATAGGTCCAATCTGTAACCCACTTCGTTCCAAACATTTTGTTGCATCACTCTGTCAGTGGTTCTGAATGCTGCACAAATGCGTTCCTTTAAGTTCTGGCAGTGTTTTCGGCATTGGTGGTGGTACATAAACAATGTCTTTGACATAACCTCAACAAAGAAATCACATGATGTTAGGTCTGGGGATCTTGGTGGCCATGTGATTAAGGATAAATCACCATCACTGGCTTGAGGACAGCGCAGATTTTGTGTTTCAGCTGGAGGGAGCCCCACTTCATTGGTCTTTGCAGGTACAGTCGTTGAAAAAAAAAAAAGTAAACACCCCCTACTAACTCCTCAACAAATTATCGTAGAAGAAAGTTACTGGTACCGAACGATTGGAAATAAAGTCTACTTTTAAATGATGTATATAAAATTTGCTTAGGGGGCCATCTACATATTAAAACGAACCATAACTTTGTTTTTTTCAATAGCAGTACCCAATTCTGACAGCATAAATAAACTCTACACCCTTCAATTAGCCTAAAAACGAATTTTTATGCAATTCGTACCATAAGTTTCCGAGAAATTAATTGTTTTAAAACGAGCTTATTTTAAGGGCTGTATCCAAATTGAAGTTCTGTACTGGATTGTTCACCGAGAGAGCCCCTTCCTTGATCAAGGCACCTTAAGCGCCACTCAAGGAGTCAATGAAGCGTGTTAGATTACAGTACAGCAGAATAAATTTCAAAATGTCTACTCACTTCCATCATAGACGGCCCCTTAAACCATCATTTTGCCGTTTTTTAAGCATAATTTGAAAACTACTTGGAATAAAAATGTGAAATTTTTGAATTTCCATAAAGCAGGACTTAATAAATCTAAATCCATCAAAAAAATTGTAGGTTGCAATTCATAATTTTTTCGAATATTAATTTCATAATTCATATCATAAAATGATAAAAATTGCAAATTCAGCTTATTTATGTTTGGGTATATTAGTATTATTACTACAAAAAAAATTAGCACATTAGGAGCATACTTTCGGGAGATATAAATAAAAATATGAAAATGTAATTTAACATTAGAAGCACTAAATTTTGAATGTTTATAATTCAAAAACTTATCATTCAAATGACTTGAAATTGGGTGTCTAGGCATAGTTTGAACGGAAGATTTGAAATATCTCGTTAAAATTGGGCATTGCCATTGAAAAAAATGAAGTTTGGATTCGTTTTAATATGTAGATGACCCCCTAAGCCAATTTTATATACATCATTTAAAAGTAGACTTTATTTCCAATCGTTCGGTACCAGTAACTTTCTTCTACGATGATTTGCTGAGGAGTTAGTAGGAGGTGTTTACTTTTTTTTTTCCACGACTGTACGTTTACTTGAACGAGGAGCCTCCACATCGGTGGATGGGGTATTTGGTGTTTGGAACGAACTGGGTTACAGATTGGACGTATGCCATGTAACAAAAGGGTCACGCATCTTATTGTCGTCCCCGATGAAAAAAAAATGTATGTATATAAATATAGATAGTACAAAACATTTTCCAATTTTAAGACTTAAAACACAAACTTTTGTTTTATATAAAATGATGTTATTCACGTCCGTTGAAGAATTCCACATTTACAATTCAGTCTTAAACAACATCTACGGAAAAGTATGCATGAAGTCACTATCGCAGAATAATACACAACTCCAGCAAAAAGCGATGTCGTCATCTCGTCATCGTCGAAACTCGACCAAAAAAATTGGCTATCTCATGATTCATATGCCTTCATGTGTTTGTAACATTAATACAGATACTTAAAATTAACTATAGCTTATAATATCTCCATGTTTTATCAGAAATCATTCATTTCTTTTTCTTTTTTTTTTTTTTTTCAAAATAGCGCATATTTTAAATACATTTTTCTTTCAGTTGTTATAAGAAAATGGCAACAAAAAGATATAATAGTCTGCTATTTTCCAACTATTTGTCCTTTACTTTCTACAGAAATGGAGTACTTCTGTTGCCAACGTTAAAGAGATAGAGCTAAAAGCTAAAAAAAAATCAGTATCTCAAAAAGAAATTAAGATGCAGTTTTCAAACAAATTGCATTTAAAAGTACTTCTTTCCCTCTATACGACGGTATAAAAATTGAAAATGTGCGATGCTTAGAAGTTTAAAAAATTGCAGTAGAGATTATCCCGTACAATGATACATCTGCTTTGTTTTATGGTTGGCTTATAGAACGGAAAATTATTTTTTAGCGACGATACTTTAATTGCTGGTTGAAAAAAATAGCATATCGGGGCTAATAATCGCCAGTGGCAGCTTTATAAGATGGATGAAATTCACTCCTATAAGATAAGTGCATTTTCAATCCAAAAAGGAGAGAAAAATCACTTGAGTTAAAGTCACAGGATTTTTTTTAAGAGAGTAAATATAAGTCATCTTCAAATATATCGTCTTTTCCATTTTAGTTAACCCATCATAATACTTTCCGTAACCTAATGCACTTAAGCTAACACAATTTAAAGACGTCGACTTCAAAGAGAATAAACTAATTTTGTGAAATAAATGTTTTCAGCTAAACTCTCAGCAGAACTACATACAATCTGCAGGCTGATCGCACCGTGAGAAAGGAATAGTACAGTAGTACCTTTCGATAACTTTGCAAACAACATTTGAAATAGCTTCTCCTCCTTCTCTAATACAAGTCATAGTTTAAAAGGTGGGGCAGGGCATTAAAGGTTATTTTATATTGTTTCAAGAGAATTGTTTATTTTCGATAAAGGAAAAGTAATTTATTTTACTGATAGACCAGGAATGGCTGTATTAGGTTAATGCTCTTAAAAATATCGATGCCTATTGTGCGCGAAGATAACAATGATTTAAAACTTTTAATATGAAACTACAGTAGCTTCAAGAACTATTAATCCTTACGTATACGTGTGTGTGTGTTTTCTATGAGTTTTGAGCCGAGTTTGATTCACTTTTTGAAAAGCTAGTATGAGTTGAGTTATACTAAAAAAAATCTGAGTTTGAGCGAACATTACAATTTAAAGCCATTCATACCCCCCCCCCCCCCCGGCCAAATTTCCTGAAAATTTTCAATTTCCTTTTAATTGTCACTTCCCAAAATCTAACGGAAATCCAGTGCAGAATTATGAAAACACGTAAGCGGTAAACTTGTTTGATGGAAAACATACGTATTTTCACATAATTTGATATAACTAGACGAGCGATTTGTATTTTCATTAGTCTAAAAAAAATAAAGATGTGATAACAAAGCAAGGGGGAAAAACAAATAAATTAAAAGACATACTTCTTTAATGTTCTTAATGTAGGTCACATTTTGTAGAGAAAATTACCCTGTTAACACTAAAAACCACTCAAGCAATTTAATAATTTAATATTAATTATATTAATTACAATATTTCAATTACGCAGGTGCATTTTAAGTTTTGTTCCATTATTAATTTAATTAAAGCGATTTTGACATCATTAGAGTAAGTTCTTATAATTAAGCAAAATGTATTTATAAAATATAAAATATAAAATAACGCGCATAATATGAAAGAATACGTGGAAAATTGAATGATGGCGTTTCATAGGCGGTGCAATTTAAGAATAATTTTTATTTTTATTTGTTTTGAAAATGACTCGGGTAGAGTCGAAACATGTAAACAGTCGAAATAAACGCATTTTTACTGCTTTTAAAGTTTTAATTTACAACTTTTAGCAATTAAACTTAGTATATTTTTCTGATAAATTTCTTTTTCTTATTTACTTATTTACAAGTGGAGTTTCGTCCGCTTTTTTTTTTTCTTAAACGACCCCCGAATTTTACTAACCGTAAATTTTTGTGATTTTTTATTTCGACCCAGATTCAATTCAAGTTCTTAGAATCGTCATTGACGGTGCTACAGGAACCGAATTCGGAATTCCAATCAAGGTAGTAGCAAAATTTACGAATTTCCGGAAGAGTACTTTTCGTTTTGGAATAAGATTGTCAAAAAAAAAAAAAAAAAGCTTCGGAAAGTAAAAAAAAAAAAAAAAAACACTAAAATTCGCATACACATTCTGGGAAAAATTAAAAAAAATCCAGAGCATACCCATTTACTATATCACACTAAAGAATGATATCGGATTCCTTTTTCGAATGTCAAAATATTGCATGAAGAATTGGCGAAACGTTCAAAAATCACAGAGGACTAAATTTACTATATTGTGATAAAACATTGAAACCGGATCCCTGTTATGAATGTCAAAAAGTTTGCGCAAAACGCGAAAACACTCGAAAAATCGCATAAACATTTCGCGAAAATTCAAAAATAGCAAAAGACAAAATTTACTCTATAGGACTAAAAGACTGAAAGTGGGTACTTTTACGAATGTCAAAAAATCACCGCAAAGTGCAAAAAACGCCAAAATTCGCAAGCAGACAAAATTTACTATATTTGGCTAAAAGATTCAAACCAAATTCCTTTAACGATTCTAAAAATACCCGACGCAAAACGCGAAAAATCGCATAGAAAATTCCCAAACAATCTCAAAATCTCAGAGGATAAAATTTAGTATGTTGGGCAAAAAGTTTGAAACTGTAACCTTTAACAAATGTCAAAAATCGCAAAACGCGAAAAATCGCTAAAAGTCGCATATAAAATTCGAGAAAAATAAACAATCTCTTAACGAATTCCGAATAAATTTTATTGAAAACACGAAAAAATTTAATATATTGGGCTAAAAGGTTGAAATTGGAAACGTTAAAAATCGCATAAAAAATCTAATAATTAAAAAAAAAAATCCAAAAATTGGCTTCGAGGTATATACGAGTATCATTCAGGAAAGTATACTTTCTTGACAAATTTTGTAGCTCTGCACGCAGAAGCCTCTTCAGAACATAACACACAGACAGACACATACACACGCACCACAAACTTACTAATTTAGGTTTATAGTTTAACAAAAGGGATCCTTTAGTGAGCTTTTCTCTTTTTTAAAAATGAGCTTGAGTTGAGCGGATTCGTTTTATAAATTTTGAATTTGAGTGCGAATTTAACCCTTTATGACCGACGGTAATTTAAAGTATCACAGTTTTTTAGCGCTATTAAAACACACACATTGATTGCATTCGCAGTGATACTTTTAGAAAACAATAGTAAACCTTTACCATCACTAGATAGCAATAGCAGTTCCAGTAAGCTGAAAATTGTTCACGAACTATTTTGGCGCGTGTGAGTGCCAATTTTGCTTCAAAAATTTTTTTCTAACATGGCACCTCTAACTTTTGCTTGGAAACATCCTAAATTTTAAAGTTAAGTCTATCATATTATTTCTTCTTTTTTAAAAGAGATTACTTGACAATACGTTATGCTAAACAAAAAGTAATATTCAGTTTATTTACTTTACGAAGCACTTTTCAAAGAGGTATTTTTGAGTACCGTCGAGACTACGATGAAACTGAATTTCACTTAGATTTTTATCGTTTGAATACATATGGTGCATTAAAATGTACCGGGTGTCCCAAAAAGGACTGACTGATTTTAAAATTCAATAACTTCCAAACGGTGACAGATATTAAAAAAATTCTTGCAAGAGGGTTATGCATAAAGTCAAAAGTTTTATTACAGTGATTTTCTATTTTAGTTCAAATTACAAACAATAGATGGCGCTGTAAGCAATAGTCGCTAAATACAGGCTCGATTTTTGGTCCTTTCTGTTGTTCCATGCAGAAAAAGGAGATGGAAATGTATTATCCGGGCCACGAAGTACCAAAAATCGAGCCTGAATTTAGCCTCTATTGATCGCAGCGCCATCTATTGTTTGTAATTCGAACTAAAATCTAAAATCACTGTAAAAAAACTTTTGACCTTATGCATAACCCTCCTGCAAGAATTTTTTTATTATCTGTCACCGTTTGGAAGTTATTGAATTTTAAAATCAGTCAGTCCTTTTTGGGACACCCGGTATATAATTACTAGGGATCATCATACTAGACAGGTGGTATTTTCATACAATGTAAGGGAAGATATTGCATGATTTATGTATGACATTGATGAATAATAAAGCAAAAAATGTATTCTCTTTATCTTTAGAAAAAATGCTGTATTTTTATAAAACAAAATAGAAAAAAATTACAAATTAGAAAAAATTTCTATAAAAAATCTTGTAGCATTTTTATGGATCCTTTTAAGTTTTCTACGACTAAAAGTTTGGAAATTTCTTTCAGATATGCTTTCCATGAACGATAGTGTTAGAACTGTAGAATATTGCGAAACAGCACCGAAAAAGAGAATTGTTCTCAGGGCCGAAACTAAGGGGGGGGGGGCAGAGGGGGCATGTGCCCCTGGCGCCAGAGCCAATGGGCGCCAAGTGAAAGATTATACCTTTGTAATCGATCATTTTCTTCTGATGGACTGATGGCTTTCATTATTATGAAACAGCCATTATAAATGAAGTGTTAGGTGAAGATGAAAGAGCAGCCGTAAAAAGTCTGAACTCTGATTTTCTGGTTAGAATGGGAAAAAAATTGGCCATATTTTTTTTTTTTTTTTTTTTTTTTTGCAAACAAAATTATGGCCATTTCCCCCCCCCCCCCCCCCTTTTTGTGCAAATTTTTATGTGAACGAACTATAATTGCCACAAACGTCACATATTTTATGATTACATATTTTAAATTTTAAAATAAGTCGGCCATTAGAAAATTAGTAGAATTCTCTTTGTAAATATACTTTGAGGAAGAAAGGGGGGGGGGGGCGCCAAAATTCATGTTTGCCCCGGGCGCAAAAAAGGCTAGTTTCGGCCCTGATTGTTCTCCTCGACTTTGAGAGTAAATTGAATACAAGGATCAAGAGAATTAACAAGAGAAAGGAGATTAGAAAGATCCAGGTCAAAGGGAATTCAAATGAAAGTATCATCAACATACCTAAACCAGAAAGGAAATTTATATAAACTGAAGAGTTTTCCTTCAACAAAATGCATATAAATATCACATAAAAGAGGAGACAGTGGATTACCCATGGCCAAACCCTCAGTTTGAGAATAGAAAGAATTATTTAACGGAAAAGCAGTTTGCCTGACACAAATACTAACTAAATGCAGGATTTCATCAATCTCAATGGAAGATTAATGAAATTCGTGCAGTCTTCTTTCCAAACAATCAATTGCCCCTTGAACAGGCACGTTAGTTGAAAGGGATTTAATATCTAAGGAAACCATTATATCAACAAGGAGAAAGGCGTTTAATTTTATCAACAAAGTCAAAAGAGTTTTTCACGGTGTGAAAGTTAGTGGAAGATAAAGGAGCGAGTAACTTAGAATGGAACTTAGCAAGTTTATAAGAAGCAGTACCAATATTGGAAACGATAGGGCAAAAGGAAAGAGTAGGTTTATGGACCTTAGGAAGAGCATAGAAACGAGCACAATCTTACTGATTCTCAGCGTGATGTTCTCTCACTTGACTTGAATTTTTCGTGCATTTCTAAGCATTCTATTCCAAACTTAATTGCTGCTATTGAACATTCTCTCAAAAACAGTAAATTTTCTTCTGGTCAACTTGATTCTTTTCGTTACCTTTTGGCTAATGTCATTTCTTCCAATAAATCTTTTAAAAAGTCTAATCTTTCTTCTTCTCAGAAATCTGCTCTCAGTGAACTTAATTCCGTTCCTAACCTTCTTATTACCAAGGCTGATAAAGGCGGTCAAACAGTTCTTCTCAATAAATCTGATTATATTTCCCACGTTGAATATATGTTAAACTCTGGTCCATATTCCAAATTAAAGAAGGATCCTTCTATTAAGCATTTATCTGATATCAAGCATGTCATTAAAAATTCTGTCTTTCTTAATGATAACACCAAACGTTTGGTCACCCCTTCTATCGCTAATTGTGCTCGTTTCTATGCTCTTCCTAAGGTCCATAAACCTACTCTTTCCTTTCGCCCTATCGTTTCCAATATTGGTACTGCTTCTTATAAACTTGCCAAGTTCCTTTCTAAGTTACTCGCTCCTTTATCTTCCACTAACTTTCACACCGTGAAAAACTCTTTTGATTTTGTTGATAAAATTAAACGCCTTTCTCCTTGTTGATATAATGGTTTCCTTAGATATTAAATCCCTTTTCACTAACGTACCTGTTCAAGGGGCAATTGATTGTTTGGAAAGAAGGTTTCGCGAATTTCATTAATCTTCCACTGAGATTGATGAAATCCTGCATTTAGTTAGTATTTGTGTCAGGAAAACTGCTTTTCAGTTAAATAATTCTTTCTATTCTCAAACTGAGGGTTTGTCCTTGGGTAATCCACTGTCTCCTCTTTTATGTGATATTTATATGCATTTTGTTGACGAAAACTCTTCGGTTTATATAAATTTCCTTTCTGGTTTAGTATGTTGATGATTCTTTCATTTGAATTCCCTCTGACATGGATCTTTCTAATCTCTTTTCTCTTGTTAATTCTGTTGATCCTTGTATTCAATTTACTCTCGAAGTCGGAAAGAACAATTCTCTTCCTTTCCTTGACGTCTTGGTTTCGAAACACCCAGGTCGGTTCTCTACCTCCGTTTATAGAAAACCTTTCGCTGTATCTGTTCCTCCTCATGCTCTTTCAAATCATCCTCCTCAACAAAAAGTGGCGTCCTTTTATACTTTTGTTTTTAGGGCGTTACGCATTTGTTCTGACTCTTCTTCTCTGAATAATGAAATTAATTATCTCAAATCTCTTGCCCTTGCTCGTGGTTATGATCCCTCTTTGATTGATAAAGCTTTGTATAAATTTAATAAGCCTAAACGGCCCTTTTCTGATTCAAATAATCCTCCTAATTTGAACTCTATAATAGTTCTGCCCTTTTATTCTCTTCTCTGTTTCAAAATTGCTAAAATCCTTTCTCGTTTTAATTTTAAAGTTATCTTCAAACCTATGAATAAAATTAAATTCTCTTCTCTAAAAGATCCTAATCCTACTGAGAACCGGTGGGGGTGTTTATTTTATTCCTTGCTCTTGAAATTTAGGTTATATTGGTCAAACAAAGAGAGGTTTAAAATTCAGATTAGACGAGCATCAGAGGTATATTGCAAATCAAGAAATCTCTAAATCTTCCATTGCTTCTCACTGTTGCTCTTCCAGGCATTGTTTCAATATCTCCATGGCCAAAATTATTTCTTCCCCTGCCTTTCCCTCTCACTTGGATTTTCATGAAGCATATTTTATTTCTAAAAATTCTGCTAATCTTGTCAATGATCTCCCATCATTTCCTTTCCTATCTCCAGCGCGTGAATTACTTTTGTAATTCTTTTCCCTCTTCTCTTGTTTCTTTTCTTTTGTTGTTTACAAAAAAAACCCCGGATCTTTTGGTTTTTTTTCTTGTTTTATTCTTTTGTTTTCTGTATTTATTATTATTATTTATATTTTTTAATTTACTTCTTTTATTTTATTTTAATTTTGTTTATTTCTTTTATTTCCATTTTTTCCCTATCAATTTCTCTTCTATCTTTTGGCAACACTTTTCTCTTCTGCATGTGCTCCTTTCAGCTAGCGTCATCTGTCGCATTCTTTGCAACATTCTCTACTTTTCAGTTCATTTTTGACCTTGCCCGTTCACGGACACGTGTTTACTGTAGCTGATGACGAGCTGTTATATTTTTAGCTCGAAACGCGTCCTACGTATGGTTTTTATTTTATGGTGATTTTTTACAAAGTTTTATTATTTTAACTGTAGAATATTCTTTTATAGCAAGATGCTCACTGAGGATGCACCAACAGCAACCTCATTTAGTAATTTGGGATATAAAGCGTTAAATCATTTAAGTTTGAATTAGTTCCTTTTAGGATTTCGTTTTTTTCACGAAAGCGTCCTTATAATCTCGCTACTCTGTCATTCCTTCCGTCCATCACAGGCTCGTACTCTGAAATTATTTAAGATACAGACTTAATTTTTTTCTTTTTTTGTTTACATAGAGCTGAATACCCACTGTCACACCCAAAATCATAAAATTTTGAAATTTTTCACGTTTTGTATCAGTAAATAATTTTTTAATAACAAACATAAATAACTTCTTATGAATTAAAAGTGTAGTTTTCACCTATGTTTAAACTTAACAAGTCGGAAATTGTACGCCAATCGTGCCAAATGAGGTGTGTTCGTACTATAACTAGTTTTATAAATATACAGATCTTGGTGCAATAGTTGTTACACTCGTATACAAAAATGCATGAATACGAATTTATTACGATTATACAGTGGCGGTCAAAAGTTTCCGGTCAGTTAGTTTCTTTGATTTGTTTGACAGAACGTTTCAGCGAAGAAGAAGCACAATTGCTCCAAAAGTTGGGAATAAGCAAATTACCTCTGACCACGTGATCATTTTGATTGGATAATTAAGATACTTGATGCAAAGGGGAGGAATTCGAAATTCGCGCGTGCAGAAGTTTCCAGCCATTCGTCATCCATTAGTTTTTGCTATCGCTAAAGTGTTTTTTTTTGGCCATGCTTGTTAGTTAATCAACATGAATAACGTATTTTAAATTCAAAAATGAAAAGTTTAACAATGTATTGTTCCTAAAGGAGTGATTTGTTTGTCGCTAAAGGGACAATCCTCTCGTGAGATTGCGGAAAAGTTGTCGATCGGAAAATTTGCTGTAAACAATATTTAAAAAAAATATATAAAGATGGTCATGGCCTTCGGAACTTACCCCGGAAGACGACTATTCTTGCGGACAGAATTATCAGAAGAAAAGCAGTTGATGACTCGCGTAAAAATGCCGTTGCAATTCCACGCGATTTACGGTGTTAAAATATTGCTGAAATAAGTCTGTTTACAATGTCAAGACGCTTATGTGACGTAGAATATTATGGGAGAGTCGGTGTTAAAAAACCTTTCATAAGTAAAAAAATTCAGAGGGTGCGACTGGCGTTTGCCAAGTAATACAAAAACTGGTCAAGTGAAAACTGGAAAAAAAGTACTATTTTCCGATGAATCGACGTTCAATCTTTTTGGGAGCGATAAAAGACATTACAACCGACGACCTAAAAACAAAAGATAAGATGCGAGATATATTATTCCTACAATGAAGCATGGCGGAAGACACGTTATGCTGTGGGGAGCATTTTCTGGAAAATGTGCCTGTCCGTTATTTGAAAACCGTGGCAAGATGCACAGTGCAATGCATAAGGATATCTTGCACGATCATTTGCTGCCTTATTGGAGGAAAAATTGTGGTCGCAACTGTTTGGTTCATCATGATAACGACCAAAAGCATACATGCAAGCTCGTCAAGCAGTGGCTTTCGCACAAAAAAATTCCGCTTTTGAAATGAACAGCCCCATCATCCGATCTGAATCCAATAAAAAATCTTTGAAACTAACTTGAAAACGCATGTAGAATACGTGTGTGAAAATAAATATTCCAATTCAGCAGCATTTTCACAAAAATTGCAAGAACCGTGGACAAAACTTAACATTGATGATCTACAAGCGTTCATTGAATCGATGCCACGCTGCTGCGCCGCAGTACTTATTGCAAAATGTATGAATACAAAATACTAATTATAAATGTTCTTGATCACTGTTATTTTCTGTTATAACACCATTTTTTTCCAAACTTGCCAAGGTGGCCGGAAACTTTTGAGAACATGCGTTTTCTTTTGCAATTAATTTTGTCAATTAAATTAATTAATATTTAATTTTTATTCCATAAATAAGATCTTAACTGTTATGTCAATAAAGTGTATAAGTATCACTTTGAGATTCCTCTTCATATAGGTATACTTACAAATTAACCAAAAATTTTATGCTGGCCGGAAACTTTTGACCGCCACTGTACATATTAAATTCAGTAATACGGAAATAATAGGACTCCGTCTTAAATAGGACGTCATCACCATGGCAACCTAAATTCATTATCTATCATGGGATATCACTGAATTAATTACACATGATAGGATTTAATAGAACGAAGAAAACTCTTATTAACATCATTTGATTCAACTTTCATAAAATTTGAAATGGCTCGATAAAATTCTGCAACGATTCTATATATTAAATTTCAAACTATTCGGTTGGGTAGTTTTGCGCTATTATATGCGGACAGAAAGACAGACAGACGGACGGACCAGACGACGACTATAGATTTTACATATTTATATAATTACGAACACACCTAAAAACCACTGTTAGGATTTTTTGTCGCGTTGTATGTGTAACACTTTGACGGTGAAATGTTTTCCATTTGGTGGACGTTATTGAAATAACTTATGAAACTTCCTGATCTCGAAACCCATTACAAATTGCCTGCAGGGACGTTTTGTACTTCTATAAAATTAATTCTCCCTGTAAATGGATATTTATTCCCCCCCCCCACCCCATCCCCTCTCTTCCTAGATTTTGATTTTCACATGTTCTTTTGTGGCAGGAAGCACACTTCTTGGTGACACGCCTATGTCCGGAACATGGCGTGATGGCGACGTTGTCTTTGCTGTTGTCGCAGACGTCATTAATTTAACGGATCTGTCTTGTATCTGGTTTAGCTGTTGTCAACAAAATTTGCTAACTATGAAGAAAGATCTTTTTAATTACAGGTCGTTACAAAAATATCTGTCATCCAAGTTTCCTCATTTTGAATGATCGGCCATGTTCACAACAGTCGTGGTGAAATTACATTGATAAAGAGTCTTGCACGGCTCGAGTCGTACCCGACCCGAACGTGAAATTCCTGCTTAACGTAAACCCGAAATCCAAACAGAACCCGACAAAACAAAATTTGTCAACACAAAAACCGACTAGAACACGATACACTTCAATCAGAACGCGACACACGAACTCGAAGTATTCAAACCCGAACTCGACCTGAACCCGAAGTGAAATAAAATTACTGCATATTTTAATACAATTATAGAAAAATAGTCAACAAATTTAGCATTTTAACACTTTGGACCATAGTTGAAATGTATAAAATGAAAAAAAGATATTACATCTGTTCATAATTAATTAAAAACAATTACAAATATACAACAAATTTAATAAAATAGTTAAAAAGCACATAAAAATCATTTAAAAAAATCTTTAACGTTTCGAACTTTTTCAAAGTTCTTCTTCAATAATGTAAATAAAAACAAAATCACGAGATATAATATAAATCAACTTGCAGTTGAGAGCACATGCTCTCAATGTGTTTGCTATGCATTTATAGTCCGTTTAAAGGGCCCCTCAAAAGAATTTCGTTACATTTGGTCTATGCGGAAAATCGTTTGCAACGAATTTTAACGATGTTAGACAATTTCAAACATATTGAAATTGACATATATCACTGTGGTGTATAGCAAGATGCTAAAAGCACAGCTTTTATCATTCGTTTACAAGAACACTCAAAATAATTCAGTTACAAATAAATTTTTTTTAAGAGGCGGTAATTGCTGGACGTGCGTTTTCAGTTGTGATATGCGTTTTTATATTTAATCTAATATTTTGCATATTACTTGGTATATATGGTACTTGGGTAACTCTAGGATAGATGGCAATAGTTTTTAAAGATTGAAATACAAATTCTTAGAATGCAAATACAAGAAATATTTAAACATATTTAAAATTCTTATACATATCTTCATCATATTTTAGGCAAAAATAATTAAATATTGAGATCAAAAAGTGGGAAACAAAATTGAAATTTAAAATGACAGATGCTCATTTCTCCTTGAAGCCGAGGAGAGATGGCCATCCAATACGAGAAAGAAAAGTTCAGTTAAAACAGCAAAAAATAACCCATTTTATATATTTAATCATGAAAAACCTATAGCAGTGTGTAAAGATGCAGTTACATCATGGAAAAGAGTGAATAAAACTCGAAGAAACAAAATTTGAAGTATAATTTCGATACTTTACTTTTCGTAAAATCGCATCACATTTTTGTACACGTTTCATGGAACCAGTTCAGGCACCTTATGCATTGTATCCAGACCAGAGATTTGCATGGGCCGAGTTCGGGCATATTTTCATTCACGGCACCCGGGCCATACTTTTTTCTAAAGGCTCGGACCGGGCCATAGTGGCTACTCTTTACGGGCTGGGCCGGGTTCGGGCCTTACTTTTTTCCTGAAGGATCGGGCCGGGCCTAACTTATTTTTTCTGTACAGAGCCGGGACTGATTTCATTCCTAGTCTTCATGGGCCAAATTTTTCAGTCTTGATTTTAACCAAGCCCGTATGAAAATTATTGTCTCGGCTTGGCCTGGCCCGTTCAAAGGTCAATAAAATTAGGCCTGGCCCAAAAATTTTCGCAAAAAATGCATACATTTTTAAATTGCTATTGTTCTACAAAACATTAAAATTTATTCTTTTTAAAGAATAGTAAATTACCACGCTGATTAAAACATAGCTAAATTAAAATATAGTAAAACGTGTGATAAGAACCTAACTATGACGGAATCCTGTCTTAAGCTGAAAAACGTATTGATCCGCGCAAAATTAATATACTAATACGTAAGAAAAGAATCTATAATACATTTACACTTGCTAAGAAGGGAACTTGTCCATAACGCATTTTTTTTTTCTTTTCTATGCAATTCCGTCTTAGAAGATTTTACTGTATAGCATTTTTCAGACTTTTAACACTTCAATACATGGGATATGGATTAACAATATTAATGATAACTGAAACATTTACATACAGGAAATAGCGATCCATTAAAAAAATAAATATCACAGCCTTCGGCACTTTAAAAATGGAGATTATAAACATGAAAAAAGAAATTAAGATAAATATTCTTGGTCAAAATTTCTCGTACGAGACAAATTTTTAATTGACGTAAAAATCAATGTTTTGCAGAAATTCACTCGGGCCGAGATTTTAACTTTTTTTTGGAGACTTGAGATTTTGGATACTTATAGCTGAACACCTCACATCAAACAATAAATCATAAAATTTTTGAAAAATTCTTATATTTATCCGCCTGGGTTCTAACTTGTGTATTTTAAGCTTTTTTTTTCTAACTGAGTCCCTAATTAAGTTGAAGACTTTGAATTTTAAATACTTATAGCTGAACACTTGCGATCACACGACAAATCATAAAAATTTCGAAAAGTCTTATATTTACCCCTCCGGTCTCTAACTTGTGTATCTTAAGCAATTTTTCTAACCTTCACCCTTTCCACCCGAGGACACTTTTCTAACTTTTGTCGACACACCTTTTACCACTCTTTCATATTATGCACCATAGCCTTACATATTTAGTCCACTTTTTACTGCCAGGGGGCGCCTAACTATCTCGGGTGCTATGGGCCAGATCCCCTCGACTAAATATATCTACGGATAGGTTGTAAAACGGAGTTTCGTTCGGACAGAAGTTTGTTTAGAATAGAGTGCGCCCCCTGGTTTCGAAATGTGTAACTAACAGATTTTGCAAAAGGTTAAAGTGTTTTGAAAGGAATATTAAACGAAACCCTCTGTGCGATCTGTGATCACACTTACACACTTGTTTTTGTACGGGCTGGGCTGGGCCGGGTCGGGCCGGGCCGGGCCGAATTTTTTTCTATGAGTCGGACCGGGCCCTTGCCTGGAAATTTCGGCCTGTGCAGACCTCTAATCCAGACATCCTTTTTGGCTGTGATATTATATTGTTCTCCACCCTTTCATCGTCCGAGGGTTTTACTGTATTTTTATAAAAATGCTTGTAAATTCCAGGATATATATATATTTATTAATCGCAGTTTGATGCTATAATATCTTTAATATCCCTTCTTTCTATATATGGCTCAAATTAAAATTCGGTTTAAAATATTTTAGTCTACAACCATTTTAACATGTTTTCTAGAAACGGAAAAATCCGGGCCAGACGGTTAAAGGGTTTTAACCAACACAGAGATCCTCAAAAAATTCTATTCCATCCGAGTCTGTAGAATCTGATAATTTTAAATGCATTTTATTTCCTTCGCTGCTGGAAATGTCGTATTTTTTTTTTCGCGTTTATTTTAGGTTTATCGTGTTTATTTAGTTTATTTATCAATTTTATCTGTTTCGGGGATGAAAGTTTCCGACGTTTTTCAATATTTTCAGGAAAAAAATACATCGTTAGGTCTTATTATATTATTATTATTATTATTGAAATATTTATAATAGTTAAAATTTAAACATTTATATCAATATAATTATAAACATAAAAGTTATATAGTTATTTTAAATTTAATTATATTTAGTTAAAATCCTCCCCCCGTATAATTTTTAAGTATTGATTAAAGGTGGTCATCTCTCCTCGATTTGATGTGGCCATCTCTCCTTAAATTGACAGATGGTCGCCCAATTTAAACCGTCAATGGCCATTGTATGTCTTTGTTTTAGGCTTAGAAGTAAAGACTGGATTATATACGTGCCTTAAAAATCCATATAGTAATATATATATATATATAACGTATGTTCTGAAAAACATTCCAGGTACCTATGTCAAAAAAATATTCAGCCTCTAAATTAAATAAACATTAAAATTACTCTTACTTTTTTTGAAATGAATGAACTCGTTGAACTATTTCCTACGAACAAAGTTTATGTTGCAATCTATGATCAAGTTTTGGAAATATTTAGACTGGCCATCTCTCCTCTATAGCTGTCTATCCTAGAGTTATCCTAATACAAAAGAATACCTGCACAAAAGAATTCGAGTACATTTCAGTTTACTGACGGGAATTGCTGAAAGGAAATTTTCAACTGCGCTATGTATTTCCTAAATGAAGTAAGTATTAGCACACTAACCGGTCGATTCTCCACCAACCTTTAACTCGCGGTTCAACTCTCAGTTGAGAAACCTTCGGTTGACAAATCTAACCGCCGGTTAATATTTCGAATTCATCCATAACTTTCAAGCCGCGATTAGTCGACCTGAGTTAGTCAACTCTCGGCTGAAATCTGCGTAGTTGATTGGCCAGAGGAATCACATGACCTAGCAATCCTCTCTGCGAGTTCTGTCCTTCCTTGACACCATCTTAATATGTTTCTTTTCAATAACGAAACTAAAGGCAGTATTGAAATTGGAAATGCATATACTTATCATGTTTAATTTTTAAATAAAAAATTCTTATAAGTAAATGTGCAATTACCATTTTGATTTCATGATTTTGTTCGTTTACAGAACAAAAGTTTCAATAAAATTCTTAACAATAAAATTCTTAAAAAACAGTTGATTAAAAAATATCTTGATTAAAAAAATCATTTTCTTTAATGTAAGTTTAATAAACAATTATCTGATCAAACTAGTAGTATTAAGTAGCATAAAAGTAAATAATGCAATAGGTTTATTTATTTATTTTTTACAATGAATATTAGATATGAAGATATTTTCATATAATTATTTCTAATGTATATATATTTTATTTAACAAATGTCTGTACAGATTCAATTAAAATATCTTGGATAAAATAGCATGCCGGTAGCAAAAAAAAAAAAAAAAAAAACAAAAAAAAAAACAAAAAAAAAAAAAAAAAGACGAGGCCTTAGAAAATCCTGTGTTGATTATTACACATTTTTTTAGAGATCATGTTTAATAACTTTAGAAGAAGGCCGAGAACATGTATTAATATTCTTGATGTATTGCGAAATTATAAAAAAAAAATCTTCTGAAAAAATGTTTCTTTAAAACAAAAATCATTATTTCAAACTTACTAACTATGTAATAAAAAAATAATTATTTATCTATTATGAACAATTGATCACATATACACAATTCGGTAGAAAATTCATGCTTTAAGCAACTATGAACGAGGGACTCAAATGGAAGAAAATTTGTTTTCTATTTTTTCATTATTATTAAAAAAGAGAGAGAGAAAGAAAGAGTTTTGAATCATATATTTTTACAAAATTGGTATTTAAAGAACATATTTCCATTTAGAATTGTTAGATGGCGCCACCAAAAAATACTTTGTAAATGAATAAAATTTGAAGCTTCGTTTTCGACACACAAATTAGTATAATTTTGCATTCATAGAGCAAAAATATCCAAAAAAAAGGGGGGAAATGTAAGTGACACATTCTTTTATAATACCATCTTTAATAATTAATGCTTCGTTTAATTAGTAAATTCCAAAAAGCTTTGTTTTTAAAAAAGAAGGATCAGCGCACAATTTAAAACGACCGCCATCTTTCTTTCTACTAGGCATGCGCGGTTCACTAACCTACCTACCAGAGCTTGGCTGAGTAAGTCAACCCCAGGTTAGTATTTACCTCGAATTTCGTCAGGTTGGGTAAACGGAGAATTGGATTTCGCATTCAACCGAGAGTTAAGCTCCGAAACGCGAGGTTGAAGTTGACGGAGAATTACCGGGTAAGTAGTATATGCTATAGAAATCGTTGCATCATAGTCAGGGCTCCACAAAAGAATTTGCATGCTTTTCCGATTATAGATGGTAATTGTTGAAATTGGTTTTTCAAGTGTGTTACGCACGTTCGAGGTTCTTTCACCTTATTAAACGGGTAGGTTTGTTAAATTATTCTGAATGTGTTGGACAGTGTTTCATAATCTATGCTTGACGCATGATTTTTCTTTCTTTTTTAAAATAAAAGTTTGCTTGGTTAGCATTATGTTCTTAATAGTCATTTGAATGAAAATGAACAAACATAAACTCATTTATTCAAATATATAGTTTTTTTTTTTCATATGTAAAATATTCAGGAATTTCTTTTGGAAAAATCGGGTCAACTCGTACACGACACGAAAGAATCAAAACCCAACCCAAAATTGAAACATTTAAAGTCAACCAGAAAAAAAAAAGCATCAACCCAATCCTACCCGAAGAATGGCGAGTTTTTGTTTAGTAATAATGAGTTAAAATAATGTAGGAGAGACCGGGGCAAGATGATGAATGTCTTAATTTTCCCGTTTTCAGCTAGATGGTAGCATCAACTGGACACTACTGGCTCTCCTATAGGCCGTTCGTCAAACAATAGTATAGAGACGCTGAAATTGCCATTTTTGTGGTAGTTGTGAAGCTTTGATTGTTTACGGCTGCACCGTTATAACTTTTATACATATGTAAATAAGCCCTGCTACAGGTACATGTAAGATATATCGTTTCTCTTTAATATTTATGAGTAACTTAGTTTAAATACTACCTATTACCATGAATAAATGCCAATTAATCGCCTTCCTTCATGGCAATAAAAACGAATATTTTTAAACAGGCAGTCCGGGGGAAGATGACGAGCCCCGTGTTTCGGAATTTATTACACTAACTGTGTTGTCCATTCTATTTAAATCCTGTAAACGCTTGTTTGTCTGTGTGTTTGTCCACGCGACCTTGCGCTTCTATCTCCTCTGGGGCTAAGGGGCGCATCGGATCGGGGGAGGTGTCTTTCGAAAGGGGGCGACCAGAGGGAGACATTTTTGCCATCCGCTAAGCCCCCCCTAGCCCCCCGAAAGAAAAACCCTATCGGGGTCCGTATCTCCGCTTCCAAGCGTCCGATCGGTACGAGGGGGGTGCCGTTCGACGGCGAAATTCTAAAATGGAGGGCCAAAATCACAGTCAGGTGAAATCCAAGCACCTCATTCGTCATTGAGTCGCGTCCATTTCAGACAGCAATCTCTAACGCTAGGGAAACTTCGAATACGCCCTTTTCCGAGAAAAAAATCATGTCGGCAATTTTGAAGCGAATTTTTTCTGTTTCATTTAAAATAAGCCGTCGAAATTAACTCAAGATATTTTGATGACTTTTTATAAAATGTGAATGAAAGATTTCGATTTTAAGCTGTAAAAATTTTTTAATAATATTGCAAGTAATTTTTTTGTTAATGAAAGTTAAAAATGAAACTTGCTTTTTTCCCCCTTGTGTTACTTTTAAAATGCAAAATAAAACAAATATTCGCACTTTTCTATAGAAAAAATTAATAACTAATTAAAATACTAAAACCTTTCAAAAAATTTTGCCTAATGGAAAATAATTAAAAAAAATAATGCCAGTTTTTAAACCGATTTTAATCATTAAGAATAAACAGAATAAAAAATATTACATGAACAATTTTGTAATAGTATGTACAATAAGTTATTTTGTTTCCTTGTTCACGTATTTAAATCTGAAAATTTTAAATCGATTTTTCACTCACTTCCTGGTGAGCTAAGATTATAAAAATTATGAAAGCAGGTGTGTTTTCGATGAGAACATAACATTTTAATATTTTGAGAATTTAATTAATAATGGAATTAATTATGTGCCAAATCAATGCACGCTAAAATATGCCAATTAGCTGTGAAACTGCAACAATGAAATAGTTTAAATATTAAAATATAAAAAATAAAATATAAATAAAATACAAAGAATGTAATATATATTTTTAAATGCACTTTTATCATTAATTAATTAATTATTTTATGATTTTATGTTTCAAAAAACCATTTAGAAATCTTGAAAGGTTGTTTAAACTATGCTTTTTATCCTTTTGAATATGTTAAAAAAAAAAAAAAAAAAAAAAGAGAGAGAGAGAGAGAGAGAGAGAGAGAGAGAAAATTGTAATTTTTAAAATAAATGCACAAGTTCGTGTTTTTCTAATCGTAAATTAAACGAAGGAAATTTCCATAATCAGGGTCTACGCCAAGTTAACACATTGTAGCGGACTTGAATAGCAGTCATGATACTAGGCCTGATTTTTAAGATAAACATCGAATATCTATAAAAGAAAGACCTTTTATGTCCCAAATTATGAATTTATGAAAATTTCATTTTCTAAAGCATATTTTGCGATTTTTTTGAAACTATATTAATTTACACAAATTTTATTGAATGATTTACACAATCATTTAATAAATTTTAGAAAGATTTTGCCAAAATTAATTAATTAAATTGAATTTATACTGGATTTTGTGCAATATTTGTAACTCCCATCAAAAAAAAAAAAAAAAAAAAAAAAAAAAAAAAAAATATATATATATATTGTTTTTTTTTTTTCTTTTGTGCAACCAATAATGTTTTTTGAACAAGATAAAGTAAAATATCTATAATTCATTCTAAAAAGTTTTACCACTTACTAATCGATGTATTAAATTAGTTTTATAACAAGTTATTTTAATGGCACTTTAATGTACCGTCGGGCATAAAGGGTTAACAACAGAAAAACTTTTCTACTTTCATATTTATTTTACGGGCAGTACCTGGAGCGACTTTAAAAAAAGTTTTTGGATTTATTTTTAAGGTTTTATTTTTCATTTAATGCTAAAACATTAAATTATTTCTGTAATTTTTTTAATATAATTTTGTTAATTTAAAGTTTTCATTTTAAAGTCTAGAAAAAGCGTTTTTTTTATAGTTGTTGACATTTTCTAGAATAATATTAATTTTTTGTGATTTTATGGATTTAAATGGTGAAGGGGGGGGGGGGTAGAGGAGCAGATTTATTGAGTTTTTTACCATACGGAATTTATAGACAATTTTTAAATGATATTACAAGTATTTTTCAATAAAAACAAAATTTTTATTAAAGAGTATTTGTCATGTCATATCATTTAAAAATTGTTACAACTTATAATCTAAATTATTATCTCTCGTTGTATAAAATGTTATCAAAATATCTTAGTTGAGTTGATTTCTATTGTTTATTATAAATAAAAGCGAACAATATAATAAGGTAAATAATGCATAACTGTAAATAAGGTAACAATCGCTTCAAAATTACTTTTCACCTCACTCCTTTCAAAATTCAAATGGAGAAACAAGTTGGTGATCCTCACCCTTATCTCTCTTAGAACCATGCGACCACACGACCAATGAGGTTGCTGTATTTCACCTGACTGTGATTTTGGCCCTCCATTTTAGAATTTCGCCGACGGGGTTCGATCTCGGGGTCAAAACCTCACCCTTACCCCCGCTGGTTCCCATCGCCCCCTCCCAAATAATTCAAATATTGTGACCCACCAGCAGAAGAATGTATCCAGTGCTGTAAATGCCAAGAGTGGCGGCATAAGGAATGTTCCAATTATGAAAATGGTATTTTTATTTGTGACTATTGTTAGCTGCACAACTAAACAGTTCAACATTACGTTACAAATTCATTATGCTTAGCCTGATACTTTGTAAGATGTAAAAACACAGTTATCATTTGTTAAACCATGTAACATATTCAAAAAATAAAATATATTGAACCTTTTTCAGTGTTGTCATCTTGCCTCAAGGCCAAAGTCATCTTGCCCCAGTACTGGGACAAGATGAAGATTTGCTAATGTTATGAAAAAATGAAATTATGCTTTGTATTTTTTATTTGAAAAATTAAATGGTAATATATTTAATACTACAAGGAATACTCTAACAGTTCATGTAAAATTAATTTTACTATACTTAAAAATGAATTAAAAAAAGAACAAAAATTGTTAACATAGTCATCTTCCCCCGGTAGTAGGGGAAGAAGGAGAGTTCAGCCCCAGCAGGTGGATTGTGGATTGTGTGGATGTGGGTGGAATCCACCTTGTGGGTGGAATCCACCTGTGGGAGACTTATCCTATAGTAGGAGGGGTTAAATGTTGGAGGGGGCTTAATTTTTGAGGGGGCTTAATTTTTGAGAGGGGCTTATTTTTTTCTTTTCGAATCGACTTAGAGTAGAGATGGAAATATCATACTATAACATAGGTCTGTTCGAGAGGAAGTATGAAGACACTAAATTTTTCGATGGGCTTATTTTTTAGGGGGGCTTAATTTTTTTTTTTTTCGAATCGACATAGAGTAGAAATGGAAATATCATACTATAACATAGAGATGTAGGTATTTTCGAAAGGGACTTTGAGGAGCCTAAATTTTTTAGAGGGGCTTATTTTTTTAGGGGGGCTTAATTTTTAAGGGTGATTTTTTTTTTCTGAATTGTCTTAGAATTTGAATGAAGATAAAAATGTCTTATGTTTTCTGAAAAAAAATTTTGATGCTGCCATCTGTATGCGGTAGTGTGAATTTATTATTGAAAATAGTATTTTATTTTTGAAAAGTTTTGAGGAAGGTTCGAACCTGCAAAATAGTCTCTTGGCTCGATGATATGTTGAAGACTTAACTAATCGAGCCAAGAAACTATGTCTATATGTTTAGAATTTAGATATTTCAAAATAAAAAATTGTATTCCCCCCTTCTGTATGCGCAAAGAGAGGTTGGTTTCTTAAGATAACTCATTAATACCTACTTTTACTGCTCACTCTGCGAATTTTTTTAATGTGTATGATTTTTATTTTTAGTTTAACTGATTTTATCGATTTTGTGAATGAGAGTTTGATTATTTTACGCACAAATGTATGATCATTTTAGAAAGCCGAGGTTTCGAACCTGCGAACTCCCATTCAAATTTCATTTTTTGTAACTGATAAGCTATCCATTATTCAAACCGCGTCCCGACAATTACTGAATTACTTTTGAACACTATATATTTTTAAAAATACCTACCTCTTCCTCTTTGTTATACTAGGGAAGTTAATACAATTTATGTTTAAATTGAAGAAATGATTAATTTTTTATATTTCTTTAATAAGCAAGTCATTTTTTTAGATCGATTAGAAGGCTACCAAACGATTTGAATTAAACATTGTTTTTACCAGTATTAATCCTCTTACCTAAGTTTAGAATTATACTTTTTCTTGTGAACCCTATCATATTCATTTAATCGTCTGAAATACACTTCCTAAACCCTCTTATCAACGTTACTCACAAACATCCGATAAGTCTAATCAGCTTTTTTCAACAGAAAATAGCTAATATGAAAATATTGATAACTATTGAAGAGATTATTCCACTTGTTTACAGATTTTCAATGAAAGTTTGAAATATTTTTCAGATTTTCTATTTATCAATTATTATAAATTGAATCAACTCATAGTTTGTTATTGCAATAGGTAATTATTTGATGATTCTACACTAGTTCTAATGAATTTTAAAACTACTGCTTCACTTCAACTCATTCTTTTATACAGTTTAATAAATTTAGTTTGAATTAATCCATTGGTTTGTCATATATTTCACTGAAATAATAAAATTAATGTGTAAAACCTTAGAATGACGAATTCAAAAACGTAACGTGATGAATCATATACTTTTTAAACATTACATAAAAACCTTTGGATTGATTCACTTCCTGTGAACTTCGTACACATACTTTTTTATGCCACGTGTTTTTCTGAAATTTTTGCACCAATCATATTACATGATTTGCACTATCATAATAATTTTTTAACATGCGCCCCCTATGATTATATATAAAATTGAATGAAACGAGACTTTTTCATTAGTGTTTGCTATTTTTTGAGTGTGTGAAGACGTTTTTTTCACTAAGGATAATATGGCTAGTTTTCAAGATGGACATTCTACTATGTTAAGCGATGATGTATCAAGTTTGAATAATCAATATTTTTCATCAAGATTAAATGATCAAGACATGGGATTAATAGTACAACCTAAAGTAGAACCCGTTTCAGATAATGAAGCGGAATCCTCCTCATCAGAACTAAAGAAACAGAAGTCACCTTTTTTGTGTACTGTTTGCAGCAAATCTTTTTCACGAAAAGGCAATTTAAAACAACATTTGATGATTCATTCAGAAGAAAGACCATTTATATGTGACATCTGCCAAAAAGCATTCTCTAGAAAGGCTATTTTGAATCGTCATAAACTATCCCATTTAAAGATTCCTTCCCAACATAAATGTGAATCGTGCGGTGAAACGTTCTCAAGAAAGTATGACTTATTAAAACACATGAAGATCCACGAGTCCTCCAAAAAGGATAAATGTATTCAGCGTAGCGAAATATTCAATCCCAACTCCGATTTTTTATATCATTTGAAAACTTCACAAAGAGTTAGATGCAAAATTGATAATTCATCCTCTTTAAAAGATATGTTTTTTGAGAAGGTTAAGCATTTTAAAAGGCAAAATGCGTTAAACATATTTACTAAAACTGTAATCAACTCTAACGAGGAGAATGTTACAGACTTTAACACATTTTTTAATAGTATTCATTCGGACGTTTTAAACGAATTAAACTACCAGATTCAAGTTAAAAGATCGATGAAATGGTATGCAAGTGTACAAGTTGTTGTATATCGTGTAACACAGGAGGGTGTCTTAGAGATTGCCACACCCTATTTCCATTCAAAAACTATACTTGAATTAACGAAACAAAACTTATCTGAACATGTTGAGGATACCTTTGCAAAAATTATTAAGTCCTATGAGAAGTCCCCCAGACGTGGTTTTAATTGGACATTAGATAAAATATTGAATTTAGAACTATCTACTTTTAAAATATAACATGATTTGAAATGTTTATACCTTTTTGAAATATGTGTACTCATGTTTTCACTATTGTAACTATTGAAAACGACGAATAAATAATGTGTAAATGAAAAAGCTGTTGTCTGTTTATTTTTGTTAGAACAACTTGTGATTTTTAATACCTCATGAAGTCGTAACGACTTTACTTACTATTTTTTTTTTCAATTTCTTATCAAATGAATAATGAGTTAGCCATTTTTTATTAATTTCATATTGAAAGTCTGAAATTATCCATTGAAATAGTTATTTTGCAATATTTCTAATTTATCATAATTATTTTTAAAGTTTAATATATCACTCGTTGTTTGTATAAACAATTGTTATTACTCAATAATAATAATAATATTATCATTTATTACCATACAATTGTTTTAAAAAAGCATAGAACCATTAACATAATATATCATTCACCACTTTTTAAAAACTGTTACCTTGTGTTGCCATTGAATTCTTCAAAACAAAAAAGAATAAAACTAAAATCATTATCATTAAATATCATACACCACTTATATAAAAATTGTTACTTTGTGTTGCCATACAGTTCTTCAAAAAAAGAATAAAACTAAAACTATTAACATTAACTATCATATACTGTAAATATAAAAATTGTTACCTTGTGTTGCCATACTATTCTTCAAAAAAGGATAAAACCATTGACATAATATATTATTCACCACTTAAATAAACTGATTATATATATATATTTTAGACTTAAACTAAAATTAATGACATTACTAATTCTTTTAAGTGTTTATCTGTAACCGACACTGATTTTTAACATATATTAAGGGATGTGCTGTTTCAAAACATTCAGTTTCCAACTGATTTTTGTTCTAACTTCATCTAATGTTACCTTTATTATTTGAAAATGGGTTCTGTAGTAAATATGTTAAAAAGATCTTCCGACAAAGTGACTTCTTCTTCAAAGTATCAACGTTTAGAAGAACTTAATGATCCCACTTCTGCGAGTGAATTAAATATACCAAGATTGGAAATTCCTAATTTATTAAACACTGACTGTGGGACAATATCACGTGATTTATCCACTACTGATTACTCACCGAATGTGAAATCTGAAAACGATATGAATTTTTTTAACCCTAACTTTGGTGCTGATACTACATCTTTCAAAAATTTATGCCAAGAATCAATTTCTGTCGAGGACTATTTGAATATATTTTTCAAAGACATGAATTTTGAATCCGCTTTAACCTCGACCCCAGCTAGTAACATAATTTCCCAAGACGAATCCTTTCAAGAACCTACTATTGGCCAAGAGGTTTCTGACTCCCAACCAAGCAACCTTTCTAAAGCAAGTGATGAATTACGAAGCACAACCCCACCTACGAATGTCATTCCACAGTCTAAAACTAGCAAATCCAATCATCCTATTGTATTTCGAGAAGAACTCAGTGACTGTATCTTTTTAATTTTAAAATTGCATAATAGACAATTTCATATTCATATTCGAGAGTTTAAGCGCAGTGGGCTTACTAGTGAAGAAATTCTAACGAAAAATGGAATTATTATGGATGTTAACAGCTGGTTCGAATTTTGCAAGAAAATATTTTCATTTAATCTGAAATATAAAAGTTCCTCATTTGTTTCTAATAACATGATATTAGTGTTAAATTTTAATAATGCTATCATGCGAATTAAAAATTTAAAGAATTATTCTCACATTGACTTAAACGAGTATCAATTGGTGAAATTAAAAGAAAAAATACATGATTTGAATAAGGAACTTCTTCAGCATATATATGTAAACCATATACCAAGCTTAATTAGACAGAAATGTATCATTGGTCATATATCTACAGAAAATGAACTCATGTTGCAGTCTAAACTTATAACATGTATTGAGAATAATGTATTAACTATACTAAACCGCATTTTTGAATGTGATGGATGTATTTTTAATCAGAAATCTCAAAGCCCTCATTCCTGTTGTATACTAAATAATCGACAAAAATTTGAAAAACTAGGAGAGATGTTATTAACACTTATAGATTTAGATTTTGTTATTTCCTCATTTTTAAACGGAGTGGATTGTGTTAGTGAAAACTTTTTATCAAACATTCATGTAGAAACAATTCAAAACGAATTGTTTAAAATAATAAAATAAAATGTATTGCTATCCTTTTTAATACGTGTGTGTTTATTTTTCCAAAGTGTATGTTTATTCTGTTATGTCTTTTAGAACTTTTAATAGAGTGTTAGACTTAAATTTGCATATGTATATAACTAAAGAAATCAACAATTCTTTAGTAATTAAAAAAATTAACACAAGTTTAAAATATTAAACTAATAATCTTAATACTATAATTTTTACTTTATAATATATATATATATATGAAACTTAATTATATAAAAAAGTTTTCAATAATAATAATAAGTTTAGAAAATTAAAAAGTTTAAAAAACAAAATTAAGAAACTCAATAAAAAAAAAATATTTGAAAAGTTAAAAAAATAAAGTTTTCAAAATTACAAATCTTTATAAAAAAAAAAAAATAATAATTAAAAAAAAAAATATTAAAAAGTTTACAAAAGTTTAAAAAAAAAACTTAAAAAAAAATTAAGTTATCAAAATTTTAAAAATTTTAAAAACTTAATACATTAAGTTTTCAAAAGTGAGTTTACCTATTCGTATATGTAAACATGCATGTGACTTTCATTATGTTTCAGTTTAATACTTCTTTTTATCCTATAAAAGTGTTAGATTAATATATACTTATAAAAATATTTGTAAGTTAAATTTAAAAAAAGTAACTCATAAAAAAAAAAATGTTTACAAAATTAAAAAAACAAAATCTTTCTAAATAAAAAGTTTTCAAAATTAAAAAAAAAAAAACTTTTTTAAATAAAAAATGTTTTCAAAATTTAAAAAAAAATTGTAAATAAAAAAAAAAGTTTTCAAAATTAGAAAAAAAAATACTTTGTAAATTAAAAAAAAATATTAAAAAGTTTATAAAAAAAACTTTTTTTTATAAAAAATATTTTCAAAATTAAAAAAAAAATTTGTAAGTAAAAAAAAAAAGTTTTCAAAATTAAAAAAAATAATAATTTGTAAATAAAAAAAAAATATTAAAAAGTTTATAAAATTTAAAAGTTTAAAACAAAAACTTTGTAAAAAGTTTTCAAAATTAAGTTATCAAAATTAAAAAAAAAAACTTAATAAATTATGTTATCAAAAGTCAGTTCACCTAACTGTATATGTATCTGACTTTCATAATTAAAAAAATTATCAAAAAGTTGAATTAGATTTCAAATACAAGTATATCAATCAGTCATAGCAATTAATCGATCAATCAATTAACCAATCAATGATATCAATCAATCATATTAATCAACCAAACAATAATATCAATCAGTCATATCGATCAATAAATCAAACCAATCAATCATATTAATCAACCAAACAATAATATCAATCAGTCATATCGATCAATAAATCAAACCAATCAATCATATTAATCAACCAAACAATAATATCAATCAATCATATCGATCAATAAATCATATTAATCATATCAAGCTATCATATCAATCATATCAATCAATCAACCAATCATTCATATCAGTCAATCATATCAATCAACCAATCATTCATATTAATCAATGATTCATATTAATCATATCAATCGATTAATCAAGATACTGAATACAAGTATTCATACAAATAAATCACATCAATTGCAGTTCAAGTATTACAAGTTAGTATAATATCATTATAAGAAAGTTTTGAATTAATACAATGATTAACTACCAACATTTTGTAACAGCACTTTTACAAAAGCAATGTATGAATAGATATTTTAGTTACAAAAAATATTTAAAACGCTTTTGAAAGTTAACAAAATTATTTTCCAAAAATGTTAAAAACATTACAAGCTGCTAAAACCTACAATTTAACAAGAGTGAGTTGTCCTATATTTCCTTTCTATTTGCATGTCCTATATTTCCTTTCTATTTGCATTTGAGTATATGTATACGGATTCCTCCTTTTAATTATGTTCTGTAGTATACACTTAAAAAATATATATATAAAACATTAAATTAAAATATTATTTAGTTATTAAAAAGTTTAAAAAATTAGCAATTTTTTTAAATATTATAAGATAACAAAAATTATTTTGTAATTTATTAAAAGTGAATTTACCTATCTCTATATATGCGTTTAATAAGATAAATCTTTTTTATGTTATCATCCTACCCACATTTTATTCTATAGTTATACACATCGAAACGAAAAATAAAATAAAATAAACAATCTATTATTAAATTCTTCAATTTAAAATTTTAATACGTATATACTTAAACATTTATATAAAAAATAATGAACTTACCATGTTTGAACTCAGAAAAGAGATGATGAGCTTATCACGTGGTAGATTGTGACGTAATCAATTAGATATCACGTGCCTTCCTCGTGCCTTTTGATTGTCTTATATACAATCAGATTGTTTTATCAATCACGTGATCTAACTGATATGAGTCTATACCAAGACACTAGCCATTTTCACTTCAGTCATCGAATATGTAGGTCGTATATTTTTTTGACTTTTATAATTTATACTAGTATTTAGTATATACTAGTACTTAGTAAAAACTAGTATATATTCTAGTATAAAGAGTTTATAAAAGTTTAAAAAACTTGGTTAATATTCAAACTTGAATTCTATGAATGATGCAATAAATACTTCCGTTTTTATAAGAAATTCAAGTTGCTTCTAAAAATATTATTATCCAGTTAAATAATCAATGATTATACTTAAACAAAATGAAAATTAATCTTTGTTCACAATTGCGAGAAAGATTTTAATAGGATTTTATTTGCAAATATCTGATAAAAGACTTTAAAAAAAATATACGACCTACATATTCGATGACTGAAGTGAAAATGGCTAGTGTCTTGGTATAGACTCATATCAGTTAGATCACGTGATTGATAAAACAATCTGATTGTATATAAGACAATCAAAAGGCACGAGGAAGGCACGTGATATCTAATTGATTACGTCACAATCTACCACGTGATAAGCTCATCATCTCTTTTCTGAGTTCAAACATGGTAAGTTCATTATTTTTTATATAAATGTTTAAGTATATACGTATTAAAATTTTAAATTGAAGAATTTAATAATAGATTGTTTATTTTATTTTATTTTTTTTCGTTTCGATGTGTATAACTGTAGAATAAAATGTGGGTAGGATGATAACATAAAAAAGATTTATCTTATTAAACGCATATATAGAGATAGGTAAATTCACTTTTAATAAATTACAAAATAATTTTTGTTATCTTATAATATTTAAAAAAATTGCTAATTTTTTAAACTTTTTAATAACTAAATAATATTTTAATTTAATGTTTTATATATATATTTTTTAAGTGTATACTACAGAACATAATTAAAAGGAGGAATCCGTATACATATACTCAAATGCAAATAGAAAGGAAATATAGGACATGCAAATAGAAAGGAAATATAGGACAACTCACTCTTGTTAAATTGTAGGTTTTAGCAGCTTGTAATGTTTTTAACATTTTTGGAAAATAATTTTGTTAACTTTCAAAAGCGTTTTAAATATTTTTTGTAACTAAAATATCTATTCATGCATTGCTTTTGTAAAAGTGCTGTTACAAAATGTTGGTAGTTAATCATTGTATTAATTCAAAACTTTCTTATAATGATATTATACTAACTTGTAATACTTGAACTGCAATTGATGTGATTTATTTGTATGAATACTTGTATTCAGTATCTTGATTAATCGATTGATATGATTAATATGAATCATTGATTAATATGAATGATTGGTTGATTGATATGATTGACTGATATGAATGATTGGTTGATTGATTGATATGACTGATATGATAGCTTGATATGATTAATATGATTTATTGATCGATATGATTGATTGATATTATTGTTTGGTTGATTAATATGATTGATTGGTTTGATTTATTGATCGATATGACTGATTGATATTATTGTTTGGTTGATTAATATGATTGATTGGTTTGATTTATTGATCGATATGACTGATTGATATTATTGTTTGGTTGATTAATATGATTGATTGATATCATTGATTGGTTAATTGATTGATCGATTAATTGCTATGACTGATTGATATACTTGTATTTGAAATCTAATTCAACTTTTTGATAATTTTTTTAATTATGAAAGTCAGATACATATACAGTTAGGTGAACTGACTTTTGATAACATAATTTATTAAGTTTTTTTTTTTAATTTTGATAACTTAATTTTGAAAACTTTTTACAAAGTTTTTGTTTTAAACTTTTAAATTTTATAAACTTTTTAATATTTTTTTTTTATTTACAAATTATTATTTTTTTTAATTTTGAAAACTTTTTTTTTTTACTTACAAATTTTTTTTTTAATTTTGAAAATATTTTTTATAAAAAAAAGTTTTTTTTATAAACTTTTTAATATTTTTTTTTAATTTACAAAGTATTTTTTTTTTCTAATTTTGAAAACTTTTTTTTTTATTTACAATTTTTTTTTAAATTTTGAAAACATTTTTTATTTAAAAAAGTTTTTTTTTTTTTTAATTTTGAAAACTTTTTATTTAGAAAGATTTTGTTTTTTTAATTTTGTAAACATTTTTTTTTTTATAAGTTACTTTTTTTAAATTTAACTTACAAATATTTTTATAAGTATATATTAATCTAACACTTTTATAGGATAAAAAGAAGTATTAAACTGAAACATAATGAAAGTCACATGCATGTTTACATATACGAATAGGTAAACTCACTTTTGAAAACTTAATGTATTAAGTTTTTAAAATTTTTAAAATTTTGATAACTTAATTTTTTTTTAAGTTTTTTTTTTAAAACTTTTGTAAACTTTTTAATATATTTTTTTTAATTATTATTATTTTTTTTTTATAAAGATTTGTAATTTTGAAAACTTTATTTTTTTAACTTTTCAAATATTTTTTTTTTTATTGAGTTTCTTAATTTTGTTTTTTAAACTTTTTAATTTTCTAAACTTATTATTATTATTGAAAACTTTTTTATATAATTAAGTTTCATATATATATATATATTATAAAGTAAAAATTATAGTATTAAGATTATTAGTTTAATATTTTAAACTTGTGTTAATTTTTTTAATTACTAAAGAATTGTTGATTTCTTTAGTTATATACATATGCAAATTTAAGTCTAACACTCTATTAAAAGTTCTAAAAGACATAACAGAATAAACATACACTTTGGAAAAATAAACACACACGTATTAAAAAGGATAGCAATACATTTTATTTTATTATTTTAAACAATTCGTTTTGAATTGTTTCTACATGAATGTTTGATAAAAAGTTTTCACTAACACAATCCACTCCGTTTAAAAATGAGGAAATAACAAAATCTAAATCTATAAGTGTTAATAACATCTCTCCTAGTTTTTCAAATTTTTGTCGATTATTTAGTATACAACAGGAATGAGGGCTTTGAGATTTCTGATTAAAAATACATCCATCACATTCAAAAATGCGGTTTAGTATAGTTAATACATTATCCTCAATACATGTTATAAGTTTAGACTGCAACATGAGTTCATTTTCTGTAGATATATGACCAATGATACATTTCTGTCTAATTAAGCTTGGTATATGGTTTACATATATATGCTGAAGAAGTTCCTTATTCAAATCATGTATTTTTTCTTTTAATTTCACCAATTGATACTCGTTTAAGTCAATGTGAGAATAATTCTTTAAATTTTTAATTCGCATGATAGCATTATTAAAATTTAACACTAATATCATGTTATTAGAAACAAATGAGGAACTTTTATATTTCAGATTAAATGAAAATATTTTCTTGCAAAATTCGAACCAGCTGTTAACATCCATAATAATTCCATTTTTCGTTAGAATTTCTTCACTAGTAAGCCCACTGCGCTTAAACTCTCGAATATGAATATGAAATTGTCTATTATGCAATTTTAAAATTAAAAAGATACAGTCACTGAGTTCTTCTCGAAATACAATAGGATGATTGGATTTGCTAGTTTTAGACTGTGGAATGACATTCGTAGGTGGGGTTGTGCTTCGTAATTCATCACTTGCTTTAGAAAGGTTGCTTGGTTGGGAGTCAGAAACCTCTTGGCCAATAGTAGGTTCTTGAAAGGATTCGTCTTGGGAAATTATGT
The DNA here is from genome assembly GCA_963932465.1 of Maratus speciosus. Taxonomy (NCBI): domain Eukaryota; kingdom Metazoa; phylum Arthropoda; class Arachnida; order Araneae; family Salticidae; genus Maratus; species Maratus speciosus. Next base: position 350,128,871 of record OZ010794.1, read on the forward strand.
TACTAGCTGGGGTCGAGGTTAAAGCGGATTCAAAATTCATGTCTTTGAAAAATATATTCAAATAGTCCTCGAGAGAAATTGATTCTTGGCATGAATTTTTGAAAGATGTAGTATCATCACCAAAGTTAGGGTTAAAAAAATTCATATCGTTTTCAGATTTCACATTCGGTGAGTAATCAGTAGTGGATAAATCACGTGATATTGTCCCACAGTCAGTGTTTAATAAATTAGGAATTTCCAATCTTGGTATATTTAATTCACTCGCAGAAGTGGGATCATTAGGTTCTTCTAAACGTTGATACTTTGAAGAAGAAGTCACTTTGTCGGAAGATCTTTTTAACATATTTACTACAGAACCCATTTTCAAATAATAAAGGTAACATTAGATGAAGTTAGAACAAAAATCAGTTGGAAACTGAATGTTTTGAAACAGCACATCCCTTAATATATGTTAAAAATCAGTGTCGGTTACAGATAAACACTTAAAAGAATTAGTAATGTCATTAATTTTAGTTTAAGTCTAAAATATATATATATAATCAGTTTATTTAAGTGGTGAATAATATATTATGTCAATGGTTTTATCCTTTTTTGAAGAATAGTATGGCAACACAAGGTAACAATTTTTATATTTACAGTATATGATAGTTAATGTTAATAGTTTTAGTTTTATTCCTTTTTTGAAGAATTGTATGGCAACACAAAGTAACAATTTTTATATAAGTGGTGTATGATATTTAATGATAATGATTTTAGTTTTATTCTTTTTTGTTTTGAAGAATTCAATGGCAACACAAGGTAACAGTTTTTAAAAAGTGGTGAATGATATATTATGTTAATGGTTCTATGCTTTTTTAAAACAATTGTATGGTAATAAATGATAATATTATTATTATTATTGAGTAATAACAATTGTTTATACAAACAACGAGTGATATATTAAACTTTAAAAATAATTATGATAAATTAGAAATATTGCAAAATAACTATTTCAATGGATAATTTCAGACTTTCAATATGAAATTAATAAAAAATGGCTAACTCATTATTCATTTGATAAGAAATTGAAAAAAAAAAATAGTAAGTAAAGTCGTTACGACTTCATGAGGTATTAAAAATCACAAGTTGTTCTAACAAAAATAAACAGACAACAGCTTTTTCATTTACACATTATTTATTCGTCGTTTTCAATAGTTACAATAGTGAAAACATGAGTACACATATTTCAAAAAGGTATAAACATTTCAAATCATGTTATATTTTAAAAGTAGATAGTTCTAAATTCAATATTTTATCTAATGTCCAATTAAAACCACGTCTGGGGGACTTCTCATAGGACTTAATAATTTTTGCAAAGGTATCCTCAACATGTTCAGATAAGTTTTGTTTCGTTAATTCAAGTATAGTTTTTGAATGGAAATAGGGTGTGGCAATCTCTAAGACACCCTCCTGTGTTACACGATATACAACAACTTGTACACTTGCATACCATTTCATCGATCTTTTAACTTGAATCTGGTAGTTTAATTCGTTTAAAACGTCCGAATGAATACTATTAAAAAATGTGTTAAAGTCTGTAACATTCTCCTCGTTAGAGTTGATTACAGTTTTAGTAAATATGTTTAACGCATTTTGCCTTTTAAAATGCTTAACCTTCTCAAAAAACATATCTTTTAAAGAGGATGAATTATCAATTTTGCATCTAACTCTCTGTGAAGTTTTCAAATGATATAAAAAATCGGAGTTGGGATTGAATATTTCGCTACGCTGAATACATTTATCCTTTTTGGAGGACTCGTGGATCTTCATGTGTTTTAATAAGTCAAACTTTCTTGAGAACGTTTCACCGCACGATTCACATTTATGTTGGGAAGGAATCTTTAAATGGGATAGTTTATGACGATTCAAAATAGCCTTTCTAGAGAATGCTTTTTGGCAGATGTCACATATAAATGGTCTTTCTTCTGAATGAATCATCAAATGTTGTTTTAAATTGCCTTTTCGTGAAAAAGATTTGCTGCAAACAGTACACAAAAAAGGTGACTTCTGTTTCTTTAGTTCTGATGAGGAGGATTCCTCTTCATTATCTGAAACGGGTTCTACTTTAGGTTGTACTATTAATCCCATGTCTTGATCATTTAATCTTGATGAAAAATATTGATTATTCAAACTTGATACATCATCGTTTAACATAGTAGAATGTCCATCTTGAAAACTAGCCATATTATCCTTAGTGAAAAAAACGTCTTCACACACTCAAAAAATAGCAAACACTAATGAAAAAGTCTCGTTTCATTCAATTTTATATATAATCACAGGGGGCGCATGTTAAAAAATTATTATGATAGTGCAAATCATGTAATATGATTGGTGCAAAAATTTCAGAAAAACACGTGGCATAAAAAAGTATGTGTACGAAGTTCACAGGAAGTGAATCAATCCAAAGGTTTTTATGTAATGTTTAAAAAGTATATGATTCATCACGTTACGTTTTTGAATTCGTCATTCTAAGGTTTTACACATTAATTTTATTATTTCAGTGAAATATGTGACAAACCAATGGATTAATTCAAACTAAATTTATTAAACTGTATAAAAGAATGAGTTGAAGTGAAGCAGTAGTTTTAAAATTCATTAGAACTAGTGTAGAATCATCAAATAATTATCTATTGCAATAACAAACTATGAGTTGATTCAATTTATAATAATTGATAAATAGAAAATCTGAAAAATATTTCAAACTTTCATTGAAAATCTGTAAACAAGTGGAATAATCTCTTCAATAGTTATCAATATTTTCATATTAGCTATTTTCTGTTGAAAAAAGCTGATTAGGCTTATCGGATGTTTGTGAGTAACGTTGATAAGAGGGTTTAGGAAGTGTATTTCAGACGATTAAATGAATATGATAGGGTTCACAAGAAAAAGTATAATTCTAAACTTAGGTAAGAGGATTAATACTGGTAAAAACAATGTTTAATTCAAATCGTTCGGTAGCCTTCTAATCGATCTAAAAAAATGACTTGCTTATTAAAGAAATATAAAAAATTAATCATTTCTTCAATTTAAACATAAATTGTATTAACTTCCCTAGTATAACAAAGAGGAAGAGGTAGGTATTTTTAAAAATATATAGTGTTCAAAAGTAATTCAGTAATTGTCGGGACGCGGTTTGAATAGTGGATAGCTTATCAGTTACAAAAAATGAAATTTGAATGGGAGTTCGCAGGTTCGAAACCACGGCTTTCTAAAATGATCATGCGTAAAATAATCAAACTCTCATTCACAAAGTCGATAAAATCAGTTAAACTAAAAATAAAAATCATACACATTAAAAAAATTCGCAGAGTGAGCAGTTAAAATAGGTATTAATGAGTTATCTTAAGAAACCAACCTCTCTTTGCGCATACAGAAGGGGGAATACAATTTTTTATTTTGAAATATCTAAATTCTAAACATATAGACATAGTTTCTTGGCTCGATTAGTTAAGTCTTCAACATATCATCGAGCCAAGAGACTATTTTGCAGGTTCGAACCTTCCTCAAAACTTTTCAAAAATAAAATACTATTTTCAATAATAAATTCACACTACCGCATACAGATGGCAGCATCAAAATTTTTTTTCAGAAAACATAAGACATTTTTATCTTCATTCAAATTCTAAGACAATTCAGAAAAAAAAAAAAAAAAAAAAAAATCACCCTTAAAAATTAAGCCCCCCTAAAAAAATAAGCCCCTCTAAAAAATTTAGGCTCCTCAAAGTCCCTTTCGAAAATACCTACATCTCTATGTTATAGTATGATATTTCCATTTCTACTCTATGTCGATTCGAAAAAAAAAAAAAAAATTAAGCCCCCCTAAAAATAAGCCCCCTAAAAAATAAGCCCATCGAAAAATTTAGTGTCTTCATACTTCCTCTCGAACAGACCTATGTTATAGTATGATATTTCCATCTCTACTCTAAGTCGATTCGAAAAGAAAAAAATAAGCCCCTCTCAAAAATTAAGCCCCCTCAAAAATTAAGCCCCCTCCAACATTTAACCCCTCCTACTATAGGATAAGTCTCCCACAGGTGGATTCCACCCTCCTCCTCCATCCACAAGGTGGATTCCACCCACAAGGTGGATTCCACCCACATCCACACAATCCACCTGCTGGGGCTGAACTCTCCTTCTTCCCCTACTCCCGGTCTCCCCTAACTCAATATAAAACATGTTGTAAAGTGAAATGAAATGCATATGCACTGCTAAATTTTCTCTCTTGTTTTTATTAATACGGCGGCAAGCAATGACACAATAAAAATTGTACTTGCCGATCCTATAAATATTCACGCACATTTATATTTGATTTTCGGACCCCCCCCCCCCACACACACACATTTATATTACTACCCCTACTTCAGTGTATTCTAAAAGTAATTTGTTTTAAAACGCGATTTTTAAATGCTGCATATGCATATTTCAAAAATTGTTTAAAGTAAAATTGAAATTTGGAAACGCTTCATAGAATTTAGATTAAAATAATGTGTACATTCGTGCAAAGGCTTACAGAGGTGAAAATCACATGAACAACAGTATATTGCCAAAGATGACCGGTCACTTGCGACTTTAGACGTTTTCTTAAATATTTAGAAAAATACATGAGGAATTATCCTGAATCTCCAGGTGTGTAAACAGAATAGTACAGATCATATATTTCCGTGAAGATGTTTCCCGAAACCCCATAGGAGACCGTCAACAAATTGAAAAAGAACGAATAATCTTTTGGATAACCCTGGTAAAAACTAATGTAGCAAAAGTGTTCAAACTGTAGATTATGATTAAGTGGCTTATTGTAATAAACTGCGTTCATTTTTATGAGAATAGCATGTACACTCGTAAAGAAATTAAAGTTTTTATAAAAAGAGTCCCAAATTTCGCCAAGTTTTTTGCTTATAATTTGTAGACTTTTTAGTATAAAAAAAGTTCTCAGAAAATATGAGAAACAACATTATACATAATACCCAGCAATCAGAATTAAAAAATAATAAAAATTATATGAAAAATGAGCAACTTTACTAAATAAGGATTCACTGCGCATGCCCGAATGTAATCAAAATATATTTGCATAATGTGTTAGCTAAATGTATAGAGCAACTTTTGTGAAAGTCTCAAAAACATAGTTTGAAAAGTCTGAAAATTATCGTTGATAGATTAAGCTCAAAATCCGTTATTCCCAAAAGGAAGCAAAAAGATGAGGGGCTATATCCAAATACAGTGGTACGTGCAATATTGTGTATGCTATATTGGCACTAATCAATGGATATATGGATACAGCCCCTCACCTTTTTCTTCATTTTGGGAACAACGGATTTTGAGCTAATTCTATTAACGATAATTTTCATAATGTTCAAGCTATGTTTTTGAGACTTTACAAAAGTTGCTCTATACATTTAGCTAACACATTATGCACGTTATATTTTGATTGCATTCGAGCATGCACAGTGAAGCATTGTTTACTAAACCTGCTCATTTTGCATACAATTTTTACTATATTTTAATTTTGCTAGCAGGGTATTGTTTACAATGTTGTTTGTCATATTTTCTGAAAAGAACTTTTATTTTATATTAAGAACTTTGCAAATTATAAGCAAAAAACTTGGCAAAATTTGAGACTGTTTTTATGAAAACCTGAATTTCTCTTCGAGTATACATGCTATCCTCATAATAATGAACTCAAATTATTTCAATAAGCCACTTAATCATAATCTGCAGTTTGAACGCTTTTGCTACATTAGTTTTGACAGGGTTATCCAAAAGATATTCGTTTTTTTTTCAATTTGTTGGCGATCCCCTAGGGGATTTCGGGGAAAAAAACCTTCAAGGAAATATATGACCTGTGCTATTCTGTTTACACACCTGGAGTTTCAGGATAATTCCTCATGTATTTTTCTAGATATTTAAGAAAACGCCTAAAATCGCAACTCACCGGTCATCTTTGGACATATAGTGTATTTAACAGTTAGCGAAGTCAAAATATGACAATCGATTTATATATTTTTCATGGCTAGATTCGTTTTTTCGGGACTTTGGACGAAATTAATTGTTTATGTGTTGCCATTTTACTTTAATAGACGAAAATGGTTTATTATCTTGAACACATGTGCTAGCTGACATCGGTTGAATTTCTTCCGTGACTTCATTTGGGTTGGTCAATTTGGAGTTGGCTATCTATGCAGATTTTTATGTTTTTAGGTTGGGTGTAAACAACATGAAGCAGCATGCTTTATCTCTGTTCAACAAAATGCATTGTTCAGTTAGCGAGAATTTTTTATTAACTTGGGAAAAAAAATGAGACATTCGGTTGACCTTATTTTAATTTTTTGAAAATTGTAACTAATTTTTCTAGAATATAATGGTGTGAATGTACACATTTTATTGTTTATTTATTTATTTTAATTGTAAACTTTTTATAGATGTTTTGAAAAAGCAATTATATAAAAATTCAAACTGGCGGTGTATAATTTACCACAAAATCTATCTTAGAAATCCTCCACATCGATAAGAGGATTAATGCATTCACAAAATTTGAAAACGAAAAGTTATTTTAATTTAATAGAGAGAGGAAAGTTTATCAGATATGCATAAATTAGTTTTAAGGATAATAAGTTAGAAAATAATAAAGAATATATTATTGATTTATAGAGTTTTTCGCAAATTTTACAGAAAGACTGAAAAATTGATTTGTTCAAAAATTTTGCTTGAGTAAAATGAAATTTAATTAAAAGAAATCTATATAATTTGTCCCATTCCAGAACAATAATCATACCTGACACCTTGAGCACACGTGTCATAGGTTTGCTCTCCATGTTCTAGGACTACAGAATAAATGTGGAAAATATTGGGTCGATCGGAAAGTCGTGTCGTGTTGGGTAAAATCAGTTCGTACCAGAAAATTCTGCCCGGTAATTATTAGGCATCAGATATCGGAATCAATGTCTAATAATTAAATGATAGAACTTTCCGGTACGAATTGATTTTCCCAACACGACGCGGCTTTCCGATCGACCCAATAGTAACAAAAAGGAGAAGCATCTTTCTGCACAAGAATCCCTGCATAACGAAATTCACAATTCCCCAATCTAAAGCATTAGATGCTTAAGAAAATGTGTTAATTATACGTGATATAAATGAATTCACCAAAGGCTTAATGAAAAATTTCGGTATTTTTTTAATCCAAACGTGCGCAATGCTAATTTTATGGGCGATTGCGAGAAAACAAGATTCGAATATTGACTTTCGGAAATGAATTTTTTAAAAAAGCTTTAATATTCATATGTTTTGAAATGGTTTGAAGCATTGAAAAGCGAATTGAGCGTACATGTTTCTTACTATTTTCTTTTTTGCGTATTTTGATTTTTGGAGTCAATGCGTAATTTTGAAGTATGCTGAAAAAAGGGAGAGGGAAAGGGAGTTCTCCTGTAATTTACATGTTTAACACTAAAACTACCGGAAATTTTATTCAAGTTTTATAAAAAAATATACATACCAGAAATATTATTTAAAACTATTTAACCTATTTATTAATTTAGCTTATTTGTGTCTAGTTTACATATTTAGCTTATTAAAAAAAAATTCTGGTTTGAATAAATATTTTAAATGTACAGTCGTGGAAAAAAAAGTAAACACCCCCTACTAACTCCTCAACAAATTATCGTAGAAGAAAGTTACTGCTACCGAACTATTGGAAATAAAGTCTACTTTTAAATGATGTATATAAAATTTGCTTAGGGGGCATCTACATATTAAAACGAACCATAACTTTGTTTTTTTCAATAGCAGTACCCAATTCTGACAGCATAAATGAACTCTACACCCTTCCATTAGCCTAAAGACGAATTTTTATGCAATTCGTACCATAAGTTTCTGAGAAATTAATTATTTTAAAACGAGCGTATTTTAAGGGCTGTATCCAAATTGAAGTTCCGTACTGGATTGTTCACCGAGAGAGCCCCTTCCTTGATCAAGGCACCTTAAGCGCCACTCAAGGAGTCAATGAAGCGTGTTAGATTACAGTACAGCAGAATAAATTTCAAAATGTCTACTCACTTCCATCATAGACGGCCCCTTAAACCATCATTTTGCCGTTTTTTAAGCATAATTTGAAAACTACTTGGAAGAAAAATGTGAAATTTTTGAATTTCCATAAAGCAGGACTTAATAAATCTAAATCCATCCAAAAAATTGTAGGTTGCAATTCATAATTTTTTCGAATATTAATTTCATAATTCATAATTCATATCATAAAATTATAAAAATTGCAAATTCAGCTTACTTATGTTTGGGTATATTAGTATTATTACTACAAAAAAAATTAGTACATTAGGAGCATAATTTGGGGAGATATAAATAAAAATATGAAAATGTAATTTAACATTAGAAGCACTACATTTTGAATGTTTATAATTCAAAAACTTATCATTCAAATGACTTGAAATTTGGTGTCTAGGCATAGTTTGAACCGAAGATTTGAAATATCTCGTTAAAATTGGGTATTGCCATTGAAGAAAATGAAGTTAGGATTCGTTTTAATATGTAGATGACCCCCTAAGAAAATTTTATATACATCATTTAAAAGTAGACTTTATTTCAAATCGTTCGGTACCAGTAACTTTCTTCTACGATGATTTGTTGAGGAGTTAGTAGGGGGTGTTTACTTTTTTTTTTCCACGACTGTACCTGTCATTGACGTTGTTGTCAATGGACCCATGTTGTTGTCAATAACCCATTGGATCCGTCTGGTAGACAAAAGGTTAAAAGAAAAAAAATGTCGTTATCATTCAAACTTTTCTAAATTTTTAGGGCTTATAATATTTTCTCAGGTAGCTTTAAAAATTCGAGAAAATATATCGATATTTAGTGGTAAAAGGGCTCCTACGAGGGCATTTTTGTTTCACTTGAGCTCGTTCAGTAGTTAAAAAAATATAGTTCTCGTTGTTCGAACTCATTGGATTTTTTAAAGGTTATAAACATACTAGCATTTTTGCGCCCATGTTGAACATTGGTGAAAAAATATTAATATCTAGTTGTAAGAAAATGAATTTTTCTTGTTTTCACGTTGGGTACTTTAATATAACAAACAAAAATAGTTCTCGCTGTCCGAATTGTTCGAAATTTTAATAGGTTAGGAATATCATTGGCTATGAGCCCACTATAAATTTTCGGGAAAAAATATGCATATTTAATAGTGGAAACATGAGAGCCGAAACCGTGCTAAAACACCCCAATTTTTAGGGTTTTGTCGAAATTTTCTCAGATTTCCTTTTTTTTTTTAATAGTTTTTAAATAGTTTTAAATTACCCATCCAAACGTTTAGAAAATTTTTTAGTATATGTAAACCCAGTCTGCCGAGATGCTCTCAAATGTTTGTGTCGAAATACAGACGTTTAGTTACTTCTAGCGTACAAAAAAGATGGACTTTGAGGGACTTTGTTTCTACGACAATAAGTAATTTAGTTTGTTTACATCACACATAAACATTACATACGGATCAATATCTGAAAATTGGACAATTTGCGTCCACTGCCAATAATATTTCATTAATTATACTAAAACCAAAAACTGAAAAACGTAATATATTATAACATTTTTTATAACAATTACCAATGATAAATGGACATATAATGATGTATAAATAATTAATTTTAAGCTTTAAACAAAGTAAATCATCATTTCAGTCCCTGTCCTCAGGTACAAATATCCAATATTAAATATATGCTGTAAGCATTTCTATAAATATTATTAACTTTTGCTATTATATATTTACACCTATATATATATATACAGTAAGGGAAAATGCAATTGTCCTTTATTAGTACAGATTGTATAGTAAAATATTGTAGTAAATATATTTGTCCCTGAAGTTGACCATCATCTCAGTCCCTCTAAACACGCATTTAGGTTAACAGATACTAGGTGGTGCTGGCAGAATTATTTCCATTGCAACAGCAACTAAAGTTCAACTAGCCACCGTGGTTGAAGGTAAGTTGTTTTTCAATTTGTGTTATATTTAGAAATATTTAATGTTCGTTCTGAATAGGGATGAGTATTTTTTTATAGTATAATTCATGTTCCCATATCTAACTTTTTATTTATAAATAAAAAACTTATTGCAACTTTATTTATGTAACATATAAATGTCCCATGGCATATTTAATAATTTACGTGTGTGCAAAAAGCTTTTAAGACAAAAATATCACCTTAGTTTCCATCATCCCAGTCCTAATTATTAGACACTGATTATGATGTTAACAGGCAATTTATTCCATAAAAGTTTATCCTACGCATGAAATATACACCTTTGACCTCAAAATACTACAGCATTTAAATGACAAAACACGCATCATAGTATAAAATTGTATGTGGTAGTTAGTACATTAATTTAAAAAAATAAAATTTTGGAATGAAATTGTCCGGTTTTCAGATATTGACCCATACGTGAACTTTAAACTCAAGTTTCTCAAAATGTTGCTTATTGAACTTCGATGTACCTTATATAGAAACTATTACATATTATAGTTCGCAATTTTGCCAGAATATTTTAAACATGTCCCTGATCAATCTGAAGTGAACTTGTGAAGTGAATGTTTGTACAAAATTTTTATAAAAAAGTTTTTTTTTGGAATCTGTTCTTTAAAAATTATTTTTATTAATGGTTTTAAATAACAAAAGAATATATGTTTATAAAGTTGACATCACTTTATCAGGAATTATTCATATTATGTATATAAAAATTTTCAAGTGAATATCTTTGGTAGTTTCTGAGAAAAGGTAGATAATTTAACAAGGTAGGAAGAGTGACTTTCAACAGCCCTTAAAAGCATATTTTTTGTTTATCAGTACCTCTAAATTTGTGCCCTGGCGTTAGGAGAAAAATGTGTATCTCAAAAACAACCGCTAAAAAAAAAAAAAAAAAAAAAAAAAAAAGTTAACAACGATATTTTTTCAAACTGCTTGTGGCGTTTGAAATGGAAAAATAAGATCTTTAAGACGATATCTTCCGTTTTTCCGCATCCAGAACGGTTTGAAACACAAATATAGTGACTACGTTGTTGTACTTACAATATAACTTAATCTAAGTTAGACAAGTTAACAAACGCAAGTTGAAAATATCAGTCACTTCTCTATTCATTCGAATTTTCATGTTAGTGAGCAGATACATCTAAAGAAAGGCAAAATCTAATCTCCAAAACGCTCAGTAGATTGGCGGAAAAATTTAAAAATACAATTTCTTGTGAATAGCATTTTGGGCCCCCCTTCCAAGTGGGCCCTGTGCGGGTGAATCTGTTGCACCTGTCTAGTTACGACACTGTGTATATTACATAGTATGCTAAAATTTAGTTCAATTAAAAGCATATCACAATTGAAAGTTCCCCTTCAACAATTTTCGTCAATAAACAGAAATGTACTCGATATATTTATTTTGTATAGCCCGATTTATAGAATTTATACACACCAAGTAATACGCAAAAAAAATAATTTTGTTTTAAAATGAAACCACAACTAATAGCACATTTCCCACAATTAGTCTTCATAGACAGTATTTAAGCAAATACTTTTGTCTGTCTCTGTAAATGAACAATAAATTCTATGGACATCAGATTCTACAGTAAGAACCTTGCAGATCCTTGTAGCCTTCAATGATATACATAAATTTAAATATATTTAAAATAGTATAATATCATTAAAATGCACTGCTAACGATTTTACCGCAAAATGCCATAATGTAACGAAATTCTTTTGAGTGTCCCTGTAACTGAATCGTAAATGTTACACATTTCATTTTCAATACCGAACGTGCCATTGTAAACTCCAATAACATATATAAATTTCATGATAGTCTGACTATATTTACACGGGTTAGAGCATGGACAGACAGACAAACCAAATTCATAATTAAACATTCACTTTTGATTAAACTTTAAAATGAGATTTTTTTCCAGTTGTCTGTCTCTCTTGACAATATGTTTCACCTTTATAAATGCATCTGACTACATCTTTCACCTTTATTATCGCATTTATGCTCGCCACAGTTGTAATTTATGCCTTTTAAACATGCATTCAATATTAATAATACGTTAACATCAATTTAAATTACTGATGGGCAAAATAATCTGCCTGAAAACAAAAGCTTTAAGAATTTACTTAAAAAAAATATATATCCGAAACTTTCTTTATCATCTATTCCCTGTAATTTTATTATTAAAGAACACATCAGAATCTTCAGATGCAATGTTTTCTTTTTTTTTTTCATTTTTATACACCGTTTTCCCATCATTTAATTTATTCCCAACACGGTCCCTAAGTGTTAATAACGTTTAAGGTGAAAATCAATAGGTGTGTATGTTAATGGCATAGTAAAAATCCATTAACCAAAGGAATTGTCCTCTGTTGCATCAGTTATCAGGACAACAGTTAGACATCTGTTCTTGTGATATGGGATCTGTTTGTGAATGCAGCTTTATAACAAAAATAGCCTTATTTATAGTTTCATCAGCCAAATCGAAAGTAGCAACTATTATTTTTGACATATATAATTTACGTAAGAAGATTGAAAAAAAATATTCCATATTTTTCATCTGGTGTGGTAAAGTTTGTGTCTGTAATTATCATTAGAAAGCTCAACCCTTTTTACTTTCTTCTATCTATCACATAAGAAAGTACTGTAATCGAATTTTTTTTCGACTTCCGGTTTTTCGATTTGCACGTTTTAGAGTTTGGAGATTCTGATAAACACGTTTTTACAAAATGTCTGTCCGTGTGTGTGTCCTTTTTGTATCATTGAAATGTGTATGAAGTTATGCATAGAATAGAACCAAACTTCATACATATGTTTTTGACTATGGTCATCAGGTCGCGGTTGAAAATTGGGATATTCTGTCAAAAAGGGGCGTTGTGATAGCGAGTTTTGTGCCATTTTCCTTATTGTGTATGGTAAAGTGTGCGAATTTATGCTTAGAATTGAACCAAACTTCATATATATGTTTTTGACTATGGCCGAGAGGTCCGGTTGAAATTGGCGATATTCCCCCGGAAGGGAGAGCTGTAATAACAATTTTTTTGTACCATCAGAAAGTATAGGAAGTTATGGATTGTATTGAACCAAACTTCATATATACGATTTAAACTATGGATGTTCGGTTTCAGTTAATAGGGTTATTCTACGAGTAGGAGGCGAAGTGATAGCGATTTTCTGGATATTTCATAGTTGCATTGTACATGGTCTGCTCGTGCACGAAGAGTTCTTCGCATCCAAGTAACACGGCTATTGGCAAGCAGCTGACGTATAACAGAAGGACGAAAAATATTGATTTTATTGAAAAATATGATCGAGATTAACTCGTATTTACTCCGATTAATAAAACGAAGAAGAGATTTAGGGGCAGTTGCATGGCCCTATACCTACCATGTTAAATGAATGCACTATCTTTTCTCAGAAAATACCAAAGATATTCACTGGAATTTTTTTATGTACATAATAGAAATAACCCCTTACTAAGTGAAGTCAAATTTATAAACAGATATTCTTTACTTATTTATTTTTTAAAATCTGAAATAAAAATCCCTTTTAAATAACAAAAAACTTCCATTTTTCCAAAGAAAACTTTTTAATAAAACTTTTGCACATATGTTAGTAACAAAATTTCACATAAGATTGATCAGGAATATGTGTAAAATGTAATGTTACCGACAATAATATGTAGTGTTACACCGGAGTTCAAAAAACAACATTACAAGAAAATTGAATTTAAATTTTATGTATCTAATCTTTAGATATGATGTAAAAATTTTTTAACTTCTCGTTGTCTTAAAAACAAAAGTAATATAGCATTCGAAAGCTGAAAAGTAAAGGATTCAAAATATTAAAAAAACTATTTTTTTTTCCACGAATTTGCCTTCCAACTGCTCTTAAGATCAAAATCAAAGTTGGTGTAGTTGTGTTTTGCACTGAAGCATCTTGTTTGTTTCTAAAATGCATTATTTAAAATTCATACGCTTTTTGAAGTATTAACATGTATGAGATAAAAGAAAATTTTAGGAAAAGTACATCCAACTGGTTTACTTTCCGAAGACACAGTGTAATGAAAATAGAGTCGAACCCCGATAACGAATTTCTCGATGTAGCGAATTTTTTTATGTTCCTGACGAAAATGGAACACAAATTCTTCGATTTAACGAATTTATAATCCCGATTTAACGAATAATTTTCGATTTAAAAAAAATAATGAAAAGTGGAAGAAATTTTCTAATATTTGTTTAAAAATTTCCGTGTCCTTTATTATCAATTTTCTGAATGTGGGAACGTCCATTGTTACTCTTGTGACTGTCAGAGCAAATTTCCATAAATATTTCCAATTCTTTCATTACAAAATATATTTAGGATAAATTTGATGCAACCAATTAAAAATACATGTGCTCTACCCTTATAAATCATATGCAGTTTGTAACAAAAAGCATTTTACTTGCCTAGATAATGAATGAAAATTTTGTTACTCTTGTGACTACAAAAAAAAAAAAAAAAAAAAAAAAAATGCAATTTTCAAAAATTGTGTTTGACGCAGAAATTCTGTGAATTATACGAGACTATAAAAATAAAATTTACAGAATATAGGGGAGTAATTATATGTTTTTAAAAAGTGTTAATAATTGAACTCATGTGATAACACATGAATTAGTTACATTTGATTTTGCAAAATGCTAAGTGTTACTCTTGTGGCATTTTGTCCATAAAGGAATTTCCCCAAAAATTCAGTTTAAATACTAAACAAAATAATTAAAATAAGTTTTAAAAAGATTACTTTTCCATAAAAAAATCTTTTAATGATGGTTACATTTTAAAATAACATAAAAAAAATGTAAAAAAATTCTAAAATTAATTAGAGTTTGTAAAATCCTCGAGAGTTTATCAATCTGAGAGCATTAATGTCAGCCACAATTTGATTCTTTTTTGCCAAATATTGTGGTAATCAGGTTCAAACTTGAGAATTCCTTATACTTTAAATAGCTCTTACCACTTTATTTGATAATTGTTGTTTATCACTTCAATACTAAAACCACGAATCTTTAAATCATCATATTTTAGAATCACCCAGTATAACCACATAGCAACTTCTTAGTTTCTGCTACTGAACAGAATAAATCATTGTCTTCATTTTCAATAATATCATTTGCAACTTCTCTTGTACCATTATTTACTTAATGAAACACAAATTCTTTGTACAACTGATGTTAGTGTATGGTTTGTGGTAGGTAGTGTCATTTTTCATGGTTTTAACAAATTGTATTTGCTGAATGCCCTTCGCTGTTGGTATTTTCTCGCAAAGTAATGAAACATTATTGTTTTATTTCTTCATCTGATATATGGAGTATGCTTGCTTTTGCTTTTTCATGAACAATTTTGACAAAATAAGCAGTATTCCTTAAAATTGCTTTTTCAACACGCACTTCATTCCACATATATCATCATACAACGGCACAAAATAAATCTACAGCATGTATACCAGGAGTAATTGAAAATAAATATGCCCAATTAAGTTAATTGTGAAAGAAGTCTGATTCATTGCAGGCATATTTGCATAGTTACATTTTTGTTTAAATTGGAAAGCACAACCATCATATAAAAAAGCAAAACAAATACACTTTAAGAAAATGCATTCCCTTTAAGACGCTATGTTGAAATTTTACATACGAGAGCATTTACAGAAAATTGATTATGAGTTACATTGTCTGAAATAATAGCATAAGGTTTTACAATTTTGGGATCATACTAAATCACGCCTGGAAATACAGTCGCTTATGCATTTGACCAGTATGCAGTATTTCGTTCCAAAATTTCATCTTGGCATAAAAATGTACAGTTTTCAGAAGATCCACTGGCATAACGATTCTTTGAGAAATGATTATTCTTTTGGCATTATCAAAATAATCCTGTGTACAAGTTTGAAGGAATGTGTGCCACAGAAATGGATTTAGTTGCTTTCGAAAATTTTGTAAACAATCAGAAAGGATTTCTTCAACTGTTACTTTTTCAAAACGTTTATCAACGTTTTGAGAAAGTAATAGTTTTGATAAAATTTGATAAACATTTTGTCAATAGCGAAACGTTTATCATAGTTTTGCTATTTACAATAACTTATAAGAAGTTCCGTATTATGGGCTTTCTTTTCAAATAATTCATCGATGTTATCTTCGCAAATTAGACATTCTGAATTCGTACATTATAATTATGATGTATCTCAGCAGACAAATTCACTACATTTTTCACAGGAATGTTTAATGCAGAAAATACACAAGTCACTGCATTATGAATTGCTTGAAGGTTTTCGTTACAACCACAAATGCAGATATTCTGATGTATAATTTTCTATTGTTTTATGAAACTAGGCTTTAAAGGTGCAAAGAAATTTCCAATTTTTCAATTTAGGAAAGCTTCTTTAACCCTTTGAGGGGCAAGCAATTGTGTTTGAGAAATGTTGAATTAACACTGGAGTTTAAAAAAAGATACAGTATAACTTCAAAAATCCGGCATCATTGGGACTCAGACTATGCCGGATTTTTGAAGGAATATCAAAAGTAGTTCTGTATTCTTAATGGTGCCTTAAGCCATAATTTAATTCATTATTAAGTGATAATTACGTAAGAAGAAGAGAAAATTAAATTTAAAAAAACTTACCTTAACTGATATTTTCTACGTTACAGAAAAAAAAATCTAATAAAGAGTGAAATTACTTTTTTTCTTGTAATTTCGGAAACATCGATGTCAATTTTTTTTGCTTTAATTTTTTTTGGCCGTTCTTTAACAAGTCTTTCTTTCTTTCTTTCTTTTTTTTTTTTTTTTTTTTTTTGTAAGAGTGCCTGGTGCTTGTAAGAGTGTGTTTTGGAAGAGTGTGTATATCGCAAGAACAGTCTTATTTCTCTAAAGCATATATTAATTCTTCAATCAAATTTATGCATTTTTCTAGTGACACCTTTTCTTTTGTCGGTTGTTAATCCTCGTCTTCTGAGCTGCTACTAGCATGATCGGTGGTTCTATTTAGCACAGCGTCAGCGATCTCGCTGCCCGTTAAATTGTTCGCTGTTGACGCATTTTCGTCAGTACTTGGTGAATCATCTATATCCCTATTTTCGACACTTAATGCATTTTCAGATTTTGCGTGTACAATCAGCTCATAAATTGTGGTCTTTTCACTGCAAATTTGAAAGCCTGAAAATTCCTCCTCATCATTGATGTCGCCGTTGCCGAAAATTCGTTCCGACCATACACTGTTCCATGCATTCGCCAAAGTTGTTCCCGTTGCTAAGCAACAGGGCAGCTCCCAGAAAATTTGTTCAGAAAGTAATCGAAAAACAAATAAACAAATAAAAAGAAGGTCAAATATTCTCTTTTTTTTGCATTTTTACTTTCGATCTTGAAGTTTTTAATTCATAAAGAATTGCATTTTTTCTTCTTCCGTAACTTGAAAGTGTAAAAGAAAAAGAAAGGGAAAAGATGTCGGATTTTCGAAGTCACATGATTTTTGAAGTCATACTGTACTTCAAAAAGAGGAGAAACAATATTAAATACCTTGTATCATTCCTAAACAGTATATATATATATATTTTGTCATTTACATGGAACTAAATTGTTGCCCTAAACCAGGGTTGTAGTGGGTAGCTGCCCGGGTACCCGCCCAGCTGCCCGCCCGGGCTGTTTTTTTTTATTATAAAAAACCCGTTTAAAAAGCCCGGGATTTTTTAAATATATTTCTGGAAAGGAGCAAACGATGTATTTTTTGTTTATGGTTATTTTATTTTATTTATTCACTTCTTTGAATCTTAGAAAATATATTTGTACTAATTTACTTGCACTTTTAGATTGGGAACCCTATAATTTTAAAACGTTTTAGCTTTTAATTTAAAACGTAAATTTAAGCTTTTCAGTTAGATTCAAGAGTGTTATATTTACTAAACTTATTATATTTATTAAATTATTTTATGTACTTTTTACTGCTGAATCCGAAAATGACCTTCATTTTTAACCATGACGTAAGGAAAATTAAATAAAAAAAGTTTTACATCTGTTTTATAGTATCATTTTTTATCGCTGAATCCGAAAATGACCTTCATTAGGAAAATTAAATAAAAAAAGTTTTACATCTGCTTTATAGTATCAGATTTTTGCTATATTTTATGTTTGACATTTACGATTTGCAAAAAAATTATAGCGTGATGGTTAAAAATGAAGGTCATTTTCAGATTCAGTGCTAAAAAGTACATAAAAATCAATTATCAAAAGTTAAAAAACTCAGCCGTCTCCTCTATTTTAAAGTATTTGATTTTTGTTATTTTTCAACTTTGACAATTTATGATTTGCAAAACAACCTGAGATGATGGTTAAAAATTAAGGTGATTCTCGGATTCAGTGCTAAAAAATACATAAAAGTTAAAAAACACAACCATCGCAGTCTTGTGTTATCTAATCTAAAACTTTTTCTTAAACTTCTTGACAGTAATCTATTCGAATTTTTTTGTGTTATTCTGTAAAATAAGTATGAAGGGTAACCACCGAAAATCATAATAATATTAGACTGTCATCGGATTTACGTCAGTATACATGTAAAATTTAATCTTGATCGGATATTTGAAAGTGAATTAAATTTCAAGTACAAATTTTGAACTGGGAAAACATACATACAATCGTTGAAGTTAAATAAAATAACATAATATTTGTTAAAAGAAATAGGCTCAAATCCTTACAAAATAAAACATATGTTAAAATACAATAATTTTAGCCAAATCTGAAACTTAATAAAAGTTAACGCAACCGTAACACTTGTACTATTTTTTTCAAAGCGCAGATACACATGAAAAGTTTTTCGAATACTTTAAGCACTTAGAATATGACCCCTCAAAGCTTGGCCAAACTCATTTGTGTTCAGATGCAGAAAAGTGGTATAAGTCATGCATTTTTAAAGTTTCATAACTCAGTCAATTTTAGTGTTATATGAACGGGACATTTTTTTGTCTGTCTTGTCACTGTATAGGAAAATTTTACTAAATATAACTTATAGGACCGGGGGCCGTATAAAAACTTAAATTTTGTAATTTTTTAAGAAATGTTTTTATTGAGCCAAATCGCTTTTAAAATATTTCTTTGCCTCAAAGTAAAACATTTTTGTAATTGGAATTATATGTCTAAGACTAACTGTTTAGGAATTAGCCATTGGACAAGGTTGAGAGTGGACAACCTGTATATACATGTAAGAAAAATTTTTGTTGTAAGATATTTTTTATCAACATTTGCTAATCGTATGATAATTTCAAAGGAGCAAGTTTTTTTTAAAGTTATATTTATATTTTATTATTAAATAACACACAATTGATAGCTTTGCAATTTAAAATTTGTTTGTTATTTAAATTAAAGGGATCATAACCATATATATATATGTATTTTAACAACAGAGAAAAATATTGAGTTCCTTTTTAAGACTATGAAGTCATTCCCATCTATTAGACTATGAACTGTTCACAAAGATTGTATTTGAGATCAGGATTGCCATTTATTTCAGCAATCAAATTCCTTGTGCTTTCCTAAGCAAAAAATTAAATTTTCCCTGAGTAATTCCTCTGAGAATTTTCAAAATTTCTACGGATAAATTTTGCTAAGTACCAAAATTTGGTAAAATTTCTTGTTTTTAATATTCATTTTTAAATTCCCTCACTTTTTCCAGTTTTCCCTATACAGTGGCAACCCTGAAGATTATTATTTGTGAGGAAGGTGTAATCATATTCCACATTTTAGCATTTTAACCCAATTTACCCGGGGAAAATTGCCCATTTAACCCGGGTTTTTTTAATAAAACCCGCCCGGGCTGGGTTTTTAACAAAAAACCCGGGTTTTTTACAACCCTGCCCTAAACCATCTTTTCATATTCTACCCATCATTTCAAAGAATTAAAGCTCCCTTGCAATTTTTTTGCGTCTTTTTTCCTGTATTGCGCATTGATACACGTGTTACTCTCAATTTTATGCCCATGCGTGGCTGTCTCGCACTGTTCTCTTCACTTTTTTGCTTGCTCCCCTAATTATTTTGAGCGGTTTATTTAGGAGAAAGCATGTTTTTCTACTTCTTAAGTGGGCTTGCTACCCTTCACTTTTCGAAATATGACGAATATATCACTTTTATGTTTATACTTTGGGTATTCCATTAAAGAAAAAGGAAAAAAAAAAGTTAAAAAATATTGAAATGCAAACGAATTGTCAATTTTGAAAAGAACACTGCCATTAGTTTAAGATGAGCTTGCAAGCGTCTTCACGCGATTTAACACTTTGTTGACCGTTCACATATACTCATATTTTAAAATGAACGGTGCTGACTAAAGGCGTGTCCTGAATAGTTCCCCTATGTAATTTTCTTGCATACAGCTTTTAATATCAGAGAGAATACGTATTTACACAATATATTTGAGGATACTTTCTTTGACAGCGAAACACTTTGTACTAAATATATGTTATATATTCAAAGATATATATTAAGAAATAAATTTGAAATAAAAAAGAAAAGTGCCCAGTTAAACTGATGGTATTGAGCTCACAGGCTATTCACACTAATTCTATATTATACTCCTATTTATGTCTATTATTTATAAATAGAACTCGCTCTTTTTGAGCAAAACGGTAAATAATCAGGGAAGCACCTTATCAGAATAAACCGTTATACCAAATTTGAAGCAAATCGGATAATTCTGCATGAAAAACCCATTTATCTAAATGAAGGGGGGATTACACCCCCCCTTCCCCATTTATACTTAAACAATGAATCCCGAAAATTAATCAGGGAAGCGCTTTATCAGAATGAACCTATTTACAAAATTTGAAGCAAATCGGATATTTCTATCAAGAAATATCGCGTTGCGTACGTACATACAGAACCTTTGGGAGCATTAGCTCTCAGTGTTAAGATAGCCTGTGAGCTAAAAATATCTAGGCTACAAGCATACCAAAAAGGTTGGAGCTTCTATAATTTCAAAACCCAGATTTCATATTAACTGGCAGGCCAACAAAG
Source organism: Maratus speciosus (assembly GCA_963932465.1). Lineage (NCBI taxonomy): Eukaryota > Metazoa > Arthropoda > Arachnida > Araneae > Salticidae > Maratus > Maratus speciosus. The sequence continues at coordinate 350,149,953 of OZ010794.1, forward strand.
TGTTAAAACTCAGAAAAGCCAAGTTGGGAATTCAAACTGTATGAAACTGGAATAAATCTGTCCGAACAGAAACGAAACACCAATCTAAGGTATAAAATAAAAATAATTACTTTGCAAAAAAAGTGATGAGTGGAAACAGCTCACGCAAAATAGCTGTGATTTAGTCACCGTATAAAGTGATTAAGGAGTGTGCAGTTACCAAATTTTTATTTTACATTGTTCAAATTAATCGAAAAATAATGCTTAGCACCTGGATTTCTTTTAAGCTTACAAACGGTGTTAAGTATGTAATAATTGTCACAAATGTCAAAGCATATGACAATAAAACATCTGCCATATTTTTGTATTATTACATTTAAACGACCGGTTAAATGGCTGTAGCAATTAAAGATTGCATTATTACACCATCTAATGTTCATCAACAGTTTAAGAGGCTATAACTAGGAATCACCGAAAATAATTTATGTTTTTGTACTTTAGAGTATTAAAATACCAATTAATGTATCTTTTGCTTAAGAACTCAAATTTTCAGTGATAAAGAATATTAAATTGCTCATAGAATAACAATTTTCCTGTAATAATAATCTTGGAGTAATCCTCTTTAATATAAAGCTACGCGTTACTGACGGCTGTTTTTTTCGGTAATCGTTGCCACATATTAATCTCGGAAAATGAAACATTTGAAGTTACTGAAAAAATTAATAGCTCGGAAAGTATTTGTCAGAAAATTGTTAGACAAACTACGTTAGAAAGTGAAAAGAAATTATATTTTCCTTGATATAAATTTAAAATCTAATGATTATGCCGTTTTTCAAATATTGAATTTCAAAGATTACCAAATTTCACAATGGAGTACCATAGCGAAATTTTCACGCGTAAAAAGATAATAATAACGGCAATATGTCTTGACGTGTATATTGGCTATAGCACGAATCACAAATTATAGTAGTCTTATTATCCCGTTAAAATATAAAAGTGAATTATGATGTTACGAGTGCATGATTTTTAATTAATTCTCGATAAATACTAGATGCGCAAATTCTTTTTAGTTGTGAATAATATAGGTTATTTCACGTATGACCTCATATTTAAAACGAATATATGGTTAATGCATGGTTTTTACAAAAGAAAGGGATATCATGAAGGGCTTTTCATGAATTTACATTTCTTTTTCAATTTTTTTTTCAAGAATCAAAACAATATTTATTTAGGTTTAGGAAACATTTTGTTAAAATGCTGGTATAAAAGCAAAATTTCTCAAGACTTTCAATATATTAAAAAAGAGAGCATATTTACGCGAGATTCATAGTCCGTACGGCGTTTAATTTTAAAATTGTTTTTTCTAATCAAACATGTTTAAAACCCCGGACAACGCCATGAATTTAAGCTAGTAGTCTAATAATCGAAAATTGAAAGATGCACAGGAAACAACGAGGTCATTTAACAAATGTAGAAATAATATATTTCTTACAAAAGCAAAGGCGCAAGCGAAGTAAAACTAGAAAACTGGAATTCTGCTTTTTCAGAATTTAGTGTTGCCCACGATGAAAAAAAAAAATTATAAATATAGATCATACAAAACATATTTCAGTTTTAAGACTTAAAATACAAGCTTTTATTTGATGTAAAATGACGTCATTTGCATCCGCTGAAGAATTCTACATTTACGACCTAGTTTTAAACAACATCTATAGAAAAGTAAGCATATAACGTCACTATCGCCGGAATAATATACAAACCCAGCAAGAAACGATGTCGTCATTCAAAAAATTCGACAAAAAAAATATGCTATCCAATGATTTATATGCCTTCATTTGTTTGTAACATTAATATGGGTATTGAAAATTAAATATAGTTTATAATAGATCCATGTTTTTTCTGAAATCATTCATTTATAGTTTTTCAAAATAGCACGTATTTTATTTCCATTTTTTCTTTTAGTTATTATGAGAAAATGGCAACTAAAAGATATAGTAATCTACTATTTTCCAACTATTTTCACTTTACTTTCTACAGAAATGGAATACTTCAGTTGCCACCATTACAGAAATGGGCATAAAAAATTACAAAAAAAATTAATATCTCAAAACTAAATTGAGATACACTTTTCAAATAAATTGCAGTTAAAAGTACATTTTTCCACCTGTACGAAGGTGTAAAAATTGAAAATGAACGATGCTTAGAAGTTCAAAAAATTGCAGTTCAGATTATCAGTATTTAACCGTACAATAATACACGTTATTTTTTGGCGATGACACTTTAATTGTTGCCTAAAAGAAATAGCATATTAGGTGTTAATAAAACACAACATATGCAGGATGTTCACAAATTATTGCCGTAGTTTTCTTATATCATAATTTTAGGTAGCTTTCTTTACAAAAAGCTACCTATTGCAGCCGTTCGGAGGAAAGCGATTTCAAAACATTTTGGTATATTTTCATCGATCATGAACCCCAGACCCCGAAACCACCCTCCGTTCAAAATTGATATATATATATCTGACCTATGTCACACTGTAACTCTCGTATTTATGAACCGATTTGGATGTAATTCGGTGTGTACATAGTACATACCAATGTCTCGACCGAGTTCGTTGGCCAGCTCCATCCGCCATATTGTTTCAAAATGGCGGCCAATTAAAATTTTTTAAAAAATTTAAAATTTGAAATGTGGTACCAAAAAATTGAAAATGGAAAAATATTTATTTCTTATGTATTTGACCTTTATACAAAGACTCCGTAGCAGTTTTTGTTTCGTCTATATCTTAAAAAATGGCTGAGTTATAGCTTTTTGAATTTCTAGCGAAGCTGCCATTTTGAAACGTCCTGAATTTTGTCACGCGATAAAAGGCGTATTTATGAACCGATTTGGATGTAACTTCGTTTATACATAGTACAGACCAATGTCTCGAACGAGTTCGTTGGCCAGCTTCATCCGCCATCTTGTTTAAAAATGGCGGCCATTTAAAATTTTAAGAAAAATTTAAATTTGAAATGTGGTAGCAAAAAAAATGAAAATTGAAAAAATATTTTTTTCTTATGTGTTTGACCTTGATAAAAAGATTCGGGAGCAGTTTTTGTTTCGTCTATATCTTAAAAAATGGCTGAGTTATAGCATTTTGAATTTCTAGCGTGGCTGACATTTTGAAACGTCCTGATTTTTGCCACGTGATAACAGACGTATTTATGAACCGATTTGGATGTACCTTGGTGTGTATATAGTACATACAAATAACTCAACCGAGTTCGTTGACCAGCTTCATTCGCCATCTTGTTTCAAAATGGTGGCCATTTAAAAAAAAATTAAAAAAAATAAATTTAAAATAAGATACCAAATAATTGGAAAATGAAAAAGATTTTTTTTGTATGTGTTTGACCTTAATACAAAGATTCCGGAACAGGTTTTGTTTCGTCTACATCTAAAAAAATGGCTGAGTTATAACATTTTGAATATCTATTGTGGCTGACATTTTAAAACGACCTGATTTTTGTCACGCGATAACAGGCGTATTTATGAACCGATTTGAATGTAACTTGGTCTGTACATAGTACATACCAATGTCTCGACCGAGTTCGTTGCCCAGCTTCATTCGCCATCTTGTTTCAAAAGGGTTGCCATTTTTTAAAAAAAATGTGATTTAAAATTTAAAATGAGGTATTAAAAAATTGGAAAATGAAAAAGATTTTTTTTATGTGTTTGGCCTTGATACAAAGATTCTGGAGCAGTTTTTATTTCTGAAAATTTGTTCTTTTGTTTATATCTTAAAAAGTGGTTGAATTATAGCACTTTGAATTTCTATCATGGCTAACACTTTGAAACGATCTTGTATTTGTCACGAAGTACCACACTTATTCGCCTATTTCGATGGAAGAATGCATGTGGATAGTATACATCAATATCTGGACCAAGTTCGCTGGCCAGCTTCATCAGCCATCTTGTTTCAAAATGGCGGCCATTAAATTAAAAAAAAAATTATATTTAAAGTGAGGTGCAAAAAAATTAGAAATTGAAAAAGGTTTCTTTCTTAAGTATTTGACCTTGATATAAGGATTCAGGAGCATTTTTTGTTTGTCTTTATCTTAAAAAATGGCTCAGATATAGCAGTTTCAATTTCTAAAGTGGGTGACATTTTGAAAAATCTGATTTTTTGCCTGCGAAAGCACTCGTATATATCAACCGATTCCGATATGAGTGAGCATGTGCACAGCAATTACTAAGGTCTCGACCAAGTTCACTGGTTAGCCTCATCTACCATGTTGTCTTAAAGTGGCAGGCACTTTAAGAAATCGCCGAATTTGGCAGCCAAATATAAGTGACTTTAAATAAAAGCAGCTTGGATAAAGCTGACTAATTTCGCGAAATTTTCATTCATAATGATTTAGTATTGATAAAAATTAGTATTGAATCTCCTACATTCGGTTTCCACTTAATTGAGCTTCGTGTGTTTGAATAATATAAGTTGGCTTTTTAAAAATAAGGAATATGAAAGCTACCTCTTCCTCCCGGCACTGGCCGGAAGGACTTTTTTATTTAAGATCATGCCAAAAATATTATTGCATATTCATAAATTATGATTAAAAAAGTTTTTTAGTACTACTAACAAAGTACAGGCGTAAAGTTGCAACTCAAACCGTTATTAACCAAATAAGGATTATAATCAAATAACAATTAATATTAAACTTTTATCAGATTTATCAAAAAGTTATTAATGAATTATGTAATATCTATCGATCTGACTTTGTGATAACAATTCATTAATAACTTTTTGATAAATATGAACAAATTTTAATATCAATTATTATTTGAGTTGCAACTTTATGCATTTGTAACTTTGTTTGTTTTATTAAAATACTTTTTTGAGTTGACTTTACGAATATGCAATAATATTTATTTTTTTTGTCAAGTTCTTAAATCAACAGTTAGAGCTAAGGGACGTCCAACAATAATTCATGGACATCTTATGTAATTGAAAAAAAAATGACTGGGGTAGCTAGAAAAATGCTGTGTATCATTAAAAAAAAAAAAAAAAAAAAAAAATGAAAGAAGAGACTTGCTTTCGAAAAAGAATGTTTGAAATAACAAACATGCTATCAAATTTTTATGAAATTCTTTTCATTTGAAGCAATAAAGCAAATTGAGGACTAAAACTAAAAACGCTAAAAGTACCAAAAGATCGAAAATCTTTTTTATTTTTACAAAAAAAAAAAAAAAAAAAAAAAAAAAAAACAATTTAACAAATTACAACGACCATTTGGAAAAGGATTTTTTCAAAGACTAAAATTTAAGACATAAAAAATCCCACGGAGTTGATCCTACATTACGTACCCCATGAATTAAATATTAATAGTGTTATTACACGTAAAAAGTGCAAGCAACAAAAATCGCCTTCGACTCGTCAGATTTCCTGAAACTTACGTATTATCCAAGCATTTAATTGGCTGTTCGGGAAAAGGCTTTTCCATCGTCAGGTTTTAAAGAAATCTGACGACCCATTTTAAAGGAAATTTCATTCTTAAACCTCTAACCATTCCACAATATTACTTTTTACACCGTCGTATAGAGAAAAAAAATGTACTTTTAAATGCAATTTGTTTGAAAGATGTATCTCAATTTGTTTCTGAGTTATTAATTTTTTTTTGTAGTTTTTATTACTTTTTTGTCATAATGGCAACAGAAGTATCCATCTCTGTTGAAAGTAAAGGGAAAATACAGATTACTCTATAGACCAATCAGAAAACGAATAAAATGCGGATTCAACCAATAAAACGCTCCAGATATATTTTTGATTTCCTACCCTGACAGAGGACAATAACCATTTTTCCAAATGCTTAAAAAATGTTTTAAATGCCGAGCTTAACAAACAGGAGAACCATTGATGTGCCAAACCTAGTAGAAATAGTTCAAAAAAAGGGTAGAAAAATGTCGCTGGTTGAATGTACCACACGAAGCTAAGTGGAGAACTCTGAATGTGCCACGCGCAGTGAAGTGGGGAACTCTGAATGTGCCACACGAAGTGAAGTGGGGAACTCTGAATGTGCCAGACGAAGTGAAGTGGAGGACACTGAAAGTTTGAGTGATAAGATGCGCAGCGACTGGTGACCATTATGCAATTTGATCATGTTGTTATTGTTTACATCAATGTGATATTTTTAAGCAAAGTGAAAAATATAAAATATATAAATAAAAGAAATGATTACAAATAATAATATTAGGTATTTAAACACTAAACGAAGGGAAGCTAAGTACCTACATTTTAAAGTGTTGAACTAAGAGCCCAAAAAGAGTGAAGTGGAAAAGCTGTACCAGAAGTAGGAGTTTTTCTTTATTTCCGCTCTCTTGAAAAATTTCCTCTTTTGGACTTTCAGCGTTTTCCATTTTTAGTCCTCATTTCATCTTGGAGAACCACAAGAGATAATTGAACGAAAACGGATGTCCAAATGAAATCATGGAGTTGAAGTTTTTGCAGCGCTAAAAAATAATCCGCTCTTTGAACACACAAGTGTTTCCTAAGAGAAACTTTCTTTTTAGATTTTTCTTGCAAATTTTGTAGAAAGCATTTCCGATAATTATTTCTATAGAAAGTGTTGTAGAAAGCTACCGCTAAAAAGTTTCTTGGAAAATTCTGGTATTCAATAAGCGGACCATGTGGGAGACCTGGGTATGCTGTGGTTTGTATATCGGATAAATATTCTGGAAAAATTGCATTTGTCAGTGAAAAAAAAAAAAGACAGTATGTAGATTTGGGCCAAAATTTTTATTCTGAACGGGAGAATTATCCGAAGCATTTCTCTAATAGTGTTCGTCTGTGGCTACTTTATCATATTATCCCTTATTTTATTTTAACCTGGACAATATCCCAATTTAAATCCATTCAGGCATTTATAGAAAAAACTAGCAAATAAAGTATGTAAACATGAAGTTTCTTGAAAAAACTTTCATTAAAAAAAGCTCCAAATTAGCGTTTTTTGAGCCGTGAGTTATGAAAATTGAAATTCGAAAGCAGGATTTATTAATATAACATTAATAAAAGTATATTCACGATGAATTAAAATTTTGCTGAGGTTATGTTATTTGTTTTTAACGAGCATAAAATTTTACCAGTAGTCCTTGTTAGTTTTGGTATATGCTTTATATTAGTAGTTTTAAAACTTGGTAATTTCGAGGGCCCTTTTTAGGTGCGTTCGTAATTATATAAATACGTAGCACCTATAGTCGTCGTTCAGTAGGTCTGTCTGTCTGTCCGCATATAACAGAGCAAAAACTATCCAACCGAATGGTCTGAAATTTTAAATATATGATTGTTGCAAAATTTTGTCGAGCCATTTAAAATTTTATGAAAATCGGATGTATAGTTTAATTACAGGGACAGTCAAAAGTATTTTTTTACATTACGGTCAATGGGAAAAATTATTGCAAGTGCATTTTAATGATGTTACAGCCTTCCGAATGGTCTGAAATTTTAAATACATAATTGTTGCAATATTTTGTCGAGCCATTTCAAATTTTATGAAAATCGGATGTATAGTTTAATTACAGGGACAGTCAAAATTCTTCCGTTTCATTGCGAGGAATTTGGAAAAAAATTATTGCAGTGCATTTTCACGATGTTACAGACTATGCACTTATGAAATGCAAAAAAATATACATTCAGTACAATATGGGGTGCAAAAAATAATTATAAAACTAGCTATAGTACGAACGTACCTCATTTGCCACGTTTGACGAGCAATTTCCAACTTGTTTACTTTCTTCTATCTTTACAAGAAAGTATTGGATTTGTGAAAATTTTCGACTTCCGGTTTTCGACGGATTTACACGTTTTAGGGGTCAGAGATTCCAAAAAACATGTTTTTACAAAATGTCTGTCTGTGAGTTTGTGAGTCTGTCTGTATGTGACACAAATTTTGTGGGCGCTCTATCTCAAGAACTAATGCACGGAATTTAATAAAAATTTATACTCAAGTAGTCCCTGATATAGATTGGTGCTGATTAGTTTTTGGTGTAAATCGCTCAAAAGGTGGCGCTGCTATGAACGATTTTTCACGATTTCCAATAGAGCTCAATCTCCAGAACTAACGCACGGATTTTCATCAAACTTCAGATTCAGTTAGTCCTTGACATGAATTGACGTTTTATAGATTTTGGTGTAAATCGCTCGACAGATGGCGCTGCTATGCTGCATTTTGCAGGATTTCTGCAAGAAGCTCTATCTCAAGAACTAATGGACGGATTTTTATAAAACTTCAGATTCAGTTACTCCTTGATATGAATTGGTGCGGTTTACGTTTTTGTGTAAATCGCCCAACAGGTGGCGCTGCTGTGCTGCATTTTGCATGATTTACACGATTTTCGCAGTAGGTCCATCTCAAGAACTAATGCACACATATTCATCAAACTTCGGATTCAGTTAGTCCTTGATATGAAATGATGCTGACTATGTGTTGGTGTAAATCGCCCGATAGGTGGCATTGCTGTGCTGCATTTAGCACGATTTCCTCAATAGCTGTATCTGAAGAACTAATGTACGAATTTTCATCAAGCTTCAGATTTAAGTATACCTTGATTAATATTGATGCTGATCATGTGTTGATGCAAATCGATCAACAGGTGGCGCTGCTATGCTGCATTTGTCATGATTTGCGCAATAGCTCTATCTCAAGAAGTAATGCACGAATTTTCCCCAAATTTCATATTCAGTTATACACTCTTAAAAATTTGCAGCATTCTGGCAGGTCATTTGACCGTTTTTTCCGAAAACGGTTACACAACCGTAATTTTAACACTATTCTGACCATATTATTGGCCATTTTATGGTCAGAATATAGTTAAATTATGGTTATGAAACTGTGTTTTCAAAAAACGGTTGAATGACCTGCCAGAATGCTGCAAAATTTTTAACAGTGTAGACGTTGACATAAGTTGACGATGATTAGGTTCTGTTGTAAATCACCCTATAAGTGGCGCTGCTATGCTGCATTTTGCTGGATTTACACGATTTCAGCGATAGCCATATCTCAATAACTAATGCACAGAATTCCGTCTTTTTAGAATCCTTATGATGAGCATAGATTGCCATTTAATTTTGGCAAAGTGATAATGAATTCTGAAGTATTGACATGTATGTGATAGAAGAAAGTTTTGGGATTGGTACATCCGACTAGTTTTGATATGCATACCAGCAGTAAGGGTACTCAAAAATCAGGGGAACCAAGGGTGCTAGTGTCACCAGGTATCCCGATTTACGCAGGACATCCCGATTTTCAGGGGTTCCAAGACCTTTTCCGCGCAATCACTGAGCGGGACGCCAAAAGTTCCGATTTTTAATGATGCACAACTTATTTTAAATTTATTTTCATACTATACTTAGTCTGTATCGAGTGGAAATAAATACAGTAAAACATGTGAAAACAGAACTTGTCTATAATGGAAAATTAACATTTTCCTTTTGAAAGGAATATACCTTACAAATACGGTATACTGTCTAAAACGGAATTTTTTGCGTTCATAACGATTCTGCTTTCACAGATTTTGGTATACTTTGTTGAGTAAATCCTGTGTAATCAAACCTGTTTATAACGGAATTTTGTTTAAAAAGTAAAAAAATTATTGTTTCAGCGATTTCGCTTCCTCAGTCTTTACTGCATAAGATTGTAGTGTTTATTTAGCATAGTAAAAGCTGCTATGATAAAGGGACCGACGAAAAATTGCTTTTTAAACAGGTTTCCGTCTTTCAGGTAAATTCTATGGTACTCTTACCGAAGGGACAATGTCATTTTTATGTTTAAAGCAGGTTTCCGTAATAGACAGGTTGTGTTTTAATACGATTTACTGCATTTTAATGTCACGATTCAGAAGTATTTGTCCCGCTGTTATTTTTTCTTCTTCCTGTCCAGCTTTTTGTATTACTGGAGCTGGCAACACCACCTGTATCCTACTTGGTCGATGCTTTAAGGCTGTTCTCAACTGATCTGCTCAACAAGCGTAAAACGTTTTGACACATTTACAAATTCATTTTTTTAATGAAAAGGTATAAAATTGGAAGGCCTGACCATGGAAGCGATTTTGAATCGAACTGTGTTTTCCATTTTATGGATAAATAAATTACCTATTGAGTTATAAGCGATTTTGATCACGTGACAAAGACGTTTTCACCCTTCCTTGAGTGGTTATTCTTCTTTGGCGCGGAAATTTGGTTCAAAACGCCCACTTTGATTTATTTTCAGAAAGATCTATTGCGTTTCCAAAGAAAAACTCGGAAAACAAAGTTAGATTACATAGGTTCTGAACAACAACATCTGCTAGTTTTATGCATTTCCGAACAAAAATAAATTAAAACTTATGTCATAAAGTTGCCCTTTTGGATTTGAGAACAGCCTTAAGGAGACCATAGGTTTGAAGCAACTAGAATAATCATGATAAAAACTAGGATTGCACCGAATATTCGGTATCTATTCAGTATTCGGCCTATTCGGCCATGTTACCGAATATTCGGTTTGGCCGAATATCAAACTATTCGGTATGCCGAATATTTGACCAAATATAGAAATATTCAGCCGAACCGAATATTTAAAAAAAAAGCTTTTAAAACATATTTTTAAAAACTTTATACAACACTTCTACGTTTAACAATCAACTTATAAAGATATTCAGAATAATTAGAAACAAAATCATATTTAAATAAAAGAGAATGTTTTTATATTATTTATTTGCTGTTTGTTAAGTATCATTTAAGAAAATTAACCAATCATGAGTATTTTCATAGGAATTAATTATATACAAATGCAAGTTCCTGAACATTGTCCAGTAAATAGTCTGTTTTTTGCTAAGATTTTAAGAACAGCGTTCACAATCTCTGAAAATGATCACCCACTCCAGACACCGATCTAGGATGCATTTAAAACTTCCTTGCTTAATCAAAGGACAGTTAGGACAAGGGGAGTAGGACAGTTACTCTTGCTGAGTTACTACCATATAAAATTTGAATAGATTGTATTATTTATTTACTTTTACTTTAGTCTCTTCCTGGCAAACAAATAATATATGATCTTGTACAATTTTTCTTCCAATTTTTTCACAATTTCTCATTGATGTTAAAATGTTTGTTTTAGAATTTAAGAAAAAATTGTTCATTTGTTGTAATTCATAGAAGAAGACATGAAATTTAAAATTTTATTAATTAAAAAAGTTTTATAACTAACCTCTTCTTAAATAACTCAAAGCAGATTTTTTTCAGCATAAAGTTTACTTGAAAAAAGTTCTTGTTTATCAAAATAAAAGTTTGTTTTAAATGTTTTAAAATTTAACATTTTAATGTCTTTAAACTTTGAAATATAAAAGTATTCGACCTAACAGTTACTATTTGGCTAGCCAAATATTCGGTATTCGGCCAAAATCACTATTCGGTGCATCCCTAATAAAAGCATTATAACCGTGAGTAAGATACAAAAGTTTATTGAAAATCAAAAATATTGAGCCAAAAGTGAACAAAAAGTTCAGAGACATTGAGAACAGTGTTTCCTAATCGATTACTCAAACATATTAGTCTGAATTATTGAATTACGTGAAGGGATTTCAAATTTCAGCTCATTTATAGATCAATATAAAATTAACTAAACCCCAAAACACGCGTTATTTTATTTTCATTCTCTATAATTCTGTCCTTAATGATGTATAACGTAATCAAAAATCCATCAGGATAAATTTTGATGCCCTCGGGTTAATAATATCGGTTCTTCCTAATTAGAACAGATGTTTTTGAGATGAACTCCTAAGAAAGGCAGTGTGATATTTTTTCACATTTTGGAATTAGATCTGATAGCACAGTAATAGTTGGACATCTCTAAAATGGATTTAACAGACGTTTCTTTACGATGGTAAGTCTTCATTGTTTTACTCTGGACCATTTGCTACATAAACTAGTAATTTATTTTATTTTATGTTTTCGCACATCCAACAGCGTGTAATTATTATTTTTTGTAAATCTGTTTTAAGGTGTAAAAGAATAATGTTTAAAAGTTTCAAGATTTTTTTTTCTATAAGTGGCACATACAGTCAATAGTAAACTTCTTAGTTATTCATTGATATGATTGTTTTTTCGGGGAATGAATAACGTGATGTCCGTTTCTTGAAATTTATAATTGATGTTTTGTTGGACTTACTTTCACGTGAAATTTTCTTTTAAAGATAAAAGGAATATTTTTTCTTTTAGCTTTCGGACGTTAGTTGTTATCAATAAATTAAAGTTTATTGAGTGCAAATTAAGGATAAAATGAATAGGTGATTTCGAATTTATTAACACTGGTTTAATGAAATATATTTGAATTAAAGAATTCCGGAAAAAAAAAAATCTGAGTGACAAATGGCTAGGGATTTTCGAAATGTTAATGTATATATGAGGACGTGAGTTTCAAAACTTGCTTTATCCAAAATTTAAAAAATCGTGTTTTCTCTATCAATCTATTCTACTGGTAAACTTGCACCGAAAAAATACAATAATCTGCAAAAAAAACTAGTTTTATCCTATATTTTTGCCACTGTAAAATTACAATGAAAATTAATGGACGCAGTCAGAGGTTTTTCGCGATTTCCCAAAATTGGATTTTTTGGATAAGGCGAGTTTTGAAACTTACGTCCTCATTATATTAATGATAGTTTTTATGACAGATAACAAGAATTATTTTTAACAACTTCGGACAAAAATCGCAGACAGTGAAAAAATTGCGAATTTTCAAAATATCTGATTTTTTACTTTCTTCTATCTTTACAAGAAGAATATATTGGATTCGTGAAAATTTTCGACTTCCGGTTTTCGGCGGATTTACATGTTTTAGGAGTCAGAGATCCCGAAAAAGATATTTTTACAAAAGATCTGTCTGTGAGTCTGTGACTCTGTCTGTCTGTCCGTACTTATATTCAGTTAGTCACTGATATAGGTTGATGTCGATTAGTTTTTGGTGTAAATCACCCAACAGGTGGCTCTGCTATGCAGCATTTTTCACAATTTTTGCAGTTACTCTATCTCAAGAACTAATGCACGGATTTTAAAGAAACTTCAGATTCAGTTAGTCCTTGACATGAATTGATGCTGTTTACATTTTGGCGTAAATCGTCCAACAGATGGCGCTGCTATGCTGCATTTTTAACGATTTTTGCAATAGCTCTAACTCAAGAATTAATGCACGGATTTTCATCGAACTTCAGATTAAGTTAGTCCTTGATATGATTAGTCCTTGATATGTTTATGTTTTGATGAAAATCGCCCTACAGGAACAGGTGGCGCTGATATGCTTCATTTTTCATGATTTTCGCAATAGCTCTATCACAATAACTAAGGCAAGAATTTTTTTTATCTAATTTAGATTCAGTTAGACGTTAACACAAGTTGTGGCTGATTAGGTTTGGTGTTAATCGCCCAATAGGTGGCGCTGTTATGCTGCATTTTCCAGGATTTACACGATTTTAGCGATAGTCATATCTCAAGAACTAATGCATCGAATTTCACATCTTTAGATGTCTCGTGAGGGGCACACATTGCTATTTACTTTTGGCACTGTGATAGCGAATTTTGAAGCATTAACATGTATAAGATAGAAGAAAGTTTTAGGATTGCACATCCGACTAGTTTCTTAATGTGTTAGCGATAATTTAAAGACAAAATGAGCTGCTTTCCAAGTGTCTGGGCAAACATTGTACAGTAGTTTTGTAAAGAAAGTTGAGAATTTTCAAAATGTCTCAATTCAAAATGTGATGATTTTAAATTTGTTAATAGTAGTTTCGTAATATGACTGACTGCATCATCCAAACCAGCATGAAGATGCACATCGATTATATGATAAATATCATTGTTTCTTTTTCAGAAACAGGTATATTAAACCTTGTTAATTTTTTTTTTTTTTTTTGTATGATCCATACCTCCAATGAAAATAACAGAAAATATATATCTGTTTAATTCAGTGGTACTTTCGAAGAGAAATTAAATATATCTAGACATTTATCATGATTTCAGCTTTGCACCAGAATGTTTTATATAAGTAGATGTCATTTTTCTGTTATTATTATTATTATTATTACTTTGCAATTATTATACAGGCGCATTTGTAAGATCCGTTCATAATGTGTTTATAATTATTTTTTACATAAAAAAAAAATCCTAAGCATTTAAACATTTTGATATTAATTGTTTATATAACACGTAATAGTTTATTGTGATCTATGAGCAATCGTAACTTCTACTAATTTTGCCTGTTTTTTCCCCCCAGTTATATTCCCATATTCAAGTAGATTATGACTAATAACTGTTATTGGCGAAAATATTTCTCTTGAAAATGTTATAATTTGCTTTTCCATCCATTGCAATTACTGGAACTCCTGTGTACGAGTATTTTAAGATTAATGTAATGGTATCTAAAATTAGCAATAGTTTGGGTAATTTTGAGCGCTATTTCGCTAATATTGCAGTGCTGACATTTCGCATATACAGTCGAACCTCGTTATCCCGACACACTAATGACCAGAAAAAAGTGTCGTTATAAGCGGAGTGTCGCGGTAAACGGAGTTGGAAAAAAGTTGTTTATAAAAGCCTGTATTTTTAATTAATTTAAGGCAATTTTAAATTCGTAACTGTTCTTTCTGTTTCAAACAATAAAACACTATTATTACACAAAATAAACACAAAAACAAAATTGAAAAGAATAAAAATTAGATTTGTGATGACTTTTTTTTAAATTGTTACATGAAATATTGATGAATTAGGGATTGCTTATCCTTAGATGTGTTTCCTCCAAATCTTTTTTCGAATTATACAATGAATTGTAATCAATATCCGTTGTTTCAGAAATGGATGTTAGATAATTTCAATGCAAAGCAATGCTTCGGTTTTAGTCGCATGAAAAACGCCGTGCAACCACAAGAAAAGGCGGCCTGACAAAACAAAAAGACCGCGAGCAGACTGATACGTCTATCTGGAGCTTAAGTGTGTCATTCATAATGTGTAGGTTTTTTTATTCAGATAAAGAATTGAAGTAAAATTTCTCTTTTCTCTCAATGGGTTTTTTAGACAGTTTTGTGAAAATATTGGC
Source organism: Maratus speciosus (assembly GCA_963932465.1). Classification (NCBI taxonomy): domain Eukaryota; kingdom Metazoa; phylum Arthropoda; class Arachnida; order Araneae; family Salticidae; genus Maratus; species Maratus speciosus. The sequence continues at coordinate 350,165,030 of OZ010794.1, forward strand.
TAGGATTTTTTTAACCGCTAAATTTCCGTGCTTATAAGATGGATTATGAAAAATGGTCAGTTTTCATAAACCGTCGGGATATCCGGAGTTGAAAATTATTCAACGACGTAAAATCCGGAATTTATTTACATTAAAATCATATACAGAAATTCGGGACTTTGAAAAACTGACGTAATAAACGGAGTGTCGTGATAACGAGGTCCTACTGTATTTGTAACTAGCATCGCACAACTCTTTGACTTGATTACGTTTTGGGACACAGACATCCCAGTGGGCTATTTTTATTCTATTTATACCAGTTTTCGGAAAAATAATCTCTGCCATACACTTAAACTGGGTTATTATTATATACTACGTTGGTGTGGACCGGCCCTTATCAGGGCCTGGCTGCTTACGAGTTCGGCAATGGTCGCCACCTAGCGTGCTGTTACTATGGATTACTTGACCGCACCAGGGACTTTTTTACCACCGTTGGATTAATTGCTATCCCTTTTTATTATTGTAGAATATTTGTTCTACAAATAGACTTCTATATAGCTTATTCATGATGTGCTCGACAACACCTCATCACCAGGGCGTGGAGTTGCGCAACTGGGCAGCCCATTGAAAGCTTCACCATGTTCCATGTATTATATACTAGAGGATAGCGACTGCCCGACTCCAAGGTATGACTTAAGGTAGCTGGTCACTGAGCTTCCTATTTCCCTTCACTAATGTAAAGTCTATGGGCATTGGATGCATTCGCATATTCAAAATATCTTCACGGGAAATTAATATTTTTAACCTCTATTTTTTGTGTACACATCCTAAAAGATGTCTATTTTTGTCTTAGTTCTCGAAATATTTCTAGATTTAATTTTATATGAAGCGTTAAAATCTTACACACAGCTTGCCCGCTTTTAACGCATAAAATATTAAATTTAGCATAGATTTTAGAAATATTTTGCAAACTAAGAAAACTAGTCGGATGTACCAATCCCAAAACTTTCTTCTATCTCATACATGTTAATACTTCAAAATTCGCTATCACACTGCCAAAATTAAATGGCAATCTATGCATCTCATGAGGATTCTAACGATATGAAATTCCGTGCATTAGTTCTTGAGATATGACTATCGCTGAAATCGTCTAAATTCAGCAAAATGCTGCCTAGCAGCGCCACCTATTGGGTGATTTATAGCAAATCCTAATCAGCAACAATTTATGTCAACGTCTGACTGAATCTGAAGTTTGGAGAAAATCCGTACATTAGTTTTTGAGATAGAGCAATAGCGAAAATCGTGAAAATTTCTGCATAGCAGCGCCACCTATTGGGTGATTAACATCAAAACCTAATTAACAACAACTTGTGTCAACATACAACTAAATCTGAAGTTAGATGAAAATTGGTCCATTAGTTCTATTGATAGAGCTATTGAGGCAATCGTGGAAAAGGCAGCAGAGAAGCGCCACCTGTTGGGCGATTTACACCAACACCTAATCAGTAGCAAGCCATATCAAGGACTAACTTAATCTGAAGTTTGATGTAAATCCGTGCGTTAGTTCTTAAGATAGAGCTATTGGGGAAATCGTGTAAATCCTGCAAAATTCATCATAACAGCGCCACCTGTTGGGCGATTTACACCAAAACGTAATCATCATCAATTCATATCAAGGACTAACTATATCTGAAGTTTGATCAAAATCCGTGCATTAGTTCTTGAGAAAGAGCTATTGCAAAAATCGTGAAAAATGCAGCATTGCAGCGCCACCTGTTGAGCGATTTACACCAAAAACTAATCAGCATCAATTTGTATTAGGCACTAACAGAATATCAATTTTTATTAAATTCTGTGCATTAGTTCTTGAGATAGAGTGCCCACAAAATTTGTGTCACATACACACAGACAGACAGACAGACAGACAGACAGACAGACTCACAGAGTCACAGACAGACATTTTGTAAAAACATGTTTTTTGGAATCTCTGACCCCTAAAACGTGTAAATCCGTCGAAAACCGGAATTCGAAAATTTTCATGAAACCAATACTTTCTTCTTGTAAAGATAGAAGAAAGTAAAAAAGAGACATCCTTTAAAAAGAGTACACAGAAAAAAGGTGTTAAAAATAGGAATTTCCCGAGGAGATATTTTAAATATACGAATGCATCAAAAGTCCACAGACTTAACATTACGGAGGAGAATTCCGAAGCTGCGTGACCGGCCCCCTTAAGGGAACTCTTCACTCACTTGAAAACATCCGTTCCGTAATGTTAAACCAATGGGCAGGTTGTTTTCGAATTTCTCGTTCAAATTTGAATACTTTTTAACCTTTTTTTTTTTTTGCATAGTATAGCCGAGGTCGATCTTTAAAATATGGCTCTTTTTTACTTTTTCGATTTTGGTTGCAAATTTTTTTTTAAAGTACTTTCAGTTTCAAAACCGGTTTCGAAACTGAAAGTACCTTTTTAAAAAAAAATCTGCAACCAAAATCGAAAAAGTAAAAAATAACCATATTAAAGATTGACCTCGGCTATCCTATGCAAAAAAAAAGATACAGCAGAGGGGAGGGGGGGGTGTTCCTCGGCCTTTTGACGAAATTCACGTTTTTTGCGATCTTTTAACGAAATTTGCAGCTCATTCGCGATCTTTAGAGGAAATTTGTGGTGTTTTACGCGATCTTTTTACAAGATTTGTGTGTTTTTCGCGATCTTTTGACAAGATTTGTGTGTTTTTCGCGATCTTTTGATGAAATTTGGGTTTTTTCGCGATTTTTTTGACGAAATTTTTTTTCGCGATCTTTTGTCGAAAATAGCGATTTTTTCGCGATCTTTTGTCGAAAATATTATGTCATATTTCGTCAAAGGGCCGCGGAAAAAAGCATAGTTAATGCCAGGAGGGAATTTCCCTCCCTCTGCTGTAATCTTTTAGAAAATTTGCTGTGAATTTCAAGATAACAAAATAAATATCGCAACCCAGGACACTTTTTTAAAAATGGAGAATACAAATTTGAAAAAGCTAAAATAAGTATTTTTTTGTCAGAACTCCTCGTACAAGACAATTTTTAACCGTAATGGCGTAAAAATCCCTATTTTGTAGAAATTCAGTCGGGCAGGGTAGGGCTTGTTAAGTTTTTGTAAGAGCCAGGCCGAACTTTTATAGATTTTATAGATTTTATACCGGGTCAATAAATTTTTTGTGAAAAAAAAATGGAAAAACGGGCCGGACCGGGCCCGGGGCCGAAATTTTTTTTTACGGATCGGCTCGCGCTCGAGTGCGGAAATTTTGGCCTGTAGTTAGTTCGGCCTGTGTTTAGATTTAGACTTCTAACAAGAAGATTGAAACTGAAAGAGACCTATAAAACGTATATTTTCTGTTTTTGTCTGGAAGTCGATGGTCCATTATCGTTTCGAACGGAGCAAAGACAGAAATACAATTAAAAAACTGTACACTGTACAATACTTATAAACTCAAAGCGTCTATACGGCAGGAAGTGGCCATTCTCTTAGCATCTCGAAAATGTGATCCATGACCTTTTTCAAAACGAATGACTAGCTCTCCCTTAACCAATGCATGTAATATACTCTTTCACAGTTTTAAATACAATACTCGCCGTTTAATTGGATTCCTTTGTTGAATAGAATTTGATTCAGCAAAGCCACAGATTCCAAATAAGCCAAAAAAATGTTAATATTAATTTAATTTTGATTCATAAAAGCAGTTAATTTGCTTAACTGCTGATTAATATAAGCAGCAATTATAGTAACTTTTGTAGCTCTGGGAGGGGTTTTAACTCCGAATCCCCCCCCCCCACACACCCCTCACTGCGCCAGTGAACTAGTTATTGAGTTATAAACGATTTTGATCGCGTGTCGACCGGTTTTCCCTGCTTTTTGTCGCTATCACGTCGCTAATTCGGTTAAAAAGGTCTACTGTGACACTATCTTCTGAAATATCTTTTGCGTTTATCAAAGAATGGAAAACGTCTTTTAGTTACATTGTTTTTGAATGACAAAACCTTCCTATTTCATGCGTTTCTGAATAAGAATTAATTAAAAAATGTGTATGAACGTCCCTTTGGATTTGAGAACAGCTTAACAAAAAGACAATATACCCGAACTGTAAAGCATGCACGTTTGTATCTTACAGAAACATAAATATAAAATAATTATATACTTTCCGAACATACCTGAATTAATTAACGCTTGGAGGAAGTCCAAAGACTTAAAAAATATGTTTTCTTACCATCTTTTTCTTCTCTGAAGAGGATTTAATATCAAACTAATTATTTAGTACAACAGCAACTAATAACAGAATGTGTCTGGAGCCTACTCTTCAAAGCATGCGTTTTGTGTTTTTCCTGGTATTCGAGGGTCTAAATCCGTTTGCAAAAAGGGAGCAAGAAACGTATGCAATTAATTAAGATTCCCAATGGTGCAGTAATGAAGAACCCAAGGCGGCATTGACAGTGACAAGAAATGACCATTCCTTTTAGCCTACGACTGATTTCCTATAGTGCGAATAGATGCTTTTCTCTTTCGAAATGAGTGATCAGTTTTCGTTAAAAGCCGATACCTGTTACCATGTGTTTCCCCAAACCATGTTCCCCATTTGTAAAATAAAATACATTACCGCCGTTTAAACGAATCAAACTTTTGAGCAGGATTTGATTCGATAAAGCGGCGAATTTCGAACAAAATAAATATAATTCTAACTTTAGTTTTGTTTTAAATGGTTTGATTCATAAAAATGGAAATTTCTGTATTTTTGTCTTGGCACTGGGGGGCGCTGCGCCACTGTAAACCATTTAAAAGCAGACTTTATTGCCAATCGTTTGGTACCAGTAACTTTCTTTTATTATAATTAGTTGCAGAGTTAGTAGGAGGTGTTTACCTTTTTTTCCCCCACGACTGTACTACATATTTTGAATGCAAAGTTAATTTTCAACCAATATTTGCATTTTATTGGAAGTATTTCCGACGAATGTAATATTAACGTAACTGATCCCCAAAGTTACTTACTTTGCTATTAGAATATGTTTTGCGATACCTCAAAAACATCTCAAAACTGCATAGCGATGATTCTTTAATCTGTATGTCGCTTCGTTCATTTTTTCGTTTATTGTAAAGTAGTATATGCATATGAGTCCCTGGGACGCCAAAACGGGGTATAACGACGTGTTAAGATGACAATACAGAACAAGATGGTCGAAGTCTATATCTGTTTATTTTAAAAAAACTTACTTCCTATAGAAACTTTCGGCCATTTTAGAGCTTTTTTTAGACCAATTTTCAGATTGCATTTTGAACGGATGGTTTGGTGCTTGTTTTCTTTTATTTGCATGTTTCTATAAAACTTCCATAATCCATTGTCTGGATATAATCCTGTCACGCGAAGATTTGATTAGATTTCTAAACTTAAAATTGACTCGAACACGACATCAACAATTTGACATTTTTAATAAACTATTCTTGTAACATAGGGCATCAGTTTGAGCAAGAGGCAACCGGTTTTCTATTTATGGGAAACAACCGGTCATGCATATCTATAGAGAAAGGCAAAGTATTTATTTTATTTCGTCTTTCATTTTGAAGAATTATATAAATTTGGTAACGTCCGAGTGATGCGGCGCATTTCTTTCTTTTTTTTCAGTAATTACCATGCTACTGGTAAAATAAATTGTGATTTTTATTCTCATGCATACACTAAGGCGAAACGTTTTACTTGAACGGTTTTAACGCTCACAGATTATGAAATCTTATGTTAGCCCAGTGGTAGGAAGTAGCGCGCTTCAAATAGTGAAACTATAGTAATCGTTACTTTTTCACGTAGTTTGTAGTGTAGTGCGCTGGATTTCGAAAAAAAAAATGTAATGTAGCGAATAGTGGGATACAAAAAATCTGTAGTTTGTAGCGAACACAGACGCTACTTGAGGACAAGGGACCTTTAAAATCATTTTTTTATTTTTTGTAAATTTCCCTTTAAATATTATTCAAGGGTACAGTATATGCATTATGGCATACATTTATCATAAAAAAAATTAAAAAGAAATTTTTTTTTTGAAAAAAAAAAAAAAGAAAAAAAGAATTTTTCGTAATATATTTTTTTTTATGTTAAGAGAACTTTTCAAAATTCCACGTGTGCATTCCATATCACTGAAAATCCTCAATATTTTTTATGCAAGTTTGTAGAGGTCTGCACGGGCGCGGGCTTGGCCCGAGCCCTGTACCCGACCCACGGGCCGGGCCGTGAAGACGAAATGAAGGCGAATTTTCAAATGGGCCGGGCCGATAAAAAAAATTAAGAATGTAAGCAAAACAGATAAAATACGAGCTATTTTCAATGAATATGACTTTCTCGAGCAGTATAAATGTGTGTCACGAGCCGATGCGAGTTTAGTAACATCAATACAGAAATGTAACATGTCCATCGTAGAGATCAGCATCGTACAGTTACATGATGTCAAATCCCGCGTTGAATTTTTTCAGCAGACTCGTGCCGGGACGGAACTGGTCCTAATCGTTCTCAGGGTGTGCAGGACAGGCATTATGTTTTGTGAAAGTATTAATAGGCAGTATCTTTGAAATATACCTTAAGGTGGTTCTCATATTCACTGCTCAACAATGCGAAACTTTCAGACACATTTTCTGACTCATTTTTATTAACTATAAAGGCATAAAATTGACAGGCCTGACTATTGAAGGCATTTGGAATCGAATAGCTTTTTCCATTTTTGATAAATTACTTACAGAGATAAAAGATTATTGTCACGTGACTGTACGTTTTTCTCCTTTCCTTGTCTATCGCTTCCGGAAATTCGATTCAAAACGCTAACTTTGGCAGTATTTTCTGAAAGATATATTGCTTTTATCTAAGAAAAAAAGCGGCATTTACATAGCATCTGAATAAGAATACCTGCCAATCTTATGCGTTTTCGAAAAGAAATGAATTCATAAATGTGTCGAAATGTACCTCTTTTGGATTTGAGAAAAACCTTAAAAATGAGAGAAATATATTCACAAATCTACTTTTTATTATACAGCTTCAAAAGTTATCATGTTTTTAACCCTTTATTCTAAAATACATTTATTTTTTAATGAATCCTTATTTGAATTTTGAAACCTCTGTAGACACGATGACTAAAACACTAAGTATTCGTTAATGCTTACTATTGTGTGTTTTCTGTTTTGCGAGCACATAGTAATCTAAAATACGCAGTAAAATGTTCCCATAAATATGTATGTAGTATTTCATTAAAAGAATCTTAATTGTATGTCGAGAAAAAAAGGAATTTTTTGTAGAAATTGAGTAGGGTCGAGCCGGGCCGAGAACTGTAAAAATGTAAACGGGTCGGGCCGAGCTCGGGCCGAACTTTTAATTTTTACACCGGGCCGAGCCCGGGCCTGGAAATTCCGGCCCTTGCAGACCTCTACAAGTTTGTTTTATATATATAAATAAAACTGTACATCGAATTATATATATATGAATATAAGGGTAAGAAAAAAAGTATTTTTTTAATTTTTTGAAATTTTGTGCAGCTTTTGTAATCCTCAAAAATTAAAAAACAAATTAGAAAAAAAAATATATTTTTTACCTTTATATTTAAATATATAATTATATTATAAATATATTAAATATTTAAATATAGTTTTATTTATATATATATAAACCAAACTTGTATAAAAAATATTGGGGATTTCCATTGATATGGAATGTACATGTGGAATTTTGAAAAGTTCTTCGTAACATAAAAAATATTACAAAAAATGCCTTTTTTTTCAAAAAAAAAATTTTCTTTTAATTTTTTTTTTGTGATAAATATATGCTATAATGCATATAATGTACCCTTGAATAATATTTAAAGTAAAATTTACAAAAAAAAAAAAAAAAAAAAAAAAAAGATTTTAAAGGTCCCTTGTCCCCTTAATGCTATTTTAGTAAAAAAAGTGCCATTCTTCTGGTCACATAATCATAACTTGCTTCTTTTGTGCGAAATGTGTTCTGCTCAACGGTTTGAGAATGTCAACAATTCAGTTGCAGTGTTTAGCCAACGCCCCCTAGATAAGGGAGAAAGCCTTGACACGTTTTGTTGTGACGTCACGAAAGAGGGAAAACAAGGTAAAACTAGTTGGATGTGCCAATCCCAAAACTTTCTTCTATCTTATACATCTTAATATTTCAAAACCTAGTTACACATGTTAATACTTCAATATTATTAGTTCAATACTATACCAACTTTGATTTTCATCTTAAATTTCTGCTCAAGTCAATTAAACGGACTAAAAACGAGTTAATCTATATCATGATATTTGTTAAAATTCTTAATTTTTCCTTATTCTGTCGTTATCAGCTGTTTGCGAATAGCCGGCATAGCAGGAAGCGAGTTCCCGCCGCTGCATGAGCCACCGATGCACAATAGAACTACGAAAAATCAAGAAAAATATACAAAAATCGCTAGCAAGGAGCCCTTTTATCGCGCAATATTTCCAAATTCAAGGAGAACCTGTTGGCCAAAGCCAAAAGCAAGCACAAACATTTTGGTTCAATTGTATGCATAATTTTATACGCTGTTCGATGGTACAATAATGAAAATGGCACAGAGATCGGAATTATAGCGCCCCCTTCTTTCGGAAATTTTTCAAGTTCAGGGAGGACTTGTTTGCCATAGCCAGAAACATGCACAAAAAATTTGGTTCAATTATATGGATAACTTCATACACTTTTCGATGGTACAATAATGAAAATGGTACAGACATCGCAATTATAGAGCCCCCTTCAGGCAGAATTTTCCCAAATTCAGGGAGGACCTTCGTGACACGACCAAAAATAAACACGTAAAATTTGGTTCAATTCTATGCATAACTTCATACACTTTTCGGCGGTACAATATTCAAAATGGCACAAAAATTGTACAAAAATCGCTATTACAGCGCCCTCTACGAGCGATATTTTTACAAATTAAGGGAGGACCTTCTTGCCATAGCCAAGAACTTAAAATTTTTTTTTGGTTCAATTCTATGCATAACTTCATACACTTTTCGATGGTGAAATATTCAAAATCGCACAAAAATCGCTATTACAGCACCCCCTAACAGCGAATTTCTTGCAAATTCATGGAGGGCCTGCTTGCCATATCCAAAAACTTAAAATAAAAATTTGGTTTTACTCTATGCATAACTTCATACACTTTTGGACGGTACAATATTCAAAATCGCACAAAAATCGCTGTTACAGCGCCCCCTACCGGCGAAATTTTTCCAAATTCAGGGAGGACCTGCTTGCCATAGCCAAAAGCTTAAAATAAAAATTTGGTTTAATTCTATGCATAACTTCATACACTTTTGGACGGTACAATATTCAAAATCGCACAAAAATCGCTATTACAGCGCCCCCTACCGGCGAATTTTTTCCAAATTCAGGGAGGACCTGCTTGCCATAGCCAAAAACTTAAAATAAAAATTTGGTTCAATTCTATGCATAACTTCATACACTTTTCGATGGTACAATATTCAAAATCGCACAAAAAACGCATTTACAGCGCCCCCTACCGGCGATTTTTTTCCAAATTCAGGGAGGACCTGCTTGTCATATCCAAAAACTGAAACTAAAAATGTGGTTCAATTCTATGCATAACTCCATACACTTTTGGATGGTACAATATTCAAAATCGCACAAAAATTGTTATATCAGCGCCCCCTACCGGCGAATTTTTTCCAAATTCCGGGAGGACCTGCTTGCCATAGCCAAAAACTTATAATAAAGTTTTGGTTTAATTCTATATATAACTTCATACACTTTTTGATGGTACAATGGCGACAGACAGACGGACAGACGGACAGACGGACGGACGGATAGACGGACAGACGGACACACAGACAGACAGACATTTTCTATAAACATGTTTTTTGGAATCTCTGACCTCTAAAACATGCATCTCCGTCGAAAACCGGAAGTCGAAAAAAATTTCGATTACAATACTTTCTTCTATTGAAGATAGAAGAAAGTAAAAAGTCTAACAACTTGCATGTTTCGATTTCGTTGGCTCGTGGAATTAATAACAATTAATATAAATTAAATCCGAAAAAGGATTTTCTGCACGCCAAAATCATCGCTATATCTCCGAGTATGGAAATCCTACAACGCCAAAGTCCGTAAAAAGGCTCGCTTAGTATTGTACCTATTGACAACTAAGGTCTTCCCCGAGATTAGACGTCCTACTGTTGCTCTGAGGCGACGATATAGGAACAAAATCCCATCATACTTTACACTGGTGGCGGTGTGCCGAATGCTTCCCAAACTAGTCTACTATAAGTTAAAAAGTTCTGGTGCTGAAAACGTTGTTTTATCTGCTTATATTTTATTGCGCCAAGTATCATCTAAATTTTCATAGTTTGTTCAATGTTACTCCTTCTCAATTGGCATTTGTGTATATCGTTTAAAATAAAGAAAGAAAGCAAAATAATAATAATGATAATAATAAAATAATAATATTAATAATAATAAAATAATTATAATAATGTGATCATTTCAACAAGTATATATATGTATACATTGCTGAAAACAATCAGGGGAGCACATGGTTTTAACAAAATTACGCAAATATTTACACCGATAAGTAACGTAAAATAAAACATACATCATTTAAAGAGTAGTAGAAAACAGATAAAGAAAACTAAACTCGCAAATGAAAGTTTATGACGTCAAAAACCAGAAAATGGAGATAAGTGCAGAAATCGGGATTTTGCACAAACGTCTTTTTCACTGTCTCAGTTGTAAAATTCAGTTACTCAGCTTGTGTTTTTAGAAAGGATGACTTGAAAATGTCACAACAATGTGATTTACCGGAATCCATGACTTGGCGTGTTATCGGGATAGTTGAATCTGAGGAAACACAACGAAGTGTAGTGGACGCTGTTGAGGTCGCAAGAAGTATCAATGCAAGGCTATGGAATCAATTCGAATACACATGGATTGGTAGACATCGACAACGGTAAGGTCGGCCATGTCCTGCCGCAGAAACTGATGACCGATATACCTTGTTAACAGCTCGTCGAGGCGGAACGGGCATTGCTACTCTGCTGCAAACACAGTTGCTCTTGGCCACAGGATGAAGGGTGCCCAGCCAAACAGTCCAATATAGGCTTCATCAGGGTGGTCTCTGTGCACGTAAGCCAAATGGTCTGTATTCCGTTGATCTCAAGCAACTGTGCGGTCCAAAGAAGGTGGGCAACAGAACATCGAGTTTGGAGGCAACGTTGTTGGAGTCAAATTCTGTTTTCAGAACAGCCCCAATTCAGTCTGGATGCGAAGTCCGATGTGTTTTGGCATAGAGAGAAAGGGGCACTCAAAATAATCCCACATCCATTCGTTAAAGATCACATTACAGACGAGATGGGTTGATGCTATGGGCTGGAATCAGCATAGGTGGACGTACGGGCCTGCATATCATTCGGAATGGCATTTTGACGGTCCGAAGTTATACAGACGAGATTCAGAGACCTCATGTTATATTAGGTAGCTTTCTTTACAAAAAGCTACCTATTGCAGCGATTTCAAGCGCCTATTTTTACCTATTGCAAGCGATTTCAAAACATTTTGGTATATTTTCATCGATCATGACCCCCAGACCCCGAAACCACCCTCCGTTCAAAATTGATATATATATATATATATATATATATATATCAACATATATATATGACCTATGTCACACTGTAACTCTCGTATTTATGAACCGATTTCGATGTAATTCGGTGTGTACATAGTACATACCAATGTCTCGACCGAGTTCGTTGGCCAGCTTCATCCGCCATTTTGTTTCAAAATGGCGGCCATTTAAAATTTTTAAAAAATTTTTAAATTTGAAATGCGGTACCAAAAAATTGAAAATGGAAAAATATTTTTTTCTTATGTATTTGACCTTTATACAAAGACTCCGTAGTAGTTTTTGTTTCGTCTATATCTTTAAAAATGGCTGAGTTATAACATTTTGAATTTCTAACGAAGCTGACATTTTGAAACGTCCTGAATTTTGTCACGCGATAAAAGGCGTATTTATTAACCGATTTGGATGTAACTTCGTTTATACATAGTACAGACCAATGTCTCGACCGAGTTCGTTGGCCAGCTTCATCCGCCATCTTGTTTAAAAATGGCGGTCATTTAAAATTTTAAGAAAAATTTAAATTTGAAATGTGGTGCCAAAAAATTGAAAATTGAAAAAATATTTTTTTCTTATGTGTTTGACCTTGATAAAAAGATTCGGGAGCAGTTTTTGTTTCGTCTATATCTTAAAAAATGGCTGAGTTATAGCATTTTGAAATTTCTAGCGTGGCTGACATTTTGAAACGTCCTGATTTTTGCCACGTGATAACAGACGTATTTATGAACCGATTTGGATGTACCTTGGTGGGTACATAGTACATACAAATAACTCAACCGAGTTCGTTGGCCAGCTTCATCCGCCATCTTGTTTCAAAATGGCGGCCATTTAAAAAAATTTTAAAAAATTAAATTTAAAATGAGATACCAAAAAATTGGAAAATGAAAAAGATTTTTTTCGTATGTGTTTGACCTTAATACAAAAATTCCGGAACAGCTTTTGTTTTGTCTATATCTAAAAAAATGACTGAGTTATAACATTTTGAATTTCTATTGTGGCTGACATTTTAAAACGACCTGATTTTTGTCACGCGATAACAGGCGTATTTATGAACCGATTTGAATGTAACTTGGTCTGTACATAGTAAATACCAATGTCTCGACCGAGTTCGTTGGCCAGTTTCATTCGCCATCGTGTTTCAAAAGGGTTGGCATTTTTTTAAAAAAAATTAATTTAAAATTTAAAATGAGGTATTAAAAAATTGGAAAATGAAAAAGATTTTTTTTATGTGTTTGGCCTTGATACAAAGATTCTGGAGCAGTTTTTGTTTCTGAAAATTTGTTCTTTTGTTTATATCTTAAAAAGCGGTTGAATTATAGCACTTTGAATTTCTATCATGGCTAACACTTTGAAACGATCTTCTATTTGCCACGCGATACCACACGTATTCGCCTATTTCGATGGAAGAAGACATGAGGATAGTATGCATCAATATCTCGATCAAGTTCGCTGCCCAGCTTCAGCAGCCATCTTGTTTCAAAATGGCGGCCATTAAATTAAAAAATATATATATATTTAAAGTGAGGTGCAAAAAAATTAGAAATTGAAAAAGGTTTCTTTCTTAAGTATTTGACCTTGATATAAGGATTCAGGAGCATTTTTTGTTTGTCTTTATCTTAAAAAATGGCTCAGATATAGCAGTTTCAATTTCTAACGTGGGTGACATTTTGAAAAATCTGATTTTTTGTCTGCGACAGCACTCGTATATATCAACCGATTCCGATGTGAGTGAGCATGTGCACAGCAATTTCTAAGGTCTCGACCAAGTTCACTGGTTAGCCTCATACACCATGTTGTCCTAAAATGGCGGGCACTTTAAGAAATCGCCGAATTTGGCAGCTAAATATAAGTTACTTTAAATAAAAGCAGCTTGGATAAAGCTGACTAATTTCGCGAAATTCTCATTCATAATGATTTAGTATTGATAAAAATTTGTATTGAATCTCCTACATTAGGTTTCCCCTTAATTGAGTTTCGTGTGTTTGAATAATATAAGTTGGCTTTTTTAAAATAAGGAATATGAAAGCTACCTCTTCCTCCCGGCACTGGCCTGAAGGACTTTTAGGTAGCTTTCTTTACAAAAAGCTACCTATTGCAGCCGTTCGGAGGAAAGCGATTTCAAAAAATTTTGGTATATTTTCATCGATCATGACCCCCAGACCCCGAAACCACCCTCCGTTCAAAATTGATATATATATATATATATATATCAATATATATATATATATATGTATCTGACCTATGTCACACTGTAACTCTCGTATTTATGAACCGATTTCGATGTAATTCGGTGTGTACATAGTACATACCAATGTCTCGACCGAGTTCGTTGGCCAGCTTCATCCGCCATTTTGTTTCAAAATGGCGGCCATTTAAATTTTTTTAAAAATTTTTAAATTTGAAATGCGGTACCAAAAAATTGAAAATGGAAAAATATTTTTTTCTTATGTATTTGACCTTTATACAAAGACTCCGTAGCAGTTTTTATTTCGTCTATATCTTAAAAAATGGCTGAGTTATAACATTTTGAATTTCTAGAGAAGCTGACATTTTGAAACGTCCTGAATTTTGTCACGCGATAAAAGGCGTATTTATTAACCGATTTGGATGTAACTTCGTTTATACATAGTACAGACCAATGTCTCGACCGAGTTCGTTGGCCAGCTTCATCCGCCATCTTGTTTAAAAATGGAGGTCATTTAAAATTTTAAGAAAAATTTAAATTTGAAATGTGGTGCCAAAAAATTGAAAATTGAAAAAATATTTTTTTCTTATGTGTTTGACCTTGGTAAAAAGATTCGGAAGCAGTTTTTGTTTTGTCTATATCTTAAAAAATGGCTGAGTTATAGCATTTTGAATTTCTAGCGTGGCTGACATTTTGAAACGTCCTGATTTTTGCCATGTGATAACAGACGTATTTATGAACCGATTTGGATGTACCTTGGTGGGTACATAGTACATACAAATAACTCAACCGAGTTCGTTGGCCAGCTTCATCCGCCATCTTGTTTCAAAATGGCGGCCATTTAAAAAAAATTTTAAAAATTTAAATTTAAAATGAGATATCAAAAAATTGGAAAATGAAAAAGATTTTTTTCGTATGTGTTTGACCTTAATACAAAAATTCCGGAACAGGTTTTGCTTCGTCTATATCTAAAAAAAAAAATGGGTGAGTTATAACATTTTGAATTTCTATTGTGGCTGACATTTTAAAACGACCTGATTTTTGTCACGCGATAACAGGCGTATTTATGAACCGATTTGAATGTAACTTGGTCTGTACATAGTACATACCAATGTCTCGACCGAGTTCGTTGGCCAGTTTCATTCGCCATCGTGTTTCAAAAGGGTTGCCATTTAAAAAAAAAAATTAATTTAAAATTTAAAATGAGGTATTAAAAAATTGGAAAATGAAAAAGATTTTTTTTATGTGTTTGGCCTTGATACAAAGATTCTGGAGCAGTTTTTGTTTCTGAAAATTTGTTCTTTTGTTTATATCTTAAAAAGCGGTTGAATTATAGCACTTTGAATTTCTATCATGGCTAACACTTTGAAACGATCTTCTATTTGCCACGCGATACCACACGTATTCGCCTATTTCGATGGAAGAAGACATGTGGATAGTATGCATCAATATCTCGATCAAGTTCGCTGTCCAGCTTCAGCAGCCATCTTGTTTCAAAATGGCGGCCATTAAATTAAAAA
Organism: Maratus speciosus; assembly: GCA_963932465.1. Lineage (NCBI taxonomy): Eukaryota > Metazoa > Arthropoda > Arachnida > Araneae > Salticidae > Maratus > Maratus speciosus. Next base: position 350,180,375 of record OZ010794.1, read on the forward strand.
AAAAATATATATTTAAAGTGAGGTGCAAAAAAATTAGAAATTGAAAAAGGTTTCTTTCTTAAGTATTTGACCTTGATATAAGGATTCAGGAGCATTTTTTGTTTGTCTTTATCTTAAAAAATGGCTCAGATATAGCAGTTTCAATTTCTAACGTGGGTGACATTTTGAAAAATCTGATTTTTTGTCTGCGACAGCACTCGTATATATCAACCGATTCCGATGTGAGTGAGCATGTGCACAGCAATTACTAAGGTCTCGACCAAGTTCACTGTTTAGCCTCATACACCATGTTGTCCTAAAATGGCGGGCACTTTAAGAAATCGCCGAATTTGGCAGCTAAATATAAGTTACTTTAAATAAAAGCAGCTTGGATAAAGCTGACTAATTTCGCGAAATTCTCATTCATAATGATTTAGTATTGATAAAAATTTGTATTGAATCTCCTACATTAGGTTTCCCCTTAATTGAGTTTCGTGTGTTTGAATAATATAAGTTGGCTTTTTTAAAATAAGGAATATGAAAGCTACCTCTTCCTCCCGGCACTGGCCGGAAGGACTTTTTTATGTTGCAGCAATTAGGGATTTCTTTTTTTCTATGCATGATAATTCCAGACCTCATACAGTTCGTTTTGAGAAAACATGCTTGAAGCTAAAACATACAGCGTATGGAATGACCAGCATGCTCTCCTGACCTAAATCCGATCGAGCATGTTTGGGACATACACAGACGGCGCATTGCTGCGAGACCAAGGCTTACTTTTAATGCCCGGGACTTGGAGATTGCAATTCTTGCGCAGTGGAACAGTATTCCCCAAACTCTTATCGATAAGGGCATCGCATGCATGTAAAACAGGTGTGCAGCAGTCTTAGCTGTTCGAGAAGACCACACGTCATATTAGAAATCTTGCATCATTTCTAAACAATAATTTTTTTTATCATTTACATGAAACCAAATTGTTGCCCTAAACCATCTTTTCATGTTCTTTCAATCTTTTCAAAGAATAAAAAGCTCCCTTACAAATTTTTTGCGTCTTTTTTCCTGTATTGCGTATTGATACGCGCGTACTATTCATTTTATGCCCATACACGGCTGTCTTGCACTATTCTCTTCATTTTTTTGCTTGCTCTCCTAATTTTTTTGAGCAGTGTATGTGTATATATATATATATATATTCATTTCGCAACACACAATAACTTTCATTTTTTTTCACAGACAAGAACTATAATTGCAAGAAAGATTGTATTTTCACTAAAAATAAAATAACAATTGCCAGGTGTAGTCTGTAAGATGTATATTATAAATTTTTTATTTTTGTTTAAAAAAATTGTTTTAATGATATAAATAATTGATATTTTGTTAGCAAATAATTAAAAGGGACTAACATAAATAAAACGTTCGGGTAACAAATTACATAAGCCACATTTTCTTAAAAATCTAGATATCTGTATGAGAACATGCTCCAAGAAATTCTCTAGCTACTCAACAAATATTACTAAAAAAGTGGGTAAGTGTGATCATACATCGCACAAAGGGTTTCGTTTAATATTCCTTTCAAAACGTCCAGTACATTTATCGCCATAGAATACCTTCTAAATTTTGGCAAACACATCCTAAACTATGTTAAAGTTTCAAACATATTCGCCTTGTTATATTTCCTAATTTTGTTCGCCCCCCCCCAAAAAAAAATGCTACGATATATCACATGACGGGTATCTGCCAAATTTAGAAAAGTGCCCCCCTTGGGGGGGAGTGGGCAGATGGTCACCATGATTTTTGACGCGGCTTGATTTAAAAAATTTATGTTATGTTTTATAAGCCATATTAAAGTTTCAAACAGATCGTCCAGTTATATTTCCTAATTTTGTTCGCGCACCTCCCTCAACCCCCCCCCCACTCCTCGAAATGCGACGCGCCCTTCTTCTTTATAATTTATTATCGTGTGTTATAAAGTATCTTAAAGTTTAAAACAGATTGAATTGTTAGATTTCCTACTTTAAATGAAATCGCGGTCTGTTAATTCCACATTCCACCACCAGGGAGCGCACTGTATTCTTAACAAAAGCGTATCTGAACGAAACTCCTTTACACAACCCATTAGTAGATATGTTACTCGAGGGGGTGGCGGTCTTCAGCAAGAATTTAAGATAATTGTTGAAATTACTATTCGAAAATAGTGGTAATTTACGTTTGACATATTTATATTTAATAAGTATAAGTAGCATGCATCTGAGGACTCCATCAAAAAACGCACCTGAAACGGTATGAAACAAAAAAGAAATATTTTGCCCCTCCCCCTCTACCCACCTTCCCGAAATTTCACGCGCCATTTTTTATAAACTTTTTCTAATGTGTTATAAACTATCGTAAAATTTCAAACAGATCGCCTTGTTATATTTCCTAATTTTAACAAAAATGTTAGTTCCACATTCCACCACCAGGGAGCGCCCTCTATTCTTAACAAAACTGTATCGGAAAGAAACTCCGTTAAACAACCTATAAGTAGATATGTTACTCGAGGTGGTGGCGGTCTTAATAAAAAATTAAGATATTTGCTGAAATTACTATTAGGAAATAGTGGTAACTAAACTTTACACAATTTTATATTAAATAAGTAGCATATATCTCAGGACTCCTTCAAAAAGTCACCTAAAGCGGTCAGAAACGCTAATTTTTTAAATAGAAATCTAGCGCCCCCCCCCCCCCTCCCCAGAATTTCGCGTGTCATTCTTTCTTACACTTTATCTTATGTGTTATAAAATATCTTAAAGTTTCAAACAGATCGACTTGTTAGACTTCCTAATTTTAACAAAATCGCGTTATGTTAGTTCCACATTCCACCACCAGGGAATGCACTCTATTCTTAACAAAAGCATATCTGAACGAAACTCCTTTACGCAATCTTTCCGTAGATAGAGGGGTCGGGATGGTGGCGGTCTTAAGAATTTAAAATATTTGCTGCGGTAACAAACGCTAAGATTTTAAAAATAATTCTAGTTTAACAAAAATGTTAGTTCCACATTCCACCACCAGGGAGCGCACTCTATTCTTAACAAAACTGTATCGGAAGGAAACTCCGTTAAACAACCTATAAGTAGATATGTTACTCGAGGCGATGGCGGTCTTAATAAGAAATTAAGATATTGCTGAAATTACTATTAGGAAATAGTGGTAACTAAACTTTAGACAATTTTATATTAAATAAGTAGCATATATCTCAGGACTCCCTCAAAAAGTCGCCTAAAGCGGTCAGAAACGCTAATTTTTTAAATAGAAATCTACCCCCCCCCCCAAGGGCGGATCTGGAGAGTCCTCAAGGGGGGGGGGGCGATTTTAGAAATTTGGAAACTCCAATCTGATGCACTGGTCAGGGCTAATTTTTTCACTGCGGGTCGTGTTACTTCTACTTTTTACTGTGGGTCGGGTTTGGGTCCGGTTGACTTCTATTTTTTGCTGCTGGTTGGATTAACTTGTACTTTTTTGCTGTGGGTCGCGTTTGGTTGATTTCTATTTTTTGCTGTGGGTCAGGTTAACTTCTACTTTTTTGCTATGGGCCGGGTTAACTTCTACTTTTTCGATGCGGGTCGGGTTTGGGTCCGGTTGACTTCTACTTTTCTGCTACAGGTCACTTTTACTTTTTAGCTGCGCCTAGCGCGTTGGGTTTGGGGCAGATTGATATACATTATATCCGGTTTGGGTCAGTTTCGGATTATGTTTTCACTACTGCGACTTGCGAGAAGGGTTCGTGTTGACCCGCTTTTTTTAAAAGAAAGTCTAAGTATTTTTGAAGATAAAAACTATATGCAGTAAAATCTCCATAACAGACACGTCCAAATAATTACTTAGGAATACTTTTTAATCTCCAGAATTATGAAAAAAAATACTAATTTGGTATAAGACTGCTTGTCTCTTTATATCTAAGGTGAGTTGTAATTCAATAAAGAATGCTTTGAAACTTATTAAAAAACCTACCGGGTGTCCTTAAATGGATTTTAAAATTAAGTACTTTTCGAATGGTGACAGCTATTTAAAAAAATCTTGCAGGAGGGTTATGTAAGATGTCATGAGATTTTTTACTGTGATTCTTGATTTTACTGTATAATAGCAGCGATAGATGGCGCTGTAAACAATGGTCATTAAGCCTACCTCCTCCAGGAACCGATTTAACGCCTCTTGCTTCCATTACCATCTTCCTTGCTATTTTAAACTAAAATCAAGAATCGCAGTTAAAAAAATTATCAGGGGTAGAGCAAAAAAGAAAAAAAAAAATTCTGAAATTCAAAGAAAATTTTCTGAAACGTTACAGCAGATGGGGGGATTCCCTCCTGGCACTAATTATTTTTGTTGCAGGTCGAGTTAGCTGTTTTGGATTCGGATCGCTTTCAGGCTGAGTGTAGATTCCTGCAAGCTGGGTTTGGGTTAACTTTTTTTTTTTCAAAAATTAGTTCAGTATATTATTTTAAGTTAAAAATTATACCTATAATAATAAACGTGTGTAAGTGTGCTGTTTTCTAAAGAGACCACTGCATTTTGCCCGCGACTCTTTGATGAAGTTCGCTCGTCTTCGACCCTTTGATGAAATTTGCGTTTCTTCTACAACCCTTTGAGGAAATTAGTGTAATTTTGCAGACCTTTGGTAAAATTCGCGTTTTTTTCCGTGACCCTTCTACAAAATTCGCGTTTTTTCAGCGATCCTTTGACTAAATTCGCGTTTTTAAAGCGATTCTTTGACTAAATTCGTTTTTTTCCCACGATTCTATGAAGGAATTCGTGTTTTCTCCACGATCCTATTTGACGAAATTCGCGGATTTCTTTTTCGCGGCTATTTGACAAAATTTGCGTTTTCTCCGCGATCCTTTAACGAAATTAGAGTTCTTTTCCGCTGCCTTTTGAAGAATTTCGCATGTTTTCGTGGCTCCTTGACCAAATTCGCGTTTTTTCAGTGATCATTCGGCGAAATTGAAGTTATTTTCTGCGAACGATTGACGAAATAGATGTTTTATGGAGACCATTTATCAAAATTTGCAATTATTTGTATGTCCGAATTTTTGGACAGGTGAATTTTCTAAATTTTTGGAACCGAATGCCTTAACCCTGGAGCTGCGTATTATTATTGTTATTATTATTATTTTTATTTATTTATTTATTTATTTTTTTATCAAAATAGGTTAAAAAATTGCGCATATTTTTTATTACACATTTAAAATCTGCACACATTTTAGAGTAAAATATGTCCCAAAATCTTTGTGAAACAGAGTTTTTTTTTAATAGAACTAGGGGGCTCTGCCCCCCTACGAGCTACACTCGCCAACACCCGTTCAGGCACACCAAAATCCAAAAAGCACGCTAATTTGATCGGCTTTAAAAATATTGAATTAAAATTTAAAAAAACAGTAGCGATCTCTCTGTAAAAGGGTTTCCATTCGTTTTTCTTGGATTGGAGATTTTTAAGACCAAATCTGCTGCTGTTAAGAGATACAATGGTGGTTTTCGTATTTAATTAAAAAAATAGTTAAACATTTGAAAATAAGCTAATGTAAAATGAATTAAGTAAACAGCGTCATTGTCTCTCGGTATTTTTTAACAGCGCTATAAGATAGTTCTTTTAAATAATTCATTTTAAATGTATCGTTTTAAATCTGACGTAATTTACACCAAAGTTTTATTTCTCTTATTAATATTCACGTGAAAATACTTCTGTTGTTAGAAGGAAATATTATTTGCGCTGTCTTCGAATTCACGATAATAGTTGAAAAGATTATCTCAAAATATCTCGCACAAATATATTTTTCAATTTAAATTGTTTTGCTATATTTTTTTGCCATTTTAAATATGACGTAATTTCCTCAAATTACAAGTTTTAACGCATAATAATGATTTTTTTTATTTTAAGATTTTGTTTCTCTTTTAAAATTCAAGTGCAAATATGGTTCGTCGCAGATGTCATATACGATTGGTATATTGGCGCAAATTTTTTCTGTCGCTAATTTCATATACGCAACGGGTACTTAACTGGTGCTAAAGTGTTGTTATTTTGCTTGATATCGTAACCCGGATGGGTACAGATGTCATATTTGCCCCATATTGGTGCGATTTTTTTCGGTTTCCAATTTGGCGAAAACATCAACAGCATAAACAACATAATTCGGGTTACCACATCAAGCAAAATAACGACACTTTGGCGCGGAAAAAAATTTTGCCAAAATGCGCGTATATGACATCTGTGCCTATGGTTCTTATGACGTAATTTTCCTGCTTTTAACATGTAATCATTTAATTCTAATTTTAAAGTTTTTTTTCTGTTTGTAATAGTCACGTGTAAATAAATTTTTAATTTGAAGTAAACATTATTGTTTGCGCTGTTTATGCAACTGGAAACATTTTAAATTAATAACATTTCTAAAATTTGTAAAAAATATCTCTCGAAATGCTGAAAATTTGAATTTAAAATTGAAATAAAACATCAAAAAATGAGTCAAATAAGAAAACTAAATGCAACCTGCACATCGGGAACTTATAACGTATAAAATGATCTAAAAATGATTAAATTCTCATGTATAGTTTTTGTTCCAATAAAACTTTTTTAATGGAACGATTTTGTCCAATTTTAGCAGTAAATATCTCTTAAAATAATTCTTCGATTTGAAAACTGTCTGCATCAGCGTATTTATCAAACATTTCTCTATAATACCACCGATTTTCATATTTTTGTATGCAACAGTTTTTTTAATATTAGCGATGAAAGGCCATGCTTTGCTTAAGCATTCAAATTGGATGTGATCTACCCGGAATATCTACACAGATGTTCATTGGTCCATTTCCAAATCAAAACTTTTTTTTATATATAGAAGGATTAGATCATAAAAAAAAGATTTGCTGCGGAAATTGCGGGTTGCGCAAATTTTGCCACTTTTACGTTGGCGGTGGAAATAGCGTATTGCGCAGCGAGAGGGTTAAATTTTCGGAAAATTTGGAACATAATCACCCCTGTTCCCGACATCTATAACCCTCCTGCAAGTATTTTTTTAATATCTGTCACCATTTGCAATTTTTAAAAATCAGTCAGTTCATTTTAGGACACCCGGTATATTCAGTAGTTATGGGATGATGGCTGAAATTAAGCATTTAAAAAAAAGTTAAGCTGGCTTCGATATGTCAGTTAGAGGTTTACCTGGGCTGAAGTTATCAGGCCCAAGCCCAGATCCAACCCACATAAAAAAAAATAAAACTATTGGCCCCGCCTGGTATAAAAGCTAAAAAATCAACTCCAGCCCTGCCTGCATTTTGCAATTAAAATTATATTCATAAAGTACACTTGCTTATGCTCATATTTTATTTTCAGATTATGTTCGAAATTCATGAATACAACAATATTAATGACTCTAACGATGACTATTTAGGCAATTATGTACGTAAACACTACGTAAAAATATGACTTAGACAATTACATTCAAATAAAAATCCAGTAAGATAATCAGTTTAGAATGAAAGAAACGGTTGATAAAAGAAAATCATAATTTTAAAGCTCTACAAAATAAACTAGTATGTTGTGGCCATCACAAAACTTTCTTCTATATAAATCACGTCAATTAAATCATTTAAATAGTAAAATAAATTACATCAATTTATTCATATAAAAGTATACCTGAATTTGAAATTTGATGAAAATTCGTGCATTAGTTATTGAAATAGAGCTGTAGGAGAAATTTTGAAAAATGTAGCATAGCAGTGCCACCTGTTGAGCGATTTGCACCAAAACACAAACAGTACTAATTCATATACCGGAATCGTAAACCGGAATCGCCAAAACACAAACAGTACTAATTCGTATACCGGAATCTGAAGTTGGATGAAAATCCGTGTATTAGTTCTGGAGCTAAAGCTACTGTGGAAATTACAAAAAAATGCAGCACAGCAGCGCCACCTATTGAGCAATTTACACCAAAAGGTACAAAACATCAATTCACGTCAAGAACTAACTGAATCTGAAATTTGATGAAAATCCGTGCATTAGTTCTGGACATTGAGCTATTGTGGAAGTCGAGAAAAACGCTGCATAGCAGTGCCACCTGTTGAGCGATTTACAGCAAAACATAAACAGCACTAATTCATATCCAGGTATACCTGAATCTGAAGTTTGTTGAAAACCCGAGCATAAGTTCTTGAGATAGAGCTATCGCGGAAATCACAAAAAATGCAGCATAGCAGCGCCACCTGTTGAGCGATTTACACCACAAGGTGCAAAACGTCAACTCATGTCAAGCACTAACAGAATCTGAAGTTTGATGAAAATCCGTGCATTATTTCTTGAGATAGAGCTATTACGAAAATCGTGTAAATGCTGCAAAATGCAGCATAGCAGCGCCATCTGTTGGGCGATTTGCACCAAAACGTTACCAGCACCAATTCATATCAAGGATTAACTAAATCTGAAGTTTGATGAAAATCCGTGCATTAGTTCTCTAGATAGAGCTAGTGCAGAAATCTCGGGAAATGCAGCATAGCAGCGCCACCTGTTGAGCGATTTACACCAAAAACTAATCAGCATCAATTTGTATTAGGGGCTAACTTAATATAAATTTTTATTAAATTCCGTGCATTAGTTCTTGAGATAGAGCGCCCACAAAATTTGTGTCACATACACACAGACAGACAGACAGACAGACTCACAGAGTCACAGACAGACATTTTGTAAAAACATGTTTTTTGGAATCTCTGACCCCTAAAACGTGTAAATCCGTCGAAAACCGAAAGTCGAAAATTTTCATGAATCCAATACTTTCTTCTTGTAAAGATAGAAGAAAGTAAAAAGTAAAGTTTAAAATAAAAAATGCATCTCTGAAACTTATCAAATCAAATTAAATTTCTAAAGATTTCGCTAAACAAATGTACAAAACAAATATAATTTTTACGAATGACAAATAAGTAAGATTGCAGATCAACTAGGGCTCGAGAGGAAGAATTTAAAGGAGTGCACGGGTCGTGGTCGGGCCAGGCCAAGATCGATCTCGAGGAAAAAGAAGTCTGGCCCGACACGAATCTGCAGAAAAAATTAAGATCAGGGCACGACCCGACTCTAAAAGAGAAAAGACCTGATCCAGCCCGTGTCTCGTGGATTTAAACTGGCGCGACCCGGGTCGGGTCGGACTTACTTGGACTCGGGAGGAAGAATTTAGAGGAGTGCAAGGGTCGTGGTCGGGCCAATAATGCATATCATACGGGCTGACACGGACCGAATGTTTAGCTTTTATTCCGGACCGAGCCCTGACCTGGAAATTTTGGCCAGTGCAGACCTCTAGGAAAAATGAAATCCAGGCCAGGATCGATCTGGAGGAAAAAGAAGTCTGGTCCGACCTGAATCTGCAGAAAAAAATTAAGATCAGGGCACGACCCGACACTAAAAGAGAAAAGACCTGACCCAGTCTGAGTCTCGTGAATTTAAAGTGGCGCGACCCGGGTCGGGTCGCGCCGGGCTCGAGCTCCACCCCAAGTCATTTCCTGTGAGGATGCATAATGTCGTTTTACAAACCCTTTATTAGCCCAAGGGGGGGGGGGCGATCGCCCCTTCGCCCCCCCCCCCCTTAGATCCGCCATTGCCCCCCCCCCCACACCTCCCCGGAATTTCGCGTGTCATTCTTTCTTACACTTTATCTTATGTGTTATAAAATATCTTAAAGTTTCAAACAGATCGACTTGTTAGATTTCCTAATTTTAACAAAATCGCGTTATGTTAGTTCCACATTCCACCACCAGGGAATGCACTCTATTCTTAACAAAAGCACATCTGAACGAAACTCCTTTACGCAATCTTTCCGTAGATAGATGGGTCGGGATGGTGGCGGTCATAAACAAGAATTTAAAATATTTGCTGCGGTAACAAACGCTAAGATTTTAAAAATAATTCTAGCTCCCCCCCCCCCCCCCTCGAAATATCACACTCCATTCTTTTTTACACTTTTTTCTATGTGTTATAAACTATCTTAAAGTTTCAAACAGACTGAGTGGCGGTCTTAACCAATAATTCAAAATATTTCCTGAAATCACTATTAGAAAATAGTGGTATGAAGTAAACTTTCTGATGATAAATGAGTTATACTTATCTCATATCGCTGTTCAAAAAGCCCAGGCAAATTATTAGATTTCCTAATTTAATTCGTGGTTAAATAAGCGCGTCTCTTCATTTTAATCGACACATTTGATAGGAATAAACCGATTAATTAAATAATAATTAATATTTCAGCTTGTAATTAAGATAGGGCTTAGATATGGGTATCAATGAAATCAGCGAGAAATTTGACATCGGGATGCCAAAAAATTTAATCAAAAAATTTAATATTTAAAAAGTTAAAATTTCGTATTAATTGTTCGTTGCTATTATGGAAAACCGCAGCATCGTCATGTCTACCTGCTTTCCCGCCGAATTGAAATCTAAATTGAAATCTAAATTGAAATCTAAAGTTAAAATTTCGTATTAATTATTCGTTGCTATTATGGAAAACCGCAGCATCGTCATGTCTACCTGCTTTCCCGCCGAATTGAAATCTTTTTATTTCCTTGTCTTTCCAATAGAGATGGGCAACATCGTTCCTTTTAAGGAATCGTTCACCGAAAGGAACGAGTTCATTGGAGTCGTTCCTTTCGGAATCGTTCCGAAAAAAGGAACGAATCCGAGAAAAAAGAAGGATTCCGAGAAAAAAGGAACGATTCCCAGAAAAAAAGAACTATTTTGAAAAATAAAGGATTCAAAGGGGAAAAAACACTTCCGAGATAAAGAGAACCACATGCAATCCATAATATTTTTTACTAATTTATTTTCTTATGTACCCATCCATTTTCTTAGGCATCCAGTCGCTTTAATTTTGTAATGTTTTGGACATATGATTTTGTTTTTAAGAGTTCATTTCATTGATCAGCGTCAGTATTTAATTTGCAGTTATTTCTAACTTTATGATTTATGGTATAAAGCATAATTCCTCTTGGAAATTTAAGGGCGGTGCAAGGTCTATTCGATTTTCAGTGTAATCATTGGTTTCTCTTGAAAATATGTCGTCAAATGACCGTCCATTTATATTATTATTTTATATAGTGTGTCTTTACTCTCAACGATGTTCAGTGGCTAAGTCCTAAACCGTTAGTCATAGACCTATAGTTCCAATTACAAAAATGTTTTAAATAAGGTAAAAAATTATTCTGAAAGTCGTTTGGATCAATAAAAATATTTCTAAAAAAGTTACGAAATTTAATTTTTTATACGGCCCTCCGCCCTATAAGAGATATTTAGTAAAAATTTCCTGTTCTCTTAAAAGAAAGACAAAAAAAGTCCCATTCATCTAACACTAAAATTCATGAAGTTATACGAAACTTTGAAATGCAAGACTTATGCCACTTTTCTGCATCCGAATACACATGAGTTTAGCCATGCTTCTAGGGGTCGTAAACAAAGTGCTTAAAGTATTTGAAGGATTTATTTCATGTGTAGCTGCGCTTTGAAAGAAATCGTATTACAACAGATTTTTGTAAGGATTTGAAGCTGTTTCTTTTCATGATTTTTTTAACAAAAACTATGCTATTTTTATAAGCTTTTATTTAACCTATTAACCGCCAAAACTATAAGTAGGAATTTTCAAATTTCTTGTTGAAAGTCGCTTGTCACCACAAATTCAGAAAGGTAATTTCCGCTTTATTAAAATATCAAAATTTCTGCCAATAAATAGGGCAATTTTTTTAATTGTAAAATAGTGGTGACAAAGTAATTAATGTAAGCCTGAGCAATTATTTTGACCGTTGCGTGAACGCAACACCAGCGGGTAACGGGTTAACTTGAAACGATCGTATGTATGTCTTTCCAGTTCAAAATTTGTACTCGAAATTCAACTCACTTTAAAATATGCGATCGAGGTTAAATTTTACATATTGACGTAAATCAGATGACAATGTAATATTATTATGATTTTCAGTGCTTACCATTATGTACTTATTTTACAGGGTAACACAAAAAATTTCGGATAGATTACTGCAAGCAAGTTTTCTAAAAAGTTTTAGATTAGATAACACAAGACTGCGATGGTTGTGTTTTTTTATTTTTAAAATTATGTATTTTTAAAATTATGATTTTTATGTATTTTTTAGCACTGAATCCGAAAATTATCCTCATTTTTAACCATCATGTCAGAATTTTTCGCAACTAGTAAATTTCAAAATTGAAAAAATAGCTAATACTATAAAATAGAGTCGATGGTTGTATTTTTTAACTTTTACGACTGATTTGTATGTGCTTTTTAGCACTGAATGTAAAAATTACCTTCATATTTAACCATCATGTTAGACTTTTTTTGTAAATGGCAAATTTCAAAGTTAAACTAGTATGTTGTGACCATCACAAAACCTTCTTCTAAATAAATCACGTCAATTAAATCATTTCAATAGTAAAAGAAATTACATCAATTTAGAACCAATTCGTATCAAAGTATACCTGAATTTGAAGTTTGATGAAAATTCGTGCATTACTTATTGAGATAGAGCCGTAGGGGAAATTCTGAAAAATGCAGCATAGCAGCGCCACCTGTTGAGCGATTTGCACCAAAACACAAACAGCACTAGTTCATATTAAGGTATACCGGAATCTGAAGTTTGATGAAAATCGGTGCATTAGTTCTGGAGCTAGAGCTATTGTGGAAATCACAAAAATGCAGCACAGCAGCGCCACATGTTGAGCGATTTACACGAAAAGGTACAAAACATCAATTCATGTCAAGGACTAACAGAATCTGAAGTTTGATGAAAATCCGTGCATTAGTTCTGGAAATTGAGCTATTGTGGAAATCGTGAAAAATGCTGCATACCAGCGCCACCTATTGAGCGATTTACACCAAAACATAAACAGCACTAATTCATATCCAGTATACCTAAATCTGAAGCTTGTTGAAAACCCAAGCATTAGTTCTTCAGATAGAGCTGCTATGCTGCAGCTCTATCTGAAGATGCTATCTATGCTGCATTTTGCAGCATAGCAGCAAAATGCAGCATAGCAGCGCCATCTGTTGGGCGATTTGCACCAAAACTTTACCAGCACTAATTCATATCAAGGATTAACGGAATCTGAAGTTTTATAAAAATCCGTGCATTAGTTCTTGAGATAGAGCTTTTGCGGAAATCCTGCAAACTGCTACATTGCAGCGCCATCTGCAGGGCGATTTACACCAAAAACTAATGAAGGTCATTTTCGGATTCAATAGTAAAAAATACATAAAAATCAATTATCAAAAGTTAAAGAAATAACAATCACATCTATTTTATACTATCAGAATCAGATTTCCGAACATTTTTCACTTTTTAGCTTTCAAATTTACGATTTGCAAAAAATCTGTACTTTGTGATAAAAAATGAAGGCCATTTTTGGATTCAGTGTGTAAAGAATCGAGGCTGTTGCTTTTCAACATTTTATTTAACGAAAATTCTATTATTTTTTTCCTGTTATATGTTTAGTACAAGCTGTATATTTTGCATTAATATTTCAAAATTATTATAGATTTCAAATTTATAATGCAATGTTAATTTTACTATCAACTATATTTTTTATATATCTGAAGATTATTTATATTGCAACTAAATTTGTAAATGACCCCTATTTCGCAGCAAAAAATATGCTCCAAGTTGAAACAGCCATTACTTCGGTCAGTTTTAGTCGTATAATAATAGGACTTTTATTTGTCTTACTTGTAAGTGTAATAGGAAAGTTTTACTAACTATAACTTGAAGGACCTGGGGATCGTATAAAAAATTAAATTTCATAATTTTTCAAGAAATGATTCTATTGACCCAAATCACTTTTTAAATACTTCTTTACCCCCATTTAAAACATTTTTGTAATTGGAACTATATGGCTATGACTAACGGTTTAGGAATTAGCTATTGGACATCGTTGAGAGTGGACATCTTGTATAGGAAATTTTATTATTGCTCTGATATTTGTCACCAGGGTCTAGGAATTTTTAGTCTCATAGATTCCTCTTCAAAATATACCTCTAGGTAATCTTAATTTCATTTTTCATTCTGAATCTCATTTTTCATTTGGATGGCCCTACTGGTTTGGATATGTAACTAGTTAAAGCAGATTACATTTTTGTTCCAGTGTCCGTACTTTCAATAACTTTATGCCCTTTATCGTCTTTCTCCTCAGCTCCCTAACTTTACGCACACAGGATATTTCGCATAATTCATCAACATTATTATCACCGCCTTCAGGATCTGGTTCAGAAGTGAAACACCCTATTCTATAGCAATCATCTTGTAGTGCAATTCAGTGATATATATCAATTTTAATGCATTTGAAATAGTTTAATGTCATTAAAATGCGCTGCAAACGATTTTTTCCCGTTGACCATAATGTAACGAAATACTTTTGAGTGCCCCTGTAAATAAACTATTAATGCTACACTCTTCATATTGAATACCAAACATCCCATGGTAAACATCATTAACATATATAAATTGCATGGGAATGCGAGTATATTTACGGGAGTTAGGTATATTACACACTGAGACCACACACCGACACAAAGCGCAACATGAAGTGCAAAAACCGGTCGAAACAAAGAACGAAGTAGTTGCAAACTTGTTTTAAACCAGTTTTTCTAGAGAATTCAAGCGACATGTCTTATGTGTCGCCTTAGTGTGTGACTTGCCTTAGAGCGTGAACAGACGGTCTGACGGACAGACAAACCGCATTCATAAACACTAACTTTATTGGAAAGAGTTAAAAAGTAAAGCACGTTTTTGCACACTGTCTTTCCTGAGTGACTGATGTATGTCTTGTCTTTTACCCTAACATCGCTTTTTGTGAACTGCTGTTAACTACGTAGAATTTCAATAAACTTACAACTCTTTTTGAATCTCCAATTTCACGAGAACCTACCGGAATTTCTCTAATTTCATACCCTCATCCGCCGTCACCCTCTCTTCACTTATATGATACAGAACCTCAGTTCGGTGTGAGTGAATTGCAATGCTAATATGTTTGTTTGGATTGGGATCTTTGGAGCTTCATAACTCACGAAGTCATGGAACACTTGTGTTACACGAAAGGGTAGAAGTTCCTTCAGATGATTTGTAAACAGATTCATTAGCAGGGCTATGGCTAGTGATATTTATAAGATAATATTATATGCATTAATATTATAATATATATATATATATATATATAGTAATATATATGATTTTATTCATATATAGTACATATTATCTCCGCCAAAAGATATAGTGATTCACTAAACTTCAAAGTTCTATTTCTTTAAATTTGAAATTTGCTAACATTTTAACTGAAAAACGGTTTATTGGTTTAATTAAATTAAACAAATTAAAAGTATGTCCATTATTATTACAGAGTGTAGTACTATATAAAGAACTATCCTTTTGACGATGTTTCGGCCGTTGAATGAAAGATATCTGTTGTAAACGTATTATAGATAATACCAACCTTAATTTTTTGAGAATTTAACTATTTTTTATTCGGAGTTAAACTTTTTATTGTCAAAACTATTTAAAATAGATAAAACATTTTGTTAAATTGGAACTTTTCAGAAAACTTTATGTAATTTAAGAAAAAAAAAGAAAATAAATAAATAAATCTTCTAAGTGAAAAGAATAACAATAAGAAAGGAAAATACATAAAATTTAATATCGTATTTGCAGTAAGTTTTACCTCAATAAAAACGGAAATTTGGTATTAGGCTTGAAACATTAAATTTAGTTTAGCATGAAGGGAGCCTTGATTTGCTCGAAATTAAACTCAGATATGTATTATCCATCACCACAGTAACAGGCATTAATCGTGGCATTGAACTCGGGATTTACGAGTATCAATAACGATCAAGAAATCTGAATTATTATAAGAAATTATTACGATAAACGATTTTTTTTGCTTTTATTTTACGTTGAATTAAGTTATTTAAATTCGAATTATTTAGCAAGAAATAGAAGTAAAATAACAATTGAAAAAACTGTACAAAATCACAACGTGCATTCTTTGGAAACCAATAATTAAATTCGTATATTGTAAAAATTTTAAATGCAATATTAACCTTCCGCATACCAGACCGGTGCAACAGGACCCGATAGATACATTCAAATTGATTTTTCACATTTTAAAAAATGAAAATTTTGTAAATATGTGACTTTTTCTGGAATGTTCTACTCAAAAGAATAGAACATCCCAGAAAAAACCCATATTTACAGAAATTTCAGTTTTTAACATAAATTAGAAATATCATTATAAATGTACCTGTCGGGGCCATTAAACCCCTCTGGTAGGCGGAGGGTTAACATAAATCTATTAAACCGAAACAAGCATAAAATATGCAGCTTTATATATGTCGCAGTGTTGGAGAAAGTCCGATAATCTATATGTAGCACGTGATTTTTCTTTCCCGTTTTTATACTCAAAACGGCCATTAAGAGAGCGAACCGCGGTTAAATTATTTCAATCCCACCCACCACTGTTACTGTTATCTTATTATTATTATTAGACATTATGCTTTTTGAAATATTCATTATCTTAAGAAAGAAAGAAACGTTTTACAAAAATTCCTTGTTCTAACAGATTTTACTCTATGTAATAAACCTCAATGTAAGTTGATTAAAACAACAATCTTAGGGAGTTTCGAGATTTTTTTAATCATCTTCTTCAGGAGAGAAAAACAAGACGCCAAGCTGTGGAAATAAAGTGGTACTCGAGCGCTCGTAGCTGGTCATATATTTATTTTGACAAAGAGGATTCTCAAATTGAAATTATGTTTGAGGAAAAAACATGAAATAGTGAAATATGCATGAAAGTGCGTAACTCTACAATTATTAAAATAATTGAAAATCAGTTATTATTATCCTATTAAAATGCAATTTTTATGGCCTAGTGATATATTTCTTACATTATTCAAAACTGTTTCTAGTCAGATTTAAAAAAATATTTTTCACTAGTAATTAAACAAGCATTTTCTTTGTTTTTCTTAAGGCTGTTCTTAAGTGATCTGGTCAACATGCGTAAAACGTTTTGACACATTTACAAATTCATTTTTTAAGGGAAAGATATAAAATTGGAATGTTTGACCATGGAAGCGATTTGGAATCGAACTGTGTTTTCCATCTTTTGATCAGTAAATTACCTATTGAGTTATAATCGATTTTGATCACGTGACAAACATGTTTTTCACCCATTTTTGAGAAATTATGTCTCTTTCGCGCGGAAGTTTCTTTTCAAAACGCCCACTTTGACACTATTTTCTGAAAGGCCTATTGCGTTTGCAAAAAAACGGAAAAAACAGCTCGATTACATAGTTTCTGAACAACAACACCTGTTCGTTTCATGCATTTCCGAATAAAAATAAATTAAAACTTTTGTCACAAATTTATCCTTTTGGATTTGAGAACAGCCTTAAGAATTCATTTAGAAAAAATTCATTTCGTATGATACATTTACCAATTAGAAAATGTATTAGTGTATTAAAGTACACATGGTGTTCCATTACCCTCGGGGTCCAGGTACTCAATCGGTAAAGCACGTAAAGTTTCTGGGTTCGAATCCCATCTCGGGCACTTTTTCTCTCAGGTGTAAAAAATCCAATTCGTATAAAATATTTTTTTTAATTATTTCTTTCAGTTTAATTTAGCACAAGAAGATGAAATAGTAATGTTTATTAAAAGCCCTACTCCGCCCCGCACTTCAATTTCTTTTTTCTTTCTTTCTTTACTTTTCTTTTTTTTTGAGGAGGGGGGGGGGGAGTGGTACACACATTAGAAGGATATTTTGGCAATAAAGTCAGCTTTAATAGAATCAAAATCTGTTATTTTGAAATAAAATAGCGTATTTTAATTTATTAAAACTGGCCAGTCTACAAGAAAAGAACCGATTCCCGAGGAATCGGTCCTTTTCGGAACGGTTCCTCGGATTCGGTCCTTTTTGGAACGGTTCCTCGGATTCGGTCCTTTTTGGAACGATTCCGAAATGGACCGACTCCGAGGAATCGGTCCTTTTCGGAACGACTCCGAGGAATCGGTCCTTTTCGGAGTCGGTACATTTTGGACCGATTCCGAGGAATCGTTCCGAAAAGGACCGATTCCGTGGAGTCGTTCCTTTTCGGAATCGTTCCAAAAAGGACCGATTCCGAGGAACCGTTCCAAAAAGGACCGAATCCGAGGAACCGTTCCAAAAAGGACCGAATCCGAGGAACCGTTCCAAAAAGGACCGAATCCGAGGAACCGTTCCAAAAAGGACCGAATCCGAGGAGTCGTTCCAAAAAGGACCGAATCCGAAAAGGACCGAATCCTTTTTACAGAATGGAATCGTTCCTTCAGTTTCACTGCCGGAATCGTTCCTTTGGAGTCGTTCCTCAACAAATGACACATCTCTACTTTCCAATTAAAGAAATTAAATTTTTATCGATCGATTTTTAGTGGATATTTTAACTTATACACATCGCAGAAATGTGAACTTTATACCAAATGAAAGTAGATTGTTTTCTGCGTCTGTCTATTCCATTTACAAATTTCTCGGACCAATATTTTCTTATATACGATTTCGCTTTAAAATCTCCACTTCATTTTTCGGCTTAATTTCCTCCGTGGTAACCGTGCATTCGGCTGATTTTACTGGCAACCCTTTAGGAGAAACACGGATGATTTCGAGAAAGTCCGTTTGAATTTGCGTTAAAAAGGTGGATTGGTTAATTTTAGAAGTTAAATAGCCCGTAATTCGGTTAATTACCAACTTTTTCAAAATTTTATGATTTGTTGTTTGATGTGAGGTGTTCAGCTATAAGTACCCAAAATTTCAAGTCTCTAACATGTATAGTTTCTGAGAACGGGCTCTGTGACGGACAGACGGACAGACAGACAGACAGACAGACAGACAGACAGACAGACAGAGGAGCGAGACGAATAGGATTTCGTGAGATGAACGAAACCCTAAAAACAACCTGAGATTGCACGGTTAGGCCTCAATGTTGTTGTTCCCCAAATGAAATATGTTGTTTATTTTCAATCAACAACGGCACAAGCCACACAAAATCCAAATGGTGAATAAGCAACAGATGTCCTGTAAACGAAGAGTGTTTAAAAGCGATTAAAACAAGTGGGTAAGTGTGATCACAGATCGCACAGACATTTTCGTTTAATATTCCTTTCAAAACACTTTATCCTTTTGAAAAATCTGTTAGTTCCACATTTTACAACCAGCGGGCGCACTTGATTCTGAACAAACCTGCATCCGAACGAAAATCCGTTTTACATACTATCCGTAGATATATTAGTCGAGGGGAATGGCCCCATAGCACCCGAGATATGTAGGCGCACCTGGCGGAAAAAATGGAACTAAATATGTAATCTATGGTCCATAATATGAAAGAATGTTCAAAGGGGTGTCGGCAAAAATTGGAAAATTTCTCCCCGGGTTAAAAGGGCGGAGGTTAAAAAAATTGCTTAAAATACGCAAGTTAGAGCCCAGAGGGGTAAATAATAAAAGACTTTTTGAAAATTTTATGATTTGTCGTGTGGTCTGAGGCATTCAGCTATACGTATGCAAAATTTCATGTCACCAACTTAGGGATTCTCTTAGAAAGAATTGCTTCAAATACATATGTGGTAGCTCAAAGAGTTAAACGTAAGGCTTTTTCAAGATTTTATGATTTGTCGCCTGGCCTCAGGTGCTCTGCAATAAGTATGCAAAATTTCAAATCTCCAATTTAATTAGGGGCTCAGTTAGAAAGAATGGTTTAAAATACACAAGCTGGAGTTGAATGGGTTAAACATAAAACTTTTTCAAAATTTATTATTTGACGTGAGATCTGAGATGTTGAGCTATAAGTATGCAAAATTTCACGCCTCCAACCTAAAAAGGGGCTCACTTAGAAAGAATTGTTTAAAATGCACATGTGGGAGCACAAAGGGTTAAATGTACGACTTTTTCAAAATTTTATGATTTGTTGTTTGATGCGAAGTGTTCAGCTATAAGTATGCAAAATTTCACGCCCATAACCTAATTAGGGGCTCACTTAGAAAGAATTGTTTGAAATACACATGCGGGACCCCAAAGGGTTAAATGTACGACTTTTCCAAAATTTTATCATTTGTCGTATTATGTGAGGTGTTCAGCTATAAGTACCCAAAATTTCATGTCTCCAACATAATTAGGGGCTCACTTAGAAAGAAATGTTTAAAATACACATGTGGGACCCCAAAGGGTTAAACGTACGACATTTTCAAAATTTTATGATTTTTCATTTGATGTGAGGTTTTCAGTTATAAGTATGCAAAATTTCACGCCTCCAAATTAATTAGGAGCTCACTTAAAAAGAATTGTTTAAAATACACATGCGGGACCTCAAAGGGTTAAATATACGACTTTTTCAAAATTTTATCATTTGTCGTATAATGTGAGGTGTTCAGCTATAAGTACCCAAAATTTCATGTCTCCAACATAATTAGGAGCTCACTTAGAAAGAATTGTTTAAAATACACATGCGGGAGCCCAAAGGGTTAAATGTACGACTTTTTCAAAATTTTATGATTTGTCGTATGATGTGAGGTGTTCAGCTATAAGTACCCAAAATTTCATGTCTCCAACATGTATAGTTTCTGAGAACGGGCTCTGTGACGGACAGACAGACGGACAGACAGACAGACAGAGGAGCGAGACGAATAGGGTTTCGTGAGATGAACGAAACCCTAAAAATAGGGAAAGTAAAAATGACTGATTCAAACGCTAGTATAAAGGGCGGAAATTATTCTCCAACGAATTGTAGTTCTAATTCTTTATCAGAAGAGGATGTACTTATAAACAAACATTGGGGTTTACAACCTTTTTGCTGTTTTTTTTTTTTTTTAATGTGGTATGAGACCTTTATTATTCAATAGAATAATTTTCCTATTTTAGCATGCTTTTTATTCGTTTCGGCGAGTTACACAGATATTCAAATAGTGAAGTAAGATATCATTATTGGTTCACAATAGATAGGTCATAATTCGTATTTTGACTACAAAAAATTATCTAAATTCTCATTGCGGGTTATGGCCTTTTTAATTTCAAAATTGTCGTTGAAAATTTATGTTGGTTCCCATTGTGGCGTGTATACTTTTGCTTATAAAATTGTACAGATTCCAGAAAGTTAACATTGGAAAACGAGGATAAAATTATTTTTTCAGTCCAATAGAGTTCTAAACACCTTGAACAGTGAGTACAAAGAATCTGTGCAGCTTAAAAGCAAAAAAGTGGTAAATTTAAAAAAACTGCTTCAATATGCACCTCCTATGAGCCTGAGATTCTACCTAGCTATTTTTGAGGCATCTGATGTAACTGCAGACCAGGATGACAAGAATGTGTGGATGTAGATGGCAGATTAAATTTTGAAGTCGATTATTAGAAAGAAATATAACCAAAGTGTTTGAAGATTTTGTTGATTTGTGAATACAAAGTTGTCGATATAAAACAGTTGATAATGATTTATAATAAATCATAACTTGTAATAAACTCTGTCCTTTTTGCATTTGAAAAATGTATAGGTTAATTTGAATAAAGAAGGTTATAAGACACATTTTTTATAAACATTCGTTAATAAATTTGTCACAAAAAATATTTTAAATTTTTTTGTATAACCATATGATGCCCAATAGTCTGCTACACTATTATTCAATGAAATCATCCATCAATACTTCAAATATTAGATAGATCTAATTAAAAAAAAGTAACTTTTAATTTAAAAATTTCCTTCTATCTCTTATCATTATTGAGTTCTAAAGTGAAGTATAAATATATTCCTTTATAAAATTTGCTCCCCTTACAGTGAATTGGACAACAAAAAATAATTGCGTATTCCACAAGCCGTACATATCCCAAAGTTTCATAATCTTTTGAATTTCTGAGTTGGGAACGTTCTTTTGTTATTATTATTTAGCAGAAATTTGATCAAGGCATGTGGTGTGATTAATTTTCACGCTTGAAAATTCCGGAAAACATCCAAATTTTATTACCATCAAAAGGTGAAAGTTTCTTCACCGTCAAGCGTCATATGTCAATCATCTCACATTAGATTATATTATATAACATTTATTATTTTATATAACATCGCTTATATTACACCCTATTATAACTCAGTGGATCATCAGTTCATGGTCCACTTGAATTAAACAGATTATTGAAGCCCGAAAAAGCAGAGAATTGTGGGAAATGTATTCTCTTTTCTTCTAATATGGAAGTTTTCTGATTGCATCTGCGGAAATCCTTCTTAATTGGCCATTTCTATGCAATCTGCATCGGCAAAACACCATAATTTCGTCGATGAGAAATAATATTTTTCTATTAATTCTTTACCCCGCGGATATTGCGTTTCTTTTATATTACAAAATTAGGCGATATTCCATCGGTGAAGCGAACTGTATAAAATTGCTGTACAATAAATTGAGTGATAAGAAAAGATCGATTTTCCAGAAGGCGGAATATCGTGTAATCTTTCTTTATCAAAATGAATATGAAAAAAAATGACAGAAAATCCTTTTATAGTACCTACGCTGTAAATCACTTTTCTCGTCATTACCAAGCTTTAAGTTCTGAGAATATCGATCAAAGCTTTTCTTAAGAAGGTATGATTATTTATACTTGGATACACCTGTAGTTATGCAGTATCAATATTGTTAATGTCCAGCTATTTGTTTAAGCTGAATATAACAGACATTAGTTAGGGATGACTGATGAAGTTAAAATGCTTGATAAAGACATTAAGAGTAAATGACGTGATAAGTCATTTAACAAACTAAGCCATTTTCTAAGTATTTATTTCTTCGTACTTTATATATTTATTGTTACACACATGAAAGTTGACACTGTATAAAAACATTTTGCTTGCTGTTGAAGATCTGTATTTTTGAAAATTTTTGAGTAGTGTTTAAAACCTGATGTTGAATCAAAACATTTTAAAATGTGTTTCTAATCGCATATCTATAGTGATCATATCGTAATCGTGTCGTTACGGTTAGTCTTCTTTATAAATGTAAATATGAAATAAATGGCAAAAAATTATTTCTTAGAAATATACGCTGCTAAATCAGTTTTTCTGGTCATTATTAAACTTAATATCTTAGAATTTGGATAAAAATCATTTTGTAAGAACCTCTGAATTTGTAAGAATCTATGTTTATTTATATTTCGATACATCTGTATTTATGCAGTATGAATATTGTTAATTTCCAGCTGTTTGTTTAAGCCGAATATAGCAGACATCAGTTAGGGATGACTGATAAATTTAAAATGCTTGATAAAGACATTAAGCCTGTTTTTAACTGCTCTGCTCAACAAGCGCAAAACGTTCTGACACATATATAAATCCATTTTTTAACAGAAAGGTATAAAATTGGAAAGCCTGGCCATGGAAGCAATTTGGAATTGAACTGTTTTTTTCCATTTTTTGATCAATAAATTACCTATTGAGTTATAAGGAATTTTGATCACGTGACAAACACGTTTTTCGCCCGCGCTTGAGTCTCTTTCTTCCTTTGCGCGTAAATTCGGTTCAAAACGCCCACTTTGACATTATTTTCTGAAAGATCTATTGCGTTTGCAAAAAATGAAAAAAAAAAACAGCTCAATTGCATGGTTTCTGAACAACAACACTAGCTAGTTTCATGCATTTTCGAAGAAAAATAAATTAAAATTATGTCAGAAAGTTGCTCTTTTGGATTTAAGAACACCTTTAAGAGAAAATGACGTGCTAAGTCATTTAACATTTTAAGCCATTTTCTAAGTATTTATTTCTTCGTACTTTATATATTTATTGTTACACACATGAAAGTTGACACTGTATGAAAACTGAAAGCTATTGAAGATCAGTATTTTTGTAAACTTTTGAGTATAGTTTAAAACCTGTATGTTGATTCAAAACATTTTAAAATGTTTTTCTAATCTCATATATAGCAAACTGAATGTAGAAGACATTCGTTAGGGATGACTGATGAAGTTAAAATGCTTGATAAAGACATTAAGAGTAAATGTCGTGATAAGTCATTTAACATTTTAAGCCATTTTCTAAACATTTATTTCTTCGTACTTTATATATTAAAAAACGGACTAAAAAATGGAAATACTACTGGCAATCTAGACGCCAGTACTATTTCCGTTTTTTTACGGGAATTTTTACCCATAAATTACAGAAAAAATTCCGTTTTTAATCAGAAAAACAGAAAATTTTCTGTAATTTATGGGTAAAAATTTCCGTAAAAAAACGGAAATAGTACTGGCGTCTAGACTGTAAAAAAAAGGACTAAAAAACGGAAATACTACTGGCAATCTAGACGCCAGTACTATTTCCGTTTTTTCACGGGAATTTTTACGGAAAATTTTCCGTTTTTCTGATTAAAAACGGAAATTTTTCTGTAATTTATGTGTAAAAATTCCCGTAAAAAAACGGAAATAGTACTGGCGTCTAGATTGCCAGTAGTATTTCCGTTTTTTAGTCCGTTTTTGTTTACAGTGTATCGTTACACACACGGAAGATGGAAGTTGCCACTGGATAAAAACATTTTGCTTACTGTTGAAGATCTGTATTTTTCAAAAATTTTGAGTACAGTTTAAAACCTGTATGTTGAGTCAACACATTTTAAAATGTGTTTCATATCTCATATATAGCAGTAGTAGAAAAAGGACAGTTCAACCCCAGCAGGTGGAGGGTGGAGGGAGCTCCTCCTCCTCCTCCTCCTCCTCCACCACCTCCTCCTCCTGCTCCTCCTCCTG
The DNA here is from genome assembly GCA_963932465.1 of Maratus speciosus. NCBI lineage: Eukaryota > Metazoa > Arthropoda > Arachnida > Araneae > Salticidae > Maratus > Maratus speciosus. Next base: position 350,205,138 of record OZ010794.1, read on the forward strand.
CTCCTGTCGTGAGTACCGTGCTCCTCCGCCTGCTCCCACCTCCTGCTCCTGCTCCTGGCACGAGTAAATGGCTCCTCCACCTGCGGAGAGCTTGTTGTTTAAGAGGAGGGTATAATTAAGGAATTTTTAGGGGCATGCTATAGGTTGAGGTGGAAATTATACATGAAAATTTAATTTAAAATATTTCATTTTAGGACTTAAGAAAAATTTTGAATAGGGATTTTTTTTTTTTTTTTTAAATTTACTAATGGATACCGAATTGGAAAATTTTAGAATTTTCTCTAGTAAGTTTAGGCTTTGGTAATATTTCATCCCCACCTAACTTTAATTGTTTCTTACTCATTAATAAATTATGTTAATTATTTTTTTTCATTCAATGCGAATTGTTCTTGCGCATTTTTAAATTTAAATTAAATAAATAGTGTTTCGACAAAAATTGAATATTCGTGGTCACGTGCCCCCCCCCCCCCCCTTTTTTTTTTCAACTTGTATAATAAACTATTGAAATTTCATTTTAAAACCTAGAATTAGATATACTGCAAATAATTATTCGAATTTTCAATAGGGTATGAATGTTACAAATATTTTTTTAACTGATTAAATATTTATGAGAGGTTTATCGAAATTATATAGAAATACAGGGTTGTTCAAAGATAGGTTTTCTTTTAACATGTATGAGGTATTTTAACCCCCCCCCCCATAATGGGTGCTTGAAACTTTTTTAAATGAATACCCGGTAAAATTAAAATATACACCCTTTTCTATTATGTTAATGAGTCAATTCGTGAATTTCGCTAATGATGTCATGGAGGTCTAATTTTTTTGACGAAATATATTTATTAATTATATATATATTTTTAATGTCGTTCGCAAAATATATGAACTCATTTAGATAATATTTTTAATATTGAATATATTTTTATCGTTATTCGTGAAAATTTTAATGTTATTACCGAAATACATTTATTGCACTGAATAAATTTGTAATGTTGTTGGTGAAATATATGAACTCAATTAGATAATTTTTAAAATATTGAATACATTTTTATTGTTATTCGTGAAAATTTTAACGTTATTGGCGAAAATAATTTTTTTTTTTTTTTTTTTTTTTTTTTTGCACTGAATAAATTTTTAATGTTGTTGGCGAAGTGTATTAGTAAATTTTGAATGCAGTTGACTAAATCTGTTACTAGTTTTCAACAATGCGAAAGATACGTTTGAATATGAGTCTTACGCAATAATTCCTGCATATACAGGACAGTGCAAAATAATTAGATGAATCTCGTTAATATGTACATTTTATTGAAAGTGTAAAACTATTTTCTTATAAAAATAATTTCGCATATAAGATTTTTTTTTCACCGCCTTTAGCAATCAGAATTTAAATAGCAATAGTGGGATAAGCGAGTTTTTTTTTTTTTTTTTTTTTTTTTTTTTTTTTTTTTCCCTCCTAACCGACGAATAATATATAAATCACAATTCAAAGCCAGATTTAGATAAATTTTAATTAAAAATTGAATTTTTGTTTTAAAAGTTCGAGTGAACTGTATTAGAAAAATGCATATACGATTCATTTTTACACAGTATACAAATTATATCTAGAGAAATCATAAATTTTAAGAATGCGTATATAGTATTTATTTAGAAAATGCATATACGAGTAATTTTTAGACTGCTTGTATATTACTTATTTGGAGAATGCATATACTATTCATTTCTTAAGTGTGTATTTTGCCTTTGAAAACAATTTTAGTAAAAGATGTATTGACATATTATTTATTTTGTGTACGATTAGTTTTTTAGACTTGCGACTATATTATTTTTGGATAATATCTTTATGAATAATTTTTAAACTAATGATTAACTAATTTTGGAGATTAAATATAGTTTTGATTCATTATTTTCTTTAAGGTGTTGGTCCTTAGACTGCCTCATTGAAAACATGATATAGGCTACTGCATTTTCAAAACAATATGTTAAATGAAACAGTTATAATTTGAAAACAATCCAAGTAAATCATAGTGTATGCTATTATAGGCCAATTTAAACATTAATCTGTTATGCTTTCTTCAGAGATTTTTGAACTAGGAATATTTTTAATAAAATTCAAATCTAAAAAAATTTTTGAGTTCGAAAAGAAAATAATTTAGACAAATCCTTTACCTAATAGAATATTATTTTGTAAAAATATTTCACATGATTTATTTTACTTTGCAAAAACAATGCATGAGATTTTCATATCGCGAAAATTAATATTTCTAATATTATGTTGGAAAAATAAATATTAAAGAATAGATTTGAAATAGAGATAACATCTTCATAGATTAATATTAATGAATTTCGAACCTGCTATTCCCAAATTAAAACATATAGTATACGCAGTTTCAATTATACTCAAAAGGAAATTTAACGGAAAAAAATAAATACCTATTAATACCTAGTTTTAGATGTATATTTTTTAATATTAAATCGAAATATAAAATAAAAGCACAGTACCTGTTAATAATCCATAATGTCTTCTCAAATTTGGCCAGTCACCTTACACGTTAAAAATCTCGCTGCAACTATACTGTTTATCTACTTTCTGTCGGAACATGCATCTACAGGAATGTTATCTCAAAGATCAAAGGAGCCGCATTAAGCGGTCCCTTTCAATAGATAAAAGAGATAAGCCGATATTATTCGAATAACAATTAGTAAAGTCTGTCTCAATTACAATATATCTTAATTAAGGGATTCTTATAAATTTTTAAATATAGGATAGATTGAAGTTTTATACCTACATTTAGATTTTAATAACAGCATCAAATGTACTATACTGAAAATCTACGTATTCATTTTTTTTTAACATAATGTTAGCCTTTTACCCAGTTTTTGAGATGAAATCACTATTAGGTATCATACTTTTTAAATAATTTACAGTTATGGAAGTATTTAGACGAAACTTTCTGTACATGTTATATTCAAGGATAATTTTTCAAACATGCATCGACCTAAATTTATACTATGTTTTAGAAACAAATATTCTATGCGACTACCTATATCCATTTTAATACACGTGTATACTATTTAATATAGTTACACCATTCGAAATACATAAATTAACTACACACATCCCTATTGAATCAAAATTTCTATATTTATAATGCTAATAGATGATAAGCTATTTTCTAGGGTGATGTAAGAATAACGTTAAATGCTTAATAATATTATAATAATAATATAATCTTATATAAAATATACCTCAGTCATTATTTTCACTTCGTTAGAGACAATAATAATTAATCGTTTAAACTTTTTTCTATCGATATACCTAGAAGTATTTTTTTTTAAGTATTTTTTTTTTTTTTTTTTTTTTTTTTTTTTTTTACTTTAGCAAAGGAACCCAAAGAAGACAATTTAATTATTTTCACATTTTTTTTTTTATTATTAGCGAAATGAAACTTTAACATTTGAAAAGCAATTTTATAATTATTTGTAAATTTTTATTATTATTAGCGACACAAATTTTAAACAACTTCAGAGACGGAAGAAAGTGACCCGAATTATCGATTTCATACAAGAACAACTTTTTTCAGTCACCTCGTATGGTTCGAGAGGTTTCCAACTCACATGGCCTGACTTCACATTTCAGGTAGAGCCCGATTTAGATTGCAGTGGTACCCAAGGCCCAACAACTTTTTCCCTGCCCTTCCCTCATCCATAGACCCAAGGGCCTGGTTGGCCTGTGCGGGTATTAGGCCCCGATTTTAGGGAGCCTGGTTGGCCTGTGCGGGAATTAGGCCTCGAATATAGGGCCAATACACTAACCACAACGGTTAATTGTGTTTTTGATGACCAATTATCATCAGCGAGGGATATAAGCCCTAAGGGGGGTAGTGCCCTCCATGGGGGTCTTTCTAAGGGAACCTAACCCGTATTTACGCTTGGAAAACCAAGGTTAGAAGAAAACCACGAAAACTCCGAACGATTAGGCCGACGGGCGCGATTGGGATCGAACACAGCACCTCCCGTCTACCAGCTTCGAGGGCGGAACCACTCGGCCACTGGTGGGGCCTAAGCGCAGTATATTAGTCACGTGATTTTCATCTTTTAAGTTTTTGGGCTACATTTTCACACACACACTAGACTATATTAGTTTTAGGAAAGTATTGTTATTTTTTTTTTTTCATTATTAAAAGTACACTGTTTTAGTTTAGTGGATGTAAACATTCATATTAATTCAAATAACCTAGTTCGACTTTTCAGATTTTATAATATACACTAGGTAAAAATCGATAACTTCCCTACTTAGTTTGAAACATTTGTCAGATCACGTGACATTAATGTTTTTAGAAATAATAGCAACTTTGATTGCAACTTTTAGTCAAAATTTAATGAACTCTTTATAGGAAAATCTTGGTTAACCATGTTATTTATCGCATATCAAATTACCACTATACATTTCACCCTTCCCCTAAACCCCCAGAAAATGAACTAGATATTTAAAACTCGCCACAGGAGGAAAACCCTATTTAAAATAATGAATCAGTAATGAACTATAAAAATTAAACAGCACACATAAAATTAACAAATGAATAACCAAGAGAATTTCAACTATCACATAAAAATTTCCTTGTTGTAAGAAAAAATATTTATTAGTTAGTAAAAGTAAATTATTCCTTTTTTACCTTCTAGTCTTTGAAAAATATCGTCTTAACATACTAGTGCACCTTATGCGCATATGCATACTTATAATATATATGCGTATGTATATGTTTGCCATTGAATGGTTTTGAAAAATATTCACGTTATGAAAAATGATTTGTAAACAGTAAAACTTAACTCAAAAATAAATTTTAGAAATCACAACTAAATAAAAAATGTTTCTTTTTAAATATATAATAATAAAAAAGTTTTTAACAAATCACAACTTGATAAAAAAAAAAAAAAATCAGGAAGATAAAAAAAGTTAAAAAAAAATGCAAACGAAATAAAAAAAGTTAAAAAATTTTTTATGTTAATAAATAAAAGTTAAAAAAATTACAAGTCAATAAAATTTTTGAAAGAAAATAAAAATTTTCTAATGGTTATCCAAATGGTTTTTGAATTGTTTGCAAGTTAATAACATGTATACGACAATTTATATGCACATTCATATATGTGTATTTATATCCTGGCATACTATTTACAAGTAATACTGTGTAAATATACCTGCGATAAAAGTTAAAAAAAATTACAAGTCAATAAAATTTTTGAAAGAAAATAAAAATTTTCTAATGGTTATCAAAATAGTTTTTGAATTGTTTGCAAGTTAATAACATGTATACGACAATATATATGCACATTCATATATGCGTATTTATACCAATGTAAGTATATCCAGGCATACTATTTGCAAGTAATGTCTATGTGTGTAAATATACGAATTTATTCGGTTTTCGAATTATTTACAACTTTAGAAAAATATTCGTATGTGTGGATATGTGTGCTTATTATATGTATACAAAAATTAACCAAAAAGAAAAAAAATACCTACAGGTTAGTCGAAGTGTTTAAAAAAATTGTCATTATATATTTATACATGTGTGTTTGTAAAATTTAAATGTTTTGACTAACGACCGAATACATCCAACCAACTAATTGTTTATCCTGGCGACCATTTGGTCTATGCATTCGCCTAACCAACCAACTGCTTACTTTAGCAATCAAATATTTTATATTTGCACATGCGTAGAAACTTAATTGATAAGACAATACTTGTCTAAACTTGAAGTAGACTATTATGTATGATTTGATAAATTAAGAAAACATTGAGCTAGGGTGCAAACTTTGTACATTCTCCACGATAATTCACTTATCTATTATTAGATATCTATAGAAATCAACACAGTGAAAAATTAATAACTAAATTCTCATATTCGTTTTCAATATAAGTAGCTTATATTATTGCCTTGTTAACTAGGGTTGCCACTTAAAAATTTCTTTTATGGATTTACTATGATAAACAACTTATCTGACTAACCTTTTACTATTTTCAGTTCAACTCACTTTCGTAAACTAAACCTGCACAGCTTACAATTCTACTTTTCAATTAGTTTTCTGTATCAAATCGTTGTTTTTAGTTCTTTTAGTTTAAAAAAAAATAATTATATACTCTAGCATAATCATTTTAAGGCATTCAAATTATAACATGTAACAGAATCATAATTCACACTTACCTATATACCAGCTTCTTCAAAACACGTCTATCTTATAGCACGATTTGGTGTGGAATGCCAGTTTCTTATCACAAAAACCGGAAATCACGTGGTCGAGGGTTGGTCACGTGACTATTTCCTGATATAGGATTGGCCGATAGCGATTCCTTCTAAGTGACGTCACACGACGATAAGAACATCTAGATAAGCAACTTTCACGCCATTTTGATTACTGTTTTCGAAGGAGTGTACTTCTCGGTATAGCTCGGTTGTCTGCATTGTCTAAACTTGTCTGACCTTGTCTGCAGCTTCTTTCTTTGCTAGTCTAACATGTGAGTTTATTCATGAAAATCGTTAGAGACATATATTTTTAATTACTATAATTGATTAGATAATTTAAACATCAATTGTTTATTATATTCAAATCATTTGCATTAATTAAATTTTTATAATAATTAAAATTTATTTATTATTTTATAAAACATAGTATCGATTTTAGAAATAGCTATTTTCTTAAAAAAGCGAAAAAGAATATATCATCATAGGCTTTATATAATATATAAGTCAGTTGCGTTTGTATATATCCCATTATTTAAAAACATTTATCGGAAATAACATAATAATTGAACAATCATTTTATAATATATACATAAAAATAGTATACTTATCTATTGTTTATTATAATCATATCATTTTCGTTAATTGATTTTTATAATAATTCAAATAATAATTGATTTATCTATTTATTATTTTATAAAACATAGTATCGATTTCAGAAATAATTTTCTTATGAAAGCGGAAAATAGGTAGATTAATGAATGTCTGTTGTTTTAGCAGCAAATCGATTTCATATGTGTCTATCCGTGTGTGTGCGTATGTGTGTGTGTATGTATCTATACTTGCCTCTAAAATCGTGTATAGGTATTGTCTGTATGCATGTGTGAGTGTATGTATATGTGGATAAGTGTCTATTTGCCTGGCTATGTATTTATAAATTATTTATTTTTTTTTTTTTTTAAATAAAAAAAGTTTTAACAAATTAAAAAAAAAATTTTGAAAAAATTATCTTACTTTAAAGTTTTAAAAAATTAGAAATTTTTTTATTACAAATTAAAATGAAAGTTTTAATGATTTAAAAAAAGTTTTTTTTTTATTATTTATTAATTTTTTTTTTCTGTGTAAATTTTGTGAAAATTTTTGAAGTCTGGTAAATTTTCTAAAAGTTTTTTAAAGTAAGGTAATTTTTTCAAAAAATTTTTTTTAATTTGTTAAAACTTTTTTTATTTAAAAAAAATAATAAATAAATAATTTATAAATACATAGCCAGGCAAATAGACACTTATCCACATATACATACACTCACACATGCATACAGACAATACCTATACACGATTTTAGAGGCAAGTATAGATACATACACACACACATACGCACACACACGGATAGACACATATGAAATCGATTTGCTGCTAAAACAACAGACATTCATTAATCTACCTATTTTCCGCTTTCATAAGAAAATTATTTCTGAAATCGATACTATGTTTTATAAAATAATAAATAGATAAATCAATTATTATTTGAATTATTATAAAAATCAATTAACGAAAATGATATGATTATAATAAACAATAGATAAGTATACTATTTTTATGTATATATTATAAAATGATTGTTCAATTATTATGTTATTTCCGATAAATGTTTTTAAATAATGGGATATATACAAACGCAACTGACTTATATATTATATAAAGCCTATGATGATATATTCTTTTTCGCTTTTTTAAGAAAATAGCTATTTCTAAAATCGATACTATGTTTTATAAAATAATAAATAAATTTTAATTACTATAATTGATTAGATAATTTAAACATCAATTGTTTATTATATTCAAATCATTTGCATTAATTAAATTTTTATAATAATTAAAATTTATTTATACACACACAGAGACTTGCATTTTATATAAATAGATTTCCTCCCAGCCTCTTACTTAAAAGGTGACACATAATAATTAATGTGACATATAATAATTAATGGCAGATAATTATTATCTTTCACCTTTTAAGGAAATAGAGAAGTTTTTGAAGTTTATATTGTGTAGTTCGTAATTGAATCAAGGGGGGATATTGCATTTCGCTTATGAAACAGTTTTATTTTAAAAAGTACGAAAGCATTGTCTGTTTGTTCTAACGGTCTCTAAATTCTTTATTTTAAAACGAAAAGGATACAATGGAAAAAAATATTCTGCCACCGGCATCTTGAATATAAACTGTGACTCTAGAAAAAATAGTTCCATGTCATCCTTATAAATTCTAGTACCTTTTTCTAGAGAGTTCTCGTTATCCCTATTAGAATCCAAGGCGTTTTCCTACATTATCGTGGTCAAACTTATTTAAAAATCTCTGCAAATAAATGCGAACACTAGAAGTGAGTCTTAGTAACTATAATTCTAGTTTATAAATTTATTCTAGAAATAGAGTGATAATTTCTCGCAATTCAAACGATTCATAACATAATGTATCGTTTCATCACCTAGAAAACTATAGACTAGAAATTCTCGATCATTTCGTCTATTCGGTTTATTTGCTTACCTTATTCGCATAACTCGGAAATCTATATTTCTAGTTTGAGGTTTTAGAAAAGGACTATATCTATTCGTTTTATATGACGGCGGAATATTTTTTCTTTCAGTGTAATTTATAATATTGTCCAACATATTTTAAAGGCATTTAATAAAGGAGACTGGTAGATAAGCTTTGATTTTTGACCCCTCCTCCTCCGTTTTAAATTTTGTAAAATGTGATAAATTCCGGGATTTAAATTAAAATTCAGGCAAAACAATCTGCCCAGAACCCGATCAAGGTGTCTGGGACCAAGAAACCAAATTATCAACGTCCCCACCCCACCCCTCAAACCCAAATTGTAGCTAGAAATTGTTTTTTCGAGAGTATTTAAAAAAAAAAAAAATCTAGTACATTTTATAAAAATGCTCAGGAACCTTAGGTTAACTTAAATTTTCTTTTTCTACTTGATGCTGTAATACCATAAATATCTCCGCACCTTAAGTATTTCTTAAAAAATAACTCTAATAAAAATATTTTTTTGCAGCGTATCAAATTTAAGATGTTTACAGAGAACAGAGAAGTACAGACAAAGGGTCTTATAGTTGTATCTGTTATGTAGATATCGGAGCTTGAAGTTAGAAGCGTAGCTACAAATATATATATATATATATATATATTTTTTTTTTTTGGGGGGGGGAGGGGATAATTCAAAAATTTCCCAACTTGAAACAAATTGCTTTATTTTCCACCTGAAATGATATGTGCAATGTGTGTTTAAGATAAGGATACTTATATGTCAAAAATTCTTACCAAAGAAAAATACTGAAACTAAAAACATAAAAATTATGATTATTGGTTTGTTTAATGAAACTTTAAATACAGGTCTTTCATTTAAATAATTAAAATCAAAACTACATTAATTTCCATTTCCTATCTCATGAAAATAATAAGATACCCTATTGCTAAGTACTTAAGGAAGCAATTTCAAGCAACACAGTAAATGTAAGATTTAAACCTAGGAAAAATTACATATATTTAGAGACAACCAGCCTTACTTTAAGGTTTGCAATTTTTTTGTCTTCTATTTTGTACGAGTTATAATCGCACTTCATATGAAAATATCATCGTGTTATTTTGAGATTTTGAGAAAGGAACAAAGATTTGGAAGAAATAAAGGGAATAGATTAGAAACACTGTTGATGGACAACAGTCGGGAAATTCAGGTCTGGCAGATGTATGATATTTTCGTAGCACAGAGAAACACAATGATAAATTGAGTCTGGTTGCTTTTTGTACTTCTTTTGGTGATTTAACTTGTTTACTGTTACAGAACTCAGAAAGGTAGTTAGCAAAACAATAACATTTTCATATTTTTTTGCTATTATTTAAAAAAAAAAAGAAAAAGTCTTTCAAAAATCTAGAATTTTCCAACTCAAAACTCAAATTTCCCAAGTTCACACGACGCCTCTGCTTAAAGTAAAAAATTTTAGAAGATTTAAGAAATTCTTTCTAAATCATTTAATTTATTTTGGACGCCTCGTGTGCGGTGAGCCCAAGTCTGTGGCCTAGCTTACCTGTGCAGAAATCAGGCTCTGAATCTGGCAAATGCTAAATAAAACATCCTTCTATAATTGACAAATAAATGTGCGACTTATGGCGTGAAGGTCTGAAAAAAATTGTACTATTTTTCAAATAGAAAAAAATCCCTGCTGGCTCGACCTACAGGCGTAGGTAGATTTCGAAGTTAAGTGCTAATTTCAACAACAAAAACTAAAACATGATTAGAGATAAATCCACTTTAACAATTTTCTCTGGTCGCTTTTGGCGAGTTTTTATTTCATTTTTATATAAGAGCTGGTTTTATCAGAATCATCTTAAGGCGGTATTAAAAAAAAAAAATACTTTTCCATACTCAACAACGCGAAATTTTTTGGCACCTTTTCATATTCATTTTTAAAAGAAAAAATATGAAACCTGCTGACGTGATTTGTGAAGAGATTTAGAAGTGTGTTTTTATTTTTCGTTCAATTAATTAAAACTTGATTTATAAACAATTATTTTCTCAGTAGGACAATATTTTTCGTTTCCTACACAATCGCTTCGGGAAATTCGGTTCAAAATGCCCACTTTGACATCATTTTTTAAAAAATATATTCTGCCTCTAACAAAAAATCGACCATTACGGTACATTATATAGTTTCTGAATAAGAGAATCTGCAGATTGAATGCGTTTGAGAGCAAAAATGAATTTAAAAATGAATCAGAAAATAAGCAGTTTGGATTTGAATACACCCTTAACCCCTTGAGGGTCGGTGGGATAAAATATAACCCACCTAATTTAAATGAGATTCTCACCAGAAAATTTTAACTAAATTTTATATTTTTAAGTTTGGAGGAAAATCATTGAAAAATTGCTTTTCCTTATTTAAAAATAAAATTTTTCGAATATTCCGGTGAGAATTCAATATATAGAGACATTTTTGCTTTCCCCTCAAGGGGTTAATACGATGATTTTTTTTCGTCAATCGCTATGTATATCTAATTTGTTTTTGCTGTAAGAATTGGTCATATAAATACTTGTCAATATAAAAATTGTAGATAATATTAAGAAGATATATAATAAATTCATGCGGATTTTATATCTTGTGAATTGAAGAAGTTATGGATTTTTTTCTTCCTCAACCCCCTCCCCCTTTTTGTTTTCGTTTTTAATTTTTTTTTTTTTACGGTACGAATTGGTCCTATCAAAAACTTGTCAAAATAAAAGTTGTAGATAATGTTAAGAAGATTTATAATAAATTTAATTGGATTTAATAGCTTGAGAATTGACGAAGTTATGAATTTTTTTCTCCCTAAAACCCCATATTTTGCGCCTCTTGAGCCCATTTTTAATTTTATCAAAAATCTGTGTTACATAAAATTTTGGCCCTATTTTTAGAAGTAATAAAAACTTTAAACTGATATGTACAAAATTTAAGAAGTTATGGGGTTTTTTCGGTTTTCATAAAATCCTCCGCCCCCCCCCCCCCCCCATTTCCATCCGCTTGGTCCGATTTTGCCCATAAACGAACTTGACCGAGATTTTCAGCAATTTATGTAATTTTCAGATTTAAAGTAAAAAAAAAAAAAACTTTCTTTTGCTGCCATTTGATTTTGGTAACGTTTCCGGTAGCTTTTGTTGTATATTAATCTGTTTTCTCAACCCGGAATATACGTTTTTTGAATGCTATCAATTCTCAAGTAAAATGTTTCACGTTCAAAATACATGTTTTACACACAAACATGATAAATTAACAGCATTAACATTAACATTATACAAATAATAAAAAAAATTGTTGTTGTTATTTTTGCTTGTAAAAATTCAGTTACACTACTAAAAATGTTTAATTGGGATTAATAATATCCGAAATACCAATATTCCGGTTCTAGAAAACCGATTAATCTATCTATATTATAAAGGACAAACATATCTGTGCATAACGCATACGTCATTTTGCGAATGGCAACACTTTGAAATTTGAAATAAAATTTTGGATTTGCAATTTTTTCTACTGCAAATTTTTAAACTTCTAAATATCGCACATTTTAAATTTTTACACCGTCGTATAAGGAAAAAAATACTCTTTTAAATGCAATTTGTTTGAAAACTGTATCTCAATTTATTTTTGAGATATTAATTTTTTTGTAGTTTTTAATAACATTTTTCTTATCGTGGCAACAAAAGTACCTCATTTCATTGGAAGTCATTGAAAGTAAACGGAAAATAGTCGAAAATAGGAGATATCTTTCTGTTGCCATTTTCTCATAAAACCTAAAAAAAAAAAGGTTGAAATTGAAATATGGGCTATGTCAAGAATATTGTCTGTTATTCTGTGATAATGACGTCATATGCACACTTTTCTATAGACGAAGTTTAAAAGTGGATTGTAAAAGTGGATTGCTTTAGCGGATGCAAATGACGTCATTTTATAAAAAAACGTGTATTTTATTTCTTAAACCTGAATTATGTTTTGTAGAAGTGCGTCATTTTTACAGCCCAGCTGCTTTGAAATTCTTCACAGGTGAAAATGCTTCACATTTAAAAATAATGTAATCGAAATCACACACTGATAAAACGCAATGTTTTACAAAAATTTAGAGTATCTTTATAAAGTATATTTTTCAATCTTCTGAGCATCGTTACATTTTCAATTTTCGTCGCTAGAGAAAAAATTTACTTTCAAATGTAATTTGTTTAAAAACTTTATCTTAATTGACTGATGTATTATATTTTCTAAAATAATTTTTAAGCATGATATTTTTAAAGTTTATCTTATCACGTGCCGGTTTCAATACATAATAATAATAAACATTTTTCACATAAAGCAACAAACATTTTTCAGCATTTGTTTCTGACTATTCTTGCATAACGAAATTAATACTTCCTTTATAAACAAATAAAAGAATAATATTAAAAAAACCACCGATCTAACATATTTGTGAAAGACAAATTAACGAAATTAATACTTCTTTTATAAACAAATAAAAGAATAATATTGAAAAGACAACAAATCTAACATATTTATAATCGTACAATTTAAATTTTTAGATCACCAAATAGGATTTTTTTTTAATGGAATAACTTTGCAAAGTCCATCTCAGTTTACTGATTGTCTATAGTTTTAAAAACAATTTTTAAGCATGAAATATTTTTTAATTTACCTATATCGCGCGGAGCTCGATTACGAAAGATTAATCCGTTTACCCTTAAAACAAAATACAGACTTCATCATTTTCTAACGGCTAATATCCATTAAAAAAATTCCCTATGAATAAATAAATAAAATAATATAAATAAAACACAAATTTACCAGACATGTATAAGTTCTGAAATTATCAGAATATAAAAGGATGCCATAAGTAGCAAAATCTTGGCAAATAACTCTTAGCATGCGGCTAATAAGAAAATATCGCTTTTGATAAATTTAAAAAATTTATTTGATTGTATAATTCGTATTTTCCATATGAAAAATGCTTTTTTAATGTAAGTTGTCAATCTAAAAATATTATGGAATATAAAAAAATTATTAGTTTTCAATTTAAAAAAATGATTTCACCTATATTCTTTAACCCGGGAAGCCCGGGTACGATCCCCTAGTCTATATTATAAAGGACAAACATATCTGTGCGTAACGCATACGTCATATTGCGAATGGCAGCACTTTGAAATTTGAAATGAAATTTCGGTTTTGCAATTTTCTCTACTGCAAATTTTTAAATTTCTAAACATCGTACATTTTCAATTTTTACACCTTCGTTCAGAGAAAAAAATGTGCTTTTAAATGCAATTTGTTTGAAATCTGTATCTTAATTTGTTTTTGAGATATTAATTTTTTTGTAGTTTTTAATACAAATTTTGTAATCGTGGCAACTGAAGTACTCCATTTATATTGAAAGTAAAGGGAAAATATTCATGGTTTATTATTTTTATTCATTATATCTTTATTGATGCCATTTTCACATTACAAATAAAAGTAACTTTTTTATAATTTTTTAACAGAAAATGATGTCAGACATTAAAAAAAAACACGCATTCTTCTTCATAAATGAGCTACATTTTAATATTTTTAGATTACGCTGATAAATGAGTTTGAGGCGCTCGGCAAAATGATTCAGTGAGTAAAAATGATATATTTAAAACAAAACGATCATTTTTTTTGATAAAACTAAATGTTTGACCAATACTATAAATGGCCAATACTATGACAACTAAAGGCAAATTTCTGAATTTTTTTTTTCGCGGGTACTAAGATTAGAACTTAAAGTTTGTGCGAATGTTCACATGAAAAGTTGCATCGGACGTCGTGACTTTAAGTTTGGAAATACATTCATTAATAATCTGTTTCGCGTTAAAATACTTTCAAATTGTGAATTTGAGTGGTGCGTATGTAAATTATGAGAATGTGAAAATAACGTACAGTTTAGATTTTATGGGAGAAAATTTTATGATGTGACAAAGCGAAATCCTTTTTACTCATTTTTCATCCCGTAAAAACAAACATAAGAGCTCCATCGATAACTTCATCATAATTACTGATCTTGATTACGTAACCTAATACAGTTTAATTTTTCAATAATTTAAGCAGTTGAAGTTTGAAGAAATAATATTTTGGTAATTTTAGGTAAAAAATATTATTTGTTTTAAGAGTTGGACAACCAATGTAAGATGATTTTTTTTATTGTAATTATTTTTGTAGGTTTATTATATATTCGATCTGACAGTTCCTTTCAAACATTTTAGTACGTCGAATTTCGACGAGTTCCAACTCGTATATATAAAAGCCGTTCTCTGTGTGCATGTCCTTTATACAAATCTTCAATTTTTGACGGATTTGCACGAAACTTCATGTACATACGTTTTAGAACGTGGAAAGGATCGCTGTCTACTTTAAAAAATTATCAGACCACTATTTATCCCTTTTTCTACCACTTCCATAATTTAACATTATGGAAATATCTCTTTTTAAATCTTTTTTAATTCAAACGTTTCTTTCCTGTTGCCAAACCCTAAAAAATGACACAATAATGTGAAAAAAAATAAGGATTACGCGTGTATTTTGTTTTTATTTGCCAATAAAAATTCAGATTTTCTTGCTATATTTTTGCGTGTTTCATATTGACGTCATTCTAAACAGAAAATTTACATTTTTTTGTATAAAAAACAAAAACTTTAAACTATTAGAGCGGGAAAATAACGTAGCACCTCAATTTGAATGTTTTTTTTAAATTAAAACATCTATTTTAATAAAAACAGTCAAATTTCATGAAAACAATTTAAGAAAAAGAAAGACTAGACATGACGTCACATTCTATCAAATCTTTTCAACGCGTAATCAAATTCATTGTAAACATATGGCTCCTATATTTTTCTTACTACTTCGATTGTATACTACAGCCATATCTTATAGCTATACGTTATCGCTAAGTGTTGTATTGGTTTAGATTCAGTGCTAAAATTTTCTGTGATTTATAGCAAAAAGAGAGCGGCTATTTACATTTCAAAAAAAATTTTTGACAGATGTCTTGATTTAAAATTTATGGAAAATGACATCATTTCATCTAATCATTGTAGATTTATTTTCAATAAAATTTCAAATTTTCCAAATAAAAGTTTAGTAACTACTACCTCATTTGGATGTATTTTTTTGCTTTTTCCCCCGTATTGTGAAGATATTGTATACTTCTGTTACGCGCGCCAAAGAAAACATGTATTTTAATTTTAAAAGTTTAAAAAAATTACCACAATGTGTCAAAAGAACATCCTTTTTCTGAATTTAAATTTCGCAAGTTCCAAAATTAAAACTAAAAATGTGAGTTTTTTCATAAACTTCAAGTTAAGGCTGTTCTCAAATCCAAAGGATCTATTTTCTGACATATTTTTAAATTAATTTTTGTTCGGAAACGCATGAAATTGACATTAGTTCTTATTTAGAAACTATGTAATTGAAAGATAGTTTCCATTTGTTGGTAAAGGTATAAGATCTTTCAGTTGGTGTTTTGAACTGAATTTTGGACGCAACAGTGCAATAAAGGATAAAAACCGGTCGTCACGCAACCACAATTGCTTATAACTCGATAAGTAATTTATTTATGAAAAAAGGAAAAACTCATTTCAATTCCAAATCGCTTTAATAGTCAGGCCTACAAATTGTAAGCCTTTACGTTTAATGAGTTAGAAAATGTGTCAGAAAGTTTCGTGTTGTTGAGCAGGGAATTGGAGAAGCACCTTAAGCATTTGCAGGTTAGTATTTTGTAATCAAGTTGCATGCCAGATAGTCGCTTAAAACATAAGTCATTCTATATTGTTTTAAACAAAGGTGCATGCCATAATAGGTGTCAGGCACACTCATTAAAATAAGAATACTCTAGCGCACAGCCCCATTACCGAAGATAAACCCGTCAATATACTTAGAGACAAAAATAGTTCTGCATTTTTCATTCAGCTAATAAGACTAATCCTTCATAATTGGGTTCACATGATTATATAACTTTCCCTATAATTCTATGACTAAGCAACGGAAAACAATATGTTACGCACTAAAATCTTCCCTAAAAAACTAAAAGTGCAAGTCGCATGGAAATCCGTTCTGAAGAATTCAAGTTATATGCACCCGGAACGAAATTCCCATTTGAATTTTATATACTTATCAGGTTATTTTGAGTAGTTTGATTTGATATCTGTTAAATTCGTGTTTTATTTTATTTTATTTTTGGCGTTTTAATTTCGTTTGCCAATTTAGTTATTGAATATTACGCGAAAGCAAACAGATTCTGAATTATTTACAATGTTTTTGAACAATTGAGTTAATCTTTTGTATTTGGATTGCAAGCATATTTAAAAAATATGCATGGTTAAAAATTATTTTAAAACGCATAAAAAATTCGTAAATTGAGATAAACATTGCAAACAAATATCACTGAAAGTACTTTTATTTTCTATAATACGTTGGAACAATCGAATGTACAATATTTAGACGTTAAACTGCCATAAAAGAGAAATTTATTGTGTTAGGTTGTTGCCACCGAAAATATGATACCAGCGTTACTCATAGACATGTCATTTCTTTATTCTATTGCATTAAGTGCAGACAGGTTCATCTTTCGTAATCGGGTTGCACTCAACTTTAAAAATATCCATGCTTAAAAATTACTTTAAAATCCATTAAAATCAGAAAACTGAGGTATAATTTTCAAACAAATTTCATTTGAGAGGACATTTTTCTATTCGACATTGTAAAAAATGAAATTGTGTGATGTTTAAAAGTTAGAAAAATTGCAGTAAAGGCACATTTTTTGGGTTACAATTTATGGGGCACAATTTATGGGAACTGACATAGTGTTTTTACTTTATAATGTAGATAATACCATACAAACGAGAATTTCACTAAGTGCTGCGCGATTTGGAGGAATTTCGTTTTTTCGTATGTCAGGAAAATCACATATGTTTCTCTTATACCCGCCAAAGAAAACGTGCATTCTGTTATTAAAGCCCAAGGATTTTACTATGGTTGCAAGACAATAACGCCATTTTTTTTTTTTATTGTCTTTATAACGATTTGTGGATGGGAATGCACAAATTTCAGTTATTGTGATTGCCGTATTATTTCGTTTTAATTTATTTTACCTGGAAGGCTTCTTATAATTGACACGGGCGAAACCGGGTAGTTCTGCTAGTACACTATAAAAACTACTCGTAAAAGTTTCTGAAAATCAGTGGCTACAAAAGAAACTTCGTATTTTGTAAATGCTTCTTTAAATCTCGGAAATGTATTGGTTTCTAAGGTTTCTAAAGATAAAGAATACGTACTTCGGAATTTTGAGTTTTTCGGAAGAGGTTATTGTATATTTTCGTTCGTGGTTATATTATATTTTTGTAGATACGAAACATCTGTCCTTTTTTTAACACTGTCCAACAAAGTTGAAAAGTGTTTATGAATTCGGTTTGTCTGTCCGTCCGTCCACGCTCTAACTCCCGTAAATATACTCCGATTTTCATGTAATTGATAAGGGTCACCGTAACATGTTTCGTATTGTAATGAAGTATATAGGATTAATAGTTCATTTACAGGGGCACCCAAAAGAATTCCATTACATTATGGTATATAGGAAAAATCGTTTGCAGAGTATTTTAATGATATTATGCTATTTCAAATGTATTGAAACTGATATAAATCACTGAATTTCACTACGATTACGTTAGAACAGGGCAAATTGTTTAGTCATTTACAGGGACACACAAAAGAAATCTATTACAGTACGCTCTTTGAGTAATAATTGCTGGAGTGTACATTTTAA
This sequence comes from Maratus speciosus, assembly GCA_963932465.1. NCBI lineage: Eukaryota > Metazoa > Arthropoda > Arachnida > Araneae > Salticidae > Maratus > Maratus speciosus. Next base: position 350,223,722 of record OZ010794.1, read on the forward strand.
AATTCTGTATGAGCTTTTAAATTCTAATGTTTTGCATGTTACTCATTATATATAAATTTTATACCTCATATACAGGGCTGCACAAAAGTATTCACGTACCATTCTCCTTATTAGAGAAATTTATTACTGAAGGGGAATTTTCAACTGTAGTATATGTATTGAGTGAACTAAAGTAAAAGAACTTAAGTGAACTAAATTTTGGAATGTATGTAATTAATAGATACAAACCTATATATCATATACAGTGCTTCTCAAAGAATTCGGATCATTTTCCGATTGTATACAGGGACAGCTGAAATTAGGTTTTCAAATGCGTTATGCGTTTCCATATGGTTGAATTATACATAATATTTTAACTTATTAAACGATGCAGTTTTATTACATTATTCTGAATGTGTTGGAAAGTGTTTCATAATCTATGCTTGACACACGGTTTTTCTTTCTTGTTTTAGTGTAGAAAGACAGACAGACAGATTTGTAGGTCTTCGACTCCTTTAAGTCATTTTGATTATAAACAAATGTTCAATAACTATTTTTTCATTTCATGTGATAGGCATATCAAATAGGTTATATCGTCTGTAAACCCAGTTGATGATCTAAAAAAAAAAAAAACTTTAAATCAATGGGTATTCCTAACACGCATACTTAATATTTTATTTTTAGATACTAAAATACATCTTCTCCGGATGCTAAAACAATCACTCCTCAAAGCTGAGAACTAGCAACATCGTTTACAGTGTTCCGATGAAATTGTTATAAACACAAGCATCATCTCTCAAATCAAAAGTTTCTTTCTCATACTCTATCCACAGTTGTTCTAACCATCTTGAAAATGATAGTAATTTCTATTGTTGGATTTATTTTATGACTTTTTGTCTTTCTTGTTGCATTAAACGATTACTTTTGATATCTGAAAAAGATAACTACTGAAATACCCTTCAGTTATGAAAATAGCATGACATAATTGCAAATTAATATAATTTTTGTGCGATCACAGATATTTATAGCAGTAAATTTGGAGAATGTCTATTGTTATGAAGGTAAGAAAAAAGAATAGTAAATGAATCTTTATGTCTTTCGTCACACAGCCTCTGTTTTTCATAATGACAAGGTGATTTCAGAAACTCAAAAAACTTCCGTTCTTCCATTATTCCGTTAACTGTTGACAAATCGTTTTGCATCACTAACGTGTAAGATATTTTCAACCTTGCATTTTTATGCATCATAGTTTAAACTAATATAATATATATATTATTCTGAAGAGTAACGTTCCTCTTTGTTTGAAAAGAAAGGTGTTTAACAAACGTGTTTTGCCTGGACTAATTTATAGATCAGAAAAATGGACGCTAACAAAACGGATGGTAGATTGGTAGAAATAATACAAACAACACAGCGAAGTATGGAAAGATGTATGCTAGGCATAAATAGAAGAGGCAGAAAGAGAATAACCTGGAGGCTAAAATGGAAATGGACTGGGCACATTGCAAGAAGACAAGTCAATAGATGGAGCACAAACACCCTACAGTGGTATCCCAGAGATGTAAAATGACCAAGAAGACGCCCTCAAGTAAGATGGAGTGAAGAAATCAGAAAAGTGGCCGGTGTTAATTGGATGACTAAAGCGCTAAACAGGAAGAATTGGAAAAATCTGAGTAGACGTACATCCATCAGTGGATTGAAAACGGATGATGATGATGATGATGATGATGATATATATGTATATGTATATATATATATATATATATATATATATATAAATTTTAAAATTTAGTTAGCTCTTAAATGCTTGCTTATCAAGATAGAAAAACATAAAAAATTAAATAAATTAAAAAAATTGAAACTCTCCTTTACTTTTTTAATAAGGTCTTTCGTTTGTAAATAGAATAACAGAATAAATTGTGAAAACAAAAATTTTGAAAACAGCATTTTACTACATCTTGCTGTATCCGGAAATTTGGTTCAAAACGCCAACTTTGACAGTCTTTTCTGAAAGATCTTCTGCCTTTACCAAAAAATAGAAAAACCATTCAATTACAAAATTTCTTAATAAAAACCAATTTTCGAACAAAAATGAATTAAAAAATATATCAGAAAATAGCTTCTTTGGTTTGATAGCAGCCTTAAGTAGAAAATTTCATGCTTCCGTTCAAAGAATACAATACAACAAGAACGAAAAATCATGCATCATACGCAGATTATAAAATATCTCCGAACACTACCATAAAGGTCTGCACGGTCGCGGCCCGGTCCCGAGACCCCTACCAGACCCGACCCGCGGGCCGATAAAAAATAAACGTGACTGGCTGATAAAAAAATTTAGCAGGCTGACCGACCCGATATAAAATGGATCAAACTAAAGCTGATAAAATATGAATAATTTTCAATGGACGTGACTGGTACGAGAAAAAGTATAAACGTACTGCTCGAGCCGATGCTAGCTTGACAACATCAATACAGAAATATAACATTTCCAACTTAGAGATCGGCATCGGACAACTAAATCGTGTCTGAGCCCAGACTTTATTTTTTCAACCAGGCTTGGGCCAGACCAGTTTCAGGCTTAAGTTTTATTCTTACATTCTCGGGCCGGGTCAGAACTGGACTTAAATGTTTCTAAGACGTGTCGGGCAAGCAATTTGTTTTGTAAAAATAGTAACAGCGATAGTAAACTTTTGATAACGGAATCCTTAGAAATATACTTTAATTAATTATAGAGAAATATTTACAATAATTTACTTTTTTTTAAAATTTTATAGCTTCAAAATTTATGATGATATTAACCAAATTTTTTCTTTTAAATGGCAATATTTTTTTTAAATATATTTTTTTTATGTTATAGTCTAAGGGTATAAGTGATCATTAATGCAGATATTCTGTATTCCATGACTTGCGAACGTGTAATAATCTAAAATATATTGTAAATACGTTATGCAGTATTCATTAAAAGATACGTAATTGTATGTCAAGAAAAATGGGAATTTTTTGTACAAATCGAGTCTGGTCGGATCGGAACGGGACTGATTTCATGATTTTTGCACGGACTAGGTTGGGCGCGATTTCACTGAATTTTTGAACAGGCCCGAGCCTGGAAATTTCGGGCCCGTGCAGACCTCAACACTACCCAAATACTGTTTAGATTTTTTTTTTTCAATGAAAGTAAATATCTAAATAAACAATTTAAACGAAAAGAAAAAATCATGCATCAAACATAAATTATGAAACGCTTTCCAACACATTCAGAATAATGTGTATACGAATACTACAAAACTTCACCGTTTAAGAAGTTGAAATATGATATCTAATTGAAACATTTGGAAATGAATAAGACATTTGAAAATCCAATTTCAGCAAGTCTCATCTACAGCCGGAAAGGTATCCGAATTCTTTGAGCAGCCCTGTATATGATATACGAGTATAGATCTGTATCTATACACTACCTGCATGCAAAAATTTAGTTCAGTTAGAAAATACGTACTACAGTTGAAAATCCCCCTTCAGCAATTTTCGTTAATAAAGAGAATGGTACGTGAATTCTTTTATGCAGCCTTGTGTACGAGGTATAGAATGTATACAGAACGAGTAACATGCAAAATAAATGAGTTAAATTGAAAATCGCATACCAGTGTTCTCGCTGGCTTTTGGCCAACATTAGCGATGTGGCGAATAAGAAATAAAAAACAGTAGCCAAATGAACAGAAATGTTAACAAAATAGATTCGACTTGAAACACTGAAAAATTTATCTTTAACCCTTTATTGTATCGCTGTTTTCAATATGTTCTAAAATAACCTAATTTTTTGTAATTGCTTATATAATAGAAATTCGACTATCCGCTACATACACTATTAGAAATAAGTATATTCTAAATGCCTTCTAAACGTGTAAATGTTTCAGGCATTCTTTTAGCTGTCTAAATAAAAATTAAAAAGACCAATCTTTGATTTACCGTTGTGAAAATATACACTAAAAATTTCTATGAGATTTCGACTCTTAACAGATTGAAAAAATTTGACCGGACAGTGATATTTTGCATACATTTAATAACTAGTATGGTAAATGGCTGATTTCAATACCGCATTCCAGCAAAAATTTTCTCTATTTGGCGCTTATGCGATTAATTTTGTTTGCGTTTTTACTGCCGCGATGCTGGCGCATGGATAGTGATTAACTGACTATACAGAAATACCAATCGCATAATACTTTCTGTGTCTTTGGCTGTTGCTAAACTCAATTGGTGTTGACTCAGTATCTCTATAAATAGAGCAATGTAAATGACATGGTGCGATTGAACATGTAAAGCGACATCAAACGTTCAGTAACGTGGCTAAGAATCTCGACTGTATTGGTAAACCACACACACAAACTGAGCACTCGCAATTTGGCGAATTTGACTGTTGGTTTACTCGCCAAATGAAGAATTTTGTTGCTATTTGGCGCAATGGCGAGCGGAGGCGAGAACCCTTTCGCATACCGAAATTGAAAACGAACTTGCAATAAATATTGCTCAAAGACAGTATTGTAAATTCTTTCGTGTGTCCCTGTAAATGAACGATAAATGCTAATGGATGCCCTATTCTGTAGAGTAATCATCTTGTAGGGAACTTCAGTGATTTATGTCAATTTCAATACATCTGAAAGAGCGTAATTTCATTAAAACAGACTGCAAACGATTTTTCCCCATTGACCACAATGTAATGGAATTCTTTTCAGTGCCTCTATAAATGAACTATTAATGCCACTTCATATTCAATATCAAACATGCCGTGGTAAATATCATTAACATATTGACATCATTCAACAAAAATTGATGAAAATCCAAGTATATTTACGCGAGTTAGAGCGTGGACAAACAAACAGACGGACAGACAAACCGATTTCGTAAACACTTTTAAACTATGTTAGAAAGTATTAAAAACACATAACGCAGTGAAATATACATTTTCAGTAATTTCTGTAACTATAGTTTGTAACGTGTATGAATTCTTTCATGCACCTCTATACATGACATAAACAATTTGTACGCATCACAAATTACATTAAAAATAAGTTATGTTTAAAAATGCATAACCCAGTTGAAAACACACTTTCAGAAATTATCGCCCATAGAGAGTTCTGTAATATATCGAATTCTTTTGTGCGTGCCTGTAAAGGAGTGATGAATTCTACACGTTTCATAATCTAGACTGTTAAAAATGTCTGTAAAAACACAGAAAAATCGCAAGACTTTCTGTAAATTTACACTAGTTCTCGGTTAAATTGAGTTTGTCGATTGAGTTTCTCGGCCATCATTTTGCATACATTTTCTTTTCTTATATCAAATTCCGGTACTACTTACAAGGGGACCACTTTTGGTGCTGCTCGCACCTAGCATCCAGCCCGGTGAATGTTGTAGCCCTATACATAAAGGTTAGAGAACCGATAAAATTTCTCTGTTAAAATCATATTTAATATACTTTTTTATACTTTTAATTTTTTATTATTACATTTTTATTTGTTTATTTCACGCCAAAAGGGAGTTAAGTCGCCAAATATGGCGCTACAGTTTTTCCCGCCCGCTTTATCTGAAGAGTAAATGTACAGTAGATATTACTAGAATTGTATCAGATTGCGATTTTTTTTTTTTTTTTTTTTTAATAATTCATAGCATAAGAAACAAATATTAGGTTTTTCTTTTCTTTTTTTTTTTTTTTTTCTATGCAGACGATAAATATATAAACAGCAAATATAATTCTATAAAAGTGTCCAAGATCATTGAAAAATATTTTTTAGTGAAATACAAAATAAGCGGACTATTTTCTTTTGAAATCGAATGGAATAAAGTTTCGAATGTTTAAAATAAAAGGTTGCTGTATTAAATGGTCATTTGGTAAAAGTAATCATAAAGTAAATTGATATTTTTTCACAATTTAGAAAAATTAGTGTGGCTAATTAGATCGGACATTACAATTTCTACTGAAGTCTAAACCACTACTCACACAAGACAAACAGCTATGATATTTGTCTAGGGTTGCCGGAAAGCTCTACTTAAAAAAAACCAGCCAACGTTTTCCGCGTCAAAAATGTGAATATAATGTTGCAATTTTTCAAAATCAAATTCGTGGGTTTTTGAAGGAATTTTTAAACATTTTTCAATATTTTATACTTATTATTAACTATTTTTTATATTTAAATGCTTTTCTTTAAAAAGCTTCAATGTTAAAAGTGCGATAAGTGGTCTTGAAAAATTGCATTTTCAGAAAGTTATGCTGCTGTAAAATCAAGAAATATTATTTTAACAGAAAAATTTTATTGATTCTCAAACTTCGTAATTTAGGGCTTTAAAATGCACTAGGTGCCAATGCTAGGTGCGAGCAGCACCAAAAGTGGTTCCCTTGTTAGTTATTCCGTCGACCAATTTCGCCAAATTATATAAATCACCAAACCACTCCCCAAGTTATGCAAATTGACATAATTTTCATTTTAAATAACGAAAGAACAAATAAATTAGTCTAACATTAATAAAAATACAGATAAAACGTCGGAAACGATCAACTCTTATTGGCGTTTAATCTTATAGTTTGACGATAGCCGGGATTTTTTATCGTTAATAACTTTGTACATGTTTCATTCATCACGTGCATGAACCTTGGTAATATTAAAAGTAAATTAAAAGTATTTCCCCGCTGAATCATAAAAGACACCCTTTGCCTACAGAAGTAACTTCAGAAGCGTCGCGATAGGGGTGGGGAAGCCTCCCTGTCCAATATATGTGAACTTGGAAAATTCTAGATTTTTGAAAGAGTTTTTCTTAAAAAAAAAATATAATAATAGTAAAAAAATATGAAATTTTTATTGTTTTTCTAACTGCCTTTCTGAGTTATGTAACAGCAAACAAGTTAAATTATCAAAAGAAGTACAAAAAAGCAGCGAGACTCAATTTGTCCTTGTGTTTCTCTGTGCGACGAAAATACATCTGCGACCTGAATTTCCCTACTGTTGTCCATCAACAGCATCGCTAATCTTCCCTTTATTTCTTCCAAATCTTTGTTCCTTTCTCAAAATAACATGAAGGTATCTTCATATGAAGTGCAATTATGGTATGTAATACAAGACAAAAAAATTTCAAATCTTAAACTAATGCTGGTTTTCTCTAAATATATGCAATTTTTCTACGTTTAAATCTTACGTTTACTGTATTACTTGAAATCGCTTCCTTAACTATTCATTTAGCAATTGGGTACCTTATTATTTTAATGCTCAATGATTCCAAGATAGGAAAATAGAAATTAATCCAGTTTTGATTTTAATTATTTAAATGAAACAAGTGTATTTAAACTTTCATTAAACAAACCAATAATTATAATTTTTATGTTTTTAGTTTCAGTATTTTTCTTTGGAATTAGGATATTTTACGTATTAGTATCATTATCATAAACACACATTGCACATATTATTTCAGCTGGAAAATAAAGCAATTTCTTTCAAGTTGGGAATTTTTTTAATTCTCACCACCCCCCCCCCCCCCGCGAAAAAATATTTGTAGCTACGCCCTTGAGTAACCGCCCCTATAGCACAGTCAGTAAGATGTACAGTCATGGAAAAAAAAAGTAAACACCCCCTACTAACTCCTCAACAAATTATCGTAGAAGAAATTTACTGGTACCGAACGATTGGAAATAAAGTCTACTTATAAAGGATATATAAAAAAATTGCTTAGGGGTCATCTACATATTAAAACGAACCCAAACTTCATTTTTTTCAATAGCAATACCCAATTTTAACAAGATATTTCAATTTTTCGGTTCAAACTATGCCTAGGCACCAAATTTCAAGTCATTTGAATGATAAGTTTTTGAATTATAAACATTCAAAATTTTGTGCTTCTAATGTTAAATTACATTTTCATATTTTTATTAATATCTCCTGAAATTATACTCCTAATGTGCTAATTTTTTGTGTAGCAATAATTCTAAAATGCCCAAACATAAATACGTTGAATTTGCAATTTTTATGATTTTATGATATTAATTATGAATTATGAAGTTAATACTCGAAAAAATTATGAACTGCAACCTACAATTCTTTTGATGGATTTAGATTTATGATGTCCTGCTTTATGGAAATCCAAAATTTCAAATTTTTCTTCCAAGTAGTTTTCAAATTATGCTTAAAAAACGGCAAAATGATGGTTTAAGGGGACGTCTATGATAGAAGTTACTAGATATTTTGAAATTTCTTACGCTATCTTGTAATCTAGCAGTCTTCAATGACTCCTTGAGTGGTGCTTAAGATGCCTTGATCAAGAAGGGGATTCTCTCGGTCAACAATCGAGTACCGAACTTCAATTTGGATACAGACCCCAAAAATACGCTCGTTTTAAAATTATTAGCTTCTCAGAAATTTATCGTACGAATTGTATAAAAATTTGTTTTTAGGTTAATTGAAGGGTGTAGAGTTCATTTATGCTGGCAGAATTGTGTACTGCTATTGAAAAAACAAAGTTTTGGTTCGTTTTAATATGTAGATGATCCCCAAAGCAAATTTTGTGTACATCATTTAAAAATAGACTTTATTACCAATCGTGTGGTACCAGTAACTTTTTTCTACGATATTTTTTTGCAGAGTTAGTAAGGGGTGTTTACTTTTTTTTTTTTTCTCACGACTGTGCGTCTCCAAGCCAGAAGACTCTGGATCAAATCTCGGACAGGCTAGAAATAAATATTGTAAAAAGTAAACGGTACAGAAATTCACTAATTTTTTAAATCAATTATTATCATTAAAAATAAATAAACTAAATGAATTTACATAGTCTTGTATATATTTATCGATGTAAATTTACAGATACTACTGTAAATTTACCGAATAAATTCTCTGTTATTTAACAGAACCTATTTTTCTAATTTCTGCAATCTTACATAAAACTTAAGATAATGGATTACCAGTAGATTCTCTGTAATTTCACAATTTTTTTAAAACACTGTTTAAAAAAATCATGTGTCTGAAAGGTTTATGGCTTCTAAAGCCAAAGCACCCAGTAATGAAAAAAAACGTGACCTCTCAAGAATAAACGGAAAAGATAAATATAGTGAAACTTCTTTTAAAGGCTACCCCTATTCAAGGACCACCTCTACTAAGGGCCAACATTTTTAGGAACGAAAATTTTTCCATAGACATAATGTTAAATTTATTCTTATTAGGGGCCGCACCTACCCCTCATAAAGGCGAATTTTTTTACATGTGCCTTAAATCCTAAACTGGTATATTGAATTCCTGAACCAAAAGATAAGAGTTCAGCACACAACTGCACTTGCAACAAAGAAGGCAGGGGGAGATGGGGAGGATTTAGTAACACAAAGAAGGACCACAAACTTTTTCACAAGTGAGACAAACAGGTGTTCCTCACACTTTGTTTGACCTTTCAACCTGTTGGGGTTGGAGTTGGAGGGGAAACTTGACCCTTTGTTCTGGGCACACAAAGTATAACAGGTTATCTAGAAAAACTGATTCCACATTTACTAAAACTGTGAATGCATACTGAAGCACAATTTTTACACCTGTCAGGAAACACTATCAGAAATAAATAAACTAATATCTCATTCTTAAGCATTAATAAATGATACAAATTTAAGAAATTTGTTCCATAAAGTATAAGAATCATTAGAAACCGAAATTGTCTGCGAAAAAATTATCAAAAATAAACAAACTTCAATAGAAAAAGTTTTCAATCATGTATAGAGTTTGAAAATGGTAATAAACAGTTTTTTCAACTATATAGGTTTTGATTTCCTTATTTTAATTGTTTTTTTTTTGTCACCCCTATTCAAGGGCCACTCCTCATAATGGCCAATTTTTAATGGAACGGCAGGTGGCCCTTACACAGAGGTTTCATTGTACATCGTTCTAAGTGGCCTTCTTAAGTTTCTCAGCAAGGAAATTTGTTATACTGCACATGCAAAATTTAGGTAAGTAAAAAGCTCTTAGCTATTTATATCGGTTCGGCAGTCGTCGCTGTTCAGGGATGATAGTAGAGCAACCGTTCATCATCTGCTGAGTAGAAAATTGATGTATCCATTTGGTTTTATTTATTTGTTTGGCACGACTTTCAAGAATATGTTAATTAATCCATGTTTTTCTCGAAAGTAATGTAGTATTAATTTGGTGAGTGCTTTTGTTGTAAGAAAGATACCATTTCGGTATCAATTACTTATATTATAACAACTATATTCGGAGCGCTTAAAAGCTCCGTCTAGTTTAAACGGTTACATAATAATAAGTGAGTGAGAGAAGTGGGTGAAAAATCACAGAATATCTGCAAGTAAAACATGTACATAACAAGAAAGTCTGTTCTTGATCATAAAGAGACATATAGTTCGTAAGTTAGTATGCTGTGGTGAAATAGTTCGTCATTAAAAAAATGGTAGATAAGATGCACAACAGTTCATCAGAATGTTTTTAGTTTAGTAATTGAGATCTGTTCCTTTTTAATTAGATGTTGAAGTTATAGTGTATCTGAGGAGGTTAGATTTCAACATCAAGATGTTGTAGTCTATCTCAGTGATGTCATGCATATCAATTCCATTAAGTTTGAAATATTATAACATGATTGAAATGAACCAAAAACGATTATTCCCCATACACCTTAATGTAATTTAATTCTTTTGTGTTTCTCTGTAAACTGAGTACAAATTCTACTTAATCTATAGTCTATAGAAAATAGGCTGCAGTCTACATGAAATATGTATATAATTTCCATTATGTTTGAAATAGTGTAACATCACTAAAACACACTACAGACAGTTTTTAACTTGCAAATGCTACATGTTTCATTTTCAATAGTGAATATGCTATGGTAAACCTCAATAACATATATCAATTAAATGGCCATCCAAGTGTATGTACGGAGTACATATCTATGTAGTAATATTAGTTAGAGCACGGCGAGGTAGGCGGCCAGATAAACCAAAGTCATGAACACTTTGAAAGTATATTGGAAAGTGTTAAACAACGAAGCGCATGCACCTGCAAATATGAAAACATGTTTAAAACAGAATTTTAAACCGGCTCAATGTGATTTCGTCTTAGCAGTTTTAATAAAATACTCTATTTCAAGTAATTTATCTTGTATATTTTTATAAACTAACAAAATGATGGTTCATATAACTGTTTTCATTGCTTTTTATGGGATAGCCTGTTATACAAGAAAAAAATAAACGTTTAAAACATACTTTTAAAAAATCGAATGTACCAGTTCATTTAGCTTGCTTAAGTCGTCAGGTTTATAAAAATAATTGAACAATAACCCCATTTTTATTTTACGTGCCAAGCATATCAAATAGTTCAAATCACCAGTATCGCCATCTGATCATCTAATAAAAAAGGGCATTACTAACCCGCGTATTTAGTATTTTATTTTTAGATGCTAAAATATATCATCCCCGGACGCTAAAACAATTACTACTGGTGAGTTGTTAACATCGTTTACAGTAAACGCTTCAACGAATTGTCGTAAATAATCACCATCCCTACGATCGAAATCTTCCCTGAACGAGTGCTCTCATACTTTTCTATAGCTGCTGCACCTTGAAGAGATTGTAATTTGTAATTGTTGGACATTTGGTTGTTATGTCATTTGTCTTTCTTGTTGCCATTAATGACTGTTTGTTATCTGAAAAGATGATCACGATCAAACCTGTTTTGGAATATGAAAACAGCGTATATAATTGTAAATTAATATCATTTTTGTGTGATCACAAATATTTATAGCAGTAAATTTGAAGAAGATCCATTGTTCTAAGGATTTAAAAATAATATTAATAATACAATTTTGAGCATATTCTGATGCAACGGATGTTTTAACAAATTTAAATTAATTTGATATGAATTTTATGTTCAAGAAAATGAATTTCTCTCTTTTCGTTGCCAGATTTCAGTTTAGCACTAAAGCGTGTTAAACGTGATCTTATGATTAAGCTGTTTTTACTTCTTCTCTTCAATTTGCTCTGGACAATCCGTTGTCAAATGGGGTAACTTTGCCACAAATGCTCACTCTTGAAATTAAAATATACATATATATATATTCTTGAAAATTATTTTTTTGAGTCATGAAAAGTCACTAAAATGAGCTACAACTTTTACACATTGCAATCTAAAGTACAGTCGTGGAAAAAAAAAGTAAACACCCCCTACTAACTCCTCAACAAATTATCGTAGAAGAAATTTACTGGTACCGAACGATTGGAAATGAAGTCTACTTTTAAATGATATATAAAAGAATTGCTTAGGGGGTCATCTACATATTAAAACGAACCCAAACTTCATTTTTTTCAATGACAATACCCAATTTTAACAAAATATTTCAATTTTTCGGTTCAAACTATGTCTAGGCACCAAGTTTCAAGTCATTTGAATGATAAGTTTTTGAATTATAAACATTTAAAATTTAGTGCTTCTAATGTTAACTTACATTTTCATATTTTTATTTATATCTCCTGAAATTATGCTCCTAATGTGCTAATATTTTGTGTAGCAATAATACTAATATCCCAAACATAAATACGCTGAATTTGCAATTTTTATAATTTTATGATATAAATTATGAATTATGAAATTAATATTCGAAAAAATTATGAATTGCAACCTACAATTTTTTTGATGGATTTAGATTTATTAAGTCCTGCTTTATGGAAATCCGAAATTTCACATTTTTCTTCCAAGTGGTTTTCAAATTATGCTTAAAAAACGGCAAAATGATGGTTTAGGGGGCCGTCTATGATAAAAGTGACTACATATTTTGAAATTTCTTCTTCTCTCCTGTAATCTAGCAGGCTTCATTGAGTGGAAGGTGCCTTAGGGTGCCTTGATCAAGATCTCTTTCGGTTAACAATCGTGTACCGAATTTCAATTTGGGTACAGCCCTTAAAATACGCTCGTTTTAAAATAATTAATTTCTCGGAAACTTGTGGTACGAATTGCATTAAAATTTGTTTTGGGGCTAATTGAAGGGTGTAGAGTTCATTTATGTTATCAAAATTGGGTATTGTCATTGAAAAAAAAAATGAAGTTTGGGTTTGTTTTAATATGAAGATGCCTCCCTAAGCAAATTTAATATACATCATTTAAAAGTATAGACTTTATTTCCAATCGTTCGGTACCAGTAACTTTCTTCTACGATAATTTTTTGAGGTGTTAGTAGGGTGTGTTTCCTTTTTTTTCCACGACTGTACATTATTTTCCTGCTCGATGATGTAAAAATTCAAATTATGCGATATTTAGAAGTGGCGTATGAACAATAAAAGCAAAGCAAAAGCGGTAATCATTCCCACCATTGTTATAGAGTCAATCCACTCCAAATCACCAAGGTGGTATCGCTCGATATTTTTAATTTTCCTACCCTTTTAACCAAATGTTCTTCATAGTTTTCTGAATTTAAAAACATGGTTAAAAATGTTTTTTATTATGCAGTTTTTTGGAGGTGGTAAATTTTAACAATCTACATAGCCATTTTTGGGCGAAAACCGTGTTTTACGGAAAATTCTGTAACAGCTTTATTTTTCTACCTATCAAGATGAATCAAAAACCAAAATGTTCAGCATAAAATTATCGACATTTTATGTAAATATAAAATTTTCATTAGACTTAAGGTTCTAGGCTAAAAACACGCTTAAAAACCGGAGAAAAAAAAGGTCAAACACCAGATGTCGCTGCCATTATTTTTTATCAAGGAGATCAGATTCATCTTAAATATTTTTTTCTTACACAGACCTGTTATAGGACTACTTATTTTTACAACTTTCAATCCTGAAAAACTTTTTTTTTTCTTTTTTTTTTTTTGTACAGCTTATCAAAAACTATGTTAGGTCTGTTTTTGGCAATTTTCACTACTTAGTATCTCAAAAGCGACTGACTAAAAAAAATCTGAAAACGTAGAATAATAAACATCTTTGTAATATAAAGTTAAATTGTAAACTTTATGTTTGAGACTTGACTGGCTTTTGAATAACAGTTCACTAAAAATGCACCCCTCCCCACCTCATTTTCCTTTTTGTTTTGTTGCAGATACATAGCAATACAGGTATTTTTTTGCTTAGGTACGTTCAAATTGACTATAAAAACACATCATACGTATTATTGCTTAGTTAAATAGGGCAGTGACACCTTTTCAAAACTTGCTTGAAAAGGGGGGGGGGGGCTTTTGATTTTATTGTCACAGCTAAGGGGCAGTACCTGATACAGTTTTATTCTGACATGTTTTTGAAATTAGCCTAAGTACTCGCTAAGAGGTTACTTCACTTCACGAGCGAAAACACTTCTTGCTAAAATTTTTTATAAAATATCTTGTTTGCATACGCCACTGCCCCTTGCCTTTTACGAGATATTTTATAAAATTTCTATAGAGAGAAGTGTTTTCGCTCGTAACCTCTATTACTTAGGTGAGTACTTAGGCTAATTTCAAAAGCATGTCAGAATAAAACTGTATCAGGTGCTCCTAAGCTGTGCACAATAAAATCAAAAGATCCCCCCTTCCTTTCAGAATTTATTCTCAGAATTTCTCAGAAATACTTATTGTACGAATTGCATAAAAATTTGTTTTTAGGCTAATTGAAGGGTGTAGAGTTCATTTAGGCTGTCAGAATTGAAGAGCTGAGTAGATGAACATGTTATGCTACATTTTCCTAATTTTTTTTTTTACATTTTGTATGAAAGCGTTATGAGGTATCCTATCACATGGTGAAGCTAAAATACTAAGATTCTATTTAGTCTTGAAGATTTAAGACATTATTCATTAATATTTAATATTTTAATATTTAATAATGTCAATAATATTAATAATTTTTAATATTTGAAAATTAAATATGAATAAGTTTTTCTGAGGGAGTTTAGTACCATACCTGTTAATATTTTAAACACATGGTATCAAACAGAAAATAAATCATTAAAATTTACAGCAAAAACTTTCACTTCAAATTTCTTCAAATGTAATATTTGTTACTTAACATGTCCATCCACTTAGCTCTTCAATTGTGTACTGCTATTGAAAAAAACAAAGGTATAATTCGTTTTAATATGTAGATGGTCCCTAAGCAAATTTTATATACATCATTTAAAAGTAGACTTTATTACCAATCGTGTGGTACCAGAAACTTTCTTCTACGATATTTTTTTGCAGAGTTAGTAAGGGGTGTTTACTTTTCTTTCCCCACGACTGTACACCACTGTGCGCTACCGACAGTAACGCATTCGATTTTTTTATACTGTCATTAAAAAATTATTGAAATAATGACTAAAATTAGATAGCAGAAAATATTTTTTAAAATGTTTGAGACAAACATATGAATGTTTGTGCAAAATTAAAGACAAAGTGTAAAACAAACCATTCATAAATACCTTTCAACTTCTTGGGCGATATTATAAATTACACATTTTTAAAAGCAGTTTTCCTTTTCGAATAAAGTATTTCTTACTCATAAAGAATATAAAGGAAAATAAAATAATAGTAAGATATAGGAAGATAAAATAATAAATAAGTAAATATAAGTCTTACTATAGAAAGAAAGTTCTTTCTAATTTTTTAACAAGTAAAATTGCTTTCAATAATAAAGATGAATATCAATGGAACACTTTTTAAAATATTCAGCTTTTCGTTTTGTCTAAAAAAGAGTTGAAAGTCTTTTATAAAATCTCTTCTTTTCGAAATTTTACAAAGTAATTATTAGTTGCATAATTAAATTTAGTTATTTTGTAAATAAAAATTTGAGTTTCATATTTTTAAAACTATTACAGAAAGCAAAATGAAAATACAGTAATATGAAATCTCACTATATCTTTATGAAAAAGCAGAATAAGTAAAGAGATACTTTTCATTTTTTATCGTCTGGGAAACATTTTTTTGGAATATGATGTAATACAAAAATAAACGGTCAAGTGTGAGTATTACTCGCGCTCAAAGGGTTTCGTACAATAAACCTATGAAGTATTAACTGTATTATTAAAACAAATCGTTGATAAAAGAATAATATTTTGTAAAAAACTATACAACGTAGGGTTGGGTATAGCTGTATATACTCGAAAAGTATAAGTGGGTATACCATAAAAGTTTAAAGAGATATGAAGCCTAAATAATATGAGTTATTTCTATTCTGTATAGCTCTTTTTTAGGGCGTTCGTAATTATATAAATACGTAACACCTATAGTCGTCATTCAGCCCGTCTGTCTGTCTGTCTGTTCGCCTGTCCGCATATAACAGAGCAAAAACTACCCAACCGAATGGTCTGAAATTTTAAATATATAATTGTTGCAATATTTTGTCGAACCTTTTCAAATTTTATGAAAATCGGATGTATAGTTTAATTACAGGTACAGTCAAAAGTTTTCAGTTACATTACGGCCAATGGGAAAAAATTATCTTAAGTGCATTTTAATGATGTGACAGCCTTTCGAACAGAATGAAATTGATATACACTTATTGAAGTGCACTAAAATATACATTCAGTACAATATGCGTGCAAAAAGTATTTATAAAACTAGCTATAGTACGAACGTACCTCATTTGCCACGTTTGACGTACAATTTTCAACTTTTTTTTTTTTTTATATCTTGTCCTAATCTGCCTATAATGAACTTAATTCCATACTGACAATAAAAGTAGTTCATGTTTAAGCCCTTGCGCTTTGCCGCTGTTAGCGGATGTATGTCACTAGCCACCAGTGTTGCCGCATGTGGCAGGTTTTTTTTTTTTTTTTTTTTTGAATTAACACCACAAAAATTTAATTGATAAATTTGTTTTATTTTACTTCTGAAATGTCAATTAAAAAATCAGCCATACATCATTGTCGGAAATGGCCAAAATAGCATGACGTACGTAGCGTACGTCATAGAGCACAAGAGGTTAAACGTCATTTGGCATTTCATAAAACTAAATTAAGCGTAGTAATAATATTTTCGCTTTAAAGTGTAGCTAAATCAAAACACTTGTTCAGAGTTTAAGCTTGGCATTTGTGCTAAGCGCGCTTCGAAATGAGGTCGCAAAGTTGCAACGCCGCCTTGGTCCGCGCCGCGTTTTCCACATAGGTTTTTAATTAAATTTTAAAGACACAGGAAGCGTATTGAGAGATCCACTCAATGCAAACTAGTCGCGAATCCCATAGTATTTATGTGATTAATTCTAATTAAATTAGTCTGTTTTTAACAATTTGACGTTTATTGCTTTTATACTGCTACTGGCCATTGCATTACACAAATATATCATTAAAAGTTGCTATTTGGGCTTTAAAAGCCGATGGTACATAGCGTACGCCGCCCCTATCATTACGTATATCCAAAAAGTCCTGTCTTTAAAGGTAATATCTCGAATAATTACCGACGATTCTTTTCGAAAATCATTATCAACAATGCTTTTATAGTTCTGCTGCGATAGGTACCTCAAGTGCTCCTCAATACGTTTGCTGAATGCCTGCAAATCGAAATTTGTGTGTAATGGAAAAATGCGGTTTTCTCAAAAACTATGTGACCCAGGGTAATCGCTATCATTTTCCAGCAAGGTTTAACTTAACGTCTACTACCTCTAATATTTTCATAATTTTAGTTTCAGTAGATTCGGAAATAGATGGGTAGGAACATATTTTTGCACTACATTTTCGACTATATCTCTGAAAATATAATACTTAAAATTAAAAGAAATGCACTTTTGAGTTCAGCGTTACGAAAGCTTTCACACAATACCCCCACACGATAACAAAGAAAATATTTTTTTTTTTAAGTAACTTAATTAGCCCCTCTACATTTTTCGTAAATATATTTGTGAATGCTTAATAATCTGCACATATGTGGGTCAATAGTCTTTATTACTTTCACCAATTTCAACTTTCCACGTTCCATAGTTTACGAGTAAAATGGCTGTGGCAGACGGACAGACAGACACAGGAGTGATCTTATAATGGTTCCATTTTTACTTTTTAAGTACGGAACCCTAAAAATTAGGTCTAACAGCAAAAATATACCAATTTTACAAATACTTTCAACTATGTTAGAGAATATGCATTTTTCACTCAATGTTATCGAATAAAGTAATTATAGGCGTTACCGCAACGAAGTTTTTAACCCTTAAATGACTGATTTTTCAAAAATCATTGTAATAATGTTTTTCGGCTTTCATGTTTTAAATAAATCATGGAAAAAATAATTAAAAAAGTCATATTTTGCTTGAAGCATGGCTAACGACTAAAAAACAGTTTGTTACTAATCGGCAGTACTGGTCTTTAATTGAAAAAATAATTTTCCTTGATAAAATTCTATAAGATTAAACACACTAGAATTTTAGGAACTATAATAAGAAATAAATTTTACTTGCTCACTGCATAACAAAATAGGGTACTTCGCAAGCTTCCAAAACCCCCAAAAAGAACAAGTAGCAACAACTGAAAAAATAAATCTATCTTTATTCTTAAACAGCACAAGTGTTGCCATCTACATGTTGAAAATCGATTTAATAACATTTTCAGAATGTATTTTATTGGCAACATTAGGCATTATAGCTTCAATATTATTCTAATAGTATTTTAGAGCCTAAATTGAGTATGTTGCCGAAAAGCAGCACCCGGCATTTAAGGGTTAAATTAAAACTGTTTCGTTGTTCAATGATAATAAAACGTTTTTCAGGGAATCCAGCCTTTTGTTTTGTCTAAAAAAGTTTAAAGACCATTATAAAATATCATCGTTTTAAATTTTTGCAAGCTAATTTTTAGATATAGAATTAAAATTGGTAATTTCTTTAATTCCAATTTAAATTTCATTTCTATTAGCTGTAATATAAAGGAAAAATGGAAATCGATGATATAGAAATATAAATTGCCACTACTTTTGTTTAAAAACAGAATAAATATTTTCTATTTTATATTGTCTGGGAAATATTTTCTGGAATATGATCTAATATATGAAACTGTTTCATGTATTGAATGCAAAAGCCTTTTGATATGTTCGATGTTTTAATTTAAATGATATGCACGTTATTTATTTAAAAAGATGTTTAAGTATAATTTTTCCAAAGATTCAATAGCCACCAAATATTGATTTTTCTTTTTAAAATGCTCAGTATTTGCATATTCGATAGAAGGACTGTTTATAATCATTCACTTAGAAAATTCTCTCAATTTTCTATTTCTTTCCAATAATAATAGAATAGAAAACAAATAGTTGGAACGTGAGCTATTTGTTATATTCTGTTTGGGAAACATAAAAACTAAAAGAATTTCTTTTATACATTATGTTGCCAAGGTAACTACGGTAAAATATGCTACTGTGGATAAATTTTGCGTGTTTTGAGTTCAACTCAAAGAACAATATCAATAAATTAAAATTTTAAAGGGTTGTGTTTACTTTTTGAGGACATAGTATAAGGGTATATTGTAATCATGAATAGTAATGTGTGTGTGTGAATACGATACTCCCATTCGGCAAATCTATATTAATATTATAAAGTAGTAACATTTGTGTGTTTGTTTATAGGGGTAATTTCTGGAACTACTGAGACGATTGCAAAAATAATGGTAGCAAAATGCTGGTGACCATCTTAGTTTCAACATAGGCTATATTTTATGTCTGTACAAAAACCCCCAAGTGGGTGCAGGAGAAAAATAAAAATAAAAAATTACGATTACTCTGATATTGTTGGGGCCGAAAATCTGAAAATTGGTGTGGCATTTACTTTTAAGATGTAAAAGATCGCCTTTTAAAAAGTTCGAAATTTAAAACGTGAAATGAGCGCAAAACGTCTTAAAGTCTTTTTAATTACGATTTATTTTGAACTATTAGGACTAGAAACTTAAAATTTGACATGGCTGATACTTTTAAAACGTAAATACTTCCAACAGAACAATTTCTAAAAATACTGAAATGTGAATGGGTGCAGGAAAAAAGTTAGAAAATTGCGATACCTGTGATACTGGTGTGGCTAAAAACTTTCAATTTTGCATAGTGGTTACTTTTAAGATATAAATACTCTCTAAGAACTATTTCTAAAAGATTCGAAATTTAACAAGGTGAAATGAGTGGAAAATGTTCTAAAAACGTTCTAAATAACAAATTATTTGGAATTCTTAATGCTGTAGAAATTTGTAACGTAGAATAAAACTAGATTTCTTTTCAGCCAAACAATTGAAAGACTTCCTGCAATTTAAATGCAACGCAACGGGTTGCTGCGCAGTAGGGTGGTCACAAGAAATCAATTTTCGAATTTTTTCGAGGAGACCCCCCAAAAAGTTGCCAATTGACTAGAAAATGAGATTGGCTAAGTTTCAGCTCATTTGGATAATATTAACCCGTGCCTCATTGAGGTTTAAGTTTGAAAAAAACGTGATTTTTCGCAAAAAAATGCTGTTTTTTTTTCATGAAATGAATACAATTGAACCTAGAAACATAATGCAGGTCTCATTTTATAAAAAAAAGTTTTGCTTTGAAGAACCACACACCATTTTTTTCTAAAAATGTATAGATTTAAACATATGCGCATTTTTCAGGACCAGACTTCACCTGAATCCTAAAAATTGACTTTTTATCAAAAAGCGAAAAAAAATTTGTAACATTCCATTTCATCTGCTTTCCACCTTTTGTTTTTCTTTTTTTCGTTTTGTGAAGACAATAAAGTGTTTGATTAAAAAAAATTCCAAAGAAAATGAAAAAAAATCAAATTTTAAACTGAAAGAATTTTTTAAAAAAGGGAGGTCAAAGGAAGTATAGAAATGAGAGCAAATAATGCTCAATTGCATTTTATTATTAAAGTTGTGTTACAAGAAAGGAGGCATAATAAAGAAAATAAATTATTTTACCTTACAACTGTCACGTTAACCCTTTCCGGCACAGAAAAATTCTGTTCGTAAAAGGATGAAATGATTGTTATGATGAATTAATGATGAATTTACAAACGACTTTTTTAGAAATTAAAAACACATTACTTTAACCTTTAATTGTAAAAGCAAAATTTTATTAAAATATTTTTCGTGCCGTTTGTAAGTTTGGAATTAAAATCAGGTGGTCCCGACGTGGGACACTGCGCCGGAAAGGATTTAAGTGGTTATGGTTTAGATAAGGTGGCTTATGTTGACTTTTCTTACCAAAGTATTACCTAAAAATGAAAATGCAACTTGATCTGAGTTAAGATACCAAAGGCGGTTTGTCATTTTAGCAAGTGCTTTGTCTGTAACCTATTTATCAAATTTTCTGTAGTGAACAAGTGATTTTATTATTTGCAGGTCTTGAATTGGGGGCTAAAGTGGCAGTGGAAGTATTGAAGCACGCTTTTATATAAATATTGATTAAAAATAAGAAAAGATCTCTGATACCGTCTTTTTCTAAATTTGTTATTGAAAGATGATCCCTGAAACAATATATTTTGAGAGAATGAATGGCCTGTGCCGCCATCCATCTGACATGATTAAAAGCACCAGGTGCTCTGAAAAAAAGTCTTTTGCCGGAAGGAGTTCTATAAAAATTAAACAAAGTTGGATAAACTCTTTATAATCATCCTGAGTTTTAATTTTTAAAAGTTCCTGTAAGAAAATTTGAAATTTCTTCTGAATTAACTATTTATACCTAGTATTTCATCTTCAATAACATTTGTATACTTACTCTGGTTTAATTTAGACCACCCAATCAGAATTGTTTTTTTTTTAATATCTGGCTGAGGGGCAGTGATTATGCTCATTTTACAATCAAGGACCGCTTTTAGGAAAATTTCTAAATTATGGTGGCGGCATGGTAAATACAGAAGACTTTTCCTTTAACAATTGCTATAGAAAAATGCAGGTTCCTCTGAGGCGACATGTGTTTACTGCAGTTGTATCAAAAAATATTGCCTGGATTTTATCAACTTCCTCCCACTCTTCAACTGCTGAAAATACAGCTTTCGCCTGAATTATTCCGATACTATTTTCAAGTTGAGGAACTCGTAGTAACTATTCTTCATCTCCACAACTAATTAAAACTTTTATTCACTCTACATTTTTTTTATTCAAAAAATGGTGAAGCAGTTTTCCACCCCCGTGAACAACAGTTCTCTCTAAACGGGAATTTTAAAATCTGTTTTTGATGAGCTCAGTTTTTTGTTTACGAAACAGTTATTTGCAGAGTCGATGTCTGTGGTTAGCTAGTGGATGTATTCTAAGTCTGATGAGACATGTGGCCAATTTAAAAAATCTTACATTTCTGCCATCATATCAAGAGGGGGAAGGGGTTTTACGGAATGTTTCGTCAATTCTAAAAATAGATAACCATAACAGATAACAAAAACAGCCTTGTAATAAAAAGAGAAATTCAGAGGTTCAACTGCAATACAAATCGAGAAGCTCTTTCTTACTAGACACAGAACTAGATAACTAATAATCAATTATAATTCGTGAAATATTTTTAAAGTTACAAAAATTGCTCACTTATTTTTACCTATTAATAAAAATAATACAAAAAAATTTATCAAAAGTAATAAAATTTTTAATTTGTCATTTTTTACCTATGTTTCAAAAATGCAGAGTTTGAGGGTATGGTTCACTAGCTGCCCTGAAAAATACTAAATGTTCATTAAATATAAGTTTTCGTGAGAGTAAAAGTTCAAGGCAACAACAGTTTCTATGAAATAAAACAAGAATCAGGTTTCTAAGACAAATATTTTTCACGTAAAGAAAGAAAAACAACAATTTTTTGCCAAAAATTGCAAATTTTCAAGAATTCAACCTCGATGAGGCACGGGTTAATGTTATTTATTTGAGCTGAAACTTTGCCAATCTCATTTTCTAACTAAATGGCAACTTTTAGGAGTGTCACCCCGAAGAAAACGTTAAAAAAAATTTCCCCATGTTGCTTGTGACCACCCTACTGCGCAGCTAGTATGTTGTAAACCACCCACACAAGAACTGTACAGAGTTTCTTAAAAATTGGCCGACGGATCAGGTATTTAATCTATTTTTAAACTACACTGGCCTCCAAAAGTTAAGGTACAGGGACTGGATGCTTTCGATTGTACACGGTTTGTCGAATATCTACTAACATTATTGGCGAATTGTTCTTAAACTTCTGGGATGTAAAGAACATGTTAGATTTCATATTTCTTGGTGAAGATTTATCGGGGGTACAATTAGGGGGCTAATAATAAATTTAATAATAAAATAATATTTGCGATCACCAATGCAACAGAATAGTCTGGAAATAGTTTGTCACTGTGGTAAATGACTATTTGGGTCCTGTTCAACGTTTGTATGCATTTGTGTAAGCATAGCACTCATATTCGTGAAGATGTTAACGTTTTTGTGAAAAATTCAAAAGTTTTTTCTTTATAGCATATAGAGTTTTCAACCAAATTTAACACAACTTTCCAAAAACCTGACAAAGAACAGTAGCAACAGTATACTGCAATTAAAACATGAAAATACTGAATATTTGATGAGATATGGGCACTTGTATGAAATAATTTTTAACTGCACATGCGTGTAAGATTTCAAAATTTTTATTTCATAATTTAGTAGCCAGCTATTTTGGGTAACTTCTGTAAAACGTTCAGTCAAATATTGTGAAAACTCAGAAAGATATAGTGAGTTGATTAAAAAGTTGTGGAAAAACCCTTATAATAAAGCTATTTTTAGAGAGCAACTCACTGTATCGCCCCTATCTTTGTGAAATTTCTCGATATTTGACTGGTCATTTTAGATAAGTTGCCCTAAATACCTGTCTACCAAATTATGAAATAAAAATTTTGAAATCTTCCACGCATGCGCAGTTAAAAATTATTTCATACAAGTGCCCATATCTCATCAAATGTTCAATATATTTATGTTTTAATTGAAGTGTACTGTTGCTACTGTTCTTTGTCAGGTTTTCGGAAAGTTGTGTTAACAACAATTTGTCAATAATGTTGGTAGATATTCGACAAACCGTGTGCAATCGAAAGCCCCCAGTCCTTGTACCTTAACTTTTGGAGGCCAGTGTATATTCAAACCATTTTGCAGCCGATTCTATAGGGAAAAATCACCAAGAAATGTGACGGGTTATAAGTGATAAATATTAGTGCTCCCTATTAAACGTTTATACGAGTATACGTATAATACGTATTATACGGGGTACGGATTTCAAATACGTATAATATGGCTAGTAAAGGTTAAACATATTATGCAAAACAGCATATACGTTACATCGTATATACGGATATTACCCAAGCGGTTAAACGTATAAACATCTGAACGTTTTTTCGAACAAGGCATGAAAATAGATGTTTTAATGCTTATCTGCGGATTAGAGACATCTAGAAATATCCTTTAGAGTCCTGCATTCTCGAGGTTTACCGAGGCCATCGCGATTCTTTGCTCAAAGGACCACGCGATGGCTTGGGGTTTACATACCTTCTGGTTGTTGTGTAGGTACTTAAAAAAATCTGAATACTTTTCTTCAGTTTAGACTTTGGTTGTTTT
Organism: Maratus speciosus; assembly: GCA_963932465.1. Lineage (NCBI taxonomy): Eukaryota > Metazoa > Arthropoda > Arachnida > Araneae > Salticidae > Maratus > Maratus speciosus. The sequence goes on from OZ010794.1 coordinate 350,248,144, forward strand.
CCCTAAAAACTAAGCTATTAATTATGAAATGTTTTACAATTGGTAGGGGGTAGCTTCAAAACTACCTTTTGCAGATCTGTAGCACAGCACCTCGCTTCTTTAGATTTATGGCATGGGCCCTTCGCGCGAAACATTATTTTTGCATGCGGCCACAGAACAAATTTCAATTTACTTTATATTTTATAGTGACATTGATCAATCCAACTCCTGGGAAGTTTTGTAATCATAATTCAAAGAAACACACGATGGCCTGGGGTTTACCTGACCTTCTGGTTGTTGTGCAGGTACTTAAAAAAAATCTGAATACTTTTCCTCAGTTTAGATTTTGATTGTTATCCCTCAAAACTAAGCTATTGATTATGAAATGTTTTACTCGGTAGTTGGGTAGCTTCAAAGCTACCTTTTGCAGATCTGTAGCACAGCACCTAGCTTTATTAGATTTATGGCATGGGCCCTTTGCGCGAAACATTATTTTTACATGCGACCACAGAACAGACTTAAATTTACTTTACATTTTATAGTGACATTGATCTATCCGACTCCTGCACTGTTAAAAATTTGCAGCATTCTGGCAGGTCATTTGACCGTTTTTTCCGAAAACGGTTACACAACCGGTAAATTAACACTATTCTGACCATATTATTGGCCATTGTATGGTCAGAATACAGTTAAATTATGGTTATGAAACCATCTTTTCAAAAAACGGTCGAATGACCTGCCAGAATGCTGCAAAATTTTTAACAGTGTGGGATCATACCTCTATTGTATTTAAGAATATTATTTTCTAAATTTAAAGTATTTTAAAAATGTGTTTTATTCTAAAAAAGAAAACGGAAGGCAAGTCATTTTAAGCATGCGCAATTGCGTTCTAAAACCTGTAAGTCGATCATTTGCCAGTTTATAAGTAATCAAAATTTTTAGGTATTTTATACAAAAAAAGATATTTGTCAATATTAACAAATCTTAAACGTAATGCCCTAGCATTTTGTATGAAAAATACCATGAGTGTCATGATTAAAACAGTGGATTTTCCTTATACATTAACCGAGTAGAAAACATTAGTGCCATGGAAAGAATAACATTTGCGCCCGGATGCACTCTTGAGTGTAACACAGACGAATAAAGAATTTTTAAAAGATAAAAAAAAATAAAGACCATACTTAACAAGGATCCACAATAAATCTGAAACATTTATACTCTCATATCTTACTCAAAAAGTGTTTAATTTTGCTAGTTACTTACAACGAATACAATTTGTATACATTATATACACAAAATATAAAAATAACGGGGTATCTTAATACCATGAGATGAACATAAATTTAAAGAAATATTTGCGAAGTACTTTTTGCAATTCACGGTAATAACTTTCGGTTTTGAAATAAAAACAGTAACATATTTCCAGCTTATTCTCCATTCAGTGACGTAAGACTGATGAGGTTCATTGTTATTAAAAGTAAATACGATACTTGAAATATACGTATATTTTAAATGTACGTATGGTTAAATATACGCTTAACCGATGTACCTGTATACGTATCCGGATACGTTTAAACGTATATTTTAAGGTATTCGTATTTCATAGAAACGTATTATACGTATATGCGTATATCGTTTAAACGTATAAATGAAATACGTATCCCATCGGGAGCTCTAATAAATATTGAAGCGATGTAATCAAACATTATTAAATGTCCTGTTTCAAAATGGTAGATTATCCAACCGATCCTATTGAGTCAGACATTTATACAGGGTGTTTCAGCACACCGGTTACAAAGTTTCAGGATTGATAAAGTAAAGCTAGACGATGGAAAAACACATAGCAATGCATAGTCGGAAACATTTTTCTGACGCGGTAGTGACGACACAAACCGCAAGAAAGGAAAGACACTAACAGGATGAGAAAGTATGTTTATTGTTCTTAGTACCGGAAAAAATGCTGGGAAAATGCTGGATGTTGAGGAACTTTTTGCACGTATCATGGCAGCTGCTGGAGAAGTCCAGGACACGTCCGGTATTTTCCAGATCATTAGGTCTTCTCTGCGCCGGAGATGTGAGACATACATCACGGCTCGGGATCGTAATTTTGAATACCTTCTTTGATGACGATTGTGGTCTCTCTTTTTGTTTTTATTTCTCAATTTTTTGCTGAACCTAGAATAATAAACATGTTTTCTCACCCTGTGCGTGTCCTTCCTTTCTTGTGTTTTGTGTTGTCACTACCGCGCCAGAAAAGCGTTTCTGACCATTCATTGCTGCAGGTTTTCCCATCGTCTAGGTGTACTCTATCTCTGTTGAAACTTTGTAACCACTGTGCTGTAACACTCTGTATACAGGGTATACATAATTAAAGTTCACCTACTCAGAGTTGTCTGCAGTCGAAAGTATTCTTCAGTAAAATATGAAATTTCGAATGAATCCAAGTCAAGGAATGCGAAAGGCATTTAGCTGGAGAAAAAAAATAATTAAAAAACTGGCCACCACTTGACTTTTTTGATAAAATTTCAGAATATATGGAAATTCATGCAATCATGTTCTGTATCTGCTCGCGCACAATGAAAATGTTAAATAAAAAGAGCAACGAGTCTCTTGTCATTCTCATGCCATTTCCACGGAAAATTTCGTATAGTTTAGGGGATAGTACTTTACTGGCAAAATTTAAAAAATAATTAAAAATGGTGATTCCGTACCAGAAGCTTTGCGGAGGTTTCGAGGTTTAAAAAAAATTGCAGAGGTTCAGTGACACCAAGCGGAAAATTGCCAGAACTCAAAGACGTCATTTCCCGTCATGCCCTCAACATTTCCAAGAATTTACTTTTCGTGACTGTTGAACATACTATGTATTTTGCGATTTCAAACAGTACTAGACAATAATGTCGAATACATTGAACAGCTTGTCTTGATAAATCAATTCTACAATGCATAGTCTTGTATTTTATAAAATTATTGAAAAAAAAAATCAATAATACACCTTCTTGTGGCCATTTTTGAAATATATATATATATATATTTTCTGCTAAATGTCTTTCTCATCTCTTCGTTTAGATGCAAAACGAAATTTAAACTTAAGCTTATTCAAATGATGTCTTAATGATGTTGAATAAGAAATAAGAGTTTATTGAAAATTAGGATTCGGATAATTGGAAAAAATAATCTGATTTACATCACTAAAAGATGTCAGCCATGTCGATGTTTCGTAAAGGTAGATATTTTCCGAAATAAACATGGTCTTTTCCTATATGGGGTCAAGCAGGTATTGTCCTAAAGAATGTTCAGTGAATATTTAAACAGTGAATTAAATTAATTCTAGCAGATATTTTTTTCTTAGATGATGATTGTTTTTTTAAACTAGATTTCGATTTTTAAAAAAATCCGCAGAAAATATTTAGTCATTAAAACTTTAGCTCGATGTTAAATAGTATACTACCGCAATTTGATTTATGAGTATGAAATTACATATTTTAAATTTAAGTAATTGCTTTTATGGTGTAGTGCAGGTACGACGAACCTATGACACGCGCGCCACTTTTGGCATGTGTAAGAATAAATTTGGCACGGCGTTGATTGAGGCTCTAAATCAAGATACAGCAAGATTACACAAAATACACAAATTCGCACATGAGCTAATCTTGTCCGATTAAAACAGCGCCTTACTGTGCCGTGACCTTAAGCCCCTGATTTTTGGTACTCGCAAATTTGCTATGCAATTTTCGACAGCTGATATTTTAAGTCTGTTTTGACCTTGTGCTGGTTATAATCCATACTTTTTTACTTTTAGAGCAGGAGAAGAGGAAAACCAAAAAATATATCTTACTACATTATACAATACTACGTATTTAAGTATTCACATACGTATTCTAAGACATTATTATTATTATTTTACAGTATAGGGAGGGGCACCCCAAAAGAATACCAAACCCTGAGCACTCTCTTTGGTTTGATTGGGTCTTGGTACTGAGATTTAAATTTAAACAATGTCGCCTCGTGCCAATAGTGTGAAATAGAAAGCCCTTTCGCTGTTGCCATAACAATTCGAGATCAATTAACTTCAGTAACTACCTAGCGTAATACCTAGTCCAATAAACAAAATGACTTATGCGATCGTTTACAAAGCAGTAAATAATATTTCTTTTAAAAACAAACACAAGAATAATTCCAAAACTCAGAATGTAGCAGATTTCTTTTTGAGACACACCTGTCCTTCGCCATTAGTCCACACCCCACTCCAAAAACTTATTTACAAATGCATGAGGATGTCAAAAACAGCGCCTGCAGACGTCATCACTCAGCAGCCTCCGAAACAATCAATCTGAACACATGCATTACACACCTTGTAACACACGATTCATGTCGTAATCGATACCCGCACAATGAATATCGGCACCGTGAAAAAACAAAGGAATCTTCTGCTCATTTATTAAATTGAGGTGAGGGGGGGGGGGGGATTCGAAGGGGACGATTTGCAACACCGCCATCATCATATACATTTTGTCTAGTGATGCGGATGGAAGAATCATTTCCGATTTTTTGGTATCCTCCCCTAAGGTTGCTTCACATGGGCCGTAGTTAGTGGCTAATGTGAGGTTAGCAATACGTGCCGTTGTCGATAATTGCAGATTTGAGGTTATTTACATTGGAGAGGAGGGTTTCAAGTAGTGGTAAAACATGAACAGTTTCTTACTGTAAAATCTTGAGAAATGTTAATCTCAAACACTGAATTTTTCTTAAATCAAAAGTTGCGAATCTGAAAATAATTACATAAATAAATAAATAGTTGTGCGTAGATCTTATTATACTTTACACCATGAAAATTATCTGTTTTGATTTAAAAAGAACTTCTTCGAAATATACTTAATTAATACAACAAAATCCTTAACCCTTAAATGCCTGAGTTTTCAAAAATCATTTAAAAAATGTTTTTCAGCTTTCTTTTTTGAAATAAATCATGGAAAAAATGATGAAAAAAATCATATTTTGTTTTAAGTATGGTTTACGGCTAAAAAACTGTTTGTTACTAATCGGCAATACTGGTGTTTAATTGAAAAAATAATTTTCCTTGATAAAATTCAATAATATTAAACACACAAGAATTTTGAGAACTATGATAAGAAATAAATTTTACTTGCTCACTGCAGAACAAAATAGGGTATTTCGCAAGCTTCTAAACAAAACAAAAAGAACATTTATCAACAATTGAAAAATTAAATCTATCTTTATTCTTAAACAGCACAAGTGTTGCCATCTAAATGTTGAAAATCGATTTAATAATATTTTAAGAATGTATTTTATTGGCAACACTAGGCATTATAGCTTCAATATTATTTTAATAGTATTTATAAGCCTAAATTGGGTATGTTGCCGAAAAGCAACACCCGGCATTTAAGGGTTAAGTAGATATATATGGATATTATCATTAGTTTGAAATTAATCTACTATATGACATAATGTCGGTCTATGGCATTTCGGTTACAGCGATTTGGTCCCGATACCATTTTGTTTCCTCCATATTCATATTAGAGTATTATTTTATACAGGGCCTGACTTAAACATGGGCCAATAGGGCCACGGCCTAAGGCCTCTTCATTTTTAGGATGGGCACTAAGTTATTGAAAATTTGGCGGCCCTAGATTATTTGGATATTTTTGTGAACTAAAAATTTCACACATGCACTACAGATGATGTCTTAGGAAGTAGCGAGTTTAGGTTTGAGAATGGCCTTAAAAGAAACTTATGGTAATACCATATAAAGTTCTAAACTTGTCAGCATTTTGTACTGTATGTACATGATTTGTTTATATATTGTTTATCTGCAGCTATTGTTTATTTGCTATTTAATTAGTTACAGCTATTTAATTAGTTATGTTAATTCACAACGTTCTGCAACTTTGACATAATATGTTTTATTTGTAAAATATGATTAGCTCTATTTAATAATTCATTACAGTAATATGAATTAATTAACATTTTCCAAAAATATTTTTTTTTTCACATATCAGTAGATTTCGAAACACGCTTTATTTTTCACGTCTGCACAACCACATTAAAATAAAAACTAAAATACAATGAAATAGCCGTATTGAAATGGACGAACAGGAATGGCAAGGGACTACAATAGCAGTAGGAACAAAATAACTGGACCAAAGTATGAATATCGAAATGTCCTGCTTCGCCATACGCTATTTTACATTTTCAAACACGCAATTTCAAGTACTTAGATATTGAAACCCAATGAATCATGCTAAGTTTAAAGTGTGGCGACTGCACTGTAAATTATATCAAATTACTTGAATAAAATACTAAACGTCTTCGAAATTATAAAATATAACCTCATTAAATTGCCATAAAGTGAAAGCATCTCAAAGGATGACATGTATCATCCTTTGATTTTAAATATGAATTCTAAAATTTCACAGAAAAATCTTCCATAAAAAAAAGTTCCAAATAATAACAGCACATAAATCATAACACATTCCATGTTTTTTTTAAAATATGGCACCGAAAAAGAAAATTTCTTTTATGATTATTTTCACTAGAGAACATGCCGTAATCAACTTTAACAATGCATTCAAATTTCATACTATGCGGGAGCATTTTTACTGAAGTTTGACATACAGGTATAGATAAGCAAACTGTTGTTAGAAATATTTTTGTTGTTATTTTACAATTTTAGAATGTGTTATAAATTAGCATAGTATGAAAAAAAAAGAAGAATGATCAATTAAACATTTAATCATGTCACTTTCTCAATTTTCATCAGATTTTAAGCAATTTGGATGAACTGCCATCGTTGTCAGGTATTAAATAGTTTGAAAGTCGTGGGACTGTGGGTTAAAATTGAAGTACATCTACGTAAGCATGCTAACGATAGATTTTCTTTTTTCCCACTGTACATTACAAATGTTTGTTCTCTTCTGTTGATCTATTCAAACCACTTTTTTTTTTCTGGATCGATGTTGACGAATTTGATCTTGTGATATCCCAGCAAATTGACTGTACCAGATTTCTTGATTTTCTAACACAGAAACGATATTTTTAATTTTTCTTCATGAAAATTATCAATAATTTATGGAGTACTGATAATTATTTTACTTTCCAAACTTTCGAAAAAAGACATAAAATTATTAAATTTTTAACATATACATTTCCTTTTATAGGGGATATACTGTTAAGATGTGTACGTTTTGAAAGATAGCTTCAAACATATTAAAAAGTGAAGACAAATATAATCAGCATTAATAGCTAATAGATAAAAAATCTGCTAAGTATTTTTAAGTAAGACAACAAATTATAATAACTACAGAATTTTGAAAAAAGGGCCATATTTCATGTTGTATTCCTAAGATTATAGTTATAAAGTTTTACAAAGCTGTTGTTACATTTGCATTCGCCTTTGTTTAATATCGAAAGATGAATCAATGCAGAAAATTTTCTTCGAAATTGCGACTTCGTTGCCTGTCATTTGTTATTTTCAGCAAATCTTTGCATAAAAAGGTTTTTTTTTTCTAACATTTCTACTAACAATAAACATTGTTTATATTTTATATTGCTTTAAACTTTAAACTTATCTCTCATCCGTTATTTATGGTATAGCTGCCAACCCTTCCGTTTCGTGAAACCGCTATTTTCTTGTAAAAAAAATTCATTTTATTTAATGACATCAGCCGTTATACGATTAAATAAACCGAGGATTTCTAATTCGTAAAAGTAGCATAAACAAAACAAGAGAAGTTCCCAACTACGTTAGTGGTATCAGCAGTTTTGTAGTTCTGTCATTTTGAGTGTTTTATAAATTAATAATCAACATTATTATCAAAATTCATATTTCTAAATGTTCTTGATCCGCATAACAATACTAGAATACATAATTTCATATATTTGGTACGAAAAAGAACAACATACTTGTTCTAAACATGATCAACAATTTATCAGCAAAATTCATATTCAGATAAATTACAAATTCAGTATGAAATACTCTTTCAAGATCGAGTATAGGATTTAATTATTTTTATATTATTTAACAAACAAACATCAAAAACTTATCACAGTAGAAACAATACATTATTGTAATATGTAAATCATGAAAAGATGAATTAACTTTTCATGACATCTGCTCACGTGAAACTAATACTTGTAGCTCTCTATGATACGTAATCGTATATGAAAGTTCATTACCATAATCAAGTCATCCAGATGACAATATTTCGACTTTCCCCAAGATCTAATGAAGTAAAATAAGGAGTATCTTATAAATTGCGTGTACTGAACTACATACAGTAGCTCAATAAGGGCGGAACAAAGTTATTGTTCTGACAAAACAAATATATCCATTATGGGTCTCCCCAATTAATTTTACATATAAAATAACTGGAAAATATAATTTTGCTATTATTATGACTGCTGTGTTATCAAGCTTCTCATTACAGACCACGGCTGCCAACTTGTACGATTTCTTCCCACTGCTGTTTTAGACAAGAAAAAGTTACTTTATTTATTCCTAAATTATTGGCTTTTCAATAAGACACTTTTTTTTCTTTTAAACTTTTATAGTGTTAGGAAAAAGCATAAAAGTTGTCAGCTACACGTAGCAAGCGAGACCAAATCTATGGCACGCGCAAATGATATCTACGATTTAATAACTAAATTTTAACTTTATTGTTTCTATAATGAGCCAGTGCAAGGTTTCACGAAGTACCTACGATGGTCGTTCGTGAAATTCATTAGTTCATTGGTTCAGCATGATTGTTTAATTTATTTCTGCATGATTTTTATTAAATTTATTTTATATAGAAATTTCCGGTTCAAATTTAAATATTTTCATTTTATACCGATCAAATGACCGATTTATGGTATATTTAGTATTAATAGATTATATTAAAAATATTATTTACCAAAATTATACAACTGTTATTTTTTTAAATAGCTTTCTTTAACATTTCTAATTGTCTTGAACATTCTGGGAATATTTTTTAATCTTGCATGATAAAAAGAATTAGAAAGTGTATGAATGATATTGCACAATGTTTGTCTTTTTTTACTTCCTTATCTGATTAAAATCTTCCTCCTACTAACGCTTCTATAAGGCGATTCAAATAAATGTTAGTCAGAAGATGATAATTTCAAACCATAACTAGATGATTGAGTGATTCACAGTGAAATTTTTGTTTCGTTACATCTGTCGCTTGAGGTATTGCGTTGTTCTAGAGAAGATAAACAATAGGATCGAAATGGAATTTTTTAAAAACCGATGAGGAGCTTTAATCTTCTCCGAAGATTAATATTATTATACCGCACTATATGTACCTTGTTCATAAAGAAAACTGACACACAAAATACCCCGTAAAACCCCAAAATTTCTAGTGAGAACTCAGTCAGTTTTCACTTGAATGGAGCCATTTCACTTTTTGTGCGGTATTCCTCAGGATGGCGTTGTTTCACTTTCTCCACGGCCTTTTTAAACAACTTGTGCCATTTACGTATTTGAAATCTCGATAGAAGTCATTTCTGAACTGTATATTTAATCTGTGCCAAATTTAATAGGGTTGACATTTTCATTTGATGAAAGTTTTCTAATTATGTTTTGTGCAATCGCACTACACTCTTAGAAATACTTTCTTAAATTCACGAAAATATTCCTGGCAGCACTGCTGTCGGTTTATATTCGAGAATTGAAGAAATTTCCGGGGTTTTTTTCCATTCTAGAAAAGAAAATTTCAGTAATCTGAAAACAGGAGTTTTTTTAAAAATGCGTCTCTCGTTCTTCTGCAGATCCACTTGGTTTTGAACCTGGGACCGTCAATTTTAAATCCAGCATCTTATCCACTCAGCCAGCGAGCACTTGGTAAATGACGAGCTTAAAATGATGATACGGGTTTTCTTTATATGGGGAATTGTTAAATTTCTTTTTCAGAAAGCTCGGAAATTTAAACTTAATTGCAGAGGCATTCCGTCATTATGAAATAATGATTGGTGTTTTAACACTTATTGAAAAATAGAAGATAAAAATTATTACACATGAGACATATTTTTAATGATACATAATTTGATTGTTAGATGTAAAGTACGTTTTGAATTAAATTCGAGAAGAAATGCTTGCTTTTTTGAATAAAATCGACTTTTTTTTAATTCGATTGAACTATTATATATTTTTAAAATGTGTTCGTTTAGATTACATTTTACCTGCGAATGTTTAATTTGATACTCTAAAAAAGAAAATGCAAATAAATTTAAATGAGTGAGCAGCAGCAGCAGCACAATGGTACTGCAATTCATGCAGGATTTTGAGCTCCCTCAATATACCTCTCCAGACCTTCCGATCTCTGGCCTTTACTTTATAACTTATAATTTGGTTTTGTGCAAGATCTTTCTCTACCTCTTCTAACCATCTCTTCCTGGGTCTACCAATACTTCTTTTCCCTATTAAATTACTATTATAAATCTTCTTTGTGCTTCTGTCATCCCTCATTCTGATTAGATGGCCTAACCATTGCATTCTTTTTATAGTATTTATTATATCTTTTTCATTACATAACTGTTCTATCTCCATATTTGTCCTTATATGCCATGTATTGTCTTCTTTAATAGGTCCAAAAATTTTTCTTAGGATCTTTCTTTCCGAAGTAATAAGTAGCTTTTCATCTTTTTGTGTAGTGGTAGAGGTCTCACTACCATAAATTACTATTGGTTTTATAACAGTTTTATAAATTTTAAGTTTGGATGTTCGGGATGTTAGAGATGATTTTAGAATGTTTCGAAGAGAAAAATAACATCTATTTCCTGCTGCAAGTCGAGTTTTAATCTCTGCTTCTACCCTATTATCACAGGTGATCATAGATCCTAAATATTTAAATTCTGTTACTTCATTAAATTGTAATTCATTATTTATTGTTAACATTGCTGTTGCCAGTGATTTCATTCGATCCATTTTCATGCATTTTGTTTTTTCTTTATTAACCTCAAGGCCTAGTTTTTCCCCTTCAGTGTCTAGTTTATTGTATGTTTCAATCAAGACTTTCTTATTTCTAGCAATTATATCAACATCATCTGCAAATGCAAGGATTTGTAGGGAGTGATTTATAATAGTACCACCTATGTTGTTGTAGCTGCTTCTAATTATTTTCTCCAGGCATAAATTAAAAGGAATTCTCGAGAGAACATTAAATGAATGACAGATTTGCTATTTATTGCATTTGAAAGTATCAGTTTTGTTTATTTATTTTTAAATAATTTAAAAATTTTAATTTATTGAATTTTCGGTTTTTCATTTTAAAAATAAATTCGAACTTTGTTATTAATACAACGGAAAATTTCCTTCTTTTTCAGACTTTCGGGAAGGATTTACTAAAAAAGCATGTTTTCTAAGAGTAACGGAAATTATTCGTTTAAAAATGACGGTAATTTAGTGTATAAAGAATAATTTTTTCGGCAGTGTAGGTACTTTTGTATTCATAATGCTAGCAACTAAATAAGTAAATGCATGAAGAATAAAACGATGACAAACAGAACAGCCGCAAATAACCTATTATAATTAGCAAGCATCTTTTTTTTTTTTTTTTTTTTTTTTTTTTGACATTAGAAAAGTTTCTATTATATTTGATCAGCCCACATATTTAAAAGATATATAAATTGAACTTAATCTGAACATTTTGTTTCTCTGTGTAGTCTTTCCTAACAAAATATAAACTATTGCTCAGAGCGCCTACATCTTCTCACATCTCTAGCGGAGGGAAAGGGGGGGGGGTGTTATGTAATATTATTTATTTATTGATTGATTGATTGATCAGCCGACATATTTAAAAGACATATAAATTGAACTTAATCTGAACATTTTGTTTCTCTATGTAGTGTTTCCTAACAAAATATAAACTATTGCTCAGAGCGCCTGCATCTTCTCACATCTCTAGAGCCGGGAGGGGTGTGGGGTTATGTAATATTATTTATTTATTGTTTGATTGATTGATCAGCCTACATATTTAAAACATATATAAATTGAACTTAATCTGAACATTTTGTTTCTCTATGTAGTGTTTCCTAACAAAATATAAATTATTGCTTAGAGCGACTACATCTTTTCACATTTCTAGAGAAGGGGGGGGGGGAGGGGCGCATTATGTAATATTGTTTATTTATTTATTACTTCTCCTCCCGACGGTTTTCGAAGAGGGATTATTTCCTCCTTAATGAATCGAGAAGAAATGAGAAATATATGCAAATAACCTCTCCTTGAATAACACAAAACAGGAAATGATGCAGCATTGCTTTTTATCTTTTCAAATTATGATAGATACTTTGCTTCTGTTTTTTCCAAACATTGTGATCATAATAAATTAAGCTAGGTAACATAGCGAAGATAATAAAAATAATCAACTGCAATTGCAATTGTTTTATTTTATTTAATATTATCTGTTGTCATGTTTCCATATACATGTATCCCGTATGAAACCTCTTAGATTTGAAATATTTTCAATATTATGTCAATATTGTTACACTCTATTCCAACTCAACTTGGCAGCACTGTGAAAGGTAGAAACAGTAACATTGCGCCTTGAAAAGTAGTTCTCCGTTATTTTTTAATCTTAAATGGTGAAAATGCATACAAATTTATATGATTATGTTTATAAATTACTAATTTCGGTATTTTGAAGCATATATTTAATGTAATTTCTCTGTTAAAAGTATTTAATTTAAAAGTATTTTGTATTTAAAGCGAACGTATAAAGTAAAAATCTTGGCGTAAAAAACTCTCCTTTGGCGAGGAACAAATCTTCAAGGTTAAATATCTGGCGCGCTTTAGTGCTCTACTACTCCGCGCATTCTTATTGTTCTTATGAATAGTTTTAATAATACTCGCTGTTTGCTTTCGCTTTTACTTTTCTTTTTAACGTGTTCATAGTTTTATATTTTTACTGTTAATTATTGTTATTATTTATTCGTTTATTAACTGAGTATTTCTAAAATTTGTTACATAGTTAAAAATTTATTTGAATCATACTTATTTGAATTATAACATAGAAATTTGTTGCATAGTTAAATATTTATTTGAATTATAACATGTCTGATAAAGCATTATATCCATCCACGCTTTACACACCTTCAAGGCGAGGAAAGTCAATCAAAAGTGCAGCTCGCAGAAATATATTAAATGTTTATTCCAGACTTCGTCAAGAAAATCCCCAACATTCAATTAATGAAATCGTAGAGGAAGTTTCCCAACTTACAGGTATTTCGAAAAGAACAATTTTCTTTTGAAAAAAGAGAAAAATGCATCTAGCCCTTTAAGTACACCCGGAAAGAAACGACCTGGTGCAGTGGGTAAACGCAGAAGGCTGGGAAAATATGACGAATTCACGTTATCTTGCATTCGACGAAAAATCTATAGTTTTTTTTCGCAGAAATGACATACCAACTTTGGATAAAGTTTTTCAAGTTGTAAACGATGATAAAGAAATTTTTTCGAAAATTATTAACCGGACTAAATTGTACAGAATATTAAAAGATTTGGGATTCTCTTTTGAAAAACGAAAAAGAGAGGCAGCTCTTCTTGAGAGGCAAGATATTATTTTGTGGCGCAGAAAATATTTGAGAAAAATTACAGAGTATAAGAAAAAAAAATGCTTCTATTTATTACCTTGATGAAACATGGGTAAATGAAGGGCATACTCAGAGTCCCCCCCCCCCCCCCCCCAAAAAAAAAAAAAAAATCTTGCAAACAAAATCGAAAAGGTAAAAAAAGTTATTTGTAGAGATCGACCTCAGCTATCCAACGCAAAAGAAAAAAAATAATTTAAAAATACTGAAATGCAAACGAGATATTAATTTTTTTTTTCTCCTTAGGATTAGATTTAGCAAGCGGGTGTTTTTGCGTGAGTGAAATAGTCCCTTAATTTTCAGCAGTGTTAACAATTTAATATTAAATGCAATTTTTAATTATTTAAAAATCAGCTTATTTTGATTTTAAAAAAATCATGACTTTTTTACACCCTAATATCTATAATTAAAAATGTACATTAAAAATGAGATGGGCTCAGTGTGAGATCTAGCCTTTTCCGAATTTCTGCCAGAGGTTTTGGTATAAGTAATAAATTTTCTGTTTTAAATAGATTTCCGGATAATTTGGTTTTAATCTTTTAACCCAATATAGATAATACTGTTTTGTTTTCAGTAAATTTCATTCGGAATTCGTACAGCGATTTTTTAAATTTTCTCGATTTTTTTAATCTGATTTTTAATTTTTTTTTTCTTTTTGCGGCAATTTTTTGACATTTGTCAGAGGAATTCTGTTTTAAACTTGGAGCTTAAATATAGAAAATTTTGCCCTTCGCGATTTTAAATTTCTTAGACAATTTTCGATGCGATTTATTTCTTTCCGATGTGATTTTTTCAACATCAGTACATGGAATTCGACTTCAAATTTTTAGTTTAAAACAGTAAATTTTGACATTTTTTCAATAAAGTTTTTCCACAATTCGTGCACCCTTTTTTAAAGTTTTCGCTATTTAAAAAAATTTTTCGCATTTTGCGGGCCGGGCGACGTCGGGCGGATCAGCTAATATAATATAAGATAGCGCTAAAATCAGTCTAAAAAATGTAAAAATAAGAAAAGAATAATAATGCAATTCGTTATTTTAATAGATTATATTATTAATTTCATAGGAACTTCAAAACGTACAGATTTTTGCACACGCATTATACTTTTCCGCCAAAATGGCGCTTTTCCTTGGTTACTAGTGATCCTTTGCTCTTCAAGCAAACCCTGGTTGCTACAGCAACGGCTGCGATTCGGCATTCGTAGCATAACCAACGCTGCCAACTTAAGGTGGAATCAAGTATAATTTCGGGGTGAGAACATTTGGCCTCAATCTTGGCAATCAATACTTAACCAATATTAGCCTTTATAGGAAATTTTTTTCTGTTTAATGCAAATATAACTTTGGTATTGTTATTGCTAGTCTTGTACTAGCTTTTATTCTGTGGTTATTGTTAAGAAATATACATTGTAGTACTAGTTTCGGTATCTCGTGAGGATTTAGCCAATATTTTTCTCTTATCGAATTGTTACCAGGAAGCTTATGGTAATTAAAAAACAACAACATATTTTTCTAGTTTAAAAAATACGTAGTTGGACTTCCTGTTTATAAATCTCTTTTTAAAAGATCAAGGTGAGAACAGTTATCAAGTAGCAAGACAAGTTCAAATATCAGGAATCTATCATTCGCTAGCGTATGCGATATTACCCATCACACTCGGTACTGGGCAGAAATGAGCACCTTATTATTATAGATGGATTTATTTAATTTCTGTCCATTATTAGAAACATCACCATCAAGTCGTGTAGGTACAACTAATTTACTTTACCAAAATTAAAGAACTGTGATCGTAATTATGAGAATATTGTTCCTGTAATGGGGTAATGCGAGCTTTAAATTTAATAATAATAATAATAATAATAATAATAATAATAATAATAATAACGCTCACGTTAAACATTAAGAAAGTAAACTAATAAAACGGTTGTGTTGTGTAATTTTACGAAGTCCCATTACTTATAAAAATTCCGCCATTAATTATTGGTAATTAAAAACTGAATATAATATTTTGTGTAAAATATCTACCAATTATATTTTGGCGAGGAAAAGTAAGTCACACGTACCTATAAACAGAAATTAAGTTAAATAAGATTAACCTAAAAAGAATGATTACACACATACTCTAATAAATACAAATAAAGATCAATTAAACTAAGTTATTTATTTACATTTAATTACATTAAAATTACAGAAGATAAAAAAAAATAAATGAAAAATAAAATGAAAAAAGGAAACTCATTTGTTTCCCTGGTGAGGACATCAGCATTATTTTCTGATTGGGTAAGTTTAAACATCATTATTTAATTGACGTTATCTCATCACTATTAGTTATTCACATCTAACATTTTATATTATTAAATTCATCATCTTATTCATTATGGATCATGGTAGAGTTTAGGACTCATAAAAATATAATAAACAAAATGGACACAAATGAATAATTCGAAGGAGAATATCTCTAATTATATCTTGCTTCTCACTGATGAATGGCCCCTTGCAGTACACTTGGCCTTTTGCCTTATTAATTGAGTGCGATATCTTATTCCAAAACATTTAATACTATATTTTGCTTAATTTTCACCGTAAGATGCATCTTTTACAATTACATCTCTGAGAATAAATTTTCTTGATCCTCTGTTATTAAAGCAGTTGCCTATATTCAGGGTTCTCGCTGTCTTTTGACCAACATTAGCGATTTGGCGAATAAGAAATAAAAAGCAGTAGCCAAAGGAAAAAAATGTTAGCAAAACAATTTTTTCGTGAAACACTGAAAAGTCAGTTTTTGACCCTTATTGTACCTCTTTTTTTCCAATATGTTCTAAAATAAGCTATTTTTGTAATTGCTTATAAAATAGAAATTCGGCTATATGCTACAGAAATTATTAAAAATAAGTACATTCTAAATATCTCCTAAATGAGTCAATATTTCAGACATTTTTTTAGCAGTCTAAATAAAAATAATTCAAAACAGCGTTCTTCGATTTACAATTGTGAAAATATAAACTAAAAGCTGCTATGAGATTTCGAATCTAACCGATACAAACAACTAAGGCACATTTTACCATTTCAAAAAAATGGTGCAAAGCAAGAATCTGATTTTAAAAAAAGTAGCCCATCTGGCAACACTGCCCACACAAAAAAGAGCAAAAATTGGGCACTCACAATTTGGCGAGTCTGATGGTTCGTTTACTCGCCAAATAAAGCATTTCGTCGTGATTTGGCGCAATGGCGAGCGGTAGCGAGAACCCTGCCTATATCTCTGGCACATACAATGCACCTGTTTTTTGAAGGTTACTTCATAAATAGATTGCGTAAAATTTTACATATACATACAAAAATAATTATTTTTATGCACGTTAATATGACAATAATTAATTTAACAATATTTTTTTGTTGCCTTAATTCTTCTATAACACAAAATATCTTTTTTTAATTCTTTTATGAATACTCTAATATTAAGAAACAACAACAACAACAACACACATACGTAAAGTTATAAAATGCGCTACTGTTCAAAGTATCCTGAACGAATGTTGGGGAGCAATATCTACCCAGTACTCGGATTCACCATCTGCTTCAACTGCCGGTTAGAGCGAAAATCTCGGTGGAGCGCTTAAGGGGGTAGGATACCTTTAAACCTACAAAATTTTCGAATTTTTCTTAATACATATTTCGATTACTTAATAATTTCTGAACAATATGCAAGAAACCGCATTAAAATTTTTTCATTAGTTTACTAATTATGGCAGTTTTATTAAGACTATATATTAGGACTACATAGGATAATTAAACTGTGCGTTGCGTTTATTCAAAATGGTGAATTTTGATACTGCGCGCAGTGTTACTAAAACAATATGCATGGCAATCAAAAGAAATTTTCAAAAGATGTATTTTCTGTATTATCTACAACTTAAAACCAGAAAAAGGTAATATTTTATTTTTTTCAGTTTTTTTACTTTGAAAATATTTTTAAAATAGTGAAATTTTTTTATTTTCTTGTAATTTTTTAATTTAGTCAATACTTTTTTCAAATATTCTGGTTTTAGCATAAAGGTAACACTATTATGTATTTAATTTCATCACAATTTCCTCTTTATATGCATATTTTCAGATTTTATCATGCGCGCAAGATTTTTTTTCTGTTATAATCATATATTTTTAAACTTATTATTTTAATATTTATTTATGAATTTACAAGTACATATATATTTTTAAATATAAAGTTAAATATGAACTTTATATTTAAATGAAGTTTGATTTTTATTTTAGATTATTACACAAATTTTGAAGCTTGGAACATAGTGATATTTTTTACTTTTTTGACGTGTTCAAAGGTATCCTACCCCCTTAAATGGTATTCATCATTAACCTGATTAAACATGATCCCGACTGAAGTTCAATCAGATTGATCGTGAATAACATTAGAGATTTCGACAAGGTTTTCGTGCTCAACCGGCAGTTGAGATATAGGGTGAATACGAGCATTAATAAAGATAAATAATTTCTTTGGTTAAATTTTTTTCAATTATTTTTTTTTTAATTTTTAAAGATTTTTTTAAATTCAAAACATTCCTATTTTAAGTATTAAATATTATCGAATTTTAATGATTTAGAAACATTTAGCATCAAAGTCAAAGTTTTTTAGTTTTATTGAGTTTTAAAGAAATATAAATGAAAGTGCAAAATTAAATAAATGTCAGCTGCTAATCTAAAACTTTTATTTAGTGACATTTTCGAATAATTTCATCTAATCTGGCTTCAACACAAAAAAATAATTTAAAATATACTACTACGTAGTCGAAAACACATCGCAAAATTACCGAATTTAAATAAAGGAGAATCATTTTCAAAAATTCAACAGTGCTAATGCAGGCGCAAATTGCATGCAACAATATCGAAATTGAACGAAAAGAATCGATTCAAAGTTTAAATAACTGCATGGTCTACAAAATTATCAATCAATAACATTCAATTTTAATAGTAAAAAAGATAATTTTTTTGTATTCAAAGCAATAGATGTAGTGTTGAATTGAAAAAGAAAAGAAAAGTCCAAAAATTTTAAACAATGACATTACCTGGAACGTCATCTATAATAGTTTCGTTAAGTTTAAAATCCTTAATTATACTTCGATTTATGCGTCGTGTTTGTAAATTTCAATTTGACTTCTATAATTCAACCCATAATATGAAGGATGAATTATTTCCTCACTTATAGTATCGATTATTTAACTTTTCATTTAATTTTCTTCTAGATAATAAATGGTCCACCACAGACTTGTTTTCAATGTATTTTCTTAAATATGTTGATTTTAATAGTTATTGAAATTGAATGTTTTGATTGTTTGGAGATACTTTATCCGAATGAAAATACTTCTTCATTTTTCGAAATTTGTTCATCTTTTCGTTTCTTTTCCATCTTTTTTCTTTTTCTTTTCTTTTAGGTTCGCTCGTAATTATATAAATACTTAACACCTATAGTCGTCGTCTGCTCCGTCCGTCTGTCTGTCCGCATATAACAGCTCAAAAACTACTCAACCGAATGGTTTGAAATTTAATGTATATAATAGCTGCAGAACTTTATCGAGTCCTTTCAAATTTTATGAAAATCGAATCAAAACTTAAAAATATTTTAATAAACGTTTTCTTAATTCTATTTAATCCTATCATACGTAATTAATTCAGTGATATCCCCTGATAGGTAATGAATCTAGGTTTCCATGGTGATGACGTCCAATTTAACCCTTAAATGCCGAGTGTTGCTTTTCGGCAACATACACAATTTAGGCTTCTAAAATACTATTAGAATAATATTGAAGCTATAAAGCCTAATGTTGACAATAAAATACATTCTGAAAATATTATTAAATCGATTTTTAACATGTAGATGGCAACACTTGTGCTGTTTAAGAATAAAGATAGATTTCTTTTTTCAATTGTTGCTATGTGTTCTTTTTGTTTTGTTTCGAAGCTTGCGAAATACCCTATTTTATTCTGCAGTGAACAAGTAAAATTTATTTCTTATTATAGTTCCTAAAATTCTTGTGTGCTTAATATTATAGAATTTTACCAAGGAAAATTATTTTTTCAATTAAAGACCAGTATTGATGATTAGTAACAAATTGTTTTTTAGCCGTAAACCATACTTAAATCAAAATATGATTTTTTAAAGTACTTTTCCCATGATTTATTTAAAAAATGAAAGCCGAAAAACATTATTATAATGATCTTTGAAAAATCAGGCATTTAAGGGTTAAGATGGAGTTCTATTATTTCCGTATTAATGAATTTAACCTATACCGTATATACTCGCGTATAAGTCGAGGAATTTCTGCCAATTTTCGGTAAGCAAATTTGGGAGGTCGACTTATACGCGAGTCAGTTAAAAAAAGCAAAAAAAAAAACTTCGAATACTGCAAAATTATGGCTTTTTATGTGTATGAATAAAAAAATAATACATAAAATATACAAATACTAGGTTGAGCAAAAAGTTCTGGGAAATTTGTGAAAGTTGCGTTGTTACGCGTAATTTAACAGCAAAAGCAACAAGGACTATTCTTCAAAGTAGAGACCATCATAGTCCATGACTTTCTGCCATTGTTCTGCCAGATTCCGAATTTGCTGGAAGTACCATGGCGGCTCCTTGGAATCGAAAAACTCTTGACACGCTTCTTCAACTTCATTAAAGGATTCAAATCGACGGCCCTTAAAAAAGGTATTGCATTGATCGAAAGATGCCATAATCGGATGGAGCCACGTCTGGACTGTAGGGGGTTCGTGAAAGAATTTCGACGCCATCCAACTGTGGAAACTCACCGATGGCTTTCAGAATCCTTAGACCCTTTCTCCAATAATGCCGGATCAACACACGCCAATCATACTGTTCAACAGGCTTTTTGGAGCCGAAAATTCCAGAACTCCTATAGATATACCACTAATACTCCTATATACAATACAAATTCTGGTAACTATTAGATTACAAATTACCCAGAACTTTTTGCTCAACCTAATAATAATAATTTATCATTTAAAAAATTTTCAATAATTTGTTTTTGTTTACTTACTAACTTTTTGCATTGGCAAGTGAAATCTTTGGTTTGATTTTGTTCAAAATTGAAGTAAAAAGTTAGGGAGTCGACTTATACGTGGGTTTTTGATTATTTTCAGAATTTGCATTCGAAAGTTAGGGGGTCGACTTATACGCGAGTATATAGGGTAATCGTAATGAGTTTTGTATTCATGTATTTTTGCATAAGAGTGCATTATTTTCCTGCAATATATAATGCATTATTTACTATTTGATTTGTTTCCGATGTTTAAAAAAATGATTTCAAAGTTAAATGAAGATTAATGATTCCTTTGCTGCAAATTATTCAATTACTTCAGTTGAAAATTTTTAAAGTTGATTTTAATTTAAAAATTGTAACACTGTATGTGAAAAAAATCGATATTATTAAACTTTAATTAAATGTAATCATTTTTAAATTTTAAGCATTACATCATAATATATTTTATAAAGCATTCTTAAATATTTATGAACACAAATAAAAGTGAAAAATTAAATAAAACAGAGACTGTTAATGATAATCTTCAAGTTTTGTTATGCAAGATTCCATGAATATTTTTAGTTAATTTAATATTAAACTTAAAAGAATATATTTTTAAAGGTAACATGCAGGCAAAAATATAGCCGATAATTACTTATTTTAATTAAAGTAGAATCAAGAAACATTTTTAAAAATTTCAACAGTATCTTTGCAGGCGAAAATTGCATGCTGCAATAATGGAATTAAACTGAAAGAATCGATTTAAAATGGAAAAAAATTGGATGATCTACAAAAATATGCATTAATAACATTCAGTTTTAATGAAAGAGGAAAAAAAATTAATTCAGATCAATAGAACTGCTGCAAAAGTATTATTTTGGATTGTCGAATTGAAATAAAGGAGAAGCATCGATAAATTTTAAACAGTAGAATGTAATGTCATTAGTTTGTCTTACAATTAGTTTCATAGAATCGAACATGTTTTTTCCATCTCCGATTCACGCCTCACGTTTGTAAGTTTAAAAAATTGATTTTTACAATTCCACATCTATAATGCAGTTTGCATTATTGTCTTCTCACTTACAGTACGGTTTAATTTCATTTTCGTTTTAATTTTTTTTTTTTTTAAGATAATGCAAATTTTACAGTACTGCTGTTTTCGCTGCTTTAAAAAAAATATATGTATTAATCTCAGAGTTTAATGAAAGTGAATGTTTTGTCTGTTTAGAGACACGTTTGATGATAGAAAATATTTCTTACTTTTATTATGTTTGTGCATATATTTTATAATAATCAATCATATTTAAATTTTCCAATTATACAGGGTGGAGTATAAGTTTCCACATATATATACCATCTTCTTACACCATGTATTACATCAAATAATTCTTTCTAAAAACTAATGATGATATAATAGTAAACAATCGCAAAATTATTAGTTATTATAAACTACAAAATATTATACCTACAAACTTTAATTATCCTTATTTAGTGCTTATTCCTGTTTCATAAGACACCAATTAAATTTAGAACAGTTACAATTGGATGCAATACATATAACAATTATGCTAACAATATTTTATTAAAAATTCTTAATCAAATTTATAAACTTACAACAGAAATTGATAATACACATTGTATAAAAAATAGTTATCAACTGGTTAGTGTACTAAAAGATTTCTTAAGAACTTAAATGTGTTAAAAATATACGGACACGTGATTTCAACGATCTCTTTAATAATATAAATCTTTTAGATCTGCATAATATAATTAATACATTATTTAAAACATATAAAAATAGATTAACTCTTCTTATAAATGGGGCATTCTCGCAATCTTTTGACTTTTGGGAAAAAAAATCTGACAAAATTAAACTTGCTAAAATAACATTTTAATCTGATAGACGAATGCCTTAATGATTCAAAATAAAGAAAAAATGGTGAGCAGCGAAATTTTTTTTTATTTAACTGAGGTTTAAATTAAATTTGTGAGTTTAATTTTCCTTACCATTTTACGCCTATAACTTTTTATTTTCTTCTAAATTTTTACTTATAATGAATTTGCATAGTATCCACAGGACATTCAAATAAGAAATAATAACTGTGTAGTATTTTTAATTCAGAATTTTTGTGTAACATTGTCTTAAAGGGGTGTTAAAGAAGGGACGGTAAGGTAAAAAAGGGGGATGGTATTGGAAAAAAGGGACGAAAGGGTACAAAAAGGGTAGGTAAGGATGGAACGGTAAGGAAAATTACCACCTATTTTTAGGAAAATCATGTTAAGAATAAGTGATAGCTATACAATGTTCATTGATTTTTAGAAACAGTTGTTAACATTGGATTAAATTATTATTATTTTTTTTAATTTACCTCAAAAAGTGCAGGAATAAACCTTGGGGACGGTGAGACTACCAATAAAGCCACGATGCTTGAAATTGATATTTAAATGCTGATTTAAATTCTACAGTAAATTTCCTGCCAAAGAATTTTAGACATTATGTTTCTAGCATACTTCTGCATGAGAAAAAACTTCAAAAATATTCTGTGGCTGCATATGAAATGATTTTCTGTATAATTTTAGAAGAGGGACGGTAAGGAATCTAAAACCCAGGGACAGAGTTTAAAAAATAATAACAACCCTAAAAATGTGGGCAGGTTAATTTTTGGCTACATATTTATATAAAAAAATAGTTCCAGTTTCAGAAAAAAATTACATCGAATTATTTTTATTGAAACAATTTTATCCAGACAGCTCCAAACTTAAAAATCAGCACAAGGACGGCATAGGAGTTTTCCATGTGTTTGGACACTTAACATCGTCCAAAACTTATTTATGTCGTTAATATTGTTGTGCAATCATACAATGGGATGTTCCTCAGTATATAAAATAAAAAAAAAAACGCATAAAAGTGCATTAAAATAAAATTATTATTCAGGGACATGAAAGTCAAAAGATTGTGAGAATGCCCCATGTATGGATACAGACTATTTTAGCCCTTTAACTAATTTCATTACATCTAATAACTACATATTACAAGATAATATTATTTATATACAAAAAGTCGGAATCCTACAAGGCGGATGTACGTGCAGTCTGTTGTCATATTTATATTTATATCAATATGAAAGTACTTATCGTAATGACAGTATTCTTATGTATCGTACATAGATGGCAGTATTTAAATGGACATTAACCATTCTAATATTTCTCAATTTCCTGTAGATTATGCAACTAATTTAGAATTGACGGAAAACCTTTTATCCAACAATACTATAAACTTTTTAGATCTAAAAATTAAACTCGTAAAAAACAAAGCGATCACTGATCTTTATGACAAACATAAAGATTTTCAATTCAAAGTTAATACTTTTACACATTTTAAATCTTGTTTTCATATTTCAATTTACCGTAATATACTACTTAATCATTTGTATAAAATAAAGAGTTTATATTCCATATTATCATCATTATTATCATATTCAACAAACATGCTTTACAGAGAAATTTTATATATTAACAGCGTAGACTAACATTAAATTTTTATTTTATTCTGTCACTCTTGTATATGTATTAATTTGATTATAGTCAATTCCATCGTAACTGATGTAACACTTGGTCATCGAAATTTGTTTTCAAAACTGTGTAGAAAATTACTAATAAAGCTAGAACAATTTTTTACAATTTAAAATATTTCTTACTAAGAACTTAATATCCAAATACTTGCAGATTATTCCAATCTCTGTTTTAGTCCCAAAAATCGCAATTCAAAATTCTGTAACTGACGTAACATAAAATAGACAAACATTTTTTCTACCTTCATTGAAGTGTAAAAATTATCAAAACTATCCCGTTGAAAAAAAAGATTTAACGTTCTCAACAACACTAAGTAATGACAAATTATAACAGTAACTTGTTTAATTAAGTTCTGAACAACAAAAAAGGAAAAATGGCATTTACACATGTAACTGACGTAACATTATGACTTTACAAAGACAATAGTGGTACTTAACTTAGTTTGTAAACAGTAATTTACAATGCCTTTTTATTAGGATTTTATTACAGAACATAAAAATATCAAGCTTTCCAAGCATACCCTTAACCCTCTCGCTGCGCAACCCGAGATTTTATGGGGGATGCATTTTTTCCTACTTTGATATTCCCACCAGTATTGTAAATTTTGCCTTATTTAACTGGAACATTTTCCGGATTAAGACTACACAGTACCCTTTTTCAAAAAAAAAAATTGGAGACAGTTACATTAGAAATAATTAATGATTTTGAGATTATAAAATTAATGTGATTCAGGTAAAAAAAAAAAAAAAAAAAAAAAAAAATCATTTTAACAATCACCGTTTTTTTTTAATTAAAAAATTTTTGAAAAATTTGAAGTTTTTAAAAGCTTTTATAGCATTTTTAATTTTTAATATTTTTTAGTTATTTTAAGTGACTTATATTCATAGGATTATTGGGAACAAAAGTTAATATGGAATTAAAAATGTAATTTTTATTTAAAATTTTATTTATTTTTGTAGCGCGAAACCTAAAAAAAAAAAAAAAAAACACGAAAATTTTAGAAATATTAACTTTGACATTTAAAAAAAAATAACTATAACCCTCAGACCTAAATCCATACTAATCATTGCAGTACATATACATGTAAGTGTCTACAAAAAATTTCAAGACTCTATCTGCAACAGAAGAAAAGCCTTAGGGATTAGCAAACACTAACAACAACAAAAATAAAAGTCTAAAAAAATGCATTGAAAGTTTGTAAAGGAACACTCAGAACATTCTGAGAACACCCAGAAAAGTTCAAATATCTTTAAAACTATTTGGATTTCAGATCTACAATTCGGAGTCATGATTCACAACCGTATGTACCACTGAAAAATTCAATAAAAAAACATTCGATATTTTTGTCCTTTTTAGGGTACTGTGCTTAGGGTACATTTCCTTAAATTAAATAAAAAATTTTGTTTTGAAAAACCGGTGACAAAAGCATAAAAATTCTATAAATACGCAATTTTTGAAGCTATTTTGATAAAACAATTACGCAGCGAGAGGGTTAAATTAAACATATTATAAATTTTATCCCCTCCCCCTCCCCAAATGAGAATTTTCTGTGGAATTGTCCTTATGAAGCTGAAAGTGTTTAACTGACAAGAGATAGCATCCTAAACCCGATATTCCTGGTTGAGAAAACTGATTTTTACTCTATAAAAACTACTCGGAAACGTTTCCCCAAAAGGAATTTTCTTTTTATAAATGAATCTCTAAATCTCAAAAATATATTTCTTTGTGAGTTTTGCTATGATAAAGAATGCTTTTCGGAATCATGGGAAACTCGGAAGGAGTTATTGTATATTTAAGTTCGTGGTTGCATTATTTCCGTAGATTAAGAAAAAATTGCCTTTTTTTACAGTGTACTTCATATTGTTACTCATGAAGTTCGTGAATGTACCGGGTGTCTTAAAATGGACTGACTGATTTTAAAATTCAATAACTTGCAAAAGGTGACAAGTATATATATAAAAAAATTCTTGCAGGAGGGTTATGTAATGTATGAATGACAGGACTTTTTTTATGCGATTCTCAATTTTAGTTTCAGACGACATCGATAGATGGCACTGAAAGCAACTGGCGCTAAATCGGGCCCGATTTTTATCGGGGTTCGATTTTTGATGAAGAAGAAGATTAAAAATATGGAGTGGTTCGCAGTCGCCAGTGTGCAATTTTGTTCTTAGGGACCCACTCCATATATTTAACCTCCTCCATCATACTGAGGGAAGAGAAAGGCCCAAAATCGGGCACCGATTTAGCTTCTATTGCTTACAGCACCATCTATCGCTACTAATTTAAACTAAAATCGAGAATCGTAATTTAAAAAATACTTCTGACATAACCCTCCTTCAAGAATTTTTTTTAATAGCTGTCACCATTTGCAAGTTATTAAATTTTAAAATCAATCAGTCCATTTTAAGACACCCTCGGTACGTTTAAATGTTTTAATTGAAATATTGAAACTGGAATGAAAAATAAAAAGCTAGAAAACGAAATGTTTCATTTCACTCTCAGACGTTTATAAATAAAATAAAATATGAATTTATTTTCATTTTTGAAACGTGTTTTGTACTTTGCTTGTTTCAGATAGATGAATCTAAATCTATATAATAGTATAATCTTAAAATCTATATAATAGTTTTATTTTTTATTGTTAGCTTATATTTTAAATAGAATTCTGTTTTCCTTTGTATTATAATCGATATATTTTATTGATAATAAATTAAAAGTATATTTTTGAACACTTTGTTTCTCTTTGAGTGTAGTTATTTTTAGCGTAATTAGATTCAACGCTTTTTGACGATAAAAAAAATTGAGAGTCTTTAGAACACATCCAAGTTTTACTTTTATAGCTCACACGATAAGATAGTTTGCAAGTAGGTATCTGCATCTACTAGTTGCTCATTGTAATGAAATGCAAAATAAGGCGAGGAAAATGCAAAAAGGAATCGTCCTCTTAGTATGTAAATAAAAACGTCGCACATTTCAATGTACTGATAGAAATTTCCCTTTCATTTCGCGGAGTTGAATTTTTTATTGCGAATTTAACGGCTAGATAAGTGGCACGAGGAAAGTACACCAGATCATTCAAAGTAAATTTACCAACAATTACGTTGGTAATGAGGATGTTTCCATTCAGAAGAAGCATTTTTCTGGTATTGTCCTTCTGATTCTTTAGTACGCCTGCGATAAAGTACGAAAGTTAAAGCGATTTTCTCTGTTTCTTTTTGTGCAATAAGTACTTTCAGTTGCATTCATAGAAATCAGTGCATTTCCGAGTGCTGAATACATAATTAAGTTTATATTATTCTGTTTGAATAAGTTTTAAAACAATTCTTAAAATAAATCTTTCTTTTGTTCGAAAAATCAATCTTTTAAAATAAATCTTTCATAAGAAAATATGATAATAGTTATAGTCTTCCGAGTTATCTATGATTCCTAAAAGATGTCTATATCTTTAGAAACCCCAGAAACTAATATATTTTAGAAATTTTGGAAAAATGTGCATAAATAGAGATATAATACAAATGAGGACGTGCATTTCAAAACTCGCCTTAGAATTAAAAAAAAAAAAAAGAGTTTCCTCTATCAATCTATTCTATCGGTGAACATGCATCGAAAAAACACTACAATGTGAAAAAAAATCTAGTTTTATCGTGTATTTCTGTTATTGCAAATTCTTGGTTTACAACGAAAATCAATGGACGCAGTCAGAGGTTTTTCCGGATTTTCCAAAATTTGATTTTCTGGATAAGGCGAGTTTTGAAACTCACTTTTTTCAAATAATCCTCTCTTAACAAATACACGAGTAGAAACTTTTAAAAATAAATCATCAAATTATTAAAAGTACTGAATAAAATTTGGAAGTAGAGTTTTCTTATACTTTCGAGGTAAGGTAAACACACCTTAAAACGATTAAAAATGTATTTAAGAATCTGTGTATGTATACAATCAAACATCAAACAAATTTAGGGATGTAATCTCGATAGATTTCACGAAATAAAAATATTTATTGTTATAATTTGGTTAAGATTGTGTTGTCCGAATTAGAATCTAAAATTTATGAAATGCTTGTGAATGTAATGGTTTCGATATTGCTTTTTAAAAGAATAAATATTTCAATGTCTTTGAATTAAAATGTACCAGAAGTAAGCCCCCTTTAGCAGACAGGAAATTCTAATGAATTTAAGGGTGGCTTATAATTGG
Source organism: Maratus speciosus (assembly GCA_963932465.1). Taxonomy (NCBI): domain Eukaryota; kingdom Metazoa; phylum Arthropoda; class Arachnida; order Araneae; family Salticidae; genus Maratus; species Maratus speciosus. Next base: position 350,276,537 of record OZ010794.1, read on the forward strand.
AACTTTTGTGAAAAAGATAGGAAAATTAGTAAACGAGAAAGAAAAAAAAAAAAAAAAAAAACGGATTAAAATACGGAAATACTACTGGCAATCGAAACGCCAGTACTATTTCCTTATTTTAACGGAACCTTTTCCCTGTAAATTACAGAAAAATATCCGGGTTTTTTTTGGCATTTACGGGGGAAAACTTCCGTTAAAATACGGAAATAGTACTGGTGCCTCGATTACCAGTACACTGTAAAAAAAAAAAAGGATTAAAAAAAAACGGAGATTCTACTGGCAATCGAGACGCCAGTACTATTTCCGCATTTTAACGGAAATTTCACCCCATAAATTCCAGAAAAACGAAAAAAAATTTGTAATTTATGAGAAAAAATTTTCGCAAAAACACGGATTTCTGGAATTATGGGGGGAAATTTGCGTTAAAATACGGAAATAGTACTGGTGTCTCGATTGCCAGTAGAATCTCAGTTTTTTAGACCGGTTTTTTTTTTTTTTTTTTTTTTTTTACAATGTAGTATTTTCATATTTTAACCCTTTTTACTTTTACAGTGTGGAATTTGTGAAATTTCACAGGATTTATACAATTTGCAAAATAAAATCAGATCAAATTAACATTTTTTGGTTTCAAAATTCCTTTCCATTGAAGCTAAGTAGTTTCCATTAACAAAAATAATAAATTAATGAACCAAATATACATAAAATAATTAATTTAGATATGAAAGAAATTTGAACAAAAATTATAAAACTTCATCTTAGTGCCTAAAAATCATGGAAGATATTAATAGTATAAAGGAAGCGAAACAAAATATACAATCTCTCTATTCTAAAAAAAAGTAACTAAAGCTGTCACCGCCGCCGGTTTTGAATTTTTTGTGACCGGTGGTCTTTCTTCGTTAAAATAGGTTGTATTATACAGAAATGTTTGATAAACACGCTGATGCAGACAGTTTTCAAATCGTAGAATTATTTTAAGAGATATTTAATCTTAAAGTTGGTCAAAATCGTTTCCATTAAAAAAGTTTTATAGGAGCAAAAACTATACATAGGAATTTAATCATTTTTAGATCATTTTATACAATATAAGTCCCCGGTGTACAGAGTGCATTTATTTTTTTTATTTGACTCATTTCTTGAAGTTTTATTTCTATTTTAAATTCAAATTTTCAGCATTTCGAGAGATACGCATTACAACTTTTAGAAAAGGGTATTATTTTAAATTGTTGCCAAATTTAGAAATAGCGCAAAGAGTAATATTTCCTTCAAATTAAAAATTTACTTACACGTGGCTACTATAAGCAGAGAAAAAACTTTCAAATGAGAATTAAATGATTACGTATTAAAAGCAGGAAAATATTGATAATTACGTCGTAAAAACTATATTTACACGTGAATTTTAAAAGAGAAAGAAAATTGTAAAATAATAAATACATTAATATGCGTTAAAAGTCGTAAATGGGGGGAAGTTGTATATTTAAAAGTCATATTTAAAGTCATATTTAAAATTGCCAAGCAGTTTAAATTTAAAAATATATTTGCGCGAGACATTTAGTTCATATTTTGAGATAATCTTTTAAACTATTGTTGAGAATTCTAAGACAGCGCAAATAATGTTTCCTGTCTAACAAAAAAGTATTTTCACGTGAATATTAAAACAGAAAGAAAACTTTCGTGAAAATTACATCAGATTTTAAACGATACATTTAAAATGTCTCATTTAAAAGAACTTTCTTATAGCGCTGTCAAAAAATATTAGAAGACAAAGACCCTGTTTACTTAATTAATTTTATATTAGCTTATTTTCACATGTTTCACGGATCTGATTTAAACAAAGACTAAAACAACCCGTTAACAGGGAGACCGCCACTGTTTGTTTTTTAATTATAATTCATTCTTCCGAATTTTTTTTTAAGGCGATCAAATTAGTGTGCTTTTAGAGTTTGCGGTGTCTGAACGGGTTTGGCGAGCGTAGCCCGTAGGGGGCAGAGACGATATATTCATTTAGGACAGAATTGGCGAACCTTTTTGTTGCCGCGTGCCAAATTTTATCAAAAAAATATTTTACTTGACCATGATGTGCCAACTAAAAAACAAATTTAGTAGGTGAAAAAGTACTGGATTAAAATTACTTAAAATGTTCTATTAAGATGTAAAAAATATGAGGAACATAAATGTAGGTATTACACTATAATAATTATGGAAACAAATATATTTTCGAAATTAATAATATTAAAAAAGTTAATTTGATTTCTGTTGTTGCGTCTTAATATCAGATTAATTTTAATGCAAACTGAATAGTATTCACCTGACAAGCCCTTTTAGTTTGAGTTTTGATATTATTCATTGACTCATGATTCATTCAGTGACTCGAAAACATAGATAGGCAGAAAAGCAGCTAAAATGGCAAACGCCAGTTTCTTTGAACATCTCTGAAATAAGTTCAAAGTTGCCATAACTTTACCATTGAAATTTAGTAAAATCTAATAACCTATTCTTGTCGATAGTTTTCAAACATCGTCTTAGTTTGAAAAATATTTGAGACCATAATTAATTAGATTGGAATATTTTATGCCGCAATTAAAATTTTTCAATTTCCATTTAATCGAATTTAGAAAAGATCAGTTGCGATTTTGTGTCATCTCACTTTATTTTGATTTAGAGCCACAAGCAATGCCATGCCACAATTATTATTTCGTGTGCCAAAAGTGGCACGCGTGCCATAGGTTCGCCGCCCCTGATTTAGGAGATATGGAAACAAAAAACTTTGAATTTTTGAAAAACAAAAGGATTGAAAGCGTCAAAAAATAAAACTTGAAGGGGAGGGCTTATAAATGGAACTTTTTCGATAAAGGAAAAATTCACATATATGAGGAGGGGGTTGCTTATATTCGGAGCTTACTTTCGATACCTTACGGTAACTAATAACATACACTGTTAAAAAAGAAAACAAATGTTTCTTAATCTAGGAAAATATACAATATAAAAACAAACGAAAATATACAATAATGTCTTCCGAGTTATCACGCTTCCGAAAAGCATTCATTATCTTTAGAAACTTTAGAAACAAATATATTTTCGAAAATGAATGAGGCATTTATAAGTACAAAGTTTCTTTTTGGGGTCACTTATTTTTGGAAACATTTCCGAAGTAATTGTTAAAGTGTATTAATCAGTTTTCTCAATCTGTAATGTAGGTTTATCGGGTGCAACCAATTTTCAAGTAAACATTTTCATGTTCAACACACATACTTTACACATACTTTAGTTCAATTAACAGCATTAACATCACATTATAATTAATATTAATTTGTTATTTCTGCATGTGAGAATTAGCAGCTGAAAATGTTTAAATGAGAATGGATGATAACATTTTAAAGTCAACCCGAAACATAACCCGAACCGGACACACTGGAACACGAACTCAAACCGAACCCGAAATATTTAAACCCGAAACGAACCCAAAATAAAAGAAAATTAATTCATATTTTAATACAATTGTGGAAAAACAGGCTACAATTCTATCTGTAATATAAATTTTATTTTTTATGCAGAAAAGCATATATATATATACGCATTAATGTTGAAATATATAGTTATGTTTTCATCTGAAAACAATATTCTAGATTTTTTTGAAAAAATCGGGTCAATCCGAACCCGACCCACAGTGAAAGAAATTAGCGTCACCTCGAACCGAGCCGGGTCGGCCGAGTAAAATCGAATTTTTCGAGAAGATGCAGGTCACTAGCACGGCTCTGCTTGAAGATTATCATTTTGCCTTGTTTTTCACTGGGTTAACCCCTTTTTCTGATTTATCACTTTTTGTTCTAATCTTCCAATATGGGAGATATAACAGGGGACTACCGTATTAAATGTCTGATACATTAAGAATAAATTATATTGGTATTGATTCGTGTACAATTATATTTATGCTGTTACAGTTGTGATAGATTTTTTGCATTTGTAATCTCTAACTTTGACACACTGACTGCCGTGATACACAATTAAGTGTGGCAACAATATTTCCCGGGACGCCATACCACACGAATAACTGTGACATCAGTATTTTTATTGAAAAGGGATTATTGATAATTTATTACCATGTATTTTAAAAAAGAACCCTGTGATCCCCCCCCCCCCCCTTCCGTAGGCATGTCTAGTGATTTCCGTTTGGCGTTCAACGCGTAAAAAATAACAAAATTTTGTTATTTTTGGATTAAAAATGTATAAAATTAGCACTTTATATAAAAATAACAAACAATGCCTCAGTCGGGACATGTGATCCGACTCGATAGCACTGAAAACGGCCCTGTAAATGTCTGGCAAAAAAGTTACTTCGCCACAGTCTGCGGCGGTCAACGTGTTAAAAATATGCTTTGCCATCAAAAAGGAAATATATTTTGGTGAAACTTCCTAACCTTGTGTTTTTCCCTGTCCGTATGTCAATATAATAAAAATGGAAATTGATTGAAAGGGAAGGAATGTCTCTTTCCTTGTTCGCTTCGGCCAAACAGAATCTGATAATTATCATCAGGCAATAATAGACGGCTGAATAAATGAATTTTCAATTTAAAAAAGATGAAATAAATTAGAGGTTGACCCATTCAGGGCAAAATTCATAGTCGAAAAAAATTAAAGGCGGACCTGAGGGTTTTTTTCATTGGCGACATAGCAACGGGGAAGTTTTTGATTGTATTGCCCCAGCTTGTCATTGGATGGTACGTGACAATAGATGATGTCACGCGCGGCTGATCACCCAGCCAACTCGATCGTTTCTAAGCCGCCTTCTCACTTTCATAGGCCAATATTTTTCAGTGTAATAGTTTGTTTCGATACAATTTTATTATTTTGCACTTTTATGAGGAATCGTTTTCTTTTTTCTTTTGGAGTTAGCTTGTGAATAAAAATACCGTAACATACCGAAAGTAAGCCCCCCTCCGAATATAAGCCCCCCCACCCCCCAAGTGTCGTATCTAAACTTATCATTTCGGAGGGTGCTGAGATACCGGTAAAAGTTTCTAAGATGGAATCACAAGGAAACCGACAATTTCCATTTTAAACAGATTTTTATCATAGCCGATAATGCATATATTATACAATCAAACTTCCTTAGCTTGTGAGTAAAAATACCGTAAAGTACCGAAAGTAAGCCCCTCTCCGAATATAAGCCCCCCCCCCCCCAGTGGCGTATCTAGACTTCATTTCGGAGGGGGCTGAGATACCAGTAAAAGTTTCTAAGATGGAATCACAAGGAAACCGAAAATTTCCATTTTAAACAGGTTTTTATCATAGCCGATAATGCATATATTATACAATCAAACCTCCTTAGCTTGGGAATAAAAATACTGTAAAGTACCGAAAGTAAGCCCCCCCCCCCCCCCCCAGTGGCGTATCTAGACTTATCACTTCGGAGGAGGCTGAGGTACCAGTAAAAGTTTCTAAGATGGAATCACAAACAAACCAAAAATGTCCATTTTAAACAGGTTTTTATCATAGCAGGTAATGCATATATTATACAATCAAACCTCCTAAGATAAAATCGCATGGGACTGGAAAAAATTTCGTTTTAGGCAGGTTTTCGCTATAGCAAGCATATTTCCACGGTTATACTGCATTTTTATAAACGGAATATTGAAAACTATCTGCTAAAATGTATCTCAATAAATAGTAAATGAAATTGAAGTCAGCAGCAAATTTAAAATTACTCAAGAGTGTATTCCAATCCAAACTGCTTATTTTCCGATTAGTTTTTAAATTCATTTTTGCTCTCAAACGCATCAAACTAGGAAATTCTCTTATTTAGAAACTACATAATCTGCCGTGCTTCTCGACTTTTTGATAAATGCAGAAAATATTGTAAAAAGTGCTGTCAAAGTTGGCGTTTTGAACCGAATTTTCCGATGAGAGAGATCTAGGAATGGAAAAAAAATGCTCATACTGAGAAAATAATTGTTTAAAAATGAAGTTCTAATTAATTGAGCGAAAAAGGAAATCAAATGGCCTTTTATACATCGCTTCAAAAATCACCTCAGCAATTTCATGTTTTTACTTTTAAAAATGAGTCTGAAAATGTCTTAGAAAATTTCGAGCTGTTGAGAGTGGAAAAACATTTTTTCGAATACACCGTTCTCACCCTACCGCATTTAAGTTAATTTTAAAAAAGGTTCAAGGTTTTGCAGTCCATACTAAGAAGATATTACAATCTATGCATAACTTTAAATGACAGATCTTCAAATTAATAAATAGAAAGTAATAAAATTGAATAATGCACTTTTAATCACCACATAACCTGTTTTATGCAGTAAAACGCGTGTAAAGAGATCTTGTATAACAGAAATTTCGCTGAAAGGGAAAATTTCATTGTCTCTGCGAAATAACATACCTTCTAACCTTCTAAGATGATTTCTAACACACTTTGTTAACATGTCTAAAAAGGATTTTTTTTTTTTTTTGTTGTTGTTGTTGTTCCATTTGAATTTCATCTCAGCAATTTTCATTAGATTTTGCAAAAGCTTTCGTAATTAAACTTGATTTTTCTATAAATTTCGGAGGGGGCTGCAGCCTGTTTTTGATCTGATTTGTTATCAAAAGGAAGTTATACCATCTTTTGTTGATACTTCTTGCAATGTGCTCGACTGGCGTTTTTTCTCTATCTTTATAAGGTAGTCATTATTAATTCTGCAAACTATTAAAAGCATTAAAAGATTATCATATTGTTGACTATTTTGTTATTGTGCAGTGTAAACACTTTAAAGTAAGTATATAATTAAAAATTATCATTTTTTGAGCAATGTTTGTTAACTCAGGAGTGGCATTATGTCCAACAGAAACATAAATATTTTTTTCCCTATTTTTCTAGTGGATAATTAACAAAAATAAACTCGAATGTAATGTTTTCCGGACAAAATAAAAATTCATACATTAAAAGGTTATCTCCATTCGGAACTAGAGTCTCATACACAAATTTTATTTGGTTCGCACCACTTTTTTTAAACAAGGTAACATTACTGATTTAATAACGGAAATGCCACAGTTAAGAACGGCAAATATTATTATTATTATTTTAATACTGATACTAAAACAATTTCTGTATGCACTTTTGAAGATGGATATAGGGTCCCGAGTGTGTCAACATCTTATATTAACACTTCTTCATAGAATCCTTGTGTTTAACATTCTAATTTTTTTTTTCCTGTAAAAAAAAAAAAAAAAAAAAAAAAAAAAAAGAAGAAGAAACAAATGAAGCCCTTTTTTGCTAAGAAAACAGCCTTAATTAGTCAGTCAGTTGATCATAGATACAGTAGAACTAGTTTACATCCAGCTTGAATGCTACGACGAGTACCTGGGTTTAACAAGGAAAAAAATATATAAAAGAATTGATTGGTTTGACATAAAAGCATAAAATATAATATAACAAAGGAAAATGTACAATAATCTCTTACGAACATGCATTGCTGACAAATAGGATAAATTAACAGTATTAACATTGACATTAAAATCAATATTATTTAGTGCTCTTGAATGTATAAATTCAGTTTTGCAGCTAAAATGTTTAGTTCAGAATTAATAGCATTCGAGAAAACGATATTCCATTTTAAGACAACTAATTAATAAGCTATACAAGCTAAAAATGTTTAATTTAGAATTAATAGCATTCGAAAAACTATATTCCGGTTTTAAAAACTTATTAATGCACTATTCATCTAAAATGTTTAATTCTAAATTAATAGAATTAAAAAAAAAAAAAGAAAGAAAGAAAGAAAGAAAAAGAAACGATATTCCGGTTTGAGAAAACTTATTAATACACTATGAAGCTAAAAATGTTTAATTCTGAATTAATAGCATTCGAAAAAAACGATATTCGTGTTTGAGAAAACTTATTAATGCACTATGCAGCTAAAAAGGTTTTAATTCAGAATTAATTACATAACAAAAACGATATTCCAGTTTAAGAAAACTTATTAATGCACAATGCAGCTATGTTTAATGCAGAATTAATAGCATTCGAAAAAGCGATATTTTGGTTTGCGAAAACTTATTAATGCACTATGCAGATAAAAAAGATTTAATTCAGAATTAATAGCATTCGAAAAAACGATATTCTGGTTTCAGAAAACTTATTAATGCACTATGCAGCTAAACATCTTTAATTCTGAATTAATAGCATTCGAAAAACGATATTCCAGTTTAAGAAAACTGATTAATATACTAGGCCTTATAAAAATGTTTAATTCGAAATTAATAGCATTCGAAAAAAAAAAACGATATTTCGGTTTGAGAAAACTTATTAATGCACTATGCAGCTAAAAAAGATTTAATTCAGAATTAATAGCATTCGAAAAAGGATATTCTGGTTTGAGAAAACTTATTAATGCTCTATGCCGCTAATCATGCTTAATTCTGAATTAATAGCATTCGAAAAACGATATTACAGTTTAAGAAAACTGATTAATGTACTATGCCAGATAAAAATGTTTAATTCGGAATTAATAGCATTGGAAAAAAACTATATTTCGGTTTGAGAAAACTTATTAATGCACTATGCAGCTAAAAAAGATTTAATTCAGAATTAATAGCATTCGAAAAAGGATATTCTGGTTTGAAAAGCTTATTAATGCACTATGTAGCTAAACACATGTTTAATTCTGAATTAATAGCATTCGAAAAACGATATTACAGTTTACGAAAACTGATTAATGTACTATGCCAGATAAAAATGTTTAATTCGGAATTAATAGACTTCGAAAAACTATATTCCTGTTTGAGAAAACTTATTAATGCACTATGCAGCTAAAAGACGTTTATTTCAGAATTAATAGCATTCGAGAAAAAAAAAAAAAAAGATATTCCGGTTTGAGAAAATTTATTAATGCACTATGCAGCTAAAAATGTTTAATTCAGAATTAATAGCATTATAAAAAACTATATTCTGGTTTGAGCTAACTTATTAATGCACTATGCATCTAAACATGTTTAATTCTGAATTAATAGCATTCGAAAACGATATTCCAGTTTAAGAAAACTGATTAATGCACTATGCCATCTAAAAATGTTTAATTCGGAATTAATGACATTCGAGAAATGATATTCCAGTTTAAGAAAACTGATTAATGAACTATGCCATCTAAAAATGTTTAATTCAGAATTAAAAGCATTCGAAAAAAATATTGCTTTTTATCTGCTTTTTATTATCTTCTGAAGTAAGTCAGGGTTCCTACATTTTAGGGAATTTTCCAGGTAAAATATCATTATTTATTTATTTTTTTTATAGAAAAATAAATCTAGGTTAAATACGCAAAATTTTCCTTTATTTAAGTAGATATTTTCTGTAAGAAAATACTGGTACCGAAGAATTTCCTGGTCTGGAAATTCCTTGATCCGTAAGAATCCTGTAAGTATTGTAAAAACGTCAAATTCACTGTGTGCTTTTGTATCAAGCTGTTGCATCTCAAACGAAAAATATGTCCAAAACTTAACGAGTAAATATATATGTTTTTTATGAACTTAATCCTTTCCGGCACAGACAAATTCTGTCGTAAAATGATGAAATTATTGACTGACACTGGAATTTACAAACGACTTTTTTAGAAATCAAAAACTTATTACTTTAAACTTTCATTGTAAAAGCAAAATTTTATTAAAATATTCTTGGTGACGTTCGTAAGTTTGGAATTAAAATTGGAATTATAATTTTGGAATCCTGACGTGGGATCACTGAGCTAGAAAAGGTTAATATATGCTGCTTGCGAACAGTAAGTAAGTAAGCACCCACCCTGGGAACCCGCTTTTGGCTTATGGTTAGGTGTAACCCCCAAGACCAGGGCAGGGAAAAGTTTTACTACCTGCGGAAACAAGCCCAGAACCCCAGTCTCCGGGAGTTTCAGGGCGAGCCTAGAAATGTATTACAATTATGATTTATATGTTTTGGAATTTGTGTACTATTTGAAAAATTCTTAAGTATTTACATTCATCTTTACATTTGATAAGAAATATTTTTTCCCTCCCCCCCCCCCCTTTTAAACAAAAATATTTGTACTTATTTACAATATTTCCAGTGGTATTTAAGTTCTTAAAAATAAAACAATCTCAAAAACACCCTTCCATACACCACGTGGACCCATGTTTTTTTTTTTTTTTTTTTAATAAAGTAGTATAATAATTTAGAGATATAATTATTTACCAATAAATAAGTTTTTTTCCCCTCTTTTTGACAGAAAATATGAAATACACGGAGCGATGGTAGAACTAAAAAGACAATCACAGGACAAATTTAAGCCCAACGAAGGTGGCCCATAACTGGAGGCCATCCCCGCCGCAGCAGAAATATTAGGACAAATGCTGATACACTTATTATGATAAAAAAGATATGAAGATAATGAAGTAAAATTGTAAATATGGTTAAATAATTTAAAGTTCTATGATAGTGATGTATATACAGTGATGATAGTCCTCTGAGTAATTGTTCTAGATATATAAAGTTCAGATTAGACAAGGTCAAGGTCAGAGTCTGTTAACTCTGCGTCTATCAGTCAACTGCGACTGATACACTGGGCAGGAGCTGGAATCGGCTGTATGTTGTTGATAGTCATTACGCGTGTGACAGTTTGTGCAGCGAAATTGTGAAGGGTCATTGGCGTAAGGACAGTCTCTAGTACGGGTCCACGCGAGCACTTTACACATATTGAGTCTCTGCGACAGTTGGTCGACGAGTGGCCACAAAGTTGACAATTGCCGCAACGGATAATTGGTCTATAGATACGAATTTGACAGTTATTCAGACCTACCAACAATGATTTTTTTAGCTAGTAATGTTTGTGCGTCATTGAAGTCTAGATTTAAGATTATGTGATAATTAGGTGATTTTTCTTTCTGGAGAATTTTATCAATTGTTATGTTGCAGATCGTAGTATTCTCTTTTATGTAATTCAGAAGTTTTGTTGTTGTAACCGATGTTGGTATGCCTGTGATGATAATTTTTAAACTTTTAGATAATTTGTAGGTTATTTCTATGTTTTCTTTAATTTCTAAGTAGTTCTCAATAATTTTAAGTAGTTTATCTGTATGTGTGTCTTGATCTGTTTGTAGGATTATAGTGTCTTTTTGTCTAGCCGTTCTACAGTATATTGGTGGAATATCAGCTTCTTCTAGGAGTTTTTCATTCAGGAATTCCTTAAGTTTAGTTATTGTTTGTTGTTTTGATATTATTTTGATTAATATAGCTGAGTTTGATGTTCTTTGTTGCAATCCGCCACTTGTCTGCTCAGTATCTATAATTATCCTCGCAGCATTCTTGTCACCTTGTACATTTATGCTTTCTCTGACTAGATTTTCAATCATCTTCAATTTAGCATTTAAGTGCGACATATCGAAGTCTTCATTTTGTTCCAGGCCAGTTATATCCGTCTGTGTCATTTCTGTTTGCGTTTTAATCGATGTAGTCTTAGTAATATCTGTTTGGTTTCTCTTTTCTTTTGTTTATGGTTTTGTTAGATTTTCTTGGAGTTGAGTCCTGAGTTTACCGTTCTCTGCTTTCAGTTCTTTTATTTTATATTTTTCTATTATTGTTACTTCCTGACAATTAGGTTCTGCTTTTAGTTTTTTGTTCTCTTGCCTTTTTTCTTCCAATTTGTTTTCTAATAGTACCTCCAACTTGGAGCTCTCTGTAAGTTTTGAATTTAAATCTGTAATTTCCTTTGATAGCTCATCGATTCTCAACTGTAGCTCATCCTCCAGATCTTGTTTGTCTTTGTTGACTTCATTTTGATACCGTAGTATCAAGGATTCATTGCTTTGTGCCTTAGAGAATATCACTTCCAGGTAATTCTCCGCTTCTGCTCTCCCTTCCTTGTTGTTTTGTTGCAATAGTATTTTGTACTCTTTAATCAATTGTTTAATGGGAAGCTTCTCCAGTGGATCCAGCCTGGTCCCATGAAGTTCAAATGGTAATAACTCTACACCCATTGTCATCGGTGATTTGTTTACTGGAGATGAGTTTACTTGCTTGTTTTTAGTTTTTGTGATGCTTGAATTCTGAAAGGCTCCCCGCAGTTGTATCGCTTGCTGAAGATTGGACTGCTTTCTTGATGGTGTTTCCTCTCTATGTGACAACTGTTTTATACTTTTGGTTCTTTCTTGTCTTACATCTTCGGCATCTTGTATAAAGTGCATTAATTGCAAATGGTCAAGTAAATATTCATTGTATTCTTTTATTTCAGGATTTTCCTGTTTTTCCTTAGCTAATTTGTCTTGTATTGAGGTTATTTGTTCAGTGTTAAAATCTCTGAAGAATTCGTGTATTTGAGTATTTGTTTCGTCGTAGTAAGGACTAGTTTTGTATTCTTTGTTTTTTAAAGCTAATTCATTCCTTACTTCATATTCCAGGAAGTCAGCCATTTTTTGTGTTCTTGCTTGATACCTTCCACCAGAACCTTTCAGTTTAGATTTTTCTACATTCAGTAACTTTTCTAGTAAGCTTGATTTAGGTTTATAGTTTATTTTGTAGTATGTGCTTGCGAACAGTGTCTGTCTAAATGTTTTAATATTTTAGATGCGACATCACAAAATGTTAACTCACACCTTCCTACCCTGGTGTGTTAGACATGTCACACACTGAGGCGACAGGAAGAAAATGAAGTGTGACATAAGAGAAAAAACAGGTCGAATCAAAGGAGAAAGCCGCTTCAAACGTGTTTTAAACCTGTTTCTTCACGAAATCATGCAACATGTTGCATGTGGCGCCTCAGTGTGCGACTTGAATTACACTTTGGCCACACCTTCGCTCCTCTTGAAGTGTGATATAATTAACGGAATCATCCATAATCCTAATTCACAATATAAAAATCACTACAACAATATATTCTAAAAAAATTCTGTGAACAGGACGAATTTTTCCGCTGATTACATTTCGTTAAAAAAAGAAAATTTCCGCTATATTTTGCCCATTATCTCCAAAATACAGAAAATTACCCATCTAACGTAAAAACTACCTAAAATCTTCCAATCTAAAGCTGCATCTTTAACAGGGATGTTCTGACAACTGTGCTGCTTAGCACTTTTTCGTATTAGAAACGGAATTTTTGTGTATGTTCTTTTCCCCTCAAAACACGAATAATTCGCAAATCTGGCAAAAATTTCCTGAAATTCTCCAGTCAAAGACGGAAAGTTCTTCAAATAAAGCAGAAAAATCTCTTTCAATCACAAAGATGTTGTGGCAACTTGCTGGCTGTACTTTTTACGTTTTTTGACTTTTATCACAAATGAAACGATGTTTCTTTCCTGGCGATTGAAGGCAATGAGCAATCCTATCGCATAAAAATGCAAAGCATAAAAAATACTTTGCACGTATGGGTATGATCACAATATTTCCAGCAAGGATTTTTCCTCTTAAATTCAACAATCTCTATTCACCACTCGATTTCAGTAATTCGGCGTCGGAAAAACACTATGCCATCATTCATTCTGCACGCGTATTGAGTAAAATAACAAGTTGCAGGGATTTTTTTTATTATTATTATTGGTTACTCCGATGGTTGCTGGAGCTAATCATTGTTTTTCATTTCCTGTGAAGACTTGGTTTTCCTCCCATCATAAGCTGTCGCTTAAAAATCCATTTAGAAGAATATAATAGCAAATTCAGGGGATGTAGTATGCAAATTAATAGCATATTGAAGTGATGAAAATGATTTTTACGTCCTGTAATAAGGTGGTAAAGTAAGAGAAATAACAGCATTTATTGAGAGATAATAAGAGAAAAAAATGAATCGATGAAAGATCTGTTTTATTGCAGTTTTTCTTTTATGTTTATGTGAAAAGTGTACATCTCTGTCTAAATAGATGCAGTCTAAATAGGTTAACTTTTTCTATAACGATGTTCTTTGTACACTCTTAGAACTTTTGTGCTATGTTGAACAAATTCTGAAGTTGGAGTATAGCTGTAACTGCAAGCATAAAATGGCGAAAAGATCCAGTCCAGTACCACGATTTGGTACTTTGTATGAAACATAAAATTGTACAACATTGAATTCTAAACTGAACGATACCAAATTGTCACTGATTAACTTTTAAAATTGAATATTCCTTGTCGGGGTGATTTGGGTATAATATCGGATGTTCGTAACTTTAAAGTCTTACGGATATTACACTGTTAAAAATATGCAGCATTCTGTCCAGTCATTCGACCGTTTTTTTGAAAAAAAACGGTTTCATAACCGTAATTTAACTATATTCTGACCATAAAATGGCCAATAATATGGTCAGAATAGTGTTAAATTACGGTTGTGTAACCGTTTTTGTAAAAAAACGGTCAAATGACTGGACAGAATGCTGCAAATTTTTAACAGTGTACAAATGACAGGACTTCTTATTTTTTCCGTTTCATTTCAATAATGTGTTTTCATAGAATGAAACTATGTAAGTGTGGTGACATTTATTGCCCCTTTTATTACCTGAAAATAAATAATAAAAAAAAGACTCTCCGAATTTGTACACTGTTAAAAAATTGCAGCATTCTGGCAGATCATTTGACCGTTTTTTCCGAAAACGGTTACACAACCGTAGTTTTAACACTATTCTGACCATATTATTGGCCATTTTATGGTCAGAATATAGTTAAATTATGGTTATGAAACCGTTTTTTCAAAAAAAAAAAAAAAAAAAAAAAAAAAACGGTCGAATGATCTGCCAGGATGCTGCAAAATTTTTAATAGCGTACACTTCAATCTTTTGTTTTCCCGCCGAATGAAACATGTTGTCGCGATTTGGCTCGATGGCGATCGGAACGATAACCTCGCCCTATATACGATAAGTCTTACCCAGGGATGCAAGCGCTGCGCCACATATGGCTGAGTTTAACCATCTCAGGAATCTTGTCATTAAATAAGGCGAGAAATACAACTTAAATTTAGTAGTACCAATCGGTCCTTTGTGGCGCAGCGGTTGCATCTCTGGTCTTACCCCGTAAATCGCACCCAGATCATAATTTAGTATAATTTTAGTTTTTTTTTATTTTTTAAATTTAATTATTGAGCACAGCTTTCTCACATTTACCTTACGTTCAAAACATATCCTGTATATCATATCAATTTATCTCAAACCTATTAAATATCCTCAAAATAGCAATAATCAAAATCAGGATCGTGTGAGTCTTCTTCAAGGTTATTAAAGTTGTCAAAATCCGCGTATCCATAATTTTGTATTCATAAAACTATTCATGACTTTGTATTCACAAAACCTTCCGCAACTTTGTAACGAATTATCGTATCGACTTGCGGATTATGTCATTCGATAGAGCATTAAAAAATACATAACAAACGATACCGCACTTGACCAAATTAAATAAAGTTGAATCCCCCATCCTACACGAGTTAAAATGCCTCTCTTTGCACCCCCAAAACACTGTAAAACAACTTTATTTTTGGGAACTCATCGGATCTTCACCTCTAGTGCCAAAACGAAGTTCTTCCGAAATTTTCGAGAATGGTCATCAGTTATTAATGTAAAAAATTTATTTTAGCTACATAAAATATAATTGTCGACTTTGTATTCATAAAACCTGCCACAAACTTTGTAAAAAATGAATAAAACTGTGTAAAAAATGATCGTACCGACTTGCGGATAGTGATTCGATTCAGAATTTAAAAACACATAATAAACGATACCCCACTTGCCCTGAATTTGATTTCCTCTTATCCTTGAGGTAAAATTCCCTCATATTGTACTCCCCAA
Organism: Maratus speciosus; assembly: GCA_963932465.1. Taxonomy (NCBI): domain Eukaryota; kingdom Metazoa; phylum Arthropoda; class Arachnida; order Araneae; family Salticidae; genus Maratus; species Maratus speciosus. The sequence goes on from OZ010794.1 coordinate 350,292,257, forward strand.
AACAGAGTGTTTTATTTTTGGAGAACTCATTGGATCTTATCATTTCTAGCGCCAAAACGAAGTTTTTTTCCAAATTTTCGTGAATGGCCATCAGTTGTAGTATTTTACTCAATTTTTGGTCTATTTTACCTGTATTACTAGTCACATCCAACGACTTGGTTATAGACTAAACTATCAATTACGAAAATTCAACTGGGAATTTTCCGTTTCTTCTCAATTCAAATGGAACATTTCCGTTTTTAACATTTAACGAGTAAGGATAAAAAGTATTTTTTTTTTCGTTGATTCCCAGAAAATTTACAATTTCCACTCAAAATAGAAATTTTACGTTAAAAGACGTTAATTCCACATAAAATCACCAGTATATATACGGAATTTTTTAAAGTATAATCTTTGCATTTTTGCACAAAACTGTAATTTCTATTTGTTAATTTGTTTAAGCATCACTTAAAAATTACTGAATATATTTTATCGGTATTTTTCAATTAAATGAAGCGTTGTACTTAATTTAAAATACATTCTACCTCTGGTAGACATTTCGTGAAATACAGTGAAAAAACTAAAACTGTGTTATCATCTTTTGTTTTCATATGAAAACATCTCCCTTATTTCACCCTTTGTTCGATTTCTTTCCAAAACTATAGTTTTGGAAAGAAATATCTTCCATATCATGAAGATATGGAAATAATTGGGAAGTGAGTTCAGGTTTGCCTGATAAGTGTTTTTTATATCCCAAAAACGGACTTTTCCACCAATGATGTGCAGAACACGGAACGCATCTTAATGAGGCACAAAAACTGTTCTTGTATTCATTTTAATCCAAAACTCATATTTATTCCATTAGTCTGGATTAGATATGAGATGCTCTTTGATTCGGAACTTAGAAAATTAACCACACAGATATCTTGGGGTTATGAGTTTTAATGTTGCCAGAATCTGTGTAATTGATATATGACATGACTTATCGGAAAATGATGATGGACGAGTCACAACGCCGCATTGGAATCATACATCATATCATGCCATGGCTTAACAGCTCACAAATGCCCAGGGTTCGTAAATATCATGATATTTTCGTAAATATCAAACATATCCGATAGTCTTATATATATTCGATATTTTCAAAATAGTCAATTTTCTGATGATGTAAATATTTTGAGACTTAACCCTCTCGCTGCGTAATTGTTTTATCAAAATAGCTTCAAAAATTGTGTATTTAACTCCTTCGTGACGAGCGTCTTTTAAGAATTTTTATTCTTTTGCCACCGGTTTTTCAAAAGAAAATTTTCCGTCTGATTCAATCGAAAAAATTTCTCCGATTAGATAAGGCAAAATTTAGAATGAAAAAATAACTGGTGAGAATGATCAAGGAAAGTTAATTAGACAGAAAAATGCATCCCCGATGAAATCTCGGGTTGCGCAAATTTTGCTACTTTTATGTTGCCTGAAAAACTCTCGGGTTGCGCAGCGAGAGGGTTAATATATTGGGTCTATCGAAAAGTCGTGTCGTGTTGAGAAAATCAATTCGTACCGGAAAATTCTGACCGGTAATTATTAGACATCGGAATCAATGTCTAATAATTAAATGATAGAATTTTCAGGTACGAATTGATTTCCCCAACACGACACGACTTTCCGATCGACCCAATAAATTATAAACTAAAACCTATTGCACTCAGAATGAAACTTAATAAAATACTTAGATAGTGCCCGTCTCGTACTGCAGGCCGAGAGTTCGACTCCCGACTGGGAAAGGTTCATTCAATCTTTCATCCCTTTGGGGGTCGATAAAATGAGTAGCAAGCTTGCTTGGGAACTAAACACCGAGGGTCTCGCGTTAGGCTGACCACCTGGCCGGACGCATGCTGCAGAGCACCTCGGAACCCGTGGTCAAGAAAACAGAGATGGGCACTGTCGGCCCAGATCCTTCATGGATTGTATAGCCGAAGAGTTTAGTTTAGTTTAGTTAGTTAGTGCCCGTCAAGATTTGACGGTAAATAACTTAGATCTTTCATTAGAAAAATTCTTGAATTTTTAATTAGTTGCTTTTAAATTAATTATTGAATGGCGAATTACGTGACGAATTTCTATATTACATAAGTGATTCATATTTCTTTAAGGCGATAGACGGTGCTGCTAGTCTAACCTATTAAAGGAAGTGAAAGAATTTTAAGTTTATAATTTACAACCAATTATGCTTTTTTTTTTTTTTTTTTTTTTTTTTATCAGAAATTTACCTAAAAATACTGGGCAGAGAATTTATTTTTACTTACTACGGCCTCTTTTTTTTTAATAACAATATTTATTTTCATTTATTTATTTATTTTTTTAAACTACACCATCATTAAAAGCTGCCATGAATTTTATTATCATCTGTCTCATTCTCTAAAAACCTAAATTTGAAACTTGATGCAGCTGCAGTGAGCGCCCTGTACTGGGCCCCTTGCAAAGGTTCCAGGGTCTTAACTGAAATATAGAAATGGGGCAGAAACTGAAAGAAGAATTCACACCAAAAACGAAGAAGATCGGATAGAAAAGATGCATGCTATTAACAATTTATTGCACTAAAACTTCAAGGGGCCCTGTACCAGGCCCCTTTCAAGGGTGCCAGGGTCTTAACTGAAATGTAGAAATGGGTCAGAAACTCAAAAGGAGAATTCACCCCAAAAACGACGAAGATCGGATAGAAAAGAGGCATGTTATTAACAATTTAGTGCACTAAAACTTCAAGGGGCCCTGTACCGCGCCCCTTTCAAGGGTGCCAGGGTGTTAACTGAAATGTAGAAATGGGATAGAAACTCAAAGGAGAATTCACCCCCAAAACGAAGACGATCGGGTACAAAAGAGGCATGTTATTTAAAATTTAGTGCACTAAAACTTCAAGGGGCCCTGTACCGGTCCCCTTGCAAGGGTGCCAGGGTCTTAACTGAAATGTAAAAATGGGTCAGAAACTCAAAAGGAGAATTCACCCCAAAAACGAAGAAGATCGGATAAAAAAGAGGCATGTTATTAACAATTTAGTGCACTGAAACTTCAAGGGGGCCCTGTACTGGGCCCCTTGCAAGGGTGCCAGGGTCTTAAGTGAAATGTAGAAATGGGGCAGAAACTAAAAGGATAATTTACCCCAAAAACGAAGAAGATCGGATAGAAAAGAGGCATGTTATTAACGTTTTAGTGCATAATAATTAAAAGGGGCCCAGGGGCCCCGGCCCTTAAAAAATTAAAAATTTGAGCCTCAGGTGTATTAGGACCTGTCTTGGACTAATCACATCTGAATTTTCAGACTTCTACGTGCGGTAGTTTTCGCTAGCCATCGCACAGAGACAGACAGACAGACACACAGAGCGATTTATTCTTTTATTAGTATAGATTTTTATACATATTTTAAATATTAAACCTGGATATCAAGGTCATTTTTTCTATAGCTCTTATATGAATACTTTTCTTTCTTTCCGTGTTATTTTGTACGCAACTGAATGACAAATTTTTCTTTCTGACACACACACACATATATATATTCTTGATAGTGGTCAGAAAATATAACGAAAATTTATTTTATTGATAATTACATGCAAAATATTTTAGCTTAAATATTTTAAATATAAAATCATAATTTTCTCAAAATATCATTGAGTGTTAAATTTTATTGAATTATAAAGCATTAAAATAATAATAATAATAATAAAATAAAAATCCTATAACTTCTCTTCCTAATAAAATATGCCATTATTGAAATGAATTATCGACAAAAATATTACACATCTTTCCAGGCTTGGGTTCGAACCTGCGTCCTCTACAAAAGTTCAGAGCAAAGCGCTATAAGTAAGCGTACAAAGTTAATGCTGGAATCTGCCGTAAATTGACACAGCTGCGCCATCTTGTGGATGGAGTGAATAACGCAAATACGCGGGTTTTTTGTATGACGTCATATATGACAGAATATCTACCATCTGCGCATCTCGTGCGCAGGTCTATTTGAAGATATTTACAATTTAAGAGTTACAGGCGGAAAAGCAGACAAAGCTATTTTAGAGAATACCTGTTAAAATTTTAATCATGAATTTCAAATATTTACTCACTCATGGAATACGAACCTTGTTTACCAGATTTATTGCAAAATATTTTTGTTACATATTCAAGGATGGAGTAGCACAGTTGAAGTTTATTCCAACAGAGCGAAAAATGTCCAGACCAGGGATCGAACCTGGATACTTGGCATGCCGTGCCAATGCCTTCCCTGTTAGGCTATCCGGACCGATACCTGGCTGACATAATTCACTCTTATTAGTTGGACTTGGCTGCGAACTGCAGCGCTAGTTTCATTCATCCGAGCTATAACTATAGCATTTACACGATGAAACTACTTTAACACGGAAACTCCTGTATACCATGTAATTAGGTCATAATGAAGGGAACGAATATTTTTTTCAACTGGATTAAATCATATTCAAGGATGGAGTAGCACAGTTGAAGTTTATTCCAACAGAGCGAAAAATGTCCAGACCAGGGATCGAACCTGGATACTTGGCGTGCCGTGCCAATGCCTTCCCTGTTAGGCTATCCGGACCGATACCTGGCTGACATAATTCACTCTTATTAGTTGGACTTGGCTGCGAACTGCAGCGCTAGTTTCATTCATCCGAGCTATAACTATAGCATTTACACGATGAAACTACTTTAACACGGAAACTCCTGTATACCATGTAATTAGGTCATAATGAAGGGAACGAATATTTTTTTCAACTGGATTAAATCATATTCAAGGATGGAGTAGCACAGTTGAAGTTTATTCCAACAGAGCGAAAAATGTCCAGACCAGGGATCGAACCTGGATACTTGGCATGCCGTGCCAATGCCTTCCCTGTTAGGCTATCCGGACCGATACCTGGCTGACATAATTCACTCTTATTAGTTGGACTTGGCTGCGAACTGCAGCGCTAGTTTCATTCATCCGAGCTATAACTATAGCATTTACACGATGAAACTACTTTAACACGGAAACTCCTGTATACCATGTAATTAGGTCATAATGAAGGGAACGAATATTTTTTTCAACTGGATTAAATCATATTCAAGGATGGAGTAGCACAGTTGAAGTTTATTCCAACAGAGCGAAAAATGTCCAGACCAGGGATCGAACCTGGATACTTGGCGTGCCGTGCCAATGCCTTCCCTGTTAGGCTATCCGGACCGATACCTGGCTGACATAATTCACTCTTATTAGTTGGACTTGGCTGCGAACTGCAGCGCTAGTTTCATTCATCCGAGCTATAACTATAGCATTTACACGATGAAACTACTTTAACACGGAAACTCCTGTATACCGTGTAATTAGGTCATAATGAAGGGAACGAATATTTTTTTCAACTGGATTAAATCATATTCAAGGATGGAGTAGCACAGTTGAAGTTTATTCCAACAGAGCGAAAAATGTCCAGACCAGGGATCGAACCTGGATACTTGGCGTGCCGTGCCAATGCCTTCCCTGTTAGGCTATCCGGACCGATACCTGGCTGACATAATTCACTCTTATTAGTTGGACTTGGCTGCGAACTGCAGCGCTAGTTTCATTCATCCGAGCTATAACTATAGCATTTACACGATGAAACTACTTTAACACGGAAACTCCTGTATACCATGTAATGTGAGTAGTTTCATCGTGTAAATGCTATAGTTATAGCTCGGATGAATGAAACTAGCGCTGCAGTTCGCAGCCAAGTCCAACTAATAAGAGTGAATTATGTCAGCCAGGTATCGGTCCGGATAGCCTAACAGGGAAGGCATTGGCACGGCACGCCAAGTATCCAGGTTCGATCCCTGGTCTGGACATTTTTCGCTCTGTTGGAATAAACTTCAACTGTGCTACTCCATCCTTGAATATGATTTAATCCAGTTGAAAAAAATATTCGTTCCCTTCATTATGACCTAATTACATGGTATACAGGAGTTTCCGTGTTAAAGTAGTTTCATCGTGTAAATGCTATAGTTATAGCTCGGATGAATGAAACTAGCGCTGCAGTTCGCAGCCAAGTCCAACTAATAAGAGTGAATTATGTCAGCCAGGTATCGGTCCGGATAGCCTAACAGGGAAGGCATTGGCACGGCACGCCAAGTATCCAGGTTCGATCCCTGGTCTGGACATTTTTCGCTCTGTTGGAATAAACTTCAACTGTGCTACTCCATCCTTGAATATGATTTAATCCAGTTGAAAAAAATATTCGTTCCCTTTATTTTTGTTACAGTTTGTTTTGATGAAAATATGTGTATTTAAAAAAAAAAAAAATCGCAATGTCATTTTAATTTCGGGAGAAAAAGCCCTAATGCTACGTGAACAGTACTGCCTTTTGCCCCGAAACTAAACTGACATTGCAACTATTTTTTAAATACATATATTTTTATCAAAACAAGCTGTAACAAATATATTTTGCAATAAATCTGGTAAACAAGGTTAATCTTCATTGAGTGAGTAAATATTTGAAATTCACGATTAAAATTTTAACAGGTATTCTCTAAAATGATTTTGTCTGCTTTTCCGCCTATAACTCTTAAATTGTAAATATCCTCAAATAGACCTGAATTTTATGCAAGCTATTCAGGCTAAAAGAAAACCATTTTTGTTAATAAAAGTTATAGGCGTAACTTTTAATTCATGGTTTTTTCCAGGTTTTTTTCCACATTGGAAGAAACTTACCCACCTTGGGTTTATGTTATTATTTATTAGAAAAAAAAATGTATATTAAATATAATGAGCGAAAAGCATGTGTTTAAATTGATGTAATATACCAGTATGTATGTATTTTAAATAAAGTTATGTTTTTCAAATGACGAGTATATTTTTTAAATGATGATTTTATATTTTGAATGGAATGCAACATGAACGCTGGTGATGAAGAAAATATTTAACGGTTTATGAACTGCGGCCGGCTAACATAAAAGTACTTTTTTATACTGTTTATTTAATCTAACCCTGTTCATATATATGAAAAGATAAAAATTTTAATTGATTTTTCCCTCCCAGATATGCTAGAAAAATAAAAATTATGTACATGGATGTGTTTCTAGTAACAATACAACATTTTAGTATTTTTACAACTTGATTATAAATTAGCAAATTAATTTTACGTTATCTAAACGTAGCTGATAAATCCTTAAACATTCTTTATGGCTGTTACAACTGTATATACAAGTACAACAATTGAGTAAGTTATGTAACAAACTACGATTTCTAAAATATACCAGCTGGTTGGGAAATTGCAAAAGAGAAATATTTAAAACTTTTAAGCATCTTAAACATGATTTTCAGCCCTATAATTTTTTATTAAAAAAGTTAAAATATTATTTAATATATATTATTAAATGTCAGTGATTTTAATACTTTCAATTGGCCCATCTCCGTCCGCAACCCTTTTATCTACTACTTATTCCGACTCTTTTGCGGAAGACAGATTGAAAAAAAAAAAAAAAAAAATTGAAACCGGACAAAATTAAAAGGGAAATTTGAAATTATTGGCTACCGACCAACAACTGCTACGTCGAGCTTATTATTAGTCTATAGTTTTCAGTTATTGGCAATTGTTGTGTGTTTCATAAGACTTTTTCAAATTTGGAGAATGTTCCGCAATTGGGTTATTTCGATAAAAGTTAATTTCATTTTCTAACCAATATTTAACTGTTATACAGTTACAATTGTATACTGTTTTTTCATTTGACGCCAATCATGGCTATCGGCCCGATTACGGAAAGTTATCCATTTTACCCCTGCGAAGAACCGGTGTAAGATAATAAATATTTAATTGAGCATACCACTTACTATTTGTAAATATTTTATATATTCCAATTTTTGAAGTTTCTTCTATGCTTTGTATGCTTTCTGCAATGTTATTCACCTGTGCGAAGTGCAGGTATTCCATGAAAACTATTTTCCCTGGATATAACACAATAACCGACATATTTCTAGATTTTTTTTAAAAAAAGTAATTTGTCGATTTTAGGAATTTTCTTAAAGCTGTTGTCTAAAATTTTCAAAATATTTAAAACTATAAATAATCAATTATTGCTGGTTTAATAGTACAAGAATTACTGCTTGCATTTTAAATTAAAGTGGATCCTAATGTAAAATTAAATGAGTTTTAAATGAAATGAATGAAATGCTTCTATTTTAAATATTATAAATACAATTCGATCAAGAGAATATTTGGCAATTTATCGCCTACGCCCGGTAAATAAAAAATATGCCTTAAAATTAATTAAATAATTTATACTTAAACTCTAAGCGTAATGAAAAGTTTAATTATCATTGGAAATACACATGTTTATGTAATTTTTATAACTTTATCTTATCAGGAATTGAATTAAAAACGCTGCTGTAAAATTCTATCTTAACATCCATTAACTAATTTTTATATGTCCTTGTTCATTTTACAAAAACATAATTCAAATAGAACGTATTAAAATCACTGACATTTAATAATATATCTTAAATAATATTTTAACTTTATTATAAATTATAATAAAACCCAAAACTAACCTGTTTTTCTCTTTTGGGAAGCGAAAAAAAGAGTTCTCTCAGATAGAGAGTTATTTTTGCAGTTTTGAAAACTGCAATAATTAGAACGTGGCATTTTCCCAAGTAATATAAGTTCTTAAAAGAACTGATTTTGTTTAAATAACTAACTTCAATTAATAAATTAAATAATGGCGAATAAATAAATCGAATTATATCTGAGATGACAAACGAATAAAATCACGGCTGCGCGTGCGCATAGTTATTTCATAGATATCGAACTTATAGATCATCCACAAAGGGGAAAGAAGTTAATAATCCTCTTGTAGTTCACTCCGTCCGCTGGGTGGCGTATGACCTTGACTGACGTGACCTCGCCTTTAATCTTACGGTTACCTTTCCCATTTAAGATAGGACGCTTACTTATATCGCTTTGGTTCAGAGCTTTAAACTGCTGTTTTAACCCGTTACGCTAGCAGGAACTCGTTTTCTTCCTTCTAAATTGAAGAGGTACGAGAAAGAGTTGACACATACGCATTGTCTCGAATTTGAGTTCGGATCTTACAGAAATATTTTTGCGTTTTAATATTTAGGATACCTTATTTTTTCAAAGAAGTAGCTACAACTTAACATGCTAGTTTCTCATTCTTCGTGTGTAACTATTGGCAATTTACGACACGGATCGCCAGCCATACCTTTTTAGCCTCAAATCATTGTGTTTATCTTCTGTGTGTAATATGACACCCCCGAAATAAACCGCATCTAGCTCTTAATATCGACACAATAAATTTTTGAATTGTTGATATTGCTGAAAGAGCCAAATAGTATTAACTTTGTGAAAGAAAGAAAAGCTTGTTTACGGTAAGATCGAATAGCAGACGAACTTAAAACAACTTCTACCTGTGATATGATAGTTCAACTGAGCGAGCATCTTTGCGCATGTGCAATACGCCACTCCAAAGGCAGACTTGTACTTATATACTGCGCAACTGTAGAATTTTAATTTAAAATTACGGCTAATTAATAAAATATTTGAACAAACGAATGTACGATAACAAATCTGTGGCCAAATTCATTTAAAAAAAGATTGGTGTAATTTGATGCAATAGTTTCTTCTCACGGACTGTCGAAAGAAAACGCTTAGCGTTTTAAATATATAGATATACTAATACAATATTCCAAATTATGCAATATATAATTATACAAGATACTTCTAAATGTCTTTTTCTTGTGTTTTTTATTTGCATAACGAATTTGAAGATGATCTAATTGTAAACATATATAATTTGCTTTTTACACTCACGAAAAATAAACTGTGGTTTTTAGTAACAAGTATGAAGAAAGTTTTATGCTTTATTGAACAGAATTTTAAATTCAAAATATTTTTTTTTAATTGAAAAATTTGAACATGAATGTAAGCTGGTCTACTTTTTCGTTCCCTAACTTGCTGTAAAATTTAAATTAAACTTCTTTCTAGTGATGCTATAAATAATTAATTACCTAAGTTAGACAGTTTAACTTTCAATGGCTGTTTTAAGCAGAGTTGGGCAAATTTGTAATCTCAGTTATCCGCGTTGAAATTACAAGTTAATTGCATGTAACTGATTATAGTTAGACACATTCAAACGCAGAAATTTTTCATAAATAATGGAATGGGGGCAGTTCCGACTGCAGTGCTTCAAGAATTTTTTACGGCATGTAATTTTAACTATAATTAATTACACGCAATTAAACTGTAATTACATTGAAAATAATTGCAATTACGAATTTGCCCAACTCTGGTTTTAAGTAAATATCGTCTTGCATAATTCTTGATTTTACATTTAAAAATTCAGCTTCAAATGTAAAGCTTGGAATTATTGTTATTATTATAATTATTAAATAAAGACACAATCTTACCTAATGGTACACAAAACACGAACTTTAATAAGCTAAAAATTAACTTCTACGTTTCGAGCTGTTTCTACAGCCGAGAATTGAGATCAAATGAATCAAAAGGTCGATTTAAGAAACAACGAGTGCCGCCATCTACACATGAGGGACAAAACCACGTTCAACTGAGTTTTCATTGAAGTTTTGGCAATATAATACAAGTTTAAGCTGAAATATTGTAATTAGATGTAGAATTATGACTTTATGATATTATGCCAGATTTTTGGGATATTATAGGATAAATTATCGTTACAAGGTTTCTCTTCACGTGCAATCATTTCAACTGATTCTCTAATTTTACTCACAAAGGGGTTATTGCAGGGAACTATAATTTTTGCTTCAGCAAAGTTAATATGGCAGACTTCTTTAGCTAAGTAGAATCTAGAAAAAGCTGTATTCTGTTTACGATGTTCAAAAATAATTATTTATTTTCACTTGATGGCAATACAGCATTTTTGTATTCAAATCATTGGTCAAGTTTCGTCTAATTATCTCTTGCACAGGAAGCTTTCGTCTCTGAACTTTAACCCATTTTACCATCATATTTTCCTGAAGACGGCTGACTCGAAACGTAGAAGTTAACTTTTAGCTTATTAAAGTTCTTGTTTTGTGTACTGTAGCGATCTCATCTCAAATGATCAGTATAAAGCGAGTTACTAGCTTAGAGTAACTGGCTTGGCCTTTTGCTCGACGCTAACGTTCTCGCCTCCTGATCATGAGATCCGTGGTTCGTATCCCATCGGCGCCACTCTCTCTAAAGTGGTGACCCGGACAAACACGCAAAAAAAACCTTCATCAACAATCACCTCCTCTCATAACCAACAGATGGCAGCACTAAATAAATCATCCCCTTCAACCAAAAGCCTGTGAAACGCTCACAGCACAAAGTCTGTCCTCACACGCATCACATATGCGTACGACAGCATCATTCACGAGTGCATATCGCTCGTCAGACGTCAGCAATACGTCTTTCTCACTGGGGATGGAGTGTGTAGTGATCTCATCTCACATGATCAGTATAAAGCGAGTTACTAGCTTAGAGTTACTGGCTTGGCCTTTTGCTCGACGCTGACGTTCTCGCCTCCTGATCATGAGATCCGTGGTTCGTATCCCATCGGCGCCACTCTCTCTAAAGTACCATTAAGCAAGATTGTGTCTTTATTTATTATATTTTATGGTGCGGTGCAATTGTCCAGTATGTGTTATTATTATTCTTATTATTCTTATTGGGATGGGGGGGGGGGGGGGCGCTATAATATACACTATCAGATGCCAGAGCAAAAGTACTTTATCTACTACTGAATGGTACAGTCAATATGAGTTCGGAAGATCATTTACACTTGTTTTAACTGAAAATGTTAAAAATATCACACGCAATAATATTTTGAAAATAAATATAAAAAAATGAAATTATCATAAATATCAAACATCATGATATTTTGAAAATAAATATCGTATACAGTGTGTTCCAAAATTCGACCGACAAATTAAGAGGGGTGGTAGAAGGTATCAACTTGTTCACGTGTTCAAGTGGGAATGGTATTTAACTGCTGCTTGGTAGTCTGAGGAATCATTCTTGCACTTACTTCTGCGTGTGATGGGTAAGGCTGCTGATCTAAGTGACTTTGATAGGGGGCAGATTTTAATGGCCCGATGGCTCAGAACTAACATCTCCAAACCTGCTCGACTGGTGGGTTGTTCGCGACTGACTGTTGTTAGTACTTATGCAAAGTGGATGAATGACAGGGAAACCAGCAGTAGACGCCATGGCATTGGACGTCCACGCGTTATCAAGGAATAAAAACGTTACCGACTGTCCCGCTTGGTGAAGCGAAATCGGCACCAGACAGTGGTTCAGCTGACAATCGAATAGAATGCAGGACCAAGTGGCATTGTTTCGGAGCACACAGTTCATCCGACTCTGTTGGATATGGGACTACGCAACAAACGTCCCTCTGAAGTGCCTCTGTTGACCAAACATCATCTCCAACTACAACTACACTGGGCCGGGAACATTGTGTCTACACCATGTATTATTGGGAAAGAGTTGCCTGGTCGGATGAATCACGATTCGTTATTCATCACATCGATGGCCGTGTCAGGGTACGCCGTCTTCCAAGCTAACAGTCGCTCCCCCTTATGCACCAGGTGCACTAAAACTCTAAAGCATTTGCTGGGTTTCCCTGGGTGGCCATCCCTCAAACAAAGGCAGAGTGTGGCGGTATTATGCTTTGGGGAAGGTTCTCATGGGCGTTTCTGAGACCCGTGGTTGTGGTATAACAGAGAGTGAAAGCTGCGGACTATGTGAACATCATTGCGCACGAGTTGCACCTTTACATGGCGTCTGTCTCCCAAATGGAAATGGAGTCTTCCAGCAGGACAACAGTACATGTTACAATGGTCAAATTGTGTTGGAGTAGTTCCAGAACATAATGCTGAATTCCAGTTAATATCCTGTCCACCTAACTCATAGTACATTAATTCGATTCATTAATTGAGCACATTTGGGATGTCATGGAACGGCAGCTCAGAGCTCAAAACCCACTATGTCGGAATATTCCGTATTTGCTTAACGCTTCTTTAAAATCTGTTACAATCTGCTCCGGCCAAGGACTTCTGACCAAGGTCTTCTGACATCCAGGTCAAAGCGCGCAGCAGCTGTTTTATGGGTCAAATGTAGTCAAACGCTTTATTAGGTAGGTGATCATAATGTTTTGGCTCTTCAGTGTATATCACCGAACCCTGCAAATGATAGCTGGAACTCAAGTAAACATTTTCAAATAAATTAAACAATTTGGATTCTGAATTATTAGTAAAATATTTATTTGGATACGTTATGATCCGTGAGAGGTAATTTAGATTTTAATTATGATAGTGTATGGAGTAAATGTAAATAACTTTATACGATTTCATACATAATGAAATTGATGTATGTTGTGTACGCGCACTGCAACATTTCATTATACCTATTAAAAATGGTGTAACCAGGATTTGTACTATTTTACAAGATCACACAAAAGCTTTCTAATATTTTACAACTTTTGTGCGGTAATAATAAGCGGTTGATATGCCTATGTAATATCTTTTTCCCACCGCGAGAGTACGAAAGAAAATATTATAGAAAGATACACAAAAGAATTTGAATAAATTATATCCTAGTGGCAGTGGTGGGACATATACACAGCAGTGGGCCGATTGTTTCCACTAAATTTTAATACAGTGAAACCTCCCACAACGGTCATTTCGAACAACGGTAACCTCCGAATACCGGTCACGTTTTAGTGTTACCGAATCTCTTCCATAGAAATAACATTACACTAAACCTCCGAACAACGAATTCTGAACAACGGCCACCCCATGGCATTTTTTAACGTGATGTTTTAACTACAATTGCGATTGTGAAAAATTGTGTAGGTGATTTTCTTATTTGATGTCCTTAAAAATTCTCTATTAGTCTCCATCGGTTGCTTAGCAAAACCCCGTACGAAAATAGTTGTGGGGAAAGGGTGGTGGATGTGACTAAATTTAAGTGTGAACAAGCAGTACACTGTAAAAAAAAAATTTGTAAAGTTACTAAAATTTTTCTAGGAAACTGGGATTCCAGGAACTTTTTATGTAACGGCAACAAGAAAAATTCCTGTAACAGATGCTGTTACAGAAATTTTTGCTGTTGCCGTTACATAAAAAGTTCCTGGAATCCCAGTTTCCTAGAAATATTTTAGTAACTTTACAGATTTTTTTTTACAGTGTAGTCATTCGCGTACTCTTTGTGAATCGTGTGATGATATTTCTTGTCTATGTCATAGCACATGTTTTTTACTAAAAGAATGAGTTAAAATGAAAGTTTTTAACTTTGAGTGTTAAGTTGAAAGTTACCCAGGACAGCAAAAAAGGTTTAAGTGCACGAAAATTAGCTGAAATGTACAATTGCGGAAGGACCCAAATAGATGACATTCTAGAAAAAAGTCCGGAATTTTTTATTTTATTTATTTATTTATTTTTTTTTTAGAAAAGACGTTTCAAGGTGTAAATTTAGAATTTAAAACTAAGCGTCGAAGAATGGTTATGATGAGATTGATAAGTTGTTTTTGGAATGGCTTTAGAACTGTCAAGAGAAAAGTCTTCGAATTTCTGGACCAATGTTGCAGGAATGTTCTCCAGAAATTCCTGAGAAACTGGGAAATTAAAAATTTTCCCTTCCCTCAAAATGATAAATTGTACAACAAATCTGTGGAAATGATTACTCATTTAGAGAAAGAGATATATGCTTTAAAAAACAAAACAACTGCGCATAAAGTGATTTATTTCTTTAGTGTAAAATAATAGTATGTGTAATAGTATGTATTTTTTAACTGTAAAAATAAAATAATTTTGGTCAGTTATTTTGATTTTAATGTAATGTAATTTTGAGCTTTTAAAATGTGAACCTCTGAATAACGGCAATCTCCGAAGTACGGTCACTATATCGAGCTCTCAGTGGTGTCTGCTATTCAGATGTTTTACTGTAGTACTTTTTGCCTTATTAAACCTGAGAAATTCTCTCCTTAACTCTTTATGCTCTGACGGGACTTTTAAGTCCCATTAAAGGAAGCGCAATATAAAATTTATTTAATTCGTCTACTAATAAAAGTGTATGGTACTCTTCATGCAAAATACTTTGCTGCATCACTTTCAGTAAGCACAGTGAAACGGTTGAGGCTAAATATTTGGTAATGTGGTTTTTTTCTCAACCTTTACCTAGTTGTAGCTTTGCTCCTATTAAAAAATGTTTTATGAAACATTTTCAACTACGAAACGCTTCTCAGTCAGTTTACAGATAGGATCACAATACATTTATTTACACTGTTCTTGCAAAAATTGAGAGGTTTCCATAACCAGCGCCTGATTAATGCACGGGCCCCGGGGCCTCGGACCTGGGCCCACCAATTTCAGGGGCCCACAAATTATGTGGCTGATTTTTTTCCCTTAATCAAATACTTTTCAAATAATACTGTTTTATATAATATGAAACGTAAAATTTAAATATTCTGAATGACTCAATAAAATTTTTAGAAACTTTTAACCTAAGCACTTTTACTTGAAAAAGTGAATGACGAAGAACCGAACATGGACTTTAGTCACGCTTGATAACTCCCGAATGGTCATTATTATTATTTTTTTAATTTGCGTTTTCCTGCATGTAAATTTTCTCACAATTTAAGTTTTTCCACTGTTTGCATTTCATATTTTGGTCCCTGACGTAAAAGCAAAATTTTACTGTAATGAAAAACCTCCATATTTAATTTTTCAGCAAAAGTCCTTTTAAATTTGAGAGTACCTATAATTTTCAAAACTTGCCGTATCCAGAAAATCAAATTTGGGGAAAAGGCCAAAAACTGCATACTGTGTCTATTGGTTTCAATATAAACGAGGATTTTACAATGCCAAAATTATAGTTTAAAATGATTACTGGGCTGTTAGGGAAAACACAATTTTTATGATTTTGGATAAGGCGAGTTTTGAAAAAGTCCTTCCGGCCAGTGCCGGGAGGAAGAGGTAGCTTTCATATTCCTTATTTTTAAAAAGCTAGCTTATATTATTCAAACACACGAAGCTCAATTTAAAGGAAACCGATTATAGAAGAGTCAATACTAATTTTTATCAATACCAAATCATTATGAATGAGAATTTCGCGAAATCAAGCTGGCCAGCAAACTCGGTCGAGACATTGGTTATGTACTTTGTACACACTAAGGTACATCCATATCGGCTCATGAATACACCTGTTATCGCGTGACAAAAATCAGGACGTTTCAAAATGTCAGCCACGATAGAAATTCAAAGTGCTATAACTCAGACATTTTTTAAGATATAGACGAAACAAAAACTGCTTCGGAATCTTTGTATCAAGGTCAAACACTTAAGAAAAAAATATTTTTCAATTTTCAATTTCTTGGTACTACATTTCAAATTTTACATATAAAAAAAATTTTTAAATGGCCGCCATTTTGAAACAAGATGGCGAATGAAGCTGGCCAACGAACTCGGTCGAGACATTGGCATGTACTTTGTACACACCAAGGTACATCCATATCGGTTCATGAATACGCCTGTTAACGCGTAACAAAAATCAGGACGTTTCAAAATGTCAGCCACGGTAGAAATTCAAAGTGCTATAACTCAGACATTTTTTAAGATATAGACGAAACAAAAACTACTCCGGAATCTTTGTATCAAGGTCAAACACATAAGAAAAAAATATTTTCCAATTTTCAATTTCTTGGTACCACATTTCAAATTTTACATATAAAAAAAACATTTTAAATGGCCGCCATTTTGAAACAAGATGGCGGATGAAGCTGGCCAACGAACTCGGTCGAGACATTGGCATGTACTTTGTACACACCAAGGTACATCCATATCGGTTCATGAATACGCCTGTTAACGCGTAACAAAAATCAGGACGCTTCAAAATGTCAGCCACGGTAGAAATTCAAAGTGCTATAACTCAGACATTTTTTAAGATATAGACGAAACAAAAACTACTCCGGAATCTTTGTATCAAGGTCAAATACATAAGAAAAAAATATTTTCCAATTTTCAATTTCTTGGTACCACATTTCAAATTTTAATTTTTTTAAATGGCTGCCATTTTGAAACAAGATGGCGGATGAAGCTGGCCAACGAACTCGGTCGAGACATTAGTATGTACTTTGTACACACCAAAGTACATCCATATCGGTTCATGAATACGCCTGTTATCGCGTGACAAAAATCAGGACGTTTCAAAATGTCAGCCACGCTAGAAATTCAAAGTGCTATAACTCAGACATTTTTTAAGATATAGACGAAGCAAAAACTGCTCCGGAATCTTTGTATCAAGGTCAAACACATAAGAGAAAAATATTTTTCAATTTTCAATTTCTTGGTACCACATTTCAAATTTCAAATTTAAAAAAAAATTAAATGGCCGCCATTTTGAAACAAGATGGCGGATGAAACTGGCCAACGAACTTGGTCGAGACATTGGTATGTACTGTGTACAAACAGAGTTTCATCCAAATCGGTTCATAAATACGAGAGTTACAGTGTGACAAAGATCAGATATATATATATATATCAACTTTTGAACGGAGGGTGGTTTCGGAGTCTGGGGATCATGATCGATGAAAATATACCAAAATTTTTTGAAATCGCTTACCTCCAAACGGCTGGTAGCTTTTTGTAATGAAAGCTACCTAAAAGACGTCCTCATTTATTCTGCAACATAAACTGTGGATCATAGATGTTTGTGAATTATACAAATGCTTATTTGAGAAAGTGGATTGTAATTCATTTCCTTGATTATTCTTCTAAGTTAATTTTTTTTTTTTTGTAAACTTGAAACTTTCACCCAAACAACTTTGTCAACTCATCAAATAAACCGACTTTTTTTCTGAAAGTGTCTCCGGGAATGAGGAGGTAGGGGGGCCCAACTTTTTAACAGGTCCTGGGCCCAACTTCAGCTTGATCGGGCTCCGTCCATAACAGTATGTTTTGTTAATTAATCTAATTATTCTTGTAAATATTTTACCCCCCCCCCCATAAAAAAACTCTGACTACCGATTTATTAAATCAGTTTTATTTAAAAATCTATGTAAAAATCCAGTAGTTAGTATATAAGTTATTTTGGATATCTTCGGACATTAACTAAGATAATTATTGAAGAGGATCAAATTTCTCATTCGGCACATAAAGGGTTAAATAAGGAAAAGAATACTATTAAAATTTAGCGGTGACAGTCGGCCCACTACTGCGCATCTTTTGCACCGCTGCTAGCGGTCGTAATTAGTATGGGTACATTTTAATGGTGTCATATAATGTTAACTCGCCTGTCGATATTCATATATATGGTACTAACGAAGTTTACGAAATAAATATGAATTAAATTTAAAAAATCAAAAAACCCGACTGCAAATTAATTATTTCTCATCATTGTGAAACTATTTTTGATATTACTTACCTATTTTTTATTTACTTGTATTGATGACTTTTAAGTTGTGTTTAATTGTTAGTTCCTATCTATAAACACGGTTTTGATGAGGCCTATAGATGTCTATGAATATTAGAGTTGCAGTAAAGCTAAAGATCTTACCTACACAACTTCCAGGTTGTGTAATATTTAAACGAAGCTTCTGACTATAAAATAGTCAATGAAACATGGTCTTCATTTTGAAAGACCTATCCAGTGATATGCCACTTAATAGGGTGCGTAAGTTTTTTTTCGTCTCTACCGTCATTTTGCATTTTGCGGTCGCCATTTTGAATTTATAAAACCAAAACTTAACCTATAACCATCGGACGGTTAAGACGAATCGATAGAGACCTCATTCATTAAAATCCATCCAGCCGTTGGGACGTTTCGAGGGTATAAAGAAACCCACATACCCAGATACGCGTGAAACACATAACCCTTCTTGGCAGTCGGGTAGAAAAAAAATCTGATAGCAGTCTGTAATTTTGATTTGATTGACGAAAAAGAAGGAAGACAGAAAGAAAAATACCGCTTTGATTCGTGATAATTTTTATATATTTACGTGGTACATTTTATCATAAAAGGCTCATCTACATATATTTCAATTGAACCAAATTTTTAAACAAATCCTTTCGGCTCAGTCGGAAGAATAGATTTATTTAATCATTTATTTCTTATTTTAAGGTACATACACCAGATTTACTACCGACTAAACAAATTTGTTTCACTCCTTCAGTGTTCGCTATTTTGTAGAGAAAGGTAATTTGCAGGGAAAAAAATTGACATATCAAATGTAATGTAATGGATGTGGCCAATTACATCAAAAATGTAAAAAAGTTGTTGAAATCATAGTTTGAAATCCGACATAAGCACACATATTTCAAACACTCAAACGAGGTTCGAACCCAAACCATTCAATGAATGCCATCGAAAAAATTGTGTCCCTCTATAAAAGAACTGTAAGCGTTATTTGCAGAGTACAGATGATAAAGGTGGTATGTGACAAATAAGAAAAATTGAGTTAATCATATGACTGAAGATAATCAATAGTCCTCTACCACCTGTTAAATTTACTATTTGAAAAAAAAAAAAAAAAAAAAAAAAAAACTAATACTAAAAACATGGAAACATTTAAAATGCTTCATTTAAACACATTACTACATAGGTGTGATAAAATATATACAAATGTTTTTAAAAATTAAAAACACTAGATATTAAAATGATAAAAAGCTACTCCGAGCGCTTTCGGCTAAACTTAAGCCTTTGTCAAGGAGAAGAGAATTGACTGATAAAAAACACTCGACGCTCGATGTTCACTGCTACACATTGACCGGAAACTCACCTCAGGAAGCCCGCAGGTTGTCGTATCGATTAAACTGAAGGAGGGGGAAGTTAGAGAAAGCTCAATCCTCCGAGAGACCGAACTCTCCAGTAATATTAAGTTCAGTCTTTCGGAGGATTGAGCTTTCTCTACCTTCCCTCTCCTTCAGTTTAATGGATACGACCACCTGCGGGCTTCCTGAGGTGAGTTTTCGGTCAATGTGTAGCAGTGAACATCGAGCGTCGAGTGTTTTTTATCAGTCAATTCTCTTCTCCTTGACAAAGGCTTAAGGTTAGCCGAAAGCGCTCGGAGTAGCTTTTTATCATTTTAACATCTAGTGTTTTTAATTTTTAAAAACATTTGTATATATTTTATCACACCTATGTAGTAATGTGTTTAAATGAAGCATTTTAAATGTTTCCATGTTTTTATATAATAAACAAAGGTGATTCTGGCGTTCAAGATTGGACTATTTTATTAAGTCAATTTATTAAAACTAATACTCACAGAAATTTTAATTGACAAATAAGGCATTTAACAGTAAACGCAAATAGATACCAGGTGTTCTAAAAGGGACTGGCTTACTTTAAAGTTCAATAACTTGCAAATGGTGGCAGCAAGAAAAAAATTCTTGCGGGAGGGTTATGTAAGAAGATGTCAGGAGTTTTTTACTGCGATTCTTGATTTCAGTTTCAAATAGCAGCAATAGATCGCGCTGCAAGCAGTAGGCGCTAAATCGGGACCTATTTTTGGCCTCTCTTTTCTCTCAGTATTGATGCAAAAGAAGGAAGTTAAATAGATGGAGTTGGTCCCTAAGAACAAAATTGCATTAGCGACTAAGAAACCCTCCATATATTTAAGCTCCGTCTTCTGCATCAATACTGAGAGAAAAGAGAGACCAAAAATTGGGACACGATTTAGCACCCATCGCTTGCAGCGCTATCTATAGCTGCTATTTTAAACTGAAATCAAGAAGCGCGGTAAAAAACTGCCGGTATCTTACACGACCCTCTTGCAAGAATTTTTTAATAACTGCCACCATTTGAAAGTTATTGAATTTTAAAATCAGTCAGTCCATTTTAGAAAACGTGGTATTTTGGACTTTACAGCTCATTTTCTCATAATAATGATTGTGTCATTTACAACCGTTATTGAGCTCTTCATGTATTTGCTTAGTGAACTAATCCAAGATACGTGCAAGTATAATATACTGTCCCAATTAGGTTCGAAATATGCTCATCGGACGTTACTGTAATGACAAGCTTTTCATATCTTTTTTTTTTTTTTTTTTTTTTGCTCATATAATGTATTCCCGGTAAACGAATTATAACAGCTACATACTTGTTTAACGAACTCATCCAAGATTGCAACAGTTCCATTTCTAAAGAAATCAGCCTTATAACTATAAAATGACAAATATCAATAAGCAAAAGCTGGTGTAATTTTGGTGTATGTTTTTTAGTTCTAGTTTATGTAGCATTTTATAACTGAAAGTTTCACATTTTTAATTTTATTTTACTGTTTATTTATTTTTCTTCGAATACATTTTATAGTGATATTATGCCTTTCTTAAAATATTTTAGTATATTAACAGCATACGTTTTGCGTATAATATTTTCAGCGCATAAAAGTATGTCCATGTTTAAAAGAACATGCATTATCACTATTATGATATAATTTCTAAATGCTACGAAAACACTATAGACACAGAAGTTTTAATCAATCTTTTGTTCTTTATTTTACAAAACATCTACAAAAATCTTAATATTAAAATAAAAGCTTCTTTTTAATAAGGGAAATAAGAAAAATTAAAATGTTGAATTAGCAAACTTCTGTTCTTCCTCTAAAAATACTACTCGCTTTTTGGAACGTTTTGCATGATGATTATCTACTGTTCCAAACATCGGTTTAAAGTTTGATCATTAGAGCTTAAAAAAAGAAAAACAAAAAGTTGTGTAATTAAAGTGATATTAATGTTATAATAACTTTTGATAATGACGCTTTAACACGGAATTAACCTTCTACTGTGGTGACATTTCCTTTTTATGCATCTGCTAACAGGTTTATTTTTATGTCGAACAATGTGTTTTTGTAAGTCGTTTACACGAATAAAACTAATTTGATTCATTTTTCTGTCTATCATAAAATAAAGTCTATTTTTGTTCATTTGTTTTTTGTGTAAAAAGATTCAAGGGTTCAATAAGATATTGAAATTGTGGATTTGTATTGGAATATCAAGTACTTATTAGCTCAAGAATAACTAAGGATTAAAATTGAAAATAAAAGTGAGTTTAGTACCAACAATAACAATAACGAAAAATAATGCATCAGGTATAATTACGAAACACTTTCCAACATTAACAGAATATTTTAAAGAAATTTTATTTTTTTATACGGTGAAATGAGATACATAAATAAGCAATTTAAAAGACACATCTACTTAGTATATATAAAATCTAAGAGTGAAGAGTGAATCCAAGAGAGAGAGAAAGTGTACATAACCATTCCGGAGCGAACCATACCATCTACATATTTAAAACTGAAGACTTTTTAGGTAGATTTCGTAAGAAATACTACCTGTTGCAGTCGTAACCATGGTGCGACTTTTGAAATATTCCTTCATAACTTTTCATTATATGACCACAAAAACCCAAAACCACCCCCACCTAAACAGTTCATATATATATATATATATATATATGTGTGTGTGTGTGTGTACTAAATTTTGTCAGCACGATAAAAGTCGCAATTATGCACGGATCGTCTTCAAACTCGCCAACAACTTTGAGATGGCTAATATCTCGGCGGGGATTGAAAATGGGCAAAATCGGCCGAAGGGAGTGGAAATGGGGAGGGTTAAACATTTTGAATACCGTCTTAACATGATTCTGATAAAACCAGCTCTTACACATAACAATTACAGGAAAAAATAAATATTTTTCGTTATAGCAGTTGCCAACAATTAAAGAAAAGCAATAAAATTCTCACCACAACAATTGCTTTTCTATTGCAAGATTTTCACGTAAAAAATTAAATAAAATAAATAGTTTGACGAATTGAAAACAAATTGAATATTACGTCATAAGTTTTCTAGAGCAAGATTTCCGCATGAAAACTCAAAATGAAATAAATAGTTTGACGAAATAAAAAAAAAATAATAAATATTGCGTCTTATTGAAAATATAATGAACCTCAGCAGGCGAATATGTAACGTCATGCGAGTTTGAAGAAACGTATTAAAACATGATAAAAACCCGACTATGGAAATATTAACATATTCACTTTGAGGTTCTCTGAATTTGCTTTAGCCATTTTTAAACCTATTCCATATACATGTGTGTGTGCGTATTCGTGTATATTAGAATTTTCACAAAATGTTTAGCTCCCTAGAGCTCATTCTTAGTGAAGGAACTGGATTTATCTCTAATCTTGATTTAAGTTTTGTTGTCCGCCTGTAGGCCCGAGCCGGCATGGATTTTTTTTAGTTGTTTGCGCTGATCTTTCTACTGAACCGATTTTGCTAATTGTTTTTTTAAATGAAAGCTATGTTCATTTGTAGATGTGCACGTATTAACTATTTTTAAAAATGTTTCCATTTTTATATTTTTATTTTAATTTCAAAAGTTTTTTTTATGAAATTTCTTCAAAATGTTTGCAATAGAATTACTTCCATTGTTTCAGATAAAAGAGAAATGAGAAAAAATATTCAGGCACGTGACTTTTTGGACATATTTTTTCGTTTGCTTTATTTTTATAAGCGAATAAAAATTCATATTTATTGCGATATCACAAGAATGGGTCTAATGGGTCTATTTTATGTTTATGTATTATGACTTTATTAGATTTTTTTCGTGACAATTAAATAGAAAATATATTTTTATTTTAAGGGGACCTTCTACATTAGGAGACAAAAAAAAGCACTTTTTTATGATTTTTTTTTTGTAAGAAAACTGCATGATTGATCTTTTTGAAATTTTAACAGTTTATTGTACATATCTTACGGTATACACAAGAATTTATTTTATTAGGTTTTGTTACTTCTACTCTAAGTTATAAACAAATATGTTAAACTGCTTTGGAAAATTCCGTCGGGACGGTGGGCATGATAGCGCCTTGTAGAATTATCTGAAACACAAAAATAAATTTTTTTCGTAAACTTCGTGAGTATAGCTTCTAGTTAAATTAAAATAAATTTATTAAAAAAAAAGTTATGTAATGACTGATTGATTTTTTTTTGTTGTTAAAAAAATTCGTTTGTGTTTGTTTTAAACTTTTTTTTAAATAATTTTAGCAAAAGCTTTAATTCATATCGAAGGCAGTTAAATAAGCTTTGGTTTAAAAAAATATCAGGATGATCCATTGAGTAGTTTTTTCTTTTTAAATCTTGTCCACCGTGTCAAAAATGTAGTTGAACATAGTTGTTTATATCTTAGAGTAGAAGCAAAATCTAATGAAAAAATTCTTGTGTATACCTTAAGATAAATAAACAATAAAATGTTAAAATTAAAAAAAAAATCCATCATGCTGTTTTCTTACATAAAAATCATAAAAAGTGGCTTTTTTATTTTTGTCTCCTAATGTAGAAGGTCCCCTTAATATACAGTGGTAAATCATAAAAGTACGCATATAAAGTATGTTTGAAAAGTTTGCGATGCTTGAAATGTATTTTTACATTACTAAAACTAAGGAGAAAAATTGATATGATTGTGTCAATATGACGTAATTTTCCCTGTTTTTTCATTTTTTAATTCTAAAAATTAGAATCCGAGCGTTTATTGATCGGTGAACTATTTCAGAAATTGAATATTGATTAAGGGGACGGTGCACGTTTAAAAAGGTTATCTTTTAATTTTCATATTAGAGATTTGAAATTTTGAGCAAATATACATTTCGCCATAAGTATATAGAACACCTTAAAAGAAATTGTTAATCTTATTATAATTTTAAGATCTTTTAAAAAAAATTAAATTTTAAAACGAAATTTTAAAATGTTCCTTGCGTCTTAATTTTTTAGATATTTCCTCGATTTTGGATTTTAAGGGGACCTTTTACATTAGGAGACTAAAAAAAAAGCACTTTTTTATGATTTTTTTGTAAGAAAACTGCATGATTGATCTTTTTGAAATTTTAACAGTTTATTGTACATATGTTAGGGTATACACAAGAATTTATTTTATTAGATTTTGTTACTTCTACTCTAAGTTATAAACAAATATGTTCAACTGCTTTGGAAAATTTTGTTGGGATGGTGGGCATGATAGCGCCTTGTAGAATTATCTGAAATACAAAAATAAATTTTTTTCGTAAACTTCGTGAGTATAGCTTCTAATTAAATTAAAGGAACCCATAGATTTATTTTAAAAAAAGTTATAAAATGACTGATTAAAAAAAAAATAATAATAAAAATTCGTTCTTATTTGCTAATAACTTTTTTTAAAATAATTTTAGTAAAAGCTTTAATTCATATCGAAGGCAATTAAATAAGCTTTAATTTAAAAAAAAATCAAGATGATCCATTGAGTAGTTTTTTTTTTTTTTTTTTTTTTTAATCTTGCCCACCGTGTCAAAAAAAGTGGTTGAACATATTTGTTTATAACTTAGAGAAGAAGCAACAAAATCTGATAAAATAATTCTTGTGTATACTTTAAGATATGTACAATAAATTGTTAAAATTTCAAAAAGATCCATCAAGCAGTTTTCTTACAAAAAAATCATAAAAAAGTGCTCTTTTTTTTCTCCTAATGTAGAAGGTCCCCTTAATCACGTAAACTCTATTAGAAACAAATCTGTGCATCGATTTTTTAATCCCTTAATTTTTCAGAGATATTTTTCTGAATTCCATATCGATTTTCATCAAAATTCTGACTTAAAATAAATTAAAAATCAAATTTAATTGTCTTAATGAAGTCGAATTTTAAAATGCATACACAGTTTTTTTTTAAATCAATATCAGGATTCTTCCTTATCAAATTCATGAATTTTTATCTAAAATTAGGGAGCAAGAAGCATTTCAAAAAAAAAAAAAAAAAATGGGCTGAAACATCAGTAATCGCATCTGCGTGCGGTGTTCCATAAATGACGTAGTACAAATTGGAGAATAATAATACACACAAAAAGAAATGTCGATTTTTGCTCAAATAAAGGTCCACGGTCCCTTAAGGGGGGTCCGGGACACATTTTAAAAGAATTTTTATTTATTGAGTTTAATTTTTTTTTTTTTTGTGATGGTTAGCCTTATCATTTGTAAACAAAATCACATGATAAAACTTCTCATATTGTTTTTTTATTTAAATTTAAAATTTATTAAAAAAGTGTGGTAGTTTAAAATCGTTATAACTCGAAATATTATTTATAGAATTTCAATTTTTTTTCATTTAAATAAACAGAAATATGTAAGTTTTAATTTTGATTCAGCATTTTTAAAAATATTAATTTATAAAAATTAAAAAAAAATATTTAACGAGAAAAAAAAAAGTGGTGCAACTTTTAAAAGAAAATCATATTTTCAAAAGTAAATATTTTTTTTCAAATATGCTGAATCAAAATTGAAGTAAAATAATTGAAAAAGATATATTCCAAGTTTGAACCCTTTATCTTTAACGGTTCTCGAGTTATAAGAATTTAAATATGAGAAATGGTGAAAAAACCTATCATGAAGAAAAACGCATTTTTTCAAGAAGTCTTTTCCATATCAGCCATTGCTTGAAAGCTAGATTTTGAAAACAAACCAAAACAAAAAAATTAATATTTCTTGTTCTAATTCAGATAGAAACATGATTTAAATGTCATTTTAAGCAGGAAAAATCAGAATTTTTTTTTATGAAACAAAATGTTTTTGCAAAATTTAAAGATTTTTGTGTCCCGGACCACCTTAAGAAAAGATATTCTCATCATTTATATTTGTAGAAATCATTTGTCATTTTTAAAATATACTTTCCTTTAACACAAACCTTTCAATAATAAAATATTTATTCTGTTTGTTTGTATGAAGTCTTACGAAAATGAAACGCAGATCAACATTTCGACATTTTTGACGGGCGTTATATACTAGTAATTTAATAAAAATCCATTTTCACCAATTCCATATGCAATAATATGCGCGAATTCTATCGTGCATCCCTGTATATGTTCTGTAGAATTTAAACACACCTTGTAATACAAAAATTAAGTTTTAAAAGTATATACAACAGTGGAAAACGTAATTCTAGCAATTAACGATCAAAGTCTGTCTTGTAACTGTCCTTCACTGTAAATGAACAATAAATGCTATGCACTCCATAATCTACTGAAAACACACGTTGTAGGGCACCTCAGTGATCCTTTTTAATTTCATTATGTTTGAAGTATCATAACATCTTGAAATGCACACCAACCGATTTTCCCCCGTAGATCATAATGTATTGGAATTCTTTTCTGAGTCTCTGTAAACGACTATAAATGCCACTTATTCTATACTCCTGCTAAAGCATGTTGTAGTCCACTTTAGTGGTGCATATCAGTCTCAGAATATTTGAAACACCGCAACATCATTAAAATGCACCGTAAACGATTTCCGCCATAGATCATAATATTATGGAATTATTTTGTGTGTCCCTGTAAAAGGACCATGAATGCCTCTTATTCGGAATTATTTTATGCGTCTCTGAAAACGAACTATAAATGCTGCACACTTCATTTTCAATACCGAACATTCTATACTAAACTACATTAACATATAAAATTTACATGGCAATCTGATTACACCAGGTGTCCAACAAAGGTCTCCCTGATTTTAAAATGAAATAACTCGGAAGAGAAGATCGATAGATGCATGTAACAAGCGACATGTTTATTTTGAAAGCCGTAAAAATCTGATACAAAATTTCAAAATTAGTTAGAAATATTCACTGCAGGTGGCGCTGTACGCAATTGTCGCAGTACAGAGTCTCAGAAATAGGGTAGAAACTATCATTTGCAATCAGTCGTTGCAATCTCATCATAATCGATTCAAAATGCGCACTTTTTGCAGCATGAAGATGTCGAAACCGAAGAATAAAATTTTTAGTCACCTTCTGTAGTCTGCAACGTAAATGGACGCACATGCCTCTTAGATCAACTCTTCAAGCTCCTCTAGGGTTGCAATGCTGTTCCGGAAAAGAATGTAACGTTAAAAGGAATATTGCTCTTTCGAATACATGACTTCATTCATTTCTTTCAGTATGAAAATTGGTCACTCTTTGCTTCAGAGTACCAGGCTTGCCAGTTTGGCCTCCAATGTTAATCCGAAACAGTGTTGCCAGACTGGGGATTTTGTCCATACTTTGGGGAATTTTGAACCTCTAGGGGAATTTTTTGGGGACAAGTACTTCGTGGAGAAATTTTTGGGGAAAAACTTCGGATTTTTTTTTTTTTTTTTTTTACTATTTTCCGTAAAGATTTCTTTCAGTCCTGTAGAAAAACTGGATCTGTCTCTAACTCAATTTTGATTTGAAAAACGAAAATACAATACAGAAATCGGAAATATCAATTATGTTCGTTGTTTACTACATTACACTTTACACGTATTACAGATGCACTAGACTCTAAAGTCTTAAGCAGCTTAAACCTGCACGTGACAAAATCTGCAGTACTTATACGAAAAATTATTTCGCCGCAATTAAAAAAAAAAAAAAAAAAAAAAAAAAAAAAAAAAAAAAAAAAATTAAATATCTGGAAATCAGCTATTTTTCTCTTATGATATACAAAAGCACATCGATTGATACAGCGAAAATACTTTGCATTAGGAGTTGCATTACTTCAGTATACTTTGCATTACTTCAGTATAGGGATGACAAAAAAATTAAAACAGCGTACCATCTCGGATTCATTCAAATTCCAACTGATAAGAGATTGTCTAAAGCTATGGTGCTATGTATAACAATAGTTCAGCATTGTTAGACGATACTTTTAAAAACAAGCATAAAATAACTTGTCACTGCAAAATATCTCTCTCAATGTAGCGTTTCATTCTCTTAATGTAGCGACAGAATATACATTCAGCCCAGTTTAAAAGTTTGTTTTTTGTAAATGGAGAATTTTTTCAAAAAAAGGCTTGATTTGGGGAAAAATTTTGACCTTAAATTACTTAAATATTTTTTATAGTGGTAAATTGAAAATTTAAAAATTCCCTTTTTGAGTAAAAACTGAGTTGGGGATTTTTGCGGAAAAAAAAATTTTCTGAATTAAACGGAGGCCAAATTGGCAACCCTGCAGAGTACTCTGTTTAGGTATCCGTCTGTAACTACGGAATTTTATACGGACTGTCGGAAAAATGCGTAACTGATTTCGAAACTATTAAATCAGGTTTTTACAGCTTTCGGAATAAAAATACCACTTGTTTCATTCTTCTATCGATTTCAAAGTATTTAACCCTTAAATGCCTGATTTTTCAAAAATCATTGTAATAATGTTTTTCGGCTTTCATTTTTTAAATAAATTATGGGAAAAATACTTTAAAAAATCATATTTTGTTTTAAGTATATTTTACGGCTAAAAAACAGTTTGTTACTAATTGGAAATACTGGAGTTTAATTAAAAAAATAATTTCCCTTGATAAAATTCTATAATATTAAACAGACAAGAATTTTAGGAACTATAATAAGAAATAAATTTTACTTGCTCACTGCAGGTCAAAATAGGGTATTTCGCAAGCTTCCAGACAAAACAAAAAGAACAAGTAGCAACTATTGAAAAAATAAATTTATCTTTATTCTTAAACAGCACAAGTGTTGCCATCTACATGTTGAAAATCGATTTAATAATAATTTCAAAATGTATTTTATTGGCAACATTAGGCATTATAGCTTCAATATTATTCTAATAGTATTTTAGAGCTTAAATTGGGTATGTTGCCGAAAAGCAACACCAGGCATTTAAGGGTTAACTTTAAAACCAGGGAGTCTTTGTTGGACGCCCGGTATTTACGAGAATTAGGGCAAAGACAGATTGACAGACAAACTGAATTCATAAATGCTTTTCAACTGCGTTAGAAAGTGTTACAAAGGAATATATGCCTGTCTATTTACAAGATTGAATGGTGATTGTTGAAAGTCTGACATATGAATATTTTTATAACCAGATAAATTTCTTCGCTGATGTATCCCAAATATGATTTTAAAACTACACGAATTTCAGAGTTTGATATGAAGAGATCGGATGTAAAACAAGGTAACTAACAAAATTCAAGTTTCGAGTTAATCAAGATTTAAGTTTTCTATAGAAACTAACAAAGAGAACTATTGAGATTGCTGCCTCTAAAATATTTCCTCTAAAAGAGCTATTTGCTAAGGCTAGACCTTCAATTAACTTCTTTGAAATGTTTTCCGCCCGAAAGATTTTATTTTATTGAACATATGTGCAAAGAGCTTTTGTTATTAAAATTCACATCTAAAATTTATCTTTGTTTATGATGACATATATTCAGTAAAAAATAAACCTTAGGCTTTTAAAAGGTTCTTAGGATATCAAGTGCCATTTTATAACGTTACACCATTTCAAATATAATGAAATTGATATGAGTTTATGAAGTGAACTAAACATGTTTTCTGTAGATTATGGAGTGCAAAGCATTTATAATACATTTACAGGGTCACACAAAAGAAATCTATTACATAATGATCTACGGGGAAAAATCGTTTGTAGTGTATTTTAATGTTGCTACACTATTCAAACAAAGTGAAATTTATATGCATTACTGAGATGCATTATAAATTTCTGACTGAAAGCTATGGTGTTCTGTTGATCATAGATAGTGCTACGTGAATTAATTCGTAAGTATTACTGGCTATGGAAGGGAATCGTTTATTTTGTAGTTTTTAATTGCGTTATGCATTTTTCTGCTGAATTGTACACTCTGTTGCAAAAAAAAAATATGTGCATCTGGAAAAAATTGAGCCACGACCATGAAATTTGGCATCTGCATACTGTTTACGTAGATGAACAAATAATTACAAATTCAGAACAACAAAACATTTTATTTAGTAGCGGCAAAAATAATCAATTTCAGTAGGTTGTAAGGCTATTTCTGGCAGCTATACAAGCCAATACTCGGTGGAGTATGGAGTCAATTAGGTTACCACTGTCACTCTGCGATAGATTCTTCCATTAGTGTAGCAACTGATCAACTAGTTCGGTGGTATTCCAAGAAGGCTGAAGTTGCCTTCCCAACGTGTCATACATACCTTATTTGAGCAAGATCTTGTAACCTGGTAGACCATGGAAGAACATAATATTCTTGTAGACATTGTTGCTAGAGTCACGCAGTACATGGCAAAGCGTTGTCTTGCTGATAAATGTCCCATGGTAGACTTGATAGCCTAAGCAGTACCATCGATTGCAAAATGTCATCAACGTATCTGCGAGCCGTCCAAATACCTTGCAACGCGAATAAAGGCGATAGAATGTCCAAGCAGATCGCTGCCTAGAGTGTCACACCAGGTGTTATGGCAGTGTGACGCTCAGTAGTAAATGCAGGTTGGACTGCTGACCTCTCTGCCTATAAACACGCGTGCGGTGGTCATCAGCACTGGAGAAAAGCGGTAGTATTATCACTGAAAATAACATTTCTCCCATTAGACACTGTCCAGCTTACCCGAGATCGACACCAATCCAGATGGCGCTGCCTATGTTGAAGGGTTTGCCTTAATGGACGTCGAGACCTGAGTCCAGAGTCAGCAAGTTGTCTACGGATGGTTAGGTCTTGATACCACTAGATCCATATCAACTACCAAATAGCGTAGAATAAATTAAAGTGACACAGTTCGGCTAGACATGGCTGCTGTCCTGATTGTTTGATCCTTTCATGTATTTGTGGTATAGGAGTGCCCTGGGCCACTGCGGCGGTTGATTGTGCTTTCTCTGATTCACTGCTGCCAACATCGACGCGCAACTACAATTTTTGCTTTTACCGACATGCTGGCTGATACGTCTGTTCGACCAAGCCGCTTCCTTGAGACCTACTATGTGACCCCCTTTCAAAGTCTGCCACCTGTTCGTTGTGCCGTCGAGTACTTAAGGCTATTCCCAACTGCTCTGCTCAACAAGCGCAAAACGTTTTGACACATTTACAAATTCATTTTTTAACGGAAAGATATAAAATTGGAAAGCCTGGCCATGGAAGCGATTTGGAATCGAACTGTGCTTTCCATTTTTTGATCAATAAATTACATATTGAGTTACAAGCGATTTTGATCACGTGACACGGCATTTTTCTCCCCTTACTGGCTGGATTTTCTTCTTTCGTTCGGAAGTTTGGTTCAAAATGCCAACTTTGACAGTATTTTCTGAAAGATCTATTGCGTTTACAAGAAAACGAAAAAAAAACAGTTCGATGACATAGTTTGTGAATAACAACACCTTCTAGTTTCATGTGTTTCCGAACAATAATGAATTAAAACTTATGTCAGAAAGTTGACCCTTTGGATTTGAGAACAGCCTTTTAAAGGCATCTTTCTTTCGAATCCTGTGTATCAACAATGGTAGATCAGTTCTAATTATCTGTGAATTCGAGTACCGGCTCTTTTAAATGCTGCCTGTTGCGCAATTTAAATACGCGTTGCACAAAAGTTTCCATCGGTCATTGGGGGTGAAATGCTAATCATTTACATAACTCATCAAATCACATCAGCATGCCAAGTTTCATAGAACAAAGATACATTGCCGTTTATACTTCGTAATTGCTAGAAATGCGATTTAAGTTGCGTTATACGTTTCATACGTGAATTAAAATTTAGTTTAATATGTAGTGCGTACAAAAGTCTTCAGATAATATACAGAGCTGTACGAAAGAATTTGCGTGCATTTCTACCTTTTGACGAAAATTGTTAAAAGTGAATTTGCTCAAAGAACTAAATTTTAGCATGCTAGGGTATTTGGAAATCGATAGATCGTAAGCAGGGCTGCACACAATTGTTTTGAATATGGACGTTAATTACTAAAACTGGATTTTAAAACGTGTTATATGTTTTCAGAACTGTTTATTCACATACCTTCTAGTATCTTATTTAAGGGCGACGTTTCATTATAGTTTTGTAGATTTGTTGGAAAAATGTTTCATAATCTATGACTGCCAAGAGCAAATTAAAAAGAAAAAGAAAATCTGACTAAAGACACTTTGACGTATTTAAAAAAAATGCAATAAACCATGTTATTTTTTGGCGCTAAACTAAAATCAGTGAACGAAAACACAAATTTTCATTTTATGTTGAAAGTAAAATTAATATCAAGTTAAGTTAAATTGTTTAAAAGTCAAGTTGTAGTACGATATTCTGCA
The DNA here is from genome assembly GCA_963932465.1 of Maratus speciosus. NCBI lineage: Eukaryota > Metazoa > Arthropoda > Arachnida > Araneae > Salticidae > Maratus > Maratus speciosus. The sequence continues at coordinate 350,325,294 of OZ010794.1, forward strand.
AATTATATTTTAATCTGTTGTATGGTATGTTTAATTTTTGCCTCAAGTATTTCTTGAACTCTATCTGTTATCTTCATCTCGGTGCAAAGAGAACACTTGAATCAGTGATGCACCTGACATACCAAATAACTGTGAGGTATGGAATTTATGATATATATATGTACAAGGGGTTCATGCTAAACATTATCTTCATCTGAATATAACATGCGCTTTTTCACAGCCTTTTTAGGGTTTCGTTCATCCGACGAAACCCTATTCGTCTCGCTCCTCTGTCTGTCTGTCCGTCACAGAGTCCGTTCTCAGAAACTATACATGTTGGAGACTTGACATTTTGCATACTTATAGATGAACACCACACATCAAACAACAAATCATAAAATTTTGAAAAAGTTGGTAATTAACCTAATTACGGGCTAATAAAATTCTAAAATTAACCAATCAACCTTTTGAATGCAGGTGCGAACACACGTTAACGAAATCCTCCTCAGTTTCTTCTAAGGGTTGCCAGTAAATTCGGCGGATGCTCCGTCAAATCAGCCGGTGCAGGGTTACCACGGAGTAATTTAAGCAATAACTGAAGTGGACCTTTAAAAAGCAAAATCGGATCTGCCGAAGTATCGGTCGTACAAATTCGTAACACGTGTAGAAATACGCGGAAAAAATTCTACTTTATTTTGGTATAAATTTCAAATTTCTGCGTAGGATAGAACGCAAAAAATCCACTAAAAATCGATCGATAAAAATTTAATTTCTGTGTTTGAAAAGACAATGAAAACAGATTTCCATTCACCGGAAGGCAGCTGTCGTCGTCTCTCAGACATATCGGCGCGGGAGAAATTTAAGGGGAGGAAAGTGTAATACGAAATTTAAACTTTTTAAATATTAAATTTTTCGATTAAATTTTTTGACATCCGGGCTGGAAATTTCTCGCAGATTTCATACATACCCGGTTTGAAGAGATAGCTTCATTACGAGCTGAGATATTAATTATTATTTTATTAATTCCTTTTATTTCCATCAAATGCCAGATTAAGATGGAGGCACGTGCTTTTTTAACGAAAATTTCATTTAAATTAGGAAATCTAACAATTTGCGTGGGGTGTTTCGACGGCGCTCTATGAGATAAGTATTAATAATTCAATATGAAGAAGTTTATAGGTTTATAAGTGTTCATCCCACTATTTCCGAATAGCAATTTCAGGAAATATCTTAAATTATTGGTTAAGACCGCCACTCGATCTGTTCGAAACTGTAAGATACTTTATAACACATAAGAAAAAGTGTAAAAAAGAATGGAGTGTGATACACTATGACGCAAAAGTTTAGACAATGAAGAAATTCTTACATACTGCTGGGCAACATATAACTATGATATGTTCCCGCACCATGTTGGTTAAATCAAAGTAAAATTGCGTAATTTGTTATTTCTGTTTGTATAAATATTTTTTATAAAATATAATTATGAGTGTAAAATTATAATGTTTATATATTTAAGTAAAATAAGAGTGTAAGTTCATACAAAAATTATTAAGTTGATTTTAAATAGTAAATATATATTTTTAAAAAATTGTTGTATTGTAAAATGAATGTATAATGTTGATTAGAGTTCGGATCTCAGACAACAACAATAGCCAGACGCCATGGTGTCGTTTTATGACAAGCCAATGGAAAGTGGTGTACAATTAGAAATCATAAAATCATAAAAACGTTGGAATCAATTTATGGCCTCAATAAAAGTGTTGGGATAAATTTATGGCTTTTCAGACCACCCAAACTTTAAGGCAGATAATAATATTAAAGTATATGTAAGGGGCCATTTGCAGACTGCTAGCTAATAGGCCTATCGAAGTATAATAAAAAATCTTCTCACATCCAATAACAGTGGACTAGACAAAAATAGTTCCACCCACTGCAGGAGCTGGTGTGCAAGAAGAATAAGGTTTAAAAAAAAGATAGTCTGAAAAAAGATGTAGAGGACGCAGGAGCTCTCCTGAAAGCCCGTGCAATGAGTCCCGTAAGCCCTAGTAAAGCCCAGGCGAGATGGACATATCGGAGCGAGCCTAATCGAGCCTAATCAAGCCTAATTGAGGATGTCTTCCTGAGGTACCTATCGGAGTGAGCCTAATCAAGCCAAATTGAGGATGTCTTCCTGATGTACATATCGGAGTGATCCTAATCAAGCCAAATTGAGGATGCGTTCCTGATGACACATTGCCATGATCCTAAGCAACGCAACAACTCGGAATTTGATGAATAAAGGCCACCATCCCGTATATTAAAAGAAGGTACTATTTTAAACATTTTCTTTTACCACTTAAGATCATATGAAAAATCTTAAAAAATACTTTTCTGATATTTTACGGTAGAGAGTAATCTGAGATCCGACAAAACCAATAATTAAATAAGATTAAGGTAATTTTAAAAATGAAAGAGAGTTATTCTTTTAGCAAAAAGAAACAATTATAATAATTAGAGTACGTGAAAATATTGTCTTTTTTTTTAAAGATTAAACATACTTAAAATAATGAGAAGCAAACAAAAGTGTTGCTTTCTATTTTTTGAATTAATATTATGTTTTTCTGTATATAGTTATGTTCAATGTAAATAAAATATTTAATCAAGTTTTAAAAAGTTTCTGTAATTATTTAATTAATAATATTTAAAGTGTGTCAATTTATTTTTTACAGCTTAAATTTTAGTTTAATTCATAAGTGGAAGAGTTCGTCTAAATAATTCACAACGCAAACTCTTAATTTTATTAGTAATTATTCAAATTTAATAATTACATTTTGACGCGAATTATAATTTAATATTATTAATGCTTCGCGTTGCTCTTCTACTAGAATTTAGGTAAATACGATCACTTATATTATTTGAATTTATCTAAGGTATATAAAATTATATACCAATTTGCTATGAGGTTGCTTGGATGATTTGGACCAATTAACGATTTTGGATATAAATTAAATCGAAAATAAAAAGGTGTAATTATCTGTCCAGCATCCCCCCTTCATAGTAAAATGGTGCTATGACTCAGGAACGATCATCTGAGGTCATTAGATAGTAAAATGGTGCTATGACTCAGGAACGATCATCTGAGGTAATTAGATAGTAAAATGGTGCTATGACTCAGGAACGTTCATCTGAGGTCATTAGAAATAATAATAATAATAATAATAATAATAATAAAGGAAAATAAATTTAAGTATTATTTTAATGTCACAATTTTAAAGATATTGTAGGTATGTAAGTTTAATTGATTAAAATTTTATTAAAATTAAATTTATTATTGTAACAATAATGACACACATATAATAATTTTATATAAATAAAATGAATAATATATGTTAGCAAAAAAAAAAAAAAAAAAAAAGGAAATAAAAAAAATAATTCTGGGATTTATAATAGGTAAATTTAGGAATTACAATTTTTTTTTTCTCTCTTTTCTCTTTTGGTTGGATCTCAGTTACCATTGAGAAATAATGGCATGCACATCACAGATGACACATTTGTAAAAATAATTTTTTTTTTTTTATATACTGTATAAATAATAATAAGAAGAAGAATAATTAGAAAAATTTGATAATATGTCTGGTATAAAAATGATTGAAATGTCAATAGATCATGATTTTTAAAATTGTATCACCTTGATACAAAAGAAAGTTTATGAGTCGTACTACGAAGTAGTAGTACAATATTTACAAAAAAAAAAAAATAATAAGATTGTTTTTTCTGTAGAAAAAGACAGATATTTTTCTGTTAAATGAAATTATGTTGTTTTTTATATATACGTGTATTATAAATATTTTAGGGGTATTTATGTGTGTAAAAGAATAATCTACAAAACAACTTCATCTCCTAAGAAATTTTTTTTAAATTTTAGTGTTGTTGTTTTTATGTATTTATGCAATTTAGAATATTTTCATACATATGTTGTAATATAGAGAAAATAGTATGAGATGCAAAATATTCTTTTAAGAGGTATAGGATCTATTTTGAATTGATGTTTTGAAAAAGTATACATTGATTACTAATATTTGTTAAAAATGACTCAGACGCTGGATATAGATACACGTATTAAGTTAGTGTCACCATTTGACAATAAAAAGAACAAAAACATTATATTTTTCTTAGAGGAATTTGATAATATTTTGAATTCGACAGATATACAGGAAGAAACTAAATTATTAATTTTAAAGGCTAAAATTACTGGGGACGCAAAACATATTTTAAGTAAACAGATTGAAACATATAACGAGACCAATTATAATTTATTTAAAAATAATTTGGTGGAGTTATTTGGTACAAAACTAAGCTTCCTTAATGTTCAGAGCAATTTCCTAAATTTAAAACAGGCCGCAAGTCAAACGATAGAGGATTTCATTTTGGAGTTTAAAAAGGGTGTAAAATCTTATATCGAAAGTGCAGGCGAAAATGTGAATAATAAGGAAGAGAATTTTATCGAAATCTTAAAAATGTCGAATTTTTTAAATTCAATTAGACAGGATATTGCACTAGATGTGCGTAAAAATGAGCCCAGGTCCTTCAAGGAGGCATGCGAGTTAGCAAAACTTATGGAAAGTGCGTATAATGAATCAAAGTTTGAGGATATTAACGCAATAAATAAAGAAAACAAAGATCTTTATGAGAACATTATAGAATCAAGTAAGCAAAACAAAGAGCTAATCGAGAAATTAAAAGGGGAGATTGACAAACTAAAAAAATCAAAGAAAAAAAACCATGCAATTAGAGATGATAGTGTTCCGCGGAATAAGAAACTCTTTAATAAACACAATGATTATCAGGGTCCCCATTTCAATAACAATTTTCATTATAATGATTATGAACGATATTATAATGATTACTACAATTCATTTAATTACCCGACGCATTATGGGATGTATGATTATTCACAACCTAACTGGAATTCGGGAAATAGGGATTTTGGATATATTTCTGAGAATTATGATCAAAATGGTTATCAATTTGAAAAGCGCAAAAGGAAAAAAAAATGGGCAAAGAAAACAGCGAAATCGGATCAAGATTCGGGATTTTCAGAGACGGAAATCGATAAAATAAATAAAACAATCGCAAATATAACAAATGCAGACAAAGATAGTCTGCCAATTATATCACTAAGTATACAGGGCTTCGAAATACAAGCGTTACTGGATACCGGAGCTGCTGTATCCCTTTTATCACCTTCCTTATTCAAAAAAATTAAAGATACAAACGTCAAAATCAAATATTTGGGCAATCAGATCCAAATTAAAACTTTAACAAATTCAAAGATTTTTTTTAAACAATGTGTAAAATTAACTTTTCGATTAAAAGGTATATTCACAACAGGCACATTTTATGTCACTAATGATGATTTTGATAGGCAGTACCAAATGTTATTAGGGTACGATTATCTCAAAGAAAATCATATGATTTTGGATTTATGCAATAAAACATTAAAATTTAAAAATCAACAAATTAAATTAAACGTTGCAAGTGAAGTAAATAATTATGAAGTGAATAACATTACGCCATGTAATTCAGGGGAACATTCAAATAAAAGTATGTTTGCCATTACTAAAAATAGAATTTTTCTCCAACCTGAAGAATCGAAAATTGTAAAATTAAAATGCCCAGAGGATATAAATATGTCAGATATAATTATTTTTGACCCCATTCAAGAAAATAGTAAATTTTCATGCGAGACTTCGTTACACGAAGTTCAAAAAAATAATAACATAAATATTATAATAAAGAATAAACTGTTAGAAAAGTTAATTATTCAGAAAGGAACTAAAATAGGGGAAATTATAAGGAACTTTGAGTGCAAGCAAGATGACTCAACTGATAATATAGAGAAAGGGACATTTTATGAAATAAATAATTTAAATATAGAAGATGTAAGAAAATTGCGAGAAGCAGAAATTAAAGAGACGGATTTCGATTTAAGCCATTTATCAGAGGAAGTACAACAAAAATTTCGAAAAATTTTAATGGGCAATGTTCATGCATTTTCAAAAAGTTATCAAACATTGGGGCAATCAGCGTTTGTTGCACCAAGTTTTCAATTGAATCATGAATTCCCGGTACAAGCTAAGCCATATAAATTGCCTCAGGCAGTAAGACAGTATGCGAAGAGGGAAATTGAACAATTGTTACGGGCTAAAATTATAGAGAAGACTGACTCCGAGTATGCTTTTCCAGTTATTTTCGTTAGAAAGAAAAATCCGAGTAATAACCCGAATGCAGAACCCAAGTTTAGAATGGCAACGGACCTAAGACTATTAAACCAAATTTTACAACCTTATACTTATCCGATGCCGGACGTAAAAGACTTATTACAAAAAATAAGCGGTAAAAAATACTATACGGTGCTAGACTTACATAGTGCTTTTTTCCAAATAAATTTAAAACCAGAAGATTGCAAAAAATTAGCGTTTATTACGGAATTTGGAAAACATATGCCACTTCGTTTAGCTTTTGGCACACGAAATTCTAGCGCAATTTTTGCAGAAGTAATCGATAAAATTCTGGGACATTTTGACAAAAGCAAAGTATCATACTACATTGATGATGTGTTGATATCTGCAAACACATGAGCAGAGATGACGAAAACCTTAGAAGAAGTTCTACAGGTATTAATAAATCACAACATGACAATCGAACCTTCAAAAATGCAAATTTGCAAAGCAGAAATAGAATTCCTAGGATTTAGGGTGAATCAAATGGGATATTCTCCATCTCAAAAGAATATTGAAAAAGTAAAAAATTTAGTCAGACCAAAATCGAAAAAGGGGGTCAGATCTTTATTGGGCTTAGCGAATTATTTTCGGACGCTAATACCCAACTATTCCGACAAAGTTAACCCTTTAATAGAGCTGACTAAAGATAAAGTTAAATTTAAGTGGAGTCCAGAAGCAGAAAAAGCTTTCCTGATAATTCAGGAAGAAATTGTACAAAAACCAACACTCAGACCCCCCGATTTTAACAAGGAATTTTTCTTATTCACGGATGGGAGCAAAGTTGCAATTTCAGGTGTTCTAGCTCAAGAAAAGGATGGTCATTTGCTACCTGTTGAATTTTTCGGGAGAAAACTTAGAGAACCGGAAAAAAATTATCCGAGTATTAAATTTGAGTTATTAGCAGTGCATGAAGCAATTATGCATTTTAAATATATGCTTTCAGGTAGAAGATTTACTGTGTTAACTGATTCGAAAGCACTAACTCAGCATTTACATTTACAAGATAAATCGGAAATTATAAACAGATGGGTAGCAGATTTACAAGACTTTAATTTCGACTTCGAATTCGTCGAAGGGATTAACAATCCAGCAGACTATTTGAGCAGGAATTTAGATAATCTTACAACAGACAGAGAACTCCAAAATAATTTGTTTGCAAGTAACATAGCACTTACAGACGAAAATATTAAATCGGAGCAATATGCAGACGAAAAATTAAAAATTATAATAAATAAAATCGAAAAAGACAAAAATAATAGAAGCACGAAGAGATTTGCTTTAAATCAAAATAAATTATTAATTTTGAAACCTGGTTCAGATAAAAAGGAGCTTTTAATTACCCCGGATTCATTAAAAATTGCAGCCATAGAAGAAGCTCATAAAGCGCATTTCGGATTTCAAAAAACTTATGATAATGTGAAAACAAGGCTTTTTTGGCACGAATGTACAAAGACATTAAACAATATTGTGCAAATTGTGTGCAGTGCCTCACATCTAAACAACACACAACAATAAAAGTCCCTGTTAAAAAAATGGTGAAAGATCACGAAGTCGGTACAGTCCTGCATGCTGACGTCATTGGACCTTTAAACCTCACGTTAAGGAAAAACAGATACATTTTAATTATAATTGATTCGACATCGAGATTCCTGGAAGCTGTTCCCCTACGAAACGTAGAGTCACAGACTATATTAAATGTACTAAATAAATATTTTGCAAATTATGGGTTGTGTAAAGAAATTATCTTTGATAATGCAAAATATTTAAGAAGCGAAATTATGAAAGAATATTTGGAATCTTTAAACATACAAAGGAAATTTGTGAGTGTATACCGTGCGCAAGGAAATGGACTTTGTGAAGTTACCAATAAAATATTAAAAACATCAATTGTAGCTATGTCGAAACGCACTACGGAATGGGACATAAGACTGGATTTTTTTAAACTAGCGTATAATTCCTCGAAACACCGCGCTACGGGATATAGTCCCTCACTGCTATTTTTCGCAAGGGAAATAAAAAATCCCTTTACAGCCCATATTCCTTCTGAGGAAATATATACCCACTCTTATGTTAAAAGCAGAATACAGCATATGAAGGAAATCAAAATTCAATCCCTTGCAAACCAGGAGAAAATAATGCAAGAATATATAGATGAAGAGGCATACGAAAAAGTAAAGGATTTAAATTTGGGTCAAACAGTATATTTAAAATGTATTGGAAAACCAGGCGCATTAGAGCCAAAATTTCAAGGACCCTACGAAGTTACTAAAAAGTTTAGAAACTTTAATTATTTATTACAATATGTTCCAGATAAATCAATAGAGCCGATCAAACGACATATGGATCAGCTGTACGCTCCGAAATATGCAACAGGTCATACAGAGGCGGAAATTACGAATTTACAAGGGTCTCAGAAAAAAATTAAGGGTGATAAAAATTACAAAACTAAATGTGACATTTGTCAAAGAAAATCACACTCAACTGAAAATTGTTGGTTCAAATTGAACAAAAATACGAGTCAAAAGGGTGACAAACTTACTAAGAATTATTATAAAAAAAATAATAAATATTCTGAGAATGTAGACCCATATTTAAAGTATCAAATAGATCATTATGATCAAAATATGTCGTTATATGGTTATACACCATATACAAACTTATACGGGGATGTTATACAAGATCATTACCCTTTCCCCCCTCCCCAATATTATCCATGGTATATGAATTGGTATTAAAAATAAATCAAAATACATAATTAATCGAATTTCAAAATTTCAAAATTTTCAAAATTTAAAAATAAATTTTTTTCTTTTAGGTAAAAAAAAAATTGAAACAAAATTAATAACTTGCCTTTTTAAAATTCAAAATAATAATAAGAAAGGATAGGAACATGGGAACGCCAATTTGTCTCAGGGTTACAATATTGAGCAAATGTGCAGGGCGCACCCGAAAACATACTTATAAAATTATGTAATGTGCTTCACAAAACTTCACTGGAGCAGTGAAATATTTATTTCCAGGCAAAAGTTATATATATATATTTTTTTAATATGAATTAGAAAATATAAAATCTTAACAAAGCCAAATAACATTAAAACTTAATTAATTTCATAGTAAATAATCTTGGAGTAATTTTCAAAAAAAAAAAAAAAAAAAAAAAAAAAAAAAAAAAAAAAAAGAGAATTTTTTCTGTCTTCTATAAGGGTAGCCTTTGCTAATAGCCTTACAATTTAGATGACAAAATTTCAGAATTACTCTTTAAAATGAGTAGGTGTAAGCTATAGGTTCAGGGTAGTTAGAACAGCTTTATAGCATACTCATATATATATTTTTTTTATATAAATATATGGTTGACAAGGAATAAATTATTAGTGCACTCTATATTAGGATAGCGGTCAGCTATAAGCCTAAATATAATAAAATATACAAAAAGTGCTAAGATTTATTCCGGTAGTTCAATTACAACTTATATGCTAAAGTCTAGAATTTAGACAGCAGGGATAAGTTTTATGAACAAAAGTGTTATAAAAAAATTAAAAAAAAAGGATTTTGGTGTAGCACATTGGTTTTTAAAAAAACATATATATGTATAACAATGGACAAGGCAAGTTATTTCAACATGATTGCACACAAAAATTATAGTAAAAAAAAAAAAAAAAAAAAAATACACAAATAAATAATTGAAGTAAAATTAAAATTTTCTCACCAAAGGCTTTCTGTATAGGGTGCAATTTTGGCCTACGGCTGGGTATGCACCAACACCAACAAAATATTTGTAGAAAAATTATTCACAGATACATCAATATATAGTCATCACCTAGGCATAAATTTCAGGATTCTTGGCTGAAAAAGGAATCGAAAAAAAATTAAGTATGGTATAATTACTAGATGTTATGCTCAAACAATAAAATTAATAATATTATATTGTAAAAAGCAGCATTTTGAGTTTTCTTTAGGAAAACTTTTGATTTTTAGGTTTTACACATTTATGGAGTGTCTAGCTCAGTGTTTAGTTCCTAGATTTAATAAAAAAAAATAATAAATAAAAATATAAGTTCGTGTTGTTTTCAAAATAAATAACAAAAGGTATAGCAATTAGCATTTACAGTTAAAATTTATGGAATTTTCAGCAAAATTAACATTAGACAAACATAGCTTATATTATATTTAACTTGATAAGCTAATTTACTTTTATTAACGGTAGTCAATTAGAATTAAAGTAGGCTTAAATTCAAGTTAAATTAATTAATAACATTGTTGTAGTGTAAAATTTTACGTAAGACTATTATATTTTTATTGTATATATAAAAATATGCAAATTTAACAATTAATAAAATGTATTAGCAAAATTATTTAATATAAATATTAAATGACATCTTGCTGAAATCAGCTAGAAATTAGATTTTTTTTTTAAATAAAATATTTTATAAATTTATGTTAGTTTAGAATTTAAGCATTTTTTTTTCTCTTTACTTTCCCTTAGAATTAAATGCAATTCTAAATTTAACACATATAAATATACATAGTATTGATAAATTTGAGTGTGTGAGTTCATAAAATTTTTTTTTATATATAATTTGGCCAATTTAACATAAGAAAACAAAATAAATAAATATATTTATATATATTGGCCTTATTTTTATTAAAATATGTAGTATGGCTTAATAAATTTATTTACTTAATTTTTTTATAGTACGTACAGTAATTATTTTAAAAACTTGATCTATAAAAAAAATTGGATGTGGTTGTTTGTGAGTATACAAAGATTTTTTCTGCTGGCAGAAGTTCTTTGGTCCGGCCGGGTACTCATAGATGGCTGCATACGATGTTACGTAGTAATTATCATTTACTTTTTTTTTTTTTTTTTAAATTATACAAGTGTATTAAGTACATTTTTTTATAATTAAATAATAATTATTAATGTTGGATTAATAATAATAATTTATTATCTTTTATTTTTAAACATATCATTAAATTTTAGACAGTAGAATTCACATACGGAATGTTAATGATAAATAAAATTTGGAATAAATAAATTTTTATTTCATTCAGTAAAAAAATAAATAAATATGAAAATTTAACAATCTTTTAAGATAGAATTGTTGGCTAAATAAATAATAATTTAAGACAAAAAAATTGTTCTCTTCTTCGTCAATGGCATTTTCTGACAACACTATTTAATAGTATTAAATGAAGGTGCATTTTTAAGGTCAGCGTAATGCATATTTTGCATTTTTGAGAGGCCGTAGAAGTCATTTTTCCGTGTTGTTTACATTTTAATAGTAAACAATATCATGAATCAAAATTTGTGTTTGTTAGAAAGGTCTAAAAATATACAAGGTAATCAGTTAAAGAAAATTATATGCATTTTTTTTTTAAATCCTGAAAGGCAATTTGGTTTAGATTTAAACCTGAATGCATAAAAAGCCACCCTCGCTTCAGTTCCAGTATGAGGCAGGAGAATTCAGATGCTAGAATCGCCATTTTCCCCCTGCAAAATAATAAAAAAAAAAGCAGAAGGTTTACATTAGATACGATACAAATACATACACTGTTTATGCATAGATTATGTTTAAAATTACATACAGGCATGCACAGTGAGTTAAGAAGAAAGTATATCAAGAAATTATACTAATTAATACGGTAATTACAAGCATGAAATGGTTTTAAATACATACCTTTGAGAAGTCGTAAAATTTTGTCACAGCACAATTCACCTCGCAGAAAGGAATTAGTAGCTGGACCAACCCCCACTTTTCGGGAGAATCGGGGACGTTCAATAACTGGTTTTATTCTCCTCTTTCCTTCTTCTTACTTTTTTTTTTCTCGTATCGGGTAAAGTTGGAAAGCATTGCGTAATGATATATTAAAGGAGATGAATTAGCTTGTACATTTTGACAGATCATACATGTTAGAAGTAACAAATAAATAAAATAATGTAACAAGTTTGTATACAATATTTTTCTGATTATAATTTGAATACATCAGATTAATTATGTGAAAATATAACATGTCATATTACAAGCATTGTATTTACTTTTATTCAGTATAAAATGTGTTTTAGATAAAACACTGTGTCATAAGGTTGTATGTGATGAAATAATATGTCAAATGCGTATGCCATTATTTTTCTTATAATGAGGTTTATTTCGGCATATTAGTTTCAGACAAAATTATAGCTTTGAATGTATTTTGGGCACTTAAACTGTAAAGTTACAAAATTATTAAACATGTGTGTGGTAAAGAAAAAAGGCTTCGAGAAAAACGTCTGATTGTCAGTAGAGAGGTCTTCTATAAATGTGAATGTCAACAGACAACTATGCTATCATGTGTTGAACTTTCTGTTATGAAACAATAGAAGAACTTCTTATAAAATATACCAGAACCATTGATAATTGAACTTTACCGTCTTCGCTCAAAAACTGTGTAGATACACAGTCATATGGACACGTACATTCCTTCAAGCTTTACAAAAAAAATAAAACCAGCAATCAGTTTTTATTTATTTTTTTCTGATACCGGGAGAGATGCTGGGCAACATATAACTATGATATGTTCCCGCACCATGTTGGTTAAATCAAAGTAAAATTGCGTAATTTGTTATTTCTGTTTGTATAAATATTTTTTATAAAATATAATTATGAGTGTAAAATTATAATGTTTATATATTTAAGTAAAATAAGAGTGTAAGTTCATACAAAAATTATTAAGTTGATTTTAAATAGTAAATATATATTTTTAAAAAATTGTTGTATTGTAAAATGAATGTATAATGTTGATTAGAGTTCGGATCTCAGACAACAACAATAGCCAGACGCCATGGTGTCGTTTTATGACAAGCCAATGGAAAGTGGTGTATAATTAGAAATCATAAAATCATAAAAACGTTGGAATCAATTTATGGCCTCAATAAAAGTGTTGGGATAAATTTATGGCTTTTCAGACCACCCAAACTTTAAGGCAGATAATAATATTAAAGTATATGTAAGGGGCCATTTGCAGACTGCTATCTAATAGGCCTATCGAAGTATAATAAAAAATCTTCTCACATCCAATAACAGTGGACTAGACAAAAATAGTTCCACCCACTGCAGGAGCTGGTGTGCAAGAAGAATAAGGTTTAAAAAAAAGATAGTCTGAAAAAAGATGTAGAGGACGCAGGAGCTCTCCTGAAAGCCCGTGCAATGAGTCCCGTAAGCCCTAGTAAAGCCCAGGCGAGATGGACATATCGGAGCGAGCCTAATCGAGCCTAATCAAGCCTAATTGAGGATGTCTTCCTGAGGTACCTATCGGAGTGAGCCTAATCAAGCCAAATTGAGGATGTCTTCCTGATGTACATATCGGAGTGATCCTAATCAAGCCAAATTGAGGATGCGTTCCTGATGACACATTGCCATGATCCTAAGCAACGCAACAACTCGGAATTTGATGAATAAAGGCCACCATCCCGTATATTAAAAGAAGGTACTATTTTAAACATTTTCTTTTACCACTTAAGATCATATGAAAAATCTTAAAAAATACTTTTCTGATATTTTACGGTAGAGAGTAATCTGAGATCCGACAAAACCAATAATTAAATAAGATTAAGGTAATTTTAAAAATGAAAGAGAGTTATTCTTTTAGCAAAAAGAAACAATTATAATAATTAGAGTACGTGAAAATATTGTCTTTTTTTTTAAAGATTAAACATACTTAAAATAATGAGAAGCAAACAAAAGTGTTGCTTTCTATTTTTTGAATTAATATTATGTTTTTCTGTATATAGTTATGTTCAATGTAAATAAAATATTTAATCAAGTTTTAAAAAGTTTCTGTAATTATTTAATTAATAATATTTAAAGTGTGTCAATTTATTTTTTACAGCTTAAATTTTAGTTTAATTCATAAGTGGAAGAGTTCGTCTAAATAATTCACAACGCAAACTCTTAATTTTATTAGTAATTATTCAAATTTAATAATTACATTTTGACGCGAATTATAATTTAATATTATTAATGCTTCGCGTTGCTCTTCTACTAGAATTTAGGTAAATACGATCACTTATATTATTTGAATTTATCTAAGGTATATAAAATTATATACCAATTTGCTATGAGGTTGCTTGGATGATTTGGACCAATTAACGATTTTGGATATAAATTAAATCGAAAATAAAAAGGTGTAATTATCTGTCCAGCACATACTTTGAAAAATATTTATTCAATTTTCAAATCACTGCTTGAAATTAATGTGCTGTACATATAAACAATATTTATAACAAAGAAAAGTGGAATTGTGCATATTGCAATAAATTAAATGGTAAAAAAAATAAACTGCTGTCTCAAAAGTTTAGACACAAATTAAATAAAATCGAAATAAACAATTTTTAAAACCTGGTTGCGCATCCATGCTTATGTATTACGTCATATACACGAGATTGCATGGAAGAAACTAAATCTTGCATAGTTTGTGGATCGATATCGTACCATGCATTCTCAATAGATGTCTTAAGTTCCTTTTGAGAAGAGTATTGTCTAGCGTTGCTATAAACTTTGCGACACATGATGCTCCAAAGGTTTTCTATAGGGTTAAGATCTGGGCTACATGCTGGCCAGTCGAGAACTCTTATATTATGGGAATTAAACCAAGATTTTGAATGTTTTGCAGTGTGAATTGAAGCATTGTCTTGCTGAAATTCCCACTGAGGACCCCCTAGAAGCTCAGCAAATGGCAGTAGGTTTTCTTCTAATGTCTGTGTATAATGCTGTGAAGTTTGACGACCACTGGTGAAGGTCAGAGATACTTGTCCATTATAGCAAAAGGCTGCCCAAACCATCACCGAGCCCCCTCCTTGTCTGCGACTAAAAAAACGTCGAGGTTCCTTCCGCAAGTCATGCCAATACGATAAACAACCATCTGGACCATCCAGATTCCACCTTTTTTCATCGCTAAATATGACTGACTGCCATTTCTCTCCATATGACATATGCTTTCGAGCCCACATAAGTCTTTGTAACTTATGATGTGGTTTCAGAGCTGGTTTCTTCTGCATTTTGCTATAAACGATTGTTCCTTTTTCCAAAATTCGTCTACGAATCGTATACTTTGATACAGAGAGTCCCGATGAGCTTTGAACTCCACGTACGCTCATTTGTTGAGTACTCGCTAGTCTTTGTATCAGGCGATCCTCTCGTACATTTGTCACACATGGCCTCCCAGACCGACATTTTGTTTTATATTCGGAACCACTCGATAAAACTCGATAAATAGATTTTTTTGACCTATTAATAATAGCAGAAATTTCAGAAACGCTCTTCCCTTCACCTTTCAACTGCCAAATCCTTGAAACCTCATTCACTTGAATTTCTTTAGCTCTCGGCATGTCGACTATGAAGCGCAATCGTTTGCAGAACTTAAGTACTCCAAATTTGTGACATCATCGATTCTAAATTTGCATATGCCAGCGAATATTCAAAGAAATTTAGAATAGTGTCTAAACTTTTGCGACAAGCACATTTGAATTTTTATGAAAAAATTAATATTATAGCAAATAAAACGACTGTCTTTTGTACATAGCATTTTAAATCAGTTTTTGAATATATTTACAGGTTTTTGTAATTCTGACGTCATAATTCTACATTTTAAAGCTGAATGACGTCATTGTCTAAACTTTTGCGTCATAGTGTATTTCGAGGAGTGGAGGGGGGGGGGGGGGGAGCTAGATTTATTTATTAAATCTTAGCGTTTGTTATCGCAGAAAATGTTTTAAATTCTTGGTTAAGACCGCACCGCCACCCTCCCGACCATGTATCTACGGAGAGATTGCGCAAAGGAGTTTCGTTCAGATATGCTTTTGTTAAGACTAGAGTGCGCTCCCTGGTGGTGGAATGCGGAACTAACGTAACGCGATTTTGTTAGAATTAGGAAATATAACAAGGCGATCCGTTTGCAACTTTAAGATACTTCATGACACATAATAAAAAGCTTATAAAATAATGGTGCATGCAATTTTCTGTTAAGGGAGGGCGGGGGAGGGGCGCTGGATTTCTTTTTTAAAAATTAGCGTTTACGAACTTTTTAGATGTCGTTTTTTGAGGACTATGATATATTCAGACACGTGCTGCTTATGAAATTTAAAAATGTCAAAATTTTAGTTACCACTATTTCCGAATAGTACTTTCAGCAAATTTCTTAATTTCTCGCTTAAAGCCGCCACCAACTCGAGTAACACATCCAGTGATAGGTTGTTTAACAGTGTTTCGATCTGATACACTTTTGTTATGAATAGTGTGCGCTCCCTGATGGTGGAATTTGCAACTAACGTAACGCAATTTTGTTAAAATTATGAAATCTAACAAGTCGATCTGCTGGAAACTTTGTCATAGTTCATAACACATAATAAAAGGCTTATAAAAGAATGTTCCGTGCAATTTCCTGGGGGCACCTACCTATCTCGGGTGCTATAGACCCGATCCCCTCGACTAATATACCTACGGATAGGTTGTAAAACGGAGTTTCCTTTGGATAGAGGTTTGTGTAGAATAGAATGCGCCCCCTGGTTGCGAAATGTGGAACTAACAGATTTCGCAAAAGGATAAAGTGTTTTAAAGGAATATTAAACGAAACCCTCTGTGCGATCTGTGATCACACTTACCCACTTGTTTTTTTATTATATTAGAAACAGTGTAAGAAACAATATACTTCTGCAACCAGTATTTTTCGAGAAATATATATATATTTTTTAAAAAGCATTGAAATTTTATCCCAAACACAGAATTGAATCCTAGCACAATCGAGCAGTGCATTTTATAAAACAATTATATGTACTTTTTTTCTGATAGTGAAAAAAAAAACTTAAAACGCACACCGGAAAAAAAAATTTCAGAACATATTAAATTAAGAAATGAAAAGCTTTATTTGCCGATTGACAAAAAAGGTACGATGTAGTCAAGGTGCCTAACTTTGTATGTCTGGCAAGTTAGAGTTCCCAAAACAGTAAACATAATGATAATTTATTCCGTGCTATATTGCATTAGGGTTAGGGCTTGAAATTAATGTTGTAGTTTTATTGTCTTATTTTCTGCTCCATATTCCATTTATGCTACTTTACATCCCATTGAAATATCAACTCGCATTCATATGAAGAGCTCGGATGATAAAGGCGGTAAGTGAAACAATCATTCTTTTGAGAAAAAGAGCTGTAAAATTCCAAAACTTTATTTGAGCTTGAAACTTCAAATGCCTCCTTTATCAATTAAAATCTCTGTGAGTATTAGGTTTTTCAAATAGTAATTTAACAAATGGTAGAGGACCATTCATTATCTTGGATCACATGCTTAACTAAATTTTACTTTCTTCTATCTTTACAAGAAGAAAGTATTGGATTCGTGAAATTTTTTGACTTTCGGTTTTCGACGGATTTACACGTTTTAGGGGTGTCTGTGAGTTTGTGAGCCTGTCTGTATGTGATACAAATTTCGTGGGCGCTCTAACTCAAGAACTAATGCACGGAATTCAATAAAAATTTATATTCAGTTAGTCCCTGATATAAATTGGTGCTGATTAGTTTTTGGTGTATTGGCTCAACAGATGGCGCTGCTATGCAGCATTTTTCACGATTTCCGCAATAGGTCAATCTCCAGAACCAATGCACGGATTTTCATCAAACGTCAGATTCATTTAGTCCTTATTGACATGAAGTTATATACATTTTGGTGTAAATCGCTCAACAGGTGGCGCTGCTATACTGCATTTTTTACGATTTCAACAATAGCTCTATCTCAATAACTAATGCTTGGATTTTCAATAAACTTCAAATTCAAGTATACCTCGATATGAATTAGTGCTGTTTATGTTTTGGTGCAAATCGCTCGGCAGGTGGTGCTGCTATGCTGCATTTTTCAGAATTTTCACTATAGCTGTATCTCAAAAACTAATGCACGAATTTTCATCAAACTTCATAATCAGTTAGTCCTTCATATGAATTGACATTTTATACATTTTAGTGTAAATCGCTCAACAGATGCTCTGCTATGCTGTTTTTTTTTTTTCAGAACTTCAAGTATAGGTGTATCTCAAGAACTAATGCATGGATTTTCATCAAACTTCATAATCAGTTAGTCCTTCACATGAATTGACATTTTATACATTTTGGTGTGAATCGCTCAACAGGTGATCAACACAACTTTTATATGATGTTTTTTTCGATTTCCGCAATAGTTTTCTATCTCAAGAACTATTGCTTGGATTTTCAACCAACTTCAGATTCAGGTATACCTTGATATGAAATAGTTCTATTTATGTTTTGGTGCAAATTGCTCAGCAGGTGGCACTGCTATGCTGTATTTTTCAGAATTTCCAATATAGCTCTATCTCAATAACTAATGCACGAATTTTCATCAAACTTCAGATTCAGGTATACCTTGATATCAATTAGTGCTGTTTATGTTTCGGTGCAAATCGCTCAACAGGTGGCGCTGCTATGCTACATTTTTCAGAATTTTCGCTATAGCTCTATTTCAAGAACTAATTCCTCAAACTTCAAATTCAGATGTACTTTGATATGAATTGGTGCTAAATTGATGTAATTTCTTGTACTATTTAAATGATTTAATTGATGTGATTTATATAGAAAAAAGTTTTGCGATGGCCACAACATACTATTTTTTTTTTTCATATACTACCTTTACCATCTGAAATCTTCATGTAGCACCGGTACTTCATCAAAGTTTTATGTTATTTATTTGATATTTTCTTTCTTTAGTTTTCCGTTATAAATATTTCAGTTTTTATTTTTTATTTTTTTATTTTATTATTATTTTTTTCTTGTAGAAAACAGATCAAAATACATCCTTTCGTCTATTGTCACCTAGAGTTCAGTTTCTTATTTTTACTTCTCCAAAAAGAGTTAGTTTTAATGATTATTAAAAGTAAATATTTTTGTAAATTATAGCTTTATGAACCACCTTGCATCCCCCTAGAGTACTGACATATATATACATCAACCAAAGTTCAATGATTATTCCCATAGTTTTTTCTAATTTCGCTAGTTAGCAGGCTTGTTTATAATATTTTAAAAGTATGTAATTTTTTAAAGTGTAACAACGAAGCTGTTCAGATTGTTAAAAAAACAATAAACCTTTAGCGCAGTGGTCGCCAGATTAGTCTATTAGTCTATCGTTCCTAGAGGCGTATAGTCCTTAGTAGTCTATAGTCCCTTGGAATGATATGTCATAAAAGGAGTGATTGGTCAACGATGGAGTAATGTTATTTAAAAATTACATGCGGTAATAAAAGACAAAGGAAAAGATGCGAAAGTGCCTGTCCCCAACTCAGGCCTCGATAAACCGCGCAGAAATTCTATGAGGAAGAAGTGGAGAGTAAAAAAAGTTTGCTGATCTCTGCTCTAGTGCTACAAATATTATATAAGTTGTAACTTTCGGTACACTTATACCGGAAAAGAATTAAAATGAAGGAAGAGTGCTTCTAACATATACAGCGAACTCCCGTTAGCGCGGACTTCAAAGGATGGCGTGTTTTCGCCGGCAGTAACCGAAGACCGTAATAAACGATGTATAAACATTTAAATGATATGTTATCCCTTATGATAAACTGAATTCAGTTTTCGTCAGAAATTAAATAGCTTACCACTTACATGCTAAAAGTAAAAAAATATAATTTTGTGATTTCAGCCAAAAAGCATGAAATTGACATATTTACGTAATTTAACTTAAATTAACGTAATTTCTTACTTTTCTTTGCGAGAGAGTTGAACAACTCATCCTTTTCCCTCAAGTTTAGCATAATTTAACTTGAATTAAAGTAATCTCTCGCTGTTCTTTGCGATAGTTGTACATTTGAACAAACGATATTTGTTACCACAAATTTTGCGACATACTCGAAAATTTGGTGTGGTATATCATATTTTCAGTGATGGAACAATGGCGCAGCAGTTGGGCGATTATCACCACTAAATTTTAATAGTATTCTTCGCCTTAAAAAATCTCAGAAATTCTGTCCTTAAATAAAATAAAGAATATTATTAAAATTTGGCAGTGTCAATTGATTTTCTACTGAGCCATTATTCCATCACTGCATTTTGATTTGTGATAACGGCGAACAACCGATACCAATTTTTGTACCTTTCCACGTTTTTGGTGATAGAATGATTCTTTTCTCTTCAATGTTGTGAGTGGCAATATCCGATGTGTTGTTACATAACCCGTTATATAATTTAACTTTAATTAACACTAGAATAACGGTGAGAGCCATTTTGGCCCCAACCATATGAATATATTTTAGTTCGAACCAGAAATTCCTTTATAAAATGTGTTTAAATGTCACAAAGTAAAAAAGGGCTAATTAAATAAGTTAAACAGTTTTAAATAAAAATTCTGGTATTAAACATTTTTATGAAACTTGAGTAAAAATTCCCGTCTTTCTAGTGTTAAGGGGACCAGGAAAGCAAAATTCAACCAAAAAATCGATTTTTACTTTTTTATATCATTAAATAGTTTAAACTTTTATCTTTCCAACGATGTGTCACACATGTTTATATATTTAAAAAAGAAGTGTTCGAATTATTCATTCTTTCTAAGAGTACTTCACAGCTGAATGGCCATTTAAATCGTTAATTGACTTTTTCTCAAAACTTTGGATTTTTCATGTTTATGTTCCTTTTTTTCAATTTCTATTAAACTTAAGAGTTCAGATTTTTTTAATACTTATATTATGTTATATTGTATACTTTAACACGGGGATTTAATGATTTGTTGAGAATTATTTATTTTAGGCAGTGAAATCTTAACAAAAATGCTAATTCAAAAATGAGTTTTAATAAATAATTAATAATTAATTTGAGTTCCACTTAGAAAGAAAATGGTCTGTTAAAATACGTAAATCATGTTATTCTAACTACTCTAAAAAATCTAGACTTCTATCTTTCACCATTTCTGAGAAAAAGGTACATAAAGTTGGTGAATTTAACATGGCGGAGATAGGATTTTCCCGGTCCCCTTAAAGTAATCTCTCACTTTCTTTTGCGATAGTTGGACAAATGATTTTTTTACTTTAAGTTTTGCAACTCACAAAAAAATTTAGTCATACCGGCGAACAACGGATAGCAATTTTTGAATGTCACGTTTTTGGTAATGGAACGATTCTTTACTTTTCAACACAGTTACTAACATTATCCGATGTGTCATTACGTAATCCGTAATATAATTTAACTTTAATTAAATTAATCGCGATAGTTGAACAAATGATCTTTTTACCATTACATTTTTCAACACACTAAAAAATTTGATCCGTCACATCACATTTTGATTACTGATATTGGCGAACAACGGATAGCAATTTTTGAACCTCTCACGTTTTTGGTGTTGGAACGATTCCCTTGTCTTCACCATTGTGACTGACATTATCCGATGTGTCGTGCCATTAACGTTAATTGAAAATAGAAGATGATGGGCACAACGAAATTGTAATTATTAACCGGAGATACGTCTTAAGTAGAGACGCTTTAAATAAAGCCTACTCTACGACCACTTTTTTTTTGCGAAAATTATATAAATATTTAGTAAACAATCAAAAGAAATACATAGTGCGTATTGATATATTGATCATATCCAGATAATTATAGTATGCAAAAATGAATAGTAAATTTACTTTTTATCTCTTTACTTTATTTGGTGTATTCGACCTGTGAGCTATGAGATTTATTTTATGATTGCTGAATGAGATTGCAATGTCTAGGAATTTGGAAAATATATGCGTCCACTAAGGAACATTTTGGAGGAATTTTCACCTCCTGTAAAGATTAAGAAATAATCATCTTTTTTTTATCTCCTTGTTAACAACCAATTCCTAGGTTATTTTCCTTTTCCCCTATGTTTGCTAAAATATATGAATGCCTATTTTTCTTCTAAGTCGAAAAAATTATTTTGTATTATTTTAGGTAGCTTTCTTTACAAAAAAGCTACCTATTGCAGCCGTTCGGAGGAAAGCGATTTCAAAAAATTTTGGTATATTTTCATCGATCATGACCCCCAGACCCCGAAACCACCCTCCGTTCAAAATTGATATATATATATATATATATATATATATATATCTGACCTATGTCACACTGTAACTCCCGTAATTATGAACCGATTTCGATGTAATTCGGTGTGTACATAGTACATACCAATGTCTCGACCGAGTTCGTTGGCCAGCTTCATCTGCCGTTTTGTTTAAAAATGGCGGCCATTTAAAATTTTTTAAAAAAATTAAAACTTGAAATGTGGTACCAAAAAATTAAAAATGGAAAAATATTTTTTTCTTATGTATTTGACCTTTATACAAAGATTCCGGAGCAGTTTTTGTTTCGTCTATATCTTAAAAAATGGCTGAGTTATAGCATTTTGAATTTCTAGCGTGGCTGACATTTTGAAACGTCCTGAATTTTGTCACGCGATAAAAGGCGTATTTATGAACCGATTTGGATGTAATTCGGCGTGTACATAGTACATACCAATCTCTCGACCGAGTTCGTTGGCCAGCTTCATTCGCCATTTTGTTTCAAAATGGCGGCCATTTAAAATTTTTTTATAAATTTAAAATTTGAAATGTGGTACCAAAAAATTAAAAATGGAAACATATTTTTTTCTTATGTATTTGACCTTTATACAAAGATTTCGGAGCAGTTTTTGTTTCGTCTATATCTTAAAAAATGGCTGAGTTATAGCATTTTGAATTTCTAGCGTGGCTGACATTTTGAAACGTCCTGAATTTTGTCACGCGATAAAAGGCGTATTTATGAACCGATTTGGATGTAATTCGGCGTGTACATAGTACATACCAATCTCTCGACCGAGTTCGTTGGCCAGCTTCATCAGCCATTTTGTTTCAAAATGGCGGCCATTTAAAATTTTTTTTTAAATTTAAAATTTGAAATGTGGTACCAAAAAATTAAAAATGGAAACATATTTTTTTCTTATGTATTTGACCTTTATACAATGATTTCGGAGCAGTTTTTGTTTCGTCTATATCTTAAAAAATGGCTGAGTTATAGCATTTTGAATTTCTAGCGTGGCTGACATTTTGAAACGTCCTGAATTTTGTCACGCGATAAAAGGCGTATTTATGAACCGATTTGGATGTAACTTCGTTTATACATAGTACATACCAATGTCTCGACCGGGTTCGTTGGCCAGCTTCACCCGCCATCTTGTTTAAAAATGGCGGCCATTTAAATTTTTAAGAAAAATTTAAAATTTGAAATGTGGTACCAAAAATTGAAAATTGAAAAAATATTTTCTTCTTATGTGTTTGATCTTGATAAAAAGATTCGGGAGCAGTTTTTGTTTCGTCTATATCTTAAGAAATGGCTGAGTTATAGCATTTTGAATTTCTAGCGTGACTGACATTTTGAAACGTCCTGATTTTTCTCACGTAATAACAGGCGTATTTATGAACCGACTTGGATGTATCTTGGTGTGTACATAGTACATACAAATATCTCGACCGAGTTCGTGGGCCAGCTTCATCCGCCATCTTGTTTCAAAATGGCGGCCATTTAAAAAAATTAAAAAATAAAAAAATTTAAATGAGATACCAAAAAATTGGAAAATGAAAAAGATTTTTTTTTTTTTTTTGTATGTGTTTGACCTTAATGCAAAGATTCCGGAACAGTTTTTTTTTTTGTCTATATCTAAAAAAAAATGGCTGAGTAATAGCATTTTGAATTTCTGTTGTGGCTGACATTTTAAAACGACCTGATTTTTGTCATGCGATAACAGGCGTATTTATGAACCTATTTGGATGTAACTTGGTCTGTACATAGTACATACCAATGTCTCGACCGAGTTCGTTGGCCAGCTTCATTCGCCATCTTGTTTCAAAAGGGTTGCCATTTAAAAAAAATTAAATTTAAAATTCAAAATGAGGTATTAAAAAATTGGAAAATGAAAAAGATTTTTTTTATGTGTTTGGCCTTGATACAAAGATTCCGGAGCAGTTTTTGTTTCTGAAAATTTGTTCTTTTGTTGATATCTTAAAAAATGGTTGATTTATAGCACTTTGAATTTCTAGCATGGCTAACATTTTGAAACGATCTTGTATTTGTCACGCGATAACACACGTATTCGCCTATTTCGATGTAAGAAGGCATGTGGATAGTATACATCAACACCTCGACCAAGTTTGCTGGCCAGATTCATCAGCCATCTTGTTTCAGAATGGCGGCCATTAAATTAAAAAATATATATATATTTAAAGTGCGGTGCAAAAAAATTAGAAATTGAAAAAGGTTTCTTTCTTAAGTATTTGATCTTGATATAAGAATTCAGGAGCATTTTTTGTTTGTCTTTACCTTAAAAAATGGCTCAGATATAGCAGTTTCAATTTCTATTGTGGGTGACATTTTGAAAAATCTGATT
Source organism: Maratus speciosus (assembly GCA_963932465.1). NCBI lineage: Eukaryota > Metazoa > Arthropoda > Arachnida > Araneae > Salticidae > Maratus > Maratus speciosus. Next base: position 350,349,937 of record OZ010794.1, read on the forward strand.
TTTTGCATGCGACAGCACTCCTATATATTAACCGATTCCGATGTGAGTGAGCATGTGCACAGCAATTACTAAGGTCTCGACCAAGTTCCCTGCTTAGCCTCATCCACCATGTTGTCTTAAAATGACAGGCACTTTAAGAAATTGCCGAATTTGGCAGCCAAATATAAGTTACTTTAAAGAAAAGCAGCTTGGATAAAGCTGACTAATTTCGCGAAATTCTCATTCATTATATTGATAAAAATTAGTATTGAATCTCCTATATTCGGTTTCCACTAAATTGAGCTTCGTGTGTTTGCATGATATAAGTTGGCTTTTTTTAAATAAGGATTATGAAAGCTACCTCTTCCTCCCGGCACTGGCCGGAAGGACTTTTTTTCTTTCTGCAGTTATGCGTCCTATTGAAATATGAAACTAGAGAACAGGAATTCTGCTTTTTCAGAATTTAGTGTCGCTCCCGCATTTCCATTACTTCATTTTCTTCTGATGGACTGATGGCTTCTATTATTATGAAACAGCCATTATAAATGAAGCGTTAGGTGAAGATGAAAGAGCAGCTGTAAAAAGTTAGAACCCTGATTTTCTAGTCAGAATGGGGGGGAAAATGGCCATAATTATTTTTTGAAAAAAAAAATTGGCCATTCCCCCCCCCCCCCATGTAATGCAATAAAAATAAAATTTTCGAAAATACAAAACCTCATTTATTTCTTTGATGATCTTACGTTCAAAAGTGACTTTCATTTTTTTTTCTTTTCTTTTAATATTTTTTAAGTGAAACTTAAGTCCATAGTACTTGACTGTTCCTTTTTTTAAATTTTCATTCGTTTGTTTTTTTATAAACAAAACAACATCGGATATTTTGTTGAAAACTGATACATTAAGTTTGACAGTCAGCCATTTTGTTGAAATTCCAAAATTTAAAAAAAATATTCAACCAAGGATTAGAAAATTATATATATTAATTTAAAAGGTAATTTTTTTGTTAGTTTTAGATGAAATCCCCCAGACAAACCTCTATTACGACAGAACGCTACAACGAGGAATGCAACATCTATGCAACATCGAGGAAAAACGAATTGAAAAGCCTCACTTTCTAATTAAAAAAAAATAATAATGCGCTTTTTCAATTATTGACAACGACTCATAAGTGAATTGAGGAGATTAAGTACGCGAGTCGGAATTTACGTATAAAACACAGAACCGAACAGAACAGAACATTTCTGGTTTTTGGCAGTCGCCAAAAAATGTGGACTAAACTTTTCGTGACCGGGAAGTCCGTAATGAAACACAAAAGTACCTCGTCCATAAAAATTTGATTTTTGAAAGTTCAAAGCATTTGTTTATGTAAAAGCATGTGTTTTAATGTGTGCATATGTTTTGAAATTCTTAACAATTAATTGGAAGAGGTTGATGAAATTAGTAGAAGTGTTATTTTCTAGTTAACCATTAAATGCATAGTGATGCATATCTGCATCACTTTTTATTTAACTCTTGCAACCACTATATTTATATAGAAATATTAATCCTGTATAAAGTACAAAAAATATGTAACTAAATAAAGTAAAAAAAATTTCTGAAAATTTGTGGTGTCGCATCTTTAATATAAAAATAAAAAGCACAATTCTAAAAGAATAATTCGTCTGTTTAAAGGTTAAGTTTTACAAAATAAAAAATTACATAAAGTAAGGTATTTAGATTCACACTTATTAAAATATTTAGCAATTTGCAATATTTTAATTTTTACTTGTATTGCAGATATGCAATATAAGAAAAGGGGTCGTCCACAAATGATGTCTTGAAGTTATTTTGAAATGAAAGTATTTTGTGTTGATAACGTACAGATAAGATTTAAAGCCAAATACATTAAATTCTATTTAAAATTCCAAAATACTACTGTTTTCAATTGATCTTTCATATTAATATTTTATTACTCTTGTATATTAATTATGTTTTTTGTTGTAAACCTTAATCCTATTTTATACAAAATCAGTACACGAATCATTTTTATTACTATGCTCACAAATGTCATTAAAACACATAGTAAAGATTAAAAATAAAATTTGAAATATGATCTATAACGTAGCGCTTTCTTTCTGAACTGCAAGTATATGTTTATGTAACATAGCGTGATATGTGACTAGGTGGGTGGGGGGGGGGGGGGTGCAGGAGGTATGGTGAAGTGTGACACTTTGTGACAAAGGGAGGTAGGGGGGGGGGTGAAAAAAATATTTAAAAAAAGTGTGACATCATTTATGTACAGTCCCAAAGGTTGACGTTTTATACGAAAGTTGTATCTCTGATCTTTTAGGGTTCCGTACTTAAAAAGTAAAAACGGAACCATTATAAGATCACTCTTGTGTCTGTCTGTCACAGCCATTTTACTCGTAAACTATGGAACGTGGAAAGTTCAAATTGGGGAAGGTAATAAAGACTATTGACCCACATACGTATTTACCGATTATTAAACATTTACAAATATTTTTAGGAAAAATCTAGAGGGGCTAATTAAGTTACTTGAAAAAAAATCTTTTCTTTGTATGTTGTGTGAAATCGAGAAAAAACTTTCGTAACGCTGAACTCAAAAATACATTTAATTTAATTTTAGGTATTATATTTTCAGAGATATCATCGAAAATGTAGTGCAAAAATATGTCCCCCACCCCATCTAATTCCGAATCTACTGAAACTAAAATTATGAAAAAAATTAGAGGTAGTAGAGGTTAATTTAAACCTTGCAGGAAAATTATAGCGATTACCCTAGGCCACATAGTTTTTGAGAAAATCGCATTTTTCCGTTAAACACAAATTTTGATTTGCGGGCATTCAGCTAAGGCGTTCAGGAGCGCTGGAGGTACTTATCGTATCAGAAGTATAAAAGCATTGTTGATAATGCTCTTTGAAAAAAATCGTCTGTAATTAGCCAAGATATCAACCCTTAAAGACACGGACGTTTCGGACATACATAATGACAGGTGCGGCGTAATGTATTTACCATCGGCTTTTAAAGCATATATCACAACTTTTAATGATACATTTGTGTAATACAATGTCTAATAGCAGTACAAAAGCAATAAACGTCAAATTGTTAAAAACAGACTAATTTAATTAGAATTAATCACATAAATACTATGGGAGTCGCGATTAGTTTGCATTGAGTTGATCTCCCAATACGCCTTCCATGTCTTTAAAATTTAATTAAAAACCTATCAGGGAAAACGAGGCACGGACCAAGACGGCATTGCTACTTTGCAACCTCCTTTCGAAGCGCGCTTAGCAAATGCCAAGTTTAAACTTTGAACAAATGTTTTGTTTTAGCTACACTGTGAAAATAAAAGTTCATTATCACTCTGAATTTAGTTTTATGAAATGTCAAATGAAGTTTAAATATGCACTACTTTTATTGTCAAAGCCGAATTAAGTTCATCATAAACAGATTAGAATAAGATTTAAATAAGAGTTATACAGAATAGCAATATTTGATATTATTTAGGCTTCATATCTCTTTGAACTTTTACGGTATACCCATTCATACTTTTCTAGTATATATACAGCTATGCCAAACCCTATGTTGTATATAATTTTTTACAAAGTCTTATTTTTCTTTCGTAACGTTTTTTAAGTAATACAATTAATAATTCATGTATTTATTGTACGGAACCCTCTGAGAGCGAGTAATACTCGCACTTGATCGTTTATTTCATTATTTTTCTTGTGTAATAAATCTTTCTGAGAATCATATATAATTTTTTCGAAACAAAATAAAAAATCCTGCATTTAAGGGTTAAAGATCTATCTTTACAAGTTGGGAGGTAGAATTTTACAGAACACTTTACAGAATTTTTATCTCTTTTCACCGGTTATTCAAAATGGAAATTTGTTGGTAAGAATAATCAGGTGAGCTGAACGCTGTTGGCGTTACGACAGGTATCAGAAACTGTTATTATTTCTTTATTTATGTTTTACTAATAATGATCAGGTCAAATAATCGAACTATTTTCTTCATAGGTAATTTTGTTTATGTAGATCTGGTTACAATCAAGATCATGATTTTAAGAGGGCTTTAGTGAAAATATATCAGTTGTGTATAAGAACAGACGCAAATATCCTTTTAGATTGCTTTGAATTATAACACTTCGAAGACCAAGGCTAAAGGTCTAATGCGCTTCTATCAGAATATCAAAGCGTTTGAATGCGATTTGAACGATTTTTAAAAATTACATTAATCTGTATGTAACTTAATTAATGAATAAAATGCGGAATCAGCCCGTTTAGATATTATATAATTTCGTAATATTTTGTATAAGTTGGAAAAGCACTTTACTGATTAAAAACAAGTCTCTTATCACTGATAGTCCTATCTGGTAGTACCAGTTTTAAATCATTGAAAAATTCTGAATCAGCGCGTTTTCATATAATGTAGTTTCTTAATATTTGTATAAGTTGGAAATACATTTTGCTGATTAAAAATAAATCTCGCATCACTGATAGTCCTATTTGGTAGTATCACTTTTATATCATTAAAAAATTCCGAATCAGCCCGTTTACATATAATTTCTAACTATTTTGTATAAGTTGGAAAAACCTTTTACTGATTAAAAATAAGCCTCTCATCACTAATAGTCCTATTTGATAGTATCACTTTTAAATCATTGAAAAATTCCGAAACAGCCCGCTTACATATAATATAATTTCTTAAAAGTTTCAAAAACATTTTACTGATTAAAAATAAGTCTCTTATCACTGCTAGTCCTATTTGGTGGTATCACTTTTAAATCATTGAAAAATTCCGAATCAGCCTGTTTACATATAATATAATTTCTTAATATTTTGTATAAGTTGGAAAAACATTTTACTGATTAAAAATAAGTCTCTTATCACTGCTAGTCCTATTTGGTGGTATCACTTTTATATCATTAAAAAATTCCGAATCAGCCCGTTTACATATAATATAATTTCTTAATATTTTATATAAGTTGGCAAAATTATTTTAACGGTTAAAAAATAACAGTATTCAATCACTAATAATCCTATTTGGTACTATTAGTTTTAAGGGGTCTCATGACTCTTAAAGCTTCAAAATTTTCGAAATTTAAATTGTTTAGATGTTAAACTCCTACCTTTTCTGAACATTTTGATATAATATTTTCATTGAAATTCCCGTTAGAACAGAAGTTGTGGCTTTTAGAATTATACTCGCACAATAGCTGAAGCGATTTCTCCGAAACTTTGAAGTCATTTTTCTCCAAATAACATTTTTGGGCATAACGCGCAGGATATCTCATAAACTTCTTTAATATTTTTTCACGAAATTTCCAAAACATATATTTCATGTTAGTCTGTATAAACTGAACCTAAAATTTAATTTTTATTGTAAAAAAAAATATATTTTTTAGGTGATTATACTGTTGAAATTTTCACAATTTTGTATTAGATAAATACAACTTTGTATTAAAAATATAAAAATGCTTTAACTACAAATTTATTTAGGTTCAGGGTAATTACTTCTATCTGGAGTATAATTAGGCACGAAAAATTTCATTCTAGTTGCAAAATGTATTTCGTAATCGTACGCGTAAGCTGTTATACCAATTTGCTGCTCGGCAAATGTCTGTCAGCTTAGAGCACCCTATAAATACTAATTCTGCATCTCGCAATTTTTCAAATACATAAAATGAACAAGCATACGTATATCTTTCATTCCAATAAAAAAAAAAAAAATCTAAATCATATAAATTTTAAGGTGTTAAATGTTGAAAATGGTCTTTTTTTTTTCTTTCTAATTTTAAAAGTCTTCAGACCCTTTACATCATGTAAAATCTCAAAATCATACATGAGTCGTCATAAGCATTATCCTTCGTATATTTTAAATCTTTAACTAATCTCAAAAAAATTCTTGTAAGCTACTATGAACGGTCTCTGGGACTGCTTGATAAATAAATGCTCGTTTAACTTATGGGATATTGTTTCTTTATCAACATTTATTCGCAGGATATAATATTAACCTAATATTCACCTATACAGTAAAAAAATATAGTAAAAAAATCTATAGTAAAAAAATAAAAACGAAATAAATTTTCACTAGTATCAAGCGAAATACATTTTTTTAAATCTTTTTAACGCAGTTTGTATAACAATTTTCTGACAAATACTTTTCGAGCTATTAATTTTTTCAATAACTTCAAATGTTTCATTTTCCGTGGTTAATCTGTGGGAACAATTAGCGAAAAAGTCAGTCGTCGGCAAGGTGCAGCTTCTTATTAAAGAGGATAGAATGTAGGCACACCAATATAGTGGGGTGAGTTAGCTCAAAATTACACCAAAATATTTCACATCTGGCAACCAATGCGCCACTTTGGACTCAGATAGTACATGGATAGACGAGTCCAAAAAACCCGGGACACAATTTTTCTTGGCTCTCTAGCGGCGCTGATGACGTAATCAATATGGCCGCCAAAGTTTTGCAACGCGCTTCTACGTTTCTGTATATAACTCGAATTAATATTTTGATATTAACCTATATTGTTAGTGATTTATAATCCGCAGAAAACGCCCTTTCCAACAGTATATTTGACATCATTGTTTAGGTTCATAATACTTATAACTTAATATTTATAACTTAATAATAATAATAATTTAAAAAAAAAACATTTTGCTAAATAACTTGGAATTTGTTGCATGTAGTTGAAAACGTGTCGCATAACTTTTGTTCATCAGAAAATTACCTTTCGGACGGTATATGTGACTTCTATTTTATCACAAATATTTTCTGAAAATTTGCCAAAACATTGTAGCGTTCACAGAGAGTCGTTATGGCAACAATGTAATTTATATGGGATCCAAAAATTAATACAGTGGCTTTATAACTGTTTAAGTAACAAATGTTATTATTGTAAATTTTTATGTATATGTAAATATATTCTAGTTTTTTTAGGGCTATGAAACTTTCATTTCCGTTTTAAAATGAATGACATGAGGTACACTTAATAGGCATAACTGTAAGATAAGTTTCAAACATTTATAGGTACAAGAATGAGAAACAAAAGAATGTACAGTACAATATTTACATATCACTGTCTGAACACTGCCCTTCATATACACAAAATTTCGTACATTTTATTCCCATTTTAATACATTTACAAGATGTGCATCGCTTGAGGCAAGTACAGGAGGTAAGTTCTTTACAGTGTTTTGACATCTCTGGAATTGTTGTCCACAAAGGTTGGTATGATCTTCCTGAATTTATTGTCCATCCCCACTTAATTGGTGAAGGTATTGTGTAATGTGCAATGAGGCTGTTGTTCCAAATTCTTGCTTGGAGAGTAGCTCGTTTGATGTATTGTGTCAAAGCATCTGCTGTAGGAGGTATGCTTTCGATGGCTCGATTCTTTCTTGTAAATAATACTCGTCTGCAATCATTGATGCTCTGAAGATCTGATGATTGATCATAAAGTAGTATAACAAATAGCTGTAACAGATCATGACATTCTTCGTCAATATCAGATGTGCCTGAACAGAGCTGATGCCATACACAATCAATTTCACGAAACGACATCCAGACCTTCCAAGCTGTCTTCTTGCCAATGCCACAAAATGTGGAAACTGTGTTGCAACCAGTTACAGAATGAAAAGCCAACAAATTTCTGCAAATTTCCGGGGAAAGTTTAGCACGGATCTCATGAATTGGAATGAATTTCCTGTATTTCTCACAACCGTACTCAGTCCATACTTCATCAATATCTTGTATTTGTGGGAACAGTGATATTGAAATAACCACTACATCTGAGTCCACAGTTCGTATTAAGATGCGAGTGTGTCCACTTTCTACTGCATGCTTAACAAGGAGAAGTGGACTGCCATCTGCTTCTTCCTGTGAGACGGGAGAAATGCTTGATACATCCATAGATGCTGACGCGAGGATTCGGTCATCATAAGTACAGACAAAATGTTTTCCTGGATACTCGTCTCCCACCATTTTTTAGCTAGCAACTGGGACAATTGGGTCTTGTTTTTGTTGACACAAAGGAATTGCTGAAATTTTTTTTTGGAATTGCAGTTGAGTCTGAGACTTTAATACTTATGCAACTTCCTCTTATTTCTCGAGTACATGCCTTCAAACTGTTATTAATATATCTGTTGAATACAATATCTAGTCGTGAACTGATCTTCAGTTGATTAATGAAATATGGTTTGAAAACATGTTCATAGTATCCGGAAAATGTTGTCGCAATACCAGGATTGAGCATGTGTATTACGGCTGCTCCATCAAATATTTTAGCTATTACATTCGGTTGGCTGTGATTAAAGTTAATGTCATATTTTGTTTGAATGCAGTCAATAATATCCGACTTGTTAGTTGGTTTTCGGAGTTTTCCATCATCTGAAATAGAGGGTGTGTACTTTTGGTTTTCATGCGAAAAGAAATCATCTATGTTGCAATCCCGTGCTTCAGATGCAACATACAATCTACAGAATAAGTTGGAGTCTTTATGTAAGTAAGAAATCTTGGACTTAGCCTTATCTGTTTTTCTTGTTATAGTCTTGAAGATGTGAATATTGGTTCGAGGAATAATTTCATGAATTGAATTTTGAACTTGATCGAGACGGGACACGACATAATCATCATACTGTTTTAGTCCTATAATAAATGCTTCCGTAACACACTTGACAGCTTCGAAACTTGGAATTATTTTGGAGCTCCCTTTTTGCTAAATATATTTGCAAACAATTCGCTAAATTTAAAAACGCGAACAACTGAAACGCACTTTCACCAATTATCGCTCATGGACAGTTACGAGGGATTAATTTCTAACAAAAAAAGTACCGGAGCCCCAATATTCTGCAGTACTAACAACCATAGCTTGCCTCCCCCCCCCTCACTCCCTCCACCGTCACTCTAATTAGCATATTTATATTTTATACACTATTTGCAAAATGTAAACTTTTTTTTTCTCTTTAGCAAAATAAAAATTTTAAATATATCTATCTGCATACACTTAGCTATCAACTGTTCCCCCTTTCACTCTTTCCAAATAGAAATGTTTGTCTAACTTTAATGTTAACTAATTACAGAATTCTGCGATGAAATATGGTAAGGATTATTATTCGTAAATAGTGTTAACACTAAAAAGAAATATATCGCAGCTATGCATTTTTATGAAAAAAATGAATGCTATTTACAGAAATTAATATGTATATGTTGAAGAATCGAACAATTTTTCAATTTACTATTAAAGGTGCATATCTTGAACTATAATCGATTATTTCCGCATAACAATCTTTTGTGATGGGTCCCTGAAAAAACAGATTAAATTAAAAATTTGACAACTTTATCGAAAAGATTCGATGCTTTTATAGAAAAACAGGAAACACTGCCCATTTGCTTTTTATTAGAATAACAACGCATGACAATTATATCTACTTACAAATGAAAGTGGTTTCGTCAATGTGTAGAGCAATGCCTTAGCATGAGCAGCGTCCATGAAGTAAAATAAACAGGAAAATCAATAACGTTATTTTCATACTCCTACACAATAGAAAACTAAAAACCTCAAACAAACAAAACCTCAAGCTGATTCTCGTTGACTAAAAGCAGGAGAAAATATTCTTTTCGGGTAAGATATATCTAAATAAAAAATAAAATAAACGAGCCAATTAAAAATATATACTACTGTCGCAAAAGAAATTCGAACTGAAAGCAAATTGATTGTTCGCTTTCTTGAGTGATGCTATGCAAACACGTCTCCGCAATTAATGCCAGGCATAAATTTGCAAATATCACTAGAATAAAAAAACATGATTTCTGTTTTTTATTCATTCAATGGAATGCGTAATTTTTAAAGGGGGAAACGTTCTTTTTTTGTATACATGAATATATAAAATTTTTAATGTACGACAGATTGAGCTCGAGCGCGCCCAAGCCCAAAAACTTATGTGAAAATTTAACCAGTTTCACCTCCATCTCCTAGGTGTGCGACACATTACGTCACATATAAAGGTTTTTATAAAAAAGAATGCACAAGCTTGGGAACGGGAGGGAAAGGAAAGGGTAATTTTAGCTTCGGATTTTCGGAAGCGCTCTTGTACTGGGCTCCGGAGCGCTGTATTTATGAGCTCCGGTAAATTCTGACAAATATTCAAATACTTACCAAAAACACAGAAGTACCGGAACTGAACTCCGGCGCAAATTAAGCCCGACTATAACCGAATTATTTTGTGTGTCCCTGTAAATGAATGATAAGTGCTATACTCTGCATTAAGTATCTTGTAGTACACCTCAGTGACGTAAATAAATTTATATAGGTTCCAAATAGTGTAGCATCATTTAAATGCATTGCAAACGATATTTCCCCGTAAACCATAATGTAAGGGAATTGTTTTTAGCGTCGCTATAAAGGCTACACACTTCATTTTCAATACCAAATATGCTATAGTAAACCTCAATAAAACATATCAATAAAATAGTAATCCGAGTATATTTACATGAATCCAGATAAATATATATACATGACACATACTTGGTTGTTGTAGCATTGTAATTTATGGTAGAAACGTCGCTATCTACGTAAACGCCGCACCGTATCCGAGATATTCAGCCTAATAAGAGAACCATATATTGTAATTTACTGCACACAACATAAGCACCGAACAGATGAGAAAAATTGCAAGCGTCACATCGGCACAGTCTAATTTATGTTTTTAACATTTATAAAAATTTAATTCCACTAAGAAAGTGTTTGTAAAATATTACACTATTTGCAGGATATATGTATATCTTTTTTCTTTACAACTAAAAAAAAAGTAGTAGGCCGAAAAGTAAAATTTACCGTTGACAAATTTTGCTATAGCTGAATTATTAAATCTTTTTCACCAGAAAAAATAAACTAAGACTACGTATACTAAATTTGTACTGCTGCTGAATAATTAGGTCATCTACTTCAACATTATCAAAATTCTTGGTAATCTGTTGAGCTTCTGCAGATAACTATGCGTAAAGAAGGAAACAGAGAGAAAAAAAAAAGAGGATTCAAAACATGCGATTCGTATTGACCATGAAACTCTTTTTAACACTATGAGACAAGAAAATGATTTCAAGGACTCCGTTGTCTATACTTAATATTATAAAGAGGTAAAGTTTGTTGGCTTATTTGTAGTAGGTATTCTCTGGAACTATCGAACGATTTCAAAATTAATGGTATCAAAATGATGGTGTTAGTCCGCGTTCGAATACAGGCTATATTTTAAGCCGATGCCACTATCCCAAAAGGGGTTTAGGAACAAAAAACGTTCTAAAAATGCGATTTTTGTGTTAAGGGCCTAGAAACATGAAATTTGGAATGGTAGTTACTTTTAAGATATAAAAGATCTCTAAGAACATTTCTTAAAAAATTCGAAGTTTAAAAGGAGTGAAAATGCGCAAAAAGCGTTCTAAAGGGCGATTTCTACCCAATCTCAGGAAGTACCGAACCGATTTAAAAAATAATGATGGCAGCCCTTGCGCCAACTTAGGCTATATTTTATATCGATTCTACTAAATCAAAAGGGTTCAGGAGCAAAAGACGTTCTAAAAATCTTTATCTTTACTAATATTATAAAGAGGTAAAGTTTGTTTGTTTATTTGTAGGAGGTAATTTCTGGAACTACCTAACCGATTTCAAAAGTAATGGTATCAAAACGATGGTGTTAGTCCACGTTTGAACATAGGCTATATCTTAAGTCGATGCCACTACCTCAAAGGGGGGTGTAGGAGCAAAAAACGTTTTAAAAATGCGATTTATGCGGTACTGAAGGGCCTAGAAACATGAAATTTGGAATGGTAGCTATTTATTAGATATAAAAGATCTCTAAGAACATTTCTTTAAAAAAATCTAAATTTAAAAGGTGGGAAAATGCGCAAAAAACGTTCAAAATGGCGATTTCTACGCAATCTCAGGAAGTACCGAACCAATTTCAAAAATAATGGTGTCAAAATAATGATGACAGCACTTGCGCCAACATAGGCTTATATTTTATGTCGGTTCCACAAACTTAAAGGGTGTGCAGGGGCAAAAGACTTTTAAAAATGCGATTTTTGTGTTACTGGGGGGTGTAGAAACATGAAATTCGGCATGGAAGTTACTTATTAGATGTAAATGATCTCCAAGAACTTTTCTAAAAAAAAATCAAAATTTAAAAGTGATGAAAATGCGCGAAAAGCGTTCTAAAAAACATTCTAAATTACGATTTCTACGCAATCTCAGGAAGTACCGAACCGATTTAAAAATAATGGTGTAATGGTGTAAAAATGATGGTGGCAGCACTTGCTCCAAAATAGGCTATTTTTTTGTCTGTGAAACAAAACCAAAGGGGTACAGGAGCAAAGAACGCTCTAAAAATACGATTTTTGTGTTACTGAAACGCCTAGAAACATGAATTTCGGCATGGTAGTTACTTATTAGATATAAATGAACTCTAAAAACATTTACCGAAAAAATCGAAATTTGAAAAGTGTGAAAATGTGCGAAAAACGTTCTAAAAAACGTTCTAAATTGCGATTTCTACGCAATCTCAGAAAATACCGAACCGATTTAAAAAATAATAGTGTGAAAATGATGGTGACAGCATTTGGCTCCAAGATAGGCTATTTTTTATGTCTGTGAAACAACTCCAAAAGGGGTACAGGAGCAAAGAATGTTCTAACAATGCGATTTTTGTGTTACTGAAGGGCCTAGAAACATGAAATTTGACATGATAGTTACTTATGAAATATAAATGATCTCTAAGAACATTTCTTAAAAAATTCGAAATTTAAAAGGGGTGAAAATACGCAAAAAATGTTCTGAATTGCGATTTCTACACAATCTCATGAAGTACCAAACCAATTTCAAAGGTGATGGTAGGAAATTGAAGGTGACAGCCCTTGCTCCAACATAGGCTCTATTTCAATTCAGTGTCGCTACCACCTGGGGGTTGCAGGAGCAAAAAATGTTCTAAATTGTGAATTTTGTGATACTGCAGGGGCTATAGCAACTTTAAATTTGACATGGTAATTATAAGATGTAAATTCTCTGAAGAACAGTTTCTAAAAAATTTGAAATTTAAAAGGAGTGAAAATGCGCAAAAATCGTTCTAAATTGCAATTTCTATGCAATCTCAAGAAATATCAAACCGATTTCAAAAATAATGATTTCAAATTGATGGTCATTCCCTGCTCCAACATATTTTATGTTGTTGTCACTACTACCTGGGGTTGCAGGAGCAAAAACTTTTCTAAATCGTGTTTTTTTTTGTGATACTGCGGGGTCTAACATTTTGAAATTTGGCATGTTAATTACTTAAAAGATGCAAATACTTTCTAAGAACCGTCGAAAGAAAATTCCAAAATTAAAAGGAAGAAAGAGCGAATGATGGTGAGTGAAAATCGTTCTAAAAACGTCCTAAATTACGATTTTTATGCAATCTTATGAAATACCAAACCGGTTTAAAAAATAATGGTTGCAAATTGGCGGTGATAGAACCTGCTCAATCATAAGCTATGTCCGTAATAAGAGTAAATGGATGAAATTACGTCATATTTAAAATGTCCAAACAGTATTGCCAAATAGTTTAAATTAAAAAATATATTTGCGCGAGACATTTATTTCATATTTTGAGATAATTTTTTAAACTATTTTTGTGAATTCTAAGAAAGCTCAAATAATATTTTCTTTCTAACAACAAAAGTATTTTCACATGAATATTAAAAGGAGAAAGAAGGCTTTGGTTAAAATTACGTCAGATTTAAGACAATACATTTAAAATATGTCTCATTTAAAAGAGCATTTTAATAGCGTTGCTAAAAAATACTGGCAGACAAAGACTGTGTTTACTTAATTCATTTTATAATAGCTTATTTTGAAATGTTTCACTGATCTGATTTAATCAAAGACGAAAATAAACCGTTAACAGGGAGATCACCACTGTTTTTTTAAATTATAATTCAGTCTTCCGAATTTATTAAAAAGCCGATCAAATTAGTGTGCTTTTAGAGTTTGCGGTGTCTGAACGGGGGTTGGCGAGCGTAGCTCGTAGGGGACAGAGACCCCTAGTTATTTAAAAATTTCTTATCGCATAGTAAAATATTGAAAAGTATTTTCGTGAAAAATAAAAAGTATATAAAAAGTAAATAATCATATGCTTAAGTACAAACATAGTATTAAGTTTCAGTGCTATATTGAGTCGATCAAAAGTTTTACAATACGTCTATTGAAGTAAAATATCTAAAAAATAATCGATATTGGCTTCGATTTTCTAACTATACCTCATCCCGCGTTTAACTTCAAATCAGTATTTTTAATAGTGTATTGCCAGGCCTGCTACTTAAAAAAAAAAAATAAAAAAAAAATCAGAATGCTTGATTGCCATTATTTTTTTGAAATATACTAATATTATTTAATGACAGCCTTATTACTAGCCTTATTTAATGACAAATTAAATACGGCGAAAAGAAGTCAAATTGTATTATTTTAAAAAAGTGGTGCCAATTAAGCAATCTGATTTTTTTTTTTTAATAGCGGACCAGCAACACTGATATCTAGAAAAGCTTATATTTTTTCCCCTAATACTTGAACTCTATTTTAGATCTAAACAACAACAAAAAAAAAAAATATGAAGTGATTGAATTTGATATTACTGATAAGGTCGAAAAGAACTATGCGTTGTATACAAATTACAATGTACGAATAACAGGTGTGCTGATTTCTAATTGAAGCGCATCTGAATTATAGTTCATGCCAAAGCTCACACGAATCGAAAAAAAGAAAAGTTTCAGAATTAATGCTATTTTTTTCTTTTTGATTGAAGGAATTACGTCATTATAGACCATTTTGGTATTTATGATCTTTTGTATGTAAATTCCTCCATTGTAACTATTTGTTCACATGTTTGATATTTGAATATGTAAAAAACGTGTGAACTCATGCTCAAGAAACTATTGTCCTTTTACTTTTTGACAATGAATCATTTAAATTGAGTTTGAGAGATTTCATTTTAAATTACTTCAAATATTACTTCTTTCTAAATATAAAATTTAAAGTATCTGATTCAGAGTCTGAATTAATCCAACCTTTGCAATAGAAAAGATTCTGAAACACAAAGAGGAACGCGGATAAATGTGCGTGATTTGTATCGAGTTGAGTTCATTTCAGTTTGCTATCGAAAAAAGGTTAATGTCAACGTTTGCTTCTATTCTAATGACATTGACAAAAAAGAAATGACGATGTAGTGCTTCTTTGGTCTCATCTGATATTTTGTATATTTATTTTTACGTTATTATTGTTGCTGTTTGGTGTTCTGGGACATCTTTAACCCTTTAGTGCGCAGCTTTGCATATATGCAAACAACAGTGTTTTGAACTTAATAGATTTTTTTTTTTTTTTCGCATGCACCTAATTCCCACCAGAAAATTAAAGTAGCAATATTTGTTTTAATTAATAACAGACATTCCGTTTATAAATAAAGCGAAATTAACCATTGAAACTTTCTGGTGTAAAGTCAGTTTCTCTGAACTTACATAATTTCTGGAACGTATTCTATCATGGGAATTAAAGGGTTAAAGGTCAAGTTTTATAAAATAAATAATTATATAAAATAAGGTATTTGGAGACAGTCTTCTTAAAATACTTACTAATTTGCAATATTTTAGCTTAAAACAGCCACACGACAGTAGTTTTTACTTGTATTGCAGATGTGCAACATATTATATAAAAAAATGTATCTCTGATTTTTTTCATTATTTTTCCTGTCTAATAAACGTTTCAGGGAATCATATATATATTTTTTTCGAAACCAAATAAAAAATCACGAATTTAAGGGTTAATTACAATCTGTTTCGGTTATGATTAGCATCATTCGGGGAAAACAATGGATCGAGTCATTGCTTCGGCAGTTATCTTTCTATAATCGAGATATTCGAAAGATTAGTACTAACTGAGTTGTTCGAGCGACGGCACAACGCTAGTTCAAGCCATTTTATAAAAATACTGGATACTGACGATTTTGTTGAACAGTGACAATTGTGTCTATAGCCAACAAAACATAAACATGAAGACAATATAAACGCAATATCTTGTTATACGAGGATGTATCAATAAGTTTTTGCCATCAGAGAAATGATTGAGTAAAACTTATGAAGTTGCTACATTGTATTAGTCCTTTTCTATATAGTCACCGTGCACAGTAACACATTTCTGCAAACGGTACTTCAAAAAGAGGAAGGAGGATGTATTCCAGGAGTTTAAAAATTTCTTATCGCATAGTAAAATATTGAAAAGTATTTTCGTGAAAAATAAAAAAATAAAAAATAAATAAATAATCGTATGCTTAAGTACAAACACAGTATTAAGTTTCAGTGCTATGTTGCGTCGAGACTCAAAGGGGGCTTTTTGCTAACTTTTAAAGATCCCCACATGTGACATATTGTTACAAAGGCATGTGGCCACTTATTCATGTTATGCACACCCTGAGCCCGTGACCGGTTATTCATGTTATGCACACCCTGAGTCACTCCCTCCAATTTGCCTTCCCGGGGGGGGGGGCACTTTTCTAAATTTTGTGGACACCATTCATGCCCCCCGGGTGGCAAATTTGGGGGGGGGGGGGCTCGGGGAGTGCGTAACATGAATAAGTGGTCACAGGCTTTTAAAACAATATGTCACATGTGGGGGTCGGCAAAAGTTAGAAAAATGCCCCCTTTGGTCTACTATCGCGCCTCCTGAAATACATCCTCCCCCCTCTCTTTGAAATACCGTTTGCAGAAATGTGTTACAGTTCATGGTTACTATATAGAAAAGGACTAATACAATGCAGCAATTTCAAAAATTTTACTTAATTATTTCTATGTGAGGGCAAAAAATTATAGATACAGCCTCGTACGTTTCCTTTTCTCTTTCTCGTAATAATTCCGAGCTTATTTTATTTTATTGTATAAGGTCATTGTATATTTGATCACTTTCAGATAAATTGACTCGCAACCATTAATTCCATTAATTTGTGTTTATCAAAAGAAGGGTTTAGAGTAGCTATCAAGTAACAATCGAATCATACAAACTCAGAATCGAATTAGCAAACCAACTTCATGAATCTGTGCAATTTTTTACATGATTGACAACCAAATTTAAGTGATTTGTGTATAAAGTTAGTTAGTTATTTAAGCTATGAAGTATTCGCTACGGCTTTTGCCGGCATGACCTCAAATGATCACAAAAATGGCGTTATTTCCTTGGGACAACCACAGATTCAACCTTCCTCCACGAGGAAAAAAGGCAGAGCCTGTGTATAAAATTCTTAATTCTACAGACTAAATCAATTAAACAGATTCGCCAATCCAGTCACATTCGAAAGTTACACGAGATTTTCTCGAAAGAAAAGTCACAGCTTAGATATTTGTTAACGTATCTTAAACGAAAAATTCATACGAATATCAGAAATTGCGAAATATCCCATGTACCTAATCTCGCAAGACATTTTAATTTTCATCTCACTTCACACAATATCTCGCATCTTAAAATCCGCAATTTTATAATTTTTTTAAGTACCGGGTACTAGTTAAAACTTTAAAAACTCATAAAAAAGGAAGAAATTACGATAAAGGAGTGCAGTTTGCAAGAAAGGGCTCACAAGGTAGTCGGATTTTTTAGGAGCAAAAAAATATTTCCTTAAAAAATCACATGTAGAGGGCGCTGACGACCGAAACACAATGAACAGGACAACAATACGCTCCATTCATTTGTCCTTCCAATAACAAATGTTCAACATGACCTCCAGAACATTCTACGACACAACTGTTGTCCTGTTCATTGTGTTTCGAGTCGTCAGCGCCCTCTACATGTGATTTTTTAAGTAATTTTTTTTCTTCTTTTTTTCTGCTAAAAAAATCCGACTATCTTGTGAGCCCTTTCTTGCAAACCGCACTCTTTTGTCATAATTTCTTCCTTTTTTATGAGTTTTTAAAGTTTTAACGAACTTTTGGCTCACCCGGTATATAACATTGCCTGAAAATGCAGAGAATCTAACTTTTAAGAACTTTCAAGAACTGTTATATATTAAATATGATTCCATGCGATTATAATGCTTCAGCTACTTGTTGTTCGAATTCTATATAATAAAGATGCACAACTCTTCTCAGGGTGGAGGTGAAGTGGAGGCTCGTTTCAGGGGAAGCTATTTTATATTTTATTTAATTTTTTTTTTTCTAAATCTTTCGTAATCGGGAAAGTCATAATGATTGAAACATTTTAATGAATTTTCTTTTTCTGGTGGGTTATGAAATAGAGTTGCTAGGGCACTGGAAAAGTAAAAGAGAAAAATAAATACTTATGACAGCAAAAATAAAAAATTGGAAAAATAAAATGTTTTATATTTTTCCAATAGATGTAGAAAATTCCATAAAAAAATACCTACATAATTTAGAATTAAGAATCGACCGAAACCGAATTTCGGCAATCTTCTCATTTTCAGCCGAAAACGAAAATGTCCAAAACATGTTTTGAAAATACTTAACATATATATAGATATACATAATTATTAATTAATTATACGTATTTATTAAATATACATAATTATTAATTAATTATACATGTGGTCCAAGTTACCTCTCTGTGCCTCTGACCAAAACTTTTTGTTTTCACATAAAATAAAATGTGATTAATTCATCAACGACACAGAAAGATTTTTTTAATTTTACGAATTTCATCCAACAAAAACTATTTTATGTATACATACCTTGATTTATCTTTTATGATGATTTTTTGTATTTGATTATCTATTTTCAACATGTTGACTTTCTCAAAGAGTGTTCCAAACACTTCTGCAGTTTCCAACTAAAAAATTTCTATTGCTGTTATGTTTGCAGCTTTTAATGAGCACGTGAAAAGCGTCTTCAAAATTTAGTCCTATATGCATTGCTAGCTTTATAATTTGTACTCACCTCTCGAGTCAGTGACGACTGATTGAATTGTAAACATCGAATTTCATAGCAATAAATATGGAGTGTCCCATTTGAGCCGATGCAGCTCAAATCAGTGAGTAATGTTGAAAATTTCCGAAGTAAGAAACAAGATTTTTGGATAGTTGCGGTCAAATTTTGATCCGGTCGAATTTTTGGCACCATTTTTGCCAAAAGCGAATCTTCGGCGAAACTCAGATTTTAAGCTAAAAACGAAAACGAAAATTTTCGGTCGATCTCTATTTAGAATGTCTCATATACGCATTGACAAAACTTCAAACTTATCAGAGTAATTTCAGAACTAATTTAAGATCCCTATTTTGTAATTTTAGCATCCATAATTTAACATCTATACTACACTATCTATCTTCTATATTACACTATCAACTATATTACACTATCGCACTTGGCGCAGAAATCGCGATTATTTGTTAATTGTTTAATGGCAACGCCCAAATGAAACGCATCTCATTGGTTATTGAGCAGCATTTAATGTATCGCTATACCTATAAGGGGGGGGGGGGTGGTTACCATAGGGTAGGGCCCTATTCTCCCGACAAATGCCGCCAAGTTTCTCGCCAACGTGGCAATATATCGCCAAATTAGTCGCCAAAAGTGACACCAAATTGGCGATGTCTCTAATAATTCACCAAATTCCCATAGACTTCCATTGTAGACCAATAGGGTTTACTTGCTTACAGAAAATCAACAAATTGAGATATTTTAATGCAATAAAAACTAATATTAGCTAAAGGGATTATATTAATTATATTTAAGGGAGTCTAAGTAAATTAAATTATGAACCAGATAACAGGAATTCTTCTTTTTCAGAATTTAGTGTCGCTCCCAATAAAAAAAAATATATATGTAATATCAATATAGATAGTACAAAACATATTTCAGTTTCAAGACTTAAAACTCGCGCTTTTATTTTATATAAAATGACGTCATTCGCATCCGCTGAAGATTTCCGCATTTACGATCCAATCTTAAACAACATCTGCAGTAAAGTACGCATATAATGTCATTATCGCTGAATAGTACACACACACACACAAAAAAAAAAAAAAAATAAAAAATAAAAATAAAATGATGTCGTCATTCAAGAAACTCGACAAAAATAAATAAATAAATAAATAAAAAATCTGCTATCTAACGATTTATATGCCTTCATTTGTTTGTAATATTAATATAGATACTTAAATTTAAATTTGGTTTATAATAGCTCCATGTTTTATCAGAAATAATTCATTTATATTTTTTCAAAATAGCACGTATTTTAATTATTGGGTGAGTGCAAAAGTTCTACCCGTTTTGGGCATATGCAAATGTCAAGTGGAATACAGTCGTTACAACTTATGCTTCGAGAGCATGAAAATGGATAATAACACGTGGAGCACTAGAGTATGTATAGGCACAACATTTGTCAGAAGAACTCATGCGGAAGTGGAAACAACATAGCAAGCAAGCAAGACCACGCCAGACACTGTTTACGGTACGAGTATGTTAAAGCCGATACAGCAGCCGGAGTTTGCCGCAGCATTTTTCTTGTTTATGGTGAAGATGCCGTGGACGATAGCACCCGCTACCGTTGGTTTAGGAAATTCCGGGACGGAGACAGGAGCTGCAAAGGTCATGCACATTTTGGACGCCTATCAGTGGCTTCTGACGAGGATCTGGACACAACCATAGCAATTTCCCCACATATAATACTCAGAGAATTAGCGGAAACATTCTCGATACACAGAACAACAGTCAAAAGACGGATGCATGCACTTGACTTCATCACCAAGTTCGAAAAAGGGCACCACACCAGCTTACAGCAAGGCAACGATAAGAGAGGATCAGCACTTGTGTTTCTTTGCTTTCATTTGTTTCAGTAGGGAACCTTTTTTGAACCGAATTGTAACGGGTGTTGAGAAGTGGGTACTGTATCGTAATGTGAAATGTCAAAGGACCACGTGCCGATGTTGCAGAGGGTACTCCGTCGACTTAAACAGGAGGACTCCATTTCAAAAATGTTTTGCTCAGTGTATGGATTAATGCCAGGAGAATGACGAACTAGGAGGTCCTTGCACCAAACCAAGTGATCAAGGCAGACCTCTACTGCCACAATTAGCCAAATTGTGAGTGAAACTCGCATCTAAGCGGCTAGCATTCATCAATCGCAGAGGGGTTCTCTTTCAACGCAATAAAGCGAGCCCTCATGTTGTTTTAAGGACTCGGCAAAAATAACTGAGTCTTGGTTGGGAACTTTTTCCTCAGCCGGCGTATAGTCCCGACCTTGCACCTTCGGTTTATCATCTTTTTTATATTGTTAGACAGCGCCTTTGCTCACCGAACCATTAATAATGTGGAGACTGTAAAAGCGGTGTTACAACGGTGTTTTGAGTGTAAAACAGAGGAGTTCTATCGGCGTGGTATTAACTTATTGCCAGACAGATGGCAAGAGGTCATACATAATGATGGTGCATGCGTGAATTCGTAGGTGCTTAACTTTTTGTGTTCTCCGCCTTTCTGTTTTCGCTAAAAAACGGATAGAACTTTTGCACTCACCCAATACATATTTTTTAAGTTGTTATGGGAAAATGGCAACAAAAAAATATAATTCCTAATTTTCAACTATTTTTCTTAACTTTCTACAGAAATGGAGTACTTATAGTTGTCAAAATTAAACAAATGGTGCTAAAAACTACAAAAAATTAATATTTCAAAAATAAATTGAGATGCAGTTTTCAAAAAAATTGCATTTAAAAGTTTTTTTTTTTTTTCCAATATGACGATCTAAAAATTTATTTAACCGTACAATGAAAAATCTGCTTTGTTTCTACGTCTGGCTTATACAACGGAACGTTATTTTTTAGAGACGACATTTTAATAGCTGGGAGGAAGAAATAGTATACCGGGTGCTAATAAAAGTAACATGATACAATGCTTAGCATGTTTTCCCAAACATAAATTTTAAGGGCGACCAAACTGGTTGCCAAGGGCAGTTAGTTTAAATAAATTATCGAAATGCACCGCTTTATTTTCAACTAGCAAACCCCGCGGCTTTGCTCGCGTAATATTTGAAATATGCCAAGGGATATTTGCATAACCATTTTTTATTAGAAAAACACTTTTTGGAATAATTCAAAAATTACAAATTAAGCCACAATTTGACTAAACTTTATTATAAAAGTGCAATAGACAGAAAAGAGATTTTAATTAATAAGAAGAACTAAAACTAATTCCAAATAAATGATAATTTAGAAAATATTTTGAGTCTTTTTTGCTCATTCCATAAGCTCATTTCAGTATTCATTTGAAGTTTTGAATTTTTAAAAACCATCTTAACACATTTACATCTTAAAATTAACCATCATGTCAAATTCCAAGCTTCTTGTCTAACAGTCTACCACCTCTCTGGTGTTAGTGGCACCAACATAAAATGCCGAAATAGAGTTGAAATAGAATGTCTCGAAAAATGTTGAAATGGAGACTGTCACCATTAATTTGCCAACATTAACCTTCAAATCGGTTGGTATTTCCTAATATTCTATAGAAAACGGAATTTAGATGTTTTTAAAGGCTTTCTTGTTGTTCCTGCCAACCAGATGGTAGTAAAACCAGCCTAAAATATAGCCCGTATAGGATCAGGGACTATCACTCTTGATTCGCAACCAGTAACTTTTGTAATCGGTTTATTATTTCCAGAGATTCCACAGAAATCGTAATTTAGGACTCTTTTAGAATGCTTTTAGCTCCTTCCCTTCGCTTCACCCCTTTTTAATTTCGAATTTATTTTCAGCTGCTCTTAGAGGACATTTTTATTTTATAACTAACTACCGTGCTATAGTTAAAGTTTCTAGCCTCTTCAGTACCGCAGAAATCACAATTTAGAAAATTTTTTGTTCCTGAAACCCTCGAGGGGTTGTGGCACCGATATAAAATATAGCTTATGTTTGAGCAGGTTCTATCACCATCAATTTGCAACCATTATGTTTGAAGTCGGTTTCGTATGTCTTACGATTGCCTAAAAATCGTAATTTAGAACGCTTATAGAACACTTTTCGCTCACTTCAACATTTTAAATTTGGAATTTTCTTTCGACAATTCTTAGAAAGCATTTGCATCTTTGAAGTAATTACCATTCCAAATTTAAAATGTTAGACCCCCTCAGTAACACAAAAAACGCAATTTAGAACATTTTTTGCTCCTGTAACCCCCAGGTGGTCGTGACAACAACGTAAAATATAAGCTATGTTGGAGCGGGGACTGTCACCATCAATTTGAAACCATTTCTTCTGAAATCGGTTTATATTTCCTGAGACTGCGTAGAAATCGCTATTTAGAACGTTTTTACAACGCTTTTCGTTCATTTTCACCCCTTTTAAATTTCAAATTTTTAAGGAACTTTTCTCAGAGAGCATTTATATCTCATAAGTAATTACCATGCCAAATTTCAAGTTGCTAGCTCCTTCAGTATCCCAAAAATCACAATTTAGAACGTTTTTAAAATGCAACCGCAAGGTGGTAATGATGTCAACATGAAACAGATCCTATACTGGAGCAATATGTCATCATCAATTTCCAACCATTACTTTTGAAATCGGTTGGGTACTTTCTGAGACTGTATACAAATCGCAATTTAGAACGTTTTTTAGAACGTTTTTCGTCCCTTTTCACACCTTTTAAATTTCGAATTATTTAGGAAATGTTCTTAGAGATCATTTATATGTTATAAATAACTACCATGCCTGGTTTCAAGTTCCTAGCTCCTGCAGTATTTCAAAAAACACAATTTAGATCGTTTTTTGCTCCTTCACCCCCTTTGGGGTAGTGGCACCGACATGAAATACAGCCTATGTTGGAGCGAGGGCTGTCACCTTCGTTTTCACACTATTATTTTTTAAATCGGTTCGGTACTTCCTGATATTCCGTAGAAATCGCAATTTAGAAAGTTTTTTAGAACGCTTTTCGCTCATTTTCACCGCTTTAAAATTTCGATTTTTTAGGAAACGTCCTTAGAGATCATTTGTATCTTATAAATAACTGTCCTGTCTAATTTCAGGATTCTATGCCCTTCAACAACACAAAAATCGCAATTTAGAACGCTTTTTGTTTCTGCAACCCCTAGGTGGTAGTGACACCGACATGAAATAAAGCCTATGTTGGAGCAAGGGCTGTCATCATCAATTTCCTACCATTACTTTTGGAATATATTAGGTACTTTCTGAGGTTGCGTAAAAATAGCCATTTAGAACGTTTTTAGAACTCTTTTAGCGCATTTTCACCCCTTTTAAATTTCGAATTTCTTAAGAAATGTTCTTAGAGATCATTTATATCTTATAAGTAACTACCATTCAAAATTTCATGTTTCTAGGCCCTTCAGTAACACAAAAATCGAATTCTCGAAAGTTTTTTTGCTCCTGCGCCCCCTTTGGTGGTAATGACATCAACATGAAACATACCTTTGTTGGAGCAAGGGTTGTCACCATCATTTTGACACCATTATTTTTGAAATCGGTTAGGTACTTTTCTAGATTGCGTAAAAATCGGCATTTAGAACCTTTTTTAGAACGCTTTCGGCTCATTTTCACACCCTTTTAAATTTCGAATTTTTTAAGAAATGTTCTTGGAAATAATTTATAGCTAATAAGTTAGTACCATGCCCAATTCCATGTATCTGGACACTTCAGTAACACAAAAATCGCAATTTCGAACGTTTTTTTGTTCCTGCACCTCCTTTAGGCGTAGTGGCACCGACATAAAATGTTGCCTATTTTGGAGCAAGGGTTGTCACCATCATTTTGCCACCATTATTTTTTATATCGGTTTGATAATTCTTGAGATTGCGTAAAAATTGCCATTTAGAACGCTTTTTGCGCATTTTCATCCCTTTTTAATTTCGATTTTTTAAAGAAATGTCCTTAGAGAAAGTTAGTATCTTATAAGTAACTACCATTCCAAATTTCATGTTTCTAGGCCCTTCAGTAACACAAAAATCGCATTTTTAGAACGTTTTTTGCTCCTGCACCCCGTTTTGGCCTGTGGCACAGACATAAGATATAGCCTATGTTCTAAGTTGGACTAACACCATCATTTTGATACCATAACTTTTAGAATTGGTTAGGTAGTTCCAGAGCTTACCTCCTACAAATAAACAATTTTTACCTCTTTATAATAGAAAAAAGTATAGAAGTATAGAAGTATAGATGAATGGTAAAATTTGAAAAGCGGATGAATTCCGATAGAAAAGCTTTATGACATAAAAGAAAACGATTCATATTTTTCAAATGAATGAACCAAATACTCGTATTACTAAAAACTATGCAGCTAATTCCGAGTACAACGAACCGAGTCTTCAACAGCATATCTACCAAATATCAAGCTAATGGGATGTTTTTTGCAACAGTTATCGTGAGACAAACACACAAACACACACAGAAAAAATTTTCGTTTCTATACTAAGCATTCACTTAACGTTTCGGCAATTTGCAGGGGAAATAACTTTTAATTAAATTTTGACATTGTCTATAAAATGGTCCATTTTTTAAACCGATTTACAACAAAAGAGGTACAGTCGTGGAAAAAAAAAAAAAAAAAAAGTAAACACCCCGTAATAACTCCTCAACAAATTATCGTAGAAGAAAGTTACTAGTACCGAACGATTGGAAATAAAGTCTACTTTTAAATGATGTTTATAAAATTTGCTTAGGGGGAAAATCTACATATTAAAACGAAACATAACTTTGTTTTTTTCAATAGCAGTACACAATTCTGACAGCATAAATGAACTCTACACCCTTCAATTAGAATAAAAACAAATTTTTATGCAATTCGTACCATAAATTTCCGAGAAATTAATTATTTTAAAACGATCGTATTTTAAGAGCTGTATCCAAATTGAAGTTCGGTACTCGATTGTTAACCTAGAGAGCCCCCTTCTTGATCAAGGCACCTTAAACACCACTCAAGCAGTCAATGAAGCCTGCTAGATTACAGGATAGCATAAGAAATTTCAAAATATCTAGTCACTTCTGTCATAGACATAAACCATCATTTTGCCGTTTTTTAAGCATAATTTGAAAACTACTTGGAAGAAAAATGTGAAATTTTGGATTTCCATAAAAGCAAGATTTAATAAATCTGAATCCATCAAAAAAATTGTAGGTTGCAATTCATAATTTTTTCGAATATTAATTTCATAATTCATATCATAAAATTATAAAAATTGCAAATTCAACGCATTTATGTTTGGGTATATTAGTATTATTGCTACTCAAAAAAATTAGAACATTAGGAGCATAATTTCAGAGTTATAAATAAAAATATGAAAATGTAATTTAGCATTAAAAGCACTAAATTTTGAATGTTTATATTCAAAAACTTATTCAAATGATTTGAAATTTGGTTTCTAGGCATAGTTTGAACCAAAGATTTGAAATATCTCGTTAAAATTGGGTATTGCTATTGAAAAAAATGAACTTTGGATTCGTTTTAATAGGTAAATGGCCCCCTAAGCAAATTTTATATACGCCATTTAAAAGTAGACTTTATTTCCAATCGTTCGGTAACAGTAACTTTCGTCTACAATAATTTGTTGAGAAGTTAGTAGGGGTGTTTCCTTTTTTTTCCATGGCTGTACAATTCGTTTGTATATACGAGTATTTTCTTAATGTATATCCACGTTTAATTTTTGAATGAAAGCTCCGATTTCATAATTTGTTTTTTTGTTCGAAAGGGGTTATGTTGATTCCCAACCAGACCCCCACCATTCATTCCTAATTTACTTTAATCCAAAAATAGTGCTTGTCTGCCTGATTGTTTTTTCAGCTTTTTTTTTCGATTTCCTTACTATTGTAAAAATTGGGTAATCCTTATGAAATTCAAAAATATTGTTAAAATACGCAGAATTACAATACGTTTATGAAACATTGATATTAGAGTATATCTTTAAATATATATATGCTGTGTAGTAAACTTTATATATATTATTTAAAGTTTTAGGGCTGCACTAAATATGAGATCCATTTGTGAATACTTAGAAATCACAGATTGTATTATTCAACGATTGACGGCAGCACTATTTATGTTCCATTGGCGAAAATAATGTAATTTTGCTATTTCAACCTGCTTACACTGTATGTTTTTGCTTCATGGTTTATACTCATGAATATTTAGTTAGATATTTGTGGCAACATGTGCAGATCATTCCTTGTATCTTTTATGCTGTTTCATTTATTACATGGAGGGATCTTCAATGCTTATTTAATCCATTTTGATCCTTTATATTTTTATTTATTTTTATCTGGTGTTTTTACTGCTTTTTTCTGGACTTTTTGTGTACGGTAGCCCTTATTTTGCGTTCTTTAGCTTGTTATGACTAACCCAAGGATGAAACCGTACATGTTATTTGTGGTAATCAAGGTAATTAATTTGGTCCTGGTGATTCTGCCCTGGTTCCAGAAATATTTCCATTTTTCCAATGTTTACTGTGTTTTCAATTCCATGTTGCTCTTGTTATGCGGATCTGTTGCATAGAGTTTTATGGTGGTTTATACATTATTTTTAATTTGAATAAATTCTTTAATAATTTATACCTTCACATTTGTTGTTGATAATTTGTATTCGTTTATAATGGTTTTATATATATATATATATACAGTCGAGACCGGTTATAACGTGCTTTCAGGAGGCCAGAAAATATGGTTCGTTATAACCGAAGTACGTTATAAGCAATAACCAATAAAATGCTGTGCTTAACGTGAAAGGAAAAGCGCATAATAGCACACGCAATAATAGAGATTTTAAATAGAAATTTTATGAGTTTTTCAAAAAAAAAAAACAAAAAAAAAAACAGTTTATTACTTACATGTTTATTTAGAAAAGTAGTCTGTTATTTTTCGTTTTTACTTTGATTAGATGATACAGTAAAAATTACATTTTCAATATTTATAATGCAACTGTCTCTTAGTCAGTATGGAATTCAACGAATCACGATAAAGTTTATATAGCACTCAATGATGCTCCAGATACTTTTGATACTTCTCCCCTTCACTTTCATCTTCACTTTCGTCATTGATTGATGAACAATCTCACTATAGTATTAACTTAAGTATATTCACATATAACAACGTGTACTGCAAGTGTTTTTTTTCCACAAATGTATTTTTTTTTCAATTTTAATTTAATGGTGTGAATTTCAAAATTGTATCGCCTAGTTCTTTTAATGTTTTTTTTTTAAAATCATTTCTTGAATCATGCTTATTAATAGGTTATATTAAATACTTATTCAGTAATATATTTGATTTTATCTGCAGCTCTCTTCCTCTCTATTTTATGATCAATTTATTATCTACCCCGAGAGAGGAAGATATCTTTAGCACCACCGTTTATCCTTTTATTAGCCTGATACCAGAATGATCTTCCATAAACCAGGGTGACGTCACATCACATTATAGAAAAAAAAATGATAAGGAATGCGTAAGACCCCTGTGACAAATTTGGTCCCCGGCCGACTGCAATACAACCCATGTAGGATGATCTGCGCCCATAATCGTGGGATTTACAAACGATATAGATCGAGAATTATAGGTCATTCTGGGAACGAGAGACGAGGGAATAAGTACGGTATTTAAAATAAGTCTACAGGAAAAAAATGGTGAATACAAATATTGAAGATAACAGAACTAATAATTACAACGCAGCTAAATGATGGATTTTTATTTGGATATTATTTACTTTTCCTCTGATGTGTCCTATAGCAACAATTTTGTTTAGATCAATTGTACGTCAGGCACTTCTGAAACAAAAAGTAAAATCTTTATGTCTGTAAAAAAATTCTAATTTTTTTAATGAAATATTTATATTATTTTATGTTATTATTTATTTATGTAAACAGACGCAGACGGCATTATACTTGCTTTGAAATCGTTTGTTTTTTCAGAAAAAGCGAATAGAATAAATTATGTTATTTTACAAATAATATAACACAGTGGCGCTCAAAAGTATTTTGACAACCTTATATTCTCTCTTATTTTATTTAATATAAAAATGTAAAAGAAAATATATTCCCTATAATTGAGTATACCCTATGACATAATACCCTATGACAGCAGTTATTCAAATGTATCAAGTTCCAACTTGTTTGTTTACATTCGGCTCCACCGAAGAAATATGACTCCTCCTTAGCTCAAAAGTATTTTGAAAATTAGTTTGTATTTAATTGTTGAAGGTGTCAGTACCGCTATAGCTTCGATTAGTGTTTATATTGACTTATTGTGATTATTTTTAAGGATCATGAATGCCGAAATGTAAAAAATATTGAATTAATTCTAGAAAAGCCGTTGTAAATGCACTTAAGAAAGGTAGATTGCAAGTAGAACTAGCTCGTTCTTTTAATGTGTCTCGACAATTTTTATTACATGGAAAAAGTTTTTAATAAACAGAAATACATCGAAAACAAACATCAAAGTGGCCATCCGAAAAAAAAAGCAACTTGCAATGTTGACTGTATTATAAAAACAAGTTGGAAATTGCTCGTCAAACGTGGCAAATGAGGTGCGTTCGTACCATAACTAGTTTTATAATTATTTTTTGCACCCCATATTGTACTGAATGTATATTTTTTTGCGCTTCATAAGTGCATAGTCTGTAACATCATTAAAATGCACTTACAATAATTTTTTCCCCATTCCCCGTAATGTAACGGAAAACTTTTGACTGTCCCTGCAATTAAACTATACATTCGATTTTCATAAAATTTGAAATGGCTCGACAAAATTTTGCAGCAATTATATATTTAATATTTCAGACCATTCGGAAGGCTGTAAAATCATTAAAATTCACTTGCTATAATTTTTTCCCATTGGCCGTAATGTAACGGAAAACTTTTGGGTGTCCCTGTAATTAAACTATACATCCGATTTTCATAAAATTGGAAATGGCTCGACAAAATTTTGCAGCAATTATATATTAAAAATTTCAGACCATTCGGAAGTCTGTAACATCATTAAAATTCACTTGCAATAATTTTTCCCATTGGCCGTAATGTAAAGAAAAACTTTCCACTGTCCCTGTAATTAAACTATACATCCGATTTTCATAAGATTGGAAATGGCTCGACAAAATTTTGCAGCAATTATATATTAAAAATTTCAGATCATTCGGTCGGGTAGTTTTTGCTCTGTTATATGCGGACGGACGGACAGACAGACGGACGGACAGACGGACGGACAGACGGACAGACAGACGGACTGAACGACGACTATAGGTGCTACGTATTTATATAATTACGAACGCACCTAATGATATCTAAAAGTGATTGTCGTAAGTCCGCTGCAATAATAAAAAAATGAATTGAAAAAAAATTACGGCATAGACATACACGTTTCATCAGTCAAACGACGCCTAAACCGCTATGGTTTACATGGCAGAAGGCCAGCAAAAACACGTTTGTTATCTACTAAGAATAAGAAGACTAGAGTTGCATTTGTAAAACGGCATAACCCTTTCAGAGACAAAGCAATTCCATTGCTAAAGTGTTGACATTAATGATTGACACCGGAATTTGAAAACAAATTTATTTATAAATAAGAAAAAGCTATATTTCACACACATAATAAACCGAATTTTTTTTAACAAAAATTCTGGTGTCAATCATTAATTTCAACACTTCAGCAATGGAATTGCTTTGCCCCTGAATTGTTATGCCGTTTTACAAATGCAACTCTAGCCTTCCTATTCTTAGTAGATTAGAAACGTGTTTTTGCTGGTCTTCTGCCATGTAAACAATAGAGGTTTAGGCGTCGTTTGACTGATGAAACATGTATGTCTATGCCGTAATTTTCTTTCAATTCATTTTTTATTATTACAGCGGACTTACGACAATCACTTGTAGATATCATTTTTATAATACAGTCAACATTGGAAGTTGTATTTTTCGGATGGCCACTTTGAGGCTTATTTTCGATGTATTTATGTTTATTAAAAACTTTATTCCATGTAATAACAAGTTGCCGAGACACGTTAAAAGAACGAGCTAACTCTACTTGCAGTCTACCTTTCTTAAGTGCATTTATAGCGGCTTTTCTAGAATCACTTCAATATTTTTTACATTTCGGCATTCCTGATCCTTAAAATAGATCACAATAAGTCGATATAAACACTAATCGAAGCTATTGCGCCACTGACACCTTCAACAATTAAATGCAAACTAACTGTCAAAATACTTTTGAGCTAAGGAGGAGTCATATTTCTTCGGTGGCGCCGAATGTAAACAAACAAGTTGAAACTTGACACATATGAATAACTGCAGTCATAGTGTTCTCAATTATAGGGGCTATATTTTCTTTTACATTTTTATATTAAATAAAATAAGAGAGAACATAAGATTGTCAAAATACTTTTGAGCGCTACTGTACATAAATCGAACATTCATCTAAAATCTAAAAAATAATAACAAAAAGTAAATATTAAGTAGTATTGGACATCAGGTTAAACTATAGTTTTATTTTTTATTGTGTCTGCCATTACCATCATCCCTGCCTACAATTGAGAGGCGAATGAATAATAAGTTTATTAAAAATATAAGTCTAAAAAAAATGGTGAATTATAAATATTGAAGGTAATAGAACCAATAATCACGATGAAGCTTAGTGATAAATCAATTTGAATCAATTTTTTATATGTATTTTACTTATTATTTTTCAACTGCGTTTGCTATAATTTCTTTTGTTTATATGAATATCCCATGCGCCTCTAAAAAAATGCGAAATTTTAATGTCTGTTTGAAAGAAAGAAAAATCCTACAAACTGTTTTATGTTAATATTCTATTTATCATTAATTTTTGTAAATAATGCAGACGATATAATATTTTTCTTAAATCGTTTGCATTAGTAGAAAAAATTAATGAAATAAAATATTATTTATTTTTTGCAGATAATGTAATAGATAAATCGAAAATTCATCAAAAATTACCGAGTTATCAAACTTTCTGCTCTATGATCCAGTGTTTTCAGACACTAAGCGTATTTCCGTTTTTAATGTCAGAAAAAAAATCATAACAAAAAGTACCATTAATTATTTTTCAATCGATTTTCTGTGAATTAAAATTGAAAAAGAAAATTTTTAATCAAATTTGCCCTAAAAGACATATGTTTGGGACTATGAGAGTCTCACACATTTTATTTTCCAGGATTTTACCATTGTAGTTACATTGAGGATTTATTGTGAGAATTTAGATAATTTATATATCTTCAAAATTAGTATGATCAACCGCAATATACTCGTATGC
Source organism: Maratus speciosus (assembly GCA_963932465.1). NCBI lineage: Eukaryota > Metazoa > Arthropoda > Arachnida > Araneae > Salticidae > Maratus > Maratus speciosus. The sequence goes on from OZ010794.1 coordinate 350,382,172, forward strand.
AACGACAGGGTTGCATTAACCCTTTAGCGGGCGGTGTCCACAAAAAAAGGACACCTAATTTTAATTCTAAAACTGACAATCGGCACCAAGAATATTTAATTAAAATTTTCCTTTTATAAAGTACGGTAAAGTAACTAAGTTTTTATTTTCTAATAAATTCTTTTGTAAATTCTGGTGGCAGTCCATTATTTCATCATTTTACAAGCAGACATACTCCGCGCCGGAAAGATTAAATGTTAAATAATTGAACCGGGAAAGCGACGATTCTCTAAAAATAAATTACAGATATGGAGGCTAAGATAGCTTGCATGTATTCCAACACCCATATACGTAATATATTATACATTGTTTCAAGCTTGGCCATTTTATGCCTGCAAAAAAGAAAGAAATTATTCTTGTTTATCCTAGTCATTTCGTCCATGCTCAAGAGATGGCGCTATAAGTCAAGTTTCGGATCACGACTCACAATAGTATTTGATTTGTAATTGACATCCTCTATAATTGACATCACATTGACTGTGAATTTAACAGCTGTTTTACGAAGTCATAAATAAATTACAAAAATTCAAGCACAAGGCGCATTATGTGAGCATTTAATTATAGCTAATTATAATTACTTTTTTAATACAAACTTTACTTTAGTAATCAATATAAATAAATCACTAAATTAGGAAATTTAGAATTATGAGGAATCTTTACTACATAAATAATATGGATAATAGATTCAAAGAACCATTTCGAAATTTCCTTCATCTCTACCCAGAATTAACTCGAACGGTATTTTAATTAAATTCTTTTGATATTTACTTTCTGTAATTGTCAATGCGAAATATTTTTGATTGATAGTTGATGAAATAGTTATGGATAATAATATCAGTAACGTACGATTTCTTTTTTTTAACTTGTATACGAGTTTCTAACATAAAGATTCTATTTTTATATTCTACTTGCACCACTATATTTTAAAAATATATTTTTTAGTAAATTTCTCTTGCACATTTTGTCATAGTACAATGTACAACAGTGTTGCCAGACTGGGAATTTTGTCCCATTTTGGGGACTTCTGAACCTCCAGGGGAAGATTTTGGGGACAAGTAGTTCATGGGGAAAATCAACATTTTTGTGGAAAAACTTGGGGCATTTTCTTCACTCTTTCTCTTAAAGTGTACTTTTAGTCATCTGACAACTCTGGAATTTTGAATTTGAAAACGAAAATAAAATACAGGAATCGGAAATATCAATTATTATTCTATTGGCCGTTCTCGTCGTTTACAGCATGACAGTTTACACGTATTACAGGTGCATCACGATCTGCCTTGGAACTAACCTACCTGTATTTCCAGATCACTATACAGTGTGTCCACGTATAACCTGACCGACCTTTATTTTCTCAACCGTTGGTCCTAGATGAATACTTTTAATTACGTAGTCAAAATTAGGTGTAGAGTTAAGATAGAAAAAGTTTGAAGCAAAAAAACAATTTAGTGAAGAATTACAGAATCTAATTTTTTATACGATCCCCCGGTCCTATAAGTTATATTTAGTAAAATTTTCCTGTTACACTGGCAAGTAAGGCAAAAAAAAAAAAGACCCGTTATTCTACGACTAAAATTGACCGAGTAATTGCTGTTTAAAGTTGGAGCATAATTTTTGCTGCAAATTAGGGGTCATTCACAAATTTAGTAGAAATATCATTCCGTCAGATATATTTAAAAAAATGGTTGAGAGTAAAATTAGCATTGCAATATAAATTTGAAATCTTTAATCATTCTGGCATATCACTGCAAAATATACAATTTGTACTGAACATATAAGAGGATAAAAATAACAGGATTTTTGTTAAGTAAAAGGATGAAAAAGAACAGCCTCAATTCTTTAGATGATACATATTTTAAAATACTGTTAGATTACACTGTCTTTCAAATTTTGGGTTGTGCCATGTTTTTTAGCTTTTGAAAATTGATTCTTATGTATTTTTTAGCGCAGAATCCGAAAATGACCTTCATTTTAAACCATCAAGTCAGGATTTTTTCACAAATCGCAAATTTCAAAGTTAAAAAGCTCAAAGTTAAAATTGCTCCCCTCTCAACCTCATCAGACCCCTGAGCTGTTTAGCTGTAAGAAACACAGTAAAAGCTAACAAACTGAATAAATTATTGAATTAAATAAATTAAACTGAATTAAAAAGTCGTACATCTATTTTATAGTATCAGATTTTTTGCTATTTTTTAACCTTGAAATTTACGATTAGCGGAAAATCCTGACATGACGGTTAAAAATGAAGGTAATTTTTTTATTCAGCGTTAAAAAATACATAAAACGTAATTATAAAAGTTAAAAAACACAACCATCGCAGGTTTATGTTATATAATCTAAAACTCTTTCTTAAACTTGTTGACAGTAATCTATCCGATTTTTTTTTTTTGTGTTATCCTCTAATATAAGTACGTATAAGATGGTAAGCGTCGAAAACAATAATAATATTACATTGTCATCGGATTTAAGTCAGTATGCAAAATTTAACTTCGATCGGATATTTGAAAGCGGGTTAAAGTTTGAATACAAATTTTAAACTGGAAAGACGATCGTTGCAAGTCAAATAAAACCTTATGAAAATAATATAATTTTTGTTAAAAGAAATCATAACCTCAACTCCTTACAAAATAAAACATATGTTAAAATACAATTATTTTAACTAATCTGAAACTTAACTAATATTATTTAACTCAATCGTAATATTTGTACGATTTCTTTCAAAGCGCAGATACCTTGCAATACGTTTAAGTACTTTATATACGACCCCTGAAAGCATCGCCGAAATCATCTGTTTTGATATGCAAAAGAGTGGTATAAGTCATGCATTTTAAAGTTTCATAACTCGGTCAATTTTAATGTTAGGTGAATGGGACTTTTTTGTCTTACCTGTTAGTGTCACAGTGAACTTTTACTAAATATGACTTATAGGACCGGGGGACCGTATAAAAATTTAAATTTTGTAATTTTTTAATGAATGTTTTTCTTGGTCCAAATTGCTTTAAAAATAATTAATTACCTTATTTAAACCATTTTTGTAATTGTAAGTATGCATCTAGGACCAACGGTTGCAAAAATAAAGGTCGGTCAGGTTATACGTGGGCACACTGTATAAGTGCGGCAGATTTTCCTAGTCATCGCAGACAAACACATAAACATAAACACATATATACATTTCTTTTATTAGTATAGATCTATATAACAGAAATAGGAACAATTTTATAACTTTTTTTTAATTGAGTTTGGTTAATTTGTGCTTCATGGAATAACAGTAGAGTTTTTTGTAAGACATGCATTTGCATATACTACAATGGCATTGTTGTGTTTATAACTGTAATTTCTCAATGATCGCAGCAGACCCCTAGTTCTTTCTCCTTATAAGAAACTTGAATGAGAACTCTGCGATCTTAAGCAGCATAAGCGTTCACATTACTAAAACTGCAGAACTTATGTCGAAACGTTCGTTTACCGCTCTTTTAAAAAGATTTAATTAAAGATATGGAAAGCAGCTTTTTTTTATTTATGAAAGCCCTGTGGTTGATACAACGAAGGTACTTTGCATTACGATTAGACACTGGCAAAAAATTGAAAACAAAGTTTTATAGGTTAAGTCAGAGAGAGTGGTGTTGGCAAGTGATGCCAACACCATCTCAGATTCATTCAAATCTCAACTGATTAGAAATGGTCTAAACCTTGAAAAACGTATTGGAATAAGCGTAGATGGAGCTAATGTAATGATAGGCCAGCATCATCCATTAGCAACAATTTAAAAAACAAGCATAAATAAACTGGTCTTTGTAAAATTTAACTCTAATGCATGCTTCATTATGCATAAAAAATTCTGCCGAGTTATTGTAAATGGGCAATTTTTTCACAAAAAGTCTTGATTTGGAGGCGGGGGGGGGGGGGGGGATTTAAGTTTAAAGTAGTTAAATATTTTTTATAGTGGTAAATTGAAAATTGAAAATTTACTTTTCTGAGTAGAAACTGAGTTATTGTCTTTTTCGGAAAAAAACACTCATTTAGGGAAAATTTCGGAAATATTGGGGAAATTGACTTTTGACTATCTGGCAACACTGAGGTATATGTAAAAATGTTTCTAAAAAAAAAAAAAAAAAAAAAAAAAAAAGAGGTGCCAACCGAATAAATTTGTGTGAGAGATATCTGTGCTTGGGAGGAGCACTTTGATCGCAAAGGTTTAAAAAAAAAAAAAAAAAAATTAAATGTTAAATTTCCTTGAAAATATTCAAAACTTTACTTGCATCTGGTTTATATCAGAAGGAAAAAAAAAGAATTTGAGCGTAATTAAAAACTATTCACGTTCCTGTAAAAGGGCTGGCACAGGCGACTATTTTTTAATTCTACCTCACACTACTTTCGTAAAACAAAAATTATTGACATACTGTTCGAGAACATTTATAAGAGAAATATACTACAAAATCTGTTTTTTTTTTTTTTTTTTAAGAAAAATAGTCGCCTAGCCCTGTATAAAAACTTTTCATGAAAGATTTTTTAGAAAATGAAAGTTTCGTTTTACGTCGATTTCTAGCGTGCGACATTTCAAAAAGTGAGTCATTACAAATCAATCTGCTATAAATCAAGATAACAAAATATAAATCCCATTTGCATGTGAAATATCAAACACTATGTGTCCTTAAATACTCAAATAGTAATTCCAGCAAATTTAATGCTTTTAGATGCAAAAATCAGTTCGTTACTGCGCACTCTGGGTGGGAAATTTCTTTTTTCAGATCAACTTAAGAGTATCCCCAATATTATTTTTTGCTTAACCCCTTAAAATGTTTTTTTTTTTTTTTAACCATTTGGAAAAAGGGTTATTGTCCTCGTCAGGGTAGGAAATCAAAAGCATATCTGAAGGTTTTTATTGGTTTAATCATCATTTTATTCGTTTTCTGATTGGTCTATTCAGTAATCTGTATTTCCCTTTACTTTCAACAGAGATGGACAACAGGGTGTTGCCACTATGACAAAAAAGTAATAAAAACTACAAAAAAATATTAATAACTCAGAAACAAATTGAGATACAGCTTTCAAACAAATTGCATTTAAAAGTACACCTTTTTCTCTATACGACGATATAAAAAGTAATATTGTGGGATGTTTAGAAGTTTAAGAAATAAATTTCATTTAAAATTGGCCGTCAGATTTCTTGGAAATCTGACGATGGAAAAGCCTTTTCCCGAACAGCCAATGAAATGCTTGGATAATACGTAAGTTTCAGGTGGATAATACGTACGAGTCGCAGGCGATCCCTGTCGCTTGCAATTTTTACGTGTAATAACACTATTAATGTTTAATTCATGGCGTACGTAATGTATGATCAACTCCGTGCGATTTTTTATGTCTTAAATTTTAGTCTTTGAAAAAATCATTTTCCAAATGGTCGTTGTATCTTGTTAAATTGCATTTTTTTTTTTTTTTTTTTTTTTTTTACACAATAAACTAAGGGGCAATACACCGCTTTTATCGTACTAAAATATTCGCCTTATATAATCGAAAACAGTACTAAACAGTTCAAGAATTTAATGTGTCTCCCAGTAGACTTTTACTTTATACCCAGCCTAAGGCTGAGTGTCATCTGTATGCCATTAAATAAATCGAATATTGCAGCTTAAAATTAGTGAAAGCTTTTTGTAACAAAACAAGCAAACTCTTCTTGCACGTAATGGTGTACTGCAAAGCGATATAAGTAAGCGTACAATGTCAATACTGGAATCTGGAGTATATTGACACAGCTGCGCCATCTGGTGGACGGGGTGAATAATGCAAATACGCAGGTTTTCAGTATGACGTCATATATGACAGAACGGGGCTAACGTAGAGGGCTCCCGCAGTTGAAAGTCACGTGACAGTCGCGGTCTTAAGCAATTACGACGCGCAGCTTTTAACAAAGGAATTCTACTACTTTGTTTTAAGTGCTGTAAATACACTTTTTGTTGTGAATAAGTTAATTTAATTTTGTCAAATTGACATTACTTCACTATTTTTAATCAATTTGTAATACGACGAGAGCGTGGATACATCATTATGCTAATCTGTCGAATGTAAGTAATCCATTTTACTGTTTTAGTGTGATTGATGTCTGATGTATTCATATGATTGTTTTGTATTCTTTAGGTAAACATAATTTATTTTAAATAAATTAATCTTTACATGCCCTATTTATACTAAATGTTTTTCATTTTCAATATAAGCAGGAAAAGAAAAAATCATTAATAACATTCAATGATCATTAATTACATCAATATTATTTGCCTGAACATTAAGCTCGTGATATTACCCTGTGGTGTTTTTACGTTTTGATTTCATTAAATGATTCATATATTTTTTATGTGTTCATCGAATGAATGTTATTTTCATTTATTTATTTGCAATTAATTTATTTATTTATTTTTCCTTTCAAGAAGGTTTTCTGTAGATGAGATTTTTGTTTTCTTCAGGGGTAAATACAAGGATTTTTTACGTTCTGCAACCTTCTGTTAAAATATTAAATTTTGTAACAAAAGATGAAATCTAAATTAAGTATTTATTAACGCTAAATTATATAAATTCTCCTGGTAAAGCTTTCTTTCTAGTGAATTTGTTTAGTTTACAAGCACGTTGCCGATAACTTTTATTTTTGCAATAAAGTAGTTCGTAGCTCGGTAGTTCGTCTCGGTTCGGTCTCGGCAATAAAGTAGTTCGTAGCTCTTTGGAAAAGGACAAATATGAATTCTATGAGAAAAAGAATTTTCTTACAATTTCGAAAACTACAGTTATTCGATGGCCAACATTTTGCCATTTTAACAAATAATATTAGTTCTAAAAAAGAACTGTTTTTATTTAAATAATTAACTATAATAAATAAGTTAAAAAACACGAATAAAAATTAATAGAACATTCTATTACTGTCAGAATATAAATGCGACAAACAAATGAAAACACGACGTTTGCGCTTGCGCAGTTATTTCATAGATGTGCAATTAATAGATTATCCATAAAGAAGAAAACAGTTAGGCATCTTTTTGTAGTTCACCCCGTCAGCTACGTGGCGTGCGACCTTGATTGATGTGACCTCGCCTTTAATCTTGCGGTTACCTCTCCCATTTAAGATAGGACGCTTACTTATATCGCTTTGGTGTACTGAAAAACCTGTTACAGCTGCTAGTCACCCAGCTTCCGAATTCCCCTCGGTAATGTTAAGTCTATGGGCAATTGATGCATTTTTATATTCAAAATATCTCCTAGGAAATTAATATTTTTAACTTCTTTTTTTCTGTGCTCTCGTCTTAAAAGATGTCTTTATTTTTCTTAGCTTTCAAAATATTTCTAAAATCTACGCTTAATTTTACATGAAGTGTTAAAATTTTACTCCCATTTCGTCAGTTTTTAAAACATAAAATATTAAATTAAGCATACATTTTAGAAATATTTTGAGAACTAAGAAAAAAAGTGACATCCTTTAAGAGAATTATTAATTTCCCGAGGGGATATTTTGAATATAAAAATGTATCAAACGCCCATAGACTTAACATTGCCGAGGGGAATTAGGAAGCTGAGTGACTAGCAGTCTTAAGGTTTTAAATGAATACAACTAGTTTTTTGTATTGTTTTTGCTAAGTTAATATAAAAAATTGTTTGAATAATCATGAACCTTTGACAGTGAGATCTTAATGACAATAAAAATAAGTATATTTATTATTAAAGGTGATTAAAAAAATTACCTACGGTCATCTGCTATCATTTTTTAAATTACATTTAAAATATTTTGAAATTACAATATTATCTTATGAATTTATTAGATGTATAACACGTTGTAACAGATGTGCAGTTGATTTTGAAAATAGTGCAAGTCCATTCTATGTTATTGCTAGATATTTAATGGTTTGCATTTGAATGGGTATGAAAATATTCGTTCAGTAACCTTAGTTTAGTAGCCTTACTGTAAAAAAAACTATATAACATTGAACTTTTCAAAAAGAAATCGTGAAATATTTTAAGGCATAAAGCTAAGATTTATGTGCGAGGTTCGGTAGAAAATGCTAAGAAATCGAGACACTTTGAAAAAAATTATTAAAGAAAATATTTTTTTTAGAGGGTTAATACTATACATAATTTAAAAAATTAAATCCGTCATTTCAAAGTCGCAAAAGTTCATCGTTCAGGCTCGAACCTCATTTCCGGAGGCTTCTGGATGAAGCGCTTTTTAACCAAGCTTTAATTTTAATGTTACATCTGCTTTACTAAAAAAACAGGTATCAAGAACAAATTATCTGGAAAAGAATGATATATAATACAATGAACAGTGAACAGCAGTGCAGTTCAATGGGATTCCTAGTAGCAGTGCTACTCCACTCCCTGTAGATGAGTAAGTGTATAGCATATCCTAGAGGAGCCATGAGGAAAGAGTTTAAGCGTAGCACAAGTACTACGATAAAAAAAATATAGAGAAGATAAAAATTTAAATATGGAGAGGCTGAAAATTTCTGAGAGGGTAGTCCGATGACTACATTATAAGTATAAGATAAAAATTAAAATAGAGGATAGATAAGATAAATTAAAAAAAGAATAAAATGAAGATGTTAACACTGTTCATAACACATAGCAAGACCGCTATCTCACCTTCCACACTACGCAATCCAAACCACACCCGTCAATGGCATTGAATACACCAGTATTGTCCTTGACCTACCACACACTAAATTAAATATTACTTCTCTTTATGCTAAACACGGCCCACAATATCCTATTAATGACCTTACTCAGCTTTTTTCACAACACCAATTTGCTTTTGTAGCTGGTGACTATAACGCACATAACACGCAAGGGAACTGTTTTTCCACAACTGCTAGAGGTAAATCACTCCATAATTTTATCTCACAAAACAACCTTAGTCTGCATGCTCCCTCCACTCCTACCCACATTCCCTGGAATCGTAGATGCCATCCTTCCACTATTGATTTTGCTATTTCTAAAAACCTTACTTTTCCTATTTCTACCTCTGTCATTAACGATCTCAGCTCTGACCACTATCCTGTTGCTTTCAAAATTGACCTCATCAATCCTATTACCCCCCCCCCCCCCTCTGTTGCAGTTGATTGGAACAAGTTTAAAAATTATCTCAATGATGCCGACCTCACATTTCCAATTATTAGCAACATTTCTGATATCGACAATGCTGTTACTAAACTTGAAAATACCATCATTAATGCCCAAAAATATGCAACCTACACCAAATTTAAAAATAATAATACCTTTTTTCTTCCAAATTATATCCGCAATATTTGTAACCAACGCAATAACCTCCGGCGGCTTTACCAATCCTCCAGAGACCCTACCCTCAAAACTGCTGTTAATAGATTAAATAATAAAATTAAGACCCTTATACAAAAAGAAAAACAAAAAAGTTGGCAAAATTTTCTTGAAAATTTATCTAGCGAGGATAATTCTCTCTGACGTATTAAAAAGAAACTTAATAATAACTATACTCCCATTCCCCCCCTCATTTCTAATAACTCTACTTCTTATACTGATAAAGATAAGGCTAACTGCTTGGCTAACTCATACGAAAAACAGTTCTCACCTAATCCCTTCCTCGCTAGTCATAATCACCTTAATAATGTCAATGATACTGTACATAACTTCCTTGCCACCCCCCCCCCTGAGCCTCTCCCCCCTATTGAGCCCATAGTTATCCATAACATTATTCAAAAACTCAATAATCGTAAATCCCCTGGGTACGACAATATTTCTAACTTTGCTCTTAAACAACTTCCCTTAAACTGTATCCTCTATATTACTAAATTCACCAACTCTATTCTTAAATTTTGCTACTTTCCCAAACCTTGGAAAAAATCTATCATCTGTCCCATTCCTAAACCTGCATGCAACCTTCACGATCCCACTAACTTCCGTCCTATTAGTCTGCTCTCTAGCCTTTCTAAAGTTATTGAACGCGTCATTAGATTGCAAATTAACAAATTCATTAACGAACACAATATTTTGCCACCGGAACAATTTGGATTCCGAGCTGGCCACTCCACACAACACTAGCTTTTACGCGTTGTTGAATTCCTCAGTGAAAACTTCAATGCAAAAAAGCCAACTGCTGCCATTTTTTTGGACATCGCCAAGGCCTTTGATAAAGTCTGGCATGAAGGCCCCATTTACAAATTAATTCGGCTTGGATTTCCTTCCGGACTTATACACCTTATTTTCTCATATCTTGGCGATCGTTCTTTCTCCGTCCGCATAAACAACATTTTATCGGATCTACACTTCATTTTATGTGGTATTATACAGGGATCAATCTTGGGCCCAACTCTTTTCAATCTGTACTTTTTTGACGTGCCTCGTACTCTACTCACTTTACTGGCCCTTTATGCGGACGACACCACCATTTATGCTGCAGCACACCATCCATATTTACTTTATAAAAACATACACAATCACTTAAATTTATTCATAGACTGGTGCAATCAATGGCGTGTCAAACTTAATGAAAGTAAGACCAAAGCTGTCTACTTTTCATGTACTTTTACTGTTCCCAATAGACTAACCATTAACAATACTACCATCCCTTGGTCTGATGATGCTAAGTACCTGGGGGTTATCATTGACAAATGCCTTACTTTCAAAAAACATATGCTAAACATCCGCGGTAAGGCCTCGGGGGTAGCGGTAGCTAAAAGTCTCTCACCTCTTTTAAGGAGCCCTAGTATGTCCTTCAATAACAAACTTCTAATCTACAATGCCTGCATTCTCATCATCATCACTTACTGCTGCCCGGTGTGGGGATTTCTCTGTAGTACGAGTATATAATACACACGGAATAAGCTTTATTAATAAATAATAAAACTCCAAAATTCTCCTGGTGTGAAATGTATTTATCTTTCTCTTGTGTTATCCATATTTAGATAATAAAACTCATTTCTTATACTTATACTTATTTTACATTATTTGTGGTGTTTCATTTCATGTAAATTTAGTATATAATTTTGGTTATCCGTATTAACTGACAAAAAAATATGGTATGAACCAATAGACTTGCCTCACTTTTGAAAGCAATAATTTGTTCAAAACGGTGATTTTTTTTGTTGGCATATCAAATGAAAATTTATTGAAATCTAACCTCTTCAGATAGAGTATAACCTCAACATCTAATTAAAAAGGAACAGATTCCAATTACCGAACTAAAAACATTCTAATGAAGTGTTGCGCATCTTTTCTTAAATGCTTTAATGATGAAATATTGCACCACAGCATAACAACTACAGTCATTCAGTGTAACTTTGAACCATGGAGTGTAACTTTGCACCACCTCCTATTTTTCAATATTTTTGACTCCAAAAGATTAAATAAACTCCAGAACTGTACTCTGTTGGCAAGGTTCGAAACTGGGATTTCTACTCTTTATTTTAAAAAATAAATTAGCAACATTATGCATAATTAATAGCATCATCTAACTATTTTTGTGAAGTACTGTTTTCAAGTTAATTTTGAATGCTGTTTTGAAGTTGTTGTAATCCAATTAAATTTTCATAGTAAGTAACAATATACTCATTTATAAGACAAATTATTATCTAAATGTTGTAAATGTGTTAATATTTTGTGAATATTTATTTATTAATAATCAATAAAATGTAAAATAAGAAGGCACTACCATTTTACCACATTTTCAGGGTAACTTTGAGCCGGCTCAAAGTTATACTGATGCTTATAATTTACTGATTATAGGTGCTATTGTCAAGAATTTCTCATACTTGCACGTATATTTTATATAAATGCCGAAAGTGTGCATTAGATATAACATGTAAATATTTTCACAAATATGTGTAAAATACATAAAATTCATTTAAAGGCGTTTTTAGGGGCGGAGCTACTCAAATTTGACATTTCATACATTCGACATTTTTTATTCTTGTTTGAATAATACTAGTACTAGTATGTATTACTGTAACTATGGATATATTATTGAGTTAAAACATTGAAAATTGTTTTTCACTGCATTTTTATGTTTTATATGATCAATAAACAGTTTTTCTTCCTTCTAAATATTAATGGTTCTCTTCTTCCACTTTTCTTAGGCATAATATTTGTTGTAATATCATAAATTATACAAATCTTGTTATGTTGGGAAATGTAAATTCGGAGTCTTTACATATCTGAGAGCATTTTTGGGGGTTTAAAGTTGCCGTAACTATAATACTTTTTTTTTATAATGAATTATTTTAGATAATATTTATCATATGGTGCAAAGTTACCCTAAATGGCTGGGTAACTTTGAACCAGGTTAAAATTCATTTTTTATTGCTTTTATCCTTATTATTCCTTAATTTTTGATAGTCAAACAATAATTTAGGATCATTTCCTCTCTTTTATGCCCCTAGTTTCAACAATATTCTTAAAATAAGAGTGTGACATATGAAAATAGAGAAAATGCGGATCAAAGTTACCCTGAATGGCTGTAACGAACCATACGACTCTTTATGATCTTGAACAGACTTCCTTTTTATGTGCATGTTTTCCTCTCAGATATGCTGCGTTTTTTTCACCACTTCTCTGTCGCACTTTCAATGATTTAAATGCTTAAACTACCCAGCAAAGAAGAAATAGCTGGCCAGCAGCAAGATAGGTGTTCTTTCTAGTTTAGGTTAATTCTAGCTTTTATTCAAATATTTTAATCTGAAGTGTAAAAATATTTAAACAATTACGTTTCAAGTTTAACAAATAATAATTTATTAGACATTTAGATATTTTGTCAAGTGCAACAAAATAAATAAGTAAATGAATAAATAAATAAATTCTTTATTTCAACGTTCTTTTTTTTCTTCTTAAATCTGGTTTTACTAAGTTATGAAGGATTTTGGTTTTCGTAATTTACACAGTTGAGAATCAATCAACGTATAAAATATATAGGATTTCTATACAACACAATAATGTCTATACAAGTTTAATGATTGGGAACGCAAATCACAAAAGAAACAAACTTGAAATAGTGTAATGAGAGATCGGAAACAATGAGCGGTCGTAGAATACGCTGAAAGTACTTGTTCATGTCCGATCCTGAAAACCAAATAGCACCGAGTGCGGTTAGCACTTGGGAGGGTGACCACATGGAAACAGCTGCAAGTTCAAATATTTCTATAGAAACTTCTATAATTGTTGGTGAAACTAGCTCATAGAAAAACGAACCGTTTTTATAGAATTCTATAAGAAATTTTTGTAAGGGAAAGTGCTGGGTCAACAAAGGAATAGCAGTAGGCTAGGTACTAGCACTGCAGGAAAAGTGCCGGATTGAACTCAGGGGCGCGCCAGAAGTATCTGGCGTCTGTGTGCAGAACTTCACCTAGCGCCCCATATACCCAAACCCCTCCTCCCCCCCCCAAAAAAAAAAAATCAATAACTATAAATACATACCTGCCAAGCCAACCTTCCGGGGTTTTCTCCAGGTCAAATAAACAAATTTTGAACCTGAAATTTTGTTTAATGAAATGTGCCTTGTTTCTATGGGGTTCTTTTTTATTTTATTTAATAAATTAAATTTCTTGTTCAAAATATTTTTTGTTTGACTTTAAAAATAAGGAATGTTGACAGCTATGTAAATAACGGACACCCTAAAAAATGGGTGCTTCAGCTGCTTGCTACCTTTCACCACAATGGCATACCTCCTAAGAAATTAGCTTTTACCATCTCTCCCCGAATTTTTAAGCGTTCGTCTTTACTTATATTTGTACTTAAAGCAGTTCAAACAAACTTTAATTAAGAAATATAAATGTGTTCAAATAATCAATGGTAGCACCATGACACAAGGAAAGGGGTGCTCGTAATACGGTAAATATACACAAAGGTAGAAAGATATTTTCTCTAATTACGGAGCGAATTATAATTTTTTTATTGTAAGATGCGATTTAATCAATTACCACACGTAGATCATAATTAGGGGTGCATTTTTAAATGTTTCCCCCGTCCTAGAACGATATGTTTTATATTAGCAAATATAGAACCGCTAGGCTGCTTATATAATAATTGTCAAAACGTATCTTTATCTTGTCACATGCTTAACCCTTCCTTCTTTTTCGGATTTTTTTATCTTTTTGATTTCAATTATATATTTTTTTTTTTTTTTTTTGCTGAAAATTAATACAATGAAACTTCTTTTAAACGCCACCCCTATTCAAAGGCCACCTCTATTAAGGGCCAATATATTTAGGAACGAAAATTTTCCCCATAGACATAATGCTAAATTTACTTCTATTAGGGGCCGCACCTACCCCTCATAAAGGCCATTTTTTTCACATGTGCCTTAAATCTTAAACGGGTGTATTGAATTTCTGAACCAAAAGGTAAGAGTTCAGCAGACAACTGCACTTGCAACAAAGAAGGCAGGGGGAGATGGGGAGGATTTAGAAACACAATGAAGGACGACAAACATGTGTTCCTCACACTTTGTTAGACCTTTCAACCTGTAGGGGTTGGGTTGGAGGGAAAACTTGACCCTTTGTTGTGGGCCCACAAAGGATAACAGGTTATCTAGAAAAACTGATTCCACATTTACTAAAACTGTGAATGCATATTGAAGCACAATTTTTGCACTTGTGTGTAAAAACGCTAGCATAAATAAATGAACTAATATCTCATTCTAAGGCATTAATAAATTATGCAAATTTAAGTAATTTGTTCCATGAAGTAAAAAAATCCTGAGAAACCAAAATTGTCTGTGAAAAAATTATGAAAAGTAAACAAAATTCAATAGAAAATGTTTTCAATCATATATATATAGAGTTTGAAAATGTTAATAAACAGTTTTTTCATCTACATAGGTTGTGATTTCTTTATTTCAGTTGTTGTTTTTTTGTCACCCCTATTCAAGGGCCACCCCTCATAAGGGCCAATTTTGTATGGAACGGTATGTAGCCCTTACAGAGAGGTTTCACTGTATTATTTTCTATCTCGAATACGCAAACGCAAAATAATTTTGTCATTAAGCAAGTAATCAGCATTATCCTAGGATCTAGGTCATATAGTTTTTCAGAAAATTGCACTTTTCCGTTATACATAAACTTTACTTTGCGGGCACTCAGTGAGGAAATTAGGGGGAGTTCGAGGTACTCATCGTCACGAAATCATCCAAGGATTGATGATAATAATTTTCAAAAAGGATATTGGATAATTAGCAGATATTAATTAATAACCTTTCTAGATAAAGGCATCACAGATCAAGGCGGCGATGCAACTTTGCAACATCCTTTCAAGGCGCATTTGTCACAATGTCAACTTTAAACTTTGTACAAGGTCTTTGTTTTAGGTAAGGCGAATCATAACGATAAATAGTCACCCTTTTTCATTCCAATTGAATTCAATTATTGATAAATATTTAATAGAACAATGGCAAGTTTTTTACAAAGTCAACGCTTAAATTTATTGTACGGAACTTTTTGTACGCGAGTGAAACTCGCACTTGACCGATTATTCTTTGTTCAAAGCAAATCTAATAAATACAATTGAAATTTCCATGAAACGTAATTCAGTTTGAAGTTGTTCTAAAAAATATTTTTACCTCCTGAACAACATGAAACTTTCTTACATATTCAGGGGCTTGTTTTTATGCGTAAAAGCATAAAATGATAGGCGTGACTATTAAATTGGTTTGGAATCGAATGGCGCTTTTAATTTTTTTTTTAGCATTGCATTTTAAAATATATCCTGTTTTACTTATTTATTGTTTCAGTTATATGTAGCCGATTAATTTGTGCTTTTTTCGGTAATTTACATGGGAACCGTGCATAACCTGGGGCTTATGTTGCTTTATCATTGTGCAATACAATTACATTCAAAATTGCATTTATTCATGTATAGGGGGGAAAAAACCTTTCCTCCTTCAAAATTACGTGTTATATACTATTTCAAATCATTTTAATGCTATTTTGATCAAAATGAAGGGAAAACAGAAATCATGTTTTTCTATTTCAAATTAATTACATTCATATTTATGTCGGCGACGTTTTGATACGGCGCCACTCAAGAGACTGAACGATGAATTTGCTTTCAGTTCGATTTTCTTTTGTGACAGTAGGGTAATTTTTACATTGGCTTTTTTTTTCTAATATTTAGATATCATATCTAACCTGAAAAGAATATTTTCTGTTTTTAGCCAACGAGCATCAGTTTGAGGTTTTTTGTCTTCTATTGCGTACGAGTATAAAAGACACGTTAGTGGTTTTTCTATTTATTTTGCATCATGAACATTGCCCATGCTAAGGTTCTGCTCTGCAGATTTACGAAGTCAATTTCATTTGTAAGTAGATATAATTGCCATGTATAGTTATTCTGATAGAAAGCAATCAAGCAGTGTTTCCCCTTTTTTGTATAAAAGCACCAAATCTTTCCGATAACTGTGTCAAATTTTTAATCTAATCTGATTTTCAGGGACTCACCACAAATGATTGCTACTGCTAATCAGAAGGAATCGATTAAAGTTTAAGATATGCACCTTTTATAGGAAATTGAAAAACATTAGTCCGTTTTTCAGCAAATAAATATTAATTTCGGTAAATTTCATTTTATTGTTTTTCTTAAAAATGCGTATCTGCAAACTATCCTTTTTTGTGTTAACACTATTTCCGAATCATAATCCTTACCATATTTAATCGAAGAATTCTGCAATTAATTAACATTAAAATTAGGCAAAGATTACTATTTAAAAGGAGTGATAACTAGAAAGTGGAATAGTTGACAGCTAAGTATATGCTGATAGATATTATTTAATTTTTACTTTCTTCTTCGATCTTTACAAGAGGAAAGTATTGGATTCATGAAAATTTTCGAATTCCGGTTTTCGACGGATTTACACGTTTTAGGGGTCAGAGAACCCGAAAAACATGTTTTTACAAAATGTCTGTCTGCGAGTCTGTCTGTGTGTGACACAAATTTTGTGGGCGCTCTAGCTCAAGAACTAAAGCACGGAATTTAATAAAAATTTATATTCAGGTAGTCCCTGATCAGAGTTGGGCAAAATACATCGAAAAGTCATTTTCGATACAAAATACAAAATACATTAGTTTTAGAACCTAAAATACAAAATACAAAATACTTTTCGAATTTTAAAATATCCAAATACAAAATACATGTATTTTCAAAATACATTGAAAATACAAAATACATTTAAAATTTTAAAAGTTTGGGCATAAGGTTACAGGCCTGCACCGGCCGTGCCTGGCAGGCCAATTTTCATTCAAAACACTCTGATCGAGCCGGACCTGGTCCTGGATTTCACTCTTTCCGGGTCAGGCACGGGTTTTATGTTTTTCTGAAGGCTTGGGCCGGTCAGGACCTCGACATCATTCTTTCCGGTCCGGGTCTGATATCTTTTGTTACGGGCTGAATCGAGGCTTAGTCCCTTGGGTATGAGCATCTTACACAGAATTTTTAATCTTTTATCATCGGTTTTTCATAACAGAAAATTTGGCCTAATTGGATCAAGAAAACGTCCTGATAAAATATGGCAAAATTTACAATAAAAAAGAACTGGTGGGGATAATCAAGATTCTGAACTTCATTCTTCATAGAGGTCTGCACTGTCCAAAATTTTCAAGCTCGGTCCCGACCCAACACGCATGAAAATGTTTGGCCCGTCCCTGCCCGGTCTGGCCTATGCAAAAATCAGTAAAATCTGGCACGGCCCAACAGTTTTTGCACAAAATGTATATTTTTAAAAATCGCCATTATTCTACAATTAAATTGCTAAATTTATTATTTTTAAAGAATAGTACATATAGTATCTCTAGGCAATGAAGTTAAAGCACAGAAAAAGAAACTGTGAAAAAGAACCTGCCTAAGACGAATCATGTGTAAAACTTAAAAATGTGTTGATCCATGCAAAATGAATATAATAACACGCGCGAAAAGAATACATTTACAACAAACTATGTACCTGCTAAGAACGAAACCTGTCTATAACGGATATTCTGCTTTCCTGTCGATTCCGTCTTGGAAGATTTTATGCTATAGCATTTTTCATATATTTAAGTCTCCACACCATGGAATGTGGATTAGAATGTGGATTAGATTTTAAATGATAACTAAGATTTTTCCATACAAATACAGATACATTTAAAAGATAAATATCGTAGTCCAGCATGTTTTCTTAAAAATGAAAAGTATAAACATGAAAAAAAGCTAAAATAAGTATTTTTTGTCAGAATTCCTCATACGAGACGATTTTTAACCATATTGGCGTAAAAATCAATATTTTGTTGAAATTCAGTTGGACCGGGTTAATCAAGGTTTTGACCGAGCTGGGATCGGGCCGAACTTTTAACTTTTATACCAGGCTGTGCCAATATTTATTTATTTATTTATTTATTTTTTGTACAGGACGGGACGGTCTAAAAAGATTTTTCTACGGGTTGGGCTCGGGCCGAGACCTGTTATTTCGGGCCGTGTATGTTTGCGTAGTAACAGTTAGACAAAATAATAGTTTTTTTCATTTTAAACAATATAGTGAAGTTTATTTTTAAAATAGGTTAACAAACCAGCGATGTAGTGGAGGATATACGGAGATATACGCCGTATACCACCTGGATTATTTTTAAGAAGCTCTGTACACTCTCTGTTTAATCAATAAAGTTACAGCGCCTACCTCTGTTTTCACAGCCTAAGAGAGACTGCTCAGATGAGGATATTAAGAACATAGATTCCCCCCCCCCCCTCCCGACAACTCTTATTAAGGATTTTAAAAGTGCAATTTTTTCAGCTGGAACTGAATCCGCAGGAAACCGTGACTTTTTTCTTACGATTTCAGCACTGTTTGAAACCCATCCCGCAAGTGTCAACTAGAACAGACCAGAACTCGAATTAGGGTCAAACCAACTCGAACCCGACCCACAATGAAAGAATGAGCTTCCACCTGACCCAAACGGCATCTCTGGTTGATGTGCGTTCGGGTAAAATCTGGTTACTTACTTGGTGCAGAACAGTAATTCACGTTCATTTTACTTAATTCCCTTAGCTATTTAATATCGCTCATTTTGACGTGCAGTACACGATGGATGATATATTAAAATTTCGTGATGATATCTTCATTTTTACGAAAGTTAATGCTTATAAAATCAAAAAAAGGTTTATAGTATTGTCCTGTTGAAATCGAAACGTTGGTACCTTCAAACTAAACCCTTTCTTTAAAAAAAAAAAAAAAAAAAAAAAAAAAAAGTAGAAGAAGAGTGAGCGAGATTGAAAATCGTAGCATCAGTTCAAGAGTTATGCATGGATATACACGAATTGCATAACCCCCTTTGTTGGAAGTCTGTATATATATATAGATAGATAGATAATTCATTAATGCCTCGATCACTGCAACTCAAATATGAGTGCTTCACATGAATAAAAAATAAGAAATAATTTAAAGAGAAATATAAAATAAACAACATGCTAAATGTTTTTGTTTAAGACCTAGGAATATCATAATATGCAGAAATGACACCAAATAATGTTTTTTCTTATTTTTTTCTTTTAGTAGTGAGCTTTAGTAATGATCTTTTAAAGTTTAATAAATTAAAAGTGCCTGTAATCAATGCATCGCTCTTCGTCGTGGTCTGTCTTAAAGTTTCATCAATCTTGAATAAGTGATTTTATTAAAATGACTTTTAATTTTCATAACGTATTGAATATCTCATTCATTTATATTATAAAACTGTATTTAAACATACACATACTGTATTTGTAATAATAAATATATCAATAAATAGAACTATATTTATGTAATAAAATTCATTCTCCATTTAATAAATATCACGAGTGGGGTAAATTATACCTGAACATTAATACAATGAATACAAAGGAGCTATAAAAAATAATGTTTCAATCAATGCATAACCGTTATAAAACCAAAAATCTTACCTTTAAATGAGTTTTAAAGTTAGTTGTGGCTTGAAAAGTTCCACTTATAAAAGTAGACCTTGTTTTACACATGCATAATGCGTTAACTTTTTAACAACATTATCAACAGAAATTATTTTTAAAAAAATTCCCGCCTAATACAGCGCAACTGTATTATCCCAAATAATTAATTCACTTGATACATTACCAGCGGGGTCTGAGTCATTCTTTCATGAGTCTCCTAAATAACTAACTGCAGTATATTTCTATGGTATTTAAAAAATAGAATACACAGCAAAACTCTAAATGATTCTTCCTGTTTATCACACAGTAGTTTTTCATTCTCATAGCAACGTTAGAACGATAAAAACTAGAACGTTTTGTAATCATTCAGCAAAAATACTTCAGCAGAGCAGATGCATTCATTATAATCCTAAGACGAAACAAAACAGCCAGGCACGTATTTTGCTTTTGTGAATCTTAGATTTTGCGGTTTTAAAAAAGCAGCTTGAAATCGACAGGAATATATTTTGAGTATTTTTAAAATACAAAATACTTGGAAAAATCATTTGAAAATACATTACCAAAATACTTTCCTTTAGTCCGTTTAAAATACAAAATACAAATGTATTTTGAAAATGTATTTCAAATACATGTATTTTCGATACTGCCCAACTCTGTCTCTGATGAAAATTGGTGCTGATTAGTTTTTGGTGTAAATCGCTCAACAGGTGGCGCTGCTATGCTGCATTTTTCCGATTTCCGCAATAGCTGTATCTCAAGAACTAATGCACGGATTTTCATAAAACTTCAGGTTCCGTTAGTCCTTGACATAAATGGATGCTGTTTACGTTTTGGTGTAAATCGCCCAACAGGTGGCGCTGCTAGGCTGCATTTTGCAGGATTTACACGATTTCTGCAATAGCTCTATCCTCGGCTCTATCTCAAGAACGAATGGACACATTTTCATCAAACTTCAGATTCAGTTACTCTTTGATATGAAATGAT
This sequence comes from Maratus speciosus, assembly GCA_963932465.1. Classification (NCBI taxonomy): domain Eukaryota; kingdom Metazoa; phylum Arthropoda; class Arachnida; order Araneae; family Salticidae; genus Maratus; species Maratus speciosus. Next base: position 350,403,088 of record OZ010794.1, read on the forward strand.
GCTGACTACGTGTTGGTGTAAATAGCCCAATAGGTGGCGCTGCTGTGCTGCATTTTGCACTATTTCTTCAATAGCTCTATCTTAAGAACTAATGAACGAATTTTCATCAAACGTCAGATTTAAGTATAACTTGATTAATATTGCTGTTGATTATGTGTTGGTGTAAATCGCTCAACAGGTGGCGCTGCTATGCTGCATTTTTCATGATTTGCGCAATAGCTCTATCTCAAGAACTAATGCACGAATTTTCCTCAAACTTCATATTCAGTTAGACGTTGACATAAGTTGATGATAATTAGGTTCGGGTGTAAATAACACAATAGGTGGCGCTGCATTGCTGCATTTTGCTGGATTTACACGATTTCAGCGACACCTCGAGAACTAATGCACGGAATTTCATCTTTTTAGAATTCTCATGATGAGCACAGATTGCCATTTAATTTGGCACTGTGATAGCGAATTTTGAAGCATTGACATGTATGAGATAGTAGAAAGTTTTGAGATGGCCACAACATACTAGTTTTATTTTGCTAAATAAAAAAAATGCTTTAAATTTTGCAAATAATGTACGATATATAAATATGCAGATTGGAGTGACAGGGGGGGGAGGAGAAACGGTACGGTTGTTAGTAGCGGTACCGCAAAATACTAGGGCTCCGGTACTTTTTTGTTAGAAATTAAGCTCTGATCGTCAGTATGTCTATCGCTACCAATACTACAATAAGATACAAGTGTTATATATTTTCAATCATTTGAATAATGGAGTCCATCCATATTTACCACCAGCTGCAATGCGCATCCTGTTTTCGGAAAGGTTGGAAAAGCCTGATCTAGAGCAGGGATGCCAAACACGGCATTCGCGGTTTCCTTTCCGAATTTGTAAAGTTTCTAGCTTCTTTTTTTATAATGTATTTCAGTCGCTTGAAGGCGCCGTTAAAACTTATGTGGCGCCCTTCGGCCGTTAACATTCAACTTATCTTTCGACACCTTGGCGCCTTTCGGCTTGAGACTCCCCCCCCCCCATCCCTCCTAAAGCTACGCCGCTGAAAAACATCTGCAAATTATATATATTTTTTAAATAAAAATAAATTCATAAATGTATCAGAAATAAACCACTTTCGAGTTTAATAAATTTAAATTGGATAAAAAAATTTCAAATATTTCAGCTTCGCCTAAAATATTTGGCGCCTTTAGTACTCTGGCGCCTGTGTGCGGTGCACACTTTGCACACTGGGTTGGCGCGCCCCTGATTGAACTGATGTGATGGCATACCAATGCTGGCCTGCTGTTGGCCATCACTGATGGTCCAGCTGCATTCAGCACGGACACTTTTCTACTGGTTTAAGTAAGGGCAACATTGCACTTTACCGCTGATGGTAGTGCTCGCTGCCATCTTTTTTCCAGCTGATGGCCCACTATTTCTTTCTTAGCTAGTTAGACGGAGCTTTTAAGCGCTCCAATGAACGACTGCTCTACAACTATCCCTGGCCATGATTGATTGACGAGCCGAGATAAACAGGTAAAGAGCTTTTTATTTACCTATATTATTGCATGTGCAGCACAAGTTGAGCGCGATACATTTATCTTTCCCGTTTATTCATGAGAGCGCGCGTTTTTTCACTACCGAGTACTTTGGATTTGAGGAGCCATAAATTCCTTCAGACAAAACTTTCTATCACCAAAAATGGTTAAAAAATTGCTAATTGCTGTTCGCCCATATCACCAATCAAAATCTGATTGAACAGACCTAATTTTCCAACCTATCGAAAAACTCGATAATGATGTGGTAAAAAAAGAGCATTTGTTCAAGTAATACAAATAAAAGTGAGAGATTACTCTAAAGGTAAATTATGTAAGTACGGCAATTTAGATTGTCTTCAGTAGTTTATTTATTTATTTATTTTTTTTTGTATCATTAAATGTTCATTATATAACTTGCTTTTGAACTAAAACAACTAAATTAAAGGAAAATTTTTTTATTTTAACTTTTTAGCCCCCGGTATGCTATTTCTTTCTCCCAGCTTATTTTGTGTCGCCTCCAAAAAATAACGTTACGTTGTATAAGCCAGCCGTAAAACAAAACAGATGTATCATTGTGCGATTGAATACTTTATAGCAATTTTTTAAACTTCTAAACATGGCATATTTTCAATTTTTATACCGTCATATTGGGAAAAAAAAGGTACTTTTAAATGCAATTTGTTTGAAAACTCCATTTATTTTTGAAATATTAATTTTTTTTTTGTAGTTTTTAGAGCCATTTGCTTAATATTGGCAACGGAAGTACTCCATTTCTGTAGAAAATAAAGGAAAAATAGTTCTAAAGTAGTAATTATATATTTTTGTTGCCATTTTCTCATAACAACCAAACGAAAATGTAATTAAAATACGTGCTATTTTGAAAAAATATAAACGAATGATTTCTGTTAAAACATCAGCTATTATAAACTATATTTAATTTTAAGTATCTATATTAATGTTATAAACAAATGAAGGCTTAAGAAGCCCTTTTTTGTTGAGTTCCTTTAATGACGGCATCTGCTTGCTGTATTTGTGTACTATTCAGCGATAGTCACGCCCTATACATGCTTTACTGTAGATGCTAAGAGTGGGTCGTAAAGGTGGAATTCTTAAGCGGATGCGAATGACGTCATTTTACATAAAATAAAAGCGTGTGCTTTAAGTCTTAAAATTGGAATATGTTTTGTACTATTTATATATACTTTTTTTTTTTTCATCGGGGACACTAAATTCTGGAAAAGCAGAATTCCTGTTTTCTAGTGTTTTCTTTTCTGTCAAAAACTTAATCCGGTTTATTCGACGAAAGAGATATTTTTTACACCATTCAAATTTTACATCGTTTAATGGAGGACTTTTGTTATACCATGGACAGTATTCCTGCGGCGTCACAATGGAGGATATTCCATCTGCGTTTTGATCACGTGATCAAGGTAAAAACGTCTAGCGTAAAGAAGGGAAGACTCCGTAGACGTGTAATGTAAATCCCCGCTAGGCAATGAAACAGTACATCAGGCAAAGCAGTAGCATCTTCCCTTCTTATCAGTTAGAAGTTCCTTGGGTAAATGACCGGTATCAAGTGACTTTTTTCAGCCTCGAACCCATATTTGGAATATCCTCCATTGGTAAAATGACGATTTTTATAGCCTCGAACCGAAAGGAAGAATAGGATCCATTTCTTTATGGATTATTAACTGGAAACACATGCTAAAATATTTATATTATTTTAAGTGTAAACAAAATTGTCTGTAATCGTCTGTATACGGTAAGTGTAAGGAACTCATGGAGGAATGAATACTTTAATATTTATAGCTGCATGAATGAACTGTATTCCTGTGACGTTACAATTGGTAAAATGGAGGTTTTTGTAGCCTAGAACCGAAAGGGAGAATAGAGTTCATATCGTAACGTATATCCGTATATAGTACGGACGCTCCCTTGAAAGTGCGCGTAATAACGTGAATTCACTGCCATATACAGGTTGTCCTAAAAGTCCCTGACACATTTTAAAATTCAATATAAAATCAAGTAATTGTCGTACAGGAGCGAAGTTTGGACTGAAATGCTTACATGATGAAAAGTTTTCTTCAAATAAATGAAGGTAGTTAGTTCCAAACTTCGATCATAGATGCTGCCACTTGCCCGTATCTTTGATTATAAACATACATTTTTTTTTCTGATTTTTAGATTAGTTTTGACGCTGTGACGCAGAAATGACAACTTCCAGCGAAAAAGCTAATTGGGAATTAAAGCGGCGTATAGAGGCGCTGCTCGCAGCCTTCGGTACAGGAAAATTGTCCCTTTAATTTCCCTTTAACTAATGCTAAAGTGCCATTGAAATAATTCCTTATTGTAAATGCATTTGAAAGTCTTAAATATTCAAATTTGGTTAACTTTTACTTTGTCATACAAGACAGAACACAAATGTCACAGGAAATCTGAAATTGTGCAAAAGAATAATCATTCTGAACAAATTAAAAATACATGTAATGCAATGCGCTTGCACGGCGCTATCCTGAAGCGAGAAGTTACATCTTTTCTGCACCAGATGGCGTATTCGAGCGATTGAATCGCCAATTGTGTAGGTTGGTTTTTCGCTCAGAGTAAGTATAGTTATATGAGAAGTCTATGGTTCTTCGAAACCAAATGGAAATAAAGGCTGTTCTCAACTGTTCTGCTCAACAAGCGCAAAATGTTTTGACACACTTACAAATTTATTTTTTAACGGAAACGGAAAGATATAAAATGGGAAAGCCTGACCATGGAAGCGATTTGGAATCGAACTGTCTTTTTCATTTTTGGATCAATCTATTACCTATTGAGTAATAAGCGATTTTTATCACGTGACACGGCTTTTTTCTCACCTTATTGACCAGATTTTCTTCTTTCGTTCGGAAGTTCAGTTCAAAAGGCCAATTTTGACAGTATTTTCTGAAAGATCTATTGCGTTTATAAGAAAACGAAAAAAACAGCTCGATGACATAGTTTCTGAATAACAACACCTTCTAGTCAGGGCCCGACTTATGCAGGGGTATGCGGGGCAGCTGCCCCGCCCCCCCCCCTTCTTAGGGGTCCCCATAAGAGTAATCAGGATTTTCATTAAAAGGTGCCAAAGGATAAAATTAGCCAAAAGTGACCAAAATTCCTATATTTTCAAACATTTAGGAAGAAGTGCAGCCCCCTTCTCCTCTCTACTTCCAGTACCCCCCTGCACCCATGCAAAAAACAAACTATATGATTAAAAAACTAATGATTAAAATTTTATTATGACAACTTAGTATTCTATTGTTTACAAAAGAAATTTCTTATTGACGTTTTCCTCGCAATATGACAAGTTAAAACCATTCACTATGATCAATTTGGGGCATTTTCTTTTAGACATCTTATAACGTACGTAGATAAGCAAAGCAAAAAATAAAACACTCGTCCCAACCAATCTATCATTTTTCCTGCTATTATCCTACTGGTATTTTTTCTTAAAGTTGTTAACATCATTTTGTGATAGGTTCTAGTTACAGATGGGAGCAGTACGGGTACAAAATTTATGAATACATAACAATACGTATGAAGTTTAGTACTAGCCACTTCCACATTATTCCAAAAGAATTCTATAGATATATAGAAGGGGGGGATCCCCAGAATGATGCTTGCCCCGGGGCCCCCATAGCCTTAGTCGGACCCTGCTTCTAGTTTTATGCATTTCCGAACAAAAATGAATTAAAACTTATGTCAGAAAGTTGACCCTTTGGATTTGAGAACAGCCTTAAGGAGCTGTGCATATGTAACGTTATCACTTTAGTGGGCAGGGGTGGTGTTTGGCGCATGATATCGCAAGATATCTCTAGGGGGGAGGGGGTTTGTCTTTTGATATCGTTATCAATTTTGATCCATCCAAAATTTTCTGTTTTTATTTGTAATGTGTTCTTTACATCAAAATTTTCTCTTTTTATTCGTAACTTGTACTTTACATCAAAAAAGCCTGCAATCTGTTATCTATCTGTTATTTTAATCTGTTATCTATTTTTATGAAAATACAAAATTATTATTAAAATCATTAAACGATTACAAAATTATTTAATTCCAAAATATGGAATACCTCAACGTTTGGCATTACTATTTTTTATCATAAGTGCATGTATATATAATCTGCTGTTCGAGAAACCAAGTGCGAAGTATGTTTGAAATGATACTTGTGTTTACCAATAAAGAAAAAAGAAAGAATGTTGTGCACTTGTTTTGTTGATAAAAAGTTCTGCCTGCCTCCCCCCCCCCCTCCCCTTGAGGTGGCAAGTGCAAGAAGGCATTATTACTGTCGAATGAATTATGTAACAAAAATGTATTATTAAATACTACTTTTAAATAATATATTGCAACAAATATAATATATTGCAAACAAAAGAAAAAATTGCAACAAGCAAAAGAATTTTTAGACATTGATAAAGATATAATTAGGGAAGATGGGGGGGGGGGGTGGAGTTCAAGGAATAATAACGTATGATATCGTAAGCGGGGGAGGGGGCATAAAATTACCAAAAAGTTGATAACGTTACATATGTATAGCCCCTAACCTGAAAATCGGAAAAAACATACGTTTGAAATCAAACAAGTGTACAAGGACAAGTCGCGTCATCTATGCTCAATGTTTGGAACTAATTTTTTAAATTGCTTAAAGAAAACTTTTCATCATGAGAAGCATTTTAGTCGGAACCAAGGTCCCGTACGACAATTATTTGACTTTATATTGAATTTTAAATTGTGTCAGGGACTTTGGGACACCCTGTATAATTTCTAATAGTTTAACGTTAATTGTTAGAAAATCTTTACTTTTTCTTTGACTATTAATTTTGAATTTGTACATAGCAATAAAAATAACTTCTATTCAAAGATGGCGGGTTTGACTTATAATTAATATTTCTTTGTTTGCGCGAGGAATTAGCGTGTTCATTTAATGCCTTCTGCGTCAATAACTGAAAAAAAATGTTTATGCTACATTGCTCGATAGCCAATAATATTTGTATCACCTGAAGACCTTATCTACCACTCAAAAACATAAAATTTCCAGGTTTCAAATACAAAATTTACAAGTTAGGGTATAAACCATGTCACTAATAAGCAACCTCCTCTTGTCATAAAACTCTAAACATGTCTGTCTAAGTGGTTTCCTTTAAACAAGCCACTCACCAAACATTCTTTATTATTTATAATATTTATTCTTCATAATGGACGAAAACATATCCCACTTGTTTCTAAAAATGTATGTCTGAAAATATTTTGATGATACAATCGTCGCCATAGAAACGCTTAAATTCTTTTTTTCTTTCCTCTGATGTAAACCAGATCCAAGTAAAGTTTGAATATTTTTAAGTAAATTTAACATTTTAAATTCATTATTTTAAAACCTTTTCGGTCGAAGTACTCCTTCCAGGTACTGGCATCTCTTACACGAATTTATTCGGTTGGGACCACTTTTTTTTAAAAGAAACATTTATACTTGTACTGTGATAAAATGTGCAAGTGAAATTGACTAAAGAATCTATTAGTTCCCGGTATGCTATTTCTTTCTCCGAACTTATTTTGTGCCGTCTCCAAAACATAACGTTACGTTACAGAAGTCAGTTGTAAAACAAATCAGATATCATTGTACGATTAAATACTCTATAGCAAATTTTAAAATTCCTAAGCATCGCACATTTTCAATTTTTATACCGCAGTATTGGAAAAAAAAAAGTACTTTTAAATGCAATTTGTTTAAAAACTGCATCTCCATTTAATTTTGAAATATTAATTTTTTTGTAGTTTGTAGAGCCACTTGCTTAATATTGGCAACGGAAGTACTCCATTTCTGTAGAAAGTAAAGGAAAAATAGTTGTAAAATAGTAATTATATATTTTTGTTGCCATTTTCTCATAACAACCGAAAGAAAATGTAATTAAAATGCGAGCTATTTTGAAAAAAATATAAACGAATGATTTCTGTTAAAACATGGAGCTATTATAAACTATATTTAATTTTAATTACCTATATTAATTTTACAAACAAATGAAGGCCTATGAATCATTAGATAGCCTTTTTTTTTTTTCTTTTGGTCGAGTTTCTTTGATGACGGCATCTTTATGCTGCGTTTGTGTATTATTTCGCGATAGTGTGGACATCCTATGCATACTTTACTGTAGATGTTTAAGAGTGGATCGTAAATGTGGAATTCTTAAGTGGATGCGAATGACGTCATTTTACATAAAATAAAAGCGTGTGCTTTAAGTCCTAAAATTGAAATATGTTTTGTACGATTTATATATACATTATATATTTTTTCATCGGGGCGACACTAAATTCTGAAAAAGCAGAATTCCTGTTTTCTAGTTAAATTTATTTGCTTCATTCAATGTTTTAATTTGTTTTAATGGTTGAACAGCGAACAGCAGAGCAGTTCAATGGGATACCTAGTAGCAGTGCTACTCCACTCCCTGTAGATGAGTAAATGTATAGCAAATCCTAGAGGAGCCATGAGAAAAGAGTTTAAGCGTAGCACAACAGTACTACAATAAAAAATAGAGAAGTTAAAAAATTTAAATATGGAGAGGCTGAAAATTTTTGAGAGGGTAGTCCGAGGACTACAGTATAAGTATAAGTTAAAATTTAAATATAAGGATAGATAAAAATAAATTAATGATAGAATAAAATGAAGTTGTTAACACTGTTCATAGCACATAGCAAGACCGCTCCAAGCAAAGCAGGAGAAATATACCTAATCCCTTAAAACCAAAAAAGGCTGTTTTCAGCGCCATACATTTATAGTTAAAAAATTACAGTAAGTATAAGGCTTTACCGTGGTAAAGCAATAGTGAAAAAATAATAAGAAAGTATAAAATATATATATATATATATATATATATATATATATATATAATTTTATAAGAAAGAAAAGAAAAGAAAATAAGTATCAGCGGAAGAGCGCGACTACTCTTCAATAATAGTAGTGTAACGGGGCCTCTTGCGTTTAGTAGGGCTGAGAGCATCGTAGTCCGGTAATTCGTACATAATTTCATTTGGAACTTTATAAAGTTGGATGTGAAATTTTTTAGATAGAAATTTTATGCGTCTGACCAGAGAGGTAGTTTTGAGGTCGTTTCTGATCGTAGTGTTACGTAGAAATCTAGAACCATTTCTAATACGGCGAAGTTGGTTGTTGTGCAGCTCAGAAAGCTGGTCCATGCTCGTTCTACAGAGGAAGCCCCACACCGGGCAGCCGTAAGTGATGATGGTGAGAATGCAGGCGTTGTAAATTAAAAGCTTGTTATGGAAGGACATGTTAGGGCCCCTTAAAAGAGGTGAGAGACTTTTAGAAACCCCTGAGGCTTTACCGCGGATGTTTAGCATATGTTTTTTGAAGGTAAGGCGTTTGTCAATGATAACCCCCAGGTACTTAGCATCATCAGACCAAGGGATGGTAGTATTGTTAATGGTTAGTCTATTGGGAACAGTAAAAGTACGGGAAAAGTAGACAGCTGTGGTCTTACTTTCATTAAGTTTGACACGCCACTGATTGCACCAGTCTATGAATAAATTTAGGTGATTTTGTATGTTTTTATAAAGTAAATATGGATGGTGTGCAGCAGCAGCATAAATGGTGGTGTCGTCCGCATAAAGGGCGAATAAAGTGAGTAGAGTACGAGGCACGTCAAAAAAGTACAGATTGAAAAGTGTTGGGCCCAGGATTGAGTCCTGAATAATACCACATAAAATGATGTGTAGATCAGATAAAATGTTGTTTATGCGGACGGAGAAAGAACGATCGCCAAGATATGAGAATATAAGATGTATAAGTCCGGAAGGAAATCCAAGCCGAATTAATTTGTAAATGAGGCCTTCATGCCAGACTTTATCAAAGGCCTTGGCGATGTCCAAAAAAATGGCAGCAGTAGGCTTTTTTGCATTGAAGTTTTCACTGGGGAATTCAACAAGGCGCAAAAGCTGGTGTTGTGTGGAGTGGCCAGCTCGGAATCCGAATTGTTCCGGTGGCAAAATATTGTGTTCATTAATGAATTTGTTAATGTGCAATCTAATGACGCGTTCAATAACTTTAGAAAGGCTAGAGAGCAGACTAATAGGACGGAAGTTAGTAGGATCATGAAGATTGCATGCAGGTTGAGGTATGGGACAGATGATAGATTTTTTCCAAGGTTTGGGAAAGTAGCAGAATTTAAGAATAGAATTGGTGAGTTTAGTAATATAGAGGATACAGTTTAAGGGAAGTTGTTTAAAAGCAAAGTTAGAAATATTGTCGTACCCAGGGGATTTACGATTCTTAAGTTTTTGAATAATGTTATGGATAACAATGGGTTCAATAGGGGGGAGAGGCTCGGGGGGGGGGGGTGGCAAGGAAGTTCGAACAGTATCATTGACATTATTAAGGTGATTTTGACTAGCGAGGAAGGGATTTGGTGAGAACTGCTTTTCATATGAATTGGCCAAACAGTTAGCCTTATCTTTATCGGTATAAGCAGTGGTATTATTAGAAATGAGGGGGGAATGGGAGTATAGTTATTGTTGAGTTTCTTTTTAATTCGCCAGAGAGAATTATCCTCGCTAGATAAATTTTCAAGAAAATTTTGCCAACTTTTTTGTTTTTCTTTTTGAATAAGGGTCTTAATTTTATTATTTAATCTATTAACAGCAGTTTTGAGGGTAGGGTCTCTGGAGGATTGGTAAAGCCGCCGGAGGTTATTACGTTGGTTGCAAATATTTCGGATATAATTTTTTGTGGTGGCAAACAATTTTCTGGCCAAAATGTTGTGCAGCACTAGTGTACTGGGTGAGTCAAAAGTTCGTTAAAACTTTAAAAACTCATATAAAAGGAAGAAATTATGATAAAGAAGTGCGATTTGCAAGAAAGGGCTCACAAGGTAGTCGGATTTTTTTAACAGCGAAAAAAATTATGAAAAAAATCACATGTAGAGGGCGCTGACGACCCGAAACGTAATGAACAGGACAACTGTTGTGTCGTAGAATGTTCTGGAGGTCATGTTGAACATTCGTTAATGGCAGAACTAATGAATGGAGCATATTGTTGTCCTGTTCATTGAGTTTCGGGTCGTCAGCGCCCTCTACATGTGATTTTTTAACTATTTTTTTTTTTTTTTTTTTTTTTTTTTGCTGCTAAAAAAAATCCGACTACCTTGTGAGCCCTTTCTTCATGATAAAAGCCTTTATCATGATTTCTTCCTATTATATGAGTTTTTAAAGTTTTAACGAACTTTTGGCTCACTAGCCACCAGTGTTGCCGCATCTAGCAATTTTTTTTTTTTTTTTTTTTTTTTTTTTTTTTAAATTTTGAATTTACCCCAAAAAAATTTTATTGGTAATTTTGTTTTACTTTATTTATGGAAAACCAACCATCTTGTAAAGTAAAAATAAGAGTTAAAACTTTCCGGTAGGAATTCGGAATGTCTAATTAAATTAAAAAAATAGCCAGATATCATGACTACGCTGCTTACGTCATTGTCGGAAATGACCAAAGTAGCGTGACGTATGTCATAGAGCACAAGGGGTTAATTTAATAATTTATATCTTTAAAGTTATATATAACTATAGTAAACGTGATATGACAGAACCATTTTGATTACAGTTTTAGGTGCGTTCGTAATTATATAAATACGTATCACCTATACTCGTCGTCTGGTCCGCGTCCGTCTGTCCGCATATAACAGCGCAAAAACTACACAACTGAAGAGTTTGAAATTTAATATATATAATCGTTGCAGAATTTTGTCGAGTCATTTAAAATTTTAGGAAAATCGAATCAAAACTTAAAAAGATATTAATAAAAGTTTTCTTCATTTTATTAAATTCTATCATGCATAATTAATTCAATTATAGCCCATGATAGGTAAGGATTCTAGGTTGTCATGGTGATGACGTCCTATTTAAGATGGAGTCACATTATTGCCGCATTACTGAATTTAATATATAACAATTGTAATAAATTTTGTATTCATGCTTTTTTGCTTAAGAGTGCAGCAGTGATTGCACGAATTGAATATTTATAAAACTAGTTATAGTACGAACGTACCTCATTGGCCACGTTTGTCGTACAATTTCCGATTTATCTGTTTTAGCATCAAAACTACTTTATAAAGCACACATTGAATTATGAATTCCTAAAATCGTGCATAGTCTAGTGTTATTATTACAAGTTGTGAAAATTTCCGATCCTTGCATTCAGTGGTTGGCAAGGGATATTCCTTCTATATTTATATCCCTAAATAAAAGCGTTAAAAACGTTTGAATACAATGATAATAACAATAAAAACTTCAAGAAATTAATTCTTGATTTTGAAAAAAGAAAGCACAGAAATATTAATTTAGTGTCAACATGTTCAGAAATAAAACAGCTTTAAATTTATATTGAATTTCGAATTTCAATTTTGATGTTTTGACATGTTACAGTAGGCTGTCCTTGAAAAGTTCATGCACCAGAATAAACACAATGCATTTACTAAAAGAATATACACAATGCTACCACAATAGTTCTAAGGCTACATTTTATAAAAAAATTAATAAAATAAAATTGAAATCCATTCTACATTATACATCGCTGGGTACGTTAAGGCTGTTCTTAACTGCTCTGCTCAACAAGCGCAAAACGTTTTGACACATTTACAAATCAATTTTTTAACGGAAAGATATAAAATTGGAAAGCCTGACTATAGAAGCGATTTGGAATCGAACTCTGTTTTCCATTTTTTGATCAATAAATTACCTATCGATTTACAAGAGATTTTGATCACTTGATAAACACGTTTTCACCCTTTCTTGAGTGGTTATTCTTCTTTAGCGCGGAAATTCGGTTCAAAACGCCCGCTTTGACACTATTTTCTGAAAGATCTATTGCGTTTGCAAAAAATCGGAAAAAACAGTTCGATTTTGAACAACAACACCTGCTAGTTTCATGCATTTTCGAACAAAAAGAAATTAAAACTTATGTCATAAAGTTGCCCTTTTGGATTTAAGAACAACCTTAAAAGAGCTTCTTGGTTTCATTTTAAAACTGATATTTTAGTCTGTTGTATTTGATTTATATTCCATTTTGCTGCTGAATATTTGATTTTACTTTTTAGGATACTTAAATTTCAACGTTATCAAAATAATTATCTTAGAGGCGAGACTTTAAGAAATAGATAATAGTCTGTAGGTTCCAAATCCAGAGAATAAAGGCTAAGAATATTTACACTTTTGAATATTCCTTGATAGAAACAAGTGAAAAAAAGAAAGAAAATGTTTCCACAGAAGAATATAATTCCACTGACCTCTTTATCACATAACACTCTGAATTTTCTTTAGAAATCTATCCATTATTTCATTATTCTACCACAATACTTACTAGGGCTGCATTTTATTAAAAAAAATTAATAAAAAATTGAAATTCATTCTATATTTATACATCGCTGGGTACGGTCCTAGAGCTTCTTGGTTTAATTTTAAAACTCACATTTTTGTCTGATGTATTTGATTGCGTGCGTTTTGCTGATGTGTAAATATTTGATTATACTTTTCAGAATATTTAAATTTCAACGTTATCAAAATAGTTATCTTAGGGGGAAAACTTTAAGAAATAGATAATAGTCTGTAGGTTCGAAATCCGGAGAATAAAGGCTTGGAACATTTATGCTTTTGAGTTTTCCTTGCTAAAAACAAGAGAAGGCAAAACAGAAAATGCATCCACAGCAATATATATATCCGTCAATATACACAATTTTTTTCGTAAAATTTTACGGAATACTTTCAGTTTTCTAAGAAAACAGTAAAATTTCCGTAATTGACATTATAAGATTATAAATCCAGTAAATTTTCCCAAAATTTTACGGAATATTGCTGTATTGCTTTCAAAACAGTACAAATTCCGTAAATGATGCTCAGAAGTAACTGCTATATTTGGAAAGCAAAGTAATTAATTTTTGTATGTACTTGTCTTACAGTGATATTATTTTCAATAAAACCTCAATGTTGGCTAAATGTGGCTCTATATTGAAAATATACCTAATGTTCAATGATTTCCCTATTGCTAAATAGTATGTTGATTTTACGTGAGTTTTCAAGTAAAACCGATAAAAGTTATGGTGCCATATATGTATGTATATTTAAATTACTCTTTATAGTATTTTTCCTTCTTTCCTTTTTTTAAAAATAAAATACTTTGAAATAGTTTTTTTCTTAATTTTTATGATATTAAAAAAATTAAAATCTTATTAATTCTTTTTAAGTTTGAGACAGTTTTAAAGGAAGTGTTACAGTTTATTTTCATTATGATTTCAAAATAATGTTTGACTTATTCATAACAAGCTATTATTATTATTATTTTAAATCTCTGTATGATGTTTTAAAATGAAAAAATCTACTTGTATTTTTACTATTTTTAAATCTATTCACTTTAACAGATTCGCACTCAAATACATAAAACATATCTGAAATATGATAACGAAATTATTATATAATTGACGTTTACCTAAGCTACAATAAACAATAAAGGAAATTTATTTTAATACCATGTAGTAATTTCCTTTATTTGAGTTTAGAGTAGATCATCACACAAATAATTTTTAAAAGTACGTGTTTGAAAAAAAATATATTAATATTTTTTCAAAAATAAATGAATACATAAATAAATAAATAAAAATAATATTACAATAATTTTTTTTTAAATCTTTCAAAAAAGAAGCAATCATTACTTATCATTCTTTCATACATGTAATATTTTAAAGACTATTTTTTTTTTTTTTTTTTTTTTTTTTTTTAATAAAGCAGGAAATTAAAAAGCTAAATAATCAAAATTATGGAAACATTCAGAATTGAATACTCAATTGAAAAATATTATCCCTACGAAAATATATTCCTTGTTTAACATCTTGCCCTTACTTCATAAAAAGCATCTGAAATAAGTAACGATGTTTGATAAACGTAACTCATGTTCCCGTGGCATAATGGTTAAGAGCGCTAAGCTAGCAGAGTGGAAGTTCCCTAGTTCAAACACCGCCGGAGGTAATCATTACTGTTATTTGAATTAAATAGAGATATTCTGACCTTGATGTCCGTAAAAATTGAAATTCATAAAGATACAAGTTTCTGGTTGAAAAGCTGTATAGGGGAAACTAGGGAGGGTTGACCCACTTTTTACAAAATGATTTTTAATTTTTAAAATTTTGACCGTAGAATAAAGTTTTATATATCATTTTATTCGTTATACAATCAGTTATCAAAATAAAATTGCTACATAAGTGTAATATATAAGAAATTTGGAAAATGATCGATTTTAACCATGAGAAAATAATGGGTCAAGGCTCCCCAGATATGGGAGGGTTGACCCACTATATGGGAGGCTTGACCCACTTGGTTTTATACTGAAATATTTGTGAAGAGAAATTAACTCTGTTTAAAAAAGGCAATATAACTTTATGCTACATGTTTTAATTATTATAAAAAACATTTTTGAAAATATGATGTTTAAACAAACCTGTTTAGACGCAATCGCAAGTCAGAGGAGAAAAATTTTGTTTTAAACAGAATTTTGTCTGAGCAGGTATAATTGTACAGCAGGGAAAATGAAATTTTAACATTTAAGACAGTATTCCGTTATAGACAGGTTCCGTTTTCACAGGGTTTCATTATTATGCACGGAATTTATGGCCACTGCCACCCCCCCTCCTTTTTTTAAAATCCTTTTCCTACCTTTTGTGACACTCGACATGACAACTCTAATTGTCACATAGTTTGGCTTCATCTCAGTGTATTCATGCTGGTGAAATTTGTCTACATACATTCCAAAAGTTTTTCGATCAATGCTATGTTATTTTGCAGCCGCATGTGCACATAACTGATCATTATCTTCTTTATCCCTTTCAGTGGCAAAGTACTTTCAGTTCTAAAATGCTGAAATAAATGACTGGCACCGGAATTTACGAACAAATTTATTTGGAAAGAAGAAAAAGAGTATATTTCACATACATATTAAATGGAAAAGTCAGTGTGGAGTATGGGAATTAAAATTAAGTGGTTTCATATAATCATGAAGCTTCCCCTGAAAGTGTTAAGGCTGCTGCTTTCATAATTTCTAGTACTTTCTAGTCTTTTACACTGCTTCTATTTACCTATTTTAGTAATATTTAAATGGAAAAAGTTTCTATCAACTTACCCATTTATATTTCATTAAATTTTTTCTTGCAGTGAATACTATAGCAATTTTTCACATTTTTCTTTAATCTAAATATTTTCTTTTCCATCACCCTATTTTACCGTGACTTTACAGAATAAATTTACATTCATTTTTATATATAACCATTAACCTTTCATTATGCATAGTGTATAATAAAAAGATTTCATCTGGTCAACCCTCCCTTAATTTGACTGGGTCAAGCCTCCCCACATGTCCCTTTTCTAAAGAATATCACATTATTATGTTAAGCCTAACTTACCGTACAATCTTTTTGCCTGGAATGAAAGCTTGATATTCCTGCATTACTTAAAACCTACTTACTTAAATTTCTATGATATATTTTATCTGAAAAAAGCTTACAAAATATTTCTATAAAACACAGCTTTTAGGTTGAAAACGCCTCACAATTGATTTCTTTACACCTTTTTCGATTATCTCTATGAAACAAAGACTGCTGTTTGAGCATTCCAGTAGCTTTGGTTGACACTTAATGATAAAACGCTGAAATTCTTTTAAATATGAAAACTAATGGGTGGGTCAAGCTTCCCGTATGGTCAACCCTCCCTAGTCTCCCCTATATATATTATGTCTTTGGAACAAAAAATTTTAAATAAGGAAATATGTAAAAAAAAAAAAAAAAAAAAAAAAAAAAAAAAAAAAAAGGAAACATTTTGTGAAAAACGGGAAATTTTCTGGAATTTACGGAAATTTTTTTTCATTGAAATACGGAAATAGTACTGGCGTCTCGATTGTCAGTACAATTTCTGTAGTTTAACGGAATATTTTTTTACAGTGTAGTCGTTCCACTAACCTCTTTATTGCACAACGCTCCGAATTTTCTCTTGAAATCTGCCCATTATTTCTCTATAGCACTTATAACACTGTCTGTACATCAAGAACATATTTCTTGTGAATTATTTTATTAAACGTGGCACCAGCATCTTTATGTTAAATTTCTGAAACTGAAATTTCACTGGTCGTTACTTTGATCATAGATAAATGCAAGATGAGAGTCGCACGTAGAGAATTTTTCATTTAATTAAAAAATTATTTTAGGAGAATTATACGCCATTCACGTATACTTATACACTTACATAGTCAGTTTTAGTTAGTGATTTACAATGTTAAGTACTATTAAGTTATCTATTTTTTAAAAAGAAAATTGAATCCGCACGCCCCCAATTTATAAAGAAATTCGTTAAAAATTTACGACATTAACTTTAATGAATTTATTAACGTTTAAACAGGAAAAAGGGTTATTAATATCTTCAATAATAGTATTTCGAGCACCGTAGTTACAATAAATAGTCTTTTTTTTTTTCAATATTTATAAATTATTATGATACTTTATTTGTTTTTTGATTTTGTGCATCCGTGGATATGCGAAAACAAATATTTTGATGTATTTCAAGGTTTTCGTCATTCTTCGAGTGATAGTTCTTAATATCCGTGATCTAAAATCAACCAAAATGCAACTTTCACTTTCCACTGTGCCGTCACGTGATATTGAAAATGAGTCACTATTCTGTCACTCAGAAATCGGTAATGCTCCATTATGTGAGGAAGTTCCAGTACAGAAACAGATCACGCTGACGTCACAGTGGTGTCACGAACGTCACGAAGTGACAGTCGCCTGAGAGTCACAGTGAGTCCAATTAAAAGTCGTAATTTTGGTCACGCGATTTTTAGCAGTTTTCATTCTTGCGACTGAAGCTTGTGACATCACAATGGCATCAAGTTAGCTAGCTGTACTATATTACAGGTAAAAACAGGAATTTTGCTTTTTCAGAATTTAGTGTCGCCCCCGATGACAAAAAAATATATGTATATAAATATAGATACAGTAGCGTCCCGATTATCTGAGTTAACCGAACTTATACCTCTGGAATGGATCATTTTCTTCTGATGGACTGATGGTTTCCATTATTATGAAACAGTCATTATAAAGGAAGTGTTAGGTGAAGATGAAAGAGCAGCCGTAAGAAGTTAGAACTCTGATTTTCTGGTCAGAATGGGGGGGGGGGGGAAGAATAGTCATATTTTATTTTTTTTTCAAAAAAAAAAATAAAATAAAATAAAAATAAAAATAAAATAAATTATGATTATTTTTTTTTCCATTCTGACCAGAAAATCAGAGCTCTAACTTTTTACAACTGCTCTTTCATCTTCACCTAACACTTCCTTTATAATGACTGTTTCATAATAATGGAAGCCATCAGTCCATCAGAAGAAAATAACTTGGTGAAAGCGGAAACTCCGATAATCGGGACTTTGCTGTAGTTCAGTTTTAAGACTTATAACACGTGATTTTATTTTACACAAAGTGACGTCAGCCACATCCGCTGAAGACTTCATCGTTTGCGATCCAGTGTTAAACAACATCTACAGTAAAGCACACTTAGGACGTCACTATCGCTGAATAATACACAAATCCAAAAAAAAGAGATTTCGTCATTCAAAAAACTCGACAAAAAATCGCCCATCTAAAGATTCACAGGTCTTCATTTGTTTGTATTGTTAATATAGATATTTAAAATTAAATTTAGTTTCTAATAGCTCCATGTTTTATCAGAAATCCTTCATTTATATTTTTTCAAAATAGCACGTATTTCAATTTTTTTTTTTTTTATGAAGTTGTTATGGCAAAATGACAACAAAAAGATATAATTGCTATTTTTCTTTCACTTTCTACAGAGATGGAGTACTTCTGTTGCCAATATTAAGCAAATGGCTCAAAAAAAAAAAAAAAAAAAATTAATATCTCAAAAATAAATGGAGATGCAGTTTTCAAACAAACTGCATCAAAAAGTACCATTTTTTTTTTCAACACGACGGTGTAAAAATCGAAAATGTGCGATGCTTAGAAGTTTAAAAAATTGCTATAGAGTATTTAATCGTACTGCTTTGTTTTGCGACTGGCTTCTTTAAGGTAACGTTATTTTTTGAAGACGACACAAAATAAGCTGGGAGAAAGAAATAGCATACCATACCGGGAGCTAAAAACACAGGTGTTCAGGTATTTACAAAGCGCTTATGCAAGCTAGAAAAATAAATAGTAAATTCTTTAACGTTTTCATTAACTTCATCTTAAACCTATCATAAATCATAATTTGAAGTGGGTATTTACATAAAAATTCTTATGCATTGGACCGCTCAATCTATACTCTCATGACATTAGTAAATGTCATTTGATTTGTAACGTTTGATCGATTGATTTTCGTGGAATAGATTAATGGAAGTGTATGGCCAATGGCCCACCATTTATGAACTTTCAATCATGTTTTGCCCTTGAAACATAGTGTTAAATGTAGACTACGTTTTTTACTGAGACAAATGATTAAAAAACTAGAGAACAGGAATTCTGCTTTTTCAGAATTTAGTGACGCCCCCGGCATTTCAATTACTTCATTTTCTTCTGGTGGACTGGTGGGCCTATTATTATGAAACAGCCATTATAAATGAAGCGTTAGGTGAAGATGAAAGAGTAGTCGTAAAAAGTTAGAACTCTTGATTTTCTGGTCAGAATGGAAAAAAAAATTGTATTTTTTTTTTATGGCTTTTGTTTTTCGACTGCCGTAACAAGGTAACGTTATTTATTGGAGACAAAATAAGCTGGGAGAAAGAAATATCATTCCGGGGGCTAATAAATAAATAATAAGTTATGCGTCTTTATTTTATTTAGATTTTCAAGAAAGCGATGTCGTTGCAGTCTTATTTGAACGCACTTGAGACCTATACGCTCCCCCCCCCCCCACACACACATAAAAATTAAATTGCTAAAAAATAAAAACTAATCAAATAACTAAAAATTATATAAATGTCCTAAAAACACATATACCATTTTATAAAAACTGTACTAAAGGTGTTTAAAGGATATACTTTATACACAAAACTGTATTTTCTTATAAACCGAGTGCTTTCGAGCAAACACTTGCTCATCATCAGGGTTATAAACGAACACAAATACACGGTGATAAAATCAGTGAAATATATCGCTTAACTACTGGAGACCAATTAACTAAAAATTATATAAATGTTCTAAAAACACATATATAATTTTATAAAAACTTTACTGAAGCTGTTTAAAAGATATTCTTTATATAAAAAACTGCATTTTCATATAAAAGGATTGCTTTCGATCTTGCTCATCACTTGTTCATCATCAGGGTTACAAACGTACAGTTGCTCATCATCAGGGTTACAAACGAATACAAATACACATTGATAAAATAAGTGAAATATATTTAACTGACTTTATCAATGTGTATTTGTGTTCGTTTGTAACCCTGATGATAAGCAAGTGTTTACTCGAAAGCGCTCGGTTTATATGAAAATACAGTTTTGTATACAAAGTATATCTTTTAAACACCTTCAGTAAAGTTTTTTATAAAATCATATATGCGTTTTTAGAACATTTATATAATTTTTAGTTATCTGGTTATTATATAAGAAGAATCTGGATTCTATGAGTGTGTTTTTATCAGGGCTGCAGAGTCGGTGGGAAAAATGGACGACTCCGACTCCGACTCCAACTCCGATTCCGACAACGCAGACCTGCTTCCAAAATGGACGACTCCGACTCCGGGAATTTTAACAGATCCGACTCCGACCAAAGCCGCCTCAAGACTACAAGCCAGACACGCCCTTCATCTCCCCACATGTGACGTCACAGCCCGGGGCTGGCTAACTGCCAACGCGCCAGCCCCGAACATTTGAATTTTGTATCTTGCTATTTTACGTGCACGTACGTTTTACTTAGCCTAATAACATATTTTTTTCAAGGTAAGTTTTATTTTCAAATTATATTTACATGCTATCAGCACAAGTTTTATTTCTTGTGTTCAAAATCTTTTATTTTTTAATTTCTTTGAAATAAATTAACTAGCAAATCCTAATACGATTCTATCAATTATACCGTATCTCAAAACGAAACGATATTATTGTAGTTCTGTTTCTTTCGACATAGAGCAATAATTTAAAATGGCAAACATCCCTAAATCGTGTCAAGACTTATATCATTTAATTTGTATCTTGCCACACCATCCTCTCTTTATAATTTGTTCTGTTTTCTCTAATTCATTAGAGTGACCTTTAATTAACGCCCATTTATTAAAAGACACTTGTCGTGTGAATAGTAGCTCGGGTTATTTTGTATGCAGAATTAGTTGGACTTTAATTTGACAATAAATTTTATGTATTTATGTATATATATATATATATATATATATATATATACTCATACTTAAAAATTTAAATATTCTAGAAATTTTCATAAAAGTCGCTGTGAATACATAGCATTTTTATCTTGTTTACTTCTTTTAAAGCAAACCCAGATCGATATACTTGTATCAATTTATTGTTGTTTTTTAATCTTAAACGTTTGCTATCTTAATAAAAATTCTTTTTATAATTTTTTGTTAAATTATAAATGCTTATGTACTGTGTAAATAGAGCTATGGGGATACTGTTTTTGAATATCTCTATTTTTGCCACAACTGTAAACAATTTATTTACAAGACTAGAGGAAGGGTTGTTAGTACCCTTATGCAAAATAGTAGTTCCTCCCCCACACACACACCTTCTTCGCAAAAATCCTATGTGTTTTCATATACATTTTAATGTTTAATTAAAAATAACAATAAATAAAATTATTATTCTATAATTATAAATTTACTTTTAGATCTAGTCAGGAAATACCTTTCATCTCATAAAAATTGATTATTTTAAGCTTAAAAGATGTGAACAAACATTTAAGAACCCACACAACATTATTTTGGAAATGAAATATTTTTGTGGAAGATTTTTGTGTTTTTCGATGTTTTTTTTTATCAGCTATTACCTAAACATTCGAGAAAAATGAACATAAATTAGGAATATTTTAATTCCAATTGATGAAAGTCCTTTCTTTCTTTTATTTTTCTCTTCATATGTCAATACATTTTTTAAAAAATCTATCGCTTGTACCTTGCATAATATATCAAACTAATACAAAACTAAATCATAATTTTCTGTTTCATGAACTTGTGTTGTTTTAGTATTATGACAGTTTTATGTTTTTTAATTTAATGGATTTTATGTGAAAATTACCCGTTTCTGATAAGTAAAGTTTACAGTACGAAAATTTATTTTTAAGAATTCTTAATTTCATGTATACTTTAATTTTACTATTTATTATATGCAGGTTTCAAATCACTTAATATTTAATTGGATATTTACTGTATAATTTCAAGCCCAATTAAAAATAAAAATAGAACACAACTTGAATTTGTTTTCATTTAACATTCACTTTTCTTCCACTTTAATTTAATTTTTAAATGTGGGTTTTGATTGGCACACTTATTGTTATTTATTTATTTTGAAATAATTGAAAGCAAAATAATTCAATTTATGTGTTTAAACTGCAAATTTATATATATATATATATGTGTGTGTGTGTAATAATGTATAATGTCTTGTTTTTGAATACTAAATAGATAATTGATATTGTTTCTAAATTTCAAAGTATAATAAATAATAAAACTGTCTACTAAAATAAATTTAATACTTGGGATTTTTTTTTTCATTAACGAACGAATTTTCTTTAATGTATCTTTAATTCTGATACACATTTTCATTGACACAGTGATATTATTTATCTATCTATATATTTATATAACTATAAGTTTTTATTTTTTTCCCCATATGCTGTGATAATAAGTTGAAATATGGAGGAAAGAATTAATGTTTTAAATAACGCATGTGCTCTCCACATCTGATCTAAGCCCCGCGTCGTGACGTCACGAAACCTTGTGTTTGGCTTGTAGTCTTGAGGCGGCTTTGCTCCGACTCTTTCGGTCAAAAATGGGCCCGACCCCGACTCCGCATCCCTGGTTTTTATCATATCTCAAGTTTTTTACAAAATGAAAAATAAATCAATCAGTTAAAAAATATTCATAAATAAAAATAGAAAAATAAGTAATTTTGAACATTCCATCGTTGAAAGATTTTTTTTTTAATTGTCTAAAAAAGTTATTTATTTCGAACTCAAAATTTTGCTTAAAACGAAGTCCTTCATTTTATTCTGAGAAAAATAGATAAAATTCTTAACACGTGTTAGAGCAATCCATTTCATCGATTAAATATCCTCACTCTTTATCGGGTAATAAGAATATTCTTCCCATTTAATTTTTATTAAAAACTGATCACGGAATGTTTAGTAAAATATATTTTTTTTTATAATGCACGGGATGAAAAGTATCGCTTTTTGTTTTCAAATCAATTTGATTTCAGATTCTGGAGACAGTAAAACCCTTCATCATTTCAGCCACAGCCCGATAAAGGGTTAATATAAAAACGCAATGCCTTGTCCCACTCTCTAAATCTTTGTTTATCCAAAAATATTATGGCAGAATGAACGATGAGTCAAAATTCCTTATTTTGAGATTCATAGCTGAAACTTTAAAGATAAATAACGTTTGAATGAATGTAAGCCTTGGTGATATTTTTCACAAAATTTTCTTTTGCGTTAACATTTGATAATTCTTAGGACACGTAGCTGCTGATTAGTAGTCTAAAAACATTTTTAACCCTTAAATGAATAGTGGTGCAGATCTGCACCACTTTTTATTTAACCTACTATAAATATATTAAGTTCTTCGCAACCACTATATTTATATAGAAATATTAATGCTGTAAATACCAAATAAATATGCTACTGAATAAAATTTAAAATCTATCTAAAAAATTCTGGTCTCTAATCCTTAATATATGTATAAAAAACATAATTCTAAAAGAAAAATTCTTAATTTAAGGTGTTACATGCATTTAAGGATTAATACATTCTGTACAGGGCTGGCACTGACGACTATTTTTATATTCACGCACCATTAATTTTAAAAAATAAATTTTACAGTATATTTCTCTTGCTCATGTTGTCAAAGTGCATGGGAATTTTTTTTGTTTTCAGAAAGTGGTGCGATATAGAATTAAAAAAATGTCGCTAATGGCAACCCTGTCTGTACAGAAAGTAATTCCTCTGTAAAACATCACACCATTCTTCCTGTAACAATCTTTTGGTCATAATTTCGAAATTTTAAGTTGATAACATAGCTTAAATTACAGTGTGCAGTTCCTGTAAAATTTACATGTGTGATCAAAGTATTTGGAGATATCACTTATAAATATAGAGGGTGTTCACACATTTTTGTAACGACCTTGGATAAAGAAATATATAAATAAAGATAAGAACTTTATTTTCTAATAGGTTCAATCTGACAACCCTTTTATTGAATGATCATACCACTCCTTTATTTCCAAGAGCTTTTTTAAATATCACGGTTGATTTTGTCCCACTCCTCGCCCACAAACTTCCAGAGTCCATCCAATGTTTTGGGATGCCGCTTATAAAGAGCTTGTTTATAAAGTGTCCGAATGCACAGAAATTCACAAGAGACACTTCGGAGGACTTGGAGGGATGCACATAGGTGCCAACCTCAAATTAATCTTCCGTAATACTTGCGTTAATTTGACCCTGGTTTAATACGTTTCGAACCAGAAATTTTTTAAAGATATGAAATTAAATATGTTCCACGTAGAAACCTAGAATTAAACAAATAAGTATTCATGAAATAAATTTTCTGGTTCGAAATGTGGTTAACCGGGGTCAAATTAATCCAGACATTACGGAAGATTAGTGAAAGGTTGGCAGCTATGGATGCATTTAAATGGAACAGCCTCAATTCCGGTTTTATTTTTCATTTTTTTTTCTAAAAATTTAGTAGTAGATTTAGTGGTATGGTTGGTAATCTTATCCTAATGGAACTTGATTGTTTTTATAAGGTGATGTCTTCTTTGAAAACAAATATTAAAACATATTTCTGTTAGTAATCCGTAGAACATGTCCGTAGGTAAAGTACCCTGGAACGTGGAAAGATAGAATTAGGAATAGGGTCACCATAATAAAATGTCCCTATTCAAGATGATCATAATAAAATGACCGTGTTCAAGACAATCTTTAGTCGAGAGTAACAGATATAAAAGCTCGTATTCGAGTAATCATAATCTTAAAATAACTAAATTTAAATCACACTTTAATCATTATTTATAGAAGTAAACTTGAAATTTGCAAATGTAAAAGTAATTCCGTTAAAAAATTTTTAACATATAAAATTCTTTTTATAATTCACCCCATTCTAAACAAACACAGTCGAACCTCAATTTAACGATTGCAAAGGGTAGAGGGATTTATGCCGCACATTTTTTTGAACTTGCGTATAAAATTCCATGGTGGACATAAAATTAAAAAATATATATATTCTGTGCTATTTAGTGCTAAATACACAACGCGTGTACTGTGATAAAAAATTTCAAAACAAATAATTAATATTTTTAACAATTTTTTTTCTAAAACACTACACTGCGGCGCATCACCCATACATTCAGGCTGAGACGCCGCACTTGTGCGGTAGTTATGCCGCGCTTGTAATAAGAACAAAATGAAATTATAAATTGAAATATTAAAGAAAATATTCATATCGGGACTATAATTAACGATGTAATAACAAAATGAAACTAAATGAGTACAATGAAGCGTATTAGTAGATTCAAATCAATATTTGCCTACTTTCACTATTAAAATTATCGACTTATTTTTTTACATTGAATGTTAATTGTTATTTCAACAACAACGTAACATCAATGTATTAGGGAGGGAAAAGAAAAAAGAAAAATTGTGTTTACATAATTTATTTGTTAACTCTTTCGGGACTGACGGCTTTTTCACAAATTTTATTCGGTTGGTACCACTTTTTAAAAAAAAGTTACCTTTACTTAAATAATCATGAAAATGATCTAATTAAAGAAAGCAAATATTACTTTTCTTTTTTACTGGTTCCAGAAACAAATTTTGTATGCTCTTTATGAAGGTGCTTATATGCACCTATGGTCTCGAATGGGTTAATAGACCTGTTTTTTCGACTACAATCTACACAAAAAGTGTCGAAAAAGTACAGTCTTTATGTAACTACATTTGACACATGATGCAACGAAGCCAATTACACTTCCTCTTTTTTGGAATAGTTCTGTAAACATTCCTTGCAAAGAACGTCTGCATTAAGCGTAATCCAATTTTTCATTATTATCATCTTGGCTTGCATTTTTCTTGCCCTGCTTACTTTTTAGTTTTCCCCTTTTCTCCTTTGGTTTTAATAAACTTGATAACATGCCTAACATGGTTAGTCTGTGCAAAAAGAAAAGGAAAAGTTAATAACACTTAATCATCCCGTACAGAAGAAACTGCGGCATGTATCCCATTTTGCATGGTGCATACGTCGGCCATCACAGTTACCTGCCATCGCTAAGGGGAATGGCATAACCATACACACAGTACTCTATACAAACGCTACATTTAGTTTTGACTTCAAAATCATGCATGCATTTATTAATTAGTGTAAGAAAAGTATTTAAGCATAACGTGTTTAAAAGTTTGGACAGTGAAATCATGCACTTACGTCAAAATAAGGATTATGCTTCTACAAGTAAACATCGAAATAGGATTAACGCTATACACTGGTTAAAATAATCTCATTGCGCACCTATACTGCGCGTTTGACGACCATCTATCAATAATTACAAGAAATACATGGGGTGCGGCATATATCCCGTATGTGGCGACTCTCCCGGAGTTACCCTACAATAAAATCGACATTAAATCGAGGTTATAGTTAAATCGGTGAACACATTAGATAAATTAAAGGTTTAGGTAATTAAGTTTTCAGATATTTACCTACCACTAGCATTTAATTATACATTGAAACCTCCCTATTCGAGCGCATTATTCATCAAACTTCTAAACTAAGTTTAGAATTTTTTTATTGCGGTAACTTTTAAGTGTATTTAAACGCCTTTGTGCCTTTTTAGGCAATGAATTTAACTCTGATAACAAATTAAGAATGTTGGTCAATAAACTCTCTGCCCTATTCTGTCAGGAAACTCTCAAAGAAATAGATAAATTAATGAAAACGTCATTATTTGTTCCCGTCCAAAAAAAAAAAAAAAAAAATAAATAAAAATGCATTTATTTACTGAACTTCGAAAGGACTTGGAAATAAAAGTTATAAAAGATAAAACCGTGAAATCAAAGCAAACATCAATATATTTATTTTTTAAACGCTATAGTAATTAATTTATGTAATTAACTTTTGTTTCGATACTTAAATTTTCATATTTTTACCTAATGTGAAAAATAAATTTTAGTAATATTAATTGTTACCTTTTTTCTTCAATTTCATTTCTTCTCAATTAAACTGTATATTTAAACATGGCCAATTTTTATTGGAACGGAACGCGGTCGCTTAGGGAGGTTTTACTGTATTTTCTATTTGGTGCATTAAATTAAACTTTTAAAAATTAAAAAACATATTGATAATTGTTTTGCTTTCTTCTTGTAGCCTGTAACATGGATTTTTTTTCTTTTCTAAAGCTTTATAAAATTGTTATTCCATATCCAAGGCTGCTACAGGCGACTATTTTTTAATTCTATTTTGCACCATTTTTTCAAAAGAAAAATCTTTTACATACCTTTAACAACATTTGCAAGAGAAATATACTACAAAATGTATTTTTATAAAATAGTGGTGCGAACGAAATATAAAAATCGACTGTAGCAGCTCTTCATATCAAACTTCTTTACGTAATAATTTTCTTTTCTGCAACTAATACAACATTTATTTCAATTGAAGTGCCTCTTAAACCCTTCACTGCACCACGTGCCATATCTGGTACATACCTAAAAACATTATAATTTTCATTATGTGCCATGAATTTGGCCAATATGATCTCTGTCCCTGATCAAGAACAATTCAAAGAATGGAATAACACTTATTTTGTGCATCTCAGATGGCTGCATTAGACAAAAAAATTAGAGTTTGTCCTTCGAAAACAAAAATAAATTTCGATCAAGCTATTGAGATAAGAAGATTTACTTTTATTATTTTTACTGAATACTTAAAAATATTAATATAAAAAAAGTTACAGAGTGTTAAGCAGATAAAATTAATTAATTTAAGATAACTTAGTTGCAAAATATAGCAATACAATATTATAAAACCTTAATCGTGTACATATGGTACACACCATAAAATATCAGACTTTAGCTGAAAATTTGAAATTGATTTTTTTTTTTTTTTTTACTGTTTTCCTCCATTATTAAACCGATATGTAGATTTCAACTAATTGTTTTCGTAAAAATATAAAAAATCGTGCAGTAAAGGTTAAGATTTTATGATCAGACTCAGCATCTAAATTAGACGGATTTCACTATGTTTGTCACGAAATTCTATAGTTCACGTTATCATAAATGAAAAATTCTGGCTGTAGGAATGTCATGCAAAACTGATTTTTGAAATTATAAATCAAACTTTTTATCATCACACATCGGTCAGTAGAAAAAGAACAAAGAGAAAAAGCAGACAGTTCTTGTAACTAAAAAAGGAGTTAAAAAAATACATATATTTAAAATTCATTAAACATATTGAAACAATTCATCAAACATATTACATCATCATCAGTTGAATATATTTGGAAGTTCATCAAAATTATCATTCAATAGGGGAAAGCTATTGTTAAAACAAAGATCATTCAACATAAAAAATAAATAATAATGAATACAGACAATTAAAATGTTTCGTTAAATAGAGGAAATCGTTAAATCGAATATCGTTAAATAGGGGTGATACAATTTAAGAAATTGAGATACTCTGGCGAGTTCATTATTTCCATACAACTATTATATTTGCAACCCATTCTAAAACATTTCGGAGAAGAAAATTAAACACTAATAAATACAAGGCGTGGTCTCATTATTTTGAATAAGACAGGTAATTTAGAGTTATCAAAGCAATAATATAATATTACTGAAGACTTAAAAACTGCAACCGTCTGTGAGAGATTGATTGTACCATTTCATGACATATCTATGATTTGACCATTTATAAAAACGACGGCTGTATTTAAGAAATTGATATTTGCATCGTCAATGATAACATAACAGAGAAATAGTTTGAGTTATGTGCTGAGGTATTTGCTCGCTGTCTTTTTTTGCCCAATTAAAAACCGATTTGTTATCAACCAAATAAGCTGCTATGTTTCAAACCTGGAAATGAGCATAATCTCGCTCGATGGCTCAATTAATGTTAATTTTCAAGGTAGAGGAATACATTTTCCCTTTTTTATTTATTAATTCTTTGGCAGGGGATAGATAATCTTGTTTTTGCTTTTATTTCATTTGGTAAGCTTACTTCATAGAATCTGTAATCACCATCGTGTTAGGATTTGAAAATGTAATATGTCGCCAAATAGCGCCAAAAACTGGCTAGTGATTTTCTCCCTCTGCCCCCCCCCCCACCCTACATTCTTTTTTAGTTCTTCTGAAGCCATTAGTAGCAAAACTAATATAAAAGTTGAGTAAAAGAACTACTACTAAAAGTGTAGGGGTTATTTTTTTTCTAATTAAGACATTGTTTTTATGCCCTATTAGTGTCAACTGAATACACATCGACTGATAATTTTAAAATCTGATATTAGAAGGGGTTTTTTCCTTAATAAATTGTGATAGAAATGTGAATATGTGCGTGAAAAAAAAACTTCTTTGAAAAAGTTTAGATTTTGAAATGTAAAGATAAATTAGTGATAATAAACGTGTTATAATATGGAAATGCAAACAAATTAAATGCTTTTATTTTACTTTTTATTTTGGTCATATTAATAGCAGTAGAAGTAAATAAGTAGGTAAGGGGGGGGGGGGGGGTAAAATCGAGTAATCGGGTGAAACAGGGTACTACTATTTCTTTTCCAGTAGCTACTGCCACCTGTATTTTGACACGTGAAATAGAACCAATTGTACATGTTAAGCAGTGTGATGTTGGTTACCGTTCGAAAACGACACTTTCTAGCGTTTTTTTCGTAAAAGTGAAACATTTTATGTTTTATAAGGCCACTCGGAAACAGTCAGTACGTAGTTTCTGCTTTGATGTATTTTCAAGGTACTTGATACAATGTTTGATGAGGTTTACTAGGTTTTTAGGCTTTTGCGGCATCTGTAAGTTACTCTCGTTTCAGTTGAGGCCATGTTTAGGCAGACAAGTTCTGGGGGGCAAAATCGAGTACTCAGCGGAGGGGCAAAGCCAATTGGTACACGGTTTTACCCTACCTCTACCCTGAAACGTGCACTTCCATACCTAGCAGTAGTGGATTCTCCTTCCAGTTATCCCCAGTACATATCAGGCCTCCTCCAAAAGAAACAGAAGAAGAAAATCAGCCAAACCAGAAGAGGGCGAAGATATTTTAACTTCGGAGAACCTAAAGAAAAAAGAAAGTCAAGATGAAGATCACAAGGGAAGAAGGACAAGAAAAGGAAAGAGGTCGCGTCTTCTGAGGAGGAAGAGTATCTGCCTTCGAACGACGATGATGAGGATGGTGGTGATTCATGTATGCATTGCAAATGCAACCAACTTGTATACTTTGCACCAGTAAAGATGGATGGTCAATTTATGCAATTTGCAAGGAGTCTGTCCACGATGCAGCAGATTTAACATTGAGGGTAAAGATGGTTTTATTTGAGATTTATGCAAAGATCTAACCCCTCAAATCAAAACGAAATAACATGGTTTTAAAGTTTAACAATTTACTTGAATTGATTAAGTTTGAAAATTAACTGAATAAAAAAAAAATGGCGTTTGGATATGTTTTGTGGGCTTTTTCCTAGGTACCCAGTTTTACCCACCCCTACCTCAAAAGTGACACTTTTGTCAGGGAACATTAAGTTTGATCTAATATGTAAAAAATTTCAGTAGCCTTTATGTTTTAGATTACAGCCATGCCTTTATTTGCTGCTTGCTGCATTTTGAGTGGTAGGTTGGAATTATTAATCAACAAATGTATAGTGCCCGTTTTTTTTTCCGTTTCCTCTATGGTATTATTGTTAATCTTGTGCAGTAGAAATGTTTTCTCTGAAAATATTTTAGAGCTGGTCCATTTAAAGATTTTGTTTGAATTTCTGGTTATTTGATGCATACAAATGAACTTATTTAAGGATGTCTTGAAGTCCTGATCTGAATCTACCAAAGTCTTTCACTGATCAGAGAATATTATAAAATCGTGTCATAATTAAAAACATGATTAACCTTTTAACTGATGTGACAGAAATTGCCACATAACTACTGTGAAGCGGTCTGTGAGACCGCTCCATCGAAAGATGAATGAAAGGCGTCATTAACTCATAGGATGGTGCTTTTGCAATAAACGTTTTTTACAGGACTGTTACAATTAACATTCACCAATTCAAAAGTATCTGTTGATAGTACTAAAGTTCCAAACGAAACAAAATTTCGGTAGTGTTTGAAGTTAAACTGAGAGTTACAAGTTAAACTATAAAAATTGAAAAAAGCAGCGGTCTGTGAGACCTGTAACACCAGTTAAAGGTTAAAGAAATTAATACCGATTTGATGGCATAAAATTAATGTAATTATTTATCGATATATTTTTCAAGATTTTTCGCTTCAAAAACAAATTGAAACTAAAAATGGTAATTACATTTTTAAAAAGGATATAGGTCGTTTTAAACACATTTTTAATTCACAGTCACTCTGAGAACGCAATAAAGCCTACAACTGTGCACTTAAGGCTTGGTTTGTAACAAATATTGCAATTATAAAGTTACAGCAGATAATATTATTATTTGTTCGATTTTATTTAAACAATAAGTTTCATAGATGAGGATGATGGATTCCGGTATTTAAAGAGCTCTTTAAATGAATTATGTGCAAAACAGCAATCACTTAAAAAAGTTATTTGTTCTATATCTGGACAATACATTTAAATTTTGTAATAATTCGGGTATTTTAGTGAGATTTTGTGAATATACAAACTTTTGATGCCAAACTTTTAAACCTTCTAAAATGCATTCAAATCGTGTTATTTTACTTTAACCGCAATCATTGATTATATTATTGTAATCAGCCTTTTTTACTTGTCACTTATGGTTAATATGGGTTGAAAACCTTACATTAACTTAAATTGGTTTGATATCTTTCACACTATGTTTTAAAGGACTTCTTTATTTTATAAGAAGTAATTTCATTATAATGCTAATTGTTTCTGAAAACATAAATTAATTTAAAAGAATCAGGGACTAAACATTTACTTTTCACAGATGGCGTTGATTGTACGGTAATCGGTCATTCCGGAACCCACGCTCTTTTGCAGTGGAATCGTCCTGTTTAATTGCTTCGAAAGTATAAATGGCTTCCGATGATGAAAAGTAACGGCTTCTTTCCGTTTCTTCAATATCTGCTACCGTTATGTTTAAGTTTTACTTAACTGAGTATATGAAATTTCAATTAGATAGTTGAAATTTTACAATGTTTAAATTTTAATGAATGATTTTAATTATGTTTTTAAAAGAAAGTTTGAGTTGTTTTGAGGAAATGGCTTCAATGAAGTCTGATAAAGAACTATCGTCAGCAATAAAATGACTGTTCACTGTCTTATGAAATCAACACCTAATTTTTATTTCGGTTATATTGCAAGTAGTGTTGCCAGGTGTCCCGCATAAATAAATGCTCCAAATGTTCTGGACACCACTAATTTCTTAAAGTTTATTTCGCCATCTTTCATCGCAGATAATTCTGCCATTAGATAAGGCGAAGAAATTTACTTTAACCCCTTGAGGGGCGGTGGGATATATTATATCCTACCTAATTTAAACAAGATTCGCGCCCGAAACTTTTAACTAAATTTTATGTTTTTAATTAAGGGGACAAAATACTAATAGTTGCTTTTCCTTATTTTAAAATAAAAGTTTTTGATTATTCCGGTAAGAATTGAATATTGTAGAGACATTATTGCTTGCCCCTCAAAGGGTTAAAATACTGGTGACAAGAGCATTTGGAGCCCCCGATTTACGTAGGACACCTGGCAACACTACTTCCAAGGCACATTTTTCTTTTCACTGCTAATTACAGTATAAAAATATATTAGACCTATATTGATACAGGCCAACAATTATATTGGAATTTATGATCCAATACTATAAACAATGTTTGTACATTAGGATGAACATTTTAAGAAGAGAAATTATTTAATTCCACAATTGTGTATTTAAATTTCGTGATTGTTGGAACATTTCTGTGTAAACTTAAGAGTACAAATGATGGGCAGACAAGTAGAGGAACTTCACAAAACTAGAAAATGAGCACTAAGAAAATGAATTAGTAACTTAAAGTTTACTATGAACAGTTTCAACAGAAAAATGGCACCAGTACAATGATCTGTTTAAATTTCGAAGCAATCGAAACATTTCCGCGTAAGTTTAGAGCAAGTTTAATGGACAGACAAACGGACAAAGGTGTTGGCAAAAGAAGAAGCCACCTCTTACATACGCAGTAGTAATACGCGCTAATACTTAGATGAATAAATAAATGTGATTATGGCCAATTTATGATTTATCAAACAAATATAATAATGGAGGTAAATTGCTTACCTTTATGTTCTTGCTCAGCAATTCCTCGTATGAAGGATGGTCCGCATTTAAATTCAGTACAGGTATCCTTTCGTCCGGAATTCCCGCTTTCACTACTCTACAGTGTTGAAATAAAAAAGTGGAGGTTTAATATTTTATCTTATGTAAATTGAATCCACTCTTGAGACTGATTCTTTGCTTATTAAATATTATATTATTAAATCTTTAAGTTTTACAATTTTAAGTTAATAACATACGTATTTATTTTATGCTGCGTTTTGCAGCAACAATTTTTCCATTGCATGTTTACTTAATGAAATCTACAGAAACAACTAAATTAATAATAAAAAATGTTTATGAGTCATTTTGAGTTCTTTTTGATGATGATGATGATGACGTCGGACTCTTGCTTATTTAAGTATCAAAATGTTTGTGTCCTTGAAGATATTATTGCATTGGTTTCCTGTTTCGAAATCAATTTATTCGTATCTGAGAGGGTTATAAATCCATCAAAAGGGAGCTTCAGAGGAGCTTCAAGGAATTTTTCCAGGACATCCCATTCTTTGACAGCGCAGAGGAATTACCACACTTGCGTTTTATAAATGGACATTTTCAAAGATAAGTTACTTTATTTCAATAACCAAATTTTATTTCACAGCAATAAAATCATTTCTGTGGACAGAATGGAAGATCGACAGACTGCCAGTCAATCCTGGAAGCTTTTTAAATGTAATGGGACTGCTTGACCTTTTTTTTTTTTTTTTTTTTTTTTTTTTTTAAGAACACGCTGTACTTTTTGAGTTTTTTTTTTTTACCTTTGCCTTTTTTGTACCTCTTTTACATATCATAACATAAAATTATTAAGCAAAATTGTTTTTACGACAAAAAATATAATATCATGATTAGATTTTGAAAAAAATTAAATTGAAAAAATTTAAAACGTTTACAGTTTTTTATTTTTAATACTTTTACAAAAAATTTTTTTCTCTTTTATATTTACAGGAGTACCCGTCATAACTTTAAGGATTGGTTTTTCTATAAACCAGTTAACTTAAGAGAAAAAAAACATTAAATATCATTATTTATGTTAAAAATTAGAGAGAAAAACAGGAGTGTTTCCATATTAATATATAAAAATCTATTGTAAAATCCATTCCCAATTCTATTAAATATATATTTCTAATTATGTAATATATTTATATATATGTATACATATATTAGCTCCTTGGTTGTACTAATATAATTTTACTTAAATAGTTTTGGCAAAATGTATAAATCACTTCTTATAACCTTTTCAACATGCTGTATCATTGATGGCATGGCTGAATCTTCAATTGATAATATGCTTCTATTTTTAATCCATTTCATTTCTATGTTATTTCTGGCTTCTTTTTCTGGATTTATTGTGTACGGTAGCCCAAACTTTGCATTTTAAAGTTTGTTATAGCTTATGCAAGGATGAAACCGTGCATGTTATTTGTGGAATTCAAGGTAATTTGGGCCAGAGGATTCTGCCTTGGTTCCACAAATATTTCCATTTTTCTAATGTTTAATGTATTTTCAAGTCATTGTCTCACTTGATATGATGTATTAAAGAATTTTATAAAGGTTAATACATCATTTTTAATTTGCATAAAAATTCATTTATAATTTGTATATTCACAATTGTTGATAATAATTTGTATTGGTTTATATAATGGTTTTATATTAGTATTCAAATCATTATGCTGCAATAACGCTTGCAAATTATGAATGTAAGTCTATTATGATATATTATGATATCTTTACATTCTGAATTGTCAAAAATTCTTTTTGAAATATTATTTCTTATTATTAATGGTATGTTATATTTTTAAATATATAACAATGGTTAGCTAAATGTTTAGCTTTAGGAAGTTTAGTACTACATAGTTTAACTAGTATTTTGTTTCTTTTGTTTATAAATGGTGATTTCATAATATTTGGTCAATATCATATGTTTAAATGGTTTAATTGTACAGAAAGTTTATATATATACAAGGTGGCCATAATTAAACTAACAGTACTCAGAGTGTTCTGTAGCGCGATCTATTTGAGAGAATGACGCCAAATTTTGTAAGAAGATTAAACAAGACGGGGGACGACGGATTCCGCGAAAAAAATTTAGTTCCGAACGTCACCGCTAGGGAAATATGTGGTTCTGTGTAACAGAAAAGAGAGTTTTAAAATCAATACTAAATCAGAAAATTTTAGAATCAATACTAAAATCGTGAAGGCTGTTCTCAACTGCTCTGCTCAACAAGCGCAAAACGTTTTGACACATTTAAAAATGAATTTTTTAACGGAAATAAAATTGGAAAGTCTGACTATGAAAGCGATTTGGAATCGAACTGTGTTTTCTATTTTTTGATAAATAAATTACCTATTGAGTTATAAGCGATTTCGATCACGTGGCAAAAACGTTTTTCTCCCTCCGCTGACTGGTTTTTCTGCTTTCTTCGGGAACTACTTTCTTCGGAACAAAACGTCAAATTTGACACTATTTTCTGAAAGATCTATTGCGTTTGCAAAAAAACAGCTTGATTACATAGTTTCTGACAAAAACACCCTCTAGTTTCATGCATTTCTGACCAAAAATAAATTTAAACTTATGTCATAAAGTTGTCCTTTTGGATTTGAGAACAGCCTTAAATGTGCTAAATAAAAGGTAATTTTATTTCAATATTCATTCTGCATTTTTTAAAACTTTGTTCTGTTACACAGCGCCACATATCCCCCTAGCGGTGACTTTTGAAACTAATTTTTTTTCGCGGCGTCCTTTGTCCTCCATCTTGTTTAACCTTATTACAAAATTTGGCGTCATTCTCTCAATTACATCGCGCTACAGAACACTCTAAGTACAGTCAGTTAAATTATGGCTACCTTGTATATATATAATATCGCTCACCCACAAAAAAAGTGACACATCTCCACAAAAGTAAATTTCACAGGCGAGGCAAAAGAAAATGTGCATGATTTTACTGTAATATGAAATTATAGCACTTATCTCTGCATGCAGGAATAAAAACGGGCATAAAAGCGTAAAACCCTTAAGGGGTCTCAAGACTCTTAAAGCTTTAAAATTTTCGAAATTTTAATTTTTTTAGATGTTAAACTCCTATCTTTTCTGAACATTTTGATGTAATTGTTTCCTTGAAATTCCTTATTAGAACTGAAGTTATGGCTTTTACATTTATACACGTTCAATAGCTGAAGCGTCGTTTCGGAAACTTTGAAGCCATTTTTCTCCAAATGACGTTTTTGGGCATAACGCGCACGATATCTCAAAAACTAATGAATATTTTTTCATGAAATTTTCAAAACATATGTTTCATGTTAGTCTGTATAAACTGAACCTAAAATTTCCTTTTTATTGTTCAAAGCAATATTTTTTCTCGGTGATTATACTGTTGAAATTTTCTTAATTTTGCATTAGCTAAATACAGCTTTATATTAAAAATATAAAAATGCTTTAAATACAAATTTATTTAGATTCAGGGTAATTATTACAATCTGAAGTATAAGTAGGCACCAAAATTTTCATTCTAGTTGGAATACTTATTTTGTAATCGTGCGCGTAAGCTGTTATGCCGATTTTTTGCTCGTCAAATGTCTAACAGTTTGGAGCCCCCTGTAAATCTTAATTCATCATCTTATAATTTTTAAAATACATGAAATGGAAGAACATACTTATATATATTATTCCAATTAAAATTTTGTCTTAAAATCTGATACATTTTAAGATATTAAATGTTAAAAATGGTCTCTTTTTTTCATTTTTTCCAATTTTAAGAGTCCTGAAACCCCTTAAGAATAAAGACGTAGGATGAGGTTTGGAGGATTGGGTAATTTTACCTCCCCATATAATCCACCTCTCTTCCATGGTTACAAATGGACATATAGCATAATAAAGTGATTTTCCGTATAACTACACTTATGAAACTGTTTGCATAGCAAGACGCACCTATGATAGACCTATTAGTGAAATAAGATGCAAAATGAATTTTTGAGAGATGTGTCACTTTTCTTGCGGGTGAGCGATATACATAATATGTCACATATTTGTTGAAGTTTAAGCAATTTAAAGGTTGGAAAATGTCATGCAAGAACAGAGAAAAATGACTTTAAAGTTTGGAATTCTGATACATTTTAAGGAAAAGGTATACAGTAAAAAGGAATTTTCACATATTTACAATCATCAGAATCTTTTCCTAACTTTGCCAGTATATATATAACTAGACGATAGCCCGTCAGAATGACGTGTTTGCATTTTTAAAAGAATGATATAGAATTGCACTATAAAAAGAATGATGGAGTAATAAATTTTATCCCGATCTGACCAATAGAGTCAGTTGGGGTAAAATAGTTATAAAAATAGTCCCTTTTTCATTCAAACCTAATTTGACAGAAAATTAGGTACTATTTTATTATCCCATTGACTAAAACTGTCGCCAAAGTGT
The DNA here is from genome assembly GCA_963932465.1 of Maratus speciosus. Classification (NCBI taxonomy): domain Eukaryota; kingdom Metazoa; phylum Arthropoda; class Arachnida; order Araneae; family Salticidae; genus Maratus; species Maratus speciosus. The sequence goes on from OZ010794.1 coordinate 350,440,784, forward strand.
AAGATTAAATGCCAATCATATCATTATAGTATATATATATATATATAATCAATGTGATCGTAGTTCACAAAATTTGAAGAACTATTTCACAAAAAACATGCAAATTAGTACTATTAATGCTATTTTAAAACATTGTCAATGAACTATTTTACACCGCGGTATAATAAGTATACTCAGTTAAAGCATACATCTATAATTAAGATAATTATAATAATTAAACATAAATCAAACAAAAAATATTCTCGTATTTTAAAGTTACTAAAAGTATTACTATATAGTAGATTAAGATGTTTGTAAATACTTATGGCATTTTTCCTTTTTAAATATCGCCTTTTCTCCATTGGTAAGACAGAAAACATAAAATCCAAAGGGAGTAAGAAGTAGGAACAAATTTTAAAGTTACTTACATCCAATGTTTGTATTTAAGTATTTATTCATAGAAAAATCGATAACTGGTAAAAAAAAAAAAAAAAAAAAAAAAATACCAAATTTAATTTTATGAGTTTCACTGTTACTGACAATTTTCATTGTTTACATTCCAATGTGTAGTGCAGATAATAGACATTTACAGATTATACATCAGCGGATTTCACAGAGTTGACTGTATATAGGAGATTAAGATATTTATAAATACTTATTGCATTTTTCCTTTTTAAATATCGCTTTTTCTCCGTTGGTAAGACAGAAAACATAAAATCCGAACAGAGTAAGAAGTAGGAGCAAAAGTAACAAATTTCTGTAAACGAAGTGTATTGTAGATTTCACAAATTATTTGGATAGTTCACAAATTATTCATTTGGATTATTTCACAGATTATATGGATTTCACAGAGTTGACTGTATATAGTAGATTAAGATATTTATAAATACTTATTGCATTTTTCCTTTTTAAATATCGCCTTTTCTCCGTTGGCAAGACAGAAAACATAAAATCCACAGGAATTAAGAAGTAGGAGCAAAAGTAGTAACAGATTTCTGTAAACGAAGTGTATTGTAGATTTCACAGATTATTTGGATAGTTAACAGATTATTCATTTGGATTATTTCACAGATTATATGGATTTCACAGAGTTGACTGTATATATAGTAGATTAAGATATTTATAAATACTTATTGCATTTTTCCTTTTTTAAATATTGCTTTTTCTCCGTTGGTAAGACAGAAAACATAAAATCCACAGGAAGTAAGAAGTAGGAGCAAAAGTAGTAACAAATTTTTGTAAACGAAGTGTATTGTAGATTTCAGAAATTATTTGGACAGTTCACAGATTATTCATTTGGATTATTTCACAGAATTGACTGTATATAGCAGATTAAGATATTTATAAATACTTATTGCATTTTTCCTTTTTAAATATTGCTTTTTCTCCGTTGGTAAGACAGAAAACATAAAATCCAAACGGAGTAAGAAGTAGGAGCTAAAGTAACAAATTTCTGTAAATGAAGTGTATTGTAGATTTCAGAAATTATTTGGATAGTTCACAAATTATTCATTTGGATTATTTCACAGATTACATGGATTTCACAGAGTTGACTGTATATAGTAGATTAAGATATTTATAAATACTTATTGCATTTTTCCTTTTTAAATATCGCCTTTTCTCCGTTGGCAAGACAGAAAACATAAAATCCACAGGAAGTAAGAAGTGGGAGCAAAAGTAGTAACAGATTTCTGTAAACAAAGTGTATTGTAGATTTCACAGATTATTTGGATAGTTCACAAATTATTCATTTGGATTATTTCTCAGATTATATGGATGGTTCACAAATTATTCATTTGGATTATTTCACAGATTATATGGATAGTTCACAAATTATTCATTTGGATTATTTCACAGATTATATGGATTTCACAAAGTTGACTGTATATAGCAGATTAAGATATTTATAAATACTTATTGCATTTTTCCTTTTTAAATATTGCTTTTTCTCCGTTGGTAAGACAGAAAACATAAAATCCTACCGGAGTAAGAAGTAGGAGCAAAAGTAACAAATTTTTGTAAACGAAATGTATTGTAGATTTTAGAAATTATTTGGACAGTTCACAAATTATTCATTTGGATTATTTCACAGATTATATGGACTTCACAGAGTTGACTGTATATAGTAGATCAAGATATTTATAAATACTTATTGCATTTTTTCCTTTTTAAATATCGCCTTTCTCCGTTGGTAAGACAGAAAACATAAAATCCACAGGAAGTAAGAAGTAGGAGCAAAAGTAGTAACAGAATTTATCTTCAGTTCTTAGAGCAATCAAAATGTGTGCATGGGGCAATCCTCTTTTTTGGAATTCTACAGTGTATACGTGAGCTGTTGACTTTCCCAAGACACTGTGAACAGTCAGATCTTCCATAAGAAATTTCAGTTTCAAGTTGAACACTCGAGCCACCAAATCAGGACGGTCAAATGTTTGTTCGCCTGGTCGCAAATTTTCAGTAATCTCTCGCCACTTTGGATTTGCTGTGAATGTTATAAAAAGGTCTGGTGCACCATGTATAGCAAAGATGGACATTGCATCAGCACACCGTTCTCTCATATTTCTTGGTGAACCTTCAAACGATGACGGCAAAATAACTGGAATTCCTGCTGTCATTCCAGCATTTCCATTTTCAAATTCAACATGGTCTGCAAGTCCTTGGTAGAGCTCAGTTCGTAACTTCTGCTGATGCGTTCTGATAAAATTTAGATTATTGGCTTCTATCTGAAGATATGAATCGACAATATATTGCTGAGTAAGTTTTCCTGCACTAATTATAGGATTGAAATAATCTCTAATGGCAGTTAAAGCAACTTTGTACTGAAGCATTGTTACATTTTCTCTGCTGCTTTCTTGTGCTCCATCATAAGCTTCACAACTCCAGTTTGGCTGCCAGCCCAGCTCCTCATAGGGAAACAAAATAGGAAAACACATTGGATCTAAGTTTGGACTCAAGATATTAAGATTAATGAAGGCTTTCAAAGGATTTTCTGGATTGAATAGATAAACACGGATGTCACGTTGAAATGGAGGTTCACCATCATTATTCTCGAAAACCATAGCAATTTCATTGGCAGTCGGGGCATTATATCGCCGCTGATCAGAATGTCGGTCTCGGCGGAACACCATATTTACAATAGGAATATTCTCCCCTGCTTCATTTGCTTCTTGAATTGCTCGAGCCTGAACATCCCGAAGCATAGAGTACGTATTAGCCGATTGTGCTGCCTAAAAAAACGATCAATTTGATCCAATATACGTGGGAAGCATTGCTCATTAGCAGGATGAGTAACTCTAATTTCAGTAGCTTGAGTGCTGTCAATGACATAGAGTTGCGCAAACTGGGGAGCTTCACCATTGAGCGGTTCGATGTGGCTTGTTCGGTGACAAATTTGACCATAGACTTTAAAAATATAAGGTCCTCTACCATTAAAATCAACAACTTTTGCCCCCATTGATGCAAATGAAACAGCACTGTTGTATGAGCGAATATTTTCGCGAAAGTTCTTGTAATCAGGATTGCTCGTATCCGTAAGCAAGTTCAACAAAAAATTAGGGTATGACAAATTATTTCCCTCAGCATTTATAGGCTTCTCAAGTTTCACTCTTCCTATACGGCAGCAACTTGTAAATTTCCCGTCAGGCGGGCGTTCAGCACTGAAATTTTTGGAAGCACAGAACTGGAAAATAGCGTTCATCGATCCGCAGAAGTGTTCATCAACTTCAACACTTAAATGGCTTTGAAGCTCTCGAGAATGATGGGCTTCTGCATTTCTTTCTCGTCGTACTTGTTGAGCTGCAGCATTTTCTGCTCGAATTCTATCTCGCGACTCCTGGCTTTGCCTGGCTAGCCATCTTGCTTGCCGCTCATTATTTCTTCGCCGTCTTCTTGCAATGGGACTTTCGTCTTTGTTCATTTCATTAAAAGAAAAAAAAACTATAACCTTCCAATTTCTTATGAAAAAAAAAGATGAAGGGTAGACTTCAATTTCTAATAATTTTGTTAGCGAATAGCGAAAAAGTAAGCACGTTGTTTTTAGATATTGAAAAATCAAATCAACATTCACTCGTGATGCCACTTGTACAACACAAATTCCAAATCCAGAAACAAATGAATGACTCTTTGAACGAATCTTAAAAAATACGGTCGACATCTGATTTTGCTCTTAAATATTTTTTAAAGCATGATAAAGCCTTTAAATAATTTGAAATACGTTTATTTTTAGAAAGGAAACGTTAATCCAGTACAAAATAATTCGCAGGAATGAATTCAAGAACACAGCTATATCGAGCTATATTCACTGAAGCGTTCTCATTGGTCAGAAAATAGATAGCCTTGAAAAACAGAGGTAATTTTTCGCGATATTTTTAACAGTGTATACTGAATTCAAACTGTAAATAAATGTAAACAAAAATGAAAAAGTATTTCAAAATATTAATATGCTTTTGCATAATATTTTAAGAGCATTTAATGAATAGCTGAAAGAGTCATTCATTTGTTTTTGGATTTGTAATTTGTGCTTACGAATGGCAACGGTAATCGCTTGTATACATCGGATTCGGAAGCCTTTTGTTGGTATCTGGTTATTTTTAAATTAGATCTTAAAGCGTTATAATTGTATACTTTTTGAAGGTTTTAGAACAATTGAGGAAGAATATGTTACACAACGAATAGATAGACAGATTAAATAAGGCAGTGGCAAATACGGCATCGGAATGCTTAAGCCTAACATGGCCGCGAGATTATCAGGAAACGGATGAGTTCAATCCCGGAAGCGTTATACATTTTGTGTCATTCTGTGTATAATGATGTCTAAGTATATTTAAACAAAAAATTGGAAAATTAATATTTTTGTCATTTTTCGCAAAGGGAACAACCAAAGCATACAAAGCATAATTAAACTTGGTGTCATTACTTACAAGGAAGATCTCCATACGGGCATATTCAGAAAAATCTGAAAAAATTACAGAGTGTTCTTCTCATGTGGATATATATGTTTATAAAAAAATTTTGGTGGAACCTCGATAGAACGTTCGTAAAAAATAATGAACTTTTCGTTTATTTGGCGATTTATCATCGGTTGGCGATGAAATAAAATTTCGAAAAGTACTTTTTTATGTCGAATACTCTTTAAGATAAAAATGTTTCATATTGAACTTTTTAAAATAAATTTAACGTAAATAACTTTACTTTTGTCAGTTTTAGTTTCATTTAACTATAGATTTATCATATATATATATATATTGAAAGTTAAACATCAAATTTTATGAATTAAAATTAAAATTGTTTCAGTATCTCAAAATTAAGCCCAGTTGAGCACTGTCGAAGTCGATTCAATTTTGTTGCTATGGAAACGACGAATTCTTTGATATTGAAATTGAAATGAATAACTGGTAAATGAATCTTGCCTTTAATTTAGAACACGCTTAAATATATGAAAGTGTTTTTTAGAAATTGTTTTTAAAGTAATAAAATTAAATAACAAGCAACATAAATATGTAATACAAAAAAAAAAAAAATGTATTTATTAAACTCTCTCAATGTTTGTGTTTAAATACATTAAATACTTTTTACACGCATTCTAAAAATCAATTAACAAACAATTTTCAGGTACGTTAAAATCGTTTGCTTTTGGCGAGGAAAAGTACTGCTCGCCAAATCGCGTGACGCTTTCGTCTTTTCGCGCCAAATACACGAAAGTATTTTATTTTTTTACAGACTTTCTATTGTAATTCTGCCGCTAAATTTGACTGATGCTTTATTACATTACATAAGTAGTTTAATTGGTATTTTTTTTTCAAAATATTCTGAGTATGCCCAGTAAGGAGACCTTCCTTGTTAGTGCATCCAACCGAAAGTCGTTCTTGAAATTTCAAGGCGGAGGGGAAGGGAAATCCGAACCATAGCTCCAAGCTGCAAGCCTGATGGAGTTTTTTCCTATACGGATAAAACTGTTTTGTTGAAATTACTAAATTTTGGTTCATATAGCTCCATCCAAATATTTTGGTTGGAATGACCAAATTTTGGGTGGATTAACCAAACGATTTGTTGAATTAACAAAATAATTTGGTTAATCTAACCAAAATTTAATCGTTCCATCCAAAATATTTGGATGGAGCTATATCAACCAAAATTTAGTAATTTCAACAAAACAGTTTTTTCCGTGTACGGAGGGCCAAAACTCATTCGTTAGTCCATCCTTTTGGCAGCAGTTAAAAAGAAATGTTCAATGTTTATATTTATGCTATAGAAAATAAATTAAAAAAGAAAAAACTGTACGGTTCTCAATATAACTGCCTGGTTCAAAACAGGACGAAATATATAATAAATACAAAATATTAAGAACAAAAACGCTACTTGTAATAACTGTAATACCAATAATAAAAAAATTAATAATAATAATATTTAATGAATATATATATATGAAAACTATTTACAATGAAAACAGAGAAAATAGCAAAAAAAAAAAAATAAAATAAAATAAAATAAAATAAAATAAAAAATAAAAATAAATAAATAAATAAATAAAAGCAATTTAACAAATTACAGCGATCATTTGGAAAATGATTTTTTTGAAGACTAATATTTAAGACATAAAAAATCGCACGGAGTTGATCCTACATTACGTAAGCCATGAATTAAACATTAATAGTGTTATTACACGTAAAAATTGCAAGCGACAAAAATCGCCTGCGACCCGTCAGATTTCTTAAAACTTGCGTATTATCTACCTGAAACTTACGTATTATCCAAGCATTTCATTGGCTGTTCGGGAAAAGGCTTTTCCATCGTCAGATTTCCAAGAAATCTGATGACCCATTTTAAATGAAATTTCATTCTTAAACTTCTAAGCATCCCACACTATTACTTTTTACACCGTCGTAAGAGAAAAAAATGTACTTTTAAATGCAATTTGTTTGAAAGCTGTATCTCAATTTGTTTCTGAGTTATTAATTTTTTTTTGTAGTTTTTATTACTTTTTTGTCATAGTCGCCACAGAAGTATCCATCTCTGTTGAAAGTAAAGGGAAATACAGATTAGTGTTTAGACCAATCAGAAAACGAATAAAATGCGGATTAAACCAATAAAAAGCTGCAAATATGCTTTTGATTTCCTACCCTGACGAGGACAATAACCATTTTTCCAAATGGTTAAAAAAAAAAAAAAAAAAAAAAACATTGTCTGAAGAAGTGAAGATAGAACGTCTGAAGACTTTCGCTAATATAATGAATCCAATCCGGAATCACCATAGCTCTATGTTTTTTAACGTGATAATATGTTGTTAGAGGACAATCTAATACGTAGTGAAGTGAGGTGGAGGGGAGACCACATACACAAAGAGGGGAGTCGCGCTTACCTATGTCTTAAAGATATTTCTGGAAAGGGCAGTGATTTGTCAAAAAAAAAAAAAAAAAAAAAAAAAAGGTAACGATTATTTACGGTAAATTGAATGGGAACAGTTGGTAATAAGCTATGTATGTAGCGGCCTGTGCCTTCATTGTCCCATCTTTGCTGACACTGTGAAGTATATAAACAAAAATTTTCATCAACGTTGCATAAATCTAAATGGATGCAATAATGATAAAAATAAAAGTGCTCAGATAAACTGATGGCATTGAGCTCACAGGCTATGCACACTAATTGTATATTATACTCTATTATTTATGTCTATTATTCATAAAATAGAACTCACTCTTTTTGAGCAAAACGGTAAATAATCAGTGAGGCGCCTTAACAGAATAGATCGTTATACCAAATTTGAAGCATATCGGATAATTCTGCATGAAAAAGCCATTTATCTAAATTAATGGGTTAGGGATTAGCCTCCTGATCCCCCCCCCCCCGCCTTTATACTTAACCAATGAACCTCCAAATCTAATCAGGGACGCGCCTTATCAGAATAAACCGAATTTTAATCAAATCGGATAATGCTGCATGAAAAACCCATTTACCTAAATTAAAGCGAGGATTAGCCCCCGTCCCTCCTTTTGTACTTAACCAATAAACCTCCAAATCTAATCAGGGAAACGCCTTATCAGAATAAATCGGTATACCAAATTTGAAGCAAATCAGATATTTCTGCATGAAAAATCCATTTATCTAAATTAAGAGGTGTAATAAGCTTCCCGGTCTCCTCCCCCCTTTATACTTAACCAATGAAGCCCCAAACTAATCAGGGAAGGGCCTTATCAGAATGAACCTATTTGCAAAATTTGAAGCAAATAGGATATTTCTATCTAGAGTTATCGCGTTGCGTAAATACATACGTACATACATACGTACGTACATACAAAACCTGCGGGCACATTAGCTCTCAGGTTTTGATAGCCTGTGAGCTGAAAATATAATCGCCAAATAAACGGATTAAAGCCAAAGAGGGTCTGTTTCTTCGCACAAATAGCTGCAATATAATATGCCTTGCTCTTGTTTACACAGCAATGATCTTTCAAAAATGGGTGGAGTTCGGTCTAGAACACAGCTCCTTGAACTTCCAGGTAATTTTGCTAATTGATGTGAAGAGAAAAACACATATTCGAAATGTTGAAGCATGTAATAGAGACATTCGAATGGGACACTTACGATATAAATGGCAACCTATCTTGTTTATTTACTTTTTCTTTCATTCATCTCAATTCAATCTCTAGACAATAATTACACGCTTAAACTTTCCTACAAGCTGTCATTGAATATTAAGCGAGACAATTTCAATGATTCGAATTTTAAAATACTATTTACATTTAAGGAGAACACATTTATCAAATATAGCTGGATCATTTTCATTATTGCTGGTTTATATTTGTTCTATTTAACCCTCTGTCTACCAGAAGGGTCCAATGGACCCGACATGTACATTCAAAATATTTATTCAAACCAGAAATTTCTTCAAAACAAACTAAATGTATAAATCAGACAATAATAAGTTAAATAAACAAATTAAATAGTTTTAAGTAAAAATTCTGGTGTAGAATGTTTTTATAAAACTTGAGTAAAATTTCCGGTAGTTCTAGGGTTAATCAGTAGGTTTCATCCTTAGTTTTCTAGCTCACAGGCTATCAAAACCTGAGAGCTAATGTGCCAGCAGGTTCTACAGAACGTACATACATGTACGTAAAGCGATAATTCTTGATAGAAATATCCGATTTGCTTCAAATTTGGTATATAGGTTCATTCTGATAAGGCGCTTCCCTGATTAGTTTTGGGGGTTCATTGGTTAAGCATAAATAGGGAGCAGGGCTATACCCTCTTAATTTAGATAAATGGGTTTTTCATGCAGAATTATCGGAGTTGCTTCAAATTTGGTATATAGGTTCATTCTGATAAAGCGCTTCCCTGATTAGTTTTGGAGTTTCATTGGTTGAGCATAAAGGATGAAACGGGGGCTGCCCCCCGCCCCTTAATTTAGATAAAAGAATTTTTCATGCAGAATTATCCGATTTGCCTCAAATTTGATATACCGGTTTATTCAGATAAGGCGCTTCCTTGATTAGTTTTGGGGGTTCATTGGTTAAGTATAAAGAGGGGAACATGGGGCTAATATACCCCTTAATTTAGATAAATGTCTTTTTCTATCCGATTTGCTTCAAATTTGCATACCGGTTTATTCTGATTAGGCGCTTTCCTGGTGAGATTTGGAGGCTCATTGGTTAAGTATAAAGACGTGAAACAGGAGGGGGGGGGGGGCGTAATCCCCTTAATTTAATTTTCGAGGGGCATTATTCTTTGAAATAAGAGTATAATATACAATTAGTGTAAATAGCCTGTGAGCTCAATGTCATCAGTTTAACCGAGTTTTTTTTTTCTTTTCTTTTTTTTTTTTTTTTTTTTTTTTTTTTTGGCTCGTTTATTTTAAAATTCTTGTAGAAGCAGGATCCTTACTGGCTTTTCACTAATCTTAGCAATTTAGCTGATCATCAAATGTAAACAGTAGCCAAATGAAAATAATGTTAGCAATAGATTCCGATTAAACTTCCTAACGTTCTCTCTTTTTTTCTTTTCCAATATAGGTTAAATATTTTGGTAATTGTTCCTAGAGCAGTTAATGATCTAGATCTAGATTAAGGTACGTTTGGAGCGCTTTTTAAAAGAATGTACAATTTTGAATAAATACACATATCTTTAGTTCTATTGTAACACAGAATGATGAAGAAATATAACAATCCTAGCAATATCTTCAGAACATTTTAAAAAATTGGGGGGAGGGTATCGCCATTTTTTTTTAATTTCATGCTTACATCAGCCAGCGTACTTTCAATTTTACTAAATATATTGCAATTTCCTTTGTACTGTATACTACTATTATATTTATCTGTGCACTGAACAAGGAGTTTTACAAAATCTTAAAAATTAACGGAAATATTTCAATATATGTCAAAATATATATAGTTTTTATTCAAAATCACCATTTATTTTATATTCGAGTACTTATAAAATAATTACATTGTTGCATAGAGCTTAGATTTTAGTTCAGAACATAGTGAGTAATATGGAAAGCATTCTGACAAAATTTCCTTGAAATTGGTTTAAAACATTTTATGTAATGAAATTTATCGTACATGGAAATAACGGAAAAATTGATTTTCCAGAAACCGCATTTAAAGATCTCTTCTCTATATTATTTCTTATCTATAAAATTTTATCTAGAAGTTTCAGTTAAGGTTTATTAGTGTTTTTATATATAAAAGTAAGAAAATCATGCATTACATTGTCTACATTTCTTCCTGTTCACTTCCGGTACGAGAGGGTGTATCAATAAGTTTTTGCCCTCACATAGAAATAATTGAGTAAAATTTATGAAATTGCTACTTTGTACGAGTCCTTTTCTATATAGTCAGTGTGCACAGTAACACATTTCTGAAAACAGTATTTCAAAGAGAAGGGGGAGGATGTATTCCAGGAGGCACGATAGGGAGGCCCAAAGGGGGGCATTTTTTTCTAACTTTTACCGACCCCCACATGTGACATATTGTTAGAAAGGCCTGTGACCACTTATTCATGCTATGCATCTCCCAAGCCCCTCCTCCCCAAATTTGCCCTCCGGGGAGCACTTTTCTGAATTTCGAAGACATCATTCAAGCCCCCGGGGGCAAATTTTGAGGGGAGGGGCTCAAGAGGTGCATAGCATGAATAAGAGTCCACAGGCCTTTCCAACAATATGCCACATGTGGGGGTCGGCAAAAGTTAGGAAAATGACCCCTTTGGGTCTACTATCGCGCCTCCTTGAATACATCCTCCCCCTTCTCTTTGAAATACAGTTTGCAGAAATGTGTTACTGTGCACGGTGACTAAATAGAAAAGGAATAATAAATACAATATAGCCATTTCGTAAATTTTACTCAATTATTTCTATGTGAGGCAAAAACTTATTGAGATACACCCTCGTATTTGATTCATTATTTACTGTTTATTAAATTGATCATAACTCTTCTTATTGTAGAAGTAGGAATGAACTTAAAACAGATTTGGAACAATAATACATAATTTTGAATAATAAAACTGTTTCTAAAATTTTCACCAAAACGGTCATTTTAATGTAGGCAGGGCAGGACCTTAAACTATTGGCTACAGGAACTGAGAAAACAAGTAAATTTATAAATGCTTTGAAAGTGGAGGGGAAAAAATCTTGCCCGATTTATTTCTAAATAGTTTTATGAAACAAAACCTCAGTCTACTCAGGATTTGAAATAGAATATTAGTGGGTTAAAATACAAACAAATAAATTAGTAAAAAAAAAAAAAAGTGATTAAGTTCTGAAAAATAATATACAAAATAATAAATTACACAGAAAACTTTGGATCGTGAATATCGTTGAGAGTGTAGCCGAACGAAAAAAAAGAAAAAGAAAACTCTCGTAATTTGGCGATTTCAATCTTTCGTTTTCTCGCCAAATAAAGCATTTTGTCTTGATTTGGCGCAATGGCGATCGGCAGCGTGAACCGCTTGTAGGATTATTTTACTGATTGACAAAATCCCGCCAATGAAGCCAATAATGAAGCTTGCATCTTTTCGTAAATGTTCAAAAATGGAAAAATATCATTAAGTATTTTTTATTTCAGTCGTGCATCACGCTACACATAATTTCTCGCTCTTATTTAATCCATGATTGGTTGTTTCCATATATACATACTTCTATAAACCTCATTTGATACTTTGTGCTTACAAGAGGTTTTTCTATGTTCTCTCAATTTAAAATTTCTGTTCAGTGCAACAGCAGATAACAAGAAACCCTAGGTGTTAGAATTTGTAAAACAAAACACTGAAAATCTGTGTGTTCTTTTCAGAACACTTTTTAGAACATTTATTTTGTTCCCTTTTTTAGAACAATTTGAAGCGCACCTTTAGAAACAATTTTTGGAATACTTCTGAAAACACTCATTTTTTTCGTCACACTTTCTATAGCACTTTCTGAACACTTTTGGGAACGCGTGATTTCACAAGTGTGCCCAAATGTATCCTCAATCTGTTCTCAAATATGTTCCCAAGTTTAGATTTAACAAATATCCTGAACAGAACACATTCGGTACACTTTCGGAACACTTTCTTTATAGCGGAGCATATTCGGAATGCATTTCAGTACACATTAAGGGAACTGGAACACTTATTTTTAATCAAAGTGTTCCAAGTGTGTTCTCAATGTGTGCTGGGAATTTGCAGTGAAGAAATCGCAGAATTCAGCCCTCATATATCGCGTACGAGATCTTAAAACTGCGAATTATGGAGAGAACTAACAGTGAACAGAAAAGAAACAAAAACTTTAGTAACTAGAATCTTTTGTGAAGGCAAACTATTATTCTGCATAGCATAACAAAGCATCTTCCTTTTGACCATCAGTTCTCATCATCAAATATAATCAACTACTTTCTGTTAAAGCTGTTCAAATGATACGCTTATTCTCTCCATAAGGAAAATGAATACTTCTGTGTTTGCTGATGTAGTGAAATCGTGTTGGACTTACATTGACAACCCATCACGCGACAACTGAATTTACGAAATTTATCGTGCGTATTGTTATAAACAAGGAAAGCAAAGAATGGAAGGTGTTAAAAATAAAGTAAAATTTTGTATCGGTAGCTTTTTAAGAATCCATTTGTCGTGAATAGTTTTGAATATTTCTAGATTTTTTTTCTTTTGAATTGTACTTCTGTTTCTTCATGCTCCCTTATCCATGTCTCGGGGTCATGCACTCATGACCAGGGGTGTAGTGGAGGGTATACTGTGGTATACGCGGCATATCTTCTGGATTTTTAAAAGAAACTCCGTAGGGGAGAATAGGATAAAACCGGGCAACGAACGGTTTGTTGACGGAAGTCCAAAAGTGTGGAAAAATCAGAACCCTCCACAAAACATCATGGACATCTGGGCTATTGAAAAATCCACACCTCTTGCCACAGGAAAAGTCTTATCTACTTGATAAAATGCGTATTCCATCAGGACTACCTGAAACAGCTTCGAGCTTAGGTGGTAGGTAAAACTGGGTACTAATCAGAAATTAAGTTGTTACACCCAGGGATGAGATTTCCGGTTTTTTGCATGCCAGTATCTTGTTAGAGAAAATTTTATATTATTTAATCGGAACATTTTTTGCTATTTAACAGAACAACATTTTCTCTAACAAAATACTGGTGTGCAAAAAAGCGGAAATTTCATCCCTGTACACCGTTTATTGCCATTTTCTTGGAAAACTGGACGTACACACTTTTACTTGGCATCAAAATATCGTGTAAAAGCTATAGAAAGTGGTTAACTCACTTAAATTGACCCATCAGTGGATTTATCTGAAGAAGATGGTGAAAATCGAACTTTTTGAGGAGAATTTTTTTCTATAGCACACAACGGACACAGAGATTATTTTTAACTCACTTCAAAAGCCAATGGCACAGTTCTTGGGGAGTTTAACCCTTAAATGCATGATTTTTTATTTCGTTTCGAAAATATTATATATGATTCTCAGAAAGGTTTATTACGCAGGAAAAATAATGAAAAAAATCAGAGATGCATTTTTCGTACAATACGTCAAACTTTTTTTATGTTACACATCTGCAATACAAGTACAGACTACTGTCATAATTAAAATATTGCAAATTAGTAAATATTTTAATAAGTATGAATCTAAATACCTTATTTTATATATATTTTTATATTTTGTAAAACTTAACTCTTAAATACACTAATTATTCTTTTAGAATTGTGTTTTTTATTTTTATATTAAAGATTTGACACCAGAAATTTTAAGACAGACTTTTAAGTTTATTTAGTAACATATTTTTGTAATTTTTATAGAACTAATATTTCTATATAAATATAATGATTGATAAGAGTTAATAAAGAAGTGATGCAGATATGCATCACTATGCATTTAAGTGTTAAGGGGTGTCATTAAGATTCAGACCAAATAAAAAAAATACTGTAAAAGAATTTTTAAAATTTTTTCTTTTCCATTTGTTACTCTCTAGTAACAATAAGTAAATAATTAATCATCTAAGTTTAAAACCCCTTCATTTCGAAATGTATGTTCCCTCATTAAAATAATTATTTTTAATTAATTATTTTTCCAAGTTAGCGGTTAAAATATTTTACATGAGTGCTAAAACTAAAATGGTTTATCAAGTAAAAATGGCAAATTGTTTTTTCTCTCATCTGTTTTTTCGCAAATGGTTAATTGTTGTTGTCTTCTAACGCATTTATTTTAATTTTAAAAAAAATTGTCAGAGGGACGCCATTTTTATTTCACCAGATCCGATTAGAAACCAAATCTGAACATCTTAACTGATCCATAGTACAATTGACAAATAATGTTTTGTATAAAAAATCACTTAATCTGCAAAATGTAATTTTCTGAATTTCTGTTCAACCTACATAGTAAATATGGTTTCTTACTCGAAATTTGGTATTTAATAAAATTAATGTTATACACTTTTCTAAATGTACAATAATATTGTATTTATTTTTCTCTCGTGAAATCGAAAAATCTCATACCACGCAAATGCAGCACATCACTTTGACGTGTATGTAATATAAAACGTTTATGATATTAATTTTACAGCTTCTTTAGACTTTTCAGATAAAACATTTACAATTGTTATAATTCTTAAACCCAATCTTTAAACATATTTTTCCATAGATAGATTATTTTTCAGAATGCTTTCATGAAGTATTGCTGATTTTTTTTACAAAGAGAGTCTAGTATCTAGAGATTGATTGTTATGGAAATATGTACCGTATCGCAAACATACCATTAATTAACATCACCTGTATCATTTATTCTTAATCAAGACATTTCTATAACATATAACTTTTAAAAGTGTTTCCAAGTTGTATTCATTTTGCTTGAAATACCTTTTAATGAATTACCTTTTAAAACGCATTTATCGCTCTATTATCAACTATTAACTGACCAACGACGTTGAGGAATCTTTTGGTCCATTAATTCTTAATGGCCGTAAATCTTGGAAAAGGACACTAAGCTATGTCGGTCTTGAAATATTTAAGCTCTAAAACTCTGTCAGCGCAATTAAGAGGTTAATCAGAGCAATTGGACGTGATGGACCATAAATATTTCTGACCGTTTAATGAACTGTCTCAGAAAAGACTTTGCTGTCCACGTAACTGGACGATTCATTTGAAAATTTGCACTCACAATTTGGTTTTGGAAATAATTTAGATTGTAATGTAATTTCATGTTGTAAAGTATATAAAAAATTAATTACAGTTTCAAGTTTTTTGAAGAATTATTTATTCGGTTTGCAAAATTCCATAAAGAGACGGAATTAGAATTTTTGAGTCAAGGTTAATTCTAATAAGTTGGACTAATTTCTTCAGGGTCGATTTTCATACACTTGTGAATAAGGTTCAGGTTCTCATCCAAAGAATCCGAATTGACCAACCCAATAATTTTACTGAACAAAATAAGCCTCTTATAAGCAAATCTAATCTGTAAAGCATATTGTAATTTCCTTTTCCTATAATCTTCCAAAAGTAAAACTTTTTACGAAATTCTGCTTTATTCCTTTCGCTATATGGACGTCCTTAATCAAGGACATAATTTTTAGAATTTTTTGAAGAAGTTAGAATGCGACGTTACAAATTTTATCTGCATTTCTAATAGTTTCTCTACCAAAATCGCAAATATTTATAAATCAAACCAATAGATTAGAAAAAATTTTTGAAGAGAAATTTCTCTGCGAAATTTTTGAATAAAGATGTATGTTTATAGGGCCGGGAAGCCTTTTTAAAATCATATAATTTTGATATAATTTAATATTATAAATATAGGTAAATATATTTTTTTATTTTGTTTCGAAAACTAGAAACCTAATTTAAACCTATCTTGATAGTTCTAAGTAATTATAATTTTGTTCTAGAATTTTTTTAAAAGGTTTAGTTTAATGTTACAAATTTTGTCTGCATTTTCTGATAATTTTTCTACTAAAATCAGAAATAAAATTGAAAGAACTTCTTTAAAATACCATATTTTTTTAATAAATGCGCACGGCTTTTCGAAAGAACTAGTCTTTTTTCATCAAGCACTGGGGACGCGTCCTACTACTTTGAAAACAGCAGCAAGACTGAGAATCTTAACAATTATATTCCTAGACTGTAGTTCATCCTGAATAGTTTATTATTTTTTTTACAACATGCATTAACTCGACCACACAAAAACCCACTTCTTCCCGAGTGCCTTTATATGATCCGAAATATGTACTACATTTTTAAATTTTAAAAAATTGGTGATCAGTTCCAATGTTGATAGCAGAAAGGCCACACTGAAATAGAGGCGTCTTAAATTTAGACACTTATGTGACTGAAAAAGAATTTCAGACACTTAAGTGACTGAATTTGAAAATTAAGACATGAAAGATGTCTTTATTTAAGACACATAAAGGTCTTACTATGATCATGGTATAAACGAACTATAAAACGTGTCTAAAAAATCTGCAGGCATTTTATTTTAAGACGTTTTCTTACTTCCGTTCGTATTAGGCACCAGGGGGCACTCTCAGTTGCGCATGCATTTTAGATTTGTTTCGTTCGAACCTGATAGTCGTTCGTAATTCAAACGGATGTTTGTTTTATGTACGCGTAGATTTTAATTAATTAATTAATTTTGATTTGTTTCATTTTTTGTGGAATATAAAGTTCTGTGATTTTAATACGCATCTACTTAGTTTATGTATTTATTACAAACATACATCTGCCTTGTGCGTGCTTGACGCCAAATGCCCCTAATATGCCGTCGTCGATATAAAGAGTGGATAGGCACAAGGGAGTAACAACACTTGAAGACTATATCCGGGAACTCCACAAACACAGTATGCTACGGACTTAGTGTTATTTGTGTTAATTTATATCGTTAATATTGTTTTATTCGTCTTCGCCTTGTCAAAGCTGATAACGGGTGGGGTAAAACAGGCTAAAGCCATTTGGTAGGCCTCCTCACCTGGTATGACCCTGTCAAATCTGATAAAAAAAACTTTTGTCTGGCGTGTTATATTTTGAGGATGAAAAACTCCATTCTTTAAATATAACTAGCTGGATATATGAAAGGATTCCTTTTAAAAGGATGCAAGCCGTTCTCCCTCACTGTGAGTTTTTAAAATTTCAAATCCAGCAATTTTCCTTACCGTCTACGAAGCATTTCAAGTAAGTTTTTGTTTAAATGTTATATTTTACATACATAGAAATTTGATAGCAATATTTAAACTTTGCTAACAGTAATTGCGTGATGTTCGATTTTATCCTCAAAATAAACTATCTATTTTTCAATATAAAACAAAACATAGGTAAGATGAATTGGGCTTACCTTGTATTTATGTATATCCGTATATTATCTGGTATTCTGCATCCGGAAGGGTAAATCTATCTACATATTCTTCCTGTATTTCTGTTTTTTTATCCACATGTAATGATCGTGTGATGTTCCATGATATTTAAAAGACACATTTTTTTTGTGACTTGTAAAACTTAAATTTGTCCGGAAACTTTTAAATGGAAAGAAAATTAACATTTAATAAAAGCTTTAAAAATACATCTCTCCTTTGGAGAGTCTAAGTTGCAAGTGAAAGTAGAGAAACATGTATAATATATTACTAGCAATAAAAAACAGGAAATTAGTGACATAAATCTTAATAACAAATTATTTGTATCAATATTTATATTTATAGTAATTTAAAATAAGAGTTTATCAATGTCTATAGTTCTTGAGTGTCATGAAATGTGTATAATAAAATGTTTGTTTACGATTGTGCAATCACTTTTCACTCTCACTTCCTTCCTTCAGATCATAATCACTTTTGATAATAGCTTTTATAAATCACATTTGACACATGAAAAAACAATTTACTTAGCTTAATTATGTTAATGTCCTTGTTTGGAGATTATATTTCACAATAGCTGTCAACAATTCCCCCCTTAATCTCCTAACGAGGATTGTTCTGTAATTTCAGTTTGTTTCTATTATTTAGAAATTAAGGCTTGGGCTCTGGTTTCGTGAGTATGTCCGCTGTCATTGACTTGCTTGGGCAATAACGCAATTCAATAATTTTATCTTCTTTCAGCTGTTTAAACACATTATATTTTACATCTATGTGCTTCGATTTATTAGAAAACTTTTCGGATTCTATCATTTTTATGCAAGATTTATTGTCTTCGTAAATTACTATACGCAATTTTTGCGGTATATCAAGATCTTCTAATAGTTTTAGCAGCCATATTAATTCTTGTGTTGCGCTCGCCGCTGCTACGAACTCTGCCTCTGCAGATGACTGTGCAACACAAGTTTGTCATTTTGTTATCCACTGTATTGGATTCTTTCCTAAATTAATAAATTGCCTGTTGTCGATCTTCTTGTTTTTAGATCACCACCCCAATCTGCATCAGTATATACTTCCAGAATGGGTGGTTCTTCCGTGCTGATTACTAAATTTAAGTCTTTTGTTGAATAGAGATATCTTATTAATCTCACTGCAAATAGAAGCGTCTTAAATTTAGACACATATGTGACTGAAAAAGAATTTTAGACACTTAAGTGTCTTAATCTGAAAATTAAGACACTATAGATGTCTTAATTTAAGATACATAAGCGTCTTACTATGACCATGGTATAAACGAACTGAGAATAATGTCTAAAATATCCGCAAACGTCTTATTTTAAGACACTTCATTGCTTTAAACGTGTCTTAATTTAAGACGTTTTGATTCTTCCGACGCAATAACCACCAGGGGGCACTAGCACTCCCAGTTGCGCATGCGTTTTAGATGTCTTCGTTCGAAGTGGTATACGTTGTAATTCAAACAAAGTTTGTTTTTATGTACGCGTGTATTTTAATTCGTTTTTTGCGAAATGTGAAGTACTGTGATTTTAATTCGTATTAACTTGGAGTATTTATTTATTGAATACATACATCTGACGTGTGTGCTCGACATCAAATGTCTCTTAGAAGCTGTCGTCGATACAAGGGCGGGATAGACACAGAACAGAAGTAGACGACGGTTGAAGATTACACCCGGAAATTCTACAAAGCGTGTGCAATGGGCTTAGTGTTAACTCGTATCAATTTATATCAATAATATTGTGTTATTCATCTTCGTCCTGTCGAAGCTGGCAAAAAAAAAGAAACTTCTGTCTGGCGGGTCCTGTTTTTAGGATGAAACATCTCATTCTTTAAATATGGCTAGTCGGATGTATTATGGGATTACCTTTTAAACTGATGAAAGCTTTCTCCCTCACTGTGGTTGTGGTAGTTTTTAAAATTTCAAATCGAGGAATATTTCTTACCTCTTGCAGCAACTCAAGTAAGTTTCTTTATAGTAGTAAAATTAGTGTATTTTATGATTTTATTTATTGTACTAAACAAAATCCTGCATGAAATTTAATTAGTTTTGAATCTGTTCTCAAAAAACCCCACTAATTCTAGAAGTATATATTTTTAAACTTATGACGTTCTTTTTTATTACGAATTATATATTCAATGTCAGTTCTTAGTTTCAATGGATAATTTTTATCTCGCAGTAAATGACGGCCACAAGGAAGTAAAGAAAAAAAAAAACTTTGAAAGATGACCTAATGCTTTCTTACTTCCTGGCATAAAACCGCAGATTAAAAAAAGATAAATAAAGTAAATGAGACTGGTCTATTATATGAAGCTGCCTGTAAAAATATACATATGTATTTCATTTGCAATCAACTCTAATACTGATTTTTTTATTATTTTTAATAAAAAAGTAATTTGAAATTTATAATGGGAAAAAGTAAAAACCTCTAACTAGATTTCGTATTTAAAATTGTGGTAACTTTATTTATATGCACTTATACGAAAAATACAAAAATGACAGATGTTACTGTATATATTTAAGACGAAAGAAGTTTGGAAATCATAAGTTATTTTTTCCTCATGTTTTTAATATAGAATATGTACTTATTTGTTTTTATTGATAGTTGAATAGCTTTTGTGAGTACCCTCTGATCTACATAAAAACTTGCCCCATGTGGAAATATAAATTTTTTAAAAAGATAATTTTTAAATAAGTATTTTCATTTTTTTTTTTTTTTGGGGGGGGGCGGGGGGGGATTTTGCATGAATTTTTGTAAAGCTGATATCTTAAATCTTGCACTGATTATAATGAAAGTTTTGAACTTTTAGAGTAGGACAAGTTTAAAAACGCAAATATATTTAACAAAATACCAAAGTCATTTTTTCCCCAATGTTATTAAAGTAGAATATTTATTTATTCATTTTCATTATTCATAGTTAAATGGCTGTTGTGATTATCAAGTGATGTATATGTAAAATTGCCTATGTGGCAATATATTTTTTTATATTTTCATTTTTTTTTGGGGGGGGGGGGGGATTTTTGCAATTTTCGTACATCTGATATTTTAAATCTTTTTCCACATTCAACCGAGTATAATAAATATTTTTAACTTTTAGAGTAGGACAAGATTATAAAATATATATATATATTTATCTATGTACCTTAAAAGCCCTTAATAGCGAACACTTCGGGACCGCGGAATTTGTCCGATAATTGGAGATGTCTACTTTTTTGAGGTAAAAATATACAAATATGTATGTCTGCTGATTAAAAAAGTATTCGTTAAATACAGGTGTTCGCTATTCGAGAATGTCCATTAACCTCCACAACGGATACTCCCGAATACCGGACATCTCAATTTAGACAACTATAATGCAGGGTTGCGTTTTTTGCAAAAGTACTTCTTGATTAAAGGAAGGGCAAACTGGGAAGTGCCCCGCCCCCCTACGACTGTAGTGCCCCCAAATTTGATGTGCAATATTTGTAAAGCTTATATTTTAAATCTGTTTCGAAATTGTACTGATTATAATCAATATTTTGAACTTTTAAAGTAAAATAAGGTTAAAAACAAAATAAATTTAAAAAAATCTAATATTTAGATAAATATTTTTTGTTTTTTAATCTTGTTCTACTCCTGAAGTTCCAAGATATTGATTATAATCAGTACAATGTCGTAAAAGATTTAAATTATCAACGTAACGAAAATTGTATACCAAAACTGAGAGCACCAAAAAAATCAGGCTGTATTGGGGGGGGGGGGGGGGGGGGGCAGGACCACAGCCAAATATTTTTCCAGGATTCAACGTGGTCAAACATGGCTACGTATGATGCTTACAAAAAAATGGATGCGATTCAGACGTTTGAAGTGTCTGAAATTCAGACGCAAAAAGTGTCTGAAAAAATTCAGACATTTTAAAATGTCTGAAAATTGAACACTCCATTTCAGACACTTAAGTGTCTGAATTTCAGACATTTTAATTTAGAGTGCTTTTAACACCTTTCCAATCTCTTTCAGACGGCGTTTCGTTCTTTCTACTCAAAATGTTTACACCTACTAAAATATCGGGATTACTTATTGTAGCAACATATAACAGCGCACCTATTGCTTGTCTGTACTTAGTGTTGTTTGGCATTTGTGTTTCCTCATTGTCTAATCGTTGAAAGCCTGTTTCCATTGGAGTGCCATATGGCTTAGAATCTTCTAAATTAAATTTTTTTTCAATTTCTATTATTTTTGCTGTTTGATTTAGTTTAAAGCCATTGTGAGTTTTTTGTATTTTTATCCCAAGGTAATTGGAAATTTGACCTAAATCTTCAAGTGCGTACTTAGATTTTAGTTTATCTATTATGTCATTTATATTTTCATCTTTTCCTGCGATGAGTATATCGTCCACGTATACTGCTATATAAACCGTGTTTTCCCCTTCTTTTCTTATAAATAAGCAATTATCAGCATTGCTCTGTTTAAATTTTAATTATTTTAGTGTTTCACTAATGTTTGAATACCATGCTCTTGCAGCTTGTTTTAATCCATATAGGGCCTTTTTTAACTTGCAAACCTTATTGGGTTTTCTAGTGTTTATATAACCCTTAGGTTGTGATACATAAACATTTTCTTCCAATTCACCATGTAAAAATGCCGTTTTGATGTCAATCTGCCTAATATTGAGATTGTGGTATGCTGCGGTAATTATGAAGACTTAAACTTGTATGGGAAACCACTGGCGCATAAGTTTCATCGAAATCTACTCCATATTTTTGTCTAAAACCTTGTGCGACCAATCTCGCTTTGTAACGCTTGATTTTTCCGAATTCGTCATATTTCGCTTTAAAAGTCCATTTCGACCCAATTATTCTTGCTCCTTGTGCGAGATCAACTAAACAATAGGTTTCATTTTCATTAAGGGAATTCATTTCCTCTTCTGTCGCTTTTATCCAATTCTGTTTTTCTATAGGATTTTCTATACCCATCATATCTTCCCAACTGTTAGGTACATATATTGGATCGTGCCGGACTGCATAAGCAAACCTGTCCGGCGGCACACCTCTTTTGGTTTTCTCTGATCTTCTCACTTGTGGAATTTGTTGTTGTGACGCGGGTGGTGGACTTAGTTCATTTTGTGTTGGTGACAGATCTATTTCCATTTCATTCGTGCCTTTCTATTGTGTTTGTTTGTTTGTTTCCGCGATTAATTCTCTTCTATCTAGATTTTCGTTAGTATCTGGATTATTTTTATTTTCTATAAATTTTACACTTCTGGCCAATATTACTCTTCCGTCCTTTGTATAGATTCTGTACGCCTTAGAGCGACTGTCGTATCCGACAAAAGTGCCTTTTTCCGCTCTATTGTCTAATTTTCCTCTTTTTGATTTGTGTATGTAGGCGTATGCAGTACAGCCAAAAACTTTGAGATATTTCAAATTTGGTCTCCTATCACCCATAATTCATAGTGTGTGATGCTTTACGATTTTGAAGGTAGCCGGTTCTGCATGTGATTCGCGGTACATATGGCTTCCCCCCATAATTTGTGCGGGAGATTTGCTTCATTTAGCATACTTCTAACCATATCTAGTAGCGACATATTCTTACGCTCTGCGACACCGTTTTGGCTTGGGTTAAATGGTACGGTGAGCTGATGATGAATCCCATTTTCTTTTAGATATTTTTCGATTTCGTTACCCGTATATTCACCACCGTTGTCCGATCTTATCTCAGTAGGCATTTTTCCAAATTTGTTTTTCACCATTGAGATGTATTCTTTCAATTTCTCTGAAGCCTCACTTTTATTTGCCATTAAATAAATTACACAAAATCGCGTATAATCATCGATAAAAGTGATAAAATATCCCCCCCCCCCCAATTGTGGGTGTATTTATACTGTCACATACATCAGAATGAACTAATTCGAGCCTTTTTGTAGCTCTATATGTACCTGATTTAGGAAATGGGGTCTCGCTGATTTTTTACTTGATGCATACCTCATATTTCGCATTATGTTTGCAGTTGTTGATTTTAATTCCCTCAACTAAGTCATTTGATAACATGGACTTTATTGTGTCGTAGCTCCTATGCCACAAATCTATGCAATTTGCATTTGAGAAGTTGTAGGTGACATTTGCATAGTGCTTGTCGGAGTTTCCTCTTAGTCCGCACAACTTCGAAGAAAATCCTTATTATTTATATGCTGCCACCACTGATATGATTACGTGATATCGGTCACGCACTGAGAAGATTATTTAAATGAAAACCAACGCTTTCAATTAACTAAATTAACAGTTTATTTACACACTATTTACACAACAACAAAACACTATTTACACTTACAAACTCGGATATAGATGATCCGGTTCAACATTAAATTGAATGCAGTAAATGCTAGCTGTGTACTGTTAAACTACGTTAAATCACTCTCACTCTACACACGTTAAATTAGCTTACCGGAGATCAATCTCGATCTCCCAGCACATATGTGCCCTAAGCCTAAGCTCTCCGAGCCTCACTCAATCCTACGCTCTATCTCTACGAGCTATACACAGTGACTACCTTGCGCTTGGCGCTCTCGGCTCCAACTGAACCCTACGCTCTATCTAAGAGCTACACACAGCAACTCACCTTGCGCCTTGCACGCTAACTTTTTACTGACTCTCTCAGCAGAAGAGACTGCCTTCCAGCAACCCCTTGCTACTTCTCAACGTAACCCCTCAGGGTTTCCTACCCTGCTCGCATTCCAAGCTCCTTTTCTCGTTCGTGGAATGTCTTTGTCTCCCCATCTTCAACAGACATCTCAAAAGGTTGGGCAAACCCCTTTCCAACTATCTTTTTTCCCCTTCATTCCATCTATACATTTTCCCGGGCTTAGATCCAGTTTTAGACAAGGAAAGGATGTTATTTTGAAATTCCAGTACACAGGCCATACAATATATAATATATTAAGACAAAAATCATATAGAACCCCAGTTCTAATAGCAGATGTTTCTCAGAACCTGACAGTGCTTGTGATTTTCATCTTTACTAACATGTATTTCATACAGATTGTTTTTAAGTTTACCTTGAAGTATAACGTCGCCTTCGTGAATTATGTCACATTTATCTTTTTCAAATTTGACTGTGCAACCGTTTTTAGTTGCCCTACTCACTGACAGCAGGTTAGTTTCTATGTCAGGAACGTATAGTACGTCACGCAATATAACTTGTTCGTTTTTATTTTCGGTATGAATTATTACCTCCCCAGATACATATGAAATCAGTTTATTACCATTAGCGACTGTGACGCTTGTTTCAGTATTATTTGTAATTTTGGTAAAGAATTCTTTTGAATTTACTATGTGGCTGGAACTGCCATTGTCCACTATAAAAGTGCCTTTATTTTCGGACTCCTCGGTTAGTAAAGCAACACTGTTGTTTTCATTTACTGTGTGTTTTCTTTCTTCAGGTTCCGCATTTTTATGTAAATTATTTTCTTCATAAACTAGTGATGTTGAATTGTTTTTATTTTTATAGTGTCTGTTATTAGTGTAACTGTTGTTGTTTTTCGTTTTTAGAAACCAGCAGTCTTTATTTGAGTGGTTTTTCGTTTTACAGTGTGAGCAGTACTTATTGCTACCTCTTTTCTGTTCTGAATGATTAAATTTATCTTATGTGTTTTATAGGCTTTATTGCTGTTTTCGGAATTTTCAGTATTATCTACTCTGCGAGTATATTCATCCGTAAGCTTGCTTTTTATAAATTGTACGGTTAACTCAGCTTCATCTCTGGCCTCCAGGGCAGTAACTAGAGTATCGTAGGACGGTGGCAACGAGCACAGCAGCAATGCTGAAATGTGCGAATCAGTTATATTTCGCCAATGGCTGACAGTTTATCCACTATCTAAAAAATTTTTGTTATGTGGGCTGTCATATTGCCACCTTCAGTTAATTTTGTACTATACAATTTTCGAAGCAAGTACAGCTTACTAGAGAGATTAGATCTCTCATGGATTTGTTTAAGTGCATCCCATGTTTGCCTAGCTGTATTTAAATTTTTGACATGCACTATTTGACTGTCGTCAATGGACAAATTTATTAAAGCTCTTGCTTTTCTGTCTTTCTTGGTCCAAGCATCGTTCAATGGAGTGGGGGCCTCTTCCGTAATAACTTCAATGAGTTCATCTCGAATCAATAGCATTTCGACCTTGAACCGCTAATTTGTATAATTGTTAGCGTTCAATTTTTCAATGGTCGTGCTATCTTTTGTAGAAGCCATAAGGTTGCTAAGATTAGTTTTATTTTTTTCTAAAAAATTACCCTATCGGATTACCAGATTTTTATTTTTATTAATTAGTGACGATGTTTTTATTGAGAATTTTTTTTTTCACTCTCATAATCAATTTGATAGCACTATTTAAACTTTGCTAACAGTAATTGCGTGATGTTCGATTTTATCCTCAAAATAAACTATCTATTTTTCAATATAAAACAAAACATAGGTAAGATAAATTGGGCTTACCTTGTATTTATGTATATCCGTATATTATCTGGTATTCTGCATCCGGAAGGGTAAATCTATCTACATATTCTTCTTGTATTTCTGTTTTTTATCCACATGTAATGATCGGGTGATGTTCCATG
This sequence comes from Maratus speciosus, assembly GCA_963932465.1. Taxonomy (NCBI): domain Eukaryota; kingdom Metazoa; phylum Arthropoda; class Arachnida; order Araneae; family Salticidae; genus Maratus; species Maratus speciosus. Next base: position 350,467,178 of record OZ010794.1, read on the forward strand.
ATATTTAAAAGACACATTTTTTTTTTTTTTTTTTTTTTTTTTTTGTGACTTGTAAAACTGAAATTTGTCCGGAAACTTTTAAATAGAAAGAAAATTAACATTTAATAAAAGCTTTAAAAATACATCTCTCCTTTGGAAAGTCTAAGTTACAAGTGAAAGTAGAGAAACATGTATAATATATTACTAGCAATAAAAAACAGGAAATTAGTGACATAAATCTTAATAACAAATTATTTGTATCAATATTTATATTTATAGTAATTTAAAATAAGAGCTTATCAATGTCTATAGTTCTTGAGTGTCATGAAATGTTTATTATAAAATGTTTGTTTACGATTGTGCAATCACTTTTCACTTTCACTTCCTTCCTTCAGACCATAATCACTTTTGATAATTGCTTTTATAAATCACATTTGACACACGAAAAAACAATTTACTTAGCTTAATTATTTTAATGTCCTTGTTTGGAGATTATATTTCACAATAGCTGTCAACAATATTTAATTTGAAATCAATTTTATTATTGATTTTTTGTTTATTTTTAGTAAAAAAGTAATTTGAAAATAAAAATGGATATCAGTAAAAACCTAGAATTTTATATATTTACTTCATAACTAGATTTCGCACTTAAAATTGTGGTTTTTATAACTTTATTTAAATGCTTTTTATAAAAATAAACAAATATGTATGCTGTTGCGGGATTAAATATAATACAATATGAGCGATTTATGCATTTTCATTACCGATTCTTCATTTCTAAACAGATAAATTGCAAGTGATCAAGATAAATTACTAATCATAATAAATCTGCAATCTATTTTTTTATGCAAAATTTCATGGCTCCTTCATTTAATAAACAACTGATAACACATGTCCGCCAGTTAGACCTACTTCCGAGCAAAACAAAAAATACCTACCTAAAAAAAAAGAAAGTTACGTTCAAATGTTTATTGCTTACTTTTTTCTCTATAAAGAAGGCTATTTTCTCTAAGTGAATTTAAACACTGGGATTACAGATAAACAGATATGAATATGGGCGTATACAAATTTTACATACATTATTTCTTTATTAACACATTGAAATTATTCCATAGGGAAACATTCGCCTTGCATACAATATTTCAAATGAAAATCTAATTTTCAAATTTCAAAGTAATTGCTTAAAAGGCGCAAAGGCCAACATAGTGAAAAAGATTCCAAGCCGGGACTCGAACCCGGGCTATCAGTATAGCGCACTGACGTTCTACCGACTAAACCACTTGGAACGATACCCAGCAAGGAAAATTTCTTACTATTATATGTTGGCAAGGCTGCAAACGCAGCACAAGATGGAATATTTACCGTGAGCCACCGACCTGGGGCAAACACGGAACATAATTAAACGTGGCTCACGGTAAATATTCCATCTCGTGCTGCGTTTGCAGCCTTGCCAACATATAATAGTGAGACATTTTCCTTGCTGGGTATCGTTCCAAGTGGTTTAGTCGGTAGAACGTCAGTGCGCTATACTGATGGCTCGGGTTCGAGTCCCAGCTTGGAATCTTTTTCACTATGTTGGCCTTTGCGCCTTTTAAGCAGTTACTTTGAAATTTGAAAATTAGATTTTCATTTGAAACATTATTTCTTTTCTAACATTTTTTTACCAAACGCATGCGTTGTGCGTTGTGGATTTTAAAAAGTGCCCCGTATTAGCGAAATGTCCATTAACCTTCATAACGGACATTCCCGAATACCGGACACCTCTATTTAGGGAACCAGAAAGCAGGAAAGCAGGTTTAATTTTTTTGCAGAAGGAATTCATTAAAGCATGGGCAAATTGGGCAGTGTCCCCTATCTTTCCCCTATGATTTTCTGGGCAACAAATTAAGTAAACAATTTTTGTAAGGATTATATTTTTAATCTGTTTCCACATTGTACTGATTAAAAGCAATATTTTGATCTTTTAAAGTAGAATAATATTAAAAACTAACTAAAAAAACCTAAATACAGTATAACTTCGCAATCGCGGGCACCTTGGAAATGCTGAATTCGTCTACTATTCGAAGGTGTTCACTTTTCTTAGGTAATTATTTATATTTATGTTGAAAAAGGTAAGTGTTCGCAAAACAAGTTGTTCGCATGAAGGTTTGCAGTAAAATCTCCATACCAGACGCTCCTAAATAGAGTACACCACTATTTAAAACACACATTTTTTATTCATAACATGCATATTTTTTATATACTTTTACCTCAGAAAAGCAGATACCTCCGAATGGCGGACAAATTCCACGGTCCCGAAGTGCCCGCTAATGAGAGGTTTTACTGTATTAAGACAAATATTTTTTTGTTTTTAATCTTATTCTTCTCTAGAAATTCAAAATACTGATAGTAATCAGTACAAGGTCAAAAAAGATTTCAATTATCAGCTTTACAAAAGTTGCATACCAATGTTTAGTGCCCCTAAAATCAGGCTGTGTGTGTGTGTGTGTGTTGGGGGGGGGGGGGCAGTACCAGGGCCATATATTTTTTCATCATTCAATGTGGTCGAACATGACTACGAATAATGCTTTAAAAAAAATAAAAGGCTGCGATTCAGACGCTTAAAATGTTTGAAATTCACACGCAAAAAGTGTCTGAAAAATTAAGACATTTAAAATGTCTGAAAATTGAATACTCAGTTTCAGACACTTAAGTGACTGAGTTTCAGACATTTCGATATTATGGTATTGTTTTTATTTTGGAATAGTTGTATGATAATCATTTTTGCAACATTGCATTTCCAATAGAAAGGAATAAACGGACTTTACTAAATAGTGGCCGTGAATAAGGATAACTAGGATCTTTTTAAAATACGAAGAATTTATTGAAAACCCGTTGGAGATGAGAGGCTCTTCAGACAGGACTTAGTACAAAACCAGAAGCTAGGGTGAATATCACATGCATAGGAGCAAAGTTAATTATCGCCAATGTATTCGCCACAATAGTTACAATACATATAATTTGGCATACTTCTCTGAAAAGTTTGTTTTATATGAACTGTGCTATTTTGGCATAATTAAAGCGCACTTTTTGTATTCAAGCTGTATGTAGATATATTTTAAGTCAAGACAATATTAGGGCCTCATGAAGGGATATTGGAATTTTTTGATCGCGGTTTAGCAAACCAAATAAGAAAACGTTTATATATATATTTTGACTAGCGGGCAAAACTGACAATGGATAGCGGCTTTCACCGATTACCAAATATGGTCATGAAAAGATCTGGTTCACGATCGAAACTAAAAATCATGGCAGATGGTTTCTAACGGTTAATTTAGGATGGGGTCTTATATCTATTACGAAAATAAGAATAGGGAATGTATATGTATGAAAAATAATAATTTATCGGTATCTTGAAATGTAATTACGCTTATATTAAATAGGGAACATATTACCTATGTGAAAAGGGGGGGGGGCGGGTTCTTTAAGTTATTATAAGATAAGACAGGTGAATAAAACTATGATAAGGGGGAGCTTAATATATATGATTCGATATCATATATTTCCCCCGCAAGTTCACGAATTTAAACTGTTTGTGTAGGCCAAAATTTAAGCACACTTTTCAGAGATTACATTGAAGGGCGATAATGACGAATAGCTTATTAGGAGCATTATTAATAATGTATGAAAACTGCATATATTTTTTTTTTCTACGTTGGTAGTGAAATGGTTAAAAGGAAATATTTTGTGCCGATGGAAAACAGATATATTAAAACCTGCGATAACGTAATCGCTAAGTATCGGGAAAGAAACCATTTCATGTTTCGTTTTTAGCAAATTGTTCTAAAGTATTCCTTATGTCAGTACCATGAAATGTTTCCGTTTAAAAGGATTCTGTTATATACAGATTCCACATTCACACGTTTTACTGTATACTATACATCCTCAAAAGAGGCTGTGCATGATATGAGTATAACACATATTATAGTTATATTTTCATGTAGAGAAAAACCTGCCAAAGCTGAATCTATATGAAATTATGCTTTAAACGGAAAAATATCATGGTACAGGCAACCAGGAGATCCAGAAAAACCCGTTAAAACGGAAGCGCAAAAGACCGAAAAAATAATTCTGTTTCTGACATGTTCTTATGTATTATTTACCATGTATTTTTTTTTCGTTAAAGAGAAGAACCCGTTACAGACGGATTCAGGTTTTACACGTTTTACTGTACTTTAATCGTAAGAGAGGCTGTCCCTGATAAGACGAATAGTTGTTTAAAATGGAATTTTTTCCCGGTCTTTCGCGATTCTGTTTTAGCAGGTTTTATTGTATTGAATATTCTGTAGAATCTATTCCCTTCCTTGCCAGAAAAATTCGTCTTTATACACTAAATTATTCGTCATTTTTAAACAAATAATTCCTGTACTCCTAGGAAAACTGCTTTTTCCATTATTTCTTCCCGAAACTCTTAAAAAGAGGGGAAATTCCGTTTAATCCTTGTGGGTATTGGCAGTATTAATACCGAAATTCGAATTTATTTTTTAAATGAATAACCGAAAATTCAATAAATTAAAATTTCTAATTTATTTAAGAGCAAACAAACAACAATAATGCTTTCGAATTAAAGTAGAAAATTTCTCATTCATTTAGACTTATTATCAATTTATTTTTAGAGTATTTAAAAAATATCCGCATGTGTCAAACATATTCTTAAACGAACACACTTAAAAAATATATAGTAGTTCAATTAACTTTTAAAAAAGTCGATTTTATTCAAAAAAGCAAACATTTCTTCTCGAATTTAATTAAAAATATAATGTTAATATTTTACATCTAACAGTCAAACTATGTCCTATAAAAATATGTCGAATATGCAACAATTTTTATCTTTATTATTCTATAAGTGTTAAAACATCAACCATTATTTCATAACGATAAAATCTCCCCGCAATTAAGTTTAAATTTGCGAGCTTTCTGGAACAAGAAATTTATCAAGCCTTACCAAATCCCCTCATTTGAAGAAAAAACATATCTTTATTTTAAATTCGACATCTATCGAGCACTTGCTGGCTTAGTGGTTTAGATACTTGGTTCGAAATGTGCGGTCCCTTGTTCAACTCTAAGGTCATTCGCGGAAGAAAAAGAGAGATGTTCTTTTAAGACTTGTTTTTTCAAATTACGGAAATTTTCCTTCATAGAACTGAAAAAATAACGAAAATTTCTTCAATTGGCGGATATTTTCTTTCTTATCACAGAAAAAAAGAAACGTACATTCTTCAATGCACGGATATATTCCGGTAGCAGTGTTGCCACGACTATTTCCATGAATTGAAAGTATTTCTGAGAGGGTTGAATTAAACATTAGATTTTGATCAAAATTGACATGTACGAGGGTAAGTCATGAAGTAGGCCACAAAGTGATATGAGAGGTCAGAAAGTCGTAGTAAATTGTTTCCAAATATGCCAATAGGTGGTAGCATAATGATGTTAATTTCGAATTTATCCGACAGCAGTTGTACAAGATGAGCAAGGGTCGTTCAAAAGTTGTTGACGAAGAGCGAAGTGGTCATCCAGTTGAGATTGTTGAAGAAGGAGTTGAGGAGTCTTGAATTGAAGAATCAGTGCGGAAGGTTGAGGAAATAGAGCTGATATGCGAACAACAATAGAGAGCATAGTAACCATTTCCTAAAGCTTCTGCACTGATTCTTCTGTCGCAATTGAGCGCGAAGTGGTCGTCCAGTTGAGATTGCGACAGTAGAATCAGTGAGGAAGGTTGAGGAAATGGTTGCTATGCTGTCTATTGCTGTTCGCATGTCAGCTCTAACCATTTTTTCAACCTTCCGCACTGATTCTTCAACTCGGGACTCGTCAACTCCTTCTTAAACAATCTCAACTGGATGACCACTTCGCTCTTCGTCAACAACTTTTGAACGACCCTGTTCATCTTGTACAACTGCAATCTGATGAATTCAAAATTAACATCTTATAGTTGGATTATGCTGTCCCCTATTGGCATATTTGGAAACAATTTACTACTATTTTCCGATCTCTCATATCAGTTTGCGACCCACTTAATGATTTACCCTTGTATATTTTCTTAAGAGTGTTCTCAAATCCGAAAAGGCAACTTTCTGACATAAGTTTATTCGATTGCGCAGTTCCTAAGACCATTTATATTACTTCATTTTAAATAAATGTTCCTTCATAACAGCTAAGAGAGCAAATAAAATTCTTCTCACCTCTTAGTATTGTAAATCCAGCTTCTTCGGAGATACGCGTTCTTCCGGTAGGAGAGCTGAAATTATTTCTTTTATTAAAGCGAGTGTGTTTCTTTGTTATCAAGAATTGGACAGCGTCTTCTGAATCTGGACTGTAATATGAATACAAATTATTAGTTTAAAATATACAGGATCTTAATTAAATAGTCAAATATACATAATAAAACCATTTTAGAAAATAATTATGAGTGTTTCATAGGAGCAAGTATTGCTTCCTAAAATGAATGTAAAGGGAGGACAAAATAATGCGTCCTCATGGTTCAGAGACCAACACCCAAACTGAAGGGTTTTAAAAGATAGTACACGGTCTCTTAGTTCGCAGTTTAATTATACAAAGAAAAAAATGATGATCTTGCGGAAAGTTCCTATTCCTGATCAGTTCAAATTAAGATATTCGGTCCGTAGCGTCTGTGAAGGTTTATGGTGCTGCCATCTGTCTGAAAGAAAGCGACAGTCTGATTATTAAGGTAATGTCTTAGTCTTTTGAAGTTATTCGAAACACTGGCCAGCTAGTGGCGACACCTATTATGCATATTTCACAAACAAGACGAGGACGAAACATGTTTTTTGGATTATTTCTAACAAGTTTTAATTTATTTTTGTTCGAAAATGCATGAAACTAGCTGGTGGTGTTGTTCAGAAACTATGTAACTGAGCTGTTTTTTCCATTTTTTTGCAAACTCAATAGATCTTTCAGAAAATAGTGTCAAAGTGGGCGTTTTGAACCGAATTTCCGCGCGAAGGAAGAAAGAGTACTCAAGAGCGGCGAAAAACGTGTTTGTCACTTGATCAAAATGGCTTATAACTCAATAGGTAATTGATTGGTCAAAAATGGAAAAAACAGTTCGATTCCAAATCGCTTCCATGGCCAGGCATTCCAATTTTATACTTTTCCGTTAAAAAATGAATTTGTAAATGTGTCAAAACGCTTTGCGCTTGTTGAGTACACTGTCAAAAATTTTCGGAACCTTTCAGAAAATTATCCTGAAACATTTCGCATATTTTACCGGAATTTCGAATTCCTTTATGTCCCAAGTCAATTACGGCAATAATTCGTGTAATATTTTTGAGAGGTTTCAACTTTTCCGTAAACTACTTTCTGCGCATGCGTACTTCATGTTTTATCTCCCATTAGCCATTTTGATAAATAAAGAAGAATAAAAAACAGCTGCCTAGGTACTTAGAGACAAATGTATTCTGAACAAATGTCATTCTTTGTTTGGACATCAACAAATAAAGAAAGTAGCTAGTTTAAACCTTTTTGAAGTTACATTGATTATTTTTTTATAATGTCTGATTATGAAATAATTATTCTTTGTAATAAAAACTGAATGTATCTCCTAATTGAGAATTTATAGATAAGTAATATTTTTCAATTTTCTTTTGAAATAAGCTTCCTATATTTAATACGAGTAATGCATTAATAAGTTTAAAACATTATGAAATTCATTTTTTAAGATAAACCATCATATTTTATTTAAAAACTTTCACAGAATTGCAGTATAATTAAATTCCATTATGCGTTAAAAATTAATATTTTTAATAATTTATGAAATAAAGCATATTTAAATCTTCCACAAACGATTTTTGTAATGTTTGTATTGCTTCATGAAATTTAGCTTTTTTAACCCTTTAATGGGTGCCGTTTGCACGGCACAAACACCAAAAATTTATAGTAAAATACTGGTTGTAAAACATCGTAATTTTGACATATATCAGTGCCCTTCAAAGAATTAATGCATGGAATCATAGAGCAGATGCTACGAGTGTTTTTATTTATTTATGTATTTTTTAAATGAGTAATAAAATCAAGTCCATGTTCATCTTTTGTTATCTTTCAAAAATTTATTTTATTAATCAGCTTTTGTACTTTTTTTAATTTATAAATTAAATAAAATGTCCTTTAAATGCATCATTAAGCCTATGTTATATGTAAATTTTTTTCAAAAATCTTATCCGCTGATAGAACCATATATTGTCCTTTTTTTCGTTTAGTTAATTATAAACAAAATTATTTTAATAAATTTGTACCGTAGGGGCAGTTGAAATAATTTTAGAATTTTTAATGTAGTGCCTTTCCTATTTATAAAATATGATATATGTAAAATAAGTGTAATGTACAATTTCTCTCCTTTTATTATGTAAAATTTGGAGAAAAAAAAAATTAACACATAAAAGTAGTTTTTGCACGTTTTATACTTATCTTTTGTATTGCTTATCGAAAGTTCTAGCAAGTATGTAAATTATTAAACCAGGAAAAAATTGATCAAAAGGAAATTTTATATTTTCTAAAAACTTATGATTTTAATAAAGGAATAAAAATAATGTTTGTATTTTTTTTAAATATAATTAACAGTTTTAAACTTCACAACAGTTTTACTCTCATAATTAACGGTTTTACACTTTATTTACTCGCGCAAGTCCGAGCTCGGAACTCATTTTTAGCAAATACTTTTTAAAAGCCGTAGAGCTAATGTGCCCGCAGGTTCTGTATGTACGTATGTATGTATGTATGTACGCAACGCGATAACTCTCGATAGAACTATCCGATTGGCTTCATTTTTTTTTTCTAGGAGCATTCTGATAAGGTGCTTCACTGATTAGTTTTGGGGGTTCATTGGTTAAGTATAAAGATGGGGTACGGGGGGGCTAATCCCACTTTAACTTAGATAAATGGGTTTTTCATGCAGAATTATCAGATTTGCTTCAACTTTGGTATACCGGTTAATTCTGATAAGGTACTTCCCTGCCTAGATTTGGAGGTTCATTGTTTAAGTATAAACAGGGGAATAGGGGGCTAATACCCCTTAATTTAGATAAATGTGTTTTTCTATCCGATTTGCTTCAAATTTGGTATACCGGTTTATTCTGATAAGGCGCTTCCCTGATGAGATTTGGAGGCTCATTGGCTAAGTATAAAGATGTGAAACAGGGGGGGGGGTAATCCCCCTTAATTTATTTTTGGAAAGGGCATTATTCTTTGAAATAAGAGTATAATCTACAATTAGTGTGAATACCCTGTGAGCTCAATGCCATCACTTTAACTGGACACTTTTTTAATTATATGTTTAGTCATGAGTTTCGATTAATATATTTTTATTGTACAGCTTCGATTTTGTTACCTGATAAATAAAAAATAATTGTTTCAGAATTAATGCGCTTTCAGCTTGATTCTAGTGTTACATTTTAAAACTAACACTAAAGTTTAATTTTGTACGATGTATGAGAATTACATCAAACAAAATATGTTAAAACTATATAAAGCGAAAACTATTACTTCAGAAAGGCAACCAATAGAGCTAATGGCATGTAAAAACTGAATTATTAATATTAATTTGCTATAGTGATAAGCAGTTTTAGAAATTTTAAAATCACGCCGTCTCGCGCCGCCGTCGACGAGGAATTTTACCCGGCGCACACTTGTAGTTGCTGCCCATAGCAAAGCTGCAAATCCAAGGCAGAAAAAATAAATTCTTATTTTTTTTTTTTAATGTTTCCCAGAGGTTGAATTCTTAAAAAATAATAATAGTTTATCAATATGAAATTAACATAAACAAGTTGAAATTGCACGTCAAACTTGGCAAATGACGTGCGTTCAAGCTCTAACAAGTTTTATAAATATTTTGGCACCGCATATTGTGCTGAACGTATATTTTAGAGCACTTCATACGTGCATATCTATTTCATTCTGTTCGAAAAGCTGTAACATCAATAAAATGCAATTGAAATAATTTTTACCCATTAGCCGTCATGTAACGGAAAAATTTGATTGTCCCTGTAATTAAATTATATATCCGATTTTCATAAAATTTGAAATGACTCGACAAAATTTTGCATCAATTATACATTTAAAATTTCAGACTATTCGGTTGGGTAGTTTTTGCTCTGTTATAAGCGGACGGTAGGTGCAACGTACTTATATAATTACAAACGCACCTAAAAAGGTATTTGAAATTTATTTGGCATATTTAATGTTGAGAAAAGCGATAGATCTGAAAAAAGTGTTTCCTTTTATTTATTCACATTTTTATGTAATATTTTAACGTTTCATAACATGATTTTTTTTTTATATTGAAAAAATTCATTTTTTCCTCCAAGCTTGCATTTATGAACTAATGTAATACTCTTATATTGCTTGTTAACTTTGACTGTAAAAAAAATTCCGGAAGGTTCCGGACAAAAGTGGTGGCATTTAGATGCCACGGCTTTTTGCTGTTACGTTTTACAACAAAATAGTGAAACATTCCAATTTTTCAGAAACATTCAGTAATATATACTCCGAAACCTTTCATAACTGCTATGTCAGGTTTCGGAGTATATATTACGGAATGAGTCTGAAAAAGAGGAATGTTTCACTACTTTGTTATGGAAGGTTTCGGAGTGTTTCTGAAAAATTGGAATGTTTCACTACTTTGTTGTGAAACGTAACAGCAAAAAGCCGTGGCATCTAAATGCCACCACTTTTTTTCGGAACCTTCGGGAAAATTTTTTACAGTGATAGAGCAGTTAAGAACAGCCTTAAAAGTTACATACTGTGCCAGCAAAAAAAAATCTTGACACTGAAGCCACAATCTTAACCCTTCACTGCACCACGTTCCACATCTGGCACATACCTAAAAACGCTGTAATTCTTATTATGTGCCGTGCACTGCAAATAGAGGCGTCTTAAATTCAGACACATATGTGACTAAAAAAGTAATTCAAACACTTAAGTGTCTGAATGTGAAATTTCAGACATCATAGATTTCTAAATTTAAGACACTTAAGTGTCTTACTATGATCATGGTATAAATGTACTCGGAAAAATGTCTGAATAATAGTGACATGTCTCAATTTCAGACACTTAAGCATCTGAATGCGATACAATTGTATCATATCTGTGATGACTGTACGGACTATTGTATTGTAATATGTATACCAACAGCATCAGAAAATATTTCCGAAAGGATGAAAGATGTTTAAAATACTCTTTCATCCACTTAATTTAGTATTACTTTATAAAAGAAGTAATCGTGCGACAATTGTAAAAGTTCGCTTACTAAGGTTTGCGGCTAAGTTATTTTTGGCGCAATAAATAATTAAATAATTGCTTTTCACAAAATATAGTTTTCCAAAAATTACTTATTATCATGATCGTATACAGGAATAATCGCTCACGTTCCATTCCAATGTAAAGTGGTCGCTCCGAGAGGTGGTCTCTTAATGGAGGTCATGTTTAAATCTAGATTTTAATTTTTGAAAAAAGGTAACAATTAATGTTACTAAAATTTATTTTTCACATTAGTAAAAAAAAATTATGAAAATTTAAGTATCAAAACAAAAGTTAATTATATAAGTTAATGACTGCAGAGTTTAGAAAATGAATACATTGACGTTTGCTTTGATTTTACGGTTTTATATTTTATAACTTTTATTTCCAAGTCTTTTCGAAGTTCAGTCAATAAATGCATTTTTTTTTTTTTTTTTTTTTTTTTTTTTACGGGAACAAATAATGACGATTTCATTCATTTATCTATTTCTTTGAGAGTTTCCCGAAAAATAGGGCAGGGGAGTTTATCGACCGTCATTCTTAATTTGTCATCAGAGTTCAATTCATTGCCTAAAAAGGCACAAAGGGGTTTAAGTTACCGGTTAAGTTATTAAAAGTTACCGGAATAATAATAATAAAAAAAAAAATCTAAACTTAGTTTAGAAGTTTGATGAATAATGCGCACTTCAAAATTATTTTTCTAATGAAATCTTCTGCAAGCGACCAGGAAAAAACGGGATTTGTTTCATTTTCTTCAAAGAAATGGGTCGCTCATGGAGGGAGTTCAACTGGGATGGTCTCTGAATGGAGGTAAATTTAGTATTGAGCCTATGGGAATAAATTTCGTTTCATGAAAAAATGATCGTTCAGAGCGGTGGTCGCACAGAGAGATTTCACTGTGTATGCCTGGGGTCTACAGCCCAGTCCGCTTTTGTAAAATGCAGAATATAAACATGAAGTAGGCTAAACTAAGAATTTATGCCAGAACGCCTCGTGTATGACAATTTTTAAGAAATTTAAAATTTAAGAAATACTAATCGTTTAAAAATAAGTTTCTAACGACATTTTCCACAATGGAGAATTGATTTCTCTTTCTCTCTCCTCTCTCTGTCTTTTTTTTTTTTTGTTTTGTTTTTTGTCTATGAGACTTTCCCCCTCTGAACTGCCCCTCCTCATTTAAGATAAATTTGATATCTATGAACACTAACAGAACAGAATTAAAATTGTCTTCTACGAGAAGTTAAGGGGGGGGGGGGGGGCTCCTCTGAAGAAAAATTCTTAGAAACATTTTCTCTTAGCGTTTAATTAATATATTGCTATTTGGATCAGAAAAAAAGTATTTTTTAAATAATTAAACGTAAAGAAAATATAATTAATTAAATTTCAGGGATGGACAATCCCTCTCTTCATGATCACCGCCCTCTTCATGAAAATTCGATATGTTATTTGCTAGTTTTACAACAAAGTCTTTATTTAAAGTATGTTTTCTATATGTCTAAAAATAAAAAAACTGCAAAAATATACTCAAATAAATGCAACACATTAAGAAAAATACCTAATAAAGAAAATAAAACTTTTCTTATTTCTTCTTACTCAATGATTTATTTCTCGCTGATAAAAAGTTTAAATGATCTCATCAAGCCCTTTATAACGTTTGTAAACAGTAGGCTGAGTCAGCGACTGCAGTGGTAATTAAAATGCTGATTTCACCTATTTCTCTTTGTTAGAGGATATCCGTTGGCAATTGGCGCGTTAAAACGATTCTTTTAGTGAGTTCCCTGTTTAACAAAGTTGCCCGCAATTTTTTTATGTGTAACATTCCGTATTTATATATTGTGACTGTCATCAACATAGCTGGAACAGTTTTTTGGAATAATTCATTTATGGAATAATATATGCGATTATTATAAAAATAATATGTTGAGTATTGTGATTGTGCATCGATGTATATGCAGCTACACAGCTTATAAAGTCCATTTTTGGAATTTCAATAATTGTTCTTCAGAGATTGGAGGATAAGAAAGTACGTGTGAAATGTGATTCAGAAAAGTTAATTGAATTAAATTGTGCACTACATTTAAATTATATTATTATGAAAATAATATGTTGGATAATGAAAATAAAATTTCTTCGATATTTGTTTTTCAAATCAGCATTCATCTGAACATTTAGCGAAATATATAAGAAGAAAGTGCCTTTATTTTCGTATTACCGTTTATATTTAATGGATTTACTTTATTTCATTTAAAGAAACACTAAAAAGGTAAGAATGCGATTATTTATAAAAATATAATTTTTATTTGGAAATAGAAATTTTTCTTGAATAATATTAATTATGTAATATTAATTATTTAAATCACTTTTTAAAGAATATATGTGTTTATCATATTTGTATCTTTCTGTGTAGAATAAATATTTTTCAGTATTACAGTGTTTTTTATGATTTTCGACTAAATTTATTTCATTTTCAGTATTAATTATACTAACTTGCTTGATAATTCTTAAGTTTCCGATTTATAAATAAAAGTTTTTCATATAAAATAAATCTCATAATTGCTTAAATATATAAGCATTAAAAGTTATTGCTTGTGTACATTGACACCCAAATTTGTCAACATTTTTAGAATTGTATTTTTGTCAAAAAAAAAAAAAAAAAAAAAAAAAAAAAAAAAAAAAAAAAAATTGCAGTTGCAACACTATATATTTTTCTTGTGAATACAATTATTACTCTGACTGTGGAAATCTCATTAAATATTAGCCATTTAATACAATGCCATTTTTTTAATAGTTAATTTTATTAAAAATATTTCTCTATAATAGCTATATAATGATTTACAATAAAATAAGTAAGGAAATATATTAAGTTAAAAATACCCAAATTTGTCAACATTTTAACAGATTAACAATACAATTATTAATCTGACTGTAAAAATGTCATTAAATATTAGCCATTTAATACAATGGCATTTTTTTAATAGTTAATTTTATTAAAAATATTTTTCTATAATAGCTATATAATGATTTACAATAAAATAAGTAAGGAAGTATATAAGTTAAAAATACCCAAATTTGTCAACATTTTTAGTATTGTATTTTTGTCCAAAAAAAAAAAAAAAAAAAAAAAACAGTTGCAGCACTATATATTTTTCTTGTGAATACAATTATTAATCTGACTGTAAAAATGTCATTAAATATTAGCCATTTAATACAATGCCATTTTTTAATAGTTAATTTTATTAAAAATATTTTTCTATAATAGCTATATAATGATTTACAATAAAATAAGTAAGGAAATAAATCATTATTTACTTTTTTTAATTGCTTAAAATTATATTTAAGTTTTGTACGACTTCAGATATTGAAAAATTTATTAATATTGATTTATTGATTGTTAAAAAGAAATTACAGATTTAGAACGGAAAAAAGGCCTTGCTTTTCATATTTACTTGCAGAATTGCATTTTTCACATAAAATTGCTGGGGATTATTTTTCAACGTTTGTGCATTTTTAAAAAAGATACAAAAATAACAATTAGATATGTATTTTTAAGACAAAATAAGTTTTGAAATTAGAAGTTATTTCTCTTGCATGTTATCTAAAATATATATATGTTTAACCTTTTAAAGATAGCTTAGTAGCTCTGGTGATTACCATATGCTGTATATAAAAGGAATTGCCCACATGGCAAAATGTAATTAAAAAGATAAAGTTATTAAATGATATTGTTATTAATAAATCCTTCCATTGTATTACAGATATTATTGGCATGGTTTCGCATATGAATTTTTATTTTTAATGACAGATCATTTAACTCTTTTACACATTAAATTTTCGAAGTTAGTGTTTTCATGTAACAAAATTAAATTTATGTATAGGAAATGCTAGGGACATTTTTGCTTCAGATGGTGGGCTTAAAACTTGAAAAATAATTGTAAGAGCATCAGAATTGAAGTTATCGTGAAATTTGTAATGTTTTATAAACAGTGGTGTAGTCGTAAAAAAAGCAGAGGGCCTACGTTCTAAGCAGAGGGTATACCCTACAGTGTATATACTATAGCTTTTTTTGAGAAACAGAGGGTATACGGTGTTCCTTTAAAAAATCCAGAAGGTATACGGCTTATGCGCCGCATTACCCACCACTACATCCCTGTTTATAAATACATTTTAAATTGTTCTTATGTGAAGTAACGCTTTATTAAAAAGTTCGAAATTTCTACAGTATTTAATTGCACGATGAAAGAATTTTTTAGACTATGAAAACTTTTTCAAAATATAAAAAACTACATTTATATGTATTTCCTGTGTTTCATCTGTATTACATATTTAAATTGTAAGACATAGGAAATTTCTGACAACTTTTATTGCCAAAATTTTTCTGATTTTTTACTGGATTATTTTTTATTATCATCGGAGAATGCATCCATTTTCGCAAAACAATTTATTGTACTGATTATATATCATATTGCATACTTGTATAGTAGAATGAAGTAAAAGGAAAAGGATATATTTATCCAAACATATATTTACATTAGGGATTGACCGAAGCAGCAATTTTGCCGAATACCGAATACCAAAGCTTCGGTCGAAGTGTATACCGAAGCTTCGGTATTCGGCAACCGAATACTTGAAAGTTTTTATTACTCATTTTTGCATATATTACCTTTTTTAATGAGTTTTAATAGAAATTAAATTCTCAATAATTTAATTCAGTTACATTTTTACTCAAAAATCTAATTACACACAAAAAAAATTTAACAACTTCTTTCCTCTCACAAATTCATTAACCCATCACTTATTTTTTATTATTTTATCACTCACTCAAGACCCAAAAATGACCTATGAAAATGTTAAACTATACAGGGTATTATTAAGGATAAGGATTATCAGAAAAAGAAAAGTTCATTCAAATAATAAGAAACAATGTTGTCATTAAGCTGATTTACTGATTGTCTAAGTGTAATTATACACATATTGAATAGGAATGTTCTCAAAATACAAAAAGTATTACATCAATTTGTACATTTAACTATTTTCTGTCAAATTATTGATAGAATATTTATATTTTGATAAATATTTTAATATTGCGGTGGTGAAGATAAGAAATTTTGAGCGATTTTTGATATAATGATTATAAAAGCTATAGGGTAGGCATAGGGGTATACTTTGATGTGTGTATTTTCTTTAATATACACCTTAGATATACAGATATGAACTCTGATATACTTATTTGATGTGTATATTAAATAAAATACACATTAAATAAATTTAAATTAAAAAACTAATGTAGAAGTAAATAAAATTAAATGATAAGGGAAACATGTGCATCTTCCTTACTTTTTTTTCTCTTTTGTAGACAGTTGTTTTGATTTCACACCTACGTACACTATTAGGAAAAAGTTATTTTTAAATAAAAAATGGCCTTTGACTTGTTTTTTGTAGTGCAGCTGAACTCTGAACTCATGCACGTAATATTGAAACTCATTGTTTAGCCTATTCTACTGCAAAATAAAAGATAATTCTTCTACTTCTAAGAAAATACTTATCTGCAATTATTCAGCCGAATACTTAAAAGTATTCGGCCGAAGCCGAATATTCGGTTTATATGCCGAACCACCGAATACCGAATCAACTATTCGGTATTCGGTCAATCCCTAATTTACATGTTCACACACACACACACACACACATATATATATATATATATATATATATATATATATATTAAGTCGCCAATGTGTTTAATTTTTTGCGACTGCATATGTAGTAGGCTGAAGGGGGGCTAATGAATGTAAGCCGCTGGTACTGAAACTTATTAGAACCACATTTCCTATACTGTCAAAGAAAAAGAAAAGAAGAAAAAGGAAAGAAAGAAAGAAAAGAAACATTTTCTGACTTTTTTAAAAATATATTTATAACTAGGTATATTTAATAAAACCTCTCAATAGAAGACACCCTAGGACCGCAGAATTTTCCCGCTATTTAGAGGTTTTATTTTCATATGTAAAAAAAAACAGTCCAGAGTATACAAATACACAGTATACAGAGTACAAAGTACACAAAATCTGCTTCAATCTAGTAGATTGAAAAAAGTGATCGCTAAATAGGTGTCTGCTATTCGAGAATGTCCGTTATTACAGTAAAACTTCCATAACCGGCCACTCCCGCATAGCGGACATCTCTATTAGAAAAATAAAAAGAGGAGTAGTGTTTCTTCTCGAAGCAACACCTGATTACAGGATGGAAACTGATCCGCTGTCCCGCCCCTCCCCTTCCCCCTCAAATTTGGTATGCACTTTTGCAAATTCAATATCTTTATGTTTCGGATTTTCAGTGTTGTATCCACATACAAAATTATCACATTAGGATTATAATTTCAGGAGATATTAATAAAAATATGAAAGTGTTATTTAACATTAGAAGCTCTAAATTTTGAATGCTTGGGATTCAAAAACTTATCATTCAAATGACTAGAAATTTCGTTTCTAGGCATAGTTTGAACCGAAGGTTTAAAATATGGTGTCAAAATTGGGTGTTGCCATTGAAAAAAAAGCAAACGTTAAATTCGTTTTGATCTTATATTTATTTTAATAAATATTTTGTGCTTTTAGAACATGATATGGTTAAAGAAAAGGATATATTTATCCAAATATGTATTTGACAACATCGAATAGGCTTAATTTTTTTCATTTTATTTATTTATTTATTTATTTATTTTTCTTTTGTAACAGTATATGAAGGCGGTGGGGGGGATGAATACCAGGTCTCTGACCTAAAATTAATTTGAAGTTGTCATTAAAAGTAATAATATTTTTGATGCCGTAGTACAAAATATGATATCATATAAATACATATTTAGGTGAATATATCTATATATGTGTGTATATATATTATCTTATTCTAAAACTACAAAATACTGATTATAATCATCACAAGGTTAAAACAAATTTAAAATATCAGCTTTATGAAAATTTCATACCCAATTTGGGGGACCCTAGAATCAGGGGGCAGAGAAACATCTCAGTTTTCCACGCTGCAACAGCTCTGTTTTATAGTAACAAATTATTCCCATTTATAAAAATGATTCAATGTGGTCAAATATGGCTGCGTATATGGCTTAGAAAGAAAAGTGGTCAAAGATGGCTTCATGTTGGTAAAAAAAAAGGGTTCAAAGATAGTCGCAATTAAAACATTTGAAATGTCTGAAATTCAGTCGCAAGAAGTGTCTAAAAATTTTAAGACATTTTAAAACGTCTGAAAATCGAACACTCATGTTTCAGACACTTAAGTGTCTGAAATTTTTCAGACATTTTAAAACGTCTGAAAATTGAACACTGCGTTTCAGACACTTAAGTGTTTGAATTTCAGACATTTCTGTTTATAGTATGAATTTGGCCAATATGATCTCTATTATTGATCAAGAACACTCCAAAGAAAAACAGTTATTTTGTCCATGTCAGATGGCTGCATTTGACATTTGACAAAAAATTAGAATTTGTTCTTCGAAAAAAAAAAAAAATCGATCAAGCTATTAAAGTAAAATTTACTTTCTTTATTTTTACTGAACACTTAAATATATTAATATAAAAAAAAAGTTGCAGAGCGTTAAGCAGATAAAATTAATTAGTTTAAGCTCATTTAGTTGTAAAACATAGCAATACAATATTTTAAAACCCAAATTGTGTGCATAGGGTACACGCCATAAAATATCAAATATTAGCTGAAGATTTGAAATTTATTTTTTTTACTATTTTTCCCATTATTAGACCGATATATAGATTTCAAATAATTTTTTTCATGCAAATAGAAAAAATCGTGCAGTGGAGGGTTAATGTTCAGATGTTTTATTTTACTTTTTCTTGCTTTAAATAGAAGAGGCAGGAGAGAATTTTGATCACTGGTTCGTCACGTGGAATGGTGGTCATTGCAGCTTGAGATGATTCAGCCTCCTCCGGTTTTTTTTAGTTCTGATAGTGGTTTGAAATGAGGGCTTTTTAAAAATTTTTAAAAAGACTGTCAACATTTTTTTTTTTTTTTTTTGCTGTCTCTGTAACAGGTGTATAATATTATAGAAATATGGCATACTGTAAACTTACTACCAATTTAGTGTTATTTAGCTCTACCAATGTATTTTCCGTGAAATATATTACTTTTAATGATGTTTCTAAGTTGTAATCATTTTGTGTTAAATATCTTTTAATTAAACGCTTTCTAAAGGTTATTTACCGCTCTGTTGTCAATCGTAAAGTGACCAACGACGAATCTTTTGGCCATATTAATTATTAATGGCCATAAATCTTAGAAAAGGACACTAAGCGATGTCAGTCTTGAAATATTTAAGCACTACACTGCAAATAGAGGCGTCTTAAATTCAGACACATATGTGACTGAAAAAGAAATTCAGACACTTAAACGTCTGAATATGAATTTTCAGACATCATAAGTGTCTAAATTTAAGGCACTTAGGTGTCTTACTGTGATCATGGTATAAATGAACTAAGAAAAATGTCTGAATAATGATCATGTGTCTGAAATTAAGACATGTAGAAATTCAGACACTTATATGTCTGAATGTAATACAATTGTATCATACTATATATATATGATGAAACGATGATTGTATATGAGGACCCCAGAGGCCAAGGGATACAAGTGACAAACTTTAGATTTGGAGTAAAATGAATTTAAAGATGAACATCAATAGTATGTGTCTGACTTAAAATATGAAACTGTTCCTAATTTCATAGCGGTGTTTGAACTCTTATTTCAATAACTGTGGAAGAAAAGTGGAGTACAATATAAATGTTTTAAATTTTAAGTAGAGATTAAGGGGGTTAAGTAATTTATAGAGTTTGAGTAGTTGACCTTTAGAACGCAACAGATAATTAGAAAATCTCTTATATTTTGCGTTTTAGTTTGGCGAACTAGGCAAGGGACTCCAGGCACATCTGTCCAACGTTTCCCCTCCATACATTTTTTTTTTTTTTTCTGAGAGCAATCATAAAACAAATAGCAATATTTCCAGATAGCCTGTGTACTTATCTCAGTTTTTTCAATTTTGTGACTTATACCCCTTCGCTTCTGGTGTCCTAATATGCAATTGTATCGCAATATATCTGGAAGCACCATCAGAAAATGTTTTCGAATGGATGAAATGCATTGCCATTTACTAAATTTGGTATTAGTGTAAAAAATAAGCAGCTTGATTTGACCATGAGGACGTCTGCCAAAATTGTAAATGCCCGTTTACTAACTTTCGAACTAAATTATGTTTGGTGCAAAAGTACAAGCTAAAGAAACTTTTCATAAAATATAAAGTTTCTCAAAAACTACTTCCTCTCATCTGTATATGTAAAGGCCGCTCCCTAAATACAAAGAGATATGATTGCTCTCAGAAAAAAAATGTATGGAGGGGAAAGGTTGAACAGATGTGCCTGGAGTCCCCTGCCTAGTTCGCCTAACTAAAATGCAAAATATAAACATGAAATAAGTTAAACTAAGAATCTTTTGTCAGAACACCTCGTACAAGAATTTTTATATAAAAGAAATATAAAAAAAATTAAGAAGTAAGAAGCATTAAATATTCAAAAATAAATTTCTAACAACATTTTTCAAAATGCAGAACATGTCTTTCCTTCTGGTGGGGGGTATTGCCCTTATGAACACCCCTTATCTTCCAATTTAAGATAAATTAAAATATATGAACGTCAAAAAGAAATTTTAAAAAAATATTTCTATTAGTGGTTTAGGAAGGGAGGGGGGAGGTGTTTCTCTTACAAAAATTTATTAGTTCCTTTTTGTCTTAGTCTTTAATTATGTAATAATTTGGAAGAATAAATTTTATTATTATTTTTAAATATAAAGACAATTTAATGCAGTAAATTTCAAAATACAGGGAAGGGAAATGGCCTGCAACCGCCCTCCTGTCTGTGATTATGCATAATAAATGTATTATTTAGAAGCGTTAGGACGATTTTTTAAATTTATCATATGTTTTTCACCCTCTGCCTGAAAGTATAAAAACTGTAATAATTATATTCAGATAATTTATAAGTGTAAGCATTACGAAAAATGCCAAATAAAGAAAGTAAAATGCTTCTGATTTCTTCTTATACAACGTTCCATTTCCCGCTAATAAAAAAGTTTTAATGAACTTATCATACTGTAAACCGTATGCTGACGTAATGACTGACGTAATGCTGACTCTTTTTTTTCCCTTTGTCAGCCGAATTCGAGTTCAAGAGTCCAATGTCGCTTTCAAATGTAAACGTTTTCCAACAGTTCACATCTTTAACCGATCCTATTTTTTACTGTGAAAAGTTTTGTCATTATAATTCTACTGTGGCTGCGTCATTTCTAGAAGTGTTATATTTAGAAGTTTCTTGCATTTGGGATTTCTGCGTGAATCATATGTGTTTCAGATTTTTATACAACAACGGAAAAGAAACACTTGAAAATTACATCCAAGAATTCTACAAAGAGCGCGCAACAGAGATAGTATTACTTTTTATTGCTTTTCGTCGATAATATAAGGTTATTCATCTCGTCAGAACTTTGTGAATAAGAACTAGCCCCAGACTTACAAACTAGTCCCACGGGTTGTGTTTTAAGAATGGAAAATTTTCATTATTTTAACACGACTAGTAGGATATATGAAGGGGTTTCTTTTAAAAAGCTGCAAGTATTTTGTTACTCATTCACTGTGACAGTTATTTTAAATCAAGGCAAGGATATCGATAACAGTAAGTGGTTTTGATATTTTGTTTATAGTACCACATAAAATATTGCATGAAATATAAGTAAGGTTTGAATCTGTTTGCGAAAAAACAGCTAATTCTAGAAATATATATTCTTACATTCATGTAATTATACATGTTACTGTAACTTAAAATCCTTAAAGACATACATATATATTTCATTTGAAATCAATTTTAATATTGATTCTTAATTATTTTTAGCAAAAAATAAATTTGAAATTTAAAAAGCTAGAGTTATATACATTTACTTTCATAACTAGTTTTGATTAAAATTGCGGTTTTTATCATTTTATTTATCATCACTTACATGAAATATTTTTTAAAAAATGACATTTAGATATTAAAATGTATGTTTAAGACGAAAGAAGTTTAAAAATTTGAAGTAATTTTTTCTGCATGTTATTTAAAATAGAATATTTATTTATTTTTTATTTATTATTAAATAAATAGCTTTTGAGATTCTCATCTGATGTATAAAAAACTTGTCTATGTAGCAATATAAATTTAAAAGAAGAATTTAATTTTTAAATGATATTAATTTTCTTTTTTTCTGAAGGGGCGGGGGGAATTTTTGTGCAATTTTGTAACGCTGATATTTTAAATCTCTTTCGACATTGCTCTGTTTATAATGAGTATTTCGAACATTTAGAACAGGATAAGATTAGAAACAAAAAATATATATTTATCAGAATACAGTAAAGGACCTGCCTTCAATAGTGGACACTATAGGACTGTGGAATTTGTTCGATAATCACTGGTCGGTAAAAAAAATTAAAAATTTTCTCCCTGCAAACTAAATATGTAAAGTGTCTAAATATGTTATTGAAAATGCTCCAGCACGTACCATTTTTCCGAGAAACAGTTTTATAATAATAACAAACATGGAATGATTATTATATTAATTTGCAATGCTAGATAAAATTGAAATCATGAAAGAAATGTTTTGACTGTCTTAGATATCAAAGTGACAAAATATAGCATGGAAATTTTATTTGTTGATACTTGTGTAAAGCATTTTTTTATCCCCCCTCCCTTTTTCGTGTCCGTATACTATTTGCTATCCACTATTATATTTTCATTCCTTATGCCACTGTAAATCTGGTAATCGTTTTTATACATTTATTTGCAGGTAATTTACCTATTATTATCTATATTTTATGGTTTAAAAATTTTTCACTCATGTTTTAGCAAGATATAAAATATCTTAATTTTAAATTTAAAAGCAAAACTCTCCTACCAAAAAAATGGTACGTGATACAGTAATTCCGTTACCATATTTTTATTTAGAAGATTAAAATCTATAAGAATCAACTATTATTTTTTACAGAGAGGATTTTGGTGCCGACCAATGAATCAGACATGTCTGGTTTTTTTTTTTTTAGGTAAAAATAAACAAATGTGCATGCGTTTTGCTTTTAAAAAGTTTTTGTTAAATAGAGCTGTCCGGTATTAGGGAATGTCCATTAGTCTCCATAACGAACACTTCCGAATACCGGACATCTCTGTTTAGCGAACATAATGCAGGGTTGGATTTTTTGCAGAAGAAGGATTTGATTGAAGCATGGGCGAACTGGGCAGTGTCCCCTACGCCCTCCCTACAATTTTAGGGGCCCCGAATTAGATATGCAATTATTGTAAAGTTTATATTTTAAATTTTTTCGATAGTGGGCCGATTATAATAAAAATCTTGAACATTTAAGGCCGACTAAGATTAAAAACTAAAAAAAAAAAAAATCTAAATACAGTAAAACCTCTCAATCACATGCACCTCGGCAACGAATGGTGGATAAATTCCCTTGAAACCCCTATTGAGAGGTTTTATTGCATTTATATATATATATATTTTTTTTTTTTGTAGTTTTTAATCGTATTCTACTCTAGAACTTAAAAATACTGATTATAATGTACATTGTTGAAAAATATTTAAATTATCAGCTTTAAGAAAATTGCATACCAACTTTCAGAGCCCCTAAAATCGCAGTGTATGGGGGTGGAGGGGGCAGGACCATGGCCAAAAATTTTTCTAGGATTCAACGTGGTCAAACATGGCTGCGTATAATGCTTAAAAAAAATGGTTGCAATTAAGACGTTTGAAGTGTCTGAAATTCAGACGCTTGAAGTGTCTGAAAAAATTCAGACATTTTAAAATGTCTGAAAATTGAACACTCCGTTTCAGACACTTAAGTGTCTGAATTTCAGACATTTCAATTTGCAGTGTAATATTCGTTCGGCGCAATTAAGAGGTTAATCAGAGCAATTGGACGTGATGGACATAAATATTTCTGACCATTATTTAATGAACTATCTCGGAAAAGCTGTGTCTATTCGCGTATCCAGAATATTTATTTGATAAATAGCATGTATGATTTAGATTTGGAAATAATCAAGATTTTAATGCAATTTCAAGTAATGTCAAACTATATAAAATATATATCGTATATAGAAATAATTAATTTATGATTGATGAATAAATACTTTTACAAAAAGTGTCAATCTCGGCAAATACACTAAAAAAAAAAAAAAAAAAAAAAAGAAAGAAAGAAAAAAGAAAAAACTGTAATTTTTACAGAAAAAGAACTGTTTTACAGAAAAAAAAAGTTTTTTTGTGTAAAAAATATCGATTTTGTAATGTTTACAGAAAAAGTCTATATTTTTTACAGAACAAAATAATTTTAAAGAAAAAAATTACAGATATTTTCCGTAAATTAAACGGTTTTTCACTGGCGCCAAAATTGACAGTTTTTTCCTGTCAATTTGATTTTTTTTAATTGATTAATTAATTATTATTATTATTATTATTTTTATTTTATTTTATTTTATTTTATTTTATTTTATTTTGCAGTGTAGGAGACACCCAATAAATAACGCTAATGTCAGACATACAAAGTAAAATACCAAATTTTGTAGTAATAAAAGTGCCTTTGTGATTATTTTATAAGCAATATATTATTTTATTTATATCCATTACGAATACACTCAAAAATTAAGGAAAAATATTGAGAAAAAAATTACATGAGAAAAACGTTTCTGTCAGACTTCTGTTACATTTTTGTTGTACATCACTTAAGTAAAATCTTAGGTAAATTATTTTAATTACAATTTTTTCAGTAAAGAATGACAAGTCTTTTTAGATTTTAAGTTTTGGAATATGCTTAACGTAGTCTGAGGTTATAAACCAACAAACCCACAGAGCTGATGTGAGCCAGTATATGGGGCTGATATAAGAGAGAACTTGGGGCTGTGACAATACTATTCTATCAGATAACTTGAAACATCCATCACAAATAAAAACAGAAAGTGTTAGCCTTTTATTGCCTTTTCGATTTATGCCAGATATGTTTTTTTTTTTTTTTTTTTTTTTTTTTTTTTTTTTGCCCAGTCTTAATTAATGGTCTATTCTTCTATGTTTGTTACCAATTTTTTAATCAACTGATATAAAAGCCTAACTAATTAGTAGTTGATTTAACCACAGTTTTACACAGGAACATGTTGTGACGAACAGATTACCCATGCAACCCATATGTATTAATTTCTTTCTGTCTTATCATTTATATTTTATCATAATTATAATATTACCAATTATAAAAAAATATTTTGGAACATTTCTTTAAGAAAACCTACAAGACTACCCCAACTATTGCTTAAAATAGTCCTGCCTTTCCCTGAAACTATTGTCAAAGCAGGAAAATTATTTACAGTTTTCTGGCAATGTAAGTATTAATAAACAATGATTTAACAGTAAAGATAGTAGAATATATTTTTGATTTTTCAATAGCAAGTGTTATACCATTGTAAATTTACTACTAAATCTTCACAAAACATAGTTTATGTGATGTAGATAATTTTCATAGGTTTTTTCTTTTCTTTTTACCCTTAATTACCATTTAATAAATTAGGAAAGGTGTTTACTGTAGTGATTTTTCACAAGTATTCTAGTGAATGCGTAAAACTTTTTCCGAAATTCAGTCAAGCTAAAAGGAAAAAAAATCTACACAACATAGCTGAAACATTAGACCCGGCTCAACATCGAAAAAGTTCTCCCATTTCTTTAGTACTTACAATCACTTAAAAATAATGATGTCTCGCTTAGCCCCGTAGCTGTCTTACGAGCTTGCCTAATTTTTTGCCTTTATTTTTATGACAAGTAATATTTTTTTAATTAATAATCAGATGAAGAAATGAAAAGCACAAATATACTGTATTTTTTATTTAGGTCTAGAGCAGTGGTTCCCATCCTTTTATTGGGCACACCGCACCAAAGCATTTGTAAAATCTGTTACGAGTATTTTAACTTCACTAACAATACTTGCGGGAAATTCGTTTTCCCCAGAAGTTAATTATTTATTTCTCAATTGTAAAAGCAAAGCATAGGTAAGATAAAATTGCCTTACCTTGTATTTATGTTTATCCGTAATCTGTCTGGTATCCAACATCAGCAAGAGTAATCCAATCTATAGTTTCTAGTTGTTTGTCTGTTTTAGTCCATTGACAACGATGCGATATTCGGTGTCATCTTAAAAAACGCGTAATTATTTTGTGACTTGTAAATTTAAATATGTTGGGAACTTTTAAAGAAAGAAAAAAAAACATTTTATTTCAGCATAAAAATCACACCTCTCCTTTGGAAAGTCTAGTTTACAAGTGAAAGTAGAAAAACATATATAATACATTACTGATTATGAAAAACAGGAAATTAGTGCCATTTATCTTAATATTACATTATTTATATTAATGTTTATATTTATAGACATTTAAAACAATTTATTAATGTTCGAATGTCTTTAATTCTTGAATATATGATGAAATGTTTATAATAGAGTGTTTATTGAGAATTGCGCAATCATTTCCTCGTTTCAGATAATAAGCACTTTTCCCAATTACTATTATAAATCACATTTGACAGATGAAAAGCAATTTACTGAGTTTGATTAATTTAATGTCCTTGATTTGGAGATTACATTTCACAATAACTGTCAACAAAATCTCTATGCTCCACCCCCTCCCCTCCTCGCACTCTGTAAATTATGTCTCTTATTATTTAAAAAGTGAACTTCTATTCACACGGTGGAAGCATCATACAGCCTTAACAATAACTAAACTATTCATTTCACATTTTTTATCTTATCAAAGAGGTGAATCTTCTTTCAAAAATGCGTTAATGAGACTATACATCTTCGCCTTTGTGACCAAAAGAGTTTTGTTGTTCTTTTCCAACTTTCCTTCATGTTAAAGAAATGTGTTATATGATGGTCTACATTAATGTTTTGAACAGAGGCTTATATTTAGCATTAAAATTTATAATATTCACATATTTTAAATTCAATTTTGTAGCTTATTAAGAGTTTGTGGAAAATCTTTTGACATTAAATTTTCTTTCTGTGAATAACACGATACACAAGTAACATTTCAAGATTCACATCTTCATAAATTTAAAATAGCCATTATTCCCAATCATAACACATTTTTCCCTTTTCCAATATCGTTGTCTTCTATGTATTATCTTATTTTAAAATTTAAAATGTATATGGAATCATGTAAGTTTATTTACTGTGTAAGGATGCCTGCACAAGGCCATAGATATTTACTATCTACCCATTTCCTTTTCTAATGCTATTTAAGATTTATAAATGTTATAAAGTTGGCAATACTTCATTTAGATATTTCATTTATTTCTTGAGGTTAAATATGTTCAACACAGTCAGATATACTTTTATGTAGTTTCACGTGTAAAAGTTTCTTTAGAATGATTAGAAGTAGAAAGCTCATACAAGAAATAAACGAAAGCATTATAAAAAAAATATAAAATACAATTATAGATATTTTTAATGCTGAAAGAAAAGTGAAATATTTAAAAGATTATTCGTATAATTATTCTGGTATAAAGTCTACTGAAAACTTTTAAAAATTCAATGAAAAAAATGATGTTTTAAATTTTATTTGTATTCCGCTAAAAGAAAAAGAAAAGAAAAAAAAAAAAACGAAAATTGAAGACAAATAGGTGGAAATTTGGAATTTCCCCCTAAAAGGTTAAATTGGGGCGTTCGCCCCACGTTAGGAACCACTGGTCTAGAGTCAATAGATCACAAATAACTTAAAAAAAGGTTAGAATTTTGACTTTTATTAGCACCGATTGACCCTAACTGTTTACTCAATTTATAATTAGTGGCAAAATGATAATTTGGTGAAAATTATAATATTTTTATCATGATTTGGAGAAAGTATTTGTATTTAGTGAATATTTAGTGTATTCAGTGAGCAGGGCTGCTACAGACAACGATTTTTAAATTCTATTCACACCACTACATTTAAAAAATGATCTTTTTTGTATGCTTCTTTTGCACATGATTTCAAATTTCAATTGAAAGTTTTTCTTAAAAAAAAAGTGGTGACTGCAGAATAAAATTCGGGTAAGAGATGCCGGTCCGAACGATTAATGTTGTCACTTCACACGTGCCATACAACCGATACTACAAAGTACAGATGTCACGTGTGAGATGACATAGGACTCATAAGGTTTAATTACTACTTAAGAAGATTAATTATTGGAAGATTAAGACTAAATTATATTTTTGTAAATAGCTATTTTAACAAAGCAAGAAGGGCTTGTTTTCCGATTGGGTCATATTTTCGTAGAAACACAATGTGAGACATGCAATGGGTGCAGGATTTCAATCGATTGTCTGCAAACTATGATTGCAGCACCTTCAAATAAATCAACCAACCAATTTACAGGAGTATGAAAACTGTACACTGCCCTGAACACAAAAATTTCTTAATAAAGTCAGTTAGCTCTTATCTTTCACTATAATCGGTATTTATAGAAGTGTTCGTAAAGTGCACAGCAATTTTACGTGTAAACCATGATTTTCCTTTTTTGTTTATGTTTTTAATTTTGGAAATGCTATTGCTTTTCAGAATTATTAATTCTATAGTGTGGCAATCGTTGCTAAGTTACAAGTTAAAATGCGAAACTTTATTTCTCTTTGTTTGCATACCTCAATTTGCAATTCGCGTGATGAATAAAAAATGTTTTTATTTATTTTTTAAAGAAATATTCTGTTTAGAAATAGCTAGCTTTTAGCACGTAAAGGAAATGCCAAAGACTACCACAATGTAATGAAAATGCTTTTAAAAGGAATTGATTTTTAAATTTGCGTTGTTTAGGAGGTGCATGTTACGACGAAATTGATTTTTGAAATTTTGAAACCCATGATTATTGGAAAGAAACTTTGAAAATAATAATTTTTAGATATCCCATTAGGAATTTCCTACTTCATGAGAACTTACAGTGTTTTAAAATATTTTATTTTGAATTATATTGTTTTTCTTATGAAAAACAGCAATCGGATAGAATTTCATATTCGTTTTATTTATTTATTTATTGTTTTATTGCGTGCGCGAACACACAGAAAGAAGAAAAAAATATGTACCTTTGCGTTAAGTACGTATTACAGTAAAACCTCTGAGAACAGAAACTGTGTATAACGGAAATCTGCTTCCAACAGGAAATTTTACAAGCCTGTAAACACCAAATTTTATAATCCGGGTAAAATTAATACCAGGGGTCGATGAAGGTTTTTTTCTCTTGCGGCCTATTTTGTGAAAAGTGAAAGTTATTTTAGTGAAATTTATTATATTTTTGTGAAAAATAACATTTTGTAATGAAAGATGAAATCCAACTCTTTCGAATCAAACATTTATTATTAACAGTGTTGGTCATGAGCTCGCTCATTAAGCAAAAACTCACGAGTTTAGCTCACTTTCTGTGAACGTTGAGTTGAACTTGACTCACTTTTTTTTTTTTTTTTTTTTTTTTTTTTTAAACGAACGAAAGCTCAAAAAATCCGTGAGTTTGAGCGAAATTTACAACTCAAATTCAATTTTTTTTATAATTTATTTTAAAAATTTCTAGCCATTCAGAATACGTTTTTCCCATTGAAATGCCATTTAGAGGCTTACATGGACTCGGGACGGGTCGAGTCTGATCATCAGTTTTTCTGGTCATGCCCAGGTTTTGCTTTCTCTAGAGGCTCGGACCGAGCTGAACCTGATTTATTTCTAGGCCTGTGCTTGAAATCTGCACCGACCGAAATTTTCTGGCCGGGTTACAACAATGCTTGTATGAAAATCATTGGTTTGTCCCTGTTTAATTAATGCAAAAATTTGTTTAAGGAACAACCTCCTTGGGTCAATAATTTTTGCCGAAAATACATAAATTTTTAAATTACCATTATTCTACAATTGAAATTCTCTTTAAAAGATAGTATACATATATGTTTCTAGGGGGGGGGGGGGGATACAGTACTGTAAAACCTGTTATAAGAATCTGTGCAGGACGAAATCCTGTTTTAAACGGAAAAATTTCTCGATCGGTGCAAAATAGATATAATAATCCGTTTGAAAATAAATACTAATACATTTGCAAGAGACGACAGACCTGGTAAAAAATAACTTAACTATAATATATATATAACGAGTTTCTAGTGAGCTTTGCTCATTTTCGTAAATGAGTTTGAATTGAGCGAGTTCGTTTGAAATTGAGCGTGAACTTTACTCATTTTTAAGAAATTGAGTTTGAGTTTTGAATTAGTTCGGTTTTTTCTTTTTATGAGCGTGTCCAACACTGAATATTTAAGTCCTTCTGCTTGATTATTTAAGTCCTTCTTAACTTCTTTAAGTCCTTCTGCTAAAGTTTTCCTTTCGGGTAAACTTATTTTGTATGCAAATTATACATTTTAAAGTCTAATAAAACAAAAATAATTAATGAAGAGTATGTTTTCATAAAATGGAATTTTTTGAAGGGGCCAATTTTATTAAGAGGAATTTTGTGAAGGGGCCTGTTTTATTAAGAGGAATGTTTTATTAAATAGATTTTTGTGAAGGGGCCCAAAATAGGCCCTAATTTTTGCCTCGATCGACCCCTGAACACCAAAGTAGTTTAAAGGTCCATGTACCTGTAACAACAATAACCTGTTTAAAACGAAGAAATTACATTTTAGTACGTTTCATCAATATAGCGGCATTTAAATAAGCCATACATTGTAAAGAAAAAAATCTCTCAAATCGATAGAAAAAAAAAAACTGTCAATTTTGGCGCCAGTGGAAAACTGTTTAATTTACAGGAAATATCTGTAACTTTTCATTAAAACAGTTTTTTTCTGTTAAAAAATTGATTTTTTCTGTAAAAATTAATAAATCCACATTTTTTTTACAGAAAAAAATTTTTTTCTTTAAAAAAGTTTTTTGTGTAAAAACTACAATTTATTTCTGTAAAAATTACATTTTTTTTTTTTTTTTTTACAGTGTATAGGAAGTAAACTACTTTAACGAATTCTGTGCAGACATCCAATATCTCCCCCTTTTTTTTTTCAATTAAATTTTTAATCTGAATTCAGAGTGGAACGTCGAGAAGTTTAGCAAAATTATTTTTGTAATTTTGTTATTTTATTCCCATAATTATTCTATCTATAATTAAATATAAATTTAATATAAATTCTATCTATATGCTCTGATGTTGAAATTAAATGTCTTTCTTTATGGTATTATTTATTATTTATTTATTTATTTTTAAGAAATGAGTGAATGTCATGAATTTCAAATGTTTCAGTTTTAAATTAAAGTTATGTAGTATTTAAATAAAATGAGTAAAATGATTATATTTTAATTGAAATTAATGAATTACGAAAAACTGCGAAGAGAACAATGTTTGGCGATTTATCACCTGCGCTCGGCTAATATAAAAATACAGAAGTCTTTATGTCTGTATCAGAAGTTACCCATTTGGCGGCGAAGTCAAGTAAATTAAACCATGAATAAAAGTAACATGATACAATGCTTAGTATAATATTTAAAGGAGACCAAAGTGGTGTCCACGGTTGGCTAGTCTAGTAATAAAAAGCGTGGTTGGTTGCTGCCAAGCAATTTTGTGAGATTCAATTCTGTGAGGACTCCATCAAGCTCTCAGAATGCTTATAAAATATGGTCTTTGTATAGTGCAAGACGGATTGCTGTTTGCTTTCCTAATATTTTCCAGGTATTAAGTAAGGTTATTAAGATTTAAGAAATCTCAATCAATTGCCTTTAAACTTAACTTACACTAAAATCTGATGGAAGATATTTCATATAATCCCCTAATAAAGATACGAAACCATTTTTTTCTACCATCTGCTAGAGAAAAATGACATCATTAATAGTTCAAAGTGAAAGAAAGCCTTGCAGCTGAGAGATGAAAAAACAGAAAGTATGTATTTCTTCATCTTTCCGTATCATGTGAAACGTGTAATGATCAAGCCATATGCCCACACTTATTTTTCTTCTGGTTTGCATTTTGAACTTACAAACACTTTAATTGACTTTTACACTGAACACTTTTTTATCGAGCATTATTTCCTTATGATTTTAATTCAATATAAATACCGAATTATACTTAATTGGATGGTTGAATCAAAGTGCCGAAAATAGATATACTTGTTAAAATTAATGATGTAAACCTTGCGATGAAAACGTGTTTTGTACTTCACTTTCCTATCCGCTCTCGCATAAGGGAGACGGGTTATGTTACGCTGTTCTTTCTTTCTTTAATATGTCTAATTAAATTATCTCTTTTTTCTTTCCTATCAAAAAAGAGTGGATTCACGCAGTACAACACCCCGTGCACACTCACAATAATACAAGATGATTAAACCGGATGCACTACGATGAGAATGGATACACTATTAAGGAATATTTTTACGTTCGCACAGTAATTCGTAAGTTCCTGGCTAACCGGAGTACAATACGGATATCTATAAAAGGTAAGATAATTAATTATTCCTTTTTGCTATGGTGAGGCATAATGCTATCTGCATTCGTAGAATATGATTAATTGAGGAGCGTGAGAACTCACGCAAAGCAACGTTAGGCTTACATTTTTCTAACAAAACCTTTTGAATTTCAGTTTCAAAACATTAGTTCTATAAGAAAGGATTTAATTCTGATGGGAAAATTTTTCTCTCTTTTCTTCTCATCGCTGTGGCTGTGAGAATTTTGCAGCTTACAGACGTGGACTTTGGGTATAGGTTTGAAATTTTCTAGGCTGAGGAAATTTAAAGTTCTTTCAAAATCTAGTGATTTAATGTTTTAATTTCAACAAACAAATCGTTTACCTTTCAGCATTTGAGGTGGTTGCTGTTCTTCCCACAATGATAACAATGTTTGTAATAATAAAATGCTTTAGGTTTCTTACTATGCGTACTCTTAAGTTTTCAGCGATTTTTGTTGTTATGCATACCAGAGGATCCAACCCTGAGGACTTCCCGGGTTATAGAACATACTGACGCCCAGTGTCAGGGTTGCCAGCTTTGGCCTTTTTTCATCATTCCAAAATTTTGCATTCACCCCAGAAGTTACCTATTATATTTTACTCTATGTTTAATGACAGGCATTTCCTTATAAATTGAAGTAAAAATTTTTCTTTAAGAATTTTCTGTGTGAAGTCGAAGTTCTTTTCATTAAAGTAAAGGTCAAACTGGCAACCCTGCCCAGTGTACGCTGAACATAGATGAAAATATTTTTTTAACAGAAAACTCAAATATATATATATATATATATATATATTACATTTAATATATTTTTTTAGATTGCCCATTACAAACAACAAAATGCATTTTTATGTGAAGTATATCAATAACCATTTAGACTATTTTAACTGCAAATGGGTAATCTTCCGTAATCGAGCTCTATACGATAGAGATAGCTTTTTAAAAAATTCATCTTAAAAATATTTTTAAAATAATAAAAAATAAGCAAATTGAGATGCAGTTCTCAAACAAATTGCATTTGAAATCACACCCCAGTTATGTAAAGCAGACCAAGAAAAACAGATATTGTCATTTCAAAATATTAAAAATCTGTCCCATTCGCAGATTTATTTACTCACCAGCCGCTGTGTGTGTGTGTGGGGGGGGGGGGGGGGGGGGATATATTTGTTAAAACAAAAATTAATAAATATATATTAAACGTCGCCACTTTGTCGCCTAAATAAAATTAGTCAATAAAATGAGTTAATTTTATTTTTAATTTTTATTTCTCAGTTTTTATTTCAACATAAACCTACTTGCTTGCTTAATTTTTACATTTTGGTAATTTATGTTTTGCATGTGGTGACAGAGAATTTAATAAATTCATATTTCCGTTATAAGTTTCCGCCCTTTCCTTTCTCGAGAAAATTAAAAAATAATATACTGAACAATTATATTTTATTTCAAGACTCCTCTCCTTAATAAAGTCAAACCCATAGGGTCGCATGCTAAATACCTCATTACATATCGCTCTATTCCATATGAATGAGAAGAAAAATCCTTTAAATGAAAAGCAGAAAGAATCCAATCCATATTTCTTTTAGCTGTTACGATGATAAAGACATTGCAAAGTGATTGTTTGGCAATTGGTTACGCCTGTCAACATAAACGTACTCCGCTGATCCATCCATCATCGATATCATGCCTCGCCTACAAAATCTTCTATTGGACATAGTATGAAAAGGTGGACCTATTACTAGCTCCGCCTCTATGACGTCATTATCCAGAGGCGTGCACTAAATGCTGCCGCGTCCCCGAAGTGAATGAGGCGTAGCAGCGCGGGTAGAGAAGCGGCAGGATACTCTCGTCCGCAGTTTCGTTAGGCACATCGTTTGTCATAACAATAGCCGGATGACAGAAGCGAGTGTTGTTTATCTTGCTTATTTACCTTCAGAGGTAATCGGATGACGAGAAAGTGCCGCTTGTTCTACTGGCTGCGCAGCGAATCGGTAACTGCGATCGTAGGAGTGAACTGCAGCGATTCTTCAGAAACATGTTTACAATCGTCTGCTTCGCAAGATCGGCTTTGCGGGTGTGAAAGTAACAGTGATTTGACAACTTTGAAAATATTTGAAAACTTTTTCCCAGTCAAGAAGATCTTATATTGTGATATTTTGAAAAATATGTTGTAGAGAAATCCCTTTTTCCACGTACAATATTTTGTGTTTATTTGATAAACTCATTCAAGAACATTAACTGGACTATGGAGTCTGATCTTCTTCAGCGAAACAGCTGTGTTTAAATGATTCGATACCGCGCCGGTATCTATTTAAATATTTCCCCCCAGATTTACATTAATCAATCAACAGCTATTCATCCGATGATTGTATGCTTGGAAGTTGTTAGTGCAATAATTATGACAAGAAATTGTTTTTAAGAAAACTTTTCTTTTTTTTCCTCTCTGAAGTGCTACTATGATTCTGTGATAACCTACTTGACAAGGTGTATACGAGCAACATTCACACCATGGACACGAGGCTGCTGGAACCGGCGTTCGGCCATACACATAGTCATGTGCTTGCGAGGTTGGGCCGATTTCTTCCATCGCCTTACATGCACTTTGGGTCCCCCATGGCCCCCTACAGCTTGGCCGCTCATCCAGCAGCGGCTCACCCCTTTGATTACGGACAAGCTGCGGCCGCGGCTGCAGCGGCTATGGCCGGCGGACATGCGTACACTATCGACGGCCTTCTCGGTATGACTGCCGCGGGAATGTCGGCACCTAACGGACTAGGTGGGGCCCACGCGGGACCACAACACGGGGCCAGTGGTGATGCGCATTCCCACGGAAAGAAAGGTAAGTGAAAAATTAATATTAATAACCTGTAATTTTGTTTTCTTATTCTTCTGATAGTACCCTTTGAAATGTAATCTCAGATCTGTAAATATATAGCATATATGATCCGCTAGAGCGTATACTGGTGACAATTTTTATATTTTATTTGTACCACTATTTCCAAACCAAAATGTTCACTGCATCTTTCTTTTGTGCATGTCGCAGAGATGTACAACGAAGATTATTGCTTAGAAATCGTGTGCAAATAAAATATAAAAATGTTCGCTAGTAGTTATTGTATTTGAATGAGTAATTTTCGAAGTGCCTATAGATTTTAAACTTTTTTGTTGTGTTTGAAAGTTGGTAGTACTTGCTCTTCAACTGGGCTGCACTTACGAACTGGTGCGGTTGCTAACCTGCGGTGCCTAGACAAATATAGAGATAGACAGATTACTAAATGTAACTAGTAATAAACAAACAAACAACAAAAATTACAAGATAGCTTACATATCTTATAAGCTTTTGTGTAATACTTTCAAAAAACAATTTAGCGAAGTAATATCAAGATTTTACATTTTATCTAAAATCTGTGTTTAGTTTAAAGTTATTTTTACACTGCCTGGAAGCTGCCATATATTGGCCATATATATTTTTTAATAATATGTTTGTTTAACTGAATGTTTTAGGTTAAAACGAAATGTGAATTTATGTTAATAAAAATTAATAATGTTATGATGGCGTCAAACTGATGACTGCCCGTCCACTCATTTTCTCTTTTATAAGTATCAAATTATTCTACTATATATATATTAAACATAGCATTCATCTGGAAATACATTTTTTATCCTGTTTTTGTGATTTCTATTAAAATAAAATAACATGAGCTAAAGTTTCCGTTTTAGAACGTACAAAATGATAACTGGAGAAATTCGAATTAATTTAATGCATTATACACATATTATTTCTGAATGTCAACATCCTTTTTACTATGCACAAATAAAATGTACAACAATGAATGAGGTGCCATATACGAAAGATTATTGGAACAGGCAAAACAGGTTGTTTGATTTACAGTTAATTAAAAAGGAATATGAAAAAAGTATCAATAAATAATCGCAAAGATTGCAGTGTGAAAGTCTCAATAATTTACATCAAATGTGCGAAGTCCCATGATATACTCAGCAATCGCGGGCAAGAGATGACCTAAGTGTTATACAAAGTAACTATAATCAACATACCTACTTATGCATTAAAATAAGATATATTTCTATTCTTTTACTTGCTTTTATTGGTTATATTCTGCTTAGATTGACGTATAGAAAATATTTCAATATAAATTTTAACAAATATGTGTATGTTAATAAATAGATAAATTTTAGTTCATCAACACTTCTCAGATGATCTTAAGTCATAAAATCACATAACTTTTTTGAGCTATTAATGTAAATGTGGGTACTTAATTTTTTTTTTTTTTTTTTTTTTTTTTTTTTTTTTTTTTTACTGTGGATGTAGATGGCTTAATTTTAAGCTATAACATACTGATGCTGATGATTTACCAGCTCCTTGCCTTCACTAAAAAAATTGCTCTTGCCTATCTGATCCCATTCTAAATTTACTAAGTATAGATGTTATACTTCTAATTCAATAATTGGATGAATGGTAACAAAAAGCTTAGAGAAATAATGTAAAACTCTATTTCGCGTTATTTGATTTATATCTTTTTATGAGCGCAATGTAGGCATTTAAATTTTTATATACTATTCGAAAAATTTCTTTTATAATTATTCTGGCTTTAAAATCATGTTCGAGAAAGAAAATACAGGAGATAACAAATAAATAAATAAATAAGAAATTTGATTGAATGGGTGCGAGTTTTTTAAAAGAGTGACATTAAAGATGTTTCGTTTTTAAAATTTTCAAATGACTTTTTTAACAATCTGGTAACACTAAATATACCGATAACCATTCATTTGACCAGTCCAAGCGAAAATATTTCAATTCGAACCAGAAATTTTCTCTTAAAATAAATAAAATACATAAAGCATAAAATTAGAAAAATTTAATTTGTTGGAAATGTAAACATAAATAGGTTAAATAAGAAAGTTAAACACTTTTAAATAAAAATTCTGGTGTGAATTTTTTTTTTTTTTTTTTTTGTAAAACTTGACAGAAATGTAGGATATGTTTGGTGTTAAAATATTAAACTTTTTTCAATCAGGTTGTAAGTGAATTCGCTTTTACTACTGGCATTCTAATAGTTTTTAAAATAATTTTCAAGCATAATTAAAAAAATAAATAAAGAAAAATCCATCTCTAACGCCTGTATACCGATAATAAAAGATTAATCCGTTTGCACTTACAACAATATAAATAGTTCAACGCTTGTTTCTGTCTAATATTCCATAACGATTTTAAAACTTCATCAATAAATAAATAAAATATAAATAAAAAATAATTTTAACATATACCTTTAACTGAACTGCGCTCTTAAACAACTAAAATTATAATAAAAAAAGAATGTCAAAAAGGCTGCTGTATGTAGCAAAATCTTTGGCGAATTTTTTCGGCTATCAATTTCTGGCATACGAGTAACATGAAAGTATTGCTTGTAATTAATTTGACTACATAATTGATATTTTTCTATAGAAATGCTGTTTTGGTTTTGTTAGTGGGCAATCTATAAATATATGTTAAAAGTAAAAAATATTTAAAGTCTTTATTTAAAGAAAAAAAGGAAAAAAAAAACTGTGGTTTTTAACTATATTCTGTAATTTTTAAAACCGTGTTGGATCCCCTAATACAATCAAAAGCGATTTTACTGGTTTGCTACTTCTCCTTATCGGCCGAATATTAGATCTAAAACACCAAATTTGACAACACTTTCTTAAAAAAAAGAAAAAAAAAAAAACTTTTATAGCACAGTTAAAAAGTTCATTTACTGATACATCAAAAAAGAATTTATGTAAATGTTATGCATATAGGAAGGTACAAAAAGTCAGAAAATTTTGATCTTGAATTTAATAATACACTTAAAATAATAATTTTTTTTCCCTTGTAGCTTCATTTATACTGATAATCGTGGGTGATAATGAAATTTATTTAAAAGTACTTTTTTTGCATGTTTGCCGTACTTAAAACAATTTCATATTATAAGGCATTTCGATGATTGAAAACATTGCCTATCACAAGCATTTTCTAAACAGCCAATATTTTTATTTATTTATTTATTTATTTATTTTGTGTGTGTGTCCTTTTTTAAAACGAAAATTTTTCTCATCAATAATGACAAATTAAACTCTATATATTGTATTTTAGATGACTTAATTATTTCAATCAAAAAAAGTTTTTTTTTTTTTTAATTATTATTAGTCTTTTTAAATTATGCTTGTCCAATTCAAAGATGACTATTAGGGAAAAATGATTTTAGGCATAACCTGGTTGAAAAATCATGCACTGGCTTACTTGTGTATTGTTGATGAAAATAGAGGTATATTTCTAAAATAGATCCGTTTAAAAGTTGAGGAAAACGTGATAAAACATGCTATTTTAATAGTATTTCGACAGTTGAAGTTTTTGACAGAGATATTCTTAGTAACTTAATATATTCAAAGGACAACGAATAGTAAACATGTGCATGCATCGTAAAATTAAATTGTTGAACGTTGAACCAATATAACCCATCCTATTTTTTTTTTCTTAGGTGAATACGAAATAATTTTTCATGTTTGAAGAGTCTTAAGGCATAGAGGTTAACTTTTACCCTTTTATCATACCACTAAAATTTAATAATAAAATTTGCCTTGGTTAATACGCCAAATTTATTAAGTATCTTCTTTTTAAAGTTTTTATTCCCATTACTGCCATGGGTTGAATTCCAATTTAGTGCCTATTATGGTTGGGGTTGTGGGGCATTGCATCCCAGGCTCTTCGAAAAATTGTCAGAAACCTTTCTGTGATTAAATAAAGTAAAAATTTCTATTAAATTTTAGTGGTAACAAAAAGCTAAAAAATTGGCAGCTATACTTAAAGGTAAGGATTCTTAAAGCTTAAAAAAATTCAACTTTTGAAAAAAATATGCATATTAAAGAATAATAATTTATGAACCCTTTAAAACCAAATGAATGGCATTTTATAGTTGTTAAATATGGAATATTTACAAAGTGAGAACTTTAAAGTCATTTTTCTCAAAATGTGATTTTAGGGCACAGTGCGGAAGGGTAGTTGAATAGTTTTTAGCTACCCTTTTAACCTACTCTAAATATTTTTTCATGAAATTTTCGGGAAATATGGTGTATGGTAAGCTCTATAAAATAAACTTAAATTTTCATAATTTTTCGTTTAAAAAAACAATTTTTTTATTGGTGAAAATTTTCTATAAGCAAGATACGGTTTTGCTACTAAAAAATGTTAAAAATAAACTTAGGTTTAGTGATGTATAAGCATAAGATTCTGAATTATATTTATATATCAAAAAAAATTTTTACATCCAAAATTATTTTGTAATCATGCTCGACCTGTGTGATTCCAACACTTTCCTCCATAATAATCTGAAGAAGAGAAAATATGAAATGATAAAAGAAAGATGTATCTATTACTGCCTTTAAAAATTGTTTTTCTGTAACGAGTATTTTTTAAGATATAAAATGATAAAAATGGTAATTTTTTCCCCCGTCATTTTAAAAGACTAAGTCCCTTTAATGTATTAATCAGTTTTGGAACAACTCTTTATAATTTTGTTGTGAAAAATAACTTTTAGATGCAATTGTTTAATTAAATATGTATCTAACATCTATCTCAGCTAAATATATTTTAAAAGGTATATTTAAAATTGTTCAAAATATTCAAATCTGAAAGGAAAGAATAACTCAAAATATTTGTTAAAATTTACTTTTAATTTTATAAATTTACTGCAATTTTCTTTTTTAGCAGCAATTTAGTCTAAGCTAAAAGATTGTTTAAAAATTTTGAAATTATAAACAGCTGATGATTTTTTGAGATATCAGAAATCCATAATTTTGAAAAATGAATTATTTAAAAAATTTATTTTAAAAATTCATTTTACATAGAATTGCGAATACAATTAACATTAAATTAAATGAAACTCTTTGGAACTTGCGTACAAATGTTTTAGAGATTTTAAAATAAATAAATAAACGCTTCTTCACCCCCCCCCCCCCAAAAAAAAAAGAGAGAGTGAGACAGTTAA
The DNA here is from genome assembly GCA_963932465.1 of Maratus speciosus. NCBI lineage: Eukaryota > Metazoa > Arthropoda > Arachnida > Araneae > Salticidae > Maratus > Maratus speciosus. The sequence continues at coordinate 350,508,020 of OZ010794.1, forward strand.
GCAGAAAAGTTGAGTTGTACTTTTGTTTCCTTCTACAAATCAATTCAACTTTGCTTTAACTGTGTAATAAATATGTCCTACTAATTTATTAAGACACTTATTTTATAATATACTGGGGTGGCAAAGAGGAAAAGATTTATATTAAGTTAAAACATCTGATAAAAGGCAACAACTCACAAAAGATATTTTCTTTCTGCCAAGAAATGTTTACCGAAAAAAGAGCATTTTAACAAAAAGTAATGAGCAAAATTTCAAAAATTTTCACAGTCTGGGTGCTTTAAAAGAGATTCCCCATCTCTTAGCGACATTTAGTTTTCCGAATGAAAAGAAACGGAGTTAATATTGCTCCATTGAATGTTTCTATATGACTGCTTTTACTTGATAGGGATTCTTACATTATTAAATTATGGAAATTAGTAATGTTTTAGACTTACAGTCGGCCCCGCTTATGTGCATACAGTTGGTTCCACTGAATTGTATGCATTTAAGCGAGGACAGCAATTAATGTTATCAGTAAACGCTATCATTTAATTATACACCACAGATATGATAAATTATAACACTATTTACGATACATGGTTTAATTTTTCATTATAATTTATGTAAAAATTAAAGTGAAAGTTAAATAGAAAATTTTTGCTTTTAATCATACCTTTGAAAATAAAAGTTTCTGCATAAATTCTTTTTTATTTTTCAATTATTTGTCAATTTATTTCTCTTTTTTTCTTTCGCCTACACAAAAAATCCTTTAGGAATTTTTTTTTTCATACCTCGACATTGCATTTCTCCAATTCCAGAGCTAAATATTGGTCTTTTATTTGTCTATTTTTCCCTGATTCCAGAATTTTTCAAAAAGTACCCCCAAAATCACCGTATGTACGGCAAGCTTTAAAAGAAAAACACAATTGTCCAAATTCAACACTCTCATAAGTTTCCAGAATTAAGATAAGTCATCGTTTATGACGATTTCTGCTCTTCGATTGTAAATAAACAAACCATTTTTACAAAAAAAGTTCTTCTTTTTTCCCCATTCATCACTATAACAGGAATTCATAAAAACCGGATTAGTAGCTTGGAGATATTTATGCAATTAACCGGGGATTGTTATGTGATAAAACGACTATATTTAACATTAGCCTTATGGAAAACGTTTCTTTTCCACGGCATTCTATGCATATAAGCGGGGTATGCAATTATCCGTTACCCGATTAAGAGGGACGGACTGTACTACATAATATTCTGAAGATAACTTGAAATGTGGTCAAGTTTAAAGTTAACTATTTTATAAAAAAAAATTAAATTATAAAATTTCCTAAATTAAGTTAGAAAGAAATTAACTATTTTCTATTTAAATGTTTGCTTTTACTAACACTGGAGTAGAATTGAGTCATTATGACTCCTTCTTCTATTACAGAAGATAACGGATAAGAGTTATTCTTACATGCCAGAGTTTTTAATGGCTGATGGATCATAAAGTGATTATCAACGAAATTAAAAATTTGATAAACATACATATATATTTGATAAAGAACTATTTTTCAAAAAATTAACAACTACCTATATAAACAACCTACATGTTTTACATAATGTATGTAAAACAGAACAACGAGCTCGCTCGAAAATAAGGCGTTTATATTTAAAAAAATAAATCAAATATTCATTTTGAAAATTTTTTTTTAGATAAAATATTTCAAATGTATTTAAGGGGTCTCAGAATTCTTAAATTCGAGAAAAAAAAAATTACCATTTTCAACATTTAATATCTTTAAATGTATATGATTTTAAAACACAATTTTTGGAGGGATGAAAGATCAGAGTATGCTGTTAGATTTGATATGTTTAAAAAAATTACAAGATGACGAATTAATATTTATAGAATTGAACATTATATTAATATTTGAATTAATATATTATAATATTATATTAATATTTAGTTTTGAATATTATATTAATATTCAAACTTTCAGACATTTCTTGAGAAGAAATTGGCATGACAGCTTACTCGCATGATTACAAAATAAATTTTGCATCTAGACTTAAAAAAATTTGGTGCCTTATACTTCAGATTGTATTAATTACCATGAACCTAAATAAATCTGTATTTAAATAAATTATATTTAAAAAAATAAATCAAATGTTTATTTTAAGCATTTATTTTTTTATAAAACATTTCAAATGTATTCAAGTTTTTGCTTCAAAATAAATTTTTAAGATCCCCATCGCCACTCGTGCTTAAAACTGGCAGGGATCGGCTCGATCATTTTTTTTTTTTTTTTTTTTTTTTTTTTTTTTTTTTTTTTTGGTTCTCAATATTTTCAAACAATAATTTCCGGGTAGATTCCTACTTTTATCATTAACTTTAAAAATATTAATTAAAAATATATCATACCTATTAACTTTTTTTAAGAATGCATGGATTCTGAAAATAACTTGAAATATGTACAAGTGAACGATTTTTTAACATTGTTAAATACTAAAGTTCTCGAAATCATTTTAAAACTATCTCCTATTTAATAGTTTGCTTTTATTAACCCTCATTTTTACTTTGAAAAAAAAATAAAAATAAAAATAAAAGAGGGCATAACACTGATAATTAAGTGATTTTGAACCATGTTAAAAATTATAACATTTAAAAAAAATTTGAAAACAGCAACCTACATTACAATGCATGCAAATCAGAAAAATGAACTCGCTCCAAGAATAAAAAGCGTCATCTTTTGAAAAATTAATCAACTATACATTTTGCGTAATTTTTTAAGATAAACATTTCACATGTATTTCAGTTTTTGTTTTAAAATAAATTTTTAATCTCACCCCCACCCCCTCCTCTTTAAACTAACAAGGATCAGCGGTGTCACTTTTTCGGTTACCAATATTTTCAAAAAATAATCTGCATCGTAAGATTATTCCACAATATTTGCAAGAGAAAGAACATTCTCAGTAGATTTTTACATTTTGCAAGGGGAAATCTATCAAAAAGATTATTGGTTAGAAAGAACGGTAGCCAAAAAAGTAACCGTGCTGACCCGTGAATTAGTCACTTATAATAACATAGTTTCACATTAGATTAGTTCTGTTCTATTATCACACTTAATTCCTTAATTTTATTTCCCTGCTGTATAATGTGCGTGTTTTTTCGAATCCCTTAAAAATAGTTTACTATAAGCTTTCACTTTAGGTTAGTCGAGCTCTATCATCACACTTAATTCCTTGATTTCCCCTCTGTCATATTATGTATGTGTGTGTGTGTGTTTTGGGGTATAATCACCAATTATATATGACTGATAACTGTTGCGTGTATATGATAGGTTTAAGGGTGTCGATCCTTAATAACAACCGCGGTTCATCATCATCGTTATGGATGATTTATCTATTTCCATCACTTGCAATATACACTTTAGGTTTTCTAACCAATTTTCTTTCAAGAATGCAGTTTCACAGAACAAATTGAAGCATAAAATCTGATATAGGGTATAGATACCACACAAAATGCATGAATAAATTGTTTTTTTTTTTCATCTTTATATAACATTCTAAATTGAGTGATGATTAGGTATGTGGTAATCAAGTCTGATGTTTCGTTGCGCCACACAGTGGGGCGAAATCGCCAAAACCCACGACACCCCCCCCCCCCCCCCCAAAAAGGACTTTAAAAACTAGATGAATGTGATCTATGCATTTCAGAGTTTATGCGAAACCAGTAAACAGGACAAAAACGGAACATTTATCTTTAATAAACCTGTCCATTTTATGGAATTTTGCAAATTTTTTAGGAATTAGCATTTTGCCAAATTCTTTAGTTGGAGTTGGCAGTTGATATTTCTCTTTCAAAAATTAAGTTTTTTTTTTTTTTTTCTATTTCATGCAATTCAATTAAATTTAGTTCTAAAATGCATTTTTTATCTTTTGCTAATGAAAAAACGTGTTTTAAAATGTAATTTTTAGAAAGACAGCGATTTTCAAAAAAAAATTCAGCTTTGTTCCGTAAAATGAGCTTTGTTATATTTTTTCATAAGTAGGGAGAGAAAATATAACAATATAATAACATTCATAATAATAACATCCGCCGCGATCCGCTTGTGTTCGATAGGACCACAGTCATGTTTAGACGCCCTGTAACGCATTTAAAGATGATTTTGTAGTCGAATTTTGAAAATACCTGGTTTAAATATAATGTCCTTGGTTTTCTTCATTTTGTAATAGAAATTTATCAATTCTGACTTCAGATTCGTACCTCTCCTCCACACCTTTAACAACGGAGTTATCAAATATCAAATCATTTCCATGTCTTTTACAAGCTATAGGTAAACGCACCAATAGTGGGCGACTTAAAGACATTTATCTTATTATTATTAAACTGTTAGTGAATTCCAAAAGAGATATATATTTTTTAGCCTAGTCGTACCATTTATATATCATAATTAAAATTCAAAGTCTCAAAATATATTCTTCAGAAAAAACTAAAAATAAAAAATATCACCTTCCTCTTTGTTCATAGAGTGGGCATAGTAAGTTTTTTATACAGGAATTTTTAAGTTTTCGGCTTACCCAACAAATTATTTACAATGCAATATAGAGTTTATCAACAGCAGTTTAATTTGAAATGAGACAAAATATTAAAGAAACAATGTTTTAAATGAAAACTTACTTCTTTTTGAGATATCTAAGAATTTGCCAAAAATTTTTTTTTTGAAGACACTCTAGAAAAAATAAACAAATTTGCCAGCAGAAAAAAATTCCAGTTATTTCAACCAGTTTAGGGAAAGTTAGCATTTTAGAAAGTCATTCAATTAAATTTCTTTCTGTCGTTTTTCAGAAATGCATTTTGGGCTTGTTTTTTAAACTTAAAAAATTAGTGACCCACTATGAGCCATACATCCATACCCATGAAAACACACCTTTCGTCCCCTTATGCGCCACACAAATTCAGAATTTTTCCGATTAAATTTGCATTCTGAATAGACGTGGTTTTGAAATTTCAATGTTATTAAAGCTCGTAACGTTTTGGTTAAGGGGTCTCAGTATTCTCCAAGCTTCAAAATTTTTTTAGATATTAAACTTCTTTCTTTTCTGAACATTTTGATTAGGGATGACCGAATATTCAGTATCTATTTGGTATTCGGCCTATTTGACCATGTTACCAAATATTCGGTTTGGCCGAATGATTAGGCCGAATAGCGAATATTCGGCTTGTCGAATACGTCAATATTTAAAAGTTTAAAGGCATTAAATTGTTAAATTTTAAAGCAATTTTACATAATATTTAAAACAGAAACTTTCATTTTTATAAACAAGAGCTTTTTTCTAGTAAACTTTATACTGAAATTAATCTGCTTTGAGTTATTCAAAAAGAGGATAGTTATAAAACTTTTTTTAATTAATAAAATTTTAAATTTCATGGCTTCTTCTGTGATTTAAAATGAATGAATAACATTTTCTTAAATTCTAAAATCAAAGTGAAATTGAAAAAAAAAATTGAAAGAAAAATTGTACAGGATCACATATTATTTGTTTGTGAGGAAGAGACTGAAGTAAAAGTAAATAAGTAATACAATATATTCAAATTTTATATGGTGGCAACTCAGCAAAAATAATTGTTCTACTCCCTTTGATTTACCAAGGAAGTTTTTAAATGCATCCTCGATCGGTGTCTGAGTGGGTGATCATTTTCAGAAATTGTAAACGTTATTCTTAAAATCTTAGCAAGAAACAGATTATTTACTGGACAATGTTCAGGAACTTGCATTTGTACATAATTAATTCCTATGAAAATCCTCGTGATTGGTTAATTTTCTTAAATAATACTTAACAAACAGCAAATAAATAATGTAAAAACATTCTCTTTTATTTAAATATATGATTCTGTTTCTAATTATTCTGAATATCCTTATAGTTGAAAGTTAAACGTAGAAGTTGTATAAGGTTCTTAAAAATATGTTTTAAAAGTTTTTTTAAGCATTCGGTTCGGCCGAATATTTCGATATTCGGCCAAACCGAATGAATTTTAGAATTATACTCGCTCAATAGCTAAAGCAACGTTTCCGAAACTTTCAAGTCATTTTCTCTAAAAGATGTTTTTGAGCATAACGCGCAGGATATCTTAAAAACTTCTCAATATTTTTTCATGAAATTTTCAAAACATATGTTTCATGTTAGTCTATATAAACTGAGCATAAAATTTCCTTTTTACACTGTAAAAAAACCACTGTAGATTTGCCAGCACAACTCGATCACAGTTGAATGTACTGTAACTTTCTTCGGTTTCCTGACTATTTATAACCCCTTAACCTACAATGACGGGCATAGCCCGCGTACGATGATCGAGCCAAATGTAAATTCTTCTTACAACTAAAATTTCACAGTAAATATAGTTTAATTTAATCGTTGAAATTCTATGATTAAACAAGGCAAAAATCTCTATTAAATTTTAGTGGTAGCTATGGATTTGCCAAACCGGGGAGCTGTTAAAAGTAAATCGTAGGTTAAGGGGTTAAACATGAAAAATACAGTAGTTGCGTAAAATTAACAGTACAATGTACTGGCAGTTTTGGACGCATTTGGACCACAACACAAACTACTGGCGTCCAAATTGCCAGTACATTGTGCTGTTAATTTTACGCAACTACTGTATTTTCCATGTTTAAATAGTCAGGAAACCAAAGAAAGATACAGTACATTCAACTGTGATCGAGTTTGTGCGCGAGATGAACAGTACTTTGTACTGTAAAAATGTCGTTTTTTTTTTACAGTGTACTGTTCAAAAAAATATTTTTGTAGGTTATTATACTGTTGAAATTTTCAAAATTTTATATTAGCTAAATACATCTTTGTATTAAAATTATAAAATTCTTTCAATATATATAACAATATATATATATATATATATATATATAACAAAATTTCATTCTTGTTGCGCAATTTATTTTGTAATCCTGCGCGTAAGCTGTTGCACCAATTTCTGCTCGACAAATGTCTCACAGTTTGGAGCCTCCTATAAATTGTAATTCTGCATCTTGTAATATTTTAAATACATGAAATGAAAGAAAATACTTATATCTTTCATCTCAATAAAAATTGTGTTTTAAAATCATATATATTTTAAAATATTAAATGGTGAAAATGGTCTTTTTTTTTTCTTTTTTCCAATTTTGAGAGTCCTGAGACCCCTTCATGATGATAATAATAAATATTCATCACTTAAAAATACATTTCATAGCAGAAAATGAATGATCCCTCTTTTGTTGATGAAAGTTCTCTAAAGTTGAAAAAGTTTTTGTTAATTTCTATATTTATCCATAAAGGCTATTCTTAACTGCTCTGCTCAACAAACGCAAAACCTTTTGACACATTTAAAAATTCATTTTTTAACGGAAAGATATAAAATTAGAAAGCCTAACCATGGAAGCGATTTGGAATTGAACTGTTTTTCCATTTTTTGATCAACCAATTACCTATTGAGTTATAAGCGTTTTTGACTCGTGACAAACACGTTTTTCGTCCGCTCTCGAGTGCTTATTCTCCGTTCGCGCGGAAACTCGGTTCAAAACGTCTACTTTGACACTATTTTCTGAAAGATCTATTGCGTTTGCAAAAAGAAAAAAAAAAAATGGAAAAAACAGCTCGATGACACAGTTTTCGAACAACAACACCAGCTGGTTTCATGCATTTTCGAACAAAAATAAATTAAAACTTATGTCAGAAAGTTGCTCTTTTGGATTTGAGACCACCCTTAACAAAAGAAATTCTCATGTTCATCCAGTCAATCGGTCGAGACACCTACAAGAATATTGGCGCTCTTTCAATAAATTCTACAGCCTTTCAAGTGATGTAAACTATCTAATTGAAAGCGGAAAGGGAAGATGTCAGAACAAGCAGTAAAATTTAGGGTTTTGCTTTCAACAGAATGCATTTGACCATGAAAAATGCTTCTCAATGTTGATTTTTCAGGGTTTTAGGAAGTTTTGAAATTTCAACAATGTTTAACCAAGAAAAGTTTTGATAATTATTGAACCCTTAAAAACCCTTTTCTGCTAATGAAATTTCCTTTACAAATTATTGGAGAATGTTAGTTTCTTAAGTTATTCCACTACCAATTATAATAAATTATAACTCAGTGAATCAATCAGTCGAGACATCAATGAGAGTACTGCTGTTCATTTAGTAAATTTTGCAGTCATTCGAGTGTAAAACTCTCTAATTGAAAGCGGAAGGAAAAAATATGAGTACACTGTTAAAAATTTCTGTAAAAACACAGAAAAAAAGCGAGACTATCTGTAAATTTACACTAGTTCTCGGTTAAATGCATTCGATTGAGTTTCTCGGTTATCATTTTACTTTTTTTCCATTAAACATGTCCCCTTTCCATTTCCTTTATATCTAATTCCCTGTATAGGGATTTCCAAGTTTTTATTTAAAGATATTTATATCTTTGTTAAAACTTGTAATTCAAAATACACTATGTTAAATTACTTTTGAAATTTTAATAGAAATATTAACCTTCTCGCTGCGCAACCCGAGATATGCTCGGGCATGCATTTTTCCGTCTAAAATATATATTATAAAAAATATTAAAAAATATAAAAAATATATTAATCTTCTAAAAACATATAACGCAAAATGAATAGAATAATGAAAACGTAAAAAAATCACTTTTAAATAATAAATTGCATTGTTTCTGTTTATTTTTCTCTTATTTCTTAACTAAAAAAATTCTTTAAAAAAATATTAGCGGATTAAAAAATAAATTTAATAAAAACCTAATTTGAAGAACAAATTAAAAAAACAAAATTTATTTCCTACATTGTTTAAGTCCGAGAAGGGGCAGATATTAAGATATTTTATTCAATTCGTTCTACATTTAATGTTAAATTTCTGTAAAAAATAACAAACCAATTGAACATTAAAAAATAAAAATAAAATACATACAGCATGATACTTTAAACACCCTAAAAACTTACATTCCGTTCAAATGAAATCCAAATAAATCTTAGACGTTTTCCATTTTTCGGTTGTAAATATTTGTATTGCAGACTTTTATTTTATTTTTATGATGATTGTACATAAAATGATAAGATACATGCAAAATACAAAACTTTAAAAAAGTCTAAGATTTATTTCGATTTCATTTGAACGGAATCTAAGTTTTTAGGGTGTCGAAAGTATCATGTTGTATGAATTTTATTTATTTATTTTTTTTAATGTTCAATTGGTTTAAGTTATTTTTTACAAAAATTTAACATTAAATGCAGAACGAATTGGATGAAATATCTTAATATCTACCCCTTCTCGGGCTTAAACAATGTAGGAAATAAATTTTGTTTTTTTAATTTGTTCTTCAAATTAGGTTTTTATTTAATATGTCCAGTTTTTAAATAACGACTGCATTCAGACGAACACATTTCAAAATGAATAGAGGGTACCATCATCAGGCTTTCATTTATGCGGTATCGTATCATAACTTTTTATGCAATTTACCTATGTATAATTCAAAATGTTTCACCAGTGCAGTAATGCAAGTTGCTGTACTTTGGGCTAAAACTTCCAATCTGAACGTAAAAAATCTGTTTAAAAATGTCATTTTTATTTCTACTATGACGCCATATTCAACTTCTTTTTAATTCTTAAAAAAACTGTTTCATTAATTTTTCACGTGAAAATTATTCAACTAAAAATAGACAAATTATTACTACGGATTTTGAATTATTGGCAACAATGAAAAAAGAAATGTTAAATTTTATTGGAAAAATGTCCGTTGATTCTTAATGAAAAAAGCGAAATTTGGAATTATTAAGAAAAACATTTGAAAAATGTAAATAAAAATTAGCTCATGTTGCTCTCTGGGTTATAATTCACCCATAACCAAAGGCATTTTATCATCCGTTTTGGCCCTCACGTCAGGCATACATTTTCACACTTTAAATTTATAATATTGTTAGAATTAGTAAAGAAAATAATGAGTGGCATCAGGGACAAAAAGGTGGGAAGAAAAAAAAAGAAAAAAGTTATGAGCTACATAGTCTTTTCTATGTTAAATTAACATTGAGAAGTGATACTGGAAATAAATAAGTATTGCGCTGCCGCGCAATACTTAAATAGTGTGCGACAATTTCGAAAACTTCTCTAAAACATCATTGTTGTAAAAAATGAATTAGATTCAAATTTTTTTCATTCAAAAAAAAAAAAAAAAAAAAAGCAATTTAACAAATTACAACGACCATTTGGAAAATGATTTTTTCAAAGACTAAAATTTAAGACATAAAAAATAGCACGGAGTTGATCATACATTACGTTACGCCATGAATTAAACATTAATAGTGTTATTACACGTAAAAATTGCAACCGACAGAAATCGCTTGCGACTCGTACGTATTATCCACCTGAAACTTACGTATTATCCAAGCCTTTCATTGGCTGTTCGTTGAAAAGGCTTTTCCATCGTCAGATTTCCAAGAAATCTGACGGCCAATTTTAAATGAAATTTATTTCTTAAACTTCTAAACATCTTACAATATTACTTTTTACACCGTCGTATAGAGAAAAAAATGTACTTTTAAATGCAATTTGTTTGAAAGCTGTATCTCAATTTGTTTCTGAGTCATTAATTTTTTTTGTAGTTTTTATTACTTTTTTGTCATAGTGGCAACACTCTGTTGTCCATCTCTGTTGAAAGTAATGGGAAATACATATTACTGTATAGACCAATCAGAAGACGAATAAAAGGATGATTAAACCAATAAAAACCTTCAGATATGCTTTTGATTTCCTACCCTGACGAGGACAATAACCATTTTTCCAAATGGTTAAAAAAAAAGGTCCATTTTTTTTAAATTTAATACTTAAACTAATAAATTTTTTTTAATTTGATTAAAAAAATAATAGCTATTATGTGTTGGTCAAAAATAAATTAAAATAAACCGTTTACGAATTTTCTAACGAATATATTTGAAATCTTTGAGAAGCACAAGTACAATAGATTTTTCCCCGCTGAATCATAAAAGACATAGTTTGTTCTCAATAGCAACAGCTCCTATATAGCTTAGTCAGTAAGGTGTTCTACCGCTGTCAAGTGGTCTCGGGTTCAAACCCCAAAACGGTTAGAAACAAATTGTGTTAAAATTAAATGATACAGCAGTTCAATTTTATTCTAAAAATTCAAATTCTTTGAAGCTCACTGAAGATTGAGTGATTCGCTAATTTAAAAACTAAATTAAATTATTATCCTGAAAGATAACTTTACAGAGTCTTGGATGTTTTTAACGATGTTAATTTACAGAATCTATTGTAAATTTACCGAGTAACTTCTTTGTTATTTAATATAATCTCAGTTTTTCTAATCTCTGTGATTTTACTTAAGATAATGGATTACCCGTAGACTTTCTGTAATTTCCAGAATTTTTTTTTTTAACAGCGTAAGCAAGTTGGGAAAACCAACCAAGTTCATGATTTTTCTTTCATCAGAGCTCAATTTATGATGAAAAATATCCTTAAACTTGGTTTTTCTTTGTTCAATGAAAGTTAAAAAGTGAAAAGCAAAACAATCAGTTTCCCGTAAATAAGATCTGTGTAACTAATAAAAATAAGAATTTTTCATTGCGATTCTGATTGGAATGTTGTGAAAATCGATGCTTTTAACGAGTTTCAATTTGACGATGTGAACTTTAAAATATCAAATGGAATTAAAAATAGAAGTTTTGGTTATTGGCGACAATTAATGACCGCTTAAAAAACCCTTTTCAGTTAGTGAAATTTCTTTTCCAAATTATTGGAGACTGTTAATTTCTAAGTTATTCCGATACCAGTCAAATTATAACCTTGTTGAATCAATCAATCGAGACATCCATGAGAATGCTGTTGTTCATTTGGTAAATTTTGAAGTCATTCAACTGTAAAACTGTCTTAATTGAAAGCAAAATGGGAAAATGTGAGCGCCAAGCTGGGAAAAAGCATAAAATTCCTGATTTTTCTTTCAGCAGAACTCAATTGATGATGAAAAATGATCCTCAAACTTGATTTTTCTTAGCTCAATGCATAGTTAAAAAGAGAAAAGTGAAACAAATGGTTTAATGTAAATAAGTTCCATGTGAATAAGTATAGAAATCAGATTTTTTTTTTTTTTTTTTTTTTTTTTTTTTTTTTTTTTGTGATTCTCATTGGAATCCTGGAAAAACCGACATTTTTAAGTATTTTCAATTTGACTACGGTAACAGCTTTAAAAACCAACAGGATTTTTAAAAAAGAGAAGTTTTGGTTAATAGCGGCAATTATTGATCACTTAAAAAAATCCACATTTCATTACCGTAAACGTAAAGCTCCTTATCTGGTAACAAAAGTTCCTTTTCAAGGTGAAAGAAGTTAATTTCTAAAGTTAATTAACTACCTTTAGAAATTCTGATGTTCAGATAATCAATTATTCGAGACATCTGTGGGAAGGCTATTGTTTATTTAGTAAATTTTTTCAGCCATTCCAGTGAATAATTTATTTACACTCGAACGAAAAAAAGGAAACAATCAAGGAAAAAACTACAAAATTCGTGATTTTTCTTTCAACAAAAAATCAAGTGATGACAAAAAAGAGTTCTTAAGCATGATTTTTTTTTTTTTTTTTTTTTTTTTTTTTGTGATAACACTTACAAATTACATCAATGTTCAATCAAGATAGGCTTTTGGTTAATTGTCCATTATTATTGAATACTTAAAAATCCATATTTACTACCATAAATGAAAAATGCTGTCTCTGTTAATCTTTCTCCTGGGGATTATTTTTATATTTAATCGTAACCATAATTTACAAAATTTTTCTTTCTTGTAGATTTCCCTTGAAAATATCCTAGTATAAGTCTATGGAAGAGATTACTTTTAAAATGCAATACGAATAGAATAAAAAATAGTATATGTCCCAATGCGTAATCAAAGGGTAAATGCCTGAGATTAATCCACCACAGTCGAAATTCTAATGTTCAGCCAGTCAATCAGTAGAGACACCTGGCCAGAATTCTACTAGTCATTCAGTAAAATTTTCAGACATTCGTGTGTAAAATATATTTGCACTCGATCGAAAAAAATGAAATGCAAACAAAGAAAAAAACATAAAATTCGTGATTTTTTTAAAAGAAAAATTAATTATAAAAAAATTTAAAACCAGCATAAAATTACTTTTAAAGGTGTCAAGACCTACAAAGATGTTCTTATATCCCGAGATCTTTCGAACAAACCCTCGTTCATTTTCAAGGGAAAAAGGTGTTTTCAAGGGGAAAAAACACTTTTTTCCCTTGAAAATAAACGAGGGTTCGTTCGAAAGATCTCGGGATATAAGAACATCTTTGTAGGTCTTGGCACCTTTTAAGTAATTTTATGCTGGTTTTAACTTTTTATATTGATAACAAGGTGAAAATTCCTTCACGGCACTAGTTAATTTAGTGTTTTGATTTTATTGAAAAATTAATTAATTGCAAATAATGATTCTTAAACTTGATTTTCTCGGTTCTGTGTAGAAACTTAGAAATTTCATCATGGTTCAACCAAGATAGGTTTTGGTTAATTGTCAATTATCATTGAACACTTAAAAATTTATATTTCACTCGCACAAAGGAATGTATCCTTTTTTTTTTTTTTTTTTTTTTTTTTTTTTTCATCGAGTGTAAATAAATTTAACACACGATGTCTGAAAATTTTACTGAATGACTAGCAGGATTCTCGCAGACGTCTCGACTGATTGAACATCAGAATTTTGACTGGTTAGTGGATTAACCCCAGGAATTAATGGTTAAGGTTAATCCACTTACCAGTAGTAATTCTAATATTCAGCCAGTCAATCAATCGAGACATCTTCGAGAGTATTGCTGTTCATTCAGTGAAATTTTCATCATTCATGTGTAAAACTGTCTAATTGAAAGCGGAACGAACAAATGGAAGAAGGAAATTAGGAAAATAATCAAACTTGCCATTTTTCTTTCAGCAGAACACTTTTGACGATGAAAATTATATTCAAATTTGAATTTTCTCAATTTTGTGTCATATAACAGTTTGAAAAGCGAAAATTGAAACCAAAATTTCAGTTTTCTACTTAAATAAATATAGAAACACTTTTATCTTTTCTGGAGGAAAAAATTGAAAATGTTTTTGACCATTTTTTTTTATTCAGTAAAAGCACGTTTCTATCCGTATTTTTGATATTGCCTATTAAATAATATTTATAAGAAAAGTAGAATTAGTAATAGTTGCCATAAATAACTCCTCGAAAATATCTTTCCCTCAGATATTTAAAATATAGCCTTTTGGAACGTGGTCATAAAAATGCATTTCTTAAAAATAAATAAATAAATAAGAATAACGCTTCAGAAATTATAACTGTCTAGGTTCAGTATATTTTTTTCCCGTTAAAAATGCCAAACATGTCTTTATATTTTTGAATTTTACTCGTTTATCTTTCTTTTTCCATTTCTCTTTTCACTGAATCAAGGAATTGAAAGATAGATTTTCTTTTGTCAGAAACGACAAATTAACAAAAATAACATTTTTTTTCCTACCTAGAAGATTACATTTAGTTTATAAATTCAAGAGTAAAATTAATTTATTATATTGTTTTAAAATTAATCAATAAAGCGGATTGTAACAGGATCGTGTTTTAACAACAAGCATTGTTAAAAATTCGGAAATATTAATTAAAACTTTGCATTAAATCTTATAAAAAGAATAGCATAGTTCTCGCATTTTTAAAGCCCCCTGATCATGCTGTCTCTGAAAATTTCCTGTCCCCTAGAATATTTTCATAAAAATAAAAAGTGTTATTTCTAGAAAATTAAATGAATTCCAGTGGTACCAGAGTTGATGGTATCATTTTCCAAAATAAGCGCGTAAATAGAAAACGCTGTAAGTAAAATATCAGTTTTTTGAATAATTTAAATTTTTTAAAAAAATGTCCGCTTCGTTAAAATATGTTTCTAAAGTCCGGTCCACTATTGAAACATCCAAGTCTATAATAATTGCTTATTTTCAAAATATAGTCTTTCAAAATTGAATATTATTATTTTTTTATTTGGTTATATTAAGTTTAATAAAATTT
The DNA here is from genome assembly GCA_963932465.1 of Maratus speciosus. NCBI lineage: Eukaryota > Metazoa > Arthropoda > Arachnida > Araneae > Salticidae > Maratus > Maratus speciosus. The sequence continues at coordinate 350,523,081 of OZ010794.1, forward strand.
ACAATTTTTTAAATTGTGGGGATGTGAAAATATGTACATGTATTCTGACCTTATATTTGGTTTCACTGCAATTCTTTTTCTGAATCTGTCTCTCTCTATATATATCCAATGGTGTTCCACTTAAACCCGAGATCGACTGAGGTCTATGCATTCTATGACTTTTCTAAATTATCAGTAATGATTAATTATCTTTTGCTGATTTTCCTGGCTGAGCTATAGCAAAACTGACAACTCTCTCGTTTTATGAGTGCCATTATTTCCGAAAAGAAATTTTCGTTTTATTTAATGACAGAAATTCTGCGATTACATAAAACGAAGATTTCTATTTAAATAGTGATACTAAAAAAACTGGAGATTGGTGTGTACGCTATAGTACTATAGGCGACTACTTTTTGTGCACAATAGAGTGTGTTTCAATGCTGATCAGTCGAGGTGTTTCACATGGAACGATTCGTACACATAAAGAATATATCTCGATTTAAACATTTCACGACCAATATAATTTTATCTATATTAATAGATTTTTTTTTTAAATAATGAAATTCTTCAGCAAGGGATATAGTATTTTAAAACGTGATGTGCAATGATCTATATCGTGTATGCGTGTTATATTTTCGAACGTATATTTTCTGGGACACAAAAAAATTTCGCATTCTTATTATATTTTGTTTAATGCATAAAAGAAATAAACTTTCCGTAAGATATGTAACTTACAGTTATATATAATTTTATGTCGTGTGAATAAGTACAGTTTTATCTTTATTGAAGATATTATTTTAATCATAATTTAAAGCAAACACTTCCAATAGTATAAACTATAATTTTCAGCAATCCCAATTTTCTTCATATGTCATTTTAGAATCATTTTGATTAATAATTAAAATAAATACTTATGCCGTTTTAATTAAGTTATACAAAACTGTTATTGAGCTTTATATTTAATTCAAATCTCCCATGCAAAATATAATTATTCAAACGATTAAAACTTCGTTATCAATAGAAATACAGTAGCGACAAACTAATGAAATATTTTTCTTCATTTCTTACATAAAAAAATCTATGAAACATCATTAAGAGCATCATTTACGTGTATTTAAAAAATAATGTTCCCCTTACGTGTGTTTTAATAGAAATGTACATGCAATCAGAAATGCAGAGTTCACATACATGAATATATTTATACTTTGAACAGGTGAATCCATATTAATAAGTTCGTAAATAGTTTTTTTCCCCCGAAAGTGCATTTGCTGGAATTTTGATAATTTTTACTGACAAGATTATTTCCTATCCTACAATTCATTAGTATTATGGTTCCTTGAATTACAAATGTATTCTTATATTTGTTTGCAGAGTTTATAGTTTCCTTATTAGCCGCCGGTATGCTATTTCTTTCTCCCAGCTATAAAAATGTCGTCTCTAAAAAATAACGTTCCGTTGTACAAGCCAGCCGTAAAACAAAGCAGATGTATCATTGTGCGGTTAGTACTCTATCGCAATTTTTAAAACTTCTAAGCATCGCATATTTTAAATTTTTATACGTCGTATTGGAGAAAAAAAAAGTACTTTTAAATGCAATCTGTTTGAAAACTGTATCTCAATTTATTTTTTGAGATATTAATTTTTTTGTAGTTTTTAGCTCCATTTGTTTAATTTTGGCAACGCAAGTACTCCATTTCTGTAAAAAGTAAAGGAAAAATAGTTGGAAAATAGTAATTATATCTTTTTGTTGCCATTTTTCCATAACAACTGCAAAAAATTGTAATTAAAATACGCGCTATTTTGAAAATATATAAATTTATGATTTCTAATAAAAGATGCAGCTACTATAAACGATATTTAATTTTATGTATCCATATTAATGCTATAAACATATAAATCATTAGATCCGTTTCTTTGTCGAGTTTCTTCAATTTGACTGCATCGCTTTTTTGCTAGGTTTGTGTATTTAGTCTGCGATAGTGACGTTATATGCATACTTTTTTGTATACATGTTACTTAAGACAGGATTGTAAATATGGAATTCTACAGCGGATGCGAATGACGTCATTTTATATAAAATAAGTGCGTGGGTTTTATGTCTTCAAACTGAATTATTCTTTGTACTATGGATATTTAAATATATATTTTTCTGTTTTCATAAGGGGCGACACTAAATTCTGAAAAAGCAGAATTCCTGTTTTCTAGTTATGATATTTATTTTTCTATATATTATGCATAAATCTGAAGGTAAAGTAAATACACTGTTAAAAATTTCTGTAAAGCACACACACACACACACACACACACACACACACACAAAAAAAAAAAAAAAAAAAAAAAAAAGAGACTTTATATGTAAATTTACACTAGTTCTCAGTTAAATAAGTATAATATTCAATTGAGTTTCTCGGTCATTATTTTACAGACATTTCCCTTTTCTTGTATCAAATCCCTTTCAGGGATTTTCATGTCTTTATTTAAAGATATTTTTATCTTTGCTAACCTGCAATTCAAAAATAAAAATAAATAAATAAATAAAAAATTAAAAAATTCTTTTACAGTTTTATTAGAAATATTAAAGATGAAAATTTGGTTTAAAAATTGTTTTATTAAAAATTAGAATATTTAGAATAGGAAAATTCATTTCTGCGGAGCATCCTTTGTATTACAGGAGCACGATCAGTTAAAGTGTTAATCTCCAACACAGAGAATCGGGACCAAATCTCGGGCCAGCTAGAAATAAGTATTGTGAAAAAATTAAATTGTACAATGTACATCAGTTCAAATTCACTCGAAAAATTCTAATTCTTCGCTGTTCACTAATTTATAATAGTAAATTATTATCATTAAAAATAAATAATCTAAATAAATTTACAGAGTCTATTGGAAAATTTACGGAATAATTTCTCTGTTATTTAACAGAATCTTTGTTTTTCTAATTTCTGTAATTTGACATAAGACTTAAGGCTGTTCTCAAATCCAAAAAGGCAACTTTATGACATAAGTTTTCATTTATTTTTGTTCGGAAATGCATGAAACTAGCAGGTGTTGTTGTCCAGAAACTATGTAATCGAACTTTTTTTCCGTTTTTTTTTTTTTTTTTTTTTTTTTTTTTTTTTTTTTTTTTTAAACGCAATAAATATTTCAGAAAATAGTATCAAAGTGGGCGTTTTGTACCGAATTTTGCCGCCAAGGAAGAATAAACAATCAAGGAAGAGAAAAACGTCTTTGTTACGTGATCAGAATCGCTTATAATTCAATAGGTAATTTATTTATCAAAAAATGGGAAACACAGTTTGATTCCAAAATCGCCTTCCAATTTTATATCTTTCCGTTAAAAAATGAATTTGTAAATGTGTCAAAACGTTTTGCGCTTGTTGAGCAGAGCAGTTGAGAACAGCCTTAAGATAACATATTACCAGTAGATTCTGAGTAAATTAACAGAATTTTTTTTTAACAGTGTAGTTCGGACCTAAGTTTATGTCTTCTTTTGTAGTAAAAATAAATTAAAAGCTCATGAATTTTCTTAATGGCTACGTTAAAATTACAATTTTCGCGTAAATTTCCAAAATGTCTTTTATTTGTTTGTTTTATTCAGCTTGCATCTGAGATTTCAAAACTCCTTTATTTTCATCATATTAGTTGCTAGGAAAAATCCGAATTTAATAAGCCCAAAATTAATTCTTAATATCAGGAAGCTGCAGTTAAACAGACAGAAAAAATGCCACTGATTGCATTTTTTTTATTTTCCAATGTTTATTCATATGTTTAAATATTGTAAAATACACTTTTAATAACGTTTTGTAATTGGGAGTTTTAATTATTGTGTGAAAACATAACTATGTTTTCCAAGAAGAAAAAATTCAAAATCATTTTTAGAAATACTTGAGTTTTAGTGAATTTTATTTTTATGCCACTTTGTCAATATTCATTTATGCATATTTATATGTATAATGAACTATAGTTTATTATATATATTTTTAAAAAGTTACGCTCTGTGATAAAAATTGCTTATTTTACGCGTGTTTTAACTGAAAAAAATCTTTTGTAAAAACAAAACAAAAAAAAAAAAAAAAAAAAAAAAAAAAAGAGAGTTTTTGGACTCATCAATAAATGTGCTACATTGTCATTTTTCAGTCTTTGTATGCGTAATAATGCAATATATTTTACACTTTATTTAATTTGCTGAAATAAATTACGAATAACCAATAATGCATTTTCAAACGAAGGTTTTAGAAAATATTTATTACTTTTTAAAATTTATTAAAAAAATTAATACCGGTAACTTAATTTCGTTAAACAAATTATCTTTTGATGTCTATGCATGCATTCACACAATTTCAATGCATTAGCTTCCTTATAAAATTTATATGGGATTAAATTCGGTTTCTAATTATTCGAATGAAGATTAAAATAATGTAATTTTTAGCAGCAGTGATGTACTTTTCATTTCGTTTCATTTTGTAAATCTTATGTATAAAACTTGTTTGGAAACTCCATTGACATTCAGTTACTTTTCACGTGAAATTATAAAAAAATTGTCTTAAAGATTTTCATAATATAAAAATATTTAAAAATAAATACCTCTTATCTAACGATAACTCTTTGTAACATGTACTCTGAAAAACCATTCAGCCGGTATTTTGCCGAGAAGGTGCACTGTAAAAAAAATCTGTAATTTTTACAGCAAAAAATTGTATTTTTTAAAGAAAAAACTGTTTTAAAGAAAAACAGTTTTTTTTCTGTAAAAAATGTTAGATTTTGTAATTTTTACAGAAAAGACAGTTTTATTGAAAAATTACAGATACTTTCTGTAAATTAAACGGTTTTCTACTGGCGCCAAAATTGACATGTTTTTTTCTGTCACTTTGAGATTTTTTTTTTACAGTGTGTTATTGAAAATTGCAAGATTTCTCATAACGATAGAAGATATTAATGCAAACATTTTCATATTATTTAAAATGCCCTATATTTCTTTTAACTTCTAAAATATTTTCTGAATTGTACCATTTTATTTTATTTATTTATTTACTTAAAGGGAGCTTTAAAAGGCTTTATTTAAAAAAATGTGCATCTATTTTTTAATGCGACGGGAAGGTATAAAAATAGGCATTAAATTGAATGTCCTTTAAATTTCACATACTAATGGACTTTATTTTTAATTTGTGGATCTTAATAAACCAACATTTCAAAACCAATGCATCGATGACATGTAGCATGTATGAAGTTGTATCTTAAACACATTGAGAATTCTGAGCAAAAATTAACAATGAAAAAAAATCACGAGTCAAACATAAATTATGAAACACTTTCAAACAGATTCAGAATTCTGTAACAAAACTCAATCGTTTAATAAGGGAATATCTAAGTAAACAATTTGGAAAATGCATAACATCTTTTGAAAATCTTATTTCAGCAATTACCGTTATTTTCTGAAGTCATGTATACATTTATAAATTTGCATAATACTTCATAATATGCTAAAATTTTGTTCAGTTTGGAAACTCATTGAAAATTCAGCAATTTCCTTCAGTACGCGGAAATGAATGCTTTTGTGCAATCCTTTATATGATTTATAGAATTATGATATGTAATAATGAAGGCAAGTATAATGTAAGACACGTAAAAATATGTATTAAATAAATAAATAAATAAAAACACACGTTTATTGAGCAATTATACATGTCATCTGTAAAAACTGAATTTTAATTTGGATTCCATTATTTGCAAGAACAAACTTACCGGAAAATCACTTTTGTTGTACAATTTGTGATAGTGCCCCACTGGAAAGTTAAACATCTACTGCTAAGCATTGCAAATAAAGTAATAAACAGGGTACTTTTTTGGAATATCATTTGACACAATGGGGAAAACCATAGTTTGAAACCGATGCCAATATCGCTTAATTATTCCAGAGTCTAATCCAACACAAACATGTTTTCAACCGGAAATTTTATTTAATCAAAAAATTTTAAAATGAAATTTAATAAGTAATAAATTATATAAACAAGACATAGTTCCTTATATAATTTCCGCTTTAAAACATGTTTGTCTTGGACGAATAATTGACATGTTGGCATTTATGCTGAAACGTATAATTATCTTATCTATGTAATTGAAAATTTCATAAGAAAATAACTGGATTTTTCTTTTCTATATTACAATTAAGGCAAATCAAGTTTCTAACCTGATTTGATAGAAAAGATTTTTTTCTTGCATAGTAATTTATTTCCAGCTTGTTATTAAAAATTATTCTGTTTATTTTACTTCTTATTAAGTTAGATGTAAAATCCTTAGAATTGTTTTATTCTGTTGTGACTCTTAACTGCAAATATTTGTAATATTACACTGTAAAAAAAAAAAAAAAAAAAAAAAAAAAAAATCTGTCAAATTGACGAAAAAAAAACCTGTCAATTTTGGCGCCAGTGAAAAACCATTTAATTTACAGAAAATATCAGTAACTTTTTTCATTAAAACGGTTTTTCCTGTAAAAAAATATAGATTTTTTCCTGTAAAAATTACAAAATTTATATTCTTTTTAACAGAAAAAACTATTTTCTCTTTAAAACAGTTTTTTGTGTGTAAAAAATACAGTTTTGTTCTGTAAAAATAAGAGGTTTTTTACAGTGTACAAGTAAAAGATAAAGAATTATAATTGATACTTAATGAAGATTAGGCTGGGTATTATTTTAATAAATATACGTCTATAGCAGTAATGCTTATTAAAATAATACCTTATGCATCTGACATAATTATATTATTACGCCAAACAAATTGAGCTAAAATAAGTTGCAATAAAATGTATTCGTATTAGTACTGAAACAAGACTGAAAATTTATTTATGCATTAGTAATTATATGCTAAAACTGTTATGTGATACAGTCAGTTATACAATTGCAATTTTTATAATTTTTTTCAGACTTATTTTCACGAAGTTGAAAATTTTGATGTGCTTTCTGAGATTTCATTTTGTTAATTCAAAACGAAAAATGCACCAGGAAGAAAATATTTGTGTTATTTTTTTTACATTGCCCAAAATATAGAGTTTTTCTTTCAGAGATAGAAATACAGTACTAACCTATGGAGAACATTAAACAAGAGAATACCCAATCTAATATAATAATCAGAAATAAATTTTAACCAAGATAAAAACTGTAAACTACATTACAATTAAGGTAAATCAAGTTTCTAACCTGATGTGAAATGAAAGATTTTTTCCTCGCTTAATAATTTATCTCCAGCTTGTATTATAAATTCATCGGATTATTTTATTTCTTATTAAGTTAGATGTAAAATCATTATAATTGTTTTATTCTGTTTTGATTTTGACATGTAAATAGTTGTAATACTTATAAGTAAAAGATAAAGAATGATAATTGAGATACTTAATGAAGATTACGCGTATTATATTTTAATAAATATTACGGCTAGTATATTTATTAAAATAATATTTTAGGCATCTTACATAATTACATTATTGCACTAAAAAAGTTATACATATTATTTGTGATGTCAAAATACCTTTTTCTATGCACATACAAAACGCATAATGACAAACGGGACCAGGGCAGCGGAGTCGGTGGGGAAAATGGTCGACTCCTGCTCCGGAAATTTTAACGACTTCGACTCCGGGCTGTCTAATATACTAGTGTTGCCTACTGGTTAAAATTATGAGGGAACGGAAGAAAAATAAAGCGCAAATTTCACTATTTCGGTATTAATTCTGTTCTTATGGTCTTCGAAAGAAAAAAGGAAAAATAAAATTCCGCTTTATTAATTTTTACAAAAGATTACGTTAACTCAAATTCTTTTTACTATTTTTAGAAAAAAAAAATGCGTCCGACACGGCCTGGAATAATTAAGCCCAGTTATGGCTCGGCCCGAGTCTGCTGAAAAAATTAAACTCGGACTCAAACACAATCAAACTGTCCGATGCCGACCTCTAAGTTGGACATAGTTATGTTGTCAAACTGTAGTTATGTTGTCAAACAAGTATTAGTTCATGCAGTACATTTATACTTATTCTTACCCCAATGCAGTCATGTCCTTTGGAAATTTTCCTATTTTATCGGCGTAGTTTGATTCTTTCAGACTTGTTACATTGGGTCTGTCAGATTGCTTATTTTTTTACCACTCCGTTTCAGGCCATTAACAAAAATTGTCTTTATTTTGCTGACCCGGCCCGTTTAAAAAATTGCCTTCATTTTCCGGAGGTAAAGTACCCATATACTATAAACGTAAAATATCCACTAGAGTTTTTAATTAAAAACGGTTTTGATCTACTGTGTAAACTGGGCAGTATATATATTAGGTATCTTTAACTTGGGTAAGTCTGGTATAGTCCAAAATTAGCAATAACAATTCATTTTATAGATTTAAAATTACATATAATTGGTTTAATTTCACTTCAAACTGTCAAACAAAAAAAGCTGGAGTCGGAGTCGGCTTGTTTTTTAGCGACTCCGACTCTTTTTCTCAAAAATGGGCTTGACTCCGACTCCGACTACACGGCTCCAACTCCGACTCCGCATCCCTGTATTATACCATGGGTTTTTGAACAGGCATTTGGCACTCATATTTCGTTAAAACGAGCTGTTTGGTTTTTAAAAAAAATGCAGTTAATTACAAATTAATGAAAAATATATCAGAAAATAAACTCAAGGATGGCAGCATGAAAGTATCGCATGGTTCTACTGACTATAATTTATAATGTATCCTCTTTGATACTTTCCATAAACAATTCATAAAATAAAATCTAACATGTTAATTTATTTTGGAGAAAGTAAAACAAGTTTGATTAAATGAAATATATAAATGAAAATCTTAAGAGTATTTCTAGAAAAAATAAAAAATAATCACGAGAAGCTATCAAATATCCTAAGATTTTATGAAAGTACTTTTGTTCTTCACATTACATTTCTCTCAGTTTGGGCGTATCGTCATCCCAGCATCAATTCATCATCTTACATAATTCTAAAATCTGAAACTTTGAATTCAGTTTCTTGCTAAAGCTTTTAAGTAAAAAAAGAATATAATAAACAACATTCTTTAAAATCATGATAGAAAATGTTTTTAATTAATTTTATGTATTTTTAAATTGATTCTTTTTGAAATATTTTTAATCAAAGCAAATAAACAAAAGAAAGGTCTCTTTATTTCTATACAGCAAGATGTGTGTCACTAAATTATTTATGAGTTATGAAACTTACTTTGTATAAGGTAACCTCTAAAAAAATATGTAAATGTCAATACTTTTTGTACAGCCGTTTTGCAATTTTTATTTATCTTCTTTTTTTTTTTTTTTTTTTTTTTTAGTATAAATGCATATTTGAATGCTTAAGAGATATTTTTGTACGAGAGAGGGGTTACTTCGTTATCGATATTATCTATTTTTTGAAACTAATAACTTTAATTTTATTTTTAAATTTAAACATTCTGATATATAAAATTAGAATTTTATGTTATTGCATTGAATGTTTACAATGCATTTGATATGCATTTTTAACAATGCGAAAAGTTGCTAGAAAATTGTGAAAACAAAAATGTTCCTTTAATAATACTGCATAGCGTTTTTGTAACCGTTTGTCAAAGGGAAGGGCTATTTAGTTTCTTCATATGATTCCTTTAAAAGAAATAGTTGCTTATTCATTTTGAAAAAAATTGAACATGTAGAAATCGAGACATTTTCGGAATTCTCTTAAAAACCTGGATCTTTAAGAAAAATGTTGGATGCCGGGACGTTAAGTCTAAGACTATGAATGTCCCGAGGAAAATGCCACGTCTTTTGTCACATTACTAATAAATATATATATATATTTTTAATAAAGTGACAGTATTTTATATTCCATTCTAGTATGACAATGTTACGATCTTTCGTTGCGAATACGGTGATATATTTTTAACTCTTTATGTACTGAATAATGAATTCATGAAAATTTGATAATCTAAAGCATTTTTCGTGAATTTTTGAAAGTACATTAAAAGATTTACATAATCATTTAATAAATTTTAGAAGGATTGAAGGATTTAGAAGGATTGATTAAATTTGAATTTATAGGGATTTTGTGCAATATTTATAACCCCACTCAAATCTTTTATTTTAAATATTTTTCTCAGTATTTTGTAGAATTAGGAAATGTAAGAATATAATATTCTTATAATAGAAATATAGAAATATTTCCAAATTGAAGAATCCCCCTCCCCCCCTCCAACGCCAAGAAAGCTGAAAAGATGCAAAGGCACAAGAAATAATCCTTTTAAAAATATTTTTGTTTTGTGTAACCCATAATGCTTTTGGAACAAGATATAGTAATGCATCTATAAGAGAGGGAAACTGTATTACTACTAATCGATGTATTAAATGAATTTTATAACAAGTTATTTTAATGGTACTTATATATACCGTCAGTAGATAAAGAGTTAATCTAGAGTCACGAATTCTTTTTTAGTTTTTGAGGTGCACAGTCTATCATGCGATAAAACTTACTTAGCGAAACATCCATTCCTCAAAATCCTTCTCTATCGATCAAAACCTTTCTAGTAAAGATGTGTAAAGTAAAAGGTTTCTCACTACGGTATTTAAGCAAAGTAAAGTGAAATAGATCACTTACCTTTACAGGTATTCCAGCATTTATTTAATTCAGGATATATATAATATTATATAAATACGCTACTTTATCATTACTTTTTAATGCAGGAATAATACAAAAAAATATATTGAGCATTTTTTAATTTTTCTAAATGCATTTTTATATCTGTACCTTGGAACAAAAAGGGCCAATGTCCATTTTTCTCAAATGGCAGGAAACCCAATTTAAGTTTGACACATTACAATAACAGTAAGTAACATTGGCCTCAACAAAATATTTTGTTTTCAATGATCTAATATTGAGAGGATTTTGGCCCTTTTAACAATTACTTTATATCGCATCCTGAATTCATTTGTGCATTTAACTCAAATTTCTCAATTTTGGATAGTGGCCCTTTTTGTTCTAAAGTACAGATATAAGGATTCAATAATTTTGAATTTTTAAATTTCTTTTCAATTAAATCATTCTGTTTACGTGTTTTAAATTCTAGCTGGATGTTACAAAAACTTCTATGATTCCTGAACAATTTTTTACCACTGTCAAAAAAGCTTTATTTATTGCGATCAATAACTCATTAAATGCAATGTCTTTGCTCCGTCTGATTAAGACATGGCGAACTATTTTAGTACGCGGTCGGTAAAATTAGTCTTGCTGATTTTAGCAAAATTTTTACCGAATTCACTAACAACTACTGTTTTATATAATTAACATGTTGCATTGTTATTTGAAGAATTCTGACAGATTTGTTTCAATGTTTAAGCCTTATATTTGAGCCATTGGTTTTGAAAGTGGGGAAAGTCCATTCTTACGTAATCACTAGATATTTAACGGTTTGTATTTGAATGGATTTAAAAATATTCGTAAGCAGTAATAGACTTATTAGCCCCCGGTGCGGTATGCTATTTCTTTCTCCCAGCTTATTTTGTGCGTCTCCAAAAAATAACGTTACCTTACAGAAGCCAGCTGTAAAACAAAGCAGTACGATTAAATACTCTATAGCAATTTTTTAAACTTCTAAGCATCGCACATTTTCGATTTTTATATTGGAAAAAAAAAAGGTTCTTTTAAATGCATTTTGTTTGAAAACTGTATCTCCATTTATTTTTGAAATATTAATTTTTTTGTAGTTTTTAGAGCCATTTGCTTAATATTGGCAACGAAGTACTCCACTTCTGTAGAAAGTAAAGGAAAAATAGTTCTAAAATATTAATTATATATTATTGTTGCCATTTTCTTATAACTAATGAAAGAAAATGTAATTAAAATACGTGCTATTTTGAAAAAAAAATATAAACAAATGATTTCTGTTAAAACAATGGATCTATTATAAACTATATTTATTTTTAAGTATCTATGAATCATGAGATAGCCGTTTTTTTTTTTTTTTTTTTTTTTTTTTTTTTTTTTTTTTTTTTCTGTCGATTTTCTTGAATGACGACATCTTTTTGCTGCATTTGTGCATTATTTCGCGATAGTGATGTGCTATGCATGCTTTACTGTATATGTTTAAGAGTAGATCGTAAATGTGGAATTCTTAAGCGGATACGAATAACGTCATTTTACATAAAATAAAACGTGTGCTTTAAGTCTTAAAATTGAAATATGTTTTGTACTGCAGTAGAGTCCCACTTAACCGAGTTATTTTCTTCTGATGGACTGGTGGCTTCTATTATTATGAAACAGCCTATAAATGAAGCGTTAGGTGAAGATGAAAGAGCAGCCGTAAAAAGTTAGAACTCTGATTTTCTGGTCAGAATGGGGGGGGGGGGGGGGTTAAATGGCCACCTTAGGCAATGAACTTAATTCTGATGACAAACTAAGAATGACAGCCAATAAACTCCCCTGCCCTATTTTGTCAGGAAACTCTCAAAGAAATAGATAAACTAATGAAATGGTCATTATTTGTTTCCATCCAAAAAAAAGTTCCATTTATTTACTAAACTTCGAAAGGACTTGGAAATAAAAGTTATAATAGATAAAACCGTAAAATCAAAGCAAACGTACATGTATCCATTTCTTAAACCCTGCAGTAATTAACTTTTGATACTTAAATTTTTATATTTTTTCCTAATGTAAAAAATAAATTTTAGTAACGTTAATTGTTACCTTTTTTCAACAATTAAAATCTAGATTTAAACATGACCTCCATTAAGAGACAACCTCTTGGAGCGACCAATTTTTTTTTTTTTTTAATGGAAAGTGGTCGCTTTAGGGAGGTTTTGCTGTACTTTTGAGTTCCCCTGTACACGTACTGTAAGTTCTACGCGTAACATATCCTATAGTAACCATATTCTAATGTTCCTAAACAATGAATATAAATTTTATTATGTGTAAAATAGTGTAACACCATTAAAATACACAGCAAATGATCCCCCCCCCCCCCACATACCATAATGTAACGGAATACTTTTGAGTGCTGCCGAACAGTATAGTGAAATATAAACGCTACACGCTTCATTTTCAATACTGAACATGCCAACCCCAATAACGTACATCAATTACATGGCAATCCGACAATATTTACCCGAGTTAGAGCACGGACACACAGACGACCAGACAGGTGGAAAGACAAACCCAATTCATAAACACTTTTAAATTATGTTGGAAAGTGTTAAAAAAGAATTTAAAAACAAATGCAATTTAACAAATTACAACGACCATTTTGAAAATGATTTTTTCAAAGATTAAAATTTAAGACATAAAAAATCGCACGGAGTTGATCATACATTATGTACGCCATGGATTACAATTTTAGGTACTGTAAGTTTTTAAACTTCTACGAGGCTGGTCATACATTACGTACGCCATGGATTAAATATTAATATTCCTGGACCAATTTTAAATGGAATTTCATTTTTAAACTTCTAAATATCCCACAATATTACCTTTTACACCGTCGTATAGAGAAAAAAAATGTACTTTTAAATGCAATTTGTTTGAAAGCTGTATCTCAATTTGTTTCTGAGTTATAAATTTTTTTTGTAGTTTTTATTACTTTTTTGTCATAGTGGCAACAGAAGTATCCATCTCTGTTGAAAGTAAAAAGAAAATACAGATTACTGTATAGACCAATCAGAAAACGAATAAAATGCGGATTCAACTAATAAAAAGCTTCAGATATGTTTTTAATTTCCTACCCTGACGGAGGACAATAACCATTTTCCCAAATGGTTAATAAATAAATAAATAAATAACTCTACTATATAACTTTCAGTGATATTGTTTTAATTGAACTTCATTTTAATGAAGTCATATTTTTTAATGACGTTCGTATGTAATACAATGCAATCATTTGTATTTTTATATGTAAGTGAATTTTGAAGAACATGCTGTTAAAAATTTTTAAATATAAATTCAAAGGTAGGAACGGAATAGTATATGATGTAAATAATTTTCTTTCTTTTCTATTTATTACAGGAAAAATAGACCAAAAATTGAGTAAAATACAACTGATGGCCATTCACGATGATTTGGGAAAAACTGCATTTTGGTACTAGAAATGAAGATACGATGAGTGCCCAGAAAGTAAACTTGTTTTAAGGGGGTCCGGGACACAATTTAAAATAATTTTTATTTATTGAGTTAAAATTTTGAATTTTTTTTGTGACGGTTAACCATGTTATTTGTAAACAAAATCACTTGATAAAACTTCTCATACATTAAAAAAAAAAAAAAAAAAAAAAAAAAAAAAAAAAAAATTAGAATTCATTAAAAAAGTGGGGTAATTTGAAATCGTTATTAACTCGAAATATTATGTATATGTAGGATTTCAGTTTTTTTCTTTTATTTAAATAAACAGAAATATATAAGTTTTAATTTAGATTCAGCATTTTTATAAATATTAATTTTTTTAAAAGTTAAAAAATTTTAAATAAAAAAAAATGGTGTAACTTTTTTTTTTAATCATATTTTCAAAAGTAATTTTTTTTTTTTAATTTGCTAAATCAAAATTAAAGTAAAACAATTGAAAGAGAAGTTCCAAGTTTGGAAATTTATATTTGGCGGTTCTTGACTTATAGCGATTTAAATACGAGAAATGGTGAAAAAAGCCATCGTAAAAAAAAACGCATTTTCACAAGAAATCGTTTTTATGACAATCATTGCTTGAAAGCTAGATTTTGAAAACACACCAAAACGAAAAAAATAATATTTCCTGTTCTAATTAAAATAGAAACATGATTTAAATGTCATTTTAAGCAGAAAAACACAGAGAAATCTTTAAAGTAATAAAAAATTTTAGAAAATTTTGAGATTTCTGTGTCCCGGACCCATAAAAACCTGTTTTTAGGGAGGTGGAAGCAGGGCAAAAAAGTGGAGCTTTACCTCAAGGAATCTTTAAGTAGTAATATGGAGCATCGTTTCTTATGTATTTTTTAATTCTGAATCGAATGATACCATCCGCAAGTCGATATGACCATTTTTTTTACAAAGTTATGACAGGTTTTAATAATATAAAGTCGACAATTATACTGTATGCAGATAAAATAGGTTTTTATAGTAACAACAGGTGGCCATTCACGAAAATATTGGGAAGAACATCATTTTGGCACTAGAAATGAAGATCAGATGAGTACCCAAAAAATAAAATTGATTTACCATGTTTTGGGTGGGGCAAAGAAGGCATTTTAACTCGGGAGAGGGAGGGTGCAACTTTTCTTAATTAGGTCAAGCGGGGTATAATTCCTTATGTATTTTTAATTCTGAATCCAATAACATCATTCGCAAGTAGATACCATCATTTGTTACAAAGTTAGGCAAATTTTGTCAATAGAAAGTCATGAATGGTTTTATGAATACAAAATATATGAATATACGGATTTTGACACCTTTAATGACCTTGCAGAAGACTCAAATCATCTTGATTTTGATTATTGCTATTTTGAGGACTTTTAATAAGTTTGAGATTATTTGATGTGATACAAAGAACATGTTTTGAACGTAAAGTAAATGTGACAAAGCTATGCTCAATAATAAAGTATAATTTTCGACTTTGTATTCATAAAACTTACTGTAACTTTATAACGAATAATCATATCGACGTGTGGAAAGTGTCAATCGATTCAGAATTAAAAAATACATAAGAAACGATACTCCTTTTGACCCACAAAACCTCTTTTAATTTCCCCCTCTTCCTGTTTTAAAAATGCTTCCCTTTACCCCACAAAACATGGTAAAATAAAAATTTGGGGACTCATCGGATCTTCATTTCTAGTTCCAAAACGAAGTTCTTCCCAAATTTTTGTTGGAAAACGTCACAGTGTAAGTGATTTTATGTCCAACATCACTTCGCTTGTGAAATGACAATTTCCTCGTGAAATATGCAACGCGTTTCTTTTTTAGTTGTGAAATATGTTCCAAGATGGCGACACTTCCCTGAGTTATGCTGGCGTAAGATCACAAACTAGCGAAGGATTGTGTAAAAGACTTTTGTTTCGAAAAGGCGACAACAGATCGCAGCACCACAGAACTTTTCTGATAGACTGATTTTAAATAGAACCTTTTTGCTTGTTAAGCAGTCTGTATTGTTTCAAGTTTTTTTACTCTGTTTTAACTCTTGTGGGCCCCTTTTTACTTCTTCACTTGAAGGCCCGATTTTGTGAGGCCAAGACGCACGGTTTTTCGTGCGTTAACTCTTTGTCTTATGGAAGACTAAGGTCTCCTACTGGATTTCCAATGTTATTACTCTTATAGTATTCATATCTGACCCTTTTTACTTTATATTTTTTAGTGTGTGTGTATGGAACCATGTAATCAAGATATTCAAGAATTAAATATTTTTTTTTCTCTACAAGTGCACCTGCATTATTCAAAGAAGATATTTTTCACGATTTACAATATCTACTCATTAAATAAAAATTTATAGGTTGTTTTCACATGAAGGAAACCAGCGTATGTCTGCTTTACCAGAAAGGTAAGAAAATAAATTTCTATCTTTCATTATTAATGAAAAAACTTTTGGTATAACAATTTTATATTTATACTGGGTCCTTAGCTTCACGCTAATCGCGAACTCACCCTTTCTAGATATTTTAATAGATTATGAAGGCTGAGTTGAAAGGGAAAGTAAATAAATAAAAAAAAAACCCAGTAATAAAAATTTGTTTATCTGATTGTGATAAAATGATGAACAAGATGCACATATGAGATTTGAAATATATACATGAAAATAAAAATAAATGTGCATGAATAAATAACGATATATATAATATCGCAAAAAGAGTATTATTGTGAACGAATATTGATTGATTATTGTGAATAACTGATCATTTTATTTATACTTATAACATATTCTAAGAAATTATTTTAAGAAAGTCACAAACTTCTTATAGTAAATATATTTGTTATCAAAGAATTTATAAAACTTGAATAACACGCTATGTCTGCCACAAAAGAAATTACGGCAGTGGAGAAACTAAATGATAATAATTACAATCATTGGTGTTTCAAATTAGAAAATCTGTTAATTAAAGACGATTTATTCAAATATATAACAGAATCTCCACCTGCCACACCCGATGATACATATACTAAAAACGCGGCTAAGGCGAAAGCCATAATTTGTTTGTGCATTGAAAATACACAAATCGTGCACATCAGACATTTGACATCTCCCAAAGAAATTTGGGAAAGATTAAAAAGTGTTCACCAAAGGGCGAATTTATCATCCAAATTATTCCTTTTGAGGAAACTATATTCGCAAAGGCTCAATGAGGGCGGAGACTTAAATCTACATATCAACAATATTTTAACTATCCGCGACAAACTCGCTGCCATTGGAGAGCTCATAAATGATTCGCACATCGTGGCTCTTATGCTTTGCAGCTTGCCTCAGTCATATGCTCCTCTTATAACGAGCATGGAGGCTAGAGACGAAAAGGATCTAGACCTCGAGTTTGTAAAAAACAAACTCATCGACGAGTACTCTCATCGAATCGAATACAAAAACACCAGCACACGACCAAGGGACACAGCATATAAAATTATAAATAAAGGAAACAAAAAATATTGCAGCTTCTGTCAACGAGATGGGCACGCTCGTTCAGAATGTTACAAATTGAAAAACAAACAGAAAAACAATTACCAAAGAAGTGAAAATTATAACAGTAATAAATTTAACAACCATGCCAACTTTAAAACCAATTCGGTAAACACCAAAAATCAACACAATGGTAGTAAAACCGACTCCTCGAATTTTTGTTTCAACAGCAAGTCAAATATAGAGGATGAGGTCAACCAATCGATCATTCCTCTCTTCCCAGTGGAAAACAATTTTGAAATTGAGTCAGTAAAAATTAACCAAACACAAACAACAGATCCAAACACATATATCATTGACTCGGGTTGTACCAGGCACGTTGCATCAGCAAAAACAAATTTTGCTACATTCACAGCCGGGAATTTTGGGAATATAACAATCGCTAATGGAAAAAGGCTTAATTCGGAAGGTATGGGCGACGTAAAAATAAAAACAGACAAAAACCACTACATTACACTAAGAAACGTCTTATACTGTCCAGAACTAAAGGGCAATTTATTGTCAGTTAAGAAAGCCACTGAAAATAATATAAAGGTAATTTTCGAGAAAAATGCATGTTTATTTGTCAAAGATGATAATATAATCTTGACAGCTAAATTAAATGATAATCTCTACGTATTAAACCCTGAAGATGATTACGGCTATACTATAAGTACTCAAACTTTCTGTAACAATACAAATTGTATTTCATTGTGGCACCGAAGACTCGGACACAAAAATTTTGATGATATTAAATACCTTGTTAATCATGAATTAGCCAATGGGATAACAATTAACAAATGTAAACATGACACGCGATGCACCAAGTGCATTGAAGGAAAACTTTCCGCTCTGCCCTACCCTAAAGTAGCCACAAACAGAAGCAAAGACATCGGTACCCTCGCACATTCCGATATATGTGGCCCCATGAATACTGAAACGATAGGAGGGAAAAGGTACTTTATAACACTCACGGATGATTATAGCAGGTACACAATAACATACTTAATCGCGCATAAATCGGAAGCCGTTATCAAACTGAAAGAATACATAGCGCTAACAAAAAATAAATTTGGCAAGTTGATAAAGGCAATAAGGTCCGATAACGCAAAAGAGTATATCAGTGACGAATTTGAAAACTGCCTGATAGAAAACGGGATAGAGCGTCAATTGAGTGTTCCCTATTCTAGCCCACAGAACGGCGTTTCAGAAAGAAAGAATAGAACGATAGTGGAAATGGCTAGAACCATGTTGTCGGACGCCAAGTTACCTAAGCAATTCTGGGGGGAAGCTGTCATGTCCGCCACCTACCTCATCAACCGTCTACCAACAAAGGCTAACAAAAATAACATGACACCCTATGAACTTTGGCATAAAAGAAAACCCGATCTCTCGAACATCAAAACATTCGGATGTAAGGCATTTGCCTATGTCGACAAACCTAAAAGAAATAAATTAGATGAGAAAGCCATCGAGGGAATAATGTTGGGATATGATTTCAGAAGCAAGGGCTATAAGATATATACGGGTGAAAATAAAATTATAATATCTAGAACCGTAAAATTCTTCGAAGAAGGTATAAAAGATGAGGAAATTATACCCGCCAAAGAAAATCAAAACATCGAACAAACTCCCGCAGATAATATTGAAATTGATCTAGAAGAGCGCGACGATGATCAGAATAACACCCCGACCGACACATCCCTTGAGCCGAGAAGATCGCAGAGACAAAATCGTGGCGTACCACCTAACCGTTATGGAATAAGCGCAAACCTGTGTCAAATTCAGGAGCCAAAGTCATGGACAGACCTACAAAATATCAATGACGCAGAAACTAAAGATAAATGGCTAAAAGCCACTAGTGAGGAAATAGATTCTCTGAAGTAAAATAATACTTGGAGGTTAATAAAACCTATCCCGGGAAAACGCGTCATAGGTTGTAGGTGGACGTTTAAGGCAAAAAGGGGAGCCAACGGGTCTATAGAGCGATATAGAGCCAGATTGGTCACTAAGGGATATGCTCAAAAATATGGAAGCGATTTCGACGAGACCTACGCACCCGTTGTAGCGCATACCACCCTACGAGCATTCTTAAACGCAGCGGTGTACAAAGATCTTAAAATAACTCACCTAGATGTCAAAACTGCTTTCTTACATGGCGATTTAGAAGAGGAGGTTTATATGCATCAGCCAGAGGGATACATAACAAAAGGGGAAGAAGATAAAGTGTGTAGTTTAAACAAAGCGATTTACGGCCTTAAGCAGGCAGCTAGGGCGTGGAACCAAAAAATAAGTAAATCTCTAAAAGAACTAAATTTCGTTGAATGCGTGTCAGACATATGTCTGTACAAAAGAGTCCAAGATGGAAAAATCGCATACATAATAGTGTATGTTGATGACATCTTAGTCGCAGGAGACAAAACAGACACACACGAAATATACACTGAATTATCAAAGCAATACGAAATCAAAAATTTGGGTCAAGTAACACAATATTTAGGCATAAACATAAAGGAAAAAGCAAACGGTAATCTAGAATTAGACCAGGAACACAAAATAATACAAATCGCAGAAAAATTCAATTTGTTAAATGGTAAGCCTACGTATACACCCATGAATACTAACTACTTTAATCTAGATCCAAACGGGAAACTAATGGGAGATAACGTAAAATTTAGACAGGCTATAGGAGGGCTTCTATACATTGCAACTTTAACTAGACCCGACATAGCATCAGTCGTTAACATCCTGGGAAGAAGGAATGAATCCCCAAGGGAAGTCGATTGGCAAGCTATCGAGAAATTAATTAGATATCTGCTTACTACCAAAGATCTTAAATTCGTCATAGATAAAACAAAACCTCCAATCCTAACGGCATATAGCGATGCCGATTGGGGGAACGACAGAATAGACAGGAAATCAACCACTGGAAACTTGTTTAAATTGGGAAATAATATATTGGCATGGTCATCGAGGAAGCAGAGTTGCACAGCACTCTCGTCCACGGAGGCTGAATATATCGCTGCCTCTAATGCAGGTCAAGAGATTTCGTGGTTGTTAGACCTGTTAAATGACCTCGAACTGTGTCAACAACTACCCGTAACATTGTACGAAGATAACTTATCAGCCATAAGATTGACCGAAAACGAAAAGGCACAGACAAGAACTAAACACGTGGAAGTTAAGTATCACCACATCAGACATCTATGCCAGATTGGTATAATCAAAATAACTTATTGCCCATCGAAGTTAATGCTGGCAGACGTACTCACCAAGCCGTTGCCTAAGCCTCATTTCGAGTGTTTGAGAAACAAGTTAAACATTCTACGCTCGTCGGTTTGACATAAAAAGCGGGGGTGTTGGAAAACGTCACAGTGTAAGTGATTTTATGTCCAACATCACCTCGCTTGTGAAATGACAATTTCCTCGTGAAATATGCAACGCGTTTCTTTTTTAGTTGTGAAATATGTTCCAAGATGGCGACACTTCCCTGAGTTATGCTGGCGTAAGATCACAAACTAGCGAAGGATTGTGTAAAAGACTTTTGTTTCGAAAAGGCGACAACAGATCGCAGCACCACAGAACTTTTCTGATAGACTGATTTTAAATAGAACCTTTTTGCTTGTTAAGCAGTCTGTATTGTTTCAAGTTTTTTTACTCTGTTTTAACTCTTGTGGG
Source organism: Maratus speciosus (assembly GCA_963932465.1). NCBI lineage: Eukaryota > Metazoa > Arthropoda > Arachnida > Araneae > Salticidae > Maratus > Maratus speciosus. Next base: position 350,544,342 of record OZ010794.1, read on the forward strand.
CCCCTTTTTACTTCTTCACTTGAAGGCCCGATTTTGTGAGGCCAAGACGCACGGTTTTTCGTGCGTTAACTCTTTGTCTTATGGAAGACTAAGGTCTCCTACTGGATTTCCAATGTTATTACTCTTATAGTATTCATATCTGACCCTTTTTACTTTATATTTTTTAGTGTGTGTGTATGGAACCATGTAATCAAGATATTCAAGAATTAAATATTTTTTTTTCTCTACAAGTGCACCTGCATTATTCAAAGAAGATATTTTTCACGATTTACAATATCTACTCATTAAATAAAAATTTATAGGTTGTTTTCACATGAAGGAAACCAGCGTATGTCTGCTTTACCAGAAAGGTAAGAAAATAAATTTCTATCTTTCATTATTAATGAAAAAACTTTTGGTATAACAATTTTATATTTATACTGGGCCCTTAGCTTCACGCTAATCGCGAACTCACCCTTTCTAGATATTTTAATAATTTTGATGAATGGCCATCATTTGTTTAACTTCTCCCCCCTATTTTACTACTATATTTCACACTAGCCCTTTCCTGCATTACACAAGACTATTAATTATTCTACTCTTACATATGGGTAAAGTATAAAACAGAAAATAATATGCTAACAGAATTTAAGATAGCTGATATATAATTATATTATTAAATTCAAGTTTAACTTCTTAGTATTCACTAAACATGCCTTTATTATTTAAGAAATTACTTTTATATAACAGGAAATGCAAATTTCTCAAAGCGTTGCCTTTGGCAACAAAATGCTTCTACTTTAAATAAGATTAAATTAATATTTTGTACTTTTAGATTGGTTTACTTCAGTTTACATCAATTCTTGTCAGTAGTGATAATGGATATAATTAAGAAAATAATTATTCATAAATTCTTGTGTTAGAAATTTACTATTACTGAATTTGGAAAAAAAATATTAGCATTTTAATTTCTTTAAAGTGTTGGGTTTTTAAAGATTATGGCCAGATTATGAATCATTCTGTTTAGAAAGATGTGTTTTGATTCTGCTGTAGATATCTAAAAGCAACATTCCCTTCCTCACAACGATATCTTACGATATCAAGTGCCGGATCCTCCCTCCCCCCTAAAATGATAACGTTACGTATGCGCAACCCCTTACATATATTGCATCTAAAACTTAAAAAAAATTATTAAAGCAAGATGCTCCGGCACTTGATATCGTAAGATATCTTTCGAGGGGAAGGGGTGTTTCTTTTAGATATCGTTATAATTTTTGATCTAACCAAACTTTTCTTTTTTTCAGAAACTTTTTCTATACATCCAAATACTCTATTACCTTTATTATTATTTTCTATGAAAATACAAAGTTATTATTAAAGTCATTAAATGTAAAATCATTTCATTCCAAAATTTACAACACCCCAACGTTTGGCATTCCTGTTCTTCTGTCATATGAGCTTATAATTCGCTGTTAGAGAAATCAGGAGCATAATATGTAGGAAGTGACACTTGCGTTTACCAGTAAAGAAAGACAAAGAATATTGCCCACTGGTTTTAAAAGCCAATATTACTTTTGCATTATGTAACAATAAGCTATTATTAAATGCTTTTAAATAGTAACTAACTCATTAACCCTTTGTAACTCAACAACTCCGATTTGAAATATTCTTATACAGATATTAAAATGTATCATTTTAAGCATGGAAAAAATAATAAAAAAAAGTCAGAACAGAAAAATAAAATTTTATTTGTAAAAATGGGTTTATTGCATATCTGCAACACCTTGCCAAGTGGCACAAAAACTGAACATATTTAAAATTTGAATTTACATGAAAATTTTTGAAACAATTGTTAGTTTTGTTGTAGCAAAGTCCCACACCACATTTCTGACAAACAGTTTGAGTAAAGCCTTTACAATTAGGGTACTTACAACGCATTCTTTTTTCTGCCCAATATGGCCAGTGCCCAATTTCGTCTAGGCGCACTTTTTTTTTGGTGGAATTTGTTGAGTAGGCGCTCTGTGCTTTTTCTGCTGAATTCTTTTTTCTACGAGACCTTTCCCTTTTTTGCTAGCTTTGGACTTGGTATTGATTTTACAGAGGGGGGATCCTTAACTTACCATATAGCAATTAAATAATATAAAAACAGATTAATGTTTCTCTTTTTCAATAATTTTGCTCTTCTGGAAGAAATGCAACTTAAATAACCATTAGAAGAAATTTTCGATGCTCTTTCGATATTTAAAAAAATCCATTAGAAGGGAAGAAATGGCGCGTTGTTGCAGATCTGCAACAAACAAAAGTTTACGTTTATCTTATACAAGTTATAAATTTCCTAGCTCGAAAATGGTTTTTAATTAAAGAATTTAAACTTACCTTTATAAACAATGTACTTGTAGATGTCTGCAGACTTTTTTAATTCCACTATTTCAAAGCTTAATTCAGCAAAAATCACGTATAGCTGATCAAGCGATAAATCAAACTTTGGCGCGAAAAAAAAAAAAAAAAAAAAAAAAAATCAGTATTGCCATCTATTGCGGATTTAATGAAATAATTATATTAATAGAATAACAACAATCAACAAAATCGTCTTTTGAAATTTATTGTTGAAATAACTATGACGTTTTGGGTATGTTGCAGATCTCCAACACGGTGATACAAAGGGTTAAGTTGTTATTTGATATAAATTTATTTCATGTATTGATATTTTATTGACTTCTTGAATCCGTAAAGTATGCAACTAATAAATGTATAATCATATGTGTTGTGTATATCACTGCAAGCGTAAAAAAGAATGAAAAAGTATCTAAAAATAAATTAATCTTTAGACAATGATATTGGTATCATCGGGCGGGGGAGGGGGGGGGACGTATTATATCTTAAGGGAGGGGGGGGATCCAAATTTTGAAAAATGTTGATAATGTTATACATGTATAGCCCCTAATATGCACACACACATAATCTACAAATAAAGAATATTTTGTCGGAGAAGATGAAATAATGCCCCTTTTTTATGCAAACAATTTTCTGTGCATTTAAAAACCTTTATTTATTTTTATTTTATTTGTTTTTGAATTTTGTATTGGAATTGACCTCCGTGGAAATTACAATAAAAAATTACAATTTATTGGAGTTGTAATATAGCATCTAAGCAGCGAACTGAAAATTACGAGGTTAAATTTAAATAATATATATATATATATATATACATATGTATATCATCTTTAGAAATTTACCAACTTGTTCATACATTTGAGATTTCATTTTAATTATATATTTATAATTCTACAAATCGGGTGTCTACAAATTAGTTGGACAATTTCGTAAGTAAATAACTTCCGAAATATTAAATGAAATTAACCAGTTGAAAGTCAGACTAGTAGTAATATTGCCAAAGTTTACTCATAGATGGCGTTAGGTTTCATAACTGACGCTATCGCTTTGCGAACGGAGGTGTTATTCAGTGGCCACCACGATCGCAAGATCTTTCCCCGCTTGATTTCGGTGTATGGGGTTTTGTAAAGGATCAAGTGTACAAGTCGCCACTTCCTGCATCCATTGCTGAACTAAAATCAAGAATCTGCACTGCAATTAATTTGATCGACGGAAACATGCCGGCAAATCTGTGGCAAGAAATGATTTACCGATGGGACATTTGCAGAGTCACGAAAGGAAGTCACATGAAACATTTGCGATAATGGTAAATTTGAACTGTTTTTCTATCTTACAAAAATATGTACTTTAATTTTTTCCCTGTCAATTCCACTCAATAAATCATTCTTTTTACCCAACTAATTTGTAGCACCCTGTATATATATTTTTGGATATAATATTTTACGACTTTTTGAATAACTAGCTGATCCTCCCGGCATTGACCGCACTCGTGATAATAAAATTAAATGTACTTGAAACCAGAGTTGAATGATTTTTTTAATTTTTAAACGAAAATCTTTCCAAATGAACCTAATGTTGGGAGCGTCATTGCTTTAGGTAGCACACACCTTCAGATTTGTATGTTTTTATATTTTCAAATGAAAATCTATCCAAATGAACCTAGATTTTGGAGCCCCACTGCCTTCGGCAGCGTACACCGAGAGTGCTCCGCATTTCCCGGTCTCTTTTGATTATATGTTTTTAAACGAAATGTAAGCTTAGTCATGGCACGTGATAGTAACATTAAATATACCTAAAATCAGTGTTGAAGGAATTTATATATTTAAACGAAAATCTTTCAAAGCAACCAATTGTTAGGGGCCCCGCTGCTTTCGGCAGCGCACATTCTTGTTTTTGTATGATTTTATATTTTTAAAGGAAAATATGTCCAAATGAATTACGAGGCCCTCGTTGTAGTGATTGCCGATTCAATTTTTGAGATTCAGATGCATTAAACTTTAGACGTGTTTGCCAGAAACAAACGAAAGCGCCTCAGCAAATATTCTACAGCGCAGAGTCGAGGGGAGAGGAGAAGTCTCGCAAATGCGGGAAAATAGTTCCAAAAGTGACTTCCACAAATGCATTTATTTGAAATGGTAAATATTATTATTATCATTAAACAAAGGCATCGTTAGAAAGGAGAATATACTAAGGGATCTTTTTTTTTTATTTTGTTCTCGAAAACAGTTGCAGAATTTTAAAAATTGCAGAAAAATCGCTGAAAGGGCTCTTCGAAAAAAAAAAATGTTTTTGAAAAGGTAAATAATAGATATTTTTCAAACGGCTTGCACCGTTAGAAAGATAAAAGTATATAAATATAGCTTATTATTTTTGTTTTCTCATATTTCAAATATTTAACCCGATACAGGTTTTGAAAAATGGGAGGGGGTTGCAAAAACATGATAAAAGACGTTTTGAAAATAATTCTTTTGAAAGGTTTAATATAGATATTTTTCAACGGTCTGCTTTATTGCGTTCCAAATAGTTAAGCCAAGGCGCGCTGCGGAAGACGGGAAAAAAATCATGTTTTCCTTCTCTCGGTTTTTCATTTCTGGAATAGGATTTCGACAGCATTATGCGACTTTTCATGCCATTTTTCGATGCTCATTATGGTTTTTAATTAATTAAAAACTAATAAAAAATGGCTTCCAGGCGCATTGTCTCGGACATACAGATACTTTCCTTCCAAATCTCGTAGTTGTGCGTCCAGCGATCTCTTCAGAACACTGCACAAACACACACAAATTTCTTTCTTTATTATTATAGATAATTTAAAAAAATCGAAAATTAATAAGTTCTCAAGTGTGAAACAATGAGCTTTTAGCGACTACCTTCAAAATTTACTTTATTTATACTTTGCATCGCAACTAGTAATAATAATAAAAGTTGTACAGGCCACACAAATATCACATCATCATCATCAACCGTTTTCAATCCACTGCTGGATATAGGTCTCCCCCAGATTTTTCCAATGTTTTCTGTCTAGAGCTTTAGTCATCCAATTTACACCGGCTACTTTTCTGATTTCATCACTCCATCTTACTTGAGGTCGTCTATAATATATGTAAAATCAATAATTATCCATGTTATTCAAAGCGAATATAAAAACAAGCACACAACAAAAAAAAAGTTTTTAAAAAAAACAGCTTTCAGAAGCGTTTTCTTTTCACTTTACTTTTTAAATTGACAAAAATTATATAATATAAAATAAAAATAAAAGATAGCAAACAATTTTTTTTTATATTTGTTCTTTCCACTTTCTACCTCTGAAAGTGAAAAAGAAATTTTCTCAACAAACTGTTTCACTCATAATCCCTGTAAACCTGCAGATGAAACATAAAATCTATTGAAACACTCTAGAAGGCATTCATACGTCTAATAGAAACGTCTCGTCTTGATATATGAGCAAGCAATTGGGCATATCGACATATTTTGGGGTCTTGAATAGGATGGCGACACATTCTCAAGGCGAAGACACAAGAGACGCATCGTTATTGGGCTATATTCCAAGGATTGGTAGTTTTTATGATTCTTCCAACTGAAAGCGACTCCAAGACGAAATATCTCGCGAGTAAATTATTGGATTTAGGCGAATTCTTTTGTTGTAATAAAGCATTTTTCTTGGAAGAAGGTTTCTGGGTTTCTTGCACTGATGCTGAACGTTTTCGCAGTTCATTATTCCTTTTAAAGAGTTGGTGTATTCTTTTAATAAAGAAATGGTCATTAGAATGCATGTATCGCTTTCATTCTAGAAACAGCGGGGGGCAGGGTGGTAATCACTAATAAAGGCACAACTAAAGCAGGAAAAAAGGCAATTACTTCAGTAACAAGTAATATAAAAATTTTGTTTTTAAAGTCAATTCCTACTTAGACCATCAAAGAAAAATTTAATATAATCAAGCTAATATGAGTTTTTGTTGCATTAAAATATCTCAATTTGTTGATTTTCTATAAGCAAGTAGGTTTACAATGGAACTCTATGGGAATTTGGTGAAATATTACAGATATCGCCAAGTTGGCGTCACTTTTGGCGACTCATTTTGGCCGCCAAATTTGGCGATATCGCCAAGTTGGCGACACACTTGGCGGTATTTGGCGACGGAACAGGGTCCCCCACCCCTATGGTAACCCTTATTGAAAATACTTTCATTGAAATTCAATAACCAATGGCGGCCATTTTGTTTCCCATGCAAAACTAAAATTAATTAATTAAAATTTAATTAATTAATTAATATTTGAAAAAACTTTATTAACATCAATTGTCATCCAGTACAAGTTTAAAAAAATTTATTTCAACCTGATAGGATGAATAATGAGTATTTTATTAACGATTGAAAATTTGTACAAGATAAATATATAAATAAATATAGGGAGAGTGTGAGCTAATAGTAGGAATTGAAAAACCGGCATTATTTCAAGCAAAAAAAAAAAAAAAAAAAAAAAAATACATATATATATATTATGTAAAGAAACGATTAAAAAAAAAAAACTACAGGATTAATAATCTTATGTGTTTTTCTTAAAGAAATAATAAAAGTCTATAATTTTTGCGAACTTTCACAGGCACATTGATTTAGAAATACTCTGGTATTGGGGAACATTTTTACAAGAAATCTTATGCTGCAACTGAGGCTGCATTTCACTACTTTTAAAACGGGCAGGGTGCATTCTAAGATATCCAAAAAATGAAATACTACACATAAGATATTAAAAGATAAATAAATGAATAGAACATAATGCTTCAATGATAGATAAAAATCTAAAATGCAATAAATTTCACTTACCACTTATCAATGTGGACTATGCAAACAAGGAAGCAGATTTAAGATTGTGAAAACATGTGGCAAGTATATAACTACTATACAAACAGATAGTTAATAAAAGCTAATAAATCTGCAGATCAGGAGCCTCAACGTCAGCTCTGCAAGTCATTATTTTTAAACACACTTTTGGATAATATTCAACTCCCTGCAAACCGCAATGTAAAGTTTTCAAATTACGTAATTATTTATAAGAATAAAAAATACCAAGTTTTCAGACATTAGAAGCGCTAATTTAAAAACGTTATGTAAGGATATTCTGAAATTTTCACGAGCTGCTGATTCTGGTATTTTATTTAGATAATAAAGTAAATTTCTTCAGGGGGGCGGAGTCCCCCTGAACCCCCCGTGGTCTCATTAAATTTACATATGTAACTTTTTATTCATTGTGCTAGTGGTTATCGTAAATCTTAGATTGATTTTTACACTTCCGAGCCTTATTTTTTAATATCGGTGAACAAAAGATAATTTACATTGACGCAATTATATTATAAGTTTAGGTTTTATGAAAGAAAAAGTAATTTCCTTTTAAAAATAAAATAATTTTCATTCATATTTTCGGAAATGAGGCTACATTAGGAAGTAACATTCGTCAAAAAATATTTTTTCAGGGAATCTAGTTAATAAGGCTAGTTAATCGGCTTTTAAGAATGAAAATATTTATTTCATGATACAATGACGTCACATTTTCGACAGCGATAATTTTGCGGTGTATAATTTTTAAATTTTCTATATATTTGCTTTTCAAAAGTTCTTTTATTTTCTCATTGAAATTTTCGATTAAAAATTAACATTTCTGTTAGTTGTGTGCAGACGATAAACCATGAGATATTAGTAACATTTCTTTTAATAATAAGAATTAATATCATAACACAAGCCCTTTTTATTTCAACCTCAAAGCATATTCGTTTTATTTTTGATATATGAGATCAAATTCACCTTCTTTTCGAATTTTAGTTTTATTTCCAATATGAAGACGTATCCATATCTATTTTTTATTTCCTTTTCCCCTTGCACATGAAAATCTTTCAAATCAGAATTAACTGTTTAGGATAAATTATTATTCTGGGATCGGATTTTCTTGGCAATGGTAAAATAAAAAAATAAAAAGATTGTTAAATTTTATAGCAAAATGTCGATTTATTTCTTATGAAAATAATGAACTTCTTAATTTAAAAGAAAAATATTTGAACAAAATAAGTAGAACATAGTCTTGCTTTATTTCTGGGATAAATTCCATCTATATGTAAAGTCACAAAGGCATTAATTTGCCCCTTTTGACTTTGATTTGACTTCAAACAATTACACATACTTTCACATTTACGATATTTTTAGGTATAGTTCCGTTGCTAGGCAACAGTTAAAAGAAAATAAAAACAATGAAATATGTGCTTTGAAAAAAAGTAAATTTATAAAAAGATATATTATTGGAACACATATATAAAATCCCTCCATAAGTTATACATCGAATTTAAAAACTCTGACCAATGTATACACAAAATTTCAAACTAATATGAATAATGTATGGTTCTAATTAGGAAATTTCATCATCTATAATTTACCATTTAAATCCTTCAATCATATGAGCCATTTCCTTTCAACAAAAAAAAAATGGAAAAATCGTCTGAATTACTATAGGAAAGCATTAAGTCGCAAAATAAAATGTTCTATATATTCCGAACGAATGAACCAAATTTAACCAAAAACTATACAGCTAAATCCGGGGATTTTACCAACACGCATCCTTAATTTTAAGCTAATCGGATGCTTTTTACGGCAGTTATCGCGGAACAGACAGACAGACAAACGGAAACCAAAACTTTTCGTGTCTCCACAGTAAGCCTTCACTGACGTTTCAGCAATAAAAATACTGCTGACCACTTGAAAAATGAGGGCACAAAATGTTTAACAAAATTTTAGTCCTCCCATCTATATTTAGAGAGAAGAGTGAAATCAAAAGAAGTAGTTTGAAGATTCAATAATGAACACTAATTGAAGAATATTAAAAATGGCGTGAAAAATATGAAATAACTTAAAATAAATTAAAATTTATTAAAAATAGAATAAAAAATATAGGAAAAAGCTTAAAATAAAAACTGAGTAAATATGGAATATATATATATATATATATATTATATTATTTTTTTTTTTTTTTAATACTTACAGCTTTAATTCATAATAATTGACGGTGGCAGGTTATGTTTAATTAATGGTAATATATATATATATATATATATATATATAAAACCATTATAAACCAATACAAATTATCATCAATAAATGTGAATGTATAAATGATAAAGGAATTTATTCAAATTAAAAAAGATGTATGAACCATTATAACATTCTTTGAAATATATCCTTATAACAAGTGCGACATGGCATTGAAAATACAGTAAACATTGGAAAAATGGAAATATTTGTATAACCGTATACATATTAATCTGGCGTAATTACAGTCACAGGATTAAACATAAATTATTTCACTAATAATTCATATAATAAGGCTTATTACTCAATTTAATGCATTAACGAATATTTATCGGAACACTTCGAAATACTGATCCTATATTTATGAATTTATTATAAAATATCATAAAAGTTGTGAGTATTTTTAACACGTGTATTAGTTGTTTATTCTGTAGAGGATTCTGTTAGATAACATCGATGAAATTGTTGTTCCTCATTGTTGAAGATTTTTCATCCTCATGTCAACATTTCAAGTTTACTAACATCGGATAGATAAGTATCTGATCGCTGTTTTATTGCTGTTTGACTTGTGTTATTTTCAAGGAGATATCATAGATAGATAACTTGATGCTTGTAAAGTTGCAGTTATTACGGCAGAAATGTAATTATGATGCAGAGGAATCAATAATTTTTATTGAAATTTATTTTTCTTTTTTAAACCAAATATTTAACCAAGGAATATTTGCTACAGCATTTAAAATAAATTTCTCGAACATTGCCAAATTAAAATTATGGATCGTTATTATTATTATTATTATTATTGCCGATCATTAATAGCGATACACCATTATTATCGAAAAGTTTTGATTTCGTGCTTGATTTCAATTTATTTAACAGTTTTGTTGTCTGTTTATGGGTATATAACTGTTGAAAAATGCTTGAATCAGTATCGCTTCACAGTATTCTCTACTCAATACATTCACGATATTTATATCGAGTGAGATCTGTATCTAATTTTTCACAAAATATCACCAAGCTTAAGCTTTAAGAAGAATACTTGCAACTGTCGAATTTTTAACGAAAACCATTACGAGTAAAAATGATTTTTTAAATATGTTAGAAAGTTGCTAATTTAGCTCACATACTTAATCATTTGTTTAATACTGTCTAATAAGTAACAAAATAAAACTTCATACAGAGAGACAGACATAGTTGAAAGTATTTCTTTGGCAGAAACTCGTTCGGATGGTTTGATTCATTGATTCCGTCTAGCCAGGAAAAAAATAATAAGAATAAAATAAAAATTGCTAAATACCTTTCCAATTGTCTTTACAGCGTAATAAATGAATAGACCTCCTCAAAGCAGGTGTTTTATTGTAACAAACATGAATCATTCATTTACCTTTTTCTCCAAAGGGTTTAGAGAGACTGGTGTAATTATAAACGAATCAAAATTCAAATGATTTGTATTTGATGAACGCATATACCAATTAATCTATATTTATTTCTCTGCTGTTTTAATTGGAAAACCATTTGCTTTTCTTATGTGATTATACGGATAGCATCTGGATTTTTGTATCTTATAATCATTCGAGTAATATATTGCAGAAAGGCTTTATGGTGAAATATTGTTCTTTTATCACAGGCATTTAACAAGGGTTAGAGTGATTAAAGAGGAGAAAAAAAAAAAAAAAAAAAAAAAGAAATTTGACCACCCAAAAGAAGTTTGTAGTTTTATGGTGTAAATCATTGGTTTTAACCCTTCACTACACAAATTTTTCTATTTTTATGAAAAAAAAATTATTTGCAATCTATATATCGGTCTAATAATGGGAAAAATAGAAAAAAAAATTAAATTTCAAAATTTCAGCTAAAATTTGATATTTTATGGGCGTGTACCCTATGTACACAATTAGGGTTTTAAAATATTGTATTGCTATATATTACAACTAAATGAGCTTAAATTAATTAATTTTATCTGCTTAACACTCTGCAACTTTTTTATATTAATATTTTTAAGTATTCTGTAAAAGTAATGAAAGTAAATTTTACCTTAATAGCTTGATCGAAATTTTATTTTGTTTCCGAAGGACAAATTCTAATTTTTTGTCAAATGCAGTCATCTGACATGAACAAAATAAGAGTTATTCCATTCTTTGGACTGTTGTTGATCGGGGATAGAGATCATATTGACCAAATTCATGGCACATAATAAGAATTACAGTGTTTTTAGGTTTGTACCAGATGTGGCACGTGGTGCAGTGAAAGGTTAAACGCGCTGTATTCGTATAATTCCACGGTAAATAATATAGACATTTAGAAAAGACTGAAAATGAATGTAACAGGAGAAAAACAATCCGGAAATTGTACGTCAAACGTGCCAAATGAAGTGCGTTCGTACTATAAAACTAGCTTTATAAATATTCAGATCTTGGTACAATAGCTGTTGCACTCTTATGCAAAAACGCATGAATGCGAAATTTATTACGATTATATATGTTAAATTCAGTAATACGGAAATAATAGGACTCCATCTCAAGAAGGACTTCATCATCATGGCAACCTAGAATCATTACCTATCACGGGATATTATTGAAATAATTACTTATGATAGTATTTAATAGAAGGAAGAAAACTTTTATGAATATCTTTCTAAGTTTTGATTCGATTTTCATAAAATTTGAAATGACTCGACAAAACTCTGCAATGATTCTATATATTAAATCTCAAACCAGTCGGTTGCGTATGTTTTTGCGTTGTTATATGCGGACAGACAGACGGAACGAACAACGACTATAGGTGCAACGTATTTATATAATTACAAACGCACCTAAAAAGTGTAACTTTTTAGAAATTAATGACAGGGCTATTTCCTTGACATAGTCTTATTTTCTACCTTATTTTGAACACTTTTCAATTTACATTGTCTACGTATCTCTAATAACAGTTAAAGAATTAAAGCGCATTTCAATCCTTCTGGGATATCCCCTAGTCTGAATATTTAATTAAAATTCACAGAAAACTCGCCTCTATAAAACTTAAAAAAATAAATAGGAGAATGTTCCAAAGAGAGCGTGCTTCCGCTAAATGAAAATGTTTTTGCAAGACATGGCAAAGAAAAGCAACATTTAGTGACATACTGGCTAAAAAGGATAATTAGATATGCTCTGCGTAACACAGCTACTAAAGCTTTTTTCACAAGCTATAGCCCACATCAACCAGATTGTATGGTTTTTCACTAAAAGCCATTCTTTTAAATCGGATGAAAGCTTTGGAAATAAGTTATCGACCACTGTGCCATTTATTGAAAATTGATGAATTGTTCTTAATTGTAACGCTATACTTTATCAATTATTTCCAAGCTAGTTTTTGTACGTTATTTGTGACTGATTTCTAAAGCCATTTTTTTAACCTCTTGACCCTCTCGCTGCGCAACCCGAAATTTCCTCGGGGATTCATTTGTTCCACTAGCAACTATTTTTTAATTCAACTCGTACCACTTTTTAAATACAGAAAATTCCATATAGACTTTAACAACATCTACAAGATAAATGCACTGTAAAATTAATTTTCTTAAAATAGTGGTGCGAGAATATAAAAATAGTCTCCAGTGACAGCGCTGATTTAGCCCGATCTAAATGTTTAATTATTGATTCAGGTTTGGGTTAAAAAAAACCTCTTTTATAAAAAATGTTTACATATTTAATCTCTAAAATACATATAGATTTGAAATATGTAATAAAATAATGCGCAATTTTTGAACCTATTTTGATTAAAAAAAATAAAAAAAAAAAAAGAAAAAAAAATACGCAGGGAGAGTTTTAACACTAAAATGACCGGAATTTCTACTCAAGTTTTATAAAAATATTTTACACCGGAATTTTTATTTAAATCTGTTTAACATATTTATTTAACATTTTTCTTCTTTGTGTCTTTTAAACTTATTTTACAAAGAAATTTCTGGTTCGAACCGAAATACATTCATATGGTAGGGGTCAAAATGACCCCTCACGGTCTTTTTAGTGTTAAAAGATTTACATGTACACCGTGCTGTGTTTAAGAAGAATTTGTTTGCCCATTACTAAAAAAAAAAAAAAAAAAAAAAAAAAAAAAAAATTAGACACCAGTAATTTATACATATTTTTTTTTTTTTATAATCTTCGGTTTACATAATGACAGAGTTTTAAAATATTTTGCTGAGGAGATTTAACCAATTGCCACACATCCCTGGAACATAGCAAAATAAGGATAATTATTTGGAATGCAAGTCCAAATATCGTCGGTACCATGTCAAACTATCCACTATGAAAACAATGTTGCCAATGGGCTATCTTTTTTAAATTAAGATTTGTTGATTGGCACCTCTTTTTTGAAATAGTCAAATTCGCCTTATTTAACCTTATTTAATGATATATTAATTAAGGCGAAAACAAGGGGAATTTTATCATTTCAGAAAAGTGGTGCCAATCAAGAAATTTGAATTTAAAAAAAGTAGCCCACTGGCAACACTGTTTTCATATTGGATTGTTTGACATGGTACCGACGATATAATGACGAAAATCTTTCAATTGAAGAAGGTGAATATTTCAGTTAGAAAAAAGTGGTGGTATGTCCGTACTTTTAGTTTATTGTGTTTAAAAAAAAGAACCTGTTAAATTTTAATAGATTTTTTATATTTACGTACTATGTATTTTTATATTGCCTTCTAAGAACACCGCAAAGCATTTTCTATATAAAAAATAATCAATGATGTATTCAAATAAAAGTTTTGAAATTTATTAAAAGTGAAACTTTGATATTAGGCTCATATTAGGAATTAATAGCCAAAGAAATCACCAAATATTTCGCAACTTACAGCAGTCTTTTTATTATGATATTTTTAGTGGTTTAAGCACGTTCTTCGATTACATGTCTGTTAAATTTATGTTTATTTACATTATTTCATTTATTTACTTATTTATTGATGAAGGTTTCATTTCGCTGTGGAATATTAGCCAGAAATAAATGCGGAACTATTTATATAATTTTAAATGGAAAAGGTTTAATCTATCTTAATCGGACTGCGTACGATAGAGATAGATAAAAAAAATAATCATGCTTGAAAATTATTTTAAAACCCTAAAAAATTAATAAAATGAGATGCAGTTTTCAAACAAATTGTCTTTCTTTGAAAGAACATTTTTTTCCCTATTCGAAGGTGTAAAAATTTAAATTGTGCCATATTTAGAAGCTTAAAAAATTGTAGTAAAAGCGAAATTTACTGGTCAGGTGGTGCTAGAGATCTGCACGGGCCGAAATTTCCAGGCCCGGGCCCGGCCCGGCCCGAACGAAAGCTATCTTGGCCCGGCCCGGTGTAAAAATTGGAAGTTCGGCCCGAGCCCGGCACGGCCCGTTTGCTTTTTTACAGTTCTCGGCCCGGACCATACAAAAATCAGTAAAAGCAGGCCCGGCCCGACACAATTTCTACAAAAAAAAAAAAAAAAAAAAAAAACCGTTTTTTCTCAATATACAGTTAAAATTCTTTTAATGAATACTACATACATATTTATGGGAACTTTTTACAGTATATTTTACATTACTAAGATGTTCTCAAAACAGAAAACACACAATAGTAAACATTAACGATTACTTACAGTGTTTTAGTCACCGTGTCTACAGACATTTCAAAATGGAAATAAGGATTCATTAAAAGATTAATGTAGTTCAGAATAAAGGATTAAAAACATGATAACTTTTGAAGCTGTATAATAAAAAGTAGATTTGTGAAAATATTTCTCTCATTTTTAAGGTTTTTTCTCAAATCCAAAGGAGCTACATTTCGACACATTTATGAATTCTTTTCTTTTCGGAAACGCGTAAGATTGGCAGGTATTCTTATTCAGAAGCTATGTAAATGTCGTTTTTTTTCATAGATAAAAGCAATATATCTTTCTGAAAATACTGTCAAAGTTAGAGTTTTGAATTGAATTTCCGGAAGCGATAGCACAGGAAAGGAGAAAAACGTACAGTTACGTGACAGGAATCTCTGTTATCTCTGTAAGTAATTTATCAAATATGGAAAAAGCATTTCGTTTCCAAATGCCTTCAATAGGCAGGCCTGTCAATTTTATGCCTTTATAGTTAAAAATTTTGTCAGAAAATATGTCTGAAAGCTTCGCATTGTTGAGCAGTGAATATGAGAACCACCTTAAGGCATATTTCCAAAGATACTGTTAAGAGAAGTTCATTATCACTATTAATACTACAAAACACAATGACTGTTCCACACATCCTGAGATCGATTAAGACCAGTTCCGTCCCGGCACGAGTCTGCTGAAAAAAAAAATTAAACTCGGAATCAGACATCTTGTAACTGTACGATGCCGATCTCTACGATGGACATGTTACATTTCTGTATTGATGTTGTTAAACTCGCATCGGCTCTTGACGCACATTTATACTTCTCGAGAAAATCATATTCATTGAAAATGGCTCGTATTTTATCTGCTTCGCTTAAATTCTTATATCGGCCGAGAGGCCCGATTAATTTTTTTGCCGGCTCGGCCCGTTGAAAAAATTGTCTTAATTCTGCCGGCCCGGTCCGGCCCGTTTTGAAATTCGCCTTCATTCCGCCGGGCCGGGTACGGGCCTCGGGCCAAGCCCGGTCCCGTGCAGACCTCTAGGTGGTGCCACCCTTTATATGACGTCAGCTTTACTCACGGACATGTTTTTGCTTTATACTAGATCTATCTTGCGAATTGGCATATACATAAATATTAAAATGCAAATATACATTAATTTTTTTTCTCCGATAATACTTTTGTGATTCTGATAAATGTTTCGAAACTTATATTCGCTTGCCCCTGCGGGCGAAGACACTCATGATCTAATGCTAATCCTATGGGGAGGGATTTATCTAATATCTCGTTTTCATTTCGATATTTTAAAATTATTATTATTATTATTATTATTATTATTATTGCATTGGATAGCCGAGATCTGTCTTTACATCTCACCTTTTCTACTTTTTCGATTTTGGTTGCAGATATTTTTTAGAATAACACTTTCATTTTCAGAACCAGTTTTGAAAATGAAAGTAACTTTATAAACAAGTAATATAAAAATTTTGTTTTTAAAGTCAATTCCTACTTATGTAATCAAAGAAAAATTTAACATAATCCCTTAAGCTAATATTAGTTTTTGTTGCATTAAAATATCTCAATTTGTTGATTTTCTATAAGCAAGTAGGTTTACAATGGAAGTCTATGGGAATTTGGCGAAATATTAGAGATATCGCCAAGTTGTCGACAAACTTGGCGGCATTTGGGGACAGAATAGGGCCCCCCCCCCCTATGGTAACCTCCCTTATAGATATGAAGATGCATTAAATGCTCTTCAATAACGAATGGCCGCCATTTTGTCTCCCATGTAAAACTAAAATTAATTAATTAAAATTTAATTAATGAATTAATATTTGAAAAATCTGTATTAACATCAATTGTCATCCAGTACAAGTTTAAAAAAATTTATTTCAACTTGATAGGGTGAATAAGTATTTTATTAACGACTGAAAATTTGAACAAGATATATAAATAAATATAGGGAGAGTGTGAACTAATAGTAGGAATTAAAAAATATCTGCGACCAAAATGGAAAAAGTAAAAAAGGTGCGATGTAGAGACTCGCTATCCAATGCAAAAAAAAAAATATTTAAAAATGTCGAAATCAAACGAGATATTAGAAAAATCCCACCCCATAGGCTTAGCATTAGCTCGTGAGTGCCTTTGCCAGCAGAGACAGGGGCCTTAACCATGTAACTGGTTATCTCTTGCCCGTACGCCGTACGCGTACAGCTGACAAACCTTCCAATTTTTTCAAACATGTTTTGAAACCAAAAAAATTTATTTAATATAATGTATTATAAATTTGGGACACTTATTTGATTTCATTTATTGGGTAAAATTTCATATTCAAAATACGTGGTGTGTTTCAAAAGTTTCCAGAATGCATTTAGCATAATATAAGAATCAAATAAACTTCTTTGAATCAGAAATTTTACTTTGTAAGTGAAGTGAAATAGCTAATACAAAAGTATAAGCTGCATTTAATTAAATAGAATTTCTGATTCTAAATAGGTTTATCTGATTTGAAAAATAAGCGGATGGTATACAGGTATGCCATTCGGAAAAATTTTGGTTCGCAGTAAGCATGTTTTTCTTTTACTTCAACGAAATCTTCTCGATTTGTCTCGAAATTAATTCATGATCTTGGTAAAAGATAACGAAAAAGGTGGTTCAAAGAAAAGTGAAAATTCATGTACCAACTGGTTTTAAAAAAAGTTAAAGTGTATATAAAAAAGAGAAAATTTCTGTTTGATGGGGATTTTATAAGTGACAAATGTTACAAAAAATAACTTTGTTTGTTTTTTATATAGGTTATGCAAACGGTTACTTCTCAATGGCAATAAAATAAATAAATTAATTTATGCTTTTGATATATTTTTTCAAAATATTCATAAAAGAAAAAGTAGTAGTAGGGGGGGGGGGGGATTATGCATGGTATGAGAGTATTAGCCGACAAATCTCGAGTTTTCTACTGCTGTTTACGAAACTTACCGTAAAAATTTTGTTTTTTGTAAACATAGAATATTTCCCATTCTTATGCACCCATCATTTCTAATTTAGTTTCGTCCGAAGGAAGTCCAGTTACTTTTTGATTAATACGAGAGACTATTCAGAAACCATTTGACTTTGTTATCTAACAAGGCGTTACATCACAGCTTGAATCTAACTCACTTCAATGCTTATCACTATTATTTCTTGACTTATCATTAGCTACAGTTGTTAGATCTTTCGTGCTCGTTGTCTGATAGTCTTCCAGCCAGTCCCCCTTAACAAGGTCGCTCATTCTCGAAGGCTTGGTAATAGGTAACTTCAGTCTTCCCAAAGCAATAAAGCTGCAACACCCATCGTAATACGTGCCGCCCAACAAGGCTGTAATCACACAGATTCAGCATCTTCAAGAGTTCCATTCTTGGAGTTGCTGCTGAATCAGAGGGTACAAACCATTAGCAAGAGAGAGCAAAAGATCGCGTTAGCAGTTATTGAAATCGAACGGCCGTAAAGGAGACTGAGCACATAACAGGGGCGTTAAGAAGTAAGAAAAAAATGGCAAAAGAGGCGTTTCTGTGAATGCAGTATAACGTTTGATAAGGATTTTAAAACGATTTCCTTTCTGCTGGGTGCCTCTTGTTTCTGAAAGTTGCTGAAATTTATCATTATATGCTATATTTAGATATAACAAGTACGTTTTATCTTGTGGCTGTCACGTAACCCGATTGAAAAAGTGTGAAAAAACATGGCAATGGTTAGTTATTAATGTTTTAACCACTTCCCTTGGAGCTGTTTTTATAACAGTCTGCTAAATAGTGCTTAGACTCGTGTTGCTTTAAATCTGTGTTGTTTAGGTCATTCTGGAACAAACAATTGTTTTATTGAATTGGCAACCGTTAATTATTATTGTTACATCCGACTTTAGATGATACTTTAAAATAAATGGAGATGCTTTAAAATAAATCTTCTGGACATTGTCAAAAAACATCTGTTGCTATTTGTGCTTTTTTTCTTTCTTTAAAGTCAGCGTAACTGTATTTAGGATTTAACTCACTATAAAATTCGAATGTTTGACCTATTTATAAAATAGCAGCTTAGACCACCCTATAATTAATCCCTTGATAACTTTCTCGAGACATATACGTCCCAGCTACAATTTTTAGCCCCCGGTGCGGTATGCTATTTCTTTCTCCCAGCTTATTTTGTGTATTCCAAAAAATAACGTTACCTTACAGAAGCCAGCCGTAAAACAAAAAGTACGATTAAATACTCTGTTGGAACTTTTTAAACTTCTAAGCATCGCACATTTTCTATTTTTATACCGTCGTATAGGGGAAAAAAGTACTTTTAAATGCAATTTGTTTGAAAACTGCATCTGCATTTATTTTTGAGATTTTTTTTTTTTTTTTTTGTAGTTTTTAGAGCCATTTGCTTAATATTGGCAACGGAAGAACTACATTTCTGTAGAAAGTGAAAGAAAAATAGCAATTATATCTTTTTGTTGCCATTTTTCCATAAAAAATGAAAAAAAAATGTAATTAAAATACGTGCTACTTTGAGAAAAATATAAATGAAGGATTTCTGATAAAACATGGAGCTATTAGAAACTAAATTTAATTTTAAATATCTATATTAATAATACAAACAAATGAAGGCCTGTGAATCTTTAGCTAACCGATTTTTTTTATCGAGTTTTTTGAATGACGAAATCTCTCTCTCTCTCTTTTTTTTTTTTTTTTTTTTTGTGTGTGTGTGTGTGTGTGTGTGTATTAGTCAGAGATAGCGACGTCCTAAGCGTACTTTACTGTATAGATGTTGTTTAACACTGGATCGCAAATGATGAATTCTTCAGCGGATGTCGATGACGTCACTTTATGTAAAATAAAATCGCGTTGAGTCCCGATTATCGGAGTTTCCGCTTTCACCGAGTTATTTTCTTCTGATGGACTCATGGCTTCCATTATCATGAAACAGTCATTATAGATGAAGTGTTAAGTGAAGATGAAAGAGCAGTCGTAAAAAGTTAGAACTCTGATTTTCTGGTCAGAATGGGAAAAAAATTATGGCCATTTCTTTTTCCCATTCTGACCAGAAAATCAGAGTTCTAACTTTTTATGACTGCTCTTTTATTTTCACCTAACACTTCATTTATAATGACTGTTTTCATAATAATGGAAGCCATCAGTCCATCAGAAGAAAATGATCCATTCCAAAGGTATAAGTTCGATTAACTCGGATAATCGGGGCTCTACTGTATCTATATTTATATACATATATTTTTTGTTATCGGGGGCGACACTAAATTCTGAAAAACAGAATTCCTGTTTTCTAGTTTTTAAATTCTTTTCGTAACACTTTTTGAAAAATAAACTCTGCCATACACTTATATCAGGGTATCTATCTTCAAGAGAAATCTACCACAAAGAAAGACACGCACTTTCCATAAATTTTGATCTTGAATGAACACATTGGTCTATTTTTATTTATTTATTTATTTATTTAAATAGCTGATTAAAATATCATATTCGAACCTCACTCAGTATCACCATCAGCCTAGATTCTGTCAAATTATAATTTCGCAAGAAATTGCGATTTTTTACAAACATTGCTCGGCGTGTCTTTGCCTCATTGATTTGGGTAAAAAACCGCAATGAAAGGGCCAAGCCCCTTTTTGTTTAACCGGCCCACTGAAAGTTTACAGAAATGCAATCGAGGTAAACTACACGGCATTTAGAAGATACAGAGTTTCCGTTCTCCACCGAATGTTTTGGATTTGTAGACATTTACAGTATTATCATCTCAACAATCATATGATTTAAAAAAAATATTACATAAAAAATAAAAAATTGGAAACAAAATCTTAAGACAAAACGCAACATTTCAATAAAATATTACAATATGAACTTTAGAAAGCTCACTGGTTTACTTAAAAGGCAACTAAAATAATAGAAAAGATGTTACAAGTTACATCTAGCATTATAGTTATTAAAATAGTCTCTGATGAAGGGCTTGGGAAAGCCTGAAAGTACTAAGAAGTTTTAAATAGAATATTCTCTGATGAAGGGCTTGGAAAAGCCCGAAAGTACTAAGAAGTTTTAAATAAAATGTATTTTTTAATTTGTAACATCTCTTCTATTATTTCAGTCGCCTTTTAAGTAAACCAGTGAGCTTTATAAAACTCATATTGTATATTTTATGAAAAAATGGAACTTACCTAATTTTCTCTCCATGGAATGCAACTTTTTTCACATGTTATCAACACACAACTGCTACGATTGAAGCCTATCTGCGTCGTCCACTATTTGACATTAAAAAAAAAATGTTGCATTACATTAAATCAACCGGTACCTGTTTTTGCCCCGAGTATGTCTTTGGCTTTGCCTCCACCTACCCTATATTTCGATTTCTGCGGTTTCGATCAGCGCGGTAGTATCTAAAGATTAATTAGCTGCGCACTAATCGAAGGAAACCTGTATATACAAAAACCAGTCTTATTATGCATTTTTGTCAAAAAATGCATAATATGACTGGTATATTTTTCAGGCTTATATTTTATCGCCAATATGGAAGATGTTATGAGTAAATCTTAAAAAAAAAAAAAAAAAAAAAAAAAATCGTTTTGCTCAACAAATTATTGAAAGATCTAAAAATAATTTCTATGGAAGGATATAGGACATGTTAATCCGAGTTTTGACAGTTTTGTAAAATACTTGCTAAATAACTGGTGAGCTGACCATAAATAAACATTAAGTATATGCCAGTTTTACCTCCTGTTGAGAAGAATCAAACAGAGAAATGAACTTTTTCGTGGTTTATTAAGAAGGTTAAAGAAAAGGGGAAAAAAGCTAGTTCTTTTCACCAATATAAAATCTTTACTATTTTGCTTGTTAACTGTTGCATGTTTCTTTCATATCTTTTATCAGTGATTATCATCGATCAATTTGAAAAGAAACTTTTTTTATTAATCCTTTAGTAAAATGATTTGATATTTTTCTTTCTTTGATGCTGCATCTCTATCATGATTCTGAAAACATCGTTGAAGTTAAACAATCGATCAAGCCATTTTATATTTTCTTGATCACATCTTTTTTGTTGTTGTCGTCGTTTCATAATTTCCGAAATTTTGAAATAGAGTTAAATTATAAGAAACGCTAGTATATACTTTTATCTCTTTTTAATTTTAATTTATATTATTTATTATGAAAAAAAAATCTTATTCATTTTAAGAAATTTTTAAATGAAGTTAAATTATAACCTATATTGCATTCGATCTACAGTGGAACCTCGATTATCCGAAGTATTTGGGACTGACCCTCTTTCGGAAAATCGAAATTTTCGGATAGCGAGAATGCTTCAATTTTAAGATTAAGGAGAAATATATGCAATATTTCTTATTATGGTAACAGGTGCTTAATAAAAATAAAGTATTAGCAAAATAGAAACAAGAATAAATTACCTTAATTTTAATTTTGATATTAAGTACTTTTTACATATATCACAAGGGTTTGAAAAAATGTTTTGATTGCCTTTGCTTTGAAGCTCTATAACGGTGCTTTTAAATATTAGTAGTTTACTAGTATAACAGTCTTTCTGCTGCTCCAGCCATGCCAAACCTTTTGGAAAAGATTCAAAAGCTTCAGAATTGATAATTTGTTCGTCTTCATTCCACTCCCTAGCTTACGGAGCTCAAGTTAAATTCAAAGGAACTCTAAGAAAGGGGATCGAACATATTTATATGTATTCGTAGTTCGGAAAGGACCGCTTGCACACAAGGATTAAAATAGTTTAAAAAAAAAAAACTTTCAAAATGGATTTTGCACACAAGAAATGTGATAGGGGGAAAAAAAAGCTTTAAAAATGGATTTCGGTTAACCAAGAGTTTCGGTTTAAACAGTTTCTGATAAAAGATGTTCTACTGTATTTATTTTCTGAAATTTCGAATGTAAAACAATTACGATTTATTCCTCTATGAAAAAAAGAAAGATTCAAGACAATTTTATTAATTGAATTTTTAATAGAGAGTCACTTAATGAAAAATGGAGTTGGTAAATCATTTAAAGTGATAGTGAGCTTTATGAATATAGAAAACTGGAGAAAAATGTGATATGTTACTTTAGATAAAATATTTTAACGTACTTATAATTATGCATCATTGAAATAATTTTCAGTTTTGATGTTCTCATTAAAATATAAGTAGTATTGTTTATATATATATATATAAGGTTTTTTAGATTTTGAGAATGACATTTTTTAATGAATTTAAATTTAAAAGTGTTTTATCTTAATCACTAATTGTTGGGTCCTCTTTTTAAAATTTTCATATTGTATATTCCACTTCATCTTTTGCAAATATTACATTGAGAAATAACCTATATTACATCGGATTAAAAAGTATCGTTAATTTACACAAACCAATAAGTGATACTTTTAATAAAAATAATTTTATCAGTGAATAATGATGCAATTTTCATAACGCTAATTAATTTTCATTCCATCATTTATTATAAATAGTTTAGAAATAACAATCTTGCAATGATAAATTATATGCATAATGAACATTTTATAATTCCTAAACAAAAAAAGTGTATTCAATGACTTCAAATTTAAATTTGGCCATTTTTACTTGTTATTGATTATATTGAAAATTTTCAAACTAGGCAAGTTTTGAAAATCCGCTGTCACCTTAAATTGTATCTCGATTCATACAACTAGAGTCAAAAACAATTCTAAACAGAGTCGATTTCAGCTAATTTGAAACTGTATTCCATAACTTAGTATTAAATTCTGAATAATTGATACTTTTCTTTTTAAATGTATTTATTAAAAAAAAATCTGGAAAGTTTTGAAAATCCACTGTCGTGTTTCTTCATATTAAATTCGTAATAATTGATATTTTTCTTTTTAAATGTATTTATAAAAAAAAAAAGAAATCTGGCAAGTTTTGAAAATCTACTGTCGTGTGTCGTTCAAACTGATTAATCTCAGTTCATACAAATACAGTCAAAAAGAATTCTATACAGAGCCGGTTTGAGCTAATTACAAATTGTATAATAACTTCATATTAAACTCGGAATAACTGATATTTTTCTTTTTAACACTTTCAGGGGCAAAGTACTTTCAATGCTGAAGTGTTGAAATAAATTATTGGCACCGGAATTTGTCAAAAAAAATTATTTGAAAATAACAAAAGGGCTATATTTCATATACTTATTAAATGGAAAATATTTTACCACAATTCTGGTGCTTTTGTAGCGTTTGGGAATTAAAATTAAGTTGTTTCATAAGCATACTACCGCCCTTAAAGGGTTAAATTTATTTATCAAAAAACATGGCCAGCTTTGAAGATCAACTGCCATCTCAAATTGATTAATCTTAATTCATACAATAGCAGTCAAAGCAATTAAAGGGTTCGTACGGGTCCTTTAATTTTCAAACTAAGATATTCTTCGGTACCAGTATTTTTTTATGGAAAATCTCTCCTTATATAAGGTGAAATTTCGACATTCTTATTCTTTCTTGTAGTATTTCTTGCAACTACAGCTATACCTACATTTAAATATAACTTTAAAACTTCCTTTTCAAGTTCTTATACTTAACTTTAACTTTTTTATCTCTATAATTAAAGCACTTATGCTAGTACCTATCTTTAATATTTTTTTCATTTTATAATGTAGTTTTAAGCAACTACAATTTTCTCTTTTTTCCCAATGTCTCATTAATTTGTAAGACATCATATCTACAGCCTGGGTGTTAAGTTGCCAGTCAACTAGGAAACCCCTCAACGCTGCTCTACTGTTCAGCACAATTCTGTTTAAACTATATTTATTTTTCTATAAAACAAATTCTGATATTTGTCCTTGAAAATAACTGTACCCCTACGAACCCTGAATTCTAAACATAATTGGTTTGAACTAATTACAAATTGTAAACTGTAACTTCATATTCAATTCGGAATAACTGATATTTTTATTTTTAAATCTAATAAAAAAAAATCTGTCATGTTTCGAAAATCTACTGCCGTATCAAATCGGTTAATCCCAATTCATACAACTACAGTCTGAACAGAATTGGTTTGAACTAATTACATATTACATTCCGCAACTTCATATTAAATTCGGAATAACTGCTATTTTACTTTTTAAATATATTTATAAAAAGAAGAAAAAACATCTGTCGATAAAAACTTTGCAAAATACGTGTTAAAATAATTTGTTCTAAAATTGTCTAAGCATCAGTGACAGGGGGATGCTAGCATTGCATGATGCTAATGTGCAATTGATATTCATATATTCATCAGAGTAATATATATATGTATGAATTCATGTTTCCTATTCTTTATCAGACATATAATTTTATATGCTAGAAACATTATGCTATTTTTTTTTTTTTTTTTTTGTTAATCTTTTTGAAAAGCTGAATAAAATATAATATAAATTGTTGTAAAACAACATTGTCTACGGGTATAACTTATTTTTCTTTTGGATAAAACATTAAATATTTAATAATGATAGAAATTTGAAAACAATGCAAATCACATAACTTGAATAAAATACGGTAAGCTATGATTTCAATGTTATGAAAAAAAAAAAGAAATTATTTTCTTAAATAAATAAACATGGAAAAGCTTAGGCGAATATTATACACAAAATACAGATTTAGCCGAAATCTAATTTATCTGCCGCTTTTAATAGAATTTGCGTGCAGCCCAAACATATTCGTAAGTTGCATGAAAATAATAATAAAAAAAATCATGAACAACTTTTAAATTAGTAATATCTAATTTGGAAGTTACAAGGTTGACGTACATAGTCTGAATTACATTTTTACTGTGCAATTGTTCTATTTTATTGTTGTTTTATATGATGTTATGCATAAGCTATATGATTTAACAAAATTGTATACTTGAACGAGACTAATTTGCTTATCATTGTTATTATTTTTCGTGACTCCAAATAAAATGAAACGAAATTACTAATGTTTCTAGTCGTGTTTCACAAATATAAAAACAGAATATTTTTTATCTTCCTTCCTCCAAAAATACAGATTCAGTAATTTCATTTGAAAACTTTTAATAAGCAGTTGCATGATGACAAACCTAAAAGACTACTTAATATATCGCGAACTAGTAATATAACAAACTTTTAAATTATTCCTGTCTGAAATATCCAGTATTGCCTAACTTTATCATTCGCTCAATAAAATAGATATTGAAATAATAACCAAAAATAAAAACCGACCTAACATTGTTAGTATAGAAACATAAAATATCCATTTATTATCACATATTTAATCAGAAAATTTAATTATATTTACAGCAAAAGCAATCGAAGATTTTTATTCAGGTTCGCTTTAAATTAAATGTTTGAATCATTTATCTCCGCTTTATAGATTTTAAAGCGTTCCTTTAACCGATTCGGGACCAGCATCCTTTACATGAATTTTATTCGGTTGACATCACTTTTTGTCAAATAATGAAATTTATTTTATCAATCCAAAAAAAAAAAAAAAAGTCTTAATTCAATAAGGAAAATTTTACTTTACTTTTTAGTGGTATCAAAAACAAGTTTTTAAAATCTTTTGAAGATGCATATATGCACCCATGGTCCCGAAGGTGTTAACACTAGAAAGACTGGAATTTCTACTAAGTTTTACAAAAATATTTAATACCATAATTTTTATTTAAAACTTTTTAACTTATCTAATTACCCCCCCCCCTTTTTTTTTCCTTTGTATATTTTAAGTTTATTTTATAAAGAAATTTCTGGTTCGAACCGAACTATATCCATATGGTTGAGACCAAAATGGCCCCTCACCGTCATTCTAGTGTTAAATTAGAGTCATCGTATTACACCAAAGGAAATTAATTAGGTGTAAGATGTAACATGCGTTAGTACCTTGTTCTGGATTTATTTATTTCGAATCATAAAATCCATTATTTTTGTTTGTAAATTTTAGGAACACTAAATTAATTTTAAGGTTTCATAATTTAGTTGTAAATTTTTAAATGTAAAGATGTAAATAGATATAAATTTCTGAAGAGTTATATAAAACATAGAAAAAAAATCTACAGATTTACAGAATAATTTGAATTTTAAATTTCCATTATTACCAAATTTTTCCGTTCACGGAATGTAAAAGACATCTAAATTCTACAATTTAAGAAACGATATATCATTATTAGCTTACAGCAATGGTTCTTAAACCATGTTCCGCAGAAATCCAGGTGTCTATAACACATCTTCAGAGGGGTCAGCGAATGTTTCATGGTAAATTCAATTTTTTTTTTCTTTTTTTGCTTATCTGAAACCTAAGAAACGCCTTGCAAATGAAGTCAAAGAACAACTAAAGAATACTATTAAAATATACAGTATCACATAGCTGCCAACTTTTACGCTTTTTGGCTACCACTAAAATTTTAAAGAGATTTTCGATTCTTTAATCATGAGATTTCAACGATTGAGTAAGACAAAATTTTCTATAAAATTTTAGTGGTATGAAAAAGGCGTGAAAGTTGGCAGCCATGGTATCATTAATTTATACAGTAAATTGCGTTTTGAAAAGAAAAAATTAATATTTTTTAGTCTTGTCAGGTATAATTTTAAAGTGTTCCGTGTCGGAGACGTAATTTTTTCCCGTTATAGGCAGGTCTTGTTTCCACAGGCTTTACTGCATGGCTTTATCAGTGTATATATCATATATTCTAAAAGAAAAAGAAAAAAATCAATCCTAAATCCTGAGGGTCCGCCGAGGCAAAGACAATAGGAAAAGGGGTCCGTGATCACTAGGAATTTAAGAACCACTGGGCATAGGGTAATAAAATATTTATTTATAAACATGATATTTAATAAGAAAATTTTGTACGCAGTAAAACAATCAAGGATTTTCATGTTAGCTAAAAATTAAATGTTTGAGGTATTTCCTTTTGCTTTATCCCTTTTTATTTTTAGGATTTGAAGCAAATGTATATACAATTGAAAAAAAAAATCAGTTGTTTTTTTTAAGATCCAATATGCGTGTTGGTATTTGAAAATTTTCGGTATTCATATTTTCGGATCATAAATTTAATTAGCTATGCGTCTTAACACTAGAACCGCCGGAAATTTTACTCAAGTGTTATAAAAATATTTTACACCAGAATTTTTATTAAAAACTATCTCATTTACATATTTAACTTTTTTTCTCTGTGGTAATATTTAACTTATTTTAGAAAGAAATTCCTAATTCGAATCGAAGTATTTTTATTTGGTAGCGGTCAAAATGACCGGTACGGTGGTTCTAGCGTTAAATTCAAAAGTACTAGACTAATATTAAAATTCAGTAAGTCAGTTGTATTTATTTTTTTAAATAATGAGGTGAACAGATATACATTTCTGCAGCGTGAACGCGTTTTACGTTTTAGCAAATAATATTTTATTTTATTAAGGCATTTAAATACAGCTCTTATAAAAATATTTTTACGATAACAAATATTTGCTAAAGGTAACGAATATTATACAATGAAAATGATTCAGTTTTCCTTTTAACAAAATTAGTCTTGTAACTGTAATTTTGAATTAATTTTGTTAAATGCATTTATTTATTAATAAACAATTTATTTCAAATGAGTTTTCGTTTTGGATACATTAGATTTAAAAAAGATTTTTACAATTAAAATTATTCCAGTAACATGCCATACACTATAAAACTAAGTTATAGTACTTATATGTGATTTTTATTTATTTTGTTGAAACATATAAAGTCAACATTTTCTAAATTATTTTCACTTTAATTTCATTCCATAGAATTTTATTCACTTAATGCGGCTTTTGTGAAAATAATTTTGCACCAACAAATATTTGTTAAAGGTATCGAATATTATACAATTACAAATTAGTCCGTTTTTGAATTTAACAAAATTAGTCACTATAATTTTATTTCTTAGCCTTTTTATGCCATAAATGTATTAGCCCTTTCAGAGGCAAGGTATTTCTATTCGTAAAATGCCACTTTGTTCACGTACTTAATAAGAGGAAATTTTTCATTCCAACATTCTGGTGAAAATGTGGCATTTAGGAATTAAAATTAAGTGGTCCAAAAAGGAACCACCGCCCTTGAAGGTGTTAAGTCATCAAGTACAGGGCTGCCACTGGAGACTATTTTTTAATTCTATCTCACACCATTTTTTAATTTAAAAAAATGTTTACACACACTTTGACAAGAGTAATATACTACAAAATTTATTTTCTTTAAATAGTAGTGCGAATTGAATATAAAAGTAGTCGCTAGTGGCAGCCCTGCAAGTATGAAACTTGTGATTATAAAAGGGACAGATTGCCAACGGGGGTAACTTCCACCAGAAATAATAATAAAAAAAAAGATTAGAAATTTTTGTGTTATTCATGACAGTAATTTTTCATGAATATGGCGTTTATATAAGATGAAAATTTCTATTAAAATTTACTGGTGGAAGATTACCCCGTTTATAAACAGTTTGATTTATGATTAAACAGTTTGATTTATGATTATTACGTTGCGCTTTAGATAAATACAATTTAGATATATCAACAGTTCGATGATTATTCAATGATTTACAGTTTCATTTATTTTGATAAGAATTCGAAAATGTTATTGTCCTTGAAAATTATCATCTCCATTTTCTGTTTTCGTTGTTTACTGCTAATCTGAGGTGGTTATATTTCCATCATAGTTTTTCCAAATGTTAAGCGATCCTTAAGGGGTTAAACAAAAATCAATTTCTAGAAGCTTCATATATGCGAATACAAATTACAACTCATTGCGCCAAGTAGATTTTGAATTATGCTTAAACTATCCGCATTAGAATCTGTTTTGCAATGATTAAAAAATGAATTTAACATTAGGAGTTCATAACTTTTTAATCTGCATTATTCCTCAGCTACTTGGCTGAAGAACCTGCGATTTGGTATTCTAAGATGAAATCTGCTGAATCAAAATCAAATTTATTAAAAATATGCCAAAATCGATAAATAAAATTACTAAATAATTCATGTTTCAGATCTTGCATAACGTATCATCTCATAAAAAGCAATCACTGAACTGGAAAAATTTAGATCCTAATTTTATTTTAAAAAACATAAAAAAAAAAAAAAAAAAAACAAGTTGGAAATTGCTTGTCAAACGTGGCAAATGAGGTGCGTTCGTACTATAACTAGTTTTATAAATATTTTTTGCACCGCGTATTGTAATGAATGTATATTTTAATGCACTTCATAAGTGCATATCAATTTCATTCTGTTCGAAAGGCTGTCACATCATTAAAATGCACATGAAATGTTTTTTTCCCATTGGCCATAATGTAACGAAAACTTTTGACTGTCCCTGTAATTAAACTATACATCCGATTTTCATAAAATTTGAAATGACTCGACAAAATTTTGTAAAATATATATATATATATATAAAATTTCAGACCATTTAGTTGGGAAGTTTTTGCTCTGTTATATGCGGGCAAACAGACAGACGGACAGACGGACGGATTGAACGACGACTATAGGTGCTATGTATTTATATAATTATGAATGCACCTAAAAATGTTGATTTTATAGAAAAACTGTTAGCCAGGACGTTAATACTTGAAATTGAATTGTAAACGTCCTGAAAAATATTTAGCCGAACTTTTCATGAGTTTTCGACTGATACATTTATTGTGTAAAGCATTATCTACAAATTTTCTCCACAGGATCAAAGAAAGTAACTAAATGATTTGTTTCTCAGTACATAATACAAAAATCTGTTGATTTTTCATAAAAAGACTGTCATCCAGAATGCCAGTAAAAAACTTTTTATTTTACGAAAAAAAAATATCTGATTATAAGGGGCTGTGCATATTTAACGTTATCACTTTAGGGAGGAGGGGGTTCTGGCTTTTAATGTAGTAAAATATCTCTAGGGTGAGGGGGTGGGGTTGCTTTTGATATCGTTATCATTTTTTATCCAACCAAACTTTTCTTTTTTGAGTAACCTTACACACAAATAGTCGGTTACATTTTATTTATTATTATTTTTATATGTTTGTTTTTATGAAAATGCAAATCTATCATTAAAGCTTTTAAATGTTTATAAAATTATTTCTTTCCAAAATGGGGAATACCCCAACGTTTGGGATTCCTATTTTTCTGCCTGATAGAAAAACCAGCAAGATAATATGTTGGCGATGATACTTGTGTTTACCAGGAAATATTATCCACTGGTTGGTTGATAAGTTCCGCGTTTACCCTCCCGGACACAGGGCAAGTGCAAGAAGACAACATTCCTTCTGAATGCATTATGTAACAATAAGCTATCGTTAAATATTTTTAAATAGTAGTAAATAACCCTTTCAGATGTTATTTGATACAAATTTATTTATATTTTATTGACTTCTTAAATCCGTAAAGTCTGCGACTAACAAATATATATGTATATCACTGCAAACGTATAAAAAGAAAGAAAGAAGATGTAAAAATACAAAGAGTTTTTAGACATTGATAACGATATCCTCGGGGGGGGGGGGGGAGGTGGTCGACGAATGATAACGTATGATATCATAAGGGCTAGAGGGTCCAAAATCAGCAAAATGTCGATAACGTTATACATGTATAGCCCTAACAAACTTTCTGTTATTATAACAGATTTTGCACGTAAAATAAAAAGTGTATATATACCTGCTCCGACACCACCTGTAACAAAATATGTGTTTATTACGAACTTTCTGTTATTTTAACAGATTTTACAGTGAAATAAACGGTTTGCAGTTTTTTTTTTTGGTAAAATAATTAGTTTTTTACTGGCGTCTTGGTTGACAGTTTTTTTATTGTGAAATCAAGTTGGTATTTTTTTTCTTTTTCTTTCTTTTCTTCCTTTCTTTCTTTCTTCTTTTTTTTTTTTTTTTTTACAAAGTGCAAGGCAATTTTCAGGCAAGACAATTTCCACATACCTATTCAAATAAAATCTTCTGAACTACATACAAATTCATTTTATTAGAAAAGTTACGAACCATCGGATTACCCTGTAATAAAATATGTGTTTATTACGAACTTTCTGTTATTTTAACAGATTTTACAACGAAAAAAACCGGTTGTAGTTTTTTTTTTTTTTTTTTGGTAAAATAATCAGTTTTTTACTGGCGTCTTGGCGGACAGTTTTTTATTGTAAAATGAAGTTTTTTTTTCTTTTTCTTGCAATTTTGAGGCAAGACAATTTCCACATACCTATTCAAAGAAAATCTTCAGAACCACATACATGGAAATTCATTTTATTAGAAAAGTTACGAACCATCGGCAGTGGTGTAGTTGGGCGGGAACGCATGGGAACGCCGTTCCCAGAAATATTTGGTTTGTTACTATAAATATATATATATATATATCACCCACAAGCACAAATTTTTCTTCTTTTTCAAGCGAAACGATAATTATTGTTTTTTATTACAACGATAATTATCAAGTTTATTGATACTGGAGATGAGCCTAGTGCTTCTCCAGACTATGAAAACTATACCCATTTCAACATCTGAATGCGAATGATTATTCAGCTGTATGAATAACATTATGGCCGATGCGAGAAATTCACTCCTGATTGAAAAAGCCAGTTCACATATTCATAAGCCGTGTAGGACCTCCCTTAAAAGAATTTTTTCCTGAATCATGTGAAATCTTGGTTGCGATCATAGAAAGAATATTAGGAGATGAGACAGCTTGTCGTAAATCAAAAAACACAGAAATCACCTCTCATTATCATTCTTTACGGAAACTTCTGGGTTGTGCGAGTAAGTAATATAGGGATCTGTTATGTCAATTAAATTTAGATTTATGATGGAAAATGTTAGTATGAGATTGATAAAATATTGCTATTAGATGAATGCTATACAAATACAATACTCTAAAAACTAGAATAAAATTATTATAACTGTTAATTTAAATAAGTCGGCTTTTGGCTAAATGTTTTAAATTGGCTTTTGGCTTAGCGAAGATCCGGTTGCATGAACATCTACTCTATACAAATGCGAGTTCCCACAAACATTTTTTCCAACTACAGCACTGACCATCGGATTGCCCTGTAATAAAATATGTGTTTATTACGAACTTTCTGTTATTTTAACACATTTTACAGCGAAATAAACGGTTTGTAGTTTTTTTTTTTGGTAAAATAATCAGTTTTTTACTGGCGTCTTGGTGGACAGTTTTTTTTTTTATTGAAAATCAAGTTGGGTTTTTTCTTTTCTTTCTTTTTTCTTTTCTTTCTTTCTTTTCTATTCTTTTTTTTTTTTTTTTTTTTTTTTTTACAAAGTGCAAGGCAATTTCTAGGCAAGACAATTTCCACATACCTATTCAAAGAAAATCTTCAGAACCACATACATACAAACTTATTTTACTAGAAAAGTTACGAACCATCGGATTACCCTGTAATAAAATATGTGTTTATTACGAACTTTCAGTTATTTTAACAGATTTTACAGCGAAATAATCGGTTTGTAGTTTTTTTTTTTGGTAAAATAATCAGTTTTTTACTGGCGTCTTGGTGGACAGTTTTTTATTGAAAATCAAGTTGGGTTTTTTCTTTTTCTTTCTTTTTTCTTTTCTTTCTTACTTTCTTTTTTTTTTTTTTTTTTTACAAAGTGCAAGGCAATTTTGAGGCAAGACAATTTCCACATACCTATTCAAAGAAAATCTTCAGAACCACATACATACAAATTCATTTTATTAGAAAAGTTACGAACCATCGGATTACCCTGTAATAAAATATGTGTTTATTACGAACTTTCTGTTATTTTAACAGATTTTACAACGAAATAAACGGGTTGTAGTTTTTTTTTTTTTTTTTTTTTTTTCTTGGTAAAATAATCAGTTTTTTACTGGCGTCTTGGTGGACAGTTTTTTATTGTAAAATGAAGGTTTTTTTTCCCTTGCAATTTTGAGGCAAGACAATTTCCACATACCTATTCAAAGAAAATCTTCAGAACCACATACATGGAAATTCATTTTATTAGAAAAGTTACGAACCATCGGCAGTGGTGTAGTTGAGCGGGAACGCATGGGAACGCCGCTCCCAGAAATATTTGGTTTGTTACTATAAATATATATATATATATAACACCCACAAGCACAAATTTTTCTTCTTTTTCAAGCGAAACGATAATTATTGTTTTTTATTACAACGATAATTATCAAGTTTATTGATACTGGAGATGAGCCTAGTGCTTCTCCAGACTATGAAAACTATACCCATTTCAACATCTGAATGCGAATGATTATTCAGCTGTATGAATAACATTATGGCCGATGCGAGAAATTCACTCCTGATTGAAAAAGCCAGTTCACATATTCATAAGCCGTGTAGGACCTCCCTTAAAAGAATTTTTTCCTGAATCATGTGAAATCTTGGTTGCGATCATAGAAAGAATATTAGGAGATGAGACAGCTTGTCGTAAATCAAAAAACACAGAAATCACCTCTCATTATCATTCTTTACGGAAACTTCTGGGTTAGATGTGCGAGTAAGTAATATAGGGATCTGTTATTTCAATTAAATTTAGATTTATGATGGAAAATGTTAGTATGAGATTGATAAAATATTGCTATTAGATGAATGCTATACAAATACAATACTCTAAAAACTAGAATAAAATTATTATAACTGTTAATTTAAATAAGTCGGCTTTTGGCTAAATGTTTTAAATTGGCTTTTGGCTTAGCGAAGATCCGGTTGCATGAACATCTACTCTATAAAAATGCGAGTTCCCACAAAATTTTTTTCCAACTACAGCACTGACCATCGGATTGCCCTGTAATAAAATATGTGTTTATTACGAACTTTCTGTTATTTTAACACATTTTACAGCGAAATAAACGGTTTGTAGTTTTTTTTTTTGGTAAAATAATCAGTTTTTTACTGGCGTCTTGGTGGACAGTTTTTTTTTTTATTGAAAATCAAGTTGGGTTTTTTCTTTTCTTTCTTTTTTCTTTTCTTTCTTTCTTTTCTATTCTTTTCTCTTTTTTTTTTTTTTTTTTACAAAGTGCAAGACAATTTTGAGGCAAGACAATTTCCACATACCTATTCAAAGAAAATCTTCAGAACCACATACATACAAACTTATTTTATTAGAAAAATTACGAACCATCGGATTACCCTGTAATAAAATATGTGTTTATTACGAACTTTCAGTTATTTTAACAGATTTTACAGCGAAATTAACGGTTTGTAGTTTTTTTTTTTTTTTTGGTAAAATAATCAGTTTTTTACTGGCGTCTTGGTGGACAGTTTTTTTTATTGAAAATCAAGTTGGGTTTTTCTTTTTCTTTCTTTTTTCTTTTATTTTTTTTTTTTTTTTTTTTACAAAGTGCAAGGCAATTTTGAGGCAAGACAATTTCCACATACCTATTCAAAGAAAATCTTCAGAACCACATAAATACAAATTCATTTTATTAGAAAAGTTACGAAGCATCGGATTACCCTGTAATAAAATATGTGTTTATTATGAACTTTCTGTTATTTTAACAGATTTTACAGCAAAATAAACGGTTTGTAGTTTTTTTTTGGTAAAATAATCAGTTTTTTACTGGCGTCTTGGTGGACAGTTTTTTATTGTAAAATCTAGTTGGTTTTTTTTCTTTTTCTTTCTTTTTTCTTTTCTTTCTTTTTTCTTTTTTTTTCCTTACGAAGTGCAAGACAATTTCCACATACCTATTCAAAGAAAATCTTCAGAATCACATACATACAAATTCATTTTATTAGAAAAGTTACGAACCATCGGATTACACTGTAATAAAATATGTGTTTATTACGAACTTTCTGTTATTTTAACAGATTTTACAACGAAATAAACGGGTTGTAGTTTTTTTTTTTTTTTTTTTTTTTTTTTTTTTTTTGTAAAATAATCAGTTTTTTACTGGCGTCTTAGTGGACAGTTTTTTATTGTAAAATGAAGTTTTTTTTTCTTGCAATTTTGAGGCAAGACAATTTCCACATACCTATTCAAAGAAAATCTTCAGAACCACATACATGGAAATTCATTTTATTAGAAAAGTTACGAACCATCGGCAGTGGTGTAGTCGGATGGGAACGCATGGGAACGCCGTTCCCAGAAATATTTGGTTTGTTACTATAAATATATATATATATATATATCACCCACTAGCACAAACTTTTCTTCTTTTTCAAGCGAAACGATAATTATTGTTATTTATTACAACGACAATTATCAAGTTTATTGATACTGGAGATGAGCCTAAGTGCTTCTCCAGACTATGAAAACTATACCCATTTCAACATCTGAATGCGAATGATTATTCAGCTGTATGAATAACATTATGGCCGATGCGAGAAATTCACTCCTGATTGAAAAAGCCAGTTCACATATTCATAAGCCGTGTAGGACCTCCCTTAAAAGAATTTTTTCCTGAATCATGTGAAATCATGGTTGCGATCAGAAAGAATATTAGGAGATGAGACAGCAGCTTGTCGTAAATCAAAAAGCACAGAAATCACCTCTCATTATCATTCTTTACGGAAACTTCTGGGTTAGATGTGCGAGTAAGTAATATAGGGATCTGTTATTTCAATTAAATTTAGATTTATGATGGAAAATGTTAGTATGAGATTGATAAAATATTGCTATTAGATGAATGCTATACAAATACAATACTCTAAAAACTAGAATAAAATAATTATAACTGTTAATTTAAATAAGTCGGCTTTTGGCAAAATGTTTTAAATTGGCTTTTGGCTTAGCGAAGATCCGGTTGCATGAACATCTACTCTATAAAAATGCGAGTTCCCACAAAATTTTTTTCCAACTACAGCACTGACCATCGGATTACCCTGTGTGGCGCCGAAATTCATCTGACAAATAAATTTTCAAAATCCAAGTGAGATGGGAGAGCAATTAGGTTAAATAGTTTATTAAATAAAACTGAAATAGTATGTAAATTCTATTCATCATTAGAAGTTAATAATTGTTCCATAATAGTAATTCTCCGTATTTAACAGAGCCAATACAAAAAAAATGTGTTCTCTGCTTGGTTGCAGAGTCAGGACTTCCACTATACACTCTGTATTAAACAGAGCCATGATTTAACAATTGGCATCTCTGATTACAGAGTCAGGACATGTTACATGTTCTCTGCTTGGTTACAGAGTCAAGACTGACCATTTTAAAAATGATACATATTATATAAAATAAACATCAAAATAAAAATTACAATATGCAGTTATAAATCTTCTAAATAGCTATAATATTCATTTAAATGACATCCAAGTAATTATAAAACTAATAAATCACCATCAATTCAAAATTATTATAAAGTAAATAAATCTATATTACATGACCTTGAAATCATAATGTTACTCATAAATATTGATTCAGGATTATAAACAATTTAGATAAACAGATTAGATTTTTTCTGTCAAAAGAAATCACTTTTATAATTATGTTTTACAACATGAAAGATAAACAGAGTTAAATTATAAACAAATAAATTTGAGGGCATTTACGCCGAAACATCCTCCGCCTCCATGAACGAAGTTCATCAAACAATTATAACTTACCAAATTTCCACTATCACATACTAAATAATCAAATATTCAATACAAATTCAAAATATTACCTTAAATGTTAAGTATAACTAAAATGAAATGCAATTAAATCCTACTACTTCTATAAAAAACAGTTTCTGGAACAACTAAAAATAGAAAAAGACATTAATATACAAAATAGTTCAGAAAGTTACAAAAATTAGACATAGAAAAAAATAATAATAATAAAGTTAGTTAAAATAAAGTAAAATTCTATTATATTAAAATGTCCATCGGTAGAGGAGACAATTTTGTGATAGGGCGTTTCAGTTCACCAGTAGAAGTCTTTAATTTGACAACACGAACAATATTATCATCCCCAGGAAATAGTTCAATTATTCTGCCCAATTTCCACCTTAATGGGGGCTGGTTTTCTTCCTTTATCAACACCAAGTCATTGATTTTTAAGTTCGGGTTGCTTC
Source organism: Maratus speciosus (assembly GCA_963932465.1). Classification (NCBI taxonomy): domain Eukaryota; kingdom Metazoa; phylum Arthropoda; class Arachnida; order Araneae; family Salticidae; genus Maratus; species Maratus speciosus. The sequence goes on from OZ010794.1 coordinate 350,582,343, forward strand.
TAAACCACTTTGTACGTTGCTGCAATTGTGAGAGATAGTCTGACGACCACCTTTTCCAAAAACTTTGGAAAATCTTTTGTAGCAATTTCCAACGTTCCAAAGGAGTTACATAGGTAGAGGAGATATCAGGCTCAGGTAAGGAGGTCAAGGGTGCTCCTATAATAAAATGTCCTGGCGTCAGAGCCGTAAAGTCATTTGGATCAGAAGACTCAGCGACAAGCGGTCTTGAATTTAAGCATGACTCAATTTGTGCAATTAAGGTCAAAAATTCTTCATAAGTTAAAATCTGATCACCAATTGTTCTCTTCAAATGATTTTTCATTTGTTTTATTCCCGCTTCCCAAAGGCCTCCAAAGTGAGGGGCGGAAGGTGGGTTGAATTTCCATACTATCATTTCGTCAGTAAGATACTTGTGCAATTTTTCATCAGAAGCAATTAGAGACATCATTCTCTTTATTTCGCGGTCTGCCCCTACAAAATTTGTACCTCTGTCGGAAAATATTTCTAGAGGTTTTCCACGTCGAGCCACGAATCTTTTCAATGAGGCTAGAAAGGTTTCAGTTGTAAGATCAGTGACTAACTCAAGATGGATAGCTTTTGTTACGAAACAAACATACAGACAAACATAATGTTTAAAGGGTTTCACACCACGTCCCTTACGAGGTTTGATCAAAAAGGGGCCGGCTAAGTCGACTCCTACTCTTGAAAATACTCGAGCTTGTGTCACGCGTGCTGATGGCAGATTTCCCATCAACTGAGATGAAAGGTGTGATGAATTTCGGAAACATTTCATACATTTCCTTATTTCTCTTTTCACAGCTTCTTTAGCATTAATTATCCAAAATTTTTGTCGAATTGCTGAAATTGTCAATTGAGTCCCGCTATGAAGATGTTTCTCATGAAAATACTTTATTATCAAGTCTGTAACATGATGCCTTTTAGGGAGAATGATTTGATGTTTTTGATATTCAGACAAGTTTGCATTTTTTAGCCTACCTCCAACACGAAGAATATCATTTTCGTCAAGAAATGGATGTAAAGGAAGGAGTTTGCTTTTAGAATTTAGGATCTTTCTGGATTTTAGAATTTTCAGTTCGTCTCCGAATTCATGGTTTTGAATTAATTTCACAATAGCATTTGTTGCCCTTTCAAGTTCTGGAACAGTCAAAAAACCATAGACTCGTTCAGATGGGCATGTACTATTTTTGATGAATCTGAGGCACCAAGCCGTAATTCGTTTTAATTTAGACCAGGATGAAAATTTAAATAAAAGCTCAAATTCTGGAATATTTTGGGATATGGAGCAAACAAGCGTTTTACGTTGTTCTTGCAAGACCTCTTCATCAGGTAGATTAGGTTGAGTTTCAGGGGGAAATACTGGTAACGATTCTTCCTTCAGCCAGCTAGGACCATGTAACCATACCTCGTTATTAATCAATTCAGATGCAGAGCAACCACGAGAGAGAACATCTGCAGGATTTTCCTTTCCTTTACAAAATTTCCATTGTACAGGAGCAACAAGTTCCTGAATTTCGCGTACGCGGTTTGCCACAAAGGGCTTCCAGTTGTTAGCACTTCCTTTAATCCAGTGCAAGGTAATTTGGGAGTCACTTAGACAAAATATATTTTCATTCACAATTTTAAATATTTCCTTTAAATAATTCGCTAATCTTGCAGCCGTAAGTGCTCCAAGAAGTTCGATGCGCGGCAATGTAATTTTCTTGAGAGGCGCTACTCTCGACTTTGCTATTACAAATGAAGTTTCACAAGAAGAAGAATCACGTAAATAAGCCACTGACCCATACCCCTTTAAACTAGCATCAGAAAATATGAAAAGTTGAGCGGTTTCAGGATTTAATTTTGGGATAGTTACAAAATATTTTCTAAGAATTTCAAAATTTACCAAGTCTTTTATTTCATTATGCCATTTTCTGAATTTTCCACTTAAAGAATCTGGTAATGTAGAATCCCAGTCAATTCCATGTTCCCAGAGTTCTTGCATTAAAAATTTAATTCTTATCACGAAAGGGGAAATGAGTCCAATAGGATCATAAATTTTTGCCACAGTTTGTAAAACAATACGTTTGGTAATAATTTTATGGTCAAATTCTACTAAAAGTGGTTGTATGTCTATTTTCAAGGTGTCACTTTCTGTTATCCATATAATTCCCAATACCTTCGAAAGATTTTGTTCAAGAGTGTCTTCCTCAAAGTTTATTCCATGTTCCTTCCATAAAAATTTTAAATCGGAAGAATTGGTTTTAAATTTTCTGAGTTTCATATTGGCCTCACTCAATATCTTCTCTGCACCGTTTGATAAAACAAAAGCTTCATTTACTGAATCAGCTCCATGAAACAGGTCATCAACGTATAAGGAAGTATCCAGCATATTAACTATTTTTCCAAACAAATCTTTATACCCCTCAATGTGATGTTTGATGGTTGCAGAAAGGAAAAAGGGTGAAGTTGTTACACCAAAAGTTACACGGGTCATGCGAAAAACCTTCAAAATGGGATTGTTACTAGTGATATTGTCAAACCACAGGAACCTCAAAAAATTTCTATCTTCTTGTTGTATTTGGATTTGCAAGAATGCCCTTTCTATATCGGCCAAGAAAGCAATTTTGTGGAGACGGAATTTTAAAATAATGTCCAATATGTTAGGATTTAGATTGGGCCCAGGAAATAAGCACTCGTTTAACGATTTTGCCCCCTTATCTTTGGATGACGCATCAAAAACAATTCTTACTTTAGTTGTCGATTTATCTTCCCTTATTACTGGTCTGTGAGGCATGTAATACGTGTTTATTTCATCTTTATTAAACTCACATTCTTCAATTATACCCAAACCACATTGTTCATTTAATATTTTCTCATATTCCTTAAGTAACCATTCATTTTTGCACAATTTTGATTTTAATCCCCAAAGTCTACGTTTAGCTACATCAAAATTGGATTCCAATTCATTTTTATTTACTTTCCACAAAAGTTTAGTTTCATATCTTCCATTTACAAAATTTAAATTATCATTAAATAAATCAAGAGCATCTAAATCCTTTTGTGAAAATAATTCATTTTTACTATCACAAATACCCAAAGACTCTAGTTTCCAAAACTTTTGCAAATCAAAATTTTCTATTTCATTAACAGATACAAGATGAGCATTAACTGTTTCGTTACCTTTAGAGTTTATTTTTCCCACTATTGTGTACCCAAAAAGTGTATTAGCTACATATAAATGGTCATTAATTTCTTCAACGACACCTCTCTGAACATTCCAGAAATAATCAGCTCCAAGTAAAATTTGTACTTCGGATTCCTCGGGCGTAGGGTCGGCTAACCTCCATCTTTTACTTTCAATGTATTTTATAACTAGAGGGTCAGAATTGGGAACCTTCAATGTTGTTGCACTTATCAAATCGGTAGCTAGCACCTCAACATCTATAAAACGATGATAATTCATTTTACTTCGCAATTTAATTTTAAAAACATCATATTCTTCTTCGCGACCTTGATCCATGCCAAAAGCGAATACAGTTAAATGTTCTTTTCTTAAAACAGGCAAATTTAATTCACGAGCTAATGCTTTTGTTATGAAGCTTTTTTCGCTTGCAGAATCAAGTAATAATCGAACTACCTTTGATTTAGAATTACCTTGAGCAGTTACACAACATGTTTGCAATAAAACAGCATGCTTAGAATTTCTAAAATTACAATGAGAATTAGATACAACTGTTTGATTTTGATTTTCATTAATTTCCGGTTTCAAACTTTTCTTAAAGCAAAATAATTTGTTATGTTCAGTGCTTTTACAATTTAGACATGGCTTTAATTTTATGCGGCATTGCGAAGATAAATGCGATTTCAAAAAGCATTTGTAACATCTACCCTCCTTACGTAACATTAATCTTTTCTTATCATCAGCTAAATTTTTACACTCGGAAGATAAATGATCATTACCTTTGCAAAATACACAAAAAACTTTAATAGTGGCATTTAAGGTATTAGCATGTTGATATTTATTTGATGTTTTCTTTTCACGAAATTCAGTTTTATTTTTATGTACAAAAGAAGAGGATGCATCATTTTTAGAACTTGTCATTGACAAAGCCTTTTCTCTACATTCTATTTCACATTTCAGAAAGGCAATTAGATCGGTTACATCTGACTCTTTGCTAGTATCACGTTTTCTATGATATTCAATCACTAATTCATGGGGCAATAGCTTTAGCAAAATAGGATTTAGCAATTGTCCATAAGAACTGGATGTTACCCCCAAATTTCTTAAACTTCTAATATTAACTTCGCACATGTCATGCAATCTTCTTAATGCATTTAAATTTGAACAATTTTTAACTGGTTCCATATTTAATAAATTAGTCATGTGTTTATTAATAATAACATCAACCTTACCAAAACGGTCCTTTAATAAATCAATACAAGTATCATAATTTTGTTCTGTCAAAGGAAACCCTTCTACCACATTATAGGCCCGATTACATAACAAGGATTTTAGATAAGCGAATTTTTCTATCTTAGATAGTGATTTATTCTGGTGTATCGATGTTTCAAAACAGTTAAAAAATTCGACCCATTCTTCGATTTCACCAGAAAATTTTGGAACATTTAATTTAGGCAATTTCATGGCAGAACTCGTTTCTGTTCCACTAGCAGAACCATTCAATGAATTTACACGACTAGTTGGTATCATAGAAACATTATCCTTTTTACATTTTCTTAATCTATTTTTAATTTTAAATTTAGCACTGATCAATTGGTCAGTGTACTTTTCACTATTAGCAATGTCCTTTTCATATTCTTTTAAGTCGGATATTTGAGCTTCAATATCACGATTCAAACTTTGGAAAGCCGTTTCTTTTAAGAGAAATATTTCTTGAAGCTCTAATAATTCATCGGTTTTCGTATTATCAATGTCATCATTTAATAATGTTTCTAATTTTGTAATTAATTTCGTGAAACTCGTTCGTTCAACAGAACGTTTTGCTTTCAGCTTTTCAAGATTTTCCATTTTAAATAAAGAATAATTCTTATTTTAAAACATTAACCATTCATAGAAAATGAAAAAAATATTTTCTTACCTGTTAATTCCAGGTAATGTAGATGGCATGTCGTAATCCAAATGGCACAATAATAATTCCACACTAATCACAGGTTGAACGATAAATCACACTTGTTAATCACAAATCACTTTGACAAACTGCTCACTATTCTTTCAAAAAAATGTTTCGCGGGTTACGAGGCACCAAAAATAAATATGTGGCGCCGAAATTCATCTGACAAATAAATTTTCAAAATCCAAGTGAGATGGGAGAGCAATTAGGTTAAATAGTTTATTAAATAAAACTGAAATAGTATGTAAATTCTATTCATCATTAGAAGTTAATAATTGTTCCATAATAGTAATTCTCCGTATTTAACAGAGCCAATACAAAAAAAATGTGTTCTCTGCTTGGTTGCAGAGTCAGGACTTCCACTATACACTCTGTATTAAACAGAGCCATGATTTAACAATTGGCATCTCTGATTACAGAGTCAGGACATGTTACATGTTCTCTGCTTGGTTACAGAGTCAAGACTGACCATTTTAAAAATGATACATATTATATAAAATAAACATCAAAATAAAAATTACAATATGCAGTTATAAATCTTCTAAATAGCTATAATATTCATTTAAATGACATCCAAGTAATTATAAAACTAATAAATCACCATCAATTCAAAATTATTATAAAGTAAATAAATCTATATTACATGACCTTGAAATCATAATGTTACTCATAAATATTGATTCAGGATTATAAACAATTTAGATAAACAGATTAGATTTTTTCTGTCAAAAGAAATCACTTTTATAATTATGTTTTACAACATGAAAGATAAACAGAGTTAAATTATAAACAAATAAATTTGAGGGCATTTACGCCGAAACACCCTGTAATAAAATATGTGTTTATTACGAACTTTCAGTTATTTTAACAGATTTTACAGCGAAATAAACGGTTTGTAGTTTTTTTTTTTTTTGGTAAAATAATCAGTTTTTTACTGGCGTCTTGGTGGACAGTTTTTTTTATTGAAAATCAAGTTGGGTTTTTTCTTTTTCTTTCTTTTTTCTTTTCTTCTTCTTTTTTTTTTTTTTTTTTTTTTTTTTACTAAGTGCAAGGCAATTTTGAGGCAAAACAATTTCCACATACCTATTCAAAGAAAATCTTCAGAACCACATACATACAAATTCATTTTATTAGAAAAGTTACGAACCATCGGATTACCCTGTAATAAAATATGTGTTTATTACGAACTTTCTGTTATTTTAACAGATTTTACAGCGAAATAAACGGTTTGTAGTTTTTTTTTTTTTTTTTTTGGTAAAATAATCAGTTTTTTACTGGCATCTTGGTGGACAGTTTTTTATTGTAAAATCTAGTTGGTTTTTTTTCTTTTTCTTTTCTTTTTTTTTTTTTTTTTTTTTTTAGGAAGTGCAAGACAATTTCCACATACCTATTCAAAGAAAATCTTCAGAACCACATACATACAAATTCATTTTATTAGAAAAGTTACGAACCATCGGATTACCCTGTAATAAAATATGTGTTTATTACGAACTTTCAGTTATTTTAACAGATTTTACAGCGAAATTAACGGTTTGTAGTTTTTTTTTTTTTTTTGTAAAATAATCAGTTTTTTACTGGCGTCTTGGTGGACAGTTTTTTTTATTGAAAATCAAGTTGGGTTTTTCTTTTTCTTTCTTTTTTCTTTTCTTTCTTTTTTTTTTTTTTTTTTTTTTTTTTTTTTTTTTTTTTACAAAGTGCAAGGCAATTTTGAGGCAAGACAATTTCCACATACCTATTCAAAGAAAATCTTCAGAACCACATAAATACAAATTCATTTTATTAGAAAAGTTACGAAGCATCGGATTACCCTGTAATAAAATATGTGTTAATTATGAACTTTCTGTTATTTTAACAGATTTTACAGCAAAATAAACGGTTTGTAGTTTTTTTTTGGTAAAATAATCAGTTTTTTACTGGCGTCTTGGTGGACAGTTTTTTATTGTAAAATCTAGTTGGTTTTTTTTCTTTTTCTTTCTTTTTTCTTTTCTTTCTTTTTTCTTTTTTTTTCCTTACGAAGAGCAAGACAATTTCCACATACCTATTCAAAGAAAATCTTCAGAATCACATACATACAAATTCATTTTATTAGAAAAGTTACGAACCATCGGATTACACTGTAATAAAATATGTGTTTATTACGAACTTTCTGTTATTTTAACAGATTTTACAACGAAATAAACGGGTTGTAGTTTTTTTTTTTTTTTTTTTTTTTTTTTTTTTTTTTTTTGTAAAATAATCAGTTTTTTACTGGCGTCTTAGTGGACAGTTTTTTATTGTAAAATGAAGTTTTTTTTTCTTGCAATTTTGAGGCAAGACAATTTCCACATACCTATTCAAAGAAAATCTTCAGAACCACATACATGGAAATTCATTTTATTAGAAAAGTTACGAACCATCGGCAGTGGTGTAGTCGGATGGGAACGCATGGGAACGCCGTTCCCAGAAATATTTGGTTTGTTACTATAAATATATATATATATATATCACCCACAAGCACAAACTTTTCTTCTTTTTCAAGCGAAACGATAATTATTGTTATTTATTACAACGACAATTATCAAGTTTATTGATACTGGAGATGAGCCTAAGTGCTTCTCCAGACTATGAAAACTATACCCATTTCAACATCTGAATGCGAATGATAATTCAGCTGTATGAATAACATTATGGCCGATGCGAGAAATTCACTCCTGATTGAAAATGCCAGTTCACATATTCATAAGCCGTGTAGGACCTCCCTTAAAAGAATTTTTTCCTGAATCATGTGAAATCATGGTTGCGATCAGAAAGAATATTAGGAGATGAGACAGCAGCTTGTCGTAAATCAAAAAGCACAGAAATCACCTCTCAATATCATTCTTTACGGAAACTTCTGGGTTAGATGTGCGAGTAAGTAATATAGGGATCTGTTATTTCAATTAAATTTAGATTTATGATGGAAATTGTTAGTATGAGATTGATAAAATATTGCTATTAGATGAATGCTATACAAATACAATACTCTAAAAACTAGAATAAAATAATTATAACTGTTAATTTAAATAAGTCGGCTTTTGGCAAAATGTTTTAAATTGGCTTTTGGCTTAGCGAAGATCCGGTTGCATGAACATCTACTCTATAAAAATGCGAGTTCCCACAAAATTTTTTTCCAACTACAGCACTGACCATCGGATTACCCTGTAATAAAATATGTGTTTATTACGAACTTTCAGTTATTTTAACAGATTTCACAGCGAAATAAACGGTTTGTAGTTTTTTTTTTTTTTTGGTAAAATAATCAGTTTTTTACTGGCGTCTTGGTGGACAGTTTTTTTTATTGAAAATCAAGTTGGGTTTTTTCTTTTTCTTTCTTTTTTCTTTTCTTTCTTTCTTTTTTTTTTACTAAGTGCAAGGCAATTTTGAGGCAACACAATTTCCACATACCTATTCAAAGAAAATCTTCAGAACCACATACATACAAATTCATTTTATTAGAAAAGTTACGAACCATCGGATTACCCTGTAATAAAATATGTGTTTATTACGAACTTTCTGTTATTTTAACAGATTTTACAGCGAAATAAACGATTTGTAGTTTTTTTTTTTTTTTTTTTGGTAAAATAATCAGTTTTTTACTGGCATCTTGGTGGACAGTTTTTTATTGTAAAATCTAGTTGGTTTTTTTTCTTTTTCTTTTCTTTTTTTTTTTTTTTTTTTTTAGGAAGTGCAAGACAATTTCCACATACCTATTCAAAGAAAATCTTCAGAACCACATACATACGAATTCATTTTATTAGAAAAGTTACGAACCATCGGATTACCCTGCAATAAAATGTGTTTATTACGGACTTTCTGTTATTTTAACACGTTTTACAGCGAAATAAACGGTTTGTAGTTTTTTTGGTAAAATAATCAGTTTTTTACTGGCGTCTTGGTAGACAGTTTTTTATTGTAAAATCAAGTTGGGTTTTCTTTCTTTCTTTCTTTTTTCTTTTCTTTTCTTTTCTTTCTTTCTTTCTTTTTTTTTTTTTTTTTTTTTTTTTTATACAAAGTGCAAGGCAATTTTGAGGCAAGACAATTTCCACATACCTATTCAAAGAAAATCTCCAGAACCATATACATACAAATTCGTTTTATTAGAAAAGTTACGAACCATCGGATTACCCTGTAATAAACCGTGAAATGAACGAGCAAACACGGATAGACAGCTGATAAAATAAAACACATTGTAACAGAGTCGATAGCGTTAAAAATATATATAAAAAGGCATTCAAGTCCTTCTTAGAAGTGTTACTACAAAAATTCCTCCATTCTTTCTAACAATGGCGGAAATCCAATCAAAATTCATTAACTGCTTTCCCGTTTTGTTAAACTTGACAAGTTTTTGACAAGCTGATAAATCAAAATCAAACTTCTATTTGACAAGATTTAATGATGTTTTTCTCTTTCTGTTTCATTTAATTTTTCATTAATCTCTCTCTCTCTCTCTTTTTAATTTAGCAACGTGTTTTCGAGTTTACCATTTACTGAATCAAAGTTTGTGTTTATTTCTAAATAATTTATTCCTTTTTCATAATGCATCTTTGTACACATTTACTTCGATTTTCTTTTCTTTTCTTTATTTAATGTATTTATTATGAGCAAGGTTGAAAGAAACTTTTGCCAACAAAATAAGCTAAATTGGCATAACATCTTAGCAAAACTGAATGGAAGATAATTACAATTCATAAAATTATGATGGTTGACATTTGCCAACATAGTTGAAAAGGGTTTATGTATTCGACTTGTCTGTCTATCTGGCCGTGCTCTGACTCTCGTATACATACCCGTATTGCCTTGTAATCTGTATATGTTATTGATGTTCACCATAGAATGCCAGGTATTAACAATGAAGTATATAGGATTTTCAGTTCATTTACAGGGACACAAAAAGAATTCCGTTACATTGGTCTATGAAGAAAAATCGTTTTCTATGCAATATAATGATGTTATAATACTGGAAACATAATGAAATTGATATGGATTATTGAGGGTGGGTGGACTAAAATTTGCTTTCTCGGGAGTATAAAATAAGGAACATTCATAGTTCGTTTACAAGGACACACAGAAGAATTCCATCACTGCATTATGATCTATAGGAAAGGATGTTATCGATGCATTTTAGTAATGTTATAATACTTCAAAAGGTTCACTGAGGTGCACCACAACATATTTTTCATAGATTATGGGTACACGTAGCATTTAGCGTTCCTCTACAGCGACATACAAAAGATTTCGGTTTACAACACGGACTATGATCGATTTCATTGTATTTAAAATGAAATTTCTTAATAATATTATCTCAATGTTGGAAAGTGTTTCACAATTTATGCCTGATGCATGATTTTTTGTTCTTATTTTCAATTTTAAATTGGATCTTTTGTTTTCTTTTTTCAGCATATTAAGTATTTCCTTTTTTTCCCTTCTTTACCAATACAGTGTTGTTGAAAAAATTATAACGTACTCCCTAATTAAAATTGTCTCTTTAAAATTTGTTATTTGGGATTTAATTATACACTGTTAATAATTTGCAGCAAACTGCCCGGTCTTTCGCCTCGTTTTTATACAAAACGTTTCCATAACCGTAATTTAACTCCATTACGACCATATTATTGCCCATTTTATGGTCAAAATAGAGTTAAATTACGATTATGTAACCATTTACTACAAAAACGGTCGAATGACTGTACAGTTTGTTGCAAATTTTTAACAGTGTAATTTACGTGGGCCAATTCCTTAATTATTTTGGGTTTAGAAAAGTTGGTAACACGTCGAGGATTATCTTGTTTGAATCTTAGCTCTCAATTGGATATTCGCTATTCCTTAAAATTATAAATACCGGTCTGTCTAACTTTGGTGAACAAGTTGTGATAACGTGTAATTTAAATAAATTGTAGAAAAGCTGTATTAAAATAATAACACTACAACAGTCATAGCTTTTGCTTCAAAATTTATGAAAACATATGCATAGAGGCAAACATATGCATTCATTTAAATATAATATTAATATAAGATTATACATTTTGCAGTTCAACTTTAAGGTAAACTGCAACAGTGTACAATATGGAAGGCAACTTTGTAATCTATGTTTTTGAGGTTTTGACGTGGAATTAAGTTAATGTACAGTCGTGGAAAAAAAAAAAGTAAACACCCCTTATTGACTCTGCAAAAAATTATCATAGAAGAAAGTTATTGGTACCACTCGATTGGTAATAAAGTCTACTTTTAAATGATGTATATAAAATTTGCTTAGGGGGCCATCTACATATTAAAACAAACCATAACTTTGTTTTTTTCAATAGCAGTACACAATTCTGACAGTATAAATGACCTCTACACCCTTCAATTAGCCTAAAAACAAATTTTCATGCAATTTGTACGATTAGTTTCCGAGAAATTAATTATTTTAAAAAGAGCGTATTTTAGGGACTGTATCCAAATTGAAGTTCGGTACTCGATTGTTGACCGAGAGAGCTGCCTTCTTGATCAAGGCGTCTTAAGGGCCCCTCAAACAGTCATTGAAGACTGCTAGATTACAGGATAGCATAAGAATTTCAAAATATCTAGTCATTTCTATCATAGACTGCCCTTAAACCATCATTTTGCTGTTTTTTAAGCATAATTTGAAAACTATGTGGAAGAAAAATGTGAAAATTTGGATTTCCATAAAGCAGGACTTAATAAATCTAAATCTATCAAAAAAATTGTAGGTTGCAATTCATAATTTTTTCGAATATTAATTTCATAATTCATATCATAAAATTATAAAAATTGCAAATTCAACGTATTTGTGTTTGGTATATTAGTATTATTGCTACACAAAAAATTAGCACATTAGGAGTATAACTTTAGAAGATATAAATAAAAATATGAAAATGTAATTTAACATTAGAAGCACTAAATTTTGAATGTTTATAATTAAAAAAACTTATTATTCAAATGACTTGAAATTTGGTGTCTAGGCATAGTTTGAACCGACGATTTTAAATATCTTGTTAAAATTAAGTACTGCCATTGAAAAAAATGAAGTTTGGGTTCATTTTAATATGTAGATGGCCCCCTAAGCAAATTTTATATTACATCATTTAAAAGTAGACTTTATTCCCAATCGTTCGGTACCAATAACTTTTTTGTACGATAATTTGTTGAGGAGTTAGTAGGGAGTGTTTACTTTTTTTTCCACGACTGTACTTCCGTTGAATAATTATAATGAGACAGTAGCAATTTATTTCATAAAAGCAAATGCATGAAAATCAACAGCTGGAAAAGGAAACGAAAGTCGTTACCTGGAATTAATCTGTATAAATATGAAAGAAAATCCCAAGAACAGAGTGCAAAATTTCATCAAAAAAAGGAACCCTTTTAATAATAGTGTAATATTCATTTCTTGCAATGTCATAAAGCAATTACAGTTATAAACAACGTCTTCCATTTTCACTTGCAGCAGGGAGGTTATAGCCAAACCTTTCAGCAAAGACTCGATAAAAAAGAAAACAAATGATTAAAAAAAAAAATCGTTCTTAGAATGACGAAGCATTTTCAGATTGGAACAACCACCATACATGAATACACGCGTGCTAAAAGTGACGGCCAGCGTAATACAGTTGTCAACATGCTGTCAACGTCTGTTGTCGAGGCTCATTATTAACGGGAAGAGAACGCAAATTAAGCGGACGATAGAAATGCGGATTGTTGCTGAAAGTAATTGGATGGTGAAACGTCACTCAATTCCTTGATGGAATTGTCGACTAAAGTGTCTCGCTGACGACTCGTAGATGCATGTCTCTGTTGTATCTTGCGATGTCCGTTCTTGGAGTTGTCGACTACCACATTTTATTGCCATTGTTTCTAAGAGAAATGATTAGCGGATATATGAAAGAAAAAAAAAATAGCATGGGAAATCATTTTTCAAATTAAAATTCAGAAGGGTTCTCTTTTTATTAATTTGTTTACTTTTGTTTTTGTTGTTTATTACACAGCGTTGTTATACATTTTTCAGAGAAATCCTTAAAATTATTTTTTCAATTAAAATTTAGCCGATGCTATTCATAATTTAGTTATGGTTTATTTTTATTTTTATTTATTTTTTTAAAGATAAAAGGGGACTTACTTGTGTAACTTGCGTTTGTTGTATCTGACAATGGGGAGCTGGACTGTTTTCCCGTTTCGTGCCTATCCCATTCTCTTACCATTATTATAACCTAGTTTAGAAAACGACTATTGTAAAATAATTGAAGGAGATAAGATAATAAGGAAAAATGTTTTTCGAGTAAAATTTTACAGAACTTGTCATTTTAATTTTACAAGGAATTGTCCACTAAAGTGTCTCGCTGACGACTCGTAGATGTATGTCTCTGTTGTATCTTGCGATGTCCGGTCCTGGATTTGTCGACTACCACATTTTATTGCCATTGTTTCTAAAAGAAATGATTAGTGGATATATGAAAGAAAAAAAAAATAGCATGGGAAATCATTTTTCAAATTAAAAGTTAGAAAGCTTTTCTTTTTATTAATTTGTTTATTTTTGTTGTTGTTTATACGGAGCGTTGTGATACATTTTTCAGAGTAATCCTCAAAAAGTCTCTGTTGGCGAGTTTTGTTTCTTGCGATGTCCGTTCTTGGATTTGTCGACTACCACATTTTATTGCCATTGTTTCTAAGAGAAATGATTAGCGGATATATGAATGATTAGCGGATATATAAAAGAAAAAAAAATAGCATGGGAAATCATTTTTCAAATTAAAATTCAGAAGGGTTCTCTTTTTATTAATTTGTTTACTTTTGTTTTTGTTGTTTATTACACAGCGTTGTTATACATTTTTCAGAGAAATCCTTAAAATTATTTTTTCAATTAAAATTTAGCCGATGCTATTCATAATTTAGTTATGGTTTATTTTTATTTTTATTTATTTTTTTAAAGATAAAAGGGGACTTACTTGTGTAACTTACGTTTGTTGTATCTGACAATGGGGAGCTGGACTGTTTTCCCGTTTCGTGCCTATCCCATTCTCTTACCATTATTATAACCTAGTTTAGAAAACGACTATTGTAAAATAATTGAAGGAGATAAGATAATAAGAAAAAATGTTTTTCGAGTAAAATTTTACAGAACTTGTCATTTTAATTTTACAAGGAATTGTCCACTAAAGTGTCTCGCTGACGACTCGTAGATGTATGTCTCTGTTGTATCTTGCGATGTCCGGTCCTGGATTTGTCGACTACCACATTTTATTGCCATTGTTTCTAAAAGAAATGATTAGTGGATATATGAAAGAAAAAAAAAATAGCATGGGAAATCATTTTTCAAATTAAAAGTTAGAAAGCTTTTCTTTTTATTAATTTGTTTATTTTTGTTGTTGTTTATACGGAGCGTTGTGATACATTTTTCAGAGTAATCCTCAAAAAGTCTCTGTTGGCGAGTTTTGTTTCTTGCGATGTCCGTTCTTGGATTTGTCGACTACCACATTTTATTGCCATTGTTTCTAAGAGAAATGATTAGCGGATATATGAATGATTAGCGGATATATAAAAGAAAAAAAAAATAGCATGGGAAATCATTTTTCAAATTAAAATTCAGAAGGGTTCTCTTTTTATTAATTTGTTTACTTTTGTTTTTGTTGTTTATTACACAGCGTTGTTATACATTTTTCAGAGAAATCCTTAAAATTATTTTTTCAATTAAAATTTAGCCGATGCTATTCATAATTTAGTTATGGTTTATTTTTATTTTTATTTATTTTTTTAAAGATAAAAGGGGACTTACTTGTGTAACTTGCGTTTGTTGTATCTGACAATGGGGAGCTGGACTGTTTTCCCGTTTCGTGCCTATCCCATTCTCTTACCATTATTATAACCTAGTTTAGAAAACGACTATTGTAAAATAATTGAAGGAGATAAGATAATAAGAAAAAATGTTTTTCGAGTAAAATTTTACAGAACTTGTCATTTTAATTTTACAAGGAATTGTCCACTAAAGTGTCTCGCTGACGACTCGTAGATGTATGTCTCTGTTGTATCTTGCGATGTCCGGTCCTGGATTTGTCGACTACCACATTTTATTGCCATTGTTTCTAAAAGAAATGATTAGTGGATATATGAAAGAAAAAAAAAATAGCATGGGAAATCATTTTTCAAATTAAAAGTTAGAAAGCTTTTCTTTTTATTAATTTGTTTATTTTTGTTGTTGTTTATACGGAGCGTTGTGATACATTTTTCAGAGTAATCCTCAAAAAGTCTCTGTTGGCGAGTTTTGTTTCTTGCGATGTCCGTTCTTGGATTTGTCGACTACCACATTTTATTGCCATTGTTTCTAAGAGAAATGATTAGCGGATATATGAATGATTAGCGGATATATAAAAGAAAAAAAAATAGCATGGGAAATCATTTTTCAAATTAAAATTCAGAAGGGTTCTCTTTTTTAGGTGCGTTCGTAATTATATAAATACGTAGCACCTATAGTCGTCGTTCAGTCCGTCCGTCCGTCCGTCTGTCCGTCCGTCTGTCCGTCCGTCTGTCCGTCCGTCTGTCCGCATGTAACAGAGCAAAAACTACCCAACCGAATGGTCTGAAATTTCAAATATATGATTGTTGCAAAATTTTGTCGAGCCATTTCAAATTTTATGAAAATCGGATGTATAGTTTAATTACAGGGACAGTCAAAAGTTTTTCTTTACATTACGGCCAATGGGAAAAATTATTGCAAGTGCATTTTAATGATATTAGAGCCTTCCGAATGATCTGAAATTTTAAAGATATAACTGTTGCAAAATTTTGTCGAGCCATTTCAAATTTTAGGAAAATCGGATGCATAGTTTAATTACAGGGACAGTCAAAAGTTTTTCTTTACATTACGGCCAATGGGAAAAATTATTGCAAGTGCATTTTAATGATATTACAGCCTTCCGAATGGTCTGAAATTTTAAAGATATAATTGTTGCAAAGTTTTGTTGAGCTATTTCAAATTTTAGGAAAATCGGATGTATAGTTTAATTACAGGGACAGTCGAAAGTGTTCCGTTACATTACGGGGAATGGGAAAAATTATTGCAAGTGCATTTTAATGATATTACAGCTTTCCGAATGGTCTGAAATTTTAAAGATATAATTGTTGCAAAGTTTTGTTGAGCTATTTCAAATTTTAGGAAAATCGGATGTATAGTTTAATTACAGGGACAGTCAAAAGTGTTCCGTTACTTTACGGGGAATGGGAAAAAATTATTGGAAGTGCATTTTAATGATGTATCAGACTATGCGCTTTATGAAGTGCAAAAAAGTATACATTCAGTACAATATGGGGTGCAAAAAATAATTATAAAACTAGTTATAGTACGAACGCACCTCATTTGCCACGTTTGACGAGCAATTTCCAACTTGTATTAATTTGTTTACTTTTGTTTTTGTTGTTTATTACACAGCGTTGTTATACATTTTTCAGAGAAATCCTTAAAATTATTTTTTCAATTAAAATTTAGCCGATGCTATTCATAATTTAGTTATGGTTTATTTTTATTTTTATTTATTTTTTTAAAGATAAAAGGGGACTTACTTGTGTAACTTGCGTTTGTTGTATCTGACAATGGGGAGCTGGACTGTTTTCCCGTTTCGTGCCTATCCCATTCTCTTACCATTATTATAACCTAGTTTAGAAAACGACTATTGTAAAATAATTGAAGGAGATAAGATAATAAGGAAAAATGTTTTTCGAGTAAAATTTTACAGAACTTGTCATTTTAATTTTACAAGGAATTGTCCACTAAAGTGTCTCGCTGACGACTCGTAGATGTATGTCTCTGTTGTATCTTGCGATGTCCGGTCCTGGATTTGTCGACTACCACATTTTATTGCCATTGTTTCTAAAAGAAATGATTAGTGGATATATGAAAGAAAAAAAAAATAGCATGGGAAATCATTTTTCAAATTAAAAGTTAGAAAGCTTTTCTTTTTATTAATTTGTTTATTTTTGTTGTTGTTTATACGGAGCGTTGTGATACATTTTTCAGAGTAATCCTCAAAAAGTCTCTGTTGGCGAGTTTTGTTTCTTGCGATGTCCGTTCTTGGATTTGTCGACTACCACATTTTATTGCCATTGTTTCTAAGAGAAATGATTAGCGGATATATGAATGATTAGCGGATATATAAAAGAAAAAAAAATAGCATGGGAAATCATTTTTCAAATTAAAATTCAGAAGGGTTCTCTTTTTATTAATTTGTTTACTTTTGTTTTTGTTGTTTATTACACAGCGTTGTTATACATTTTTCAGAGAAATCCTTAAAATTATTTTTTCAATTAAAATTTAGCCGATGCTATTCATAATTTAGTTATGGTTTATTTTTATTTTTATTTATTTTTTTAAAGATAAAAGGGGACTTACTTGTGTAACTTGCGTTTGTTGTATCTGACAATGGGGAGCTGGACTGTTTTCCCGTTTCGTGCCTATCCCATTCTCTTACCATTATTATAACCTAGTTTAGAAAACGACTATTGTAAAATAATTGAAGGAGATAAGATAATAAGAAAAAATGTTTTTCGAGTAAAATTTTACAGAACTTGTCATTTTAATTTTACAAGGAATTGTCCACTAAAGTGTCTCGCTGACGACTCGTAGATGTATGTCTCTGTTGTATCTTGCAATGTCCGGTCCTGGATTTGTCGACTACCACATTTTATTGCCATTGTTTCTAAAAGAAATGATTAGTGGATATATGAAAGAAAAAAAAAATAGCATGGGAAATCATTTTTCAAATTAAAAGTTAGAAAGCTTTTCTTTTTATTAATTTGTTTATTTTTGTTGTTGTTTATACGGAGCGTTGTGATACATTTTTCAGAGTAATCCTCAAAAAGTCTCTGTTGGCGAGTTTTGTTTCTTGCGATGTCCGTTTTTGGATTTGTCGACTACCACATTTTATTGCCATTGTTTCTAAGAGAAATGATTAGCGGATATATGAATGATTAGCGGATATATAAAAGAAAAAAAAATAGCATGGGAAATCATTTTTCAAATTAAAATTCAGAAGGGTTCTCTTTTTATTAATTTGTTTACTTTTGTTTTTGTTGTTTATTACACAGCGTTGTTATACATTTTTCAGAGAAATCCTTAAAATTATTTTTTCAATTAAAATTTAGCCGATGCTATTCATAATTTAGTTATGGTTTATTTTTATTTTTATTTATTTTTTTAAAGATAAAAGGGGACTTACTTGTGTAACTTGCGTTTGTTGTATCTGACAATGGGGAGCTGGACTGTTTTCCCGTTTCGTGCCTATCCCATTCTCTTACCATTATTATAACCTAGTTTAGAAAACGACTATTGTAAAATAATTGAAGGAGATAAGATAATAAGAAAAAATGTTTTTCGAGTAAAATTTTACAGAACTTGTCATTTTAATTTTACAAGGAATTGTCCACTAAAGTGTCTCGCTGACGACTCGTAGATGTATGTCTCTGTTGTATCTTGCGATGTCCGGTCCTGGATTTGTCGACTACCACATTTTATTGCCATTGTTTCTAAAAGAAATGATTAGTGGATATATGAAAGAAAAAAAAAATAGCATGGGAAATCATTTTTCAAATTAAAAGTTAGAAAGCTTTTCTTTTTATTAATTTGTTTATTTTTGTTGTTGTTTATACGGAGCGTTGTGATACATTTTTCAGAGTAATCCTCAAAAAGTCTCTGTTGGCGAGTTTTGTTTCTTGCGATGTCCGTTCTTGGATTTGTCGACTACCACATTTTATTGCCATTGTTTCTAAGAGAAATGATTAGCGGATATATGAATGATTAGCGGATATATAAAAGAAAAAAAAATAGCATGGGAAATCATTTTTCAAATTAAAATTCAGAAGGGTTCTCTTTTTATTAATTTGTTTACTTTTGTTTTTGTTGTTTATTACACAGCGTTGTTATACATTTTTCAGAGAAATCCTTAAAATTATTTTTTCAATTAAAATTTAGCCGATGCTATTCATAATTTAGTTATGGTTTATTTTTATTTTTATTTATTTTTTTAAAGATAAAAGGGGACTTACTTGTGTAACTTGCGTTTGTTGTATCTGACAATGGGGAGCTGGACTGTTTTCCCGTTTCGTGCCTATCCCATTCTCTTACCATTATTATAACCTAGTTTAGAAAACGACTATTGTAAAATAATTGAAGGAGATAAGATAATAAGAAAAAATGTTTTTCGAGTAAAATTTTACAGAACTTGTCATTTTAATTTTACAAGGAATTGTCCACTAAAGTGTCTCGCTGACGACTCGTAGATGTATGTCTCTGTTGTATCTTGCGATGTCCGGTCCTGGATTTGTCGACTACCACATTTTATTGCCATTGTTTCTAAAAGAAATGATTAGTGGATATATGAAAGAAAAAAAAAAAATAGCATGGGAAATCATTTTTCAAATTAAAAGTTAGAAAGCTTTTCTTTTTATTAATTTGTTTATTTTTGTTGTTGTTTATACGGAGCGTTGTGATACATTTTTCAGAGTAATCCTCAAAAAGTCTCTGTTGGCGAGTTTTGTTTCTTGCGATGTCCGTTCTTGGATTTGTCGACTACCACATTTTATTGCCATTGTTTCTAAGAGAAATGATTAGCGGATATATGAATGATTAGCGGATATATAAAAGAAAAAAAAATAGCATGGGAAATCATTTTTCAAATTAAAATTCAGAAGGGTTCTCTTTTTATTAATTTGTTTACTTTTGTTTTTGTTGTTTATTACACAGCGTTGTTATACATTTTTCAGAGAAATCCTTAAAATTATTTTTTCAATTAAAATTTAGCCGATGCTATTCATAATTTAGTTATGGTTTATTTTTATTTTTATTTATTTTTTTAAAGATAAAAGGGGACTTACTTGTGTAACTTGCGTTTGTTGTATCTGACAATGGGGAGCTGGACTGTTTTCCCGTTTCGTGCCTATCCCATTCTCTTACCATTATTATAACCTAGTTTAGAAAACGACTATTGTAAAATAATTGAAGGAGATAAGATAATAAGGAAAAATGTTTTTCGAGTAAAATTTTACAGAACTTGTCATTTTAATTTTACAAGGAATTGTCCACTAAAGTGTCTCGCTGACGACTCGTAGATGTATGTCTCTGTTGTATCTTGCGATGTCCGGTCCTGGATTTGTCGACTACCACATTTTATTGCCATTGTTTCTAAAAGAAATGATTAGTGGATATATGAAAGAAAAAAAAATAGCATGGGAAATCATTTTTCAAATTAAAAGTTAGAAAGCTTTTCTTTTTATTAATTTGTTTATTTTTGTTGTTGTTTATACGGAGCGTTGTGATACATTTTTCAGAGTAATCCTCAAAAAGTCTCTGTTGGCGAGTTTTGTTTCTTGCGATGTCCGTTCTTGGATTTGTCGACTACCACATTTTATTGCCATTGTTTCTAAGAGAAATGATTAGCGGATATATGAATGATTAGCGGATATATAAAAGAAAAAAAAATAGCATGGGAAATCATTTTTCAAATTAAAATTCAGAAGGGTTCTCTTTTTATTAATTTGTTTACTTTTGTTTTTGTTGTTTATTACACAGCGTTGTTATACATTTTTCAGAGAAATCCTTAAAATTATTTTTTCAATTAAAATTTAGCCGATGCTATTCATAATTTAGTTATGGTTTATTTTTATTTTTATTTATTTTTTTAAAGATAAAAGGGGACTTACTTGTGTAACTTGCGTTTGTTGTATCTGACAATGGGGAGCTGGACTGTTTTCCCGTTTCGTGCCTATCCCATTCTCTTACCATTATTATAACCTAGTTTAGAAAACGACTATTGTAAAATAATTGAAGGAGATAAGATAATAAGAAAAAATGTTTTTCGAGTAAAATTTTACAGAACTTGTCATTTTAATTTTACAAGGAATTGTCCACTAAAGTGTCTCGCTGACGACTCGTAGATGTATGTCTCTGTTGTATCTTGCGATGTCCGGTCCTGGATTTGTCGACTACCACATTTTATTGCCATTGTTTCTAAAAGAAATGATTAGTGGATATATGAAAGAAAAAAAAAATAGCATGGGAAATCATTTTTCAAATTAAAAGTTAGAAAGCTTTTCTTTTTATTAATTTGTTTATTTTTGTTGTTGTTTATACGGAGCGTTGTGATACATTTTTCAGAGTAATCCTCAAAAAGTCTCTGTTGGCGAGTTTTGTTTCTTGCGATGTCCGTTCTTGGATTTGTCGACTACCACATTTTATTGCCATTGTTTCTAAGAGAAATGATTAGCGGATATATGAATGATTAGCGGATATATAAAAGAAAAAAAAATAGCATGGGAAATCATTTTTCAAATTAAAATTCAGAAGGGTTCTCTTTTTATTAATTTGTTTACTTTTGTTTTTGTTGTTTATTACACAGCGTTGTTATACATTTTTCAGAGAAATCCTTAAAATTATTTTTTCAATTAAAATTTAGCCGATGCTATTCATAATTTAGTTATGGTTTATTTTTATTTTTATTTATTTTTTTAAAGATAAAAGGGGACTTACTTGTGTAACTTGCGTTTGTTGTATCTGACAATGGGGAGCTGGACTGTTTTCCCGTTTCGTGCCTATCCCATTCTCTTACCATTATTATAACCTAGTTTAGAAAACGACTATTGTAAAATAATTGAAGGAGATAAGATAATAAGAAAAAATGTTTTTCGAGTAAAATTTTACAGAACTTGTCATTTTAATTTTACAAGGAATTGTCCACTAAAGTGTCTCGCTGACGACTCGTAGATGTATGTCTCTGTTGTATCTTGCGATGTCCGGTCCTGGATTTGTCGACTACCACATTTTATTGCCATTGTTTCTAAAAGAAATGATTAGTGGATATATGAAAGAAAAAAAAAAATAGCATGGGAAATCATTTTTCAAATTAAAAGTTAGAAAGCTTTTCTTTTTATTAATTTGTTTATTTTTGTTGTTGTTTATACGGAGCGTTGTGATACATTTTTCAGAGTAATCCTCAAAAAGTCTCTGTTGGCGAGTTTTGTTTCTTGCGATGTCCGTTCTTGGATTTGTCGACTACCACATTTTATTGCCATTGTTTCTAAGAGAAATGATTAGCGGATATATGAATGATTAGCGGATATATAAAAGAAAAAAAAATAGCATGGGAAATCATTTTTCAAATTAAAATTCAGAAGGGTTCTCTTTTTATTAATTTGTTTACTTTTGTTTTTGTTGTTTATTACACAGCGTTGTTATACATTTTTCAGAGAAATCCTTAAAATTATTTTTTCAATTAAAATTTAGCCGATGCTATTCATAATTTAGTTATGGTTTATTTTTATTTTTATTTATTTTTTTAAAGATAAAAGGGGACTTACTTGTGTAACTTGCGTTTGTTGTATCTGACAATGGGGAGCTGGACTGTTTTCCCGTTTCGTGCCTATCCCATTCTCTTACCATTATTATAACCTAATTTAGAAAACGACTATTGTAAAATAATTGAAGGAGATAAGATAATAAGAAAAAATGTTTTTCGAGTAAAATTTTACAGAACTTGTCATTTTAATTTTACAAGGAATTGTCCACTAAAGTGTCTCGCTGACGACTCGTAGATGTATGTCTCTGTTGTATCTTGCGATGTCCGGTCCTGGATTTGTCGACTACCACATTTTATTGCCATTGTTTCTAAAAGAAATGATTAGTGGATATATGAAAGAAAAAAAAAATAGCATGGGAAATCATTTTTCAAATTAAAATTCAGAAGGGTTCTCTTTTTATTAATTTGTTTACTTTTGTTTTTGTTGTTTATTACACAGCGTTGTTATACATTTTTCAGAGAAATCCTTAAAATTATTTTTTCAATTAAAATTTAGCCGATGCTATTCATAATTTAGTTATGGTTTATTTTTATTTTTATTTATTTTTTTAAAGATAAAAGGGGACTTACTTGTGTAACTTGCGTTTGTTGTATCTGACAATGGGGAGCTGGACTGTTTTCCCGTTTCGTGCCTATCCCATTCTCTTACCATTATTATAACCTAATTTAGAAAACGACTATTGTAAAATAATTGAAGGAGATAAGATAATAAGAAAAAATGTTTTTCGAGTAAAATTTTACAGAACTTGTCATTTTAATTTTACAAGGAATTGTCCACTAAAGTGTCTCGCTGACGACTCGTAGATGTATGTCTCTGTTGTATCTTGCGATGTCCGGTCCTGGATTTGTCGACTACCACATTTTATTGCCATTGTTTCTAAAAGAAATGATTAGTGGATATATGAAAGAAAAAAAAAATAGCATGGGAAATCATTTTTCAAATTAAAAGTTAGAAAGCTTTTCTTTTTATTAATTTGTTTATTTTTGTTGTTGTTTATACGGAGCGTTGTGATACATTTTTCAGAGTAATCCTCAAAAAGTCTCTGTTGGCGAGTTTTGTTTCTTGCGATGTCCGTTCTTGGATTTGTCGACTACCACATTTTATTGCCATTGTTTCTAAGAGAAATGATTAGCGGATATATGAATGATTAGCGGATATATAAAAGAAAAAAAAATAGCATGGGAAATCATTTTTCAAATTAAAAGTTAGAAGGGTTTTCTTTTTATTAATTTGTTTATTTTTGTTGTTGTTTATACGAAGCGTTGTGATACATTTCTCAGAGTAATCCTCAAAAAGTCTTTGTTGGCGAGTTTTGTATCTTGCGATGTCCGTTCTTGGATTTGTCGACTACCACATTTTATTGCCATTGTTTCTAAGAGAAATGATTAACGGATATATGAAAGAAAAAAACATAGCATGGGAAATCATTTTTCAAATTAAAAGTTAGAAGGGTTTTCTTTTTATTAATTTGTTTATTTTTGTTGTTGTTGTTGTTTATACGCAGCGTTGTTATAAATTTTTCAGTGTAAGCCTTTAAAAGTCATTCTTTTTTCTTTCTTTCGTAAATTAGTCAATTACGGTTCATTTTCGCATTCGTCTTCTGTCCTTTTTCTCTTAATATCATTATAGCAGAATTGAAAATTGGTTAACGGATTGATAAAGGATGTTTTAACGGAGAGAAGATAATCTCACTTATACATACAGTAATCCCTTAACATTCGCGAGAGTTAGGTTCCCCGAAACCTCCGCGAATGTCAAAATCGCGAATGTAGAGACTATCTTCCCTTGCATAAAAGTAGATTTAGGTTATATACCGGGTGTCCCAAAAAGGACTGACTGATTTTAAAATTCAATAACTTGTAAACGGTGACAGATATTTAAAAAATTCTTGCAGGAGGGTTGTGCATAAGGGAAAAGTTTTTTTACAGTGATTTTCAATTTTAGTTCGAATTACAAACAATAGATGGCGCTGCGATCAATAGACGTTAAATTCAGGCTCGATTTTTGGTACTTCGTGGCCCGGATAATACATTTCCATCTCCTTTTTCCGCATGAAACAAGAGAAAGGACCAAAAATCGAGCCTGTATTTAGCGACTATTGCTTACAGCGCCATCTATTGTTTGTAATTCGAACTAAAATAAAAAATCACTGTAATAAAACTTTTGACCTTATGCATAAACCTCCTGCAAGAAATTTTTAAATATCTGTCACCGTTTGCAAGTTATTGAATTTTAAAATCAGTCAGTCCTTTTTGGGACACGCGGTATATATATATATATATATATATATATTTTTTTTTTTAAATGGAAAAGAGCAATTGAAATTCAAAAAGTATATTTATTAAGCATTATACATTAAAAGTGCACGCTTTAAATAAATTTGAATAATTATAAACATGTTGTACAAAATTTATTTGCTAGTTGATGGAGGAAAAAATGTAGAGATGTGCGAGCGGAAAAAATGTAGTGATGTGCGAATGTTTGACAGAACAGGTCTTTTGTTTATGAATTTCCTTGTAAGGAAAAGTTGCTATCTCTATTTCTCTTTTAAATTTAAGGCTCCTCACCAGTGAAGAATCACATTCTATTGCTTTTTCAACAAGTTGTTGTTGTTGATATTTTAAAATTTCCCCGATAATATTTGCAAAAAATATTTTACCTGGAATAAAATTTTGGAATTTTAGAAAATTGAAAAAAAAATCTGCATAAAAAGTAAAGAAAATTACTGATCTATATTTTCCCTCAACACAAGGACTGAAGTTCTCGCAACTTAGGCCATGCAGTAATACAGTAGGTTATACAGTAGTTAGGTGTCCAGTGTCACGTAATTCATAGAATTATAAAACAAAGTGAGTTTACTTTGTAAAAAAATATTCTTTATAAATCAAAATTCGCGAATAACCAAGTTAAGTACTAGCGAATGTTGAAATGTTCTACATTTTCTATTTCGTGAATAATTAAAACTGCGAATGTTAAATCCGCGAGGGTTAAGGGATTGCTGTATATATATCGGTCACATAGTTGCAGAATTTTCAGAACAATAATAAAAAATGGGAAAATACTAACAGGAAGATAATATAAATTAAGCGGCGATGATAGAAATGTGGATTGTTGTTGAAAGCAATTCGATGGTGAAACGTTCTCTTGGTGCCAACTAAAGTACTACGTCTATAATAAATAGTGTGGAAATCTGCTATCCAAACAGTGCTAAAAATTTGAATCCCTTAAATGTGCAATAATGCTGAAGCGACATCTGCGGGATATTTTCAAATTTTAATGTAAACATCGTATTATTGCAGCGTCTAAGACTAGCAATCCTCTTGCAGTTTCAGAAAATATCTTGCAGATGTTGCTGCAATCGGGTCTTCGTATTTCAGCATCGTTGCACATTTAAGGGATTCCATGTTTTAGAACTGTTTTAATTATTATTGGGATAGTCGATTTTCACACTATTTATTCTAGACGCTATATAAAGCGTCTCTATGACGTCTAGTCGTTGCTTCAGTAGGCCAGTTTTGTTTCTTGCAATGAGGGGGTGGAAGTAGAGAATTTGATTACATTTTTTGCCAGCTATATTTTCTTGCCATTGTTTCTGAGAGAATTCAAAACTTAGTTAGTGAATATTTGAAAGAGAAATTATGATCTGAAATCTAAAAAATTATTTTTTTTTTCAATTAAAATTTAGCCGATGCTATTCATAATTTTGTTATGGTTTTATTTTTACTTTTTTTTTAGGATAAAAGGGGGCTTACTTTTGTTGGGTGTGCTTTTGTTGTACCTGACAATGGGGAGCGGGACCGTTTTCACGTTTCGTGCCTATCTCATTCTCTTGCCATTATTATAGCATAATTTAGAAAACGACTATTGTAAAGTAATTGAAGTAGATAAGATAATGAGAAAAAACGTTTTTCGAGTAAAATTTTACAGAACTTTGTGTTTTTCGTCTAATTTTCTTTCCTTTTCCTCTCTATTTGTCTTCTTTATTTTCTTATGCGTACATAAGGAGGAAGTATTGGAATCGTGGAAATTTCCAACTTCCGTTTTATAATGAATTTACATGTTTTGGGATGTCCTAAACACGATTAGACTATTTTAGGAAAATGTCTGTCAGTCTATCGTATGTATGAGATACAAATTTTGTGGGCGCTCTATCTCAAAAACTAATGTACGGAATTTCCTAAAACATTATATTATATTAGACCTTGACAAAAACTGGTGCTGTTTAGGTTTGGGATGTATTGCTCAACAGGTTGCGCTGCTATGCTGCATTTTTTTTCCATTTCGGTCAGAGCCACATCTCGACTATTTTAATATGTAAGATATGCATTAAAAATTATGTAGATTCAATTTTGGTTTTCTTCACTTAAACAGAGAGAGCTGTTTTTTTTTTTTTTTTTTTTTTTTTTTTCATAGGATGAAATTTTACCGAATTTAATAGGTAAAATATTTATTACAGAATTATATTGATTTAATTTTGGTTTTGTTCATTCAAAGAGATAGTATTTTTTCCGATTAACATCATAGCTGTATCTCAGTATCTATTTGTTAGCAATGTGTTAAATTTTATATTTCAAGTTATTAATTAAAAATATATCTGTATTTCCAGTTTTGCATTTGAATATCTAACAGAGTATACTGTCGAACAGTGTTTATCATTATTATAATTATTCGCTGATCACTGTAAATCCAACTTAAATATAAAGAAACACATTACAATTTGTAATCGTTGTACACAGAAGTGTTATATCAGAACAATGTAGAAAAAAGTTCTATATGATGGCACAACAAAAAAGTTTCACAAGCACTTATTTTTTTTAAAGTCATATATGAGAAATCATTCTTTTCTTATACAAGTTAATCATTTAAAAAAAAAAAAAAATCATGTATGTCTCACTTTTTTCTTCCAGAATTTAATCAATTTACTTTTTAAAAAATCACGCATGTCTTATTTTTTTTCTTCCGCAATTTAATCAATTTACTTTTTAAAAAATCATTTGTATTTTATTTTATTTTTCCACAATTTAATTAATTTACTTTTTTTAAATATTCACGTATGTCTTATTTTTTCTTCCACGATTTAATTAATTTACTTTAAAAAATCACATACGTCTTATTTTTTCTTCCACAATTTAATCAATTTATTTTTTTTAAAAAATCATGTACGTCTTATTTTTTTCTTCCACAATTTAATTAATTTACTTTTAAAAAATCATGTACGTCTTTTTTTTTTTCTTCTTTTGATGAAATAACAATACAAAAGGTGGGGAAATATGGAGTTTGAACAGAGTCGAAATGAATTTTTTATAAGTGAAAGGAAAAATCAATACTATTTAAATTTTTAAAAAAATATTCTAAGAATCAAGGAAAACATTGATAATTTATTTGGTCTCAAGCAAATATATATTATATATAAGTATTACAAATATTGTTAAAGAATTTCTTTTTAAAATTTAAATAAAATTTAAGCATAAAAATGAGGCGCAAATGGTAAAAATAAATTATTAACAAAACTGTGTGAATCTTATTGTCATAACACGAATAGAGGATATATTTTAATAAACGGTTTTCTCGCACTATGTTTTCAAAATTCATGATTTTTTTAAAATTCCTATTCGAAATAAACAATTTTTTATTATTTCATATGTAACCACCATATACACTGCAAGAATCACAGCTATTTTTACTGTTTAACAAGAGTATTTTTACATTTCCTCCGGATATGAAAGGCGTGGAACTCGTTTTTTGATCTTTTAATAATCTAAATATTTTAGAAAACAATATATAATCTCGAAATTTTGAAAACAAGGCGAAAAGCTTTAACAGAATTTGTAAATAATTTGATAACCTACTACTTTAAAAAATGAAATTGAAAGCAAAAATAAAATTAAGCAGACGATACGACTTTCAGAAAGCAATCCAATATGCTTTTATAAGATTTTAATTAAAAATAATACAGAGTTCGAGAGAGAGAGATTAAAATTTGTAAGATTTATTTAACGGAAACTTAATATAATCAAGATATGTTTTTTCGTTAATGCTTAAAATACTTTAAAAATCCACGAAAATTGTAAATTTGAAAACAATATATATACAGATTTAGACGATTTTTTAAAATGTTTTCGCTCGAATATATGTTTTACTACAAATCCAATGTTTTGTTTACACGTTATTCAAAATTATGCATTTTTATTGAGGTCGCGAGAATAACAAATTAATTTTTATATTTTATAGAATTAAAATATTTTTTAAATATATTTTTCCTATTTGACTTATTTATTACAAAGTTGAATTTTGAATAATATTAAATATTCACCTTTACGTTTGATACGGTTTTTCACTCGTGTATTATCTCAATACAGTTTTGTAAAAAAAAAAAAAAAAAAAAAAAAAAAAAAAAAAAAAAAAAAAAAAAAAAAACCGAAGATACGATGAACTCGCATTTGATGTAAATTTAACGATATTTATTTTGCAGTTTACATACAGGATTTCTTATACAATCGTTAATTTTTTTAATCCACCTAGCAGAGAATTACTATTAACATTATCTTAATATTTACATTTAGTGAGGAAAATACATGCATATTTATTATGGAGCAATTAAGAGGCAACCATCTGGAAATTTATTAAATGTAAATAAGCTGCTATTTTTAATAACTGGATCTACTATTTGTTTAAATATTCATTTTTAATAATTTGAACTAATATTTTAATGTTCAATCTTATTAATTCCAGCTTGCTTTACGCCAAATTCTACATAACAACGAGTGTTTTATTGGTTTGCATTTTGTATTACTGAAAAAATTATTACTATTTTCACTCTATAATGCTACTAAAATCACTTTTAAAAATTTCCATAATAATTAATGCGGCGAACAAATCTGACAAATATTTAGTAAATAATTTAATAAAATAAAGAAATAAACTAAAAAAAATATGGATTTCTCTAATAAAGGCAAGTTCTAGAACACTAGCATCCACATAGACATATTTGTACTTTTTTTTATTATTATTATTACTAATCAGAAGTACATTATTATTATTTTTAATTAGCTTTCCTTGGTTTATTCGTTTATATATATATATATATTATATATATATATGTGTGTGTGTGTGTGTGTGTGTGATGATTTATGATATGTGATATTAAAAATCTCCTGTTATATGTGGATTTTTCTTTAATATGTATTTCCATTTTACTTTTTCACAATATTTTTTACAATAATATCACCCATGATAATTTATTTTACAAAAGTCTGCTTAGTGAAAAAAAGTACCAAACTATACGAGTATTTTTTCATGGATAAAGGATCAAATTAATTTAATTTTTTTAATTTGGATTTATCTGGTGCCTGTCTAGTATAAAAAGTAAAAAGTCAACAATTACAGGATGGGTTTCTTGGATGGGAAACAACTGCAAGTGAAAAATAATTTATATGTTTTGATTTTTTAATTTCTCTCTGTATAATCAGGGAAAATACAATAAATTAGTGCCATAAATCATTGGATCAAAAATACTTCAATATGGATGAGCTTTGATCATCATTCCAATTCAACTATGTAAATGTTTTATAAATGCTATGTAAATGTTTTGTAAATGTTTAATATGTAAATGTTCAATTGTTTTCAATTTTTTGGGGTTAGTAAGGAAATTCATTTTAATTGTTAGCATTTCTTTTTTGCGAAATAGCCATCTTTAATTTGTTTTTGTTAAATACATTTTAATGATTAATTGACTGAGAGGCGATATGTTACTTAAGCAAACTTTTTGGTAACTTTTTGGTAAAATGAATAGAAATACTGATATGTATGTATATAAAAATATTCTGCATTTCTTAGTCTTCCATTTAACATCTTACAACAATTCTTCAGCTATTTTAAATTGATCATCAGTTTTCTTTGATATGAAAGCCATATTATATTTGCAGTACATGTAAATTTGTTTTCCTAAATTTAAGTGCTTTACTCGAAAATAGAAATTTGCCATAATAATGATTGGCGTTCATATAAATTTAACAGTTTAAAAATCGATAAGTAATGAACTTAATCATGTCCATTATCAATAATATATAAGTTAGAATAATGTGTAGCATTAAATTTTAACGAATCAGATATTAATAAATAAATCTTCTATTGTACTTTTTTAAAACCACAAAGAAGAGGCGGATTACCCATTAGGCTGAGTAGGCTGAAACCTAGGGGGCCGGAAGGAAAGAGACCCCGATGCTAAAATTTTTCTTCGTATCGGACTAATATTTTCTGTAAAAAAGAAATGATGTTAAATGTTCTTTGTTTCACTCGAAACTTGTAGTTCCAGTTTGTGATGGATTTACACAGAGTCGGCTTTTGTAGCCCACATCATAGGGAGCGAAATTTTATCAGCACGTCTACAAATGATATCTTTTAAAGAAGTAATAAGTTTCAATCAAGCATTTTGTCTATTTTTTGCCACTCGACCTTGCTCATTGACTCTACAGTGTGGGTCAAAACTCCCGCATCATAGGAAAAACATGTATTATAAAAACTTTTCAAAATAACAGACATTACATTACACATTAAAAGATAAAAACACTAAAAACACTAAAAACAATTTAAGGCTGTTCTCAAATCAAAAAGGGCAACTTCCTAACATAAGTTTTAATTTATTTTTGTTCGAAAATGCATGAAACTAGCTGGTGTTGTTGTTCAGAAGCTATGTCATCGAGCTGTTTTTTCCATTTTTTTGCAAACCCAATAGATCTCTCAGAAAACAGTGTCAAAATGGACGTTTTGAACCGAATTTCCGCGCGAAAGTAGAAAAATCACTTAAGAGCGGGTGAAAAACGGGCTTGTCACGTGATCGAAATTGTTTATAACTCAATGGGTAATTGATTGATCAAAAAATGGAAAAAATATTTCGATTCCAAATCGCTTCTATGGCTAGGCTTT
The DNA here is from genome assembly GCA_963932465.1 of Maratus speciosus. Lineage (NCBI taxonomy): Eukaryota > Metazoa > Arthropoda > Arachnida > Araneae > Salticidae > Maratus > Maratus speciosus. The sequence continues at coordinate 350,613,746 of OZ010794.1, forward strand.
CCAGTTTTATATCTTTCCGTTAAAAAATGAATTTGTAAATGTGTCAGAACGTTTTGCGCTCGTTGAGCAGAGCAGTTAAGAACAGTCTTAAAAGGACGTTTCGGATTCATTCTGAATCCCTCATCAGCTAGTTCCTAACGTAAAAGTCTTACTAGGTTTTAAAGTTCAACAAGTAGAAAAACATTACATCAAGTTGCCAACAAATTATAGATAAAACAAAACTGAATTGAGCATTCTATTGGTAGAGATGCAGCCTCGTTAATTGCTAAATCAGCACTTCTCGTGTACCAAGCTTCCAAAAAAATAGAACTGATCATTTTCCGAGTTTTGAGAATGCTTATATAATTAGATCAGGTTGCAGCATTTATGCAAGTCGTATTTTTTTCGAAGCTTGGTACACGAGAACTGCTGATTTAGCAATTAACGAGGCTGCATATCTACCAATAGAATATTCAGTTTTGTTTTAACTATAATTTTTTGCCAACTCGATGTAATGTTTTTCTACTTGTAGAACTTAAAAACTTACTATGTCTTTTACGTTAGGATTTAGCTGATGAGGGATTCAGAATGAATCCGAAACGTCCTTTTAAATTGTTTTTAATGTTTTTATCTTTTAATGTAGTGTAATGTAATGTCTGTTATTTTGAAAAGTTTTTAAAAGTATGAATGAATTTAGACGCAGTCCTTTTGTTTATATATATATTTAAAAAAAAGTATGGTTACTAAATATTCTCAATATGGTCTCTATAATCTCTACACGCTCTTCAGTAATCAGCATTTTCACCTTCAAATTTAAAAAAAAATTAAAAACTTAATAAAAAAAAAGAATTAAAAAATTCCTATGATGCGAGACTTTTGGCACACCCTGTAAGTATAAAGTTCATTGTTAAACTAAGAAAGTTCTTTTGAGCTTAGAGACTACATATAAATATGTATGTGAAAATACATTTTTTTTAATTGTACGTATTTTAAATCTAACCTGAATAAAATATGCAAAATATTCAGACATGTTCTCAGAATTGCATCATACTGGTAGATTCAAAATAGATTGTGTTTAACATTCTTCAAATTCCAAAAAAAGCGCACAAATCATGTACAGCTTTTGTTTTGAAAGGGGCTGTATGTATGTTACATACAAAATTTAATTTTCTATATTTTCTCTTGGTCCTAATAACATTTAGAAAAATATTTTTCCACGTCTATGAAGTAAATTTTAAAAAATCCCTTTTTTTTCGACCAAAATTTGCCGAAATATGACATTTTGAATTTTATGAAATTTCAATGTTTACCTGCACTAAAAGTACTTCTTTCCGTTTTCACTGGCAGAAAACACTGAAATACATAGCTTTGAAGGAGGGGACAGGGCCCCCCAAAAAGTATAGCTTAGGGGCCCGGGAGTATTTTATCCACTTCTTTAAGAATGTAACCAGATTTAAAACAAATAATTAGAAATATAATCATATATCTGTAAACTATTCATAACGACTCACTTTCTTTTATTGTAAATGAAAATTTGTAAAAATGTAGAAAAAAAATTAACATTGAAAACAAAACACAAAATCGTGATGATATATCAAATTTAAAAAAAAAAAAAAAAAAAAAAAAAAAGCATTATAATAAAAGGTGAAATATTCTTTATTCAAACAAGTTCATTATTGAGATGAAGTTATAAAAATATAAATCAGTATATATCATTTGCTCAAACTTTATTTGTATTTTAATTTAGTCACGATTCAATATCTAAATTAAAATTGTGAGGAAATAAGTATGATGTATCAAATTTAGCGAAATTAGATAAAATTTATCTCTAATTAAGTGTTTTTCTTTTAAAAGTTTAATAATAATTAAATGTCATACATTATACAAATTAATGTCAATAATTTTGGAAAATGAAATTAGAACGTTTCTTCCAAATGTGTCACATAAAACCAAGTAATTTAGGTACTTTAAATTATTAATGAATTTTACTTGCGTTCATAAAAATTAAAAATGTTCTAGTCACGCTCAAATAATTACAACAAAAAGACTAAATTTAACAAAGAAAAGGTAAAAACTATTTATTTCATTAAAAAAAAGTGATATTTTATTATCCCTCTAGAATTAATTAAAATTTGTTTCCTTCTTTCTTATAATTCCTTTTTAAAAAGATTATCCCATTAAAAATTTATTAGCTTTAGCTTTAAATATTTATAAATATTTAGCAACGTGTCAGGCTACGTAATATTTCTTGAAATCCATTTCCACTTGAAAAACTAAAGAATTTTTATAAGCTATATAAACGAGAAAAATGCGAAGATTTTTTAAAAAAATTCTTATTACTTTTGAAGTATGTTAAATATCATTAATGAATTTTGATCTTTTTAAAAGTTATTTCGATCAGAGCAAAAATGAATTTTAAATATTAACTATTCACTATTAATTAACTATTCACTATTATAACAGTAATTTTATTAATAAGAGTGCATTTTAAGAACAGATTGAGACTGTTACTTATTCATAGATTTCTGCTCTTCAATTTATATTCATTTAGTTAAAAAAAATGATTTTTAAATAATTTAAATAACCTTAAAATAAAGCTTTCAATAAACAGTATAAGCTATTTGTTCCACGTAAATGTTTTTTTATGCCAGTGTTTATTAGTTTAGTTTATTATCAGATTATCATATTAGCTATTTTTGCAGAATAAAAATATTACCACAGTTCTCCTTTATATTTTCTTTTTTTCTTTTTTCTTTTTTTCTTTGTAATAATCTAATAATTAAACAAGTTGGAAATTGCTCGTCAAACGTGGCAAATGAGTTGCGTTCGTACTATAACTAGTTTTATAATTATTTTTTGCACCCCATATTGTACTGAATGTATACTTTTTTGCACTTCATAAAGCGCATAGTCTGATACATCATTAAAATGCACTTCCAATAATTTTTTCCCATTCCCCGTAATGTAACGGAACACTTTTGACTGTCCCTGTAATTAAACTATACATCCGATTTTCCTAAAATTTGAAATAGCTCAACAAAACTTTGCAACAATTATATCTTTAAAATTTCAGACTATTCGGAAGGCTGTAATATCATTAAAATGCACTTGCAATAATTTTCCCCATTCCCCGTAATGTAACGGAACACTTTCGACTGTCCCTGTAATTAAACTATACATCCGATTTTCCTAAAATTTGAAAAAGCTCAACAAAACTTTGCAACAATTATATCTTTAAAATTTCAGACCATTCGGAAGGCTGTAATATCATTAAAATGCACTTGCAATAATTTTCCCCATTGGCCGTAATGTAAAGAAAAACTTTTGACTGTCCCTGTAATTAAACTATACATCCGATTTTCCTAAAATTTGAAATAGCTCAACAAAACTTTGCAACAATTATATCTTTAAAATTTCAGACCATTCGGAAGGCTGTAATATCATTAAAATGCACTTGCAATAATTTTCCCCATTGGCCGTAATGTAAAGAAAAACTTTTGACTGTCCCTGTAATTAAACTATACATCCGATTTTCCTAAAATTTGAAATGGCTCAACAAAATTTTGCAACAGTTATATCTTTAAAATTTCAGATCATTCGGAAGGCTCTAATATCATTAAAATGCACTTGCAATAATTTTTCCCTTTGGCCGTAATGTAAAGAAAAACTTTTGACTGTCCCTGTAATTAAACTATGCATCCGATTTTCATAAAATTTGAAATGGCTCGACAAAATTTTGCAACAATCATATATTTGAAGTTTCACACCATTCGGTTGGGTAGTTTTTGCTCTGTTACATGCGGACAGACGGACGGACTGAACGACGACTATAGGTGCTACGTATTTATATAATTACGAACGCACCTAAAAAGAAAAACTTACGATTGAAAGTCTGTTTACTCATACAAACCAAAACATTTACGAAAGAAATGCGAAAATTCTCTTTATAGTACAGGTAAAATATATATATATTTTTTTAATTTTTTAAACAACTGATAGCCATTCATCAAAATTTGGGAAGAACTTCGTTTTGGCATTAGAAATGAAGAGTCCCTTTCCAAAAATGTTGTTTTACGCTGTTTTTTGCGGCGCAAAAGGGAGGGGGGATTTTGCCTCAGGGAGGGAGAAAGTCAGTTTTTTTTTTTTTAAGTAGGTCAAGTGGGCTATCGTTTATTATGTATTTGTTTGTTCTGAATCGAAGGACACCACCCGCAAGTCGATACGATAGTTTTTTACAAAGTTACGACAGGTATTATGAATACAAAGTCGACATTATACTTTATTGCAGATAAATTACACTGAAAAAAAAAATGAATTACACAAAAATGAGTAAATCTATGTACTCATATCGAATTGAGTATTTTTGGATAAAAAATGAACCTATGCTTTCTCAATTTTGAAACATCACATGTTATCAAACCCAAACAAAACGATAATTTTGTACTCTGTAATGCTTTATTTCATTTATGGCGGCATAAATGATGTTTATTAATGTAAATATAAAATTATGCACAGTATTTTAAAATAATTTAATGCTCTTGTCATAAAAATATTCAATTTGGGTATCTTGTTAATAATTTTGCTATTTTTCTTAATAAATAACCAAGTAAACGTTTCTTGTTAATTACTTTGAATGGGAAATAAATGTCAGTACATTTTTAATTTTTTGGTTTAAGGGGTCAGTACATAACGATTCATATTTGAACAGAACCATGGAATAAAAAATGAGTGCATGTGTTTCTCAATTCTGAGTACATTTGGATCGGAGCTATTTTGAGTATGTAACGTATTTAAAATTGAGTACTTTTTACTCAATTTTGAGTACCATTTTTCAGTGAGGTTTTTACAGTAACAATTGATGGCCATTCATGAAACTTTGGGAAGAACATGGCTTTGACACTAGAAATGAAAATCTGATGAGTCCCTCAAAATAAAGTTGTTTTGGGGGCAAAGGGGGGGGGGGATTTTATTTCGGAGGGGTGGAGAATTCAACTTTTTTAATTGGGTTAAGTGGGGTATCATTTGTTATGTATTTTTAAATTCTGAATTGAATTACATCATCCGCAAGTCGATACGATCATTAATTACAAAGTTATCGTAGGTTTTATGAATGCAAAGTTAAACATTATACTTTATTATGTCTTTGTATTTCATAAAACCTGCCTAACTTTGTAACGAATGACCTATCGGCTTGTGGGGGGGGGGGGGGGGTGTAATTCAATTGAGAATTACAAAATAGTAATAAAACTTTTTTTTACTGTTTTTAAAGTTTTTATTTTACACTTTTTAAAAGTATAAATGTAATTATTTTCCTAAAGCAGTTCGGATATTGAAAATAGTTAAAATGGCTGATGCATTGAGATTATGAATTTAGAAAAATATTTTTCTTCTGAAATGTATACTTCAAAATATTAGTAAGCAGTTCATATATAATAATAATAATTATTATTATTTTAACAATTATAATAATTATAATAATAACAAAAACAAATGAAATTAATAGTGTTATGTATAGAATACATAACTTATTGTTTTACATTATAAAAACTCATTTCAGATTCTTTATGGGCACGAACACTTGTTTCGTTTCATGCTTGAAAAATTTTCACTTTGTCATTTTATTAAAATACATCCTTCAACACTTCAGCAAATATAACCTTCTAAAAAATCGCTGTCACAATGGTTCAAAACCTCTTGATGTCTCATTTATTTATTTATTTATTTCAAGAATTTTTTTAAGCAAAAAAAAAAAAAAAAAAAAAAAAAAAAATATTGAAGTATATTTATTCAGACCAGGTTTGTCAGTTTGGCCTCCAATTTTAAATCTAACTTTCAAATTCATACCGTAAATTTCGAAAGAAGATTTTTTACTTTATGTGATCGCTAATTTTTTCTTATTAAATAAGGCAGAAAATAGTATTCTTTATTCCTAGTATGAACTCGAAATTTCTGAATTAAAATGGAGGCCAAATTGGCAACCATGATTCAGACAGGCCTCGGAGCGGTCACTTTTTATGCCACCACTATTTTTATAAAATTATTCTTATGGCACATTACTACAATAATTGCAATTGAAAGCTCACCACGGAAAAAAAAAAATGACCATATTTTTGTTTTCAAGGAAAAAAAAAAAAAGGCCTTTCCCCCCTCCCCCACCCCCTCTTCATTCTGATCAGAAAATCAGAGTTCTAACTTTTTACGACTGCTCGTTCATCTTCAAAACTAACACTTCATTTATAATGGCTGTTTCATAATAATAGAAGCCATCCGTCCATCAGAAAAAAATAACTCGGTTAAAGCGGAAACTCGGTTAAGCGGGACTCTTGTATACAGGAAAATCTCAATTATCAGATATTCGGTAATTCGGTGTTCCGAGTTATTCGCCACCGGTTGCTTTTAGAAGAAAGCAGCAGATTTTGGTGACTTTATGCTCTCCCAGTGTAAATAAAGTAAGTTTTAAAGATGCCTGTGATATTGATATTTTTATTCATAAACAAGCATCACAGAAAGGAAGAGAAGTAAAGTTACAAAACGACAAAAGACATAAAACAAACTATTAAGAAATATTTTAAACCTATTGGAGTTCTTAAAGAAAAACAAGAAATCATGATTCAATGTTAAGGAAGAATTACTATTCAAAAGAATAATCCATTTTAAATAATATCATAGGATTAAACGCAATATTTCGCCTTGTTTCAAACATAAAATATATTATAGTCGGCCCCTCTTAATTGCATACAGTTGGTTCCACTGAATTGTATGCAATTAAGCGAGGACAGCAATTAAGGTTATCAGTATACGTTATCATTTGATTATATACCACAGATGTGATAAATATTAATGGACAATAATTATTTACCTAATAATTTAAAAACTATTGTATTAATAATTTTAATGAACAATAATTATTTACCTAATAATTAAAAAACTATTGTATTAATAATATTAATAAATAATTTATTATTACCCTATATGTAACAATATATGTAATAAAGTATAATGTATTATCACACTATTTACGTTACATGGTTTAATTTTCCCTCGGACACTGCATTTTCCCACTACCGGCGCTAAATATTGTTTTTTTATTCTCTTGACCGTCCGAATCCAGGATTTTCCCAAAAATACCCCCAACATCTTGAGTCACTGTATGTACTTGTAGCTTTAAAAGAAAAACACAATTGTCCAAATTCAATACTCCCGTGTGTTTCCTAGAATTAAGATAATAAAGTCTTCTTTCACAACGATCGATTTCTGTTCTTCGATTGTTAATGTAACAAACTATTGTAAAAAAAAAAAAAAGTTTTTCCTTTCATTCTATTCATTACTATAACAAGAATTCATAAAATCCGGATTACTAGATTGGAGATGTTTCTGCAATTAACCGGGGATTGTTATGCGATAAAACGAGTTTATTTAACATTAACCTTATGCACTGTAACAAAAAAAGGACTAAAAAACAGAAATACTACTGGCAATCTAGACGCCAGTACTATTTCCGTATTTTTACGGGAATTTTTTCCCATAACTTACAGAAAAACTTCCGTTTTTAATCAGAAAAACGGAAAATTTTCTGTAATTTATGGGGAAAAATTTCCGTAAAAATACGGAAATAGTACTGGCGTCTAGATTGCCAGTAGTTCTTTTTTTTTTTTTTTTTTTTTTTTTTTTTAACAGAGTGGGGAGCGTTTCTGTTCCACAGCATTCTACGCGTATAAGCGGGGTATGCAATTATCCGTTACCCGATTAAGTGGACCCGACTGTATATGAACTTTAAAAAGTTCACTCTTTTACTTAAAAGGTGACTAAAATAATAAAAGAGATGTTACAAGTTAAAAGCATACATTTTATTTAAAACTTCTTAAGTACTTTATATTAAATATTACCAATGAATTTTTTAATTACGACTTACTGAACTATAATTAATGACGTATTCCTCTGCAGTTAATAAAAATATATATTTTCTCTAATTAATTAAGTTCAATCCAAGAAACTGCTACTTCTACTTTCAACTCTAATAATTATTGTCTCTCTCATTTTCAAAACGAAGTGACGTATTTGTATATAGAATATTTTAATAACTAAACAGCAATTAGTTATTAAAATATTCTCTGTCGAAGAGCTTGGGGAAGTTTGAAAGCACTAAAAAGTTTTAAATAAAATGTATATTTTTAACTTGTTACAATATACATTTCTCTTTACATTCATACATTATCTCTTTTATTACTTTAATCACCTTTTAAGAAAAACAGTGTTTTTTTTTTTAAAGTTCATGTAATATATTTCAATCCATTTTATTTTCCTCATATATTTTATTCCAAAAAGTATGCAATTTGATTTCTAAAATACCGTATATACTCGTGTATAAGTCGACCCCCCACCCCACCCCCAATTTTTGAGCAAAATTTTGAAAGAAAAAAATTAAATTTTCGTGCGTAAGTCGAATCACATTTCTGGTAGTATGTTGAAAAATGATTTGTAATCGAAGATTTAAAAAAATTAATAAATTTTCATTAAATTATTAAACTTTTTCTTATTTTTTTACTTTTCTAATGAAATTCTTTTTTCAATTCATCATTTTAAAACTCTATAATTAAGTCAAACCGAAGAAGTTTAAAGTATTTTGAAACCTATTCACATCAATTTAATAATACTTAAAAAGAAAAAAATTCTTTCAAAAATCTATTCAAGCCTTATTGACAAGGGTAAACAACTTCTTAGACTGCTAAAATATAGCACTTCTTTGTATTGTAGGACTTTTGGGGGAGATATCTAGAAGCATTCTCAAGTTGAACTCTTTTTAAAAATGGGATTAAAATGTTAAAGGGAATGCACCTGTATTGAACTACCCCAAAAGAAAAAGGGTGCAGAACAATTACGGGGACATTATTGTTATGCTTTTTTTTTACCAATCACAGGGAAATGACCATTCTCCGCTTTTATCTCTCTCTTCAGCGTAGACCCATGTGTGATTACTTAAAAGACTTGCCCATTCGTCGATTATCTGCGATTTTTTTTTTTTTTTTTTAACCATTTGGAAAAATGGTTATTGTCCTCGTCAGGGTAGGAAATCAAAAACATATCCGAAGCTTTTTATTAGTTGAATCCGCATTTTATTCGTTTTCTGATTGGTCTATACAGTAATCTGTATTTTCCCTTTAATTTCAACAGAAATGGATACTTCTGTTGCCACTATGACAAAAAAGTAATAAAAATCACAAAAAAATAAAATAAAATAAAATAAAAAATAATAATAACTCAGAAACAAATAGAGATACAGCTTTCAAACAAATTGCATTTAAAAGTACATTTTTTTCTCTATACGACGGTGTAAAAAGTTATATTGTGGGATGTTTAGAAGTTTAAGAATAAATTTCATTTAATATTGGTCCAGGAACATTAATGTTTAATCCATGGCGTATGTAATGTATGACTAGCTCCTCCATAGAAGTTAAAAAAATTACAGTACCGAAAAATGTAATCCATGGTGTACGTAATGTATGATCAATCTGCGATTTTTTATGTCTTAAATTTTAGTCTTTGAAAAAATCATTTTCCAAATGGTCGTTGTAATTTGTTAAATTGCACTTTTTTTTTTTTTTTTTTTTTTTTTTTTTTTTTTTTTTTTTTTTACTATTTTGTGTAGAAGTTGACCCTTCTACATTTCCATTTTCAACTCCCAAATTTTCTCTAAAATTCTTCGACTTATACACGAGTATATACTGTAATATTAATTAGTGGTTTATAAATATGTAGCCACTTTAATATCAGTTTTACTATAATTTGCAAGCATGTTTAAATAAAACATCTAAAACGCAACACACTATTTTTTTCGACAGACTTGGTTGAATGCTAGAAGGTTAAACCGCGATGCTAATCCGATCTTTCCACCTCCATGTAACACGTTACTCGAGGAGATATGAAACGAGAATTTAGAACTTTCTCTCCATTTTTCACGGACTTTACTCTATCTGACGGATGGGTGCACACGGCTGCCTTGCTGACGGACACTCGACCGGGGTTCTAACAAATTGGATCCCGGCGAGAACATCTTGCAAAGAATACGTTGAAAGTGCTTGATGTCAATCCGTAGTGACAATGAATTCCCTCCTCCCGGATTACCTTATCGCCGGCTATTTATAATGTAACCTTCATTGAAAGATTACATCGAGGCTATTTATCACATAGTAGCTGTTGTGTGTATTTTCAAAGGTTTTAGGCGTAACTTTAGTGGCGTCTGGGATTAGGAGGAAGAGTTTATACAGTATAGGTATTCTTCTATGCGTGTTTCTGATGGAATGATCAAGATCTAACGATTATTTGAACTTAAGGGTCCTGTCCCTGCCGGCGAAGACACTCACGAGCTAATGCTAATCCTATGGGGAGGGATTTTTCTAATATCTCGTTTGCATTTCGACATTTTTAAATAATTTTTTTTTTTGCATTGGATAGCCGAGGTCCGTCTCTACAGCGCACCTTGGTTACTTTTTTGATTTTGGTCGCAGATATTTTTAATAAAGTTACTTTCATTTTCAAAACCTGTTCTGAAAATGTAAGTGTCATTCTAAAAAATATATGCAGCCAAAATCGAAAAAGTAACCAAAATGCGCTGTAGAGACGGACCTCGGCTATCAAATGCAAAATAAAAATATTTAAAAATGTCGAAATGCAAACGAGATATTAGAAAAATCCTTCCCCATAGGATTAGCATTAGCTCGTGAGTGTCTTCGCCGGGAGGGACAGGACCCTTAAGGCTGTTCTTAACTGCTCTGCTCAACAAGCGCAAAACGTTTTGACACATTTGTAAATTCATTTTTTTAACGGAAAGGTATAAAATTGGAAGGCCTGGCCATGGAAGCGATTTGGAATTGAACTGTTTTTTCTATTTTTTAATCAATCAATCACCTATTGAGTTATAAGCAATTTTGATCACGTGACAAATACGTTTTTCGCCCGTTCTTGGGTGCTTTTTCTTCCTTCGCGCGAAAATTCGGTTCAAAACGCCCACTTTGACACTATTTTCTAAAAGATCTATTGCGTTTGAAAAAAAATGGAAAAAAAACAGCTGAATGACATAGTTTCTGAACAACAAGACCAGCTAGTTTCATGCATTTTCAAACAAAAATAAATTAAAACTTATGTCAGAAAGTTGCCCTTTTTGGATTTGAGAACACCCTTAAGGGTCCTGTCCCTGCCGGCAAATATACTCACGAGCTAATGCTAATTCTATGAAGAGGGATTTATCTAATATCTCGTTTGGATTTCGACATTTTTAAATATTTCTTTTTTAGCATTGGATAGCCTAGATCCCTCTCTATATCGCACCTTTTTTATTTTTTCGATTTTGGTAGCAGATATTTTTTAGAATGATACTTTCATTTTCAGAACCGGTTTTGAAAGTTAAAGTAACTTTATAAAAAATATCTGCGACCAAAATCGAAAAAATAAAAAAAAACGTACACTGTAAAAAATAACGGACTAAAAAATGGAAATACTACTGGCAATCTAGACGCCAACACTATTTCCGTTTCTTTACGGGAATTTTTAAACATAAATTACCGAAAACTTTCCGTTTTTAATCAGAAAAACGGAAAGTTTTCGGTAATTTATGGGTAAAAATTGCCGTAAAAAAACGGAAATAATACTGGCGTCTAGATTGCCAGTAGTATTTCCGTTTTTTAGTCCGTTTTTTTTTTTTTTTTTTTTTTTTTTTTTTTTTTTTTTTTTTTTTACAGTGTACGATGTAGAGACGGACCTCGGCTATCCAATGCAAAAAAAAAAAAAAAAAAAAAAAAATTAAAAATGTCGAAATGCAAACGAGATATTAGATAAATCCTTCCCCATAGGATTAGCATTAGCTCGTAAGTGCCTTCGCCGGCAGGGACAGGAGCCTTAATGTTTTTCTGTTACATATGGTACTATATCTTAATTTGCACAAAGTTAGTCCAAGGGAATTTTAAAGACGGTTCTCAAAAAATATGTTTCTTCGCTCAACAACGCCAAACTTTCTAACGCATCTTCTAACTCATTTTTGAACATAAAAGCATGATACTTGCAGTCATGATTATGGAAGCGATTTACAATCGAGCATTTTTTTTTGTTGTTGTTGTTGTTTTGAGCTAAATGAATTACATTTTGAGTTATAAACGTTTATTGTCTCATGAGTAATTTTTTGTCCCTTTCTTGCGATGTGCATTTGAAAATTCGATTCAAAGCGTCAACTTTGATCACATTTTCTGAAAAATCTTCTGCGTTTACAGAAAAACAGAAAAAAAAAAAAAAAAACATCGATTACATAGTTTCCTAATAAGAACAGCTGCCAATTTGATACGTTTGCGAACAAAAATGAATTAAAAAATGTGTCAGAAAGTAGCCAGTTTTGTGTTGAGAACAACCTTAATGTTTAAGGAGATCTATTCTTGGAATAGTCAATTCAAATACAGTTTTTAACATGAATATAATATATATTAATAAAAAGAAATAAAGAAAAATATCTAAAGTTCTTAAATATTAACTGGAAATATTTACTTGTCTAATTTGGCTATTTTAAATATTTTACCGATAGTAAAATTTTAACTATAATAAAAAATTAGTCCAAGATTATTTTTAAATCAATCGAATCCATATTATTTATCGCCTTGTATCACCAAATCATAAATACTTTCTGGATCAGCTCAATGTAATTTAATCGAATATGATTTAGGAAAAGATTTCTGTTATGTTTGCCCCCCCCCCTCCTCTTTTTTGTATACTACCTCCAATTGCTGAAAATACCGTCGCACTTGATAAGGTTTAGCTTACCATTCTAAAACGAAATCCTTTCGATAGTTACAATAAATGGCATAATTTATTTAATCATTGTTGATTAATAAGCATATAGTGAGTAAGATTTTCTTCCTTTTCATTTTTTTAAATAAAAAAAATGTATTATTTTTAATGTATATGAGGAATTCTCACATAATTTTAAGTCCCTGAATAATAATTTTTATTTTGGTGCGTATTCTTGTACAGTACATATTCTACATTTAGTACATATTCTTGGTTTAAAAAAAATGTTATAATAGAAAACATTCCATTCCATGACTGTATAACAATATTAACGAATAAATAAGTTTTGGACGATGTTGGCAGGGCCGAAACTATAGGGGGGGGGGGGGCAGAGGGGGCACCGGGCACGTGCCCATGGCGCCAGAACAAAGGGGCGCCAAATGAAGGATTATACCTTTCGAAAGGATAATTTTCTTCTGATGGACTGATGGCTTCCGTTATTATGAAACAGCCATTATAAATGAGGTGTTAGGTGAAGATGAAAGAGCAGCCGTAAAAAGTTAGAACTCTGATTTTCTGGTCCGAATGGGAAAAAAAATGGCCATTTTTTTTTTTTTTTTTTTTTTTTTTTTTTGAAAAAAAAAATTATGGCCATTTTTTTCCCCATCTGGACCAGAAAATCAGAGTTCTAACTTTTTACGACTGCTCTTTCATCTTCACCTAACACTTCATTTATAATGGCTGTTTCATAATAACGGAAGCCATCAGTCCATCAGAAGAAAATAACTCGGTGAAAGCGGAAACTCGGTTAGGTGGGACTCGGATAATCGGAACTCTACCGAATATATCATTTTAAAAATGATCTTTAGAATATTTTTGTTGATGTTCAGAGGGACCTCCCGCTTGGATCCGCCACTGTAGATTACGTAGTTCAGTATTACATATTTTAAATTTTAAAATAAGTCGTCTATTATAAAGTTAGTAAAATTCTCTTTGTAAATATACTTTGTGAAAGAGGGGGGGGGGGGGGGGCGCCAAAATCCATGTTTGCCCCGGGTGCAAAAAAGGCTAGTTTCGGCCCTGTGTTGGGGGTCCAAATATACACGAAATTCCTTACCGTCTCCTGTCCCTGATGCTGGTTTTTAAGTTTGGAGCTTCCTGTATAAAATTGTTTCTATAAAAGTAATTCAATGTATTTTCCCCCCGAAACTGGGATTATTGTTTTATATAAATATGTTAGCAAAAAATTAACCTGCACACTTTTTTACGGTTGTTATTAATTTTTCAACTCTGTCCCTGGTTTTTAGATTCCTTACCGTCCCTCTTGCTACAATTATGCAGAAAATAACTCCAAATGCAGCCACAGAATTTTTTTCAGCTTTTTTGCTCATGCAGAAGTATGCTAGAAAAAAAATGACTAAAATTCTTTGACACGAAATTTACCGCAGAATTTAAATGAGCATTTAAATATCATTTTCAAGCATTGTGGCTTTGGTAGTCTTACCGTCCCCAAGGTTCATTCCTGCACTTTTTGAGGTAAATTAATTTTTTTTTTTTTTTAATTTAATCCAACGTAAACAACTGTTACTTAAAACCGAAAAGAACATTGTGGCTATCACTTAGTCTTAACATGATTTGCCTAAAAACAGGTGGTAATTTTCCTTACCATCCCTTTTTACCTTACCGTCCCTTCCTTAAGAGGGTCCGGGACACATTTTCAAAAAAAAAATTATTTATTGAGTTAAAATTTTGAATTTTTTTGTGATGGTTAACCATATTATTTATAAACAAAATCAAATGATAAAACTTCTCATAGCTTGTTTAAAAAAAAATTTAATTTAAAATTTATGAAAAAAGTGGTATAACTTAAAATCGTTATAACTCGAAATATTATTTGTAGAATTTAAATTATTTTTTCATTTAAATAAACAGAAATATATATTTTTTAATTTAGAGCCAGCATTTTAAAAAATATTAATTTAAAAAAAAATTAAAAATATTTAACGAAAAAATTACAAAAAAGTGGTGCAACTTTAAAAAAAAATCATATTTTCAAAAGTAAATATTTTTTTTTTTTCAAATATGCTGGCTCAAAAGTAAAGTAATATAATTGAAAACGATATGTTCTGAGTTTCAACCCTGTATCTTTAACGGTTCTCGAGTTATAAGAACTTAAATATGAGAAATGGTGAAAAAACCTATCATGAAGAAAAACGCAATTTTACAAGAACTCGTATCTTTGACAACCATAGCTTGACAGGCAGATTTTGAAAACAAACCAAAACAAAAAAATAATATTTCCTATTCTAATTAAGATAGAAACATGATTTAAACATCATTTTAAGCAGAAAACGACAGAGAAATTTTTAATCCAATAATAATAAATAAAAAAAAAATTGAAAATTTGAAGATTTTTGTGTCCCGGACCCCCTTAACATCCCTTTAACACAATGTTATACCAAAATTTTGTACTAAAAATGCTTCATTGCTATTATTTCTTATTTAAATGTTCTATGGGTACTATGCAAATTCTTTAGAAGAAAATAAAAAGTCAGAGAGGTAAAATGTTAAGGGGACGGTTAAGGAAAATCAAACACCGCAAGTTTAACTTAAACCATAGTTAAATTCTTTATTTTCAATCATTAAGGCATTCGTCTATAAGTTTTAAATGTAAAATAACATTTTACATTTAAACTTACACATAAAATTATTATGCTTTACTGCATGCTTTATGCTATGCTGCATATTACACTTTACACATAGACTTAATAAAATAATTAAGTTTAATTTCGACAGATATTTGTTCCTGAAAGTTAAAATGTTGTGAGAATGCCTCATATAAACCGCTTCAATAATCCAACACCCTTATAACTTAAGTTATTTAATCAATAATGGTTATGGATTGTAGAAGCAAAGTTCAAACCTCTTTTCTATTAGCCTAGCCTGCTACTGCCAAATTACTTGCACTCATACTAAATTACTGTTAATATTAAAATAAAACCCTATGTATGTATACACAGATGTTTCAGACTTCGAGATTAAGTTGTAAAAAATCTGAAGGCAGAGGTTTTCATTCTCAGATTTCTCGTTCCTGTCGATTAATTGCAGACATAACATCAAGTGATAAACGAGTTACTCATCCGATATAATAACGATATAATCATGATATAAATATGACTTGATACCCCCCGCACTAAGATTATCATTTTGCGCCGGGACATTTTTGCTACGGAGATGCGTGATATTACTGTCAATAGGTGAAAATCTCTTTGCCATCTGCAGGATTTAGTCGGTATCTGTATTGATGGATGAATGCGCATGGGTGCGCTTCTCATTGACTTATTCAGCGGGGAAAGCGAGTACTTGAGAACAAAAGTGATACGTAATCATAGATTTTATTCAGATTTTTTCCTTTTTTTTTCTTATCGCTTGAAACAAAGTCATTTGATGTATTTCATTTGAGAGCTGCAATGGAAATAAATATCAAAATATTTCAGACAAACTCAGTAAAAAACTGGTCCGATAACAATCTTAATTCTTGATTTATAGATTGTGTGTAATCCAAGCTTTATAAATGTGAGACATGAAAAATGCATTGTTTGGGAAAGTGAATGTTTGTCACGTTTTACACTGTTTATGTGGGTATGTTTTTCTGTGTTTTACTTGAATTTTTTTCCTTGGGCTATTTTTTTACCCGACTGCCAAGAAGGGTTATGTGTTTCACGCGTACCTGGGTATGTGGATTTCTTTATACCTTCGAAACATCCCAACGGCTGGATGGATTTTAACGAATGAGGTCTCTATCGATTCGTCTTAACCGCCCGATGGTTATAGGCTAGTTTTATTTTTATAAATTCAAAATGGCGGTAGAGACGAAAAAAATTTCTTCGCACCATATTGAGTGTCATGTCATTGGATAGGTCTTTCAAAATGAAGACGATGTTTCATAGACTATTTTACAGTCAGAAACTCCGTTTAAATATTACACAACCTGCAAGTTGTGCAGGCAGGATCTCGAGCTTTACTGCGACTCTAACCATCATAGACATCTATAGGCAGTGGTGGGGTTCAGCCGGTTCGCACCGGTTCGGCAGAACCGGTTGTTAATTTGCGTTGAGTTCGGCGAACAGGTTGTTAAAATAATACTTCAAATGCGAAAATCGCATTTACATTAATTTGCTTTCTTTAAATGTTTATCTGCACACCGTTGTTTCCTAGGTATAACTCTGTGATAAGTCCTGATTAATTTCAGTTAATAAAATAATATTTCATTTGGAACATTAATATATTTTTTCTTCATCAGTCCTATAAGAGAAAATTCACCTTTAAAAAACGAAATTTTGAAGAATTTTGGTAACTAAATCGACTAAAGGCTAATTCTAGTTATATGGCAAGGTTATTAAAAATGAAACTAACTACTTATCTATACAAATAAAAGAAAATTTTGCTCTGTTTGTGTGTGTGCGATGGCTAGCAAAATCTACGGCACGTACGAGACAAAATTTTTGTGAGACTAGCTCAAAATGTCTCTTGATGCACCTGAAACACAAAATTTTAAAATTATAATAATTAGTTGAGTTATTACCGTATATACTCGCGTATAAGTCGACCCCCTAACTTTCGAATGCAAATTCTGGAAAAAATCAAAAACCCGCGTATAAGTCGACCCCCTAACTTTTTACTTCAATTTTGCTCAAAGTCAAATCAAAGATTTCACTTGTCAATGCGAAAAGGTAGTAAGTAAACATAAACAAATCATTGAAATTTTTTTAAATGATAAATTATTGTTATTTGTATATTTTATGTATTATTTTTTTATTCATACACATAAAAAGCCATAATTTTGCAGTATTCGAAGTTTTTGCTTTTTCTTTTTTAACCGACTCGCGTATAAATCGACCCCTCCAAATTTGCTTACCGAAAATTGTCAGAAATTCCTCGACTTATACGCGAGTATATATTGTAATTAAAAATCGCAACTCACACTCAACTCGACCGAGTTGAGACCGAGTTGGCTTCCATTATTATGAAACAGCCATTATAAATGAAGTGTTAGTTGAAGATGAAAGAGCAGTCGTAAAAAGTTCGAACTCGGATTTTCTGGTCAGAATGGGGGGAAAAAATGGCCATTTTTTTTTTTTTTATTTATTTTTTTTTTTACCCCATTTTGACTAGAAAATGAGAGTTCTAACTTTTTACGGCTGCTCTTTCATCTTCACATAACACTTCCTTTATAATGGCTGTTTCATAATAATGGAAGCTATTAGTCCATCAGAAGAAAATAACTCGGTTAAGCGGGTCTCGGATAATCGGGTCTTTACTATACTTTCAAAAAAAAAAAAAATAGTCATGATAAAAAAACAAAAAGAACATGATAGAAATAGAACATGATAGTACTTAAATTACAAAAATTTTAAAGTCTTCTATAACATTCTTAATTATACTACATATTTTGCTGAGAAAATTATCTTGGGAAATTAACACTAAAAATCACTCAGGTAATTCAAGAATTAAGATTATTGTTAGAAACTGCACTAGAGTATTTTAAGTCGTGTTCGAATGATGCCGAATTAATTAATTTAGAAATTATTAAGAATTAAGAAAATGTGACCACTGTAGTACGTTCATTAAAGAAAAAAAAATCAAAATAATTTGTTCTTTTTTCATTGGTTTCTTTTTCTTGTTGAGTAGATCCGTTTTATAAATTTTCAATTTGAGCAGGAACTTAACTTATTTTTCAGAAGTTGAACGTGGTTTTAAATTAGTAATTCCTTTTCTTTTTTCTTTAAGTAAGTTTGCACAACAATGCTAGAAGCATTTCCTAGCTTTGTACTTCCTTGCTACCCGTATGTAATAATGCACAAAACATTACAATTCTTGAGAACAGAATTTTTAAGATCCCCTAGATAACCAGAATTACCACCTAAAAATCTTCGTAGATTTAAAAGCTTTAGAATAAAAAAAACAAAAACAAAAACAGATGTGGGGACTGGAGTTTGCTCTTTACTGGAAATTGGTTTTCTTTTAATGTAAAATGTTCACTGACGAGTTACGGCGCAAAAAAGACCAGCTAGTCTTTAGAACCTGATTTATTTTTCCTTTTTAGTACACCAAGGTGTTCTCAAATCCAAAAGGGTAACTTTCTGACACAAGTTTAATTTATTTTTGTTCGAAAATGCGTAAAACTAGTTGGTGTTGTTGTTCAGAAACAATATAATTGAGCTGTTTTTTCCATTTTTTTTTAACCGAATTTCCGCGCGAAGGAAGAAAGAGACTCAAGAGCGGGTGAAAAACGTGTTTGTCACGTGATCAAAAACGCTTATAACTCAATAGGTAATAAATTGATCGAAAAATGGAAAAAACTGTTCAATTTCAAATTGCCTCCATGGCCAGGCTTTCCAATTTCATACCTTTCCGTTAAAAAAGGAATTTGTAAATGTGTCAAAACGTTTTGCGCTTGTTGAGCAGAGCAGTTACGAACAGCCTTAAATCAGATTCAATTGGTTTGTGAGTGGCTATTGTTCACAAGTGCCCTCAAAAAACACTCTCCCGAGCGACGGAATTATTACTAGAAAATCATGGTGGAAAAAAAGCCACAGGAAATTGCCTGTTCCGCGTATAAAAAGACGTAATTTACATTATTCCCAGAAGAGGGCACAGCTGTTAAAAGGGGAAACTTTAATTTTATTGGTTATTTACCTATTGATTGATGGCCTGGTCTTCATGATAAAAACAGGGTTTTTGCCGGAGCCCGTGAATATTAACCACAAATGCCTGCAGAAATTAAAAGCTCAGCCAATTTAATTTTAAACATCATTCAATTTTGAAGTGAAAAAGTAATAAATGGAACAGAAAGTTGTCAGGGCCAAAACAGCTTTAAACTTTAGAATTAAAGTTAAGAAACAAGAGCTGGGAATTTTCAGCTTAAAAATTTTGAACTTTACTTTTAATTTTAAGTTTAAAAAAGGGTTTAATTTTTACCCTTTCGTACGTAAAAGGATTAATAGCACTAACAATACTTATTCTATTCTATAAAGCCCGACCAATTAAAAAATGTCTTTTTTTTAACATATTGATTCTTGTTTTATTTCTGATTTTAGAAGATCCATACAGGCTATATTTAACGCTATATCTATCTGTGTAAAATGACACCTTTTATAGTTTCGATTTATGTGTTATTTACTTTTTTAATTATATTTTGTAAGTTTTAAAGCTATTAAGTATAAAAATAAGTACAGTCGAACCCGGTTAAGACGCTCACGGTTAATACGCGATCCCGCTTAATACGCGGATTTTTTTCGATTCCTTGAACATAAAATCCATAAAGCTAGTGTAAAATATCACGTTTAATACGCGATCCCGCTTAATACGCGATACATTTTTGGTCTTTTGAGGAAAAATTCACGCTTAAGACGCGAATTCATTGATCAAGATGCGAATTCGTTCTCTCTTCTCGAGTGTTGTCAATTTAGCGGACATTTTTTAGTCAGACAAAAAACACAGTTTCCGAATAGTATTATTTACTTTATTTAATAACAGATTAATTAAGGCGAAAATTACTAATCGGAAACGGTGAAAAAAAACCCGCTAAATTAGCAAAACTGCAATTCTTCTTTGATTCTGCCTCCTAATATTCTTTGTATCTCCCTTCGTGTATTCTTTTACTATAGTAGAGAGATATAGACGAGTTCTGGTTACTCAGATACGCCATGAAAATTATCAAGATTATGGATGATCAATCCTGTTGTTAGTAAGGTCTTAAATGTACTTTATACCATTACTATGTTTTATATTTTTATTATAGGCAACAAAATTTGAAACTCGTAAAAATGAAACAAACATGACTGTGGTTTGGATTTTCTTTTTGGTTTGTTTGGATTTCAAGTTTTCTTTACTTTTTGGTATGCTAACAATATGTTCTACACAAAGATTAATAAAGATAGTTTTTCTTATATTAAAAAGGAGGACAGATTATAATGGTACTCATTATTACAACTTCTGATTGGATCTATTATTGGAGCTTCTGACTGTAAAATAGTCAATGAAACATCGTCTTCATTTTGAAAGACCTATTCAATGATATGCCACTCAATAGGGTGCGCAAAAAAAATTTCGTCCCTACCACCATTTTGAATTTATAAAAACAAAACTTAGCCTATAACCATTGGGCGGTTAAGACGAATCGATAGAGACCTCACTCATTAAAATCCATCCAGCCGTTGGGATGTTTCGAGAGTATAAAGAAATCCATATACCCAGGTACGCGTGAAACACATAACCCTTCTTGGCAGCCGGGTAAAAACTGGGTTGTGCTTCAAAGATTTAATATTTTTTCTTTCTTTTAAAACTAAACAGTCTAGTAGGAAAATTATTTTTGTTGTTTTATTTTTGGTTGCAAGGTATTAGTCATCAATAAAGCCATGTTGGAATCAATATTTATTTTCTGTCGTTATTCCAGTCGGTCCTATAAAAAGAAAATATGAGTTACTGGTGGAGAGGCAGGTTAAGTGGAATGCAGTTAAATTTTAATCTAAATATACGCAAAAGGGAGATTTTCGATCGTAAACATATAAATGACAGCTCTAAATTTCATTTATAATGATTGAATGTGTAAATAAGCCCGGTTCCAGCAACATTATACAAATCACGTTTAATACGCGATCCCGCTTAATACGCGACTTTTGTCCACTCCCTTGAAACGCGTCTTAACCGGGTTCGACTGTATTTCATGTATTAAAAATTATTTATGATTGTTTTAATTAAAAAAAATACAGATGAAATAACCATAAATAAAAAATCTTTTAAAAGGGGGCATTTGTCACGTATGGAAATAGTGTTGAAACGTTCCGTTAAATTACCTTTGTGCAGTCCTTAATTCATTTCAATTTTAATAATAAAGACATTAAGTAAACGATATATATATGTGATGAATTGTAATTATATAATGGTTATATATATATATCCTTACATTTTACCGTTTATTGAATATTTTGTTTTAACGAATGATAACATCATGAACCTTGTTATTATATTTATATCTTGTTCAATGCTATCGGTTGTGCGATCTAAACATGGCAATAAATTTCTATCACAAACTGAATGAAAAACAAACGTATAATGAAGAAGTAATAACTAACTAAAAAGTAAATGAATCAAAACAAAGGAAAGAAACCGATTTTTTTTTGTCTATTGAAAGGCGCTTGTGTAAGGTAACCCCGTTCAATCTGCGTGTCTTCTATCGAAATAATCTCTCCCGTATGACAGAATTTTATTGGATAATCCGATTTAAAGCATGTAATCCAATTGCTGATCGAGAGGATAGTGATGTTATCGCTTGAAGTGGTTAACAGCAGATATTGCTTAAAGTTGCTTTACACGAAGTCCAAAATGGCGATCTGTGAATTGTTGCCAACTTCTGTCTCTGTGTTTTTTTAACACTATCCAATCTAGTTGAAAAATGTTTAGGAATTCGGTTTGTCTGTCCTTCTCGTAAATATACTCGGATTTTCATGCAATTGATACATGTTAATGATGTTTACCGTGGTATGTTCGGTATTCAATACGAAGTGTGTAGCATTAATAGTTCATTTACAGGGGCACTCAAAAGACTTCCGTTACATTATGGTATATGGGGAAAAAGCGTTCGCAAGAGTATTTTAATGACATCAAGCTATTTTAAATGTGTTTAAATTGATATAAATCACTGACTTTCACTACAAGATGATTACAATAGAATAGGACATTCATAGCATTTGCCATTCATTTTACAGGGACACACAAAAAAAATCGGTTACAGTACTGTCTTTGAGTAATAATTGTTGGAAGTGCGTTTTCAAATTTGGTATGCGCTTTTAAATTTAACTAATTTTTTGCATGTTATTCGTTGTATATAAATCCTATACCTCGTGTACAGGGCTGCACAAAAGAATTCACGTACCATTCCCCTTATTAGCCGAAACAGCTGTAGGGAAATTTTCAACTGAGGTAGGTACTTCTTAACTGAACTAAATATTTGCATGCATGTAGTTAATAAGTACAAATCTATGTATGATATACAGGGCTGCTCACAGTATTCGGATAGTTTACGATTGTTGATGGGAACAGCTGAAATTAGATTTCCAAATATGCTATATGTTTCCATATGGTTGAATTAGACCTAATACTTTAACTTATTAAATGGTGCAGTTTTATTACATTAGCCTGAATGTGTTGGAAAGTGTTTCATAATCTATGTTTGACGCATGATTTTTTCTTTCTTATTTTAAATTATTATTTCCGGATGTGGGGCGTTTAATGGGATATGAAATCTTCCATGTTTTTATTATTTGGTATAAATATTCCTCCATCGATCATTTACAGGATTTGTGATTTAAAGAACAAATTTATTAAAGTTATTGGATTTTACCACACTTATATTATTACTTTCCCCTTGCAAAATATTAAATTTACCACTTGTGTAATTTTAGTTCCATTTAAAAAAATATATAAATATTCAGCATCCATCATAAAATTAATTAAAAACTCTTATTACTATTTAGTGTATTAAGTAATGTGTATCATATGTCAAAGTGGTTTAGGTTTGCATTTGTTTTGAGGTAATAGAGAGATGTGCGCTGTTTAAAAACTATAAAAAATATCCAAAGCAGTAAATATTTAAAAAATTTTCTCTAGTACATGTGCAATATACAAACACTGCATCATATAATGCAAAAATTTTGTCAGAAATAACAATGAGTGATATTGCAAACCAGTTCGTTAAATATTTCAGCATAACTGAAAAGAATTGCACAAATTATTTATGTATTTTATATTATAATCAAAAATTAAAACTGAAGTTTACAAGCAATGCTCAAGTACATCTCAGTTAGAAAGTTAATGTTCACTTTTATTTTCTTTCAAAAACTTATTTTCAGATTTGGGAAAAATATATATTTATATGTAAAATAAGCAAAACTGTTGGCGATATTTTTAAACTCATAGATGGGAGAACTCCATTTCATGAATAATTCATTTCTCAAACCTTTTCGAAATTTTATCAATTTTACAATAAATTTCAAATCAATTTACCGATGAAATTAAATATGATTTTTTTTTATATATAAAAGCCCATCAGTTAATTGGGCGGTTATTCATAAATTGCGTATTACTTACCAAGTTTACCTAGTTGATTAAAGCAACTTTTTATTTTTTATTTTATAATTCACCTTTTAATAAACATAAAAGTTTTAAAAAATATACAAAAACTTTCAATCCATCAAACTAAAACAGCAAGATTTTAAACAATGCATTCTTCTTATATACAAATTAAATTAAAATTTCCTTCGACAAATTACAAAAACAAAAACAGTTCTTCAGAAAAGTTCTAGAGGTGTACAAAAACAAAGGCCTCTAGATGCTCGTACAGGATGGTCTAGGTAAAATCAGTCCATGCTTTAGTTTAAATTCATTCGCAATTTCAATTTCTTTTTCTTTTCTTTTTTTCTTTTCTTTCCTTTCACTTTGTTGATGAATTTTATAAACTTAGGTTTCAACAATCTCCCAGCAGATAATCGATATAAAACACAGCTAAAAGTTGACAACTTTCATATAATTTACACTATCAAATGTAGGTCTGACTAATATGTAATCCAATACCACAATATACAAGCCAAATGGCTATGCAACTACGAACAACAAAAATTCTATAACAGTTCGATGCTCCAGGTGCGATGATCTTGGGATGTATTTTTTATATTATTTTGATTCCATTATTGTTATAACAGATTTTATTTTTTATTTTTCTATGCAGAGAAGACCTTTGATGAAAACCTGATACTAATTTAACATGCAAACTTACACCTTGAAAAATCTGAAATGTGTCGTGTCTCTAATTCCAGTTAATTTACCATTTCAATTGCTTTCTTTTTTATTATTATTACCTTGTTCAGTTTTATGAACTTAAGTCCCAACAATGTCCCAGCAGGTAATTGCTATAAAACACAACAAAAGCTGAGATCTTTCATCTCATCTTTGATGAAAAATGTAGGTGTGACGAGTTAGAAGTCACTCGATGTCGATACAATACACATTAAAAACATCAAACTAAAATTACGAGATTTTAAACAATGTTTATTTATTTGCAACTTCTAGCTATATTTCGCGCCAACTATCAAGTGATAACTTAGAAAAAACTTTCTTTTCAGTAATTTGTATTCCAAATGTTTTATTAATAAGTAAAACGACAAGACAGTTTTATGCCGCTGTAAGTTTATCCTGATTGGTATACGGTCTTGAAATGTATTTTGTTGCACACTTCTGAAAGTTCTTTTTTTTTCTTCTGAAATTCATAGATTATTTTGTATTGATTCACAAAAAAATTAATAAAAAATAAATTTGGTCAAACTGGGAGATGACATTGGGCGTTGGCGGGTTAACTTAACTTTGTTCATGTATTTAAAAATGAATTTTTGTAATTCATTTTTCATCCACTTCCTGATGTGCTATATATATTAAAAATTATATATTAAAAACAAATACATTATGCTAAAAGGTACACACATTAAAACACAATCGACGTCAACGTTTCATTTCGCATCTGCGAACGTTTAATTGGTGTTATACGTAGTTCTACAAAGTAATATTAGTTGTATGAATATACAATATCCGATGAACTGAACATAGAATTTTTTTTTCAGAACTTAATTATCCATAAACAGATTAATATTAATTAAATTATGATTATACGTTGAGAAAACAGTTTAAAAATCCTGAATAAATAGTTTAAATATTGCTTTTATTTCTTTCCTGTTGACATATCTTGAATATATATATACATATATTAAATCTTATTACCACATGACTTAATCATAAATATTTGTTTGTTACAATAATGTCAGATTTGCAGTGATATAATTTTTTTTTCTTTTTTGTTGCCATATCTTAAAAAGACACTAAACAAAAATCAAATATTTTAAATAAATTCACCAATTCACGCTTTCTGCTAAGTATAGGCACTGAATTTTTCATAATCGAGGCCCACGACAAGCTCACTTATTGCAACGAAATTTTTGTGGAAAAACACGAATTGAAGCTATGAAATTAGGCCTGATTTTTTTAAACAATTAATGAATACTTATAAAAGCGTCTTAAAAAAAAACAAAAACAACTATTTATACTTTTATGCTTATATTGCAACGTTGCTATTACTTTCACTATAATAATTTTGTTATTATGTTATTTCCTCTTTTATCTTTCAGAGTTAGAGAGGATCTTCACCAAGATCCGGATTCTAATCTTACACGCAGACTTACACCTAGAATAATCTGAAATCTATCGTCTATTTAACTTCAGTACACTTTCATTTTCAATTGTTTTGTACTGTGTTGTTCAGTTTTATGAACTTATGTTCCAACAATGTCCCAGCGGCAATCCCTCTAAAACATCCCATCTTCAATAAAAAATGTAGGTGTGACGAGTTTGGTCGTCACGCGATGTCGATACAATACAATTAAATGATCGGCACATGGCTTATCGCTCATCTGTTTGTTAAAACGTAACATGAAAATGCGACGTATAATGTCGAGGAGATTCATTTCCATGTTCATATTTAAACTGTTTTATTATTCGTCAACGAGATAAAATTAATTTATTATACTTCCTCCTATGATTAGAGATTTATTTATTTCTTTGTTTTGTAAAATAGATGCTAAATGCATCGTAAAATATACGAGACTATTGTTTTAAAGAATCGACAGCACATGTTTATGCAACAATATTTCAATGAAGTTTCTTTGTCGGCGTTAGAAACAAAATAGTGCTACTTTGTATATTGTTATATTTGCTAATACGTATCTCTCAAACAATTATAAAGAATATAAGTGTATACATTAGGCTTGAAATACCCTTTTTAACTCAATCTTTATTTTATAATGGATTCTAAAGACACTACAACACTGAAAAAAAAATCTCAAATTTACAGAAAAAAAGTATCAATTTTGGATCCAATGGAAAAGCGTTTAATTTACAGAATATATCTGTAATTTTTCATTAAAACAGTTTTTTTCTGTAAAAAATATAGATTTTTTTGTAAAAATGACAAAATCCACGTTTTTATTTATTTATTTATTTATTTTAAAACAGAAAAAACTGTTTTTCTTTAAAACAGTTTATTTCTGTAAAAAATACAATTTTTTCTGTAAAAATTAAAGATTTTTTTACAGTGAAGTTATCCAAAAAGTTTCAAAATGAAATATATATGTGTAATATGAGTTGTAAATTTCAAAGTGGATCAAAACTGTCCGGGCCAGGATTCGATCCAGGGATCTCTTGGTTGGAGCCTCCAATGTTCTTCCATTGCATTGAACATTATAATTTCATATGAACATATACAGTACAGTCCCGATTACGCGAGTTAATATGGACCAAGCTCACCTCGGATAAGCAAAACGGAGAATGAAAATGTTTATTTGAAAAAGCCCTTGAAATTTTTTGTTTGTTTGTTGAATGTCAATTTTGCTGCAGTTCCCCCCCCCCCCCCCTGTAGTATTACGCTACTACATAGCTGTTAATTTCTAAGATTTTTTCTTACCACTAAAACTTAACAGTAAATTTTGCCTAATTCAATCGCTGAAATCTAACAATTGTCAACTATTAAATATGGCAAAAATTTGCATTAAATTTTAGAGGTAGCAAAACCGTGCAAATTGGCAGCTATGTGATTCTATTATAGTGTCATGAAAATTGCAAGTGTAGCCTTTTCTTTCTGCTCAAAGTATTAAATATTTTTTTTTTCAATCGAACTTATGCCTTTGGAATGGATTGTTTTCTTCTGATGGACTGATGGCTTCTATTATTATGAAGAAAAAAAAAAGGGCCATAATTTTTTATGGCCATTTTTTTTCCCATTCTGACC
Organism: Maratus speciosus; assembly: GCA_963932465.1. Classification (NCBI taxonomy): domain Eukaryota; kingdom Metazoa; phylum Arthropoda; class Arachnida; order Araneae; family Salticidae; genus Maratus; species Maratus speciosus. The sequence continues at coordinate 350,641,383 of OZ010794.1, forward strand.
AGAAGATCAGAGTTCTAACATTTTACGGCTGCTCTTTCATCTTCACCTAACACTTCATTTATAATAGCTGTTTCATAATAATGGAAGTCATCAGTTCATCAGAAGAAAATAACTTGGTTAAAGCGGAAACTCGGTTAAGCGGGATTCAGATAATCGAGGCTCTACTGTAAGGAGTAACATTGAATTGCCATTCTGAAGCTTGGCTTATCATTAGCGGCTTCAGCCAAGCTATCCCTGGTTTGCATCCTGGCCTGGACCTTTTTCACCCACTTGGAAATTAACGACTCATATGATTTATTTACCAATTTAATAATTGTGTTGAAAAATTAATCTAATATATACACTTATATTCAGGGTGATTCAAAAGTCCTAGGACAAAATTAAAAAAAATGATACAGCAACGTAGAACTAACAATTTTTGTATGGGAAATTCAGGTCGAAATCCATTTATTTACTGTGAACGTTTAAAATTTTTAACATAAATTATAAAGCTCCTTTAAATATATAATGGTCTGCAACTTGAATGTGATTTAAGAGTTAAGAATTAGTAGCCAGTGTTGCCAGATTGGGGACATTTTGGTCTCCAGATTGTTGATTGTCACCGTTTTTTACTTTCTTCTATCTTCAATAGAAGAAAGTATTGTAATCGAAATTTTTTTCGACTTCCGGTTTTCGACGGATTTGCATGTTTTAGGGGTCAGAGATTCCAAAAAACATGTTTATAGAAAATGTCTGTCTATCTGTGTGTCCGTCTGTCCGTCGCCATTGTACCATCAAAAAGTGTATGAAGTTATGTATAGAATTAAACCAAAATTTTATTATAAGTTTTTGGCTATGGTAAGCAGGTCCTCCCTGAATTTGGAAAAAATTCGCCGGTAGGGGTAATAGCGATTTTTGTGCGATTTTGAATATTGTACCGTCCAAAAGTGTATGAAGTTATGCATAGAATTAAACCAAATTTTTATTTTAAGTTTTTGGATATGGCAAGCAGGTCCTCCCTGAATTTGCAAAAAATTCGCCGGTAGGGTGCGCTGTAATAGCGATTTTTGTGCGATTTTGAATATTGCACCATCGAAAAGTGTATGCAGTTATGCATAGAATTGAACCAAAAAAAAAAAAAAAAAAAAATTAAGTTCTTGGCTATGGCAAGGAGGTCCTCCCTTGTAAAAAATTTGTAAAAAAATTGCTCGTAGAGGGCGCTGTAATAGCGATTTTTGTACAATTTTTGTGCCATTTTGAATATTGTACCGTCGAAAAGTGTATGAAGTTATGCATAGAATTGAACCAAATTTTATGTGTTTATTTTTGGTCATGTCACGAAGGTTCTTCCCGAATTTGGAAAAATTCTGCCGGTAGGGGGCACTATAATTGCGATGTCTGTACAATTTTCATTATTGTACCATCGAAAAGTGTATGAAGTTATCCATATAATTGAACCAAATTTTTTGTGCATGTTTCTGGCTATGGCAAACAAGTCCTCCCTGAACTTGAAAAAATTCCGAAAGAAGGGGGCGCTATAATTCCGATCTCTGTGCCATTTTCATTATTGTACCAGCGTATAAAATTATGCATACAATTGAACCAAAATGTTTGTGCTTGTTTTTGTCTTTGGCCAACAGGTCCTCCTTGAATTTGGAAATATTGCGCGGTAAAGGGGCTCCGTGTTAGCGATTTTTGTATACTTTTATGATTTTTCGTAGTTCTATTGTGCAGCGGCGGGAACTCGCTTCCTGCTAAGCCGGCTATTCGCAAACAGCTGATAACAACAGAATAAGGAAAAATTAATAATTTTAACAAATATTCGTTTTTAGTCCGTTTAATTGACTTGAGCAGAAATTTAAGATGAAAATCAAAGTTGGTATAGTATTGAACTAATAATATTGAAGTATTAACATGTGTAACTAGGTTTTGAAATATTAAGATGTATAAGATAGAAGAAAGTTTTGGGATTGGCACATCCAACTATTTTTTTTTTTAAATAGAAATATCCACCGTAATTTAAAAATAGATTAAAAATTCTGATAAATAAGCGAATTACACTATTTAAAAAAAGTGGTGACAGTCAAATAATCTGATTTAAAAAAGTCCCCAATCTGGCAACACTGTTAGTAGCTGAAACTAATTTCCAATCAATTAAACACACAAAAAGAAGAAAGTACTTTAATTGCTATCAGAAAAAAAAAAAATATTGCATTTACTAGGTTAATTACATTGTAACAAAAATCTAGTTATTGGGTGCTTTTCTGCTACTATAATGTAGCATTTTTACCAGCTTAACTTATGTATGGTCTCCGAAAAGAGTCTTTTTTTTTATGATGGGGTATCCCCCGGTAGCTTTTTCGCCTGTCCTTATTTTGGAACTAATGGAATTTTTCTTTTTCTAGATTTTTCATACTTTACTATTTTTTATTTCTCTTTTTTTTCTCTCACATTGTTATACTTAAAGTACTTATGTACTTTTTTTTGCATAGTTACTCTCTTCTTAACTTCTTACAGTTATTTTCTTATTGTGGCTACCAGCCACGTCTAAACATTTTTTTTAAGGCTCCTTAATGCCCTTGCAACGCAATCACCTCTCCACTGGATGTAAAGTTGCCACGCAACTAGACAGTTCAAAAAAATAGATCACATTGTTCCATTAGTTATTGGGATTATTAAAAGTACTCTGCATAATATGTAAATACACTATCATCATCTGCCAACCTTTGAAAATTGTAATTCTGAATAACATTAGAGGCTAACTTGCCACTTTGTAAATATTCGCGATTTTCTTTTGCCTTATTATTATCACAAAGTTTGTGTATTTATTAATTCTTTTTTATCCTTATTTAATTTCATGCAAATGTCTTGAAGCTCCGTTTATCACAAAGCGGACAAGTGTGAATTTTTTGTCTATAACTTCACGCTTGTTGCTTATTACAACAGTTAAAAATAAAATAAAATAAATAAGCAATGTTAGAATCTGGTTTGATGGATGAATACGGCGTTAAATTTTGTCTCGTTTATCTGTGTGCGATCGAGCAGGGCACAGCCATTTTACGCTTTGAAAAGAAAAAAAAATAATAAAAACTCTGTATTTTCTATACTTTAATGCTACAGTCATGACTTATTCTTTAGAATATCAGATCAAAAAGTAACTAAATTTAGAGAACAATTATTTCAAGTTGTTTCAGCAAAAATCAATGATAAGAAAAAAAGCAATATAACAAATTTCAACGACCATTTGCAAAAAGATTTTTTCAAAGACTAAAATTTAAGACATAAAAAATCGCACGGAGTTGATCCTACATTACGTACGCCATGAATTCTTAAACATTAATAGTGTTATGACACGTAAAAATTGCAAGTGACAAAAATCGCCTGCGACTCGTCAGATTTCATGAAACTTACGTATTATCCACCTGAAACTTACGTATTATCTAAGCATTTCATTGGCTGTTCGTGAAAAGGCTTTTCCATCGTCAGATTTCCGAGAAATCTGACGACCTATTTTAAATGAAATTTCATTCTTAAACTTCTAAACATCCCACACTATTACTTTTTACACCGTCGTATAGAGAAAAAAATGTACTTTTAAATGCAATTTGTTTGAAAGCTGTATCTCAATTTGTTTCTGAGTTATTAATTTTTTTGTAGTTTTTATTACTTTTTTGTCATAGTGGCAACACTCTGTTGAAAGTAAAGGGAAATACAGATTACTGTATAGACCAATCAGAAAACGAATAAAATGAGGATTCAACCAATAAAAAGCTTCAGATGTGTTTTTGATTCCCTACCCTGTCAGAGGACAATAACCATTTCCCAAATGGTTAATAATTTTATTTTTGATATAGAAGGCCATATCTCTCACCCGCAAGAAAAGTGACACTGCACAAAAATATTATATTTCGCAAGACAGGCAAAAGAAGATTTTTTTTTCCTTTACTGTATAGCAAAAAACTATAGTCTTACCTCTGCATAACAGCTGTAAAAGAGTACACAAAAGCCTAAAACCCTCAAGAATCAAGACACAGAAGGTATAGAGATGATTGAGTAATTTTATTCCTCCAGCACACTTTGCCCCCCCCCCTCCCCTCTTATATGGTAGCTAAGTGACATATAGCGTATTCAAACTGCTTTCAGGATAACTACATTTATGACCCCTTTCCTGTGGCAAGACGCATCTAAATCAGACCTACAGAGGTGTGACAATTATTAGAATAATTGTGAAATTTACATTAAAATCTTGTTATATTAACCTTTAACTGATGTTACTGGTCTCTCAGACCGCGGCTTTTATAGTTTAACTTGCAATTTTCAGTTTAACTACAAACACTACCGATATTTTGTTCCGTTTGGAACCTTTGTATTATCACCAGATACTTTTGAATAGGCGAATTTTAATTATAACAGTCCCGTACAAAAAGTTTAGTACAAAAACACCATCCGATGAGTTAATCGTGCCTTTCATTCATCTTCCGATGGAGCGGTCTCACAGACCGCTTCACACTAGTTATGTGACAATTTCTGTGACATCAGTTAAAGGTTAAAGAAATAATCATTATTAAAAAAATATCGATACATTTAATATTTAGTGTGCACCCCCTTCTATTTTATTAAAGATTCGATACGTCTTGGCATACTTTGTATGAGTTTTTGTTTTTGGCAATTAATTTGTATTTCGTTGTCATGATGCCAAATTTGGATGGGTCTTTCTATCGGAACATTCTTGTTTGTGATGTTGCATTTCTTTAATTTTTAATTAAATAAAATCCTTCCATGGCCTGGAAACACTCCAGATATGAACCCCATAGAGAATCTTTGGGCCATTGTAAATAAAAATCTAAAGAAATGAAACATCACAAACAAGAATGGTCTGATAGAAAGACTAATCCAAATTTGGCACCATGGCAACGAAATACAAATTAATTGCCAAAAACTCATACAAAGTATGCCAAGACCTATCGAATCTTTAATAAAAAACAAGGGGATGCACACTAAGTATTAAATGTATCAATATTTTTTTAAATAATGTATTATTATTTTTAATATAACAAGATTTTATTGTAAATTTCACAATTATTCTAATAATTTTCACACCTCTGTATTAGTGAAATGATACGCAAAATAAATTTTTTGTAGTTATGTCACTTTTCTTGCAGGTGAGCGATATATTGTTTTTTTAGTCTTTCGATTCTTATACAATAATAAAAGTAAATATAAAAAGAGAAAATTTGTCCCCTTTCAGTAGTGGGTTGGTTGGTTGTATTTATGTCGGCCAATTATCTGCACGTGGGATATAGGCCCTAAGGGGGAGTGCCTTCCGTGGGTGTCTTTCTAAGGGAACCTAACCCGTATTAACGCTTGGAGAACCAAGGTTCGAAGAAAACCACGAAAACTCCGAACGATTAGGCCGACGGGCGCGATTGGGATCGAACCCAGCACTTCCCGTTTACCAGCTTCGAGAGCAGAACCTCTCGGCCACTGGTGGGGCCTTTCAGTAGTGGGAAAATGACATATAGCGTAATCTAGAGGTTTTCCGGATAACCATATTTATGACATTTTTCTATACAAAATGCGCTTAAGTCACACCTATTAGTGCAATAATGTGCAAAAGGAATTCTTTTGGAGTTGTGTCACTTTTCTTCAGAGTGAACGATTTGATTTTTTTAAAAAGATCTTATGTGCGAAACGCTTTTGTGGCGCTGCTTTTGAGCATTTAAAATAGCTAGCGTTAGATCAAAGATTTAACAGTACGATGTCGATAAATGTTCAACTTATAACGATTCCTTTGGAAACGATGTTGGTATACAGTTCTTCCTCTTAAGGCTGTTCTTAACTGCTCTGCTCAACAAGCGCAAAACGTTTTGACACATTTACAAATTTATTTTTTAACGGAAAGGTACAAAATTGGAAAGCCTGGCCATGGAAGTGATTTGGAATTGAACTGTTTTTTTTTCATTTTTTGATCAATCAATTACCTATTCAGTTATAAGCGAATTTGATCACGTGACAAACACGTTTTTCGCCCGCTCTTGAGTGCTTTTTCTTCCTTCGCGCGGAAATTCGGTTCTAAACGCTCAATTTGAGACTATTTTCTGAAAGATCTATTGCGTTTGCAAGAAAATGGAAAAAACAGCTCAATTACATAGTTTCTGAACAACAACACCAGCTAGTTTGAGGCATTTTCGAACAAAAATAAATTAAGACTCATGTCAGAAAGTTGCCCTTTTGGGTTTGAGAACAGCCTTAAGGAATGAATGACCCTCGATATCTGCCCCAGTAAAACAATTGGCTTATTGGAACATTTTATGTTCAATAGTTCCCTAATTAATTGTTTCCATAAGATAAGGCTCTATTGTTTATTTCTTAATTTCAAATTTACTTTTGCCTTCACAAAAAACCCCGTTTGCTTGGTGACTCATAAACACATTTTGTGAGAATTTTCAGTGGTGTCCTATTAAACTTCTACCGCATATATCCCATTAAGATACTCCCGATACAATTTCTTTTATTTCTAAATACGAGTAAAGGAATCGGATTTACATAAAATTGGTTCATTTATAAATTATATTATTTCTCGTACAAGACCTGTGAAATCGACAAAAGTAATTTTTTTTATATCTAATTAAATTCCCATCTTTACTAATCAAGAATTTTACTTTTTTCATCTATTGACGGTTTATTTCCTTGTATAAGTAATATGTATAAGTAATTTATTAAGAAAAATCAGAAATATTTACATTTTGATTACTCTTTCAAAAAGCGGAAAATTTTGTTTGGCCCTAAAGAAGAATATACACTTAGAAAAAGTAATCATGTATCTGGATCACTTTACATATGTACCTGTTTTATTGCTATCAAAATAAATTAAAAAAGATTCAAAATCATGTGTAGCTCCTTTCATAGGCAGCTCCTTGTATAAGTAATATGTGTAAGTAATTTATTAAAAAAAATAAGAAATATTTTAATTTTGATTACTCTTTCAAAAAGTGGAAGATTTTGTTTGGCCCTAAAGAAAAATATACACTTATAAAATTGAATCATTTATCTGGATCAATTGTATATGCACCTGTTCTGTTGATACCAAAATAAATTTAAAAAAAAAAATCGAAATCATATGTAGCCTTTCATAAGCAGTTCACGACGAACTAAAATTTACTCAGATTTTATTCAAGAGTAAGTGCACAATAAAAAAAAAAAAAAGAAAATCAACCAACCAGTCAAGAATCGCTAAGTCAGCCGTTGGCTGTTGCAGCATTAATACTCTAAATTATTGAAAAAAAAAATTATGCGTAAATATTTCAGTTGTATTCTAATGTAGTTGCCTATAACTCATATCGTTTTGCTCTGCATCACAGCTCTTTCCGAAAATGCTGAGTTCAGATGATTCAACTGCATGTTTCTTCCCTCACGAAATTTGTTTTCTTGAATGCTGATGAGTTCGTAAATAATTCAATGAGCGTATTTAATTTACTTTTCGTAAATATTTAAGGTATAGTAGCAGAGATTCTTTCAAATACTGTCACAAAAGATTGATGATGTCATAACTTCCACTATAAAGTTGGGTTAAGTGAAAAAATTAAGATTGTATGGCTTCAGGCCTGATTACACCTGCTCGAAAAATATACACTGTTCATATGTTAACATTTATTTCATTTGCATACAAAATAAGTGAAAAATTATTCAAATTCCCGAAGGTTGTGAAGTGTGAAAATTCATTGTTTAGTTCAGGTATATGCTGTTTATAACCTAGCTAAATCTATGTACTAGTACATACGTAAAAACTTCGTATTCAAATTTAAATACAACTTCCTAAATGGTATTGTAATTAAATTTAAAAAATATATTACAATTCATCAGACATACAAGTAAAAAATACATAAATACATTTAATACAATTAAAAGCAAACGTTTCGAGCTAATTTTTAGCCCCTCATCAGTGCAATAAATAGCATTCAAATGACAGAAAACTATATATCATGTTTACAGTAAAAAAATTCTAAGAGTTAAAATTAAATGAAGTATAAAATTTCAAAACAATGCTGAGTATTCAGGAAGTGCACATGATTCATTTATTGGCGACGTTTGCTTACGAGTGAACACACCTTCCAGAAAAACTCTACTTTTAATATTATTGCAACCGGATCTGATAACTTTCATATTTGCGAAATTTGGGATATGGTCGGTATTTAAAGAATGTGTACTTCCTCCTGAATACTCAACATTGTTTCGAAATTTTATACTTTATTTAATTTTAACTGCTAGTAATTTTTAACTGTAAACATGATATATAGTTTTCTGTCATTTGAATGTTATTTATTGCACTGATGAGGAGCTAAAAATTAGCTCGAAACGTTTGCTTTTAATTGTATTAAATGTATTAATGTAATTTTTACTTGTATGTCTGATGAATTGTAATATATTTTTTTATTTTAAATCGTATATCAGACGTTAAACAATGATTATTTATTTTGGTATTGCATTTAGTTTGATTACAAAGTTTTTAAGTAGTTTTATGGTGCAATTGTCCTATATGTTTTTATAGTACATACACATTTATGCAAATAAAATTTAAAATAGAGGATAATTTTGAAACAATCAGTGATGGAACAATGTAGCAGCAGAGAATCAGTTGACACCGCAAAATTTTACAAGTATTCTTCATCTAACTTCAGGGCAGAATTTCTGAGATTTTTTAAGGCGAAGAATACTATAAAAATTTAGCTGTGACAATCGCTCAACTGCTGCGCCACTGTTCCATCACTGAACAGTACTCGGAACATTTCCACATCTTAGGGAATAGTTTGTTTAAATTTAATTCTAATATTTAAATATAAATATAAATATTTGGAACTGTTTTGTTGCCAAATTTTCATTTTAACGTAACTAATCATATTTTCAATTATACATTTATTTATGTTTTATATAAAATAAAATAAAATAAAATAAAATAAATATAAAATAAAAATAAAAGAGTATTATATACTTTGGAAATACCCTATGTTAATCATAAAAAAAAATCCAAACAATTGATGTATATCTTTGAATTGTAAATGTATTTTTTATTATGCATTTTATTTAATTGTATCATCTATTTTTTTTTTTTTTTTTTTTTTGAGAATGCTGAAAAATTCAGAATTTCAAACTGCTGTTCAACTCTTATTAATGTCGCTTTTTATGCGGATTTCTTTAAGAAAAATCATTGTGAAACGATGATTCTGTTTTAATGATAAAAAATATGTGTTAAAGTCGATACTTATCTAGTAAACTGAAAAAATAAAATATTTTGTTTACTGAACCATTTTCGGACAAAATTCAAAGGAAAGCTTTTCTGTTAAAACTCCTTGTTATGTATTAAACAGTTTTATAACTAACATTATTTAGTTTACTCTAATTCATTTGTATATTTTTCATTTAAAAAATCAAAATATATTTTTTAATTGTATTAACTAATTTATTAGTTTTTGTCAATTAAAAATTAAAAGTCATAAATTTTTTAAGTAGTGTTTTTAATAAGTGAAACGAAATATTCTGCCAATTTTTTCCCAGACTTTTGTATTTTACACTATACATTTTTCTTTCTGTCTTTTTTTTCTTTCTTTTTTTTTTTTTTTTTACAAGAAGAACATTAAATAACATCTTCACCACAACCTTTAAGACACATCATTGTCACTTACCATGCATATCGCTATCATAATCATTGATTGTGAACAAAAGTAGATTGGGATTTATGAAGAAGCAGATACTTTATAGCTTTAGAGAACGAAGAGAAAGGAAAAAAATATAAATATATATAATAATAAAGAAAATAAAGAAAAATTTTGTATAACACCTGACGGAAAGATTTTTAAGTAATTTTTTTTTCTTGCGTAACAAGCTAAAGAGTCGCTAAGGTCGATATGTACGAAGACCGTTTTTTTTTTTTTTTTTTTTTTTTTTTTTTTCGATTTCCTTTTCAGGGTTTTTTTTTTTTTTTTTTTTTTTTTTTTTTACTGAGAATACTTTTATTTCCAAAACCGGTTCAAAAAGTAAAAGTAGCCAAATAAAATAAAACAAACCTGTAAACAAAATCGAAAAAGTAAAAAACGGCCTTTGTACAGATCGATCTCAGCTAACCAATGCAAAAAAAAAAAAAAAAAAAAAAAAAAAAAATCATTTAAAAATATTGAAATGCATATACGAGCTATCTTAAAAAAAAATTCTTCTATACGATTAACATTAGCGAACGGGTGTTTTTGCGTGAGTGAAGTAGCCTATTAACTGAGAATAATTATTTTTGACAAATTATGTGTACTCAAGATAGCTTATCAATTGGTTAAGCAGCTATTTTTTCGCTTTAATGAAAAAACTACACCATGTAGAATTTTTAAACATTGCATGTTCCTGTTCTTTTGATAAAGCCGTGTAGTTACAATTTACAATGCAGTAACTATTTAAAGGAATTGTTTGCAGAATAATAATATTTTTTAACCCAACCGATGGGGATTAATATCCCTTACTGACAGTGTTGGCAGGTTCAGCGTCACAAAAAGAGGGTTTAGAGCAGTGGTTCCCAACCTTTTATCGGCCATGCCCCACCAAAGCATCTATAAAGTCACTATGTCCCCCCTCCCCCGTATTCTGTAATTTATTCTCTTATTATTTAAAAAGTTAACTCTACTCACACGATGGGAGTGTAATAGTGCCTTAACAATAACTATTCATTTCGTATTTTTTAACTTATCAAAGAGGTGAGTCTTCTATCACAAATTTATTTTTAACATAATTTAAAAAATGCAATGAGATTATACATCTTTGATTATATGCAAAAACCAGATTTGTCGTACTTTTCCAACTTAACTGAATGTTAAAGAAAAGTGTTATACAGTCTGCATTTTTATCATCACAAAAGATCTTTAAAATATACTTACATTTAACGTCAAAACTGATAAATTCATACATTTTATAATGTTTTCTTGTAACTTATTAAGAGTTGGTGGAAAATCTTTGCATACTGACTTTTCTTTCTATGGATAACACAATATACAAGAAGTATTTCAAGATTATCATCTTTATCGAATTTAAGTAGCCATTATTCCGCATAACACATTATATTTTTCCTTTCCTGATATTGTTAATTGTCTATGCAAATAGAAGTAGAAAATTCTTTTAATAAATAATTGAAAACATTACGAAAAATCTTGAAAATTGCCACCAGAAAAATTATAAAGAGTTTTAATATTTTTATAGATATAAAAATATTCTGAAAGATCGTTCGCATAATTATTCTGGTGTTAAATTTTTAAAATTTCGATGGGAAACATTTTAAAAATTCAATAAAAAACTGATTTCTTAAATTTTGCTTGTATTCCATTTATTTTTAGTCTACAACATTACTTCCTCCCCCCCCCCAAAAAAAAAAAGTAAGTGGTAGCGGATGAGTGAGTAACAAATTTGGAATTGTCCCCCCTAGAAGATCAAATTGCCCCCGGTGGAGCGTACGTCCCACGTTGGGAAACACTGGTTTAGAGAGATTTAAAAAAGTGTGGGGGGAGGGGGAACAATAGCTGTTAAATCGGGACATAAAATGCTATAAACCCTATTAAAACGGAACCTGCCTATAACGGAATTCTGTCTTATACGTAAAAAAATTATTATCCCTACTGTAGGAATACTATACAATTATATTTGCCGAGACAGAAATCTATTTAAAACGGATTTTTTTTCCGATATTTTGCGAATCCGTCTCAGCAGGCTTTACTGCAGTAATTAAACATAACAATCTTATGCAGTAAAAACCTGTAAAATCGGAATCGTTTGCGACTTAAAAATAATTTTACTTAGCAGGTATAATTGTATATACCTGGTAAGTGGATAGTAAAATTTTTATTTTAAAAATAGAATTCTGTTCGAAACAGATTCAGTTTTCACTGGGTTTATTGAACAAAATATGCATTAAAACCTGGGAAAACAAAATCGCTATAGGAACAAAAAAGGCAAAGAAATCCGTTTTATACCGATTTTTGTCCAAGCAGGTGGATTTTTACGGCTAACATTCGAAGAGATTAAAAGAAAAATTCCGCTATAGACAGGTTCAGATTTCATAGGTTTTGCTGTATTAAATTCCACTCAATTCGGACTAATGAATATTATGCTACGAAAAGTATTTTAAAAGCATTTGTACATCATGAAAAATCGGGCCTTTTCTCATCCCGCGCAGTCGTTACTCGGGACAGATTTGGTAGTTCCTGAAAATTGGGACGTCCTGCGTAAATCGGGTTCACCCGGCAACACTGACAGTGCGATATTGCGGAGAAAATAGTTTCAACGGTTTGTTTTTCTTTTATTTGCAAAAAAAAAAAAAAATTGTACATCATGAAAAATCGGGACTTTTGGCGTTACGGGCAATGGTTACTTGGGACAGATTTTGTAACTCCTGAAAATCGGGACACTAGGCAACACTGCTACTGACTGTGTGGTATTGAAGAGAATCCTTTTATCTGTAAAAAAAAATTTTACATCATGAAAAATCGGGACTTTTGGCGACCAGCGCAATGGTTATTCGGGACAGATTTTGTAGCTCCTGAAAATCAGGACACCTGACAACACGGCTACTGACTGTGCAGTATTGCAGAGAATACTTTTATTTTTAAAAAGAATTTGTACATCATGAAAAATCGGGACTTTTGGCGCATTGCGCAGTGGTTCCTGGGGACAGATTTTGCAGCTCCTGAAAATCGGGACACCTGGCAACGTTGCTACTGACTGTGCGGTATTGCAGAAAATCCTTTTTATCTGTAAAAAGAATTTTAACATCATGAAAAATCGGGGCTTTTGACGTCCAGCGCAATGGTTACTTGGGACAGATTTTGTTGCTCCTGAAAATCGGGGCAACACTTCTACTGACTGTTCGGTATTGCAGAGAATCCTTTTATTTGTAAAAAGAATTTGTACATCATGAAAAATCGGAACTTTTGGCGCCCCGCGTAGTGGTTCCTCGGGAAAGATTTTGTAGCTCTTGAAAATCAGGACACCTGGCAACGCTGCTACTGACTGTGCGGTATTGCAGAGAATCCTTTTATCTGTAAAAAGAATTTGTACATCATGAAATATCGGGACTTTTGGTGTCCCGCGCAGTGGTTACTTCGGCCAGATTTTATAGCTCTTGAAAATCGGAACTTTTGGCGCCCCGCGTAGTGGTTCCTCGGGAAAGATTTTGTAGCTCTTGAAAATCAGGACACCTGGCAACGCTGCTACTGACTGTGCAGTATTGCAGAGAATCCTTTTATCTGTAAAAAGAATTTGTACATCATGAAATATCGGGACTTTTGGTGTCCCGCGCAGTGGTTACTCCGGCCAGATTTTATAGCTCTTGAAAATTGGGACGCCCCCCCCGTAAATCGGGACACCTGGCAACTGTGCTATTGACTGTGCGGTATTGCAGAGAAAAGAGTGACAACAGTTTGTTTTCCTTTTATCTGTAATTTATTCAAGAGGTGCATGTATTTTTTGTGAAACTGATGCGACGAGTGGAATGAATCCATTAAAAATTCTCACCCATCTGTGAAGTCATGTTTTATTCATTTGCCATATTTTGGTGCTTTCCGATCGAGAGTCACAACGTATATATGTTATGTATATGTTAAGATATGTTATGTATAGCCCGAAAGGTGCAATTGGTGCTTGTTCCTTATTTTCTGGATCTGTGAAAAGCATAAAAATGTACTTATTAATCAGCATCTATTTTCTTTCTACGTTGCAATTGTTGCTCTTGAATATATGTATAAATACATATTAACTTCTCAATCGATCTTACTCTCCCTCAAAGGTATATGTATATTTGTGTCTTTATGCAAAATAAATGCCTTTTTATATACATTAAACTTTTAAAATGATTAAATTTTCTCAACTCATGCTATTCGCGTTTATTGGATGAAGCTTGTGAGCACTTTAATGTTCCTTCGTAATTCATATAACAGTTTAACAAAGTGTCAAGATCTAAATTTTGTCAGTGTTGCTACTGGCGACTATTTGTTCATTATTTTCTCTACCACTATTTCAAAACAAAAGTAATCTACCTCGAATATCAGCAAAAATCTGCCATAACGAGTGGTAGTTTTTTGCAAGTATAATTCTGCTTTATAAACTATATCATCTTGCATCCAAAGACCGAATAAGAAACCTTAAAATTAAAGATCGACCTAAAATTCTGTTTCGTTTTCGTTCCGGCCCAAAGTCTGTGTTCCGGCGAAAATTCTGCCGAAAGTTCGGCCGGAATTATCTGCAATAAATAAATCTCTTTTCTTCCATCGGAAATTTTCAACATTATTCATTGATTTGAGCTGTATCGTCTCAAAAGAGACTCTCTTTATTTATTGCTATGAACTTCACTGTTTAAAATGATCAGTTATAACTGACTCAAGACGTGAGTGCAAATTATAAAGCAAGAAATGCCTAGATGACTAAACTTTGAAAACACTTTTTACGTTCTCACTAAAAGCTGCAGATTGAACAGTAATAGATTTTTTTAGTTTGAAACCTCAGAAGTGTTTCAAATACGCTTTGAGAAAGTTTTAGTATATAACAGATGATCATTTACAAAAATCGTTATAAAATATAAATCGAGGTATGTATACCTAAAATATTTTTTAATTACATGAAATTCGTATGATTAGAAAATCATTTTGTGTCGTTGATAAATTAATAACATTTTATAAGAAAATGAAAAGTTTCGGTCAGAGGCGGAGAGAGCCAGCTTGTATCACACGTATAATTATACGTAAAATTAAATTAATAATTATGTATGTATTAATTACTTCTGAGATTTTCGTTTCCAGTTTCGGCCGAAAATAGAAAGATTACCGAAATTCGGTTCCTGTTTCAATCTTAAAAACCTCCTTTGATCGATCCATACTTAAAATTTACTCACTGTTCGTCAAATACATTTTTCTGTCGCCGGCACACATTAAAATTTTAACCACGCTCCTTACTAATATATATATTACTTACATGTTTAGAAGAAAAAAATAAGCCTTTGGTGAACATTATTATAAAATACAATCAGTATTGATTAAAACGCAAATTTTGTGAAAATCAGATTGAAACAAGAGAAATCATTTTTATGATCCTTAACCTTTTACCCGCCGCACAATGAACTGCTTGTCAAATTAATTTGAAAAAAAATTTGAGACAATTTAGATTAATTCTAAGGTTGCGTGCCGAATTTTGGGATGTTATGTAAAATAGAAGTGGAGTTACGGCGAATTTTTCCTTCGAAATCATACCAGCACTGGACACATAACAAAGCAAAGAAAACAAGGTAAAGTAAAAAAAAAATTCTATTTTAGGAAAATGTTAAGTAGTCACTAACAGCAAAATGTTTATGAAAGGCCTGAAAACATTTTTCATGCATACGCTTTCCATAATATTCACACCATTTATTCATGTTTTTCTGTCGATTTGAGAATCTGCTTGAGTAGTAGGCGAAAAACAATAGCTACTGAATGAGGTGATAATGTCCATACTTACAGGATCAGTAGGATTTTCTATCTCCTTTCTCAAACATCAAATCCAATTTTTATGGCAACAGTCGCAATTTCACGACGAAACTCCAAATGGCTTAGGGTTTCTATTGAACCTACTGCATGACAATTAACAACAGCCATATTTAGTTCATTTGCAAACAGATTTCATCATCATTTTTATCCTCGAAGTATTGGACGATAAGTTCCAAGCAAATAATCCAAAAATTCTACACTACCCATTCTAATTATACAATCTAATCAATCGAGGTTATTTGATTGAGATCTCGCTTCAATTTTCGAGAATATCATGTTCCACTTTGCGTTAGCTTCCCAATTTGATATAACAGTAACGATACTGTTAACACTCCATCGTACACAAACAACTTTGCCATCACTGTAATAATCAATATCTCCTCCTTGTTTTTGCAATTCTTTTGTATTTTATTGACATTTATTGGTTTAAAAATATTTTGCAGACGCTTTGGCAAAAGGTGCAAGAGATATATATCATAAAATTTATTCATTAATAATACTGGTACGAAAATAATAAAAAAAAAAATAATCGCCCGAGGGCGTTCAGTAAAAACGATCAAGATCTTAAAAAAGTAACAATAAGATAATTCTGTACTCTGAACCTCCAACGTTCCACATGTGGAACATTAGCATTCAAATGATCATAAAATAAAAACTAAATAAGATAAAACGTTCATTTATGCATAAAGCGTAATAAACAACACTAAGCAATACAATAATAATCATCACAGCACTCACATTTGAACTCTAAAATTGTAGATAGAGTAAAAAGCACAGTCTACTACAATTACGTTTTTTGTTACATTTCAACAAGCTCCAAAATAGAAACCACAAAAAATTATAAAAAAATAATTTTTAATCCATTAAAACACATCTTTTAAAAAGATATATTAAAAATTTCAAACAGATTAAACAAATACTTAAAAAGAGACAGCACCACATAGTTTATGTTCCACTTGTGGAACGTTGGCGGGTTAATATAAAACGTGAAATATTTATAAAATTCTTGAACTGAGATACACACACATCATAATCTTAAAAGAACCTGAATTAAAATAGATTTACCATTCCATTTTTAAGAAGCTGTTTCATTTATCCCTTCTACCTTGTATAGATGGATCCAATCAGCATAATTCTGAAATGTATTTGACGATATATCCTACGAATTTCATTTATGATCTTTTATGTATAAATACTTTGGTATGAATCCAAAGTGTATATTTATACATATGAATTTATAAAGAATTTGCTTACTTAAGACGAGTAATCCGTGAATACTGATTGAGATTTTCAAGAAATTTGGTGGAATCAGGATAATCGGTGATCAGGATTATATAGAAATTAAAGTTTTTTCTGCTAAGAATTCTGTAAACTAATTAAAAATTTTCGCTTTGGAAATTTCATCGATAGTTGCTCCCCCAGTAGCAGAATTTTCGGTGTCCATCTGCAGCAAACCAAAATTTATCTGCGACCCAAAAATGCTGAACCAAGCTACTGTCATAAATACTTACAGTAAATCATAAAATAAGCAAAAATTTCATTTTACAAAAACAAAATGTAATAAGAAACACAATAACTCTTAAAACAAAGTAAATTTTTTGTGAATTTTTTAAGTCCAGTATTTTTTTAAGCCGGTAGATTAATCTGCAAGGTCTAAAATAAATCTGAAGCGCTGGTGCCAGGCTGCACAGTTTTTGCTACGGGGGTTAAGTAATATTGTTAAACTATTACTGTTATTATTATTATTTCAAAAGATAATTTCACGCTCCTGATAATTTACTGGAAAATTATTTAGAAGTAATTATTAGAAGTAACGTGTTCTATATAAAATATTTTTCTTCTCCATAAGTCAGGTGTCATCTATGCAATTGGAATCATTAGACCATTTGACTATTATACAGGGCTGCCATAGGCGGCTATTTTTATATTCCGTTCGTACCAGTATTTTTCTAGTATAAATGTTGAAGTACATTTCTCTTGCAAATGTTGTCAAACTGTGTGGATTTCTGTTGTGAGAAAGTGGTGTCAGTTAGAATTAAAAAATAGTCGCCTGTGGCAGCCCCGATTATAGGATTATAGCAGAGGGATCTGTTGTTCATTTTTTCATTACGTTTGAGATTTTAAATATAGGGATTGTCCGCATAAAATTTAATTCGTAGGGCTGCAATAAAAATATATAGTTTTTTTTTTATTTAGCGCAATAATAAAAATGTACTCCTAAAACACATTAGAGGTAAGAAACATTAAGTGCCAACCAGGTCTCAGCTACTCCTCGCTAGTGTTAAACCTATAGGCCTTAAATGTGTTCTTATTATTAATATATCTCATCAGGAAAATAACATTTTGTAATTCTTTTTACTGTGCACCCCCTTTTTTTAAAGATATTTCTTTCTTTTTTGGTTGTAAAAATATTTCTAAAATGTATACTTAATTTTATTTGAAGTGTTAAATTCTTGCTCACTGGTCATCATTTTTTAACACATGAAATATTAAATTAAGAACAGATTTTACGAAAGCTTTACCAACTGAAAAGAAAGCGAAATCTTTTAAAAAGAGTATACACATAAAAAAGAAATAAAAAATAATAATTTTCCTATGAGATATATTAAGAATACGAATACATTCCGCCCCCCCCCCCTTCCCCATAGGTTTAATATTAGCGTGGGGAATTGGAGATTTCACTGATCCTTCACTGACCCTTAACATCAAATAATAAATTCTCTGGAAAATAACCATTACAGCATGCGGATGATAGTATATATATTTAAGGGACAAATATCCTTCAAAATCTTCAAAAAATCAATTTTTTGTTTTTAAATTCATTAGACAGCTAATGTTTTTCAATGTCACAAATTTTTAAATGTATGTGTATTAGAGTGACAAAAATTAACAAAATGTTTTCATACTTCTATTTTTAAAATAAAAAACTTAAGAATTTTTTTCTTTATTCATTAGATTTTTGTTCATTTTATTTTTATAATATTCTTAAACTTATATTAAAAGTTTCAAAGTTCTAGAGGGTATAGACCTTTTTAAATCATGCGCGCAAGCAATATATATATTATCATTAATTAAAAAAATCATACATTAAAGAATAATAATTATTAATTAATTATATAGTGTTTAATGCAGTATATAGATATTGTATTGCATGGAGATAATTATATAGTGTTTAATGCAGTACATACATATTATATTACATGGAGATAATATTATAGTGTTAAAAGAAAGAAAAGCCCGAGGTGGTTAGTGCAAAAATGAGTCCATGGGGACACTTTAAATATCTGTCTCCGAAATCAAATTTTTCATCTGTTTAAAGGGTATGTGCGCCTTAACTGCTTAAATCAACAATATTTTTGCATATATTTTCTCTCTCAATTTCGTTGAATTCTGAGATTTTTGTATCATCTGTGATATTTCGACTGCTGGAAGGTTAATTATTCTTAACAAGAGTTTTTTTCTACATACTATTTCTTCAGATCTTGTCATGCAAGATAGTAATTCTGTTTATTTATTTTTTAGTTGATTGTTAAGATTTTCCTACACGTGAAAGTTAAATCTCTTTAGACATGTTAAAAAATGCAATAAAATTTGAAGAGTACAATTGTCGAACAAATGTTCAATAACACAATTACTTTATTGGCCGTAAACATCTTATGGAAAATACATACATTTATACAGCGACTGTCAAAAGGACATGGTGATTAAATTCAAACACCAAATGGCAGATGTTTATATATAATTCAATTGTACGCTTTTAAAAATATGTTTTGTACGTGCATGTATTACGTAGTGCATAATTTACACGCAAAAGCAATTTCTCTCTAACTAGCTAAAAAGAAAGTAAGGTAAAATAGATGTCCAAGTGAGGAATAAATATACATTAATATTTTTCTTCGCAAAAAAGGGTAAATCTTAAAAAAAAAAAAAAAAAAAAAAAAAAAAAATATGCAATTTAACAAATTACAACGACCATTTGGAAAATGAAATTTTTTTAAAACTAAAATTTAAGACATAAAAAATCGCACGGAGTTGGTCATACATTACGTACGCCATGGATTACATTTTTCGGTACTGCAAATTTTTTAACTTCTACGGAGCTGGTCATACATTACATATGCCATGGATTAAACATTAATATTCCTGAACCCATTTTAAATTAAATTTCATTCTTAAACTTTTAAACATCCCTCAATATTACTTTTTACACCTTCGTATAGGGAAAAAGATGTATTTTTAAATGTAATTTGTTTGAAAGCTGTATCTCAATTTGTTTCTGAGTTATTAATTTTATTTTTTTGTAGTTTTTATTACTTTTTTGTCATAGTGGCAACAGAAGTATCCATCTCTATTGAAAGTAAAGGGAAAATACCGATTACTGTATAGACCAATCAGAAAACTAATAAAATGCGGGATTCAACTAATAAAACGCTTCAGATGTGTTTTGATTTCCCACCCTGACCGAGGACAATAACAATTTTTCCAAATGGTAAAAAAAAAAAAAAAAAAAAAAAAAAAAAAAAAAAAAAAAGATGTAATAACAATATACAGGATGTCCACAAAGTCTCTTTACAATTTCAAGATTTTATTACAGATACATGTATGGAAAGTAGATCATTATTAGGAGTACACATAGGAGCTTCCCCCCCCCCCCCCCCTCAATTAATAAGCCTCTATATGTGCATTGTTTTCATGGAAAACGTCAAGGCGATAATCGTAGACGTTTTCCTCTCATATATATATATATATGAGAGATTATTGCAGCGATCGACTAAAGAAGGTGTAAATGTGGAGTCTCCATTTTAATCAAGATGCAGTTACTGCTTAATTATCGAATTCTTTAGCTTGTAGAGGTCTACCCCGGCCTATTTCCAATCTCGGCCTGATCGAAAACTATCTTGGCCCGTTTCAAAAACTAAAAGTTCAGCCCGGGCCCTTCCCGACCCGTTTGTATTTTCGTGGTTCACGGTCCGGCCTGGTCTAAAATTAATTGAAACAACCCCGGTCCGTCCCGGCTCGTGCAAAAATTAATGAAAACAGACCTGACTCAATTTCCCCAGAAAATACCGATTTTTCTTAACATACAATTATTATTTTTTTTTTTCTAATAGATGTAGCATACATATTTATGGGAAAATTTAACATTATAGATTACTACATGTTTTAGATTACTATATGTTCGCAAGCCATTAGAATGCAGAATGGCATCAGTACCGGCCCGCCATGAAGGCCCAGTTTGTAGAAAGAAAAGGTAAGCCTGATCCTGGCCCGCGCAAGCCTGGTGAAATAATTAAGCCGTGGTTCATACACGATGCAACTGGCGCTCTACGCTGGACATGTAATATTTCCGTATCGGTACTGATGTCGATCTAGCATCGATTCGTGCAGCATATTTATACTTATCCTTAGTCTCAGTCACGTCCATTGAAAATTGTTCACAATTTATTGGCTTAGTTTGATCCTTTTAGGGGTCTCAGCACTCTTCAAGCTTCAAAATTTTCGATTTTTTTTATTTTTTTTAGATGTTAATCTCCTATCTTTTTCTGAACATTTTTATATAATTGTTTACATGAAATTCCCATTAGAACAGAAGTTATGGCTTTTAGAACTATACTCGCTCAATAGCTGAAGCGGCATTTCCGTAACTTTCAAGTCATTTTTCTCCAAATGACGTTTTTTGTCATCATGTGCAGGATATCTCAAAAACTTCTGAATATTTTTTCATGAAATTTTCAAAACATATGTTTTATGTTAGTCTGTATAAACTGAACCTATAAATTTCCCTTTTTATTGTTAAAAAAAATATTTTTTAGGTGATTATACTGCTGAAATGTTCAACATTTTGTATTAGCTAAATACAACTTTGTATTAAAAATATTAAAATGCTTTAAATACAAATTTATTTAGGTTCAGGGTAATTATTATAATCTGAAGTATAAGTAGGCACCAAATTTTTCATTCTAGTTGCAGCATTTATTATGTAACCCTGCGCGTAAGCTGTTATACCAATTTTCTGCTCGTCAAATGTCTGACAGCTTAGAGCCCCTTATAAATGCTAATTCTGCGTCTTGCAATTTTTTAAATACGTGAAATGAAAGAACATATTTATATCTTTCATCTCAACAAAATTGTGTTTAAAAATAATATACATTTTGAGATATTAAATGTTGAAAATGGTCTTTTTTCCATTTTTTCCAATTTTAAGAGTCCTGAGAACCTTTAAATTTTATATCGGGTCCAATTTTTTCATTAGCTCGGCTCTCCCCGGCCCGTTAATTTTTTTTTCTTTAATCCGCCAGCCCAGCCCGTTGGAAATTTTCCCTTCATTTTGCCTGGCCGGGTATGGGCCTCGGGCCAAGTCCGGTCCCGTGCAGACCTCTGAGCAATCATGACAAGTCCCATACAAACTCAATTAATGTTGGTATACTCCACTGATCAGATATTTACTGATACTGGAGAGGATCCATAAATTTAGATTGTATAACTTTAAAACGTGAGCGCACCGTCAATAAAACGAACCGTCAATCAAAAAAGCAGTGCAGTCATTTCTCTTCATGTGCCGGATGAACCAAAATAATCACAGCAAATGTCAAATTTCTGGTGTTTTCCCGGGGAAAAAAGATCACATAGTTGTAGCTTAACTTCTTTGTTAAATACTCATTAGTCAAAATAACAGAGCACTCTCAAGTTACTTTGAAGGAACATTTAATAAGATGTTAGAGTACAAAATCCATAAATCGAACGACATTCTTCTTCCGATGTCGTAGTTCGTTTTAACAGGCGAATTTACTAACAAAAAAAAAATCTTCTGAGCTAGAGAAGCAAAGCTTTATAGTCAAAGCTTATGCATACAAATATCTGCATTATGACAAAGCGGATAACCAGTGATAAACACGGAAATCACGGATTGGATAAATAGTTGTGATACGGTTTCTTTTTGGCCGACGGACGTTTAAGGGCAAACCAGAGAGAGAAAATCGAAGGGAAAATTAAAAAGGGAATAATTTTGAACGGGAAAAGTTTTTACTGGCGCAGAGTCAAAATGAAAATAAAAACGCTTAAATTCGATTACATTATTGGAAAAATAAAAGAAAAAGAAAATAAATAAATATTTAAGGGGGAAAATAGCAAAATTAAAGGGAAAAATTTTAATATTCTTTAGTTAGATTAATAAATAAAATACTTTACATAAGTATATTGTAAGTTCACTCCTTGCTTTATCCAATACTTACCCAGTCTCCATGAATTTCTTGTGCCCACGTCCATCAATTCGTGAATGGCACAAGAATTTTGTGGGGATCAGCGGATGGGCTACATGGCTAAATTTAGCCTTGCATGTGCTTGTTGCTCTGGTTAGCACAAAATTGATAATTGTTCTGTATCAGTTAGTGATCTTTGCTGTCCTAATTGTCTCGATGTTCTGGCTTCGAAGGGTGGCTCCTACAGCACCCTGGATTCAGCACTTAAACACACTTCTTACTATGGTAACTGTCCAGCTTATAGATTCCGCGTTTATAAACTTAGTCATCAGAACACCAGAATTTCCAATTAGTAAGTTATAAATTTAGTCCGAAAAAAAAACAAAAACAAGACAGATACATGTAAACATGACAGCACAGTATTACTGACTTCTGGATAGAAAACTGCAGAAAGCAGTGAACAAGAAATTTTTTTAAGGCAGAAGGAGAGACGGCTTTCCTCAAGTGTAAGAACAGGGTAGCTATTTAATGATTTGTAACATGTGGATTGAGGGAGCTATGGTCATCTTTTGCACACGTGAACTAAACAGACGGGAACCTTCGTTCAAAGTGGAATCCGATCTACTATACACATTCATGTCTGATTGGGCTTTGAACCCTGCACCTCTTGTCCAGTAGCTACCGCTTTAACTCTACTAGCTAGCCAAATAGGCTTTTATGACAGTCAAGATAAATGTAACAAATTAATAAAAAGCAAGAAACGGCTTTTTAAAAATGCTTTCTCAGTAAAACGTTTAACTTTGCTATATCTTCTGGTATTTTCTTGGACCTTCATTTTCACTTTGTTGATAAGCCTTACATGATGGACAATAAAGCTCGGGATATATTACACTCAATATATCGAAAAACATTAAATATCTTAAAACGGGGAAGAAAAAAAAATGTTATTTTCTAGCATGTTTAATATATGAATCTCACAACAAACAAATAATTCTTTGTTGTATACAATATAAACTGTTTTTACGTTAATTCATAACTATTTCGTTGAAGATTTATTCAATTGTTAAATTACGCTATTTTATTTTTATTTTTTTTTTTTACTCTAGTATAACATAATATATTTTTTACATCTGATAAACAACGCGATACAATATGTGTGAAGATACATGTTAGACGGCAACTGGGAAGACGAACCCATTCACCTCTTACATATTTTGTGATGTTGAGTGGAGTGGAGTGATTCTTAAGCTGAACGCCGGAAATTGCTCGCATTGAAATTCTGTACGTACAATCAATTCGGCGCCACGCATAGCTGGAGTTCTGATTTACAATCATACCCGAGTTAATGTTTATGTGGTGCTTGGGAAGGTATAACTCCGTACTAAAGTTTATTTCGCACTACTTTTTTTGTCTAAAACTGCAGTTAAATAATTAAAACAGATTGTTGTCTGTATTGTCTTCTGTGCGGTATTTCTTCGAAGGAAATTCAGCCTGGGGTTAACTGATTTGTTTCTGTAAATCGAATTTTGGCTGTTTTGTTTGGAAAAGGAATAATATAATACCAGATGCTTTTTAATGCAACATTTTTAGCGTAATGCTCCAGTCCTCACATGGGATATACCGGAGCAATTTACATTTTTACTTTCAGAAGGCATTGTGTAAGGCAGGCATGAAAGTGTTTTTCTTAAGGCTGTTCTGAAAATCCAAACGAGCAACTTTATGACATAAGTTTTAATTTATTTTTGTTCGGAAATGCACGAAATTAGCAGGTGTTGTTGCTCAGAAACTATGTAATCAAACTGTTTTTCTGTTTATTTGCAAATGCAATAGATCTTTCAAAAATACTGTCGAAGGCGGCGTTTTGAACAGAATTTCCGCGCGAAAGAAGAATAACCACTCAAGGAAAGGTGAAAAAGTCTTTGTCACGTGATCAAAATCGCTTAAAACTCAATATGTAATTTTATTATCAAAAAATGGAAAACACAGATCGATTGCAAATCGTTTAGTCAAGCCTTCCAATTTTATATATTTCCGTTAAAAAATGAATTTGTAAATGTGTCAAAACGTTTTGTGCTTGTTGAACAGAGCAGCTGAGAACAGCCTTAAAGGAGGGGAAAAAACCCTTTTTAAACCGTCTTTTTAAAATCAATTTTGGCCATTCTCTGAATTGATGACAAAATACAAAGAAAATATTGGGAGCATTTAAGAGGGGCGTGGTGGTCAGCAAAATTTGATAATAAGATATTTTGTCTACTCAAATTCTTGGAATATGTTTGGGCCATCAAATCAAAGGTGAGCTTATGTTATAAGCATCTAAAAGTCATGTAAATGAAGTTGTTTAAAGTGTCTTTCCAGAGTGACTTTTTAGACTTTAAAATGGAAAGTCTGTAAGGTTCTATTTTGAATAGAATATTTTGTGTTATTTGTACGTCACTTTTGGTTAATTTCAGTAATGCGTTTCTGTAGCAAAGATCAATTTGACATTCATATATTTAGCTCGGATTTTTTATTTTATTTTCAAAAAAAGGTATAAACAACCAAACCATCCGAAATAACACTGATTTTGGAAAATTAATAACAGTAACTTCACATATATTTGGATTTACACCTTTTAGAAAACTGTCTTCAATTTTCTTGTTTGATTCAATGTACCTATACATTTATTGCAAGTTTAAATTTGTTTTTGTTTTTAATTCTAATTTATGAAAAGAAAATAATAATCATATGTACAGTTATATTTCATTTTATTGTATGAATAACTGTTAAAATAAATCCAAATTACACGAATTTGCACCATTGTACAGATTGAAAAAATTTTCTACATTTTTTCCTATTCCCAACTCTTGGCGTTACACAACATAAACAGATTAAATAGCATTTAAGACTACCAAAGAATTCATTCAAATATTCTATATCGATAGAATATACCGTACTGTCATTCAGTGCAAAATTTAAATATATGCAGTCGAACCTCGTTAACGCGAACACGCTTAACGTGAATTACTTTTAAAATGAACAGTTCCCACTGTCCCCGTCAAAATGAATACAAATTCTAGTGTTTTTTCTCCTTTTAAGATGAACACGTTTAACATGAAATTTCGCTTAATATGAACAATTCTCGAGTACCCATCAGAGATTTTGAAGCTTAATGTGAACGAAAATTCCTAGAAAAGTGTGAAAGCTTCCTTTTACCTAGGAAACATGAATTGTCCTAGGGAATAGGACATTTTTTTACACAATTACAGTTTTCTATTAACGGATAAGTAAAATATAACTAATAGTTTAATTATTAAAATAGAAGTAAGTCTCAATTCTAAATCAAAGTTTTCTCCCTGAGTCCTTTACCATAACATTTAAGCTTATTGTCAATTAACTGTTTATCTCTGGTGCGAAATAGTGATTAAAATTAAATAATTAAAATTAAAACATTGTATAATCAAAGTTTTCTCCCTGAGTCCTTTACCATAACATTTAAGCTTATTGTCAATTAACTGTTTATCTCTGGTGCGAAATAGTGATTAAAATTAAATAATTAAAATTAAAACATTGTATAAAAGCTTCATAATAAAAGGTATCATTATTAAAAACTGATTTAATAGTTGATCAAAACAAATATTAATTAAATATAAAAAAACTCATTTTGATGCTTAAATATATCTTGCTTCTTGCTTTGCAAATAGCTAATGAAGAAAAGTGGTTCACTGCATGCTCTTGTACAACACTGGAAATGACATTTACTGATAAATTTTGATTGTTATATTTTACGAGAAAACCCTGTTGTCCCATTAGGTCCCATGTCCCATTAGCCGCCAGTCTCCCCTATGTATTTTTCTCAATATTTTTTAATCTGGATTTTTTGCTACTGATAGTATGAACTACGGATAGCATGAACAAGAATTTAATCCCCCTTGAGGTTCATGTTAACGAGGTTTCACTGTATAAATATATTTTTTTGCACTAAATGCTACTGGACAGTTTGATTTTTCCACCGCTGAATGCTACTGGAATAGTAATGAAATATTTGATAACTCTTTCCTGGTCTGAACGTTTATTTATTTACATAATTTTTAATTATGTTATTATGCTGCCATTTAAAAAACTAGTCGGATGTGGCAATCCCAGAACTTTCTTCTATCTCATACATGTAATACTTCCTGAAAAATGCAGCATATCAGCGCCACCGGTTAGGTGGTTTCATTGAGAAGAGATCAGGGTGGAGAGTGCTTTGGTAATCCTAAAGTGGAACCAACATAACAGTCATGTGTTTACTATAGTCACGTGACTTTTACCGCCAATGGCTAGCACATGTTTGCGAAAGGAAAATAAACAAATTACCGTATCTTTAAATTAAAGTGAGAATCTTCTTTTACTAATTTAAAACAGATTTTAAGTTGCTTTGTTTTACTTCGTTTATATTTTTGCACTACTTCACATGCATAATGTGGATGCTGATTATTTTTATATTTTTTTTTGTCACGACCGGCAGTAATTTTCAAATTGCCAAGCAAGCGATAACGAGCGAAATCTGGAAACCTTTACATGAGTAGGGCCGGTCATGTTGATGCCGCTTTTGAAGGGAATTTTCGACGGAAAGCACACTCCACCCCTATTTCTTCTCTATGGGTGATTTGCACCAAAATCTAGTCCTTAACAACTTATGTCAACTTCTAACTGAATCTGAATTTTGATGAAAAATCCGTACATTAGTTTTTTCAGATATATCTATTGTGGAAATCGTAAAAAATTCTGCATAGCAGTGACACCTGTTGGCCAATTTACACCAAAAACTAAATAGAACCTATTTATACCAGGGACTAACTGAATCTGAAACTTGATGAAAAATCATGCATTAATTCTTCAGATACAGCTATTGTGGGAATTGTAAAAAATGCAGCATAGCAGCGTCACCTATTGGAGATTTACATCAAAAACTAAATTAAACATCGCTAATTTATATCAGGGACTAACAGAATCTGAAGTGTAATAAAAATCCTTGCTTTAGTAATTGAGATAGAGATATTGCGGGAATCGAAAAAAATGCAGCATAGTAGCGCCACCTGTTGGGAGATTTTCACCAAAAAGTAATAAGCACCAAATTATATCAAGAACTAACGGAATCTGAAGTTTTATGAAAATCCGTGTATTAGTTCTTGAGATATAGCTGTTGCAGAAATCATGAATAATACAGCATAGCAGCGCCACCTGTTGGGCGAGTTACACGGAAAAGTAATCAGCAACAGTTTATATCAAGGTCTAACCGAATCTAAAGTTTTGTGAAATTCCGTGTATTAGTTCTTGAGATAGAGCACCCACAAAATTTCTGTCACATACGGACTCACAGAGAGACAGAGTGACAGACAGACTCACAGACAGACATTTTCTAAAAACAAATCGTGTTCAGGACTTTCTAAAACGTATAAATCCATGGAAAACCGGAAGTAGAAAATTTTCACTAATTCAATACTTTCTTCTTGTAAATATAGAATAAAGTAATAATTTAAATGATGTAAATTGTTGAACGTATTTTATTGAAGTTGTACTTACTTTACCATTTAAAGTACTTAGTTTATTTCAAACAAATTTTTTTCCTGAAAATAGACAACTAGCATGCGTAGCATTAATAAGTATTTTCTATAATTAATTCCGAATGAATACTTTTCTTTTCTCTTTTATTAAATTACGTTGATGAATGGACAGAAATAATTCTTATCTTTAAACAGCATTTTCAATTTCCGAGCAGTTACCAGCAACAAAATGATAAACCATACATACATCTTTATTTGTCTTTAAAAAATATGACGAAGTGTCTTTACTATCATAAGAATAAGATAACACAACCGAAAACAATGAAGAGTGTTTTCTTAAAGATAGAAGTACGGCTCATTAGCCGATACATATGTATGAAAGTGAGATTTAAAGACACGCTAATATTCCATTTAGAGTTTCGACTCGATATTTGATGGGTAGCACTCATGGTATTTCAGAATATTTGGCCCTTCCCATCAAATTATCGTAAGTACAAAATGTTAACCTTGCAAGATCCATTTTTTTTTTTTAAATATTGCTCCTAATTGGTGTTTTAAGACGGGAACAGTTGCGCAAGGTATGATGCTAGTCAGGGTCGAAAATCTATCATTAAAAAAAAACAAACAACAACAAAAAAAAAAAAACTGGTAGCTTGCAAAATATTTTTAGCCGCCAATAAAAATATTTACCTTCTCCTACCGTTGTCAGTTTTTTTTTTTCGATTTTTTAATTTAATCGGGGATTTTCAAAAAGCATAAATTTCTTTTATGAATTGATGGAAAAGTAATAATGATGATCATAGTTATGTTGATTACTGCCATAACTCTTCAAATCATTTTTAGTAAATTAATTTAGAAAAATGTACCATAAATTAAATTTCTCAACGAAATTTCTCAAAATTATATCATTCTAAAAATAAACAAATAAATACACATTACAAAGTTTGAATAAACAAAGTATGCAATATAATTAAAAATAATTGTTCTTTACTGATGTCGGAGTTTCCTCTTAGTCCACACAACTTTGAAGAAATTGCTATTTATATGCTGCCACCACCGATATGATTATTTGATATCGGTCACGCTCTGAGAGGATTGTTTAAATGAAAACCAACTCTTTCAATTAACTAAATTAACAGTTTATTTACACACTATTTACAAAACACTATTTACACTTAAAAACTCGGATGTAGGTGATCCGGTTCAACATTAAATTAAATACAGTAAATGCTGGCTGTGTACTGTTAAACTACGTTGCATCACTCTCACTCTACACTCGTTAAATTAGCTTTACCGGAGATTACTCTTAATCTCCCAACACATGGGCTCTAAGCTCGGCGAGCTTCACTCAACCCTACGCTCTATCCAAGAGCTATACACAGGAACAACCTACCGCCTTGCGCTCTCGGCTTCAACTAACTCCCTGAGCAAAGCGACTGCCTACTAGCAACCCCCTGCTTTTAAAGGACTCCTCCTCTTCCCCCCAACATAAATCCGGGGTTTTTACTCTGACCACATTTCTCAGCTCTTTCCCTCGTTCGCGAAATTCCTTTTGTCTGCCCATTTCCAACAGACATCTCAAAAGGTAGGGAAAACCCCTCTCCATCCATGACATTGTCCCTCCATCACACTGTACAATTCACTGCCTTGTATCCAGTTTCAGATAAGGAAAGAATGTTACTTTGAAATTCCCAGTACACAGACCATACAATATATAATATAGTAAGACAAAATAATATAGAACCATAGTTCTAATAGCAGATGTTTCTCAGAACCTGACAACTGACATCATCATCATCATCATCATTATTATTATTCGTAAGAAAATTATTTTGAAAGAAATTACTTGGATAAAACACTGACCACTATGCTTAAAGTATTAACTTTATGGCACTTAGATAAGAATTTTACAATTACTTTTTTTAGATGTTTTTTCAAATTCTAAATTTTTCTGCTTTTTGCTCTTTAGTTTTTGCCATATTTTCTGGTGCATGTTTGGATTTCTTTTTCAATGAAAAAATACCATCTATCTACAGCTTTCTATATTTTATAATCGTTTAATAAAGGGCTTTTCAAATGATTTATCATCAGATAATTTAATTGTTATGCTTCCTGTCGCCAATTAAAATAATTTGGTCGCCAATGGCAACCTGGCAATTGTATTTGTACAGACTTGCGTCATGGTGTGTACGGTTTTTACTTTTGTCACTACTATTTCTGAATCGAATGTAATACTTTCCAATAGCAGTAACTTATTTTGTCGCATATTTTTAGCAATTTCCTATAAAACAAAAAATTACTATTTGGAAATATAGACGACAGATATAAAAACCGTACACACCTTGGGTATGTACCCTGTGCGGCTCTTCCTGAGTTAATTTTACCATCTTTAAAATTTCCTAGCCACTTAAAAGAATAGATTAAAAATTTTCATTATGTTTCTAAGTGTACTGTAACATCATTTACAACAAAAAACTCATTTTGTCAAAAACTGCCACTTACGATAAATTGAAAGGAGGGACTCGAGCAGGTGCCGATCAAGCCAAAGTGGGGCTAAGGTCCTGATGTATTTTGGTGCTTCCATCTGTTAAATTAACAAGTTTTTTTTTTTTTTTTTTTTTTTTTTTTTTTTTTTTTTTTTTTTTTTTTTACATGGATTGGCATAGTTTGGATAAACATTTCGAATTTAAGTAGGTGCCCTTTGCCTCTGTCTCTATTCTGATAACATAATTACTGTAAAGCAGCCATACCCAACGTTTTTACTTACCCATCATACTTAGTATAGGGCAAGTCTTGTAATCGTTTTAAAAATCGAAAAAAAAAAAATGTTTTTGACTGATTTACTCGTTTCAGACACTGGAGATTCCGAAAAACATATCTATCTTTAGGGGGGGGGGGGGGGATTGCCGTTTGTCTGTCTGTGTGTCTGTAAACGCTCTACCCCCCGAACAAATTGAGATAGAGACTTGAAATTTGGTGTGTACTTAGTATGTAATAATGGGAAGAAGTCAATTTTATATCAGTAACCTCGAATATCCGGAGCTATTTTTTTTTGGATTCGCGAAATATTCGTTCTGATAAAAGATGTATAAATTTTTCGAAATTGTTTATTTTAAGTAGTGGATATAAAAGACAATAAAAAAGACATAAATTTTACAAAAAGAATGAAGCCAATTGAATAATTAGTTACCGAGATATTTGTAATCATATTTTCCACACTCTTCGATTTTTCATGACCCTGTATTTCCTTCAAATTTCTATTCAAAGATATATTTTAATTGGAAATGAGAAGCTTCATCCGACGCAATAAACTGTTAGTTAATAGGATTATCATTTTTGGGGTTAAAAGGAGGTTTCTTTTACGCAATTCGGTACTACTTGATTATCCCGTCGACTAAAAAACTGTCGTCAAACTATAAGATTAAATGTCAATAATGGCTTATCGTAAATGCCACATTCACTTGACATTAAACACGTTACAGGTGTTTGTTACGTCATCAAGCGATTTTTAATTCGACGTTTTATTTGTATTTGTATTAATTTTTTACTAATTTATTTGTTCTTTCGTTATTTAAAATAAAAATTATGCCAATTTGTATAATTTTGCGAGTAGTTTGGCAATTTATATAATTTGTCTAAATTGGTCGACGGGATAATCAAGGAGTACCCGCAATTCAGTAATAGACCGTTACTATATATTGAAAATATTAAATTTACATTTAAATTCTATTTTGGAATTGCGATGCATTTTATAAATAGTTTACTCATCATGTTTTATTTTCATGTTTTATATTATGCGTATGCATGATGGGTAAGTATTACGGTGACCCCCAACGGTCGCAAAAATATATTGTCTACGCTAAGTAAGCCATAGCACACTATAGTTATACTATAAGAATGTAAAAAGAAACACGCATTTCAAATAGTTACACAAAAAGCCGTATAACTATGGAATATAAGAAAATTAATATAGTCAGTATCAGCTCTATAATAAGTATAAAAGCAATTATGTAACAATGCGAAAATAAATGAATGAATAAATAAAATAAAAATAAAGTTAAAAAAAAATAAAGGATTAAAAAAATATATATATATGATTTTTACTCAATTCAAAACCTTTTTATCTTTATGTCAAAATATATACTGCCAATATAGTTAATTTTAAATAATGTTTGAATTAGTGGTGAAAATTAACAAAAAATGTATCACTATAACGCTAATATGGCTACATGCAAGAAGAACTTTTCACTAAGCAGGTGACATTTAAAATTAATAACATGAAAGATTTTATCTTCAATAAACTATAGGAATCTCTATCCCTTCCTGTATTACGTAGATTGCGTATTAGATTGTAACTCGATGCCTAACTGAATAACATTTTATTTTTTGGGGAACTATGATGAAAGTACTATTTTTGCAAAATATATATATTTCTGCGTGTAAAAGTGTTAAGCGAGCAAACAAAATTCATCAATGCAGAAATAATCTAACTGTTAATCAGGGTTCTTAAACTTTCAACCGAAATACCGGTATTTTTATGTAGAAACACTCGACTTATGTAATCGCACGATTGCAAAAGACCAGTTTTTCTCTATAAGAAAATACTGGTGTTTATCTGACCTAAAGTCAGGAAAATACCTAACCTATAGGAACCTTGTTAACGCTTTTTGGTATTCGACTATGGCAGACTTAAAAAAAAAAATCACAATGTTTATTTTTTAATTTATTTATATGTAATCTTCCAAATAAAAGTTCTGCGTTACATATATATATATATATATATATATATATATATATATATATATATATATATATATTTCTGAATTAACAAGTCTCAAATCAAATTACTTTTAAATAAAATATGCAAAAATTTCAAAAGCTGTGTATGGTAATTAAGAAATATTTTTATGCATAAAATTTAAAAAGTATTCTAGGTTTTATCGTTATACTAACACTAAATGTGATATTTTGAATGTTTGAATACGATGAGGTAGAACTAAAGTTAAATTTTCTTTTTTCTTTTTTTCCGCGTGAGACAACATTATTTTAGCCTTTATAATAGCTGCAAATTACAATCACATTTCAAATTTGTGTTGAACAAAGATTTAAATATGTTTTTGTGAGAAATAGTATAAATTTTGTTTATCTTAGTATCGAACTTATTTATTGCAAATATAAAGTAATCATCCACAAAGTTTTCAGTAATAAAAAAGGCGAAGAATTTTGCAATTTTAAATTTAAACATTAGTGTTAACACTACTCATTTTCAGGTTTTGTTATAATTGCTATGTTACGACTAAAGTATTTTTATACGATCAATATCTGCTTATATTTTATATTAAAAATGAATTACATGTTTCCAGCAAAAAAAAATGGCGTGTTTAAATTTTCTTATTTTGATTTTAAATATTGTTATGACGACGTTTAAAACGTCATTGTCAATTAGTTTAAGTAGCATTTTGTTAGCTTGTAATTTCCTTCTTTTTAGCTCCAATGTTTTATGTTATTACCTTGCTTTTCAATAGTTTTGTTTAAAAGTTTGTACCTGCTTCTTGTTTTACTTTAATTTTCTAAGAAATTTAAGCTTGTTAACCATTTGGAAAAATGGTTATTGTCCTCGATCAGGGTAGGAAATCAAAAACATATTTGAAGCGTTTTATTGGTTGAATCCCGCATTTTATTCGTTTTCTGATTGGTCTATACAGTAATATGTATTTTTCCTTTACTTTCAACAGAGATGGATACTTCTGTTGCCACTATGACAAAAAGTAATAAAAACTACAAAAAAAAGTTAATAACTCAGAAACAAATTGAGATACAGCTTTCAAACGAATTGCAATTAAAAATGCATTTTTTTCACTATACGGCGATATAAAAAGTAATATTGTGGGATGTTTAGAAGCTTAAAAATGAAATTTCATTTAAAATGGGCCCAGGAATATTAATGTTTAATCCATGGCGTACGTAATGTATGACCAGCTCCGTAGAAGTTTAAAAATTTACATTACCGAAAATTGTAAAACTGAAATTTCTTTTAAAATTTGTTCATGATGGGTCCAGGAATGTTAATGTTTAATCCATGGCGTACGTAATGTATGATCAACTCCGCGCGATTTTTTATGTCATAAATTTTAGTCTTTGAAAAAATCTTTTTCCAAGTGGCCGTTGTAATTTGTTAAATTGCTTTTTTTTTTTTCTGTTTTCATTAATGTATCGTAAATTCTTTTGGTTAAAGTTATTGATAGATACCTTTGTGAATGGGGCTTTTCCTAATTTCTTGTATTTTTTATTTTTATTTTATTTTATTTTATTTCGTTTTATTTTTTCCTACATAAATTAAGTTCAACCAAATTTTTACCACTTTAATTTGCTTTACGTTACTTGTCGTATAATATAGTAAATTTATGCAAAATGTATTAATTTTATCGCTCTTTCGACTTGTAAGAAAGATTTTATTTGTTATTTGCTGAAAAAATCTACCCATATAAAACGCTAAGGTACGGTGAGCGGTTATTTCTCTTTTGCCGACGGCAACGGATGGTTTGTGACAATAAAAATTATGACAATTTTCACCAGTTGGCTAAAATTCAGAAAACTAATCGCGTTATCGGTTTGAAAATTTCAGAGCAATTGTGGAAAGTGTTTTTTTTTTTGTTTTTTTTTAATCCTCCAGTAATTTTTCTTAATTTTTGCAAACAAACTGACGGAGACAGTACGAAAATTCGGAGAAAAAAAAGACATGGATGAGAATCTATATTATAATAATCCAAGTTATGTGACGGTGATAAACAATTTCCGGCTGATCGCTGCACTTTTTATATACAAGGCGGCCATTTTTAATCAAAATAATTTTTCCGAATAAAACAACATAAAAGTTGCCATGATCGCAAAGGGTTCTTAGTACTTTTATGTTAGCCGGGCGCAAATCTCACCAGCAGCATTTTTTAACTCGCCAGTGGCGTCTTTTTTTTTCTTAAATTAAAACAATGCTTTGGGTTTAAAATTAAATGGTTTGTGGTACAGTCCTCCCCACTTAATCGGGTCACGGATAATCGAATAACCCGCTTATTCGAATAGAATCCTCCGGAACCGAATTTATTCCTATTGGTTCTATGATATTTTTCCCCGCTTAAACCAAATACCTTTTACGAAGTCCCCGCTTAATCGAATAACAACTGTCTGATCTATGTTTGAAAATAGGCGCGGAAAGCACGTTTCAGCTGGAATTTCCTTCCAACTTTTGTCATTTTCGGTTCATTTAAGCTGAAAACAAATTTTCAGTTCTTCCTGCAATGATTTCGGCCGGCAGGTGTATAATGGACAGGTCAGATGATTTCCCCATCTTTTCTCCCCACCATCACTTCTTGCTTCAGGCTTTGAGGCAATGTGCCGTCACTTCGAGGCTCGAGATGCTAGTTGTGATATTTAGCACTCATTCGAAAAATAACTCAATATTTACTCCTTTAAAATTCCACTTAAACAAACCACTTTAAACGATTTTTTTAAGGCCGTATAAGTAAAGTAAATTAGAAGTAGCAAATTTTTGACCAAATTCAAACGAGCTGCGTTAAGTGTGATGTAAACCATATAAATGTATGTACTGACATTAAATTAATATGTATTTACTTTATATTAGCATTTGTATTTATTTTAGTTTGTTATTCTATTAACGATTTATTATGCTGTTAATTATTTATACCGTAGATGATTATTTTGCCTTTTTATTAAATATTACAGTTATGATTCCCCGTTTAATCAAATACCCCGCTTAATCGAATATTATTTCTGGAACCGCCGATATTCGTTTATACGAGGACGACTGTATTACCGTATATACTGGTGTATAAATCGAAGAATTTTTGACAAAATTTGGGAGTTGAAAATGGGGGGTCGATTTGTACACGAGTAAGCAAAATAAATAATAAAGTTTTGACAGATAATCGGCTAATGGGCAAGTCTTTTAAGTAATCACATATGGGTCTAGGTCAGGGACGGCGAACCAATGGCACGCGTGCCACTTTTGGCACGCGAAAGAATATTTTTGGCACGGCACTGCTGTGGTTCTAAATCAAAATACACAAAATTGGGACTGATCTTTTCTAAATTCGATTAAATGTAAATTGAAAAAATTAAATTGTGTCATATTATATTCCAATCTAATTAATTATGGTCATGGTCTCAAAAATTATTCGAACAAATACGATATTTGAAAACTATAGATAAGAATTGGTTATTAGACGTTACTATCCCATGGTAAAGTTGTGGCAACTTAGAATTTATTTCAGAGCTTTTCAAAGAAACTGGCGTTTGCTATTTTAAGTTTTTCTTCCTATCTATTCTTTCAAGTCATTGTTTTCACAAATTAATAATATCAAAACTGAAACTGAAAGCACTTGTCAGATAAATCCGGTTCAGTTTGCATTACAATTAACTTGATATTAAGATGCAACAACAAAAATCAAATTACATCGCATTAAATTTTTTATATTATTTTCAAAAATATATTTGTTTCCATAATTATTATATTGTAATACCTACATGTATGTTACTCATATTTTTTAAATTTTAATAGAGAATTTCAAGTAATTTTAAACCATTATTTTTCAGTTGGCACGCCATAGTCATGTAAAATATTTTTTGATGGAATTTGGCACGCGGCAACAAAAAGGTTCGCCAACCCTGGTCTAGGTTATAGAGAGATAAAAGGGGACAATGGTCATTTCCCAGTGATTGACAAAAAAAAAAAAAAAAGAAAAAGAAAAAAAAAAAACCTCCAATAATAATGTCCCTGTAATTGTTCGGCACCCATTTTCTCTTGGGATAGGATTCCCTTCAATATATTGAGGGGCATTCCTTTCAACCTTTTAATCACCTTTTTAAAAAGGGTTCAACTTCAGAATGCTTCTAGATATCTCTTTTAAAAGTCCTACAGTACAAAGACATACTATATTTTAGCTGTCTAAGAAGTTGTTTATCCTTGTAAATAAGGCTTGGATAGATTTTTGAAAGAATTTTTTCTTTTTAAATAACATTAAACTGTTGCGAATAATTTTCAAAATAGTTTAAGCTTCTTAGGTTGTACATAATTATACAGTTTTAAAATATTGAATAAAAAAAAAAAAAGTCTTATTAGAAACGTGTAAAAAAAAAATGTTTACTAATTTAATGAAAATTTATTATTGTTTTTTAATCCTCGATTGCAAATCATTTTTCAACATATTACCAGAAATGTGGTTTGACTTATACACGAGAGTTCAATTTTTTTCAAAATTTTGTTTAAGAATTGGGGGGGAGGGGGTCGACTTATACACGAGTATATACGATATTTATTCTTTTTCTTTTCTTTTTTTTCTTTTTCTTTTGTGTTCTTTTCTTTTTTTAAAGAAATAAGTGAAAGTCATGAATTTCAAATGTTTGTTTTAAATTAAAATTATGTATTTTAAATAAACTGAGCGAAAGAATAAAAATTAATGAAATACGAAAAAATGCTACGGGAACAATGGCATCATCTGCGCCGGACCGAAAGAACATAAAAATACCGAAATCTTGATTTCTGAATCAGAATCTTCCGATTTCACGAAAGATTGAGCAAGTAAATTAAAGTACGAATAAAAATAACATGATACAGTACTTAGCATTATTTATTGGAGACCAAACCGTTCACCAGAAACGGCAATTTATAAATATGGAAAATTTCACACTCTTAAAAAATACCCATAAATTTATTTAAAAAAAACTGTCAGCTAGTTTGATAGAAAAAAAAAATCTTTATTTTATGGGCAAAGCTGTTTCTTTACGTGTAGAAATAAATTGGTTAAAAAAATATACAAGGGAAAAATGAAACATAAAATAAGCAGTTTTACTTGCGTCCAGCTAACAGTTTTTCCTGTTACAGTTTCAACGTTCTTTCGTTCTTTTTTCTTTCTTTCTTTCCTATTTTTTTCTTTCTTATTTTTTTTCTCTTATAGCACACATTGTTAAGAAAAAGACAAATGTTCTTAATCTCCGAAACTATAATTTAACCAGAAACGAATTTTAAAAAATGGTTTTTTTTTTTAATTTTCAGCAAAATTTCATAGTTTCCCTCGTTTTTCCCTTTATACTTAACCAATGAACCCCCAAATCTAATCAGGGAAGTGCCTTGTCAGAATAAACCTGTATATAAAATTTGAAGCAAATCGGATAATTCTGCATGAAAACTCCATTCCGATAAATTAAGGGGGGGGGGTGCGCCCCCATCTAATTAGGGAAGCATCTTATCAGAATAAACTGGTATACCAAATTGATGCAAAGATGGTAATTCTGCTTGAAAACCCATTTATCTAAATTAATGGGGGGATTAGCCTCCATTATCCTCCTTTATACTCGATCGATGAGCCTCCAAATTTAATCAAGGAAGCGCCTCATCAGAATAAATCGGTATACGAAATTTGAAGCAAATCTGATAATTCTGCATGAAGCACTAATTTATCTAAATTAAGGGGGATTAGCCCCCGTTCTCCCCCTTTATACTTAATCAATTAATTCACAAAACTAATCAGGGAAGTGCGTTATCAGAATGAACATAGAAAAAAAAAATAGAAGAAAATCGGATATTTCTATCAAGAGTTATCGCGTTACGTACATGCATTACATACATACGTACATATACAGAACCTGCGGGCACATTAGCTCTCAGGTTTTGATAGCATGTGAGCTGAAAATTAGTACATTTTGCTAATTTTAATTTAACAATGTAAATTTCTTAAACATTATAACAGGGATCGTAGCGTTCCTAAAATTTTCTACGTTTGCTACCACTATTTCAAATAAAGAATCTTCGTGGCAGACTCTTTTAACATCGGCAATAGAAGTTTAAAATAAAGAATATCGTTTTAAAATAGTGGTAGCAAACTACGAAAGTTTTAGGAACGCAGCGATCCCTGTCTTTAATTTGTGCAATTTCCCTTTTAAATTTGTCCGGTTTCAATTTTTGATTTTTCTTTTTTAAACCTGTTTTTCGTCCCCAGCCACGTCCCAAATAAAATACACTCTGTCGCAGTGGTTCCCAACGGGGGGCAATATGACTTTTCAAGGGGGCAATTTCAGATTTTTTATTAACAAATTTTCTGCACTATTTTTTAAATTGAGAGTAGTGTCGTAGTTTAAAAATAGAAATAACAGATGAAAAATTTTTTAATTTCTGAATAAAAATTAAATTCCGAAGCGTTCCCATTTAAAAGTTCAAAATACATTGACACCAGAATAATTATGCGAATTTTATTTAAAATATTTTGACACATATTATATATCAAAATATCGTTTTAATTTTTCTGGGTTTAGTATTGTTTTAGTAAATAACACTTCTTTTTTTTTTTTTTTTTTTACAATTTATATGTATATATAAAACTTGTACATCTATTTATAGTGCATTAAGCCCCATGAATGATCTTTTACATATGAAATTTTGTAGGGTATATCTAAAATTGACCATTTGGACATGTTTAATCTAAAAAAATATTTTGAATTATCTAAATGAGGTACTACTTTTATAAAATTAATAAATCCTCGTGCACATCACGGAAGGAAATGGGTAGAAAGTTAAACTTCTTATGGCTCTTCTGTAGACCAGATACACAATTCATAAACATACTTCATGACATATGCATTTTAAAATTTAAAGACGGAGAAAATATGGTGGCCAAGTAATAATAATGGGAAAAGAAAGCCCGCTATCAAAGAAATATGTTATGAGGAGAAAGAAAAACAGTTACTTAAAATGGATAAAACCTCGAATCCGGAAATGTTACTTGTGAATTATGTTATCCATATACTATAGCCATATACTAGTAGTCTCGGTGATAAACAAATATCACTTGCTATTAATGAAGTATCTAAAATCCACTATAAAATGTACCAATTCTATCAGATGTAATACAATATGTGAGAGAGATTTCAAGAAATTTTACGAAGACAAAAATGCAGACTATTTATCATTTTTAAATTTGAGGTAATTTGCCAAACAACAATAAAACATTTCTGGATGTAAATGCGAAGATCCATGGCCTCATTGCATTCATAAAGTTTTGTTAAAAACATACTTGTAATAAAAAAATACGATTTTGATAAATTAAAGAATATGAAATCACTTATCAGAGTTAATGCAATTTTCGGATCATTCCGGGAAAATAGTATTTTTTTATGTAGGAAGGGGGGGGGGGGACATCATGACTTTAGAAATGCTTGTGTGGGGAGCGGCCAAAAAAAGGTTGGGAAACACTGCTCTAGCGCAAGCCAGGTTGAAAAAAAAATCAAAAATTAAAACCGGACAAATTTAAAAGGGAAATTGCAGAAATTAAAGACACCGGAAAAATT
Source organism: Maratus speciosus (assembly GCA_963932465.1). Classification (NCBI taxonomy): domain Eukaryota; kingdom Metazoa; phylum Arthropoda; class Arachnida; order Araneae; family Salticidae; genus Maratus; species Maratus speciosus. The sequence goes on from OZ010794.1 coordinate 350,681,979, forward strand.
ACAATATATTTGAAAAGTTATATATCTGGTACCTATTTTTATTTGGAAATTAAATGTGATCACAATAACAGCAAGAAAAAATATTTTTTTCACTTAATTCATTCACTAATTGTCTTCAAGGGTTTTTTTCTGTATTTCAAGCATCATTAGTATTCCGATATATATTAGTTTCGTGAATACGCCCTTTCTCATTGTGAATGGAAATAAAAGCGTTCGAAATGATTTTTAATGAAGCGTAATTACTCGAGAACATATTAATATCCTCCACTTAACATTCAATGAACGCGCTTACATCTGATGACGAAAGGAAGTCGGACACAAGAAGATGAAAAGGTTTATCCACCAGTCTTCTTTTTGGATCTTCACTTGGTGCTTCAAACAGCCTTTGCCTGATGAAATCTTTTCGCGCGCTCTTCCGTTTGAATAACCGAAAGAGTTTGGTTCCTTCATGTCTATGAAATGAAAGGCTTCGTGACAGATTCTTTAAACATCGGCAATAGAAGTTTAAAATAAAGAATATCGTTTTAAAATAGTGGTAGCAAACTGCGAAAATTTTAGGAACGCTGCGAACCTGATTGTTCAACTCATTCGATACCCATGTTTATTTGGAAATTAAATGTGATCACAATAACAGCAAGAAAAAAATATTTTTTCACTTAATTCATTCACTAATTGTCTTAAAGGGTTTTTTTTTCTGTATTTCAAGCATCATTAGTATTTCGATATATTAGTTTCGTGAATATGCCCTTTCTCATTGTGAATGGAAATAAAAGCGTTCGAAATGATTCTTAATGAAGCGTAATTACTCGAGAGCATATTAATATCCTCCACTTAACATTCAATGAACACGCTTTCATCTGATGACGAAAGGAAGTCGGACCCAAGAAGATGAAAAGGTCTATCTACCAGTCTCCTTTCTGGATCTTCACTTGGTGCCTTTATCCGATGAAATGTCTTTACGCGCAGTGCTGTTTGAATAACCGAAAGAGTTTGGTTCCTTCATCTCTATGAAATGAAAGGCTCTGATTTCGAAGCAATTAAAATTTCTGAAAGAAAGCCGTTTGTTTTAGAGATTTATAAGCATTAGTGTTCATGATCATTATTAGTATTTAATATGGGTTTTAGGAAGATTAATATGAAAAAAAAAAAAAAAAAAAGCGCCCAGTTAAACTGATGGCATCGAGCTCACAGGCGATTCACACTAATTGTATATTATACTCTTACTTCAAAAAATAATGTCCCTCGGGAAAAAAAAAAAAAAAAAAAAAAAAAAAAATGCAATTTAACAAATTACAACGGCCATTTGGAAAATGATTTTTTCAAAGACTAAAATTTAAGACATAAAAAATAGCACGGAGTTGATCATACATTACGTACGCCATGAATTAAGCATTAATAGTGTTATTACACGTAAAAATTGCAAGCGACGGAAATCGCCCTGAAACTTATGTATTATCCAAGCATTCCTTTGGCTGTTCGGGAAAAGGCTTTTCCATCGTCAGATTTCCAAGAAATCTGACAACCCATTTTAAATGAAATTACGTTCTTAAACTTCTAAACATCCCACAATATTACTTTTTACACCGTCGTATAGAGAAAAAAATGTGCTTTTAAATGCAATTTGTTTGAAAGCTGTATCTCAATTTGTTTCTGAGTTATTAATTTTTTTGTAGTTTTTATTACTTTTTTGTCATAGTGGCAACAGATCTCTGTTGAAAGTAAAGGGAAATGCATATTACTGTATAGACCAATCAGAAAACGAATAAAATGCGGATTAAACCAATAGAAGCCTTCAGATATGATTTTGATTTCCCATCCTGACGAGAACAATAACCATTTTTCCAAATGGTTAAAAAAAGGGGCAAAACCCCATTTAACTAAATAAAGGGGGTGGATTAGCTCCCCATGTCCCCTTTGTATTTAACCAATGAACCCCCAAATCTAATCAGGAAAGCGCCTTATCAGAATAAACCGGTATTTGAAGCAAATCGGATATTTATATCAAGAGTTATCGCTTTAGGTACATACATTCATACGTGCATACATGCAGAACCTGCGGCACATTAGCTCTCAAGTTTTGATAGCCTGTGAGCTAAAAATGCAGCGAATACTCGATGAAGATGAGGAAGTATCAACTGCTAGAATAAATTTAGCTCACAGTTTAATTCAGTAAGATATCCTGCTCCTCAGATCAAAATATGAAAGAGAGAGAGAGAAATATGCAGTACATCTCTTTATTGAAAGGATACTGTATTACAATTAATATCTCTATAAACCGCTCGAAATTATTTTCAATGAAATATAATTACTCAAAAACATATTAATATCGTCCACTTAATATTCAATAAACGTGCTTTCATCTGATTACAAAAGGAAGTCGGATACAAGACGAGGAAAAGGTCTATTCATCAGTCTCCTTTTGAATGCCCGTTTGGTGTACTGATCACTGAAACTGCAGTCATCAGATTAAGTCTTTTCGCGCGCATTGCTGTATGAATAATTGCGTCAAAAGAGTCTGGTTCCTTCATCTCTATGAAAGGAAGGGCTGATTTTGAAGTGATCAAAATTGTTGAAAGGGAGTTATTTAAGACGTATATAAAATATTATTGCTCATGAATATCATTATTATTTAGTATGGACTTTAGGAAGACTAATACAAAAAAATTTGGTGCTGAATACTTGATCAAGGTGAGGAAGCATCAACTGCTAGAATAAATCATAGTAATCTGCTCATAGTTAACTCACGGCTGTTAAATATCCTATTCTTCAGCTCAAAATATCAAAGAGAGGAAAACAAACAGTACATCTTTTTATTGAAAGGATAATGTATTACAATTAATGCATCTAATAAACAGATCGAAAAGATTTTAAATGAAGTGTAATTACTCGACAATATCGTCCGCTTAATATTCAATGAACGCACAAGTCGGACACGAAATGATGAAAAGGTGTATCGGCCAGTCTCCTTTTCGATGTTTGTTTGGTGGTTCGATTTGCTTTGACTAGATTATCTTTCTTCATACGCAGTGCTGCTTGAATAGCTCCGTCGACACAGCATGGATCTTCCATCTCGATGAAAATAAAAAGTCTGTTTAACCCTTTCAGGAGCAAAGCATTTCTGCTCCAAAAGTATTCAAATAATTAATTCACACCGCAATTTAAGAACAAATTTATTTGAAAATAATAAAAAGCGCTTTTTCATGTATATTATGAAATATAAATTTTAGTAAAAATTTACTGGCGCCACTTGGCATTTTGGGCAGTAAAATTAACCGTTTGAGACTGCTAACAGCGCTTCTGAAAGGTTTAAGAGAATTAAATTTGTGCGTTGAAAGGAAGAAGTTAATTTAGGATATTTATAATTATTATTCTTTATGAGTATATTATTAAAAGTTTCAGTAAGGTTAATTAAAAAAAAAAAATGCTATGATAAATACATGATTTATAAAACATAATGCAAAAAAGGCAGGAATAACCAGAATAAAATTAGAAAAGACCTAACTTCACGTTGATGATAGTAACAATAATAATAATAATAATTAAATCAGGTAATTAATATCAGGTAATAATACCAATTAAATCAGTAATTAAATGAGGTTCTGATAATGATAATCTCCAGTCATCAAGCAAAATGAGACTTCAGTGCTTATATCGCATTGCAAATTACATCAGTATCCAGTTAGCATACTTAGGATGATGAATTTGTTATGGGTAGAGAGTGTTTAATTTGGGCGTTACTGTACAAGTAACAGGTTTGTTCCTTACAGTAATATGGCCGAGATCGTTAAAGAAATACCCATTTCTTTCACCAAAATGTGAAACAGAGAAAAATAAGTAAAGCAGTGTAATATTCCTTTATTCGAAGGATGCAATATTTTAGTTAATATATTTTTTATAATGCAGTATCTTGCAATGCTGCATTAAAGCTGTTCTCAAATCCAAAGGAGATACTTTCTGACCCAGTTCTAAACTCATTATTGGGAAACGCATGAAATTGGCAGGTGTTCGTATTCAGAAATTATGTAATCAAACAGTGTTTTACATTTTTTGGTAAAGGCAAAAGATCTTTCAGAAAATACTGTCAAAGTTGACGTTTTGAACCAAATTTTGGAGGCGACAGTACGGAAAAAAAGAAAAACTTGTCTCTACATGAAAATAATTGCTTATAACTCAATAATTACTTTATTTATCCACAAAATGAAAAACGCCATTAGATTCCATATCGCTTCAATAGTCAGTTCTGACAATTTTATACCTTTAAGTTTAAAAATGAGCCAGAAAATTTTGCTTTTTTTTTGAGTAGGGAATTTGAAAATCGCCTTAAAACAGCTTCATTCACTGTTAAAAATTGCTGCAGTAATTTTACTGCAACAGAGGTTCCAGGGAAAGGCACATTAAAAAACGGGCTTTGCTCCTGGATAAACGGGTTTTGTCCGTAAAAGATCAAATTTGCGGGATTTGACCGTTTATGTGGAAAAAGGGGCATTTTCCGTAAATTTACGGGAGCAATTCACGGTAAAATACACGTAAATTGACAATTTTTTTACAGTGTTTCATTTTAAAGGTGTAAGCAGTTTCGTCTTTATTTAGTGGAGAAAATTATTAAATAAATTACTTCTGAAATACAGTAAAATTCCGATTATCCGCCGCTTTCGGTTAACCGCCAACTCCTTTCCCTATTTTTTATGAGAAAGGAACATTGTTGTAACATTGTTGATAGCACACAAGGTGCCGAAGCACCTAGTGATGATTTGGAGATATTGGCCTTGGTTTCAAACGTACCATGTTTAAAAAATATTTCTACGAAGGAAGTCATAGGCTGACTTGATTGCGACAAGAATGATATTGGCTATTAAAAATTAACGGAAAACAAAATTATTAAAAAAAGTTTTGAATAGAGAGAAACCTGAAGCGGATGAACATGATGAATTGGGGAATGATGATCCAGGAGTCAGTCATATGCAGAAGTGAAGGCTATGGCTCTCTAAATCCATTAATTGGTTTGAGATGCATCTGAGAGAAAGCCGATACAACCAAAGTACTTTTATTGTTTAGAATTTATAATCTTGATGCAGTAAAAGCGCACACAAAAATGTATAATGGATTACTTTGGATGAAAACAGGTTACTACTACATATTTATTATGCTTTTTATTAACAAAAGTGCACAACGCTCAAAAAAAGTGTTTAAGTATTTTGTTTATATAAACTGACAAATAGAAATGTAATTTTTGTAACAGTCTTGTACTGTCTTTTAGAGGTCTGCACGGGCCCGGGCTTAGCCCGAGGCCCGTACCCGGCCCGGCCCGGCGGAATGAAGGCGAATTTTCAAACGGGCCGGGCCGGCAAAAAAAAATTAATCGGGCCTATCGGCCCGATATAAGAATTTAAGCGAAGCAGATAAAATACGAGCCATTTTCAATGAATATGATTTTCTCGAGAAGTATAAATGTGCATCACGAGCCGATGCGAGTTTAACAACATCAATACAGAAATTTAACATGTCCATCGTAGAGATCGGCATCGTACAGTTACAAGATGTCTGATTCCGAGTTTAATTTTTTTTTTTTTTCAGCAGACTCGTGCCGGGACGAAACTGGTCTTAATCGATCTCAGGATGTGTAGAACAGTCATTGTGTTTTGTAGTATTAATAGTGATAATGAACTTCTCTTAACAGTATTTTTGGAAATATACCTTAAGGTGGTTCTCATATTCACTGCTCAACAATGCGAAGCTTTCAGACACATTTTCTGACAAAATTTTTAACTATAAAGGCATAAAATTGACAGGCCTGCTTATTGAAGGCATTTGGAAACGAATAGCATTTTCCATACTTGATAAATTACTTACAGAGATAACAAAGATTCTTGTCACGTGACTGTACGTTTTTCTCCTTTCCTGTTCTATCGCTTCCGGAAATTCGATTCAAAACGCTAACTTTGACAGTATTTTCAGAAAGATATATTGCTTTTATCTATGAAAAAAAAAACGACATTTACATAACTTCTGAATAAGAATACCTGCCAATCTTACGCGTTTCCGAAAAGAAAAGAATTCATAAATGTGTCGAAATGTAGCTCCTTTGGATTTGAGAAAAGCCTTAAAAATGAGAGAAATATTTTCACAAATCCACTTTTTATTATACAGCTTCAAAAGCTATCATGTTTTTAATCCTTTATTCTGAACTACATTAATCTTTTAATGAATCCTTATTTCTATTTTGAAATGTCTGTAGACACGATGACTAAAACACAGTAAGTAATCGTTAATGTTTACTATTGTGTGTTTTCTGTTTTGCGAACATCATAGTAATGTAAAATATACTGTAAAATGTTCTCATAAATATGTATGTAGTATTCATTAAAAGAATCTTAATTGTATGTTGAGAAAAAACGGATTTTTTTTTTTTTTTTTTTTTTTTTTTTTTTTTGTAGAAATTGTGTCGGGCCGGGCCTGTTTTCACTGATTTTTGTACGGGCCGGGCCGAGAACTGTAAAAATGCAAACGGGCGAGGCCGGGCTTGGGCCGAAATTTCAATTTTTACACCGGGCCGGGCCAAGATAGCTTTCATTCGCGCCGGGCCCGGGCCTGGAAATTCCGGCCCGTGCAGACCTCTACTATCTTTCGATTATCCATTTATTTCTATTATCCGCCATAACATCCGTCCTGTGAGTTGCGGATAATTGGAAGTTTACTGTAGTGTGTTTATCCCTTTATCTACTGACGGTACTTATAGGTACCATTAAAATAACTTGTTATAAAATTCGTTTAATACATTGGTTAGTTGTAATACAGTTTAGAATGAGTTATAGATACATTACTTTATATTGTTCCAAAAGCATTATTGGTTACACAAAACAAAAATATTTTTAAAAGGGTGATTTCTTTTGCCTTTGCATCTTTTCAGCTTTCTTGGCGTTGGCAGGGGAGGGGGATTTTTCAATTCGGAAATATTTCTATTGTAAGAACATTATATTTGTACATTTCCTAATTCTACAAAATACTAAGAAAAATATTTAAAATAAAATATTTGAGTGTGGTTATAAATATTGCACAAAATCCCTATAAATTCAAATTTAATTAATCCCTCTAAATCCTCCAATCCTTCTAAAATCCTTTTAAAATTTATTAATTGACTATGTAAATCTTCTAATGTAATTTCAAAAATTCACGAAAAATTCTTTAGAAGATAAAATTTTCATGAATTCATAATTCAGTACATAAAGGGTTATAAAAAAGTTTCCCTTTCGGAAAAAAAATCTCGAAAATTAAAATACCGGTCTTTACTTGTTCCTGTCTTTGACATTATGACTTTTCCAGAATTCTCTTGTAAAGAAAATTTGATCACATAACCATATAAATCGCTCTTTAAAGTTATCCATCTGTAGGCAATATAGCTAAAAATAGTCGTTTATCGGAATTTTATTATATATGAACTCTTGCCCAGAATACATTTTCCACTTTAGTAATGCAATTTTAGATAACTAAATTATATAAGTTTAAATTTGGTTAGAATTTGATAGTATCTGTTAGCTATAATATATTCTTGAATGCAACTGTTCATGATGGGAAATTAATAGTAGTTAAAAATAGTAGTTTGTCCGTACAATACTTCATATGCAATCTTGTCCGGAATATATTTTCCACTTTAGTATTGTTTATCAATATTATTTAAAATAAATAAACTATTAAAATTTAAATTTAGTTAGAATAATTTGATAGTATCTGTTAAGTGTAATATATTATTCAATATTACAGTTTATGATGGGAAATTAATAGTAGTTAAAAACAGTCGTTTTTCGATATATTATTACGTATGCACCCTTGTTCAGAATATATTTTCCAGTTTAGTAACGTTTAGCAATGTAATTTTAAATAAATAAGCTATTTAAAATTTAGATTTGTTTTAGAATAATTTGACAGTTATCTATTAAGTATATAATATATTCCGTAATATTGCAGCTTATGATTCGTAATTCGCCGACAACGAATTCCATTTCAGCGACTCATCTACTACCTAGCAATCAGTTACATCTTTCAGCAGTGGTAAAAACTATCGTCTACTTATCTATTTTTTCTGTTGAAGACAAAGACATTAATATTTATAACTAAATCTTGCTTAAGTCACTCCATGATTATTTCAATTCGCCTTTAAATATTCCCTGCACATACAAACAATTTCTTCTTATAAAAACCCACGACAGCAAAAATAGAAAAGGAAAGACCAAGCGTGAAACGCTTTGGTTTTTGAAAACTAACAAACAATTTTACAGTGTCTTAATGGAGATGAGAACAAGTGAGAGCAAGGTATATAGTCATTTTCTTTTTATTTATAGAATCAAATTAAATCATTGAAATGCGCTGCGCTTTTTTGATAACTGTATATATGTATTATTTCAATATTAAGTTAAACTGTAAGTGGTCTCTTCTAATGATAAGGAACAATTACGCATATCTACATCAACCGTCGTTGAACGATTCAAAAAAAGTTGTATAATAGGTGCCACTTATCATTAGGGTTTCGTTCATCTGACGAAACCCTATTCGTCTCGCTCCTCTGCCTGTCTGTCCGTCTGTCTGTCCGTCATAGAGCCCGTTCTCAGAAACTATACATGTTGGAGACTTGAAATTTTGCATACTTATAGCTGAACACCACACAACATACGACAAATCATAAAATTTTGAAAAAGTTGTACATTTAACCCTTTGGGCTCCCAAATGTGTACTTTAAACAATTCTTTCTAAGTGAGCTCCTAATTAGGTTGAAGGCGTGAAATTTTGCGTACTTATAGCTGAACACCTCAGACTAAACGACAAATCATAAAATTTTGAAAAAGTTGTAAATTTAACCCTTTGGGGTCTCACATGTGTATTTTAAATAATCCTTTCTAAGTGAGCCCCTAATTAGGTGGTTGGAGGCGTGAAATTTTACATACTTATAGCTGAACACCTCACATGAAATGACAAACTATAAAATTTTGAAAAAGTCGTACATTTAACCCTTTAGGCTCCCGCATGTGTATTTTAAACAATTTTTTTAAGTGAGCCCCTAATTAGGTTGGAGGAGTGAAATTTTGCATACTTATAGCTGAACACCACACAACATACGACAAATCATAAAATTTTGAAAAAGTTGTACATTTAACCCTTTGGGCTCCCAAATGTGTACTTTAAACAATTCTTTCTAAGTGAGCTCCTAATTAGGTTGAAGGCGTGAAATTTTGTGTACTTATAGCTGAACACCTCAAACCAAACGACAAATCATAAAATTTTGAAAAAGTTGTAAATTTAACCCTTTGGGGTCTCACATGTGTATTTTAAATAATCCTTTCTAAGTGAGCCCCTAATTAGGTGGTTGGAGGCGTGAAATTTTACATACTTATAGCTGAACACCTCACACGAAACGACAAACTATAAAATTTTGAAAAAGTCGTACATTTAACCCTTTAGGCTCCCGCATGTGTATTTTAAACAATTTTTTTAAGTGAGCCCCTAATTAGGTTGGAGGAGTGAAATTTTGCATACTTATAGCTGAACACCTCACATCAACCGACAAATCCTAAAATTTTGAAAAAGTCGTACATTTAACCCTTTAGGCTCCCCCATGTGTATTTTAAACAATTCTTTCAAAGTGAGCCCCTAATTAGGTTGGAGGCGTGAAATTTTGCATACTTATAGCCGAGCACCTCATATCAAACGATAAATCATAAAATTTTGAAAAAGTCGCACATTTATCCCTTTGGGCTCCCACATGTGTATTTTAAACAATTAAAAATTAAATTAAACAAACTAAGTGAGCCTCTAATTAGGTTGGAGGCGTGAAATTTTGCATACTTATAGCTGAGCACCTCACATCAAACGACAAATCATAAAATTTGGAAAAAGTCGTACATTTAACCCTTTGGACTCCCACATGTGTATTTTAAACAGTCCTTTCTAAGTGAGCCCCTAATTAGATTGGAGGCGTGAAATTTTACACACTTATAGCTGAACACCTCACATCAAACGACAAACTATAAAATTTTGAAAAAGTTTCATATTTAACCTTTTGGTCTCCCATATGTGTATTTTAAACAATTCTTTGTAAGTGAGCCCTAATAAGGTGGAGGCGTGAAATTTTGCATACTTATAGCTGAACACCTCACATCAAATGACAAACCATAAAATTTTGAAACAGTCGTACATTTAACCCTTTGGGCTCCCACATATGTATTTTAAACAATTCCTTCTAAGTGAGCCCCTAATTAGGTTGGAGGCGTGAAATTTTGCATATTTATAGCTGAACATCATCATACGACAAATCATAAAATTTTGAAAAAGTCGTACATTTAACCCTTTGGTCTTCCACATGGGTATTTTAAGCAATTGTGTCTAACTGAGCCCTTATTAAATTGGAGATTTGAAATTTTGCATACTTATAGCAGAACACCTGAGGACAGGCGACAAATCATAAAATCTTGAAAAAGTCTTACGCTTCACCCTTTGAGCTACCACTTATGTATTTTAAGGAATTCTTTCTAAGAGAGCCTTTAATTAAGTTGGAGACATGAATTTTTGCATACGACCTCAGACTTATGGACTGAATACCTCAGACTACACGACAAATCATAAAATGTTCCAAAAGTCTTATATTATTTACTCCTCCGGGCTCTAACTTGAGTATTTTAAGCAATTTTTCTAACCTCCGCCCTTTTCACCCAGGGAGCACTTTTCCAACTTTTACCGACACCCCTTTGACCATTCTTTCATAGTATGCACCATAGCCTTACATATTTGAGTTCCACTTTTTACCACCAGAGGCGCCTACTTATCTCGGGTGCTATGGGCCCAATCGCCTCGACTTATATATCTATGGATAGTATGTAAAACGGAGTTTCGTTCGGATAGAGGTTTGTTTGGAATAGAGTGCGCCCCTGGTTGCGAAATGTGAAACTAACAGATTTTTCAAAGGGATAAAGTGTTTTGAATGGAATATTAAACGAAACCCTCAGTGCGATCTGTGATCACACTTACCCACTTGTTCTGTAGATGCGTTTGGAAAGAAGCCACACCAAAAAATTGGTTGAGAAGCTTTTTTTTTTTTTTTTTTTTTCGTTTTTTCAGTGTGACATTTATACAGCGTGATTCTTAATTCATGGTACAAAATTTAAGGGTTGGTACTTACCCTTTTTTTATTTAAAAATTTCTCATTCATACCAGAAAATTCCTATATTATTCTTTTCTTTATTTAAGACAGACATTTCATGATTACCTAAAGAAAACATTCATTTTTGAAAATTTCCGGTGTGAAATCTGAAATTTTTGAATAACACCCCCCCCCCCCTCCATTTCTATTTCTTTTCATGCCAGTGCGTTTGATTAATATGCCAGTTTTGCGTTTTATTAAATTCAGAAATTTCGATTTCATACCGGAAATTTTCAAAGAAGAATTTTTTCTTTTATGTAATCATAAAATGTAAAAGAATAGTATAGAAATTTTCTGGTATGAGTGAGAAATTTTAAAATAAAGAAAAGGACTAAATTGGCCCCTGGTGTTTGTACCCTGAATGCGTCACTTGCGCCCATACATTCCTATACAATAAAGGATTGTTATAGTGTCTGTACCAACCATTAAAGTTGGTACCATGAATTTAGAATTACCCAATATTTATATTTTGATTGTCAATAACGATCATTAAAAAATGTTTGTTTTTATTATTATTATTATTTAACACTAGAACCGCGGTGGTAGGTTATTTTGTACCGTTCCAAATGAATAAATCTCGATCTAAACCAGAAAACGCTTTATAAAATAAAATAAATACATTCTGCACAAAAATAATTTAAATCAATAAATTAAATAGTTTTAAATAAAAATTCTGATGCGAAATATTTTTTTATAAAACTTGAACAAGATTTCTGGCGGTTCTAGTGTTAAATACTGGGTTAATAAACTGTCAATTCTAAATGCATTAACTTTTTCGTACAATATCTTTATCTAAAGCGTTATGATTCAACAATTCCGAAAATATTTATTCAGATGTTAAACATTTTAAGCGTGTAAAAAATAATTAAAAAAATAAATTACCACATAAAAATAAGACATTACACGCCATAACACGCTTCTCGTAAATATTGTCAGTTTTCTAAAACAAAATTGTGAAGTACAGTAGAACCTCTTTTATCCGAAACGCTTTTAACCGAAATTCTCGGTTAACCGAAATCCATTGTTAAAGCTTTTTTTTTTTTTTAGTATCACATTCCTTGTGTGCAAAATCCATTTTGAGAGCTTCTTTTTCTTTTTTTTTTAAACTATCATATTCCTTGCGTACAAGTGGTCCTTTTCGAACTACGACTATATATAAATATTTTCGGTCTCCTTTCTTAGAGTTCCTTTGAATTTAACTTGAACTCCCGTAAGCTGCGGAGTGGAACGAAGCAAACGAACAAATTAGCAATTCTGAAGCTTTTGAATGTTTTGCAAAAGATTTGGCATGGCTGGAGCAGCAGAAAGACTATGATGATGGTTAACTTATAATATTAAAAAACTCAGAGACAGAGCTTCAAAGCGAAGGCAATCGAAACTGCTAGAAACAAAACATTTTTTCAAACCCTTGTGATGTATGTAAAAGGTACTTAATTTCGAAATTAAAATTCGGGTAATTTATTCTTGTTTCTATTTTGCTATTGCTTTATTTTTATTAAGCACTTGTTACCATGATAAGAAATATTGCATATATTTCTCCTTAATCTTAAAATTGAAGCATTCTCGATTATCCGAAAATTTCGATTTTCCAAAAAATGGTCGGTGCCAATTACTTCGGATAATCGAGGTTCTACTGTATATACAAATTTACCTTTGTAAAAAAATCTATTTTTGAACATCTCTAGCCTTTTTAATCTTACAAAATTTACGAGGTTCATTTTAGAAATAATAATGCAAAACTGCTAAACCGATAGGCGGCTGCACCGACCATCAGATCATCAAGTTGACCGCTGAAATTCCAAGATTAGACAGAACTCCATTAGTATATTTAGACTCGGCAGCTAATTAATCCTATGGTGCAATTATTTTCGAATTTCTGGCGTGGATTTTAATATTTTCGAATAATTTTTTGCATAGGATAGCTGAGAATGATCCCTAACGTGGGCAATTTTTAATTTTCAGATTTTAGTTTCAGATTTAAAAAAAAAAAAAAAAAAAAAAAAAAACTTTCATTTTTGGAACCGGTTCTGAAATTGAAACTATTCTAATATTTAAAAAAGAAAAGAAACTGTAGCCTAAATCGAGAAAGTAAAAACAAGCCCGGTAAGATATAAGCCTAAGATATCCTATGCAAAAGGTATTGTTTAAAAATATTAATATGCAAGCGAGATATTTGAAAATAACATTCCCATAGACTTAACATTAGCGTTTTCATTTCTTCCCGTGACCAGCGCATGTTCTTAAGGCTGTTCTCAACTGCTCTGCTCAACAAGCGTAAAACGTTTTGACACATTTACAAATTCATTTTTAACGGAAAGATATAAAATTGGAAAGCCTGACCATGGAAGCGATTTGGAATCAAACTGTGTTTTCCAATTTTTGATCAATCAATTACCGATTGTGTTATAAGCGATTTTCATCACGTTACAAAGACGTTTTTCGACCTTTCTTGAGTGTGTTTATTCTACTTTCACGTCGAAATTTGGTTCAAAACACGTACTTTGACATAATTTTCAGAAAGATCTATTGCATTTGCAAAAAAAAACTGAAAAAACAGCTCGATGACATAGTTTCTGAACAACAACACCTGCTAGTTTCATGCATCTCCGAACAAATAGAAATTAAAACTTATGTCATATAAAGTTCCCCTTTTGGATTTGAGAACAGCCTTAAGACGATTGATAAGTTTTTATATCGTCCCTGCTTTTTATGTAATATTAATGAGAGAATATTTAACTACACTATGATGTAGAATATTTTTTACCTTGCTGGCGAGTGCAAAATCTAATTTGAATGAGTAAATTTACCTTAGTTAATACAAGTTGTAAATTAATGAATTTTTTATCACTACTTTAAATTTCAGTCGATGGAAAAAAATCTTAGCAGAAATCATGCAAATGATGTACTAGTGCGGTTTATCAAAGCCTTTATAGGAGTGAAAGTGCGTTATTGTTAAGTTTTACCGAGCTTTTGACGCTGTTTAAGGCCAATAAATTAATGTGTTCCAGGTTTGCAGCTGTTTTCAGCAACAATTATCATTGGGCTGCATGTACAGGGAACTTTGGTTACATAAGACAATCACAGTACAAAATTATATACAAATTAGTAGTAGCTGAAATAAAGTGATCTGAAAGAAGGGAAACAAGTACTATTGTTGTTAGCGGATCCATTGTGCATTTTTCTCTATTTAAGTACAATAAACAGTTTTAATCTTAGAATTAATTTCATCATTAAATTAATTATAAGATGTCTGCGTAAAGCGGGTCTATTAATGTCACAACTGCAGGAAGCAGATTTGGTCGTATACTGTTCAAAAAATGATGTACGTCTGCAAAACTTGTTTTTGTAAAACTACAGAAATCTGTAGCTTTACGAAAGAATCTATAAAAGTTGCAGTAATCTTGCTAAAATTTTATATGTAATCTGAGTTGCAGTTAGATAAAAAGTTCTAAGCATCCCAGTTTCCCAGAAAATGCTTAATAACCTTACATAGTAACGTTATACATTTTTATTTACAGTGTAAAGATCTTGCTCGTTTATATTACTCACACACAAAACAGCAGTACTTCGTGTAGCCCAAATGAATATCTAAAATACAATGAGTATTGAGCTACTTCCATATTTTCTTAAATGTAGCATAAATTAAAAATAAATGCTATTTTTTTACTTTTGAATGTTATGTTTAAATTTACTGTACTGAAAACTACAAGAATAAAAATACGTTGTGCTTACACTGTAAGAAAAATCTGTAAAGTTACTAAATTTTTTCTTGGAAACTGGGATTCCTTAGAACTATGTATGTAACTGCAACAACAGATACACTTTTGCACTGTAAATAAAAAAATCTGTAAGGTTACTAATAATTTGTTAGGAAGGATGCGTAGAACTTTTTTTGTAACTGCAACCCGGATTACAGATAAAATTTTAGTAAGATTACAGTAATTTTAGTAGACTCTTTACATCTTTTTTTCTAAAGTGTACAGATAAAATTTTAGTAAGCATACATATTTCTGTCACTTTACATCTGCAAAATTACAGATTTTTATTTTACAACGTATAAGAATATTTTGTAAGGCTGTTTTCATGTTGGGCGTTGTTATTTTTAGTACTTGAGAGCATAACCGTTGGGGACTAATAATATATCTTACTGCGGCTAGAATGGTAATAGGTCGGAAAAGTATGTTATTCATGAGATGATATAAATTACATGGATAATTTCGAGGTTTTCTAATGACAGGTATAATTCTTTAACTATTCTGAAAAGTTTTCCAAATGCATGTAGTTTCGAGAATGTTACCAGGTACAATATTCCTATGAGGGAATCAATAGTACTAATCTTAAAATCTTCCAAAGTTTACAATATTCTTAAATTCACTTAAAATAGAAATCCTTGAAATAAATAATTCTAAAAATATAATCATACTATAATATTGTTTGAAAAATAAAAGCCACCCATAAAATCCTTTTGTTTAAAATAATACTTAGTGACATAAACGTCATTCATGCGTCAGCGACATTTCAATGAAATACAAAATATCCTTACTAATTTGTCAACAGAATTGTCAACAAACAAAATGTCTGCCAGGTTTCATTTACCACCCAAAGAGAAATGATCTACGGGATCATTTTTCAACAACCTTGCACGATTGAATAGCAGGTAATTAGACAGACAATTATTTCTACTGAGAGGAGGGAAGCGATCATAATAAAATGTACACACAAACACAACAGCTTCAGTAACAAATGGATGTCACCCACTCGAAGACTTCGTGTGATGCTCCATGTGCTCATCTAATGACGACCCCCCCCCCCCCTCCACTGGCATTTTATCAGGGAAGATGTGCGCTTAACATTCAATGAGCCTCTGTTCGATCGAGCCATTAGTTTTGTCCGTCCCAGCATCTTAACGACAGAAACTCGTCAACGCTTGTCACGTCTTAGGACAGCTCCAAATTGTCGCGGCTAATGACGTATTGTCCGCACCATTGTCTTCGGCACCTTTTGACGTGCATCGTTTGATTCTCTTTTCTTGACAGGATTGCAAGAGTTGGCGATGTAGTACTACTAGTCAGTCTGTTCATATTTTCTGCTTAGATATTTCATAGATTTACACTTAACACTTTCAGACGCAGTGGTCACATGGGGGGACCACCTAATTTTAATTCCAAACATACAAACGGCACCAAGAATATTTTAATAAAATTTTACTTTTTCAATAGAAGTTTAAAATTTTAAGAACAGAACTTTTCTGTGCCGGAAAGGGTTAACGGTCGAAGTACACTTCCCAAACACAAGCGTCTTTTACACGAATTTATTCTGCTGGCACCACTTTTTTTAAAGAAGCATTTTTACTTGTATTTTAAAATCAGGTGCAAGAGAAATTTACTAAAGAATATACTTTTAAAATATAGTGGTGCGAATAGAATATAAAAATAAAATCATGTATATAAAGCTTGGGTGGCTATTTGCCGAAACTCGACCGGAAAGGGTGAATAAGTTACCATTTTTGTAATAATAACAAGGAACTTTAAGAGTTGTTGCACAGCTATTTTAACAATGTTAATACCTGTAAAACTTAATTTCTTTTCCAGTAAGGATTCTTTTTCTCCACGCTTGGTTTTTCTGGCACAGTCATTAGTTGGATCAAAATGGAATGGTTGTTGTAATACCGACCGAATAGCTAACGCTAACCCCATATTGCTAAAAATTTCGACCGTGGTTCGAGTGCAACTGTACTTGAACTTGCAAGCTGAATTTTAAGGGTGTATTCGAAAAAATATTTTTCCTCCCTCAACAGCTCGAAATTTTCTGAGACATTTTCAGACTCATTTTAAAAAGTAAAAACTTGAAACTTTCTGAGGTGATTTTTGAAGAGAGGTTTAAGAGACCTTGTTATTTCATTTTTCGCTCAATTAATTAGAATTTGATATTTAAACAATTATTTTCTCAGTACGACCATTTTTTTCATTCCCAGATCTCCCGCCCCAGATCTCCCGCTGCGGAAAATTCGGTTCAAAATGCCAACTTTTACAACATTTTTTGCAATATTTTCTGAATTTATCAAAAAAAAGCGACAAGCATGACACATTACGTAGTTTTTAATAAGAGAATTTGCCAGTTTGATGCGTTTGAAAGCAAAAATGAATTTAAAAATAAATCAGAAAATAAGCAGTTAGGATTGGAATACACCCTTAATGATAACTGCGAGCTGTTCAATTGGTAGCCAGGATGTTAAGCCACCAGAATTAAACATATTAGTTTTGGATTAACATGTAAACAAAATCTACTTCTCTAGAATTTTGCTCTTTGAAACTGACATGATCAGGATCACCTTTAACAGAACTTCCGCACTCTGAGAAGTTTTTAGAATTTATTAAAACTGATACTAAAAGTGAGTTCAGATCTAATTCTAAACAAGAAAACAGCAACTTTAAAAATGTAATTGAATCAGATAATATTAGTGTGTTTTAGCACATTCAAAAACAATTATGTTTGTTGCCTACATTTCAGTGAAATATGTGACTTCAGCAATTTTCTCTCCCCCCCCCCCCTTTCCCTCCTCCTTATAAATTTTTAGGGTGATTTTTGTCTAATAATAATAATAATAATTTAGGTTAATTTTTGTCTAATATTACATTTCTTTTCCCTAGCAAGGAATGATGTTACTTATTTAGTAGAATTTGTGGTTCTGAATTGCTGAAATATTCCAGCAGTCAAAATTTTTGTTATTCAATGGAAAGCAATTTATTTTATATCTAATGGATTTTTTTTTTTTAAATAAAAGGTCATAGAGTTAAATTAATAAATGGTTCGATATTCTTTTTAGTGGAGGACTAGCATATTTGGGATCTCTGTTTTAGTTACGATTCAAAATTACAGATTTACATCTAAAATATACATTTAATTTTTGTATCTTCATCAGAAGAATTTTTTTCTGTTTAATTCAATAGTTTCCCGTAATTTTTATGACACGATCTGTTACCGTTTTCAAACAAATTACTAACTTTAAGAATCAAATATCTTTTTACTTCCGAAAAATATGTAACATATAAAGAAGACGATTAGAACAACAACAAGAATCATTTTCAATTATTTTAAGGCTTTTTAATTAATCGATTATTCTGAGTTTTTCAAGTGTCCTATCAACTTTTGTGAGCGATTATATGTATCTGGTGAAATGGATATCTTCTTGGGCAAATATTTCTTACTATGCTTCCGCAGAATATTTAAAAGAACCGATGCATTTTTAGGGAAATCTACGTTACACAGGGTGTTGCCGAATTCGACGCGCAAATTCAGAGGGGTGATAGTAGACATCAAGAGGATAAAAAATTACCATAGAACATGGGCTCGCAAACCAGCTATTTAATCACAAATACAGGATATTTTAACCTAAATTAATTTCGGTTCACGGTAATAACTTTCGGAAAACTGAAGTAGAGGAAGGTAGCCAAAAATGATTCTAGCGGGCAAAACGGTCCACAAATGTTTTCTTCCTGACAGCTCACGCTATCTGCAGGGTAACACGTAAACTAGTTGTGCCAAGTGAAGAAGAAGCAATGGTGGTATTCAAGCAATCGCAGTATTACGCGTCTGAATAGAATTCCTTGGAAAAGTGGGTTTTATAACACATTATGTTATAAGATAAGCACTAACTTTTATATTTATTTAGATATACAATCTTTTATGTACAGAAATATGACTTGGTTTACTTAATAGAGTATGTTTTTAGACTTGAAGTACACTTGTGTAGTTTGTTATGTTTCTCGGTGGCATCCAATTATATGACCTAAAATGGACGGCCATGATGCCGGGTAAAATGATCCATTATGTGGATCGTTTTACTATAATTTCATAGGCTGAAGAAAATTCGGTACCGGGTCCTAGCCAACATGGGAGCCAAATATGTGACTGCCCCAAATATTTATCTTCGAGTCCACGCGTTATTCTATTATTTTTGGATCATAATTTTCAAATATTCCATTTTATTGTTTTTTCAAAATTATTTGTGACACTTTTTATTTTAAAATTTTACATAAAATAAATTATGTAAGCTATTTGATTGTAAAACTTATTTTATTTAATTATGTATTGTCATAATTACTTTTATATCCTTTAATTTGTCGATAAAAACAATTTACAATTATTTTTAAATGAAGGATCATTTTGCCCTTTGGTGAGGGTAAAATGATCCTTTGGACACTTTTTCAAAAATCTGTTTTTCTTTCATTACTCAATTTGAGTTCAAAATATTATTAAAATATGTTTATAATGCAAAATATGGTGTAAAACAAAGCATAGGACTAAAATTTTATTTAAACAGTTATGTTATTTTACAAAAGTTTTCCTCTTAAGGGGATCATTTTAGGCCACCTTCCCCTATATTATAATAAAACTTTTAATAAACATTGTCACATTTGTTGTAAATGTGATAATACCAAAAAAAAGTGGTAGAAGTTTCCATTATATGCACCAGCAATATGCACTTGACGCTCCACATTTTAGACTGCTATTACTACTTCATACAGTATCATAGATTGCTTGAGCACCCTGTTTTTCCAGAACTCTTCGTGATGTTATAACATTTCACACAAAACACGGTTCATATCGTTGCATTTTAGACTGCTATTACTACTTCATACAGTATCATAGATTGCTTGAGCACCCTGTTTTTCCAGAACTCTTCGTGATGTTGTAACATTTCACACAAAACACGGTTCATATCGTTGCATTTTAGACTGCTATTACTACTTCATACGGTATCATCGATTGCTTGAGCAACCTGTTTTTCCAGAACTCTTCGTGATGATATAACATTTCACATAAAACACGGTTTATATCGTTGCATTTTAGACTGCTATTACTACTTCATACAGTATCATAGATTGCTTGAGCACCCCGTTTTTCCAGAACTCTTCGTGATGTTATAACATTTCACACGAAACACAGATATATTAACACACGGGTGAATATCACAAAATATGAGATTTTGAAAACAAAAATTTTGAAAATTTAAATCGTTTCAAAGTTTCTATTTTTTTTTTTTTTTAAATGTTGATTGAACAGCTGAATAAAGGAATTTATATGTAAAATTGTGTAAAATTGTTAAATTTTAAAGAGCTTAAGTTCATTTTTATGTAATTATGTGTCATTTTTCATTTTCTCGGTATATGTATGCCAGGATAATGACGATATGAATATTTCAGTCTAAAACATTTTTCACATTCTTTTTTTTTATCTAAAATTTTAATTTTGTTTAAAGGAACATGTTTCCTCTATAGTACCTCAAATTCAGTGTAATGAGGAGTTTTATTTGCAATTTATTGAAAATGACATAATAAAAGTATACTCAATTTTTACAAAGCCTTTAAACACATTATTTTCAAAGAAATATCTAAAAGATCTTGCTGGTAACAGTGATTTTACTACTTATGGCTACAATTATGTCAAGAACATAAAAAAATTACTCTGCAGCGCCATCTTTATACCTCATAAAGAACTAAAATGAGCAGGCCAGGACAATGACATTCATTTTCAGTGACAATCATATTTTAATTATGGAAAATTATTTCTAAAATACAGAACTTGTTACCTTCCACATATATGTGTTATATAAGATATAATTATTATTTAGAAATTAAAAAAACTAGAGAAAGATATTTGTACATGATAGCAGAAAGTCTTTTACTTTGCACACAACACAGTGTGACATGCCAGGAAAGTGACAATCTGAAATTTTAAGTCTTTTAATTGCTTTATTTTTAAGTTATTATAAATATAATATTTCTTGAAAATACTTTTAAGATTATTTTTTATTAGAATGTAAAAAAGAAAATGCATTATATAACATTAAATAGAAATTTTATTGCGCGGACTGCAATTTTCGTATTTTGTGATATTGACCCATATATGTTTAACCAGGGGTCGCACGCTTCAGGGAATTCTTAAGAACAAATATCAGTATTTTTTTATAGAAAAATAAATCTAGGATAAAATCACGAAATTTCGTCCTATTTAAGAAGAGATTTTCTATAATGTCTATACTCTATACTGGTACCGTAGAATTTCCTGATCTTTTAATTTTAGGACGCTTACGACCCCTGGTTTAATACGTACATGCAGGTATATACAAACAAAATTTAAAATATTTATATTACAAAGATTTAAGGGGGCTCAGGGCTTCATACATACCGAAAAACATGTAAACAGCTTGTCGCTTGGAGTTCATATAAAAACAGAAGTATTCAATGTAACTAATTTAAACTTTCTGAAATTTTTAAGGTATGTTTTATAATCTTATAAAATGAAGTACTTCAATGAAATAAAATAAAAAATATATATATTGAAAAATTTATGTAACAAAATTTTCGAAAAAAAAAATTAGATGTCATATCACCATCCGTAAGATATCTTAACGTTGAATTTGATATAAGAACATAATTTTTGCTTTAAAATGATCAGGAAACTTTACAGAATGAATTAAGGACATAACTATCACTCAAAGGATACCTTATTAAAAAAACCTCTCAAATTTAAAAATTTAAAACCTCCTAAAAATACATTTTTTTCATTTAAAAATATTAAAAATATTAAACTATCTAAAAAATATTAATTCATTCTATAGATAATGTTATTATATGCACGCAAAAGAAATTTTAAGCCATTCCATCTAATAGTTTTTTTTTTCTTCTTAAATCTTACGGATAGTCGTCAAAAATCAAGTTTTGGGAAAACACGACTTAAAGTTGCATTTCAATGGGTGTGACTTTGAAAGGGGTTGTTACATAAATGCTTATAACTCCGTTAAAAATGCAAATATTTTTATACGTTTTTTTTGCACTGTGTTCAGAATTAATTGAATAATCAAAATAGATCATTAAAAAAAAAATCGATTTTTTAAAAAGTTTTCAACTCTTGAGCCCCATTAAGAAGCAAATCTATGCAATCATCGGCAGAATTTCACTTGGAGGAAACGGCTTCAGTTTGGCGATCTTGGCGTCTTCTTTCATTCTGCAAATCTAGATGTAAATCAAAAATCATTAACGATGGAACAAATAAGCGAAAAGAGAAAGAAAGAAATAGAAGAACTTTCAACAACCCTTTCTTAACGCCTGTCATGCATGGTTAGGACCTTAAAGGGTTAGGAAGGGATTGCCGAAGGAGAGCAACACGTGACCAGAATGGCCCATTCTGTGGAATAGAACCGAACATCCCTTTACTTTCTTCGTTATGTTCTTCTTAGATGTAATTATTACCAAGCACGTGGAAATGTGCGCAGTTCTCTCCGAGAATTGATTTCTAATCTACCCCACAATTTAAAAATCATTAATGAAAACAATAGAAAATAAGTATTTATTCACCATATTATTGGATTTCGACTCATTTATGAGAGTTCTAATAATCGGGTCACTATGAATGTCTTTCGTAATGGCATTTTGGGCAGTAGTATATTGCTGTTTTAAAGAAGGAAATCAACGACCATGCACAGTGATACCTTGGTTAACGAATACCTCCGCTAATAAAGGATTCGGCTAAAGAAAATTTAATACTCAGTTTTTCTGATTCGGCAAAGAAATGTTTTATTCGATTAAGGCGCTCATATAATGCAGCCATAATGACTTTTAATTGGACGGTAAGTCAAGTTTTGGCTAACGAATGTGATTCTGTACAGAATTATCTCAGTTAGCCGAGGTGTACGCATATTGAAAAATTTCATAAGAGTAATGATTAGGTAACGAAAAATACACTAGATTAATATTAACACAATTATTCTAATTGGTAAACAAATCATATTAGATGTAATTTTCCAACTGGGCGAAAAATGGCCAGACCAGTTCGAATCCTGGTCCGGACATTTTTCGCCCAGTTGGAAAATTACATCTAATATGATTTGTTTACCAATTAGAATAATTGTGTTAATATTAATCTAGTGTAATTTCGTATCCAGCGATTTCTGGAGTTCCATTACCTGGGATTTATTCTGTTGAGCTGAACCAGGTTTCAGACCAGATGCTGTAATCATCAAGGTTAGCTGGGTGAAAAAGTTCGACCAGAATCGTCCGGGATAGCTCAGATGGCAGAGCACTGGCGGCTTCAGCCAGGAGGTCCCGGGTTCGAATCCTGGTCCGGACATTTTTCGCCCAGTTGGAAAATTACATCTAATATAACGAAAAATAGTTTGCGCTAGATTTGTTTTCCCCGCGCTGAAGATCCTTAACTCATTCATGCCTAGCGTCCCATTTTGGGGACTTTTTGAATTTTAATAATTTTTTATAATTTCCTTCTTCTTTACAACATGAAAATTGTATGAAGTAATTGTCTATAAATGTCTTTTTCTATTACCGAGAGATGACAGCTTAAGATTGATATTTACTTGCTTAAATGAAGGCCTTTTACCCGCGTTTATAGATTTTTCATTTTTCAAGATAGCGAAATGTAAAAAGTAAGTTTATTTGTATTTTTTGTATCAAGGACCCAATAAATAAGTTATAATCTTAGCTGGTTGACTTCTTTGAAATACGCATTTTTTAAATTGCGAAATTAGATGTTCAAGCTTATTTTTCATGCATATTTGTAATGTACAAAGTATAGGGCGCTAGGCGCAAATGGGTACATATTTCTATTAGCCATTTAGGTCGCAGTTATTGATGTAAAGTCCTTTTCAAGATGATTTTGAAATAAATTGTTTTTTAGCCTCAAATACGATTATTTTTAAATTATTATTAATTATAGTGTTATTAATCTCTGTAAAGAAATAAACACATTTTTAATAGTTCATAAAAATAGTAATTATAGTATGTAATATACAATTTAAAAGCTTAATTTATATAAATTTAGACGAAACATATAATTATGCATTTTTCCACATATGGATATTTTTATATTTAGTTCGTTTACATCATATCAAATAAACACAAAAATATTTTAGCGTAATTTCTTTTAGTATTTTCCGGTTCATATTGCGACATTTTAAAGTGATTTTACCAACAAATTTGAGAAAACAAAAATTTAGGCATAAATGGGTTAAGCTCAATGTCAAGTATTTGCCTGTTTAACATTTTGATACCGCGAAAATATATTTTAAAAAAATTCGTTTGTATATTAAAAGTGTGTATTTTGAATTACAGGTGACTAAAAAGATAAAAAATATCTCTAAATAAAGACATGGAATCCTTGGAGGGAATCTGATACAAAAAATGGAAGTCTGTAAAATTATAATTGAGAAACTCAATCGAATAATTTTTCCGAAAACTAGTGTATGTCTCGGTTCTTTTCTCTGTATTTTTACAGAAATTTTTAACAGCGATATTATTGTTACACACTGGATCCAGATAATCTTTTTCATGAGGTTTGGTCTTTTCAAAACATTGAACTATTGAGAACTACGTGCCATTGTGCAGCAGCTAAGCTCATTTTGTGTGAAATACGTACGGAAAATTTCACCGAGTCAAGCCTTTTTAGAGGTCCACAAAATGAAGACAAATTTTCAAACGGGCCGGCCAGTGGAATAAAGGCAATTTTTTTTTTTTTTAACAGGCCGCGCCAATAAATGAAATAAAAGTGCAAGGCCGGGCCGATAAAAAAAATTACACGAGCCAGCCGGGCCGATAAAAAATTAAGCGGATCGATTCGCCCTACGTAAAAAGGGTCGAACTAAAATGATAAAATTTGAACAATTTTCAGTGGACGTGACTGGGAAGAGAATGAGTATAAAATTGGCTGCACGAGCCGATGCAGCTTGACAACATTAATACAGAAATATAACATGTCCAGCATGGAGATCGACATCGGACAGCTACATCGTATCTGAGACCGGACTTAATTTTTTCAGCAGACTCTGACCAGGCCAGGATCAGGCTTTCATTTTATTTTACATTACTCATAGCGTGCCGAAACTGGCCTTAATTGTTCCCAGGACTTGTTGGCCAAGCAATTTTTTTTTGTTAAAAATAGTAATAACGATAATAAACTTATGTTAACGGAACCTTTAAAAATATACTAATAAGAAATGTAATAAATTATAGAGAATTTTTTTCAAAAATCTACTTTTTCTTCATTATACCGCTTCAAGAGTTATGAGTTTTTAACCATCTTTTTTCTTTTTTTTTTAAACTACATTAATTTCGTACTAAAAAAAAAAAAAAAAAAAAAATCTAACATATCTAAATCATCATTTAATGTTGCTATTCTGCATTCTATGGCTCTCGAACGTATAGTAAAACTACAAAATTGCAAAGCAAACTGCAAAACGTACTGCAAATTTTTTGCATAAATATGCATACAGTATTTCATTAAAAGAATCTTAATTGTATGTTAAGAAAAATTGGATTCTTTTGTAGAAAACTATCGGGCTTGATTTTATTGATTTTTGCACAGACTGGGTCGGACTCGGGCTGAACTTTTAGCTTTTACATCGGGCCGGGCCAAGAAATTCCGCCAGATGCAGACATCGAAGTCTTTTATTGCTCAACATATATATTCCTGAAAATCATTGCGGCTTAACAGTGTAGTCACTTTAAGGGGCTTCCGGGCTGACGTCAACTTTACGCCCAGTCTATTTTGTAATAAATGAGCCATTGGGAGAAGAAAGTCTAGCTGTAATATAAATACTACGTAATAAATAATCGATAAAAATTACAAATTTTAAAAGTAATAATGCTAGATAATTTTATTGTTTACAATTTAATAAATATGCTGATAATAGATACAATTATTTTACAAGTCTTTTAGACATCAAATTACATTTTAGTAAAATATTTATTAAATACGAACTCAACTATTTATAAAAAGTGATAAAATTGTTTCAAAATTTCATCCTTTTATCATCAGATAGAACGTGAAGTCCTTTAAATAACACAACGGCTATGTCGTCTTTTTTTACCTTTGCCTTATTTGTCAACATTTAGCATAAGTCCTTCGTTTTTGTTTTCAACTTTACTGTTTCTAAATACAACATTTTTAAAACTATACCAAATAAAGTTTCATTATCTTAACCATGTAAAAAGTCAATTTATTAATAAAGTTCGAATCCTTCACATTAGATCCTCCCCTTAAATATGTTTTATCCTCGTATACGATAAAGCCTTAATAGATATAAGACAAAAACTTGTTTCAAAGGAATACAAACTGAAGCATATGAATAATTCATATATGTATAAATTTCCTTTATCGAACAACTCTGTAATAATTTGTTTTTCTTGTTTTAATTGCGTTAAAACAGTAGCTTATGTAAATGATCTCGTCTTTAGATAATCACAGGTTGTTGTATAATAGATAATAAAACAAATATATTTCCTATACTAACTTTTTGACTGAATCGATATAAATCAATAAGCTTATCATAATACACTGTATCAATAATAAGTTGCACTTGTGTGATTAGAAAGAAGCATTTCGACTATTATTATACATCACTGTTGTACAAAAATATATTTTGTGTAACTGTAATTTGTATTTAGTTTCTTTTCTCAAAAAAAGATAAAACAAAAGAGTAATCAATGCGTTACACATCGATTATGGAGAGGTTATCCATATGGACGTATGCAGGATTTTCGTTAGACGGGGAGGTGGGAGATACCACTTAATTCTCATTAGTATTTTTAATTATATCTTACTGTTTTCAAAGATTTTACGTGTGTTCCTGGAGTACTGCCATGGTTATCAGCATTTGTGATTCTACAGAATAATTTGCCTTTGTATTTATTACACATCTTAATCAACAACTCCACGGACAAATATTGATACAGTATTTGATATAGTATTGTTATTATAGTATTTGATATAGTAAAGTGACACTTAATTCTCATTAGTATTTTAAATTATATCTTACAGTTTTCAAAGATTTTGCGTGTGTGGCTGGAGTACTGTCATGGTTATCAGCATTTGTGACACTACAGAATAATTTGCCTTTGTATTTATTACACATCTTCAGCAACAACTCCACGGACAAATATTGATATAGTAGTATACGCCACTATCCGACTAATTTGGCCCGTTATCTATTCGGATTAGCAATTTCGAACTTAGCCAAAATGTAAATCTAATTCTGTTGTTTTAATATCAAAATTCAAGCAGAAAAAACTATCATTTTTAAGCTTTGGGAAGTATTTTAAGTCATTTTTCGAAAATTTAAGGTTTTTTATTTCGATGTTTAAGAGGTCTCAGGTCTCTTATTAGGCTGAGCAAAAAGTTCTGGTAAATTTTTTATCTAATAGTTACCAGAATTTTTATCGCATATAGGAGTACTAGTGGTATATCTATAGGAGTTCAGGAATTTCGACTCCAAAATGCCCATTAAACAGTATGATTTGCGTGTGTTGATCCGGCATTATTGGAGAAAAGGTCTAACGATTCTGGATTCTGAAAGCTTTCGATGAGAATCCTTTAATGAAGTTGAAGAAGCATGTCAAGAGTTTTTTCGATTCTAAGGAGCCACCATGGTACTTCCAGCAACTCCGGAATCTGGCAGAAAGTCGTGGACAATGATGATCTCTACTTTGAAGATTTGTCCTTGTTGCTTTTGTTGTTAATTTGCGCATAACAACGCAACTTTCACAAATTTCCCAGGACTTTTTGCTCAACCTAGTAAAATTGGAAAAAATGAAAAAAAAAAAGACCCTTTTCAACATATATCTTAAAATGCACTTGATTTTAAGACACAATGTTATATTGCGATGAAAGATATAAGAATGTTCTTTCATTTTATGTATTTAGAAAATTGCAAGATGCAGAATTAGAATTTACAGGGGCTCAAAGTGTGAGACATTTAACGGCAGAAAATCGGCATAGCAGATTACGTGCACGATTACAAAATAAATTTTGCAACTAGAATAAAAATTTTAGTGCCTACTTATACTGCAGATTGCAATAATTACCGTGAAGCTAAATAAATCTGTACTTAAAGCATTTTTATATTTTTAATAGAAAGTTGTGTTTAGCTAATGGAAAAGTTTGAAAATTTCAACAGTATAATGACCTAGAAAAATATTTTTGTGAACAAAAAAAAAGGAAATTTTAAGTTCAGTTTATACAGACCTACAGGAAACATATGTTTTGAAAATTTCATGAGAAAAAAAAAAGCAGAAGTTATTGAGATATCCTGCGCGTTATGCCCAAAAACGTCATTTGGAGGAAAATGACTTCAAAGTTTCGAAACATGCTTCAGCTTTTGGGTGGGTATAATTCTAAAAGCCGTAACTTCTGTTCTAATGGGAATTTCAAGGAAACAATTATGTTCAGAAAAAATAGAAGTTTAACACCTAAAAAAATTAAAATTTCGAAGCTTTAAGAGTCCTGAGACCCATTAAAGATTTTCTTTGGGATTTTTTTAGAAGCATTTTAGAAAAGCAAGTCCTGATTCAAGCAATAAAAATCATAATTTTCAAGAATACAAAAATATTCCAAGTAAATTTGAAAAAGTTAAGAGAGTTTTTTTGTATTTTTAAAGGCATATTACTGTATTGTTCCTAGAGAATTTTTTAAATAATTTTAACCCTTAGATGCCTGGTGTTGCTTTTCGGCAACATACCCAATTTAGGCTTTAAAATACTATTAGAATAATATTGAAGCTATAATGCCTAATGATGCCAATAAAATACATTCTGAAAATATTATTAAATCGATTTTCAACATGTAGATGGCAACACTTGCGCTGTTTAAGAATAAAGGTAGATTCTTTTTTTCAATTGTTGCTACTTGTTCTTTTTGTTTTGTTTGGGAGCTTGCGAAATACCCTATTTTGACCGGCAGTGAGCAAGTAAAATTTATTTCTTATTATAGTTCCCAAAATTCTTGTGTGTTTAATATTATAGAATTTTATCAAGGGAAATTATTTTTTCAATTAAACACCAGTATTGCCGATTAGTAACAAACTGCTTTTTAGCCGTAAACTAGACTTAAAACAAAATATGATTTTTTTAAGTACTTTTTCCCATGATTTATTTAAAAAATGAAAGCCGAAAAACATTATTACAATGATTTTTGAAAAATCAGGCATTTAAGGGTTAAGTCTACCATTCTTAGTTCCTGTTCATAGGCACGTTAATAAAGCAATTTATTGCTGCAGGGTTGTTGTACTAGTTAATTTTGAGCACCTTTACTTTCCTCCTGCTTTCTTCTTCTCCTTCTTTTCTTTATTAGGTGCGTTCATAAAATATAAATACGTAGCACCTAAAGTCGTCGTCTGGTCCTTCTGTCCTCATATAACAGCGCAAAAACTACCCAACCGAATGATTTGAAATTTAATACAGTCGAACCACGATTTAACGAATCGTTCGACACTATCAACTTTTTTCGTTAAATCGAGAATATTCGTTAAATCGGGATAATCAAAGGAATATTTTATACAACAGAACAAGTTAAAAAAAAATGGCAATAAATAAGAAGAACAATGCTCAC
Source organism: Maratus speciosus (assembly GCA_963932465.1). Taxonomy (NCBI): domain Eukaryota; kingdom Metazoa; phylum Arthropoda; class Arachnida; order Araneae; family Salticidae; genus Maratus; species Maratus speciosus. Next base: position 350,711,560 of record OZ010794.1, read on the forward strand.
TTGATGTTAAACATCTGTTGCTTTAAAAAAACACTCTGTATATACCGGGTGTCCTAAAAAGGACTGACTGATTTTAAAATTCAATAACTTACAAACGGTGACAGATATTTAAAAATTTCTTGCAGGAGGTTTATGCATAAGGTCAAAAGTTTTATTACAGTGATTTTCGATTTTAGTTCGAATTACAAACAATAGATGGCGGTGTAAGCAATAGTCGCTAAATACAGGCTCGATTTTTGGTCCTTTCTTTTGTTTCATGCGGAAAAAAGAGATGGAAATGTATTATCCGGGCCACGAAGTACCAAAAATCGAGACTGAATTTAGCGTCTATTGATCGCAGCGCCATCTATTGTTTGTAATTCGAACTAAAATCGAAAATCACTGTAAAAAAACTTTTGACCTTATGCATAACCCTCCTGCAAGAATTTTTTAAATATCTGTCATCGTTTACAAGTTATTGAATTTTAAAATCAGTCAGTCCTTTTTAGGACACCCGGTATATATTTTTTTATGTACTACTAAAAATCAAAAGCATTGTAATTAAGAAAATATTTCATTTATTCAAATTTTATCGATAAATTATAAGACATCGTTTATAGATGTTTCTTTGCTTTGTTTTCATTTTGTATTCCGAACTTCTTTATCGATTTTTTTCTGAAGCTGCGAAAACAGTGTCATTCAACATCATGAGCTATCAACTACCGTTTCAAAGTATTAAAACTGCTAACTGGTTTTTTGAACGTTACATGCTTCATCGTTATTTCATCTTCTTCAACCTATCCACACTACTACTGATTTAATAACCTCGGTGTAACGCGCATTTTTCGCATGCAGATATTTCTGCATCACAAGGTACATATTCAGAAAATTAAAAATCAGGGACATTGAAAATTTTTTATAAATATTAGAAAATTTCTTCAATTTTTCATTTTTTATTTTTATTTTTTTTTTACATCGAAAATTATTCGTTAAATCGGGATTGTAAATTCGTTAAATCGAAGTATTTTTGTTCCATTTTCGTCGGGACCATAAAAAAAATCACTAAATCGAGAAATTCGTTAAATCGGGACTCGACTGTATATATAATCGTTGCAGAACATTTTCAAGTCATTTCAAATTTTATGAAAATCGAATCAAAACTTAAAAAGATATTAATAAAACTTTTGTTCATTCTATTAAATCCTATCATGCGTAATGAATTTAATGATATCCTATGATAGGTAATGATTCTAGGTTGCCATGGTGATGGCGTCCTATTTAAGATGGAGTCCTATTATTTCTGCATTATTGTATTTAATATATAGAATCGTAATAAATTTTGTATTCATGCACTTTTGCATAAGAGTGCAACAGCTATTGCACTAAGATCTGACTATTTATAAAACTAGTTATAGTACGAACGCTCCTCATTTGCCATGTTGGACGTACAATTTCTGACTTTTCTTTTTCTTTGTTATTTGCGGACGATTTTAAATCTTTTGGTTCATAACAAAATATCATTTCGCACAGTATCTAAACCTAAAGCATCAGAATGATATTCAGTACTCATGTTTTCAATGTATAATCTGCTAACAACTTTTATGTGTTTAGAAAGAAAAAAAGAAGAGAAGGGAAGATCAAAAAGAGGGTAAAGTGGGGGACTGCGGTGGAAAAAGCAAAATCGAAACATTTCTGTCTCAATCTGATGGAATCTCTGTTCAGGTGTGGGATATCATCACCTCTTCGTAATACTATTGTTATGAGGTCGCCACGCGAGCGGGCTCTAGTGTTGATAATCCGATTTCATAAGGATTACAAGATGTCCGATTTCCCCGTTATTACTCATCACCCCTCCCATTTAGATATAGCTTATCGATATGGGGATGTATAACCGAGTGATGGAGATTTTTCACACATGAAAGGAAAAGCACTCTCAACGATTTTTCTCTTTACCTAGCCGGAGCGAGTGAAGTGGGAAAAAAAAGAAAAACAGAAGTAGAAGAAAACAGAAATAGTAGAAGAAAGCAGCAAAGTCAAAAAAATTGTACTGAAAAAAGTATGTAAAACAAACTAACAATACTGTTAATTTATTTAGCTCTTAATATACCGTATATACTCGTGTATAAGTCGTAGAATTTTAGACAAAATTTTGGAGTTGAAAATGGGGGGGAAGGGGGGGGGGTCGACTTATACATGAGTTAAGTAAAAAAATAAAAAACAAAATAAAAAATTTCGCAGATAATCGGCGAATGGGCAAGTCTTTTAAGTAATCACATATGGGTCTAGGTTGGAGAGAGAGGTAAAAGCGGACAGTGGTCATTTCCCTGTCATTGATTTAAAAAAAAAAAAGCTCAACAGTAATGTTCCTCTAATTGTTATGCACCCATTTTCGCTTGAGATAGAATTTCCTTCAATACAGGGGAATTCCTTTCAACATTTTTATCCCCTTTTAAAAAAGAGTTCAACTTGAGAATGCTTCTAGATATGTCTCCTAAAAGTCCTACAATACACAAAGAAGTGCCATATTTTAGCAGTCTAAGAAGCTGTTTCTCTTGTAAATAAGGCTTGAATAGATTTTTGAAATATTTTTTTTTCTTTTTAAGTATGATGAAATTGATGTGAATAGATTTTAAAATAGTTTAAGCTTCTTCGGTTTTACATAACTATACAGTTTTAAAACGTTGAATTAAAAAAAAAAAATGTCTGATTAGAAACGTAATTTTTTTTTTTTTTTTTTTTTTTTTTTTTTTTTTACTAATTTAATGAAAATGTATTATATTTTTTTTTTTTATCATTTCTCATCATGTATCACTTTTTTTTCTTTATCGATTACAAATCATTTTTCAACATAGAAAACTCTTTCAAGTTTCACTCTTTCAACAAAAATCTTTCAATCAGAAATGTGATTCGACGAACATACGAAAATTCAATTTTTTTTTTTCAAAATTTTGCTTACTACTTATACATTAGTCGACTTATAAACGAGTATATACGATATATCAATTTTGTAAACTGAATGGGATTTTAAATGTTATTCGACAAATAAAAAAGGAAAAAAATCTGTGTTTTTTAAAGTTACATTATATAAACACACCATATAACTGATCCGAAAGTAAATGTGAAAATATTAACCCTGTTTGTACTGAATTATAAATGCACAAATTGCTCCATCTCAATAATTATCTTCTTTAATGTCTAGACATATATTAGAAAATTTATATCATAATAACACGAAATTTGGATAAGTGTTTCATTAGAATTGATTTAATAAATCGGCAATTGTAACTTTTTTTCTAAAATATTTAGAAGAAGAATTAGATTAATTGACAAAAAATGCTGTTAAGGAAATATCACAATTCTTTATGAAAACAATGTAAACAATGTATTTTGATCGTATCTGTAAATAAAAAAGTTTTTGTAGTTGAAAATTTTTCATGTAACGCATTGTTATAAGAAAAAGGGTACACCTTTACTTTGTAAATTACTCTTTAAAAAATTACTTTGTAAACAATTATACTTTGTAAATGGTTGAGAAAATTGCCATTTTATAAAATATTTAGCTTCGTCTGTTTTGCTGTTCTTTCTAAGTGTTTGTTGAGCAAAGTAATTTTTATGAAAAGTAAAAGCTAATTTTATTAATAGAAGGATTTAATACATTTTATATCAAATTTTCTTTAATGGATACTTAAAAGTACCGTCAGTGCATAAAGGGTTTTAACAATTAAAACAAAATGATAAAGTCGAAAACAAAAAGAAGAAGAAACAAAGAAAGAAAGAACGAAAAAACAGATTTAATGCAATTTTTCTGGCTACTTTAAATAGCATCTGGAGGTTTTAACAGATCACACCAAATCCTACTTTTAGTTTCGGTTTGTGCCTCCCAAAATTTGAAGAAATGCCTGAATCAGCAAGTATATAATTTCTTATACTTACGGAAACATGAGAGGATACACAATCAACTATAAAACAGAAAAGTGATGGAAGAGAAGAGAATATAGAATAAATAGAATATCGATTACTGAAGCAACTGATCATCGATGACATTTTCAGCAGATACTAGGAATTATCTACTTACGAATTATCAATTAATGGCTGTTATTAAGAAATTAATTATGATTAATACATAATGATTAATAATTATAATGAGGTTCATAGTTCTTCGTGCTTTTAGAGACCCCCCCCCCCCCAACCTTCTTCTTCCTAAAGAGAACACCTTCTTTTTATTATGCTTGTCGTTTATCTAAAGATTAAGGTTCTAGGCCCACGCACCAAATCATTCGCCGTAAATTAAACATTGTAGATTATGAGTTAGAAAATATATTTTGTTGAAGAATGCAACATATAAGAAAAAATGTCTATGGGTTGCTTTATCTCATGTTAACTGCCAATTAGTACAACATCAATTTATAGGTATTATTATTATTAGAAGTAGTACACTGTAAAAAGCAATTGTTGATTTTACTGTAATACTGGCAGCCGGGATGCCAGTATAAGACTGTAAAATTAACAGTTATAAACCGTAAAATTAGCAAGTAATTTACCGTTAAGCAGTAACATACTGTTTAATTCATATATATGACGGTATATTACTGCTTATTTTACGGTAATAAACTGGCGCCCCAGCTACTAGTATTATACCGTAAAATTAACAATTTTTTTTGCAGTGTATTAGTATTATTATTTCCCACTAATCTGAAAACTTTTTAAACCCTGTTTCACTGTTAAGCTGTATACACTATGACGCAAAAGTTTAGACAATGACGTCATTCAGCTTTAAAATGTAGAATTATGACGTCAGAATTACAAAAACCAGTAAATATATTCAAAAACTGATTTAAAATGCTATGTACAAAAGACAGTCGTTTTATTTGCTATAATACTAATTTTTTTCATAAAAATTCAAATGTGCTTGTCGCAAAAGTTTAGACACTATTCTAAATTTCTTTGAATATTCGCTGGCATATGCAAATTTAGAATCGAGGATGTCACAAATTTGGAGTACTTAAGTTCTGCAAACGATTGCGCTTCATAGTCGACATGCCGAGAGCTAAAGAAATTCAAGTGAATGAGGTTTCAAGGATTTGGCAGTTGAAAGGTGAAGGGAAGAGCGTTTCTGAAATTTCTGCTATTATTAATAGGTCAAAAAAATCTATTTATCGAGTTTTATCGAGTGGTTCCGAATATAAAGCAAAATGTCGGTCTGGGAGGCCACGTGTGACAAATGTACGAGAGGATCGCCTAATACAAAGACTAGCGAGTACTCAACAAATGAGCGTACGTGGAGTTTAAAGCTCATCGGGACTCTCTGTATCAAAGGATACGATTCGTAGACGAATTTTGGAAAAAGGAACAATCGTTTATAGCAAAATGCAGAAGAAACCAGCTCTGAAACCACATCATAAGTTACAAAGACTTATGTGGGCTCGAAAGCATATGTCATATGGAGAGACATGGCAGTCAGTCATATTTAGCGATGAAAAAAAGTGGAATCTGGATGGTCCAGATGGTTGTTTATCGTATTGGTATGACTTGCGGAAGGAACCTCGACGTTTTTTTAGTCGCAGACAAGGAGGGGGCTCGGTGATGGTTTGGGCAGCCTTTTGCTATAATGGACAAGTATCTCTGACCTTCACCAGTGGTCGTCAACTTCACAGCATTATACACAGACATTAGAAGAAAACCTACTGCCATTTGCTGAGCTTCTAGGGGGTCCTCAGTGGGAATTTCAGCAAGACAATGCTTCAATTCACACTGCAAAACATTCAAAATCTTGGTTTAATTCCCATAATATAAGAGTTCTCGACTGGCCAGCATGTAGCCCAGATCTTAACCCTATAGAAAACCTTTGGAGCATCATGTGTCGCAAAGTTTATAGCAACGCTAGACAATACTCTTCTGAAAAGGAACTTAAGACATCTATTGAGAATGCATGGTACGATATCGATCCACAAACTATGCAAGATTTAGTTTCTTCCATGCAATCTCGTGTATATGACGTAATACATAAGCATGGATGCGCAACCAGGTTTTAAAAATTGTTTATTTCGATTTTATTTAATTTGTGTCTAAACTTTTGAGACAGCAGTTTATTTTTGTTACCATTTAATTTATTGCAATATGCACAATTCCACTTTTCTTTGTTATAAATATTGTTTATATGTACAGCACATTAATTTCAAGCAGTGATTTGAAAATTGAATAAATATTTTTCAAAGTATGTAAGAATATCTTCATTGTCTAAACTTTTGCGTCATAGTGTAGTATCGACTATATAAAAAAAGACATTTCTAAATTATTCAAAATAAATTCAAAAATAAAACGATCAAATATAATTTATTACTATCTTTAAAAGCCAGACAATAACGCAGTTCGTGATGTTACACTTATACTTATTGCAAATTTCAGCAAGATTTATTTTACCTTTCATACTAATACTATAAATGCAAGCGCACGATTCAAATTTGAGAAGAATTAGCTTTAGATTGGTATAAAATATAGTATAAGATCCTTATGTATTTTTTCTTTCTTTTGTTATTGAATTCCTTTTAAAAAGTCTGGAAATCGTACGAGCTAACAAAGATTATGTTTAAACGAAATCATGTTAATAAATACGTAAATTTTTAATAATATGTCTACATTTAACGTCTTTTTTTTTTTTTTTTTTTTTTTTTTTTTTTTTTTTTTTTTTCATTTTCTACATTTGTATATTTATTTATTCTAGAAGATCTGTTCAACTGGTAAAAATCTGCAACACTGAATATTGTTCATAGCTGTCAACTCGTCGTATTTTTGAGTATAACTAATTTTGAATAATGATCTCCGTCTTACCAAATCGCAAATTTCTCTCAGTAAAGCGAATATTTATATTCGGAAAAAGTGGGGCTAAAAAATCAGAAGACCTTTGACAAAATAATTATTGACAAAATTTTGAAAAACAACAAAATTAACAACAAAATTATTGTTGACAAAATTTTGAAAATTGTACTTTTTATTACTAAAGATTTTTTTTCATAAATATTGTCAATAACTCCCCTAACTGACACCAACACCAACAATTATTTTTGAAAAAATAAATTATGGCCATTTTTTCCCTTTCTGATCAGAAAATCAGAGTTCTAACTTTTTACGGCTGCTCTTTCATCTTCACCTAATACTTCATTTATAATGTCTGTTACATAATAATGGAAACCATCAGTCCATCAGAAGAAAATGATCCATTCCAAAGGTATAAGTTCGATTGAAAAAAAACTATTTAATACTTTGAGCAGAAAGAAGAGGCTACACCTGCAATTTTCATGACACTAATAGCATCACATAACTGCCAATTTTAACGGTTTTCTTACCTCTAAAATTTAATACAAATTTTTGCCATATTTAATCGTTGACAATTGTCAGATTTCGGCGATTGAATTAGGCAAATTTTACTGGTAACTTTTAGAGGTAAGAAAAAAATCTTAGAAATTGGTAGCTATTCAGTAGCTTAATACTGCACAAAAAAAAAAAAATGCAGCAAAATTGACATTCAACAAACAAAAAACCATCAAGGGCTTTTTCAAGTAAACGATTTCATTCCTCGTTAAAATAACGGAAATGTGCATCAAAGAAATATTATTAGTACCATAAAAATCAATGAATTAAGAGAAAATTTATATTTCATCTCCTTAGTTGGTGACGAATTGTGCAAATCCGGTTTATCCAAGTTTTTTGCTTATCCGAGGTGAGCTTGGTCCATATTAACTCGGATAATCGGGACTCTAATATAACTAAAACAACAACAACAACAACAATGCTATGTTACTTGAAGTTTATGAATTTAATTATGTGTCGAACGTTTCTTGGAGTTTCCATTACCTGTGATTTATTCTGCGAAGCTGATTCACCTATCAGGCCATATATCATAGTCATTAGGTTTCTGGGTGAATTATGTGTCTGCCGGGCTTGTCCGGGATAGCTCCGTTTGAGGAGCATTTGCGGATTCAGCCAAAGACTCGTGGTTCAAATCCTGGCCTTGACACTTTTTCGCCCAGTTTGGAAAAATTACAACTTTAATTATTCATGTCTAAATACGTATGCAGCGTTTTTCTGACCTGCGTTTTATGAATATACCGGGTGAGCCAAAAGTGCGTTACAACTTTAAAAACTCATAAAAAAGGAAGACATTATGATGTGTTGTTTGCAAGAAAGGGTTCACAAAGTAGTCGAATTTTTTTTTAGCAGAAAAAAAAAGGGGGGGGGGGAAATGGTTAAAAAATCACATGCAGAGGGCACTGACGACCCGAAACACGGTGAACAGGGCAACAGTTGTGTTGTAGAATGTTCTGGGGGTCATGTTGAACATTTGTTACTGGAAGAACAAATGAATGGAGTATATTGTTGTTCTGTTCATTGTGTTTCCGGTCGTCAGCGCCCTCTACATGTGATTTTTAACATTTTTTTTCTACAAAAAAAAAAAAAAAAAAAAAAAATCCGACTACCCTGTAAGATTTTTCTTGCAAAGCGCACTCCTTTATCATAATTTCTTCCTTTTTTTATGATTTTTAAAAGTTGTTACGAACTTTTATGGCTTACCCGGTAAATGACATTTCAGAGTTTCAACTTTTCTCTTTGACATGCAACATTCTTGAACCAATGATCTCAGTTAGTGGGTGGAGTTCCCTTCATAATCAAGTTATGGATAAGATTTGTGAATTTTAATGTTCCATGCTTCCAAATTGTTAAAATAAGTATTATATAACAGAGTAAGGAAAGTTTAGTTGAATGACATGTAACCTGTGGCTAACTCTTTTGTTAAGATAAAATCATGCTCTGTTGTTGAAGCTATGCACGAATGTTTTGCATTATCTTCAACAAAACAGTGAAAGCATAGGTTTCCGGTTAAATTTCAAAAGATATTTTTAAAAATTCTATAAATTTAACATTTAGTTTCCCGATTCGAACGAAAGAAAAAATGTATATAAACTCACGCAATGCATTCAGACAATGTACTTTCTGAATCTAAAAGTTGCATATCATTGAAATTAAAAATGAAAACACGGAAGTTGATATTTTCATTTGAGGCAGATGCCTTTTACGATTTAAATTTCACTTCATACAAATCTTCAATTCATTTATATAATAATGGTTTTCGAACTTGAAAAGAGACTATTTTATATTTATCTCATTTTCATTACAATATAAACAGTATCCATGTCCAACTATACTAGTATAATATTTTTAACATTGCTAATTAAATATAAATCAACGTGTTTGATAGAAAAGCATTTATTTTAACAAATCTTATTTATTATAATTTATTCATAATGGCGAAAAACCTTTTACTTAATACAAGCATAATAAATGGTGTTTTACAAACATGAAATACAAAAAAAAAAAAAAAAAAAAAAAAAAAAAGCAATTTAACAAATTACAACGACCATTTGGAAAATGATTTTTTCAAAGACTAAAATTTAAGACATAAAAAATAGCACGGAGTTGATCATACATTACCTACACCATGAATTAAACATTAATAGTGTTATTACACGTAAAAGTTGCAAGAGACAGAAATTGCCTGCGACTCGTACATATTATCCATCTGAAATTTAAGTATTATCCAAGCATTTAATTGGCTGTTCGGGAAAAGGCTTTTCCATCGTCAGATTTCCAAGAAATCTGACGGCCAATTTTAAATGAAATTTCATTCTTAAACTTCTAAATATCCCACAATATTACTTTTTATATCGTCGTATAGAGAAAAAATGTACTTTTAAATGCAATTTGTTTGAAAGCTGTATCTCAATTTGTTTCTGAGTTATTAATTTTTTTTGTAGTTTTTATTACTTTTTTGTCATAGTGGCAACACTCTGTTGCCCATCTCTGTTGAAAGTAAAGGGAAATACATATTACTGTATAGACCAATCAAAAAACGAATAAATTGCGGATTAAACCAATAAAAAGCTTCAGATATGGTTTTGATTTCCTACCCTGGACGAGGACGATAACCATTTTTCCAAATGGTTAAAAAAATGTATAACAAGTATCGTATGATTTAAATTAAATATTATATTTTCTAAACTTGGTTAAGCATCGAAAATTCCGATATATTTGCATTTACTTTTATTTAAATAATAAAATAAATGTTGCACACGTAAAGTATATTTTGCAATACTTTGACTTTTCTATGCTCGTTTTTGTTCTATTCATATATTTGCTTATTTATCCCCACGTCCACTATGGGCTAATTCCGGTATGGAATCCGTGGGTTGATTTCATCCAGGTTAGCCCTTAAATGCGCGATCTTTTATTTTGTTTCGAAAAAATTATATGTGATTCTCTGAAAAGTTTATTACACAGGAAAAAAAGTGAAAAAAATCAGAGATACATTTTTCATATAATACGTCAATCTTTTTTTCTGTTGTACACCTGCAATACAAGTAAAAACTACTGTCGTGTGGCTGTTTTACGCTAAAATATTGCAAATTAGTAACTATTTTAATAAGTATGTCTCCAAATACCTTATTTTATATAATTATTTATTTTATAAAACTTTACATTTAACCCTTTAATTCCCATGATAGAATACGTTCTAGAAATTACGTAGTTCCGAGAATCTGACTTTACACCAAAAAGATTCAATGGTTAATTTCGCTTTATTTAAATACGGAATGTCTGTTATTAATTAAAGCAGATATTGCTATTTTAATTTTCTGGTGTGCATTAGGTATATACGAATAAAAAAAACTATTAAATTCAAAACACTGTTGTTTGCATATATGCAAAGCTGCGCACTAAAGGGTTAACCCTTAACTGCTGACAGAAATTATCACATAGATACTGTCAGCGATCTCTGTAACCACTCGATGGAAATATGAATAAAAGGCTCTATTAAATCACACGATACTGTTTCTGTACTAAACTTTGTGTACAGGATTATTATAATTAAAATTCACCAATTCAGAAGTCTCTAGATATATTAAAGCGATAATACTTAAATTCAAAACGAAACAAAATTTCTCTACTATCTACAGTTAAACTGAAAACCCTGTGAAAACTGAAAAAAAAGCAGCTGTCTGAGAGACCACTAACATCTAATAAGGGTTAAAAGCTTTTCGAATAACATTTTTTTTTTAAAGAAATAAAATCAAATAACCTGTTTCATCTAGAAACATGAAATTAAATAAATAAAAATAAATTAAATTAATTTTCTGGTTTGAAGCCTGTTTAACTTGGGGGAAAAATTAAACTCATTTTACGAAAGAATAGTTAAAAAATATGAAGAACCTGAGGTATTTGACAATATATACACTGAACTCTTTCTTTCGTTACATTTTATTAAAATGAAACAAGGAGATTACATTTTTCTGTCTTTGTACTATTTTTTAAGCTATTTAAGAAAAAGAAAGAAACATTTCAATATCGCAGTGTTACAAAAATTTGCCTCATAAAAAAGAAGATTGTCAAATATAACCAACAATTAAATATCTTTTATAAATTTCCAAACTTAACTAAAAAATATAAAAAATATATAAAGGTGAATGAATGTTTAAAATTTTCAGAATATTTTGCAAAAAAATCTTTTGAAGATCAAAGTTAGGCCATTTCATTTTATGTATAAATATTGGCAGATTTTTTAAAAAATTATTTTCTTAATATTGCTGGGAGGTCATGAAAAGCAAGACTTTTAGATAGTGCGAAAATCTTTAATGAACTTATTGCGTGTGAAAGGGCGGAAGAAATTTTACTCTAATTGCTTTGAATATGGAGGTGCATCAGCAAATGTATTTTGAAATACACCAGGATTACCAGGATTATAAAACCAGTCTTGGATTACTTATGCTTACTCGAGAAGCAGTAGATTAATATGTGAGCTGAATTTGTTAAGAGCTATGGCTGCATTCAACAATGTGTATTTGCTGTTCCACTATAATTAAGAATGAAGGCAAAAACAAATGAAAAATGTTTGTTAAGAGAAATAATGCATGGGAAAGAATATAAATAATATTTAGGGATTACTTGTGTACATTTCCCTAAAGTGAGGGAAATATATCTTATGTGATGAACTTTATACAATTTCTTTTAACGGTATTGGTTAGTCAGATCTCAAATTCCCCTCGCGAATGTTAAACCAGTGGGCATATTTTAAAATTGAAGAAATTAATAAGTTTTCACTTCTTTTTCTGCGTACTCTTCGTATAAGACTATTTCTACCGGTATCAAATGACACCTTTTTAAAGTTTTGATTTATGTTTATTTTGCTAGTAATTTTTGAATGTAGAGTGAAACCCACAGTTATTGACACCAAACCAGTAACTGACACTTCGGGAACAACCTAACTCAAATAAGCATTTTCTTGTATAATTTTGCAAAGTAATGTCATCCAGTGGTAACTTAAACACTTATTTTTGTTTTGGAGTCAATTTATTCAACACTACTTAGGCCAAGAACATATTCAATAAGGAAGAAACTTTTGAGAACAAGCATCATTTTGAGGCATCCATCTTATTTCTAAAATTAAGGTAGTGTTTTTTTATATCTATTTGTTTGTAATGCAAGCTGCCTGTGCTATATTAGGACCACTGATTTTTACTTTACAGTTATTAAACACGTTCACTGGCCCCCATAGGAATTTAAAGTGACCACCAGGGTGCCTAACTTAAAAAGACTAATTAGCACCTTGAGGAGCAAGCAAAAATGTCTCTAAATATTGAATTCTCATCGGAATAATCGAAAAATTTTATTTTTAAATAAGAAAAATCAAATTTTTCAGCAATTTCCCTCCAAAGTTAAAAAGATAAAATTTAGTTAAACTTTTCTGGTGAGAATCTTGTTTAAATTAGGTGGGATATATTTAAACCCACCGTCCCTCAAGGGGTTAAAGTGTTTTTAACCCCTTCGGGATGAGCGTCTTTTACAGAATTTTTAATCTTTTACCACCGGTTTTTCAAAACAGAAATTTTTGGCTAATTGAATCGAGAAAAAGCTCGGATTAAATAAGGCAAAATTTACAATAAAAATTTACTGATGAGAATAATCACGGATTCTGAGCGATTTTTATTTAATATTATATGGTAAGCTACCCGTGACCCACGGGTGATGCTCACGGCACGGAATGAAAAAAATTTTGAGACCCACCGGTGATGCTCATGGCATGAACCTGCTAATTTAGCTTAATTGAGGGGGAGGGGGAGACAGCTATTGGCTCCAGTAATTTTATTTCACAAGTCTCCGACAGTGTCAATTATTGGTAAAATTAAAGAAAGTTGAAATCTATTATTTGAACTGTTTAAAAATATTATGATAATAAATTATATTTATCTTGCATACCATTGCATACCATTAAGATTTAAATTGTCCTACCAGGGTCTGGTACGATTTGTCAGTTACTGGTTCATGACTGTCAGTTATTGCATATCTGCATTACTAAAAATTTTAAACATGAAAAAAGGGACACATGCATCTGTAGTATTATATCATATATAAACAAGGTTTAAGTGTAAGGATTAAGAATTTTGTTTTTATAATAAATATTAAAGTATTTTTAAAGCATAAATTCCTTGAAATGTAAAATAACTTTATATATATATACATATATATATATATATATTTGCTATTAAAGTATCGGGCACAACCAAAAAAAAAAAAAAAGCAAATCCCTTTAAGGGGTCTCAGGACTCTTAAAATTGGAATAAATGAAAAAAAGAGACCATTTTCAACATTTAATATCTCAAAATGTATATGATTTTAAAACACAATTTTATTGAGATGAAAGATATAAGTATGTTCTTTCATTTCACGTATTTAAAAAATTGCAAGACGCAGAATTAGCATTTACAGGGGGCTCCAAACTGTTAGACATTTGACGAGTAAAAAATCGGCATAACACCTTACGCGCACGATTACAAAATAAATATTGCAACCAGAATGAAAATTTTGGTGCCTACTTATATTTTAGATTATAATAATTACCCTGAACCTAAATAAATTTGTATTTAAAGCTTTTTTATATTTTTAATAAAAAGTTGTATTTAGCTAATACAAAATTAAGAAAATTTCAACAGTATAATCACCTAAAAATATTTTGTTTTGAACAATAAAAAAGAATTTTTAGGATCAGTTTATACAGACTAACATGAAACATGTGTTTTGAAAATTTCATGAAATAATATTCGTAAGTTTTTGAGATATCGTGCGCGTTATGCCCAAAAACGTCATTCAGAGAAAAATGGCTTCAAAGTTTCCGAAACGACGCTTCAGCTATTGAATGTGTATAAATGTAAAAGCCATAACTTCAGTTCTAATAGGAATTTCAAGGAAACAATTGCATCAAAATGTTCAGAAAAGATAGGAGTTTAACATCTAAAAAAATTAAAATTTCGAAATTTTTAAAGCTTTAAGAGTCCTGAGACCCCTTAAATTAAGCATATAATTTAGAAATATTTTGTCAACTAAAAAAGAAAAGTGTCTTTTAAAAAGAGTACATAGAGAAAAGAAGTGAAAACTTATTAATTTTCAGAGGAGCCATTTAAAAAATCCGTATGTATTTTATACGTCTAATCCGTATACGTCTAATGCCCACAGTTTAACATTGGAGATGGGTTATACCTGACTGACTGACATCCTTAAATGCATAAAATTGAAGATTTCTACCCCGTAAAATTTGAGAACTTGAATGACACGCCAGAAACTGCACACGCGACATATTTTCATTGACTTGTATTATATCTCTAATGCAACAAATAAATAAATTAGAGCTGTTTTCAAATCCAAACTAAACTTTCTAACGCATTTACCAAGTCATTTTTGTTCTTAAATGCGCAAAATTTCCAGGAGTTCATATTTAAAAATCAAGAAATAAAATGACGTTTTCTATTTCTGGATTAATGCAGAATATCTGTTAGGGTGTGATATTAAAATTGGTATTTTAAACGGATTATCGGGACGAAATAACGAGGGAATGGTCGTCACGAGACAATGATTGGGTATAGCAAAATGTGCAATGCAATTATCGAAAAATGAAAAATGTTATTTCATTTCAAACAACCTCAATGTTCATATCGTCAGATTTCATGATTTTACCTGTAATAAATAAAATATGAATGTGTCAGACAGTTTTGCGTTGTCATAGCTGCCAACTTGTACGGATTTTTCATACCACTAAAATTTTATAGAAATTTTTTACTTATTTATACGTTAAAATTGCTTGAGTTTCGGTGATTCAATTAGCTAAAATCTTCTATTAAATTTTAGTGGTACGAAAAATTCGTACAAGTTGACAGCTATGCGTTGTTGAGCGAGAAAATGTTTGTGTGCGGGATTGTTTAATCCGGGAGCAGTCGCGTGGGGTTTGTCATACCCCAGTTCCGTACGTTTTTTACAATTGTCACCGCTATTTAAAAAAAGTAATTTCGAATTTACTTTATTGCAGAATTTGTAACAATTGTCTTCTGTGAAATAAAGTCACGATTATTATTTATATTTATTGATGACAAAGTAAAAACCAATCATAACATGAGTATGCGCGATTCCTCTCGGGTTAAGGGTACCGGGAAAGCCCTATCTCCGCCATGTTAAATTCACCAACTTTATGTACCTTTTTCTCAGAAATGGTGAAAGATAGAGGCCTAGATTTTTTTAGAGTAGTTAAAATAACATGATTTACGTATTTTAACAGACCATTTTCCTTCTAAATGAAACTCAAAATTAATTATTAATTATTTATTGAAAGTCATTTTTAAATTAGCATTTTTGGTAAGATTTCACTGCCTAAAATAAATAATTCTCAACAAATCATTAAATCCCTGTGTTAAAGTATACAATATATCATAATATAAGTATTAAATAAAAATCTGAGTTCTTAAGTTTAATAGATATTGAAAAAAGGGAACACAAACAGGAAAAATCCAAGTTCTGAGAAAAAGTAAATTAAAGATTTAAATGTCCATTAAGCTGTGAAGTACTCTTAGAAAGAATGATTAATTTCAATACTTATTTTTTTTATATTATAAACATGTGTGACACATCGTTGGAAAGATAAAAGTTTAAACTATTTAATGATATAAAAAAGTGAAAATCGATTTTTTAGTTGAATTTTGTTTTCTCGGTCCCTTTAAATCAGGGTTCCCAGCAAAATATGCCCGGCAATTTCCCTGACTTTTCCAGACCATAACCAAATGGGCATACAACAAAATTTCCGAAATCCTTTGAAAAAATTATTTTTTTTCTTTTCTGCGATCGCTCTTTGAATTTTTTTTTTTTTTTTTACGGTGTTTTGATGAATTTTACGATTCCCCTCCCCCTTCCACGAGACCATTTGATGAATTTCGCGTCATTTTCCAATTTTTTTTTCCTAAGACTTTTATAAAAATATTTGTAAATTCCCTGACTTTTTCTATGTAAATATTTTAAATGTTTACTGACTTTCCAGATTTTCCACGTCGCCGGGAACCTATAAATTCAACATTTTTACAATTATTTCCTTTCTCTTTTGTGTGAATGTATGCTTGTTTGTTACTTTGTTACTCCATTCTTTCCAATGCGAACAAACCGAAATAACCACCCATTCAATTAGCTATCGATAAACATTCCTGATAAATGCTTCAGAACAAACCGACTGAAAGCATAACGATGAACTTTCTTGAAAGACAATGCAAACACAGTTCACCATTCTTCGGCTCATCCACTATGCAAGAAGCACATCAGTCAACAAAGTGTATATTTAAGGGAGGACATAGGAATTTATTCCTGTTATACCTATTATTATGATGAAGTACAGAAGAGTCCGGGCTCTTTCATTTGGAGCTTGAGTCCGAAGATTCGAAATCTGTGCCCGAAAATGTTGTGATGTCATCTGAGTCCAAGCCACCGCCCCCTGAATACTAGGCCTGAGCGCTTACGCAAAAATGGCGGCTGCCAAAGGCAGATTTTTTTTTTTTTTTTTACATATATATGGTCCCTTAACCCTTAAATGTAGACACCAGTATTTTATAAAATATTTCTTTGACTTGTTTGATCTCAGAAAAATAGAGCGGAAAAATCTTTTAAAATTTATTGGTAGCAAAATTTAAGGGACCGTACACACGCTAAGAAAAAATCCGCCTTCGGCAGTCGCCATTTTTGTGTCAGCACTCAGGGGGCGGTGTCCAAGTCCGAGAATACGCGGTAGAAAATAGTTAATAATATTTTTGGATGGTTTCAAGCAGGGGTCCCAGCGCTGCGCCAGAAATTCGCCAGAAAATCGGCCGAAGGCCGATTGCTACTACTAAATTTTAATAGTATTTTTGGACTTATTTAATGACAGAATTTATGACATTTAAATAAGGACAAGAATGTTAATAAAATTTAGTGGTAGCAATCGGTCATTTCTGGTGCAGCGCTGGCACCCCTGTTCAAGATTGATTTTCTAATTTAGATTTTTTTTTTTTTTTTGTAAATGGAAATAAATTTTAACCCTAAACACTCCTTCATCACGACGGACGTTTCGTGATTTTTATGTTCCCCAAAAGCTTTTAAAATAACAAATTTGTTATGTATGCCCAACCATGGGCAAAAATGTGTTAAAGTTACAATTATTACTGTTTCAAAACATCACTGTAACAACTATGGCATAACGACATGAGTTCGTTTTTCCATGCAATACTGGAAAAGGATTTCAAACAGAAAGAGTGGATAGACAAGGGATATTGTGTCTTCGCTATGTCGCTAACATTGACCCTTCCAAGACTTCAGGATTACATACAATATTTCCATTTACATCGCATCTATAACATTTCCTTTTCTAATTAATTGATAGAATACTTAAAAAACGTAGACTCCACTTTTATTTCCCAAATACTATCTGGTAAGATTTTTTTCTCTTTTTTCGATTTGTTAATGAATAAAATTTTTACTTTGAGCCAGAGCACGAAGTTTGGTATACAAATCGTGCCCGACCCCGATGATAACTCGGGCTGAGCCGGTCTTATCTGTATTATGAATGGATTGGTAGACACAGGGACAAAAATGATGATTTATTAAAGAAAGGTGGAATATAATGTTATGTATTAAAGAAAGGACATTGGCCTTCCTTTCTACCACACATATGACTATTGTGAAACGACTACATAGATCAAAAACAAACATTTTGGACAATGGCATTTTTTTCTATTACACTTATGACTATTGTGAAATGACTACATAGAGCAAAAACAAACATGACGTTGGCATTTATTTTCTATTATGCTTATGACTATTCTGAAATGACTACATAAATAAAAAATGAACATTTTGGGCTTTGGCCCCTTTCTTCTGAGGTACGGATTTAATAACATTAAAGTAGAAGCAATACGAGCAGAATTTGGAATAGTAAAACTTTGACCAGCATATGAATAATAATTACCGTATTTTATGGAAGAAACGCCGCAACCGTCGTAAACGCCGCACTGCTCAAATTGACCTGAATAAGCTTAAAAATATCGTAATCGCCGCACCCGTTGTAAACGCCGCATCCATCGGAACGCTACTTTTGTCGGCAGCGTCACATTGACCTAACTTTAATCAAAGTTTTCTGAGCAGTGTAGGATGCCTCGTTCTTAATATCTTAAGATGTCTGAAGTTTTATTTAAAATATTTAAATCCGATTTTAAATATTTTTATGAATTTTTAAATTAAGGAAACTCAGTTGGTATTTAAAAAACATCGTAAACGCCGCACATGGCGTTAACGCCGCACTTGGAAAAAAAAATTAACTTTTAAACTCGTAAACGCCGCGGCGTTTCTCCCTACAAATTTTAACTGGTATTTTATCTCATCTAGAACTTTGTATCTTTATTTTTAATTTTACTCTATTTCTGTGTTACTTCATACTTTTAACTGTAAACAAAGCTGAATGCCCTCCCATTCAATTAACCCTCGATGAACAACCTGATAAATGTTTCAGAACAAACCGACTGAAAGCACAACAATGAACGTTCTTGAACGATAATTCAAACATAGTATCTCCTCGCACTTTGGCTCATCTGCTACAAGAAGCACACCAGTCCACCCGGTGTAAAGTGGCTAGTCAACGCGTCCTAATGAATCAGTTAGCTGCAAATTAGCCACTTCCTGCTTCCAATTCCCACATCTCGAATCGGAGGACTGACCCGACTCTTGGCAAAAACCGATCACTGATTCGACTCACGTCGCATTCGATTTCGAGCACCTAATCATACGTTGGGGCTCTGCAACACAATGCGAGGCCATTGTTTGTTATTGGACCTCTATTACTAGTTGCAAAGACCAGCAGCGCAGATGAAAATTTTTCATATGCGGATTTTTATGCCGTATACATCGCTTGGAGTAGAACAGGAAATCGCTGATCTTCAAATGATATTTAATAAGGGAGGCGAGGTCAGTCGTTAAGAAACGGGAATTAAGGTAGAAGTGGTGATTTAGATCTTTTTTTAAATTAATTACCCATAAAAAGATTTTTTGCAATTATAAAGGTCATAACTTTTTTTTTTCCTTTTACGTTTCATTGATGATGGAATAAGTCAGATTATTTATATATATAGTGTGTCCCAAAAACATTGACCTTGGCTTTTATTCCTTAAGGCCTCAAACTCAAAAGGGCAACTTTCTGACATAAGTTTAAATTTAATTTTTTGTCGGAAATGCATGAAACTAGCTGGTGTTGTTGTTCAGAAACTATGTAATCGAGCTGTTTTTTCGTTTTTTTGCAAACGAAATAGATCTTTCAGAAAATAGTGTCAAAGTTGACGTTTTGAACCGAAGTTCCCGAAGAAAGCAGAAAAACCGGTCAGCGGAGGGAGAAAACATCGTTGTCACGTGATCAAAATTGCTTATAGGTATTGCTCAATAGGTAATTTATTGATCAAAAAATGGAAAACACAGTTCGATTTCAAATCACTGCCATAGTCAGGCCTTCAAATTTTATATCTTTGCATTAAAAAATGAATTTGTAAATGTGTCAAAACGTTTTGCGCTTGTTGAGCAGAGCAGTTGAGAACAGCCTTAAATATTGATCATAGACATATATTATAAATCACAAAGTTTCATAAAAAATGTAAAAAAGGTACAGAATTTTATGAAATCCATTAAAATTTTTAGGGGATTTGAGGAAATACAAAATTTAAATTTTATACGGCCCTTGTAGGAAAAATTTCCCAATGAGTAAAATGTGCCCTAAAACTTTAATAATATTCCCTACTTTTTTTTACGTAACTTTGTAATTTATAATATATGTCTACGATCAATATTTAAGGAATAAAAGCAGAGATCAATGTTTGTTCGACACCCTGTACATATATTTTAATATACATATATTCTAATTTTATTTGTTTTTGTGCGTAGAATTAAAATTTTCGAAATGAAACTTTTTATTATTTTTAAAACCTTAACTTATCAATAGTCTTGAGACTGAAGTATAAGAAATTTTATATTCTCTGAATCCTTCTAAAAAGTTCGCAATTTCATTATGGACTCAAAAAAATTTAAAAATAGGTCATTAACCAAATTACTGTTTATTTAGTTTGCGTAAAATGTACAAAAAACACCTTTTTACAATCGGCTGTCTGAAATCTTGAAAGTGTTTTAGATAATAATGTCTTTATTTCCATCGTTTAATATTCCTATAATTTTAAATAAATTATTTCGCAGTTTATCTGTTATCACATTGTTTGTTTCTTTTTCTTTTATTTGAAAATTTAATTAGCCGTGGCGATTTAAGGAATTCTAAAATATAGCCTGTTCAATATTAACAAATTTCAAATTTCATAAACTGGCTTAGTTCGATCTTTCGAAATCAAGATTCAAACTGTTTCACTGTTTGCTGTTTTGAAATATTGAATAATGCTTTTTCAGAATTTGATGTGAGTGTTTTTCCAGCAATGGCATTAGTTATTTTTATTAAATCAGTTCTCTCACCACAAATAAATAAGAATTAATTTTTTAAAAGTATTTTCAATGTGATGCAATTCATTAAACTTTAAGACTAATCTCAGACAGACGTCTTTTTGCACGCTTTTTTTCCTTACGTATTATCTCTACACAATGCCGCTAGCATCGTGTAGGGATAATATGTAAGGAAAAAAAGAGTGCAAAAAGACGTTCGTCTGTCATTAGCCTTACGCAGTAGATCTGAATAACTGCAGTTATACCACCACTTTTAAATCATAATTTTAACCTTTCTTTTACTGAAACATAATGCTTTACATAACTCTAAAATTATATTTTATAATATTTTTGAATTTTCTAAAATACCATCAACCTACTTTGGGCCATTTTTTTCTGGTTCCACTCACATTCATAATATTAAAAAATATAATATATGATTTTTCAACGTCGAAATAGAGTTGTAAACAATTAACGTGAAACAATGAAACAAACTGTATGATTTTAAAGAAGAAATTAACCATTTTTAAAATTTTGGAACAAAGTAGCCCCTGTTGGGGCTTCTTTGGTCCATCCACTTAGTTCCATATAAAATGAATACATTTCATATGTAAATGAATACATTTTTATTAAAACCCCCTTGCAATAGCATTTGCTAATAAATTAACACTGCAAACTCGATAAACAAATATATATATATTTTTCCCTAAATATTTAAACACAATAAACCAATTGTTAATATTCAAGAAACGAGAAACAGTTATCCTCAGCAACTGGAACAAAACCACTTAATGTAACATTTTGCTACAGCAACATTAAAAAAAAAAAAAAAAGGTTACTTAAAACATGCTATAAAAGATTTGGTTGTATAAAAGGCATTTCTAAGTAATTGGGTCTATTTTCAGACCAAAAAAGGCCTGGCACAAAGTAGCCCCGAAATACTAGTTTTCATGTTAGTTTTATGAAAACGTAAACATTTCATGTCAAAATGAAAAGTTAAAGGAAAAACTATGATTACACATGGGTTACAGATTACTAAAGGTAATATTTTGACACTTACTTTATTTGTAGCTCTTATCCAGATTGTTTCACTATAGAAAGTTTGGAGAGTTAGAATTTACATACGAAAACAGCTGTTTACAAACACATCCAGTGTTGCCATTAAAAATTTTTAAATTACCCCTTAACTATTCAATTACCATATAGTAGGATATAAAATATTTTTCAAGGGCAAAAACTCCAAATTACCTTGTATTGTTTGTTCAATACAAAGATTTAAACCTTTTTTGTGGGATGGACCAAAGTAACCCCACAAGGACCAAAGTAGACCGGTTGACGGCACACTCTTTTTTCTCATTTTTCTTATATCAATACTTTCTTTTTAAATTTTTAAAGTAGTTTTTAAGGCATTTTATGTTTATACTGGGCGTGAAGTTGACCGCAACTATAAGGAAGCAGCGTGCGAAGAGAAAAATGCGCCCGGGGCAAAGTTTCAAAGTTTTTGGCGCCCAACCCCCAACTTTTTTTTTGTAACAGGTGTCACAAAATTAAAAAGTGCAGAAACAGAAACAAATTTTACTGAATACATATTTCGCGTTTATTTTAAAACATTAGGTTTAATTTTAATTAAGAAAATTTCAAAAAACTAAATATCATAAGAGAAAATTGCACTTATATTTTGGCAAAGGGGATCAGGAAAATGGCTGTAGAAAAAAATGTATCTAACCGCACAGTATATAGCAGTTTGGAACCCTTTTATATTCTATGAAAGAAACCCCATGCTATTTTGAGAGTATATGTTTTTATCACAAGCACAGACTCAGAAAACAGAAGGTTAACAAAAGAGTTTAAGACAAAGACCCAAGACAAGTTTTGAAAAGAAAGAAGTCCTTATTCATAAATTTGTATTTCGGGTGTGAAGGAGGGGGGGTGTAAAAGACAATGCAATAACTTTGAAACGAAAAATATACGTACTTCCATTGGGGAAAAAATTCCCAATATGTAAATACACAATTCTTTTTTATAAAAAAGAAGAAAAAAAGAGGTTTGTAGTATAAATTTGGCGCCCGCTCAATTTCCGCGCCCGGGCGACTGCCCCCTTCACCCCCACTTCGCACGGCCCTGCTAGGAATTCCATCAAAGATGATTACCTGCTCAGTAATTTGTTAAGTACTAATATACTAATTTAATTATCTGAAACAAATCATGTACCTCCGATCAATGTCGATGAAATATAATAAACTTTAAATTAATGAGTAATATTAATGATTATAACTTAATTCTCCCTGCATTATTAACTTATTCAAGAATACTAGGAACTATATTTATTTTCGAGAGATTTAATTTAACTACTATTTTTCACATTTGGCAGCTTTATTTAAAAATAATTTCGTGCTTTGTTCAACCCTCTGCCTACCCAACAGGAAAAACGGAATTAGTTCAAATACAGTAAAATCCAGCTGAATGTGATAAAATTAAGAGATTGGTTTGTAATCTCCTATTTTTATATCTAAATTAGTAAAAATCTAGAACCATTTTAAAAGAATATCGAATAAAAACTAATGAATTTTAACTGCGGTTGGATGTATTATCGTAATTTTTGCACACTGTTTTTTTTTTTTTTTTTTTTTGTTATTGGTAGTCCGAGGGTTAAGAACTAAAAGAATAATTATGTTTTAAACACAGGTAAGTAAACTCTTAATATTGGAACATAAAATTTTATAAGCCAATTGCTATTCAATGAAGACAAAAGATTTGGCATTTTTTTTTTTTTTTAACCTAACATTTATTGTTACATAATAAACAGGTGTGGCGATTGAATTGCGACTTGATAAGGGAGTAGTTTTTATCTTACTGGTAACGAAGTTTAATTATTCATGTAAGAATAAGTGGTCAGTTTTAACAGGCGATAAATAAAACGTGACGATGGCTCTTTTTTTTTTCTCGTTTTTTTTTCTTTTTTTCTTTTGAGTTTCATTAACAAGACACAGTTTTGCAAGACGAAAAGGAAAGAAAAAGAAATCTAATTATGCTTTTCAAAGCCAAGTTATGCAATCATATTTTAATAAAACGAAGTTTTTGGAATAATGCGGGTATAATAAATTTAAAACGAGAAAAATTATTAGCAGGTTATTAAATTTTATCTACAAGTCTTTGCAAAATGGAAGCAATTATTACCTTCCAGATTTAAAACTTGAAATTATTGGGTAATACGATGTAATGAGGGAAAAAAAAGGGCTATGAAAAAAACTAAACTATTTAATTTTATATTTAGAATAAAACAAAGAATAATCTTTAATTATTTTTTGAAAATGTTTTAACTGTCAAATACTTACAATGAAGATCTTTTTACCGTGCATACTCAAAATATTAAAAAGAAAAAAAAAATAGTAAACTACTTATGTATGTAATAAAGGATCAGTCAAATTTAGCGGCGGTATTACAATAGAAAGTCTGTAAAAAAATAAAATACTTTCGAGTGTTTGGCGCGAAAAGACGAAAACGTCACGCGATTTGGCGAGCAGTACTTTTCCTCGCCAAAAGCAAACGATTTTAATGCACCTGGAAATTGCTTGCTAATTGATATTTAGAATGCGTGTAAATAGTATTTAATGAATTTAAACTTAAACAATGAGAGAGTTTAATAAATAATTTTTTTTGTTACATATTTATGTTGCTTGTTATTTAATTTTATTACTTTAAAAGCAATTTCATATATAAAAAGTATTTTCCTATATTTCTGAGTATTCCAAAATAAAGGCAAGATGAAGAATGCTGCAGTTATTCATTTCAATATCAAAGAAGTCGTCGTTTCCATAGCAACAAAATTGAATCGACAGTGTTCAATTGAACTTAATTTTGAGATTGAAACAATTTTAATTAATTTAAATTTTGTTTTAATTCATAAAATTTGATAGTTAACTTTCATCACACACATATATATATATAAATATATTTATATATATATGTGACAAAACTATAGTTAAAAACTAAAACTGACAAAACTAAAGTTATTTACATTAAGTTTACTTAAACAAGTTCAATATGAAACATTTTTATCTTAAAGAGTATTTGACATAATAAAGTATTTTATGAAATTTTTTTCCATCACTAAATATCGAAATTTTCATTATTTTTTTACGGATGCTCTATCGATTTTCCGGCGAATTTTTTTTTAAACATATCTATCCTCATTAGTAGAACATTCTATAATTTATTCAGATTTTTCGGAGTATGCCTGTATGGAGACCTTCCTTGTTAGAAGTATGCTTAAAAAATAATAAGAAGAGATGTCCGAATTATTAACTGACAGTATTTAGTAATTCTTCAGAAAGAAGCCTTTAGTTTTTAATATTCTAACTATAATTTTATTGGATATCTGATGTGTACGTATGGAAAACCTTGAAACGTTATTATGCATACTGTTACAAATTTTGGAAATTTGGGGGTTTTTTTGTTGGAAAAATGCCTATGTGGGTTATTCCTTTCTAGTTAATTGAAAGGAAAGAAACTTAAAATTTTTATTATTTCGTGTCAAAAGTTTAAAGAGAGTGTTATAACATTCTTATATGAGTAGTTTCTGTGTTCTTTTGTTAAGTAGCGCATGTTTAATGTAGCTGGAATTCGATGTCGTATTTTTGCTGACAAATTTATTTTCTTCTTTAGTTCTCGAATAAGATTGTTTGTGTTTTAGGTATTTTTGAAACTACTACGTTACACATGTTAATTGTAAAACCTATACAAGTCATGAATAAATATTAATAAAATATAATAAATCTTTTTTATTTCTTTTATAAGTCAAAATCTTTTAAAGTTTAATTTTAACGCATTGTAAATCTTTGTTTATATTATTATTTTTTATTACCGCATATAATAAGAATAAATCGGTAAAGTTCATAGATTTTTTAAAAGAGATTTATGTAAACTAATTTCAACACCGTAAAACTAAATGAAACGATTTATATTTATTTTATAAAAATGTTTATAACCATAAGTATAAATAAGCTCATTATAATAAAACTTGACAGTTTCAAACTTATATTTTTTTTTCTCACGATTGTTTTAAATGTTTCATGCATATATTACTGAACTGAAATATTCCATCCAATGACCTATTTCATATAAAAGGTCTTCTTGTTGACATCTTCGAGTTAGATAGCATGAATTGTAAGAGCACATGATAAATGTCTTTGGAAAATGTAAATAAACTAGCTTCACAAGTTAAAGCTTGTATTTTGTGTTTTCATTTTATTGTATATATCTTTTTGGCTACTTCGCCTTCGTAGGATAAATCATGTTATTATGATTTAGTTGAGGGAAAATTCAAAATTCATTATAATATAATTATTATGCAAAAAAGATATAAAACTTATCACTGTTAAATAAAATATATCAAGAAAAATAGAATAAGATGTTAATATAATAATAAATCAAGCTGTTTTATGTTATAATAAATAATCGGTTAAGTGCGTGCATTATTCGCGCACAGAGGCTTCCGTACAATAAATATATTAATTAATAACAGTAATATTATTACAAAAGATCGTTGTTATAAGAACAATAAGACATTGTAAAAAACTATACAACGTAGGATTGGGTATAGCTATATATATACTAGAAAAGTAATGTATATACTAAATGAAAGTTCAGAGAGTTACGAAACCTATATACAGTGGAACCTCTTTTATTCGAAACTCTTTTAACTGAAACTCTCGGTTAACCGAAATCTATTTTGAAAGCTTTTTTTTTTATTATTATCACATTCCTTGTGTGCAAAATCCCTTTTGAAAGGTTTTTTTTTTTTTTTTTTTTTTTTTTTTTTACTATCATATTCCTTGCGTGCAAGCGGTCCTTTTCGAACGACGAGTACATATAAATAATTTCGATCCCTTTTCTTGGAGTTCCTTTGAATTTAACTTGAGCTCCCGTAAGCTGCGGAGTGGAACGATGAAAACCAACAAATTAGCAATTCTGAAGCTTTTGAATGTTTAGGTTTGGCATGGCTGGAGTAGTAGAAAGACTGTGATACTGGTGAACTAATAATATTAAAAAACTTCGTGATAGAGCTTCAAAGCCAAGGCAATCGAAACGGCGACAAACAAAACATTTTTTTAAACCCTTGTGATATATGTAAAAGGTAATTAATTTCAAAATTAAAATTCAGGCAATTTTTTCTTGTTTCTATTTTGTTATTGCTTTCTTTTTATTAAGCACTAGTTACCATAATAAGAAAATTTGTATATATTTCTTCTCCATACTCTTAAAATTGAAGCATTCTCGATTATCCGAAAATTTCGATTTTCCGAAAGAGGGTTGGTCCCAATTACTTCGGATAATCGAGGTTCTACTGTAATATCAAATATTGCTATTCTGTGTAACTTTAAAAAAAAATCTTATTCTCAATTGAATGAATAACGTCGTATTGCACGGGAATGTTGGTGAATACATTGTCAATAATTGTGTTTTTCCTGGTAATAGATTCTTGAATGAATGGACTTGGAACAAGAGTTAAAAAATCTTTACGACAGTTCATTTCTAGTATTGTTTCTGAAGTTCACATTGAAATCACCATATATATATAAATCCCTCTTCGTTGCAGGTTTTCCGCAAACCACATTCAATTACAGCCTCCCGCCTCCCCATGTCTATGAAATGTTGAAATGTCAATTAATTTATGAGATACTACCTGTTACATCTTGTTGTTTTTATTCATTTTTTGGAATAAAAACTTTTCTTGCCGCATTTTTCATCTTGTATATTATTTATTTGTCTGCGTTATATGCATATCGGTTTTATGGCAACTGACGCAATATTTTTTGTCACATTATTTCATTAACTCAAATATTATTTATGCGAGCACAATATTTATATAAGAGATCTGAGTGACAATTTTGCTTTGTTATAGCTGTATTCATTTGACATTTTAGTTGCGTAATGTACAACTATAATGTTAAAAAACCCCTGCCGGTCCGGCCTACAGGCAGAGGTAGATTTCGAAGTTAAGTATACTAATTTCACCAACAAAAACTAAATCATTATTAGATATAAATCCACTTTAACAGTTTTATCTGTCTGCTTTTGACGAGTTTTTATTTCCTTTTTATAAAATAGCTGGTTTTATCAGAATCATGTTAAGGCGATATTAAAAAAAAAAAATATTTTTCCATGCTCATTAATAAACAATTATTTTCTCAGTAGGGCAATATTTTTCGTTTCTAACACAATCGCTTCGGGAAATTTTGTTCAAAATGCCCACTTTGACATCATTTTTTTGAAATATATTCTGCCTCTATCAAAAAATCGATCATTACTGTACATTATATAATTTCTGAATAAGAGAATCTAGCAATTGGATGCGTTTGAGAGCAAAAATGAATTTAAAAATGAGTAAGAAAATGGACAGTTTGGATTTGAATGCACCCTTAATAATTTTTTCTTCAACCGCTATGTATTTTTAATTTGTTTTTGCTGTAATAATTGGTCCTATCAAAAACTTATCTATATAAATGTTGAAGACAATATTAAGAAGATATGTGATAAATTCATGGGGATTTTATATCTTGTGAATTGACGGAGTTATGGAAATTTTTCTTCTTCACCCTCCTTTTTTTGTTTTCGTTTTTAATTTTTTTTGCGGTACAAATTAGTCCTATCAAAAACATGTGAATATAAAAGTTGTAGATAATATTAAGGAGATGTATAATAAAATTAATTGAATTTGATACCTTGAGAATTGACGCAGTTATGAATTATGAAGAAAAAAATCCATAACTCCGTCAATTCAAAAGATATAAAATCCCCATGAATTTATCATATATCTTCTTAATATTATCTACAACATCTATATAGACAAGTTTTGGATAAGACCAATTCTTACAGCAAAAACAAATTAAAAATACATAGCGGTTGAAGAAAAAAAGGGTGTATTCAAATCCAAACTGCTTATTTTCTGACTCATTTACAATTCATTTTTACTCTCAAAGGCTTCCAATTGGTACCTTTTCTTACTCGGAAACTATATAATGTACTGTAATGGTCAATTTTTTGATAGAGGCAGAATATATTTTAAAACATGCTGTCAAAGTGGGCATTTTGAACGGAATTTCTCGAAGAGATTGTGTTAGAAACGAAAAATATTGTCTTACTGAGAAAATAATTGTTTATATATCAAGTTTTAATTAATTGAACGAAAATTAAAAACACGGGTCGCTTATAAATCTCTTCAAAAATCACGTCAACAAGTTTCATGTTTTTCCTATTAAAAATGAATCTAGAGTTATGCCAGAAAATTTCGAGTTGTTGAGCATGGAAAAGTATTTTTTTGAATACCGCCCTAACATGATTGTGATAAAACCAGTTGTTATATAAAAATGGAATAAAAACTCGTCAAAAGCGGCCAGATAAAATTGTTAAAGTCTGTTTATCTCTAATCATGATTTGGTTTTTGTTTGTGAAATTAGTATACTTAACTTCGAAATCTACCTCCGCCTGTAGGCCGGGCCGGCAGGGATTTTTTTTCTTCAACCGCTATGTATTTTTAATTTGTTTTTGCTGTAAGAATTGGTCCTATCCAAAACTTATCTATGTGGATGTTTTAGACAATATTAAGAAGATATATGATAAATTCATGGGGATTTTATATCTTTTGAATTGACGGAGTTATGGATTTTTTACTTCTTCAAACCCCCTTTTTGTTTTCATTTTTAATTTTTTTTTTGCGGTACGAATTGGTCCTATCAAAAACTTGTGAATATAAAAGTTGTAGATAATATTAAGGAGATTTATGATAAAATTAATTGGAATTGATATCTTGAGAATTGAAGAAGTTATGAATTTTTTTCTCCCAAAAACCCTATTTTTTGCACCCCTTGAGCCCATTTTTAACTTTATCAAAAATCTGTGATACATAAAATTTTGGCCCTATTTTTAGAAGTAATAAAAACTTTAAACTGATTTGATATGTATAAAAAATAAGAAGTTATGGGGGGTTTTCGGTTTTTGCAAAACCCCTCCCTATTTCCATCCCCTTGGTCCGATTTTGCCCATTAACGAACCTGGCCGAGATTTTATGCCCATTGATTTTATGTATCAGTTTGGAAGAGATTGGTGCAGAATTACGAAAGTTGTCGTGTCCAGAAGAAAGTGATATATATATATATATATATATATAGATAGATAGATACATAGATAGATAGATAGATAGATAGATAGATATAGTTTTTTACTGAGGGTGGTTTTGTGTTCTAGGGGTCATGATCGGTGTAGATCTGCAAATTTTTTCAGAAATTCCAACATAGGAACGATCCCAATAGGTAGTATTTCATGCGAAATCTACCTAAAAAAAGAACACACATTAATTGATTTTAATTAATATTCTAATCCTTAAAAAAAAAAAAAAAAAAAAAAAAAAAAAAAATTGAACCGTTATACAAATAAATTCCCCTTTTTATATATTTTTTCGTCGCACGCAAGATGATTGATTAATTCACACGTCCGTTGTCTGCACGTCAATAATGATCGATAGCAATAATCACCATGATGATATTAGGCAGTTGGGGGGGGGGGGTAAAAATTATAATGCTGTCTTTATGAGATGAAGAACTAACTTCAAAAGGTTCGTAGTAAGAGGATTCTTATCACGTTCCTCATAAGAAACTGATCGTGATAGTGAGATTTGAAACAATGTGTGCAAATCAGACTTGATTAGCTACTGAAATGACCATAATTTTTTCACCACTGATAGTTGTCAATGGACGGGAACTTTAAGGCTGTTCTCAAATCCAAAAGGGCAAGTTTCTGACATAAGTTTTAATTTCTTTATGTTCGGAAATGCATGAAACTAGCAAGTGTTGTTGTTCAGAAACTATGTCATCGAACTGTTTTTTCCATTTTTTCGCAAACGCAATAGATCTTTCAGAAAATAGTTTCAAAGTGGACGTTTTGAACCGAGTTTCCGCGCGAACGGAGAATAAGCAATCAAGAGCGGGCGAAAAACGTGTTTGTCACGTGATCAAAAACGCTTATAACTCAATAGGTAATTTATGGATCAAAAAATGGAAAACACAGTTCAATTCCAAATCGCTTCCATGGCCAGGCTTTCCAATTTTATATCTTTCCATTAAGAAATGAATTTGTAAATGTGTCAAAACAATTTGTGCTTGTTGAGCAGAGCAGTTAAGAACAGCCTTAGCACTAAACATAGTGAGAATTTTACTCAGGTTTTATAAAAATATGCCATACCAGAATTTTTATTTAAAAATTTTTAATTGTTCTGTCTACTTAATATTGTGCGATTTTTATTATAATTCCCCGCAAAAAGTGCCGCATTTTTTTCTCTTTTTCTACTGTTTAGGGACTCGCACTCCATATTAATTTCTCCAACATGCTCATTGTTGGGGATGTGTGACACAGGTCACAGGCTCCTCGAGAAAAAGTATTCTAAGCTGTCGTGTGTGATTTATATTTTATGTATTTTATGAAGAAATTTCTGGTTCAAATGGAAATATTTTCATTTGGTACTGGGTCAAATGACAGTTTGTTGGAATATATAGTGTTAAGTTTTTTACCTATGAATGCCAGAATACAATCGAATTTGAGTTTGGATTTAACGATAATTCCGTTTTAACGAGAAAACCGAAATGAAATGTATGGCCTAATGTACAGGATGGTCAAAAACGTACCTAAAAAAAATATGAATTATCTCGCTTTTCATGAATATGTGTTTTTTAAAAAAGGCTTCAGAAGCTTCGATTCTTCGGCAAGAATCATAGGAAGAAACCAAATTCAATTTTCTCTATTGGCAAACATCTGAAAAACTCCAATCTGTACAAATAAAATTTATATATGTATATTCAGCAGAAAATTTTACGCAATCAGCGGTCGTACTTGTCCTGAAATTTCACGACCAGGAAATTCTTCGGTACTAGTATTTTCCTACGGAAAAACTTCTTCTTAAATAAGGCGAAATTTCGCGCGTTTAACATAGATTTATTTTTCTACAAACAAATAGTGATATCTGTCCTGAAAAAATCCTTTAAGATTACGACCCCTGCGCAATAAATTAAAGTATACAATCAACTAAATCTTTGTCTTTATTTACATTAAGAATGAATAAGAGAATTCTTTTTAAATAATTACTGTAAATTCAAAATATGTTTTAGTATTTGAAAACTGCCAAACAGAATGTCTGCGTTTTTAGGAAGAGGGGAGGGGAGTATGATCAATAGCAATAATCACTATGCTGATAGGAGGCAACGGGAGGTAGGAATAACTATGGTTTAAGAAATTATAATGCTGTCGAGATGAGATGAAGAATCACCTTTAAAAAGATCTTAATAAGAGGATTCTCATCACGTTTCTTGTAGGAAACTGATCGTGATTATGAGCTTTGAAACAATGTGTGTACATCAGACTTGATTTGCTACTGAGATGAACGTAATTCTTTCTTTACTAATGTCTGTCAATGAATGGGAACATTATGTTTTTCATCGGTATGTTTGCCGAATACAGCCGAATTTGGTTATAGCGAGTGTGTATGCAACGATAATTCCTTTCAATGAACAAACCGAAAGGAAATGTTTGGTGTAATATATAGGGTGACCCAAAACATTATCAGTTTCAAGTTTCAGTTCACAGTTTGAAGATTATCCATCAATTTTTCAAGTCTACTAACAAGGAAGGTCTCCATACTGGCATGCTCCGAAAAATCTGGAAAAAATATGGAATGTTCTTATCTTGAGAATAGATATGTTTATAAAAAAATTTCGGCGGAAACTCTATAGAGTGTCCGTAAAAAAATAATGAAAATTTCGTTATTTGGCGATTTATCACCGATTGGCGATGGAATAAAATTTCAAGAATTATTTTTTTTATGTCAAATACTGGTAAAAATGATTCATGTTGAACTTGTTTAAATAAATTTAATTTAAATAACTTTAGTTTTGTCTGTTTTAATTTTTTAACTATAGTTTTGTCATATATATATATATATAATGAATGTTAACTATGAGATTTTATGAATTAAAACAAAATTACTTTAATTAAAATTGTTTCAATTCTCAAAATTAAGTCCAATTAAGCACTGTCGATTCAATTTTGTTGCTATGGAAACAAACACTTCTCCGATATTCAAATGTATAACTGCAACATTCTTCATCTGACCTTTATTTTGGAATAAGCTTAAATATATGAAAATATTTTTCATATATGAAATTATTTAAACAGTGATAAAATTAAATAACTGCAGCGAAAAGCTTCATAAACATGTAATACAAAAAAATATATGCATTAAACTCGCTCATTGTTTAAGTTTAAATTCATTAAATACTATTTACACGCATTCTAAAAATCAATTAACAAGCAATTTTCAGATGCATTAAAGTCGCGTGCTTTTCGCAAGGAAAGGTGCTGCTCGCTAAATCCCACCAAATAGTCGAAAGTATTTTATTTTTTTACAGACTTTCTACTGTAATTCCTCCGCTAAATTTGACTGATTCTTTATTACATACATAAGTAGTTTAATTAGCATCTTTTCAAAATATTTTGAGTAAGCCCAGTAAGGAGACCTTCCTTGTAAGTGTTGTTTCTCAGATATGTTAAGTGGTATTCTTTGAAAAATGTATGATATGTTTGGAGCTTAAAGGCATTTTATTTAACGAATTTTATATTTTATATTACTTAGCAAGATTGAAAAAAAATGGTCTTCCAAATATTTGAGAAGAAGATTTTCACCATTAAAGCGTGCATCCTTACAGTTTAACTTCCAGAATTAATGAGGATGAAGAAATCATTCCGAATGAAGTTTAGAGTCAAATCCCCCACCCCCTCCTCTAGAAGTTTAGCATTGTTCTATAGAACCTCGATGTGAACTATCTTCCACCATGGTGGCGAGATGATCATCTACAAAGATGGGTCTCGCCCTGAAATTTTTCACTAACATAGTTATTACGTTAAAGACAATTACTTGAACTTGATCAATAAGTAAAAAGGACATTATGTCCTGCACTTGACACTTACATAAATACTTATATTTATTGAATTATAAGTTGCTGAAATATAAACTATTAAAAATAACAAAAAATACTATATTTTGATATTAGCATAGTTGTTTTAGTTTCGGGATACAATAGCATTGTTAAAACAGCAGTAATATGTACAAAAAGAGTACCACACATGATATGAAGTGGCCCTTTAACAGGTTTAATAATCTCCACATTTTTACCCTAGACCTAAGTATTCTGTCCATTTTTAAAAGGTTTAAAAATCTCCACATTTTACACCCCAGACCTGTGTATGCCCGTTTAGAACCTTTCCATGAAAAACAGAAACAAGTGGGTAAGTGTGATCACAGATCGCACAGAGGGTTTCGTTATATTCCTTTCAAAACACTTTATCTTTTTGCGAAATCTGTTAGTTCCACATTTCGCAACCAGGGGCGCACTCTATTTTACACAAACTTCTATCCGAACGAAACTCAGTTTTACAACCTATCCGTAGGTATATTAGTCGAGGGGATCGGTTCCATAGCACCTGAGATAGGTAGGCGCCCCTGGCGGTAAAAAGTGGAACTGAAATATGTAAGGCTATGTGCATAATATGAAAGAACGGTCAAAGTGGTGTCGTCAAAAGTTAGAAAAGTACTCACTGGGTGCAATGGAGGGAGGTTAGAAAAATTGCTTAAAATACACAAATTAGAGCCCGGTGGGTAAATAATATAAGACGTTTTGAAAATTTTATGATTTTTCGTGTGATTGCAAGTGTTCTGCTATACGTATGCAAAATTTTAAGTCTTCAACTTAAATAGGGGCTCAGTTAGAGAGAAAAAAAAGCTTAAAATACACAAGTTAGAGCCCAGAGGGTTAAATATAAGACTTTTTCAAAATTTTATGATTTGTCGTTTGATGTGATGTGTTCAGCTATAAGTATGCAAAATTTTAAGTCTTAAACTTAATTAGGGGCTCAGTTAGAACAAAAAAGATTAAAATACGCAAGTTGGAGCCCAGAGGGTTAAATATAAGACTTTTTCAAAATTTTATGATTTGTCGTTTGATGTGAGGTGTTCAGCTATAAGTATGCAAAATTTTTTAAGTCTTAAACTTAATTAGGGGCTCAGTTAGAATAAAAAGATTAAAATACGCAAGTTGGAGCCCAGAGGGTTAAATATAAGACCTTTTCAAATTTTTATGATTTGCCGTTTGATGTGATGTGTTCAGCTATAAGTATGCAAAATTTTAAGTCTTAAACTTAATTAGGGGCTCAGTTAGAACAAAAAGATTAAAATACGCAAGTTGCAGCCCAGAGGGTTAAATATAAGACTTTTTCAAAATTTTATGATTTGTCGTTTGATGTGAGGTGTTCAGCTATAAGTATGCAAAATTTTAAGTCTTAAACTTAATTAGGGGCTCAGTTAGAACAAAAAGCTTAAAATACACAAGTTAGAGCCCAGAGGATTAAATATAAAACTTTTTCAAAATTTTATGATTTCTCGTTTGATGTGATGTATTCAGCTATAAGTATGCAAAATTTTAAGTCTTAAACTTAATTAGGGGCTCAGTTAGAACTAAAAGATTGAAATACGCAAGTTGGAGCCCAGAGTGTTAAATATAAGACTTTTTCAAAATTTTATTATTTGTCGTTTGATGTGAGGTGTTCAGCTATAAGTATGCAAAATTTCAAGTCTCCAACATATATAGTTTCTGAGAACGGGCTCTGTGACCGACAGGCAGACAGACAGACAGAGGAGCGAGACGAATAGGGTTTCGTCAGATGAACGAAACCCTAAAAATGTCCTGTGAGTGACATTTACTTAAATACCTATATCTATTCACATATAAGTTGTTAAAATATAAAATAACAAAATCCCTAGATTTTCATATTCACATAGTTATTCTAATGTGGACATATAATAGCATTGTTAAAAAAGCAATAATATGTAAAAAAGGCAGTACCACACGTGACATGGAATGGCCCCAAAATCATCCGGAAAATAAAAAGCAGCGGGGAGGTTAGGAATAATTATTGGTTTAAGAAATTATAACACTGTCGAGATGAGATGAAGGATCTTCTTAAAACAGTTGGTAATCAGATTCTTACTCCGTTCCTTATAGGAAACTGATCTCGATAATGAGTTTTGAAACAATGCATGCAAATCAGACTTGATTTGCTACTTACTGTCTGAAGTAATTCTTTATTCGCTGATGTTTATCAATGGATGGGAACTTGAGTTATCTAGTATCACAAGTTTTTCATTGATGTGGGCTGAATACAGTGAAATTTGATTATAGCGAATTTGGATGTAACAAAAATTCAGTTTTTTTTTTTTTTTTTTTTTTGTGTGTGTGTGTGGGGGGGGGGGGGGGGGGCGGGACACTTTTACTTAACCTCTTCACGCCCTTGGTCACATATGTGGACGTTTAGTTTTTTTTTTTTATAATTGTAATTACTATCAATAATAAAAAGAACAAAAATTTGATAATAACTTATTCTCTAGAGAATCCCTCAACAAGACAAGTAAAAATGGCGTGCAGTGATAATATTATTTCCCATGTTAGAAATATAAAAAATAAAAGCGTGAAGTAATATTTCGGCAGTCAGTAATGTTGGATTATTTGAACAAATCATTCATATTTAATAAAAATAAAATAACATATATTAAATATATTAAGTTTTAAATAATTTGTAGAAATGTAAGAAAGAAATTTACTATGTTAGTTTTTTATATAATAAGAATTCATTTCACTCATAAATTACCATTAACACTCAGCGGACACAAATGTGGACGTTATTGTTTTGTCCCTTTTATTTATTTATTTTTGCATTTTGAATTCCTATTAATATAGGATGAATAAATAATAATAAAAAAAGGCCTTTTTCTTTTTCTTACCATAAATATATCGTCCCTGAAGATGTTAAGCTTTTAGGGCCCATGATTTTACACTTTTATTTTGTATACGAGGTTCAATAGTTTTTCCTGCATCATTTCTTTTTTATTTAAACCACAACTATATTTGGTTTAGATAAATTTGTACTTCAGTTTTATCTTTTTCTCTATTAGATACATTTTCTCATTTTTTTTTCGCTATCAAATTTTGTCGTCGAAATGATTTCAGATGAAAATTTAAATGGTCTCTATTTTTAAATATCATGGGCAATATAATCTTTATCTTTTTTTAAAAATCTAATTAATAGTTTTAATAGCTTAATAAATATGTTCTGATTAATTAAAATATTTCCATCCTGGAGAAATGTAAAAATGTAATCTCTGGTACACTGTTTAAAAAAAAAAAAAGCGGATTAAAATACGGAAATTGTATTGGCAATCAAGACAACAGTATACTAATTCCGTATTTTAACTGAAGTTTTTCTCTGTAAATTACAGAAAAATTTTCGTTTTCCTGGAATTTATGGTGGAAAATTTCTGTTAAAATACGGGAATAGTACTGGCGTCTCGATTGCCAGTACAATTTCCGTATTTTAGTCCGGTTTTAGGTAGATTTCGTAAGAAATACTACCTATTGCAGTCGTTACCATGGTGCGGCTTTTGAAAAATTCCTTCATAACTTTTCATTATATGACCCCAGGAACCCAAAACCACCCCCACCTGAAAAGTTTATATATATATATATATATATATGTATGTATGTACTAAATTTTGTCCGCTCGATAAAAGTCGCAATTATGCACGGATCTTCTTCAAACTCGCCAACAACTTTGATATGGTTAATATCTCGGCGGGGATTGAAAATGGGCAAAATCGGCACAAGGGGATAGAGATGGGGAGGACTCAAAATTTTGAATACCGTCTTAACATGTTTCTGATAAAACCAGCTTTTACACAACAATGACAGGAAAAAATAAATATTTTTCGTTATAGCAGTTGCCAACAATTAAAAAAAACAGCAATAAAATTCTCACCACAACAATTGCTTTTCTATTGCAAGATTTCACGTGAAAAGTTAAATTAAATAAACAGTTTGACGAATTGAAAACAAATTGAATATTATGTCATAAGTTTTCTAGAGCAAGATTTCCGCATGAAAACTCAAAATGAAATAAATAGTTTGACGAATTAAAAAAAAAATATATATATTGCGTCATATTGGAAATATAATGGACCTCAGCAGATGAATATGTAACGTCATGTAAGTTTGAAGAAACTTATTAAAACCTAATAAAAACCCGACTATGGAAATATTAACATATTTTAACACTTTGAGGTTCTCTGAATTTGCTTTAGCCATTTTAAAACCTATTCCATATACATGCGTGTGTGTATTCGCATATATTAGAATTTTCACAAAATGTTAGTTCCCTTAGAGCTCATTCTTAGTGAAAGAAATGGGTTTATTTCTAATCTTGATTTAAGTTTTGTTTGTGAATTTAGTACTTAACTTCGAAATCAACCTCCGCCTGTAGGCCCGAGCCGGCAGGGATTTTTTTTTTTCAGCATGCTGCATTAATAAGAAATTTTTCACATAGAAAGCACTACTAATATACACTGTCAGAAAAACTGGTCAATATACACTATATTATTCCTCATTTTTTAACAAATAATTTCCGTACTCCTAAAAAACGTGTTTTATTCGTGAATTCTTCCCGAAAGTCTGAAAAAGAGGGAGAAATCACGTTCATCCCTACCACGTATGCGCTCTATTAATTCTAAAACCCGAATTTATCTTTTAAAGGAAAAACCAAAAATTCTTAAAATAAAATTTCTAATTTAAATAAAAAAGAAAAAAAGTTTTTGAATTTAAAAATAAATAACAGTTACCTTTTCCTTTATTCAAAGGTACTCGAAATTTATTTTTTTAAGTTGAATAAGTTGAATTTATAAAGTTCTTTATAAAAAAAATTCGCATTTAAAATATATTTTAAATAAAAACATTTAAAAGCCATTTTAATTTAAATATTTAAAAAAAATCGATTTACATCTAGTAGTCTACTTAAAAATATTTATAATTCATATTTTTATCATATAGTAATACAAAAATATTAAAATCCCAGCCACAGTCTTATTAAAGACGAAATATTCTCGAAATTAATTTCAAAATTTAAAGCTTTTTAAAGAAATTAATCAAGCCATACTTAACTGAAGCAAATATATTTACTTCAAAATGTTTTATATAACAACTGTTTAATACAACTGTAACACAGTGTTTAGCGCACTGGTCTCTTAACACTAAGTTATCTAGTTCGTCTCCAAGGTCAGAAACTTTTACATTTTTCTCAATTGACGTATATTTTACCTTCTGTAACGGAGAAAAAATAAACGCATATTCGTCAATTAACGGAAAAATCCTGGTAGCACTGCCGCCAGGAAAATTTCCGTGAACTGAAGAAAGTATTTCTGAGAGTATATATTTCAGAAAATAATTAATACTTCCTAGAAAAGAAATCTGTTGTGATTTTGACTTTGTTCACCAGTTATTTAAAATCTAAAGCAATATCTCAAAGTTTTGAGATAAGTTCTTTGTAACTTCTGATACTTCAATTTTAGTTTTAAATATTATTTTAAAGATACTAGCTTTTTCTTTAATTTTTTTTAAGAAATAGGTGAAGAAAGTTTACGTAAGCAACTAATTTATTTACATATGTATAAAATTATTGATGATAAAAAAAAAAATAAATAAATAAATTTAACCTCTGTTATAATATTTTTTTTTTTTAAATATATATACTTTATTGTTATTTTTAACTTAGCTATTCAAAATTCATATAGATTACACAGATATTTAACACTGGCTCACAGCAAAGATTTCGTAATTTCCTGGAAGAGATTTTGTATCATTATTTTTCGATAGCTTTGGAAGTAGCTAAAATTATTTGGCTAGAAGTACAATAAAGAATACAATAGTTGCGTTTTTTGCAAACAAACAACAACAAAAAATCTAGTCTTTCTCTCTCTCTCTCTCTGTCTCTTTTTTTTTTTAAATTTAAAATAACTGCTGCATTTTTTTTTGTAAAATTCTTATTACTTGCCGAACGATGACTTTATTGTTCAGCCGCTGCCAAAACTATTTTTTTAAATGTTGAAATCGCTTCAGTAATTTTCAAAAAAAAAAAAAAAAAAAAAAAAAACGGAAAATTAATATAAGCTGATTTTTTATGGAATTTTACAACTGTTTTCTCCCCCATAAAAACATCAATAGGAAAAATCAACCCCCGGGAATTTGCCCCCAGGAAAAATCAACAGCTGACAATTTCGTCATCAGAAAGGAACCTAATGGTGAGGTAAGATTTCGGAATAGATACGCCTGTGGTCTGCAGCCTAATCCATTGATTTTAAATTGAAGAATATATACATGGAGTAAACTAAGCTAAGTCAACACAGACATTAATAATTAAGAAATATTAAATATTCAAAAATAAGTTTCTACCAGCATTTTTCAAGAAAATTGAAACAGACCATTCTTTTTTTTTTTTCGTCAGGTGACGGCCTTGATCAACAACACCTCTAAAACAACCGTCTAAAATAAATATGAAATGCATGAAATGAAAAATGAAAAACAGAATACAAAATTTCTTCTATAGGGGTTCAGAGAGGCGATATCCTGGCGAAAAATTTTTAGTTCCTCTTTTCTGTTGCATCTAATTATTTGTGAAAAACAAATTTTGCTCTTTTTTTTTTTTTTTTTTTTTTTTTTAACATGATAAATAAAAAAATAAAAACTAGAAAACAGGAATTCTGCTTTTTCAGAATTTAGTGTCGACCCCGATGAAAAAAAAAATGTGTATATAAATATAGATAGTTCAGTTTTAAGCCTCCAAACATGCGCTTTTATTTTATATAAAATGACGTCATCCGCATCCGCTAAAGAATTCCTCATTTACGATCCAGTCTTAAACAAAATCTACAGTAAAATATGCATAGGACGTTACTATCGCTGAATAATACACAAATCCAAAAAAAGAGATTTCGTCGTTCTAGAAACTGGACCAAAAAGAAATCAACTATCTCATGATTCATATGCCTTCATTTGTTTCTAACATTAATATACGGGTGTCCTAAAAAGGACTGACTGATTTTAAAATTCAATAACTTGCAAACGGTGACAGATATTTAAAAATTTCTTGCAGGAGGTTTACGCATAAGGTCAAAAGTTTTATTACAGTGATTTTCGATTTTAGTTCGAATTACAAACAATAGATGGCGCTGTAAGCAATAGTCGCTAAATACAGGCTCGATTTTTGGTCCTTTCTCTTGTTTCATGCGGAAAAAAGGAGATGGAAATGTATTAGCCCGGCCACGAAGTACCAAAAATCGAGTCTGAATTTAGCGTCTATTAATCGCAGCGCCATCTATTGTTTGTAATTCGAACTAAAATTGAAAATCACTGTAAAAAAAACTTTTGACCTTATGCATAACCCTCCTGCAAGAATTTTTTAAATATCTGTCACCGTTTACAAGTTATTGAATTTTAAAATCAGTCAGTCCTTTTTGGGACACCCGGTAGATACTTACAATTAAATATAGTTTATAATAGCACCATGTTTTGACAGAAATCATTCGTTTATATTTTTTCAAAATAGCACGTATTTTCATTACATTTTTTTCGATTGTTATGAGAAAATGGCAACAAAAATATATAATTACTATTTTACAACTATTTTTTCTTTACTTTCTACAGAAATGGAGTATTTCCGTTGCCAATATTAAGCAAATGGCTCTAAAAACTACAAAAAAAATTAATATTTAAAAAATAAATTGATATGCGGTTTTCAAACAAATTGCATTAAAAAGTACGTTTTTTCCCCAATACGATGGTGTAAAAATTGAAAAGTAGCGATGCTTAAAAGTTAAAAAAATTGCTGTAGAGTATTTAATCGTACAATGATACACCTGCTTTGTTTTACGGCTGGCTTATGCAACGTAACGTTATTTTTTGGAGACGACACAAAATAAGTTGGTAGAAAGAAATAGCATACCGGGGGCGAATAAATAAAATTCAAAATCCAGGGGGGACAATGGTTCTCCTCTGAGACCCCGTACGCCTATGACATGCAAACTAATAGCCTAAACTTTTCTTCTATGGTTGCCAACGTGTAGGTGTTAAAATTCTTGATACATCTTCTGTTATCTTCTATTTCTTAAACTTGATATGACCATTTACATTAGTGAACAACAATCGAACTTATTCCATCAATGAAACAATGATGCGTATGGCAATGAATCTAAGTACGATTTATTGTTTTCGACACCTCTATTGACTATATTCTATTGCTATGCTGAAACATAAAATTATCAAACGGAACGAATGCAAATGATTCCCGTTTCTGCGATAATAAAAAGACAGGAAACAATTTTACAATTGCTTTAGCGCGTTGTATATAAATCGAGGTCGTGTTTGTTTAAATGATTTGCATATCATCAAAATTCAAGGGATGCTTGGTCAGGGCGAGTTAGAGGCGAGCAAAGCTTGATAATTATCTGGAGAATCATCTGATGTTATAGTTAAAAAAGTCTATTTTTAGTAAGTTCTATCGCATCATTATCAGTTTTTATGAGCTCTGTCTGATAGTATGTTCGTTTCACCTCTTGTTTATGCACGTTGACATGGACGGTAGAATAGATGATAACGGAAAAATCGTTTTTTAAAAAAAAAGTCTAATCCTGAATCATCCTTCGATATTGAAAAATGGCTGATCATATTTAAGATTGTTTTCATCATTTTATAGATATTTGTTAGCAGAGAACCTAACTAAGGAAGTTACTAAAATATACTCTTTTCACATCTGAAATAAACAGAAATATTGTTAAATATTGCCAATTTTCTAATACAAAATTGAAGCGTGTACGAATTTACCTTTGTAAAAAATCTACTTTTGGACGTCTCCAACTTTTTTCATTTGATAAAATTTACGAAGTTCATTTTAGCAATAACGATGCGAAATTGCTCAAATCATAAATAAAACACTGGCATGAAAATTTAACTCAATATCGCCGTCTGTTAAGAATTCTATTAGCAATTTATATTAAGTGATGTGTTGGGAGATAGCAGCAATAAGTAAAATGTGTTATGAATATGTTCAATAATATCTTTACTTTCGTCTCATATATACAACTAATTGCATATTTTATTTAGGAACATTATAGTTATTCAATTTTTGCAATAAAAAATAGGTTCTTTTTTATGGTTTTCATAAATATTAAGGGAGGTTAAATTAGGTTAGAAATTTATTCTAAAAGAAACAACAATTTAGTATTATTTATATTTTAATTTGGTATTTTAATTGTTAATATTTTAGTCTTTTAGATCAGCATTTTTTTGTAAAATGCAAATTAATGATACACTGTTAAAAATTTGCAGCATTCTGTCCAGTCATTTGGCCGTTTTTTCCGAAAACGGTTACACAACTGTAATGTAACACTATTCTGACCATATTATTGGCCATTTTATGGTCAGAATACAGTTAAATTACGGTTAAGAAACCGTTTTTTCAAAAAACGGTCGAATGACTGGACAGAATGCTGCAAATTTTTAACAGTGTAATATTGTTAATACGTACAAAAGAACTTACAAGGGAACATCTTTTGGTGCTGCTCGCATCTAGCATCGATACCTGGTGCATTTTGTAGCCCATTACATAAAAGTTATAGAACCGATAAAATTTCTCTGTTAAAATCATATTTTATATACTTTTTTATACTTTTAATTTTTTATTATTACCTTTTTATTTGTTTATTTAACGCCAAAAGTGAGTTAAGTCGCCAAATAGGCGCTACAATTTTTACGCCCGCTTTATCCGGGAAGTACACTACAAATTAGAATTTATCAGATTGCGATTTTTTTAAAATAATTAATTGCATGAGAAACAAGAATTAGGTTTTTCTTTTTTCTTTTTTTGTCTATGCAGATGATAAATATATAAATAGTAAATATTTCTATAAAAGCTTTCAAGATCATTGGAAACTAATTTTTTACCGAAATGCAAAAGAAGCAAACTATTTTCTTTTAAAAATCGAATGGAAGAAAGTTTCGAACGTTTAAAATGTAATGTTGCTGTATTAAATTGTCCTTTGGTAAAAGTAATCATAAAGTAAATTAATATTTTTACACAATTTAGAAAAAATATTGTAGCTAATAACAATTAGGTTGGGTATTACAATCACACAAGACAAACAGCTATGACATTTGGCTAGGTTTGCCGGAAAGTTC
The DNA here is from genome assembly GCA_963932465.1 of Maratus speciosus. Taxonomy (NCBI): domain Eukaryota; kingdom Metazoa; phylum Arthropoda; class Arachnida; order Araneae; family Salticidae; genus Maratus; species Maratus speciosus. The sequence continues at coordinate 350,755,539 of OZ010794.1, forward strand.
TACTTTCGAAAAGAAACCGCCAACTTTTCCCTCGCCAAAAATCTGAATAAATGTTGCAATTTTTCAAAATCAAATTCGTGGGTTTTTGAATGAATTTTTAATTTTTTTTCAATATTTTATACTTATTATAAACTAGATTTTATTTTAAAATGCTTTTCTTTAAAAAACTTCAATGTTAATAGCCCGATAAGTGGTTTCGAAAATTGCATTTTGAGAAAGTTATGCTGCTGTAAAATCAAGAAATATGATTTTAACAGAAAATTTTTATCGATTCTCAAAACTCATAATATAGGACTTTAAAATGCATCAGGTCTCAATGCTAGGTGCGAGCAACACCAAAAGTGGTTCCCTTGTCAGTACAAACAAAATACACAAATAAATTGTCATTGTTGTATAATTTAAATTTATTTAAATTTATTTAAATTATTTAGCCACTTTTCTTTGGAACAAGTGATATATTTATTGCATCGTTTTCTAATTTTCCAACTTACTCCAAAATTTGATCGGTTACCTCAGGTTCTGATTAGTAATATAGGCAAATAGCCGGTAGCATTGTTTGAAGTCTTTCTTGTCGATTGTGGAATGCCGTCTTTCTGTCCATCACCGTCACTAGCTATTGTTTAATCTCTCAGTAAAAGAAGTGTCACCAAAATTGTTTTCGAAAAGTAATGTGCAAAACGGGTGCCCTTAGCTACTAACTGATAAATTGTGAAAAATTTGTACGCATTATTCGATTAGTGAGTAAAACGAAATTTACTTCATTAACCTCTTCGCTACCTAGGTCCGCATATGTGGACCTCTATTCTTTTCCCCATAAAAATTAAGTTGTTTGACTTTTTTACATTTTGACTTCATTTCTTAATAGCTGAATGTCTTTTGCTTTAAAAGCAAACCAACAAATGACAAAATCTATGCTAATTCCCTCTGAAATAAATGTTATTTTCATCTGAGTTTGCAAAACGCCTTCAAGAGTGTGTGGCCAAGAAATTGAGAAATTTTCATACTTAAATCCTTTCTTAATCCTTTACAATAAAATGTTTTGAGGATTTGTATTATCATTCACTTGATTAAAGGCCTTAAATTTGTGATTGTGCGAATTTGGCTTAGTGATGATTAAATTGATATTTTAGCGGAATTTGTAATTTTAGATCCCTATTTGTAAACCTAAATTACTAGTCCCTTAAAGTATCAATTTCCTAAAAGTTCTTTTTCTGTTATCTATGATGTTATTTTGTTTGTTTAAAACTAATGAATGAGTATTTGTAGTATTATTGTAGCTTTGGGAACGAAGAGGTTAAACGGCGATACGTCTTAAATGGAGACACATTAACGAGAGTCCTTTGTATATCAAACTGTTTTCCAAAGTACTGAAAAAATTAAATAAATAAACGGTCGGGAGTTGCGTAAGCCCTGAACAAAGTCTGTAATAGTTTTTATAAAAGGCTGCAAAAGAAGCAAGAAATCTCTGTAAAATGACTATTTTAAAAGCAACTACTCATTTCCATAAGTTTTATTCCTAATTTTTCACATTGCAAAGCAGTGCACTGTAAAAAACGTATGCAACGTTACTCCATAAAATTGGTGGCAGTCTTGCTGTCTCCATTTTATTGAGTAATTTAACCGATATAACTAGTGTTACGTTACACTAATGTGTAATATTACACCAGTAACATCAGTTTAAATTACAAAATTATGTAAGTTAAATTCTCCATAAAATTGGAGGCAGCACATTGCCACCAGTTTCATGTAGTAACGTTACATAAATTTTTTACATGTGTGTGTTCTTAAGTGAACCTGTCTAATGTAACATACTTATCAAGTAACTAGTTAACAGTTTAATGTATGCAAAATAAGTCATAAAATATACTTCTCTTTAAAATAATTTGAAATTACCTCTTTTTTGATTCAAACTCCCACTTAGTATGTGTAAATATGCCAAGTATTTAGTTAAGGAAGGCACCGTATTTTATGGAAGAAACGCCGCACCCATCGTATGCGCCACACTCCTCAAAATTGGTCCGAGTAAGCTTTAAAATATCGTAATTGCCTCACCCGTCGTAAGCGTCGTACCTAACGCTACTTTTGTTGGCAGTGTCTCATTGACTTAACTTAATCAAAGTTTTCTGAACAGTGCAAGGTGCCTCATTTTTAATAACTTAAGATTCTAAAATTTTATTTAAATATTTAAATCAGGTTTTAAATATTTTTATGTAATTTTTAAATTAAGGAGACGTCAATTGGTATTATATTCATCCAGAGCGCGGGACGCGGGCCTCTCTCTCCTTATGCCCTCCACATTTTTATAATTGGTCGACGCAACTTAGCACGTTTTTTTACGTTGCATTCGCTTTAGTCCTTTTTTAGTTTCTATTCGAAGCCCTCAAATTCTGAGTGGAAGAGTTGTAAATTTTCTTTGTTCACCTGTATGATTTGGTATCATTATCGGAAATGTCATAGTTTCCCTTATCGGCATAGAAGGTTTCGCGTTGTTGAGCAGGGAACTTGAGAACAGTCTTAAGGAATTTTTACTTTATCCCAATTTTATGCGCACGAAAAAAAAAAAAAAAAAATCGTAAATGCCGTACATGGTGTAAACGCCGCATATGACAAAAAAATCCACTTTCAAACTCGTAAATGCAGCTGCGTTTCTTCAATAAAATACGGTATATCTTTTTTTCATAAAACTAATTTAACAGCATATCAAAACGGTTCTCACGAGTACTTTTAAAAAAGTTTAAAGGGTGCTCCGTAAGTCCTCAACAAAATCTGAAATAAATTTTAGAAAGAACCACAAAAGAAAAAAAAAACATCTTTCAAAAATAGATAAATTAAAAGCAATTATTCATTTCCATATTTATTGCTCATTTTTCACATTGCATAGTTTATTTGTTCCCTGTGAACTTGTCTAATGTTACATCACTTATCGAGTAACTAATTATCGAGTAACTAATAATGTAACTAATTAACAGGTTAATGCATAATGCAAAAACAAGTTAATGCAAAACAAGTTAGAAAACATATTTATCTTTAAAAGAATGCGAAATTACCCCTCTTTTGTTTAAAACTTCCACTTAGTTTGAAATTTGTCAAGTATATATTTAAGACATAATTTTCATAAAATAATATAATAGTAGATCAAAATGATTTTCTAAAGTAATTATTTTTCATTTTTCTTAAGAGTGCTCCGTAAGATCTCAACAGAATCTGAAATATTTTTTTTATAAATATCCGCAAAAGAAGAATAAATATCTCTAAAATAACTATTTTTAAAGCGACTACTTATTTCCATAAGTTTTATTGCTCATGTTTCCAATTATAAAGCACTTTGTTCCTAGTGAACTGGTCTAATGTTACATCACTTATCAAGTAACTAGTTTAACAGTCTCATGCATAATGCAAAAACAGTTCAGAAAAGTATTTCTTCTATTTAAAGTAATTCAAAATTATATATATTTTTTTTTGTATTAAAACCACCACCTAGTTTGAAAATTCGGCATGTATATATTTAAGGTATATTTTTCTTCATAAAATGATTTAACAGTATGCATCAAATTGATTTTCTAAAGTATTTTTCAAAAATTCAAACGAGCGGCAGTTGCTTAAGTCCTCAACAAAATTTTTTATATATATATATTTTTTTTTATAAATGCACCCAAGAGAAGCAAGAAATCTCTGTTAAATAACTATTTTAAAAGCAACTACTCTTTTCTATAGGTTTTATTACTCTTTTTTTTTTTTTTTCCTGTGGCACAGCACTTTATTTCTAAGCGAACTTGTCTAAACTGATAATCACTTATCGAGTAACTAGTTCAAGAGGTTAATGCATAATACAAAATGAGTCAGAAAAGTTATTTCTCTTTAAAATAATTTGGATTTTTATTTTGATTGAAACTCCCACTTTGTTTGAAAATTCATCAAGTGTATAGTTAAGGTATATTTTTCTTCATAAACTAATTTAACAGTATGTCAAAATATTTTTCCTAAGCAGTTTTGAAAAAAATAAAAGTATATTTCGTAACAAAATCTGAAGTAATTTTTAGAAAGAACCGCGAAACAAGCCAAAAATCTCTAAAATAACTATTTGTAAAGCATTTCCATGAATCTTATTGCGCATTTTGTACATAGTTACCAATGAAATTGTCTAATGTTACATGACTTACCGACTAACTAATTCAACAGGTTAATGCATAATGCAAACAAGTCAAAAAATATATGTTTTTTAAAATAATGTGAAATTATCTTCTTCTTTTTTTTTTTTTTTTTTAAATTAGAGCTCCCACTTAGTTTGAAAACTCGTCAGTTATATATATGTGAGGTATATATTTTTTTCATAAACTAATTTAACAGTATATCAAAATGGTTTTCATAAGCCACATTAAAAAATATATATTGGATGTTCTGTAAGTCCTGAACAAAATCTGAAGTAATTTTTGGAAAGAGCCGCAAAAGAAGCTAAAAATCTCTCTAAAATAACTATTTTTAAAGCAAATGCTTATTTACATGAATTTTATTTCTAATTTTGCACATTTTTAATTATGAACTTGTCTAATGTACATCACTTAACGACTAACCAATTCAGAGGGTTAACGCATAATGCAAAACAAGTCAGAAAAGATATTTCTCTTCAAAATAATTCGAAATTATCTTTTATTTATTAGAACTCCCACTTAGTTTGAAAACTCTTCAACAAGCATATAGTTACAAAATAATAAAGGGTGTTCCGTAAGTTTTCAACAAAGTCTGAAATAAATTTTAGAATGAGGCGCAAAAGAAGCGAAAAATCTCTCTAAAACAACCATTTTAAAAGGAAATACTCATTTCCATATTTCATTTCTCATTTTTCACATTCACAGCGCATATTGCACAGCATATTGTTCTGAACTTTTCCAATGTTACATCCCTTATCGAGTAAATAATTTAACAGATTAATTAGATAATGAAAATAAGTCAGAAACAATACTTATCTTTAAAATAATTTGAAAATAAAATAATTAAGATATCTCTCTTTTGATTAAAACTTCCACTTAATTGAAAACTCGTGAAGTACTATATATTTAAGGTATATTTTTCTTCATAAAATAATTTAACAGAAGTATATCAAGATTTTTTTCTGAAGTACTTAAGAAAATAAAATGGCCGAGAGTAAGTCCTCAACAAAGTCAGTACTTTATTTTTTATAAAGTGCCGCAAAAGAGGCAAGAAATCTTTGTAAACCAACTATTTTAAAAGCAACTGCTCATTTCCATAAGTTTTATTCCTCATTTTTCACATTGTTCCAAAATTTTCTGTTCCAAAGAGAACCTCTGTAATGTAACATCATTTATCGAGTAACTACTTAACATCTTAATGTATATATAATGTAAAACAAGTCTTTAAAAAACAATAAACGGTGTTCCTTAAGTCTTTAACAAAGTCTGAAATAAATTTTAGAAAGAACCACAAAAAAGGCGAAAAATATCTCTAAAATAACCATTTTAAAAGCAGATACTCATTTCCATGTTCTATTGCTCATTTTTCACATTGCACAGATTATTTGTTCCCAGTAAACTTGTCTAATGTTACATCATTTATCCAGTAACTAATTCAATAGGTTAATGCATTAATGTAAAAAAAGTTAGAAAATATATTTGTCATTAAAATAATGTGAAATTATCTCTCTTTTGTTTAAAACTCCCACTTTAGATTGAAATTTGTCAAGTATATATTTAAGGTATATTTTTCATAAAATAATTTAACAGTATATCAAAATGATTTTTTAACGTACTTATTTTAAATTTTTTAGGGATGTTCTGTAAGATCTCAACAAAATCTGAAATATTTTTTATAAATATTTGCAAAAGAAGTAAGAAATCTCTGTAAAATAACTATTTCAAAAGCAACTACTCATTTCCATAAGTTTTATTGCTCATTTTTCCCACTGCACAGCATTTTGTTCCTAGTGAACTTGTCGAATGTTCCATCACTTATCGAGTAACTAATTCAACAGCTTAATGCATAATGCAAAACAATTCAGAAAAGTGTTTCTATTTAAATTAATTCGAAATAATGTCTTTTTTGTTTAAAACTCCCATTTTGTGTTAAAGGTTGTGAAGTATGACGAAGAATTCAAATTCATGTCTATACATATATGAATTTAAAATAATAGCTTCCATCATGAATTGCAAAGAAGTTAAAAAGTTGTTGTTTAACGGGTGACTAATTTTACAACGTGAACAAAATGCATCAACAGGTGGTGGAAAATTATTTATTTTTAAAACACCTCATCCATTTTTTTAGGAGCTCTTAACTTATCTGAGATACAAATCAAATATATGCAGTTAAGGATTCAGGGGTGCATGCATAAAGGTTGTAATTGCTTTAAATCGTCGCGTAATAGAGATAAGGAGTTAAAATTATTTTTCAGGGTCGCAAGTTGGAATACGTTAACAGTTTTTAAACTATTTTATAATGCAATTCATAAACGGTATTTTTACAAATGTTTATATTTAGAAAATGGCTAGTACAATGTCAATAAATACTTAAAATAGTGCCTATTGTATAATCAAAATAAAATGGCAGACAATTTATTGTTTTGTGAGTTACTTAAATATGAGGTCATGTATAAATGCAATTGTTTTAGGATAGAACTGTGTTACGAATTCGTAATAACCATAGACTTCTCATAATAAGAATTTGTTTACGTATTTTATTGAGTTTGGCTCAATCAAGTTATCACCATTAACAAGTATCTAAAAATAGTTTAAAATGCTGTCAAAATATTAAAATGATAGATTTTCTATGTGCATTTACAGAAAAGAAAATTAAAAAGAGTGTGTACATTTATTTGTTTATTTAGCTTTATAAATCTAAGGGCTATTTGTAAAATATTTTTTAGAGTAGAATTGGCAAAAAACTGTTCCGCAGATAGGAGTGTGTTAATATTTAAAAAAATTCTTACTACCATTCCATATTTTGAAGGATTGGATTTTTATATGATTAAAGGCTTTTGTTTATTAATTTGATATGATGTTGTTATATTTTTATATATTGCCGCAGAAAATTAAAATAAATAAACGGTCAAGTGCGAGTATTACTCGCGCACAGAGGGTTCCGTACAATAATATATGAATTAGTAAGTGTATTATTAAAAAAATACCGTTGCTAAAAGAATACTAAGACTTTGGAAAAACTATACAACGTAGGGTTGGGTACAGCTGTGTAGTATACAGGGTGCAAAGGAAAGTCCCTTTAATCTGAAAATACTTGCCAACGGAGAGAGCTACAGCGATACAAGTGTGGTAACGGTACAGTAAAGCGACTACGCCTGACCTAATGCAAACGACGGCAGTACCTCAAGTGGCGAAATTTGGAAGATAGCCGTTGCAAATCGAAAACGAAAAGAGGTAGAGCAAATTTTCCAATTAGAAAGTTTTAGAGCATCAATTAATTAGTACGGAACGATATTTGGTTCACACGCATAAGATAAATCGTCGCCTGCATACCCCAAAATGTCCGAAATCGATGAGCGACGATTTTTCTTTGCCTATTTACATTCCGGAAATGTAGCAGTGCACAATTGCAGATTGTGACGTTGTACTGTGTTGTAATGTCTGTAAAGATTTAATTTCCAATGCATTTAAAATTTTAGAATAACCCTTTCAGGGCCAGAAAAATTCTGTTCGTAAACTGATGAAATAATTGACTGACACCAGAATATTCAAACGAATTTCTCAGAAAATAAAAACCCGCTAATTTGCACTTTCATTACAAAAGCAAAATTTCATTAAAATTTTCTTGGTGCCATTTGTCAGTTTTGGAATTAAAATTAGGTGGCTAGACCGTCTAGCCACCGCCCTTGAAAGTGTTAAATCTATGTCGTCGTATATTGAAGAGGCTTGCAATAGACTTTCCATGCTGAGAAATGCGCATGCATAATTACCTTCACGAATACAAACGTGTATCGTGAGCAATGGCGAATTTTTCGAACATACTGAATATTAACTTTTTATCATTGTGAGACAGTTTGTCTTTTTTGTGTGTGTGTGATGTTATCAAAATGTATTGAGATAAGTACGTATTTATAGCATAAACTGTGCGTATTTCTTCTTACTTCTGACTATTCCATTCAAACGTTTACACAATATGGAGTGCATCGATTTCGAACATTTTTGGGTAAACAAACGAAGATTTATCTTATCCATGAAAACCAAATGTCGTATTCTATTAATTAATTGATGCTCTAAAACTTTCTAACTGGAAATTTTGCTCTATCTCTTTTCGTTTTCGATTTGCAGTGGCTATCTTCCAAATTTCAACACTAGGGGGCGCTGCTGTAGTTTTCATTAAATCGTGCGTAGTCGCTTTATTATACCGTTACCTCACTTGCATAGCTGTAGCTCTCTCCGTTCACAAGTATTTTCAGGTTAAAGGGACTTTCCTTTGCACTCTGTATACTAGAAAACTATAAATGGATATACTATGAAAGTTCAAAGATATATGGAACCTAAGTAATAGCAAATATAATTATTCTGTATACTTGTTATTCCATATAGGTTTTTAGTTAACCTTTAAAGACATAGTAGGTGTATTGAGAGAGCCACTCAATGGAAAATAGTCGCGATTCCCATACTATTTATGTGATTCATTCTCATCAATTAGTCTGTTTTTAACAATTTGACGTCTATTGCTTTTATACTGCTACTGGGCATTGCATTACATAAATATATCCTTAAAATTTGTTATCTAGGCTTTAAAAGCCGATGGAGCATAGAGTACGCCGTCCCTGTCATTATGTATGTCCAAACCGTCCGTGTCTTTAAGGGTTAATATTTCAGCTAATTACCGACGATTTTTTCCTAAATTCACGATCAACAATGCTTTTATACTTCTGCTACGATTGGTGCCTCCAGCTCTGCTCAACACTTTTGCTGAAGCCCATAAATCGAAATTTTAGTGTAACGGAGAAATGCGATTTTCTCAAAAACTATGTGACCTAGGGTAATCGCTACAATTTTCCTGCAAGGTTTAAATTAATGTCTACTACCTCTAATTTTTTCATAATTCTAATTTCAATAGATTCGGAATTAGATGGGGGGGGGGGGGACATATTTTTGCACTACATTTTCCACCATAACTTTGAAAATATAATACCTAAAACTAAATGAAATATATTTTTTATTTCAGCGTTACGAAAGCTTTCACACGATATACAAAGAAAAGATTTTTTTTTCAAGTAGCTTAATTAGACCCTCTACATTTTTTCTAAATATATTTATGAATATTTATCAATCTGCAAATATGTGGGTCAATAGTCTTTATTATTTCCCCCAATTTGAACTTTCCATGTTGCATAGTTTACGAATAAAAGGGCGTGACAGATATACATACAGACAGACACAGGGGTGATCTTATAATGGTTCCGTTTTACTTTTTAAGTACGGAACCCTAAAAAAGTAATTGAACCAATCTTTTAAAGGATTTTTTTTTTTTTTTTTTTTTTTTTTTTTGCTACTTAACTTTCTCCTGGTATTATTGACTTCAGTACAATAAAATGATTGTACAGTTATGAATCGTATATCAATCCAAGATATTGTTATTTTTATATCTCAAGTATTTGTGAAACAGATTAACTGCATTATTTTAAATTACTAACGATTATTATCCGCTTGACAAAATTCAATTTAAAAAGTAATATTTTGCTTTAAGACTGTTCTCAAATCCAAAAGGATAACTTTATGGCATAAGTTGTAATTTATTTTTGTTTGGAAGTACATGAAACTATAGCAGGTGTTGTTGTTCAGAAACTATGTAATCAAACTGTGTTTTCCGGTTGTTCTTTTTTTTTTTTTTTTTTTTTTTTTTTGCAAAAGCAATAGATCTTTCAGAAAATATTGTCAAAGTGGGTGTTTTGGACTGAATATCCTCGCGAGAGAAGAATAACCACTCAAAGAAGGGTGAAAAAGTCTTTGTCACGTGATCAAAATCGCTTATAACTCAATAGGTAATTTATTTATCAAAAAAATGGAAAACATAGTTCGATTCTAAATCGCTTCCATAGTCAGGCCTTCCAATTTTATATTTTTTCATTAAGGCATTTCATAACGTGGGCAATTTTTAATTTTCCAATTTTAGTTTCAGATTTAAAAAAAAAAAAAAAAAAAAAAAAAAAAAAAAAAAAAAAAAAAACTTTCATTTTCGGAACCGGTTCTGAAATTGAAACTATTCTAACATTTAAAAAAGAAAAGAAACTGTAGCCTAAATCGAGAAAGTAAAAACAAGCCCGGTAAGATATAAGCCTAAGATATCCTATGCAAAAGGTATTGTTTAAAAATATTAATATGCAAGCGAGATATTTGAAAATAACATTCCCATAGACTTAACATTAGCGTTTTCATTTCTTCCCGTGACCAGCGCAGGTTCTTAAGGCTGTTCTCAACTGCTCTGCTCAAGAAGCGCAAAACGTTTTGACACATTTACAAATTCATTTTTTAACGGAAAGGTATAAAATTGGAAAGCCATGCCATGGAAGCGATTTGGAATTGAACTGTTTTTTCCCTTTTTTGATCAATCAATTACCGAATTTGATGACATGACAAACACGTTTTTCGCCCGCTCTTGAGTACTTTTTCTTCCTTCACACGGAAATTCGGTTCAGAACGCCCACTTTGATACTATTTTCTGAAAGATCTATTACGTTTGCAAAAAAATGAAAAAAAACAGCTCCATTACAGAATTTCTGAACAACAACACCAGCTAGTTTCATGGATTTTCGAACAAAAATAAATTAAAACTTATGTCAAAAAGTTGCCCTTTTGGATTTGAGAAACACTCTTAAAAAATGAATTTGTAAATGGGTCAAAACGTTTTGCGCTTGTCGAGCAGAGCAGTTGGGAACAGCCTTAAGAATGTATTTTATTACAGCGAAACTTCCCAAGTTGGACGACACTCCCCAGGATGGACATCTCCTGGATAATTTTTCTGTGAACGGAATGTAATAATAGGATTTACAGTGAAACCCCGATCTATCGTTCCCGCATCCATCGTTTTCCCACATTGATTGTTTTTTCTTTATGGTCTCTGCACAAATTATATTTAAATAATGTTAACAAAACCCGCATACATCGTTCTTCAAAAAGTGTTTTCCCGCATTCATCGTTGTAAATTTTTTCTCCTCACCGAAATGAAATTGAAGGTCAAGGGGATTCTTATAACATACAAACTGCAATTACTTCTTTTATCCTAAAGTAACTCGTTTGTACTGTTTTAGGGGGGGGGGGGGGGGTTAGAGAAATTTAGGGATGATATTTTCATAGATCAAAATGTTGCAACATGCGGTGTCCTAAGCATAGAAGAAATGTGTGATGATGCAAAAAATGAAAATAATGGCGAAGAAGCAGAGGGTAATGTTCATGTTGATGAAGCTGAGTCTACATCAGTGACAAGTCTGTCTCATGCAATTACGGCATTTGAAACTGCACGAACTTTTATATATTCACATAAAATTACAGAAAATTTCCAGAAAAATTTTGTACATCTTGAAAATTTGTTGTTTAATTTAAAAAATGAACGAAAAACCCAACATAAAATTACTGCTTTTTTTAAATAAATATCAATTTTTAGGACTTCGATTTATTTTTTTTTTAAAGTTTGGCAAATATCAAATTAGTATTTATTAGTATACTGTATACAATGCATGTTTTAGTGATGAATAAACGTTGTTTTTTTCGTGTTTTGATGTCAGCCCGTATTCATCGTTTTCCCGCATTCATCGTTTTTTTTTTTTTCACGTATTCCTTGAAAAACGATGGATCGAGGTTCTACTGTATATTGTGTTCAGCCTCTGTAACTTGGACAACTTTCTAAATAGGGTGTTGAATACACAAAAACTGCTCTCTAAGCTGGACATAAGAAAAAAAAAAAAAGCAATTTAACAAATTACAACGACCATTTGGAAAATGATTTTTTCAAAGACTAAAATTTAAGACATAAAAAATCGCACGGAATTGATCATACATTACGTATGCCATGGATTAAACATTAACATTCCTGAACCCACTATGAACAAATTTTAAAAGAAATTTCAGTTTTACAATTTTCGGTACTGTAAATTTTTAAACTTCTACGGAGCTGGTCATGCATTACGTACGCCATGGATTAAACATTAATATTCCTGGACCCATTTTAAATGAAATTTCATTTTTAAACTTCTAAACATCCCACAATATTACTTTTTATATCGTCGTATAGTGAAAAAAATGCATTTTTAATTGCAATTCGTTTGATTCGTATCTCAATTTGTTTCTGAGTTATTAACTTTTTTTTGTAGTTTTTATTACTTTTTTGTCATAGTGGCAACAGAAGTATCCATCTCTGTTGAAAGTAAAGGGAAAATGCAGATTACTGTATAGACCAATCAGAAAACGAATAAAATGTAGGATTCAACTAATAAAACGCTTCAGATATGTTTTTGATTTCCTACCCTGACCGAGGACAATAACCATTTTTCCAAATGGTTAAAAAAAATACAACTTTTTTCAAACTATTCAAGAAATTCCTTTATTAACCCTTAACCGGAAACGTACATCTGTGAGATGATTACGTCTACATATCTGCCCTTAATATTTTCTCTCTCTGACATTCCAAACTTAGTTTTATGCTGTTATATTAAAAAATTGGTCCAGTTTATGCATTACTATTAAAGATTAAATGTTTAAGTTCACTATTTGGTAAATTATTAAGTGTTCTGTTTGTGCAGGGGATTTTCACGTTTCCGGTTAAAAGTTAAAATTTATCAAAAAAAAAAAAATATATATGCTATGAATTCTAATATTAAAAATATAATATATAATATGAAATATAATGAAAAATATGCAAGGTACCTAAAAAACTAATTATACCATCATACCAGGAAAACATCTTTATTTTAGCGAAAGCATGGCTATTTTATCAAACATTTATAAAATTAACAAATAGTGCGGTAAAAAGTTGTAATTTTAAATTACCAAATAATTTGTGTCGATAATCGTGCTTATATAATAATAAGTTATGTACTTCTTGTACTTATTGTTGTTTCTTTTGTTAAGATTTTCAATGTAAAATAAATCCAGCAGGTTTTGCAGTCTTTACTTAAATTACTAATTTGAAGTTTGGGTAATACTACATGTTCCTCTTATAACGTCCTGTCGCACGCACTAAGTACATTTTGCCTCTCGAGAAACATTGAACAGTTTCTGTTTAATAACCTTATTGAACTGATCATCATCACACACTATAAGCGATTATTTGTCATATGAAATTTACATATAGCGTTTTTATGCAGATAAAATGGCCTCGTTTTATTTGAGACTTAGTATATTTTTTTAAGATTTTATATTTTCTTTCTTTTCACATTTATTTTGTTTTATTTCTCTATTTCAACATTGTTTTTTCTATTCATTTATTAACCTATTACTTGCCTTTTTCTGTCAAAATTGGTCTTAAATACAGATGTATTATTATGCAACTTAGTGACATTGTGTTTGTAATGAATATTTTTCATCTCGTTAAACACTGTTTTATATGAATTTCAGTCTGTATTATTCCTTCGCAATTAAATAATTATATTCGTTTCGTCAAATGATTATACAATGCATTCTTCCTAAAGCATTTGGACCAAACTTCCTAATGTTTTAAATGAAATATATTATGTACTTTATTCATTAGGAATAGTACAATAACTTACAAAAGTATACAAGAACTATTTCAATAGCTTCCCATATTCACATTTTTTTGAAAAAAGTCTTTCTTTTCTCCAAACATAATTCCATTTTTTTTTTCTATCCAAATTCTGCTCGCCTGGACTACCACATGAGAATAAAAAAAATTCAGAAATCCCCATTTCCTGGTTTAAAAGCGAGACGAATTATGTAATAATAAGATGACAATGTCACAGACACCAAACACATGGCCCTTCTAAAAAATGGGAAAAGTAATTCAAAATATAAATGAGATTTTTTTCCTATTCTCTTTCCCACCTGCAGCTTGGGTGTTCTAACCGAAACTATTATAGTACTCTGTTGTTAACCGGAACACACAATTGCAGATGAAAAAGAAAAATAATATGGAAATGATGCCATCCTAAGTACAAATATTCATTCGCTTCAAAAAACATAAAATTCATAAACGCTGCATTAAAAAAAAAACGTAATACTCGCATCGGAAATAATAAAACAGTTGACAACTTCCAGTTTATATATATTTTTTTTTCTTTTCTTTTCGTGTCTTTGTCCATTTAATGTTTATGTAATGCCGTAGTTAATGACTCAGATTTTTCTCATTACTGCAGATAACACAAAAATCTCGTTAAGGACATTGTATGTGTATTGAGTAATATTGTATATATAGATATTAATAGAGTGCTACAGTAATGACCTATGTGTTTCAGCGATGCCTTAATCTGTTTTCAAACGAGAATTGGGGGGGGGGGATGAAATTGTGGGTGGTTCGTGGTTTTATATGAAAATCCAATCAGAGGGGCGCTTCCACCGAGGCGGAGTATGGACATCAGCATAAAAAGTGGGTGGGAGCAGGTTAGAAGCCTTTTATGTCATATTTAATTGTCAAAGGAAATGGTAGCTAATGCGATATTTGCGTGGATGCCACCATGCGTTTTGTCACATAATTGACGTACACTGATCAGACGGGAGATTCAATAAATTGACGCAGATTCGCGTGAGATCACACACAGTCGTTCATACCAAGACGACATGTATACGTATAAATAGAGAATCATCCATCCTTGTTTTCATCATCACGTCATGTAAAATCATGTCCTTAATTCCGGCGGAATTTATTAAAATGGTTTTTTTCTGATATAGGGAACGTATTAAAACATTATTTTCGGTGCTGTTTCGCTATAGGGAACATATGTCATATATTCCCGCATCCGCCATCTTGGATTTTTTTCCTAATTGAATAATGTAATAATTTCTAATTCTAAACATTTAAAATGTAAATATAATTAAACATTTGTGAAATAAAATTATGCATGCCAAGAAAAAAATCCAAGATGGCGGATGCGGGAATATATGACATCTGTTCCAAAGGTTTGGGCGATTGCTCTTTTGGGATCGGAATGTTGCTAAAATCTTGATTCGGAATTAGAAGCGCCAATATTGGCGCAATTTAGCTGAAAATGTATCGATGTTTCGTTGTCGATATGTCTAATGTAAAGTCAATCTTTGTATAATATTGACGTTTCATTGGAGATCATTCCAATATTTTCCCAATACTGATTTTTACATTGGAGGTATTTCTAACGAAATCACAATATTGCCACAATATTGGCTTTATTATTTGTACATTGGCGGAATATTTCTTGTCAATATTGACAAAGTGCAATTGTCATTTCAGTATTGGGACATTATTTCATTGCAACTAAGGTTGACCTTACTAATTTTGCTCTAAACTTTTCTACCTAAAAGTTTTTAGAACAGCATTAATTTTGTCTCGCATATTTGAGGTCAAAATCACTGTAAACGTATACCATCTTCAAAAGCGTTTCCTGCCCTTAACGGATTGTGATTTTATGGCAAATACTCTAGAATCTAAGGAGATAATAAAAATTTAATACCGTTTGTCCGCTCTTATCACTCACTAATAGTTAATTCCTAAACTAATATAATTATCTAACTAATTATAATTATAGAGGTATATTCTTCTAACTATAAAAATGTTTCAAATTATGTTACCATCATATTAAAAGCAATTTACGTCAAAATAGTTATTTCTATAAACTTTTTGAAATTTAAATTATTTTCGGTCCCTTGGATCTATAAGTTATAGTTTAAAAAAATATTTTTCCTACGCTAACAAGCTAATTAACTAAAAATTACAACAAAAACTTAATTTTACTGTGTATTTTTACTTTGAGTTTTAGCGTTTTCTGCACTAAAAATTCATCCTTCCATTTCCAGTTCCGGCTAACGATGAAAATTGATAAAACTCAAAGTTTCATAACTCCATAAATTTTGGTCATATATTTTTTTCTTATCAGCTATTGGTCAGAGATTAAACGAGACACCTCACAGATTTTGACCATTTTGCTAAAACTTTTACCTAATAGCGTTCAGAAAAATCATAAATTTCGTTTCATATATTTGAGGTCAAATCACTGTTAAAAGTACCTCAGCTTCATTAATGTTTTCTGTTCACCCGACACTTAACGCAGTGTTGCCACATCTGACTGATTTTTCATTTAAGCATTTCGAATTCTCACATGTAAGTTTTAATCATTATTTTTGATTTATAAGATGTTAGATATTCCATAAATAATAGAAAAAAAAAGTTGTTTTTAAAATTTTTTTGGTGTGTATTTAATATTTCCAAACAGAAAATCTGCCAGATGCGGCAACACTGCCTAACAGATAGTTATTTTATAATAAACCCTCTTTGAGATAATGAGATGTAAAAATTTATCACGCTTAAATGCACGTACATGCATTTACATGCTTGTTGTACACGTACAGGGTATCTCTCGCCGGTATTCAGGATGATAAATGAATTCTTGGAGAAGATGAGTAATTACCACTTGCATGTAGAGCATGATGAAATTCAAATAGTTGTTTGAAATAAATTTTGCTTTGTTTAAAGGGTTAGATAAGAAAAAGGAAAGACCCGAGGAAATATTCTGTATATGAGTGAAAAAAAGGTCATCTATCAGTATTTGTGCAGTGGTCTGTCAATAATAAATTCAATAGCGTTATTTCAAATGATTGAATATGTATTTAGTGTAATCATTTACTTATGATTGTAATAGCACATCTTCTGTATAATTAATACTTTTTAGCTTAAATGCCCAAAAACCTGTTAAAATAAATAAATTTAGAATTCATTTTACTATTTTTTATTTAGGCATTTCGAATTCTCACCAGTAAGTTTTAATAGTTACTTTTGGTTTATAAGATGATAGAAGATGATTTGGTCAAGGAGCCCGGGGCCACTTGCCCCACATCCCCGTCACATAAGATTGTGCAGGTTAAATGGAATAGCAACATTCATAGCTGGTAGCAGTGAAGGCATAAAAAATATTCCATAAATAGAATAAAACGAAATTATATTTCAAAATTTTCTGGTGTATATTCAATATTTCTGAATAGAAAATCTGCTAGATGCGGCAACACTGCTAAACAGTTTTTATAATAAACCCTCTTTGAGATAATGAGATGTAAAAATTTATCACGCTTAATGCACTTACATGCACTTACATGTTTGTTGTACAGAGTATCTCATGTCGGTATTCAGGATGATAAATGAATTTTTAGAGAAGATGAGTAATTACCAGTTGCATGTGGAGCATGATGAAATTCAAATAGTTGTTTGAAAATAACGATAAATTTTGCTTTATTTAAATATGAAAAAGGAAAGGAGGAAATATTCTACATATGAGTGAAAAAAAGATCACCTATCAGTATTTGTGCAGCCGTCTGTTAATAATAAATTCAATGGCGTTATTTCAAAGGATTGAATATCTATTTAGCGTAATCATTCACTTACGATTATATAGCGGATCTTCTGTGTAATTAATAATTTTTAGCTTACATGCCCGAAAAATAAACTTAGAATTCATTTTACTACATTAAGTCGAATTATTCTCTCTCCTTACTGTTGAAAGAGATTTTTTTAGAAAAGAAAACAAAATCGCATAATATCTGCGCCAAGAAGACGAAGTGTGACTTTATAACAAAAACAAAACAATATATTGGCTAGAAATTTTAATGTTTCGTCTTGCGCTAAAATAAAGTTTCTCTGATGTCAGATTTCTGTAATTTGAAGTGAAAAGTTTTATTTGTTATTTATTTATTTACTTTAGAACATGCCTTAAAAGGAAATAAAGGTTTTGTTCTCTAGGTTTAAAAAACCATTTAAAAACTGTTGAAACGTAATGCAATAAAACCTCTAAACAACGGCCATTGCTATTTGGAGGTGTCCGGTATTCAGAGGTAAAACATGCATAATATATGTTTTGGGGATTAAAAAAGTGTACGTTAAATATAGGTGTCTCCTATTCGGGAGAATTCTTTACTGTATAACTATTTTATTTAATTTTAACAATATATTTATTAAAATAATATATAAATTTTAAAAGCTAATCAGAAGAAATATTTATTATTCTTTGGAAGAAAATGTGTACAAATTTCTTTTGTATGCATTTTTTACCGAAAAGATAGAATGAGAATGAATGCTTAATAAAAAAATACTGCAAAAGTTATACGAATAAGTACTGCATTAAAACTTTCATAAATCGCAGAAATACCCAAGTCCAGCAGAAATAAATTGGCAAAAGTACATATTTTGCTAGTCTTAAAAATGCTATAAAACGCATGAGTTGTAAATTTCCAAGTGGGTGAAAAACAGCCGGTCGAGGTCTCGAACCAGGTACTATCTTTTGGTCGAAGCCGCCAATGTTCTGCCAACTGTGCCATCCCTGGCGAATGTGGAGGACCTAATTCACCCAGCTAACATTAACGAATCAGCTCAACAGAATAAATCACGTATTGGAGTTCCATAACCTGTGATTTATTCTGTGAGCTGATTCAAATATTAGACTAGATGCTGAGATCATTAAGGGTAGCTGTGTGAATTAGGTCCTCCGATTCATCCGGAATGACTCAGTTGGTAGAGCATTGGCGGCTACGGCCAAGAGATCCCTGGTTCGAATTCTGGCCAGGACATTTTTCACCCACTTGGAAATTTACAACTCATATGATTTAATAAATAAAGACACACAATTTTGCTTAATAGTACACAAAACACGAACTTTAATAAGCTAAAAGATAAATTCTACGTTTCGAACTGTTTCTACAGCCGTCTTCGGTAAATATGATGGTTAAATGGCTAAAAGCTCAGAGACGAAGGTTTCCTGTGCGAGAGACAATTTGTCGAACATTGTCGAAAGATATGAAAACAAAAATGAAGTGGTGCCATCCAGTGAAAATAAATGCATATTATGTAATGAAATGAGTCCAAATAAATCAAAAGTTCGATTGAAGAAACCACGAGGCCATCTACGCATGAAGGCCGGAACCGCATTCAACTAAATTTTCATTCAAGTTTTTGGTAACATGATTCAAGTTTAAATTGAAATATTGCAATTAGGTACAGAATTATGACTTTATGATATTATGCCAGATTTTTAGAATATTATAGGATAAATTATCGTTTCAAGGTTTATTCTCATGCGCAATGATTTCAACTGATTCTCTAATTTTACTCTCAAAAGGGTTATTGCATGGAAATATAATTTATTTATTATAATCATATGACTTATTTACCAATTGAATAATTGTGTTAAAAATCAATCTGCTGTATAAAACGTATTTCTTTCTGTAATATGAAATTTTGCTTGTTGGTAGTTTTTATTTTAGCGACTAAATTGACAATTGAGTGTATAACATCGTAAGAAGAATCTGAATAATAAAATTATATATTTTCTATGTATGCATGTTTTAAACTTATTTTTATGCTCTTAAAAAAATATGTTGCCTTTACTTGTATGATAAATAAAAAATCTTATTTTGTATTCTTCCTTTTTTACAGGTGAGTTTTGTAAGTGTCTTTCAAGTTATTTTTATATTAAGAAAAGTTATACAAAAAGTAAGATATTAATTTTCTAATGTGTATTCATGTTATTCAATCATTAATATATAAATTATGAACATTATGTATTTCTGTGTAATTTTTTAAAATCTTCCTTTGTGTTAACTTTGTATTTCTTTATAACCTGAGAGTACTTCTTGATCACTAACAAAGAATATTACAGAACAGTCTTGAAATTATTAATAGTTATAAAAAAATTCTTTTTACTTTAAATTATCATTTCAAGTTACAAACAAGTGTAACAGTATATTTTAAACCTTCATCTTCAAATACCTAATGAATGTTTCAGAATGTTTCTCTAGTAATGAATTGCTTATAATGGTATATTTTAAACATTGACCTGATAATAATTCATTGAAAAATATTACCTCGCATGTAAGTTATCATGTCCATTAATAAAAAATCTTGATATATTTGATTTAATTAGTTACATCAGTAATGCTATTCAAATAAAATAGTTGATAAAAATAAGATTGTTTAGGAATCTCATAATTTATTAAGTTTAAATTAAAATTAACACATTTTGATCCAGAAGTCTTACGAAAATAAAACCAAACATAATTTAGTTGGATGTGCCAATCCCAAAACTTTCTTCTATCTCATGTATCTTAATATTTCAAAATGTTGTTACAAATAGCAATAATTCATTTTCATAATATTTTTATTAGTATTTTTATTAGAATTATGCTTAACTTCATACACTTTTCGATGGTACAATATTGAAAATTGTACAAAAATCGCTATTACAGCGTTCCCTTCCGGTGGAATTTTCAATATTCAAGGAGGACCTTCTTGCCATGGCCAAAAACATAAACAAAAAATTTGGTTCAATTCTATGCATAACTTCATACACTATTCGATGGTAAAATATTCAAAATACACAAAAATCATTATTACAGCGCCCCCTACCGGCGGATTTTTTCCAAATTAATGGAGGACCTGCGTGCCATAACCACAAACTTATAAAAAAAAATTTGGTTCAATTCTATGCATAACTTTATATACTTTTCGATGATACAATATTCAAAATGCACAAAAATCGCAGAAAAATTGCTATTTCAGCGCCCCCTACCGGCGGAATTTTTCCAAATTCCGGGAGGACCTGCTTGCAATAGCCACAAACTCAAAAAAAAAATTTGGTTGAATTCCATGCATAACTTCATACAGTTTTGGATGGTACAATATTCAAAATGCCACAAAAATCGCCATTACAGCGCCCCCTACCGGCGGATTTTTTCCAAATTAATGGAAGACCTACTTGCCATAGCCACAAACTTTAAAAAAAATTTTGTTAAATTCTATGCATAACTCCATATAATTTTCGATGGTACAATGGCGACATACAGACACACGGACATACAGACACATGGACATACGGACACACAGACAGACAGACATTTTCTATAAACATGTTTTTTGGGATCTCTGACCCCTAAAATGTGTAAATCCGTCGAAAACCGAAAGTCTAAAAAAATTTTGATTACAATACTTTCTTCTATTGAAGATAGAAGAAAGTAAAAACAAACTACTGTATTGTATATTACATTTTTTTTTTTAAATGAAATAAAAAATTATTACGGTTAAAGAAGAGAAAACCATATGAAACAAAAAATTGGGCAAAATAATTTTATATTCCTAAATTTTACTATACAGTAGAGTTCCGATTATCCGATCCCCGCTTAACGGAGTTTCTGCTTTAACCGAGTTATTTTCTTCTGATGGACTGATGGCTTCCATTATTATGAAACAGCTATTATAAATGAAGTGTTAGGTGAATATGAAAGAGCAGTCGTAAAAAGTTAGAAAAAGTCGAAAGTCGTAAAAAGTCGTAAAAAGTTTGATTTTCTGGTCAGAATGGAAAAAAAGGCCTTAATTTTTTGGAAACTTGGTTAAGCGGAACTCTACTATATAATAAAGGATGGAATACTACATAACTTAATTAAAATAAATGGATTGTCTTTGAAATGGAATTTATTGCTCTGTAAAATACTATGTATTTTCTTAAATATAATGTCATTGATTAAAGATGATGATTTCTAGCCGATATGTACATTTGCCTTTTCAGCATGTAATTAATATATTTAATTCACTAATTCAAAATGCTAAAAGCAATTGAATGGATTTTTGACCCCCTGAGGGTTTATTAGCATCAACTGACCAGTCGATGACTTCAATGTTTCATCCCATTAATACTCTTAGAACTTTATGATGCATGGGAAAGTACGGTAACATCGAATACCTTTGTTATGTAAGTTTCTTTCTGAAGATAAGAATTTCCAACAGAACTTAATGCAACTTCGTGTAAATACTCCGCATTTATCATTGTAAAGTAATTCATTATAAACATATTACAGTCGAACACCGATTTAACGAATCGTTCGGGACTAACAACTTTGTTCATTAAATCGAGATTATTCGTTAAATCAGATTAATCAAAAGGATTTTTTTTTTTTAAACAACAGAACAAGTTAAAAGAAAAAAATGCAATTTAGCAAATTACAACGACCATTTAGAAAATGATTTTTTCAAAGACTAAAATTTAAGACATAAAAAATAGCACGGAGTTGATCATACATTACGTACGTCATGAATTAAACATTAATAGTGTTATTACACGTAAAAATTGCAAGCGATAGTAATCGCCTGCGACTCGTACGTATTATCCACCTGAAACTTACGTATTATCCAAGTATTTCATTGGCTGTTCGAGAAAAGGCTTTTCCATCGTCAGATTTCCAAGAAATCTGACGGTCAATTTTAAATGAAATATATTTCTTAAACTTCTAAACATCCCACAATAGTACTTTTTATATCGTCGTATAGAGAAAAAATGTACTTTTAAATGCAATTTGTTCGAAAGCTGTATCTCAATTTGTTTCTGAGTTATTAATTTTTTTGTAGTTTTTAATACTTTTTTGTCATAGTGGCAACACTCTGTTGTCCATCTCTGTTGAAAGTAAAGGGAAATACAGATTACTGTATAGACCAATCAGAAAACGAATAAAATGATGATTAAACCAATAAAAACCTTCAGATATGCTTTTGATTTCCTACCCTGACGAGGACAATAACCATTTTTCCAAATGGTTAAAAATGTCTATAAATAAAAGGAACCATGCTCACTTACCTTAATAATGATGTTAAACATTTGTTGAATTAAGAAAATATATTGTATAAAAATTGATTTTTTTTTTTTTTATGTACTGCTATAAATCACAAGCATTGCAATTAAGGAAAAATCTCATTTATTCAAATTTTATAGATAAATTACAAGATATCTTTTATAGATGTTTGCCTGCTTTGTTTCGATTTTGTATTCCAAACTTCTTTATCGATTTATTTCTGAAGCTGTGAAAACAATGTCATCAACATCAGGATCCATCAACACCGTTTCAAAGTATCCAAACTGCTAACTGCTTCTTTGAATGTTGCAGTTGCATGCTTCATCTCTACTTCATCTTTTCATCCGATCCACTACTACTGCCATTAATAAACTCACTGTAGTGTACATTTTCGCATGTAGATAATTCTGCGCCAAAAAGATACATATTCAGAAAACTGACAATTTCGCATTGAAAATTTTTTAAATAAATATTAGAAAATTTCTACAATTTTTCATTTTTTTTTCATCAAAAGTTATTCGTTAAATCGGGTTATAAATTCGTTAAATCGACGTATCTTTGTTCCATTTTCTTTGGGACCATAAAAAGATTCGCTAAATCAAGAAATTCGTTAAATCGGGGCTCGATTATTAATTTATCGCATTCGTTTTAATAAATGCTTTTCTATAGAAAAGAAGCAAATCTTGTGACCTGTATGGTAGGTAAGATGCCATTTTATCAGAAATTAGGAAGTTTGAACTTTCTTTCGAAAAGCAACAAAATTTTGATTTTACAACTATAACTAAAGAACTTAACTAAAATTATTTTAAATATAAATCTAATGGTTTAATATTTAAAGACAAATTGAGTAATCATCTTCCCTATTCATAATAGAAATTACGGAAAATAAGTTCCCCTCTTCACCAAATTTTATAGAGTCATAATCATTCTTAGTCTTGTAGTTTGGCATACCTTGTTTTCAAGCATTGTTTCCAGCTTTTTCTTTTGTTTTAAATTGCACTTCTTTTTATCCGACTGCCAAGAAGGGTTATGTGTTTCACGCGTAACTGGGTATGTGGATTTCTTTTTCCCTCGAAACATCCCAACGTCTGGATGGATTTTAATGAATGAAGTCTCCATCTATTCAGCTTAACCGTCCGATGGTTATAGGCTAAGTTTTGTTTTTATAAATTCAAAATGCGGCCGTAAAATACAAAAAGGCAGTAGAGACGAAAAAAAAAATTACGCACCCTATTGAGTGGCATATCATTGGATAGGTATCTCAAAATGAAGACGATGTTTCATTGACTATTTTTCAATCAGAAGCTCCGTTTAAATATGACACAACCTGGAAGTTGTATAGGTAGGATCTCTAGCTTTACTGCAACTCTAACCTTCATAGACATCTATAGGCCTCATCAAAACAGTGTTTATAGATAGGAACTAACAATTAAACACAACTTAAAAGTCGTCAATACAAGTAAATAAACAAAATAGGCAAGTAATATAAAAAATAGTTTCACATTGATGAGAAATAATTAATTAGTTCCCTTTTTACGCAGTCGGGTTTTTTCATTTTTTAAATTTAATTGTTTTATTTTCAGTTTACTCAACTTAGCAGTACTTGTTCACTTCAGTTTACTCCACTTAGCACTTACATTAATAAGTCATATAAATTGTGATACACATTTGTAATTATATGTATTGTGCATACACCGAATCCTTTACACGGAAAAGTAAATTTTGGAAATCATCAAAGTAGGATTTAACAAAAAGTATAAATTTAAAGAATTTCTTATTTTATAAATTAAGACTCAATTAAAGTTAAATAAAGTAATAAAACTTAAAAAAAAAAAAAAAAGATAATAATAATATCAGCCATTTGTTAGACTCATAAAATGACGTATATAATTTTGATACACAATGAAACAAATAATGTGGTAAAGCCAAATAATAAATTAAGCCTAGATAAAAAAGAAAAAAGTTACTTTTATTTCTAAAACAAAGCCTATCGTATGTAAAAATTTGTGTTTAAATTATTTGTATTTAATAAAATAATTGCATTGCAAAACATAGTTAAAGAAACAAACAATAAATAAATAAAACAATAAACAAATTATGTAGTACAGCCAAATGTTAACCCTTTCCGGCACAGAAGAATTCTGTTCGTAAAATGATGAAATGATTGACTGACACCGGAATTTACAAACGACTTTAGAAATTAAAAACTTGTTATTTTAAACTTGCATTGTAAAAGCAAAATTTTATTAAAATATTCTTGGTGCCGTTTGTAAGTTTGGAATTAAAATTAGGTGGTCAGGACGTAGGACCACTGCGTCGGAAAGGGTTAAGTCTGGAAAGGAAACAATCGCGATTTTTAGTTGTAAAATTAAGGGGTCCGGGAAAGCAAAATTCAACTGAAAAATCGATTTTTACTTTTTTATATCATTAATTAGTTTAAACTTTTATCTTTTCAACGATGTGTCACACATGTTTATATATTAAAAAGAAAAAGAAGTGTTGGAATTATTAATTCTTTCTAAGAGTACTTCACAGCTTAATGGCCATTTAAATCTTTAATTGACTTTTTCTGAAAACTAGGATTTTTCATGTTTATGTTCCTTTTTTTTTCAATATCTATTAAACTTAAGAACTCAGATTTTTATTTAATGCTTATATTATGATATATTGTATACTTTAACACAGGGAGTTAATGATTTGTTGAGAATTATTTATTTTAGGCAGTGAAAGCTTACCAAAAATGCTTATTTAAAAATGATTTTCAATAAATAATTAATAATTAATTTTGAGTTTCACTTAGAAAGAAAATGGTCTGTTAAAATACGTAAATCATATTGTAACAACTCTACAAAATCTAGACCTATATCTTTCACCATTACTGAGAAAAAGGTACATAAAGTTGATGAATTTAACATGGCGGAGATAGGGCTTTCCCGGTCCCCTTAATTTGTTATATATATACCAGGTGGCCATAATTAAAGAACACGAGTTTGAAGGTTTCTACCAGCTAAACTATTTGAAATATTTAAAAAAAGATTTGATATTTATTCAGTTTATAGCATGCGGAAATAAGTTCTGCAATTTAAAAAAAATTAAGACAGATGGCGCTATATATGAAAGAAAATGAAGAATTTCCTATACCAGTTTAATTTGAAAGCGTTTTATGGAAAATTTCCCATATGTTTTTTATCAAAACTATCGTAATTATAACACTACCATGAAAGAATATCATCGTCTCAAAAGATATTGATTTAAAATGAGTTTTTTTTTTTTTTTTTTTTTTTTGTTAATATTTGCTAATAAAATATCTCTAACATTCAAGCGCCATCTATAGGTAAAATTTCAAACTAATTATTTTTATTGCATAACTCGGTTCCGCATACTGTAAAAAGTATAAATACCAAAGCTTTTAAAAATATTCCAAATATATTTGGGATATTTTTAACTATTGTTTAACTTATGGAGTCCTTCAAACACGTGTACTTTAATTATGGGCACTCTGTATATATATCTATATATAAGCTATTAAGTGATGAAAGCTTTTTTATTACCTAACCTTTTTTATTCATATTTTATTTTTTACTTTCTAGTGTATTAAATATATAATTATTGCAGTTTTAGAGTTGCCGCATAAATTAATTGTATTGTTGTTGTAACTCGTATAGAGTTGTAATTGTAACCATAAAGAATTTTTGGCAATTTATCAACTGCGCCACATGCTAAATGAAAAATACTTTAAAATGAACTTACTAATTTACAACTTAAACCTCAAAATGCTGCATTGTCTTTGGAAACACGCATGTGTACATAGTTTTTATAATTCTAATATATCAGAAAGAGAAGGAAAAATAGATTCCAAAATTACATTTTTACGTACAGGGTAGCTATAATTAAACTGACAGCATATTTTGTAGCACGATCTATTTGCTAGAATGGAGCCAAATTTTTTAGGATGATTGTATAAGACGAGGTCGAAGGATTCAGCGAGAAAAAGTAGTTCCAAAATTCACCGCTAGGGTATGTGGCGCTGTGTTTTTTCGCAGAATCCTTCCTACCCCATCTTGTATAATCATTCTACGTAATTTGACTCCCTTCTGGCAATTAGATCGCGCTGTAGAACAGGTCAAATACAGTCAGTTTGATTATGATCACATTGTACACCAAGCAATTTTAGTTAAATGAACAAGTGTAAAAATGAACTGAAGTTCTAATGTTGAATACAACTACAAGATGAGATGGACTTATTAGGACGAACCTATTAGGTTATTAGGATAATGCTAAAACACTTTGGTAGCTTTTTATGTTAGTCCTCCTCTAAGTAGTAACGTGTAAGTAGAAAATGGACAATCTTATTAAAATGTCAAAAATACTTAATTTTAAAGACATCTAGCTACCTTGTTTCTTCGCTTCCAGAGTTTTTAATTGCTATTTTCATTCCAAATGCACTGAATTGCTTCTTGAAAACGCAAGAAAACTTTCCCCCCTAAACGTTTTAAAATGAGAAACTTTATCTTCTTGTCAGCCTGTCAACCTAAACGAAAAAGAGACAATTGACCATTATTGAAAAAGCTGAAAATTTAAAACCAAAATAAGTGAAAACCCTTTTAGTTAAATCTTTTCGATCTCTGTTAGTGGCCATTACATGAGCAATAAAGCTGCCAATTTTTTTCAGTTTGCGAACTAGTTCGTGTATTCTTTTTCGTTCAAATAAGCTGCTAAGTGTTTGTAAATTGCTCGGCAATTATTTCATTTTGTGTTTCGTGAAGGCCACACACGAAGTGGAATGATTTCAGATGCGATTGCGTGAAAAACAATCAAGAGCAGTTTTATTCCTTTGTTATTAAGTGTTATTGTCAGTTGTTGGAAAACCGATGGTCTTATTTTCCAAAATAAATAAGGCGTTGGAATTTAAGCAATCTTTGGTAATTTTAATCCATTAACGTGTCTTGGTTTTACTCTAACGGGTTATTATTTCTTTGAATGTCAAGTGTGTATGTACAATTTATTCTAATGACGTGAGAAAAAAAAAAAAAAACCCGCTAATTTTCCAAACACTTGTATGTAGCCAGAAAGTAAAAAATAAAATAAAATAAAATACATAATGTACATTTTTTATATAAGAGAATCGGTTGAATTTGAACGCTGGACTTCCCCCTTTGAAACTGCACTGAAAAAAGAAAAAAAATCTGTATTTTACAACAAAAGATGCTGGCAGCCCGGCTGCCAACAGAGTTGCTGTATAATCCATAAACTGCTGTCTTTAAGAGTGTTGTAAAAATTCTCAAGTCTGGGGAAAGTCGCGTTGCTATTGGCTGAGTGGTGCACGTGACAGAAAGAGTTTGATGTTACTTCACTTGTTGCTTGAATTCGCTTTCGCAGCTTTGGTGCTTGAAAAAATACAGCATAAAGTGCAGGAAAAATACCACAATATTTTTTTACAGTGTGGAAACGTTATCTTTGCGCTACTAAATTCTTGGTTACATCGCCGAAAAATTTATTACTTATACTTTGTCGCATTTCCTTGGTGACTTTTTCTTCAGTTGAAAGATGGTTTAAAAATGGATTAAATACCTAATTCGTCGGCCGATTTCTACGAAAATCTATAGAATTCTTGTGATAGTTGTTTATTATATATTCACCAAATGGAAACTCAAACAGAGGTGCCGTTTGGGAGTTGTACTGACTCACAAACGCACAAAAATGAGGATTATAATACTACTTAACTTACATTAAATGTTCGGGAAGTAAAAATGGTGGTTGATAAAAATATTTATAATTAATTCGAATTTTCACCAGTAAAATATAATAAAAATTTATTATAAATGTTAAAAATTAATCCACAAAATTACTCAGTCTACTGGTGCCTCTTGGAGGGAACAGACGTGGTTACTGCTTGCTGGTCGTTTTATTCTCAAGAGATCGTATTCGCAGTTCGATGTTTTTAGAACTTGCGTGATCTTTTGCAAGTATCTTCGCATGAGTTGTGGTGCTGATAGTGACACGTAATAGAAACTAGTTCGTACGAATAGGTGACTGTTTACTGGACTTGATGCATCATAGTAGTATAATATAGAGAGCTCACCGACGATAATAATGGGTACTGAGGACCCGCTTAAATTTTCTGACAATGCACTCCGCATCCTGAATGGAGAGGAGAAATCTGATTTAGCTGCTGCGTGGATGGAATTTCCCGGAGTAGCGGATGAAGTCCAAAGAATGATTGTACAGCAATTCCTGCAAGATTGTGACAACTACATAATGAGACTTTTAAGTGAAGAAGACTACCTGACGAATCCTCAGCATAAGACTAGCGTGAGTAATCTTCTCAATAATCTTATGTTTTTGTTCAATGAGCCATTTGACCCCCTAAAATTAAGTCAACTAAGAGAGTTTAAAACTTTTATCTATGATCATGACTATGATCTAATTGACATATTAACAAAACTCAAGGCAATTGCGGTGAACTCAGATGACGGATTCACCCCCGCTAATTCACTAAAACGTAGGAGAAATGATCCAAAATCTAATATCCCCTTAAAGAATAAGTATGCTAGTATATCTGAAAAATACTTAGACGAAAATAACATGGACTCTTCTGAGCCCTCTCAAGGTGTGTCAGCCGGTAGCTCCACTACTGAAGTAGTCCCTAAAAAACCAAAAATCCACCCCTTCTATATTGAGTTTCAAGGCAAGTGGACGGAGCTTGCAAGTGAGATTAAAAAACTCAACGACAGCAATCCCTTGATTAAATTAGACGGTGAATTACTCAAAATCCACTGTAAAACTGATGCAGATTTCCGAAAAACACAGGACTATCTTGATTCTAAAACAATTCCATATACAACCCTGAGCCCCGCGGAACAGCGCCCCAGGAAAGTCGTCATTAGGGGAATCCCCCCATATACCGACCCCCAGGTCATAATTGAAGCTCTTAAAGAACATAATTTCGTGGCCAATAGAGCCTCAATGATGAAAAGTAGGAAGACCGGTCGTCCTATGCCCCTCTACGTCGTCAATGTCCTCCCACGTGAAAAATTCGAAGAAATCTACCAAATTCACGAAATTTGCTACATTAAAGTAGATATTGAGCGATTTAAAGGCACCAACATCGTAAAGCAATGCTATCGTTGCCAGAAATTTGGACATTCCAGCGAGATTTGCCGCCTGCCGCCAAAATGCGCCAAATGCTCGGAAGAGCATTTAACTCCCCAGTGCAATAAAATTGGAAAGATCATCCCCAAATGTTCAAATTGTTATGGCGAGCACGTGGCTACTTACCGTGGTTGCCCCAAAACCCCCCAGTTTCATAAAAAACAGCAGGACCCCAAAACCGTCCGAAAAGAAAACCCTAAAATCATTCCAAACGCAATGGCGGAACTCTTATCAACATATAACTATGTCCGTAAGCCAGAGGCCAAAAAACCAGAAGAAAAACCTACTGAAGCCCCGGCTCCGCTCCCTTCTCCCTCCCAAGACCCTAACCCCGAAAACACTACACCAAATAAGCCAAATGACACTCAAAATGCAACACCAGAACAACCCAGTAGTTCTAATTATGCTAATGACTTAAAAGAAATATTTAAGACCTTCAAGGAGATGAAAGAACTCCTAAAATTTAACAAATTCATCCAATGTTTCAAAAATATTGCTAACCAAACTAAAAATATACAAGATCCAATAGAAAAAATACTCATCCTTATGAGTGCTATAGAAACTTTAGCCACGGAATTTAACACATTTAATGATGAGTAATTCCTCTCTTATTTTTCTTTCCTGGAACTGTAACTCCCTGCAGAATAAATTTAATGAACTTAAACTCTTTATGCACGAACATCCTCAAGTTGATGTTATTTTCCTTCAAGAGACTTTCAACCTCACCTTCAACATTAACATCCCTGGGTACAGGCTATTCCATACACCTCGTGCGGATGGTACGCACAGAGGAGGTACCGCTATTTACATCAAGAACCATCTTCCACACTACCAATCGCACAGCCACACCTATAATGATCTTGAGTATACCAGTATCAATCTTAAACTTCCTCATATCAATATTAATTTAGCTTCTATTTATGCTCCACCCACTGGTAACTTACCTGTTAATAGCCTTACACAGCTTTTTTCACAACATCACCACTGCTTTTTTGTAGGCGATTACAATGCCAAAAGCAGACGCTGGAATTGCCATGGCAATTCTCGGCGGGGTACCTCTCTTCACAACTTAGTCCAAAACTTAAAATTAAATCTTCATGCACCACCCAGACCAACGCACATTTCCAAATTGCCTGGCGCCCGGGACTCTATCATTGATCTTGCTCTTTCCAAAAATCTTCCTTACCCTATCTACTCTACAGTTATTAACGACCTCTCCTCTGATCACCTGCCTGTCTGCTTTAAAATAGATATTATTAATCCTCTTTCTCCCCCCCCTTCCGTGGCTATTGACTGGAATAAATTTACTAACTACCTTAACTCTCAGGACATCACCTTCCCTGATATTAATAATACCGATGACATTGATGCGGCTGTTGAACATCTAAACTCCCATATCACTAATGCTCAAAATTTTTCTACATTTAACACCTTCAAAAATAACTTTGCCTTTGTCCCACCCCGTTATATTTACAACCTTATCAAACAGCGTAATCAGCTCCGGCGACAATTTCAAAGTTCAAGAGACCCCTCCATTAAACCTCTTCTCAATAGGTTAAACAATAAAATCAAAAACAGTCTTTATAAAGAAAAACAGAAAAGTTGGAACAACTTTCTCAAAACTTTATCATACGAGGACAACTCTCTTTGGATTCTTAAACGCAAATTGAATAAACACTACACTTCCATCCCCCCCCTCACATCTAATAATGTTACCGCTTATACCGCCCTTCCGTGGCTATTGACTGGAATAAATTTACTAACTACCTTAACTCTCAGGACATCACCTTCCCTGATATTAATAATACCGATGACATTGATGCGGCTGTTGAACATCTAAACTCCCATATCACTAATGCTCAAAATTTTTCTACATTTAACACCTTCAAAAATAACTTTGCCTTTGTCCCACCCCGTTATATTTACAACCTTATCAAACAGCGTAATCAGCTCCAGCGACAATTTCAAAGTTCAAGAGACCCCTCCATTAAACCTCTTCTCAATAGGTTAAACAATAAAATCAAAAACAGTCTTTATAAAGAAAAACAGAAAAGTTGGAACAACTTTCTCAAAACTTTATCATACGAGGACAACTCTCTTTGGATTCTTAAACGCAAACTGAATAAACACTACACTTCCATCCCCCCCCCCCCTCACATCTAATAATGTTACCGCTTATACTGACCAAGAAAAAGCTAACATGCTTGCTAATTCTTATGCCACCCAATTTTCTCCTAATCCTACCCTTGCAAACCAAGCTCACCTTGATCATGTTAACGAGACAGTTCGGAATTTTTTGGCTAACCCCCCTCAAGATCCTCCCCCTAAAATTCAACCTATTGTTATCCACAATATTATCAAAAAACTCAAAAAGCGTAAAACCCCAGGATACGATAAAATTACTAACTCTGCTCTTAGAAACCTTCCTCCTAATTGCATTATCTATATCACTGACCTCACTAATGCTATCTTAAAACATAACTACTTCCCTAAACCCTGGAAACTTTCTATAATCTCTCCTATTCCAAAACCTGGAACTAACCTGTCTGACCCCACTAATTACAGACCTATCTCCTTGCTACCTTCTATCAGTAAAGTGGTGGAACGTGTCATTCGTGCCCAGTTGCAGGAGTTCATTCAGCAGCACAACATTCTCATGCCCGAGCAGTTCGGCTTTCGCCCAAAACACTCAACACAACACCAGCTTCTTAGGGTTGTTGAGCTTCTCAGCGAGAAACTCAATGCAAAAATTCCCGCAGCTGCCATCTTTCTTGATGTCGCAAAGGCATTTGACAAGGTCTGGCATATGGGCCTCATTTACAAATTAATTCAGCTCGGTTTTCATCCCAGACTTATACATTTAATATATTCGTACCTTTGCGACCGCTCTTTTCAAGTCCGCATAAACAACATTCTATCTATTATTCTCCTTATCCTAGCGGGCATCCTTCAGGGGAGCGTGTTGGGCCCATTTTTATTTAACATTTTCTTTAACGACATCCCACGCTCCTTGCACACTCACCTCGCTCTTTATGCGGACGACACCTGTATTTACGCTTCGGCACACCACCCGTATACTCTTTACAGGTACCTACAGACTCATGTTGATGACTTCATGGACTGGTGCATGCTTTGGCGCGTTGTCATAAATGAAACTAAAACTACTGCAGTATATTTCTCTCGCAAAATAATTTTCCCTAACAGAATCATTATTAACAACACTGTTATCCCTTGGTCAGACCAAGCTAAGTATCTTGGGGTCATTCTGGACCGCCGCCTAACCTGGAAAAAGCACACTTTCTCCATCAGAGGTAAAGTCGCCGGAGCCTTTAACTGTATAAAACCTCTCCTTAACAGTAAAACCTTGTCTGTTCACAATAAATTAATCCTCTATAATTCATGCATCCTTCCCATCATCACCAATGCCAGTCCGGTCTGGTGCTTCACTTGTAAGACCACTATGGACAACCTTAGTCGCTTGCACAATTCCAACCTGCGTACTGTCCGTAACGCATCTCGTTACCTTCGCAACTCCACGGTCCGTAGAGACCTTAAAACTACTACATTACGTAAACGCATAAACGACTTAGCCAAAAAATTTTATGAAAAAATTTTTGACCTCCCTAATGAAATTGTAGCGGAGCTACCGGATTATGACGCTTTTGAACCCCACCATCGGAAACGGCCCAGGTTTTCCATAATTATGGACACTCAGTAACATCTGAGTTCTCCTCGCTAATTTTGCCTTCTCTTTTTTTCTTTTTATTTTCTTTTCTTAAAAAAAAAAAAAAAAAAAATTCTCTATATACATAGAGACCATAAAAACAGAAAAACTTAAAAAAATAAAATGTATGGCCCTGAATTGTCCCTTTTTTTTGGTTGGATGTTGTGATCTTGCCACCCTAGCTTTTCTTGCCCTTGCTTGGTGAGTGTTTCACTGAACAGTACTAACTTTAACTTTCAAATATCCATATAGTAGTTCTACAACTACAGTTAGACTTTAATTACTTTAAGACTCATGTAAATTTTCTTAAGATTTATTATTAACTTACTTTCTTCTTAAGTTTTTACTTAAACTTATTTTTATTCCTTTTTTCCTAAATTTTCTTATTTTTCTCTTGTAAACTTCTATTTTCTTATAGTAGCATTGCTACAGTTTAACTTTATCCCAATGGCTCATTAAAACATAAGACATTCTATTTTCCTAGTCTGGGTGTTAAGCTGATTACAGCTAGGAAACCCCTCAATGCTGATTACCTGTTCAGTACCTGTTCAAAATTACTACTTTAGATCAACTTGCAATGCTGCCCTCGATTTCCCTCTATGTGGGCCGGAAAATTGGGAATATAATTAAAAATGTGTAGAAACATTACACAGATGTGCATATTTTGGGAATTTTTTTTAAGATCTCGCAATGGTTTTAAAATCTGATATAATAAAACTTCAATACTGGAGCAGAATCCAACATGTTTGGTATTCATGCCACTTTCAGGAACTTTCCCTATCAGCTAATACACTTTATTCACCCCCACTACGCAGTTAAAATAAATTGTTGACATTGGTGAAAATAATTAATTACGAATAGATAACTAGTATATAATAGTAATCCATGATAACATATAACCATATGACTGCTAAAACGTATGTTCGACCGCAAAACTTTTCCGGCAGAATTTGGCTCTTACAGAATTTTTAGAGAGTACAATCTGTTTCAGGTGATACAAAGTTTTCTTTCATTCATTACTGAAATATTATTGAATTAGAATAAGTTTTTTGAGCTATTTTTTTAAAACTACCCCCCAACTCGCCCATCCCCTCCCACGTACACAAAACACAAATCGGCTAGTTGTTTAGTTTAGTTGTACAATACGAAACATCCTACAAATGACATACAACCTCGAGTTTTATTGCTTAAGTATATTGTTAAAAATACAATAATATACAATATCAGCTTAAGATTACAAAGCTTATCATAATTTTTACGTAATGTGTTTCCTTTTACAGTAATTTGAATTATAAGGAAGTAATAAACAATAAACAATCTATCACCGGAGAAAATTATATGCTTGTCAGTGAAAAATATTACCAACTAGATATTTTATTCGTGTTGCTTCATAAGCATAAATTCCAGTTACTTGACAACAATATCGAAAAGAATTCCATTTTCTACAGCCAAATGTTTTCCTCCGAAATTTCTTCTTCTTCTTCGTATTATTACTAAATTTTAAAGAAACCAAACCCCATTTTTTCTTACAAATTTCTTAAGCCCATTTGGCTCTGATACTTAAAAGTATTTTGTGATTCTATTATATGCTGGATAATAATTAAAGTACATTTCGAACACACGTGCGTTAAAGCATTTCTTTTCTTTTAGTTTACACAAATTTCATTCAATCATTGTCTAAAAGAGGGAAAAAAATCTTAAAAATCATTGTACCCTTTTTTCACATTCTTTGAATATTTCTTCAAACCGCATGAACAGATTATGTATTGTTAGGCAATGTTTAACCGTAGACACATAATTTTTACTTGTGAGTCGAAATCAAACAAAAGATAGGAGTAATATAGACAAAAGGAAATAAGCATATATTTCAATGATAAATATCTTTCTCGCAGTGCATTAGCAAGAATATATCATTATAGGTTTTATGGTTATACATCATCATTTGCAATTAAATACAAATTTGATTATACGTTTCGAATTGTGTCAAAGGATAATTTTCAAAATCCCGTGTAAAATAACCGTTGTTGTAATCAATTGTTAAAAAGTTATGCAAACTCGGGAATTAATTTCATCGCTCGATCTTCAATAGGGCTTGCTTAGCGGTTTTCAACTATATGTATTGTCATTATGTTGATATACGTATACGAACTTTACAAAATATGCGTTATTGTATTGATTCTATTTTTTTGCTTCGAAGGAAACCAGTTTAAGTTTCATTACATTTATTATAAAGTAAAAATGCTGATGTAATCAATACTACGTGTATGGGATACACATGAGAAAAAAAAAAAAAAAAAAAAAAACTGTCTTATTGCTCGGAAACTAATTCCTATATCAGGTATTAAGAAAACGAAATTTGTCTTTCGGAAGATTTAATTCCAAATTTCAAACTGTTTGAAATTTTTCACCTTAAGAAAAAATAAATAAATAAATAATAATAATAATAGTAATAATAATAAAGTACCTTTTTTTTCTTTAAAGAATGATTGTTGTTCTTCTTCATAGACAAAATAGAACTGGTTGAAATATTTTTATCAAATGGCAGATATATTTCAAATTAAAATGCAACAGAATCTTTTAAAATAAAAGAAATTTATTTTATCATAGTTTTACACAGAGAATTTTTTTAAATATAGCTTTTAAGTTCAATTTTTTTTTATAATGAATTTAAATAATTGCAATATTCTTAAATCAATGTGACAAAAAAAATTGTGACAAAAAAAAAAAAAATTCTTGCAAAATAGTTGATAATTACAACTATTACTTCAATATTTTAATATTGATAGATAAAAATTAATAAATCCGATTTAATAATCACAATTTCACAAGGTATTTTTAAATTTTAAATTGTAGTTGACTATTTCGTATACTAATTTTAGCCTTTCACAGCTAATTTTAAGTAATATTACTTAAAATATGGTATGTTTTACTTTTCTTCTGGTTAGCATTTCACTATTATGGAGGCTGGTCACTCAGCTTTGGAATTCTTCTCCGTAATGTTACGTCTATGGACTTTTGATGCATTTGCATATTTAAAATATCTTCTCGGGAAATTCATATTTTTTCTGTGTACTCTTCTTAAAGGATGTCTCTTTTTTTCGTAGTTTTCAAAATATTTCTAAAATCTATGCTGAATTTAATATTTTATGTGTTAAAAGCAGGAAAACTGTGAATAAGATTTTAACACTTCCTATAAAATTAAGTCTATACTTTAGAAATATTTTGAGAACTAGGAAAAAAAGAAGCATCTTTTAGGAAGAGTACACAACAGATAGAAGTTAAAAATATTAATTCCCCGAGAAGATATTTTAAAAATACGATTGCATCAAATTCCCATAGACTTTACATTAGCGAGGGGAAATCAGAAGCTGAATGACCAGCCCCTTAATCAAAATAATTGTCGATTATTACTTAAATAAAAGGAAATGGTGCAATAACACGAGAGAAAGTAATGGCATATAGAATGAAATTAGACGATTCATATTTTTTTGCTTTCACATCTTGTTTTACATTCATTCAACTTGTGTTCACCTTTGTTTACGGCCACGCAAGTGGGTCCATGTTCGGTCAGCGTTTCTTTGTTGGACACACGAATGCGTTAACATGCAAAATTCTCATTTTAAATTATTCATAGAATGCATAAAGAATAAAAATGCGTAATTTAAATAAAACTCTTTTTCATTTGCTTAATGCTTTGCGATGCAACCAGTGTCCATTGAATTTTCCAGAAAGTTACAGGTCGTTGAGATGTTTCCATACCGGAAATTTTACCATTTCAATCCAGAGAAACTAACAAAGAAGATCTTCATATTATGCGCATACTCAGACAAATTTGAAAAAAATAACAGAATATTCTTGTCATGAAGATATATATGTTTATAAAAATGTTTCCTGCTGAATCTCAAAACAGCGTCCATAAAAAAAAAATAAATAAAAAATAAAAAATAAATAAAATGAAAATTCCGTTTTTTACGATTTATAGCCAGCTGGCGACACAATGAATTTTTTTAAAAAAATACGCTTTTTATAATATTGAGGTGTGAGATGTGATGTGCGTCGCTCGGATACGAACCAGGGATCTCATGATCAGTAGGCGAGAAAGTTAGCTTCGAGCAAAAGGCCAAGCCAGTTACTCTAAGCTAGTAACTCGCTTTTTACTGATCATGTGAGATGAGATCGCTACACACTCCATCCCTAGTGAGAAAGACGTATTGCTGACGTCTGACGAGCGATATGCATTCGTGAATGATGCTGTGGTACACATGTGTAGGATGACAGGCTTTGTGCTGTCAGCGTTTCACAGGCTTTGGATGCAAGGGATGATTTTTTAGTGCTGCCATCTGTTGGTTATGAGATGAGATAATTGTTGCCGAAGGTTGTTGTTGCGTGTTTGTCCGGGTCACCAATGACTGGCACCGATGGGATACTAACCAAGGATCTCATGATCAGGAGGCGAGAACGTTAACGTCGTGCAAAAGGCCAAGCCAGTTACTCTAAGCTAAGAACTCGCTTTATACTGATCATGTGAGATGAAATCGCTACAATATATACTCTTTAATGAAAAGCAGTTTCTACACTTCATACGAAAGTAGTTTAACTTAAATACATTTATATGTATATAATGAAATATTACGATGGTATTATACGGTTGAACAAAATTTCACTTGATTAATATTGTTTAAAATTAAAAAATAAGGTCCGATTCTAGCACTGTCAATTCGACTTCGATACTTTTGGTGTCGATGACAACAAGAGAATAGTAACTGTTGCCATGGAAACAACGACTTGTTCAATATCAAAATATGTAACGACAGCGTTCTTAAGGGGACTGGTCACTCAGCTTCGGAACTCTCTTCCGTAATGTTAAGTCTATGGGCATTTGATGCATTCGTATATTTAAAATATCTTCTCGGAAAATTCATATTTTTAACATCTTTTTTCTGTATCTTTGTCTGTATCTTTTCTTTTCTGTTTTCTTTTTTCTTAATGAATGTCTCTTTTTTTTCTTGTTTTCAAAATATTTCTAAAATTTATGCTGAATTTAATATTTCATATGTTAAAAGCGGGCGAACTGCGAGCAAGATTTTAACACTTCTTATAAAATTAAGTCTATACTTTAGAAATAATCTGAGAACTAAGATAAAAAGAGACATGTTTTAGGAAATGAACACAAAAAAATAGAAGTTAAAAATATTAATTTCCTGAGGAGATATTTTAAATGTAGGAATGCATCAAATGCCCATAGACTTTGCATTAGTGAGAGAAAATCGGAAGCTGACTGACCAGCCCCCTTAATCCTGCAGATATTTTTAAAATGCTCTTAAAACTTTTCTAGC
The DNA here is from genome assembly GCA_963932465.1 of Maratus speciosus. Lineage (NCBI taxonomy): Eukaryota > Metazoa > Arthropoda > Arachnida > Araneae > Salticidae > Maratus > Maratus speciosus. The sequence goes on from OZ010794.1 coordinate 350,794,487, forward strand.
AAGTGAAACATGTGAAATTAAATAACTATATGATTAAAGAAATAACAATAAACTATTTAATCGTTTAAGTTTAAATTTATTAAATGCTGCGCATTTAAACACTCGTTTATCAAGCAAACAATAAAATTGCTTACATTTGTCGAGGGCAAAATATGGCTCGCCAAACCCCGCGTGATGCGTTCGACTTTTCGCGCCAGATACCCGAAAGATTTTTTTTTCTTTCAGACTTCTTATCGGGATTCCGCAGCTAAATTTGACTGATCTTTTATAACATACATAAGTAGTTTCATTAGCATTTTTTTTTTTCAAAATATTTTGAGTGTTCGCTTTAATGATACTTTCCTTGTAAGGTGCATGCAATATTTACAAACGTTTCTCTTTTTTAGACCAGCCCAAACTTCCACGGAAAATTTTATTAAAATATCTTGAATTATCTAAAATATGGATTATTATTTTTGGGAATGACACTAAATCATGTTTGAGTTTTCAATGGCCCATTTGAGGAAATGGTTGATCGATCATGCAAATATCAAAGGATTGACAATAGATAATTTAAATGTTTATGGAAATAGAAATTATTTTTATTTCGACATGAACATATTTTAGAGAAGAATATTATTGTCTAACTACATACAAATTGTGAGTTATTGATGTTACCTTCATTTAAGAAAAAGAATAATAATGAACAAATAAATAGAGTATCACCATATTTGTGCAAAATATTCTTAAATGCAAATGAATATCCGCTTAATAATCTTAATATTTTCCCGCCTTTGTCTATTTTGCCATCGACCACTTTTTACATAGAAAAAAAATTGCCGCCAAAACTGGGATTTAATTAACACCAAAAATTCATTATTCGTAAAATTGTGCATTATTCGTAACACATTCACGATTTTCGATTAATAACCGTGGCCAAATGGTCGTCCCTACATCCCGACTAACGAAAGATTGTTTATAAGGTACCTTGCCAAAAAATTAAGATATACTCCTGTCCTAAAAGTCGTAGTATAAAGTTATTCGCATAAAAAAAAAAAAAAGGTTTTGTATGACTGCTATATTTTTAATTAATTAATTTATTTTTAAAGATTGTCGAATATTTACAGCAGTAAGTGTTTACAAAATTGGATACAATTATTACCAGGATGCTTTAACCCTTTAAGACCTGGAGATTTTTGGTAGAAATGAAAAATTTTGGTGGTTTACCCTAATCAATAGGACCATATTTCATTTAAAAAATATTTTTAAAAATACCCGATGTTAGGTTATGCCAAGGGAGCATTCACGCAATTCTGTAGGTGCAGGCTCGACTTTAAATCGCACAAAAAAAAAAAAAAAAAAAAAAAAAAAAAATGTTTTTTCTTTTTCTTTAGGATCACCTACGCAATTGTGTAGGTCAGGCCTTAAAGGGTTAAAAAATTCTTTCTTCGGTATTTTCCCTCTCTCTCTTTTGTTTTTAGATGGGGTAATGGTCATTTTAATAAGTATATTAGTATTAGATGTAAATTTCCAACTGGGCGATAAATGTCCGGACCAGGATTCGAACCAGGGATCATTTTAAAAATGTTTTTCGGCTTTCTTTTTTTAAATAAATCATAGGAAAAATACTTAAAAAAATCATATTTTGTTTTAAATATGGTTTATGGCTAAAAACTATTTGTTACTAATCGGCAAAACTGGTGTTTAATTGAAAAAAATAATTTTTCTTGATATAATTCTATAATATTAAACACACAAGAATTTTGAGAACTATGATAAGAAATAAATTTTACTTGCTCACTGCAGAAGAAAATCTGGTATTTCGCAAGTTTCGAAACAAAACAAAAAGAACATGTATCAACAATTGAAAAAATAAATCTATCTTTATCCACAAACAGCACAAGTGTTGCCATCTAAATGTTGAAAATCGATTTAATAATATTTTCAAAATGTATTTTATTGGCAACATTAGGCATTATAACTTCAATATTATTCTAACAGTATATTTATAAGCCTAAATTTTGTATGTTACCGAAAGGCAACACTCGGCATTTAAGGGTTAAAGTGCTCAGAACCCTTAATTATTCCCACTAGTTATTTTTTATTGTAGAGTTTACCTTATGTAATCAGAGCATTTTTACGATTCAACTGCAGAAAATTTTCTGTTTTTAAAAACCGATGGTAAAAGATAAAAAATGGAGCAAAATGCTCTCGTCGCGAAGGGGTTAATATTTGTGCTTTGTAAATTTTTGAGCTCAAGATACTTCTCCTGGAAAGAAGCATTGTAACAACTGTAAAAGCAAAGTTAGCATTTTTCTTTACATAAACTTTTTTGCGTCCCGTATTTGCTAGAACTCTACCGTTCCTGTGTACTATGTCACATTTATCTTACACGTGAGACTAAAATGTAATTTTTATTGATTTTATTTTTATAGTAGTTTCTACATCCACTACAGTGCCCCTTCGCTTAAAGATGAAAATTTATACAATACATTAAATATCACCCCATCATCTCTAAATTTCATATAATTATTAAGTGTCTCAAAATGAATGTTCATTATTATTCTAAATTGAAGCTCAGTAAATAAAGCAGCGTGTTTTAAAATATATCCTTGACAGATCCCGTTTCCGTAATATCCCTTTAACCTTGTGATTGCTAGTTTCAAATAAGTCAAGTGCATGTCCATTATCAGAGTCCATATATAGGAATTCCCATGGATATTCTCAGTTCATCTCAGATAATTAATGCAATCCAATATTCAACACAATATCACAGAGGCCAAGAGGTTTGTGGACGGTAACTCGAAGAGGTCATGACTAGGTGCCCGATTTGTGGGAAGTCTGGATGGCGATGCATAGTTAACAAGGAGGAAATAGAGATGTGCGACTGTTTAAACATTTAAAGCTGTTTGGAACGTAAGTGTCAGTTGAGTTAACAGCTTACTGACAAGTTCACTAGGTAAACATAACGGATGTAAGCTTAGAATGTGACTCCTGATATACCATTACTTTATTATTTGTGTGTACATCCAGGGCCCGACCCAGGGCCCTGGGGCAAACATTATCCGGGGGAGGGGGTTCTATATTTTGAAATTTTTCGTGAATTATGCTGAAGGTGAGTAAAATCAAACTTCATATCTATTGTATGTGTACATAGATTTCGTACCAAGTGCTATTCACATCTATATACAGAATAGCACAAGAAAGATAACTATAAGACACTATAGAATACACCTTTATTTCGGTTATAGGAATATAAGGATAAATGTGAGTCGTTAAAATGTAAATGTAAACTTTCCAGGCATTATTGGCTATTTGTGTTGATATTTTTCTACTTAACTTAATTTTTGTATTCAATCAAACATGGATTTAGGCGATTCCATCATATGTAAAGGCAGGTGGTGGCATGCATTTAATAATAATAGCAACAAATTTTAATACTTGCTATGTTGTTACGGTATTTTTCATGCTACCCTAAAGTACTCTGGTATAAAATTTCTTATTATGACAAATTCTTTTAAACAGATGTGTGAGTTTACAGTAATATTTTTATTAAATTTATGTATTAAAAAATCATTAAATCAGGAAGGAAGAAATTAAATATCACAAAATGAAAAACCCTTTAAATTAGAATATGGGAAATTGGCTTGATTAATAGCATAAAATATTTGAGCAATTTAAGGAGAGGGAAAAAAAACTTAAGATAGCATTTTAATTAGAGAAACAATATCAAAGAACAATCTGAAAACTCATATCTTCCATTGGGGGTCCCCTCAAATCGGGGCAAATCAAATAAACATAAAAACTTGCATAATAATGAGGAGCAAGATAGCACCAGAAATGTGGCGTTCGTGTACATTTAGAGAAGAAAACAATTTTATGTTGAGAAATAGTCTGTTATTTTCTGCTGGACTTTCGAAGCACTCCGAAAAAATGACTCACATCTTTGTAAGGAAATGAACACATCTTCTGGTACATTTTCTTGAATCCGTGTCTAATTGCTTCAAACGCTTTGATCTTGTTGTCGTGTGCAGATTCAAAAAGCCATTCACTTTAATCTTCTTCATTTACCTCGTCATCTTTTTCGTCTACCTCAAGATTTTTTGCCACGCTTTCTAAAATATCAGCATCATTTGGATATTCATTGACTTTCGTGTAATGCTTGAAATATAACAGCAATTTGAATCAGGGCCAAAACTAGCCTTTTTTGCACCCGGGGCAAACATGGATTTTGACGCCCCGCCCCTCTTCCGCAAAGTGTATTTACAAAAAGAATTTTACTAATTTTCTAATAGCCGACTTATTTTAAAATTTAAAATATGTAATATTGAACTACGTAATCTACAATGGTGGATCGAAGGGGGAGGTAACGAGGGTCATGACTCCCCTCTGAACACCAAAAAATATATTCTAAAGATTATTTTTAAAATGAATGAAATATAACGTAGACTCCCCATTATCCGAGTTCCGCTTAACCGAGCTTCCGCTTTCACCGAGTTATTTTCTTCTGATGGACTAATGTCTTCCATTATTATGAAACAGACTTTATAAATGAAGTGTTAAATGAAGATGAAAGAGCAGTCGTAAAAAGTTAGAACTCTGATTTTCTGGTCAGAATGGGGAAAAAATGGCCATAATTTTTTTCCCCCAAAAATTACCGCCATTTTTTCCCCCATTCTGACCAGAAAATCAGAGTTCTAACTTTTACGACTGCTCTTTCATCTTCACCTAACACTTCATTTATAATGGCTGTTTCATAATAATGGAAGGCATTAGTGCATCAGAAGAAAATGATCCATTCCAAGGGTATAATCCTTCATTTGGCGCCCGTTCGTTCTGGCGCCCGGGGCACATGCCCCCTCTCCCCCCCCACCCCCTTAGTTTCGGCTCTGATTTGAATAGAGAATGGGCTGCAAACAAATTCTTTTAACAATATCTAACCAAATTTCTAGTTTAACGATGACATGTAATTAATTTATATATAGAATACTTACCTTGAAATTAATAAAAAGGTAACACATTCAAACAACAAAAGGACCGAAACTCCAACTTAAAGCTGTTCTTAACTGCTCTGCTCAACAAGCGAAAAACGTTCTGACACATTTACAAATTCATTTTTTTAAAGGAAAGATATAAAATTGGAAAGCCTGGCCGTGGAAGCGATTTGGAATTGAACTGTTTTTTCCATTTTTTGATCAATCAATTACCCATTGAGTTATAAGCGATATCGATCACGTGACAAACCCGTTTTTCGCCCGCTCTTGAGTGATTTTTCTACTTTCGCGCGGAAATTCGATTCAAAACGTCCACTTTGACGTTATTTTCTGAAAGATTTATTGCGTTTGTAAAAAAATGGAAAAAACAGCTGGATGACATAGTTTCTGAACAACAACACCAGCTAGTTTCATGCATTTTCGAACAAAAATAAATTAGAACTTATGTCAGGAAGTTGCCCTTTTGGATTTGAGTACAGCCTTAAAGATGGCATATAGTAATATTTTGCATAATTGTTGCAGGAAAGAAATTACAAAACATCATACTTAATAAAACCTACTGTAAAATTCGATATATACAGTAATACCTTGACTTATGTCAGCAATTTTTTACAAGACTAGCGACGTAAGTCGATGTATATTTAGATAAGTAAAAAAGGATAAGTAATTAACACGTTAAGCGCCCCGTATGTCAGCGGAGACTGACACTGAACTTTCCGTTTAAAACGCGCCATTCATCGATGACTGACGTCTAAAATATGATATAAAACTAAAAATATATATATTGTTTTAAGTAATTACTGAACACTTATTTAAAATTTACCTACCTTTTATTTATTACCAGGATTATACTTTCTTAAAAATTACTTAAAACATTGTAAATTTTTCAGCGCTTTATTGTCAGTAACCGTGACACTCAACGTGTTAAAATTCTCCAAAATCTAATGGACATATTCTATTGTATTTAGGGATTATGTTGCAAACGTTAGCAAAAATATGCGTTTTCAATACAAGAATTTGGAATAAATCAATAAGTTGTTAAATTACAATTTATTGTTCTTCAAGCTGCTCCCTTCGAGTCTTTGAGGATGCGGAAAAATCTTGCAATAAAGTTTGAACCACAAAATTTTTTCTTTTTTACTTTTAGAAGCTTTTTGTAACAGCAGAGTGGGTTTTCTAAGCTTTTTATAGCGACTTTTTTTATTTGTTTGTCACTATCACTTGACTGTCGAGGGAAAGTTTCCCTTCATAGAACCAAAAGTCTTCAAACAAGTTCAAAGTGCGTTTTAATTAAGGAATTTTTTCTTCCAAGCCAGACGACGTAAATGTGGAGTGACGTAAGTCGGGGTATTACTATAATAGGAAACAAACACATATTAAGAAATATATTAAACCAGATACAATTGAAATAAAAAATATCTGAGTATAAATTGAAGCAATAAATCGAATATGGATATTAATATAGTTCTATATATTTAAGCAGTGCTGTGGCATATTAATCATTTAAGATCAAACTCTCTGATGCCTCATAATATCCCTAAACTTTATTTGGAATAATGACGTAGAAAACTTTTTAATAGGATCTTGTGAAAACAAATTTTTTAATAGAATTTACGGAATACCATTTTCAGATTGATACATGATAATATCAAAAAGCTATGAAAAATTCTTCTTGATTTGAAATGTTTTATGAATGTTAAAGTTTGAGAGACAGAACATAAAAAGAAACAGGCTATGTAAGATCTGAAAATCTTTTGACTGTAAAAAAATAAAAATTGTAATAAGGAATAAAGCACTGAAACATTTAATTGTTACAGAGATATCGCATATAAGCAATGTTTAAATACATACATTTAAACATTCTTATATTTTTACTTCAGAGATATTGTCTGAAAATACTTGTATTATTCAAGCAGTGCTATTGGGGGGGGGGGGGGGGTAATTTTGTTTTACTGTAAAATTAACTATTTTTTTTACAATATTTTTCGTAAAATAGAAAGAAAATAATATAATGATTTGTAACGTTATAAGAAACAAACTACAGTAGAGCGCCGATTATCCGAACAAGTCGGAACAGGTGCTAGTTCGGATAAGCAAAAGTTCGGATAAATGGACAGACAATTTAAGGGATGTTCCTTCACACTTTATCTAGGCTCAGGACTGACAGCACCAGTTAGTGCTGGCGTGTTTATTTTTTTCTGTTATGTTTGTTTGTTTACTTTTTTATCATTTAAAATTTTCTTTTCTCTTTTTATCATTTTCTGAATCCCAGGAATTATAATTTAAGCAAAGAAGTTTTCGATTGTTGCTTGTTTCAAAAAAGACGTTCTTTTCAATGCTACCATATCTCGAATTCTTCTTAAATGCGTTAGTTGAATAGGATCAGCGTTCTCCTGCCGTTTGAGCCATTTCATAGTTGTTTCCAAACACTCAAAGCATTATGTGATGGACCTGGGTCATTTTCATAGCATTCGTTTTCATTTTCTTCATTTTATTTTTCATCTTGAATCTCATCATTATATAAAATCTGATATCCAGGGTCATCTACGTCACTATTTATCCAGAAGATGAGAGAAATAGGCTGTTTTTGAGAAAAACAGATTGTTCTTATAATTGGAAGTTCAGTTTAAAAAAAAAAATGACAGAAATAGGCTGTTCGGATAATTGGAAGTTCGGTTAATTGGAGTTCGGATAATCGGCACTCTACTGTAATTAGATTGTCATCGGGAACTCAGCCCAGCGATTAGCGTGTTGGCTACACAATGAGAAGCTTTGTTCGAAGTTCGCGGTTTCCATACCAGCGTGGTCATGTCGGGTTGGCTGTACGAGGTTTTCCTTGTATCGAACGATAATTCGGGTCACTTTCCTTTCAAAAGTCCTCCCTAGAGGCATCTCTTCTATAGTAATCTGGTCGATGCCTATAAAAATACCATCTCTGTTATCGGGCCTCTCCAAATATAACACTAGAGCGGCTATGAGGGGTCCTTTTGACCCGTGCCAAACGAATACATTCATTTGAACCAAAAATTTATTTATAAAATAAATTAGATATAAACCACAAGGAACAAAGTGAAATTGTTATGTAAATAAAAATTATGGTAGGAATATCTTTATAAAACTCGAATACAATTTCCTGCGGTGCTTGTGTTAAATTATATATTTCCAGCAAAATTGTTTTTTTTTAATAAAAATTTTAATATTTTTTATGATAAATCTGGGAAAATTATAACGAAAAAATTAAGTAAGATGTTATCTTATTTTTGAAGCTTTGTAATTTACCTATTTTCAGAGAAATTATTCAAAATAATAGTCGTGCTATTTAAAAATGTCAGAAAAAAGCAAACTAAAATAAAGCATTGAAAAAAAATCTTTTTTACTGCATAAAATTAAATCTGTTTTAACAACAGATATTGGAATGTAAGAAATAATGCAATAAAATATTGGATTTTTATCGAAGCTTTGTAAACATGCAAAATTTCAATTACTTATTTTCTGAAAAATTGTTAAAAAAAAAAATAGTCGTCCTGTTTCGTTTAAAATCTTCAAAGAAAAATAAATAAAATAAAGCATGCAAACAGTGTATTCTTTTTCACTGCAAAATGAAATGTCTTTTGACAGTAATTGTTGAAAATTATAATGAAGAAATAATGCCTTAAAAAATTGATTATGATCGGAGCATTACAAACGCTTAAAATATTCAGAAAAATTCCTCATTTTTCTCATTTTTTTTTTTTTTTATTTTAATTTCTTGTGTGTTAAATGTATGCCATAACATGTGCCGTTTAATAGTTTTAAAGTAAAAAAAAAGAGGGACCTCTAAACTAATTTTTTTTTTCGATTTCAATACTATCAAGGGCACAGTACATGAATTATGGCATGTATTTATCACACACACACAATAACACACACACACACAAAAAAAAAAAAAAAAAAAAAAAAAAAAAAAAAAATTGGAGAAAAAAATAAGGATTTTTCCTGAATATTTTAAGCATTATGAAGAACTTTTCAAAATGCGAATTCCATATCAATTAAAATCCCCAATATTTTGTATGCCAGTTTGGTTTACATATACAAATAAAAGTATGCATCGAATTTTATATATTTGAATATAGAGGTAAAAAAAAAAAAAAAAAAAATCTAAATTTTATGAAATTTTCAGCATTTTTGTATCCTATTTCTGCATTTAACTCCCTTTAACTTTCCCCATTCTATTTAGTTTAAAAAAACTATGCACAGTTTTAATTGTATATGTAAACCAAACTGGCATAAAAAAACGTTGGGGATTTTACTTTATATGGCATTTTGAAAAGTTTTTTATGGCGCTTAAAATATTCAGGAAAATTCCTTTTTTTCCCCCAATTTTTTTTTTTTTTTTTTTTTTTTTTTTTAATTTCTGGAGTGACAAATATATGCCATAATTCAGGTAGTGTGCCCTTAGATAGTATTTCAAGTTCAATTTAAAAACAATAATAAAATATGAGTTTGAAGCTCACTTGTCCCCTTAAATATAATAATTTCTCTCATTTTCTTTAAAATACATAACTTTAATTTAAAACTGAAACATTTAAAATTCATGACTTTCACTTATTTCTAAATAAATAAATAAATAAATAAAAAATGCTATTGGTGAGTTAAAAAATGCTATTTTAAAGATTTGCGCCTGGCTAACATAAAAGTACCAAGAACTTTTTGCAATCATGGCAAGTTACATGTAGACTTATTGGAAAAAGTAATTTTGATTAAAAATGGCCGCCTTACATATGAAAAGCGAAGCGGTCAGCCCGTAATTGTTTAATACGGTAACAAAATAAATTCAGAGAAATCGATTAAATAAAAAAAAAAACAGTTGTACTATTTAAAAGCAGCAGATAAAAACGAAATATAATAAACAACTTTAAAAGAATTACATTTTTTACTATGAAAATAAAATTACAGTTTTTTTAATACTATTTAGAAGTATTAAATATATTCTCATGAAATTAAATGCTCTAATACAATAGATTATCCAATTTTTTCGCTGCAATTTTATTCCCTTTTGAATTGGAAATTTTAAACAGTTTACTACCACAAACATCTCTTTATAAAATTAAGTACTTTAATACTGAAAATTACCCCATTTTTTTCTATATATTTTATTCTCGTTCTAACAAATGTACCCTAAAGCTCTTTACCCAATTAACATATAAACAACTTTTTTTCCCCTCTTCCTTTATATAATTACGATATCGCACAAAACTTAATAAATAAATTAAAAAAACATTTCTTTAAGCCTATTTGAATAATTCAAAAAAATACTGATTAATTTTCATGTTTGCGAATTAAAAAATGCAGGAGAAAAAAAAATCTGAATGATTTCTTTATTAACCGCAGAATATTAGAGTAAGCATTAAAAAAATATATTCCCCAAGACCGTCATTAACCAAAACAAATGCACTAAAAACTCCATTACAATTATCCCTTCCCCACAAAGTATGCGATGCAAGAAAAAAAAAATCCCGCTATCTCAACTTTGGTAGATTAAAATAAAAAAAGAATCGATAGCACACACAAAATTATCTTATGTGTTCTAACCCCCGCCTAATTAGTGCCAATTAATTATGCTAATGAAGCCAATAAGGCCGCGGTAACGCCGTTAATGTAAATTAAGTTGTTCGCGATATGTGCGACGCACTCGGCTTAGGCGCAAATTAGAAGCAATCTTGTTAAATGGGCAAATAGATAGAAAGCATCAACAATGATTTTGAGGCTATACCAAATTAAAAGCTTGGAATTTTCTTCACATGAAGTTTTGATTCCCTGTTGTTGAAATTTGTAAAGCGGAATATTATCTTTAATTTTACTTGAAGAAAACATTAGATATTGCCTGCGTAATATAGTGTGCTTCATTGTAGTTTCAAAATTCGGGATTATGCACGAGTATGTAATTTATTTAACTCGTAGTCTAAAATCATACGCAATTTATAAAGTTAGAATTTGAAGGGCTTTACCCATAGCTGCAGATTTTGACGCTTTTTTAATACCACTATTTTTTAATTGAAAATTTTGCATTATTTTAATGGAGAAAATCTACAATTAAATAAAAAGAATTTTTCCTTTCAAAAATTGTTGTAAGAAATATGTGAAAGTTGGCCGCTATCGTTTTACCGAAACTTTTCCTTTATAAGGAACTTCGCAATTTTTTAAGCTTTTGGCTCAATTCGGGCTTCAGAAAGAGAGATTTGTTACTATGAATACAAGAACATTTTATTTACATATATATTTATCTGTTTTTTATTTACAATTTATTTCTATTAGCATATAAGAATAGATAAATGTCTTCTTTTTATTAAATAAATTGCATAAATCTATAAATATTGAAAAAATTGCTTGTGTATATGGAACAATGAATAGGTTACCAGAAAAAAATGCATTTAAAATTTTTTTTCGCTTGCCAAGTCCCGTATATAATAGAAAAGTACCGTTTTATCCTCGGTAAGTTTATGGTTTTGTTGGCATCAGATATACTAGGTTGAGCAAAATATTCTGGGAAATTTGTGAAAATTGCGTTGTTATGCAATGCACAAATTAACAACAAAAGCAACAAGGACTATTCTTCAAAATAGAGACCATCATAGTTCACGGCTTCCTGCCAGATTCCGGATTTGCTGGAAGTACCACGATGGCTCCTTGGAATCGAAAAACAATTGACATGCTTCTTCAACTTCATTAAAGGATTCAAATCGACAGTCCTTGAAAAAGTGTTGCATTGATCGAAAGAGGCCATAATCGGAGGGAGTCAATAATGGAACAATAAAGCTGGTGTATGGATTCCCTAGTTGCTTGGTAACTTTACATCCAGGCTAAGAGTAAATCGTGTTACAATGCAATGGGAGCCTTAGAAAAAAGAGCGTTTAAACGCGGCTAGTAGCCACGAAAATTAAAGAGTAAAAGCTAAAAAGATAGACAATTTTTAATAAGAATTGTTAGTATAACTAGTAGGGGGGGAAAAAATGTTCCATATGATCCACATTATGTCCAGGACAGGCGAAAAAGCTACCAAAGGAAGCCCCGTAAAAAAAAGACTCAATTCAAAGACCATACATTTAATATAGCTTGATAAGTAAAAAAGTTTAACACAGTGAAGAAAAGAAACAAAACTAAATATATACATAATTACAAGAGAATTTAAATTACTATAAGTAAAAAAAAAAGAATAAAAATGTAAGAAAAAGCTACAGTGAGGGGAGTTCAAACTAAAAAAAAACCAGATAAATGCAAAAGCCGAGGGGATCAAACGACAGCAAGAGGACGGCGTCCACCCAGTCTAGTAATTTGAGGTGAATTAAACATGGGAATGAAAGAAATAAGAGTAATATCATGAGAAGAGCATAAGATACTAGAATAGAAGTTTTTTTTTTTTTTGTAATAAACAAACAACACAAACAAAAAGAAGGAAAAAAGTTTAGCAAATGAAGAGCTTAATCTTCGTTAATGTTGATATGACTTGCAAGTTTATCAAATTCAGTTAATATAACCATCCATTTTTGCATCGGATTATCGAGTTTCTTAGACGTCTGGACTGTACTACTAGTACTCCTATATACGATACAAATTCTGGTAACTATTAGATTAAAAATTTCCCAGAACTTTTTGCTCAACCTAATATATTTCTAAGTAATGAATATACATTAGGTCAGGGGTTTCCAATTCCAACAACTGAATCGTGGGCCGCAAAGCTACTACTTTTTTCCGAATAATAATCATCACCTTATTCAATCGTAGAATTTCTATCATTAGGTAAGGCTAATATTACTACTTGGAAGTAGTCGTAACTCTGCGATCCGTAGTTGTTTTGTTGGAAACTTCTGCATTACATGAATGATTTCTGCAAACTTATTAAATGGGCAAATAGATAGAAAATATCAATAATGATTTTGAGGCTATACCAAATTAAAAGCTTGGATATTATCTTTAATTTTAAGGAAACATTAGAAAATACACAATATGAACTTTAAAAAGCCCACTGTTTCACTTAAAGGAGACAAAAATAATAATAACTAGAAAACAGGAATTCTGCTTTTTCAGAATTTAGTGTCGCCCCCGATGAAAAAAAATATATGTATTTATAAATAGTACAAAACATCTTTCAATTTTAAGACTTACAACACACGCTTTTATTTTATGTAAAATGACGTCATTCGCATCCGCTTAAGAATTCCACATACGATCCACTCTTAAACATCTACAGTAAAGTTTGCATAGGACGTCACTATCGCGAAATAATACACAAATGCAGCAAAAAGATGCCGTCATTAAAAGAACTCCACAAAAGAAAAAGGCTGTTTAATGATTCATAGGCCTTGATTTGTTTGTAACGTTAATATAGACACTTAAAATTAAATATAGTTTATAACAGCTCCTTGTTTTAACAGAAATCATTCGTTTATATTTTTTCAAAATAGTACGTATTTTAATTACATTTTCTTTCGGTTGTTATGACAAAATGGCAACAAAAATATATAATTAATATTTTATCACTATTTTTCCTTTACTTTCTACAAAAAATGGAGTACTTCCGTTGCCAATATTAAGCAAATGGCTCCAAAAACTACAAAAAAATTAATATTTCAAAAATAAATGGCGATGCAGTTTTCAAACAAAATGCATTTGAAAGAACTTTTTTTCCCAGTACGAAGGTATAAATTAGAAAATGTGCGATGCTTAGAAGTTTAAAAAATGGCTATAGAGTATTTAATCGTACTGCTTTCTTTTACGGCTGGCTTCTGTAAGGTAACGTTATTTTTTGGAGATGTCACAAAATAAGCTGGGAGAAAGAAATAGCATACCGTACCGGGGGCTAATACAGATGTTATAAGCTAAAATATGTACATTTTACTTAAAAATTAAATTATCTTATTATATTCCCTCAGTTGCTGAAATTTGTTAAACCGGGATATTGTCTTTAATTTTACTGGGAGGAAACATTAGAAATCACACAATATGAGCTTTAAAAAGCTCACTGTTTTACTTAAGGGTACGGTGGACATTTAAAAAAAGATTCTTTTAATTTTCATAATAGAGATCTGGAATTTTGTGCAAATATACATTTCACTATAAGTATATAGACCACCTTAAAATAAATTTCCAATCTTATTATAATTTTAAGATCTTTTAAAAAAATTAAAATTTTAAAACGAAATTTTAAAATGCTCCTTGCGTCTTAATTTTTTAGATATTTCCTCGTAAAACTCTATTATACAAATAAATCTGTTTATCAAGTTTTAATCCCTTAAATAGTTAATTTTTAAGAGATATTTTTCTGAATTCCAGATCGATTTTCACCAAAATACTGCCTTATAATAAGTTAAAAATCAAATTTAATTGTCTTAATGAAGTCAAATTTTAAAACTCATACACTACACAGTTTCTTTTTAAGCAATATCAGGATTCTCCCATATCAGTTTCACGAATTTTGATCAAAAATTAAGTAGCAAAGAGCATTAAAAAAAAAAAAAAAAAAAAAAAAAAAAAAAGATGAAACATCAGTATTGAGAAAAACAGATTTAAAGTATATTAAAAGACAAAAAAAAAAAAAAAAAATTGTGAACAAAATGAAAACACTTGTAACTTTGCGAAAAATAGTCGCATCTGCATGCGGTTTTCCACGAATGACGTAGTACAAATTGGTGAATAATAATACACAAAAAAAAAGAAATGTCGATTTTGGGGTCGATTTTTTCTCAGAAAAAAATCCACGGTCCTCTTAAAGGCTTAAAAAAAAATAAATAAATAAAAAAGCAATTTAACAAATTACAACGTCCATTTGGAAAATGATTTTTTCAAAGACTAAAATTTAAGACATGAAAAATCGCACGGAGTTCATCATACATTACGTACGCCATGGATTAAACATTAATAGTGTTATTACACGTAAAAATTGCAAGATTTCCTGAAACTTACGTATTATCCACCTGAGACTGACGTATTATACAAGCATTTTATTCGCTGTTCGGAAAAAGGCTTTTCCATCGTCAGATTTCCAAGAAATCTGACGACCCATTTTAAATGAAATTTCATTCTTAAACTTCTAAACATCCCACAATATTACTTTTTACACCGTCGGATAGAGAAAAAAAATGTACTTTTAAATGCAATTTGTTTGAAAGCTGTATCTCAATTTGTTTCTGAGTTATTAATTTTTTTTGTAGTTTTTATTACTTTTTTGTAATAGTGGCAACAGAAGTATCCATCTCTGTTGAAAGTAAAGGGAAAATACATTACTGTATAGACCAATCAGAAAACGAATAAAATGCGGATTAAACCAATTAAAAGCTTCAGATATGCTTTTGATTTCCTACCCTGACGAGGACAATAACCATTTTCCCAAATGGTTAATAAATAAAATAATAAGATATGAGTTACAAGTTAAAAAATATACATTTTATTTAAAGATTCTTAGTACTTTCGGCCTGCAATTCCCGTGGAAATCGTCAAAGAATATTTTTATTAGTAATTGCTTTTTCATTCATACAAATATGTCACTTCGTTTGAAATGGGAAAGTCTATAATTATTATGGTAGTTGAAATTAGAAGTAGTAGTGCCTTGGATTGAACTTATGTAGAGAAAATTATATTTAACTGCCGCTCCATTTATTTTAATACGTCAGTTTGTACACATACGTCACTTTCCTTTTAAATGCGTAGCTAGACATTAGTAGAAGTAGCAGTGTTTCGGATTAAACTTACGTTTTAACGTTTGATATTGTTTGCCATATAGTGTGTTTCATTGTAGTTTTAAAATGGGGGATTTTGTAATTTATTTAACTTGTATCCTAAAATCATACACACTATATAAACATTCTAGAATTTGAAGGGTTTTGTCCATACTGTAAACTTTGACGCTTTTTTAATACCACTATTTTTTTTTTTATTTGCAATATTTAACGGGGAAAATCTACAATTAAATAAAGGAAATTTTCTTTTCAAAAATTGTCGTAAGAAATAAGCGTAAAAGTGGGCTGCTTTTACCGATACTTTTCCTTTATAAAAACCTTGCCATTTTTTTTTTTTTTTTTTTTTTTTTTTTTTTTTTTTTTTTTTTTTTAAGCTTGGCGCAATTTGTGATTCTGAAAGTGGTGACTTGTTGCCAAACAGATATGAAAGCAAGAACATTATATATATATATTTGTTATTATTATTATTATTATTGTTGTTGTTGTTGTTGTTTTCTGTTTACAATCTACTTCTGTTAGCATATAAAAATAGATTCTAAAATTTGAAGGGTTTTACCCATAGCTGCAAACTTTGACGCTTTTTTAATATCACTATTTATTTTTATTTTATTTTATTTTATTATATATATATATATATATATATATTTTTTTTTTTTTTTTTTTTTTTTTTTTTTTTTTTTGCAATATTTAACGGGGAAAATCTACAATTAAATAAAAAAAAAATTCTTTTCAAAAATTATTGTAAGAAATAAGCGTAAAAGTTGGCTGCTATATGGTTTTACCGATACTTTTCCTTTATAGGAGACCTTGGCATTTTTTTTTTTTTTTTTAACTTGGCGCAATTCGTGATTCTGAATATGGTGACTTGTTGCCAAACAGATATGAAAGCAAGAACATTATATATATATATATATATATATATTATTATTATTATTATTATTGTTGTTGTTGTTGTTGTTTTATTTACAATCTGCTTCTGTTAGCATATTAAAATAGATAAATGGCTTCTTTTCATAAAATTAACTGTATAGATGTTAAAAAAATTGCTTGTGTATATGAAACAATGAATACGTTGCCAGAAAAAATGCATTCAAAACTTTCCTTCACTCTCTCCAAAACCCCTATAATAGAAAAATATCATTTTACCTTCAGTATATTTATGGTTTTGTTGGTTTAAGCATCAGATCAATATATCTAAGTAATGAATATGCATTAGGCCAAGTGTTTCCAACAACTGAACGGCGGGCCACAAAGCTACCACTTTTTTCCGAATAATAATCTTCACCTTATTCAATCGTAGAAGTTCTACCGTTAGGTAAGGCTAATATTATTAGTGGTAGCTCTGCAATCCACAGTTATTGTGTTAGAAACCTCTGCATTAGATCAATGATTTCTACTGATGATGTCTCCGAACCGAGGTAACATCAGTAATCCAGTTGACATTCAACATTATAGCAAGCTGTGAGACATTGATATGGAAATGCCCGTTGCTAGCGCGTCAGGGAACTGGTACTTTCGTTACCTGTACTACAGTGTCTAGAAGTATATAGTGTGGAAATCAACAAGCGAAAGCGCCCAGAAAATTACATTTTCACCAGAGGGCGGTATGATCGAGTCTATTCTATTGCTACGAATGAATAGAAATCCAGTGTGTTTTTAGATATTTATGATGCGACTTAACTTACGGGAAACTTATTTTTGAAAGACAAATTTCACGAAAAACAGAATTAAAAAGATTTATGGGGTAATACGGCGATACATTAGGAATGAACGAAAATTAAGGCATATATTAGGTCATTAATGAAACAGCCGATTTAAAACGACTTTTTATTTCATTTTATAAATTAAAAATAAATACATCAAATTTTCTGGTGAGAATTCGGAATTTCTAATTTAAAAACCTATTTAAAATCTGACATTTCATACCTAATTAATATTTAATATATTATGAACTATTATGCTGATATTTTAAATGCATTTAATAATACACATTTTTAGATATTGTAACTAACGCTCAGTGTTTATATACTTTCAAGCAATTAATCAGGTGACAGCACCGCCTATAAGAAAATGTAATTTTTTGGATACATTCTAAAGCAATACCGGTAAGCGCGATTTCCAAGATATATTGGGCATTCTCACAATCTTTTGACTTTCGGGAATAAAAATCTGGCGAAATTAAACTTGTTAAAATAACATTTTAATCTCATAGACGAATGTCTTAAAGATTCAAAATAAAGAAAAAATGGTCTGCAGCGAAATTTTTTTTTATTTAACTGAGATTTAAGTTAAATTTGCGAGTTTAATTTTCCTTACCATTTTACCACTATAACTTTCTATTTTCTTCTAAATTTTTATTTATAATGAATTTGCACAGTACCCACAGGACATTCAAATAAGAAATAATAACAATGTATTATTGGTATAACATTGTCTCAATGGGATGTTAAAGAAGGGACGGTAAAGGGATAAAAGTGGACGGTATAGGGATAAAAGTGAGCGGTATAGGAAAAAAGGGACGGTAATGGGAAAAAAAGGGATGATAAGGATGGTTCGGTATAGAAAATTACCACTATTTTTAAACAAATCATGTTAAGACTAAGTGATAGACACAATGTTCATTGATTTTTAGAAACAGTTATTTATATAGGATTAAATTAAAAAAAAATTAATTTACCTCGAAAAGTGCAGGAATAAACCTTGGGGAAGGTAAGACTACCAATAAAGCCACGATGCTTGAAATTGATATTTAAATGATGATTTAAATTCTGCAGTAAATTTTCTGTCAAAGAATTTCAAACATTCTTTCCCTAGCATGCTTCTGCATGAGAAAAAACTTGAAAAAAAATTCTGTGGCTGCATCTGAAGTGATTTTCTGTATAAGTTTAGCAAGAGGGATGGTAAGGAATCTAAAACCCAGGGACAAACTTCAAAAAATAATATCAACTGTAAAAATCTGTGAAGGTTAATTTTTGCAACGTATTTATATAAAGTAATTGCCCAGTTTCGGAAAAAAATTACATCGAATTACTTTTATTGAAATAATTTTATACAGACAGCTCCAAACTTAAAAATCAGCATCAGGGACACAGGACGGTATAGGTGTTTTCCTGGTATTTGGATCCCCAACATCGTCCAAAACTTATTTATCCCGTCAATATTGTTATGCAATCATGCAACGGGATGTTTCCCAGTATAGGAAATAAAATAATAAAAAAAAAAAAAACCCACAAGAATATGTACTAAAATAAAAATTATTATTCAGGGACTTAAAAGTCAAAAGATTGTGAGAATGCCCCATATATTTCCAGACACTGTACCTGTACTGTCTAATCTATCATATATGGCAAAATAATCGACGCTAAAATTGGTTTCCAAATATGATGCTGCCTTCCGGGGTATTAACTTGATAGAAAGTGATTCATTCTATACAAAAGAAAACTGGATTGCCCAGGATTGCTCTAAGAAGCAATATACCATTTTCTAGTGGCATAGAGCAGTCACTCAGTAGCTATTCTATGCTGCGTATATGGTCTTCCACACTTACGCATGATCTGTATATGTAATTATCTTACGAGTTCTCGCTCCAACTTAATTAGTGCTACTTGATTATGCTAATGAAGCCAATAAGTCGTGACAACGTCGTTAATGTAAATTAAGTCCTTCGCAATATATCTGCTACACTCGGCTTAGGCACAAATTAGAAACAATCTTAAATGGGCAATAGATATGAGGCATTAATAGTGATTTTGCGGCACTCCCAAATTAAAAGCTTGGAATTTTTTTAGAAGGACGTTTTGAATCCCTATTTTTTTTTTATTTGTGAGACCTCATCTTTTATCTTGCTTGTAAGAAGTATTTAGCAGTATCCCCAGATATACATAATCTTTGATAATACTTATAAAATCTATAGCATTCATTAATTCTTATTAATGAATGCTTTGTAATAATTTTTTTCCTTTTACACCATAATGTAAATGAAAAAAAAAAAAAAAAAAAAAAAAAAAAAAAAAAAACTCGAACATAATTAATAAAACTTGTAAATGTAAAAGTTCTATTTTTGGTATGTTAATGACACTTTCTAATTTTATTTTTGTGTTAAAAACTAGAATTTTTAGATCAAATTGAGAAATTGCTAAAGAAATTATTAGAACGAAAATTATTTAAGAAAGGACATAAAAAAGAGCAAGACAAACAACATTTATGAAATAGCACTTGCGTTATATTTAAGGTGACCAAAAAAAAAAAAAAAAAAATCAACTTTGAAACTTTCAAATCTTTAAAATTTATAACTTTTAAATAATTTACCATTTAGACTTTATAAATTCATTAACTTTTTAAAATCTCAAAAAAAAATTTTAATAAAAAAACTGAGGTCTAAACGTCAAGAGCTCTCCCAAAATTCGGAGATGTTTGGTCCCCTTAGTTATATCATATTGGGCAATGTCCTCCTACCTTTAAATCGATTCTGAAACATTTCGCTACTATCTCGAAAACGATATCGAATTTTCGTCGATCGGATGTGTTTCGTTGAAGATGCATCTAGATAGATAACTTTGGCGGTTTCGGAAACAGATCTTTCTCTTAAACGAACAAAGTAGAATCGACACGTTACTTTATTTTATACTTTTATTAGTAAAGATTCGCGGTCACTGAATACGAGTTGAAACAACAATGAATTTAATGATGCTCCAATAAATGCTCGCTAAAATATGCCAAATGACTGCAAAATCACAACAATATTTAAAATCTTTAATTAAATATTTTAAATTTATTTATTTTCTATTAAATAATGTCGCAATTAAATAAAGTTCAAAATGTAGTTAATAAATACAGTTCAAATCAAATAATTCAAATTAATAAAGTCTAAATTAATAAAGTCCAAAATAATCCAAATTAAATAAAGTCCAAAATGTAGTAAATAAATAATAAATAAAAAATGAAGAGCGTGATATTTAAAAAAAAAAAAAAAAGCTTTTTCAATTAATAGTAAAAATTATATATATTTTTTAATAAATTCACTTGGTTGCACTTTCAACAAGCGTAAAAAAAAAAAACAGTGATTTTTTTTTCATAATTGAGTCCGATGCCTGTGCGCCAAATTGATGATCCGAATCACAGAAATTTCTGGCGTAAAACATGAATTTCAGTCAAATTATAATTTTTAAGATAAACATTGATTGCTTATAAAGAGTGGTTTTTTAAGGGGGTTCGGGGCACAAAAATCTGACAAATTTTCTAAAAAAAGTTTATTGCATTAAAAATTTCTCTCTTTTTTTTCTGCATTAAATGACGTTTTAATCATGTTTCTATCTCAATTGGAACAGGACATATTAATTTTTTCGTTCTGGTTTGTTCTCAAAATCTAGCTTTCAAGCAATGGTTGTCGCAAAAACGACATTTTGCGAAAAATGCGTTTTTCTTCATGATGGATTTTTTCACCATTTCTCGTATTTAAATTGTTATAAGTCAACAACCGTTAAAGATAAATGGTTCGAACATGGCTTTTTCGATTGCTTTACTTTAATTTTGATTCAGCAGATTAAAAAATATATTTACTTTTGAAAATATGATTCTTTTTAAGTTACTTTTTTTTTACTTTAAATATTTTTAATTTTTATTTAAATTAATATTTTTAAAAATGCTGAATCTAAATAAAAACTTATATATTATCGTTTATTTAAATGAAAAAAAAATTGAAATTCTATGAAATAATATTTCGAGTTATAATGATTTTAAATTACCCAACTTTTTTCATAAATTTTAAATTTTAAATTAAAAAAAAATCTGAGAAGTTTTATCGTGTAATTTTGTTTACAAATGATAGGGTTAACCATCACAAAAAATTTCAAAATTTTAACTCAATAAATAAAAATTATGACTTACTAATTTATTTTTGCGTTAAAAAATTATGTTTGTTATATCAACTAGGGAATCGAACCCGAGCACCTCGGGCTACAGAATATACGTGGAAACCCCCTTTTTTTTAACTCTAATTATTTTTTTACATGTAATATATATTTTAGATTGCTCTCTAACATCAAAAAGAATTTTTATATGAAAAATATCAATTATTCAATCAAATAAAGTTTTGAAATTTATTAAAAGCGATATTTTCACATGTCACCGCATGTCAAGAGTTATTAACCCAAGATTTTGCGACTTACGTCAGTATTTCCGATCATTTCGGTGCATAAGCGCGTTGTTCAATCACATGTCTGTTAAATTTGTTTCTTATTTACGTTAATATATTTATTTTTCTATAGAGGAAGTTTTAATTTTGTTATGGAACATTAGACAGAAACAAATGCTGAACATTTTACATTGTTTTAAGGGCAAGCGGATTGCCCTTAAAATTGCAAAACCAAAATTTTATTTCAAATTTCAAAGTGTTGCCATTAGCAGAATGACGTATGCGTTACACACAGATATGTCTGTCCTTTATAATATAGAAAAGTCCCATTTAAGGGGGATTTCTTTTTTTTTTCAATTGAAAAAATCGATTTTTCTTTATTTTAAATTTTTCTATTCCCTATAGTCTGTAGATTGTCTGTGTACATAGATTTCGCCGAATTCGAAGCCCTTTCGTAGTTATTTAGTTCTAAAGCACAACACGTCCGTAGGCTTACACTGTTTTGGACGCACTTTAAGCAAAATCACTTTTTTAAAACTCGGCGGGGATCAGAACGCAAAAACTATTAATCCGATCTTGCTATTATTATTATTATTATTATTATTATTAAAGGTGATATATTAGAGTCTACTTTCAGCATTTTTATCCCTTTAAGACCGGAAGATTTTTGATAGGAATGAAAAGTTTTGGTGCTTTCCCCTAATTAATAGGGTTATATTTGATTGAAAAAAATATTTTTAAAAATACCCTATGTCAGGTTATGCCAAGTGAAGATCCACGCAATTCCGTCGGTGCAGCCTCCGCTTAAGATCGCTCAAAAAGAGGAAAATGTTTTGTTCTTTTTCTTTAGGATCACCTACACAATTTTGTAGGTCAGGTCTTAAGGGGTCTCATGACTCTTAAAGTTTCAAAATTTTCGAAATTTTAATTTTATTAGATGTTAAACTCCTATCTTTTCTGAACATTTTGGTATAATTGTTTCCTTGAAATTCCCATTAGAACAGAAGTTATGGCTTTTAAAATTATATTTTTTCAATAGCTGAAGCTGCATTTCCGAAACTTTGAAGTCATTTTTCTCCAAATGACGTTTGTGAGCATAACGCGCAGGATATCTCAAAAACTTCTACATTTTTTTCATGAAATTTTCAAAACATATATTTCATGTTAGTCTGTATAAACTGAACCTAAAATACCATTATTATTGTTCAAAAAAAATATTCTTTTTAGGTGATTATACTGTTGAAATTTTCAAGATTTTGTATTAGCTAAATACAACTTTTATTAAAAATCTAAATACGCTTTAAATACAAATTTATTTATGTTCAGGGTAATTACTATAGTCTGTAGTATAATTAGGCACGAAAAATGTCATTCTAGTTGCAAAATTGATTTTATAATCCTGCGCGTAATCTGTTATACCAATTTTTTGCTCGACAAATGTCTGACAGTTTGGAGTGCCCTATAAATACTAATTCTGTATCTTCCAATTTTTAAATACATGAAATGAAAGAATGTACTTATATCTTTCATCCCAATAAAAATTGTGTTTTAAAATTATATACATTTAAGATATTAAATGTTGAAAATGGTCTTTTTTTTTTCATTTTTTCTCATTTTAAAAGTCCTAAGACCCTTAAAGGGATTTAAAAAAAAAAAAAAAAAAAAAAAAAAAAAAAAAAAAAAAAAAAAAAATAGAAGCACGCCAAAATCCAAAATAAAATAAAATAAAATAAAATAAAACAAAATAAATAAATAAATAAATAAATAAAAGTGGGGGGGGGTCAGAAATAGACCTTCTTTATTTTTTTTTTCAAATCTCTACGACTTTGTTTATTTTCAACTTTTTGATCTCAAAATGGTTGAAGCTCCAGACAAGATTACATACCGTATTTTATGGAAGAAACGCCGCATTCCTCAAATTGGCCTGAATAAGCTTAAAAATATCGTAATCACCGCACTCGTTGTAAACGCAGCATCCATTGGAATGCTTGTCGACAGCGTCACATTGACCTAACTTTAATCAAAGTTTTCTGAGCAGTGTAAGATGCCTCGTTTTTAATATCTTAAGACGTCTGAAGTTTTATTTAAAATATTTAGATATTTTTATGAATTTTTAAATTAAGGATACTCAGTTGGTATTTTAAGAAAATCGTAAACGCCGCACTTGGAAAAAAATAAACTTAAACGTTTCTTCCATAAAATACGGTACTTTCATAATCCTTAACGGAAATTGATGGTAAACGACTCTGGTGATCTAACGGATCCCGCCCGATTGGAAGTGCACTGCTCGCACGCTAGGACATCCAGCCATGCAACTTGAGCCACGTCATCAACTTTTTGTTAAACATTTTTTTGAAATGTTCTTGAAATGATAACCTGCAACAAACCCGGAGCTAAAATCTTAATTCCTATTCTAGAGAAAAAAAAAATGCTAAAACACACCATTTTTTTTTCGGCCTTCTTTAGGGAAACCCCTTAAGGCAGTTCACAAATTCAAATGGGCAACTTTATGGCATAAGTTTTAATTTATTTTTGTTCGGAAATAAATGCATGAAACTAGCAGGTGTTGTTCAGAAACTATGTAATCGAACTGTTTTTTCATTTTGTTTTTCCAAACGCAACACATCTTTCAGAAAATATTGTCAAAGAGGGCGTTTTGAACCGTATTTCCGCGCGAAAGAAGAATAACCACACAAGAAAGGGCGAAAAACGTCTTCGTCACGTGATCAAAATCGCTTATAACACAATAGGTAATTTATTTATCAAAAAATGAAAAACACAGTTTGATTCCAAATCGCTTTCATAGCGATTCCTTCCAATTTTATGTCTTTCCGTTAACCCGTTTTTCCGTAACGTTTGTGAAATGCTGAATTCCTACCGGAAACTTTGAAAAATTCTATTTCAAAATAAATAAAAGTAATTTATGGCTTTTTTCTACCAAAGTTAGAAAAGTAACATTTAATAAAATTTTTCTGGTGTAAAACTTCATTAATCGTAGGTGGTATATAATATATACCGGTGCTTCTCAAGGGGTTAAAAAATGAATTTGTAAGTATGTCAAAACGTTTTGCACTTTTTGAACAGAGCAGCTGAGAACAGCCTTAGGAAAGGGGAGAAAGAAAGATCATGACATAAAACAATTATAAAATATCATTAGGTTTTATTTAACCCTTTATATCCTGAATTTTGAATAAAAAAATTGCTCCACCTGAATAATTATTTACGTTAATTTATAAGATATCTAGAACAACATATATAATAATAATTTGATTTTCAGATAATTTTTTTAATTAAAACTGATTTAACAAATCAATAGTTAGAGTTTTTTTTGCAAAATAGTTACAAGTATAATTAGATTAATTAACAAATAATACTGTTATAGAAACTTCGCAATTCTTACAAGATCAATGCAAATAAATTTATTGTGATGCTATCTGTAACGGAGAAGCGTCTTGTAGTTGCAAATTTTTCGTATAACGTTTCTTAATAGGACAAAAGCTACACCCAGGTAAATGGTTTAGAAAATAACGCCATAAAAAAAAATATTTAGCTGCGACTGTTTCACTGTGCTTTCTAAATAAGGTTGAGCAAATTATTTTGTATGAAAAGTTTAATCTGCTTTAACTAAAAGACGATTTAAATAAATTTTACATTGGTGTTTTCTTTTGTGGCACTTGTAAGTACCATCAGGATATAAAGGGTTAAGATGACCAAATTTCAGAGCAGAGGCTGACCTTCTAAACGTCGAAAGCGCTCCTGAATTCGGAGATGTTTGGTCACCTTCGTTATATCGGACAATGTACTCTTATCTTTAAATCGAAACTTTGAAACATTTCGCGATTATTGAATCGATAGCAAATTTTCGTCGATTTGATGTGTCTCGTTGAAGATGCATCTAGATCGATAACTTTGGCGGCTTCGGGAAACAGACAATTCACTTAAACAAACAAAGTGGAATCTGCATGTTACTTTGTTTTATATTCGCGGTCACTGTCTATAGATCTGACAATCAAATCGCTTGGAAAACAATTTATTTTCTTGTTGGTGGTCTCGACTCTTTTCGGCTGTATTGTTCGTTTTGAGGCAATTACAACCTTTCGCAAAAAGGCTGAGGGTCATGAACGCTCATGACCGATACAATGTCAGATAACGAAGTACTCTCACTATACCATGTAAAAATTTGCAAAGAAGTGTAGTTATTGTTATAGATACATTGTATTGTTGATTTTACTGCCCTTTCTGTAATCATATAGCTCCATTATTTTGTCGCAAGAGTTTGTTTTACAGCACACTACACTGAACGAAAAATAAAAAAACTTTCATGTTTGTTTACTAACACGTGAAATTGTTTCTATGTGTTCAATAGGACTGTTTATTTATTGCGGTAATATAACGGGTGACCATACAAAATGTGCGAAGAAGTTTAGTTATTGATATAAATACATTGTTTTATTGATTTTACATGTGATTTCTGTAATCATATAGCTCCATTATTTTATTACAAGACTTTGTTTTACAGCCCACTGCATTGTACGAAAAAAAAAAACTTTCATGTCTATTTACTACATGTTCAATTGTTTCGTATAAGTTCAATAGGAAGGTTTATGTATTGCGATAAAATTGACGGGTGTAGCTCGTCATGAATGTTTTGCAACATCCGGTAAAATGGCGTGCTATATTCGCCATCTGTATAAAGTTATATAAAATAACTTGTTCCCAGTTCCAAATTAAAATCAATAACATATTTTTGATTAACAAAATGTATGAATAATAAAATAAAACATTGTTTTCTTTATAAAAAAACCTTTTTTTCATGCATATTTTCACACAATTAAATCTTATTGGAAAGGGGTAAACGAACAAGGTTCTTTATATGTTACATTCCATTGCACTGATTTTTGGCTTACATTTAATTTTTTAATGTTAATGTTAATGTTCATGGAAAATACAAAATTAATAGTAAATTTTCAAGATCTCGTGAAAGTTCTAGTTTTAGATACTAAATGAAAACAACAATAAGGAAAATAAAGGAAAATTTCAACCACCAAAAACGTGAGAGTTTCGAAAATTATTTTAAAATAATTAAAGCCAATACATTATTTTTGACAAAAGTATTTTGAACAATGCATTAACGCATTAAAATTATGTTTTATAAATTATTTTCAAATTATTCCGGTGATAAATAGATAAAAAAGAAAGCATGTTAAATCCAAAAACCACCTTCGAATATTTCGACTTTCAGAAAGGTTAAGCAGTGCGGTATGATTCACCTAGACTTCCTTTTCTTATTTTATAACTTACTGTAGTGTATCTTCCTAAAGATATGGCATTAAAACCGTCAGCTACACTTTTCTCAAAGATATGACCGAACTGCCAGCAATGAGATAAATACCTTATGACTGCTCACCACCAACAAACCAATACTTAAACTACCTCGAGGAGACACAATTAGGGGTTACAGGAGACGTTCTTAAACGGAAAATAATAACAAATGGTCACAAGGAGTGCTCGGCAAAGCACTTTAATAACACCGTAAACTTTCAATTTGAGAAGAGAGTTGCTTTCTTTTTTATTATTAACTTCATAACTTGTTGCTGCGTCTGCCTTTGAGTGGTAGAAAATTATCGTTTTTGGTTCTAAAGGAAGACGCGGCCTTCCCTTGACAGTCGATGATGGTTTAAGTAGGTGGGCATTTGTTCGAATGAACTGGCTTGTTGAGGGTTAATTTAGCTTTTACTTAACCGATTTTTTTTTCTTTCTCCGAAAGTTTTGAGTCATTTTGTTTGCAAATCCGCATTCTCTTTGTCTTTGTTCTATTCCTCTCGCTTCGAAAACATTTTTGCTCCTTTAAAGAGGTGTTATCACTGTTTTTATTTTTTCCACTCGGTAACGTTTTTTGACAAGTTGACAAATTTGCTTTTATACCTATCTCTCTATTCTAAAATAATAATAATAATAAATAATAAAATAAATAACGCTGTCACCGCCGCCGCGCCGCCAACATAAATGATTTTTTTTTTTTTTTTTTTTTTTTTTTTTTTTTTTTTTTGTGACAAGGGGCTTTTCTAGGCTAATATTAAGAAAACTATTGCATATAAGCAATTAAATGTTAAAAAATCAAAAAACCCGACTGCGTAAAAAGCGAACTAATTAATTATTTCTTATCAATGTGAAACTATTTTTTTTCAATTCCTACTATTAGCTCACACTTTCGCTTTATATATCTTGTTCAAATTTTCAATCGCTACTAAAATACTTATTATTCATCCAATCAAGCTCAAATACATATTTTTTAAACTTGTAGTGGATGACACTTGTGTTAAACCAGTTTTTTCAAATATTAATTCATTAATTAAATTTAATTAATTAATTTTCAATAACCGAGAGAGCCCTCTTCTTGATCAAGGTATTTTAAGACCGAGACAGCCCTCTTCTTGATCAAGGCATTTTAAGCGCCTCTCAGAGGAAAGAAGAATGGGAGAAAAAAAATTCTCTTATTGACCTAAGTAGGAATTGACTTATTTTTTTTATTATTATTATATTACTTGTTTATATTACTTACCTATTTTTTTTATTTACTTGTATTGATGACTTTTAAGTTGTGTTTAATTGTTAGTTCAAATCTATAAATACTGTTTCGATGAGGTCTATATATGTCTATGATGGTTAGAGTTGCAGTAAAGCTAGATAGAGATCCTACGTACACAACTTCCAGGTTGTATAATATTTTAACGGAGCTTCTGACTGTAAAACAGTCAATGAAACATCGTCTTCATTTTGAAAGACCTATCCAATGATATGCCACTCAATAGAGTGCGTAATTTTTTTCGTCTCTACCGCTATTTTGTATTTTACGGCCGCCATTTTGAATTTATAAAAACAAAACCTAGCCTATAACCATCGGCCCACTAAGACGAATTGATAGAGACCTCATTCATTAAAATCCATCCAGCCGTTGGGATGTTTCGAGGATATAAAGAAATCCACATACACAGATATGCGTGAAACACATAACCCTTCTTTTCAGTCGGGTAATAAAACTCTGAAAATTGGTAACATTATAGAGAACTGTTTGGTAAAAACGCTGAAGTAGGCAGTTTTTAAATCGAAGTATTATTTTAAGAGCTATTTGATGTTAAAGTCGGTCATTAATAGTTCTGTTAAAAAAGTTTGATAGGTACAAAAACTATATGAGTAGCTGTTTAACCATCTTTTACAGTAAGATGCTTGATGATAATCTTCCGGTGTGCAGTGTGCAACTATTTTCTTAATTTTACTAACTTTTTTAGGGTTTTTTTTTTCAATTTGTTATTCAAATTTTCATTATTTCAAAGGGGATTTATTTCATATTTAGAAAAAAGTATTTGTTTAAATTGTTGCCAAATTGTAAATAGAGCAAAGACTAGCATTTCGTTTGAATAAAAAAAATGTATTTACACGTGACTACTGAAAAAGAAAGAAAACTTAAAAGTAAGTTAAATGATCAAGTGTTAAAAAAATAAATGGGGAAAATTACGCCATAAAAATATGTTTAAACGTGAATATTAACAAAAAAAAAAAAAAAAAAAGAAAATAATAAAATAATAAAATTATTAAACGCGAAATCCATTTAATGATGAAAATTGCGTCATATATTAAACCGATAACTTGGAAGGACATATTTTCACAGTACCTGGTGCCGAAGGTTCCTCACCTACAGTAGGAGTAGTTAATGTAGAATCAAGAAATTCATAAAAGTGGAAAGGCTCAGAAAAGGTAAACAGATCACTCATTCCAATAAAATAGGCTCATTTCAGACACCACACAATATAAAAATGAGAAAAGTTTAAAAATTTGTAAAAGTTTATCAATTATTAGCAAACGTTCTTTAAAAATCAGCAAAAGATAATCAAAAGTCTGTAAAAGTTTAAAAAAACGTTAGTAAGAAGCTGTAAAACGATACTTTCAAAAGGGTTTTCTTCTGGACAATATTCATGTGACATCACATGAATATTGTACATAGCATGCGGACAACTACGCATGCTGACGCATGCTATCCCGCGCTTCAGAATATATGTTTCATATTTGGTCTGCCTTATTTCAAACTTAACAAGCTATAATTTCACATTTTCTGTTAATTCCAATCAGTGAAATTGGTTCTAAGTATAATTGTTTTATTATTTTAACACAATCATATTGATTGATAAAGATATCCGAATTGCAAAATTTCCCAATTAAGTGAAAAAAGTGTCTAGACCGGAAATCGAACCCTGTATCTTTGGCTTAAATTACGAATAGTCTTACAATTGAACTACCTGGAACCACAAACGGCCGACAAAATTCGCTCAAACAACTTTTTAGCAACAGCATCTGTTATGTAGACAGCTCAACAGAATAAGCCGCATATAAAGGAACTGCATTAAACTATGGAAATCTATATACACTTTATTATTTTAATTTACCTGTGGCTTATTTTATTGAGCTGTCTACATGGCATGTTGCTTCACTACACTGTAAAAAAATGTGGGTATTTTTCCTGCCATTTCCGTTGTAATTTTCCAAGCACCGATGCTGTGAAAGCGAATTCAAACAAAAGACGAAGTAGAAATCTGATTCCTTCTGTCACGTGTACCACGCAGCCAATAGCAACGAGACTTTACCCAGACTTGAGAAATTTTACAGCACTCTTAAAGACTGCAGCTTGTAAATTTTGCAGCAACTGTGTTGGCCGCCAGGCTGCCAGACCCTTTTGTTGTAAAATACATTTTTTTTTTTTCAGTGTAGTTTTAAGTTTTCAGAATATATGTTATTCATTACTTCAAACTTAGTAAGCTATAATTTCATATTTTCTGCTAATTCAAATTGGTTCCAAACATAAATACATCCTTCTTTGCGTGTCGTTTCATAATATCAAGTGACTACTGGCAAGAAAACAGCATCAAATCAATATCTGTGATTGAAAATAACTTTAATAATTAGTTGAAAATGTTTCTTTAAAACATGTGACTTCTCTATGCTTTTAATTTTTCAGAATATATGTTTGATAACGTTTCATGCATCATTTCAAACTTAGTATAAGCTATAATTTCATGTATTCTGCTAATTCAAATCAGTCAAATTGGTTCTACACATAAATGTATTCTTCTTCGCCTATCGTTTCATGTGTATATATTTCATAATATCATGCGACTGCGGGCAAGGAAGCGGCATCAAATCAATTTCCGTGATTGAAAACGAAATTTGTTTTCGAATCGCGAGGTAATGACGTTGTGCACGCCAGCTTCTATGTAGCCATAAATGGCTCACGCTGTGAGTATCATTGTCTATGGCTGATGTTACACGAAAAGCCTTTACACCCTCGAACACACAACAAATCCGTCGTCATTATGCGGCTTTGTATGGCAGTATGTTTAACGCAAGCCTAAATCATTTGCAGTGTTTCAAGATCAATCAATAAAACTAATCATGCAACTAGGATATAATATCATACAACAAGGTTCATTATTCCATCTTGCACGTACCTTCATATCCTACATGTAAGTGCTGTGGAAATTTGGTAGCACCAAAAGATGTCGCCGAAAGCTAATTATTTGAAGTATTATTATTTTATTATATTACATTACAAGCAAAATTTGATTAAACTTGATATGTTAACATAGGAAATTCGTACTGGGATATTAAAATAGATTATTTTAACATCTCATGTGACATGCATGAATTTTGATGTTGTGAATTTTGTATATTTAGGAAATGATGATTTTTTTAGTTCGTCTTTTAGGTGTTTCAAAATCAATCAATGTAATTAATCAAGTATCTAGAATAAAATAATGTCATATAACAAGGTTCATTATACCAGATCGCACGCATCTTGAGCTTATATATGCTATTGCTATGTAAGTTTGATAGTTACTAAAACATGTCACCGAAAGTTAGTTATTTGAAGTTTTGAACAACTATTATTTTGATGAATTAAATTTCAAGTCTTAATATGCAAACAATGGTTGAGCAAATTTTAATATTTTGAATGAAAAATTTGAACAGGATTTTTTTAAATTTTAAAAATAAATAATATTTAAAACATGCATAACATTTGGTATTATGAATGTTGTAATATTTACGAATCGTGAATTTTTTAGTTCATGTTTGCGTTGTTTCAAGATCAGTTACTGTAACAAATCTAAATGACGCAACTAGAATCGAATTTAACAATATCATTTAAAAATGTCCGTTATGCCATCTTGCACCTATCTTGAGCTGATATCAGGTTTCGACGCATCAAGGTATTCCGGGAATTTTAGGTGTTTTAATATCAGAAATTTCGTAAAGTACTGGTCGCTATATCTGAAAATAGAATTATTTTTTCATTAAATAAGGCAAATATATCACTTTAGAAATATTCTGGCAAAACCAGGGATGTAGTGGAGGGTATACGGGGATATACGCCGTGTACCCTCTGGAATTTTTTAACACTTCAGTGCGCAGCTTTGCATATATGCAAACAACAGTGTTTTCAATTTAAGAGATATTTTTTATTCGTATATTTCTAATTCACACCAGAAAATTAAAATAGCAGTAACAGACATTCCGTTTTTAAATAAAGCGAAATTAACCATTGAAAATTTCTGGTGTAATGGCAGATTCTCTGAACTACGTAATTTCTAGAACGTATTCTAGAACGTATTTCTAGAACGTACGAAATTAAAGAGTTAAATGTTAAGGTTTTTAAAATAAATTATATAAAATAAGGTATTTGGAGACGTATTTATTAAAATATTTACTAATTTGCAATATTTTAGCGTAAAACAGCCACACGACAGTAGTTTTTACTTGTATTGCAGATGGGCAACAGAAGAAAAGATTGACGGATTATATGAAAAATGTATCTCTGATTTTTTTCATTATTTTTCCTGTATAATAAACCTTTTAGAGAATCCTATATAATTTTTTCGAAACAAAATAAAAAATCGCTCATTTAAGGGTTAAGAAGCTCCGCATACCCTCTGTTTCTCAAATAAAGCATTACCGTATACCTTATCTATGAATGTTCATGACGTCAGCGTATACCCTGTGCCTATAACGTACACTATCTGCTTTTTTTAAGACTACAACACTGGGTAAAACGTGTTTGAAAGTCCTTGAAGCATACGAACCCTGGATATATGTAAATGGTGTGGCATTTTGGATGATTCGTACGTGGTGCTTACTTTAAATACCACTGTTTTAGGAAAGTAAACATCGCTTTATTTAACCGCACAATTTTGCTATTAAAAAAGGACGAAGATTATTTTAAGGAAACAATGGTATTAAGCACTCTTACGAATTCTGTCTGGTA
Organism: Maratus speciosus; assembly: GCA_963932465.1. Taxonomy (NCBI): domain Eukaryota; kingdom Metazoa; phylum Arthropoda; class Arachnida; order Araneae; family Salticidae; genus Maratus; species Maratus speciosus. The sequence goes on from OZ010794.1 coordinate 350,827,616, forward strand.
GCACCAAAAGATGCTGCCAAAAATGAATTATTTGAAGTTTTGAACAACTATTATTTTAATTAAATTTTGATATCTTAACTAGCAAAATTTGTTAAGGGATTTTAACCGTTTATGGTAATACACTTCCCACTTATTTTTTTTTTTTTTTTTTTTTTTTTTTGAAAACTGATCAATTAGCACCGGAATCTTTAGTAAAATATTTTTTTATATAACGCACATGATGAAAAAGGTCTCATTTTATTTTCAAATAAATTTGTTTGTAGATTCTGGTAGCAATGAATCTTTACAACATTTAAGCCACAGAAATTGATTTGCCCGATAAAGGGTTAAAAGAGAGAGAGGGGGTTGGAAGCGGCAGATATCATCCTCAATTTACTATTTTAGATTCCCATCGTTTATACTTGTTTGCGTGCGTTAATTCTACAAAAAAAAAAATCGCTTAAATTAAATAAAACACGTCGGTATATAACTCAAAAAGACAAAAATATAATAATACTGCATATAAAATAAACTGCTAAACTAAAAATTTGGAATCTTGTACCATGGATTGTTTCACAATTTATCATAATCTTCCAATTGAAAAAAATAATAATAAAATCAGCTTGATTCACCTTACATTCAGCTTTTGCGGCAATGGCCTACAACATACGCCAAATGGGAGCTCATTCGAAAGCATAGTTTTTGATACAATCGTGTTCACGCACACACACGTACCTACATCGTCGTAAATACACCAAAGACAGTCTGGGGAGCTGAAGGCTTAAAAAATACAAACATGTATGCATACATACCATACACACGTACAAATGGAATCATTGTAAAAGTACGAAAAACGGATTCGGGAACTTCAAAATTTAAAAATATGCCAAAATTTGCATAATCAGTTTTTATCATTGCAATATTTTTCTTACACTATGTATCCTGAAAGTAAAAACCTATTAGAGTTTTTGATTAATCCCTTAACAAGTTCTTCTTCTTTTTTTTTTTTTAACACAATAAGCTAAAAATAGGGACCATGCACCATTTTTAAAATTTTCCTTATGTAAACGAAATATGCCTGTCATTAAATAAAACAAATATTGCAGTTTGAAATTAGTGGTGTCAAAAAGCTTTTTGCAACGAAACAAGCAAACTCTTCTTGCATATGCGGTGTACGGGTAAATCTTGAATTTCACATGTGTTTTGAAAACCGGGTAGTATGTTTTATAACCCGTATAGCCCAAGTTGGATTCCCTCATTAAAATAAATAAATAAATAAACGTAACAAAAATTTGTATACATCAAAAATATTGTCTGGACGATATTTTGTCAAATTCAATGCATCTGAGAATTCAAATCGCCTTTAAACATGGTTTATTTCAAATGCATTTCCATTGGACTGCTATATTCCTCTTTTATCTTACAGATCTCAAAAGGAAAAGTGTAATGAATATGCATATACTCTTTCAAAATAAATTAAACTACATTACTGTACAAGCTGTCCTGAAAAAAAAAAAAAAAAAACATTAAGTGCAAATAGTTTCATTAATCATTTTAAAAAAATTGTGCATTAAAGGAATAAAAATGGGTGAAAATTTATTTTATTCTGAAAGAAAATTGAATAATTGAGGTTAGTAAATGGAAATGTGTTTTTCTTTTTTAAATTTCATTTCTGTGGTTGGACTACAAACCATTTTAGTTCTGGTGATAATTCCCCTTCCTCATTATACATTGAATACTTTGAATTAACGACTCTTATCCTCATGAATATTAAGGACGGAGATTTCTTTGCATATTACATACACTATCTCGGTCTAAAAGAGCGTATTTAATTACCACCCTTTTTGTTAAGTGAATATTTAACTTTTGCATTAAAATTCATTCTATGAAAAATACATTATTAAAGACTTTCATTTACAATGGCGTTATTAGATGATTTATTAAAGAAATTCACAAAATAAAAAGGATATTGTTAAAAATTTGGCAGTAATTTTCACTTCATTTTTATTTGAAAGTCATTCCTTATTAGTCTGATGCAGATAGAAGTATCTTAGGAATATCTTTATAATGAAATTTGTTTCATTAATCTTATAACTGATTATATTTCTAAAACTGCCCTTTAGCCAGGCCCTGACTATCGCAAGGGCATCCGGGGCCCATGCCGTGGGCACGAAATTTCTGAGGGGCACAAAATTTTTCAGAATTCCATCTAAATTTCCATTTAAAAAATCATAATTGTGAAAAATGTGATATTTGGTATATAAATCCGATGAAATGACAAAAATATATCTCAATATATGATTAAAAGCATATTTCAATAAATAATAGACAAAAAAAAAAAATTTTTTTTTAATACCTAGAACCATTTTTCAATTTTCCAGAAAACTCAATTTTTTTTAAGTTATCACTTTTTAAATAAATGTGTAATATGTAAAAAAACTAGTATTTGTAAATCAATCAGTCTAAGGGGGCACAAAAAATTGAAAGTGCCCTGGGCACAGAAACTTGCTAGTCGGGCCCTGCCTTTAGCTATAGCTAAAAATATAAACTGTATGTTGAAGTTTTAGTATTTTGATAATATTGATATATTAAAAACACACAAACTGACGAAAATAAATTTCGATATTGCAACTGTGAATCCTTTAAAGGGAAATGGAAATCGTATATTTTAAAATTTCCCATATTTTTAACTATATAACATCTTTACAAAGCATCGCCAAACTACTTACGTCGACTTACAAACAACTTTCATTCATATTGACGTTATTAAGCGATTTGTTAAAGAAATTCACAAAATAAAAAGGATATTGTTAATAATTTAGCACTAATTTTCACTTCTTCATTTTTATTTAAAAGCAATTTGTTCGTTATTTGCCTGATGTATAGATATAGGAATATCTTAGGAATATCTTTATAATGAAATTTGTTTCATTAATCTTGTAATTTATCTACTATACTTCTACTACAGGGTTTTCGCTGCCGCTCGCCATTGCGCCAAATTACTACAAAATGCTTCATTTGGCGAGTAAACGAACAATCAGATTCGCCAAATTGCGAGTTCTCAATTTCTACTCCTTTTAAGTATGTGCCAGTACAGTCCAAAGTCTTATCCGCGTTACTGAACGATTGATGTCACTTTTCATGTTCAATCGCATCGTGCCATTTACATTACTCTAGTTATAGAGATTCTGAGTAAACGCCAATTCAGTCCAGTAACATCCAAGGATACAGAAAAGATTATGCGATAGGTATTTCCCTATTGTCAGTTGATCACTATCTATGCACTGGCATCGCGCTGGTAAAAACACAAACAAAATTATTTGCATCAAGCGACCAAATAGAGAAAAGTTTTGCTGGAATGCGACTTTGAAATTAGCCATTTACCGTACTATTTATTAGTTGTGCGCAAAGTATCATAGGCGGGTCAATCTTTTCTATCTGTTAGAGTCGAAATCAGCAATTTTTAGTATATATTTTCATAACGGTAAATCAAAGATCGTCGCTATTTTGAATTTTTATTTAGACTGCTAAAAGAATGTCTGAAGCATTTATACATTTTGGAAACATTTAGAATGTAATTATTTTTAATAGTTTCTGTAGCGGATAGTCGGATTTCTATTTTATGAGCAATTACAAAAAATAGGTTGTTTTAGAACATATTTAAAAAAAGAGATACAATAAGAGTGTCAAAGGTAGATTTTTCAGTGTTTCACGTCGAATCTTTTTTGCTAACATTTTTTTTTTTCATTTGGCTACTGTTTTCTATTTCTTATTCGCCAAATCGCGAATATTGGTCAAAACCCAGCGAGAACCCTGATTCTACATAGTTGCCAACCTCTCGATTTTTTTAATACCAATATTTATATGTAGAAATATTTGTTTTATACAATCGCACAATTTCGGCAATTAAATAAAGCAAACGTTTTTGTAAAAATTTACTATATTAAAAAAATCGGGAGATTGGCAACTATGCTTCTAAAACTACACTTTTAGAACTATGTAAACAAGCCGTGGCACACCACCGATCTCTGCTGCTTTTCAGCCAAATTTGATCACATCATGGTAATTCGACAACGAATGGAAACTAGACTACTTTGATCATGTGATAGCCAAGAGGGTTGGAAGTATCGTGGCTTGTCCCTTTCGTTGTCTGCGCTCTGTGTTGCCAGATTATCACAATTAAAGTTAGAAGCTTTTTTATACCAAAAGAATGTATGTCGCAGATTAATAATTCAAGAGCTATAGTAGTTATTATTATTGCTTTCTATAATGAGAAAAATATCATTTGTGTCTTGTAAATCATATTACTCTAAGTCGGCTAAGGGAGAAAAGGAAGATAAATAGAGAGATTTTTAGATAAATAGATAGATAGATACATCGATAGAGAGTACACACCATGTTCTTTAATCGCCAAATCACCACAGAGGAAAAATAGGTACTATTCGACAACGAACCGAATCGTCTATATTTATTTATGAATGAAATAATCTTCATGCCATCTCCCTGCATTGAAACTGTTACAAATTTTTACATTTTCTATAACAACACCAAAATTTGTCCTCATATTCCAATTTTATGTAAAAATTTAGCTTCATATTGCAAATTTGAATTCATTCTAGGACGAATTTTAAGAACTACATTGACATTCTATATTATTTCTATGAGTTCTATAGAAAACAATATAGAAAACAATATAGATTTTCACAAGAAAAAAAATCATTGTGAGTGAAAATTGAAAATCTTGATTAAAAAAAAAAAAAAATTAAAGAATTTTAAAGTTTGCTGTTTTGGGGTACATTACTGCGTTTAAAATACCAAAACGTCTACAAATATTTGTCAAATCACTCCATTAATTTTTTGTATCCTCAGTATAGTGTATTCGATTTTTATTATTTTTATTTTCATTATATTGTAAAATGCATCCCTAATTTTATTAAGAACACTATATTGAGGATACAAAAAAATAATGGAGTGATTTGACAAATATTCGTAGAAGTTTTAGTATTTTAAACACAGTAATGTATCAAAAAACAGCAAACTTAAAAAAAATTTAATAAAAAAAATTACCACAAAATGATTCTTTCTCTTGTCAAGATCAGTGTTTCTAAGTATTGTCTATAGACGGGATGGCGAAAATTTCTGAGTATGCGTGCCAAAAATTTCAAAATTATTATCTACCAAGATTATAACGAGCCAAAAACATTTTAACGTAGATAAAATCATTAATTGACATTTATAGAATTTTTACTTAAATATTTTTGCACTTATATTAAATTCGATTCCAAACTTATTTATTATGCTGTATTTGCTCCACAATATAGCCATGCCGCATCGAATTTCGTATTAATATAATCTATAAATGAGATTTTCTTTTATTGTATACTTCCAAATCAGATCATTTTTATAGTTCTTCTGGTAAAAGCAGGTTCAATAGATAAATAATTATGATATTTACACTGACAATTAAAATTCAATTTTCAAAATTAAAACCGAATTATAATAAAAACCTAAAATAACTTAAAACCCTAAATCTAAATAAAAATAAAACCTAATCTAAAGTATAAAGCGTGCCAATTACTAGGTATATTACTATGCAAATTATCTCTTAATATTCAATTTTCAAAAATAAAACCCTTGAAATTTGATAAAGAAGCAAAATGATTTGTAAAACTTTGTATGTTGAAAGGTTTGGCGAGAAAATGACGCTAAAGGGCTCTTTCATTGAAATTTATAATATCTTAGATAATTCAAAAATAACGGATTATTTTAAAGTAAGTTATATACCTGTTACACAAAACTATACTTGCTTAAAAAAAAAAAAAGGATTGTTCTCTATAAACTGAATATAATCTATAACATTTTTCACGTGCCAGAGAAGTTTTCTTATGTGCCAAGTTCAGTACGCATGCCATAGGTTCGTCATCCCTGACCTATAGTAACATGTGTCTATAATAAGTAAATGTACATCAGTAAAAGAAAACAAGTAATATAAAAATTTTGTTTTCAAAGTCAATTTCCTACTTAGGTCATCAAAGAAAAAATTAATATAATCCCTTAAGCTAATATTAGTTTTTGTTGCATTAAAATATCTCAATTTGTTGATTTTCTATAAGCAAGTCTACGGGAATTTGGTGAAATATTAGAGATATCGCCAAGTTGGCGTCTCTTTTGACGACTCATTTTGGTCACCAAATTTGGCGATACATCGCTAAGTTGGCGACAAACTTGGCGGTATTTGGCGACAGAACAGTGTCCCCTTATGGTAACCCCTTACAGATATGAAGATGCATTAAATGCTGTTCAATAACCAATGTCCGCCATTTTGTCTCCCATATAAAACTAAAATTAATTAATTAAAATTTAGTTAATGTATTAATATTTGAAAAAACTATATTAACATCAATTGTCATCCAGTACAAGTTTAAAAAAATTTATTTGAACTTGATAGGATGAATAATAAGTATTTTATTAACGATTGAAAATTCGAACAAGATATATAAATATAGGGAGAGTGTGACTAATAGTAGGAATTGAAAAAACGAGTCCCCTTAGGTGATGTCTTTAACATTAAAGGCAAATAGAAAATGACGCGAAAAACCAAATAGTACTCAATAGCCGGAGATACATCTTAAATGGAGACGCATAAACGAGAGTTCACCGTATTACTGGAAAGATAAAACTTTATAAAATAGAAAATCAACAACAACAGCAAAAAAGATTGTTCAAGATGTCAAATAGTAGTACCTAATATGGATATACTTCAAAGGGTACCGAGTCCCTTTAAGAATTAATTTGTCATTAATCTATTATAATACATGCTTTCATTGAATTGAGATAAAATATCTTTTGTATGTTAATATTGCGGTTGGTGGATTTATCTTGGCGATACTGTCACATTCTTTAACGTGTCCTCTAGAATGTTAGTCTACGTTTATCGCCAAATAAATTTGTTATTGATCACGCGATGGGGACACTTTACATCACCGCACGTCAAAACTTTTATGAATGATGTGGTTTGGCGCCCATCAGTCATTGTCTTCTTATAGGCAAAACACACCGCATGTGCTGCAAAATACACGATGATCATTCAGTGCCTTCAATTGAATCATAAAGAGGTTATTTACGGCCAAAAGCTCGTCAACATCACATTGGCAAAGTCTCCAAGTTGAAGATTTTTGGTACGCGCTTTTAGCGTTCAAATTAAGAGACTTTTATAAAGCGAAAAAAAAAAAAAAGTCCGAAGTCATTTTATAGATGGGTTAAGGTGCATCCTTAAGGATTAATTATATTATGAAATATTTAATATAAAGCAGGTGGTTTAGAATTATTTATTACTTAACTAGATCAAAATTATTTAGGCATATAATGAATAAGCAGCTAAGCAGTTGACAACTAATAATTTGATAAAGGGAAGAGACCTAGCACATATTTTGATCAAGAGAATTTAAAAAACAGATATTTGACAAAAAAAAAAAAAAAAAAATAGGAATACCATTTTTAGATTTCAGGAATTTTCATATGGATACATTAGTTCTCATCTATCTGTGATTTTTGGAATTAGAACAAGGAATCGTAGTAAAAAAAAATTCGACTTTACACATTAATTTCCCACAAAAGTTACCTCAACAACTGCCACCGTTTACGTGTTAATAAATTTTAAAAACGTTTAGTCCATTTTATGATACCAGGTAGATATACAGGGTGGGTGATTCAAATCTTATCGTTCAAATTTCATGGGGAGGTAGGGAATACGTCAGGAAACCGTTTTTACATAGGAAAGTATGCCCGCAAATGTACGCATACATATGTAGAGGGCGCTGTGTGTACCCAACCTTCCATTGCGTCCCAATCATTGTTTTGACTTTCCTAAAGCTAGTATTAGTTCTTCTCCTATTTCCACTTCTCATTTGGACTTCCACGAAGCCTTTTACATTTTTAAAAACTCCGAAAATCTCGTTAATGACCTTTATTCGACGTCTTCATTATCTGACGCCTGGAAACTTCTCGTTTAATTTTGTTCTTTCCGGTTCTTTTAAGGGGACCTTCTACATTAGGACACAAAAAAAAAACACTTTTTTATGATTTTTTTTGTAAGAAAACTGCATGATGAATCTTTTTGAAATTTTAACAGTTTATTGTACATATCTTAAGGTATACACAAGAATTTTTTATTAGATTTTGTTGCTTCTACTATAAGTTAACAAATATGTTCAACCACATTTTTTTGACACAGTGGGCAAGATTAAAAGAAAAAAAAAACTACTCAATGGATCATCTTGATTTTTTTTTATTATTAAAGCTTATTTAATTACCTTCGATATGAATTAAAGCTTTTACTAAAATTATTTTTAAAAAAAAGTTATTTACAAATAAGAACGAATTTTTTTAACAATTTTTTTTTTTTTTAATCAGCCATTACATAACTTTTTTCAAATAAATTTATGGGTTCCTTTAATTTAACTAGAAGCTATACTCACGAAGTTTACGAAAAAAATTTATTTTTGTGTTTCAGATAATTCTACAAGGCGCTATCATGCCCTCCGTCCAGACGAAATTTTCCAAAGCAGTTGAACATATTTGTTTATAACTTAGAGTAGAAGCAACAAAATCTAATAAAAAAAATTCTTGTGTATACCTTAAAATATGTACAATAAACTGTTAAAATTTCAAAAATATCCATCATGCAGTTTTCTTACAAAAAAAAAAAAAAAAAAAAAAAAAAAATTATAAAAAAGTGCTTTTTTTGGTCGAGGACGTTTGCGGACATACTTTCCTATGTGAAATAGGTGTCCTGACGTATTCCCTACCTCCCCACGAAATTTGAAAGATAAGTTTTGAGTCACCCTGTTATATATAGAGATAAATATAAAGTTTAATTTATGAGTTATATTACGGTAAAAAAAAAAAAAAAAAAAAAAAAAAAAACAGTGGCACTCCGGGAGTGCCAATAGAAGTGAAAACTTCAACAATTACGTGTATGTTTTTTTAATCGTCAGGAAATGTTTTATGCGTTGAATTGTGTAGCAACACTAATGAAAGCATCTGGGGACACGGCAGTGCCCCTGCCAAGTCTTGAAAGCACAGCCGTAAGCATCTTTTTCTGGAAGCAACTCAGGGTACTTTTGACCCCCCAATATCTTTGTGTTGGCGATTCCCAGAAACTTGAAACTTCGTAAATCTAAAGTAATGTGGAAATGGAACTAAATGCTGAAATTTCACGTTTCTATCTTTTTTATTTCAGAAGATATATGAACTTAAACTTTCGCCTTTTCGACACTGATTCACCGATCATCAAAACTCAGAGGTACGTCCTGTATCCCTAGAATCTTGAAATTTGGTATAAAGGTAGTGTTTGGGATACAATGAAAGGGAAAATTTAAAAAATCCGGAAAATTTGGATAAAAAGTCGAAAAATCAAAAAACCGATAATTTTGCAGAGATGTGATATACGAACCAGGTTTGGCGCGATTTTTTAACGTCAATTTGGCGAAAGCCCGTTTTCCAATACCAGTTACAATATATATTTTTAAATTATTTTCTATTGTTTTAAAAAGTAAACAACAATAAATAAACGGAAATTCCATTAGTAACTATAGAACAAAACAATTGTACAATTAAAAAAAAAATAATAATAAAAGTAAATGAACAATTTATTAATAAATAAGCAACAGTAGCCGGGTTCCCTTGTAAAATAAAGTAACGCCATTTTGCTGTCAATTAGGTACCCAAGTGCGTATCTGACATCTGCGCCCCGTATTTTATCTTCCGTAATCGAAATTCCCGCCAATACTGTTGGTCATTGACCAGACCATCAACACGATAAAATACAGCGTTATCGGTTTTTAGTTACACGAAATAGGTAGGTCACGAATACGGTATAATTCATTTTAACTGACGAAAAACAAAATAATAATTTGTTTTAGCAATACGCCGGGAGAAAAAGTGAGTTTTAGCTTCCTTCTTCTTTTGCGGATTGAGCTGAAGAGGGAAAAGTTCCTGTCATTCACCGCTTGGCGCGCTAGTGTCTATGTGTCAAAATGCTAGGATGTCGGTTACGTTACAGTGTCTCGAAATCGGTGGTTTTTCCCCATCTCAAAAAAAGCTCAACTCGCCTAAAGAAGTTTTCACTTCAAAAATAAAAGAAAAAATAGTTTCTGATAATATTTTATTTATATAGATGACAGAATCTTATTATATTCCTTACATTTTACATAATTAATAAAAAAAAATATCTTACAATGTATGCACATATGCGTAGTTTAAAAATTTATAATTTATATAAAGGTAATTCTAAAAAAAGAAAAAAATTTTTTAGGCCAAACTAATAAGAATTGCTTAAAAATGCTGGAACATGGCACGAAGGTTACTGACAGCTGTATTTATGATTTCAAATTACTCGTAATGTGAATCATGTTTTGCGTGCCAGTCTCAAGTTGAACCAAGTAAACACAACCAATACACACTGAACATACTGATTTATCAAAGTAATGAAAATAGCGACAATAAAATTTATCAATTAACATTAGTCTTCTATTAGGTGTCTAGATTCGTTTTCCATTAATCACAGACGAAATTAAAATGGTCTAGTGTTTGCCCGGAATGACTTGTAACATCATTATTCGTTCATTAGCATAATCAATAAAAGAACGTGCCTGTGGCGCTTAGCCGATTTTTTTTTTTTTTCAAACCAGTATTATTAACATCGGTGTAATTAGAATTTCTATAAGGAAACAAACAATCAAAACTTTTGAATACATTATTATGTTTAATAAAAGCTTTTTTTTGTTTTTAATTATTGTTCCGTTAAGGGTTCTTTTTTTCTTTTTTAAGAGCGTAATAATTTAGACAGGACTGTAAGTTGTTTACCCATATACATTTGCAGTAGATGTTTCTATATGATTTGTGTTGCATGATTTCTTTTTTTGTTATTTGTACGCGACTTTTTTAACGACAGTTTATGGATTTATTGGTTTTTTAGCGTTTTAATAATAAAAAAAAACGCGTTTGTAGATGAAATATTACATATTATAGGATATTGAATTTAATGTACGTAATTTCTAATGCAAACAAAAATTTAGTTGTTAAAGTACAGTAGAACTTCTTTTATTCGAAACTCTCGGTTAACCGAAATCCATTTTTAAAGCTTTTTTTCCCCACTATCACATTCCTTGTGTGCAAAATCCATTTTGAAAGCTTTATTATTATTATTTATTTATTTATTTAACTATCCTATTCCTTGTATGCAAGCGGTCCTTTCCGAACTACGAGTATATATAAATATTTTCTATCCCCTTTCTTAGAGTTCCTTTGAATTTAACTTGAGCTCCCGTAACCTGCGGAGTGGAACGTAGAAAACGAACAAAGTAGCAATTCTGAATCTTTCGAAAAAGGTTTGGCATGGCTGGAGCAGTAGAAAGACTGTGATACTGGTGAACTAATAACATTAAAAAACTCCGTAATAGAGCATCAAAGCAAAAGCAATCGAAACTGCGCCAAGCAAGACATTTTTTCGAACCCTTGTGATATATGTAAAAGGTACTTAATTTCCAAATTAAAATTCAGGTAATTTATTCTTGTTTCTATTTTGCTATTGCTTTCTTTTTATTTAACACTTATTACCATAATAAGAAATATTGCATGTATTTCTCCTTAATCTCATAATTAAAGCATTCTCGATTACCCGAAAATTTCGATTTTCCGAAAGATGGTCGGTCCCAATTACTTCGGATAATCGAGGTTCTACTGTATATACATTATTGATAGTTCAATAACTGTTGTTAATAATGTTAATTTGCCGATAAAACTGAAACTTAAACTAGTAGAAACTAATTTTTAGTGGTTTAATTTTTTGTCTCTGAACTTTTCTTTTCTGTATAGGTTACATGACGAAAACAATAATCATTATTTGTTATACGGGACTATACTTTAAATTGTTTAGAAACATAATCTCACATGCAGAAGTAATGTGAATTGCTATATTTATTAATTAAAAAGTTTGAAAATACGTATATTTTTAAAGTATTATTTCTTGGGCATGTGAGTTCTGGAGACGTTATTTATTGGGAAATTTTGTGAAGCTTCTAAACATTCGTTATCATTTATAGCTTGTTGTTAATACTCTGACAAGAAAAGAAAATATTGGTTGAATTTTTCATATTTTTAGTATGAAATAAAATACCCATAACGGAAACTCCCGAATAGTTGAAATTTTTTCAACTCCCAATATTTACGTATTTGTATACGTTTTATCCGGAATTGCCGGAAAATTCCTTAGTCCGCAGGTGTTCACTATTAAGAAGTTTTACTATATTTGCAGTTTATTATTAATTTAAATATGCTTGTAAACATAAGTTTCTAATCTAAAAGTTTTAAAAAATAACTTTTATGATTTTTAGGTGCGTTCGTAATCGTATAAATAGGAATCATCTAAATTCGTTGTCTGGTCTGTCCGCATATAACAGCGCAAAAACTACCTAAACGATTGGTTTGAAATTTAATATATATAATCGTTACAGAATTTTGTCGAACCACTTCAAATTTTATGAAAATCGAATCAAAACTTGAAAAGATATTAATAAAAGTTTTCTTCATTCTATTAAATCCTGTCATGCTTAATTATTTAATGATATCCCATGATAGGTAATGATTCTAGGTTGCCATGGTGATGACGTCCTATTTAAGATGGAGTCATATTATTTCCGTATTACTGAATTTAATATATATAATCGTAATAATTTTGTATTCATGCATTTTTGCATAAGAGTGCAACAGTTATTGCAACAAGATCTGAATGTTTATAAAACTAGTTATAGTACGAATGCACCTCATTTGCCACGTTTGACGTACAATTTCCGACTTGTTAATACATCATTTTGCTAGAATTTCTTCAGTTGAAATATATTCTTATTTGATAATAGCATATTTTATTAGCCATGATTTTCTTCTTATTCTTATCATCATCTTGCATGTGAAAATCATTTTCTTCAAAATTACTCATTTATTAATTAAATAAATTAGCAGCGGTGAACTATTTTACAGTTCTTTATCTCATCATATGATTGCACTGTTAAACTAAATTGATTTCAAACTATTAATTTGCTTGAAATTGGAAAACTTATCGTTTGAATTGATGATAAAGATAATTTCGAATTAATTGTTCTCTTATCAGAATGTTTCTCCATCAGTATAATTGATCTAAACATTCCTAACCTGATAAATTCATTCAATTTTATGATATGATATTGTTGTAAATAATATCATAAAAATGTCCTTTTAATGTAGATGACAGCTATTTATTATATTGAAATCGTAACATTTAATTGAACGACATATCCTGCAATGAAATACAGAGCACATTTTGTATAATGCGTCGTTTATATAACCACATTTTTATGTTTCATCTACTAACCGATTGTTATATTTATATCTCTCTAAAATAACTTTGCTTTACTGAAGTACTTTATCTAAGAGTTTAATACATCCCATAGAAAATTTCCGATCATCCATGTATCTTTATTATTGTCTGACATAGTATAAAATAATGAAAAATTTAAGTTGTCTGTGCAATAAGCATTGCCTATATCTACCCTATATATATAAAATCCTAATGAATCGAATTGAAACGAATTTATGTAACGATTCTATGAAACGACTGATTAAACAACTGATTACGTTTCACGGCGATTTCTCCTAAAATATGGAATACTTTGCGATGAAATTAACACCAAAAATCCGTATTGATCCACAGATCTCAAAACTGGTATTAGAATGTTAAAATTAGAATTAGTTTTTGAAATATTATTTTTTTTCTAATTTTAAATACTTTTTTTTCTAATGATGGCAACTCAAATTTTAATCATAACAGATATTTTTTTTCATATTTTAGAAAAGGTTATTTTTAAATTAATTTGGCGACGAGTTTGGCCTCCCTTAAATGTATGCTAAGAAATGCATCATGTTACTTTTATTCAGAATTCAATTTGTATTTCATTATCATTTTATTTAATACAAAACTTTCATTCAAAATTGAAACCTTTAAAATAAATGGCTTTTACTTCATTCTTTTTTTTTAACGAAACGAAAAGAAAAATATTAGACACAGGTGTCTAATACGCAACGGGGTACATAATTGGTACCAAAATGGCGTTATTTTGGTTATTATAAATTTTTTATTTATTGTTATTTCATTTTAAAAATAACAGAAAATAATTTAAAAATACATATGTAACAGGCATTTGAAAACAAGGTTTTCGCCAAACTGTCGTAAAAAAAAAAAAAAAAAAATCACGCCAAACCCGGTGCGTACGCAACAAATCATGAGATTTAATTTCTACTTCAAAGCAACGTTTTAATGTTATTACTTCTCCCGTCAACCAAATTCGCCAAATTTTATAAATAGCCAAATTATACAAATTGACATATTTCTTTTATTTTAAATAACAAAAGAACAAATAAATTAGTATAACATTAATAAAAATACAAATAAAACGTCGAAATAAAAATCACTTGATGGCGTGAACATGTGTAACTTCCTTACAGTCAAGTGAATGTGACATTTACGATCAACCATTATTGGCATTTAATCTTATAGTTTGGAGACAGATTTTTGGTCGATGGGATAACCAAGTAGCACCGTTTTAATTTACCACTCGAAGAATAAAAAAATGCTAACTGGCAAGTTAAAAAAAAAAAAAAAAAAGCTTTTGGCAAGATTTTCACCCGGCTAACATAAAAGTACCAGGAATTCTTTGTGATCATGACAACTTTTATGTAGTTTTATTCGAAAAAATAATTTTGATTCTTTAATCAAAATGGAAACCTTTCTTATGAAAAGCGAAGGAATCAGCCCGTTGTTTATGGCAGTTACATGACTTGGACTATTATAATATAAACGAAATAATGGGGATAGAATAATATTCGGCGACTTATCACACCTGTGGCTGGCTAACATTAAAGTACCAAAATGGCCGATAATGTAAAATGGCCATAAAAGTGAAATTTGATCCCAATATTCTGATGCTAATGTGGCATTTAAGAATTAAAATTAAGTGGTCCAAAAAGGAACCACCGCCCTTGAAGGGGTTAAAGCAGCAAATTTTAGTCATTGTATTATGTCAATAGCTTTATAACGCTGTTAAAAAATACCGAGAGACAAAGACTCTGTTTACTTAATTCATTTTACTTTAGCTTCTTTTCAAATGTTTAACTGATCTTCTTTAACAAAACACGAAAACAACCATTGGATGTCTTAACAGCAACTGACTCTACCTTAAATTTTTTCAATCAAATGGAATTGAATGGAAACCCGTTTACAGGGAGATCGCTACAGGTTTTTTCAGTATAATTCAATCTTCTCTAATCTTTTTAAAACCGGTGTGATTAGCGTGCTTTTAGATTCTACAGTGTCTGAACGGGGGTTGGCGAGCGTAGCTTGCAGGGGGCATAGCCCCCTAGTATTATATAAAAATAAACAGAATAAAAATCATAAATAGCTATGATAAAACTTGTAGCTTCTGGAGCTTGTGACTCGTCACAAAGCAACAGTCACATTGACGTCTCAGTGGAGTCACATATAACGTCAATGTGTCTGCTGCTTTGTGACGAGTCACCAGGTGACTTTGCAATGTAGTTACATTGTGACTCTTGTGTGACTGTCATTTTTAGACTCAGTTTCAATGCCATCATGAACGTTGTTGCATTATGATAAGTCACCAAATAATATCCCATTATAGTCGCATGGTGACTTTTTACAAAAGAGCAGAATGGTGACTTCACAGTAGTCTCTCTTTCACCTAAAAGTCATCATGTGACTTTAATGTGACATTATTTGGTAACTTATCACAATACAACGTTCATGATGACTTTGAAATTGAGTCTAAAAATGACAGTCACATAAGAGTCACAATGTAACTACATTGCAAAGTCACCTGGTGACTCGTCACAAAACAGCAGACACATTGACGTCTCAGTGGAGTCACATATAGTGATCATTTGAGACTCATAATGAGACGTGTGGAATTTCCTATTTTTGTGTCACCGCAATGACTGTGACACTTGTGACCATGTGTGACATGAATGAGATGCTATATGGACTAGCTGTGCTGTAGAGATAGTAATTATTTGAATTATATTATTTCCTTTTGAGTATTCGCTTACTTAAAAATTAGCATTTTGTGACTGGTCCTTAATTTTGGACACCAGTGTATATGAAATATTAAAATTTTACTCCCAGTTCGTCAGCTTTTAACACATAATATATTAAATTAAGCATAGATTTTAGAAATATTTTGACAACTAAGAAAAAAAGGGGTATCCTTTAAGAAGAACACAGAGAAAAAAAAAAGTTTAAAATATTAATTTCCTTTGAAGATATTTTAAATATAAGAATGCATGAAATGCACATAGACTTAACATTACCAGGGAAATTCGGAAACTGCTTGACTAGCAGCTTTAAGCTTCCGACTAATCTGATAGTTTGAATACCCTGCTACTCTCAAACTTCTATAAGAATGTTCGAACCGCTATAAAATTAGAGTAAAATGTCCAGGTGAACTTCTAGGGTTGCCAGTTTCACCTTCCTTAATAAATCAGAATATCCGAATTCTTGCTATAAATTCCAAATAGTAAGTATCTTTTGATTTATTTAATGACAGGCATTTCGTGTTTACAGAAAGTTTTTTTTTTCTGAATTTCCATTAAGAATTCGGAAATAGGGGCAAATTGGTAAATGTTATTTTGAACATTTTCTTATTTTTTAATTATTGCAATAGCTATCCTTAACAAAATAGTGTCAAATCCTTAACAACTAGTTAATTTTGAAGATGCGGGAAAATGTCCCTCTGGGTTAATCGATTTTCGAAAGTCTGTTCTATACAGGTGTATAAAATATAAGATTGGATGTATGAGATATTAAAGAGAAATTGGTTGATAAAGAAAAAAAAAATTCTGCAAAGTGCTTAAATATAAATCATGAAAAATTTCAAAATCCACTTTTACGATATCCGGATAAGCTTTATCGAAAAGAGGACAAAATTTACTATACTTGGCAAGAAGATTGAATTTGTATTGCTTTTTCGGGGGCTCAAAATCGATTTCGAACTTGAAAGATTGGGGAAATACGCGAATTGACCATTCAATAAAAAATCCAAAGTTTGGGGCTCAAGAGCACTTGGACATTTTTTCACCTATCCGGAACTAAATTTAAAGACCTCTACGTCCGATAGATTTCCCAGCCATCGCAAACAGAAACACACACACACATACACACTCACTCAAACATCTTTCTTTTATTAGTAGATACAAGTGAAATATGTTATACTTTTTCTGGGAAATTTTAGTACATATAGTTAAAAGGCATAGAATAATATCTGAATGAGAATTTATAATATGTGATTGAGAATTGTTAAACTGCTTGAGCATTTATTTGAGTATTTTAGATGCGTTTTCTTCAATGGATGTTTTTAATTTCAAATATGTGTTATTGAAATAGGCTGCAGAAGAAAAGCAAGTAACTTCATTTATTTCCGCTTAATATTCGTAAATGGTTCATATTTTATATGAGTAATATTTGATTTCTTTTAAGAAAACAATTTCTTTTCCTCGCTCTATGCTGAAATCCACAAAGAAACAATACAAAAAATAAATAACTTTTCTATCTGAATTCTTTATACACACACATATTTCATTGAATAAGTTTTTTGACTCTGATAATCACAAAAAGAAAATTATAGCGACTTTTGCGAAATCATGGCAATAGATATTCCTAAGAAAATCGTTACATTTTCCGCATTCGAAAATCCAAAGACTTCCCCCCTTTTTTTTCTTCCTCACCCTCTCCCCATTTCTCATGCACCATACCACATAAAATATTCCATTTTACTCTGAATGAACATCTATTTGTAAAAAGCTTTAAATATGGAAAAGGGTCTTCTTCAATATTTCCGCCAGCAAAACAAAACTTGATCCTTCGATGAAGACAGGTAAATCGAATTTATGCATGCACCGGGCGGGGCCCCCTATTGCTTTGGGCCCTAGCGAGAAAAACCCCGTCATTCACATTCTTAGATTTATTTATGTGGCTCCCCATATCTTTAAGTTCGGGGGGAAAAATTTCATATTCTGAATTTTTAGCTGTATCTGGTTTGCGGAGAAGAAAGAAAAATCGTCTTTTCCTTTGGATTACGGTGGACATATTGTACTTGATGTATTCATGAATTTGCGTATTTGAAATGTGTGGAAATAGAAGCGACAACGACGCGGGGTCTGTAATACTTTTTCTTTTCTTTAGCTACAATCTATATATTTGCTATTTTTTCTTTTATTAAGGGAAGGAGAAATATACAAACTGATTTTCAAATACATTTTATAGTTATGCATTGTCTTGGGGAAAAAAGTAAACACCCCCTTATACTATAACTCTGCAACACATTATTATAGAATAAAGTTACTGGTATCAAACGATTAGAAATAAAGTCTACTTTTAAATGATGTATATAAAATTTGCTTTTCTTTTTTTAGTAATTTAATTTAGTAAATATCCCCCTACTAAAATTCTGCAACAAATTATTGTAGAACAAAGTTACTGGTACCAAACGATTGGAAATAAAGTTTACTTTTATATTATGTACACAAAATTTGCTTAGGAGGCCATCTGCATATCAAAACAAACCCAAACGTAGTTTTTTTTTTTTTTTTCAATAGCAATACCCAAGTTTGAAACCATAAATAAATTCTACGCCTTTCAATTAACCTAAATACAAATTTGCAAGAAATTCGTACGATTAGCTTAGAGAAATTAATTATTTTAAAATGAGCATATTTCAGGAGCTGTATCCAAATTGAAGTTATATACTCGATTGTTGAAATGCTACAGAATGACTATGTCATTTCTATTAATGTATTATTTTTAGCCAATACGACAGTTTCACCCGCTTTATATATTACGACTGTTGCCAGCCCAAATGTTTCAACAAAGTGGGTAATTTTTTTTTTTTTTTTTTTTTTTTTTCAAATTGTGCTTTGCTGCACATCATAGGCGGCTCCTTAAACCACAATTTTGACGTTTTTTAATCATAATTCGAAAACTACTTGGAAGAAAAAATTGAAATTGAGAATTCGCTTAAAGCAAGACTGATAAATATAAATCTATTAAAAAAATTGTAGGTTGCAATTCAGTTTTTTTTTTCGAATATTAATTTCATAATTCATATTGTAGAATTTTAAAATTACAAATTCATTGAATTTATGTTTAGGTTCTTTAGTATTACAACAAAAATATCATATTAGGATTATAATTTAAGGAGATATTAATAAAAATATTAAACTGTAATTTAAGATTAGAAGCCCTAAATTTTGTATCTGTAATATTTTTTTCTTTTCTTTTGCTAGAATCTATATATTCGATATTTTCTGTGTTTTATTAAGGGAAGGAGAAATATCTAAACTGATTTTCAAATACATTTTATAGTTATACATATTATAAGAGAAGGTGAGGGGGGGGGGAAGAAAAAAAGAAAAAAAATTAATTGGCTGAAGTTATGTGCCTTATAAAAGTTTAATTAAAAGAACTTGTGAAAACAACAGCCTTAAACTGCTTGAGCATTTATTTGTGTACTTTAGTTGCATTTTCTTCAATAGATTTTTTAAACTTCAAATATTTCAATGTGTAATTGAAATAGGCTACAGAAGAGAAGCAAGTAACTTGATGTATTTCCGCTTAATATTCGTAAATGGGTCATATTTTATGGGTAATATTTGATTTATTTTAACCCTTTATCGGGCAAGTCAATTCTGTGGCTGAAATGATTCACTGCCAACAAAATTTACAAACAAATTGATTTGAAAATGCAAAACAAAATTTTCATCCCGTGCATTATAAAAACAAAATATTTTATTAAAAATACCGGTGCGAATTAGCCAATTTTCGATAAAAATTAAGTGGGAAGTATATTGCCATTACCCATTAAAAGGTTAGAAAACAATTTTTTTTTTTTCCCCTGGCGCTATGCTGAAATCGATAAAGAAACCATACAAAAAATAAATAACTTTTCTCTATGAATTATTTATACACACACATTGAATAAGTTTTTTGTACACACCTGCAACTGTCGCAATATGTTCCACCCGGCGTAGCAGATTGGTACACATTGCTTTAGATGTTATTTACATTGTTGAGCTACATTATTTTTAACCCTTTAGGGGCGGTGGTTTTTTTAGACACCACTTAATTTTAATATCCAAATACCACAATGGCATCAGAATTTTTGTACAGAATTTTTCCGTTTATTATGTATGTGTAATAAAGCTTTTTTTTTTTTTTGATTTACAAATAAATTTGTTCGAAAATCCCGGTGTCATTCATACATTTCAAGATTTTAGCAATGGAAATGCTTTCCCCCTGAAAGGGTTAAAAGTATTTTGGTCTAGTGATATATGATAACAAAACTCACCGTTCAGTAAATAATAAATTAAAATCATTTAAAAAGAAATTAACTGTAATACTCTTTTTTTTTTTTTAGAATCTATATATTCGATATTTTCTCTTTCATTAAGGGAAGGAGAAATATCTAAGCTGATTTTCAAATACATTTTATAGCTATGCATATTATAAGAGAAGGTGAGAAAACAAAGAAAATAATAAGAATAAACGACTGAAATTAGATGCTTTATAAAAAGTTTAAAGTACCCTTAAGGGTCGCTTAATATTCGGAAAAACCATAAAAAAGTACCTATTTTTTATTACAGAAATTGAATAATTATAAGGTTTCTAAATAAAATATGCAATTAGTTTTTTTTTAAGGCGAAAAAAAAGATGTTATAGAACAAATTCACATTTGTAGAAAAGCCATCATGCGAGAATTCTGTGTCTTAATATTTGTTTTATACCATACAAATTAATGCGAATAAGACAAAATTTTTCACATGTTAAATCTTTATTTATCATCATCACACAAATTTTTACAAATAATATTTGGAATAATATATATACATTATATTTTGACTATTAGTATTTTTTTTTTTTAGTGTGATATATTTTGAAACATGCAATACAAAGTCCAACATCACAATCAGCGCCAAAAACCAAACTCAAACGGTCATATTCAAAGACCTCAGACGGAAATGCCAGTTAAATTTTTCTGGTTTCAGAAGTTTTTACAGCAATTAAATCTCCAGCCCGGAAACATGATGGGTACGAAAAATAACGAACGATATCTCAGCCGATATTGACAGCAGCAAGAATTAAGGGAAGTTTGATGAAAATCGATATGGAATTCAGAAAAAAATCTCTAAAAAATTAGCTATTCAAGGGATTAACAAGAAATGATACACAGTTTTGTATGTCATAGAGTTTTAAGTGATTAAAATGCAAAATCGAGGAAATATCTCAAAAATTAAGACGCATGGAGCATTTTAAAATTTCGCTTAAAAATTTTAATTTTTCTTTTAAATGTTAAAATTATAATGATATTGAAAAATTCTTTTAAGGTTTTGTATATACTTATGATGGAATGTATGTTTGCCCGAAATTTCATATCTATATAATGAAAAAAAATAAAAATAAAATAACGTCCCCCATCTCTTTAAGGGGTTAAAAGAACGATACATTCAACAGTCGAAACCTCTTCCACTAATGTGTGGCAGTGTGGGACACACTGTTTTCCATGTTGTTTACACTATTGTGATGCATTATTTAGTAAACAAGAATTTGATCTAGTGATATGTGATAATAACATCTCACTAGATTAAAATCCTTAAAGAAAGCATTATTTATTTAAAATATTTACGAAGGCACATTGGCACTGTAAATCGTTAATAATTGAGCTGTTTTTACAAATAATTGTTACTTCTCATGCTATTTATTCATAATTGCATATTGATTGCATAAATTCGAGACTGCATATTAATTATTTAAATTCGTAATTGCATATAAATTTATTCATAATTGCTTTTTAAGTACTAAAAATACAAATGTTCTTACCTTAAGCACCTTATTCTGTGTGTAACTTTCCCATGTGTCCCAACCAAACCCAACCTGCCCATTTCGTGTCATCTGGTTTTACAGTTTCTACTTATTAAGCTTGCTGCTACAATGTGATTTTTAACATTTAATAACGCAATAAATGTGTTTATTTTTAAATTTTGACATTCCTTTTTAAAAAGTTTTACGTTTCATATTAAAAAAGACTTGTAAATCAATATAGTAAATTTACTACAACACTGTCAAAACAAAGAAAATAATCTAACCTGACGAATCCTAATTGGTTAATTGTATGAATTTTATATTACAATCGGGCAGAAAAAGAGAACATCCTAAGCATTGTAATCTTCAAACCATCACAGAGTGAAAACGGAAATAGCCATTCGACTGAAAATATGTCTTTTTTTCAATTGACGTTTATAAAATTAAATTAAAAAAATCAAAAAACCCGACTGCGTAAAAAGCGAACTAATTAATTATTTCTCATCAATGTGAAACTATGTTTTTTTTTCAATTCCTACTATTTGAAATTATTCAATTCCTACTATAGTCAATGAAACATCGTCTTCATTTTGAAAGACCTATCCAATGATATGCCACTCAATAGGCCCACACTCTCGCTATATGTATATCTTGTTCAAATTTTCAATCGTTAATAAAATACTTATTATTCATCCAATCAAGCTCAAATAAATTTTTTAAACTTGTAGTGGATGACACTTGATGTTAATCCAGTTTTTTTGTCAAATATTAATTCATTAATTAAATTAAATTAATTAATTTTCAATAATCGAGAGAGCCCTCTTCTTGATCAAGGAATTTTAAGACCGAGAGAGCCCTCTTCTTGATCAAGCCTTTTAAGCGCCATTCAAAAGGAACGAAGAATGGGAGAAAAAAAAATTCTTTTATTGACCTAAGTAGGAATTGACTTAATATATATATTTTATATTACTTGTTTATATTACTTAGCTATTTTTTTTATTTACTTGTATTGATGACTTTTAAGTTGTGCTTAATTGTTAGTTCCTATCTATAAACACTGTTTTGATGAGGTCCATAGATGTCTATGATGGTTAGAGTTGCAGTAAAGCTAGAGATCCACAATACATACACAACTTCTAGGTTGTATAATATTTTAACGTAGCTTCTGACTGTAAAATAGTCAAAAACATCGTCTTCATTTTGAAAGACCTATCCAATGATATGCCACTCAATAGGGTGCGTAATTTTTTTTGTCTCTACCGCCATTTCGTATTTTACGGCTGCCATTTTGAATTTATAAAAACAAAACCTAGCCTATAACCATCGAGCCGTTAAGACGAATTGATAGAGACCTCATTCATTAAAATCCATCCAGCCGTTGAGATGTTTCGAGGGTATAAAGAAATCCATATACACAGATACGCGTGAAACACATAACCCTTCTTTTCAGTCGGGTAAAAAGGTTAGAGGTCGTGTTCATAGTGAAATTTTACCAAGTGAAAATTTCACTACGAACATCCATTTTGACATCATATTTGAATTTCGGTAAATTTAGTCATAGAATACCAAACGAGAAGTCATTTGGTGAAACACATGGTGTCCATAATTAAACAACCATACTTTAAAGTTGTCTACATGGGAAACTATTATTCATAAGTTATGAAATTTTGTGAAGGACTTAATAAAGGGATGGAAATTTGTTTACGAGAAAAAAAAATAACAGGAAAAAAAAAGGCCGTAATTTTTTTTTTTTTTTTTTTTTTTTTTTTCCCCCCCATTCTGACCGGAAAATTAGAGTTCCAACTTTTTACGGCTGCTCTTTCATCTGCACCTAACACTTCATTTATAATGGCTGTTTCATAATAATGGAAGCCATCAGTCCACCAGAAGAAATGACTCGGTTAAAAATAAAAAAATCCAAAATGAGATAATGATCAAATCATGATCAAATCCCCCTACGAAATGCTTTTCTGTCTATGGCCTTGAAAATAACCTTGCCATTTTAAAACGCAAATTATTTTTTTGGCATTTCGACAGCTAGACAGAATGAAGATTAAACGCTAAGTGAACTTTGCTTCGTTTTAATATGTTAGTTTGAGAGTTCTGACGTCCTCCTAACCATAGAGAGAAACAGTAGTCGCTGCCTCTCTCGTCTATGGTTCTAACAGTTTTAGCCAGCGCAGCGCTTCCTACCGGTGATGTTCTGAGCTAAAAAAAGGACGCGTGTTAAAGAATTTTCAGGCTTTACACATTAATTTCCTACAAGAAACTTCAATAGCTGCTACTGTTTACTTGTTATTGTGTTTTTAAAATGTGTTCAGTCCATCTTAGGACACCCTGTATTTCCACAATAATGTCTGCTTCGCATATTTTTATTGTTATTTTGCATTAATTTATTATTTATAAGATAGGTCTTTTAACTACGTTTTCCTTCAGTCCAAAATTGAAAGCTTCTTAATTCTAAGAACACTAAATTACAGATTATCTCTGTCTACGGTGAATGATGGGTATTTTACAAGAAATATAACATTTTTCTCCATTAAAATTATTCAAATATGAATATTTTACTCTCCGTTTTGGCTACTTTAGGGTTGACCTTTCTGAAAATGGTTTGACGGGTAGAATTTTCAAAATTATGTTAACCACTCGGGTAGGCTTTTCTGCCAAGCTGCCAACGCTACATATAAATGGGATTCCGCGCTTATATTTTAAGCACATTTACAGTAAATTCCTCGTCTACATGTCATGATTTAAATAAATACACAAAAGATAAAAATCGATCAGTACCAGATCCCGAAATTTCACCTCATCCAATGGCAGGACGCGAAAAACCTTTTCTCTCCCCCTTCTCCGGTATCCTTTTAAAGAGATTCCTTGT
Source organism: Maratus speciosus (assembly GCA_963932465.1). Lineage (NCBI taxonomy): Eukaryota > Metazoa > Arthropoda > Arachnida > Araneae > Salticidae > Maratus > Maratus speciosus. Next base: position 350,852,431 of record OZ010794.1, read on the forward strand.
CAGCGATTTTGTTATCCGTGTTCATGAATAATTCATTCCGGTAATATGTCCTCCGTAAATATATTTTCCTTCTTAAGTGAGGTCTTTATTGCGCCTCTCTTCTTTTCTGTTTTTATAAACTTTTACCGAGGAGTAAAATGTTTTGACATAAAGTTGAAAGATATATCTACGAAAACGTTAGGTTCTTCTGAAGGGATCTTCAATAATACGAGATTTCCGATAGGGTAGATATATTTTCCCTTTTTCATTTTATTTTATGGAATCAAAGCTGATGCAGAGTGAGTGGTGGGGGCGATTTGAATAAAAAATTCCGTAAACTAGTTTCAGCCTAAGAATACTTTTTATAGTAACATGTCCTATACAAGGGTCATTTGATAGCTTCCTAATCCAATATTCTGACTAAAAGTTAAAAAATGTATCTATGAAGATGTTAGATTCTTCTGAAAGAATCTTTAACAATATGATATTTCTGATAGGGTAAATATAATTTCCTCTTTTCATTTTCATTTTTAGAAACAAAGCTGAGGCAGAATGAGTGGTGGGGGGGATTTGAATAAAAATTTCCTTAAACTAGTTTCAGCCTAAGAATACTTTATGTAGTAACATGTCCTACACAAGGGTCATTTGATAGCTTCGCAAGCCAATATCCTGACTAAAAGTTTACATATATATATATATATATATGAAGATGTTAGATTCTTCTAAAAGAATCTTTAATAATACGATATTTCTGATAAGGTAGCTATATTTTCCCTTTTTCATTTTATTTTATAGAATCAAAGCTGATGCAGAGTGAGTGGTGGGGTGATTTGAATAAAAAATTTCTTAAAAAAACTAGTTTCAGCCTAAGAAGGCTTTATATAGTAACATGTCCTATACATACAAGGGTCATTCGATCGCTTCGTAATCCAATATCCTGACTGAAAGTTAAAAAATATATCTATGAAGATGTTAGATTCTTCTCAAAGAATCTTTAATAATACGAGATTTCTGATGGGGTAAATATAATTTCCCCTCTTCATTTTATTTTATGGAATCAAAGCTGATGCAGCATGGGTGGTGATGCGATTTGAATAAAAATTTCCTTAAATAAGTTTCAGTGTAAGAATGCTTTATATAGTAACATGTCCTATACAAGGGTCGTTTGATAGCCTTGTAATCCAATACCCTGACTAAAAGTTAAAAAATATATCTATGAAGATGTTAGATTCTTCTGAAAGAAATTTTATAATACGAGATTTCCGATAGGGTAAATATATTTTCCCTTTTTCATTTTATTTTATGGAATTAAAGCTTTTGCAGAGTGAGTGGTGATGGTGGTGTGGGGGGAGGGGCAATTTGAATATATATATATATATATAGATGGCAGCACCACAATTTGTGTGTTTTTTTTTGTTTTTTTTTCGTTAAGTTCTAAATTTACTTTTTCCAGCTACATTTCAGTTATAATTTACTACACCAGGGGGAATTTTTAGCTAAATTTTGACGATATTGTTTAACGGTTTTTAATTAATTTAATAGTGCATTTTAATTATGTAATTACTTTCTATTTATATTATTTTATATTATATTAAAAGTTATTTAACATTTATTTCAATATGTATTAACTGCATCCTATGGTATCAATTACTGTGATTTCTTAACTGTTTTATTCACCTTGATCTTTACGATATTATGGGTGCCATGTGCGCGTGGATTTATTCTAAAATATTAATCGGTATGGTGTTTATTATTTCATTTTATATCCTATAAATATTTAAATAGGTTTTATTGATTTTTCCATTTCATATTATTTGTTTCTATTCTGTTTTCATTTTTAATCAATTCACTTGATTTTAATGGTTGTTTGGGCACAGGGGAAAATAACTTTTAGCTTTAGCTTATTTTTCCCACAGAAAACAACCATTTTGCTTATCACATTGAATTCTGTGCCCTTGAAAATGTAATTCAATATATAAGCATTTCCATTATTTGTCGGTGTCCACTTTCTTATTTTTCTTCCATAATAATTCTTATAATTAATTTAATTTTTTTTTTTATATACTTACAGCTTTAATTCATAATATTACGGTTTTTGATGGTGGTAGGTTATGTTTAATTATTGGTTATATATATATATATATATATATATTTCTTTAAGATACTAGTTTCAGCCTAATAATGCTTTATATAGTAACATGTTTTATACGAGGGTCATTTGATAGTTTCGTAATACAATATCCTGGCTAAAATTTAAAAAAATAAATATCTATGAAGATGTTAGATTTTTCTGAAAGAATAAAAAAATATTTTCTCGCGCTCAACAACTCAAAATTTTCGGAGAACATTTTCAGACTCCTTTTTAAAGGTAAAAGCATGAAACTTGCTGACGTGATTTTTGAAGAGATGTATAAGCGTCCGCGTGTTTTCATTTTTCGCTCAATTAATTAGAACTTGATTTATAAACAATTATTTGCTCAGTATGACCATCCCCCCCCCCCCTCTATATCGTTTCTGAAAATTCGGTTCAAAACGCCAACTTTGACAGCATTTTTTGCAATATAATCTGCCTTTATCAAAAAATTGACAATCATGGCACATTATATAGTTTCTGAATAAGATAATCTGCCAATTTGATGCGTTTTAGAACAAAAATGTGTCAGAAGCAGTTTGGAATTGAGTACACCCTTAATAATATGAGATTTCTGATAGGGTAAATATAATTTCCACTTTTCATTTTATTTTATGGAAACAAAGATGATGTAGAGTGAGTAGTGAAGGCGATTTGAATAAACTAGTTTCGGCCTAAGGATACTTTATATAGTAACACACACTACACAAGGGTCATTTGATAGCTTCGTAAACCAGTGTCTCGTCAAAATGTTTAAAAATATATCTATGAAGATGTTAGGTTATTCTGAAAAAGATCTTCAATAATACGAGATTTTCAATAGGGTAGATATATCATCTCCTATTATTATTATCATTATTTATGGAATCAAAACTAATGTAGAGTGAACATGGACGGTGGCTGGATTTTAAAAAAATTATCGAAAATTAATTTTGGCCTATGAATGCTTTATATAATAACGCGTCCTATAAAAGTAACATTTAACAGCTTTATAAACCAGTCTCTTGACAAAAAGTAAAAATCTATAGCTATGAAGATATTAGGTTCTTCTAAAATGATCTTTAATAATACGAGATTTACGATAGGGTAGATATATTCTGCTCATTTCATTTTATAAAATAAAAATTAACGTAGAGTAAGTATGGGAAGTGGGGGAATTCGAATAAAAATTATCGAAAATAGACTAGTTTCGGAATAAGTATGCTTTATATAGTAACATGTCCTATACAAGTATCATTTGATAGCTTTGTAAATCGATGTCTTGACTAAAAGTTTAAAAATGTATCTGAAGATGTTAAGTCCTTCTGAAAGAATCTTCAATAACACGAGATCTATGATAGGGTAGATATATTCGCTCCTTTTTATTTCATTTTATGGAATAAAAACTAATGTAGAGTGAGTACGGACGATAGAGGAATTTGGAGGAAAATTATCGAAAATGAATTAACTGTAATATATATATGTCACATTTTAACGAAATGACAGTATTCACTGAAATTAACTTTATTAAGTTTTATTTAAATAATCAAAAAGGTGGCAATCAATTTCCATAGCTGTTTACAGGTTAGACTTCAGATACCAAGTGGCGTAGAGGTATATCTCTGAAATTGCTCATCTCCTAGGGTTACCAGTTAAAAAGGGCCATGTGTTTCTATTAATTTAACGATAAAATGGATTAGTTGGCTACCCCGCCAAACCCGTGATTATCAGTCATTGGGCCCGTATCCAAATTGAGGGACGATTCATTACAAAAACTAATCAATAGGTCCAATCTTTATAATTTTCTTACAATTTCCCCCCTTTCCAGACAAGTCCCCGAGGATGGGCCGGCTTCCATACACGAGGGTCGCCTGGAAAGTATAAAGCATTCTTTATTAAAGGGATGTTAAAATTTTGGAAGTGAATTACTTTTAATCGAGCTGCCTGGAGATGAGTTATTTCTTTCGTATAGTTAACATGTGATATCACAACAATAATAAAAATATTAAAAATAATACAAATAATAAGAATAATACCACTAAAATTTTCAATACCATAAACAATTGAACATGATAAAAACGGTTATATTAATAAATGCAAGACACTGGTAATATTATATGCCAAATAAAATAATCAAAATAGGAAATATATTCTAGAATTGCTAAGTCCAACATTACATATAAAATACAAACTTGAATGAAAATGTCTTGACTTCATTCAGTAGAGTGTAGACTCTCAAAATACAATTATACTATACTCATAAAGATGTAAATTCAACTATCAAATATCATCCCATAACAGTTCATATGATATCTGATACTTTACATAGATGGTGTTAACTTAAATTGATCGTTGGGCAAAAAGTACCTTAGTTTGGAGGCATGTATTACTTCATAGTCCTTCTTTGTCAACCAGTTAGGTTTATTTATTTTAAAACTTACATTAGACAACTTTTCAATAATTTGATATGGACCAGAAAAAGGCGGGCTTAACTTCCTGGTGTTCGGATAATGAAATTCTTCTGCAATTACGAGATCACCAGGTTTGAAAGGTGCTTCCACAAATTTTAGGTCATATCTGACTTTGTTTTTTAAATGGTGCTCACCAGTTCTTTGGAAAGCCTCTTTCCTGGCTTCCTCAACCGTAGGGTAATAGTTTTCATTGCCTAATACTGATGGATAAGGAAATTGGCCAAACATTAAGTATGCCGGGGGGTATTTGGTTACTGAATGCGGTGTATTATTGTACTCGTTAATCACCTCCTCCAGAATTTTGGGCCATGGAAGGTTTGAAGGTGTAGCATTGATTTTAAGTCTTAGTCGAGTGCAAATGGACTGATTTACGCGTTCATTTTTCCCATTACACTGGGGCCTGTGAGATGAAGTAAGTAATTTTTTTACATTATGTTTATGTACCCATTTACGCAGTTTAGACGCTGTAAAAGCAGGGTTTCTGTCCGTTAAAATTTTCTTGGGAAGTTGAATGCTAAAAATCTGTTTTAGAATATTAATATAAACTTCTGTTGTAACATTTTTAGAGGTAAAACCCCAAACATAACGAGTAGCGTGATCAATAGCTAAGTGCATGTATTTTTTTGTTGAATTGTAATAATTGAAGCCCCCTACTGTGTCTAATGATATTATATCAAAGGGTTGTTCTGCAGGAGGTAAGGCTTCAAGAAGGCCAAATTTAGGTTGGTGGGATTTCTTGTTTAGTTGGCAGACTTCACAATGTTTGACAAATTGCGTAATATCTTGTGTCATGCTGCTCCAGTAGTACTGTGGTGAAATTAAATTTAGCATTTTTTGAATTCCTGGATGGCCAAATTGATTATGGGTTGTTATTAATAATTTTTCTCTTAAGGAGAAAGGTACGACAATTTTTTGAAAACCCTTTTTGTGAATTACCAAAATGTCATTAAATTTTTGAAATTTAGGTCCTGTTACATTATCTAACTCTTGGTGTTCTTTAATTTCATCTAAGGTTAATAAATGAATGTGGGGATTTACGTTTGATAAAATGGGATTTCTTGAGAGCATGTCGGTTTCAAAATTTGTGGACCCTTTATTGTATTTTACGGTATAATCGTACATGCTTAATTTTAGTGACCATCTGAATAATCTACCGGTTAAATGTTTTATCTTTTTAAGCCATACTAAAGCAGCATGATCGGTATGTATTGTGAAAGGTGTTCCATGAAGATAATAATGGAATTTGTCAAGAGCATCGATTATGGCTAGACACTCCAATTCTGTGATAGCGTAATTTCGCTCGTAGGGCCTTAGTTGCCTTGAGTGGAATGCAATGGGATATAAATCTCCATTTTCATCCATTTGTTTCAATACAGCACCTAAAGCTTCCTTCGAGGCATCAGTAAAAACATGGCATGGGAGATTAGGATTAAATAATCTCAAAATAGGTCTAGAAATTAATGCATTTTTAAGTAGTTCAAATGATTGCTGACAGATTTCTGACCATTCCCACGGAGTGTCTTTCTTTAATAATTTATTTAGAGGGGCTCTAATTTTAGCATACTTGTCAATGAATTTATGGTATACGTTTATGGATCCGAGGAATCTTTGTAATTCTTTAACATTTTTTGGAGGAATTAAATTTTTAATGGTTTCGGTATTAGCATTGTCTGGTTTTATTTGGCCATTACTAATTTCATAGCCAAGGAAGTCAATTTGAGATTTGGCAAAATTACATTTGGAAAGTTTTAGTTTTAGATTTTCTTGACGGCAAATATTGAATATAGTTTTAAGGTGAACCAAATGCTCGGCATAGGAGTCCGAATAAACTATAAAGTCATCGAAATAATTGGTAACGAAGTTGACCTTATGTTTATTTAGGATCCTTCTGAGAGCTCTTGCGAATTGAGCCGGAGCATTTTTGTATCCGAATGGGAGGACCAACCACTCGTAAAGTCCCTGATTGGTTACAAAGGCAAGTTTTTCTGTGTCTGAAGGATGGAGGGGGACGTGCCAGTAGCCAGAGGCTAAATCTAGCGTGGAAAAATATTTGGCATTGACAAGTCTGTCTAAAAGCCAGTCTATTCGCGGCAAAGGCTCTGAATCTGTCTTCGTAATGGCATTGATTTTCCTGTAATCAATACAAAGACGCGTTTTACCTTCTCCTTTTTTATGTGCCATTGTCACGGGAGAGGAATAGGGGCTACAGGATTCCTTAATGAGTTTAGCATCCAGCAACTCCTGTACTTGTTTTTGAATTTCTGCATTATCTTTAGGTGATGTACGGTAAGGCCTAAGCGAGATAGGAAGTTCCGAGGTGAGAGTTACTCGCTGGGGTTCCCATCTGACTCTACCTACGTCGTACCGATTGCGTGCAAAAATATCTTTGAAGTCGCTCAGAAGCCCTTCCAATTGTAGGTTCTCTTCAGTAGTATAATGATTAAAAGTTATATCATCATAATCCGAGAGAGTTTGAGTATCAAGGCAACAATGTCCCTCTTGAGACAAACTTGCTTGATTTGATTTGGAAGGAAAACTAAGCGGCTTCTGGCAATTCATATCACCTGTTAACGTTAAGGTGTGGTTGAATGAACTTTCATGAGAAATTTGACCGGAAACGTTTTGGTCATTCATAATGATGACTCCATCTTGAGTCAGAGTATTTGAGGAAAAATCCATCGAGATATGGAATTTTTGTAATTCTGGGGTTCCCAGTATCGCATATGGCAAGTAAGACCTTACTAGATATAAGGAGCTATTTTGCCTGATATTCCCTATTTGGAGGGGTACTTGAACTTTTTCGGAAATCTGGACCTGTCCCTGGGTTTGGTTAACATTAAGAGGATGGCAACTTTGAATAGACGTCATAGCCAAAGCTGTAGCTAGATTTTCTGGAATGAGGGACAGAGTACTTCCGCTATCCAATAAAAAGGGTATTTGAACCTCATTATGACAAGTTTTTGGGTTTCTACGGTTTTCGTAATTTTTACATTTGAGGTACCCGGGCACAATAAACCGTCATAAAGAATTCATGTGTATTCCTTGATCAGGGGAATACCCATGGGCGTTTTGGGGTTGGGTCTCATTACTGTGGGTTGCTAAGTTGGATGAAATTGTTGCTCCTGCATTTCCCTGAACATCATATTTATGTAGTAATGTATGATGCTTTCGTTGGCAATTTTTACAACTCATCTTGGATGCACATTTACTTGCAAAATGGCCACTACGCAAACAATTTACACACAACTTATTTAATTGGATGGTTCTCCATCTGCTATCTACAGGCATAGTTATTAATTTTCTGCAAGTGTGGGTGGCATGCGAATCAAAGCAAACACCGCATTTACTATTTTCTAAATTTTTGTGGCCTTTCGATCTATCGGAAGAATCTCTGACATAAGTTATATTTCTTACATCTGTTTTAGTTGGGTTCTCTAAAGTTAACAAGCTTTTAGCTTGAATCTCTAAAAATTTTAGAAATTCCGTGAGATTAGGCATATTATTATGGGTAAGGGATAGTTCCCACCGCTCTTTGAGATTATCGCTTAATTTTTGAACTATGGTATAAATTATCATGTTATCCACTAAAGCATTTTGAGTAAGTTTTAAAGAATCTAGAATTCGAAGTGATTCATTGCAGGTATCTATTATATCGAAAATAGCTTTAGAGGAAGTGGAACAATTTTTCATATTTTTTAAATTGTATAACTTGCCTATTTGTGCTATGGCCAAATCCCTAATCTTATCGTAGCGAGCGCAAAGGGTGTCCCATGCATTTTTATAATTGACCTCCAGAAGAGGAAATCCGGAAATCAATTTATGGGCAGGACCCTTTACACTAGCTAAGAGATATTGCAATTTAGAAACGGCTCCCAAATCTGGATTTCGATCTATAGTTGTGGTAAAAATCTCCTTAAAAGAGAGCCACTGATCAGCTTCTCCGTAAAAGTGTTTTAATTCAAATTTGGGAAGATTGACTGTTTTTTCAAAAACATTACTTGTATTTTTATTGTTATTCCCTGAACCACCCTCGTTAATGCTTAAACTCTTAGTTAATTTATTACGTGATGTATTTATTGCGATAGTTAATGCATCCAATTTAAGGGCAATTTCATTGTATTCCTCAATTATAGCTTCCGTTTCTGTTGTATCGCTCTCAAGAACGGCGTTTTCCTGATTTTTACTTAATTCTGTACTAATATCTTGCACCTGACCATGATATAAATCTAACTCTTCTAGAGTTATCGTCTGATCATCAATTTTGGGATTTATGATATTTTTTATACGGGTAATTTTTGCTTTGAGAACAGTTTTTTGTTTCTTAATATTTTCCATTTTGAATTAATTTTAAGATAACTTTTTAATAATCTAAATATTATAACACTCTTAATATCCGTCAAAATGTTTAAACATTCTCAACATAATATAAGCATGTGCATAAAATTGATAAAAAGAATAAAATAGTTAAAAATAATTAAAGAAATAAATATAGAAAACATGAATCATTTTTTTTTTCAAAAGATTGCAATGCTTTAAAACCATGGTTTTCATAAATACCAAAAATGAAAACATCACTGGAGATATACTACTTATTAAATCACTTACCTTAAATTATGTAATCAGAATAAAAATAAAAAATAATATGGATAATAATATTATATAAAAATAAATAACACTAGGGTACCCCATGAGCTCATACAGACACACACAAAATAAAAGGAAAAACATTCCGCAAAAACGGAGAAGGAAAAAATTTATATCTCTGTATTTAAGCAATTGTAGTGCGCACTTATCATGAAATAAAAAGCAATGACAGCAACGATGCTATCTTTCACTGCATGAAATTTACTTTTAGAGATGCTCTGAAGAAAATCACTATAAAATCATCAACACAACTGAAGAAGATGAATTCCACTTAGAGACTGCAGTTTTCATGTTGTGAAACTTTCACTGCACTTTTAAAACAAAATGCGGATATCACTGCTGAAATATTTGACTTTTAAAACGCAGAATATGTTGAAAAGGATCTACATTTTGATCGATTTTAATTAAGATGATATTCTTCAAAATATAGTAGAAGAAATGGGAAGACACTTTCTATAATGGAATTGAAGAGTTAACAGCATATCACTGCTGACAGATTCTTTGATGAGGCGAACTTCTTGTATTTACACTACTTGAAGGAGCATAGTGAACACTTTCCCAGCACCCAATTGGGGCCTCTTTGAATGTTCAATCGGAGCTTATTCCGTATCGTGTAGCACCAAGAATTCTTTTTTTTTTTCTTTTCTTTACTTCTCATGTTTTCCCGCTGAGCAGGTAATATAATCCAGACGACTCATAATACTGTCACATTTTAACGAAATGACAGTATTCACTGAAATTAACTTTATTAAGTTTTATTTAAATAATCAAAAAGGTGGCAATCAATTTCCATAGCTGTTTACAGGTTAGACTTCAGATACCAAGTGGCGTAGAGGTATATCTCTGAAATTGCTCATCTCCTAGGGTTACCAGTTAAAAAGGGCCATGTGTTTCTATTAATTTAACGATAAAATGGATTAGTTGGCTACCCCGCCAAACCCGTGATTATCAGTCATTGGGCCCGTATCCAAATTGAGGGACGATTCATTACAAAAACTAATCAATAGGTCCAATCTTTATAATTTTCTTACATATATATATATATATATATATATATATCAAATTGACAGAAAAAACTGTTAATTTTGACGCCACTAGAAAACCGTTTAATTTACCGAAGATGTCTGTGATTTTTCAATAAAAGTTTTTTTCTGTACAAAAATGTAGATTTTTTTTTTTTTTTTTTTTTTTTTTTTTTTTTTTACAGTGTAGTTTTGCCCAGACTGTATTTTGTGCAGTAAATTGTCCCATAAATGTAGGTCGTTTGATAGCTTCACACATACACACATTTCATTATTTTCCGAGACACATTCAGGTTTGTTTCCTAACATGGGTAAATTGTTTTCTTCGTTCTATACTTAAATCAAGATTATTTTTAATTTCCGTTTTTGTTCATGAAGTTATCAAATGACCCTTCTATGAGACAAAACATCCTTGGCGACACTTCTTCATTTTCAAAAATTTATATTCAAACCTCTCCCAATGTCATCAACTTAGTCTGCGTTATTATTAAGATGATACTTGTCGCTATGTAATATAAATAAATAAATAAATAAAAAAGTTAATAGCGCCAGAACTTTAAATTTTAAAGCATACTAGTTTCGATATCATTTAGCGTACCGTCCTCAATGCAAAGAATATTATTGATTTTTACTCATAATCGTCTGTTTTCCTATTGGTCAATAAACTTTTCACTTGAATCCGCTTCAAAATTTTAAGTTCACGTGCTATTAACGTTATTTTTTTCTATTTATATCACTCTACATTTAGTTTTAATTTCATAATATATGCATATATATATAAGAAGACAATAGGTTCTTCTGAAAGGACTTTGAATAATAATACCAGATTTTCAATAGAAATATTGTTCTCCTTTAAATTTTACTTAGTGAAATCACAACTAATGTAGAGTGATAGTGACATTGGGAGAGATTTAAATATAAATTTTCGAAAATGATCTTAGTATGTGGTAAAGGATATTTTTATAGCTCCATCCACATATATATATATTTATTTCATTTTCGGAATATGTTTTATTTATTATACTTAAGAAAGAAATATCTTTAATTTTAATTTATTGTTACTTCAATGTATACTTTACTGTAGATTTTACAGTCACTATGCATCGATAAGTAATAAAAAATAATAATATAATAACAATTAAATAGAATTTAAGTAACTGTGTAATTAATCAAAATTTAAGCCCCACCTAAGAACATACTATCTGTGGTGCACTTTGGATATTCTACACTAATCTAACTGAGTATCTATGGCAACGGTCAACGGAGTTTTCGAAGATTAGCACAATCAAGAGATTGCCAAGTTTCTTTAAAAATAATAAAGTACAGTTTTCAACAAAGTACGACTGGATAAAAACCATAAAAATGATATTAAATGAACATATAGTTTACAAGTGAATTGCAAACGTTTTCTGTCATTGTAATCATGACAGCTGTAATCACTGTCAATAACAGGGAATTAAATTACTTTTGAACTATTCATGCAAAGCTCAAATCTGCAAAAATTTGCCACTTTTTGGAAGCAGTTTTTAGAGTTTTAAACAAAACATATGGACTCTTTATTGGTGATCTTTAATTTTCTAAAAGAAGAAAGAAAAATCTCAAATTATACAAATTTAAAATAATGTATCATAAAAATATTCATAAATTCAAAATAACGCATTATACTCCGAATAAAATCTTTTTAACTTACATATTTTTGACGCATCACGCAAATTTATATTCTAACGTAATCTTATACCTGTCTAAAATACATAACGTGTGTTGAGTAACATTGCAAAAGAACAATTCAAACTTATATTTCTAAAACGTCGCACATAAGCGAACAACGGAAAAAAGCACAAGGCTCTAATAACACATGCAGTATTTGCTTAGGTACCTTTGGATTATACCCACTTTACAAATTGGGAATATACTACATAGTAAATACAACTTATTTGGTTTTTTTCTATTTTGTTTTGGAAAATTTTCCAATGATTACATGTTTACCCCACCCTATGAAAACGGTATACAATGTACACGCAATGACAATCATATCAAACGAGATGTGTTACGGTTATGAGTTGATTTAAAGTTATACTTTGAAAAATATTCATGTGTTTTTTTGGAAAAATTATTGCTTTTGGATAAAAGCGGGCAAATAAGATTTTGATCGAAAACCTTTCGCCGTATGAAAAAGTTGACGCGCTTCATATTTTATAATATGTTTATTTGAATCGCAAATTTGTAATTTAATGTTAACAGTTATTTACTTTAAAAGGTTTTTGTCGTTCAATTTGCTTTATTTAGTGATTTGAACACATTTTTCAAATCAATGAAATGTATTAGATTTTAACGTGATTGAAGAGCTGAAATGGGCATCATCTGAAAAGTTTCAGACTATTACGGGGAAGCTGTCGTTGATTAAGTTGCAATCGATTCAATATCAATCGATTCTAACAGTGTGTTGTTACTGTATGGATATTGAAGTTTAGATTATTGCCAACAAATTACACGCTTTTAAATTGACCAAATATTAAATCACTGACCATTGCATGCATATTTTGCTAATATAGTTATTTGATTGCAATTATTAATTTGTTACTACTCGCAATAATGATACAGATTTATTTTCATATACATATTTTTTATCACTATGTTACATAAAATAAGTTGAGGCCTAAAAATGGAAAACGCTGAAAATACCAAAAAAAAAAATCGAAAATCTTTAACGCTTGAAGTGTCAACACCAGTCGTAATAGTTCAAACAAGAAAGAAAAATCATGCGTTAAGCATAGAATATGAAACACTTTCCAACACTTCCTGAATGCTTTAACAAAACTTCGTTATTTAGGGAAATAAAGTAAATAAGATAACTAAGTAAACATTTTAGAAAACGCCTAAAACATTTGAAAAACTGATTTCAGCAGTTTTTGTCCATAGCCAAATATGTATTCCAACTCTTTTGAAGATCCCTGTATTTGATCTGTAGGTTGATATATATACTATATAAGGGGGAAATTTAGTTTAGCAAGAAAACGCATAACAGGTTGAAATTTCTCTTTCAGCAGTTTATACTAATAGATGGAAACATACTTGAATATTTTTGTATAACCCTTATTACAGGCCACTATTTAGCTAAAATTTAATTCAATCTAAAACACTCTTATATCTACCGAAATCACGTTTCCAGAAATTATCATTTATAGACGGCCACATATCCAAATCTTTGCGTCCCCCTGTATATCATTTTATCTATATTCTACAAACATTTCTTAGTAAACTTAATGCAGTTCAGCGTAAAAATGCATAACTAATTTAAAAACAAACTTTAAGCAATTTGCGCTCATACCCAGTAACCCTTACGAATTCTTTTGTGTAGCCCTGTATATGAATTATAGCACTTATACACACCATACAGTATACATAAATATAGCGAAACATAAAAGCGTATATCATAATTAAAAATGCATTTCTAGCAATCATCGCTAATGTACGGATACAATATAGTATCTAAAATATTTTGTGTGTCCCTGTAAATGCTATGCACTTTGTTTTATATATGAAATAATATGGTATAATAAACCTGAGCGACGTATATCAATTTCATTATATACGAAATAATTTAACATAATTAAAACGCGCCGCAAACAATCGCCCCCCCCCATATCATTATGAAATGAAATTCTTTTGTGTGGCCCTGTAAATGAATAATAACTATTCTTTGCACCGCATGTTCTACAGAATGCATATTTTAGTGCACTTCATAAATGCATATCAGTTTTATTATGTTTAAAAGCGTGTAACATCATTAAAAGTCATTTGAAACGATTTTTTCCCATTGGCTGTAATGTAACGGAATACTTTTGACTGTCCCTGTAAATGAACTAAACATGATACAAACTTCATTTGAAATAGGGAACGTGCTATGGTAAACGACAATTACATCGAAAAATTTCAGGGCAATCCGAATATACTTACGAGAGTTAGAGTGCAGAAAGACGGCCAGAAAAACCGACGTCAATAACACTTTTCAACTTTGTTGGAAAGTGTTAAAAAGAATCCAACGATATCGCTGGTAGAATGTACCACACGAAGTGAAGTGGAAAATGCTGAAAATGCCAGTGATAAGACGCACGGCGGCTGATGGCCATTTCACAACTTCCTCTTGTTGGTATTGTTTACATCAATGGGATATTTTTAAGCAAATTGAAAAATATGAAAAAAAAAAAAAAATGAATGTTTACAAATAATAATATTAGCTATTTAAACACTAAATAAAAAGAAAGTAGGTATCTATATTTTAAAGTGTTGACTAAGAGTCAAAAGGAGCGAAATGGAAAACGCTGTAAGTACCAGAAGTAGGAATTTACTTTCCCTTTTTTCACTCTCTTGAAAAATTTCCTCTTTTGGACTTTCAGCGTTTTTTTATTTTTAGCCCTCAGTTGACCAGTGTTCAAAATAATATTAAAATAAATTGAATTTTCTTTTCTTTTTTTTCTTTTTCCTTTTTTTCTTTTATTTTACTTTTCTTTTTATTTCCTTTTTATTGGAGAGTCTATTATTGGCTAATTATGAGACAATTTAACGATTTTTAATGCCAAAACGTTATTTATCATTTTTTTTTACTTCTTATGCAAGATAATATCGCGTAAATAATATAAGTTATAATATTTGATAATTTGATTTTCAATAAATTATTAAAGATACCAGGGAATACAACAAGAGCTTCCCGGGAACATACTGCACGGTGTACAAAACATAGCTCAAAACATTTATTTTTTTTTAACATACGCATTTGATTTTCAATAAATTATTAAAAATACCAGGGAATACAACAAGAGCTTCCGGGGAACATACTGCACGGTGTACAAAACATAGCTCAAAACATTTATTTTTTTTTTAAATTGAAAATGCTATTAAATTATACACATTTAATATACAGTATGTTCACTAAAGTCTATTGCTACCCTTTTAACTTCCGAACGGCTGCTGCTATATTCATAAAAGTGGTATCTATATATAGTAAAGCAGCCATGCGGTACTGAAAGAAACAGCCTACGGCGCCACCTAGTGGAAAACTGTGGAGTTACCGTTCCTATCCCGAAAACGGAAAGAGATAAGGGGAAAAAGGGATTCACAAAGTTGAAGAGCATCATCGATTTAGTACGAAAAGATACCGTGTGGACATTAATGTGAGAATAGAACGGTTAAAATCTGCATTTGTCTTTTCGTGATTTTATACACTGTGACGAGCGAAATGATTAGGTTTCGGACAAATGTGCATATATATTTATTTAGGTTGCCCGCTAACAACAGCTAAGAGTATTTTTATATGAAAAGTATCAATTATATATTCAAATAAAATTTTGAAATTTAATAATAGCTATATTTTCGTATTAGCCGCGCCGAAAATTGCGATACTTGCCAACTTATATTTTTGCTTGTGAAGTGGTGACCATACACAAAGCTATCTTATAGTCAAAAAATTTGAGTAATCAGTTTTGGGAGTAAAATTTACATTATAGTCATACATATCAAAGGTATATATCGTTTTAATGCTTAGCCCCGTCTAGGGGCGGTGGTTCATTTTTGGACCACTTAATTTTAATTCTTAAAGGCCACATTGGCACCAGAATATTGGAATGGAAAAATTCCTTTTATCAAATACCTCTGAACAAGAGCTTTTGCTTATTTTGAAATAAATTTGTTTGTAAATTCTGTTGTCAGTCACTCATTTCAGCATTTTACGGATAGAAGAACCTTGCCCCTGAAAGGGTTAACAGCACATTAAAAAAAAAAAAAAACATTTGTTAAAACATGATTTAAAAATTTAATGTTAAATGATCTTAGGAGAATGATAAACCTCATTAGGGGCCGTTCAAGTATTACGTAAGCATATTTTTAGTCATTTTGTACCCTTTCCACCCCCCTTTGTGTACGTAAGATTTTATGACATTCTAACATCAACACTGTTTGCCACAAAAAATTTACAGTTAGCGATAAATTACATTATTTATCCAGCAAATTTACATAAATAAACATATAGGGGTTGTGGTATCTAAGGAAAACAAAATCGGTTTAATATATTGTTACTTATTAGATTAAACAATTCATAGAATACAAAATAGTTTTTAATATATTATTATTATTTATCGCATTGAACAACAACAACAAAAAAAAACTTTATGAAATACAACAGGTTCTAACTTATTTAGGCACATAACTAAAAATTTAAACAATAATCATAGGAATATTATGTGTTTGGCGTTCACATTTCTAGTCTGGTGTCAAAGATCTTTGAATCCATGTTTTTGCATTGTCTATTATTATGTTTTCAATGCAGGGGTGGGCTGGAATGTTTATTGTTTCCAGTCCTTGTTCTCTCCATGTCTTTTTTCTCAAGTCATTCAACATCCGCAGAATGCTTTTCCAAATCCAAATCATGCTCTTTTGCTTTTTGTTGCTAAACTATAGTTGCTTCGTTGTCTAATGCTTGAATTCTCGTGACCCCCCCTCTCCCCCTTGTCAGCAAAAATAAGCAGAAACTGGACACCCCCTGCCCCCCTACTGCTTACGTAATACTTGAACGACCCCTTAACTTATTACTTAAAAAAATGTGTAAAATGTAAAAAATAATATTAATGTGTGGTTGGGTCGGCATATTTTATCGAAAAAGAAAACCCACGATCTTCGTAAAAGTTTTGTAGCATAGCTTCAAAACATATAAGAAAGTTGCTTCAAAAACTATTTTCGGATTTCTTCACAACACTGTTAATAAATCAAAAGAAGCTAGAATAAAGCCATAGATCAACAAAAAAGTAGCCTTTCACTCACACACGCACAAAAAGAAAAGAAAATCATTATAAAAAAATAGATGGAAAATAGTTTCACACTTATACTTAATTTCAATTTTAACTTATATTTTTTTATGGAGTTACTTTATATTTCAGAACCATTTCCGAAAGTGAAAGTATCCTCATAAACTTCATAAACGTCACCTATCCTATGCAGAGTAAAAAAAATTTCAAAAAACTGTTTTAGAATGAAAATCGAAAAGGAGAGGAGGGGTAGACGAAGAATGACTTAAAAAAATTCTATGTTTTTTGTCCTGAACAGGGGAAAATGGAAAATAACTCTCAAAAATACTTTATTAGTTGAGGGAACTTACTGCTTCGAAAATTTCAAAGGATGGTGATTATTTAAAAATATTAAAATGCAAACGAGAAATTTGAAAAGAACGCTCTCATGGGTTTAACATAAGCTTGCGGGTGTTTTAGTGTGAATAATGCAGACTCTTAATAGTATCTCATTTTTACAGATGATGCCATTGAAGAGCCAGTCGATTCCAACAGAGAAACCGATTTTTGCGATATCGGTTTCATAACAGAAGAAGAATTAACCAGCCATTGAAAAAGCTGATTAGAAACTGTCTTTCCTAATAGCATATTCACCAAAATATGACCGATATATAAATTCACCTTGACCAAAATATAATTTTGGTGCCGTTATCCTCATCACGTTACGTTAAAAAGTGTCTCATCCAAGTCACTGTAATATCCGATGTGTCACATTTCGTAACGTGTTGTAAATGATTATGAAATTAGTTAAGGTGACTTCCCATTTGAACTACCAGTCACTTGAGAGTCATTATATGACGAATCAAAAAATTGTGTGTAATGTAAATCAGTGTTATGATTGTGACACTTTTGACATACTGACGTCACATCGATTGACTGTCTATTATTTTAGAACGTGAATCTTTCTCACACATTCATAGGCTAATTTTGAAATGTAAAAGCGCACAAATGGCAGGGACGAATATTCTACAGGGATTATGTGGAACTAAATGGCATTTTTAACCTTGAGATAAATGTGTGCCGCGACCAACGGCATACAAGGCATGACTTCATTCATGACTTTTAAACGTCACATAGAGTGGATCGTCTTTATAGGGTGATTGGCACAAAACGATAGCCGCGTGGCTTTGTACCAATCACCATGTAAAGATGATGATCCACTTTGTGTGGCGGTTTAAACGTCATTATCTGGCCTTGTATGTCGTTGTTCGCGGTTACATTTTGAGATATAAACAGTTGTGTCTTATGATAATCTTTCTCTTGTCCTGGCGTAGGGAAGTTCAGTTCAAAATGTCAACTTTAACAGAATTTTTTAAAAGATCCTGCGTCGGAAGATTAAGCCCGCTATTTGACTGCAATTACATAGTTTCTGAATAAGAGCACCTGGAAACGTCATATGTCTGAGATTAACCCCTTAATTCTCGCTCCCGTCATATTCACGGACTGTGTCTTTTACTCAGATTGTTTGATTCCCACCAGTTTTATAAAACAGTGAAATTAGCTATATTTTAGTACCGTTGTACCTGTCATTAAATAACATGAATATTTCTTTTTCATAAAAGTGGTGCCAATAAGCGATTTGAATTTTTAAACAGTAATTTAATTCGAGCGTTAAGGGGTTAAAAATGATTGAATGTCTCAGAATTAACCACTTTGGATTTGAATATAGCAAGGGTGGCCAACTGTGGCACGCCGGATACCAATAATTTTTTTAAAGAAATAGTCGATTTCTTGGATCGTAGAGATTCGATGATTAGATAAGGCAATGGTTACTATAAAATTTTAGTGGTATGCAGCATGCCACAGTTGGCCACCCCTGGAGTATATATACAACCATTAAATTGACTCTTACAAACAATCTAATACTCCAGTTGTTTTGAGAGTGTACTAATTGGCTACGGAAATATTCATGTTAGTAAGCTTAGTCCTTCAAAATTTATAGTTATTTTCCGAAATAGCTGGGTTCTGAACAAATATTTATACATGTAGTAAAATGAAATACTTAACCACATGCATATCACGTAAATGCACTTTTTATAAAACCAAATACTTTACAAAAACCACGCGCGTTACCATTTGAATAAATAACGGGTTCGGGGGAGGCAAAACTGAATCGACAGATCGATTCGCCGGAGATTTCCAAATGCAACTTGAGCCAATGGGAAGAGGAGAAGAATTCCTTACCACCTCGCCTCCCCCCTCCCAACTTTAACTCCCCCGCTTTTAAAGATCTTTTTGTCGGCGATTTGGTTCTATCCAGCATTATGAATAATTCAGTTTTAGGTTCTCCACTGCCCCTCCACCTCCCTTTTTCCCAGCCGCCTTTTTAATACGTTAGGGTAAAATGTTGGATGCTTTTGTTTTGTTCTTTTGGAAGCGCGCTGAATTTCGAATATAAAGATGACGTTTGAGGTTTTGGTTGAAATGTCTTAATAGTATACATGTTTTAGAATAAAAATGAAAATGGAATCTGTATCAGCTTTTCTTAAACTCTTTTTACCGCATTGGACACGGGTAAGAGAGGGGCAGAACAGGTCCGTTAACATTCCCTGAATTTTGAGATTTAATTAATTAAACTTTCTTTATCTCTTATGATTTTGAAAAAATAAAAACGTAGTAAAATTTATTTATTCTTACTGAGGATTTAAAAGTAGTTAAACACTTAGAGAAAAAGGAACTAAGATATTTTAGCCCTGAAGTCTCTGTCCCCCAGCCCTTCCCGGATCACATCGTGCAAGACAATTTTTTGGGGGTTCATTTGTTTAAAAATTACCTAAATCTCCCTGACGAAAAACGTGAATAATTGTTTTAACTCTTCATTTTCAAAAACGCCAGTCGAAGCTTATTTTAGGAATTTTCACATTTACTAATTGTTAAATTTCTGCTTTTCATGCTTTAGCACTGAACCCTGAATACTAGCCCTGATTGCTGACACAAAAATGGCGGTTATCGTAGGCGAAATTTTTTTAGCATTTGTACGGTTCCTGGAGTTTTAACACCAGTAAATTCTAAACGCTTTCATCAACTTATTTTTAAAAGTTAAATAAAGGCAATGAAATCTTTGAAAAGATACCGGCGTCCAATTACTACGGACTATACAAATGCTGAATAAAAACCGCCTAAGATGGCCGCCATTTTTGTGTCAGCGCTTAGGCCTTGTATGTAGAGGACGGTGGCTTTAGAATAAAACTGAAAGTTTAGTTTGTATCAGCTTTACTATTAGGGTTACGGAGAGATTGAGTGACAGAACTGAAGTATAGAATTTTAGGAAAAGGTTCATCTAATTTTAACTGTGGTTTTACTACAGAAAGGAATAATCATCGTTCTTGAATATTCTAGGTAAAAACACTAAAACAATATTCTTTCAAATTCCAGAAATGTTTTCTTAAAAAAGCGACCACCTACGGGGTATACTCAAATGAACTGACGGTTTTTTAAACACAGTAACAAGTAAACGGTAGCAGCTATTGAAATTATTCTTGCAAGAGAACAATGTGTGAGGTTGGCATTTTTCTGAGCTTTCTTGTTTTAACTCCAGATATCACCGGTAGATGACGCTGCGGTGTCTCAGATTGTTAGAACGCTGAGAGTAACGTGTAAAAATGGATAAAAAATAACTCGATTTTTACCCTTCATTCCGTTTAGCTGCTGAAACGCCAAAAAAGAAGAAAAATTGTTTGCGTTTTGAAATTGAACGTTATTACAGTTTGAGACAGTGCAATGCCATCTGTCGGTTGTATTTGTAACTGAAGCAAGGGAGGTTAGTAAATAAATGCCTCATTTCACATATTTTTTTAGGTTAGTCCTGTCTGTCCTGTCCACAAACACGCATTAATTAAGAATGTGAGGAGGTAAAAGCTTTAACAGTAATACCGGAGAAAATTTTTACTTTGATTTCATCTTTCTTCATACCCACTCTTTTTTTTAATTCATTATTTAACTCAGTGTTTTAAAAACTTTTTTGTGTCTCACGGCATGCTTGCTCATAGTTCAACTTACCCGGCACACTTAAGCCACTTAGCTCAATTTATCCGCCTCTTGAATCCATAGTGCAATTTTCCTGCCACACTTAAATCCATAGTTCAATTTTCCTGTCACACTTGAACCCATTATTTAATTCATTCGGTAGACTTGGTCCTGTAGTTCAATTTCCTCGGCACATTTAGCCCATAGTTAATTTTCCCTGGCATACCTGGCACACTTGAACCCATAGTTTAATTTCCCCGGCAAACTTTAACACACAGTTCAATTGCCCTGACTCACTTAAGGCTGTTCTCAAATCCAAAAAGGCAACTTTATGACATTAAGTTTAAATTTATTTTTGGTCGGAAATGCATGAAACTAGCAGGTGCTGTTGCTCAGAAACTATGTAATCGAGCTGTATTTTCCGTTGTTCTGCAAACACAATAGATCTTTTAGAAAATATTGCCAAAGTTGACGTTTCGAACAGAAGTTCTCGTAGAAAGCATAAAAAACATTCAGCAAAGGGAGAAAAACGTCTTCGTCACGTGATCAAAATCGCTTATAACTCAATAAGTAATTTATTTATCAAAAAATGGAAAACACAGTTCGATTCCAAATCGTTTCCATAGTTCAGGCCTTAGAATTTTATATCTTTCCGTTAAAAAATGAATTCGTAAATGTGTCAAAACGTTTTGCACTTGTTAAGCAGAGCAGTTGAGAACAGCCTAAACCAGTAATTAAATTTCTCGGGCATGAATCGATAGCTTAATTTCTCCGGCATACTTGAACCCGTAGTTCCTCTTCACTGGTGCACTTCAACCCGACGCAAATAATCAACTTTTGATTTAAGTACTTTCTGAATGGGAACTTGTTTTAACATAATGAATTTATCAAGGACAGAGTTGTCATACGACTTTGTAAAATATTTTATCCAGGTAGAACATTAACTGTGAAATCTTTTATCTTAATTTAGCTATCATCAGAACCAATCAAAACAGTATAATTATTAGCATCGATATCAAACGATTTAGTTAAATTCCCTTGGCGATCAATTTCAATAACTAAAACTTTTTTTTCCCCATTAAAGTTGCAGGTATAGCTGCTTCACGGCACAAGGTTGATTTTCCGACTACGCCTATCACTAAAAGACAACGACTTTACATGATGGTTGTTTATACTGCGCAAAGATTTTTACAGCCTTTTTGTATTAAAAATAAACCCTTCTCCTAAGTTTATGATGGACTAATTTTTTTAATTTGAGTTGCTTATGAATAGCTTGGACAGTGCCGCCCAATTTATCGGCTGCCTCTACAGCTAACATTTTCGATGTATCTAAATCTATGTTCTCAATATAGTCATAGGCGTAACCAGCCTTTTGAACGGGGGGGTGCCCAGACTTTTTAACCAGAATATGTTAGATACAAACAATATCTTATGTAGTAAAACCTGCTAAAACGGAACCTCATTAAACCGGCCAAATTGCCGTTTTAGACAGGTTTTCCTCTTAGAATTCATAATTGTGTGTTATTTCTTTTAAAAAGGGCTCAAACGCGATTTTTGTTTGCGTGAGGGGGTGTGAGAAGGGGTTCAAAACATCAAAACTAAATCTAATGGTAAAAAAAAAAAAAAAAAAGATATGTAAATCTCCTTGCAGCAGTGAAATAAGACAGTGACTAAGTGAGGTCAAAAGTGTAAAACTTTTTGGCGTCCTAACTTTTTACAAAGATTAAAAAACGCCTTTAATCTTGCTGGAAACTTTTATAGGCACAGGGGCATTGCATGAGAGGTAAACCTAGCATTATCTATGTCAAAGTCTTGTAGATGAAATTTTGCCGGATGATAAATCTCAGATAATACATGCTGTACACAAGCACATACCCACGAAAGTTTTTCAAAATGTGACTCTATGACTTCTTAGGGATCACCGGGGGAGAACCAAGAAATTTTGGAGGAAAGTGCACATAAATAATTATTATAATATTATAAATAATTACAATATTCATTAATAATTCACGTTTTAACTCAGAATGTGTCCAATGTATTAGGTAAAGCAATACACTAAATTTTGTCAAGATGATAAAAATTATATTATCATGATGCGGCTGTAATAATAAATATAGGTGCTTGTCTGTCTTCGTGTGTGTGTATACGCGCGAGCGCTGACTCTGAAAAAACAATGCAGTTCTCACAACCGCAAGATTTGACAGGAAAGTACCCGTTTGACTGAAGTCATGCATATCGAAGACAATTTCTGCAATTTTTCAATTAATTTTTTATGCGATTTTTTTTCAAATTAGTAAAAAAGAATGCGATTTATATATTTTATCCAGTAAACTTTGTCTTCTTTTCAATAAAGTTTTTTCGAGATTCTTAGAGCGATTTTTCAATTTGTAACAATTTTTTAATGTTATTTTTAGAGGGTTTTTTTCGCGTTCCTAAAAGAAATCCGGTTTAAATATTTTACCCAATTAGTTAATTTCGTTCCCTGCTGTCTTTTAATCTTTTCCGAATTTTTAATGCGATTTATAACGGGGTTTTTTGCACTTTGAGGTGAGTTTTTGACTTTTTTTGAAACATAAAAAACTCTCCGGTAATTTTTGCAATTGCATTGATTAAATTCAAATTAAAAGAATGTCAAATCATTTCACATAAGAAAGCTGAAAATTTAATTTGGCCCGGAAAAAAAAATCGCGATAATTCAGGATTCGTTTGTTTCGAGACGGAAGTGGTCGTAGCTTGGTCGGGGGTACGTTGCCAAATGCAGCCCCCCCCCCCCACCACCACCCAATACTAGATTTCTTTAATTCTATGTTCGTTTAAAAAAAAGCAACCAGCGAAACTCCAATAGTAATGAAGTTTTCTTTCAGGGGCAGAGTTTGAAATAACGTGCGAGATTGCAGGATTTGTGCACAGAAAAGGAAAGATCCGTATAAAAAAAAAATGCTGCGCAGTATTTCCGCCCTTAAAATTCTTTCACGGATCTGTGATTCTTCAGTGAGTATTTAAAAAAAATTTTTAAGTCCGCGATTTTTATTTCTTTTGTTTATTTCTTTTATTTCTTAAAATCAATTCGTGACTCGATCCCAGAAAAATTTAAGAATTTCTTCAAACGAGCGTGAAAAATATCGTGAATTTCGATAAAAGAGTGCAGAAAGAAATAGCGAATTTCGTCAAAGATTGCGCAAAAAAATCAAGAATTTCGGTAATTGATTAACGAGAAAATGTTGCAAATTTCCTCAAAAAGCCGCGGAAAAGAGCAGAGGATTTTGTTAATTGGTACGGAAAGATATTGAGAATTTTCTCGATCGGTAGCGCAAAACTATCACGA
Organism: Maratus speciosus; assembly: GCA_963932465.1. Taxonomy (NCBI): domain Eukaryota; kingdom Metazoa; phylum Arthropoda; class Arachnida; order Araneae; family Salticidae; genus Maratus; species Maratus speciosus. Next base: position 350,876,784 of record OZ010794.1, read on the forward strand.
ATTTCGACAAATGATCCCTGTAAAAGAAATCAATTTCGTGAAAAGGGCCGCAAAAAAAAAAAAAAAAAAAAAAAAAAAAAAAAAAAAAAAAAAAAAAAAAAATTGTCAAAGGATCCCGGTGAAAAAGAGAATTTCGTCGAAGGATCGCAGAAAGAAAATCCGAATTTCCTCAAAAGATCACGGAAAGAAAAAGCGATTTTTGTCAAAAGATCGTGTAAAGAAAACACGATTTTCATCGAAGGATCGTGCTAAAGACATCCCAATTTCGTCAAAATATCGCTGTAAAAAAAGCGAATTTCATCAAAGGATCGCGGTGTAAAACACGAATTTTGTCAAAGGTTAGTGTTGAAAAGTGCGGATTTCGACAAAAAATCGCGTAGAAAGACGTGAATTTCGTCAAATGATTTTGGGAAAAATTGTAAATATCATGTAATGGTCGCAGAATAAAGTCGCGAATTTCATCAATATTTAAAGCACTGGGCTGAAACATTGAAACCGGGTCCTTTTTCTAGTTTCAAAAGAACTCCGCGAAACGAGAAGAAACTCCAAAAATCGCGTTAAAATTTTCAGAGGAAAAAAATTACTGTAATTGACTTGAAAGACTGCAACCATATTCCTTTTACAAATGTCAAAATATGGTCGCGAAACACGAAATTCAACCAACCAACCAACTTCAGATTAATTTTAATTTTCTGTGTTATTATTTCTCATTTTCAAAGGAGGCAGGGTCTGTGCACCCAACCTTTACCCCGGATAATCGCCTTTTACAATTACTGTTTCACATCTGCATTCCCTTTCAAATTTTTTTGCTTCATTCTAGACTTTAGACTGCGAAATCAAAGAGACAAATAATTTCTGTTTCTATCCTCCTCAAGAACTTCGTTAATTTCTCATGAAAATGCAGAAATATGCAATAAAAAAAACGGCGTTAAAAAAATTTTCCACAAAAAAAGAAAAAAAAAGTCAAAGTGGGATTATAAAATCTGCTTTTTGGATTACTACGACTAATACAGATTCTTGTAAGCATTCTAGTTTTAAAAAAAGATAAAGAACATAATTAAAAAAAAAAAAGAACGTGGATTTTTTTTTTTTTTTTTTATCACAATTCAAAACTTAGGCTGTTAGTTATCTGACCTAAACTAATTTGCTAAACTTTTGCTAATTTGAACTCTTCTTTCACTTCTTTTTTTTCTTTTGTACACTTCGATTTTTTTAAATAATTGTGCTTGAGTCTGCGCAAGCGGGGGGGGGGGGGGTGCCCGGGCACCCAGGGCACCCCCCCTGATTACGCCTATGATAGTTCAGGTAATACCCGGTATACTTAAATTATGGTGCATCAGAAATGAATCATTTTCCTACAAACGCACAAAACGATGGCGCCGAATATTTTGTATATATGTAATTGCAATTGAAAATACCTTATAATGGAAATATTGTCTGGTATAACCGTACAATACATGCAAATAATTAAAAAACAAAATATATTATTTTTTTCTTAAAAACATGAACTACAAGAGTTACACTAATCGCAGTTATAAATTTAACACTTAAATGCGCGATTTTTGATTTTGTTTCGAAAAAATTATATATGATTCTCTGAAAGGTTTATTAAACAGGAAAAATAATGAAAAAAAAATCAGAGATACTTTTTTCATATAATGCGTCAATCTTTTCTTCTGTTGTACATGTGCAATATAAATAAAAACTACTGTCGTGTAGCTGTTTTATACTAAAATATTGTAAATTAGTAAATATTTTAAGAAGTATGCCTCCAAATACCTTATTTTATATAATTATTTATTTTATAAAACTTAACCTTTAGCCCTTTAATTCCCATGATAGAATACATTCTAGAATTACGTAGTTCAGAGAATCTGACTTTATACCAGAAAGTTTCAATAGTTAATTTCGCTTTATTTAAATACGGAATGCCTGTTATTACTTAAAGCAGACATTGCTATTTTAATTTTCTGGTGTGAATTAGATATATACGAATAAAAAAAATCTATTAAATTCTAAACACTTGTTGTTTGCATAGATGCAAAGCTGCGCACTAAAGGGTTAAGTGTGATTTTTAAGATAATCTTTGAATGTTTGTAAAAGAGTGCTTAAAAAATTTTTTCACACTTCACAAAGAAACTAAAAAGATGTATCAACGAAATTTTTAGTTCTGAAAAGCAACTTTCCTTTTCAATCAAAAAATACTGTTATCCACAGCACAAATCTGGCTGTGCCTGTCACGTGATTCGGAAAAGAATCGAACGTTATACATAAACAAGTTATAAAAACATATACGGAACAGAAATTTTCCAAACAGCATAACGAGAAGAGTGTATAGCTTATATTACGAAAATGGAATCGAAAATTGGGGTCTAATCGTTAAAAGTCATTAAAGAGGAGGGGATGAGTCCAGTATGTTATTGGTACAGTTATTATATATCATTTATCTACGGCACTTTTTAATACTTCATGAACCGAAAGGAAATAACATTGTGACCTTTGTTACGAAAGTGAAATTCAATGAAGGAAATGATTGTTTTTGAGTGAAGTACTACGTATTTGTAAAATGAAAAACTCATTGCAAAAAGGAGATCATTAACTAGTTTTGAATTTTTTATGCGTTGATTTAAAGGAAGTGGACAGTGTTTTCCAGCAATTTGTTTCAAGTTGATGATAAGTTATATTCAATCAATGTACACTGTAAATAAAAAGACAAATGTCTCTTAATATAGCTCTTATCTTTCTTAAGGTTTATGAAAATATATATGTAATAATAAAAAATTTCGCCTTTTTACCTTAGTTACTTTATTCCAAACATTTAGCCCTTTTACCTTAGTTACTTTATTCCAAATTCTTATAATATCTACTTATAAATATCCTTTATATGTTAATCCCTTGCCTTTAATCCAGCGCATTCTTTTATTTCTTATTCTAAAAACGTTAATCTGTTAATAGCTTATACTCTTTGTAAAAAAACCACTAATTTACTTTATTCTTTCATATTTTGAGACATTAAATTCTTTTTCTTTCGAAGGTTTATTAATACCATTTTTTTTTATTAAATTCATTCGATTTCCCATGAGTCTTTGCGAGAGTTTTCGCGCGCTAGCCTGTTTTCTATTTAAAACTTCAACCGTTAGGATTCGAACCTACGCGCGAAAACGCCAATGGATTTCAAATTTTCGAAGTTTTAAATAGAAATCAGGCTAGCGCGCGAAAGTTCTCGCAAAGACTCATGGGAAATCGAATGAATTTAATAAAAAATAAAATGGTATTAAGAAACCTTCGAAAGAAAAAGAATTTAATGTCTCAAAATATGAAAGAATAAAGTAAATTAGTGAGTTTTTTTTACAAAGAGTACTATAGCCATTAACAGATTAAGGTTTTTAGAATAAGAAATAAAAGAATGCGCTGGATTAAAGGCCGGATATTAAAATATAAAGGATATTTAAGATTTTATTAAAAGATAGGTAAAAAAGATAGATATTATAAGAATTCGGAATAAATTAACTAAGGTAAAAGGGCGAAAATTTTTATTATTACATATATAACCACTCTCGAGTTACCTGCGATTTTGAAAAGAGTTTCTTATACCGGATGTTCACAATTAAAATACCCCTACTCTGACCTCCCTATATATCAAATTACTCAGTGTAAAAGCCTTCAAATTTTGTGTACATACTATTCAAGACATGGGGAAATGGATAACGCAAAAAAAATTAGTTCCAGGAACACCGATAGATGGCGCTGTACAACAGAAAATAGGGAAAAAAAATAACAATAAAACCAAACACATGAGAAATGAACTTCTTCTTTAATTTCTATTGCCCTAATGGAAAAAAAGTAAATGAGCTTAAACTGGCATTGTAACCTGCAATTTCACTTTGTAAGTACAAAACTTTCCGTTAAACTACCAGCTATGTTCTGGATATACAAGAAGACAAAAACTGGGGAGAATGTTATTTTTTCTGCAACATTTCAATAATGACAAAGCAACCAGTCAACCGTTCCTGACAACGTGGCCATTTTGTTCTGCGGATCTTAATCCGTGTGATTTTTTTGCTGTGGGGGACACATAAATAATCTTGTTTATTGAGGACTTCTTTTAACCTTGATATACCAGAAAGAAGGTTTCACTCTACTTGTGAGAAGCATCTCAATCGACACGTTAAGATCTGTAGTTGAACAAGCTGTCCAACGACTGCAGATTTTACATCTTCATGCAGGAAACCATATTGAGCAGCATTCCGTGCGTAGATAGGTCCTTGTCACGTGAACATTTGGTATGTTCAAATAAAGTTTGTAGAGATGAATCTTTTCAGCGTATGAGCAGTTGTACAGCGCCATCTATCGGTAGTTTCTGAAACTAAATTTTTTTGTGTAATTCGTTTCCCCATGTCTTGAATAGCATGATGTGAGCAAAATTTGAAGGTCCTACACTGAGTAGTTCAATATATAGAGAGGCCGAGGTAGGGATGATTTAATTGTAGTCATCCTGTATTTAGAAACCTCTGAAAGTAATATATATAGCGGAGATTTAAGAAAGCATTTTTGAAACGTTTCTGAATAGTTTCTTTTGCCGTCCGCAAATTTTCAGAAACGTTTCCGCGTAGATTTTATAGTGTATTAATCAATTTTCTGTACCCGGAATCTCATTTTTCCTATGCTATCAATTCAGAAAATAAACATTTTCAGCTATGTAACATAATTTATATATACAAGAGTTACAAAATAATCTTAACTGTATTGTTAATGCTATTAATTTTAATATTAATGCTGTTAATTTGCATGTTCGCTGAACACTAAAATGTTTACTTGAGAATTTATTGCATCCTAAAAACCAAAATTTCGGTTCGAGAAAAGGTATTATTCTACTCTAAAAACTACTTGGAAGCGTTTTCGAAAATCACGGAAAGTAAAAGAAACTTTTGTTTCAAAAATGCTTCTTAATACTTATCGATCCTATGTCACCTCCCACGTGACATCGGTACTTTGTTGTATGGGTCCTATGGCACGTGTGAAGTGACAAGATTAACTCGTTCAAGACAAACTTCTATTACACAAATGTTATTCGCTTGGCACCACTTTTTTTAGCACCAATTTTATTTGTACTTTGACAATGTGCGCAAGAGAAATATACTACAAAATTTACTTTTTAAATACAATAGTACCCCGACTTACGTCACCCCGCATTTACGTCTTCTGGCCTGGGAGAATTAAAGGAGCACTTTTTTGAAGAATGTCGGTTTTAAGAAGGAAAACGTTCCCGCGACAGTCAAGTGATAGCGACAAATAAAAAAAGCCACAAAAAAAAAAAAAAAAATTAGAAAACTTACTCTGCTGTTAGAAAAAGCTTCTCAGCGAAAAAAATAAAAATTGGTCGGTTCAAACTTCATTGCAAGATTTTTTCACATCCTCAAAGACTTGAACGAAGCAGCTGGAACAATAAATCGTATGTTAATAACTTATTGATTTATTCCAAATTGTTGCATTGCAAATGCATTTTTTTTTCTTTTGCTAATGTTAAATGTATGCAACATAATCCATGAATACAACAGAATGTGCTCATTAGATTTTGGAGAATTTTTATTACTTATCCTTTTTTGCTTATCTAAATGTACTTCGACTTACGTCGCTCGTCTTGAAACGAATTGTTGACGTAAGTCGAGGTATTACTGTATAGTGATGCAAATAGTATATAAAAATAGAATCATATATAAAAAGTCCGATAAGGGTTAAAAATTGAAACAACAAAGATATTTTTATACAGAAAAAAAAAAAGTGATCAGTGACTGGTGCAATCTTATTTTTCAATTAATATAAATAATTTAAATTCTAGAAAAGAAAATGAGAAAATGCTTTCGGATTATAACATCTTCATACTTTCATAAGAATTTAGGGAAGTCTGCAGAAAATTATGTCAATAATTTCATTAGAAAAAGAATTAAACTTGAAGAAATTTCCAATAAATGGTCAATCACTAGTGCACTAACCTTAGCGCAGTTGAAAAATGGCAGGGTACTCACAAAAATTATACGTATCGTTTATAGTGTATAAAAGGTATATTTTATTCTTGCATATAAAGTATTGTGGCAAATGCTTCTTAACACTGCATGAACAAATGATAAACAAATGAAAAAAACAATTGCAATAACAGGGTTGCCACGCTTCAGGGAATTTTCCATTCAAAATATCAGTATTTTTTTTATAGAAAATATATATATATATTAACCGCATGAAATTTCGCATGATTTAAAGAGTGGTTCTCTGTAAGAAAGTTCTGGTACCGAAGAATTTCCTGGTCTGGAAAATCCCTGTAGCGTGGCAACCCTGAATAAGATATGATTAACAATTTTTGAGTTCTTCTTCTTACAAATAAAAAATGACGGGTCATTTTGAAATTTTGTTTCATGTTGGGGACTAATATACAACCAATGTAATATTTATTCAAGAAATAAATTGAAATTATGACGAACTCAGAAAATAGCACATTTTATGTTATTTTGTACTTCTAGCATGCCAGGTTTAGAATAAGTAATAGAAATAAATATTAAGGACAGTTTTGAAGAGTAACGAATCCTTCAGTTATAATATAATCTGTAGTCTGACTAGTTCACTAATTTTAGTCAGTTACTAACATCGAGATACAAATCATGAAAATTTAAACGCAAGGATATTTTTTAATGCACAATGGAGTGTTCTCCTTAAGTATTTGCGGCATGTGTTCCTGAATAATAAAAACAATTTTCTTGTAAATATTTGTAGCATAATAACAGTAAGATAAAATAACAAAAGTATTGCCTAAAGACGATTGTAAAAACTATGTAATTTATATATCTTTGTGTTAAAATGAATGTGAATTAAAAAGAGAATGCACTGCTGTTTTGGAATTCTTCATTGTCACCTTTGCATTTTATGAAAACATCTACTAGCAAACGTTATTTCAATAATTAAACCTTTGGACTTGCTTAAATTTTTGTCAATTAACAACACGAATAAACATCAAAATTAAAATAATTTGTAAGCAAACCTTATATATCCATTTACGTTTAACAACCACTCAAAAAAAAAAGGCCCAAGAACGTGTATCAAGTAGAAGCAAAACAAAAATGAGACAAAAGTGAAAAAGACGATAAATGCTGTTTACACAAGCAGAAGAGTTAATAACCATAGCCCTGGCCGTGAATTCGTGACTTTCAGTTCCTAGTTAATAAGGGCCTACTGTAGAATAAATGCCGTAACCCACTTAACCGTCTCCCATGTGTCATGAAAAAGAGGAAACACCTGTTTATCTATTATTTTGAGTCGGTAGCTTTTCGTCTATATATTTTTCTTTGAAACTATCGATGGTTTTATTAAAACTACATCAATACGCTGTCATTCAATCATAAAATGATCACAAGTGCCACAGTCACAACACGACGAAATTGAGACTTATTTACTTAGTCGTATAGTGACTCTCAAGTAATCGACATCGCTGTAACCATTTCTTTGTGACATGCCATCAGGTGAACCACAAACTGGGTAATTTACAATTGAGAAACAGTTAAAAACTTCATTTAAATAACTCTGCTAGTAATTTGTTACTTTTAAGTGCAATTTCGATTCGTCACGATATGAGATATATAAATCGACGTCAGTGTGACTTGGATTCGATTTATTTTTCACGTCACGCGACAATAAGACGTGACGAAACATTTTGGTCTCTACTATGAAAATAGTTTTTGAGGTTGTATGTTATGTAATTTTTTTTCCTACTATAAATTTTTATAGTTAATAGTCATCAAACAGGGGATTTTAATTCTTTTTTGGTGCTTTAGATTGTTGTCGAAACGTTAGTTGAGCAGACCCGAAAAGTTTTTGCTGTAGGTCTGTTTGTTTATTTGTATACGTCGCGATAATTGCAGCAAAATGCATCCTATTACCTTGCAATTACGTAGGTATGTTGGTGAGGTACCCGGAATAAGCTACATAATTCTTGGTTAAATTTGGTTCATTGTTCTAAAAGTGTGGCACATTTCATAATGCTTTTCTATTGGAATTCTTACGATTTTTTTTTCGTATTTTATCATTCACTGAAATGAAAATAGCACATTTAAATAATTGTTTTAAGATGTTACGTTATGGATGCTCAATTTTCGCTAGGCGATGTCTTAAATGAATCAAATTTGTTTAAAATTTTGTAAATAATTTTCTCGGTTATTCGCAATTCTCTGTATATTTTTTATGGAATTTTGTGCGCATGTTAAATATATATATATATATATATATATATAATTTTCTTTATAATTTTTGCGATTTTGAAATAATACGCATGTCTTTTCGTTTTCTTCTTGTTTTCATTTAACGGTTGCCTAGCAACTGAATTTCATAGCATATCAGATTAAGAAAATTAAATAAAATCAGTCTAATTTGCCATTCTTAAAAATTATATTTTCTGAACCTTTTGGAAATCTTATATGCTTACAAATAAACAAATAATCTAACATTATCAATAGTGAATTTCAGGATATTGGATATTGTGTGAAATAAGAAGAAAATTAAAATCTCTTGCAAAATTTACATTGAGGCCCCTGATATGAAGATTTACTAGTTTAGTCATTGTGAAACGAGAGTGTTTCGTAATTGAAGCTAATCGATGTCTAAAATGTTTTATGTTACGATTGCCAATTTTAAGAGAATGATGCTGTATTTGCAAAATTCTCAAATTTCTAAGGATCTAAATGCTGATGCAAAGTTTAAATTGATAAATTTTCTATTTTAAATTCGTAGATAAGTCGGCTAAAAGGAAGACCTTGATAACATTTTTTGATCCTATCAAAATTTACCGCCTTGAAAATGAACTCTTTCGAACAAAAATCAATGATCAAAATGGTTTATCAATCCCGAAAAGCAGCCAGTTCGCATGACTTTTTATTTGCTGAATTTGGTTTATAAAGCAACAAAAAATGTAGTATAGGAATGATGGGTTGTAAAATATTGCTCAACATTTTGTTTTAATGTCTTGGGGAGGGGGAGGGGTAGAATTAATGCGACAATATCGCTGAATTACGATGCTTGGATTAAAGGAGTCTATATTGAAAGGTATATATTGTTTTAATTATACCATTTTATTTGCTGAAATTCGTTTATAAAAAATAAAAAATGTACTCTTCAAACAAGCCGAAGCTACTTGTTTTTGATTATAAGAGACAGCCTAACACTTTGTTTTAATGAAATAAATGTAATTAATTGACAATAATTCCGAATTGAAACACCTAGACCTATATCTTCGGACATTTAATGCTTTTAATTGTTTTAATTGTAAATTTTTATTTGTTGAAGTTAGTTTATAAAGCAACGCCAAAAATAAGCTTTGAATGAAACGAAGCTACTTGCTTTCAATTGTAAGTGATTGCTTAACACTTAGTTTTAATACCTCGAAAATAAAACTAATGTCGCATTAGTGCTGAACTACGACACCTGGACTACAAAAAACATATATAGTGTCGGACAGTTAATGCTTTTAATTATAATACTGTACAACTTACAAGTCTTCTTCAACCGTAAAAGTCCTCAGGCTGCTAGCGACTACTAATTTTTATGCCCATCCTCGATTACTATGAATCTATTTTCCCATACCCAATAATAATAATAAAAAAATCCTCTATTGCAAATTTCGTTCCCTGTTGCCCCGAGCTCCTTGTTACAAAAATTATTTTTATTTGAGCTAAGAAAGAAACATTTAATGGAGAATCACAAGTCTAATCTGAGTGTAAAAAATTTATAAATCAAATGGCTCTAACACAGGAAGAAATAATGATAGAGCGAAATAGAACTAAATCGGTGTAAATGATACCCAGTGAATTTAGTTTATACATATGTAAATACATTTTATCTATTATCTATGGCATCTGGCTTTTTCACTCATAGACCCCCAAGGCGTATGTGCGTCGCGGCAAATTATGCCGTCAGATGATGAGGGAGATCTATCTAATCAAGCATGCAGCGATGACAAACGTCAGCAATTTATAAGACGCTGTAATTGCTGATGATTTCTTTTTATCTACTAAAGTATTTCTTTTTTTTCTTCGGATAATTCAGCGATTACGCAAACATTAATAGAAGCCGTTAATGGTTTTCCATTCTCCGATTTTCTTTCCCTCTTCTTCAGCGGCGTAAAATGGCAAAAAAAGTAGCTTTGAAAAATGACGCGGAGGATGCCGGGAAATCATTACACTGGCATAATTCTTGTTAGAAATGGCCCCGAAACTGTGTATATGTGGTTTTTACCTTTAGTTTTTCTTAATTTTGTTTTTGAGGGTGATTTTTTTTTTCGTTGCTAGCGTGGATATAAGCCCTGAGGAATATGATGTTTGGATAATGGCCGATTGGTAGGAAACTGATATTTTGTGTATGAATAAATGTATTTTCGGAATGTCATTTCTGAGGTTTTTAATTCTCTCTAAATGATCTTTATCTTGCTTGAATTAATTTTCTTACAGTTATAATATGGTCCAAACATGAAGCAGCCATTTAATTGGGTGGGATGATATGGCTGCAAAAGATATCAACACCAACTTAATTGTCCTTCATAGATATTGGATAAAAAATTTAGTAGTTAGATGATACGTACTCATAAAATGATATTTAATACTCTGTTCAGCATTCATACAAAGAAAATTAAAACAATGGACATATTTTTAATCGTAATCGTTAAATATAAAATTATTTCATAAGAAAATAAAAACTGGAGAACTCAAGAAAAAATACGGAACAGTGCGCGCTAAAAATTTTCTGCGTTGTAAGAAAACAGCAAGATAATGAAATAAAAAAAAAGCATTTTATCAAATTACAACGACCATTTGGAAAAGGATTTTTTCGAAGGCTAAAATTTAAGACATAAAAAATCGCACGGAGTTTATCATACTTTACGTACGCCATGAATTAAACATTAATAGTGTTATTACACGTAAAAATTCCAAGCGACAAAAATCGACTGCAACTCGTATACGTATTATCCACCTGAAACTCATGTATTATCCAAGCATTTCATTGGCTGTTCGGGAAAATGCTTTTCCATCGTCAGATTTCCAAGAAATCTGACGACTCATTTAAAAAAAATTTCATTCTTAAATTTCTAAACATCCCAGAATATTACTTTTTACACCGTCGTATAGAGAAAAAAATTTACTCTTAAATGCAATTTGTTTGAAAGCTGTATCTCAATATGTTTCTGAGTTATTAATTTTTTTTTGTAGTTTTTATTACTTTTTTGTCATAGTGGCAACAGAAGGTATCCATCTCTGGTTGAAAGTAAAGGGAAACATGGATTACTGTATAGACCAATCAGAACACGAATAAAATGTGGATTAAACCAATAAAAACCTTCAGATATGCTTTTAATTTCCAATCCTGACGAGAACAATAACCATTTTCCCAAATGGTTAATAAAAGAAGTATATGCTGGCAATTTAGGTACCAGAAATAATTACTGTAGAAATTGCATAGTTTCAATCATTTTCGCAGTATACATATGTAAATATATATGAATTTTGATCAGCATTTTACTATTAATTTGTAGCAGAAAAGGCTTGTTGATGCAATTATCATGAGCAGATTTGGACAGAAATTATCTCCATTTTTTATTAATGACTAGCAAAAATTAGTTTCTTATGCTATATTTTTTTTTTTTTTCGCTGAAGTGTTTTAACACCTCCACATCGTTTTATATTCATATGCATTTACAATAATTCAAAACATTTGATTTATAAGTTGACAAGCCTCTACTATCACTCACTCTGACAGAGATCATAAAACTAAAGTATGGGTAGGGAAAATATAAGAGGGAACAAGTGGTCGATTGGCATGTAACCGTATCCTTCGGAATATAATTTTCTGAGATTTTTAATTCCGCCAAAATTATCTTTACCTTTTTTGAGTAGATTTTCTTTAATACGATCCAAACATGATTCAGTCGTTCGATTTAGAAGGAAGTTGAATCTTTAAAGGTACCATCACCACCGTAATTATTCTTGATGTTAAAGGAAGGCAACAGTTAAATAAAAAAAATTATTAATTAATAGATGACACTTTGAAGTATTCATACAAAGAAAATTAAAACAAAGGACATATTTTTAGTTATAAAAGTTAAATATAAAATTTCTTTATATGAAAATAAAAACTGGAGAACTCAAGAAAAAGTACGGAACAATGCGCCCAAAAAACTTTCTACGCTTTAAGAAAAAACGGAGATAATAACAGAAATATATGCTGATAATTGGATACCAAAAATTTATACTGTAAAAATTGCATAATTTCAATCATTTTTGTTTTAAACATATGTAAAGATATAAGAGTTTTGATCAGCACTTTACTATTAATTTGTAGCAGTAAGTACTTGCTGATTCCCTTATCGTGAACAGATTTTGGCGTGATTTTTTTCCATTTTTTTATTACAATGACCTGTAAAATTTAGTTTGTTTTGCTGTATTTTTTTTCTATGAAATGTTTTAACACCTTCATCATCAAATCGTTTTACTCATATGCATTTACAAGAGTTCAAAACATTTCATTTACAAGTCGACAAACCTCTACTATCACTCACACTGAAAGAGATAATAAAAACAATACTTTGAAGTATTCATATGAAAAATAAATTAAAGCTACAGATTACATTTCTTGTCATTATAGTTAAAAGTAAATTACAAACAAAGCCGAAGAACCTTTAAGCATGACAACAAATACGAGTACCAATTTTTTTTAAGTAACTAACTATGCTGTTATTTTTTATTCTTTGGAATGCTTTAAATCCTTACACAAATTTAAAAAAAATCGTATTATTAATCTTTACTTATATACTTGCCAAATTTCAAATAAACTTCCGTGAAATGTGAGTTAAATTTACCCAGATTAAACGTGTTTTGAACTAGAAAAAAAAAATGAATTTAAATAGATTTAATAGAGAAACACGATACCAAATATATAATGGTACATCGAATACATTTTCTGGTTAGAAATGTGTTTGACCTGGGTCGATTTAACTCACATTTTACAGAAGTTTAGTTGAAAGTTGGCAAGTGTGCAGTTACCTTTGTATATAATAAGATAGAATCATATTAATTTTATTCGGTCAAAATGCATCATTAACAATATCTTCATTTAATTCCATAGCATAATTTGAATTTCGTATTCTTACTTACCTAATCTGATCATTAAAATTTAGTCAAATATATTCACAAAATGAGAGTAAAAATATTAATGGCTTACTCTAAGTAAAAAGTTCCAATAAAAAATAAATGAAATTTTGGAGCCATGTAATAATATATAATATATTGCATGCTATTGAAAAGAAATATAGTGAAACTAGTTTTGATTATTTTTCTTTTTAAAAAACATCTCGAATCAAACTTTTTATTAAAGAATCCAAAATCAAGAACTAACAGTAACTTTGCATGCTCATAAAAATATTTTGATGCATGTGAATTTTGTATTCTCATATACCTAATTTGATCATTAAATATTATTCAAAAATAGTCATAAAAAGAGAATTAAAATATTAACAGCATACTCTAAAAATTGTTCTAATAAAAAATGAAGAAAAAAATCTGTAAATTTTTGGAGCCATGTAATAATATACTAACTAATTCTAACTCCATGTTATTGATAAGAAAATAAAAAGTAATCAATGAAACAAGTTTTTATCATTTTTCTTTCAAAAAAAAAAAAAAAAAAAAAATCTTGAATCAAACTTTTTATTAAAGAATCTAAAGTCAAGAACTGACAGTAAATTTGCATGCGCATAAAAATCTTTCTACGAATATGAATTTTGTATTCTCTCTTACCTAATTTGATCATTAAAAATTAGTGAATTTTAAAAGCGCATTCCGAATTTTAAAACGCACTTCCAGAAATTATTAGCGAAAGACAGTTCTGTAACCGATTTCATTTGTGTGTCCCTGTGAATGAACGACAAATGATATGAATGCTTTATTCTGTCACAATCATCTGGTAATGAAATTCAGTAATTTATACGAGTTTCAATGCATTTAAAATAGTGTAATCTTACTAAAATACTCTGCAAACGATTTTTCCCCATATACCATAATGTAATGGAATTCTTTTGAGTAGAGCTGTAAATGAACTATTAATCCCACATACTTCATATACAATACCAAACATGCCTTAGTGACCCTAAAAAAAATTTATCAACTGCATGAAAATCCGAGTATATTTACGGGAGTTAAAGCTTGGACAGACTGACAGACAAACCGAATGCATAAGCACTTTTCAACTTTGTTGGAAAGTGTTAAAAATTATTCAAAAAATATTCACAATAACAGAGTTAAAATAGTAACGACACACTCTAAAAAAATGTTCTGATAACAAAAATATTCAAAAAAGAGAGTTAAAATATTAACGACATACTCTAAAAAAATGTTCTAATAAAAAATGGGGAAAAATTGTAAAATTTTGGAGCCATGTAATAATATACTCACTAATCCTAATTCCATATTATTGATAAGAAAATAAAATCAGTGAAACAAGTTTTCATCATTTTTCTTTCAAAAAAAAATCTCGAATCAAACTTTTTATTAAAGAATCCAAAGTCAAGAACTGACAGTAAATTTGCATGCGCATAAAAATCTTTCTATTAATGTTCCTATCGTTCAATTTCTTTTTCATTTCACTGAAATACTCGGCTGTTCTAAAATTGAAAAGAATATGTACAACCGTCTCATCAGACTCTGCACAAATGACGGAGACAGACTTAATAATCACAATAAGAAGCGACATGCCCTTTTAAATAAGAAACAGCGGAAAAGAAGATAAGGACAGTGTTAAAAAAAATGAATATGTAATCACTGTGACAGAGATCATAAAAACTAAAGTATGGGTGGGAGAAATATTAGAGTAAAAAGAAAAAAAAAAAGAACGGAGAAAGAGAAAAAAAATTGCAAAGGGGATTGTAGAGTGCTCACTTTAATTTGCCTGACACAAATATTTCATCTCCGAATAATTTGTACCTTATAAACCTCGCTGTTTTTTTTCATTCCCATCTAACAAAACATAAAAAAAAAATGTCGCATAAAAAACTGTCATACTTTACAGTGAGAAAATAGCACATTTATATGCGAGCTATTTTTCGCTGCGATAAAAAAACGCGGGGGGCAATAAATGTGTTTTCTTTTATTATTATTGCACCATTATTCCCAAGTGTCAGATTTTTTTTTCCGTTTTTCGTTTGTTCATTTCATTTTTTTCCCTCTCCCCTTCGCGTTATTTTTTTCATCTAATTGCATTTGGATATGAGAGCATTTCGCTAAATTTTTCATTAATTAGGCGATTTAAATTCGCGCATTGTACAAGAAATATCAAGTTTGTAATTAGATGTAAATATTTATAATTATGACAATGAGAAATGTGTAGATTATGTTTGTTGATGAAAAAAAACGAAACAAAAAAAAACGAGATTAGTCCTTGTTAATTGTAATGAAGCTGTGAAAAAATTGCTTGCAATTCTGTGGTATACAGCAGATAGTGTTTTTTCTTCTTTTTTTAGATAAAAGTTTTGGAGCTTAATTAAACTTTATTAACAATTCTGTAAATAGGTAGTTGGAAGTTATAGCATTGCGTTTCTTTATTATTTTGGGTGGCAATCTAAGGATATAAATCTTAATTCAGATGAAAACGGTTCAGAACAAATTATTTCTAGAGCATTAAAGGCTTTTATTGCGCATTTATTTTAATAGTTATATCGTTTACAGAAATATATTCGAAATCCTTTTGAGTATACAGATTGATTTTTTGAAAATGTGATATACATTAAAATCAAAAAGGTATTCACATTTATGTATACAGGATTGCCACAGGCGACTATTTTTTAAATTCTACCTCACACCACTTTCTCCAAAGAAAAATTATTGATGTAATGTTCGAGAACATTTGCAATAGAAATATACTACAGAATCTGTTTTCTTAACATAGTGGTGCGAACAGAATAGAAAAATAGTCACCCGTGACAGTCCTGTGTATATGCATATATTTTTGATTTTCTGGTATGATAAAAAGCACATAAAATGATTTCAATCACTTATTGCTATTAAACGTCAAAATTAAGTTATGTAATTTTTCATTTTAGTAGAAGTTTCTTTAAAATTGTATAACCTGTAAATAGGTTGTTGGAAGTTACAGCATTGCGCTTCTTTATTATTTTGAGTGGCAATCCAAGGACATAAATCTTAATTCAGATGAAAACGGTTCAGAACGAATTATTTCTAGAGAATTACAGGCTTTTATTGCACATTTATTTTAATAGCTATACCATTTACATATATTGGAAGCCCTTTTGAGTACAGATTGATTGATTCTTCGAAATGTGAAATTCGAAACGTCAAAATTAATTTTAGTTACATAATTTTTCAATTAGACATTTCATTTTAGCAGAAGCCTCTTTAAAATTGTATAACTAGCATTTCGTTCTAATCATACACGAATGCAAAGGGGACAGAGGCAGGCCATTGCTCCTCCTCGGATTTTGAAGCTTAAGGGGTCAGGTACACTTTGAACTAATAAAATACATGAAAAAGGGACCTTTATATGAATAGCAGTCAGTCTATAACTAATTTACTTTTAATTATAAAATTTAAAACACATATTAAGAAGTATTTCTGTTATCAATTAAAGTTCTCAAAAAAAAGTATACACACATATAAAGTTTTTAATTTATTTTTATACATAATACAATTTTTACGAAATAATTATTCTTGCATGAGCTGCGTGCGTGATTTTTCACATTTGAATGGCTAAAACAAATATATGTATATATATATATTTAAATGAGCACAGATATAATGTGTTTTCAAAGTAACCTAAAATGAAAAAAATAAAACTTGTAGATTCCGAGATTTTTTTATTCGAAATATCGAGATTTTTTTTCATACAAAATTCTAAACTTCTTACTTCAGAAAAATAAAAATAGGTAATTTTGTGTCTCTGTGCGTTTAATACATTCAGAAAAAATTTCGTGAAATTCTAGGCAATCATTTTTCAGAAATCGTGCGCGCAAGAACCAAAATCGCCGTTTTGAGAAAATTGACATTAAAGATGAAATCATCACTTGATGATATCGAAAAAGCTCAAAGTGTTTTAGACATAACTTCTCTTGCAATGCGAATTTTTGAATGGGGTTTGTTTTTAAATGTTCCTCGAGAATTATATTTAATGATAAGTTATTTTTTAATCGATTTTTGGACAATTTAAAGGGTACCTGACCAGTTAGGTAAATAAAGGATCGGGGTCCATAAAGCCGCGTTTTTGGCCCATGCAATAGACTAAAATTCGATTATGCTATATTGACTTAATTATTTCGCTTTTTAATATTAGAAGGTGTATATTGTACGATTTTAACAATAGTTTTTGTATTTTGTTCGGATTTATATGACTTGCTCAAAGTTCGTATATTTCGTAGTTTTGATGAAAAATACGCAATTTCTGCTACTTTTTAACTCAATTATTGATATGAGTGCAATTGTGCAACACTTTCTTCTTGACATATATTATAAAAAAACATAAAAATATACAAAATATGTTAAAATAAAAACGTTGAAAAACTGAGCTCACAGTAAAATATTAAAAATAGAGAGTAAATTGATGGTAAAAATAGCCGATATTGCGTATTTTCCATCAAAACTACGAATTATACGAACTTTGAGATTGTGTTATGTCATATAAATCGGAACAAAATACAAAAACTATTGTTAAAGACCAATACAATATATACCTTCTAATACTAAAAAGTGAAATAATTAAGTCAGTATGAGATAATCGAATTTTAGTCATATTTCATGAGCAAAAAACGCGGCTTAATGGACCCTAATCCTTTTCTTTTTCGCTAGTGATTAAAAAAAATACTAAACTTTATTCTTCAAAGGTGACTTAAAATGATGAGACACCAGTTTGAGGACCTCATTGCAAGATTTTTTAGTCGTTGCTGCAAATGTTCACGTGAAACAGTTGGATTTTTGAAAAAGGTACGCCAACCACCTGCTAGACGTTGCCAATGGCACATTTGAGCGCTCATTGTAATTTTTATGTCAATAAAACGCTTGTTTTCAGTTCATCCGCATTTCTTGTTTTTCGCCAAAACTTTTCATTTCCGACACCATGCTTCTATAACAAAATTGCTTTTTTATGTGTACTTTACATTCTCTTACAGTTTGGCTCATGAATTCTGGGGCACCCTGTATAAAAAAAATAATTACGCGGTCATGTTTGCGCACCACAGGCGCATTTGTTCCAAAGTATTTCCTCCTCACTTGATTTTATTCTGCCGGCGCTTATGATTCTATTTGAAATTTACACTTTACAATTCTTCACAGGGTCGCTTCTTACAAAGTACTTTTGTTTCTTTAACCTTGCAGACACTTCTCAGTAAAAAGCAAAAACCAATTTTTGTAAAAACTCTGCGCCGAAATAAAACAATATCCATTTATTTTTTTTCATCCTCAATGAATTCCGATTAAATTGAGAGAGCTTAGGTCTGTGTCGGTAGTCCAGAAATAAGGTTTGGAAAGAAAACCTCAATCAACTTTCTGGTACTTCGAGAAAATAAACTCGGGAACTACAAATACAAAAGGAAAAATTCGTTTTCTTTCTTTAGAGAAGGAGACTGAATTATTGGATGATCTGATTTCGGACGGTCTTTCTTTCAATGTTGTGTCTTATTTTATCAGGTCAATCTGTGCTGATGATATCTTTTCAGAAGAATTCCTAGGTGAACCATTTGCCAGTTTTATCCTTACAATTTTTTTGTTGGAACTGCTTTTTTTTTCTTTTCTGGTGTTACTGGCATGGATGGATTGATAAGGTTGGAAATTTATTTTCTAACATTGCTAATTTTCTGAAATAGGTTTGTGAAATTAGTTAAGTAAAATTTATAAAGAAAACAGGTGATGAAATTTTCAAAAATAAAATAAACAAATTATTGATTTACGCTTTTGGAAATACTTCATTATATTTGGAAAATAAATAAATATGTATTAAACAGCTATTTTCAAACCTAAAAAAATATATAATGATTACTTTTACTTTTATATAATGATTACTTTTTTGAATTTAACTAATAAGTATTAAGATTATTAGCTGGAAAAAGATAAATGAATCATCAAATGCTTCGTAAGATATATATGCGTTTTGATTACGAAATGATAATGATTGTATCTGTATAATGTTTGAAACTTTCCTGAATAAGTGAAAACATTCCATTTAAGGCATTAAAAAACATTAAAAAACACTAAAAAACAAAATTGGACGTTACCTATTGGAACATTCCGCCCCAGGAACACTAAGATGTCCCCCCTCCCCGGAAGATTTGAGATTTTGTGTTTTTAATGGTCAAAAGTGCACACACACACACCCCGGAACTCTATAATGTCTGATCTATTTGCAAACTGTTTTGCACAAACATTTAAAAAGCTTGAGGAATGCGAAGACATCACCGTTCAAGATGTATAAGAGTTGTTTGAATCTGATAAATATCTCAAGCATGAAACGTTATTTGAGGAGGATATAATTAGGACTGTAACTGATGTTGTTCAATACGAAGACGATCCTGTTGATGATCCAGTTGAAGTTGACACTGCTAAAATTCCTCATAGGGAAGGAGTAAAAGCATTAGAGTTGGCGCTACGCAATGTTAAGCAGCGGCTAAGAGCTTCCTCAGTTTAACTTGTGATTTTAAAGAGATGGAAAGATTATGCTGCAAAATGTCGGGCATCTTGCCTTCAACAGAAGAAGGTCACTGATTTCTTTATGGTTGATTAACTTAAATATACATAATGTAGAGCAATTTTAATTTCTTATAAAGGTGTGTGACACGATTTTCAACAATTTGTGTTAAATTCATTATTTGTTATTAGTGATAATTTTTCATTCAATTCAGTTAATTATAACTAGTATTCATTCCACAAAATATAGAAAATATGTACTTTTTTAAAATTACACGAATTGTAAAACTAAATGCATCGTACAGGTTTAACTAATTAAATTACGCAGATACATATTTTTTTTTTAAAAAATTCTCTGCTTTAACCGAATTTTCTCTTAACCTCCTCACTGACAAGCCCGTGTTAATACGTTCACTAAGCTCCAGGTTTCACTGCAATACAAGCAATAATTAAAGTAATATAATTCGATTGATTTAATGTATTTTTAATACATTGAACAATGATGAATACTTCCAAGGATTGCATTCATATTCGTTATTAAGTTTTCTTATAAAATGTTCAAAGGAATCATTTTTTTTAAGCATTTAAAACAAAATGCAGAGAAAACAACATTACAATTTTGCCCTTTTCCAAGACAGTCGGAGGGAACCTGCTAACCCGCTGTCCCGTTTAGGCCAGTCAAACGGGAGGCTATTGTATTATTTTTTCATTTAAATAAAAAAATCTATACCACCAAACCTATTTCACTCTTAGACCATTTTTGTGGTAAAATAAGAATCGCGCATATGTTGCATATATGTTACATTTATTAGTGAAGACATATAGTTAACAATTTAGAACAAAACTGGAGACTAAGAACAAGCCGGAAATTGTACGTCAACCGTGGCAAATGTGGTGGTTTCGTTCTATAACTGGTTTTATAAATATTCATATCTTGGTGTAATAGTTGTTGCATTCTTATGCAAAAATGCATGAATACAAAATTTATTACGGTTCTATATATTAAATTCATTAATACGTAAATAATAGGGCTCCGTCTTAAATAGGGAGTCATCACCATGCCAACCTTGAATCATTACCTATCGTGGGATGTCATTGGATTAATTACGTATGATAGGATTTAATAGAATGGAGAAAACTTTTACTAATATTTTTTTAAGTTTTGATTCGATTTTCATAAAATTTTAAATGACTCGGCAAAATTCTGCAACGATTATATATGAGGGGCACACAACCATAGTAGTTGGTCTATAGACCAAGTCCATTTAAAAAAAAAAGAGAGATAGCCCATTTAGAAAGTGCATAAAATCTGTTTTATTCGCTCCCAGAGTGAACCAAGCCTGTAAACAGATGCCATATATGAGAAAGTATGTGAAAACAGGCTTGGTTCACAGTGGGAGTAGATAAAACAGATTTTATGCAACTTTTAAATGGGCTATGTTTTTTTTTTTTTTTTTTTTTTTTTTTTGGTCTACTGTGATTGTGAACCTCACATATGTTAAATTTTTAAACATTCGGTTAGGTAGTTTTTGCGCTGTTATATGCGGACAGACAGACGGATTGACCAGACGATGACTATAGGTGCTACGTATTTTTATGAAGAAAAGTTTCTTTCAACCTAAATCTACTTTCAAAGAATAAAGAAGAAGAAAACTAGGAATATAAAGGAAAATTCGTTTCCTTTTACAGAAGACAGAGAAAATTATTGTAAACTATTCCGGTATTTGATCGGTTAATTGTGTGTCTTTCTTTATTGGCACTACCAACTCTGATGATGCGCTTTCCTTGTATCCATCTTTGGACCAATTCCAGCATTCTTTCGTGAAATAGCTTTGATTCGTACAGATTTTTATGTTTATAAAATAGATGATATATAATTAACTTTTACTCTTTTAAAGCTGCTGCGATTATCTGTCTGCTTCTGCTTATTAAGATTAGAACTGCACGGAAAAACGATTTAGTTAAAAGAACAAACAAATAGTTGTGCGAAATAAATTTTTTGATTAATATGCCCCATCCAAAATATTTGGTTGGACTGACCAAATGTTGGCCATACTGACCGAATGATTTTGTTAGTTCAATAAAATTATATTAAATTAACAAAATCATTTGGTCAGTCCAACCAAATATTTGGATGATGCTAATGTTTTTTTTTCAAAAAAAATAGTTTTTCCAAATAGATTGATTCTAATCTAATTATTAAAATATTAAGATATCAATCACGACGGTGATCTTCATGTTTACACATATGAGTTACATTTATTAGTGAAGACATATAGCTAACAATTTTATAGAAAACTGAAGACTAGAACAAAAACATTAAAGTAGCAATTAAAGCCTTTGTGCATGAATATTAAAAAGCGTAAACCAACGTTAAAAATGCACAAATAATGCGTGAAAAGCAGCAAACAGCTGTTTCGAATCTACAGTGAGCTTCTTCTTCAGTGCAAGATAGGGAAAAAGGAACAGCGTGCTAGAAAAAGCAAGGCTGAGCCAAGGCTTGCTCAGCCTTGCTTTTTCTAGCACGCTGTTCCTTTTTCCCTATCTTGCACTGAAGAAGAATCTCGCTGTAGATTCGAAACAGCTGTTTGCTGCTTTTCACGCATTATTTGTGCATTTTAAACGTTGGTTTACTGCTTTTTAATAGAACAAAAGCATTCTGACTATTTCCAGAAATGCTCAAATCACTTTTTATAAATAAATACGTAATGCTTAAGTGCACTTTCATTATGTTTCATGAATAAAAGTTTCTTCAAACTTAAATCTACTTTCAAGGAATAAAGAAGAATAAAACTAGGAATATAAAAGAAAATTAGTTTCCTTTTACAGAAGACAGACAAAATTATTGTAAACTGTTCCGGTATTTGAGCGGTTAATTGTGTGTCTTTCTTTATTGGCACTATCAGCTCTGATGATATCTTTTCCTTGTATTCCTCCGTGGAACAATTCCAGCTTTCTCTTGCGAAATAGGTTTGATTCGCACAGATTTTTATCGAAAAATGAAGACATATCTATCAGTGGTTTATAAAATAGATGATATATAATTAACATTTACTGTTTTAAATGTGCTGTCATTATCTATGTCTGCTTATTGAGATTAGGATTGGGTATGATTGATTCTAATCCAATGATTAAAATATTAAGATCGTAATCACAACGATTATCTTCATGTTCTTTCAGTGAAACTTAATCGCAGTGATATCTTGTAGAAAAATATTCATTTTTTTTTTCTTTAAAGTAATAACAACACATACATTGTGTTATCCTTATTAACGATGCTTATATCATGTTACATGTAGTTACTAGTAATGTTTTTTTATATGGTTGTATATTTTAACTATTTTTTTAGTTACAAATCTAACTTGATTAAGCGCAATTAATGCTATATTTCAGAGAATAATAAATGGTTTGGATAAGTTGATTGTATAGATCTGTTACAATTATCTCTATTATATGTACTTGAGAACGAGAATTTCCGCTTACTTTCTACTGAAAATGCAACGTGAAAATATTTAAATAATAATTAGAGTATAGGAAAATTGGGCTTCGGTAATAAAACATTCCCTCCCACGTGATATAAGTTGTTGGCGGACGAGTAAAATTAGAATGGCATTAAAAATACTGTTTGGCATTTAGAAATATTTTGAGAAAAATTTTAGAAACCTCATAATCCGATTGATTTAGTGACAATTATTACCTATTTATAGATTATCTCGCAAACTACTTAAATCATTTGATATGGAAATTCCATCTACAAGCCATTAGCGTAAAACATGAGCCAATGGTGGCAACAATATTGTTTTAAGGGTGTATTCGAAAAAATATTTTTCCACCCTCAACAGCTCGAAATTTTCTGAGACATTTTCAGAGTCATTTTTAAAAGTAAAAACGTGAAACTTGACGTGATTTTTGAAGAGATGTATAAGAGGTCGTGTGATTTCATTTTTCGCTCAATTAATTAGAATTCGATTTTTAAACAATTATTTTCTCAGTATGACCATTTTTTGTCATCCCCAGATCTCCTGCTTTGGAAAATTTGGTTCAAACGCCAACTTTGATAGCCTTTTTTGCAATATTTTCTGCATTTATCAAAAAATTGACAAGCACGGCATATTATGTAGTTTCTAAATAAGAGAATTTGCCAGTTTGATGCGTTTGAAAGCAAAAATGAATTTAAAAATAAATAAAAAAATAAGCAATTTGGATTGGAATACACCCTTAAGTTGACAGTTTTAAATTTATGCATTAAAAGTTGACAGATTAAATAATAATTTTTTAAACTAAGAAAATAATTTGTTATAATTTTATTTTAAAATTATATTATCACTAAATAGGGTAGATCGTATTTTTCCTTTTGTGGCGGTTTTCACGATCTTTTAATTATTTCATTTTCTGTTCCTCAAAAATTGTTCTTTTAGTCTACAAGCTTTATTTAATTAAAAGAATATAAACAAATAGTTTCGATTCACAGATTTTTATGTAAAAAAGAATATCTGCCCATAAGTTTTTATAAAATGGATGATATATAATTAACTTTTGCTCTTTCAAAGCCGAAGGGGATTAACTGCCAGCTTATTGATATTAGGATGGAATAGGATTGATTCTAATCAAATGATTAAAATATAGATATATCGAGATAATATATAATATAATATTAAGATCTCAATCAAAACGCTGATTATTAATCTGTCTCTAGTGAGATTTAATCGCAATGACATCGTAGAAAAATGTTCTTATATTACTTTTTGCCACTATTATTATCGTTATTAACGATACTTATACCATTTTACAGTTAGTAACAATGATGTATTTATAATATTTTTTCTGTGGCTGTATATTTTAACTGCATTTTTTCATTAGTTATATAATTTGATTAAGCATAATTAAAGCACACTGTCTAAAATTTATGGATGTTTTACAAAGATCTTTGCTATTTTTATTCGAGATAACAAAAGACGAATTTGGATCACTTCCAGCTGAAAAGTGCAACCTGAAACTCAAATCATGAATAAAATGTGAAAGAAAAAATAGATTCTGTAATAAAAACAGAATATAATTTGTTGACGATATGTGAAATTAGAATAAAATTAGAAATATTATATGGAATTCAGAAATAATTTGGAATAAATTTAAAAAATAGTATGAAACAGTAAATTATTCAGCTATAATTAAACAATATTTAGATAGCTCATGAATTATAAAAATATGTATAATAATAACTTATAAACAGATTAAGTTAATGCTATAAAAAGTGATAAAATATCTTTATTAAGATTGACGATCGTTTCGTCGCACAAACGGCGACATTTTCAAAATCAGATTTTGAAAATGTCGCCGTTTGTGCGACGAAACGATTGTCAATCTTAATAAAGATATTTTATCACTTCTTATAGCATTATTTAACGTAAGCTCATGAATTGTACTTTTTTGTGTGGATCTTACGATCGTTTAGTTGTTTATTTTGTTTTATTTATTTTTTAATTTCAAATTTACTCCTTTTCTTCTGTTTACATTATTTGCAGAAAAAGTCAAAACACATGAATAGATTTATAATTATTTTGATTAACTTAGATTTTTATCGAAAAACCAAGATGTACCCATCATCGGTTATTAAATGGATGATATATAATTAACTCTTACTCTTTTAAAGTTGTGTGATTATCTGACAGCTTATTGAGATTAGGATGGAATATGATTGATTCTAATGAATTGATTAAAATATTAGAATCTCAATCATAGTGATGATTCTTCATCTTTTTAGTGAAGCTGCGTATAAATGACATTGTGTAGAAATAAATTCTTTTTTTTTTTTTTTTTTTTTTTTTTAAGTAATAGCAACACTTATTTTGTTATCTTTATTAACAAAGCTGAACAGTATTCATCAGCTTTAATGTATCTTTAATTGGGAGATTTTTTTAAAAAAAAAACTTTATTTCATGTATCATAGTTTTCTTCAAATTTATTCGATTTAAATACACTCTTCAGAAATTATTCTTTGCAGTCTGATTGATATATTTCATGTATCAAAGTTTTCTTCAAATTTCTTCGATTTAAATATATTCTTCAGAAATTATTCTTTAGAGTCTGATTGTTATATTCTATGTACCATAGTTTTCTTCCTATTTATTCGATTTACACATACTCTTCAGAAATTAATCTTTACAGTCTGATTGTCATATTCTATATACCATAGTTTTCTTCCTATTTATTCGATTTAAACATACTCATCAGAAATTAATCTTTACATTCTTATTATTATATTTCATATACCATCATTTCCTTCAGATTTATTCGATTTATCTACTCTTTAAAATTATTATGTACAGTATGATTGGTACGTTTCATGTATCAAAGTTTTCTTCAGATTTATTCGATTTAAACATGCTCTTCAGAAATTATTCTTTGCAGTCTGATTGTTATATTTCATGTATCACAGTTTTCTTCAGATTTATTCGATTTAAATCTGCTTTTTAGAAATTGTTCTTTACTTTCTTATTGTTATATTACATGTACCATATTTTTCATCAGATTTATTTGATTTAAATCTACTCTTCAGAAATTATTCTTTACAGTCTGATTGTTACATTCCATGCATTATAGTTTTCTTTAAATTTATGCGATTTAAACGTACACTAAAGAAATTATTATTTACAGTTCTGATTATTACATGCCCTGTATCACAGTTTTCTTCAGATTTATTCGATTTAATCTTTTCAGATGCAAGGCTATTCGGAAAATGCTGAAATGAGGGAATGACACCAGAATTTACAAACAAATTTATTTCGAAATAAACAAAAGCTTTTTTTAGATTTGAATGAATGTTATAAATGGCTAATTTTAATAACCAATGATTTTAAGATCTCAAGAGTACTCTAATTGGATTAAGGCTGTTCTTCAAATCCAAACTGGATACTTTCAAACATATTTTTAATTTGTTTTTGTTTGGTATCATATACCTGCCAATTTAGGCAGGTACTCTTACTAAGAAACTATGTAATCGAACTTTTTTTTTTTTTTCGTTTTGCAGTAAAGACAGATTTTTCTTTTTCAGAAAATGCTGTCAAAGTGGGCGTTTTGAGCCGAATTTACATATGCGACAACATAGGAAAGAAATAAAACTGCTGTCCTGATACATAAAACGCTGATGTAATTTATAAAAAAAAAATATTTGACTCTAAATCACTTCAAAAATGCAAGTCATAAGTTATTTTTGTTGTTTCCGGAGCAAAGTGTGTAAATGATTTTTCATATGACTGCGTTGTTATTTTTGATAACAGTACTTTGAGGAACATCATACTTTGAGGATATCATTCTCATAGAAAATAATCAGACAGAACCAAAAATGCTTGAATAATGCAGGGAATGTCGGCATTTTTGAAAATTTCATGCCTGCAACTGAATGAAATGAGGCAATGAAATTTCCATGGCCGCAAGTATCATGCTTTTACGTTTAAAAATAAGTCAGAAGATACGTCAGAAAGTTTCGCGTTACTGAGCGGGGGAAAATATTTTTTTAGAACTACCTTAAACATAATTAACGTTATATTTCAGAATATATTAAATGTATAAGGAAAATAAGTGTAAATTTTTGTTTTCTTTACCGGCAAAAAATAATACGACAGAAAAAAAAATCTGCTAAAAAGTGCAATTTGAAGACATTGATAAATGGATTTGCAGAAATGGAATTGTCTAATAAAACTTTATGTTGTAGGATACTACAACAAAACAATACACATATAGTTTATGAACTTCACTTTCCTTTTCTTTTCTTTTTTGTGAATTTCACCATTATTTAATTATATCATTTGCTGATTGAACTTCTAATGAACCCTTTTGCCTAACTATATCTCATTCAACGAAAACGTCGGAACAAATGAATAAATTAATCAATAGCTGCACATTTTTACTTCCTACAAGAAGAAAGTATTGGATTTGTGAAATTTTTTCGACCTCAGATTTTTGACGGATTTACACGTTTTAGGGGTCAGAGATCCCGAAAAACGTGTTTTTAGAAAATGTCTGTCTTTGAGTCTGTAACACTATCTCCCTGTCTGTCTGTCTGAGACACAAACTTTGTGGGCGCTCTATCGCAGCAACTAACGCACAGAATTTAATAAAAATGTATATTCAAGTAGTCCCTGATATAAATTGATGCTGATTAGGTTTTGGTGTAAATCGCCCGACATGTGACGTTGCTATGCTGCATTTTTCACGATTTCCGCAATATCGCTATCTCAAGAACTAATGGACGGATTTTCATAAAACTCCACGTTCAGTTAGTCCTTGATAGGAATTGGTGCTGATTTTCTGTTGGTGTAAATCACTCAACAGGTGGTGCTGCTGTGCTACATTTTTCAAGATTCCCTCAATAGTTCTATCTCAAGAACTAATGCACAGAATTTAATAAAAATGTATATTCAGTTAGTCCCTGACATAAATTGGTACTGATTAGTTTTGGTGTATATCGCCCTACAGGTGGCGTTGCTATGCTGCATTTTTTGCGATTCCCGCAATACCTCTATCTCAAGAACTAAAGCAAGGATTTTTATTAAACTTCAGATTCTGTTACACATTGACATAAATTGTTAATGTTAGGTTTTGGTGTAAATCGCACGACAGGGGGCGCTGCTATGCTGGATTTTTCACGATTTTCGCAAAAGCTCTATCTTCCAAACTAATGCACGGATTTTCATCAAACTTCGGATTCAGTTAGACGTTGACATAAGTTGTTGCTGATTAGGTTTTGGTGTAAACTACTATGCTGAATTTTGCAGGATTTACAAGATTTTAGCGATAGTCATATCTCAAGAACTAATGCACGGAATTTCATATCTTTAGAATCCTCATGATAGGCATTAGATTACCATTTAATTTTGGCGCTGTAATAGCGAATTTTGAAGTATTAACATGCATGAGATAAAAGAGAGTTTTGGGATTGGCACATCCGACTAGTTTTTCCTGAATCAAAGAGAGTAAATATTAATAATATCGTAGTCAAGTTAATATTATCTTTAACACTTAACATCTAACTCTAAGAAGAAAGAAGTGATGAAAATTAGAAAAATTGAATGTTTTAGCATTCATTTATGCTTGAAAACCAGTGAATTTATGGATTTTTTTCGCAAGCGAATTGCAGAAAAGTTTCCTGGTGCATCTGAAACGTTTAAGAAAATTAAATGCAATCTGACAGTTAGATATGATTCTCGGGATTTTTCTGCTGTGTTTAGAAACCTTTGAAAGAAGAACCAATTAAGAAACTTCTAAAACTAATAGATTTCCGGAGTTTATAGGCAAAATTCAGAAATAAAAGAATCCCTTTGCTGGCTGTATACGAGGGCATTTCGAAAAGTAAAGATACACCGTACGCCGGAGGAAAAGAAAAGTTTCGGCAAGCAAGTTGGCAACACAGGTGTTAACCTTGAACCGTTAGCTTTCTCCTCGCGGTCGTTCGGCATTTCAACGTTGATTCTGGTTGGAGTAGGTCGTGTTTAAAATGGATCCGCCGATTCAGAATCCCGCCAAATGCGAAGTGCGCTCCGTCATACGTTTTCTTCATGCAAGAGGTCAGCGACCAGCGGATATTCACAAAGAAATTTTTTCTGTTTATGGGAACATTATGAATCGACAAAATGTAACGAAATGGTGTCGTCATTTCTCTGAAGGTAGGACCGATGTTCATGACGAACAAAGAACAGGTCGGCCATCTGTGATCTCTGATGCCCTTCTTCAGAGAACGGAGGAAGCAATTCGTGCGAATAGACAGACGTCTCCTGTTACCTGAAGTCACATCTTGGAGGAAAATCATTCCACGACGATGATGAGATCAAAGATGAAGTTG
Source organism: Maratus speciosus (assembly GCA_963932465.1). NCBI lineage: Eukaryota > Metazoa > Arthropoda > Arachnida > Araneae > Salticidae > Maratus > Maratus speciosus. The sequence goes on from OZ010794.1 coordinate 350,906,328, forward strand.
AAATGTGGTTCCGACAACAGGCGGAAACCTTCTATGACTGTGGGATACAAAAGCTTGTGCCCCGACTTAACAAATGTTTGGATAACGGGGGTGATTATGTCGAAAAAAAAAAAAAATAATAATCCAGTTAATAAGATGTAACTTACGTTTTCTAAATAAATGTTTTTGCTAAGGAATGTGAGCCAATGTATCTTTACTTTTCGAAATGCCCTCGTATTTCAGGAAAGAGTATTCCATTAATTTCAGAATACTGTTGTTTTCTGTGGTTTTAGATTGGTTTTTTTCCAATAACTTTCTCAAAAAATAAAATAAAATAAAATAAAATAAATACGAGGTTGGTTCAATAACTATTGTCCCGAGTGTGTATAAAATATTTGTACTGCGATGGTTGATGTGGAATATTGAAGACTAATGTCTTAGATGCTTATGTGCATGTAAGCTACTATAAAATATGTTATGCATATATGCTATATGCATAACATATTTTCTTTTTGTTTTTTGGTGTGAGAGGTCGCACCTAGCTTGAAGGGGGGGGGGGGAGGTGACAGTGAATGAGACGTGGCTACTGTCGTTTGGACTCGGGTTCATAGTGATGTAGCCACCTCTCATCCAATGTCACAAATCTATCACAGAACTGTTTCAAGTCAGTCCCCATAAACTCCAAATCAGCCTTTTCCCCCAATCCCGCCCCCCTTTCAAGCTAGGTGCCACCTTTCACACCTAAAACGAAAAGGAATATGTTAATACATCCCCTACGGTTCTGAAATTGAGCCTATAGGCATTAAGACATTAGGCTTCAATATCCCACATGAACCATCGCAGTACAAATATTTTATACACACTCGGGACAATAATTATTGAACCACCCTCGTAGTTCTAAAACTGTGAGTAACTATGAATCTAAGCTGAATATTTGTAAGCGTTTTATTTCTGTAATAAGAATTATTTCTGATTTTTAAGAATGTATTTAAAAATAATTTATAGCTTTCAAATTAAAATTTCCTAAAGTTTCCTATCAGATGATACATTAGTATATTAAATCAAAAGGAAAAAATAAAAATTGCTATAAGATTTGTGGTGATTATTTGCCAGCGTATTGGGATTAAAATTGAATATGATGGATTCTAATTAAATGATTAAAATAATTGTATCATCTTTATCACGAAACTAACTTTTTATTTTCTACTAACCCCTTAATTCTCGCTCCCGTCATATTCTCGGGCTGTGTGTTTTACTCAAATTGTTTGATTCCCACCAGTTTTATAAAATAGTGAAATTGGTTATATTTTAGTGTCGTTTTTCCTGCCCATTAAATAAGGTGAATATTTCTTTTTTATAAAAGTGGTGCCAATAAGCAATTTGAATTTTTCAACCGTATTTTAATTCGAGCGTTAAGGGGTTAATGAAACTTCGTAGCAATGATGTATTCGTAAAAAATTATTATTTTCATTTTTAAGTGTGCTCGTAATATATATAAATACGTAGCACCCACAGCCGTCGTCTGGTCTGTCCGCATATAACAGCGCAAAAACTACCCAACCAAATGGTTTGAAATTTAATATATGAGGGGTTCACAACTGTAGTAGACCAGGTTCATTTTGGAAAAAAAAAAAAAAAATGAGACAGTGCATTTAGAAGGTGGATAAAATCTGCTTTTAGTTACTCCCACAGTAAACCAAGTCTGTTTTCAAATATTTTAGCATATATGTCATCTGTTTACATAAACTTGGTTCACTGTGGGAGTGGATAAAACAGATTTTATGCACCTTCTATATGAACTATCTCATTTTTTTTTTCAAAATGAGCCTGGTCTACTATACTGAAAAAAAAAAAAAAAAAAAAAACCTGATTAAAATACGGAAATTGTACTGGCAATCGAGACGCCAGTACTATTTCCGTATTTTAACGGAAAATTTCCCCCATAACTTGCAGAAAAACGGAAATTTTACTGTAATTTACAGCGGAAAATTTCCATTAAAATACGGAAATAGTACTGGCGTCTCGATTGCCAGTACAATTTCCGTATTTTAGTCCGGGTTTTTTTTCAGTGTATAATTGTAAGCCCCTGATATATAATCGTTGCAGAATTTTGTCGAAACATTTCAAATTTTATGAAAATCGAATCAAAACTTAAAAAGATATTAATAAAGGTTTTCTTCATTCTATTAAATCCTATCATTCGCAATTAGTTCATTGCTGCCCCATGATAAGTAATGATTCTAGGTTGCCATGGAGATGAGCCCTATTTAAGATGGAGTCTTTAATATTTCCGTATTACTGAATTTAATATATACACTCTCAGAAATGAATACTCAGATTTCATGAAATTTTCTTTGTTTTTGACGAAATCGTTTCCTGGGAAATGCTCCGAGCTAATGTTTCGTCAAATTGATGAAATTACTTTCTTCACTTGCTTGACGATATAAATTTCGTCAAAAGAGGGCAGGTGTTGACATCTATCGAACAGTTTGAAAGCTCCGGTATTTATTGAATTGGAGGAAGAAAAAATTCACCTCGCTTTCCTCGTGGTGATTCGAACCCGCGGTCTTTAGGTTGGGAGACCGTTACTCTTCCGACCTGGCTATTGGGGACTTGTATAAATATGCTTTTAGATTGGTGTAATGAATTCTGCTACGCGTTTATATTTTTATAAGTTAGATTTTTTATCGGTACTGCTATAATTTCTGAAAGTTTTAAGTAAGGCTAATTTATTATTATGGTTTTCTCATGGTCAATGAATAATTATAATATGGCTTGATTAAATAATTTATTAGTGAAATTTTCTTTGCTCAATGAATGATTAGAATATGGTCTGGTTAATTTGTTGCTCACAAATAACGAATTGTGGTGTGCATATTGCGTGAGATTTTATCACTTTGAGTAGGTGGATAAGATTTTAACACTTTACTGCTTATAAAGGAGAGAGGGATCAAATAGGTTTATTTTTAATTTGATTGAAAACAGAATATATTTCTTAAATAAATTGAAAAAAAAAATATATATCCTGGAAGGTTGACCCCACCAGTGGCCGAGAGGTTCTGCTCTCGAAGCTGGTAGACGGGAGGTGCTGGGTTCGATCCCAATCGCGCCCGTCGGCCTAATCGTTCGGAGTTTTCGTGGTTTTCTTCGAGCCGTGGATCTTCCATGCGTTAATACGGATTAGGTTCCCTTAGAAAGACCCCCACGGAGGGCACTCCCCCCGGGCCTATATCCCTCGTGTAGATAATTGGCCGTCAAAAATCAACCCAACCCAACCTGGAAGTTTGAAATTTTATTGACCAAATATTCTTTTTGAATGATTTTGAAGAACACAGGAAATTTATTCTTTTTGAATTAAAACATAACGAACAGCAATATATAAATAAATAAATAAAAATAATAATAAGCATTCCTAAAAATTTTAACAGCTAAAAAAATAACTAATGAAGAAACAATAACTACCTATATTTCAGTATTTTTTTGAAAAGCACTAAAACGTGCTGTTTTAAAATAAATTATTAAAGCACTAACATAAACAAGCAAATATCTGGTTGCTAAAATCTCAGGATTTGAGGAGGTACAGCAACTGTTTCCTTAAAATGCATCGAGTCTGACCGTGACTGAGGCAAAACTTTCGTCAAATATTTGAGAGTTTATGTTTCGTTAAAAGTCACGTGATGTTGATAGGAAACGATCGTCAAAAACGACGAAATACATCTCGAGGATTTCTGAATCGTTAAGAGTGAGAGTTTTATTTCTGAGAGTGTAGAATCGTAATAAATTTTGTATTCATGCATTTTTGCATAAGAGTGCAACAGCTATTGCACCAAGATCTGAATATTTATAAAACTAGTCATTGTAGGAATTCGAACTAGAACGAACTAGTTATAGCACCACATTTGCCACGTTTAACGTACAATTTTCGACTTGTTAATAACAACAATGCCTATTAAGTATCGTTATTAACATTTCTTTTAAAAGGTATTATAATTAAAGATGTTTGGAGAATTAACATGGGCGTTACAAACTTAATTGATATAGTTAAACTTTATTTTATTTTATTATGGAAGCTTAAACATGTATATTTTTTTAATGATTAAATCTAAATCAAACATTAAAGAGAAGTTAACAATGATTAGAAAAATTGAATATTTTACTTTTAAAATGTAAAAGGACTTGTTAAAGTAAAATAAGTTGTTAAAAATTTTAACATACGAATTAGATTTAAGCACGAAAAACAATATCAGTTTCAAATATTAATATCTATCTGACTGTGACAAATATTAATATCTATTATTTTTTTCCAGTTTTTTATCATTCCAAAGAGATACGAAATAGAATCATTTACGCCTGGGAGCAAATCCTGTTTTCTCCCATCCTGTTATCTGAATCAAAGAACACAGATTTGTTTTCCATCTCCAAACTATGTTGCAAACGGAAGATTTTTATAGCATGGAATCTTCTCTGTCCATTACTTCCTCTTTTTTTTTCATGTCTTACTCGTTTCTGTATTTGGATCTCTGATTGCTTCCATTTGCTGTGAACGTTATCATTTGGACACAGGTCTGCGTTTCTTTCTGCTACTCTAGCAAAAAGATAGGAATCTTCGTTGAATATATATATTTATTTTGCTGTGGACAACTGGTTTCTATCTCAAAAAACACTAGATCTAATACAATCGAATAAAATGGGTTCGTGTAAATTCGATTTCTGATTTTCCTTGGCAATGAATTCGTTTAGGAAATAGAGTTACAGTAGAGTCCCGATTATCCGAGTTAATATGGGCCAAGTTCACCTCGGATAAGCAAAAATTTCGGATAAACCGGATTTACACAAATCGTCACCAGAAGAGAGCGTCTAGATGAAATATAAACTCTCACTTAATTAATTTTTATGGTACTAGCAACATTTCTTTGATGTACATTTCCGTTACTTTTAAAAAACACGGGAATGAAATTGTTTGTTTGAAGGAGTCTTTGATAGTTTTTTTGTTTGTAGAATGTCAATTTTGCTGCAGTGGCTTTTTTTTTTTTTTGGGGGGGGGGGGTTCTGCAGTATTACGCTACTGCATAGCTACCAATTTCTAAGATCTTTTCTTACCACTGAAACTTACCAGTAAATTTTGCCTAATTCAATCGCTGAAATCCAACAATTGTTAACGATTAAATATAGCAAAAATGTGTATTAAATTTTAGAGGTAACAAAACCGTACAAACTGGCAGCTATGTGATTCTATTAGTGTCATGAAAATTTCAGGTTTAGCCTCTTCCTTCTGCTCAAAGTATCAAATAGATTTTTTCAATCGAACTTATACCTTTGGAATGGATCATTTTCTTCTGATGGACTGATGGTTTCTCTTATTATGAAACAGCTATTATGAATGAAGTGTTAGGTGAAAATGAAAGAGCAGTCGTAAAATGTTAGAACTCTGATTTTCTGGTCAAAATGGGAAAAAAAAGCGCCATAATTTTTTTTGGAAAAAAAAATTACTCCACGTTCACATTGAAATCACTAGAGAGCCTCTATAACAGAGTTATTAGTCCCTTACAAATTGTACACTTCTTATTTCAGACATATAATAATAGGTCATTTGGTGTCTCTGTACGTGTAATACATTCGGAAAAAAAATCGTGAAATTCTAGGCAACCATTTTTCCGAAGTCGTGCGCGCAAGGATCAAAATCTCCGTTTTCAGAAAACTGACGTTAAAGATGAAATTTATTCCTTGATGGTATAGAAGAAGCTCAAAGTGTTTTTGTCATAACTTCTCTTATAATGAGAATTTTTGAATGGGATTTGCTTTTAAATGTTCCTAAAGACTACCAATAAAGCCACAATACTTGAAATTGATATTTAAATGCTGATTTAAATTTTGCAGTAAATTTCCTGTCGCAGAATTTTAGCCATACTTTCTCTAGCCTACTTCTGCATGAGAAAATAGTTGAAAAAAATTATGTGGTTGCATTTGAAGGTATTTTCTGTGTAATTTTAGCAAGAGGGATGGTAAGGAATCTAAAACCCAGGGACAGAGTTTAAAAAATAATAACAACCGTAAAAATGTGTGCAGGTTAATTTATTGCTACATACAGTGAATTCTCGATAAGCCGAATATTCGTTTAAGTCGAAGTTTACACGAAGTCCCGGCCCCTTTATTACAATTCAATATTAAGCTTTCTCGTTCTGTCGGAGTCTACACCTTTTAAGTCGATTTTTCTCCGATAGAGGAAAAACAGTGATTCGACTAATTTCTTAATTTTTCAGCCGCAGCTCAAAAATACTGGCTCATTCTGTTAGATAAAACTTTTGTGAATGAAAATCTACAAGATAAAGTTATTTCTGAAAATGACGATACTGGGTTTTTGAATATTGACGAAAATGTTGCAGTTTGCGGAGAACTTAGTGATTCAGATATACCGGGTGTCCCAAAAACGACTGACTGATTTTAAAATTCAATAACTTCCAAACGGTGACAGATATTAAAAAAATTCTTGCAGGAGGGTTATGCATAAAGTCAAAAGTTTTATTACAGTGATTTTCGATTTTAGCTCGAATTACAAACAATAGATGGCGCCGCGATCAATAGAGGCTAAATTCAGGCTCGATTTTTGGTACTTCGTGGCCCGGATAATACATTTCCATCTCCTTTTTCTGCATGGAACAACAGAAAGGACCAAAAATCGAGCCTGTATTTAGCGACTATTGCTTACAGCGCCATCTATTGTTTGTAATTCGAACTAAAATCGAAAATCACTGTAATAAAACTTTTGACTTTATGCATAACCCTCCTGCAAGAATTTTTTTAATATGTGTCACCGTTTGGAAGTTATTGAATTTTAAAATCAGTCAGTTCTTTTTGGGACACCCGGTAGTTGAAGCAATAAAAAAGGTGGAGAACGAACCTAAATCTGAAGAAGATGACGAGGAAGTAAATTGCATTTCACCACCAAATAATCAAGAAACACGTGTGGTAATGACGACACTACAGCAATATCTTGAAAGTACAGACGGTGTGGACGATTCTCTTTTCCTTTGTTTACAAAATGTAAGCAACTTTCAATCCAGTGAAAGACAAAAAAGTTCCTTCAGGCAGTCAATTAACAAGTTTTTTTCACAAAATTTGAGTTTGCACTATTAAATTGTATTTTTCTTTAGTGGTCATTTTGCCAGACTCCGTTATTATAGTATAATTGCAATTCCTATCTGTAAGATTGAATTATTTTTTTTATATTTTCTGTATGTATTTAAGGACTTTCGATAAGTCGAACTTACGATAACTCGAATATTTTTGCCGCTCCCTTCGAATTCGGCTTATCGAGAATTCACTGTATTTATATATTGTCCCAGTTTCGAAAAAAAATTACATCGAATTAACTTTTATTGAAACAATTTTATACAGACAGCTCCAAACTTAAAAATCAGGATCAGGGACACGGGACGGGAGAGGTATTTCGTAGTATATTTGTACCCCAAACATTGTCGAAAACTTATTTATCTCGTTAATATTGTTATGCAGTCATGCAATGGGATGTTTTCCAGTATAAGAAAAAAAACCCAAGAATATGTACTAAAATAAAAATTATTATTCAGGGACTTAAAAGTCAAAAGATTGTGAGAATGCCTCATATAACAAATTAACACCTTGTAATGATATACTAATTTTATTTGCTAAAAGGTGTAAATTAAAACTTTAATTACACATTTAGATAAACATAACATTAGAAAAATGCAAAATCTTAGGGATTAGGACAAATTAGGGTAAGAAAATGTTTCGGGAGTCAAGGTTAACTACTAAGTTATACCGCATTTTCTTAAACATTTCTACTAATGAAAATTTTCTGCAAATTCTTTGTACCCATAATCCATAAATTAACGAACTTTCAAATATAAAAAAAATTAAAGATTCCATTTTTCTAATCAGTGTGATATCTTTCATCTTCAAGTTATATGTTAAGCACACTGAAAACAATATTAGTTTGACTGCGATATTATTAATACCTACTATTCTATTTCTTTCAGTTTTGTTTATCATTCAGAAAGATTCACAATAGAATCATTTACGCTAGGAATCAAATTCTGTTTTCTCTCATCCTGTTATCTTAATCTATCCAAGAAATCAGCTTTGTTTTTCTAACATTGTTACAACCAGAAGATTTTTATAGCATTGAATCTTTTCTGTCCATTACAGCCTCTTTTTTTTCTGGTCCTTTCTCGTTTTTGGAACTTCAATCTCTGATTGCTTCCATTTACTGTGAACATTATCGTTTGGACATACTGGTCTGCGTTTCTCTCTCTGTGCTCTAGCAAAAAGATAGAGAACTTCATTAAATACATATATTTATTTTGTTGTGGCGAACTGTTTTCTATCTTAAAAAATACTGGATCTAACACAATGAAATAAAATGGGTTCGTGTAAATTTAATCCTTTCCAGATTTTTTTTTTTTTTTTGATCTACAGAAAATTTAGCTAAGAAAATAAGAAATATTTTCAATACTGAACGTATTTGAAAACAATAAAGTCTTACATCTCTCACCAACACGATATAGTGAACTCTACACTATGGCGTTACTTATTAGAAGTATGTGAAGTTTTTTTGGGAATAATTTATTTTGACTCTTTGCTTTAATAAATTATATGTACAGTAAAACCTCCCTAAAGCGACCACGTTCCGTTCCTATAAGAATCGGTCGCTTCGAGAGGTGGTCTCTTAACGGAGGTCATGTTTAAATCTAAATTTTAATTGTTGAAAAAAGGGTAACAATTCATCTTACTAAAATTTATTTTTCACGTTAGAAAATTCCATTAGTATTAAAACAAAAGTTAATTACATAAGTTAATTACTGCAGAGTTTAAAAAATGAATACATTGACGTTTGCTTTGATTTTACGGTTTTATCTTTTATAACTTTTATTTCCCACTCCTTCCGAAGTTCAGTAAATAAATGCATTTTTTTTTTTTTTTTTTTTTTTTTTGGACGTGAACAAATAATGACGATTTCATTAATTTGCCTATTCTTTGAGAGTTTCCTGACACAATAGGGCAGGAGAGTTTATGGACCGTCATTCTTAATTTGTCATCAGAGTTAAATTCATTGCCTAAAAAGGCACAAAGGGGTTTAAACAGGTAAAATTTACCGGGATAAAAAAAAATTAAACTTAGTTTAGAAGTTTGATGAATAGTGCACTCTCTGGCACTATTTTTTCTAATAAAACCTTCTTCAAGCGAACAGGAAAAAACGGAATTTTCTTCAAAGAAATGGGTCGCTAATAGAGGGAGTTCAACTGGTATGGTCTCTGAATGGAGGTAAATTTAGTATTGAGCCTATGGGAATAAATTTAGTTCCATGAAAAAATGGTCTTTCAGGGAGGTGGTCGCTTGATGGAGATGGTCGCAAAGGGAGGTTTCACTGTACTATCTAATAGAAAATTTTTGATAATTTCAAAACTTTCAACTATTTTAAAATAAAGTTAATTAATTAAAGAGTTGTGGCACAATAATTGCGATAATACATCTAAGGGGCTATGCATATATTATGTTATAAACATTTTGCTAATTTTGGACCCCCTCCCCCCTTTCGATATAATACGTTATCATTCATCGAACTCCCACCCCCAACCGATGATATCGTTATCAATGTCTAAAAATTATTTTATTTTTAGATTTTTTTTTCTTTCTTTTTATACTCTTGAAGTGATACACACATATGATTATACATCTGTTAGTCGCATACTTTACGGATTCAAAAAGTCAATAAAATATCAATACATGAAATAAATTTATATCAACTAACATCTAAAATAGTTAGTTACTATTTAAAAATATTTAATAATAGGTTATTGTTACATAATGCATTCAAAAGTAACATTGTCTTCTTGCACTTGCCCCCTGCCCATGGAGGTTAAAAACAGATCTTATCAACAAAATAGTGGACAACGGTCTTTGCCTTTCTTTACTGGTAAACACAAGTATCACTTCCTACATATTATGCTCCTGATTTCTATGTATAACAGCGAATTATATGCGCATAAAGCAGACGAACAGGAATGTCAAACGTAGGGGTATTCCAAATTTTGGAATGAAGTAATTTTATAAATATTTAATGACTTTAATAATAGCTTTGTATTTCCATAAAAATATATAAAAATAGTAATAATAAAAAAGGTAACAGACTATTTGGAGATAAAGGAAAAGTTACTGAAAAAAGAAAAGTTTGGTTGAATCAAAAATGATAACGATATCAAAAAGCAAACTCCCCTCCCCCCAGAGATATCTTAAAGTGTCAGACTCCCCCTCACCCCTAAAGTGATAACCTTATATATGCATAGCCCCTAACATACATTGGCTTGTGATACAAAATAACGATTGGAAGGCAAATAAATAAAAAATAATAATTTCGTGGAAAAATGAAAGTGATTACAATGGTATTATTGGGCGAAATTAGAGAGTAGGTTGGTTGATTTTTTGACGGCCGATTATCTACACGAGGGATATAGGCCCGGGGGGAGTGCCCTCCGTGGGGGTCTTTCTAAGGGAACCTAATCCGTATTTACACATGGAAAATCCACGGCTCGAAGAAAACCACGAAAACGCCGAACGATTAGGCCGACGGGCGCGATTGGGTTCGAACCCAGCACTTCCCGTCTACCAGCTTCGAGGGCAGAACCTCTCGGCCACTGGTGGGGCCAACAGAGAGTAGGAGCAAGAATGTATGTAGAATGCAATATTGATTTTGCTCTCATAGCGTAGCACGAGCATGTTGTGTTGTTTTTTTCTTTTGTTTACATAGTGAAGTGTCTTAAAATTTAAAAGTTATCATATCAAGAAGATTTATTTTCCAATTAACAAAGTTCTGTTGGTTCTAGGTGCCGATTCTGATTGTGAAAACGACACCAGTTCAGGTGGGACCAGCTGCGGGACCAGCAAGAGGCGGCGGACGCGGACCAATTTTAACGGGTGGCAACTAGAAGAATTGGAGAAAGCCTTCGAAGCATCTCACTATCCGGATGTCTTCATGAGAGAAGCCCTGGCCATGAGGCTGGATCTAGTCGAATCTAGAGTGCAGGTGAGTTCCTTTTTAAGACAAGTTCAATCGCGGATACAAGGGGGAGGTCAAGGCCGAAACTAGCCTTTTTTGCACCCGGGAAAAACATGGATTTTGGCGCCCCCCCCCCCCTTCACTTTTCCACAAGGTATATTTACAAAGAGAATTTTAACCGAGTTATTTTCTTCTGATGGACTGATTGATTCCATCTTCCATTATTGTGAAACAGCCATTATAAATGAAGTGTTGGGTGAAGATGAAAGAGCAGTCGTAAAAAGTTAGAATTCTGATTTTCTGGACAGAATGGGTGTGGGGAAGAGGAAATGGCCATAATAATAATAATAATAATAATATAAAAAAAATCGACGATTTCTTCAACTGCGGGTGATACCAAAGTATCGCTTTTAATAAATTTCAAAACTTCATTTGAATAGATAATTGATTTTTTTTTTAAATATAAAACTGCATTTTGGTGTTGTTAGTAGTATATCTAAAAATATCTATTAGAGCTTTCAATAATTTAAAAAAAAAAAAAAAGTGATTTCACAAATTTCTGTGAACTGGAAAGTCCGGATTAGATCCTCTAGTACATTAGTTCTATAAATCTTCTAATTTATTTTCAAAATTTCGTGGAAAATGTTTTGGCCGGAGAAGTGTTCGTCAATTGATAATTTGAACATAAAGGGTTAAAAAGTTTATACACTTTATTTAAAGGTTTTAATATACGCAAAGCTTCTTTATTTTAAAATTACTTGGCTTTGTGTGCATGATGAGAGAACGAAGTGCATCCTACTTTTTTCAAACCCATTTGCTACGTTTCTCTAAAAAACCTCTTTTGGTGGTTTGCGTGTTATCTTGTCATCTATATAACCTCGCTTATTGACAGGGTTATCTGCAACATGCAGCTTTTGCTTGATGTTTTAACCACTATCCTATACTCTTCTCTCTTTTTATTTTTTATTAAAATAAGTTTTACGTGCTTTGCAAGAAGTCTTTATATAAATTGAATAAAATAATACTCAGAGGAAAAAATAAGAAGAAATGTAAGTAGAATACAATCGATATTTAATATATTTCTTTGTAATAAAAATATTGTTGATTCTATTGAAGAAAAAAAGAGAAATTGTAAAATGAGGGTTTACAAATAAGTAAAAAATTCGAATATTTATTTAATAGTTTTAAATAGATTATGAGTTGAAAATATGAATTTTTAACATTGAAAATGATTTAAATAATAAAATTATTTTAGCTGATTTAATGAATAATATTATATCGAATATATTTACATTTATCTTTAAATAAATTGAATAAAATAAAATGAGATGTAAAGGGAAAAATCACTAGAAATAGGGTTGAAAATGTACAATTCTAAACTTGGGAATATTTTAAATGAATTATTTTACTGATATTATGAATAGCATTATACTTGAACCACTTTTTAAATTAGTCTTTATTAAATTGAAAAAATAATACGTGGAGGAAAAAATATGAATTGCGCAATTAATATTAATCGATATTAGTAATTATTTTGCGTTAAACATGTTGTTGATACATTGACAGGAGAAAAGAGAAATATTAAAATTAAATAAAATATTCGACCATTTACTTTTTTATATATTAAGAATCCGCGAAATGCTATGTTAGCCTATCGGAAAAATTTGAAGCGCGATTACTCATTACCCAATTTAATTATTAAAATACCGTTTTCACCATCAGAAAGTAGATGTCAGATGCCGATGAGATGCGTTTTTAAAAATCATCTCCGTAAATTTTAAGAACATAAAAATTTTTTATAAATTTTGAAATTTCCATTTGAGTAAATTTTATCATTTTCCTAAAAATACTTAAAATTTACATAAGCAATTTTTAAAAACGCGCATCATCGGCATCTGACGTCTACTTTCTGATGGTGAAAACGGTACAGTCCTCCCCACTTACTCGGGTCACGGATAATCAAATAACCCGCTTATTCGAATAGAATCCTCCGGAACCGAATTTATTCCCATTGGTTCTATGTTATTTTTCCCCGCTTAAACCAAATACATTTTACGAATGTCCCCGCTTAATCGAATAACCACTGTATGACCGATGTTTGAAAATAGGCGCGGAAAGCACGTTTTAGCTGGAATTTCCTTCCACCTTTTGTCAATTTCGGTTCCTTTACGCTGAAAACAAATTTTCAGCTCTTCCTGCAATGATTTCGGCCAGTAGGTGTATAATGGACAAGTCAAATGATTTCCCCACCTTGATCTTCCCACCATCACTTCTTGCTGTTAACCAGGCTTTAATGCCGTCACTTCGAGACTCGAGATGGTAGTTGTGGTATTTTGCACTCATTCGAAAAATAACTCGATATTTACTCCTTTAAAATTCCACGTAAACAAACCATTTTAAGCGATTTTTTAAGGCAGTATAAGTAACGTAAATTAGAAGTAACAAAGTTTTGGCCCAATTCAAACGAGCTGCATTAAGTGTAATATAAACCATATAAATGCATGTACTGACATATTTACTTTATATTAGCATTTGTATTTATTTTAGTTTATGTTATTCTATTAACGATTTATTATGCTGTTAATTAAATATATCGTAGATGGTTATTCTGCCTTTTTATTACGCATTAAATATTACAGTTACGATTCCCGTTTAATCAAATATCCCGCTTAATCAAATATTATTTCTGGAACTGTCAATATTCGTTTAAGCGGGACGACTGTATTTTATTAACACGTTAAACGCCACGTCAATCACCGGTGACTGACACCGAACTTTCCTCTTAGAGCGCGTCATTCGTTAAAATATGATATAAAACTAAAATACATATATATTAGCTTTAGTTACTAAAAATTTATTTAAAATTTACTTACCTTTTATTTATTACATAATTACACTTTCTTAAAAATTACTTAAAACATTGTAATTTTTTCAGCTTCAATGTCAGTCACCGTGGTACTCAACGTGTTAATTATATTAGATAATGAGTAATTGCGCTTCTAAATTTTCTCATAGATTAACATGGGGTTTCGCGATCAGGGAGTTTCAGTGCAGCGGGATCTTAAGCGTTCAAACTATTAAATGACAAATTAAGAAATATTTTAATAGTCATTGAGTTAGTAATGTGAATAGCATTAATCTTACCTGTGAAATGTAATACATAAAATAAATTATGTGCTTATTTCAAACGGAAAAAATAAATAAACATAATTACAAAAATTTGCAAATTGAAAATATAATACATGCTTCGTTAGTTTATTTTAGTTAACAAAAAACCGTAACAGAAGTGTAAATATTTATAAAATAGAAATAAATAAAGCTGCAATTAGTTTTTAAAATGTATGATATTACGATTTTGTTATTTGTTTTATTTTTATAGATTTCTTTTTCATTAATTTTACACAATTAAAAAAAAGAAAGAAAATAAATCAATATACTATAGATTTTAAGTAATTCATTGGCCTCTTTTAAATAATGTCTACTGCACGCTTGAATTCGCTGCATACAAACTGATTTGACAATACAAAATATTTTTAGAAGGCATGATTTATAAAAATATTTATTTAAATGTTATTAAAATATGTTTAGTCTTTGTGAAAGAAATTATGGATGTAAATATCGAAAATGTTTATTAATAGCTTTTATAATAGCAAAATATATGAGGGTAAAGAGTAATAAAAGCAAACTCAAAGTTAATGCGTTATGCATGACGAATATGAAACCAATTAAAATACGCATTACAAAATTCTTTAGACAGGAAAATGATGTGTTCTGAACAAAACGATAAAATTTGCGTTCCAATTTTTTTTATTATAGATTCTGTTGCTTAACCCGATGTCGTATTCCAATTACGGGGACAGTGAGCTCTCAAAATCGTGAAATTAACTAAAAATTTGATTTTTATTTTTATTTTGGAGAATTATGAAAACAGATGCTTAAATTTATCTGATGCAAAAAGATTTTTTCCATTCTGACGCGTCTTCGCAGAGATATAAGCTTTTATATTTATGAAAACTGTGTATATTTATAAAGTTTTTTTTTTCTTTTACTTAAAATGCTGATTCCTCAAAATTGAATATTTCACACATTTCTTAAATTTAAAACGTTCCTTGCCCATTCCTAATTATAACATTCTTTTGAAATCTATGCTTATATTTTCTATACAATACTAAGTAAATGTTAGCATAAAAAGTTGCATTTCAGGTGTATTTTAAAGTTGAAATTTATATGCATATGACAATATGTACTACATTAAAAAAAAATAATAAAACATAATTATTAAAATATATATTTTTCTGTTTTCAATTCATACTAAATACAATTACAATATACATACTAAATACAATTACAGTATTACAATATACATAGTATGTATTTCATAAATAAATATTGTCATATTTTATGCAAAAGGAATGCACATGGGACACTTTAAAATATGACAATTAGTCGTTATTTCAAAAATTTAACTAGTAAATGATTTAAAAACTTTTTATTATTTTAACACCAAATTTTGAATATAACTTTTTTGAGCTTGCTATTAACAGGTCTTCCAATTTTCAAATGAATCCATTGAAAATTAAAGGATTTTATTTTTAATGTCCACTGCCTCCTTAAGTGCACAGAGTCTAAAATGTTTAAACAACACCCATGCGCATCCTTTTTGGACATCATTGTCGGATAAAATAAAACTCATGCACATGAGAAAAATGGAAAGATACATTTTGGATAACTTTCTGAGATACGAAGTCGTCAAAGTAAGGGGGAAAAAAACATGAAAAATGTCAATTTTTTCTTTGTTTAAGGGCACGTGATTTGACCCTGTGAGTTCATATTCCACGAGGGGCTTGTCGGCTGTCATTCTACCTCCATATTTCTCTGACTGGTATGGCTGTTTGACCTCTCTACCCCCTGCGAAGTAACCTGTAAAAAATATGCTTTCACGCGTACGATGGCTCAATTACAAACACCTCTGGTGTGGCAGGCTAGTTAGAAACGACACAAGAAGAAAAGGAAAGAGAATGCTAAACGGGAGTGGGGGCAGGGAAGGGGGGGGGATGGAATAAAATTAATTTAATATAAATTCTTTTTAAAGAACAATAAAAGAATAAAATCGGCAAAGAGAAACTATGTTATAGCAGAGGTGCTATATTTATGAATATACATTTCTCTCAGTGTGGGTTTTAGTACAGAAATATTTTACACTATAGGCATGTTAGTATTGCAGATTGCATTAATATTGCATTGTCATATGCTTCACATGTGTATCTAATTTGGTCAATTGGATGGTTGTATAAGGTTTAATGGCAAATAATCCCATTGAGGACATGCTGCGCCCAGGGTTCAAATTTGAGCAAATGCAATAAGTAGTTACATATTTGCTATTCAGCAATTAACTTTTACTGCATGCCTTATAAGTATTACTAAAGATGCTAGTTTCATCAAATTCGGTACTGTTATTAATAATAATAAATATTTTTGAAATATTAAATTTGGCCAAATTAAACGTCCACATGAAGAACCTCAATATTTCGAACAATATTTATATCTGTTTACTTTGAGATATTGAGATACTCAAAATCGGATTTTTCAAGACGTACCTTTAAAATTATATTTAGTATTACAAGTATCATATCTTATGCCTGGTCATCATTTTATTTTATATAACACATAAAAAGTGCACAAAGATGACTGAGGTATCATACAAAAGTTTTTTGAGCAGGCTTTTGACATAGTATGTTCCCATTTTGTTAAAACAAGTCGTTTGATAAAACACTTATCAAAAAATAATATCAAAGTTAGCATGCGAATGCCCTGCACAGATACCTAGCATTATGATATTCTTTGGAAGGGCATCTAATTCGGGCCATCTTTTTTGCTTATCAACAAATTACTTTCACTACATGTCCTATAAGTATGGAAAAAAATGCTTTATATATCGAATTCTGGAGAAGAGTTCCGTATTCTTTTCCGGTTGGCGCGATCGGCGAAGGAATCCGAAATGGCTCGAATAGGCCGTTTTAGCATCTTACCAAATTTTTCAAGATAGCGGCAAAACATGATTTTTAAATACTTATAAACATATATATTTTAATTATAAACGTTATATATATGTATTAGTTTTATGTATATTATATATGTAATTATATATAGTAGATATACATATATAAATACATATTATATACACATATAAATGAATACTGTATACTTATATATATTTTTTATAATTTTATATATTTATTATACGCGGGAAATTAAAACATAACGTTATATTATAAACGTTAATTTTATATACATCTGAAAATATATAAAAATGCACAAAAAATATATTTACATAATATTACAGCTGCAGTAAAATATCGTTTAAAAATTCCGGAAAATTATAAATAAAAAAAATTCTCTAAAAAAATTAATTATAAAAAAAATATTCAAAATTATTACTTATCCACTAGCAGCATTCAAGTAATTAAAAAAGCAACCCCAAATGCTGGAGATCGCAACAACCACATCAAAGTATTTATTGCCAAAAAAAGCTCGTCATAAAAACTGGAACAGGATATGCAAGACTTTGATGCAAGCGAATTCTGTTTTGACAATAATTCGGTAAAGGTAAAAGGCAGTGTTTCCTTTGAAATTGAATTAATGAAACTGAGTTGATAATATCTATTTCAAAAAAGAAATCCGTTTCTTTCTCTCTGGTAAATGATTTTTTAAAATAACCATTAAATTTTATCACTCAATAAAATGAGAGACATTAGATCTTTGAGTGCTTTGATAATTAATTTTAAATACAAAATATTCTCGAGTTGTCATAACAAAGAAGTCAGAAAGTTATCCTTGAAGAAGATTCTTATCCCCTTTTTGGAAATTTTAAATAAACAGATAAATAAATCTTAATTATAATGTAAATAATATTATTGAAAAGAAAAATGTAGAGAAAGTTATTGATTTTGCATGCTTTAGAGGCATAAAATATCTGGTACTTTTCCAGTTTAGGGGCTTTGGCAAGATAGAGAAAATAGCCTTCGGGAGGTAAGGAAATTTGGCAACATATTTTCTGGCAACCTATTCATTGTTTCTTATACCCTTTTAAGACCCAATGTACTTGTAAACAAAGCTAGTTATGCATGTAGAAAGTAAAACACGGACTGCAGCCGCTACCTGTTGATAAAAAAGATACTTTACTCTATCTGCAAACCAGAAGTATTGTTCGATTAAAGTTTTTATTACATACAACTCAGAAGCAAAAATTTAAATGAATGTCTAACACGCACGATCGTGCGGGTTTGGTCTTAAGGGGATATACAAGTAATTTTTGTAACATTTATGTAGTTTATTTAACATAAAGAAACCATTTATCTATTTCTTAGAACAAATAATAGTAAATTGAATATTAAAAGCAAAAATAATAATACATATATATAAATAAAATTTTTAGATACATACATATGTATATACAGATGGGTGACAAAATAATGCGAACACCTATGACATCAATGGCGTACGAATTACAACTCTTCCGTAAATGTTCGAAGCATGAAGTTCCCTTTGGACAGTTCTTCCTGAAATGGATTCTGGAGATGACTATTTATATATGATGCTATCTGGGATAAAGGTTGCCTGCGTTTTCTGGCCGGTATGGGGGTCAACTCTCTTTTATCCCTCTCAGAAAACTTTCTTTTCTGTTCACTGTTGTACTTCGCAGACGACAATTTACCGCATTTCGTGTACTCTGTAATAACAGTTGACACAGTACTCCTTGCACGCCCCAAATAATTGGCTGTTTCCGTCACGGAGCAACCAGCGCAACGCATTCCAACAATCATTCCTTTTTCGAACTCTGACAAGTCAATCATTACTGAGTTTTCCAGAGCGTATGGTAAGCGCATGCAACACCTATGACTGATGTTGAGCGACTGATATCTTACTTTTTATAACCATTAGGTGGCAGAATTGAGTGCAAAGTGACATGCGCGTTCAGGTCCTTTGAAATGGACCATACCTTTTTCGTGGGTGTTCGTATTATTTTGTCACACATCTGTATATATATATAAGCATAAAAGTTCGTTAGATTTGCTTTCATAGTTGTTTATATCATTTTATCATTTGGCAACAACCCACTTTCAGAAGCCTGAATTGCGCCAAGCTCTTAATAAAGCACCAATATCCCTATACTGGAAAAATATCAAAAATCATTTGTTATTTTTCAAAAAAATTTTAATCTCTGAAAATCTACGATAACAATCAAGTTTGATTTTCTTTGCAGAATGTAGGTGTTTCTAACATGCCGAGGAGCATATCTCAGTAGTTAACTGCTGTTGACTATTATTAGAATACTCAAATATATAATTTATTGCTGTAAGTTATTTATTGCCATAGGAGTACACAAGTAAATAATTTACGGCTAATTTAACTTTTATGAACATCAAAATAATTATAACGTGAATAATATCAAGTGAAAAGGAAAATATAGCGAAAGTTATTAAATTGACATTATGTAGAGGCATAAAACATCATTTGCTATTTTTACAAAATATTATGTAATTTTTTAAATCACTCAAAATCTACTGTAACAATAAAGTTTGACTTTCCTTGCATAAAACAGGTGTTTCTAAGAGTAAGTAGTTAACTTCTATCGACTACTATTAGCATACTCAAATAGATAATTTACTGCTGCAAGTTATTTATTGCCTGTAATTAGAATACACAAGTAAATAATTCACTGCTAATTTAACTTTTGAAAACAGTAAAATAATTGCACATTAAATTAATTCCGTTAATAACGATCAGAAACTTAACAGGATGAATGTGCAATACACGTTTTTTCTCGATTGTTTATTATTAAAATACAAATTAATTGTAATTACAATCTTTTCGCAAAATCTCAAAATAGAAAATACGATAAAATATGGTATGAAAAAACATAGAATTTCTTGTTTATTGTTATGACTCAACTCTAAAACTCCATCATTTATTTCTCAAGTTGAATTGAATGGAGGCTAAAAAGGGGACAGAAAATATTGACACCTTCAATGTTAGCCTAATCCATAAATTACACACCTCGGCGCCGGCAAACAGCGGGTGTTATGGGCAGTCGAACTCTTACTTCGAGGAATAATAAAATAAAGAAATCAGTGCAACCAGAAAAGTTCAAAACAAAGTCATTCGTAAGAATTAGTGACAAATTATTGGCAGGAAAAGAGCGAGTTCGTTAGTGAATGTTATTCATTGAAAACATGATAAATTTAAATGAATATAAACTTTCAATAAACTTAATAATAAAGTTTTATAAAAAATATGTTACAGTGTTGACATATTGGGGATTTTGTCCCCATTTTTGGGAATTTTGTCATCTGACAACACTGGATCTAACTCGATTTTTGATTTGGAAAATGAAAAAAAAAAAAAAAATACAGAAATAAGAGATATCAATCAGTATTCTCATGATCGTGTTGGTCGTTTACAACATGGCAGTTTACACGTATCACAGGTGCATGCCGATCTGTCTTGGACTGTCCCCACATGAATTTCCAGACAACTATATAAGTTCAGCAAATTTTCCATTTCGCGGGCAGACACATATACACGTTTCTTTTATTAGTATAGAAATACAACAAACAGAAATAGAAACAATTTTATAACTTTTTTTGTTGTTGTTTAAGGCTGGTTAATTTGTGCTTCATGGAATGACAGAAGATCTTTTTGTAAGACATGCAATTGCATACTATAATCAAATTGCAGCGTTTATAACTGAAATTCCTCAAAGAAAGCAGTAAACCGCCTAGTTCTCCTTATAAGAAACGTGAATGAGAACTCTGCAGTCTTAAGCGGCGTAAACTTTCACATTGCTAAATCTGTGCGGTACTTATCCAAAACGTTCTTTTACCGAGCTTTTTAAAAGATTTAATTAAAGATGTGAAAAGCAGCTATTTTTCTTTTATTATTGATGACAGCACAGTGATCGATACAACGAAGATGCTTTGAATTACGTATAGGTATTGCAGTATAGGGTTGGCAAAAGATTGAAAACAACGTTTTACAGTTTAAGTTAGAAGCAGGTGATACCAACACCATCTCAAATTCATTCAAATCTCAACTGATTAGACCATGAAAAACTTATTTGCATAAATGTACATTTGAGCGAGTGTAATGATAGGCCAGCATCATCAAAAATTACAAGCCTTAAAGAACAGATTGATAATAGGTTGTAACTTGTCGTTGTAAAATGTATCTCGCGCATTCTGTTTGTGTAACTGCGATTATGGATGCAAAATTCTGCCGTGTTTAAATATTTAATTTTTGTAAATGGGGAATTTTTTCAAAAAATGGCTTGATTTTGGGGAAAAAAAATTGTGTTTAAATTCGTTAAACATTTTTATAGTGGCAAATTGAAAATTGGAAAATTATTATTTTGAGTAGAAACTGAGTTGGAAACTTTTTCTGAAAAAAAAACCACTCATTTGGGGAAATTTTCAGAAATTTTGGGGAAAATGACTTTTGACAATCTGGCAACACTGAATATGTATGATAATCACTTATAATGATACTGTCTAAGTTAAAAATGCTATAAAAGTGATAAAATACCTTTATTTAGATTAACGTACGTTTCATCGCACAAACGGCGACATTTTCAAAATCATTCACAATAGAAATATTTTCGCAAAAAAATTTAAAAACAATAACTTGGTAAATAATGTCGCGAGACTTCATACATAATGAAAATGAGTGCAGTGCAAACATAAAATAAAATAAAATTGGATATTTGTGATCGTGGATTAATTTTTACTATTATTACTAAAATTGCATAGCATTTCTTTCCAAATTTTAGGTAACTCAAGGGATACTGAATCAGTGCAAATATTCTCGTTGCGTAAAAATATCTTTATTGATTTCCGGATAATGGACGGTAAATAAAATCTTGGCGGATAAATTATTCTGCTATTTTTAAAATCGATCTGTAAAGGTTCTTTGCTGCATAATCTTGCCAAAGCTGTGGTTCTCCTGTTTTATTTGATGACTGCTATATGTTCTTTGATTCTAGTTTTAAGTTTTCTGCTTATCATACCTATATAAAACTCTATTGCTCTCTCTTCTTTGGTGAAAGGTGTTTCATGTACACTACATGGCCAAAGGTGACCGGTCACTTGCGATTTTAGACGTTTTGTTAAATATCTAGAAAAATACATGAGGAATTCACCTTAAACTGCAGGTGTATAAACAGTATAGTATAGGTCATATATTTCCGGGAAGATTTTTTTCCGAAACCCCATAGGGAACCGTCAACAAATTGAAAAAGAACGAATACCTTTTGGATAACCCTTTAAAAAGTAATGTAGCAAAAGCGTTCAAACTTAAGATTATTAATAAGTGGCTTATTGTAATATACTGTGTTAATTTTTTATGAGGATAGCATGCATACTCGTAGAGAAACCAAGATTTTCATAAAAACAGTCCCAAATTTCGCCAAGTTTTTTGCTTATAATTGACAGAGTTCTTAATATAAAAAAAAGTTCTTTTCAGAAAATATGACAAACAACATTGTACACAATACTCTGCAATCAGAATTAAAAAATAATAAAAATTGGATGAAAAATGGGCAGGTTTACTAAAAAACGTTTCACTGCGCATGCGCGAATGCAATCAAAATATAATGTGCATAATGTATTAGCTAAGTATATAGAGCAACTTTTGTGAAAGTCTCAAAATCATAGCTTGAAAATTCTGAAAATAATCGTCGATAGAATAAGCTCGAAATCCGTTGTTCCCAAAAACAAGCAAAAAGATCAGGGGTTGTATCCAAATATAGTAGTACGTGCAATACTGTGTACGGTATCTTGGCAATAATCAACAGATATTTGATACAACCCCTGATCTTTTTACTTGTTTCTGGGAACAACGGATTTCGAGCTTATTCTATCGACGATTATTTTCAGAATTTTCAAGCTATGATTTTGAAACTTTCACAAAAGTTGCTCTATATACTTAGCTAATACATTATGCACATTATATTTTGATTGCATTCGCGCATGTGCAGTGAAACATTTTTTAGTAAACCTGCTCATTTTTCATCCAATTTTTATTATTCTTTAATTCTGATTGCAAAGTATTGTGTACAATATTGTTTGTCATATTTTCTAAAAAGAACTTTTTTTTTTTATATTAAGAACTCTGTAAATTATAAGCAAAAAACTTGGCGAAATTTGGGGCTGTTTTTATAAAAACCTTAATTTCTCTACGAGTATACATGCTATCCGCATAAAAATGAATACAGTATATTGCAATAAACCACTTATTAATAATCTCGTGTTTGAACGCTTTTGCTACATTAGTTTTTACAGGGTTATCCAAAAGATATTCGTTCTTTTTCAATTTGTTGACGGTCCCCTATGGGGTTTCAGGAAAAAAATCTTCGCGAAAATATATGACCTATACTATACTGTTTATACACCTGCAGTTTAAGGTTAATTCCTCATGTATTTTTCTAGATATTTAACAAAACGTCTAAAATCGCAAGTAACCGGTCACCTTTGGCTATATAGTGTACTCCTGATATCGATAAATCGATTCACTTTTATAGCAATTTTAACTTAGTCTAATAACGTTTTAATTAACCTGTCAGAAAGATCTCATATATTGGCGAAAGTGATGAAGAATTCTG
Source organism: Maratus speciosus (assembly GCA_963932465.1). Classification (NCBI taxonomy): domain Eukaryota; kingdom Metazoa; phylum Arthropoda; class Arachnida; order Araneae; family Salticidae; genus Maratus; species Maratus speciosus. Next base: position 350,929,994 of record OZ010794.1, read on the forward strand.
ATAAAATTTTGATCATCAAAATTTTTCCGAAGGGTAAATAGAAAATAGAAAATTTGTTTGCATTCAAAGTATATATTTCATTTAAATTATTTTTCGTCAGGACTTAGACTGAGAAAATTCCGAATTTCTGAAAGAATATCAAACTTACTTCCGATATTCTTAATGGTGCCTTTATTCATAATTAAATTCATAGACAAGTGATATTTATGTGAGAAAAAGATAATATTAAATATTTAAGAAAAACTTATTTTAATTGATACAGGGTGCCCAGTAATAAACTAAAAATTTGAATTGTTTAGTAAAAGAGTTTGAGAAGAGATAAAAGAAAAATATTTACTCCGACATTTATTCCGATTTAATGCACAAGATTTTCGAAGTGCTTCTCATTATTTGCAATAATATGGCGAAGCCTAAGATCAACGTTGTCCAAAACTGAACAAATAGCTGGCAGTGTGATGCTCGAAATTTCAGCAGAAATGGCACATCTAATGATTGTGGATGATTTTTGAACACATAGTCCTTCAAGTAGCCCCACAGAAAATAGCCCAGGGGGGGGGGGGGGTTCAAATTAGGAGAATAGGCAGGCCAATCAATCCCCTGTCCTGTTGCGTCAGCACAATTCAGCACATTCAAGTTTGTTTGTTCTGGTTTCGTAAATTGTAAACCACGTAGTGTTGCGTCACTAAATGTTACGTCACAACGACGTCCCAATAAACAGTTATTGAAGTTTAAAATTTTCGGTTAAAAAAAAATCTAAAAAACAGTGAAGTAATTTGTTTTCTCGTGTAATTTCCAAAATATTGATGTCAATTTTAATTTAATCAATTTATTTATTTATTTATTTATTTATTTATTTATTTTATTTTATTTTATTTTTGCCGTTCTTTAACAAGTTTTTCTTTGATTTTATGCAAGTGAAGAATATCGATTTCAGAAATGCAGTCTTGTTTCTCTAAAGCAGATATTCATTTTCCTGTAAAATTTATGCATTTTTCCAGTAACACATTTTCTTCTGCCGGCTCCTCGTCTTAGTTCGTTTGATCTGCTACCAGCGTTATCGACCTCTATTTAGCACAGCGTCAGCGATCTCGCAATCCGTTAATCATTGCTTTCGCTCTCGAAGTTTTTAATTCCTAAAAAATTGCTATTTTTCTTTCTCCCGTAAATTGGAATGTATAAAAAAAGAGGGTGGTTGACTTTGATGCTGGATTTCCGAATTTTTGAGGTCACACTGTAAAGCTTGTGTGCTGATAATATTCCAAAGTGCAAATTCCATACAACTCCCTCTTCGGTAAGGAAAAAAAGAATAATAATAAGTTGCTATCAGTTCTTAAAACACAATACATAATCATTAACCAAAGAGGGAAATTTCGCGCTACAAGCTTGTTCTAAATCACTGAACAAACTCATCAACGGAAACAAAAATTTTTAAATATTTTTGTAAATTTTAAATAAAAGTTTGAAAATTTATTCTGCCCATTGAAAGTAAATACACAAACAAATACTATCTTTGTCAAATATAATATGTATTCATAAAAGCACACACAAAGATCGAAATTTCACCGTGTAATGATAGTTATAAGCATTCAGAGTTTATTATTCTCTCTAAAGCTTAGAAATAATATTACAACTTTCATATAGTAACATCTATTACATTTAGAAAACTATAATCATTGATCGATATCTACTGTCATAATACTATTCCTCATATCTTTCTTTGTAAAGTGAAAAAATATATATGTATATATGGGTGTATCATCACATTTCATTCCACTATTGCCCCTTCTAGTTAAGGGACTAAAAAATTAGGTTGCCATCAGTTCAAAGAACATAACACCCAGTCATTAACCAAAGAGAAAAATTTTACGTTGCACGATTATAAATCACTGAATAAACTATCAGCGACGCAAGCAAAAGCGCAAATTTCTACGTTAATCCTTCTCTTCCATGCATTTTGATATTTCTCTGGCAAGAAAACGATCCTATAAAAAGAATTCTGTTCCTGCCTCCTCATTGCCACTGGGTAATGATTCCTCCTTCAGTATTTTATGAAGCGTCTGAATCGATCGCTACTACCATTGAATAGTTACAAATACAGTTATTTTGCGCAATCATCGTCATCGATTATGGGCTTCACCGCGAATCCAAATATCTTTATCACAGTCTAAAACAAAAGGAGTGAAATCTCATTAAAGTAACATCAAGAGTCGTATAGAACACCGGAATGAGTCGTAAAATGGTCTTGACCCGATGAATATCATTCTTTTGAGTACAATACTGGAGAAGCAAAAGGCAGTGGAGCGTAACCTTTTCGATGTCGAAATCAAATTCGATATTGAGCCAATGATGCTTTGCCGATTTTATTTAGATTTTATTATATCATATCGATCAAAATTGGATTGATAATGCTTACGTAATTTTTAACGGCTATGAGAAGGACGGAAAATAACTTATTTAAAGTGATGATTTGTAAACGATTTAGGAAGAGCGAAGTTTTTGACACATAGTCTTTATCTTATGCTGGCAGGAAAAAAGAAGAATTTTTTTGGAAATCATGCATTCCTATAAAAATTTTATCCAACTATTAAGTGTATATTTTTGTTTATGTGATAATATCCGTGCTGATTAGTTGTATTTCATGAACATTGCCTTTTCCATGACGGAACCAAATTCGATATTGAGCCAATGATGCTTTGCAGATTTGGTTTAGATTTTATTATATCATACCAATCAAAATTGCATTTATAATGCTTACGTTATTTAGACGGAAAATAACTTCTTTCAAGATACTGAAAAAAAAAAAAAATTGATTAAAGGTATATATATATATTTTTTTTTTTTTTTTGAATTCTTGCATTAATATATAAAAAAATAATCCAAATATTAAAGTTATAATTTTTTTATACGATAATATCCGCATTGACTACAGTTATATTTAATAAGCATTTACCTTTTCGATGACGGAACCAAATTCTATATTTAATCTACGATGCTTTGCCGATTCATTCGATTTAGATTTTTTTATATCGGACCAATCAAAATTGTATTGGTAGTGCTTACATAATTTTTAACGGCTTTGAGAAGGACGGAAAATAACTTATTTCAAGTGATGACTTGTAAACGATTTAGGAAGAGCGAAGTTTTTGAGACATAGTCTTTATTTTATGCTGGCACGAAGAAAAAAAAAGCATTTTTTTGAAAATCATGCATTCGTATAAAAATTTTATCCAACTTTTAAGTGCATAATTTTTTATGTGATAATATCCGTACTGATTAGCTGTATTTCCGGAGCATTGCTTTTTCCATGACGGAATTAAATTCGATATTGGGCCAATGATGGTTGGTTGGTTGATTTTTGGCGGCCGATTATCTACACTAGGGATATAGGCCCGAGGGGGGAGTGACCTCAGCGGGGGTCTTTCTAAGGGAACCTAACCCGTATTTACGCATGAAAATCCATGGCTCGAAGGAAACCACGAAATCTCCGAACGGTTAGGCCGACGGGCGCGATTGGGTTCGAACCCAGCACCTCCCGTCTACCAGCTTCGAGAGCAGAACCTCTCAGCCACTGGTGGGGCAGGGCCAATGATGTTTTGCCGATTTGATTTAGATTTTATTATATCATAACAATCAAAATTGTATTTATAATACTTACTTAATTTTTAACGGTTTTGAGAAAGACGGAAAATAATTTATTTCAAGTGGTGATTTGTAAACGATTTAGGATGAGCGAAAATTTTGTCATACAGTTTTTATTTTATATTGAAAAAAGCATTTTTTTGGAAATCATGCATCAATGTAAAAGGAGGTTATTCAAATATTAAAGATATAAATGTCTTGTGATATAATATCAGTACTGATCGTAGTTACATTTAACGAGCATTTACCTTTCCGATGACGGAACCAAATTCGATATTTGGCCAACGATGCTTTGCCGATTCGATTTAGAGTTTATTATATCCGACTCATCAAAATCGTGGTTTTTTTTTAAGGAACATAAAATATCTTTAATTCATTTATCCCACTTTTTAATCACTGCACAAATTTTTAACAAACTTAAAAATATGTCTAATGGTTAAAAATTAGTAAATTTAGTTCATAACACAGTGTGACGCAAAAGTTTAAGCACAATGCAAATATTTTAATAAAATAAAATTATTCAACGGAATGCTTTCAAATATCCACTGTAGGTGAATACTATGATCATAAATATATATCTCAAGTTAGGAAAAAAATCATCATTACAAAAATCAGAAATTACAAAAAAGCATTTTTTGTTAAATTGTTGCGATCGCTGTACGATTTATATCAAAATGCCGAAATCTCTGCAGTTCTCGCCTGCAGAAGTTGTACAACTTTGGAAGCTGAAAGCTGAAGGTAAATACGTTTTGAAAATTTAGCTTATTTTAAATTGGTCTAAACGTGGGATTTATAGTGTCTTGCAACGTGCAAAACCATTCAAAAATGCGCATCGCTCAGAAAGGTCGTGAAAGACCACATTTCGTGAGGATAGAAGAAGTAAAAGATTGGCTGTAACTAACAATTTGTCTCTTAATCAGAAAAAAATAGTCTTGGATCAAAAATATCACGTGACACAATACGCAGACGAATAACCGAATCAGGATTCATCAAAAAACAAAAATTAGCTCGTAAGCCTTTTCTGAAACAGTGTCGCAAACAAGCAAGTCTTCAATAAGCGAAACAGCACATGTATTATTGTGACGAATAGTTTAGTGTTATTTTTCCTTTTTAAAAAATGGAATTTGGATGGTCCAGAGGGCTTCTTATTCTATTGGCGTGCCTTGAGGAAAGATCCGAAGGGCATATTTAGCAGACAACAATGTGGTGGTTCATGGGGCGCTTTTGGCTACAATAACAAACATCTCTTTGCTTCCTAAATGGCAAACAAAATTCACAAAAGTATCAGAAAGCTCTGAGTGAGCATTTGTGACCATTTGGTGAACTCTTAGGTGGTCGCAACTGGACATTTAGTAAGAAAACGCATCGATACTCACTTCCCGTTGGCCGTTGCACAAAAGAGTGGCTTAGGTCTCAGAATTTCAGTGTTATGAATTGACCAGCACTCAGCACAGATCTCAATCCGATAGAGAACATCTGAGGAATCCTCCCACGTGACATCTACAAGAATGAAAAGCAGTACTACTCAGTGCAAAAACTCAAACCAGCGGTCGAGGAAGACTGGTAGAAACTCGCTCCCAAAACCTTTCTCTCGTATTATCAATGAAAAATCGCGTATTCGATCTCATCAAATGCAATGGAAACACCATAGACTACTAAAGTTTTTTTGTGATTTTTGAAATCTAAATATTTCGTTTTTCTAAATAAATTTTTGCGACATCACTTGATTTTTTTATAATTTATTATTTTCCTCACAATGAATTGTTTCCACATTCGAAGCATTTGTAATCCAATTGTTTAGATAGAGTAAAAGTTTCAAAGCATTCCGGTGTATATTAGGTAGCTTTCTTTACAAAAAAGCTACCTATTGCAGCCGTTCGGAGGAAAGCGATTTCAAAAAAATTTGGTATATTTTCATCGATCATGACCCCCAGACCCCGAAACCACCCTCCGTTCAAAATTGATATATATATATATATATATATATATATATATATATATATATCTGACCTATGTCACACTGTAACTCCCGTAATTATGAACCGATTTCGATGTAATTCGGTGTGTACATAGTACATACCAATGTCTCGACCGAGTTCGTTGGCCAGCTTCATCCGCCGTTTTGTTTCAAAATGGCGGCCATTTAAAATTTTTAAAAAAATTTAAAACTTGAAATGTGGTACCAAAAAAATAAAAATGGAAAAATATTTTTCTCTTATGTATTTGACCTTTATACAAAGATTCCGGAGCAGTTTTTGTCTCGTCTATATCTTAAAAAATGGCTGAGTTATCGCATTTTGAATTTCTAGCGTGGCTGACATTTTGAAACGTCCTGAATTTTGTCACGCGATAAAAGGCGTATTTATGAACCGATTTGGATGTAATTCGGTGTGTACATAGTACATACCAATCTCTCGACCGAGTTCGTTGGCCAGCTTCATCCGCCATTTTGTTTCAAAATGGCGGCCATTTAAAAATTTTTTAAAAATTTAAAATTTGAAATGTGGTACCAAAAAATTGAAAATGGAAAAATATTTTTTTCTTATGCATTTGACCTTTATACAAAGATTTCGGAGCAGTTTTTGTTTCGCCTATATCTTAAAAAATGGCTGAGTTATAGCATTTTGAATTTCTAGCGTGGCTGACATTTTGAAACGTCCTGAATTTTGTCACGCGATAAAAGGCGGATTTATGAACCGATTTGGATGTAACCTCGTTTATACATAGTACATACCAATGTCTCGACCGTATTCGTTGGCCAGCTTCACCCGCCATTTTGTTTAAAAATGACGGCCATTTAAATTTTCAAGAAAAATTTAAATTTGATATGTGGTACCAAAAATTAAAAAATTGAAAAAATATTTTCTTCTTATGTGTTTGACCTTGATAAAAAGATTCGGGAGCAGTTTTTGTTTCGTCTATATCTTAAGAAATGCCTGAGTTATAGCATTTTGAATTTCTAGCGTGGCTGACATTTTGAAACGTCCTGATATTTCTCACGTAATAACAGGCGTATTTATGAACCGACTTGGATGTACCTTGGTGTGTACATAATACATACAAATATCTCGACCGAGTTCGTTGGCCAGCTTCATCCGCCATCTTGTTTCAAAATGGCGGCCATTTAAAAAAATTAAAAAATAAAATGAAAAAGATTTTTTTTGTATGTGTTTGACCTTAATACAAAGATTCCGGAACAGTTTTTCTTTCGTCTATATCTAAAAAAAATGGCTGAGTAATAACATTTTGCATTTCTCTTGTGGCTGACATTTTATAACGACCTGATTTTTGTCACGCGATAACAGGCGTATTTATGAACCTATTTGGATGTAACTTGGTCTGTACATAGTACATACCAATGTCTCGACCGAGTTCGTTGGCCAGCTTCATTCGCCATCTTGTTTCAAAAGTGTTGCCATTTAAAAAAATTAAATTTAAAATTCAAAATGAGGTATTAAAAAATTGGAAAATGAAAAAGATTTTTTTTTTTATGCGTTTGGCATTGATACAAAGATTCCGGAGCAGTTTTTGTTTCTGAAAATTTGTTCTTTTGTTGATATCTTAAAAAATGGTTGATTTATAGCACTTTGAATTTCTAGCATGGCTAACATTTTGAAACGATCTTGTATTTGTGACGCGATAACACACGTATTCGCCAGTTCGATGTAAGAAGGCATGTGGATAGTATACATCAACACCTCGATCAAGTTCGCTGGCCAGATTCATCAGCCATCTTGTTTCAAAATGGCGGCCATTAAATTAAAAAATATATATATATTTAAAGTGAGGTGCAAAAAAATTAGAAATTGAAAAAGGTTTCTTTCTTAAGTATTTGATCTTGATATAAGGATTCAGGAGCATTTTTTGTTTGTCTTTACCTTAAAAAATCGCTCAGATATAGCAGTTTCAATTTCTATTGTGGGTGACATTTTGAAAAATCTGATTTTTTGCATGCGACAGCACTCCTATATATTAACTGATTCCGATGTGAGTGAGCATGTGCACAGCAATTACTAAGGTCTCGACCAAGTTCACTGCTTAGCCTCATCCACCATGTTGTCTTAAAATGACAGGCACTTTAAGAAATTGCCGAATTTGGCAGCCAAATATAAGTTACTTTAAAGAAAAGCAGCTTGGATAAAGCTGACTAATTTCGCGAAATTCTCATTCATTATATTGATAAAAATTAGTATTGAATCTCCTATATTCGGTTTCCACTAAATTGAGCTTCGTGTGTTTGCATGATATAAGTTGGCTTTTTTTAAATAAGGATTATGAAAGCTACCTCTTCCTCCCGGCACTGGCCGGAAGGACTTTTTTTCATTTTATAAAAACATTTAACTTGTGCATAAACTTTTGCGCCGCATTGTAGCTGAAATCTATTACTTGAGAAATATAAGTTAATGAAGCTTACATTTTGTGTTATTAATTTTCGTAAGATAATAAGTCGTTTTCATTAATTTCTTTGCAATGTCCTCATACCATAGTAGGCAATATAGCAATAATGTGGCACGTGAAGAAATTCCTTTTTTATCATTTTCCATCATCTCGCAGCTGTATTTTAGGGCACGTTTTAATGTGTCCCTTGGTATCTGAAGTAATTTATCTGATTTTCATCGTTGTCCCATAATTACTGTCTTGCTCGTAATTAATTGCTAGGTGGGTATACAGCGAAATTAACTTAAGTGATTGCGGTTATCCTCTGGGTTCCTGCAATGATAATTGCGGTCATTTGCTCTCCTTTCATTTTCAATCACTGAAAAGATGTTTCATGGTATTTTTTAAAGCTTTGACACTGCTTTCATTTAATCATGCATCAAGAAGTTCCCGAAGACTTTATGTACAGTCGTGGAAAAGGAAAAGTAAACACCCCTTACTAACTCTGCAACAAATTATTGTAGAAGAAAGTTACTGGTACCAAACGATTGGAAATAAAGTCTACTTTTAAATGATGTATATAAAATGGGCTTAGGGGTCATCTACATATCAAGACAAATCCAATCTTTTATTTTCAATAGCAATGCAGAAATTTGATACCATAAATAAATTCTACACCCTTTAATTAGCCTAAATACAAATTTTCAAGAAATTCGTACGATAAGTTTCGGAGAAATTAATTATTTTAAAAGGAACTTATTTTAGGGGCTGTAACCGAATTGAAGTTCGGTACTCGATTATTGAAATGCTACTGAATGACTATATGTCACTTCTGTTAATATATTATTTCTTGCCAATATAAACATTTCACTCGCTTGATATGTTTCGACTATTGCCAGCCCAAATGCTTCAATAAAATGAGTAAAATGTATTTTTTTTTTTCAAATTATTCTTTTCTACGCATCATAGAAGGTTCCTTAAGCCACCATTTTGACTTTTTTTAATCATAATTCGAAAACTACTTGGAAGAAAAATTTTAAATTGAGACTTCGCATAAAGCAGGACATAATAAATATAAATCTATCAAAAAATTGTAGGATGCAATTCTTTTTTTTTTTTCGAATATTAATTTCGTAATTCATATTATAATTTTTTTTAATTACAAATTCATTGTATTTTTGTTTGGATTTTTTAGTATTATAACCACACAAATAATTATCGCAGCAGGATTAATAATTTCAGGAGGTATTAATAAAAATATGAAAATGTAATTTAACATTAGAAGCTCTAAATTTTGGATGTTTATAATTCAAAAACTTACGATTCAAATGACTTGAAATTTCGTTTCCAGGCATAGTTTGACACGAAGATTTAAAATATACTGTCAAAATTGGGTGTTGCCATTGAAAAAAAATAAATTTGGTCCGGTTTCGAGTTGTAGATGGCCTCCTAAGCAAATTTTACATACACCATTTAAAAGTAGACTTTATTTCGAATCGTTTGGTACCAGTAACTTTTTCCTACTGTAATTTGTTGCAGAGTTAATAGGGGGGTGTTTATACCCCCCTCGACTGTAACTACCATATTGCCGGGCATTATGGTGTGTCAATTCTCTCTTAACCTTTAGTTCGCTAAATTTAAGCTTGATTAATAAAATAGATCTGTTATTTTAAAACATTTTTCCACTTTAATTTCTCTATTGTAGTGAAAGTAAGTAAATAAATAAATAGACAAAACAAATAAATAAATAACATTGAGTAACATGCCAGCTATGACACACTGGGATGTATTTTACTGTCAAAAACTTTCATTGAAACTTCATTTTTAATTGATTTAATCCGAGAAGAAATATTTTTAAAGTATTTTCAGCGGCAGCAAAGGTTTTAAGCTGCAATATGAATTCAGAAAAAAAAAAATTAGTTGTAAATACTTATAATTTTATATAATGCTTTCAAAAGTCGGTTTTTATATGCATAATTTTATTAAAATTGTAAGAAATCTATCATCTAGCTCTGTTCTGAATTTCAGATGTCATTGAGAAAAAAGAGAACATAAAGTTAAAAAAAAAAATGCATTAACTGCCAATCTGCTCAAAATATTGTCCAAAAGTTTATGTTTAATTTCAATATAGACGTTAAGCAAATGTTCGCATACTAAAGCAGAAATCAGTACGTATTTTTCTCTGAAAAAGAAAGATTCAATCTTACAAAATGTGTAACTATTATGTTGTATTTAAAAAGTTATTATCATTGTATCACCAGAATTTAAAACATTTCAGTTACAATTACAAAAATGCATAATCTTCCATATTTTGATTTCTAAAGTTTTCCTTTTAAAATAATTTTATTTTCAGTTATTTTTTTAGAGTACTCGGTTCAAAATACTGAGATGCAATTTAAAATATATCAACAAAAATTAAAAATATATAAATTATAACAAAGTACTTCGAGACCAGAAACTTTAATGAAAACGTTTTAGCTTGTCGCTTTTACGAAAATTTTCAGAGTACTTAAATGAGTTATCCGAAAGGAAAAATTACTTAAATAAATTTTAAATTTTAATTAATTATTGAATTATATCATGCCAATTTAGGAATGTAAAGCTATGTCTTTAAGAAAGATTTTTCTGGAGTTTTTAATATGTTTTTTAATTGATCTTCCTATTTTGCATAACACATTTAGCCATCAAATTTGTTAGGTATCACAAGTATTAGATCTCTTTTTTTTTTTTTTTTTTTTTTTTTTTTTTTTTTTTTTTTTTTTTTTTTTTTTTTCTAAATTCATATTCTATCTTAATAACGTCCTTTCATACTCCTCTCTAGGGCTTATTCCAATCCAAACTGTTTATTTTCTGATTTATTTTAAATTCATTTTTGCTCTTAAACGCATCAAACTGGCAAATCTCTTATTTAGAAACTACTTAATGTGCCGCGCAGTTCGATTTTTTTTTATAAATGCAGAAAATATTGCAAAAAATGCTGTCAAAGTTGGCGTTTTGAACCGAATTTTCCGAAGCGGGGGATCTGGTGATTAAAAAAATGGTCATACTGAGAAAATAATTGTTTAGAAATCAAATTCTAATTAATTGAGCGAAAAATGAAATCACATGGCCCCCAACATCTCTTCAAAAATCACCTCAGCAAGTTTTTTTACTTTTAAAAATGAGCCAGAAAATGTCTCAGAAAATTTCGAGTTGTTGAGGGTGGAAAAATGTTTTTTCGAATACACCCTTAACCCATTATCCGCCAAAACTATAAGGTTGAAATTTTCAACTCTTTAGCTGAACGTTGTTTGCCACCACAAACTCTGAAAGATTATTTTCGCTTTATAAGATTTTAAAATTTTATGCCTTTAAGTAAGGCCAATTTTTTAATTCAAAAATAGTGGTGGTTATGTAAATAACTTAAATATGTGCATTTATTTTGATCGTTGCGTGAACGCAACACCAGCGGGTAATGGGTTAATAGAGGCAGTTCTCTCCAGTGTTAATATCCAGCAAACGTATTATTCAGAGCTTTTTATCTTTTGAATGTTTAGTTCTTTAATTCTTTATTTTTTCATAGGTTTTATTTTTAAAAATTGTCTACATTGTATCGTATATTGCAACAGAATTTAAATTATTTCTTCTATTGTTACGATGACACTAGTCAACAGACATTTTGTATCTGCTTTGCAATAAACATTTTTTTATGTATTTTTGCATGCAGAATCCGAATCTGCTATCAGAAATCACGTCAGCGTTTTAAAAATTTTTAGAATTTAAAATTTTTTATATATGGAAAAATACGTGATGAAATATTAATTATCATTTATATTTTGCGGTTAATTAATAAAGAAATTAACGAGTGTGTAGGTTAAAACCTTTATTTGAATACTGCTGCAAAAAGTAACTATCAAAATATTCAGCATTGTTATCAAGAAACACATCATCCTGTTTTGAAAAATAACATCTCTATAATAATAGCCTAAAGTCATGTGACTGTCATCAACAGTACCGGGCTGACCGCTACACTTTTTATATGCCAGGCGGCTATTTGATACTTGGCGCAAGTGATAACTTGCCAAATATTGTTCCATCGCCATCATTTCATCTATATTAAAATAGTTCGAGTCATGTGACTGTCATAAACAATTACGCTTTTCATATGCAAGCGTGACAGGCCATTTTCAATCAAAATTATTTTTTCGAATAAAACTACATAAAAGTTGCCATGATCGCGAAGGATTCTTGGTATTTTTATGTTAGCCGGGTAAAAATCTTGCCAGTAGCATTTTTTTTACTCGCCAGTTTGCATTTTTCATTTTTCGCAGGGTAAATAAAAACAATGCTTTGATGTTGAAATTAAATGTCATGGTTTATGGTATAATTTGTTATTTTTCTTTTCTTTTCTTTTCTTTCTTTTAAAGAAATAAGTAAAAGTCGTGTATTTTAAATGTTTCAGTTTTAAATCAAAGTTGTGCATTTTAAATAAAATGAGTGAAAGGATTACATTTTAAATGAAATTAATGACATGCGGAAAAATGCGACGGGAACAATGTTTGGCGATTTATCCCCTGCGTCCGGTTAACATAAATATACCGAATTTTTGATTTCTCTATCAAAATCTTTCGATTTGGCGAATGATTGAACAAGTAAATTAAATTATGAATAAAAGTAACATGATACAATGCTTAGCATTGCATTTAAGGGAGACCAAACTGGTCGCCAAGGACGGCTAATTGTTAATATTAACATTATGGGCTTTTATGCAACAGTTTCGTGTTCGTATTCGTTCATGTTTGTGTTAAGTAGACAATAAAACTGATAAATATTATGGTTTGTTTGTGTTTCAAACGGTCAATTTTTGTCAAATACTTCACTTTATGTTTTTACGTAACTGCCCTGCATCTAATAAATGTGACGTAATTAAAAGAATCTAATTATTCCCCTGAAAATTCAGCACCCTGATATTAGTTAAATGCATCCACTTATACGAGCCACATACAGAAACAGATGTTAAAATTTTTAGTGTAATTTGATTAAGTAAATAAATATACGATAATTAAAATTTATGATACTTTATGTTTTGATTTAAAAAGCTTTCATTGTAAAACAATTTGCTTTCCAATTATTTTTGCAAATTATCCTGTTCAAAATACTCAGATGCTATTTAAAATATACCAGCAAAGATTGAAAATACTTGAATTATAACAAAATCCTTTGAGACTAGGACATTTAATGAAAACGTTCTTGCTTGTCGCTTTTACGGGAATTTTCAGAGTACTTAAATCAATTATCTGCGTTTCCAATTTTTCCGTTTACGTAACTAATAGGTTGTTTAGTGCCGAAGCATTGGCCATATCTCGCCGTTTTATGGGCCATAAAAGCTTGTTCAACATCACTTTTCTCTCTCTATCGGAGGTTTTTGCGCTCCGCATTCAACGCCTGAGAATTTTATGGTGTAAAACAGGAAAAAGAAACATGTATACAGATACCAGAAAATAATTAGAGAATCGGTTATAAATACTTTAAAAGCCAAGGTTTCAGAAAGGAAGGCGTCCAAATTAATTTTGCACTGGGGAGTGAGATCAGATTTGATTTTCCACGTTAAAAGACCATAAATTCTCGGATTTCATCGGAGTATTGTCTACTTTAGAGCAAGATATTTTTTTTTAAGTTTGTTTTTATTTTGTAACGCATTTTTCAGTTTAAAAAATATCAAATATGTTATAATAAAAAATACATATATATAGATGGGATTTATTACTCAAAAGCATCGCTCCAAGTGCTATATGAGATATTTTTACTTAAAGATTATTCATTGATTTTTCAATCTCAACAAGCTTTAAAATTTATATTTTCCCCTCGCATTACTTTTTCCTTTATGAGAGATTTTTATTATCCTTTTTTTTTTTTTTATCACTGCGTTGAATTTTATACAGGGTGATTCAAAATTTATCATTCAAACTTTAAGGTGTGGTAAGGTACACAAAAACAAACAATTTTCGTATAGGAAGCCAAGGTCGTAATCCACTTTTTCACTCAAAAAATACAGTGTGTGGGACCCGCATCCAAATTCGAATTTTCTTCTATAAATTTAAAATTAATGAAGATATTGTGTCAAAATCTGAAACAAACTGGCATTTCTTTGTTCGTTAAATGTGAGGATATCACGAGAGTGGGTGGTAGAATGAGCTACTACCTATAAACAAATAGTGCTGAACTAAACGCTCCATATTTCTGAATATAATTGACTGTTCATACGGTTTCAGTTACAAAAATTCTGCTCTCTTCCATCACTTTTTATCAGACTGCCAAAAAGGGTTATGTGTTTCACACGTATCTGGATATGTGGATTTCTTTATACCCTCGAAACATCCCAACGGCTGGATGTATTTTAATGAATGAGGTCTCTATCGATTCGTCTTAACCGTCCGATGGTTATAGGCTAGTGTTTTGTTTTTGTAAATTCAAAATGGAGGCCGTAAAATACAAAATGGCGGTAGAGACGAAAAAAATTTTTACGCACCCTATTGAGTGGCATATCATTGGATAGGTCTTTCAAAATTAAGACGATGTTTCATCGACTATTTTACAGTTAGAAGCTCCGTTTAAAAATTACACAATCTGGAATTTGTGTAGGTAGGATCTCTAGCTTTACTGCAACTCTATCCTTCATAGGCCTTATCAAAACAGTGTTTATAGATAGGAACTAACAATTAAACACAACTTAAAAGTCATCAATGCAATTTAATAAAAAAAAATAGGTAAATAATATAACTACATTGATGAATTTCACATTGTTGAGAAATAATTAATTAGTCCGCTTTTTAAGCAGTCGGGTTTTTTAATTTTTTTAATTAAATTTTTACTTGTTATGACATCATTTTATTTTATATAGAGAGAGGTAAGTGTGGAAACCTTCTTTCAAATATTTCTATTTGTGTTAAAGTTATAAAAAATAGTTATGTTCTGATTGGAGTAAGACATCCCATATTTCTGACTGAATAAATAGATTATGATCCTGGTTTCTTGTCCAAACGTTGCTTAAAATTTCGTATTAAAGAACATCCACAATATATTACAAAACAAGAAACCAATAAATCATCTATTGCAAATCATTGCTGGGAAATAAATTATACTTTTGACTTCAATTCGGTTAAAATAATCTTTAAACCTACTTCTATACACAAACGTAACGTCCTTGAAGCATTTCATAGTTAATTTTTTTTTTTTTTTTTAATATTGTTAATTGTGAATTCGCTATTACCCCATTATCAGATTGTTGGAAGTATTACATAAAAACCTGTTTTTCTTATTTTTTTTATTTTTGCAATTTCTCACTACTTCGGTTCCGTTTCCATCTATTTTCCTATTGACTGTTACCTGCACTCCTCTGTTTTTCTATTGGTCAATAAACCTTCAACTTGAATCCCCATCTCTCCTATATATGTGAGCAAATTTTCGCCATTCTTAGCACCGAGGACGACATGCTTTATGCTACCGAAACCGATATGCTTAAAATTTAAGGTTATTGATGCTTTAAACGTTGATGATTTTACATTTCTATTATATTGCACCAAGCTCCATCTTAATAATAATTGGTTTGAAACTAGTTTAAAAATGAATTAAATACATAATTCGTCGTCCGATTTGTACGAAAATTTATAAAAGTTCTTGCGACAGTAGTTTATAACTTATTGTCAAATGAAAGCTCAATCGAAACTACCGTTTGGGCGTTATCGTGTTCTGTCCCCCTCCCCCCCCCCCCCCCCCACATACAAATCATGGTTACGATGCTTTCCTGTCACTATGTGTTCGGAAAGTAATAATTTTTTTTTTAACGTAGTTAAAACTATGATTTAATTATGTACAATCTATGTACAAAATGATTTATTATGTACATAGTTAAAACTATGTTTAAATTTCATTATTTCTTATAATAATTCCCAAATATAATTACTGATTTTTCTTAGTTTTCTTCTTTATAAATATTATAAATAACATAACAAAAGCATTATGCTGATTAACTGACTTTTAATTTTATAGCCAATTAAATTTAATCAACAAAATGATTTGTCTTTTTGTTTAAAAAAATGTAGAGATATTTTATGGAGATTTTTAAATATTTGAAACATTTTTAATGAATAAATAAACAAAATAAAATTGTTTTAAGATAATAATTTTGAGATAAATTTTCGAAAATAAAAGCAGTCTTTAAAAGAGAATTCTGCCAATCCAAAAATTATAATTAATAATCTAGATCTATCTTTTTATAAATGAATGAAAACGCTTTGTGTTCATTAATTGAAAATTAATTTTGTCGTCAACTAAACTTTAATTTACAAAATTTTCATCTGTTCCGAATTTAGATTATATTTGATAAAAAAAAATGGGTATTTACATTAAAGAGATATCACATATATAAATAAGCATATGAATAAATAATAACTTACAATAAAAAACATGATTTATATCATTTTTTGATTCGATCCTTGTAAACATCTATTTCAAAAATAAAATAGAGACAATCAAAAATATATATACTCCAGTTTATTAAATATTGCATGACAAACAAAAAATGCGACAAAAATTTTCCGCTATTTTGTGCTACTGTGTAAAGCAAGAAGCATTAACTGATAAATTTTATTCTGTTATCCGCCAAGAAATACTTTCCTTAACAGAAAAATGCATAATTTATTACACTATTTTCTTCAGGGATATTAGGTATTGTAACAGTTATTCGCCATTGTTTTATTTCATATTTTAAATATTTCATCTGAATTGTTTTTCAGCAAAATAATAATAGATTCGAAGACAAAATGTAATAGATGTGAATTCAGATATAAATCTCGATAATAGAAGCAAATTGGACGAATCTTTTATTTATAACAAAAATAAATGTTTATAAAAAAAAAATGGCATCAATATAGAACTACAGGTTTTATTCTAAATTAAATAACCATAAGCTTATGTCCCATGTTTTTATATCTGGCGTGTAATATGGGCTAGAGTTGGGTAATAAATGTTCTTTAAATATAATATTTAATAGAAAATTGCCATTTTGTGTTGTTTAATATAATTCTAACTTGTTACAAGCGATGAAATATTTCTACATTTTTTCAGTGAATATTTAATGAAGACATATTTATGTATTTTCAATAAACAAATGTGGAATGCGGAATAATCTATTTATTATGACCTACTTCATAAGAGTTGAGGTTGAAAATTTTGAAGAATAATTTAAAACTCTTTCAATAATTGGGTGATTCGAATTTTTAATAGTTGGTTGGTTGATTGTGGGGGCCAATGGTCATTTTTATGCGCACGAGGGCTTTTCTGAAATTGATACTTTAGGAGCCTGATAATTTAGGCTCGCAAATATTGATCTAAAATTTTTAGCCCCCTAAAATATCAAATTAATTATACAAGCATGCGATGGTTGTATCTTTTAACTTTTGATAATTGATTTTTATGTATTTTTTAGTGCTCAATCAAAAAAATGACCTTCATCTGTAATCATCACGTCAGGATTTTTCGCAAATTGTAAATTTAAAAGATGAAAAATTTTGAAAAAATGGCGAAAATATGATACTGTAAAACAGATGTGATGGTTGTGTTTTTAAACTTTTGATAATAAATTTTTATGTATTTTTTAGCTCTGAATCTGAAAATACCTTCATTTTTAACCATCGCGCCAGGATTTTTCGCAAATTATAAACTCTAAAAGTAAAAAAATAGCGAAAATCTGATACTATAAAATAGATATGACGATTGGGGAACCATCTTAGACGTAACTAGCCTTTACGATATCGTAGCGGTGATACCATCAAATGGGTGCCGATGATGACGGACTATATACTGCTGGATGTTACACCGAGCTGAACCCCATAAAGAACATAAAAGGAAAAGCGTGAGGCAAATAATGAGAGGTTTAAAGAACTTCCACATATGACATAAAATTTTAAGGATTTTAAATACACAATTTTTTACACGTTTATCGGTAAAAATGCATGGTTTTAACCGTAAAATTA
Organism: Maratus speciosus; assembly: GCA_963932465.1. NCBI lineage: Eukaryota > Metazoa > Arthropoda > Arachnida > Araneae > Salticidae > Maratus > Maratus speciosus. The sequence continues at coordinate 350,948,023 of OZ010794.1, forward strand.
ATAAATTATTATTAAAAATAAAGTTTTACGTCTATTTTACTGTATCAGATTTTCTCAATATTTCGACTTTTTAAAATTTTAAAAATTTGCGATATCCGAAAAATTCTGTCGTGATGGTAAAAAAAATAAAATAAAATAAAATAAAATGAAATAAAATAAAATTGAAGGTCATTTTAGGATTCAGCGTTACAAAATAAATAAGAAACATTTATCAAAAGCTAAAAAACACAACATGACATCTATTTTATAGTATCGCATTTGAGCTATTTTTTAACTTTTTAACTTTGAAATTTACGATTTGCGAAAAATCCTAACGTGTTGGTTAAAAATGAAGGTCCTTTTCGGATTCAGCGCTACAAAATATATAAGAATTAATAATCAAAAACTAAAAAAAAATTACAGAGCCCAAATTTTGCAGGCTAGTGTTATCAATTACCTAAATTCACATAATCACAAATTTAAGGGCTTTAAACAAATGAATGATTTACAAGTCCTCAAAATTTTTTATTGTTTTAAGTGCTTATGTTAAATATTTCTGAAAATGACCTACTTTCTTGGCCATATTGTCTTGAAACCATTTTGCAAACTCAGATGAAAATAATATTTATTTTATGAATAAATCAGCGTCGATGCTGTCATTTATTGATTTTGTTTTAAAGCACAAAACAATCAGCTGTGTAGAAGTGATGTCAAAATGCAAAAAATAAATAAATAAATAAATAAATAAAATAATTTAGTTTTTATGGGGAAAAGAATAGAGATCCACATTTGTATACCTCGGATCTGAAAAAGTTGAATATAAATACTATAGAAACCATTTTTAGTTTTATTTTATTCATACATTTTCAAGTTACAATAATTTTATTGAAGAATGTAAGCCTAATTCTAAATTTTACCTGTAATGTCCCGATATCGATTGAAACTATTTGTATAGAATAATAATTATAATAATAGATAAAGTAATAATAATAATAATAATAATAAAAGTCTTGTCAGTGACGTCAATATTTTCATCAATATCGAATGTGTGCCAGCAAAATCCAGAATAAATCAGTCTGAGTTATCATTGAGATAAGCGTGTTGGCGAAAAATTTGAAGATTTAGAACCACGGAAAATTAAAGACAGCCTTGTGAAAAATACAAATATCCCTTTAAGAAATTACTTAAAAGTCTGTTTTTTCGCTTTTTTTTTTTTTTTTTTTTTTCTTGCATACGTTTCTCATGTAATGTAAACAGTATTAATTAAAAGTGCATTTCTGTTTAGGTAGATTATGTTTTACCACCAAAGTGAACATTAAGCCTTTAAAAAATCAATAATACAAAATCAATTATCCAGTTTCTTCTACCTTTTTTTTTTAAATTGTAACACATTATTACACATTTTTAAATTTCAACGTGTGAGATGAACAATTTAAAATAAATACATTGATAAATAGAACAGAAAATAATTTTGAAGCCATCTACCTAATTTTTATGGCACCTTTAAAAATGTCTTTAGCACGCCTCTTGTTTAATAACCATGCTTTTCTTTATTTTTTTATAAATCAAGAATTTTGTTTAATCTCCGTTACTAACAGCTTTAAATATTTAGGATGCTTGTACATTTTATATTTCAAATTAGGCTACAGAATTTCACTTTTAGATATCAATTTGCTGGAGCAAAGATAAAAAAGAAGAAAACTAACACACAAAAAATAATTTGATATTCATTTTTTATGATATATTAAAAAAAAAATCTTTAGCATACCTTTATTTTAAAATGACAATAAATAAATAAATAAATAAATAAATAAATAAATAAAATCAAAAATTAGTTCAACCTCCTTTAGTAATAGCTTTCAATATTTAAAATAATAATATATCTTATGTTTCAAATTAGCCTACAAAATTTATATTAGACTAGGGGGCTCTGCCCCCTGCAAGCTACGCTCGCCAACCCCCGTTCAGAATCGCAGAATCTAAAAATCAAAAAACATGCTAATCTGATGGGTTTTAAAAATATTAGAGAAGATTAAATTGTACTGAAAAAAGCTGTGCAGATCTCCCTGTAAACGGGTTTCCATTCAATTCCCTTTGATTGCAAAAATTTAAGGGCGAATCAGTTGCTGTTAAGACATCCAATGGTTGTTTTCGTTTTTGATTAAAGAGGATCAGTTAAAGATTTGAAAAGAAGCTAAAATAAAATGAATTAAGTATTCAGGGTCTTTGTCTCCCGATATTTTAAAACAATCTGTATAACAAAAGCCTAAATCATGTGACTATCATCAACAGTTCCCTGCTGAACACTTCGTTTTTTATACTCTAGGTGCCATTTTGATACTTTAATGTTATCCAGACACAGGTAATAAGTCGCCAAATATTATTCTATCCCTATCATTTCATCTATATTATAATAGTTCAAGTCACCAAATGCCATAAACAAATACGGTCTGATCCCTTCGCCTTTCATATGAAGGTTTGGCACAAATGTCATATACTGTCAAATGTCAAATATTGGCGCGATTTTTTTCCAACGCCAATTTGGGGAACGCATCAACAGCATAAACAACAACATTCGGCTTACCATATCAAGCAAAATAACGATACTTTGGCGCCAGTTAAGTACCCGTTGCGTATATGACATTGGCGTCAGAAAAAAAATCGCGCCAATATGGGGCCGTATATGACATCTGTGCCGAAAGAAAAAAAAGCTGGGTGCAAATCTCGCCAATATATTTCTTGCAACTCGCCAGTTAGAATTTTTTTATTCTTCGAGTGGTAAATTAAAACATTGATTTGAAGTTGAAATTAAAAGTCATGGTTTGTTACATAATTTAATATTTCGCCAGATGTCATATACACATGTTTGGCATGATTTTTTTTTTTTTTTTTTTACGAAAATTTGGCGAAAACCTCGTTTTCGAATACCAGTTATGTAATTTTGAAACTACTTAGTTATCCCGTCGACCAAAAATCTATCGCGAACTATAAGCTTAAATGCCAATAACGGTTGATCGAAAAGTCACATTCACTTGACTTTTAGCAAGTTACACATGTTTACGTCATCAACTGATTTTTATTTCGACGTTTTATTTTTATATTTATTAATGTTATACTAATTTATTTGTTCTTTCGTTATTTAAAATAAAAATTTCGTCAATCTGTACAGTTTGGCGAGTGGTTTGGCGATTTATATTTGGTTGACGGAATAACTTCGTTGTACCGTATTTTATAATTATTTTCTATTATTTTCAAAAGGAAATAGCAAAAAAAAAAAATTAATAACTATAGAACAAAATAATTTATATAAATTAAAAAAAGAAATAAAAGTATATAAACATTTATTATAAATAAACGACAATAGCCATGTCAATCAAAATAATGCCATTTTTGTGCCAATTAGGTACCCCAGTGCATATATGACATCTGTGCCTAATATTTTTCTTTTCGTTTTTTTTTTTTTTTTTTTTTTTTTTTAAAAAAAAAGAAAGAAGTGAAAGCCATAAATTTAAATGTTTCATTTTTAAATGAAAGTTTTGTATTAAATAAAATGATAACGAAATACAAAAAAAAAGCATTGTTCTTAGCATAGATTTAAAGGAGGCCAAACTGGTCTCCAAATTAATTTAAAATAGTAATATTTTCTGAATTATGAAAAAAAAAATATCTGTTATGATTAAAATTTGAGTTGCCATCATTAGAAAAATGTATTTAAAATTAGAAAAAAAAATTAATATTTCGAAAACTAATTCGAATTTAAAAATTCTAATACCAGTTTTGAGATCTGTGGATCAATACGGATTTTTGGTGTTAATTTCATCGCAAAGTATTCCATATTTTAGGGGAAATCGCCGTGAAACATAATCAGTTGTTTAATCAGTCGATTCAAAGAATCGATACACATTTCAGCCGTTTCATAAATTCGTTTCATTAGGATTTTATGTATAGAGAGTAGATATCAATTTGTAACTCATCGATAAAAAAGAAGAGAACAAACATATAGAAAATAATTTTGAAGTTATCTATATTCATTTTTATGATATATTTAGAAAAATATTTAGCGTACCTTTATTTAATAACAATGCTTTCCTTTAATGGAGGGGCGGGGGACATTTATCAAAAATTTAATTTAACTTCCGTCAGCGTTAAATGTTTAGAATAATAATATATTTTATATTTCAAATTACCCTACGAAATTTATTTTAGATATCAATTTGTGACAGAAACGATAAAAAAAGAAGTGAACAAACACATAGAAAATAATTTTGAAGTTATCTATATTCATTTTTATAATATTTTTAAAAAATCTTTAGCATACCTTTATTTAATGACAATGCTTTCTTTTAAGGGGTGGGGGAGGGGGGGGGGCATTTATCAAAAATTTAGTTTAACCTGCGTTAGAAACAGCTTTAAATGTTTAGAATAATAATATATTTTATATTTCAGTCTACAAAATTTATTTTAGCTATCAATTTGTGAAAGCAGCGATAAAAAAGAAGAGAACAAACACATAGAAAATAATTTTGAAGTTATCTATATTCCTTTTTATCATATATTTAAAAAAATATTTAGCATACTTTTATTTAATGACAATGCTTTCCTTTAAGGGGGGGGGGGGACATTTATCAAAAATTTAGTTTAACCTGCGTTAGAAACAGTGTTAAATGCTTAGAATAATAATATATTTTATATTTTAAGTTAGCCTACAAACTTTATTTTAGATATCAATTTGTGACAGCAACGATAAAAAAGAAGATAATAAACACATAGAAAATAATTTTGAAGTTATCTATATTCCTTTTTATGATATATTAAAAAAAATATTTAGCGTACCTTTATTTAATAACAATGCTTTCCTTCAAAGGAAAAAAAAAACATTTATCAAAAATTTAGTTTAACCTCCGTTAGTAACAGCTTTAAATAATTATGGAAGCGAACATTTATTTAGCTAATTCTGGTCGTCTAATTTAGTATATGCCTACTATCAATTTAGAAAATAGGTGACGGCTATCTTTGTGCAATAATTCAACCCAAATGAGAGAAAAGATTTTCTGCACCTCACTCTCCCTCGAATAACCACCCCTCCTCTCTTCTGCTTACCACATTAAGGAAAAGCAGAACCCCCCAACTTTAATAATTCACGCAATTTCGTAAGCAAAGCTTGTCAGTGGTTTTAAAGATGTTATTTCATTAAATTACTTCCTCAGAACATGAACGGTTTTATCGCATACCGCTAAACTGAGATTCAGGAAAATTTATTTAATAATTCACGTCCGGAGACTTGCGTCGGGGAGATGCCTAACGCGAGGTTTCGCTGAAAATTTCGAGATTAGCAAATTTCATAACATACCCTCAATTCAGTTTGCTGCATAAATTCTTAACAAAATGTTATTCTATATTGCGTCTTTCTGAAAAGCTAAATATATTTTTCTTTTTCAATTTGTAGTCTAATTTTATACGTGATTGTTTCCGGTGAAATTTTGCATAATTTATATACGCGATGAAGCATTACGAAAATTTAAAACTGATAATATGCATAATTAATATTTGTGTGACAAATATCGTTATCAAAACGCTGCTTGTACAAATGTAGTTAATGAAAGAATATTTTTTCATTCATAATTAAAAAAATCAGTTTAAATAATCAAATATTAAATGTCTTGAATAATATATTTTAACTTAAGAATAAAATCGTGGGGAATAATTAATGAATGTTTTATTTGAATGAGATTTTAATAAATATTTTCATTTTTGTATCTGTTTTTCTTAATTTTTGCATATTAAATTTTATTCTGAAAATAATTAAACGTAGAATTGTCAAAAATAATTGTGTGACGTAATTTCGAAATACTGTTTAAGTGAAATTTCTTTCTAAATTAGTGCATTTTAATCCCATAAAAAATAGATTGGATAATTGTATGTTTATGAAATATCTCTATGGAATGTAAAGAAAATATTATGTGCGAATAGAGTAGTAAAATACTTATGTATTTATTAGTTTCCTGCTGGATATAAATTCTTCAAGAAAAGAAAAAGAAGTTAATTTTCAAAATATGCAATTATCACACAGATATTTTACTTGTGATTTAGTCTGAACAGGTTAAAGCAGCGGTTCCCAAACAGGGATCGAAATGTACCATAGCAAACCGAAACGATATTCCGATTCGTGAAATTGTGACAAATATTGTTCCGGTTCGAGAAAGTATGGAAAATATTGTTCCGGTTCGTGGAATTATTTAAAAAATATTATTTCTGTTTCATACATATAGCTTACTATGCTCCCTGTAACTTTTTTTCTAATTATTTAGAATCTTGAATGCACTGTTTTAAATAGGTTTTTATACAGTTAAATATAAATTTGCTATATAGTAAAGTCCCGATTATCCGAGTTAAAATCGACCATGCTCACCTCGGATAACCAAAAAACTCGTATAAACCGGATTTACACACATCGTCACCAATTTAGGAGATGAAATATAAAATTTCACTTAATTCATTAATTTTTTTGGCGCTAGTAACATTTCTTTGATGTACATTTCCGTTACTTTTAAGAAATACGGGGATTGAAATTGTTTATTTGAAAAAGCCCTTGAGAGTTTTTTGTTTGTTGAATGTCAATTTTGATGCAGTTTTTTTTTTTTTCTGCGGTATTACACTACTGCATAGGTATCAATTTCTAAGATTACTTTTCTTACCACTAAAGCTTACCACTAAATTATGCCTAATTCAATCGCCGAAATCCAACAATTATTAATGATTAAATATGGCAAAAGTTTGTATTCAATTTCAGAGATAACAAAACGGTACAAATTGGCAGCTATATGATTCTATTAGTATCATGAAAATTGCAGGTGTAGCCTCTTCTTTCTACTTAAAGTATTAAATAGTTTTTTTTCAATCGAACTTATATACCATTGGAATAAATCATTTTCTTCTGTTGGACTGATCTCATCATGAAACAGCCATTATAAAAGAAGTGAAGAAATTTATTAAAAGCGATACTTTGGTATCATCCGCAGTCGAAGAAATCGCCAAATTTAAAATAAATAAATAAATAAATAAAATTTAAAAAAATGCAATTTAACAAATTACAACGACCATTTGGAAAATGATTTTTTCAAAGACTAAAATTTAAGACATAAAAAATAGCATGGAGTTGATCATACATTACGTACGCCATGAATTAAACATTAATAGTGTTATTACACGTAAAAATTGTAAGCGATGGAAATCGCCTGTGACTCGTACGTATTATCCACCTGAAACTTACGTATTATCCAAGCATTTCATTGGCTGTTCGGGAAAAGGCTTTTCCGTCGTCAGATTTCCAAGAAATCTGACAACCCATTTTAAATGAAATTTCATTCTTAAACTTTTAAACATCCCACAATATTTCTTTTTACACCGTCCTATAGAGAAAAAAATGTACTTTTAAATGCAATTTGTTTGAAAGCTGTATCTCAATTTGTTTCTGAGTTATTAATTTTTTTTTGTAGTTTTTATTACTTTTTTGCCATAGTGGCAACAGATCTCTGTTGAAAGCAAAGAGAAATACATATTACTGTAGGCCAATCAGAAGACGAATAAAAAGCGGATTAAACCAATAAAATCCTTCAGATATGCTTTTGATTTCCTATCCTGACGAGAACAATAACCATTTTTCCAAATGATTTAAAAAAAAAAAAAAAAAAAAAAAAAAAAAGGCCATTTTTTCCCCCATTCTGACAAGAAAATCAGAGTTCTAACTTTTTACGGCTGCTATTTCATCTTTACCTGACACTTCATTTATAATGGCTGTTTCATAATAATGGAAGCCATCAGCCCATCAGGAGAAAACAAAGTTAAAGCGGAAACTCGGTTAGCCGGACTCGGATAATCGGGACTTTACTGTACTTTAAAATAATAATAATAATAATAATTAGTCGACTATAATCTTGAAATAGCGTTCCGGTTCGCGGATTTTTCCATTTCGAGCCCTGTTTCCAACCTACGGGTCGTGGAATAATCGAGGTTTGTCACAAAATTATATCTTTTATTTCATCTGTTTAAAAAATATAACTATTTCAATCGATTTTTTTTTTTTTTTTTTTTTTTTTTTTTTTTTTTTAATAGCTTATAATTAAATACGATTATTTAGGAGCATTTAAAAATAAACCCCATACAAGATTTCGCATTAGAAGAAAAGTCATGTCTAAAACACTTTGAACTTTTTTTAGATAATCAATGGGTGATTTAGGTTTTAATGCCAATTTTCTCAAAACAGCGATTTTGATCATTGCGAGCACGATTTCTGAAAAATGGTTACCTAGAATTTCACGAAATTTTCCGTTAATGTAGTAAACATATGGAAGCACAAAATGACCTATTATTATGTTTCTCAAGTAAGGAGTTTAGAATCCACGACTACTTTTGTATTAAAAAAATTTCGAGTTTCTTTAGAAAAATATTTTTTTCTCGGGATCTACAAGTTTTATTTTTTTCATTGTAGGTCATTTTGAAAACCCATTATATCTGTACTCATTAAAAAAAAATCTTGATTTGTTTTAGCCATTCAAATGTAAAAAATCATGCGCGCAATGCATGCAAGAATAATTTTTTAGTAAAAGTTGTATCATCTATAAAAATAAATAAATAAACTTTATATGTGTGTATACTTTTTTTAACAACTCTAATTGATAAAATAAATCTTTCATAATATGTGTTTTCAATTTTATTGTTAAAAATCAATTAATTATAGAGCGACGGCAATTCTTATAGGGGTCACTTTTTCATGCATTTTGTTAGTTCAAAGGGTACCTGACCTCTTCATTTCCTTCTGGATGAATATACGAGCAGAATATCCAGAAATATCTAATTCAGCTTTGAACTCTTTGATGGGACTCAACACGACATACTTGTGTGAAAATGCTTTTTCTACTTTGCTGTTTTTGGGAAACAAGTACAGAAGAAAACTGCGTGTAGAAAGTGACTTAACCCTTTATCTACTGACGGTACTATAAGTACCATTAAAATAACTTGTTATAAAATTCATTTAATACACTGGTTAATTGTAATACAGTTTAGAGTGAGTTGTAGATACATTACTTTATTTTGTTCCAAAAGCATTATTGGTTACACAAAACAAAAATACTTTTAAAGGGATGACTTTTTTTGCTTTTGCATCTTTTCAGCTTTCTTGGCGTTAGGGAGAGGGGGGCAGGATTTCTCACTTCGGAAATATGTCTATATTTCTACTGTAAGAACATTATATTTGTACATTTCCTAATTCTACAAAATACTAAGAAAAATACTTAAAATAAAAGATTTGAGTGGGGGTTGTAAATATTGCACAAAATCCCTATAAATTCAAATTTAATGAATCCTTCTAAATCCTTCAATCCTTCTAAATTTTATTAAATAATTATGTAACTCTTCTAATGTAGTTTAAACAATTCAGGAAAAAGGCTTTAGAAGATAAAATTTTCATGAATTCATAATTCAGTACATAAAGGGTTAAGGTTAAAATTAAACAGTTTTAACACTAATCTAGATGCCCTCATCGGTGCCAGAAATCTCACTGATTATAAGGTTATGTTTTGATTCTAATTAAGCCTATTTTTAATCATTTATCTTCGTAGTTTGTGTGTTGTTTTAATTATTATCCCACTTACACACATTGGGATTACCAATGCTTGTTTTTGTTGACAGTATATCCTTCGTACGAAAATTTGCCTTTTTAGCCTGTAGCTTATAGCGGTCTTGCAGCAATTTCCATACTGATCGACTGTTTTTACTTAAAGGTGGGTCGCGTGCTAATAAAGGTTGGGAACAGCTGGGTTAAAACAATAATGTAAAATTTCAAGGAAATCCTTTTAAAATACATGTGCGAGTCTCATACTTGCCCATGTGCTGTTTCAAACGTAGTGTTTAATTACAATAATTATATTTTATTTTCCAATGACTCTTCATGAAGTAGAATTAGGATTATTTATCACATGGGTACACAATCAACTGCAACTATAATAAACCCATCAACTGACTCGCCCTGTTTGCTAATTGTTTCAAAGTAATACGCGTGTTAGACATATGAAAGCTTTAATATAGAAATTTAATAAATAATAAGGAAAAAATTACAGCCCTACCTCTATTTTGCGAATTTCTCTACTTTACAAACTTTTCCTTGGATTCAAGAAGATTTTACGAATTTCCTTGTAAAATAACCTCGAAATAGCGAATTGCATTCTTCATTTAACGAACTTTTTCTTGTGATCTATTTTTTTTTCTTTTTCCTATTCCTCAAAATATTTCATGAACTTTCAAATGCATTCTTTCCTTTTACACATTTCGAACACTTCGATATGAATTATAGTTTGAAGAGAATACACTTAAAGAGTGTTTTTAGAGCATTGCAAAAATGCGAGAATTATTATGAAAAAAAAAATTTTTTTCAAACAAAATACATAAAACTAACAAACTTTTTCAGAAATTATATTAAAGAACGCATGTGGTAATGTCGGCTTAAAATTACTCTCCTGTAATGAATAGGGGAAAATGAAAAAAAAAATTATTAATCTTAAATATAGAAATATTTTTTAAGCTAAAAATACAATGTATTCAACAATCTTCATGTCATGTATATAATCACCATGCCATAAAAATAAAGTGAAATTCACAATGTGATTTTTTTATTATTATTATTATTTATTATTATTTTCCATTTAAAGTTTAAAACTGTCTTACAACAGTTTCATATTTTCAATAACAAATTCACCTCTTGATTTAATAAGTAAATGAATTAATGACTAGCTATATTCCAGCGAAATTGGTTCGTATAAATAAGACGGTATCACAAGACAGATGAAAGTAGTTCGTTTTTGGCAAGGTTGCCGTTTTACAAATTCATTGTCAACTCTGTTGTATAGTATTCTTTTCGGTGGGACCATGACTTTTTTCTGCTTAAGGCAGGTTTCTTTATAGACAGGTTCCTTTTTTACAGGGTTTATTGCATATTCAAAGTGCATAATTCCGATAATTTTTGGTAGTCTTTATCGATATTCATTCGACATTCTACCTTGGATCGGAAGGAATCGACACCTGTTATAACATTCAAAGATACAGTAGCCTCTCGCTTAACCGGCCTAAACGGGACCAATGGTTAGTCGGTTAAGAGAAAAACCGGTTAAACCGGAGAAGCAAAAAAAAAAAAAATAAATAAATAAATAAATAAATAAATAAATAAATAAATAAATAAAAAATAAATAACTGCATATTTAATTAATTAAATGCGTAAGACGAATTTAGTTTTTTAATTTGTGTGTTTTTAAAATTGTGCATATATTCTATATTTTGTGAAATTAATACTAGTTGTAATTAACTGAAATGAAATAAAAATTGTCACTAATGACAAATAATGAACAATATTTAATAGAAATTAAGATGTTGAAAATCTTGTCACATACTTTTATAAGAAATTGAAATTATTCTACATTATGTAAATTTGAGTTAATTAACCATAAAGAAATGAGAAGAAAGAAAAAGAATTTCCTTTCGGAATTTTGACAAATGTTGGGAAAAAAAGTCAGCCTGTTAAAGCGGAGTTTCGGTTAAGAGGAAGGCTACTGTATTCCAAATTTTATGGTACGTTTTCGTAGAATTTTTTCATCAGAACTTGAAGTAATTCTTAGATAAATTTGAAATAGGCCTTTCACATGCAAGGAAATTAAAAGCATCTTATTATGTATTTCGAAGTAAGAGAGATCTGTCAAAAAAATTAATTCAAGCTAAATGTTGTTTAAACCTCTAAAATAAAGAAAAAATAAAATAAAATATTTTTAACGAAAATCATCTTTTGAATTTCAGCTGTCATGTCATATAACAGAAAATCAAATTCATAAATTGAATTTATTTTCTTTCCTGTCTTATAGGTAGTTTCAAATTTTTAATACAAATTTCACCCCTTGATTTAATAAGTAAGTGAACTAAAGAAGTTATGCCCAAGCGAAATTGGTTTTTATAAATACTTACCCTGACTTTTAATGACAACTGACAAAATTGCCGAATTATCGCGCCATCTTCTGACGAATAATAATAATAATAATAAAAAAAAAATGTAGCACCAATAAAAACAGCCTCATTATTGCATCAAAATCTCGTCGCTGAATTAGATTTCTAATGACAAAAAATCTCTTGTATTATTCACAATGTTGTAAGAAACGGGAACAAAAACTATTAACTTCAGATTAGATAAGAACAATTACTTGTACGTACTTTTCCACCTACCTCCACTTCTTTCGAACGTTCAAGGTATTATTTCTGCTTTAATCGAACGGCAAAAGAAGAGGAAAAAAAAATTCACGTAAGCGACGAATCGAGATTGCAAATTGCTTTTTATCGAAAATGAAATACTTTTTTATTTCGTTTTTTCTCCCTTGTTTTATACCTTTTGAAATATCTTTTTTAATGTTCATTTTTTAACTAACGGGAAAAAATTGTGTTACGATATACATCTGTTGTAAACTGCTTGTACAAATGACTCGAGACAGTATTTGTTTTTATGCTTGTGTGTAATAATAATAATTAAAAAAAAAATACTTTTTACTGCAAAAGGATTATTTTGATTTTTATATTTTTACGCTGGAAGTAATGAATAAATAAAAAAAAAGTTTTAATCAAATTTATTCTTGATAATATAATTAAAGATAAGTTTACTTTTCATATTCCTTGTAACGCTATACAAGAATACAATGTAAAGTAAAATTAAAAAGATAGCAAGACTTTAAAACGAACATCAGAAGATGAGTTGGGGAGGGGGATAACGTAAGCGACGATTCAAGATTGCAAATTGCTTTTTATCGAAAGTGAAATACCAATTTTTCTTTCTTTTCCCTAAATTTATATATATTTTTAAATAATTTTTTAATGTTCATTTTTTAAATAATAGAAAAAGGAGGTGTTATGTATGATATACATATGTTGTAAACTGCTTGTATAATTGGTTGTATTTGTTTTGTAAGGATTATTCATTAAATCGCGGAATCCTACGATTAAATAAGGCATAACTATTCGAAAATAGTTCTTTTTAAAATCTGCAATCCTTGGCACCTGTTTTGTCATATTCACCATTATGTTCCATTACATTTTCGTCTTGTTATGTTCCTGGCTGCTAGAATATGTCTTGGTATGGACAGTATTTCTGTGTCGTCACATTAGGTAAAATTGCGGCGTGATCGTTTGTTTACGCTTTGCATTCATCAAGTTTTTTTTTTTTTTTTTCGCTATTTCTCTTTAACGTTATTTTATTGGCAGATTTGCGAGTTCAGAAGCCAAATTAATGAAAATATAAGCATATTCTTTCATTATTTAATAATTAAATAATGAAAAATTTGATAAAAACATGATTTGCAGAATTTAAATGGAAAAGATTCTGAACACTAAAAATTAACATTGAAATCGTGAAGTGAAAGCATATTTAAGTAAAATAAGTTTAATTTTTTTAAATTTATAAATGAACCCCAATTTAAATACTTGAAATTTCTCATTTATACAAATATTGGCAATAAATTATTTAACTTTATATTTCTACTAAATTCGATGATTAACACAAAATTAATCTGAAATGAAATGAATATTCCTTATATTATTCAGATCTATTACACACATCTATACCCTTTCATTCGCAGAATAAAAAATAAGTGAATTCTTGAAGACCGTAATGCTTTCCAATGGAACGATTTTCCAATGTTTTCCAAAACAGCCGATTTTTTATAGACCAGGAGGAAGAATAGAGTCCAGCAATGAACGATGATTTTGCGTGGTAATGCATAAGTAAACCTATGTAACTTTTATTTTCACATGTGGGCCTATATTCAAGTCGTTTGAAACAATAAAACACATTTCGAAAAGAAAAAAAAAATGGACATGTAGTTTATGAAATCACCGATTTAATTATTAAATATCCAAAAATTAAGCTTCTACCAGATTTTTTTTTTTTTTTTTTTTTTTTTTTTTTTCTAAATGCAGAATAGAAATAGTTTATTCTCTTTTTTTTTTTTTTTTCGTTTGGTGGGCGGATCCTCATCCTCGTTTAAGATAACGTTTATGTACATAAACATAAGAAAACAAAACTAACTAGTCGGATAGGTGAATCCCAAAACTTCTTTCTATCTCATACATGTTAATATTTCAAAAAGTTGTTACACATGTCAATACTACAATACTATAAGAAATTTGATTTTCATCTTACATTCCTGCTTCATTTTATTAATCGGAGTAAAAACGAGTTAATCTTGATCATGATATTTAATAAAATCAATATTTTTCGTTATTCTGTGTACGCCAGTAGCTTGCGAATCGCCGGAGTTATAGCTGAAAGCGAAGTGCCTGTTTTTGCTCGAGCAATCGATGTACAACACAACTACGAAAAATTGAGCAAACTGTACAAAAATGCTAACTCAACACCCCTTTCGGGGAAATATCCCCATTTACAACTGGGACCTGATATACATAGTCAAAAACATATTATATAAAGTTTGGTTTAATTCTACGCAACTACGTACTCCTTTTTATGATGCAAAAATGAAAACGGCACAAAACTCTTTATCACAGCTTACCCTTTTGGCGGCATATCCCCAAATTCAACTGGGACCTACTGGCTATTGCCAAAAGCATATAAATAAAATTGGGTTAAATTTCTGCATAACTTCAGACATATAATGAAAATGGTACAACACTCGCTATTATAGTGCCCCTTCCGGCGAAATATTCCAAAATTCAACTAGAACCTGCTGGAAATAGCCAAAATCATATATATATAATTTGGTTCAATCCGATGCATAACTTCATACACTTTTCGATGGTACAAAGACGAGACACACACATATATGGACTCACACATACGCAGATAGACAGATACCGGGTGTCTCAAAAAGGACTGACTGATTTTAAAATTCAATAACTTGCAAACGGTGACAGATATTTAAAAAATTCTTGCAGGAGGGTTATGCATAAGGTCAAAAGTTTTATTACAGTGATTTTCAATTTTAGTTCGAATTAAAAACAATAGATGGCGCTGCGATCAATAGACGCTGAATTCAGGCTCGATTTTTGGTACTTCGTGGCCCGGATAATACATTTCCTTCTCCTTTTTCAGCATGGAACAAGAGAAAGGACCAGAAATCGAGCCTGTATTTAGCGACTATTGCTTACAGCGCCATCTATTGTTTGTAATTCGAACTAAAATCGAAAATCACTGTAATAAAACTTTTGACCTTATGCATAACCCTCCTGCAAGAATTTTTTACATATCTGTCACCGTTTGCAAGTTATTGAATTTTAAAATCAGTCAGTCCTTTTTGGGACACCCGGTATTTTGTAAAAACACGTTTTTCGGGATATCTGATCCCTAAAATGTGTAAACTGGTCGAAAACCGGCTTAAATAAATTTACAACAATACAGTGTCCCCAAACACACTGAATGGATACCAAAAACATAATATACAAGCTGCTATGTATAAAATAAAGTCCCTTGTGCTATATAACAAGAATTAATAAAATACATATATATATATAACCATTATATATAACAAATCGTCATCGATTTCCAATTACTAAAATTAAATTTGTAAATTAACTAATATTCATAACACTGACATTATACAGAATAAAGATGTAACATGTAATTAGTAATACAGAATCATGATAAATTCCACTAATTCACTAGCATATTGCGGGCGATAAATCTATATAAAACATATCAAAAACCACCAAATTTTGATAAAATCCTATTAAAGACAAAAGATACAATATCCAGCTAAATAACGTTGAACCAGAAAAAGCCGTATCATAAACATACAAAAGATCAAATGGATGAATGATGCCGGAAGCTTATAAAATATTTCACTTGTTCGCGGCTACATAAAATACATTTATAAGTAAAAAACATAGTCGATTTCTGTAACGGAATTCAGCAATAACCAAAAATTGAATTCCGTTAGGTACCCGATCGACTAATCACCAGAAATTATTAATATATATATATATATATATATATATAACCATTAATTAAACATAACCTACCACCATCAAAAACACTATAATATTATTAATTAAAGCTGTAAGTATTAAAAAAATTTAAAAAAATTCAATTAATTTATTATAAGATTTATTATAGAAGAAAAAGAAAAAAAAAAAAAAAAAAAAGTGGACACCGACAAATAATGGAAAAGCTTATATATTGAATTACGTTGTCAAGGGCACAGAATTCAATGATATAAGCAATATGGGTGTTTTCTGTGAGAAAAATAAGCTGAAGCTAAAACTTATTTTCCCCTGTGCCCAAACAACCATTAAAATCAAGTGAATTGATTAAAAATGAAAACAGAATAGAAACAAATAATATGAAATGGAAGAATCAATAAAACCTATTTAAATATTTATAGGATATAAAATAGAAATAATAAACACCATACCGATTAATATTTCAGTATTTTACAAATATCCACGCGCACATGGCTACCAAAATATCATAAAGATTAAGGTGAATAAAACAGTTAAGAAATCACAGTAATTGATACCAAAGGATGCAGTTAATACATTTTGAAATAAATTTTGAAATAAAATGTTAAATACATTTAATATAATATAATATATATATATATATAAACTTGGTAAACATCTAAGCTAGAACAGCGCCATTTCTTTTTCCCCTATAACTGATGGCGACGTTTGGCTACTGAATTCAGATAGGATAATCAACATATTCGCTTTCTTAGAGCTCACGAAAAACACAGACATTGACTCGGCAGCCGTAATTATATTTGTGAAAAATGAATTCCTCCTCGGCTACCAAGAAAACGTACCAGAGTCCTTGCTCTGAAATCTAAAATATCATTTTTCAACTATAGTCCATTAATAACAGACCACTACAACAAGTGGAGAAGGAGAAAGGGATTTTTCTTTGTTTTGGGGAAGTCGCATGCACAACGGTCATTACATTTTCATCTTTCTCTGTTTTCTTGAAATTTGTTAGAGATCATAGCTCATATTCGTAAGACATTAGTGGACAGATGTGGAATAGATACATACACGGAAATATTATTCAATGGATGAATTACGAGTGCCTCATTTTGTGGTTTTTTATTCCAGGAGTTCCTCCTTTCTTCCGCCGGTGATTATCCCGTACAAATCAATTCATCAGTTTTGATCGTAATGATTCTCCACTGACCATGATCGAAGATCGGATGAGGTGTAGTGTTTATAAATGAGATTTTGTGGGCTTAAAAATAACGATGGCTTAATATCTTTCTCTTCCATAAATGGTGATTGATAACCTTTCAAAGTCCTTTTTTATTCATTTTTATTCATGGTAATTTTGTTTTTTAATCTATGGAAAAGTATACCAACGAAATCGATGTTTAGCAACTATATATCTGATTGAGAAGTATAATGTTCTTTTTAAAATCAATATTTCATTTGAAAATTTGGCAAAGGTTTTTTCATATTGCCCATGCTCTCTTGGACTTTTTTTTTGTACATCTGAATTTTAATAAAAGTGCTGTTTTAGCAATTTCTATGTGCACACACAAAAAAAAAAAAAAAAAAAAAATCTAGGGTGACTTTTCGTTTCAAACGTCTGCAAACGCCTTTGTCCCAAGCTGTGCTGATAGCAATTAGGGGAAGTGTTTGGTGAAACTTTAAAGGCGATAGTACATATTCAATAAAATATATATCTACCCTGTATAAATGAAATAACGATTTTATGAAACGAATTAGTGTATCTATTTTATGAAATGATTTTATGAAGCGAATTTATTTAACGATTTTATGAAACAAATTTATGAAACGTGTGTTTTAGACTTTTAAATGCCGCGTTTGTAGAACACTGACGATAATGTAATTCTAGTATGTTGTTACAGTCATCTACAACATGTTTTTTTCTTAAAGAGGGTCAGGAAAACGTTTAAAATTATTGTACAATGAACAGAGTCGCACAAAAAACACACTTGCACTACAGTCTATGGGCAGTATATACTTAAATTGCATTTTAGTGCAATTATGTTTTAGGAAACTCTACGAAATTTGTATATGTTGCTAAGGTTTACTGCGGCATGTTCTCCAATTAAAATATGATTAGATTCTTTTATAGGACAACACAAAAGAATTAATAAGCCTTACACTTTATCGCCAATTACTCTTCAAAGAGCTATTTTCACTGACTTGTTTTAATTTATGATGCTTGATGCATCTCTATGCGTATAAATGTGTTTTCACCTAAATTTTCAAACGAATTTTTAACTCATTTCCCACTGGCAAATTTCGCTCAAATCTTCAAAAAAAAAAAAAAAAAAAAAAAAAAAAAAAAAACTTCCGCTATTTTCATATTTATGTATTGATTTTTTTTTTCTTTCGCTGATAGTGCCCCTAGTGGAAAAATGCAAAACTAAAATTTTAAAACAGATTTTTTTTTTTTTTTTTTTTTTTTTTTTTTTTTAATGTCTTCTCATACAGCAACCCCAACATAGCTGCCAAATCTTACTCTTTTTTGCATCACAAAAATTTAATAGTAACTAAATCATCGTAATCTGTCGATTAAATAAAGAAAAAATTTCTATTAAATTTTTGTGGTACAAAAAAGTGTAAAATATTGGAATTGAATTTGAAATTAAGAAATGAATTTGAAAGTAATTTTTTTCCCCAATTCGATGGAGTAAAAATAGAAAATGTGCGATGGTCAAAAGTTGAAAAAATTGCAGTAAAAATTTTATTTAATCGTCTGGCTTTGCCATCGTAAAGATGACATCGGCGTTACGGACGCACAAGTTTGTCCTTTATAATATTGATAAACGATAAAAATAAAGAATACATTTTTTGACATTTCTAACTTTTCTTGTCTCGTGGAATCTGTTAGTTCCACATTTCACAACCAGGGGGTTGCACTCTATTGTAAGCAAACCTCTATCCGAACGAAACTCCGTTTTATAACCTATCCATAGATATATTAGTCGAGGGGATCGTGTCCATAGCACTCGAGATAGGTAGGCGCCCCCTTGCGGTAAAAAGTGGAACTAAAATATGTAAGGCTATGGTGCATAATATGAAAGAGTGGTGAAATGGCTGTTCAATGATATATCACGTGACGGCTGTCGGCAAAAATTAGAAAAGTGCACCCCAGGTGAAAAGGGGTAGGTTAGAAAAAATTGCTTAAAATACGCAAGTTAGAGCCCGAAGGGGTAAATAATATAAGACTTGTTGAAAATTTTATGATTTTTAATGTGATCGCAAGTGTTTTGCTATTAGTATGCAAAATTTCAAGTCTCCAACTTAATTAGGGGTTGAGTTAGAAAAATTGCTTAAAATACACAAGTTAGAGACCGGAGAGGTAAATATAAGACTTTTTAATTTTTTTATGATTTGTCGTGTGATCGCAAGTGTTCAGCTATAAGTATGCAAAATTTCAAGTTTCCAACTTAATTAGGGGCTCAGTTAGAAAAAAATTCTTAAAATACACAAGTTAGAGACTTGTTCAAAATTTTATGATTTGTCGCTTGATGTGAGGTGTTCCGCTATAAGTATGCAAAATTTCAAGTGTCAACCATATACAGGGTGATTCAGCTCGTCGGTGACAAACTTTAAGGATCGATAGAGCACACCTAGACGAACATTTTTGAATAGGGAATGTAGGGTCCCTGACGCGATGGTAAGGCGCTAGGCGCTTTCGAAAATTTGGGTGCCGAAATTCGAAACGTCATAAAAACTAGGGAAATGGTTAGATTTTCTTGCTTGTTGCGTCGAAATGATTCTGTTTGTTTAGACTTTCTTCAGTACCAATTTGATAAGCGTATCTCTTAAAACATGGATAGGGGGCGCTGCAGACTTTGGAGAGCTAGACAACAACTTTAAGCCCGTTATTTTGATAATTTAACCCATGCTCGCCAAAGTTTATACTCTAACTTAAAGTTTGAACCCTAAAGTAGAGCCCTGCAAAAAGCGTAAGAGCCGGAATAAAATGTCAAAGTACACGGTGGTCGAAACTCGAAGGCTCCTAGGAGATAAACAAACAGATTTCTTGACTTATGGCATGCATTTTCATGATTCTGTTTGCTGGGGCTCTCTGAAACTCAGTTGAACGGTACAAAAAGAAACATCGATAGGGGGCGCTTTGGGCAAAAAACATAATTCGTTGACATTTCGGACGCTAACTGGAAACGGGGCGCTACGATCAGTTAGAAACAAAACAAGAGAGTAATTTACTTATCATAAGAAGCTATTAAAATTGCAGTTTGTTTGTTTTTTTTAACAAACATAGCTGGTTTCAATCATGCACAATGCGCGCAATAAAATTTACATAAGGTGCTTTTTGCTGATTTATGCAAAAGATATCGTACCATATCGATATGCAAAAGATACGTAATGCGTAGACGACAACGCGAGATGACGTAGTTGTATGCGCAGACACGTCTTTTGAACGTGCGGTACCTACTTAAGCTTCGGGTTACTTGTCTGCAGATCGGTAGTAGGATGGAACGGTACACAAACTCTGAATTGGCTGACATGCATTTGGCGTATGGCGCTGCTGGTTGTAATGGACGAGCCGCTCAGCGGTTGTACGCCGAGCGTTACCCCAACAGGCAAATCCCCTGCCATGCCTTCTTCGCTCGAGTACACCAGAGGTTGTCCACAACGGGATCTTTCGACGGAGGCAGGCCTGAACGGGAGCGATCAGTGAGCACCCCCGACAACGAAGAGGCTGTGCTTAACCTGGTTTAGGACAACCCAGGTCTTAGCACGAGAGATATCGCCAGACATGTTGGCATTTCGCAAGCAACTGCGTGGCGCATCTTACGTTCCCGGAATCTGCACCCCTACCACATCCAGCGGGTGCAGTTGCTCAGAGAGCAGGATTTTGGCCCTCGAGTGGAATTCTCAAGATGGTACTTGGCGATGAGATCCAGGGATCCCCGTTTTGTAAACAGCATTTTGTTTACGGACGAGTCCACCTTCAGCCGGGAGGGAATGTGGAACGCCCACAACAGTCATGTGTGGTGTGATGAAACTCCACATGAAACCAGAAGCCGAGCAGCCCAGGAGCGTTTCTCAGTAAATGTGTGGGCCGGCATTCTGGGGGATTGCCTCATTGGCCCTTATTTGTTACCTGAACGGCTGACAGGTGGAAATTACCTGATTTTCCTGGATCAAGTGCTGCCGCAGCTTCTGGATGAGGCGCACGTACCCGAAGGTTCGCGTCACCAGATGTGGTTCCAGCACGATGGAGCTCCGGCCCATTACACGAACGACGTGCGTCTCCATCTAAACGCAAGGTATGGCCAGCGGTGGATCGGGCGTGGGGGTCCAGTTCACTGGCCTGCCCGATCACCAGACCTCACCTGCTTGGATTTCTTCCTTTGGGGTTACCTGAAGGCCGAGGTATACCATACACCTGTCAGCAGTGCTGAAGAACTTGTGGCGCGCATTGTGGCAGCTGCAGGGCAGATCAGAGATACTCCTGGCATTGTTGGAAACACACACTCCTCAATGCGACGGAGGTGCGAAGCCTGCATCATGGCCCAAGGTCGAAATTTCGAGCATCTTCTGTAGTGTTATTTTTTGTAAATAAATTTCCAGTATCATTGATGTTTTTGGTCTAAATTTATTCAGAAGTGTTGAGCAGAGGTAGAAAATGTGTTTTCATTATTACTAACTGATCGTAGCGCCCCGTTTCCAGTTAGCGTCCGAAATGTCAACGAATTATGTTTTTTGCCCAAAGCGCCCCCTATCGATGTTTCTTTTTGTACCGTTCAACTGAGTTTCAGAGAGCCCCAGCAAACAGAATCATGAAAATGCATGCCATAAGTCAAGAAATCTGTTTGTTTATCTCTTAGGAGCCTTCGAGTTTCGACCACCCTGTACTTTGACATTTTATTCCGGCTCTTACGCTTTTTGCAGGGCTCTACTTTTGGGTTCAAACTTTAAGTTAGAGTATAAACTTTGGCGAGCATGTGTTAAATTATCAAAATAACGGGCTTAAAGTTGTTGTCTAGCTCTCCAAAGTCTGCAGCGCCCCCTATCCATGTTTTAAGAGATACGCTTATCAAATTGGTACTGAAGAAAGTCTAAACAAACAGAATCATTTCGACGCAACAAGCAAGAAAATCTAACCATTTCCCTAGTTTTTATGACGTTTCGAATTTCGGCACCCAAATTTTCGAAAGCGCCTAGCGCCTTACCATCGCGTCAGGGACCCTACATTCCCTATTCAAAAATGTTCGTCTAGGTGTGCTCTATCGATCCTTAAAGTTTGTCACCGACGAGCTGAATCACCCTGTATAGTTTTTGAGAACAGGCTCTGTGACAGACGGGCAGGCAGACAGACAGGGGAGTGAGACGAATAGCGTTTCGTCAGATGAACGAAACCCTAAAAATAGATCTATACAGGGTGTCCCAAAAATGTTGACCTCGGCTTTTATTCTTTAAATATTGATCATAGACATATGTTATAAATTATAAAGTTACGTATAAAAGGGTACAGAATTTTTTGAAATCGATTAAAATTTTCAGGGTATTAAGAAAATATTTAGGGTCTAGTGGATATTTAGGATAAACAGGGTATTAAAGAAATACAAAATTAAAATTTTATACGGCCCTGGTACAAAAAATTTCTCACCGAGTGTTTAAACCTATCTCTGCGATTTTTTATGGTAAAATGCTAAAATTTTGTGCATGACTTTATTTGTGGATGGGGCACATTTTACTCATTGGGAAATGTTTTCGTACCGGGATAATATAAAAATTTAAATTTTATATTTCTTCAAATTTAATCCCCTGAATATTTTAATCGTTTTCATGAAATTCTATACATCTTTTTACGTAACTTTGTAATTTATAATATGTGTCTACGATCAATATTTAAAGAATAGAAGCCGAGGTCAATGTTTTTGGACAACCCGTATATGTTGTTGAAAAAAATATGTCGTAAGGATCTTGCAAAGCAATTTTCTTTTCTTGCATCTGAATCATCAAAGACATTTGAAATGTTCAATTGATTTAACCCTTATCTACTGCATTATGATCTACTGCAATTATTTTCACGTAATTTTTTTTTCAGTTACTATAATGTAAATTAAAGTATATACAATAGCAAAAGCCATACTTTGTTTGGATTCGCGAAGCATTATTTGATAAGGTAAATATTTGAAAGTAACAATATTTTTTAATATTATTTTTGCACCTTTATTAAACAAAAACGTTATTTTATGTTTTGGCGAATTTTAATTTTAGAAATGTAAATTTAGCCAAATAACTAAGAATTTCCTCGGATTTTTTTTATTTATGATACAATACTGGTATAAATAAAAATATTTTCAAAGCAAAATTTTACAAAATATTTTTCAATTTTCAGCTAAAAGCTCTTTTAAAGATGTTTTTACATTTTCCAATAACCTCTGGTGGTTTGAAATAGGTATATGTTTGAATGTTTTGAAATAGGTATATGTTTCTAATTTTTGTAATCATCAAATAATCTTTGATAGCAATCTTAGAATAACATATTTGAAGAGAGCTTGAAGAAAGTTACTTCTTCAAAATCCTATTTTCTGGTAAAACATTTGAAATCTGCTTTCGTGATACTAAGAATTATAAACTTATTATATTATTGTTATTATTCAACCTTCGAATTTGAATAACACTTTATATGACGAATTTAACAATTAATTTTATTTATTTACAGATCTTTTGTTGCCACTTTACGAAATAAAATCATAATATAATTCTTTTAAAATGCCTAAGTATCGGCTGCATAAATGATTTTACACAATAAGAATAAATTGTGTATTTGAATTCTTAACACTGAAAAATACTTTTATAACTGAATGTAAATAATTTAATTTTCACAAATTTTAATTCATTAAAAATATGCTATAATTTTCCATAAAAAAAGGTGTTTAAAATTTTTCCATAAAGAAATCCTGAAACTATTATATGATTAAAAGGAATGAGCACCAAAATATGCACAATTTCCAACCAATCTTAATAAAGTATTCTATTAAAATGTATATTATCCTCTCAAATAGCATGCATTTTTAATATAAGAAAGTTTAATGTTCTTCTACGGTTCTTTTGGTTCTGCAGTTATTTTCAACATTTAAAATATTTCGTCTTCGCAAAATCCAGATATATAGGTTCCTTTCCTTATTTAAATAATTAAAAAAAAAAATGAGAAATTTTGATGCAACGATAATATTTTACGTACTTAATCATTGATGACTTTATTTATTTTTACTGACTCAAGGATTTTTATTTACTGCAAGAAATACGCAGGTTTCATTTCTTTTACAAAAATGAATCCGTATAATGAGAAAATATATTCAACAAAATAATTAAAAATATTTTTTGTTAAATCATTCAATATGAAAATAATATTGTCAGAATCTACAGATCATATTTTATTTCTATCAAGCCCGGAAATATTTCTTTCCTTAATTAAATTTAAAAAACAGTTTTTGAGATATTTTGGCGTAATAATAAAAATATATTTTATTTATTTATTTAATCATGATTCTATCTATATTTACTAACTCCATGATTTATGTTTTCTTCTGAAAATATACGTGTTTCCTTTTTTATTTGCAAAAATGCGTCCGTAATGGAAAAACATGTAAAATAAATTAATTAAAATAATAAATTTCTTTAGGTTATTCTGTAAAAAAAAAAAAAAAAAAAAAAAAAAAAAAAAAATAATAATAATAATAATAATAATAATAATAATAATAATAATAATAATGTGCAAACCTACAGATCATAATTTATTTTTATGTTTAATTTAAAGTCAAAATACTCAATAGTTTTTTTGTAAAGTGTACGACAAAATGTAATCTGTGTAGCCTAGTAGAGGATTCGCTTCACTCATCCTAATAAATAAAAAAGAAAAGTGCCCAGCTAAACTGATGGCATTGAGCTCACAGGCTATTTACACTAATTGTATATTATACACTTATTTTAAAGAATAATGCCCCTCAAAAAAATAAGTGAAGGGGAATTAGCCCCCGTTTCCCCCTTTATACTTAACCAGTGAACCTCCAAATCTCATCAGGGAAGCCCCTTATAATAAACCGGTATACCAAATTTGGAGCAAATCGAATAATCCTGCAAAAAAAACATTTATCTAAATTAAGGGGGTGGACTAGCCCCCCTTTATCTTTAACCAATGAATCGCCAAAACGAATCAGGGAAGCTCCTTAACATAATAAACCGGTATACCAAATTTGGAGCAACGCGAATAATTCTGCATGAAAACCCGTTTATATAAATTAAGGAGGGTGGCCTAGCCCCCCTTCCCCCTTTATCTTTAACCAATAAACCCCAAAATCTAATCAAAGAAGTTCCTTAACATAATAAACCGGTATACCAACTTCGGAGCAAATCGAATCATTCTGCATGAAAAACCCATTTATCTGAATTAAAAGGGGTGGACTAGCCCCCTTTCCCCCCTTTATTCTTAACTAATGAACCCCCAAAACTAATCAGGGAAGTTCCTTAACATAATAAACCGGTATACCAAATTCGGAGCAAATCGAATCATTCTGCATGAAAAACCCAATTATCCGAATTAAGGAGATGGACTAGCCCCCCTTTTCCCTTTTATTCTTAATCAATGAACCCCCAAAACTAATCAGGGAAGTTCCTTAACATAATAAACCAGTATACCAAATTCGGAGCAAACCGAATAATTCTGCATGAAATACCCATTTATCTGAATTAAAAGGGATGGACTAGCCCCCTTTCCCCCCTTTATTCTTAACTAATGAACACCCAAAACTAATCAGGGAAGTTCCTTAACATAATAAACCGGTATACCAAATTCGGAGCAAATCGAATAATTCTGCATGAAATACCAATTTATCTGAATTAAGGGGGTGGACTAACCCCCCTTTACACCCTTTATACTTAACAAGTGAACCTCCAAATCTAATCAGGGAAGCTCCTTATCATAATAAACCGGTATACCAAATTTGGAGCAAATCGAATAATCTTGCAAAAAAAAAAAAAACATTTATCTAAATTAAGGGGGTGGACTAGCCCCCCTTTATCCTTAACCAATGAATCGCCAAAACAAATCAGGGAAGCTCCTTAACATAATAAACCGGTATACCAACTTCGGAGCAAATCGAAACATTCTGCATGAAAAACCCATTTATCTAAATTAAGAGGGGCGGGCTAACCTCCCTTTCCCCCCTTTACCCTTAACCAATGAACCCCCAAAACTAATCAGGGAAGTTCCTTAACATAATAAACCGGTATACCAAATTCGGAGCAAATCGAATCATTCTGCATGAAAAACACATTTATCTGAATTAAGGGGGGTGGACTAACCCCGTTTTTCCCCCTTTATTCTTATCCAATGATCTCCCAAAACTGATGAGGGAAGTTCCTTAACATAATAAACCGGTATACCAAATTCGGAGCAAATCGAATCATTCTGCATGAAAAACACATTTATCTGAATTAAGGGGGGGGGGGGGTGGACTAACCCCGTTTTTCCACATTTATCCTTAACCAATGAACTCCCAAAACTAATCAAGGAAGTTCCTTAACATAATAAACCGGTATACCAAATTCGGAGCAAATCGAATGATTCTGCATGAAAAACCCATTTATCTGAATTAAGGGGGTGGACTAACCCCCCTTTTCCCCCTTTATCCTTAACCAATGAACCCCCAAAATTAATCAGGGATGTTCCTTAACATAATAAACCGGTATACCAAATTCAGAGCAAATCGAATGATTCTGCATGAAAAAACCATTTTTCTGAATTAAGGGGGGTCGGACTAACCCCGTTTTTCCCCCTTTATCCTTAACCAATGAACCCCCAAAACTAATCATGGATGTTCCTTAACATAATAAACCGGTATACCAAATTCGGAGCAAATCGAATGATTCTGCATGAAAAACCCATTTTTCTGAATTAAGGGGGGGGGGACTAACCCCGTTTTTCCCCCTTTATCCTTAACCAATGAACTCCCAAAACTAATCAGGTAAGCGCCTTATCACAATGAACCTAGGAAAATTTTTTGAAGCAAATCGGATGTTTCTATCAAGAGTTATCGCGTTACGTACATACGTACGTACGTACATACATACATACATACATACATACATACATACAGAACGGGCGGGCACATTAGCTCTCAGGCTTTGATAGCCTGTGAGCTAAAGTACTCACCAGTGAAAAATTTAATGTGTTAGAGCTAATTAATTAAAGTGATACTTTAAAGTACCGTCAGTACACTATGCTTAAAATATTCTCGTAATAGGAAAACCCATAAGATATTTCAAATTAAATTTAAACTTTTAAAAATGCTAAATAGCCAGTATACACTCACAAGTTAACAATAAAAAACATATTAAATTGACAGAATTTTATTTTACACATGAAAAATAAGTAAAAATTCAAATTTGATGGTATTAAAAAGCACAATTGTTTTTAGGTTTGTATTTTGTTAGCAATCCTTTAGTTATGTAACTCCTACATTCCAGCGATGATATGCTCCCTCGCATCTCTACTTATTCAATATATGAATTTACATACGTCATTTCCTGCATAGCAAATAAGTGCGGCGCCAACACTTTTTCTAGTTCCTGTAAAAAAATAATAATGAAACAGAAAAGAAATACCAGAAAAAACATTTCTACACTACAATTTAGTAATTACATTATAAAACAGATAAATGATATACATAACTACACAAACGAAAAATAAATAAGAAGTTTTTCTCCAACTCCCAGTGTACTGGCGATACTTATAAGTACCGCCGAGTAACTCAACTGTTAAATCAATTACATACATCGTTCACTTAAAATAGCTAGTTAAATTATATTCTACGATCATAATGAACACATAAAAAGAAATCCAATGCTTACCTTAGGTCTTTTACTTATTCTTGCTGAAATAAAAAGACAAGCGTGACAATCTGTGCAAAATGTCGGCACAAAACACTTCGGCTGCTTCAAGCCTCCTTCCTCGCTAAAATAACGAACCTAGAACTACTGCTGCCATATAGCCTAAATAACTGGAGATAAAATAGTGTTTCTGCAAAGTACCATTGGGATATTAGTAATACTCTCTATGGTATGAAAGTTTAAAGTGAGTGGTACTTATAAATACCGTCAGTAAATAGAGGGTTAATGTTGCTCAGTTACGGTTCACTGAAAAAAAAATTACGTTCATTGCCAGTACAATTTCCGTATTTCTACGGAATTTTTTCGAATGATTTTGTGAATATTTCAGAATTTAACGAATATCGATTTAAGAATATCCATGATAGATAATAGTTTATAAAAATTTGTTAAATAGTCGTTTTTACTCGGGCTTTGGTATTTTATATGATTTTGCACTCTAAAGAGACTTTCAGTGTTTTGACATTACAATTTTCCTTATTTTTTTTATCTTTTGCTGTGTAGCAACAAAAGTAAATCCCACAGTTTTACAGGAAATACAAATTTAGCATTATTTGTTAAAGATCACGATGTTTAACGAAATCCCTTTCATCGAGAAAAAAACCGTAGAAATACGGAAATTGTACTGGAAATCAACGGAATTGTTTTTACAGGGTTGTTGCAAAATTCTGAAAGAAACTCAGCCAAAAAAAGTAAACAAATAGTTCTATTTATATTATGAAGCTTTTCACGAAAATACGAGATGATTGTAGCAAAGTTGCAAGTCTTCTCTGTTCTTTTAGTATTACCATTTATAATAGTTTTGTAAAAATCAATTTATCAAAATTGACCGTAATGATTGCAAACTAGCCACGAGCTGGAGCATTGCACACTACATATTATAATTCATCAGTAAATCCGTATATTTGTAGTTGTAGTTTGTACTTGATGGCTTAATCTACTGTTGCCATCCCGTGATGAAGATTAATATTTCCCAACATGATTGCTGTAATTGGAAATAGTTCGTGCTTGTTAACTGCTCATCTGAAGACATGTATTTTTCTCTGAAATGCTGTCCGCGGTATTAATCAATATTTGTTTAAATCGTGCTCGTTTATATTTAAAAAAATTAGGTTGTAAGGGAAAAAAAAAACATATTTGCGATAAACTAGGAAAAACAATTATTTGCTGCAAGAGAGGAAAATAGCATAAAGAAGATAAAATAAAACTTGCGCAGTCTGTTTAATAAGATTTTGAAATTTCAATTTAGGATTTTGAAATGTAAATTTGCTTAAAATGGAGAACTTGTTAATTGTATGTTTCGCCAAGTCTTTTGACGCACAAAAAACTGAAAAAAAAAATTATATAAGTTACTCCATGAAATTGGTGTCAACATGCTGACTCCAATTTTATGGACTAATTTAACTTATATAATGGTGCACTTTAAACCGATATAACTGGTGTAATATTACACATTAGTGTAACATAACATCAGTTACATTGGTTAAATTATTGAATAAAATGGAGGCAGCAAGGTTGCCACCAATTTCATGGGGTAACGTTACATAAATGTTTTATAGTGGAGTTACGCGAGAAGAAATAATTTTTTTTTTTAAATAAAATCTGTGAAAATAAAATAAATCTATATTTACATATATCTGTATTTTCTTAAAATAAATTTGTTTTACAGGTTTAATATTTCTTTTTAGGGTTCCGTTCTTAAAAAGTAAAAACGGGACCATTATAAGATCACTACTGTGTCTGTCTGTCACAGCCATTTTACTCGTAAACTATGATACATGGAAAGTTCAAATAAGTTGATACGTAATAAAGGCTATTGCCCCACATATTTACAGATAATTAAACATTCACAAATATATTTAGGGAAAATTTAGAAGGCTAATTAAGTTACTTGAAAAAAAACTTTTCTTTGTATATCATGTGGGGTATCAAGTGAAAACTTTCGTAACGCTGAACTCAAAAATAAATTTCTTTTAATTTAAGAATTAAATTTTCAGCGATATCGTCGAAAATATAGTGCAAAAATATGCCCCCCCCCCCAACCCCTCTATTTCCGAATCTACTGAAACTAATATTATGAAAAAATTAGAGGTAGTAAACGTTAATTAAAACCTTGCAGGAAAATTATAGCGAATACCCTAGGTCACCCAAGTATTTGAAAAAAAACTTTTCTTTGTATATCACGTGGGGTATCAAGTGAAAACTTTCGTAACGCTGAACTCAAAAATAAATTTCTTTTAATTTAAGAATTAAATTTTCAGCGATATCGTCGAAAATGTAGTGCAAAAATATGCCTCTCCCACTCCTCTATTTCCGAATCTACTGAAACTAATATTATGAAAAAATTAAAGGTAGTAAACGTTAATTAAAACCTTGCAGGAAAATTATAGCGATTACCCTAGGTCACCCAAGTATTTGAAAAAAGGCATTTTTCCGTTACATACAAATTTTGGTTTGTGGGCATTCAGCAAAGGTGTTCAGGTGCACTGGAGGTATCTATCGTAGCAAAAGTTTAAAAGCATTGTTGATAATTATTTTCGAAAAAAATCGTCTGTAATTCGCCGATACAATAAACCTTAAAGACACGGACGGTTTGGGCATATATAATAACAGGAGCAGTGTACTCTATGTACCATCGGCTTTTAAAGTCTAGATAACAACTTTTAATGTTATATTTGTGAAATGCAATGCCCAGTATCAGTATAAAAGCAATAAACGTCAAATTGTTAAAAACAGACTAATTTAATCACATAAATACTATGAGATTCCCGACTAGTTTGCATTGAATGGATCTCCGAATACGCCGCCCGTGTCTTTAAAAGTTAATGAAAAACATATCTGGAAAAACGTGGCTCGGACCAAGGCGGTGTTGCAACTTTGCAATCTCCTTTCGAAGCGTGCTTAACACAATGCCAAGTTTAAACTTTGAACAACTGTTTCGTTTTAGCTACACTGTAAATAAAAAGATTATTACACCTGAATTTAGTTTTATGAAATTCAAAATGAAGTTTAAATACGTACTACTGTTATTGTCAGTACCAAATTAAGTTCATCATAAACAGATTAGGATAAGATTTAAAAAAGTATTATACAGAATAGCAAAATTTGATATATTATTTAGACTTCATATCTCTTTGAACTTTTATGGTACACGTCTTTTAGAAACGATTTTTTTTAATAATACAGTTAATAATTCATATATTTATTGTACGGAATTCTCTGAAAGCGAGTAATACTAGCCCTTGACCATTTATTTGTATTATGCATTTGTAGAAAGAATTTATGCGTTCACTTTACCTTTATTTTTCACTAATATTTCTTAAAATAGATATGAATTAGAGTTTTCTGTCGCTATTTATATCAATTGCATAAAGATTCTTGCTGTATCTGGAAATTTTTAAAAGAAAACGTGCTAAAAACATTTAATATAATCACTGTTGTAATTATTTAATAGGGCGTAAACTATGTTAATAATCCTTATCCTTAAATACTGAAATTTGATGCTTTACTTGTGACAAAATATTTATTGTTTTATTGTATCTTTGCTACATATTATATTTTTGAGAAAGGGTTGAAAACTTTTTTGTATGTTCGTTAGTACCATAATATTGTGTTTCTGTATGTTTAATTGTAATATCAGACTTGACTCCATAGGCTACATTTTATTTAATTCATATAAAAGGTTCTTTTAAAATGTAGACAGTTACTTTTAATCTGATTTTGAAGAACTGACAGAAACATCAAAATGCCAAAATTTATTTATCTGTAAGTTATCCATCAAAAACTAAAATCATGCGTTCTTAACGTCTATGACAAATCTAAACAAAATCTATACAACACTCGATTTTCTCGTCCTTTGTCACTGTTCAAGTATAATGATTTATCTTCAGAGTATCAAGTTACACTGCACGCAACGCTGTAACAAAAACAGAAGATCCATTCTCAAAATTCTCAGCACTCCTTCCTTCTTCAATATTTATCCCAAATTCATCTTTTCTCGAAATCCTGTGAGTTACTCTTTCGGCCTTTTGCACCAAGATATTTTAATAGTTGGGACCCCGGGCTCAAATTAAAAGATAGCAATTATTTTATTTTGACTAAATTAAATTAGCAGAGCTTCCAAATGGTCCGCTTTTTGAATACCAGTATTTTCTTAAAAAAAAAAACTTTCTTTTAACTATTTTCTTGCAAACTTTGTAGAAACCTATCCGAAGTTAAGTACTTTCTATTGCAAATGTTGTAGAAATCAACTACGAAAATTTTTTTAGAAAGTGCTGATATTCAGTAAGCGGACCATTTGAGAACTCTGGAGTAGCGATCACATTCTTTTTAAATAAAGAGTCTTTGCATATTAGTTAGTATGTATAAGGTGCTTACACTATTCTATTGACTGAAAACACAATCGAAAATTTAAATTGTTATCCGTCATTCTGTTTATTCGAGATTTGAAGAAACACCTTTATTATTAGTTTAGTAAAGAAATTCCCCCGATAATCCACTTTGATTATGTAAAACGGAAAAAAACAGCAAAAAGTCCTTGTACTTCTATATTATCCTGGATGTATGAGGCTGGATAACCTGATAAGTATCAAAATTCCTTTAACTTAATTTTAAGAAATATATATATATAATAAATATGAAATCACAAATATATGAACAAATTGGTAAAATTCTACAGATGAACAAGATATGAACATAGGAAACCAGTATGTAAAATAAGAAACTATGAATAACCCACAGGATCATCAGGGGAGCTTGCAGGCTAATTCATAGTGAAAGGTGCGCTATTTCCTCTATATATATTTATTTAATAGTTACACACACACACACATATATATAAACTCTCATTGAGATTTTCTTGGTTTCCCTGAAAAATGCTTTCCAGCCAATATTGCATAGCAGAGAGCTTTCTCATCATACTCTGAAACTGAGCGCAGACAGACTGACAGATAAATTCTTCTTTTTATTATTATAGATTGAATTACAAACAGAACTTTCGCAGTGCCAAAATTCCTGTTCACTATGAGTTATCTGTCACAAGCAAAATCATGTTGTTAACCTCTATGATACACCTCTGCTTAACAAAAATAATACTTCCTTTTCTTGTCATTTATCATTGTTGAACTATAATGATTCTATCTCCAGAGTATCAAGTTACACTGCACGCAATGATCATCCTTAACAACAAAAACATTCATTCTATTCACAAAACATTACACTAGGATTCCTTCTCAAAAATCCTAGTATTCCTTCCTTCTCCAACACTTACCCCAGATTCATCTTTCTCGAAATCTTGTGCATTACCCTTTCGGCCCTCTGCACCAGGCTGATTGTAAATGACTTTAATGCCTTAAAAATGCAGGACTGAAAGATGGAGACGAAGCCTCAGCCTGGTCCCAAATTAATAGCGAACTAATTAGTGGATTAATTAAGGATACGGGGCCGAAGATTTTAATGGAAATTCTTGGCCGGAAAGGGGATTACTCTAGAGGAGAATTCTCTGTGGGTAATTATGAGGAAAGCGACAGTTTAGAAAATCCCGGGGATCATGGGCGTAGACTTAAAAGGATGGGGCTATTAGAAGGAGATCTATGCCGGGAATGTAAGAAGAAAAGTGGTTTAAGTCAAAAATGACTCCATTCAGTAAAATATTTATAATCTGTCTCATATTGTTCTTTTTAGTGTAACCAAGTTTTTGGAGTATATGCTGAAAATGATGTTATGGAAAAGAATTTTTGTATCATATAATTTTTTTAATCTGTAAATAATTGCTGCGTAACTTGGTATTTATGATATGTAACTGGTGATTCCCCTTCCCATACGGAAAATATGAAAATGTAATTTAACATTAGAAGCACTAAATTTTGAATGTTTATAATTCAAAAACTTATCATTCATATGACTTGAAATTTGGTATCTAGGCATAGTTTGAACCGAAGATTTGAAATATCTTGTTAAAATTGGGTATTGCTATTGAAAAAAATGAAGTTTGTGTTCGTTTTAATATGTAGATGGACCCCTAAGCAAATTTTATATACTTCATTTAAAAGTAGACTTTATTTCCAATCGTTCGGTACCAGTAACTTTCTTCTACGATAATTTGTTGAGGAGTTAGTAGGGAGTGTTTACTTTTTTTTCCACGACTGTACTTTCTGTTTATCATCTTACCACTCATTTATCTCCAGAAATACTGGACACATGACACCTTAGTTTTAGTTCTGATTTTCTTAATCTTAAAATTACTTCAATCATCACTTTCTCATAATAGGATTGTAATACTATTAATTAACAGTAATGCATAGAAAATTGTTAAGGGAACGCCCATTCGTTACTATTGTGACCATTAGAGCAATTTTTCATAAACACTTCCAATTGTTTTATTACCAAATATAATTAAAATAAAAATTGATATAACTAGATAAATACCATTGTTTTCCACTCACCTAACATATATCTAATTTATAACAAAAAGCATTTTACTTGTCTATATATTAAATCAAAATGTTGTTATTCTTGTGACATTTTAGTCACAAGAGTAACAAAATTTTGATTTATTATACACATAAGTTTTTTGTTGCAAATTAGATCCATTTTATGTGGGTGGAGCGCAATGGTATTTAACTGGTTGTGTCAGTTTTTATCTTAATTATATTTTGCATTATAGATATCTTAATTATATTTGTATACATTTGTATATAGATATTTTAATTATTTCTTAATTATATTTGTAAGATGATTAGATAATCCATAAATAAAATTTAAAAAACTGCTTTTTAAATTTTCCTGGTGTGAATTCAATATTTCTCAATAAAAAAACCTCCAGATCCGGCACCACTGATGCAGCATACTTTCTCAAAATATTATTCTTTCAATCCATCTCTTCTATTATACTAATTCTCCAAATTATAAGCTTGCTTTAAACCGAAAATCACAATCATTATGGTAATATGTGCAATACATTCCTCAACTCAAATGCATTTAAGTGTTATTGATACCACAATAATAATAATGCCTGTAACATAAGGCTTCCCTGTTTTTTTCCTTATTTACAAAAGAATAAGAATCTTAACTCTTCTGTTTAAAAATTATTCTATCGTTTGATTTTTGTCTTCCGACGAACCTACGAATTTAATAGCAACGAAATTAGTGGATTAGCTTTTAGCCAGTTTAAGACGCTTTTAATGGGCAGTTCTAATGAATAGATAATTCTTTCAACGTTAAAAGATATGCAGATTTGTAATTATGAAAGTTTTAAAGTTGACCGAGATACAGGCAGTTGGTCGAATCTTTGGGATATGAGTTAAGCAATTAGTAATTTCATGAAGGAGTCTTAAGGGTATGCATTAGGCATAAAGAAAAGATATGTAAGATAATAAAAGTGCTATGCTTCGATTTTAATGAAGGCGTGTGGATAAAGAATGATTAATTTAAAGATCGGAGGATCGGCCAATATATAATTGAATGATAGATTATTATTTAGATATATTGAGATGGTAAATTTTGAAAATTTTCCAACTGAACAAAACTGAGTGAAAAAGTGTCCAAGTTAGGAATCGAACCCAGTGACTCCGACTTAAATTGTCACTGCTCTTCCAATTCAGCTACCTGTAACGATAACCGTTCGACATAATGCACTCATATAACATATTGGTAATAGCATCTGGTAAAGAAACGCTATTAAATGATGGAAACGTAGGCATTATTATTTTTTAACACAACCATACTGATTGGTAAACATATCATACAAGTTGAAATTTTCCCAACTATGTCAAAAGGTGAACAGACCGTGAATCGAACCCTTAATTTGGCTTAAATTGCCAATGCTCTCCAATTAAGGGTACAGTGGGCTTTCAAAATCACGAAATTAGATAAAGAAATCGATTTATTTTTAATTTGGAGAATTATGAAAGTAGATACTCAGTTTCATCATCTGTGGCAAAAAGAATTTTTCAGTTCTGAAGCTTCTTCGCAGAGGTATAAGTTTTTATATTTGTAAAACTTGTATATATTTATACAGCTTGCTTTTACTTAAAATTCTGTTTTCTCAAAACTGAAAATTTTGCAGATTTCTAACTTTTGAAATGTGCCATGCGCATTCGTAATTACCAGACTCTTTTAGAATTTATACTGTATATCCTTTATACAATAATAATAAAAAATATTAGCCCAAGGTAATTTCAGGGGTATTTTATTGTTGAAACTTATGTGCATATGAAAATATATATCTACTTTTTAAAAAAAGAAAAATTCTGCTTGGTCGGCGAACTTTTACAATTCACGCTAATTTCCATTGTAATAAATAACAAGTATCTCATATATAAATATTGTCATATTTTATGCAAAAGAAATTTTAAAGTTTAAAAATTGCATAATTTAAAACCTTTTTATTATTTTTACACCAAAACTTTAATCTAACTATCGTCCGAGTAACTCAGTTAGTAGATCATTGGTACACTATGCCAATGACTTGAGTTTGAGTCTTCCCTTGGACACATTTTTACCCGACTGCCAAGAAGGGTTATGTGTTTCACGCATGTCTGGGTATGTGGATTTCTTTATACCCTCGAAACATCCCAACGGCTGGATGGATTTTAATGAATGAGGTCTCTATCGATTTGTCTTAACCGTCCGATGGCTATTTTATAAATTCAAAATGGCGGTAGACACGAAAAAAAAATTACGCACCATATTAAGTGGATAGGTCTTTCAAAATGAAGACGATGTTTCATTGACAATTTTAGTCAGAAGCTCCGTTTAAATATTACAAAATCTGAAAGTTATGTAGGTAGGATCTCTAGCTTTACTGCAACTCTACCATCATAGACATCTATAGGCCTCACCAAAACAGTGTTTATAGATAGGAACTAACAATTAAACACAACTTAAAAGTCATCAATACAAGTAAATAAATAAAAAAAATAGGTAAGTAATATAAAAATTAGTTTCACATTGATGAGAAATAATTAATTAGTTCGCTTTTTTCGCAGTCGGTTTTTTTTATTTTTTAAATTTAATTTTTGCTTGTTATTTTGTTGTTTTTATACCTTGTTATCAATACAAAAATTCATGCATTTAAAAATTCAATATTTCAGACGTATTTCATAATTAGAAAAATTATATCTATATGTAAATACTTTATTATGAGATTGATGATTACGGGATATATGATTTTTGCAGATGGCAACAAAACAATAACGTTAACGGTTATTGATTAGTATTGATGTAAAATAAACATTTTATTAGGTATGTTTATTTTTAAACAGCATTTATAAAAATAAATAAATAAATAGATAAAAATCCCAATTCTCATATGTCGTGAAATAACTTACTTTAAAATAGTTGCCTCACTTCCATGATGAGTTAAGAGTATTTAAAAAGTATCAGTGTTATGAATAATTATTTTTAAAAATATTTTTGTATAAATAAAGATAATTTGGTAAAAAATTTCATTATTTTATTAGACTAATCTTACACAATATATTAAATTAATTTCAAATGAAATGCTTTAAATTTGTGAAAATGTAAATTACAAAAACGTAAATGTTGAAACGCGCAGTGCATTTTACGTTGAATACTTAAAAAAAAATTAATATAATTTATATTCTGGTAAATCTTATAAGAATTTTATAATCGAAAAAACATTTAACGTGCCCAATTTAATAAAGGATTTTTATAAGAAAATTTAATTTTTCCATATTCAATTTTTAAAACCCATCTTTAAAAAGCTTTGTTCCTTTTAAGATATATTTCTTAAACTAATTGTTAAAAATTATACTATACATTCGTTTATCCTTCAGAAATTTAAAATAGTATAAGAAATAAAATGAGTAATAATTAATTTTCTCACATCTTAAAGGTTATAATGTAAAAACAATAACTTAAAAAGAAAAAAAATCTTCTACTTTTAAGATGCTGAACAGAATTTTTAATAAATTTTTTATTGCACAAAAATTAAATTCTTCTACTTATAATTTTATTTACTGATGCAGAATCACATTGGTGTACTTTTTGATTGTTTAATAGAAGAAAACAGCACTGTTTTAATAAATCTCATACATTTTTAACTCATTAATAATACAAAAAAACATATTAGTACTCGGTTTAATAAAATGTTTCAGATAATTTAATTTTTGATAATTTTCAAAGATTCATTTTTCAAACACTCTTTTAAAAGGCTATGATATTTTTAAGGTATTTCACTTAAATTAATCTTTAAAAATTAGACTAGTTTTCATTTATTCTCGAGAAATTTAAAATATTATCAGAAATATAATGAATAATAATTAATTTTCAGATTTCTCAAAAGAAGAACATTTTAAATAATGTAACATAAAAAAAAGATATATTAAAGGAAGATAATTTTCTAGCATTTACTAAAAGAAAATTTTGTTATTTATTAAGATCCAACTTTGAGTTTTTAAT
This sequence comes from Maratus speciosus, assembly GCA_963932465.1. Taxonomy (NCBI): domain Eukaryota; kingdom Metazoa; phylum Arthropoda; class Arachnida; order Araneae; family Salticidae; genus Maratus; species Maratus speciosus. The sequence continues at coordinate 350,986,348 of OZ010794.1, forward strand.
CAAAATTTTTCTCTTTCGTATAAAAATTAAATTATCTTATTTACCAGTAAACAATTTTATTTAAAACTCATCCTATCGTTGTATTTTTTAATTATTTAATACAAGAAAACAGTCTTGTTTTAATAAACCTCTCCGACATGGCTCTTTTCCATTAATTATCTCAAATCTTCCGTGCAAAGCAGAACTTTTTAATCATGCCAGAACAGAGAAAATATATGAAAAAGTAATGACAGCTGCGCTTGGAATTCGAAAAAATTATATTAAAACGGTCCGAACATACACAAACCACGCTTTTAACAATTCATCATCAAACAAACTGAATTGTGGGAATGTGTCACGTGATTTTCCCTAACCGGAAAGTTTTCCACAAAACTCTCCTTTTCTCTGTGGAACATCCCCCCCGATGTGAATTATTAAATAAAATTCCGCAAATTTTGAGTCTGCGGTGATCAAACAAAAGCGGCGACAGTTAATTTAATGAAATAACCGTCTTTTAAACTACTGACAGCTCCGTCGGTCGGATATTGTATGAAATATTAAACGTTTCGAATATATATCTCCCTTCGTCCTTCTCCCTTCTTTTCATTCTCCATGTGCTTAATGAGTTAGTTATATTCAGTTATTCCGGGGTTGTGGAGGATTATTTAAATAGCCCGAACCATTTTTCTGGAGCTTCGGAAGAAATTAGAAATGGCGGTGGAAAATTATGTAAAATGGTTTAAGGTCCGAGCAAAGGATTGTGATTATAGATTGAAAGCCACGGTTTCTATAACATGGCATCTTTTTCATTAAGTTAAAAAATATATTTTATTTCCTTCTTCCTTTTACAAAATGGTGTAACCATTATTCCTTTATCCTATTTTTACTTTCTTCTATCTTTACAAGAAGAAAATATTGGATTCGTAAAACAATTCGACGGATTTATACGTTTCAGAAGTTCCTGAACACAATCTGACTGTTTTTAGAAAATGTTTCGCCGTGAGTCTTTGACTGTCTGGCTGTGTGTCATTCTGTATCAGTGTTGTCGCATCTGACTGATTTTTTATTTAGGCATTCCGAATTCTCACCAGTAAGTTTTAATAGTTAATTTTTCTTTATAAGATGATAGATATTCCATAAATAAAATAAAGAAAAATTGCTATTTAAAATTATCTGGTCTGAATTCAATATTTCTAAATTTAAAAAAAAAAACGAACGCTCTATCTCCAGAACTAATAACGGAATTTAATCAAACATTAGATTTTGATAGAAATTACTGCTGATTAGGTTTTGGTATAAATCGCTGAACAGGCGGCGTTCCTATGCTACCATTTTCACGACTTCCGCGATAGCAGTATCTCAAGAACTAACTCACGGAATTTCAGAAAACTACATATTCTGTTAGACTTTAACAAAAATTTGTGCTGATTAGGTTTTGGTGTAAATCGTCCAACAGCTGACGCTACTATGCAACATTTTTCACTAGTTCTGCAATAGCTATACCTCAAGAATTAATAATTTTATCAAACTTCATATTCCGTTAGATCTTTACATAAATAAAAGCTGATTAGGTTTGGGTGTCAATAGCCCAATAGATGACGCTGCTATGCTGCATTTTTCACCACTTGCGTAATAGCTATATCTCAAGAACGAATAGATTGTGATTTAATTTTGGTTGCAGACGATTTGACAAATACAGAAGTAAGTTTTGTGATGGACACAACATACTCATTGGCTTAGATGATTGACTTTAGTGAGGATTTTAACGTCAAAAGTGACTAGGTTCCCATATCTAGCAAGAAAAATATCTGACAGAGCTTAAAATTTTCTGTTAGCATTGTTTATTAATAGCAAAGACACTAGCTTAAATGTTCCTACAGTCATTTTTAGGATGGCATAGCGTAGTGTGCCATTTTTCAAGTTTGTCTTGTCATTGTTTTCGAATGCGCTTTTTTATTTTCAAAATACACTACTCTAGTTTCACTCTGTAACATGCTGTTTTCTGAAATATACTGTGTTATTATTATTATTGAATAAATATTTTAATTAACACGTTCACTGCCAAAACTATAAAGTAAGAATTTTCAAATTTCTTGTTGAAAGTCGTTTGCCACCACAAATTCAGAAAGGTAAATTTAGCTTTACTAATACAGCGAAATTTCTGCCAATAAATAAGGCAATTTTTTTTATTTCTAAAATAGTGGTGACAAAGTAGTTAATAAATTAAAGCCACGAGTATACTCGTGGTTGGCAGAAAATGGGTTAAGAAAGTTATCACTATTTTCGAACAGTGGCATTAGTTATATATAATGACAGATTAAATAAAGGCAATTTTTCTAATTGAAAATAATAGTAGATTTTTAATTAAAAAATCGCTAAATGGCAGCACTGACTAAAGTAACCATTTTTAAATGCGCACATTCTTTGCTGTTTTAACAACGGTAGTAAACAGTTGAGCTGATAAGTTGAATGGAGGGCATCTATCGTCCGAAAGTATAAAATAGCAGAAGGTTTTTGTTTGAACTTATCAGTACATAATTATATGTAGCTACAATAGTTAAATTATAATGAAGAAAAGATATTTAAGAGATCATTTGTTAAAAACTTAAATTAAGAGAACAATTTACATATGACTGTGAAAGTATATTTTGAAGATGTAGTGAAAATTCACAAGATATTAATGTGAAAGTCTTTTTATGTAGAAAGTTCTGGTTTTAATTGAAATATATTTATTTGGTACTAGTCAAATTGATCGCTATGGCAGTTCTAGTGTTAAATTATTTTCGGGGGGATGTGCCGAACAGCGTGGGACAAGGGACATATTATTTGAACGGAACGTTTTTTTCTTTTCTCCTTCTACATAGTTTTCGAAAAGTGAAACTACATTTACAGGAAGTCTCCGGTGAAGCAGTGAAAAATCAGCTTTCAAAGTTTGGAGTCATTCTCGTTCCAAATAAAAAGGGAATAATAAGATTTCAGTTAATAATTCAGTGATAAATATTGAGCATAAAATAAAAACTATTTTTAAAGTCCTTGTGTATAAAAATGGTTGTTTTTGCTGATGAATAAGAAAATGTGTCTTTTAACTAATGTTTAAAATAATGATTAATAATAAAAAATCTAAATTTTTATGAGTTAACAGAGACAGAAGAAAAATTATTAATCACATTAAAAACCTTATTAGCAATAAGTAATTTTACAGGGAATTCAACAAAAAATCCTTTAAACGTCAGATATTTTTAAAACAGACTAATTTTCTATGTTTGAGATGATTGCTCCTGAACTTATCTCTAACAGATTGCGTACAGTCATTATTTTTACATTTTTAGTACGATTACTTCGAATTGTAATATTCATCTAATTTAATCACAGAATTTGTAATAAATTTATGCGATTAAATAAGGCGAAGTTTGAAAAGGATAATACTCAAAAAGCAAAAACACACGCGTTCTGTTTAAGAAGATATATTTGAGATCATTTCACTTAAAAGAAGATATTTTAAAGTATTTCTAGAACATCAAGCTATTTCCTTTACAGTGTTCTAAATTGTACTTTGTTTTGCGTAGATTTGTTAGAAGTTTCCCTGATGAAAGTAAAAAATCTAAGCATAAATTTTATAGTTTTTTGTTTGAAATAAAATTGACTTTTGATTTGTTTAAATATACATTATTTTAGATCTTTTAATTAACGTGAATATTAAAAATACATAATTAAATATATTTGAACACTTATTAAAAAACACAGTACATATTTTTTATTTTGTATCATCTACCAAAAAAAATTATGATATCATTCTTTATACAATGACTGATTCTAGCTATCATATGCAAAAGAAGATAGACGTTGTAGAAAAAATAAATGAATAGTTTGTTTTTCGTCTAAAAATTTTTTTCTTGTGTTTTTGTAATTATGTATATGGTTTTTCTTTTGTACAAATCTGTGTTGGGCGGATCTTTAAACGTTAGCGTGAAGATAATGAAGATAAATTAAGCTATTGAGATAATTTTTTTCTTAATTTTATCTGAAAATTTCATCATTTTAATACCGATATATGATTATTTAATTCAAATATAGCTATTTATTATTATTATTATAGCTATTTAATATTATTATAACTGTTAAAATCTTTCTTTAATATTTTATAGATATATCTATTATGTATATGACAGATTACAATTCAAATAATTTTTTTCAGTAATTATATATTATATATTAATGTGAGTATATATATATATATATATATATATATATATATATATATATATATATAAAGGAGAGAAAATATGCCTGAGAAATTATTTTTCCAAAACTTTCTTTGTTCATTTATTCATATTATATAACCGCTGAGTGTTAATGTCTTGCAAAAAGAAATTTTATTCAGCGTATATTGAAGATAAATTAAGCTACTGAGATCATTTTTTTCTTAATTTTATCTGCCAATTTCATCATTTTAATAGCGATATATGATTATATAATTCAAATATAGCTATTTATTATTATTGTTATGGCTATTTAATATTATTATAACTGTTAAAATCTTTCTTTAATATTTTATAGATATATCTATTATGTATATGACAGATAACAATTTAAATAAATTTCTTCAGTAATTATATATAATATATTAATGTGAGTATTTATATATATATATATATATATATATATATGTGTGTGTGTGTAAAAAGGAGAGAAAATATGCCTGAGAAATTATTTTTACAAAACTTTCTTTGTTCATTTATTCATATTATATGACCACTGAGTGTTAATGTCTTGCAAAAAGAAATTTTATTCAGCGTGAAGATATTGAAGATAAATTAAGCTACTGAGATAATTTTTTTCTTAATTTTATCTGCCAATTTCATCATTTTAATACCAATATATGATTATATAATTCAAATATAGCTATTTATTATTATTGTTATGGCTATTTAATATTATTATAACTGTTAAAATCTTTCTTTAATATTTTATAGATATAACTATTATGTATATGACAGATAACAATATAAATAAATTTCTTCAGTAATTATATATTATGTATTAATGTGAGTATTTATATATATATATATAAATAATAATAAAGGAGAGAAAATATGCCTGAGAAATTATTTTTACAAAACTTTCTTTGTTCATTTATTCATATTATATATCCGCTGAGTGTTAATGTCTTGCAAAAAGAAATTTTATTCAGCGTGAAGATATTGAAGATAAATTAAGCTACTGAGATAATTTTTTTCTTAATTTTATCTGCCAGTTTCATCATTTTAATAGCGATATATGATCATATAATTCAAATATAGCTATTTATTATTATTGTTATGGCTATTTAATATTATTATAACTGTTAAAATCTTTCTTTAATATTTTATAGATATATCTATTATGTACATGACAGATAACAATTCAAATAAATTTCTTCAGTAATTATATATTATATATTAATGTGAGCATTTATATATAAAAAAAAGCAGAGAAAATATGCCTGAGAAATTATTTTTACAAAACTTTCTTTGTTCATTTATTCATACTATATAACCGCTGAGTGTTGATGTCTTGCAAAAAGACATTTTTTTACATCTGGCATCTTAAAGTAAGTTTGATATGATAAATTAAATTAAAATATATAAAAAAAATAATTAAATCCAAAATTATTTCCAATCACGTTTAAGAATGAGTTTTCAATTTCATTTAACTGTATTCAGAAGTAACAAATCGATAAACAAATCTCACGAATAACTTACTATACACACAAAAGAACACAAATAAAAACTTACACCAAAAAGCTGCTTTTGAAAACTTTATTTGAAACTGTCAATGATTCAAAAAAAGAAAGAAACAATTTAACCAGCACGTTTTCTGCTCTGCCTTATTTATTTTCATTCCTTTTTCTATTTCGAAACCTTCTATAATATTTCAAACAACACTGAAATCTCTTCGTTCTATCTTGTTTATTTCGACAGCACAACCCCGTTAAACTACTATTAGTGAACAAAAAAGTACAAAATGAAATTTTGTGAGGAGGGGGGAAGTGAAGTGAAGAGCAAAGAAAATAAATTACCCAGCCGAAAAAGGCTCTCTTTAAATGATAAATCCTCGAAAAAAAGGAAATAATAAAAAATACATGCAAGCATTTTTGCGGCAAAATAATTCAATCTGAAAATATAATTCCATTGCTAACAAAATAATGTTAAAGAACAAAAGAAAGGGGGGGGGGGAAGAAGCCCCGCGAAAATTCGATAAGGTGCCACACGAAAGGAATTTTTCCCCAGCTTCCACCACGCACCATTGAATGAACGAAGTGGGCGTAACTTCAAGTCCCTACGTTCCGAATGCAAATGGAGGAATTTTACTCAAATCTGCGCATTCAAACCTTTCATTTTCTGCTCAATAATTCGATATGAAGGTTTCAAGGAGGGTGAGGGAGAACAAATTAATGCTTCTGTTAGGAGGGTTTCGGTTACATCGCCAGTGATGCTTCATGGATGCGAAAAGATTTCTAAATCACGCATCAAATCATGTAATGAGATCAGCGGAATTTGATTTTCGTAGCTCGGAAAGATAATAACTAAAACGGGAAGTCTTAATTTTTGGTTATTTAATTATTACGAATGTACGTATATTTTTCTTTATTTATATCTACATTAGTAGAAGAATTGAAATATCCGATTTCGGTATTTTGAGTAATAACTGGTATAATGTGTTTTATATTTTTAAAATTGCTTTGAAGAGCTCTTACAAAATCATTCCTTTACGTAATATATTAAAGGAAAGACATTGAAATTTTATTTTATGTTGTACATAAGATTATCTTGAAGTGATTGGTGAACACTAGCATAAAAAATTTGGTTATTAAACAACGAGGATTATCAAGGAATGGCGAATATTATAAAAAGAGGGGGATCTCTTTCTAAATTAATAATATGCTTTCCACTATTGTGAATGATTGGTGGGCATAGTATTAATTTAAGTTTATCTCCAATTTGGTTCTTTCCTAGTTAATTACATGCTATCCCTAAAAATGGCCTTTTTTTTTTTTTTTTTTTTTTTTTTAATGGTTATTCCACCCCCCCCCCCCCATTCTGACCAGAAAATCAGAGTTCTAACTTTTTACGACTGCTCTTTCATCTTCACCTAACACTTCATTTATAATGGATGTTTCATAATAATGGAAGCTATCAGTCCATCAGAAGAAAATAACTCGGTTAAAGCGGAAACTCTGTTAAGCGGGACTAGGATAATCGGGACTCCAGTGTATTCTTAATGCATTTTTAGCAATTAAATTATTACGAATGTGTGTAGCCTTTATTTATTTATGTGCGCACCTCTCTGCACATCAAATCTAATTTAATTTTAGTTTAAGTTTATTTAAATAATTCTACTTTTAATATGGTAAATTACAGAGATTTCATTATTTATCTAGTTTGTTTGAAAATTGAAATATATATTCAAAATGGTTGGTGGTTGATTTAAAATTTGAGGTTTCATCTTTTGTCTGTTTTATCATTTTTTAAATGTGTTCTTAACAGTGGATATTAAATAAAAGTGTATCTCATTGCAAATACTTCAAACCATGGACCTCAACACCTATTGTGCCAGGAACAGTTGTATTCACATTTCATATTTTTATTAAATCCATAAATGTGCATTCTTCTTTTCACTCTACTGTAAATTTGTTTTAACCTTGTACATATTGTTTGTTTTTTTTTTAAAGCAAAAGCACCATTTTTTATTTTCGAAAATACGTTTAATTCAACATCGTACCATTCAAAATAATAATTAAATTAATACATATTCCAAAATGCAATTCATTAACCGTAAACAAACCATGAATTTTGAGCTCAGAGTTACCTTTGTCGCATTGTTCGAAATCTATTTTTATTTCAAATCTCTTTTGCCAAACATGAAGAAACTGAAAAGAGAAAAATGGAATGCATATGTAAAAATATTATATCTATTTAAAACTCGGTTCAGTGCTAAACAAAACTGATACAATTGTGTTATTTCTTTAGGTGATAAACAGACACTCTTAATTACAAGTTACAATGCTTCTTTTCTGTTGTTGTTGCAATTAGTTTTCCTTATAAAATACCAAATTTCGAAATTTTGTTTCTTTTCCAAGAAGTTTTTACACTATTTTTATTTTATTTATACACATATAAGTATCCCTTTTTCTTTTTCCTTTTATTACCAAATGTGTTATATGCAAGAAATATTGATCTGTTTTTCTATTTGTATATAATTGGTTAGAAGCATTATGAGATGAAATTCATAAGCAAATACCTTAATTTTTTTTTTATAGATACAGGGTATCCTACTTTAAAGTTGTCTATGGGCAAAACTATTGTTCATAAAGTTGGGAAATTTTGTGAAAGACGTAATAAAGGGATGGGAATTTGTTTAAGCTAAAATATATATAAATAAAAATAGTTTAAAATTTCGCCACCAGAGGGCGGTTTTTAATAAATTACACATTTAGCATTACGATAGTTTAGTAATTTTATTTATTACCTTCGAATTTCAAACAATAGATGGCGCTGAAAGCAATAGGCGCTCAGTCCAAACCCGATTTTTGGCACTTCGGGATCCATTCAATACATTTTAATCTCCTTTTTTCGCATGAAAAAGAGAAAGGCCAAAAAATAGAACCTGGATTTAGCGGTTACTGCTTACAGCGCCATCTATCGATGCTATTTGTAACTAAAACTGAGTATCGCAGCATAAAAACTCCTGACACCTTACATTACACTCCTGCAAGAATTTTTTAAATACCTGTCACCGCTTGCAAGTTATTGAATTTTTAAATACATTAGTTATTTTTGGGACACCCGGTATATATTATTGTTAAATATAGAAAAAAAACCTTAAAAATTTTAAAATATGTAAATATTGGTCATAATATATATATATATATATATGTATGTATGTATATATATTAGAAGATTTCTGTTACTTCTCTTGATTTTTTAAAATACAATTCGAAACATATTTTTATTTTTTGCAATCAGTATATTAGATATATTGCAATACTAGCTTACGTTTGTTAAACCTATATGATTAGTTAAAGCACACATAAATTAACGTCTTAATTCATTTTTATTAAAGATACATATATTAAGACAGACTTGAACACAATTAATACAATAACCGAACAGGAGTAAAATATTAGCCAGGACCAGGATTCGAACCTGGATTTACAGCGTACCGTGCTGTTGCTCTAACCACTGAGCTGACCTGGACGATATCTTAGCAATTTCTCACTAATAAACCATGTTGGGGAACGTCATCGGCCGGCAATAGTACAGCACGCGATGACGGAAAACTCGATGACGCAATGACGGATTTCACTCCTGTTGGGTTATTGTATTAATTGTGTTCAAGTCTGTCTTAATATATGTACCTTTTATATTATTAGTGTTTAAAATAAATCGCATTAAATATAATCTATATAAACTTTTCTGTCAACTCTGGATTTAGGTAAGATAAAATTATAACGAGGCTACCAACACAAAATAATAATAATAACAATGAAATAATTAAATTTCATTAGTATTATTATTATTATTATTATTTGGAATATTTTTTTAGAAAATTATAAAATTTGCAACGTATTTTTAAAAAAGTAATAAAAATTTTAATCTGAAATATAATTTTGTTTAAAGAAAAGTATATGGCATGATTATGGAATTTAAAGCAAATATCTCTATTTATTTTGCAATATGAAGACATTCAAATCCTTCTACTTCCCCTGAAACATGCATCCGGGTGATATGTCATTGTATTAATAGTTTTATATCTTATCATTTCGATAATTCTTTGCTCCAAACGTATTAATAATGTATTCTGATAGTAATAATCTAATTAAAATAATCATGCATCATCATATTTTGCATTTTTCATTGCAATTAAAACTTCTTGATCACAAAAACCTATCTAAATAAATTTTAAATTTCCGGATCATATTAATGATCTATAAAATTTAATAACTAGCGTTCAATAGCTAACTTTAGTAAACTCATCCAGCGATATCGTAAAATAAATTCTCCTTCCACAGCTGAAAAAACGAACAAAAAGAATCTCCAACCCAGAAAAATTTAATATAAAACACTGTAATGCATATTTTTATTCCCTCCTCTTTTTCATTCTTTCTAATAATATTTCATATTACTTTCATCTTTTCCATCTTATTGTGTGTTTTATGCCGTTAAACTACCATTAACGAAAAGAAAAAATGAATTTTTTCTTTCCTCCCAGAAAAAAAAAAACAAACAAGGAATAAAAATATAAATAAATTACTTACCCTATGCGCACTTAAAAGAAAAAGAAAATATGAAGTAAAAACCATTTTCTTTTGTAAAATAATTCAATCTCAAAATATAATTCAGTTGCGGCAGCAAAATAATATCGGGAAAGAAAATAAAAAGGGAATAAAAAATAAGCAAAGTGGACTAAGACCCCGAGAAATTTGATGAAACTAAACTTTTGTTCATAGAGGGGAGGGGAGAGGTTAGTGGGGGGATAAAGAAGGAAGAAGCAATTTCATTTCCCTGAAAACAGGGTAGGCGTGGTTTTTTTGCTCCCCGTGTTCCAAAATGCAAATGAAGGATATTTTAGAAAGGAAAACTCCAGTAACGTAACCTCTTATTTTCAACTCAATAATCTCGTTCCAGGGGGGCGTTAAATATCGGCTCGATTTCGGGATCAAGTCCTATTATATGCTTGGGTTGGGAGGGAAACGTATGTGTGTTTTGGTTTCACTAGTTCTTAACGTGGGAAAGAAGCTGTGATTCATCAGCTGTTTGTACAGAAGCAGCACGCCTTGGCCAAAGGGTTACAGAGATTTGGCGAAATTGGCGTACATTGAGATTTATCAGATTTAATGAAGAAATCATTTTTTCACGTCTATTTATTTAAGGGGGAAAATACTTTACAATATTTATCAAAAATTTTTTGAGATGTTATTAATTTTAAGGTTCAATTAACTTTTAAATCTACGTGTATAATATAAAATCATGATATTTATTTATTTATGAGAAAAATTATTCTGAACAATGCTTCTAAGTTTCACTAACATATAGAACAAGAAGTAATTGATATATAAAGTATATTAATTTTTTTTTAATAAAATTTAAAGTAAATTACTTTAAGAGGTAAAATATATGATTTTTAAAGCTGAGAAATTATTTTTAATTGGGTTTTTAACGTACGTTTTATTATTAAAAATATGTTAACTTATAATTGTATAGGAGTTTATTTGTTATAAATAAAATGCTACATTATGTTGCTCATACAATGAAAAGTACTAAAATTTTGACTTTTCTATTGTTGTATAATGTAGCGTATTAAAGTAATTTACTATAATTTTCATAATTTGAAGAATTTACAAATGAAAAAGAATTTCGTGATAAGTTGTTTCATTATTTACATTGCAAACTAATATATAACAAATCCGAAAACCTAGAGGTAATGCACTTCATCGTTTGCTAAAAAGCGTTTAATAAAACAATGAAAAAAACCTTTTATTTAGAAATAACTTGAATAACTACGCTATAACAACAACGATAATATGCTCCATTAATTGCTAAAATATGTTAAATAAAACAGTAAAAAACTAGAAAAAAGGAATTCTGTTTTTACAGTATTTAGTGTCGCCCCAGATGAAAAAAAAATAAAAAACACTCTTTTTTTATTTTATATAAAATGGCGTCATCAGCCAGAGTTGGGCAAATTCGCAATCTGATTAATTTGTAATCTCATTACAATGTAATTGGCATGTAAGGGATTATAATTTTAATTACATGTTAATTAAAATCTGAATTGGAGATTCAATTAGCATTGTAATCGTAACTATAAATGCTATGATTATCTTTATATAATTGTAATTATAATTGAGAAAAATATAATTAAGATTATGTGTAATTATAATCTGAATTTAAAGTTCAATTAGCATTGTAACCGTAACTATAAATGCTATGGTTGCCATTATATAATTGTAATTATAATTGATAAAACTATAATTACGATTACAAGTAATTATAATCTGAATTGCAAATTCAATTAGCATTGTAATCGTAACAATAAATGCTATAATTACTACTATATAATTGTAATTACAATTGAGAAAAATATAATTAAGATTATGTGTATTTATAATTTAAATTTGAAATTGAATTAGCATTTTGTAATCGTAACTATAAATGCTATTATTATTATTATATAATTGTAATTATAATTGAGAACTTATAATTACAATTACGTGTAATTTCAGTGGCAATTTTTTTATTAAGATATAATTGTAACTGCAATGCAGAAGGTTATGATTTTCATTACGGTGCGGTAGTGCTATAACTGTAAAATTTTAGTTACAACTACTTGTAATGTGAATGGTAAATTTAGTTTATTGATTTGATTTCAAAAGTACTTGAGATGATTATAATTACCATTACGTTGTTGTAATGGTAACTAATAAATTTTAGTTACAATTACGTGTCATGGAAAAAGTAAAATTTCCAATTAGATTTTATTCCAACTGTATTTGATACTGTACTTATTAATGATTATATATTATTTTGATGAGAATTAAAAAATTTCAGTTACAGTGACATTATAATAAGGGTGAAATTTGAAGTTATACATTACAGTTAGTATTTTAATAACGGAAAATTTTCAAACTTGGATAATATACCATTTTTTTACTGAAGCCCACCCCCCACCCAATATTTTAGTGTGTCGTAAATAAAAGGGGTGGTAACATAAAAAAAAAAAACTCAAACTGTAATTATCGTAGGACACTCATATTTTGCATGGTAAAAGTAATCTTTATGAAGAGGGGGGAGGGGGGGGGTTGCATTTTTTTTTACCGGAGGTTAGTAAATTTTAGAATAGCGCAAACATAAGGGCCTAATAACCGAAAGATCTTGTAACTCTGATATAAATTGTCGTAATCTAGACAAAATCGGTATGGTAAGCGCGTAAACGGTAATAGTTTTAAAGGGTAGGGGCTTTGTCGATTTTTTACAGAAGCCCACCATATTTTAGTATATTATAAATATGAGTTGCTGACAACTTAAAACAGTTATAACTCGAACTGTAATCGTCGTAGAACACTTATATTTTGTAAACTAATCTTTATAAAGGAGGAACAGTGTAGGCGTTTTTAACCCCAGATTTCGAAATTTTTGTATAGTGCGAATATTAGGTCTCGATAACGACAAATACGTGTAACTCGAATTCAAAATTCAACTTGTCACATCGCATCTCACACAAATTTCGTTTAATTTCTTAATCTTTTTAAGTGTGGCGGGGGTTATTTTCTATATATATACATATGAAAATTAATTTTTAAGGTAATGAATGGATAAAAGTACAAACAGAAATTCGATGTATTTGTATCTTAACCCGAAACCGCTGTTAGCGGTCTCAGAGACTGCTGTATTTTTCAATTTTCACAAATTTTCCGTTTAACTATAGATACTGGTTAAATTTTGTTTCATTTGCAATCCCTTTATCTTCACTACTAACTTTTGAATAGCTGAATTTTAAAAATAATAGCCGTGTACATGAAGTTTAGTAGATAAATAGTATTTTGAGAGTTAATGTAGCATTTTATTCATATTTAGATTAAGAGGTCTCACAGACCACTCACGGCAGTTATGCGACAACATTTGTCACTCCGGTTACGGGTTAACCGGTCTGACAGATCGCTCCGGGTAGATATGCGACAATATTTGTTACTTCGGTTACGGGTTAAATATAAAATTTTAATCTTTTCAACATAAATACTGAATAAATTTAGGAATGTATTCGTAATTGTAAGAAAATTAAAATCAAAAATGCGTTAAAAAAATCGTCGTCGACACCACCGAAATACGATGCCCAACCCGATACATGATTCTACTTCAATGTATTTTAATTAATTAGAAAATAATAATTAAAAAAACGCATACATTCCAATATTACCCAAGCATGCGAAAAATTAATTTTCCTTAAACTAATGCATGAAAAGGTAAACTGAAATTCGATGAATTTGGATTTTAAATATATAATTTTTTTGTTTTGTTTTTACAACTATAAAAGCGGGATCAATTTCAAGAAAAGATTCTCAATCACAAACAAGACCAAAAAATGTCTTTCTCTACCCCTTTAAAATAATTGATTTTATCATATGAAATTTTTATGTTCTGTGACAAAATTTTTCTGAGTTATAAGTGTTTATGTTTAACGGGTCCTTATATTTATGCCATATTGAAAGTTGAGGTCTTCTGTTAAAAATACCGACAATGTCCTCTTCCGCATTATAAAGGTTACGTTTACTATACAAAGTGTTTTACGATAATTGTAGCTTGAATTATAATTATTTTAATTTATCAGCCTCTTATATTTTTGATACACTAAAATATGGAAGGGCTTTTATGAAAAATCTATAGAGCCTCGCCCTCCTCCCTTTAAAACTGTTACGTTAATCATATGAAACTTGAGTCGACAAATTAGATTTGAGTTATATGTGTTGTTGGGTACCGGGCCCTTATATTCGCACTATAGTAAAATTTATGTGGGTTTTTTTTTTTAAGACAATCAATGTCTTCTGTAAAATTATGCCACTTTTTGGACCGAAATAACAAGGAACTGAAATGGCATTGGGACCGATGTGTCGGGATCGAAGCCCTATGACCTAAACAGCAGGAACAAAGTCTCAAAACCGAAATGTACTCATGAACGATTAAATTTGAGTTCCTTCATTTTTAACATTGCATTCTCAACCATCAGATAATCTACAAAATTTTAAATACATTGTATGTATATTACTTATACCACAGAGATATTTAAGATCTATATGTTAAAAATAATGTAACATTGTCCCTTCGAGCGCGATAAGCAATTTTTTATATTTCGTAATAATTTAAACCTTATATATTGACTTTTTTCTGGAATAAAACTTACTTAAAAAAATAATAATCGTTTTGTAAAATTATGGTGTATGCACCTCTGTCTCATGACACCTCTCGACATCAGACTCTGTATAGCGCGTTTTTCGAGTCTGAATTAAAAAAGAAAAAAAAAGCGTATTTCCAGAAAACGATTAATTACGTAAAAGTAACTAGAAAATTACTAAATATGCAATTCCGCTTAAAATTTTTTATTATGTTTTTATAACATTATAAATTAATACTTACTGACATATAAATTGTTACTTATAATTTAGTTACATTCTTATAAACGTAACTGGGATTAATTTGGATTGAATTACAAGTAATTTTCATATCAATTTTAGAAATGCAGTTAGAAGTAGCTCGTAATTGATTACAATATAATTTAAATACATTTCATAGAATGTAACTTAGACTTAGTTATATTACATTACACGGTAACCAAATTTCATTCTGAGCAAACATAACTGAGATTAACTTGTAATACATTAGAATTTAATCTAAATTATATTTTAAAAACTGCAATTAGAATTAGTTCATAATTCATTGCAATTTCATTTAAATACATTTCATAGAATGTAATTTAGATTAAGTTGTATTGTATTACACGTTAACCAAACTGAATTCTGAATAAACGTAATTGACACTAACTTGTAATACATTAGAATTTAATCTAAGTTATATTTTTAAAGATGCAATTGGAATTGATCTATAATCCATTACAAGTTAACTGGATTCTATAATTAAAAAAGTAATCGATTACAGGTAAATTGGGTTATATAATTAAAATCGAATATGAATCATCTTGTAATATAGATTACATGTTAATTGAATTATACAATTAAAAATGTAATCTGAATCATCTTGTAATCCATTACAAATTAATCTAATTAAAATTTAAAAGAAAAAATGAGAATTGGCTTGTAATCTATAACACGATAATCAGATTATGTATTTCAAAAGAGTACTTGAAATTACTTTGTAATGCCTTACATGTTAATCAATTGCATTGTGAGGGGGTTATAATGTATTTTAATCTATAATTTCATTACTTTGTAATCAGATTCTGCCCAACACTGTCATCAGCATCCGCTGAAGAATTCCTTATTTGCGATCCAGTATAGATGATTTCAGTCGTGACGTCTGTCATGACATTTTGGTTGGAAACTGACTCCAAACAAACGGTTGCTATGTTGTATTTTCTATTTTGTTTGCATATTATAGCTGTATCTTATAGTATCTATATCTCACATCCAAATGTTTTAAAATTTATGTGTAGTGGTAACATTTTTTACGATATATATTTGAAAATAAATGAAGCATAGCAAACGTTTGTTTGGAGCCCGTTTCCAACCAAAATGTCATGATTGACGTCACACTGAAAGCGTCTATTAAACAACATCTACAGTAAAGTACGCATAGGACGTCACTATACACACACACACACACACACAAAAAAAAAAAAAAAAAAAAAAAAAAGATTTCGTCATTCAAGAAACTCGACAAAAAATAAATCGGCTATCTCATGACTCTCATGATTCATATGCCTTCATTTGTTTGTAATATTAATATAGATACTTAAAATTAAATTTACGTTATAATAGCTCCATGTTTCATCAGAAATCTTTTCTTTATATTTTTTCAAAAAATCACGTATTTTAAGTACTTTTTTTTTCAGTTTTTATGGGAAAATGGACACAAACAGATATAATTGCTATTTCCAACTATTTTTCCTTTACTTTCTACAGAAAAGGAGTACTTGAGTTGCCAAAATTAAACAAATGACACCAAAAACTACAAAAAAATTAATATCTCAAAAATAAATGGAGATGCAGTTTTCAAACCAATTGCATATAAAAGTACTTTCTCCCCAATACGACGGTATAAAAATTGAAAATGTGCGATGCCTAGAAGTTTAAAAAATTGCCGTAGAGTATTTAACAGTACAATGATACATCTGCTTTGTTTTACGGCTGGCTTATACAACGGAACGTTATTTGTTGGAGACGACACTTTATTTGTTGGGAGAAAGAAATAGCATACCGGGGGCTAAAAAGTATAAATTACAAACAACGCGAACTAATTTTAGATATTTATATTTATCTATTTATTTATATTCTTATTTATTTATATTTTATACTTAATTATATTTTTACTTATTTAGTAATCTACACATTATAAAAAATGTATGTAAAAATTACTCCATAAAATTGATGGCAGCCTTGCTGTCTTCATTTTATTGAATAATTTAACCGATATAACTGGTCTTATGTATTAAATTAATTTAAAATGTCAATGTATTTTTATATATTCAAGCAGAAAGTATATTTTTATGCTTCTTATGAAAATAAGTAATGAAAATGACATATGATAACGCGTTTCAAATTCACTTTTCTCAAAACTAATTTATGCAGACTATACATCTTTACAAGGAAAAAAAAAAGGAATTATATTGAAATTTTTACATTTTTACAATAATTTGTGACACAAAAACAAAAATTCATATTTTGCTTATTTCAAAGTCTACCGTCAGCTTAATCTAATATATAAAAATGAAAATTTGTCTGTCTGTCTGTAATGCTATACACATCCACAGTTTGGAAGCCAGAATTGTGAAATGTTACGTACATGTGTACGGCCGAGGCAACCAAAGTAATCCGGAATCGAAATACCTTACAGGTAATTTTTAATTAATAAAATACCACCAATTTAACAGAAAATTCCAATCAAATTGAAACATTTTTCGTTATAGCTGTCGCCAACCATAAAAAATCCACGATAAAATTATTATCACAACAATTACTTTACTATTGCAAGATTTCCCCATGAAAAAATGAAATAAATGGTTTGACGAATTTAAAAAAAGGGTATATTACATCATAACTTTTCTGCTGCAAGATCTGTACATGAAAAATGAAAATAAAATAAATAGTTTCACGAATTAAAAATAAAAGTTCATGTTACGTCATAATTTTTTTTCTTTTTCTTTTTTTTTTCTTTCTTTTTCTTTTTTTTTCTTTTTTCTTTTTTTTTTTGATTTTCATAAGAAAAATTATGATTATTTAATTAATTTGAAGAATTAAAAAAAATGGAATATCACTTCATACTAGAAATATAAATAACGTGGTGAGTATATGAAGTCCTATAAGTGTGAAAAAATGTATTGAAGCATGATAAAAACTGGATTATGGAAATATTGGCGTATTTTAACATTATTGCTACAATGATGAATGTAAATAAGTTCATTTATAGCTGTATTATTTTGCGTCTGTTATATAAATTTATAGATTTTTCTATTGGGTTTTTATTTGATTCATGTGTGCAACACTTCGACTGTTTTTTTTTTTGTTTGTTTGTTTGTTTGTTTTATGTTGTATGTTAAATTTTGAAATTGGTTTTTCAAAACAAACATTCTTAAAACTCCCGGGCAACGCCGGGTTTGTAAGGCTAGTAAGTAAAATAACCGAAACATAATATACGTTTGGAAGGGCATTACATGAAGAACATCCTATTATATATTTCTTAGTTCAAGTTTTTGTCCCTCTTCTATGTTAATTTCATTTTGTATTTTCTTCGCAAATGAACCTGCACTGATGTAGTTTTTCATCGGCCCAAAATGAACCCTCCACCGTATTCAGTCATGTAATCCTCGACTCTAGCTATCTCTGTTTCGGCCCATAAAGTGGGTGCGTGCAGATTAGCAAGTTCCGAATCCCGGAGACAGTTTTCACGGTTCTCTTTGTGTGTTTCTGTTCTCTACCAACCTTTCCTCTTCTGTATCTTTTCCATCTTTTCTCCCGGCATCCGCCCGCTTCTCTGTGTTCGATTCAAATGATTGGGGAGGTGTCGATAACGAGGTGCTGATGGATGATCACCAAATTAACCTCTTCTGTTCGGAAAAGCCCTCTGTCCGTTGCTCTTATAAGTACAGATTGTGAACACAGTGTGCTTTGTTAATATAAATATTTATCCCCCA
Organism: Maratus speciosus; assembly: GCA_963932465.1. Taxonomy (NCBI): domain Eukaryota; kingdom Metazoa; phylum Arthropoda; class Arachnida; order Araneae; family Salticidae; genus Maratus; species Maratus speciosus. The sequence continues at coordinate 351,005,227 of OZ010794.1, forward strand.
CGGAAGACTTTCCGAATGAATCGACATATTTTCTTGGGTATACAGTATAACTTCAAAAATCCGGCATCATCGGAGCCGAGACTATGCCGGATTTTTGAAAATTCCGGATTTTTGAAGCAATGTCAGAAGTAGTAATTAGGAATATCAAAAGTAGTACTATATTCTTAACGATGGCTTTAGCCATAATTTAATTCATTATTAAGGATGTGCTCAACTGCTCTGCTCAACAAGCGCAAAACGTTTTGACACATTTATAAATTCATTTTTTAACGGAAAGATATAAAATTGGAAAGCCTGACCATGGAAGCGATTTGGAATTGAACTGTGTTTTCCATTTATTGATAAATAAATTACCTATTGAGTTATAAGCGATTTTGGTAACAGGACAAACACGTTTTTCGCCCATTCTTGAGTGATTATTCTACTTTCGCACGAAAATTCGGTTCAAAACGCCCACTTTGACACTATTTTCTGAAAGATCTATTGCGTTTGCAAAAAAACGGAAAAAGAGCTCGATTGCATAGTTTCTGAACAACAACACCTACTAGTTTCATGCACTTCCGAACAAAAATAAATTAAAACCTACGTCATAAAGTTACTCTCTTGGATTTGAGAACAGTCTTAAGTGATAATTATGTAAGAAACAGAGAAAATTAAACATTAAAAAAACTTACATTAATTGATATTTTCTATGTTACAGGAAAAAAAATATCTAATAAAGAGTGAAATTATTTCTTCTCGTGTAATTTCGGAAACATCAGTTTCAAATTTTGTTTGACTCAATGTTTTTGGTCGTTCTTTAACAAGATTTCCTTGTATTTTATACAAATAAAGAATCTATATTTCGGAAATACAGTCTTGTTCTCTAAAGCAAATATTAATTCTCCGGCCAAACTTATTTTGTTGTTCATCCTCGCTTTCGGAGCTGTTACTAGCGTTATCGGCGGTTCTATTTAGCACAGCGTAATAAGAGAGACTCCAAAGAACTTGAGTACTAGTCTCCACGCCGTTGCTGAGAAACGGTGTAGCTCCCAGAAAATTTCTTCAGAAAATAATCGCCTCTCACAAATGAAAAAAATGTCAAATATCATTTTTTTGCATTTTTACTTTCGAGCTTGAAGTTTTTAATTCATAAACAATTGCTATTTTTCTTCTACCATAAATTAAAAGTGTAAAAGAAAAAAAAAAAGAAAAACATGATTTTGATGCCGGATTTTTGAAATTTACTGCAATTTTTTAAACTTCTAAACATTGCGCATTTTGAATTTTTACACAGTCGTATAGGGGGAGGGGGGAGTACTTTTAAATGCAATTTGTTTGAAAACTGCATATCAATTTATTTTTTAGATGTTAATTTTTTATGCCATTTCTGTAATTGTGGCAACTGAAGTACTCTATTTCTGTAGAAAGTAGAAGGAAAATAGTAGATTACTATATTTTTTGTTGCCATTTTCTCATAACAACTGAAAAAAAAATTGTAATTAAAATACGCGCTATGCCAAGAGTGTCGTCTACTATAAAAATATATTTTAAAGAATATTTGTGTGACTTATTTTCTCCGCGTATTAATAATCCTGTTTATAGAATTTTGAAAATCCTCTAATCCATTTAATTCAGCAGATAACTAATAAAACATGCAATCATATATTCGATTAAAGACAAATGCTAGTATTGTTAAAGCATTTCAAAGTGTTCATCAACCATTAAAAACGAAAAGAGAAATTTATTTTCAAATTTTGCACCGTGCCCTGAAATCGTTTCCTACACTTCTTTCTTAGTAGTACCGATTTTCCACCAAAATAATTTACTCCGAGAATAGATTATGTAATAACAATTCTGTTCATTAAAAAAAAAAAAAAAAAAAAAAAAAAAAAAAAAAAATCTGATGCATTTATTTCAGATAACTAATAAAGTTTCATACTTTATTGATCTTATGATATCTTATTTGATCTTGATATCTTATTTGATCATACCATCAAATAGTATATACAATTAAATACAAATGCTGGTATTATTAAGACCTTTCAAAGTATTCATCAACTATTAAAAATGAAAAGAAAAATCTATTTTGAAATTTTACCGTGCCTTGAAATCGTTCCCCATGCTTATTTCTTAGTACCGATTTTCCGCAAAAATATTTTAGACTGATCATAGATTGTGTATTAATAATCTTGTTCATTAACCACTTCACCGGCGACAGGTATGGGGAAATAGTGCTTTTACCTCCGACATATCTCGGGGCAGCCGGTGAAGTGGTTAAATTTTGAAAATCATCTAATCCATTTAATCTAGCAGATAGCTAATAAAGCGTGCAATCATATATTCGATTAAAGACAAATGTTAGTATTGTTAAAGCATTTCAAAGTGTTCATCAACCATTAAAAACAAAACGAGAAACCTATTTTCAAATTTTGCACCGTGCCCTGAAATTGTTTCCCGCCTTTCTTTCTTAGTACCGATTTTCCACCAAAATAATTTACTCCGAGCGTAGATTATGTATTGACAATCTTGTCCATTGAATTTTGAAAATCATCTCATGCATTTAATTTACCAGATAACTAATAACGCATGCAATAGTATATACGATTAAAGAAAAATGATAATATTATTAATGCATTTCAAAGTATTCATCAACTATTAAAAATGAAAAGGAAAATCTATTTTGAAGCTTTTACCGTGCCCTGAAATCGTTCCCCATATTTCTTTCATAGTACCGATTTTCCACCAAAATATATTACTCCGAGCATAGATTGTGCATTAACAATCCTGTTCACTAAATTTTTACATTAAGGACATTTTGGGACATGCATGATTCATATCTATCGGGTTTGAACTCTTAAAATTTCTTTTAAAACATTTTCTCACAAGCAACTATTTTTCATATTCAAAATGCAGGAAAAGAGAGAGACGATGAAGAAAAAACAAAAAAACTCTCCTCAAATAGTTTCCTGGTTGCAACTTTAAAAACACCTTCATCATTTTTTGCCACCCGGAAAACTGAATCTCTCCTCTTTTTCCCCCCATTTTTCTAAGCAACCACAACATATAACAAAATCGAAAGCTGCCGAAAATCGAGGAGAAAAAAAAAAGAAAAACTGGAAAACGTAGAGTACTCAGGGACAAGAAGAAAAATTTCCTCTCCTCTAAAATCACTCCTAGAATTCACTATGCAAATTCCTGGATATGTGTATATATCTTTATATAATTTTTTTTTTCTCTTAAACCCTACGTACCATTCCTGAGACATATTGCCCAAGGCTTTTGCTGGGTAAAATGTTATACATCTCTGCTGGAAAAGAGGAAAGTTGCCTAGGAGAGAAAGGGGAAAAGAAAGAGAGTTTGGAAACATGTTAGCACGCCAAACAGACATTAGAGATGGCGACCAGATCTCATTTGGGTAGCTGCTGCTTTCTAGTTTTTACCAACGAAGCGGTGTGCTTGGAAAATTCGTCAAATCAAAGCGTGGAATAGCATTTCTCTCCTGTTTTTTTTTGTTATACCCGCTGACCTTATTTTATATTTGGTTGTTAAAAACGGTAGCCCAAATCTTTTAATGGTAATAGAAATATTAAAAGTTTTCTATGCATGGGCAACAGTAAGGGAGGACCATGGTTGCTATTTAAATACTGAAATTTTACCTATCGCACACTTTGAAAAAAAAAAAATTACTAAAACTATTTGAAATAATTAAAGTTAAAAGAAAAAGGGACTAAGTATTTTTCGTGCTACATCAATTTTAATATTTTTCTGAATCAATATGTTTAAAAAATTGTCTTAAACGGTGGTTCAGTTGGACAGGATTCCTCCCCCCCCCCCCCCTCCTCCTGACGAATAAAAGGGATATATATCGAGATTTATAATTAATTTTTAATTATTAAATTTCTGTATTCATTTTTTGTTTAAATATTATTTTGTTTATATGATTAAATATTAAACGTAAAATTGAAGAGGAGCAGAACTCATTTGAGTAATTGTTCTTTTCTATTTTTATACCGACGAAGCAGCGTGCTTGGAAAATTCGTCAAATGAAAGTATAGAATAACATTTCTCTCTCCTCCCCTTTTCTTTCTCTCTCTCTCTCTCTCTTTTTTTCTTTTCTTTTTTTTTTTTTTTTGTAATACCTGTTGACTTTATTTTATATATGGTTATTTAAAACGGTAAGCCCAAATATTTTAATGGTAATAAGGATATTAAAAGTTTTCTATACTTGGGCGACAGTAAGGGAAGGGGAGGGGAAGACCATTATATCTAGCTAAATATTGAAGTTTTCTTTATATGTCGTGCGCTGGGGGGACAATATCAAAGCTATTTAAAATAATTAAATGTTAAAAGAAAAAGGAGCTAAGAATTTTTTGTGCCTCCTTGAACATCCCATGCCCCACCAATTTTAATTATTTTTTGAATCAATATGTTTAAAAAATTGAATTAAACCGCGGTTCAGGAGTATAGGACCTCCCCCCCCCCCACACACACACACCCTCGCTTCTATCGAATAAAAGGGATACGTAATGATATTAATATTTCTTAATTATTAAATTTCTGTATTCATTTTTATGATGATATAATTATATGTTAAACATAAAAACGGCGACCAGAAATCCTTTGGGTAGTTGCTGCTTTCTAGTTTTTATAAACGAAGGGCGTGCTTCGAAAAATTGTTAAATTAAAGAGTGGGTAGCATTTTTTCTGATTTTTTCTTTATGTATTTTTTTCTTTCATAGTACCTGAGAAACTTATTTTAAATTTATTTATTAAAAAACGATATCCAAAATATTCTGATATAAATATTAAAAGTTTTCTATTTACTTGTAAATGTGTGTGCAAGAGAAAATTAAATAATCTTTTTTTTTTTGAATGACAATAATTTTCCATAGTGAAACTTAAAACTTTTCATGAAAAACTATACATTGCTGATGGACTGTCATTATTGTTACTTCAGAGTTAACTAATATCGTTATATATCCCCCTGGTAATTCCTCGGTTATTTACCTTGTAAAAACGCATATATTTTTAATTTGAACTAATATGTAATATCACAATTAATTTCGAAGAGTTTTATTACAGAATTGTGTACCTATTTTTGGCTTATTATAGATTTTGAGGGTTTCCTCGCTTAATCTAAGAAGGTTTTTTTATTACCCGACTGAAAAGAAGGATTGTGTGTTTTACGCGTATCTGTGTATGTGGATTTCTTTATACCTTCGAAACATCCCAACGGCTGGATGAATTTTAATGAATGAGTCCTCTATCAATTCGTCTTAACGGCCCGATGGTTATAGGCTAGGTTTTGTTTTTATAAATTCAAAATGGCGGTAAAAACGAAAACAATTTACGCACCCTATTGAGTGGCACATCATTGGATAGGTCTTTGAAAATGAAGACGCTGTTTCATTGACTATTTTACAGTCAGAAGCTCCGTTAAAATATTATACAACCTGGGAGTTGTGTATGTATTGTGGATCTCTAGCTTTACTGCAACTCTAACCATGATAGACATCTATAGACCTCGTCAACACAGTGTTTATAGATAGGAACTAACAATTAAACACAACTTAAAAGTCATCAATACAAGTAAATAAAAAAAATAGGTAAGTAATATAAACAAGTAATATAATAAAAAATATTTTAAGTCAATTCCTACTTAGGTCAATAAGAGAATTTTTTTTCTCCGGTTCTTCGTTCCTTTTGAGTAGCGCTTATAATGCCTTGATCAAGAAGAGGGCTCTCTCGGTCTTAAAATACCTTGATCAAGAAGGGGACTCTCTCGATTATTGAAAATTAATTAATTTAATTTACTAATTAATGAATTAATATTTGAAAAAAACTAGATTAACATCAAGTGTCATCCACTACAAGTTTAAAAAAATTTATTTGAGCTTGATTGGATGAATAATAAGTATTTTATTAACGATTGAAAATTTGAACAAGATATATCTAGCGAGAGTGTGAGCTAATAGTAGGAATTGAAAATAAAAATTGTTTCACATTGATGAGAAATAATGAATTTGTTCGCTTTTTACCAGTCGGGTTTTTTGATTTTTTAAATTTAATTGTTTATTCAATTCGCAAATTCAATTTAATGAAACTTTTTTATATAAAAACCCTTATTCGATTCCATAAAACAATAAAATAATCAGTACATTACATATGTTAACTGCATTATATTGTGAAATGATTCCTTTTATTGCATGAACAATACGTATTAATATCACCATTGCTTCCTTTCTATTGAATGGAGAGTTTTCGTTTTCCGTTAATTTAAGAATATGGTGATTTTTAATATTTAATTAAAGTTCAAAATGATTATAATTTTCAAATTTAGTTTAAAAAACGAAAAAAACGATAAAAATACACACTTGTCTTTTATATAAAAATTTCATTTTACCTCATGTTCCCTTGTGTATAAATTGAACGTTAAAAATTATTTTGTGTTGAATTAGTCATATAATTAATGTAGCATTTTGAAAGTTTGGCAGTGTGTTTTTCATTATATCAAAGCTTGGAATACATATTAAAGTACACAAATGTTAAAAAAAAATTAACATGCTTTATGATAAAGTTTATGTCACTTGATGGAAATATTTTACAAGATTTTACCTTATCGAATTTAGGATGCGTAATGTAAGAGAAGAGTTTATTTGGTTGTAATGCGATACGTACTTAACTTTTCCCTTTTGTTCGAATTTGTTTTCTGATAAAATATACTCGTGCACATTTTGAAAAGCTGGAGCAAATAATTTTTTCATGATCTTTTACACGCATACTTTTTTATAAACTTTTTTAAGCATTGCTCAAAACTTGATATCAATTAATCTACTAATCAAATAGGAATAAGATTAAAACGATGTAAGTGTAATGAAACTTATTTTGAACTTCTAAAGGATTGGCTGATTTTAGATTCAGTTTATTGTAAAGGTTATGAACAGAAACATATACACAGACCATGATGTCCCGTGATTCTGAAGATTTTATTTGGTAGTAACTCGATACGTACTTAACTTTTCCAGTTTGTTTGAATTTATTTTCTAATAAAATATTTTCGTGCACATTTTGAAATGCTGGAGCAAAACATTTTTTCATCATCTTTTTTCATGCTTTCATTTTTATAAACTTTTTATAACATAGTCCAAAGCTTGATATCAATTAATCAACTAATCAAATAGGAATAAGATTAAAACAATGTACGTGTAATGAAACCTATTTTGAACTTCTAAAGGATTGGCTGATTTTAGATTCAGCTTATTGTCAAGGATATGAAAACGAACATAATACACAGACCATGATGCCCCGTGATTCTCATTCCAGATTACGGCATGAAAATCTATAGCACTTACGACCACCGGGATCGCACATTAATAAATGTCTTGCCTTCTGTCTGATGCCTGCTTAAAGAGGTAATTGGCGTGTCTGCCTTGTCAAACTATATCCATTCCTTAAGTTTCATTCGTAAAATATATCAACGCACTAATTACATGCTTTCGGTTGCAAAAATTGCGAAGAACTCGAAGGCTCGTGACATTTGTAAAATGAAATACCTTGTTTCATTTCTTTTGTAGGTAAACCAATCATTTTAATAAAGGCCGTGCCAACGAAAGTTATTTTTTGAGCATGTGCAGAAAGATGGTATGATGATTATGAGAGGCAAAATAATAAATTGAGATGTACACAAATTAATTTGAGTTCGTGTGCGAACGAAATAAAAGGACTTAATTTATCTGTGATAAATGGCAAACATGTAACAGAAAGGTCAGGATGATGTAGCGATATATAACTCAGATGTTTGTTAAGGATAATATCGATTCGGGGTAGTTTCTGCCATTAAGCGAGACTAGGCGACCGCCTAGGGTGGCAAAATATTAGGAGTGGCAAAAGCATTTAAATTATTCTTGTTTTATTTATTTATTTTGCTCCTTTTGCTGCATCTAAAATTTTACCACCCTCGGCGGCTGCCTTATTGTCTTGCCTAATGGTAAATACAGCACTCTATCGATATTAATGAAAGTATGAGTTATACATGAAAATGTGGTTAATAAAATGGAGGGGACGACAGTATTCGAATCTTGTTTAGGACGAGTAGACATTTAATAGCCCTTAGCCTAGGCGCTCTGACCCTTAGTCACCTACACACCTAGCAATGGCTGCATTAAAGAATTTCACTTCCTAAGAAATAAAATTATATCCATATATAATGTTTATTTTTAGATATTACAAATTTTATTTTAAGATGCATTAAAGATAATACTTTGATAAAAAAGACTAAATTGTCTGTCACCAATATTGTATGGAATTCACGCTGTAATTTAATTTTATATAATAGTAGTCATATGTCTGACCACATCTGACCAACGGTCATTTTAACACATTTTGAAAAAGGATGTCTTTTGAGAAAATTTCATGTGTGAAAGAGACTAGAATTTTTGTTTTCATGTAAGGAAACACAAACTAAAATCTATAGCACTGTGACATTTTAAAACATGTTGAAAAAGACAATACTTTACAGAAAGTTTCATGTGTGAAAGAGACTAGAATTCTCATTTTCATGTAAGGAAACAGAAACTAAAATCTACAGCACTACGACATTTTAAATACATGTTGAAAAAGGCATGCCTTTAGAGAAAGTTTCATGTGTGAAAGAGACTAGAATTCTCGTTTTCGTGTAAGAAAACACAAACTAAAATCATTAGCACTACCACATTTTAAGACATGTTGAAAAAGACATGGCATTACAGAAAGTTTCATGTGTGAAATAGACTAGAATTTTCGTTTTCATGTAAGGAAACACAAACTAAAATCTATAGCACTACGACATTTTAACATGTTGAAAAAGACTTGGCATTACAGGAAATTTAATGTGTGAAAGAGACTAGAACTTTCGTTTTCATGTAAGGAAACACAAACTAAAATCTATAGCACTGCGACATTTTAAAACATGTTGAAAAAGACATGGCATTCCAGAAAATTTAATGTGTGAAAGAGACTAGAATTTTTGTTTTCATGTAAGGAAACACAAACTAAAATCTATAGCACCGGGACATTTTAAAACATGTTGAAAAAGACATGCCTTTAGAGAAAATTTCATGTGTGAAAGAGACTAGGATTTTCGTTTTAATGTAAAGAAACGCAAACTAAAATCTATAGTACTACGACATTTTAAAACATGTACAAAAGGGCATTCCTTTAGAGAGAATGTCATGTGTGAAAGAGACTAGAATTTTCGTTTTAATGTAAAGAAACACAAACTAAAATCTATAGCACTACGGCATTTTAACATGTTGAAAAAGACTTGGCATTACAGAAAATTTAATGTGTGAAAGAGACTAGAATTTTCGTTTTCATGTAAGGAAACACAAATTAAAATCTATATAGCACTACGACATTTTAACATGTTGAAAAAGACTTGGCATTACAGAAAATTTAATGTGTGAAAGAGACTAGAATTTTCGTTTTCATGTAAGGAAACACAAACTAAAATCTATAGCACTACGACATTTTAAAACATGCTGAAAAAGACATGGCATTACAGAAAATTCAATGTGTGAAAGAGACAAGAATTTTCGTTTTCATGTAAGGAAACACAAACTAAAATCTATAGCACTGCGACATTTTAAAACATGTTGAAAAAGGCATGCCTTTAGAGAAAGTTTCATGTGTGAAAGAGACTAAGGATTTTCGTTTTAATGTAAAGAAACGCAAACTAAAATCTATAGTACTACGACATTTTAAAACATGTTCAAAAGGGCATTCCTTTAGAGAGAATGTCATGTGTGAAAGAGACTAGAATTTCCGTTTTAATGTAAAGAAACACAACTAAAATCTATAGCATTACGACATTTTAACGCATGTTGAAAAAAGCATGCCTTTTTAGAAAATGTGTTGTGTGAAAGAGACTAGAATTCTCCTTTTCATGCAAGGAGGGACAAACTAATAAAAACTTTTCACAGTCAGACAGTTCATGAGTGTCAGCATAAAAACTAAAACTCTTAATACAAAAGTTATTTTAGGTCAATCAGCAATTCTTTGTACCCATTTCTGTTCTGCCGTTTATTATTCTAAAAACTAATAAAAGAGTTTTAAATATGTTAATTGTGGTTTTAATTTATCCAAAAAAAAAATAGCTAGAAAATATTAATTTATTTATAAGTAAAAGATTTCTAAATAATTTTTAATATCTTTCTTTTTACTTTGTTCTATCTTCAATAGAAAAAAAATTTCGATGTAATCGAAAATTTTTTCGGTTTCCGGTTTTCGATGGATTTACACGTTTTAGGAGTCAGAGATCACAAAAAACATGTTTACACAAAATGTCTGTCTGTCAGTCCGTGTGTCCGTATGTCCGTGTTTTGCCATTGTACCATCAAAAATTGTATGAAGTTATGCATAGAATTGAACCAAATTTGTTTTAAAGTTTTTGGTTATTGCAAGCAGGTCCTCCATTAATTTGGAAGAAATCCGCCGGTAGGGGGCGCTGTAATAGCGATTTTTGTGCATTTTGAATATTGTACCGTCGAAACGTGTATGAAGTTATGCATAGAATTAAACCAAATTTTTCATGTATGTTTTTGGCCATGGCAAGAAGGTCCTCTCTGATTTTGAAAAAAATCTGCCGGTAGGGGGCGCTGTAATAATGATTTTTGTGCATTTTTAATATTGTACCATCGAAAAGTGTATGAAGTAATGCATAGAATTGAACCAAATTTTTTGTGTATGTTTTGGCCATGGCAAGAAGGTCCTCCCTGAATTTGGAAAAATTCCGCCGAAGAGGGCGCTGTAATAGCGATTTTTGTGCAATTTTCAATATTGTACCATCGAAAAGTGTATGAAGTTATGCTTAATTCTAATTAAAATACTAATAAAACTGAAATATTGACATGAGATAGAAGAAAGTTTTGGGATTGGCACATCCAACTAGTTTTCTGATACATAAGTGACACAATTTCCACATCATATACAAATTTCTAAATTCGCGAATGTAATAGACAAATAGGCAAGCAAAAAAATTATATTAGAGACAAAAAAGTACGCTGCTAGTATCTAGAACTTCATTCATTAATATAGAAAACGTGCAAAATAAAATTTTAAATTATTTATATATTTTCAGGGGGAAAAAAATCCTAATTCGTTTTTTTAGTCAAGACTTGAATAGTTGATTACCCAGTTATATTTAATATGAATTTTGATTACGTTTATATATTGTGAAACAGCAGTAGTTCATCATAATTTATGCAAAGAAGACATTAATTACAAAAATGACATAAATAATGGAATTATTCGTCTTAACTAAAAAGTGTTTACGGATTACTGATATATATTATAGAAGTAGGCAATTCTTCAATAAAAAAAAAAGAACTTTAAATATAATAAAAAAAAAATAGTTAAAAACATCTAATTTGCATAATAATGCTGTACGTTCATAAATATTCACAAATATAAAGAAAATATATTGTTCTTTGGCAAGAACTATTTTTTAAAGTTGCAATTTAAAATAATCCAGAACACTTAATAATCCAATATTTTGTAATATTTTGTCAATAGCTAATTAATGTAAACGTTCAAAGCTTCTTACAAGAAGGTTAAATAACATCATAAAATACAAAATAAATTACCCAACATTGTATTTTGTAACTTCCGGAAAAATAATTACGTTTAAAAAATTACTTAATACTCGAAATAAAGAATTGGAACCCATTAGCCTCGGAGCAAAATCGCGAAATTTACTTATTTATTCACTAACAATGTTTTAAAAAAAGTTAAATTTCCGTATTGAAAAATCTTTTTAAAATCAGAATCCCAAATTGATATATCTCCATCGAAGTGGCAGCGTGTGTGTAATCATTTCCTTGCGCTGCCGCAGGCCAGTTATTTCATTTTTAAATCATAAAACATTTTTCGAAAAGAACGAAGAGGAAGTAATCTTCCTTCCCCACCTTCTTTGCCACATTTAATTGAAAAACAAAAAAGCGCGTTAGAAATAGAAAAATTCATTATGTCAACGAAGACCTGTAATTGCAAAAACGGACGGGCATTACCAAACGTCGCTTTACCATACGGCTTTTGGTGTGAGGCGTTGAATACGTAAAATTTCATTAAGAAAAGGAAGTATTTTGTTGACGGCCATTTGTGTCCACGAAAATTAACATTCGGCCATTTAATTTTAAGGTCTTATGTGATTTTTCTATGTTTTAATTAAGGATGTTCTCAAGTTCACTGGCTCAGCAAGCGCGAAGCTTTACAAAATGACGTACACATTTTTTTTTTTTTTTTTTTTTTTTTTTTTTTTTTTTTTTTAAAGTGAAGGTATGAAATTGGCAGACCTAATTATGAAAGCGATTTGGAATCGAAATTATTTTTCCATTTTTTTTTTCATAAATAAATTACCTATCGAGTTATAAGTGTTTTTGATCACGTGACAAGGCATTTATCTGCTTTCGTCGGGAAATTCCGTATAAAATGGTACCTTTGACAGTGTTTTCTGAAAGATCTATTGTGTTTACAAAAAAAAAAAAAACAGAAAACAGAAAACGTCTTTCGATTACATAGTTTCTCAATAACAACACCTGCCAGTTTCATGCGTTTCCGAACAAAAATTAATTAAAACTTATGTCATAAAGTTGATCCTTTGGATTTGAGAACAGCCTTAATGCTAAAAGTTTTGTAATGCATCGTAAAATCCTTTCTTTTGTATCTTCATTCTTACATTTAGTATCTTATGTTTCTAAAATTTTCTTTAATTATTACAGTTATTGTTAAAAGTTTTCAAATTTTGTAAACAGTATTTCAAAAAGTTTTCAATGGCATTAGTCAAACATCTCTTGGTATTTAAATTTCCATTTACCTCTATTTTCTTTTTACCTGACTGCTTAGAAGGGTTATGTGTTTGAGGCGTATCTGGGTATGTGGATTTCTTTATACCCTCGAAACATCCCAACAGCCTGATGGATTTTAATGAATGAGGTCTCTATCGATTCGTCTTAACCGTCCGTTGGTTATAGGCGAGGTTTTGTCTTTATAAATTCAAAATGGCAGCCGTAAAATACAAAATGGAGGTAGAAACGAAAAAACAATTGACGCACCCTGTTGAGTGGCATATCATTGGATAGGTCTTTTAAAATGAAGACGATGTTTCATTGACTATTTTACAGTCAGAAGCTCAGTTTAAATATTACACAACCTAGAAGTTGTGTAGGTAGGATCTCTAGCTTTACTGAAACTCTAACCTTCATAGACATCTATAGGCCTCATCAAAACAGTGTTCATAGATAGGAACTAACAATTAAACACAACTTAAAAGTCATCAATACAAGTAAATAAAAAAAATAGGTAAGTACAGTGGAACCTCTTTTATCCGAAACTCTTTTAACCGAAACTCTCGATTAACCAAAATCCATTTTGAAAGCTTTTTTTTTTTTTTTACTATCACATTCCTTGCGTGCAAAATCCATTTTGAAAACCTTTTTTTTTGTGTGTATGTGCAAAGTATCCTTTCAGAACTACGCATACATATAAATATTTTCGATCCTCTTTTTTAGAGTTACATTGAATTTAACTTGAGTTCTTGTAAGCTGCGGAATGGAACGGAGAAAACGAACAAATTAGCAATTCTGAAGCAATTATGATTTATTTACCAATTAGAATAATTGTGTTAAAATTAATCTAGTGTAATCACGCATCCAGCGATTTCTGGAGTTCCATTACCTGAGATTTATTCTGTTGAGCTGAACCAAGTTTCAGATCAGATGCTATAATCATTAAGGTTAGCTGGGGGAAAAAAGTTCCACCAGATTCGTCCGGGATAGCTCAGATGGTAGAGCACTGGCGGCTTCAGCCAGGAGATCCTTGGTTCGAATCCTGGTCAGGACATTTTTCGCCCAGTTGGAAATTTACATCTATTATGATTTATTTACCAATTAGAATAATTGTGTTAAAATTAATCTAGTGTAATTACGTATCCAGCGATTTCTGGAGTTCCATTACCTGAGATTTATTCTGTTGAGCTGAACCAGGTTTCAGATCAGATGCTATAATCATTAAGGTTAGCTGGGTGGGGGGGGGAGTTCCACCAGATTCGTCCGGGATAGCTCAAATGGTAGAGCACTGGCGGCTTCAGCCAGAAGATCCCTGGTTCGAATCCTGGTCAGGACATTTTTCACCCAGTTGGAAATTTACATCTATTATGATTTATTTACCAATTAGAATAATTGTGTTAAAATTAATCTAGTGTAATTCTGAAGCTTTTGAATGTTTTGTAAAAGGTTTGGCATAGCTGGAGCAGCAGAAAAACTGTGCTGCTGGTGAACTAATAATATTAACAAACTCCGTGATAGAGCTTCAAAGTAACGGCAATCGAAACTACGACAAACAAAACATTTTTTTTTCAAACACTTGTGATATATGTAAAAGATACTTAATTTCAAAATTAAAATTCAGGTAATTTATTCTTGTTTCTAATTTGCTATTGCTTTACTTTTATTAAGCCCTTGTTACCATAATACGAAATATTGCATATATTTCTCCTTAATCTTAAAATTAAAGCATTCTCGATTATCCGAAAATTTCGATTTTCCGAAAGAGGGTCCGTCCCAATTACTTCGGATAATCGAGGTTCCACTGTAATATAAAAAAAGGTTTGACATTGATGAGACATAATTAATTAGTTCGTTTTTTACGCAGTCGGCTTTTGATTTTTTTTAAATTTGAACCCTTTTTATTTTATTTATATATATTTTTTATTATTATTATTGTTGCTCAAAAAATAAAGAAGCAATTTTGGTATAACAATGTGGGGTCGGAAATGAAAAGGTTTTGGCGAAAAACAAGAAATGCGGAGGAAATGAAAAAGAAAGTATCAGCTTCTAGCAAGTGATTGGTGTACCTTTTTGCAAATTCCAAGTGTTTCCTGAACATTTTCAGCAACGACTGAAACTCTTGCAATGAGGTCCTCATCAGGGTCAACGGGTGTCTCATAGATGAGATATCTGGAACCTTCGAAAGGGTACGCCAGTCACTTACTAGACGCTGCCAGAGGCACATTGGGGCCGTTCAAGTATTACGTAAGCACATTTTTAGTCATTTTGTACCCCTCCCTTCCCCTTGTAAGGAAAAATAAACAAATACTAAACCCCTCCCCCTTTGCTTACGTAAGATTTTATGACATTTTAACATCAACACTATTTGCCTTAAAAAAATTACAGTTAGCGATAAATTGCATTATTAATCCAGCAAATTTACATAAACAGACACATAGGGGTTGTGGTATTAAAGGGAAAAAAAATCGGTTTAATATATTGTTACTCATAACATTAAACAATTGATAGAATATAAAATAGTTTTTATATATTATTATTTATCGCATTGAACAACAACAACAAAAAAAAAAAAACTTTAAGAAATACAACCAGCCCTAACTTATTTAGGCACATAACTAAAAATTTTAACAGGAATCATAGGAATATTATGTGTTTGGCGTTCACATTTCTAGTCTGGTGTCCAAGATCTTTGAATCCATGTTTCTGCATTGTCTATTTTTAAGTTTTCAATGTAGTGGTGGGCTGGAATGATCCTCGTTTCCAGTCCTTGTTTACTCCATATCTTTTTACTCAAGTCGTTCAACATCCACAGAACGTTCATCTAAATCATGCTCTTTTGCTTTTTTGTTGTTAAACTATAGTTGCTTCGTTGTCTAATGCTTACGTAAGAATTTTCGTGACCCCCTTCTCCCCCTTGTTAGCAAAAATAAGCAGACACTGGACCCCCCCCCTCCCCCACTTACTGCTTACGTAATACTTGAACGACCCCATTTGAGCACTTACTGCAATTGTTATGTCAATAAAATGCTTGTTTTCCTTTCCACCACATTTCTTGTTTTTCGCCAAAACTTTTCATTTCCGACCCCACATTGCTATACCAAAATTGCTTCTTCGTGTGAACTTTTCCTTCTCTTACAGTTTGGCTCATGAATTCGGGGACACCCTGTTATACCAGAGTGTATCTATAAGTTTTTGCCCTCGCATAGAAATAATTTAGTGAAATTTATGAAATTGCTACATTTTATGAGTCCTTTTCCATATAGTCACCGTGCATAGTAACACATTTCTGCAAACGGTATTTCAAAGAGAGGGGGGAGGATGTATTCCAGGAGGCGCGATGTAGGCCCAAAGAGGGGCATCTTCCTACCTTTTACCGACCGCAACATGTGGCATAATGTTGGAAAGGCCTGTCACCACTTATTCATGATATGCACCTCCCCCCCAAATTTGCTCTGCGGGGGGCACTTTTCTAAATTTTGTAGACATCATTCATGCCCCGGGGGGATATGGGGGGGGAGGAGCTCGGGAGGTGCAAAGCATGAATAAGTAGTCACAGGCCTGTCCAACAATATGTCACACGTGGGGGTCGGCAAAAGTTTGAAAAATGCCCCCCTTGGGTTTACTATCGCGCCTCCTGGAATACATCGCCCCTCTCTTTGAAATACCTTTTGCAGAAACGTGTTACTGTGCACGGTGACTATATAGAAAAGGACTAATACAATGTAGCATTTTCATAAATTTCACTCATTTATTTCTATGTGAAGGCAAAAACTTATTGATACATCCTCGTATACTTTTTAATTTGCTGAAGGTAGAATTGCCATTCTAATTATTTATAATTTCTACGAATATTTTTGATTCGTATACTATTTAATTTAGTAAAAAGGTATTGCAACTTTTAAACCCATCTTGTTCTAAAACTTTCTTTACTGCAGATGTTATTTATAACATTGCTTTTCATATATAAATGTCGTTATACATCTTGCCAGTATAAGACTTTACACTAAAGTAAATATTTATCCCATTTCAATATTCTCATTTAATTTGTTTTTCACTAAATATCTTAAGGAGGATAATAACTATTTCATAAATCATATTGAAAATCTTCCTCATTAAATTGTTTAAATATCTGCAACAACTTCTGATTTAAAAGATTTTTATTTTCTTTATTAAACATATAAATTCTTAATCCTTTCTTTTTTCCACGGCAATTGTGCAATTCACCTTTGCTACATTATTTCGCTTATTAGTTTATTATAGTTTGTCATTGGTCAATATTGCTTCGAGAAAGAGAAACTCATACATATAGTTCTCCCCATGCAGTTTCAGAAGGGTATTTCACCCAGCGTACTCTTTGGTTTAAAAAATTGTTGATGTAAATAGTACTGATGAAATGGTACTTGACTGTTCTTGTCCCTCATCCAAAAAGTAGCGTATTTCTTGCCCTTTAGTAAAGAAAATAGCCCTTTCTGCCTTTTGTACTAAAAAATTTGCTCCCATAGTAAAAACGGCTCTTTGAGTTTTGAAAGGAGTGCCCTTAAATGGGGGGGGGGGGGGGGGGAGGTCAGTGGTAAAAATTTTACAGGCATTTTTTAATGATTTTATTTCCCGAAATATATCCTTTTATAAAGGTTACTTTACAAATAAAAAATATTTGAAAACTTTTAACTTTTTTAAGATTTAAAATTTAAAATTTTAAACTTATTTAATTTTTGACATAACACATTAACCACTTACCTGATTTCATTACTTTTATCCCCACTATTGACCATATTTATGATAAAAATTAATCTTAAATAATAAAAAGTATAATTTTCAAAATTTTGTCAACAGTGATTTTTCAATGTATCTCTACTACCTATATTTTGAAAAACAAAGATAAGTATAAGGCAGATTTAAAACTTTGCAATAGGGATTTGGGGAGGGGGGGGGGGGGCTCACTCTATATAGGACTCGACTTTTAACGTGTCATCTCGTTTTGTCTCTTTGTTAGGTATTCTGGAAACGAAACAACAACAACAAAAAAAAGGAGCATAATTTTATTTTGGACATTTAATTGGACATTGTGGAAACATACCTAGGTTTTTAGATTAGAATATTTGGTGTGCCTATTAAATATTTTATGTGATAGCCTTTATACAAGGTGATATGAAGATAAAAACCAGATTTTGAGATGCTCTGAGGAAAAACGTTTTAGAGATTCTGTTGGAGTAAATTTACATAACATTATTTAGCTAGCAAGAACCGAATTTGCAGCTCCAATCTGCCAAAACCATATAAAAATGTTAGACTCTAAGCTAAGAACTTATGATATATACAGTAAAATTTATGTCCTAATTCTTTAACACTTAAGGCAAAATTTTGGAATAAGAATACCGCTGAAACACAAAATTTTGCATTACTACCTTACTAGATTTTATCTTACTCCAATATCTGACCATGTTGCCAGCCTTTCGGTATTGTGCTTGCAAATCATTTTGCATAAACTATACGGGGGAAAAAATCTCTCTGCGAACTGAATAAAATCGGTCTGACATTTCTAGAAAATTTCCAACAATAATTTTTTAATGTATCTCTACTACCTATACTTTCAAAAACAAAGATAAGTAAGTATAAAGTAGATTTAAAACTTTGCAATAGGGATTGGGGGGGTGGGGGGGAAGTTTGGGGGTTCACTCTGTATAGGATTCGACTTTTAATGTGTCACCTCGTTTTCTACCCTTTCGCTCCCAACATTGAAAACATGAAATAAAACTCCACACATTGTTAATAACGCTCCCAATAAGGTAAAAACCATCTAATGAAATATTTTTGGCGAATTTCTTTGTTGTTAAAAAATACACAAACATCATTGACAAGCATTTTAAATTAATTCTATAATAAAATTATACTTACTTAGAACTATCACGATAACTTAAAATCAAATTTTCTAGTTTTCTTAACAAAATAACAAATATATGTACCTATTTCTGCTGTTAATTTATATCAAAATTATATGATTTTAAAAAGCCTCACCTGAACGGCAGCATCCACCTTGATTAAAGAAAAATTCTTTTTTTTTTTTTTTTTTTTTTTCTTATCTAATGGTTTAATTTCTAAATAATTGTCCTTTTTGGTGTGAAAAATTCAAAATTAGGATTAAAAATTCAGACAGAATTTTTAAATTTTTTAAAAGTTAGATCAAATATCTTTTCAAAAATTCTAAAAATTATGTCCTTTATCAAGGACACCAGTAGCGGGAGGGTGACGTATTATAAGAATGGCTAGGGTATTTTTAACACTAGGCTAATAAAGTCTTAACCCCTTGAGTACGTCCACGTACGATGTATACGTGGTTGAAAGTACATGCATAACGACGGCAACGTACGCTGGCGTACGTGGTTTCCAGTGTTGCCGCATATGGCCGATTTTTTTTTAGACATTCCGAATTCTCACCAGTAAGTTTTAATAGTTATTTTTTGTTTAGAAAATAATAGATGTGCCATATACACTATATAACCAAAGGTGACCGGTCACTTGCGATTTTAGACGTTTTGTTAAATATCTAGAAACATACGTAAGGAATTAACCTGAAACTGCAGGTGTGTAAACAGTATAGTATAGGTCATATATTTCCGTGAAGATTTTTTCCCGAAACCCCATAGGGGACCGTCAGCAAATTGTAAAAGAACGAATATCTTTTGGATAACCCAGTAAAAACTAATGTAGCAAAAGCGTTCAAACTCGAGATTATTAATAAGTGGCTAATTGTAATATACTGTGTTCATTTTTATGAGGATAGCATGTATACTCGTAGAGAAATTAAGGTTTTTATAAAAACAGTCCCAAATTTCGCCCAGTATTTTGCTTATAATTTGCAGAGTTCTTAATATAAAAAAAAAGTTATTTTCAGAAAATATGACGAACCACATTCTACACAACAATCTGCAATCAGAATTAAATAATAATATAAATTGGATGAAAAATGAGCAGGTTTACTAAAAAATGTTTCACTGCGCATGCGCGAATGCAATCAAAATATAATGTGCATAATGTGTTAGCTAAATGTATAGAGCAACTTTTGCAAAAGTCTCAAAAACATAGTTTGAAAAGTCTGATAATAATCGTTTATAGATTAAGCTCAAAATCCGTTGCTCCCAAAATGAAGCAAAAAGATGAGGGGTTGTATCCATATATCCATTGATTAGTGCCAATATAGCATGCACAATATTGCACGTACTACTGTGTTTGGATACAGACCCTCATCTTTTTGCTTCCTTTTAAGAATAACGGATTTTGAGCTTATTCTACAAACGATCATTATCAGACTTTTCAAACTATGTTTTTGAGACTTTCACAAAAGTTGCTCTATATATTTAGCTAACACATTGTGCAAATTATATTTTGATTATGTTCGAGCATGCGCAGTGAATCTTTGTTTAGGAAACCTGATCATTTTTCATACAAATTTTATTATTTTTTCATTCTGATTGCAGGGTATTGTGTACAATATTGTTTGTCATATTTCCTGAAAAGAACGTTTTTTTTATATTAAGAACTCTGCGAATTATGAGCAAAATACTGGGCGAAATTTGGGACTGTTTTTATAAAAACCTTAATTTCTCTGCGAGTATACATGCTATACTCATAAAAATGAACACAGTATATTACAATAAGCCACAAATAAATAATCTCGAGATTGAACGCTTTTTCTACATTAGTTTTTACAGGGTTATCCAAAAGATATTCGTTTTTTTCAATATTTTGACGGTCCCCTGTGAAGTTTCAGGAAAAAATCTTCGCCGAAATATATGAATTATACTATACTGTTTACACACCTGCAGTTTCAGGTTAATTCGTCATGTATTTTTCTAGATATTTGACAAAACGTCTAAAATTGCTAGTGACCGGTCACCTTTGGCCATATAGTGTATAATGTAAAAGAAAATTGCTATTAAAAATTTTCTGGTGTTATTTCTAAATAAAAAATTCCATCAGATTCGGCAGGTGAAACTGGAAGCCATTCGCTGTTTTCGACGACTTACTCAAGAGGCTAATATTTAAATTGTATGTTGAATTCGCCTTTAGAAATGCCTTCCTTAGGACACATATGGCCACAAATGGCGCTTTCGCTAGCTTTTTCCCTTTTGTCTCTCCTAATAATTCTGACTAATCTCGCCCTGGGTCTTTCTTGACATTGAGCTATGATTGTCCCTTGACTTGCGTGCTCGCGTGATTAAAAAATCGGGCGCAACCAAGGATTGGAATTGAAAAATCAAGGGTGCACACATACATTCACAAAGGAGAAAAGAGAAGAAGAAATATTCCTTTTTCATTTACTTTCTTGCGCTAATAATTTATCGATAAAAATGGGGGAAGGCTTAATTAAAGAGGGAGCGAACGAAATTAATTTTTCGGAAACCGAAAGATCAATTTGTAAGGTGTTGCTTTAGATCTACATGC
Organism: Maratus speciosus; assembly: GCA_963932465.1. Classification (NCBI taxonomy): domain Eukaryota; kingdom Metazoa; phylum Arthropoda; class Arachnida; order Araneae; family Salticidae; genus Maratus; species Maratus speciosus. The sequence goes on from OZ010794.1 coordinate 351,026,472, forward strand.
GTTTGTTTGGAATTTTTCGCCGTGATTTCTCGCATGGAAGTTTTTAGACGAAGAAAATAAAGCATTTACTGCTGATTACGAAAATCTTTTAAAGAACGTCTTAATTATGCAAATCTTAGATTTTTGGCTAAATAAATATTTTTTGCAGGATTTGAAACTTGTAAGTTTCTTAAAATTTATGTTATGCAATTTTTTTATGTTAATTGTACTTCCATAAGTTTTTATTAAAAAATAGTAACAAAAAAAAAAAAAAATAGTGAAACTAGTCAAAACGGCAAAGTAATGACGGAAAATTTGGTTTGTTAACGGTTAAGTTGGAAATGTTATGTTCATGGCGAAAGGAATGCAATACACTTATAAGAGAGGTATATAGAGTACCTGTAAAAGAATGTCTCAGTTTCAATTATATATTATAACGGTTTAACCCTTAAATGCCGGATTTTTCAAAAATCATTGTAATAATGTTTTTCGGCTTTCATTTCTTAAATAAATCATGGGAAAAATACTTAAAAAAATAATATTTTGTTTTAAGTATAGTTTACGTCTAAAAACCAGTTTGTTACTAATCGACAATACTGGTGTTTAATTGAAAAAATAATTTTCCTTGATAAAATTCTATAATATTAAACACACAAGAATTTTAGGAACTATAATAAGAAATAAATGTTACTTGCTCACTGCAGGCCAAAATAGGGTATTTCGCAAGCTCCCAAACAAAACAAAAAGAACAAGTAGCAACAATTGAAAAAATAAATCTATCTTTATTCTTAAACAGCACAAGTGTTGTCATCTACATGTTGAAAATTAATTTAATAATATTCTCAGAATGTATTTTATTGGCAACATTAGGCATTATAGCTTCAATATTATTCCAATAGTATTTTAGAACCTAAATTGGGTATGTTGCCAAAAAGCAACACCGGGCATTTAAGGGTTAATTAAGAATGTTTAGAACAAATTATACATCAAATTGAAGGTAAACTAACCTAGTTTTGACTACAAATGTTCAAAATGAGCACCTTTAGTTATAAGGCACTCATCCAAGTTATAGTCCAATTCTTCCCACATTTTTGTTAACAAGTCCGGACTCATGGATGCAGTAGACTCTTCAGTTCTGTGTCTCAATTTTGGAAAATCAATCATTAGGTTTCGGCGGAACGTAGACACGATATTTTATAAAACCCCAAAGGAAAAAATTGCATGTCTCTAATGTTTTTTACCCGACTGAAAAGAAGGGTTATGTGTTTCACGCGTATCTGGATATGTGGATTTCTTCATACCCTCGAAACCTCCCAATAGCTGGATGGATTTTAATGAATGAGGTCTCTATCGATTCGTCTTAACCGTCCAATGGTTATAGGCTAGGTTTTGTTTTTATAAATTCAAAATGGCGGCCGTAAAATCCAAAATGGAGGTAGAAACGAAAAAACAATTGACGCGCCCTATTGAGTGGCATATCATTGGATAGCTCTTTTAAAATGAAGACGATGTTTCATTGACTATTTTACAGTCATAAGATCCGTTTAAAAATTACACTATATTGAAAATACACTACAAATATTGAAAGATTTTTATTATCCTATTTTTTTTTTTAATCACTGCGTTGAATTTTATACAGGGTGATTCAAAATTTATCATTCAAACTTTAAGGGGTGGTAAGGTACACAAAAACAAACAATTTTCGTATAGGAAGCCAAGGTCGTAATCCACTTTTTCACTCAAAAAATACAGTGTGTGGGACCCGCATCCAAATTCGAATTTTCTTCTATAAATTTAAAATTAATGAAGATATTGTGTCAAAATCTGAAACAAACTATCATTTCTTTGTGCGTTAAATGTGAGGATATCACGAGAGTGGGTGGTAGAAGGAGCTACTACCTATATACAAATAGTGCTGAACTAAACGCTCCATATTTCTGAATGTAATTGACTGTTCATACGGTTTCAGTTACAAAAATTCTGCTCTCTTCCATCACTTTTTACCCGACTGCCAAGAAGAGTTATGTGTTTCACACGTACCTGGATATGTGGATTTCTTTATACCCTCGAAACATCCCAACGGCTGGATGGATTTTAATGAATGAGGTCTCTATCGATTCGTCTTAACCGTCCAATGGTTATAGGCTAGGTTTTGTTTTTATAAATTCAAAATGGCGGTAGAGACGAAAAAATATTTTACGCACCCTATTGAGTGGCATATCATTGGATAGGTCTTTCAAAATAAAGACGATGTTTCATTGACTATTTTACAGTCAGAAGCTCCGTTAAAATCTTATACAACCTGGAAGTTGTGTAGGTAGGATCTCTAGCTTTACTGCAACTCTATCCTTCATAGACCTCATCAGAACATTATTTATAGATAGGAACTAACAATTAAACACAACTTAAAAGTCATCAATGCAAGTAAATAAAAAAAATAGGTAAGTAAAATGAAAAATAGTTTCACATCGATGAGAAATAATTAATTAGTTCATTTTTTACGCAGTTTTTTATTTTTTTTAAATTTAATTGATTTATTAAATCTTCTGTCCAGCAATAATGCTTTACCCTCAGGAGTCGCCATTTTGCATATGTGACACCGCAAGCGAGTCAATAACAAAGCAGTGTACTCCTACATGCGCTTATCTAAAACTGTTTGAGTTACTCTTTACTTTTGACTTTGAACGAACAATCTACAGTGCATACAGTTGATATACTATTAAAATTTATAACTGGGACTTTCTTTTGTGAACACACTGTATACTGCTAACGCGGAAGGAAGTATGTATGAAACGGAAATTTTAACAATTGTCTTTTATTCAAACTTAGCAGATTTTACTGTATCAATTAAATTTTCAGATGGAGGATTTTAATATGTTTAATTTATGAAGGAAAGACAACGGCTAGTTCTAACCATATTGCCCTTCCCTTACATTAACCCATTTATGCCTGAATTTTGTTTTTCTCACATTTGTTGGTAAAATCGATTTAACACGTTGCAAAATGAACTGGAAAAATACTAAAAAAAAATTTGCTAAAATTTTATTGTATTTATTTGATAAAATGTAAACATACTAAACATGAGAATATGCATAATATTTACTATAATATAATATGCAGAATTATATGTTTTGTCAAAATTTATATAAAATAAACTTTTAAATTGTATATTATATACTGTAATTAGTATTTTTATGAACTACGAAAAATATATATATTTATTTCTTTACAGACTAATAACATTATAAGTAATATTAATAATTAAGTAAGAATAATCGTATTTGAGGCTTAAAAACAATTTATTTCATAATCATCTTGAAAAGGACATTACATTAATAACTTTCCCGCAACTGGCTAACAAAAATATATACCCATTTGAGCCTAGCGTCCTATATTTTGTACGTTATAAAAATGCATAAAAAATAGGCTTGAACATATAATATCACAATTTAAAACAAGTTGGAAATTGCTCGTCAAACGGGGCAAATGAGGTGCGTTCGTACTATAACTAGTTTTATAATTATTTTTTGCACCCCATATTGTACTTAATGTATATTTTTTTGCATTTCATAAGTGCATAGTCTGTAACATCATTTAAATGCACTTGCAAAAAAAATTTTCCCATTCCCCGTAATGTAACGGAGAACTTTTGACTGTTCCTGTAATTAAACTATACATCCGATTTTCATAATATTTGAAATGGCTCGACAAAATTTTGCAACAATTATATATTTAAAATTTCAGACCAATCGGAATGCTGTAACATCATTAAAAGGCACTTGCAATAATTTTTCCCATTGGCCGTAATGTAAAGAAAAACTTTTGATTGTTCCTGTAATTAAACTATACATCCGATTTTTATAAAATTTGAAATGGCTCGACAAAATTTTGCAACAATTATATATTTAAAATTTCAGACCTATCGGAATGCTGTAACATCATTAAAAGGCACTTGCAATAATTTTTCCCATTGGCCGTAATGTAAAGAAAAACTTTTGATTGTCCCTGTAATTAAACTATACATCCGATTTTTATAAAATTTGAAATGGCTCGACAAAATTTTGCAACAATCATATATTTAAAATTTCAGACCATTCGGTTGGGTAGTTTTTGCTCTGTTATATGCGGACGGACGGACTGAACGACGACTATAGGTGCTACGTATTTATATAATTACGAACGCACCTAAAAATACGTTTTTCAAAGAAGTCTGCAAGCTAAAATTCTGACATTATTACAATGCTTGACAGAAAAAATAAAAATAAACTTACTTTTTAACATATCGCAATCTTGAAAAATGAAAAATCTATAAACATCAAAAAATGTCTCCATTTAAGCAAATAAATATCCATCTTATGCTGTCACTTTTCGGCAACAACTAAAGACATTTACATATAATAATTTCATACAATTTTCATGCTATAAATAAGAAGAAAATTGCACGAATTTATTAAAAATCGAAGTGTCAGAAAAATGGGACGCTAGGCATAAATGGGTTAACAATACACTTGAATGCACAAGATTAAATTGCGAACTTCAGTTTTAAGTTTTTCGAATGTGTTAAAACTACTTTCACAAATTATTGGATTGAATGCTGGGACAATGAAAAATCAAGGCTGCACACAAACGTTCATGCAGGAGAAAGGAAAGAAATGGAAGAAGAAAGGCTCTTTTTTTCATTTATTTTCTTGTGCTAATAATTTATCAATAAAAATGGGAGAGGGTTTAATTAAGGAGGGAGCGATCGAAATTATTTTTTGGATTCGAAAGATCAATTTGTAAATATCTTGCTTTATATTTATATGCATTTGTTTGAAAATTTTAGCCTTGATTTCTAATATTAAAATTTTTGAATGAAGAAAGTTTTACTATTTACCGTTGATTACGAAAATAATTTTTAAACACTTGTTAATTTTTTTTTTTAATTCTTAGCTTTTTGGGTAAATTAGTATTTTTTGCAAGATCTGAATTTTGTAAGTTTTTTAAAATTTATGTCAAGTGACCACACTGGTATTATTTTAATAAAAACTGGATTAAATAGACGTATTTACAAGGGTGGTTAGAGTTGAACAGACGCAGTCGAGCCACCGCACGACTGTATTCTTCCTAGCAATATTAGTAGTCTCTTGATAGAAAGCATTTTGGACAGTATTTAAGAAAAATACTTGCTGATCAAGCTACATCTTAACAAGGAAATTGTGTAACGTGACTAATTTTATGGTATGACGCCAAACGTTGACACTACCCTTTTCCTTTATAAAGAGCTTCTGACCACTCAGCGCCATTAAATTCTGAGTCTGCTTGTTGCTGTTTCTGGTTGTGTTATGCATCATAATTATCGGCCGATGACCTAAACCTTCTCTGGCATTTATGTTATATTTGATATCTAAATTTCACATATATAAACTCGCATTTGAGAGTTGATGGTATTATGAATTCTAAAATGAAAAATATGTAGTAAAATCTCCCAAAATGAAACGTGTGTATAACGGAATCCTACCTTAAGCGATAAAATCTCGTGGTCCTTGTGACAAGAATAATACAATTATAATGGAGGGTGTGGCCACTTTTACAGAAACCTTTCTAGAACGGATTTTTTTACTAATTTCAAAAATCCTCTCTACCCTCTGAAGGAGGGTGGCATATATATGTCCCACTTAATTTTAATTACCAAATACCACATCGGCACCTGAATTTTTAAACATAACTTTGCATTTATAATATACGTGGAGAAAAAAAAAATAGCTTTTACTTGCTTTGAAACAAATTTTCTGTAAAACTTGGTGCCATTCATTCATTTCAACATTTTAGAAACTGAAGTATGTACTTCTTCCTTGAAAGGGTTTTAATTAGTGTTACACGGACATACTCCTTAACCCTTTCAGGGGCAAAGCACTTCTATTCGTAAAATGTTGCAATAATTGAATGACACCGGATTTTATAGACAAAATTTTTAATAAATAAATAAAAAGTTTTCTGGGACATAATAAAAGGAAAATTTTCCTTCGAAATTCTGGTGCCAATGTAGCATTTAAGAATTAAAATTAAGAGGTTCAAAAATGAACCACCGCCCTTCAAGATGTTAGTGAAATGAGCCGCTCAGTGCACAAATCGATTAACTCCATCAAATGAAAATGTTCAGTATAAACAGTTAAAGTTATTGCAACTATAAAAATATTGTATCTATATAATATTTTTTTCTCAGGATATTTTGATTGAACTCATTAATTTTCTTTTAATGAAGGCTGACTTTTTATCACTGTAATAAATGTATAGAAAATTTTCAATGTTCCTTTGTTTAAAAAAACGCCACTTAAAGTGGAGTTAGTCCAGGGTTTGCGAAAAAGCCGGCTAAAATTAAAAAGAGCCAGGCCGGTGGCTTTTATCGGTTTCAACCGGCTTTTTTTGGCCAAAATTGCCCTTTTTTGGCCATAAATGGCTTTTATACAATGAAGCATTGTAATTATAAACTACACATTTTAAAGTATTTTTAATTAGTTTTAATGACATTTAATTGATTTAGAGTTTAATAAGTAACCCAATTTCTCAATAATGAGGACATTAATACTGGAATAAAACTTAGATGGTTTTGCTAGTGATTTGTAGTCAGAATTGCAAATATGTCAGCTAAGTTTTGAAAGGACCATACCAACTGCCAATTTTTTCCATTTTTACTGCTTTATAAAATTAAAGAGGACAATGGTTACTTAGTTTATTACTTTATTACTTAATTTTAAGAGCTATTAATATACAAGTCTTATTTTATTTCTAGCAAACATTTGAAATTATACATAGTCATATTAATAAAAACACCACCATTTCTCACTATTAAAAACATTATGAATAGTATATGCATGAATATGCTTAGCAACAAGCTTTTCAAAATTTTATTTGGAGAATTTTTTTTTCTTGTTTTAAATGCTCTATTTTTTATACACTTATGTACCACTCTCCTCAAATGAAACATCTTTTCTAATTTCTCTTTTAACATTTATAACTTAATCTCTCCATATGGACACATAAGAATGTTTCCATTTTGATGTGCTACATTTTGTCATTAATTAAATATAATCTTTAAAATGTGTAGTATAAGTGGAGCTATGTAATATAGAATTTCAAAATACCAGTTTGGAGCCTAACTTATATTATTTTCAATGTTTATATATATATATATATATTTTCAGACATAATGCCTTCACAGTTGCCTTCTAAAAGTTATAGACTTATTTATTTGAAAAATTTAATAGAAATCTATAATTTTTTTAGTAGAAAATATTTATAAGTGTATTAAAAATTAATTGATCAAATTTAAAACAAATTAACAGTAAATCAACTTTAAAAAATAAAAGCCGGCTTTTGTTTAAGTGGCTAAAACCAAAAAAAGCCGGCTGGCTTTTTTTGGCCTGGCTAAAAGCCGGCAACCCTGAGTTAGTCAGATTGTCTTCTGAACGCCTGAAATACATCACATGCGTTGTCATATTTACGCACCAAATTTGCCGTTACATTTCTATTTTTCATGTCTTACTCGTCCATTTTGCTCAGTGCTTATGAGCACCCGGGTGAGCAATTGTGCTCCAATAGTCCTAGCACAGCATCCTCTACACACGTTCTTTTTACAGACGCTCTTCCTTTCCAAAACATAAGCCACACTGTCCCGCCGCATCTCTCACTCTCAGCAATGATAATAATAATAATAATAATAATAATAATATAATAATAACCAGTGGATCCCTGTGAAGAATTCGCACTTAGCTGCTCTGCATCCCTCCCCTTCATTTCCCCCTCCCACCCCTCCGTTATCCCCTCCTGCATCCCAGCATGTCCCCAATTTTTAATTTAAATAAAATTTCAAACAAACAAAATCTTTTAACGAACCAGTGCTCAGAATGCAATGTCAGATGTGGGCCAAAAAAAACAAATCCAATGTTATGTCATTCATCGTTGTACTCTACATATCAGTTGAATTCAGTATGCGACGTCGTCAGATGTGGGCAAAAAATGCTATCCAATGATACCTCATTCATCGTTGTACGGTACATATTTGTTGAGAAAAAGGTGTGTTGACAATCGTAATAATATATATGATAGTGATAATAATAAAACCTTTTTATGATTTTCTTTCAATCACCTTTACGAACTTCCATCTGTTGCTTTGGTTTCACTGAAAATTCTAACTAATAGCTTGCCACATTTTGATTAGTGAAATATTCATGCGTTATCATATTTAGGCAATTTGCATCAAATGAGTTTTCTGCGTGTCACTATTTCTTATGATATACTATTTCAGTTTTATCAGTGGTCATTAGAATATCAAGAGCTGGAGGATTACCAAAAGTGCCCCAGAGTCAATTCTAAATCGAACTTCCACTGATAATGCGCTTTCCCACAAACGTGCTACATTGTCAAAAAAAAAAAAAAAAAAAAAAAAAAAACACCGTCCGCCTTCCTTAAAACTCCCTTAACTTCTTCGGTCCCTGGGTTCCCAGACGGAGACCTCTGTTCTTTTCCTTATAAAAACTAAAATGTCCGGTTTTTTTTACATTTTCACATCACTTCTTAATAGCTGAATGTTTTTGGCGTTCAAATCAAACGAATAAATGCGGCAGCATCTAAGCTGATTCGCACATAAAATAAATGTTATTTTCATCTGAGTTTGCAAAATGCCTAAAAATGCCCAAAACACAGTATGACCAAGAAAGTGAGAAATTTTCATAAGTATTTAATTGAAATCTTTTTCAATAAAAAATTTTGAGGATTTGTAGATTATTTACTTGTGTAAAGCTCTTAAATTTGTGATTACGTTAATTTAGGTTAATATTTATTAAATTGATGTTTTAAGGGGGTTTGTAGTTTTAGATCCATATTTTTTAACCTAAATTACTAAGCGCCTAAAGGATCAATTTGAGAAAAGATATTTTTTCTGTCATTTACGATGTCAATTTGTTTGGAAAAAAACAACGAATAAGCATTTGTATTATTATTTTAGCTTCGGAACTGAAGAGGTTAAAAAAAAATTATTAGCCAAAGTGAATAAAAAAATAATTTACCAATCATAATGAACCAATAGTGCATGTAACTGTTCTTTGATTGATGAAATATTTATTAAAAGAACTCTAACTAATAGCTATAGTTACGTTTCGATTAGTGAAATAGTCATTGTCATATTTAGATACTTAATTTTCATCAGAATATCTTTTTTTTATGCTTCTATTTCTCTTAATTTTCTCTCTCTTTCATTTTCATCAGTGCTCATGAGCATCCCACGAGCACGCAGAGGACCAAAAGTACTCCAGAGCCAAATCCCAGTCCATCTTTCACTAAAGTTCTTTTTCTTTTCAACTGGCGGTTGACCTTCATAATCACCGCCAATAGTTTCCATGGAAATCCCATATAACTCGCTTTTTTTTCCCACTGTCTTGGCTATAAAAGCTCTGCAACAACCTCAAATGTAGTGTGAAAAAAGTAACCAACTTGGGGAATTCAGAACCCTTTAGCAGAGAAACACCTAAAGGTCAACAGCCAGTTTTTGTGAAAACACTATAATAATATCTTTCCGCAGACTTTCTGTCTTTCGAAATCAAAAACTGAACTGTCCCATTTCCTCCAAATTTTTTACAGCCATTTTTATCCTTATATAATCAAAAAGATAATTTACGAAAATCGAAGCATAAAGAATCAATAAAGTATATAACAGAAGATGAATGTAAAAGTAAAAATAAAATAAATACTAAGTAAAATCAGAGAGAGAGATACATACAATATCTCACAGTTTATAATATTTTAAAAATAGCATCAATGTAGGATCATCTTTTATTAATGAAATTTTCATGAATAATTAATTAAAATGTAAATCAATCTTAAAAGTTCACACGATTTAGATTTTTAAAAATATAACTTTCCAAAAAATCATACTAGCGAACATCTGTTGCTGTACTTTCCACTAAAAGTTCTAAATAATGACTAGTCACATTTTGATTAATGAAATATTCATGCTTTGTCAGATTTTAGGCACTTAATTTGCATTGAACATTTCCTTGTACATTTCTATTTCTCATGACATTCTCTTACATTTTCATCAGTGCATTCCAACAGCATGCGGGATGACCAAGTGTTCTGCACAGTGCCAGTCCAGCATCCGCTAATAATGCCTTCCCACAGACGTGCTGCCTTTCCAAAACAAAAACCCGCACTGTCCCACAGCATCTTTCTCTCTCGTGATTAATTAGCACCGCAAACAATTAGCCCCGCACAAAGTAATTTCCACTAACACCCTTCGCTCTTCAAAGTTTCATTAAAGCCCACCCTTCCTTTACCCTACCCGCTGTATGCGAATTGCGTGATACTAGCTCTTATCTGTACTAACCTTACTCAGGGACTTAATCTGCGCTTGGCACGCACACTTTGCAATTAAATCAGGTTGCTTCAGTGGTTGAGGTGTGCGGGGGGGCTTGTACCTGATTTATGGTACGGGTCCAGCCCCCCGAATGGAATTTCGTGGGGGCGGAGAATGTGTGGTAACCATGCGGTTTTGGAAGATAGGGCCCTCGAGAAAAGCCTGGTCGCCAACATGATGCTCATCGCCAAAGGAAAAAGGGGGAAAGAGGGGGGGAGGGAATCGAATCCATCATAATTAAATTATAATAATACTCAAATATCTTTCTCTATTTACTGCGTTTAATACATGTATTTTTAACAATTTTGCGAAGTCAGAAATAGAATTTTATTAAGAAATATATTTTTTGTATTTAAAAATTATGTAAACAATATAATTTAAACGATTCTGTTATTGATTTTGTGCTTGGTATCTTCATTAAAAAATTCCTTTAGAACATTAAAAAATATATAGCGATACCAGAAATGTTTTTAGAAATAAACATTCTTTCAAGATGCATGTTTTTGTTCAATAAAAATTTACAATAAAAAAAGATCGTTTATGAAATAAAGACATAGTGTCATCTTTGAACGTTTTGTGCTAAAAAAATTAAATCTTGGTACAGTTGAAACATTTTGCTGGTCTTCTTGAAAAAGTAAGATACTTTTAACGTCTTTAATCAATAATATAAAACATATGGATAATTGCCTAGATTGATGAATTCAATAAATAGATTCACTGAAATTGATAAAACGATGATTATCAGAAATTTTGCAAATAATTTAAAACCGGTAAAAAGCTTGTAGAAATTAATTTTTATTGTAATGCATTTCATTTTTTTTTAAATTGAAGTCTAAAGGTTATTTTTTCCCCATCTAATTGAAAATAAGATAAGATAAGAGTAGTAGTTGTACAGAGAAATTACTGATGTGAGAAGAGATGGTTATGACATAACTAATCTAAATCTGTAAAATATGAATTATTTCTTAGATTATTGTGAGACCATAACAAAATAAAGTGAAAATATTTATGTCATGAGTAATTTCTTTAATGTACATTTTTAGGAAATAAAGAAACTAAATTATACCTTCTTATTCTAAGAAACCGTTCTGTTTGATATATATACATAGTATCAAACTTTTTGTAATAATAAAAATTGAAAAATTTACCATAAAAATCAAATCATTTATGATATCATAAAATTGATTATCCAAAATGCTGTACATTAAAGTATAATAATTGAAAATATAATAGGAAAAATTACAAAAGGAATGCAAAAAAACACGAATAAAAATTTAAACTTATATTGTGAAACTCTCTCCAGGGGCATAATTTCCCAATATACGTAAAACACAGTGGATTTCTGAGTGAAAATAGAAAGCTAAGCTTTGAAGGCTAATTCAATGAATAAAAGGCTATTTAATGAAACAAAATTTTATCATCTTACATGAAAGGCAATCCTATGATCAAGAGGAATATATTTTTTCTGTATTGAACAAAATTTTTCTGTATTACATAACAAGAATCTAGCTTAATTATAATCCAGTTTCTTGTACGCGATCACTTTTCTTCTCCTTTAGAGGACTGCTTGCATACTTGGAATAATTAAAATAAAGTTCTGTGTACAAGATCATTATCATTTTTCTTTACAGTATTTCTAATATTTACAATTTTTTTTTTCTTTTTTGTGTTGTTGTTAGTCAAAAGAGAAGAATCTAATAGATTCCAAATTTCCCAATAGAGGGCGAAAACGAAAGGAATGCCGGATAACAGTGAATACCCGCATTTTACCTGAAATAGAGATATTCTGTTTAAAATACAGTAGATTATATGTTAAAAAACATGTATTTTTTACAATGTAACAATTTCTAAGGTGGTAAATATTAAAATAATAATAATAGTAATAATAACAGCAATGGGGAGGCAAGCAATTCAAGCAGAAATGGGGGACTGAAAATATTTATTTAATTTATTTGTGTCTTGATTTGAAAGAAAATAATATATATTTAAAAATATATATATGTCAAAATGTTTCACTCGAGGGACCAGGAATAATTTTGCCTCTTTTTATTACAGAAAAATCTATAATTTGTGAAATAAACCTCTTAAAAATGGTTTTATTATTTGGAAGATGATTACTGAAATAGGTTTCTCTACGCAGAAAATCATGAAATATGCTCGTATCTAACTCCTTTAAAATCGTCATTTTATTCATTCTTTTCAACTAAGTCCAATCTATAACAAAAAGAGTTTGATAATGTTGAAAAGAACGAGCAGAAAGCATGCGCAAGAAACAGCTTGGCGTGTTCTCGCCAAATGTTCTACTTTCCCCGCACAACACAAATCGTAAAAATAATCGCCCCTCGGAGGCGCATTTCAGTCCAAATCTTCTCCAATCGGAGTCCCATTACGAAAGCCCCAGAAATGCTAATTTTATTTGCGCCCAGAGACCCGTCTGCCGGGAATGAGCCGGGTGATTTAATATCCCGAATGAGGCTCTAATAACGCTACTACCACACTACATTACATCGCACGCCCCCACGTCTTCCCCGCAACATCTTCAGGATGAGAAAGAAGGGAGTACTGATGCCTATCGTCAAGGGTGAGAAATCGTGTGCTAATGCCACGTAAAAAGGGCAATTTTTGAAAAAAAAAAAAAAAAAAAAGAAAGAAAGAATGGTAAGAGAAAAGTACTAAATGTGGTATAAGGCGTTGAGTAATTGTTTGGTTTATTAAAGGTGTCAAATGTGGACACATTTTTATGAAATAACGAGAATGGTTCTCTAGTAGCAATATTGGCGAGAAGAAGAAATAGGTCAATTGCAGACGGATATCCTAGTATGGAAACAATATTGTTTATATTCAGGCCCAATATTATTCAAATTATTGCATTACTCAAGAATACTGTAACAATTAAACACCAATATCAGGCCCTGATTACCGAATAGGCGCGAGAAGCACGTGTTTCCCACAGAAAATTTTGAAGGGGCCCGAAACTGAGAAAACAGGATGTCCCAAATTTTATATTGAATTAATTTTATTCCAAAATTCTAATTTCTTTTCAAATTATTATCTCATTTATACATATATATTTATATTTTAAAATGTTTCATAAAAATACCTTTCTTAACAAATCCATTTTTCATACAATATATTAAGTTTCAACCACATGATCACAATTCCTCCGCTTGTTCAATCAAAGAAACCAATCAAAATCGAGAAAATCCAATAATATAATATTTGTAGTAATTTGAACAATGCATTGGTGGTGTTCCTGGTATGTCGAATTTAGGAAACTCTTCTCAAATGAAAGAGGGCCTCGAAATGATACTGTGTGCTTCCCATTGCTTTAGAGGTTAATCGGGCCCTGGCCAATATTAATTAAATGTTGGCTCTAGATTGGAAATATTGTCAAAGAAGTGGCGAAATATTCTTTCCCAGTTGGTGCAGTATTAAGAAAACATAAATACATCAATGTTGGGGCATTAATTTATGTCAAAGAGTCAATAATGGTAAAGACACACTCATTAAAAATAGAAATATGTCAGTATTATTTTACTGCTAAATAAATTTCAGCCTTAGTTATACAACAGGAAAATAATTTGTGATATTGGCTTTCCTTTCTTTCTGTTTCTTATTTTCTAGTTTGGTCTTGAGGGGTGGGGGGTGGTCTTATGAAACCATCAATATCACACTAACGAGACATACTCCCTTCCATTAACCGTTTTTCCATTACCAGAGAGTTAAAGGGGATGAAATTTCTCACATAGGTATCTTTTAGAAGAGCAAAAACCATTACCGTTATACACAAACCAAATGGTGAAGCGAGTGATGAACACAACTTACTTTCTTCAGTAGTGATCCTAATGACAGTGCTCGAAACAGTAAGGTTCCATTACCTCAATGTGATGTAACAACCGTAACGGAAACTCAAACACTTTACGTGTATAAGATGCTCTTTTTCTCTTTGTTCTAAAGTAACACACCCAACAAGGATATGGTCTAACGATGAGTAAAAGATGATAGACGTTCGTTTTATTGGAGATAAGTAAATAAAATTTCGATGTGCATGTTTTTTTCGTTGCTCTCTTTGGTTTTTTTACGGGGAGATAATGCAAGTGCACTTCTTTCAATTTTAAGATTTAGTTAACTAGACTTTCTTTGTCACTCATGATTTCAGTGGACCGTGGACCTTTATTTATGTAAAAATATACCCAAAAATTCACATTTCTTTTTGTGTGTATTATTATTCTCCAATTTGTACTACGTCTTTCGTGGAAAACCGCATGCAGATATGATTATTTTACGCAAAGTTACAAGTGTAATTTTGTTCACAAATGACGTTTGACATTTTAATCTATTTATAGATCTTACGAAAACATATGATAATGTTCCAATCGCAAAATTATGCAATGTATTAAATGAAATGGCTATAAATCCAAGTATTATTAGAGCAATTCAAGAACTTTACAGACAATCAAAAACAAAGATTAAAATAGGCCAAAGATTATCAAAAGGTTTTATAACAGATAAAGGACTCAGACAGGGATGTTGTACCCCCCCCCCCCCCCAACACTTTTTAAAATTTATGTTGAAGAAGCATTGAAAATGTGGAAGAAGAAATGCAGAGGAATGGGACTTAATATGAATGGAACGTCAATTTTTACTCTACAATTCGCAGATGACCAAGTTATAATTGCAAAAAGTAAAAATGATTTAGAGGAAATGACGGTGAAAATTAAGGAAGAATGTGAGAAATGGGGACTTCACATGAACGTCAGCAAGACCAAATACCTATGTATAGGAGGAAATGAGACAGACCTAAATCTAACTAATAACATAAGAATAGAAAGCTGTAAGCATTATAGATATTTAGGTGTAGACATTAATAGAGAAGGAAGAGACTCACAGAAAAATTAAATACAGAATTTGTCAGGGGAGAAAGGCTGTAAAACTAATAAATTCTATTTAGTGGAGTAAGGAGATCGCTAGGAAAAGAAAGTATAATATATACAACTCTATTGTAAAGAGCATATTGTTATATGGAGCAGAAGGATGGAGAATTATGGAGACAGAACGACAGAAACTAGCGGCAGTAGAAATGGATGCCCTAAGAAGATCATGCAGGATATCAAGAATAGAAAAATAAGAAATGACAGAATCAAGGAAATGATGAAAATAAAGGAAACCATATTAGATGATACAAAAAAAAAAAAAAAAAAAAAAAAAAAAAGCCAATTAATCTGGTATGGTCATGTCAAAAGAATGAGTGAGGAAAGACTATCCAAAATAACATTCAATTATGAAACAAACAAAAAAAGGAAACGGGGAAGACCACGAAAGAACTGGATGGATGATATTTCAAAGGCAATGAGGGATAGAGGTCTGGAAGAGGAATGGATCCTTGACCGGAAGAAATGGGAAAAGACTCTTGTAGATTCTTCGGATGGCGGTATCTGACGCCATAAACCGAGTTTATATATATATATATATAAATCTGTATTTCTTAATACTGATGTTTCAGCTTTTTTTAAATTTTTGAACTGCTCCTTGCCACTTAATTTTTGATCAAAATTCATGAAACTGATGATGAAGAATCCTGATATTGCTTAAAAAGAAACTGTGTATGCATTTTAAAATTTGGCTTTATTAAAACAATTAAATTTGATTTTTAACTTATTATAATTCAGAATTTTGATTAAAATCGATATGGAATTCAGAAAAATATCTAAAAAATTTACTATTTAAGGGATTAAAAAACCGATACACATATTTGTTTGTAATAGAGTTTTACGTGCTTAAAATCCAAAATCGAGGAAATATCTAAAAAATTAAGACGCAAGGAGCATTTTAAAATTTCGCTTTAAAATTTAAATTTCTTTAAAAGATTTTAAAATTATACTAAGATTGGAAATTTATTTTAAGGTGTTCTATATACTTAGGGTGAAATGTATATTTGCACTAAATTTCAAATCTCTATGACGAAAAAAAAAAAAAAAAAAAAAAAAAAAAATTAACGCCTACCGTCCACTCATAAAGAAAAAAAAGTAGTAAAACTTATTCTTCTCGAGGGCTTAAAACAATTAAACATTAAGAGAAAAAGGAAATAAGATTTTTTTTCGTCAGGGAGCTCGCATCCAATAATTACACAAGCTTGCAAAATTTGGATTGTGTCATGCTTTTTAGCTTTTGATAATTGATTCTTATGTATTTTTTAACTCTGAATACGAAAATGACCTTCCCTTTTAACCATCACGTCAGATTTTTTTGCAAATTGCAAATTTTTAAAAAGTCGCAATATTACGAAAATTTAATACTATAAAATAGAGGTAAAACGTTTTTCATAATAATTTATTCTGTTTTTGGCTATGCATGACGTATGTTCCCTTTCACTTTGAACCATGTTCAATGTTATCAGGCTATCTTGCTCACGAGAATCAATGAACACCCACCTCCCCCCCCCCCCACCTTCTCTCATCAGATTTTGAACTGTTTAGTAAATAAAATATTGTGAGTAAAGGGTGTAAAATAGTGTGTGTAAAAAAGTGAACAAAATATTATGAAAAAAAAAGTTTTATTATATATATAATATATACATTATTTACACAGTATTATTTTATAAATAAAGTAGCATGCAGCAGTATTTACTTGGATATAAACTATAAAAGTATGAAAAAATAAAAAATAAAAAAACAAATTGAAAGAACACTTTTCAAATAAAAAGTATCTTGTGGAATATGGGATTTATAAATTTAACATTGATGAATTAATTTATATCAATTTTGAATCTAATCAAACGAACAGCTCCGAAGCTGGAAGAAAAAATACACTCGTTCCTCTTCACCGAAACTTTAAAATTAGGTGTCATTATGGTTTGAATTTAGATAACAAAATTGTAACGGTTAAACAGTTTTTTTTTTTTTTTTTTTTTTTTTTTTTTTTTTTTTTTTTTTTTGACTTATTTCAATCAGATTTGTGTTTGTTTTGTTAAAGATTTGATTGTATATCCAAATAAAAATATAACTATATCTAACATCTAAAACTATATTATTGTTGTGGTTTTTATTTGCATATTTTATTTATAAAACAATTATCAAAAGTATGCAACGCGCTCACATCACGCTAGTATCAAACGCGCTAGTATGTTCATAAATGTAATTTTCGAAATTTCTTACGTAAGTGCGAATTTACGTAAGTAGAGTATTACGTAAGTCGAGGGATGCCTGTACTACATTAGATTGAAATTCAATATGAAAAGCACAAAGTAAATTAATATTAGATAAATAATATTTAATGTAAATAATATTTAATGTCAATAGTCTTTTTAGAGGCACGTTAATTTTGAACTTCGATAAAACAGACATACGCTTTAAGTGACAAAAATATCTGCATTTATTCAGGAAAAATAATATGACAATCAATAATTACAATAATACTTTAAATGCTACCTTTGTTTAAATATATATATATATATATATTATATACCAAATAAACCGTATAATAGAATAAGTAGGTTGAAAGAACTCCTATTTTTATTATTTTATATTTAATTCATCCGCGAAATTTTTCACCAAAAAGAAGCATACATGGCAGCATAATGAATGACAGTGCAATAATGCATAACAGACCAGGAGCCGGCAGCACAGACAACCACCTCATCGAGTTGGAGGCTGAAATTCCAGAATTAGCTAAAACTCGATTCTCATATTAAAACGAAATCGGTCTGTCAAGTCATATCTTGGTAGAAAACACCTAAAAACCCGATTTTAGCGGTCGACTCGTAGGTTTATCATTACGTTTTCCTGCACCCAAAGGTATGAAAACATGGGGGACTGGGAGCAGGAAAACACAATGGTAAACCTACGAGTCAACCGGTAAAATTGGGTTTTTAGGTGTTTTCCACCAAGATATTACTTGGCAGACCGATTGCGTTTTAATATGGGAATCGAGTTTTAGCTAATTCTGGAATTTCAGCCTCCAACTCGATGAGGTACTTGTCTCATGATTCGTACGCCTCCTTGAATTTTGCAGACGAAAAAATTTTTTGCACCAGTATTATATTATAGAAAATCTCTTAAATAAAGCGAAATTCTGCGCGTGAGGCTACTTCAGTCAAACAAAAAGACGTGTTCTCTAATGCTAATCCTATGGAAGAAATTTATATCTCCGTCGCATTTCAATATTTTTAAACGATTTTTTTTCATAGGATAGCTGAGATCGATCTGTATGCAGGCCGTTTTTTACTTTTTCGATTTTGATTGCAGATTTTTTTTATGAGGATGCTTTTACTTTCGAAACCGGTTCGGAAAATGAAAGCGTCCTCATTAAAAAAATCTGTAAACAAAATCGAAAAATTAAAAAAACGGCCTTTGTACAGATCGATCTCAGCTATGCAATGCAAAAAAAATATTTAAAAATATTGAAATGCAACCGAGATATCGTTATAAATTTCTTCCATAGGATTAATATTAGCGAACGAGCCTTTTCACTTGACTGAAGTAGCCTCTTAACCTAGATTTCTTTTTCTATAAAAAGATAGTAGTTTTCCTGGAGAAATAACGGTATCGGCGAAACAGCACCGAAAACTGGCGATATGAAGCAATTAAAATAATAAAACTTTGTAAAAAATCACCATAAAATTAAAACAAAACACAGGACGCGTTTCGAGCTAAAAACATAACAGCTCGTCATCAGCTAAGCATACACGTGTCCGAAAACGGACAAGTTCAAAAATGAACTGAAGAAAAAGAATGTTGCGAAGAATGCGACAGATGGCGCTACCTGATAGAGGAAGATGCAAAAGGGAAATGTGTTGAAAAAAGATAGAAGAGAAAATGAAATGGAAAAAATGGAAATAAAAGAAAAATAAAAATAAAAGAAGTAAATTAAAAATATAAATAAAAATAATAAATAAAGAACTATAAAAGAACAAGAAAAAATCCAAATTATTATTATTATTATTATTAATTTATTAAAAATTAATAATAATAATAATAATAATTTGGATTTTTTCTTGTTCTTTTATAGTTCTTTATTTATTATTTTTATTTATATTTTTAATTTACTTCTTTTATTTTTATTTTTCTTTTATTTCCATTTTTTCCATTTCATTTTCTCTTCTATCTTTTTTCAACACATTTCCCTTTTGCATCTTCCTCTATCAGGTAGCGCCATCTGTCGCATTCTTCGCAACATTCTTTTTCTTCAGTTCATTTTTGAACTTGTCCGTTTTCGGACACGTGTATGCTTAGCTGATGACGAGCTGTTATGTTTTTAGCTCGAAACGCGTCCTGTGTTTTGTTTTAATTTTATGGTGATTTTTTACAAAGTTTTATTATTTTAATTTAAATAACGGTATCCTTACGAACCATGTGTCTGTGCAGCTGGCTCCCGGTCTATAATTGTTTTTATGAACGTATGAGAAGTAAAATTGGAAAAGTAAAACAAATAAGCATAGTCTGTCTTTCGCCACTTCTTTATGCGCACATTACGCACCCATAGAACTAAGAACTCATTGATCAGTCTATGCTTCAATGTTCAATCTGACTCAGATCTACCGTGCTTTCGATCAATCATAACCTGAAAGCAAATTCCGATCTTGGTGCAAAATAAGATAAAACTTGTCTATAATAGAATCCTATTTTAAAAGGTAAATTTCATTCTACCAGCGAAAAAATATTAGTAGCTTACTAAAAATGAATTTTTGTCCGATCTGTTACGATTTCGTCTTAGAAAGTTTTACTACTTAAATGTATATATAAATAACTTAGTATTATTACAAATAAACTTTAATATGCTAAAAAAGGAAAAATAAAAACCTCGAAAATAATGTGCCATTGAAATATGTAGTTAATTTTTTACGACTTTTATTTTCACTTATTAGCAAATACGAGTACATTATTCACTTCTTCCTCTTGAGTTGGGGCAAATACATCCCTACGGCTATCCCTTTATTATATTCATACCACTTTTTGAAAAGAAAAAAAAAATCTCTGCCACACGCTTATAATGGAACAGTTGAACGATATAAGATGTAAAATTCTTGGTGGACTTACTAATTGCAGTGGAGCTTTTCATGAGAAATCTCCGGTAATGAAATTTTTTTGTAAATTGTAGTAAGATTGGAAGTAATATTAGTTAAAAATAGTTGTCATTCCTGACCGTAATCAAAAGGTTAAAATTTATTTCATAGTTTTACTGTTTTATAAATATATGTATTTGACTTAGATCGCATAACTGAAGAACATGTTTGAAAACTTCTATTGGTATTATTTATTTTAATCCATCATCCGTGAAATTTTTCATCATCCGAAAAAAGAAAGTAATACATAACCGTTTTGACGAACGTGTGTGAAGTAAAATAAAACAGTAAAACAAATAATTGTATTTTTTCTCTTTCGTCACTTCTTTATACACATTACGCATCCGCAGAGCTGTGAACTCATTGCTTCCATGCTTCAACCTACGACCTCCTGTGCTTTCGATCAATCAGAACCGGAGAGCAAATTCCGATCTTGGTGCAAAAAAGGGTGGAGACTGGATGGGCGGTATTTCTCCTTCCCCCCTCCTCTTTTCTTTCAGAACAATCGCAGACACACCCACGACACCTTTATTAATCTGCAAAAGAAGCACAGCAATGTTCTTTCTTTGCTATTATTTCTTTTTTCATTTGATTATTTTTTAGACAAGAAAGTGCCTGTTATCACCCGATTATCTCCTCTTTCGTTGAAAGATTAAAAAAAAAAAGAAAAAAAGTAAAGGTGCGATGAAAAAGAAAATAAAGTGACTGTTTTGCAATTCGTTTATTATTGATTACAAGCAGACGTTCATTTGAAAATTATTTAATTAAGTGACTTAACTTTTGATATTTTGGCATGTTAATATATTAATTTTATTTGAAGGCGCAATGATTCAATTCTTTACATTAGTACATAGTCGGTCCGAAACTGATTTTTTGACTCTGAATTGCCTTTTATGGTACTATACTATATACTTGATTATTCCGTCGACCAAAAAAATATTGCGAAACTATAAGATTAAATGCCAATAATGATGATTGTAAATGTCATATTCACTTGACATTAAACACGTTACACGGGTTTATTTCCGTTATCAAGTGATTTTAAATTCAACGTTTTATTTGAATTTATATTGATATTTAACTAATTTATTTATTCTTTCGTTATTTAAAATAAAAAACATGCCAATAAAAGATTACATCATGATATTTCATTCATTTATTTATTTACTTCTAGCCTTTATCTAATGTTTACAAACATTTCATAGTTATAACCGTCTCCGTTTTTTGACTAAATAAAGAGCACTAAGTTCCTCAATCTCCTGCTATCATGTTCCTTAATGAATTCGATATTTACTGATAAAATATCTTGAAGGGGTGAGTTCGGGATTTAGCATAAGCTGATAACCCAGTTTAGTTTAAATATATAGTTGTCATATTTAATTGATAAATAACAATAATGAAAGATAGAAGGTATTTTCTTACCTTTCTGGTAATCCGACGTAGAACTTTTTTCTTTCTTACGTAAGTTACTTAAAAACATTCGTTCAATTTTATTCGAAAATAAGAAGTGATAATATGTGACGGTATCTTCATTGAAAAGTAGATGTGCAGAGAAAATCAAATTTTAATTGAAGGTAATTCTTGGTTATACAGGTTGTTACAGACTCACACTACAAAAAGAAAATAAAATAAAGATTAATAAATGGTAACATAGAATTGAAATATCCCAGCAGGAGATGTAACTCTTCCTTTTGAACAATAGGACAACGCACAGAAATTCGTGCGTCTTGGCTGACCATCGTCAGTCCTTCAAGTGAAAGAGTAAAAGGGGCCCATAAGAGTTACAGCAAAGTCAAATAGTCTAGAACAATAAGAAAACTGCTTAATAAGCGATTCTCTTTCTCTTCTATTACGAACCCATTTCAGTCTTAATTGAAAAGTTGACATTACTGGAAAACTTCTTTGGTGCTGCCATCTGTTGCCGCATCTTCAAAACATAAATATCCAACGTAAATGTCCGTTACTTCGTAATCTTACGAAATGTTGCTCGTGAAGTCTCGCCATCTTGTAACATATTTCACAACTAAATAGATAATTATGTTGCATAATGTCACTGATAAATTGTCCTGTTACACGCGAGTGGATGTTTGGCATAAAACACTGACGTGCCGAGACGTTTTCCAACACCCCGCCTTTTATGTCAAACAGACGAGCGTAAAATATTTAACTTATTCTCAAGCACTCGAAATGAGGCTTTGGCAGCGACTTGGTGAGGACGTCTGCTAACATTAATTTTGACGTGCCAAGACGTTTTCCAACATTTACATATAAAATACTACATTCTTTTCGCAAATGCAATACCTTAAAAATATCTGTTTGTTTATGGTTTAATTTAATAATTCTGCAAATATAAAATAAATTAAAAACTAAATAAACATGACTGAAACGTTGATTATTTTAATTTTTAATTTCTTGTTTTAGTTTTTAATTTATTTTATATTATAATTTTATGGCTTTTATTTTCACGCTAATATTGTTGTTAGAATGTGTGTGAATTTTTTTTTGTTTTTAAAAATTGGTGCGAGATAGAATTAAAAAATAGTCCCCAGTGGCAATAGAATCGCTTATTGCTTTTAATCGCGAAAAGGAAAATTCCACTATTATTTTTTTTTATCATTATTTATTTTAATTAATTTTTCAACTGCTTTACAGCAGTAAAATGATGCTTGAAATTATTGAATATTAAAGACGTAAATTATCACTTTTCTAACTAAGCGTAAATCAACACTGTGAAAAATGTCCAAACCGGGAATCGAACCCGGGCCCTCGTGGCTTAAATGGTAGAGCACTAGAGCGCTATTCCCGGGGCCCGGGTTCGATTCCCGGCTTGGACATTTTTCACTGTGTTGGTTTACGCTTAGTTAGCAAAGTTATAATTTACGTCTTTAATATTCATTATTTATTGTTTTACCAAAATTTAATTAGTATTTTGCTATATAGTTTAATTTATAATTTTACTAGTTTAAATTATAGTTTTAATATCTGTGATTTTAATATGCTGTTTTATTTCTGTATTTTATCAAATGTCTAATTTTAAATGTTCTACTAATTTTATATCAAGAAACATTACACAAAATAAAAATATTATTTAAATGATAAATATGACTTCTCAATAACTTTTTTTTTATCAATATTTATTGCATTAATATGAAAATGTAAAACAAGACATTATAAAAGTTGAGAGAAAAATGAAAACAGGAAGTGAAAGGAAGAGAAAAATATAACAATGCCTTGTCAGTGATAATGAATCTCATTTATCACTGGCAATAGGGAATAACATAAATTCGACAAAGGCAGTGCAACTGGTTGCTGTATTTATATATGCCCCAGCAAAACTAAAATATCTTTTTTTTGCCTCCGATCCAAAAAGTTTTTCTTGCACCTGTCTCTCCCACACATTTAGGGGCCCCTAATTGATACTAAAAGACTTTTTTGTTTTACACTTGAAAGTAATTTAGGAGCCAGAAAATTATCTCGGATCCAGGCTCGTTAAAAGAAGAGGTCGAACCTATTCAACTGTATTAAGAAATATAACTAGTACTTTAAAGTGGATGTTATTGCTATAATAATCCATTTACAAAAATTACTGCAAGGAAGAAAACCTATGATGAGAAATGAAAATTTCGCATAATTTATTAAAAAATATATCAAAACAACATAATTTAAATTTTAGTTTATTTCTTAAATTTAGAAATATATTAATTAAACTTGCTTTTTAAAAATCATTTGATTTTAAAAGTTTGCAAAGAAATAATGTTACACAAGGGAAGTATAATTTTCACTGACGAAAATCATAGCTCATTCATCTGAAAATATTCCGAAATTTACGTTTCACATGCAGTCATAAATGGAGCCGATAAAGAGAGGACTACCTAACATTTAAAAACCGATTATTCCTCACAGTAAGAGTTCAAAATTCTGGGGTAAAAAGGATTATAATGAAATAATGAATTTATTTTGTCGTATAAACGAAGACTTTTATCTTTAGAAAATGTAAGGAGCTAATATGAACTTAATATCAAAAACGCATACAAAATGAGAAACTTATAAACGTTATTTCATTGTTAGTAGGCTATTTTAAAATAGCATAAGCATTTTAACTCTGAAATTTTTACTAGATATATCTAGTAGGAATTTCAAAGCTAAAATGCTATTTTTTTTTCTAACTAAACACTTCAAAGAGATCGTTTCAAAAAGGAAGTAACGTTCAAAAGGTATAAATGTATTTTATGAAATAGATTAAATAAGGCGTTCATTTTTTCGTGGATTTTATCGTCATACTATTTTAATTTGGAAAATGAAAAAAGAATTTCCAGGGTAGAAACAAAATTTAATTTCCACGTAACCTATTTAGAAAATATACTATTGGGTCGTTCCGAAAGTCGTGTCCGTTTGGGAAAATCAATTCATACCGGAAAATTCTGCGTGGTAATTATTGAACATTAGATGTCGGAATTAATGTCTAATAATTAAATGATAGAATTTTCCGGTAACAATTGATTTTCCTAAACGGACTTTCCGAACGACCCAATACAAAACTTTCTTGAAATCGAAATTAGACTTATTTCAAAATCAAAATATAACATATTTTCTTAAAATTCAAAGACTGGGTTCAGAAATATTTAAAAATAAATAAATAAGTAAAAAATCAAACAATCTTTTAGTTTAGATCAGTGGTTCCCAACCTTTTATTGGCCAAGCCCCACCAAAGTATCTGTAAAGTCACTATGTCCCCCCCCCCCCCCCCTAATCCTTAAATTATGTATCATTATTTTAAAAATGTACTTTATTCACACGGTGGAAATGTAATAGATTCTTAACAATAACTATTCATTTCACATTTTTTAACTTATCAAAGAGGTGAATCTTCTACCACAAATATGTTTTTAACATTTTTTTTTATAAATGCAATGAAATTATACATCTTTCCATATAAGCCAAAACGAGTTTTGTTGTACTTTTCCAACTTAACGTATAAAAATGTTATACGGTCTGCATTTTTATCTTCAGAAAATATCTTAAATAGACACTTACATTTAACGTTAAAATTGATAAATTCATACATTTTATAATGCATTCTTGTAACTTATTAAGAGTTGGTGGAAAAGCTTTGGACACGGACTTTTGTTTCTATGGATAACACAATACACATGAAGTATTTCAATATTCCCATCTTTATCAAATTAAGTAGCCATTATTCCGCATAACACATTCTCTCTGTTTTACCTTTCCCAATATCGTTAATTGTCTTCCCTGATAGAAGTGGAAAACTCATTCAATAAATAATCGAAAGCGTTACGAAACATTTTTTAAATTCACCACTAAAAAAAGTATGCCGTGTTTTAATACTTAAAACAATATCAAAATATTTAAAAAACTATTCTCATAATTATTCTGGTGTAAAATCTATTTTTAAATTTCGATAGGGGACAGTTAAAAAATTTAATAAAAAACTGATTTCTTAAATTTTGCTTGTATTCTATTTATTTTTAGCCTACACCACTTTTCCCCCAAAAAGACAAAAGAAATAGTGAATGAGTGAGTAAGAAATTTGGAATTGCTCCCCTAGAAGGTTAACTTGTACGCCCCACGTTGGGAACCACTGGTTTAGATAAACCTAAACTGAAAAATTGTCTGATTAAACTCTCTCTCTCTTTCTTTTTTCTCTTTTAATATTTCCAAAGTCAATCTTTGAATTTTAAGAAAATATTTTATATTTTGATTTTGAAATAAGTTTAATCGATAGATAAGTATAACATATTTTCTTAAAATTCAACTATTTTTATGATCAACTGATTTTTACACGGACATTATGCATACTATAGATATGGACTTCGTCTCAGCTGCTCTAAAAGATCCAAGTTCCAAGATAAATCATATGGTCTATGGGAAAAAATCGTTTGCTCTGTATTTTAATGATGTTACACTATTTGAAACTTATTAAAATTAATATACATCACTGAGGTACACTGCGAGATGCTTACGGTAGAATATAGTCCAGATAAATTTTACCATTCATTTATAGGGAGACATTAAAGATTTTGGTTACACTGATGTTTATGTGAACTAATTGCTTAGAAGTGTGTTATCAACTCTGGTGTGCATTTTTAAATTTAACTAATGTTTTGCATGTTACTTGGTGCGTATAAATACTATGGATTCACAAGAGAATTCGAGCACATTTTTGCTTATTGATGGAAATTACTGGAGTTGAATATTCAATTGTGTTATGCGTTTCCTAATTGAAATACCGTATATACTCGTGTATAAGTCGAATAATTTTAGACAAAATTTGGGAGTTGAAAATGGGGGATCGATTTATAGTAAAAAAGTCCCAGATAATCGGCGAATAGGCAAGTCTTTTAAGCAATAACACATTGTCTACTTTGGATAGACAAAGAGATAAAAGCAGACAATTGTCATCGCCCTGTGATTGACAAAAAAACCTTAACAATAATGTCTCTGTAATTGTTCTGCACCCATTTTCTTTTGAGATAGAATCCCCTTCAATACAGGGAAACTCCTTCCAACATTTTAATCCCCTTTTTAAAAAGAGTTAAACTTGAGAATGCTTCTAGATATCTCTTCTAAAAGTCCTACAAAACAAAGAAGTACCTACTATGTCTAAGAAGTTGTTTACCCTTGTAAATAAGGCTTGAATAAATTTCTGAAGGAATTTTTCTTTTTAAGTATCATTAAATTGATGCGAATAGGTTTCAAAATAGTTTAAGGCTGTTCTCAAATCCAAAGGGTCAACTTTCTGATATAAGTTTTAATTCATTTTTGTTTAGAAACGCATGAAACTAGAAGGTGTTGTTATTCAGAAACTATGTCATCGAACTGTTTTTTTCGTTTTCGTGTAAACGCAATAGATCTTTCAGAAAATACTGACAAAGTTGGCATTTTGAACTGAACTTCCGAACGATAGAAGTAAATCCAGTCAGTAAGGGGAAAAAATGCCATA
Source organism: Maratus speciosus (assembly GCA_963932465.1). Taxonomy (NCBI): domain Eukaryota; kingdom Metazoa; phylum Arthropoda; class Arachnida; order Araneae; family Salticidae; genus Maratus; species Maratus speciosus. The sequence continues at coordinate 351,053,868 of OZ010794.1, forward strand.
TCACGTGTTCAAAATCGTGTGTAAGTCAATAGGTAATTTATTGATCAAAAAATCGAAAACACAGTTCGATTCCAAATCTCTTCCATGGTCAGGCTTTCCAATTTTATATCTTTCCGTTAAAAAATGAATTTGTAAATGTGTCAAAACGTTTTGCGCTTGTTGAGAAGAGCTATTGAGAACAACCTTAACCTTCCTACCCTGAATGGGTCTAATCGACCCATGCCAATAATTCATTTCATTCAATTCGAACCAGAAATATTTTCGTAAAGTAAGATAAACAAAAGACACCGAAAACTAACATAAATAAATACATTAAATTGTTTTTAAAGAAAGTTCTGGTATGAAATGTTTTTATTAAAGTTAAGTAAAATTTCAACAGTGTAGGAAGATTAAGCTTCTCCGATTTTACATAATTATACAGTTTTAAAACTATGAATTAAAAAAAAAAAAGTCTAATTAGAAACGTAAAAAAAAAGTTTACTAATTTAATGAAAATTTATTATTTTTTTTTTTTTTCCTCGACAAATTACAAATCATTTTTCAACACACTACCAGAAATGTGGCTCGACTTATACATGAAAATTTAATTTTTTACAAAATTTTGCTTAAGAATTGGGGGGTCGACTTATACATGAGCATATACAGTAAATTTTTGCATACAGTCCTCCCCACTTAATCGGGTCACGGATAATCGAATATCCCGCTTATTCGAATAGAATCCTCCGGAACCGAATTTATTTCTATTGGTTCTATGTTATTTTTCCCCGCTCAAACCAAATACCTTTCACGAATGTACCCGCTTAATCGAAAAACAACTGTGTGACCGATGTTTGAAAATAGGCACAGAAAGCACGCTTCAGCTGGAATATCCTTCCACCTTTTGTCATTTTTGGTTCCTTTATACGCTGAAAACAAATTTTCAGTTCTTCCTGCAATGATTTCGGCCGGCAGGTGTATAATGGACATGTCAAATGATTTCCCCAGCTTGATCTCCCCACCATCACTTCTTGCTGTTAACCAGGCTTTAATGCCAATGTGCCGTCACTTCGAGACTCGAGATGGAAGTTGTGATATTTTGCACTCATTCGAAAAATAACTCGATATTTACTCCTTTAAAATTCCACTTAAACAAACCACTTTAAATGATTTCTTTTAAGGCAGTATAAGTAACGTAAATTAGAAGTAGTAAAATTTTGACCAAATTCAAACGAGCTGCATGAAGTCTGATGTAAACCATGCAAATGTATGTACTAACATTAAATTAATACGTATTTACTTTATATTAGCATTTGTATTTATTTTAGTTTATGTTATTCTATTAACTATTTATTATGCTGTTAATTAAATATACCGTAGATGGTTATTTTGCCTTTTTATTACGCATTAAATATTACAGTTATGATTCCCCGTTTAATCAAATTCCCTGCTTAATCGAATATTATTTCTGGAACCGTCAATATTCGTTTAAACGGGGACGACTGTACTATGTAGTCTATATACAAATCTACAGTTCATATACAGTGTTTCTCAAAATAGTTTGGATATTTTCCCGACTTTCTTAATAGTAATTGACGAAACTGTGTTTTCAAATGTGTTATGCGTTTTCCAGATGTTTACTTAGGATTGTTCTTTCAACTTATTAAATAGTGGAATTTTGTTATAGAATTCGGAATATATCGGAAAGTGTTCCGTTATATATGCTTGGCGCATGATTTTTCTTCCTTGTAATTATATGAGAGGTGTTTCTTAACACCACCGTTGTCTCTCATTAATTTATAATTCCTACTTTCTAATATTAAATATCTTAACTACATCTATCTAAAAACTAATAATAATGTTTTAATTTTGTGATACTCCCAATAGTTTGAACTATTAATTATTCACATAAATCTTTCATTCATCATTGATAATCTTAAGGGTTCACTTTATTTAAATATGTCTTTTGAGACCCTCCCTTGATTTTTTAATGGGCTACTTCACTAAAGCGAAAGCACCCACTCGCTAATGTTAATCCTGTGGAACATATTTATATAAATGTCTTATTTGAATTTCAATATTTTTATTTTATTTTATTTATTTATTTATTTATTTATTGCATTGGATAGCTAAGGTGGATGTCTACAATTGATCGTTTTTACTTTTTTTAAAAAAATTATTATTATGGTTGCCAGTTTTTTTCTTTAATGACATTTTCACTTTCACAACGAGACTGTAAATTAAAATGTCTGAAATTCAGACACTTAAGTGTCTGAAACGACATGTTCAATTTTCAGACATTTTAAATGTCTTAATTTTTAAGGAACTTATATGCGTCTGATTTTCAGACATTTCAAACGTCTGAATGTGCATCCATGTTTAACCACCTTCTCATTTGTCGGCAATAGCAACCATTTTTTCACTTTTTTTTTTTTTTTTTAGTAAGCATTGTACACTCTAAAATAAATATCCTTTAAAATATGGAAATGCCATTATGCATATTTTAAAGGAAATTTTCTGCCGCAAATCCCAGAAAATTTGCCTTTTTTTTAAATTCCTGTGTTTAAAAATTTTGCATTTAAAAGGTAAAATTTAATTTTCTGAGCACAATCCTACATATTCCAGCCTCTACTTTTTCAGAATCAAGCATAACATTACAGCAATTGCACATTTCACTCAAACTACTGTAAACTTATAATGACTTACCAGTTGGGGATTCGAACCCGGGACCTCTAGCTTACGAGAAGGGTGCCTTGACCACTGAGCCACGTCTTCACAATGCATAGTTTCAAATATCGTTATTTATTTATTAAACACAATCAATGTGGTGTCATTAGGACTATTTTTTTTTTCACAATTTTAATTCTGAACGTTTTATACAACATTTTTCTAGAATTTTAAATATTTGGCTCTTTAATTTCATGCGTCAGCCACAAAGGTTTCTTTTTTCTAGTAAAAAGAAAAAAAAATATATATATATACTTTTAGGGAATAAATATTATTGTTTTAAAAATAATATTTGTTCTCTAAAAGTATTTTTACTAAACAGAGGATACGTTATTTTTGAAATATTAAAATATTTAAAATGTTTTAAGTGTGTGTACGCGTGTATATATATATAGTCGATCTCGGCAGGTTTGGGAGACGTTATTTGCGTAATACCGATACTTCTTGATGTTGTGTGAATTTATTACATATACGAGTACATATACTCGTGTATCAAGTATTGGAAATCGATGACGATTTGTTATATATTATGGTTATATATATATGATTTTATATCTTTAACTCGATTCTGTCTGAATTTATATTTTTATATGAAAAAACGCGAGTAAAAACGTTCGTAATTACGTTTTTCATTACAGTAGCAGAATTTTAGCCTCTGTTACACAATGTTATTTTTCACAGACATGTCATACATTTCCCATCCTTTTATTGTCTCAATGCTTAATGAGTTAGGTGTGTTATATAAAATACCTGCTCGCTGGTTTTGCGAAAAATCGGTTAAACGAGAAAAAAGTAAACTGATAAATTTACAGACGTGACTATTTTTGCATTTGAGAGATGGCGCCACCATTGTCCTTAAAGAAATTTTATTAGAATCTATTTTCAAATTCAAAGAAGCAATCTCACTCAATTTTTATTTAAATTTTATCGGAAAAGCACGAAATTGACAGGTGATGGTAATGTTATTCAAAAACAATGCAATCGAAATGGTCTTCCATTTTTTGATAAATAAATTACCTATCGAGTTATAAGCGATAAAGAGTTTTCATGTCTAATACACTTCATTCTTGAATGTGGATATTGAAATATGTGGGTTTGTATTTGAAAGATTATGTTTTGTCTTTTAAACGGAAATTTTTAAATACAGAAATATGCAAAAAAAAGGGGACATTTTTCTGTAATTTACGGAAGAAAATTTCCATTAAAATATGTAAATAGCACAAGCGTCTAAATTGAGAATACAATTTACATAAATTAACGGTCTCTCTCTCTCTCTCTCTCTATATATATATATATATATTATATATATATATATATATATATATATATATATATATATTACACTGGTGTCCAAAATTAAGGACCAGTCACAAAATGCTAATTTTTAAGTAAGCCAATACTCAAAAGGAAATAATATAACTCAAATACACATGATTCTATCCCTACAGCACAACTAGTCCATATAGCATCTCATTCTTGTCACACATGGTCACAAGTGTCACAGTCACTACTGTGAAACAAAAAATAGGAAATTCCACACGTCTCATTATGAGTCTCAAATGATCCCTATATGTGGCTCCACTGAGACGTCAATGTGACTGCTTCTTTGTGACGAGTCACCAGGTGACTTTACAATATAATTACATTGTGACTCTCATGTGACTGTCATTTTTAGACTCAATTTCAAAGTCATCATGAACGTTGCATTATGATAAGTCACCAAATAATATCACATTATAGTCACATGGTGACTTCACAGTAGTCTCTCTGTCACCTGAAAGTCATCATGTGACTTTAATGTGACATTATTTGGTAACTTATCACAATGCAGCGTTCACGATGACTGTGAAATTGAGTCTGCAGATGACAGTCACATTGTAAAGTCACATGGTGACTTGTCACAAAGCAGCAGTCACAGTAACGTCTCAGTGGTGTCACATATAGTGATCATTTGACACTCGTAATGAGATGTATAGAATTTCCAATTTTTTGCTTCACCGTAGTGACTGTCACACTTGTGACCATGTGTGACATGAATGATATGTTATATGGACTAGCTGTGCTGTAGAGATAGTAATTATTCGAATTATATTATTTCCTTTTGAGTGTTCGCGTACTTGAAAATTAGCATTTTGTGATTGGTCCTTAATTTTCGACACCAGTGTACATATATACTCTAAACTCTATCTAAGGCGGAATCGATCGGGACCAGAAAATTTTCTGTAGTAGACAACATTCCGCCTTAGACAAAATTTACTCTATATCTATGGATTCGTAGGGACTTTATAATCTCTTTGAGTTAAACAGTTTTCCGTCTTACACAGAGTCCACCTTAGAGGAGCTTTTTTTCTTTTCTTTTCTTTTTTTTTTTTTTTTTTTTTTTTTTTTACAGTGTACAATGCTTAGAAAAAAAAGTAAACAAATGTCTACCTATTGTCGGCAAAGGAGACGTAGATCCAACATGGATGCGGTTCAGACGTTTGAAATGTCTTAAATTCAGATGCATATAAGTGTCTTAAACATTAAGACACTTTAAAATGTCTGAAAATTGAACACTCCATTTTAAGACACTTATATGTCTGAATTTCAGTTATTTAAATTTACAGTGTTTATGCCTTGATCATAGTAAGACACTTAAGTGTCTTAATATCAGACATTTATGGCGTCTGAAATTTGATATTCAGACACTTAAGTGTCTGAATTTCTCTTTCAGTCACATATGTGTCTGAATTTAAGACGTCCCTATTTGCAGTGCAGTTCCGAAAGTAAAAGTATCCTCATAAAAAAAAAAAAAATTGTAAGAAAAATCGAAAAAGTAAAAAAGGTCCTTGTAGAGATCGATTTCTGTTTTCCAATTCAAAAATAACAAGAACAATAAAAAAATCCTTTAAAAATACTGAAATGCAAACGAGATATTTTAAAAATTTTCTCCCATAAGATTAACATTAGCGAACCGGTATTTTCGAGCGAGTGAAGTAGCGCATTAATCGCTACGCCACTGTTGTCTATTAATCTGAAGTACTTCCCGATGTTAAATTTCACATATTATCAGAAATGGAACCCATAAAATGGGGAATACGTGACATTTAAAAAACCATAGCACCCAACTGTTCTTCGCGATGCGGTCTTTAAACATCAACTAAAATAAAAACTATAGAAAACACTCAAGAATAACAGATGGCAGCGCCCACATTCACTGGTTTCCGGTGAGCTTCAATCAGAAGGGGGGCTGCTACTTCGATGGAATAAGGGGAGGGGGGGGGGCTCTCTAACTAGGGTCACAGATCATCAACTCGGTAGCGCATGCTCAATGATTACTTACCTGCCATTTTTCTAGAGGGGCTGATTGTCCCCTTTGCCACAGTTATAAGTCTATGTAGAGATAATTTTACATATACCTTTTTTTTTTCTATTTCTTTGTTTGCTAGGTACCTAGTGTTTAGATCTAAGTAATAGTCTTCCTTCCAAACAAATGGTCGTTCGCAACAGCTCAAAATAACCCATATTAAAGGGGACAGGAGAGGGGGGGGGCAGTGCAGTTTATTTGACCAGTTTCCCACAGATATTTGCGTGGGCTTTTTTTTTAATGGAATCGAAGTATATATACCGGAACTAACCGGGAGAAATGGAAAATAAACTACCATTATCTGAATTGGCGATTCACTGCCTTCGGAAGAGAATGGGATATTTGAGACATTTTTTTTTTTTTTCTCCATTCGTTTTCCTTAACGAGGTCAGTTGTTTTTTAACCGAAAGGAGATGAAAAAGACACAATAATAAAAATAACAGAGGACCTAAAAAGACATCAAGAGCACATCCAATTTGATCGAAATAATGAAAGTCATTGTTTTGCTTTCTATCATTCATCAATCATGATAACAAGGTGACGTAATAGCCATAATTTAAAACAATTTCTTTCAAGTGTTTTGAATGATTTTATGTATAATCTATAAACTTCATGTTGGAATTTATCGAAAAAAATCTTGTTGTACCTTTTGTTTTTTCTTTCTTTTTCTTTTCTTTCTTTTTTCTTCTTCTTTTTTTTCTTTATTAGCCCCTCATTACTATTATTGTTATTATTAATTTAATGAAAAATAAATCTCAAATGTTATAAATATAGACCTTAAAATACAAAAGTATGTTTTTTATGTACTTTCCGCAATTTTTTAGGAAAGGATCCTAAAAGAAGCAAACACTGTTAAAAATTTGCAGCATTCTGTCCAGTCATTTGACCGTTTTTATCGAAAACGGTTACACAACCACAATTTAACAGTACTCTGACCATATTATTGGCCATTTTATGATCATAATATAGTTAAATTACGATTATGAAACCGTTTTTCCAAAAAACGGTCGAATGACTGGACAGAATGCTGCAAATTTTTAACAGTGTAGTTAATGTCATTTTCTAAAAAATTCTCTACCATTAGAGCTTCGACAATAGCTATAATAATTTATAATATTTTCATCTACAAAGGATATAGCCCAGTGGTTAGGGGGTTGAATTCAGAATTAATTAGGGGAAAGCTGGAAATTGTTTTAATCCCTTCAGTTTAGGTCTAAAATGAATATGCTATGTTTTCCTCCTCGTACTAGGTGAGCGTTAGGAAATATGTATAGATTTATAGTCAAAAAACACGTTTTTTTTACATACCATAACAGTATCTCCAAATAGCTAACTCTGTCAAAAACATTGTCAATACAAATGTTGTAGAGCTTAAAATTCTGACTAAAATGAGTACTTACACTTAATATTTTTGTTGAACATTAAGGTCACAATTCAAGTTTAAAGTTTTAGACGCGTGGTCAGGGGGTTGAACTCAGAATTAATTAGGAGAAAACTGAAAATTGTTTTAACCCCTTCAGTTTAGGACAAAAATGAACGTACGATGTCTTTTTCCTCGTACTTGGGTGAATGTTAGAAATTATGTACATATTTATTTTCGAAAAACACGTTTTTTTTTTTTTTTAATTACCTTAACACTATCTCAAAACAGCTAACTCTATAAAAAAACATTGTCAATACAAATGTTGTAGAGCTTGAAATTCTGAATAAAATGAGTACCATCATTAATATTTTTGTTCAACATTAAGGTCGCAATTCTACTTCAAAATTTTTCAAATCAAGAGCTTGAAGCCAGGAGAGACCAAGTTAACTTAACAATATCTCAAAACTGCGCCCTTAAAATTAAACAAAAATATTAAGTATAGGTACTCATTTTACTCAGAATTTTAGGCTCTACAACTTTTGTACTGAAAATGTTTTGACAGAGTTAGCTGTTTTGAGATATTGTTAAGTTAACTTGGTCTCTCCTGGCTTCAAGCTCTTGATTAGCGATTAAGGCAAAATTTTGAAATGGAATTACGACCTTAATGTTGAACAAAAATGTTAATGATGGTACTCATTTTATTCAGAATTTTAAGCTCTACAACATTTGTATTGACAATATTTTTTATAGAGTTAGCTATTTTGAGATAGTGTTAAGGTAATTAAAAAAAAAAAAAAAAGTGTTTTTCGAAAATAAATATGTACATATTTTCTAACATTCACCCAAGTACGAGGAATAAAACATAATACGTTCATTTTAGACCTAAACTGAAGGGATTAAAACAATTTCCAGTTTTCTTCTAATTAATTCTGAGTTCAACCCCCTGACCACGGGTCTAAAATTTTAAACTGGAAATTGTGACCTTAATGTTCAACAAAAAGTATTAAGTGTAGGTACTCATTTTACTCAGAATTTTAATCTCTACAACATTTGTATTGACAATATTTTTGACAGAGTTAGCTGTTTGGAGATACTGCTATGGTATGTAAAAAAACGTGTTTTTTGACTATAAATCTATACATATTTCCTAACGCTCACCTAGTACGAGGAGGAAAACATAGTATATTCATTCTAGATTTAAACTGAAGAGATTAAAACAATTTCCAGCTTTCCCCTAATTAATTTCGAATTTGGCCTTTTTTGCTCCCCTACCCCTGGACTAATAATAATAATAACAATAATAATAAAACACTTTACTTTAATTGTACAATTTAGAATGAGTCTTTCTCTTTCGTAATGTTTTGAGTGCCATTACGCAAAACTACACTTTTGAGCAAAGCATACTTAAAAATTCAAGCGTAGGTATATAATTTTAAAGAAATTTCTGTGTTGCAACGGAGAAGTAGATAATAAACTGTAGCTTCCCTAATTTTAAAAGTTTACTGTTTCAAATGTATATCTATATATTTACCCACTACCTAACAAACACAATAGTCGCTTGTTTTCATTTTATATAGCCGATGAAAAGTTAGATTTCTCTCGTTATTTCGCATCCAGAATTAGCCAATTGATTTAAAAAATATTTTAAATAAAAATTCCGGTACAATAATTTTTAAGAAACATTTTCTTAATTCTGTGCATTCTTATCAGACACATTGCACTTGTTAACCCATTAACCGCTGTTACCATTAACCGATTACCACTAACCCATTAACCGATGTTGCGTTCAGGCAACGGTCAAAATAATTTCTCATGCTTAAAATAGTTACTTTGCCACCACTATTTTAGAATTAAAAAATTTCCTTATTTATTGGCAGAAATTTTGATATTTTAATAAATCGAAAATTACCTTTTTGAATTTGTGGTGGATAACGACTTTCAACAAGAAATTTGAAAATTCCTACTTTATAATTTGGGCGGTTAATGGTTTAAATAATAAAATTTCTTTAATTAAACTACTATTATATTGTATCAAGATTTACATAGTTGATAAATAAATGAGTTAAAACATCATTTTATTGTATTTGTTTCTACAATTGCAGTAATAGGTATTAGTGTGGACACGGAAATAAAATAGCCTCTTTTTAGAAAAGTTGATTTTGAACTTCCTTAAGTTTATAATTCGAAACGAAATAGTCTTGCGTGGGGTTAATGTTAGTGATGAATATTAACAAGCTTTATTTCGGTCAAGACGATCAATCAAAACATCATCTATCAGAAAGAAAGGGAAAATAATATTAGACAAAAGCGTGGGAAAATGCAAAAGTCACGAATATATTTTGAAAATACAATAAATACTATAGTCAACTTACAGACTTAAGTGGATTGTTACGAATCCAATCAAATTTTCTTCAATGCGGATAAATTAAGTCAGGAAATAAAAGTAACTGTAATTTGGTATTATAGTTTTGGGAAAACGGTCAATTATATGAAAATAACTTTCATCCCTATGACCAAAATGTAAACGATCCAGGATGCTTAAATAATTTAGAAAGATGTATAATATTTTATACTATAGTGAGGAAAACAGAATTATTTTTCTTGTGAGTTCAAAGCATCGATATATATGCGAATATTTAACATTATTCAGATAATAACAGATTTCGCTCGCCATCGCAGACTGACAGACAGCGCGAAACTTTCTTTTATTACTATAGATAATGATAATAATGACGATATAAAATGATAACAAATGGTAATTAAACCTGAACGTATTGAACTTTTATGGTTCTTATGAAGGTTTTCATGCGATATAACATTAACAAAAATCAAAATGCTTGACAAAAAATGAAAACCTTGTTTACAAAAACTGTTTTCATTAGGAAAATTTTTCCTTCCATCAAAAACGAAAACAAGGAAATATTGCATTTATTTTTGGATTAGTTAATTCAAAGCAACATTAACTTCAATATAATTAGATATATCTGCGATTAGACAAAAAAAAAAAAAAAAAAAAAAAAAAAGGTAAAAATAGATTCTAGGGAGAGTTATAAACCTACCCTATTGCGACGTTGCTAACAAGACATCGTTACGAAAATTACTATAAACCAAATTAAAACACAACTCATTTGGTGCTCAATGATCCTCAACAATCGTCCGAATTCAAACTTGAGAATAGTAGGGGGGGACAGCGCAGAAAAGACAAGTAGTCAATTGCATAAAAACGCTTGCCAAAAGAAAAGAAAAAATATATATGTAGGAAGCACGCATGATGAGAAGCTAAAAGCCTTAAACATCTTTTGGACAAATAAGCGAGACCACTCTCCTTCAGCTGGTCTATCCAACTGGAGTGAAACTAACGACTTCGGCATTTGGTTTGTTTGTTTGTCATTTTGTTTAAGGAGTATTGTCATTTGTATTTCATTATGTTATTAGCAACTGCGTTCGGGTGTATCGTGTAAACCACCTGCTGTTCAGAGGTAGGAAAATTTAAGCAAAAGATTAAGCTAATTGCAAATTTTTCCATCTTTAGAAATTTTGAGAAGGAAGTACTTTGTTTCTTAGTAAGTCTAATGGTATATTATTCTGCATGACAAAAACACCCCACCGACATGATTTGAAATGGAGATGTGACTTTTTGGGAGATAGGAAAATTTTTCTTTCTAAACGATTTTGTAAATTTACATAGGAAAATTTTTCTTTCTAAACGATTTTTTAAATTTATATATATAGAAAAAAAAACTGTCCCCACAATTAATTGTATCCATGTGTCAAGTGCCGAATTTTAACGAGTGCTGGCAACTATGAATTTAATTTGTACTTCACAGCGTGGTTTGCTTAACATCAACACATTATCAAATTAATAATTATACTCCTTTGCTCTTCTCTTAACAAATTTCAATCAAAGTCATATGTCCGTTCTTGGCTAGTAACTTATGTACAGATACAATCTCATTACTGTTTTTTTTTTGTTGTTGTTGTTGTTTTTCATAGGATTTTATTGATTTAGGTACTTGTACAGAAGATGAATGCTATCTTTAATCCATTTTTTTTCAATCTTTCATTATTTCTGGCGTCACTTTTCTGGTTCTTTTATGTAAGATAGTCCAAGTATTGCAATTTTTAGCTTGTTATGGCTCATGCAATGATGAAATCATACATATTTTTTGAGGAATTTAAGGTAATTTGGGCTTGAGGATTCTGCTTGGTTCCACAAATATTTCATTTCTTGGAATATTTTCCATTGTTTCTATGATATTCCGTGTTTTACTGTTTTTTCAATTCCTTATCTCGCTTGTAGTTATAATATTTTGGATATATATATATATATATATATATATTTTTATAAAGTTTAGAACTTTATTTTTTATTTCCAATTCTTAATTTGTAAGTTATATTATGTGTTGTTTTTTATAATGGTTTTATTATATATTCATTAGATTTTACTATATAAATCCATTCATTTTTCGTTTCTTTTTGCTGAAGAAAATTCGGATTAATTTTTGAAAATAATGTATGAAATACAAATATGTCGGTGCAGTGGCGTGAAAGATATGCTACGATGAATAGTACTGCAGGATATTAGGGTTCCAGTACTTTTTTTGTTAGAAATTAAGCCCTGATTATGAATCATTATAAATTGTTATATATAGCACATATTTTCAACGATAAATGCTATACAGTGTAACTTCAAAATTCCGGCATCAAAACTATCTTTTTCATTCCTTTTTTTTTTTTTTTTGCACTTTCAAATTAGGGTAGGAGAAAAATCACAATTGTTTATGAATTAAAAACTTCAAGATCGAAAGTAAAAATTCAAAAAAATAATGTTTGGCATTTTTTTCATTTCACAGAGGCGATTATTTTCTGGGAGCTGCACTGCTGCTTAGCAACGGCGTGGAGATTAGTACATAAGTTCTCTGGAATCTGTCTTCTGACGCTGTGCTAAATAGAACTGCCGATAATCCCCTTAACAGCTCCGAAAACGGGAATGAACAAAAGAAAAATGAAGCCACTAGAAAAATGCATAAATTTCACTAGAGAATTAATATCTGCTTTAAAGAACAAAACTTTATTTCCTAAATAGATCCGTAACATAAATTCTTCCTTTGTATAAATACAAGAACTTTTTACAGAATGGGCAAAAAAATTGAAGCAAACAAAATTGACATCGATTTTTCCGAAATTACACGAGAAGAAATAATTTCACTCTTTATTAGATTTTTTCTTTCTGTAACACAAAAAATATCAATTAATGTAAGTTTATTTTTATATTTCGTTGTCTCTTTTCCTTACATAATTATCCCTTAATAATGAAATAAACTATGGCTGAAGGCACCATTAAAAATATAGTACAGTCGGACCTCTATTTAACGAACCTCTATTTTGCGAATTTTTCTATTTTGCGAACTTTTCCTCGGAACCAACAACATTTTGCGAATTTCTTCGTAAAATAACCTCCAAATAGCGAAGTGTATTCTTCATTTAACGAACTTTTTCTTCTGATATAATTTTTTATTCTCCCTAGTTCTCAAAATATTTCGGGACACTTCAAACTTATTCTTTCTTTTGCACATTTTATAATGCTCAATAACCTTGAATTAGGTTTACCAGGTGCCTAACTCACCGAGAGCAGCAAAATCCCTGTCATTCTTTGCATTTCATCCAGGAAATGCAAACTTTCAGTATCCCCTTTCACACTCAAAAGGGATGTTCTGTAGTAAATAAGTTTCAGTAATTAAATTTAAGGACGCGTGTAGTAATACAGTACTTAAAATTACTTGTTATAATAAATACGATAATGTCATTAAAATTCATTAATTTTAATGTAAATATTTTCTTAAAACTGAAAATACAGTGTATTTCCGGAGAATATATTTTTTTTAATTCTTGATTTTTTAAATTATTTTTGATGGGTAAAATGAATAATATATATATATATATATATATATATATATATATATATAATTTACAAAAAAAAAAGTGTGATTAGTTAAGTTTTTTAATAATGTTTAGTGTTTATGAATTAAAAATCTGTTTTGTGTAGTTTAAAGTATTTAAAAAGGTTCATCTCTATTTAACGAATTTTCCACATAACGAACTTTTTTTCGGAATTTAGCGACTTCGTTAAAAAGAGGTCCGACTGTACTACTTTTGATATTTCTAGTTACGACTTTTGACATTCCTTCACAAATCCGGCATAGTCTCTGTCCCGATGATGCCGGATTTTTGAAGTTATACTGTATAACCAGAAAACAAAGTAATTTTCCGGATTCCTATGAGGAGTTACATTCCTTTCCTTTCTATTACTTCAAACGTCCTGGTTCAAAATTTGCATATTCAGGCATTTTTAACGTTGTTTTTAAATTTATATATAAAAAAATATCCCTACAATTAATTGTATCCATGTGTCAAGTTCCGAATTTTAACGAGTGATGGCAACTATGAATTTAATTTGTACTTCACAGCGTGGTTTGCTTAACATTGTCAAATTTAATAATTATACCCGTTTGCTCTTCTCTTAACGAATTTCATTCAAACTCATATGTCCGTTCTTTGCTAGTAACTTATGTACACATACAATCTCATTAGTGATTTTTTTTTTTCATTGGATTTTATTGACTTGGATACTTGTACAGACGATGAATGCTATCTTTAATCCATTTTTTAAATCTAATATTATTTCTGGCATCATCTTTCTGGTTCTTTTATGCACTGTAGCCCAAGTATTGCATTTTATAGTTTGTTATGGCTCATGCATTGATGAAATCATGCATATTTTTTGTTGAATTTAACGTAATTTGGACTTGAGGATCTTGCTTTGTTCCACAAATATTTTATTTCTTGGAATATTTTCCAATATTTCTATGATATTCCGTGTTTTACTGTTTTTTCAACTCCTTTTCTCGCTTGTAGTTATAATATTTTGGAATATATATATATATATACACTGCTCAAAACAATTAAAGGATATTGCAGTTTTAGGTGGATTTTCTATCTGGTAAACTGTTTAGCTGATTGATACATGGTCGACAGACATAGTAGGTTATATGAGAATAAATTACACATGTTTGGAAGAAAAAAATGCATTTTATTGCGCATTTGTGTACTAAAGGAAAAAAACGCAATTTGTGCATATGAGAAAAAAAGAATAAGAAAAGGTGTTTTCTTCAAAGAAAATCATTTTCAGTAGGGGGTATGGTTTCCACGGGCGGCCAGCAACGTTGAACACCTTTGAGGCATGGACTCAATGAGGCTATTAATGACGAGTTGGGGTATTCTGCCCCACTCTTCCAGAAGAGCTCTTTCCAGTTCTTGGAGAGTTTGTGGGGGTGTTGGCGGCCAGAAACTCGTCTTCCTAGAGCGTCCCAAATGTGCTCGATTGGATTCATGTCTGGAGAACACGATGGCCATTCCATTCGAACGATTCCTTCCTCGAAAAGGAAATCCTCCACCAGGTTTGCACGATGTGGCCTGCAGTTATCGTCCATTAAAATGAAGTTATCTCCGATTGCTGCAGCGTAAGGGACTACAATAGGTCTGAGGATCTCATCCCTATATCGGCGACCAGTCAGAGCTCCATCTCGAATGATGTAGAGGTCAGTGCGCACGTCAATGGAGATGCCACCATACACCAACACTCCTCCACCGCCAAATCTGACACTTTCGTGCACGAACGCAGGATTATTCCTACTGCCACGGTCCCTCCAGATGAAAATACGCCTATTATCCGGATGCACAGAAAAACGGGACTCGTCAGAAAACAGAATATTGCTCCATTCATATCTCCTCCAGTTGACATGCTCGGTTGCCCACTCCCTGCGGTCGCGACGATGCCTTGATGTTAATCTAACACATACCATCGGTCGGCGAGCATACAGACCTACAGCATGGAGCCGGTTTCGGACAGTTTGAGTTGAAATCGTGGGGCCTGTAGCCGAGCGAAGGTGTTGTTGGAGAAGAGTAGCGTTCATGGTTCGGTGTCTCCGAGCTGTTAACGCTAAATACCGATCTTCATTGGGCGTTGTTGCCCGTCTACGACCTTGCCCTGGTCTTCGACCTGCACATCCACTCTCCAAAAAACGGTTCCAGATCCTGGAAATGACACTTTGTGACACTCCAATGGCTTGCGCTACTTCGGCTTGAGTTTGGCCCCCTTCTAACCTACCAACAATTCTCAAAGCTTCTGAATCTGTCAAATGACTTCGTTGAGACATCGTACTCATCGAAACAAAGCAATCACTGAATGCCGATCATCCTTGTCTTCATTCTCTTTTATCCAGTTGAAAGTCAAATTTCATTCGCTGCCGCTGAAGCGACGTTTTTGACGTCGAACTCAAAATTTGCATACTCCACAGTTTGAAAACCAGAAAAATTTGCATTTGTGATTCTCTTCTTCTATTTTCGGCAAAAAAAATTTCGTTTATATCTTTATTTTATATAAAACTTCAAATATCCTTTAATTGTTTTGAGCAGTGTATATTATAAAGGTTAGAACTTCATTTTTGATTTCCAATTCCTAGTTTGTAAGTGACATTATGTGTTATTTTATAATGGTTTTTTCAGTGTTCATTAGATTTTACTATATAAATCCATTCATTTTTTGTTTTTGTTTTCTGCGGAAGAAAATTTTGATTAATTTTTGAAAATAATGTATGAAATAAAAATATGTCGGTGCAGTGGCGAGAAAGATATGCTACGGTAAATAGTACTGCAGGATATTAGGGTTCCAGTACCTTTTTTTTTGTTAGAAATTAAGCCCTGATTATGAATTATTATAAATTGTTATAGTACATATTTTCAACGATAAATGATATATTACCAGAAAACAAAGTAATTATCCAGATTCCTATGAAGAGTTACATTCCTTTCTTTTCTATTACTTCAAACCTCCTGGTTCATTAACATTTCATAGCATCTGATAGATAAAGAAGGAAAATGTAACCTTCCTCTTATTAAAAAGGGATACATGCAATATGATTAAAAAAAGATTGAAGAAGAAGCTGTGAACTTTAGATTATTATTTGCGTCCAAAACAGACTTGAATGAGGATTCAGAAGAAACAAAATAAAGAAAAGGTGAACTCCTTACAAAGAAATATTTAAAATGTGAAAAGAAGAATTTTCAAACGAGCCGGAACTTGCGTTTCCGAATTAATAACCAGACTCTCCCTGTTCAACTCAATCAGAGATGGACGATGTTATCAGGGCCTGAAATTAAGACATCTGGAAGGGGGTGGAGACAAGCCCGTCACTGCCGTGCCTGGTCAATATATTAGCGAAAATATTGCTGCGGGAAGAGAAGGGGGAATACCCATTTTGCGCATTCACGCTTCTATTTTTACCCCCCTGAAACAAAGGGGGATGATGTTTAGTTCATCATCGAGCACGGAAGAATTAAAGAACGTTTTTGATTCCTCTTTTACCGCCCTCTTTGTTAAACGGGCCTTTGCTCATTCCATCAACTCTGTTCCCGCTCTTCCCCCACTTTCTTTATCGAATTTAGTTTCATTTTGCAGAATAACGCAAACACTATCGAGGTCTTATCGCAAGTAAAGATGAAATGAAGTTACTTAAAGGTAAAGTCATTATCGGTGTTAATCTTTTTGGGGTTTTGAATGATCACTTACTTTATTAAAAAGAAGAGCTGTTTTTGATTATTTTTTCGTGTAGCTATGAAAACGTAGAGGTCAACATTTTCTCTTTAAAATATTATTTGATTAAATTTTACATAGACTTACAAAACATAATCTTAGACGAGTTTATGAGTCAGTTGCTTTGGTTTAACAATAGTTTCTGAATGTCGTATAATGGCAAATATACTCTCTTAAAAAAAAATATATATAAAAGGTTTTTTTTTTTTTTTTTTTTTTTTTTTTTTACTTTTGTATCTATTAAATTTTAATCTAGAAATTTCCAATTTTAGACGCTAAAACTTTACATAATTAAAGAATTACAAGCGATACCATGAGCTAAACGAAAATTTTTGCTCCATAAACATATATTTTTGATGAAATAAACACATACATTTATCAAACAACAAAATTTAATATTTAAACAATATATTTCGTGCAGTTTCTACATTGATGTTACATAAAAAGTTTTCACTAATACGTTCAACTCCGTTTTAAAACATAGAAGCGATAGATTCGAAATTCATTAACATTAATATCATGTCCCCTAATTGATTGAATTTTTCTCTTTTATTAAACGTGAAACATGAGTGAAGACTTTAACTTTGATGGGCAAAAATACATCCGATGCATTCATAAATTTGGTTTAATATAGTCAATACATTATCCTCAATAGAAATTATAAATGTAGAAAATAAGGCAGATACATTTTCAGAGGGTATGTCACAAAGTGTATATTTTTGCTTAATTAAGCGTGACAGATATTTTGCGTACATATGTTGCAAAAGCTTCTATTTAAAATCATAAGCTTTATTTTTTAAATTTTCTGACTGGTTATCGTTTAAGTCAAAATGTGAATAATTCTTTAAGTTTTTATTTCGTATAATAGAGCACAGTATTATTAGCAATAAATGACGAGGGTTTATATTTCAAATTAAAAGCAAAATGTTTATACTGAAATTCATACCATGAATTAATATCCATAAAAATTCTATTTTTTGTTGACATTTCTTTATTACTAAACACATCACTTCATTACAAAGTCAAACAGATAGTACAAATAAATTTTTTTTATGACAAAAATTGAATAACAATTGAATAATTAATAGTCTTGACTATCTGTAGCTAATCGTTTTTAATGCTTGTTATTTTCAAAAAGACTTTTAAAATAAGAGGTCAACAATTAGTACCGTATTTTATGGAAGAAACGCCGCGGCGTTTACGAGTTTGAAAGTTAATTTTTTGTCGAATGCGGAGTTTACGATTTTTTTTTCGCGCTCTTAAAATTGGGATAACATAAAAATTCATAATTCCCATGAATATAAATTATTATAAGACTGTTCTCAAGTCCCCTGCTCAACAACGCGAAACTTTCTAACGTTACCGATTATGAAAACTGTGACATTTCGGATGATAATACTGAAACTTAAAAGTGGACAAAAAAACTCAGATACTTCAACTCAGATATTGACAACTCAGAGTTTGAGGGTTTCGAGTAGAAGCTAAAAAAGGGCTAAAGGGCATGCGACGTAAAAAGCGTGCTAAGTTGCGACGGCCACTTAGAAAAATGTGGAGCGCCTAAGGAGAGGGTCCGCGTCCCGCGCTCTGGATAGTTTTAATGCCAATTGACGTCTCCTTAATTAAAAAAAATACATAAAAATATTTAAAACCTGATTTAAATATTTTAAATAAAATTTTAGGATCCTATATTAATTAAAAATGAGGCACCTTACACTGTTCAAAAAACTTTGATTAAAGTTAGGTCAACGAGACACTGTCGACAAAAGCAGCATTCCCACAGGTGCGGCGTTTACAACGGGTGCGGCGTTTACGATATTTTTAAGCTTATTTAGACCAATTTTGAGGAGTGCGACGTTTCTTCCATAAAATACGGTAGTTAAAAAATGTTGCTGACATACATACATACTTTATGTCTTGTTCATTTTTAAAGCCTTTTATTTAACTTAACTTGGTTTGTAATAAAATATTTACATAATAATATAGTTAATAGCTAATAATAAAATAGTTACATCTTTGTATGTAAAGATGGAATTTTATAATGGATTTTTCCCTCACTTTCTGATAGGCTAGAATGATAATAATTATGTACACAGGTGTGCTTCCTATAACAATACAACATTTAAAGACTTTTAGAGCTCAATTATAAATTAATGAATTAATACTAAGGCATTTTCCCTTAGCCGGCCGCAGACGATAAATTGCCAAATAATCTTTATGGTTACAACTATTTACGTGTTACAAAAACCTGGGGCAAAAATGAGGTTATAATTACGCACCAAACCACTCGCGCCAAAATATGCTAACTGGCTGTGAAACAAGAACAACTACAGGGTGGCTACTAAATACTGTTACAAATATTCAGTCATTTTATTTTACAGATATAAAATAGAAAATGATAACTACACTAATATGATGAACATCAGAGATGAAAGTTTACCGGGAAATAATTTTACTCGAATTGACCGACATATTTATCGATTACCAAAAATAATCTCTTATGCCATTGTCCGACTGCGGTACGAATCATTTTAAGAGGTAATCGGTACCATTTACGCAATATGGAAGCTTTGTGAGAATCCAAACTTCTGTGTTTGTTGCTATGTACTTTAGCCTCTAAAATCCCCCAGACGCAACAATCTAAAGGATTTAGATCCGGTAGAAGGTGGCCAATCTTCTTGCATGATAAAGTTTAGACAATTTTAGTTTAGCCAAGCCCGTGTTGATTTAGCTTGGTGCGAAGGTGTAGAATTTTGCTGAAATGTCCAATTCTTTTTGGGATATAACTTTTCAGCTTGTGGCAATAAATGTGTAGCCAATATGTCCTGTTTGTAATATTCGCATTGATTTTTATCCCTTTACCGATGAACTTCAAAGGCAATTTTCCACTGTTTGACACTGCAGCCGAAACCATAATAGAATTCTTGTTATGAAAGCGTTTAACAGTTCGAAAGGTTTCGGATATATCTTCGAGGGTTGCTGAATATACGACATCATTTTTAGCATTATAACACTGTTCGGTGCAAAATAGCTTCCCATCAGAAAATATTATTCTGTCAACACTTTTCCTACCATGCCGCTTCATCAATTTCTTCCTTCTTTGTAATCTTTTTATTCTTTGTGCAGCAGTCAAACCTTGAATTTTTCTTTTGCGATAAGGGACATAACCCAGATCTTCATTTATAATAACTTGCACAGTTCTGCGACTCGCGTTCTCTTCTGCAGCCATTTTATTTGCAGAACGTTGTGGATTTCTTCACATCTTTTCACGAATTCTTTTGATGCGCTCTATTGTGCGAACTGATCGTCGGCTTCCAGGCCTAGATCGATATTTACATAGCTATTAGTATCCAATAATCGATTTATAGTTCTATATATAAATGTTCCATTAAAATCAAGGCATTTTAATTGCTTAAAGATTTCACCAGCGGAAAATCTGCGATCAAAGATCTGTTTAATTATCATTCTTTTGGCTTCCCTCTTTAAAATAATTTTAAATATTTGCTTTATAACAAAATTCGTTTGCACTAATAGAAGATTGCCAAACGTTAAAATAGAGAAATAAATTGTTTTACCAAACGATTAAAATTAATTCGTATTTTTTGGAGTGTTACAGTATTTAGTAGCCACCCTGTGAGTATTTTGAACATTAAAATAGAAAATATAAAAAAAAAAAAATGCAATTTAACAAATTACAACGTCCATTTGGAAAATGATTTTTTCAAAGACTAAAATTTAAAACATAAAAAATCGCACGGAGTTGATCATACATTATATACGTACGCCATGGATTACATTTTTCGGTACTGTAAATTTTTAAACTTCTACGGAGCTGGTCATTCATTACGTACGCCATGGATCAAACATTAATATTGCTGGACCCATTTTAAATGAAATTTCATTCTTGAACTTCTAAAAATCCCACAATATTACTTTTTACACCGTCGTATATAGAAAAAAAAATGTACTTTAAAATGCAATTTGTTTGAAAGCTGTATCTCAATTTGTTGCTGAGTTATTAATTTTTTTTGTAGTTTTTATTACTTTTTTGTCATAGTGGCAACAGATGTATCCATCTCTGTTGAAAGTAAAGGGAAAATGCAGATTACTGTATAGACCAATCAGAAAACGAATAAAATGCGAATTCAACCAATAAAACGCATCAGATATGTTTTTGATTTCCTTACCCTGGCAGAGGACAATAACCATTTTTCCAAATGGTTAATAAAGAGTGTAATATATACATATTTTTAGTATCCTTTTTTTTTAAGTCGCTTTGTCTTTTTATTTCATTCAATGACGTTACTCGAAGGGCCAAAAATAAAAAGATAGCACAGTAGAAAAATGTATGCTGATGCTCACATACTCCAGAAAAGATGAATCACATCCTACATATGTTATTTTTGCATGTCACTTTTGAGCATTAATTTGAAGCTCTGATAGGGATTTAGGTAATTGTTACCCATTATAACACCCGAATTTCTACACCCTCCCCTCCTCACGTGCGATAGGTATACACTAAATGTCTCAATCAACCACAGATACAATCCCATCTATCATCACCAAGAGAGTGTCATGCCATATTAAACAATAATGCTTGGAAAAAATGCCGAGTGTGAGACAAAGGGGAAAGAGAACATTGTTTCACAGCACCTGATATTATAATTTCGAATATAGTTTTCAAATATATATACCTTTTTCTATTAGATGCATTTTATTCAGGGTTCGCAAAGCTGGGCCCAATTCGAAAAAACCCTGTGGGTTTTTTCAGAATGGGCCCACTTGAAAAAGCCCACTGAAAAACCCATAATGTGGGTTTTTTTCAATTTTCAGAAATATTTAAAATTTTAAACAACATATACATTTAATGAATTTAAGCCATTTCAGTTAATTTTGAAAAAAAATTAATATATAAAAGCCATTACATAAACACCCGAGGTAAAATAAAATTGCATTTTAGCACATTGAAATACTTTACTAACATAGAACATAGTAGGCAACATACATAATACATAATTATAGGTATATAAAGGCATATCAGAAGAATGTCTTTATATAAAAAATTCAAATGAAACTATATTCATGAAAATAAAAGGTATGTATTTTTACTTTCTTCTATCTTTACAAGAAGAAAGTATTTAATTTGTGAAAAACTTCGACTTCCAGTTTACGACGGATTTATACGTTTTAAAAAGGTCCTGAAGATGATTTGATGGTTTTTAGAAAATATCTGTCTGTATGTGACATAAGTTTTGTGGGTGCTCTATCTCAAGAACTAATGCACAGAATTTCACAAAACTTCAGATTCAGTTAGACCTTGATGTAAACTGATGCTGATTAGTTTTTGGCGTATACTGCCCAACAGGTGGTGCGACTATGCTGCATTTATCTCAATTTTTGCAATAGCTTTATCTCAAGAACTAATGCACGGATTTTCATCAAACTTCAAATTCAGTTACAAGTTAAGTTGTTGCTTATCAAGTTTTGGTGTTTATCGCCCAACTGGTAGTGCTGTTATGCTGCATTTTTTCACGATTTCAGCAATAACTCTTATCTCAAGAACTAATGTATGGAATTGAATAAAAATTTTGATACAGTTAAACCTTGATATAAACTGGTGCTGATTAATTTTTGGTGAATATCACCCAACAGTGGCTCTGTTGTGCTACATTTTATATGATTTCCGCAATATCTCAAGAATTAATGCATGAATTTTCATCAAATTTCAGATTCAGTTAGACGTTGACGTAAGCTGTTACTGATTAGGTTTAGGTGTAAATTGCACAGCAGGTAGTGTTAGTATGCTGAATTTTTCACGATTTTTGCAAAATCTATGTCTCAAAAACTAATGCACGTAATTTAATCAAACTTAATATTCTGTTTCATTTTCATGTAAATAGATCCTTATTAGACTTAGATGTAAATTTAACTACAAGTGTTCATTTTATACTGTTTGTGTTAGAAATTTTGGTTATGGACTTCGAACAAGGTGGGTTCCAAAATTCAATGATTTGTTTGAAACAATGTGTACTTACATGTTACATCTCCTTGTTAAATGCATCCAATTCTACGAACCTATATTTTACAATCCTCGTGATGGACATAGATGTGGCACTGTGATAGTGAATTTTGAATTATTAACATGTATGACATAGAGGAAAGTTTTGGGATTGGCACATCCGACTAGTTTACCACTTTTTTTCTTCCTACTTATATATTTTAAATATTAATATTCTATTCATTATTTGATTTTAAAGCAAGTTAACAATTTTATATCTTCTATTATATTTAAAACTAATTTGTGAGAAACAGTGACACTTAATTTAAATTCATATAACTTATACAATTTATAACTTGTAAAATAGCATTACAATTATATTGTATATAAGGGAACACAATGTATTTTTTATGTATAGTATATATAATATATAAATAATATAGTATACAATAATGTAACATCGCATATATTGTACTTTTGAAAAAACCCAATTTTCCCCGGGGAAAATGGGGTTTTTCATGAAAAAAACCCGAAAAAACCCATGTGGGTTGGGTTTTTTAAAAAAAACCTGGGTTTTTGCGAACCCTGATTTTATTATAATGATTTATTGAATTCGGATTTATTTTATTCTAAATAACTAACATAGAATAATTTTTGAGCTAAAAAAGATGTGTAATTACTATGTTAGAAACAGAAAGATGTTTTGGATTTAATTCGCAGCATATTTAATAAAAAAAAAAAAAAAAAAAGAAAAGAAAAGAAAGAGAGAGAGAGAGAGAGTCCAATAAACTATGTGACTAAAAAAAAAAAAAAAAAAAAACTTATTTTGCAATTATTTTCCAAAATACGAGCATGAGAAAATGATCATAATTTCGTATACAGTGCTTCAGGTACCCCCTTTTTTTATCAGAAGAATTTAAATTTATTTTGTCTTATATATATATATTCAAGATATGTTTATTGTTTAGAGATAAAATAGATAATAAATATAATTATTATGTATAGTAAATACAATTATTATGTTAGCAAAAAAAATTATTTTAATTTTGATTAGCCAAGGATTTTAATAAAGAAAACTTTGTTGCATCTTAAAAGTCGCAGTTTCATTATCGATTAAACAAATTTCCCATCACCCCATTTCTCCCAAGAAACGAATTATTTTAATTTAACACCTATGTAATCATAAATGATTTTATCTTCCATACACAGATTGACGGAGACGTACGTACAATTCGTCAATTAGTTTTACTAACTTTTTAACAATATCTTTTATCAGATAACTTTTTAAAAGTGAGCTAAAGATATCTGCCCAGGAGAAATATTTAATGTAATGTCCAGTACCGTTAAACAATTTACCACAAAGAATTAAATCTTTAAACATTATTAAAAATGATAGATTTTTTTTTCTAAAATATTGAAACAGCAATGAAACAATGTTTCCATACTCAGTTGCTCAGAAATAATCACGTCGGTCGTGCATGAATGCTCACCCCCTGTTCACAGAGTCAATCTTCCAACACCTTTCCCTCAATCCAAATTCACCCTAGTCCCAAACACTCACTTTTACCATATTTTTGCTCTAGATATGATGTCTCAATCACGGCATGCGCATCTGCCACGTCGGAGGCCGATATGGAAAAGGCACAAATGTTGGACGATAATCACGCGAGACACGCGTAAATGGGGAGGTTCGGCATATTCCACGTAATGTGTTGGGCCATCTCTCCCTCCTCCCGTTCAATTAGCTTAAACAGAGCGGATGCTGATCGTGAATCCCGAACAAATATGATTTGAGGGGTTGGGAAATAAACACGTTACATCTCAATCTGGATGTCAGTGCACGAGGTGTGTATGGAGATGAGTTGTATATGAAAATTATAGGCTAGGTAACAATTATCCTGGTATGCTTCGTTACCGTGCTCGAAAAGTAATCATTTGGTTTTCTGCGAAACATATTGGGTATGGTTCTAACAATGTCAGCTGTAGAAGTGACAAAGAAATTACATATGAGCGAAAAGATAGCCAGAAAGAACTGTTGAAAATAAACAAACCCTTAACTGTTGCGAAACCCTCTACTATCATCTCCAGAGAGTAACGTGATGTAAGAAATCATTTTGGTTTCTTACAAAACATGTTAAGGCTGTTCTTAACTGCTCTGCTCAACAAGCGGAAAACGTTTTGACATATTTACAAATTCATTTTTTAACGGAAAGATATAAAATTAGAAAGCCTGGCCATGGAAACAATTTGAAATGGAACTGTTTTGTCCATTTTTTGATCTATCAATTACCTATTGAGTAATTCGATCACGTGACAAACCCGTTTTTCGCCCGCTCTTGAGTGCTCTTTCTCCCTTCGCGCGGAAATTCGGTTCAAAACTCCCACTTTGACATTATTTTCTGAAAGATCTATTGCGTTTTCAAAAAAATGGAAAAAACAGCTCAATGACATAGTTTCTGAACAACACCACCAGCTAGTTTCATGGATTTTCGAACAAAAATAAATTAAAACTTATGTCAGAAAGTTATCCTTTTCGATTTGAGAACACCCTTAACTATACTTTAAAAAATGCCATTCTTAATCACAGAAAAAAAAATAGTAATAAATTATGTATGGAAACATATGTGAAAAAAAAACCAAAAAAGTATTAAAAAATAAATAGTTGTTTCTATATTTAATATTTGCGATATCTACTTTAAAAAGACTCTTAAGGGTTGTAATAAGGCCTTTTATTAATAAAACAAAAGATAATCAAAAGATAACAAAAAATATCCATATTAATAGTACAATACGGCTCACGAAAAATTTGGCTGTTTGTCCACTTTGAGTATGCGTGTACTTACGGATACATTTATATAAACATTGTCAAAATATTTAAAAATAAATAATAAAAAATAAAATAAACAACTTTAAAGATCTACACATATTGGTTACTGAAATCATTTTGTTGTGCACCTGTTTACAAAAGGCGCTAAATATCTATTGGATATATGATTCCAATAATGTCAACTGTGGAAACAGAAAAAAAAAAACTGACAGCGAAACTTACACATGAAAATAACATGAAAATATATTAAGAAAACAGATTTAAAGATATATCTAAAATGTTTTTACATTTGAAAATTTTATTATTATTAGATATTGACATTTTATTCTTATTATGACTTTTTTTTTTAAATCGGACTAAATATTATTATAATACGCCTATATCTAGTATTAATTAATCATTGGTATTCAATTTGTCTTTATGCATATTCGTTTAGTAATCATATTTTCAGTTAGTAATTTGTAACTACTGGATGCCTAGAATTTTGAAAGAAAAGATATGCAAGCTGAAAACATAGTTCAAATAACAGAGATAAAACTTAAGAATGTCATATAGCAAATAGAAATGAAGTGGTTAAATCTTACTGTTAACACTGTTTGCTTACAAATATATAACCAATTACAAGAGGTATAATTAGCATTCTAAAAGTCTACAAAAGTTAATTCAGCTTGTTTATATAATTTCACTAATGGCTATCAATGGATTAAGCTGACACAAATTACAGAAGTTTTTTTTTCCACACTGAAAAAAATGGGTACTCAAAATTGAGTAAAAAGTAGTCAATTTTAAATACGTCACTTACTCAAAATAGCTCCGATCCAAATGTATTCAAAATTGAGAAACACGTGTACTCATTTCTGATTCTATGGTTGCGACCAAATATGAATTGCTGTGTACTGCACCCCAGAACCTACAAATTAAAGTAAAAATGCACTTACATTTATTTTCCGCTCAAAATGATTAACAAGAAACGTTTAATTAATTATTTATTAAGAAACATAGTAAAATTATTAGCAAGATACCTAAATATCGCTACCTAAAAAGCAAGATATCGAATATTTTTATGACAAGAGCGTTATTTGCAAGCACCTTTAAATTACTTTAAAATACTGAGCATAATATAATATTTACATTAATAAACATCTTTTATGCCGCCTTGAGTGACATAAACCATTACCGAGTACAAAATTATCGTTTTGTTTGGGTTTGATAACATCTGATGTTTCAAAATTGAGAAAGCATAGGTTCATTTTTGATCCAAACACACTCAACTCAATTGGAGTACATCGATTTACTCATTTTTGAGTACTTCAATTTTTCAGTGCAGCGGTGGGGGCTAGTTATAAAATTATGAAAGTATCCTTTGTATTTTTTATTTCTTTTTGGTATTATTTAAAATTATACAATATGCGTAATTTTTTTCCTTACGAAATAACACAGTGTTAAAATTTTCAGGGAGTCTCGCACTATTATTTAAGAATAGAAAATTTGTATATAATTTTTAAATAGCAGAATTTGTAATAACCACGTCACATATTAGAATTTGGCATTATTTTTCTGCGATAATACAAGTAGAAATATTTTATTTAAAAATTCTCGAACATACACACGCACACTGGAATAGTTACAAAAGAATTAAAAAAAAAAAAAAAAAAAAAAAAAAAAAAAAAAAAAAAACATTTTTTTTTTCCCTTTATCAAAATATCTATATACTATAACTACTAAAATAGCTACTAAATTAAAAATCAGAATCTTAGAAAATATTTTTTATCACATTGATACAATATGTATGAATGAATCATGTATGATGTATATATCATTTATCAGGAACTCTATCAAAACTACATTTGATGAAATAGAACATTAATAAAATAAAATATTATTGATTCATCAAATCAAAACATAAAAAAGTTTTTTTTTAATGTTTCAAAAATTTCTGAAATAATTCTATAATTCGCAAAACAAATCATCACTTTTAAATTAGTTTGGCTTAAACAAATTACATGTGTCTCTAAACATTATACAATACACATGAGCGACAAAACAGAATTTTGACACACAAAACATTACAGATTTGTTCCAGCTTAATTATGAATTACATGTCCCTTATTGAATATTTTAGAGATTCATCAGAGATTCACTGACCCCCGATCCACTGACTAATGCTGACATAATTGCGTCAATAAGCGAAAGTTAATTGAAGAACGGGGCGAATCGCTTGACATTTTGCTGGTGAAATAGTCACTACACATGTCCGTCTATTCCTACCGGATTTCGCTCCACCGGAATGATAATTAGGGACTATAAATTAACCTAATGAATTTGCAGCTGAAGAACTAACAACATATCAACAAACTGAGGTATGTCCTGTGAGAGAAAACGGATTTATTTGTAAAGGGCAGTTATATGATAGCAAATTTAATGAATTTTGGACATTTTGACCAAAAGGAATTTCCAATGTTCAAAACAATTGTGCTACTGATTAGTACAAAATTTTAGATTTGTATTAGAATGAATTAGATATTCTAGATGTTTACAAAATACAAAAATAAGTTAGAAATATATTGCAAAGCAAACTTTTGTTGAAAAAGTATTTCTCAGCTAGGAACAAATCTTTAGTGTACATTAGTTGATTGGGTTATTTTTAAGAATCAAACTCACTGAGTTACATATATTTTATCTAGATTCTAGACATACTTTTTCTGCCATGAATTCATTAAATAAATACTGAATGATATAGATATTAACTTTGTAGACAACAGAAAGATTTTGAGCTTTATTATACTGGTATACCTGCCCAGTGTTGCTCATGGTTATAATAACCTTAATTATACCTAAAATAACCTTACTGTTTCCCGAGATTATTTTAAATATATATCTCGATCTCTCTACGTTAATCAATTTTTCAAAACAAATATCGCCTCTTTGCCGCGCCGAATAATAAAAAAAGGCTCCCGGCCATGTGGTTACATATGCGTTGTAATATTAACGGTTTTTGGCGATAAAGGAAATCAACGATGGAACCTTTTCCCTCTCCTTCTTTACTTTTCATAGAAAAAAATCGATAACCCTACTTACTTAAAAATTAATAATTAAAAAAAAACACTATATATATATATATATATTTTTCTAATCTATTTCTAACAGTTTGCACCATATATGGCTATAAAATATGAGATTGAATAGATAAAATATATAATAGAAATTAGTTGACATGAAAAAAACTAATTTCCTATTTTGGACGAAAGAGTTTAAAGAAAATATCCGTAAAATTTAAAAATCGCTGTGCGAATTCCGAATAAATTTTACTGAAAAGTGAACAAAAACATTGAACTTGCATTATGTTTACGAATGGGTCAAAATCGCGAGCGAACTTGGAAGATAATGGAAATACGCGAATCGTTCCGTTCGCTATAAAATAACAACAAAATAAATAAATAAATAAATAGAAAACTTAATCAAGATAAAATATCAGACATATTCGGACCGGTTGTT
The DNA here is from genome assembly GCA_963932465.1 of Maratus speciosus. NCBI lineage: Eukaryota > Metazoa > Arthropoda > Arachnida > Araneae > Salticidae > Maratus > Maratus speciosus. The sequence goes on from OZ010794.1 coordinate 351,083,249, forward strand.
GCCAAATCTGGCAGTTTTTTTTATTTAGAAATTCTGAATTCTTATCAGAAAATTTTGAAAAGTAGTTAGATTCCTTTTCAATATTAACGTGAAAATAAAAAACCACAAATTTATTAAATGGTGCATACAAAATGTCGTAAATAAAATTATTAAATACAAAAAAGCTAAATAATTTATAATTTTTTTTAAAAGTTTGTTTAGTTTTTAACTTTACAAAATTTTGTATGCACCATTTAGTAAATTTGTGATTTTTTTGTTTTCACGTTAATACCGAACTTTTCGTGGTGTAATGATTTTTATTCTTTTCTTTTCTTTTATTATATTAATCTCTATCATCTTATAAACTAAAAATAACTATTAAAACTTTCTGGTGAGAATTTGGAATTTTTAAATAAAAAAAACAAACAAAAAAACAAAAAAAAAACAGCCTAATGTGGCAACACAGATTCGGACCCGTCTTCCTCTATCCGAAATCACATTTGCAGACATTTCCATGTAGCACATTACACTAGACAACATCGCCAAAAATTAAACAAACAGGCAAACACACACAGGGACAAAAACTTTCTTTTATTAATATAGATCGCTTACTTTCATGTTCCAGGGGGGGACTAGGTTCCCCAAGATGAGATGTTTCTTAGTCAATAACTAGACAGTTAATACTAGAACGCCCGGAAATTTTACTCAAATTTCATAAAAATGTTTGACGCCAGAATTGTTATTTAAAATTATTTGGTTGATTTATTCAGCATAAATCTGCGTGGTTTAAATTTATCTTATTTTATGAAAGAATTTCTGGTTCCAATTGACATTTAATCATATGGTCGTAGTCGGATCGACTCCTTCCGGCCGTGCTAGTATTAAAACATACTTGAGCTTAATACTTTTTTTTAAACTGTAGCATAAATATCAATAAATATACTGAGAGATGCACGAAATATTTATAACACATCTTCTGATAGGTAAGGTTTCGCAATCTTTAATAAAAATTAAGCATTGCGAAATGATTTACTTTTTGTTTCATTGATATTCTGAACTATCCATTTAACCCTTTATGTACTGAATTGTGAATTCATGAAAATTTTATCTTCTGAACCATTTTTCGTGAATTTTTTAAACTACATTACAAGATTTACATAATCATTTAATAAATTTTAGAGCGATTTTAGAAGGATTTAGAAGGATTAGTTAAATTTGAACTTATAGGGATTTTGTGCAATATTTATAGCCTCACTCAAATCTTTTATTTTAAATCTTTTTCTTGGTATTTTGCAGAATTAGGAAATGTACAAACTTAATGTTCTTACAATAGAAATAAGAAATATTTCCGAATTGAAAAATCCCCCACCCCCTCACAACTCCAAAGAAAGCTGAAAATATGCAAAGGCAAAAGAAATCATATCCTTTTAAAAATATTTTTCTTTTGTGGAACCAATAATGCTTTTGGAACAAGATAAAGTCATGCATCTATAACTCATTCTAAACTGTATTACTACTAATCAATGTATGAAATGATTTTTATAACAAGTGGTAAAATAGTTTTAAAAAACTTAATGGTACTGGTAAGTACTGTCAGTAGATAAAGGGCTAAATCCGGATTTTGCTTATGACTAAGTTTTTCAACCATGGAATATCTATTAAGCACCATTATTCCTTACATAAAACAAATAGCCTTTATAAAATACATAAAAATGAACAAAAATTTTAATTGATAAGCAATTCAACTTTTTATTACGTGATATCATTTCGTTAAGTCCTATATGCGTGTACAGGCAGGCTTTAGAAATACGCGCAATTGTTCTATGTTATCATTAATAATTATATACATAATGTTAAACACCTTATTATCCCTTCGAAGTTGCTTTCGCCATATAAAACTGTCAGTCTGGGCAACTGAGAAAAGTAATTAATAAAAATACCTCCTTCCAATTAATAAGATCTTGACACTAATTAAGGTATTGAAGGTTAAACAACTCACGCCTTTAGCCTGCAAATTGCAAGACGATTGACCATAAATAGTGATGTAATATTGCATATGATCACTTTGTTTCAAGTTAGTGGACGTCATACACGTATGCAAAAACGAAAACGAAAAAAAAATAAATAAATAAAAGAATTTTAATTGGTTATTGGTTAAAGGATTTTGTTGTTTTTGAGTGCTTGTTTTTTCAATAAATAACTTATTAAATTTTTATCAATTATTTGAAAATGTATATTCTTAATTAAAATTGTAATTATTTATGAATATTTATTAATCTTGTCTTATAAACTAGCAGTTTCTTATTTAATTGTTTATTTATTTTTGTTATTAATTTCGACAGAGCTGTAGATAAGGAATTCTTATTTGGAATTTACGAAGAAAATACAAACGTATCTCGTACAAGCTACCTCCTTTTTTATTTATTTAAAATTAGAAAAATACATTCGGGTTTTAGGAAAAATAAAAAAGTTTTTAATCTGACTCATCTATGTTACCGATAAGAATTATTTTCAATGAAAGCCAACATTAGCTGATAAATGAACAAAAAGTATTCACTGGAAAATCATTTATTAAAAGGATTAATATTCAGTGATCATTTATCATACATGTAACTGATAATTAGATAATCAATTATTCTTTATTTTTATTCTTTTTTCTCTATAACTTATGAACTATTTATTGCGAATTCATTCGTTTAAGGGCGTATGCTAAGTCAATTGACAGACTAATTAATTTTAACTTAGTTTTAAAAATCGATATCGTTATACACCTTTACACCTTTTTCCATTGTTTTTGATCAAATAGTTCCACCCATTATTGCTCAATTTTTCTAATAATCTTGTCAATCTATGCATAAATAGAATGCATATAAGAACGACATAAAATACGATGACGTATTCAGTATGTTATATTTGAGGTAGATTTGTGTAGGTTTCTTTTTTCTTAATTGCATTCTAAGGCTATCTATTGCTAATTAATATTATACTTCGTTGTAGAGATATGAAAATTGAAAATAGTATATTTATCATTTTCTTGTAATTTAGGGAGTGACTAAATCATACACATGTGATAAAAGAAAAAAACATTGAAAACATTTCAACATTTATTATTATTAATATTTTTTTTTTCTTAGATTCAACCACAAATTACAAGTTATTTTTGGTAATAAATTTGTTTATGTAACACAAACTTCTTCCCAAACAAAAATATTACTTAAATATGCCGCCTAATACTGTACTTTTTAACTCATTTTATTTCTAGATAAAAAAAAAAAAAAAAAAAAAAAAAAAAAAAAAGAACAGTATTCCATTTATAGTACGTCACGAATGGCAAGAGTAAGATTGTAGTAAGATTACCTTCACAGATAGTTAACACTAAATATACGTCAACCAGTCACTTACCAATTCTATATGAAAATATTTCGAATCAAATCAGAAATTTCTTCATAAAAAATATATAAAATTTGAATTACATAGAAATAAGCAAAATGTAAATTTAAGTAGTTAAAAAAAATTCTTGCGTGAATTCTTTTTACAAAACCTGAGTAAAATTCTTGATATGTTTAGTGTTAATCGGTGAATTGACAGATAAAACACATGTACTTCAAATTACTCGATATTATTGATGTAGTCTTATCTGTACAGAGCGGCAGTTTTGGACTCTTTGAATTTAAAGGTTGACATGTGTAATATTTACAATTTTTGCACAATAAATGCACTACAGTGTAGTTAGTGCGTATATTATTATTTTTTTAATGTAGGAGAAGCTTGGGTGAATTAAGCTGACAAACTTATTGCTACCATTGATAAATAACAATTTCTTTCAAAAAAGGTAATAGTCTTTTTGAAACTGTTAACAAAAGCAAGAACGCATACATTCTTTCTAGTGCTTTTAGAATTAATGTTAATGAGAATAAAAATTTAGAGAAGCTTTCCCTTAATGCAGAAAATATACCAAAACAGGGGATATAATTGTATTTCATTTTTTGTAAATTTAAAATTTAACTTTTTAAATATATGCTGTAAATCAATGTCTGAATAGCTAACATTCATTATATTCCATTCCGTACAATCAATCAACAATACAAAAGTACAATATCCCCAGTTTATGGTTCAATATCCTGAAAATAAATCCTGAAAACTTGAGCAAAGTGACGTATTAAAATTTAAAGTACGGCAGTTAAATATTTTCTTCTACCCATGAAAAGTGACGTTTGAGAAACAGAGTGATAACATAAAATAAATGGAACTGCAATTAATAATAATATATATTTCCTCTAATTAAATTCAATCCAAAAAACTGCTACTGCTACTTCTATTTTCAACTCTAGTAATTATTGCCTCTCATTTTCAAAAAAAAAAAAAAAAAAAAAAAAAAAAGGGACGTTATGTATTAATAAACAACATTTAGTTATTAAAATATTCTCTGATGATGAGCTTGGAAAGCTTGAAAGTACTAAGAAGTTTTAAATAAAATGTATATTTTAAACTTTTAACATCTTTTTCATTACTTTAGTCGCCTTTTAAGGGTCTCAGGACTCTTAAAATTGGAAAAAATGAAAAAAAAAAGACCATTTTCAACATTTAATATCTTAAAATGTATTTAATTTTCAGACACAATTTTAATTGGGAATGAAAGATATGTTCTTTCATTTCATGTATTTAAAAAATTATAAGATGCAGAATTAGCATTTACAGGGGGGTCCAAACTGTTAGACATTTGACGAGCAAAAAATCGGCATAACAGCTTACGCGCACGATTACAAAATAAGTATTGCAACTAGAATGAAAATTTTAGTGCCTAATTGTACTTCAGATTGTAATAACTACCCTAAACCTAAATAAGTTTGTTTTAAAGCTTTTTTGTATTTTTAATACAAAGTTGTATTTAGCTAATGCAAAATTAAGAAAATTTCAATAGTATTTAAATACTATTCACCTAAAAAAATATTGTTTTTAACAGTAAAAAAGAAAATTTATGTTCAATTTATACATACTAACATGAAACATATGTTTTGAAAATTTCATGAAAAAATATTCATAAGTTTTTGAGATATCGTGAGCATTATGCCCAAAAACGTCATTTGGAGAAAAATGGCTTCAAAGTTTCCGAAACGACGCTTCAGCTATTGAACGTGTATAAATGTAAAAGCCATAACTTCAGTTCTAATAGGAATTTCAAGGAAACAATTATATCAATATGTTCAGAAAAGATAGGAGGTTAACCTCTAAAAAACTAAAATTTCGAAAATTTTAAAGCTTTAAGAGTCCTGAGACCCCTTAAGTAAAACTGCGGACTTTTTTAAGTACACATTATATATTTTATTCATTATATTGTTTTCTTCCTTTCAGGTGTGGTTCCAAAATCGTCGGGCTAAATGGCGAAAGAAAGAAAACACAAAAAAAGGACCAGGTCGTCCTGCGCACAACGCTCACCCACAGACTTGTTCAGGAGACCCTATACCACCAGAAGAGATAGAACGAAGAGACAGGGACAGACGTGAAAAGAAACTAAGGAAGCAGCTAGAGAGGCAGGCCAGAAGGCTTCAACAAGCAAAAGTAAAGCCTGGAGTCAATGTAGCTAGCCTCAGGTAATAAACGGTGTTCAGTATTCTTATAAATAGCATCCCAAAGAGTTCATACCGGGTGTCCCAAGAATGAGTACTGACGGATTTTAAAAAGTTCAATAACTTGCAAACGAAGACAGATATCAAAAAAATTCTTGCAGGAGTGTTATGTAAGATGTATGGAGTTTTTATGCTGCAATTCTCAGTTTTAGTTACAAATAACATCGATAGATGGCACTGAAAGCAATAACTGCTAAATCCAGACTAGATTTTTCTGCATCTCTCTTCTTCCATGCGAAAAAAGGAGATTAAAATGTATTGAATGGATCCCGAAGTACCAAAAATCGGGTCTGGAATGAGCACCTATTGCTCTCAGCGCCATCTATTGTTTGAAATTCGAACTAAAATCCAGAATCACAGTAAAAAAACTCCTGATGTCATCTGAAAGAATTTTTTTAATATCTGTCACCGTTTGCAAGTTATTGAATTTTAAAATCCATCAGTCATTTTTGGAACACACGGTATATTAATATCTCAAAATATAATAGAAGGGTTTGCAGGAAGAAGGAATACATAAGTGAAAAAATTATTTTTGACGAAACTTTAAAATTTTAACTTTTTGAAGGTATTTTTTTTTTTATTACCCGAAAGTGCAAAAATGGAGCTAACTCTTTTTCATTGCAAAGCCTTCAATTGTTTCTTGGACAAAAAAAGGAAAGTAAAGAAAAAGACATATAGATAAAACAGTACCATGTATGATCAAAAGTTCTTGGCGGAAGATACAAAATGTCTAAGGCGAACTTGTCATGTCTGTCACATACTACGATTTTTAGCTACTAGTATTTTAGAACGGAAAAATATGACTTATTTTATCGGATGTATCTCAGCAATTAAATAAGGCGAAGCAAACTTTTCAAAAATAAAGGTGGCCAACAAGCATAGTGATTTTCAGCTGTGTGACAGACATGACAAGTTCGCCTGGAAATAGCCGTAAGAAAATAGTTAAAAAGTGAAATGACACAAACTTATTAGTATCAGGTGAAATCTATTAAAATCTTTGGAGAAACCCAAGTAATAAATGAAATCAGTTGAAAAGATTTTGAAAATGACCACCGTCAAAACAAATCAAAGTATGGAGACTTGACTGAAAAATTGGCTATGACATTCTGCAACACGCCATTTTCTCCAAACCGGAGACACTGCGATTTCATGCACAGGGTCCATACTGCTCAGCAGTAACTTGTACCCGTAACAGTTTTATTGATGAATGTGGGTCCAATTATGTTTTTTGCATCAGTTGCTCACCACACCGTTACAGGTCCTAAATGCAGATGTTCTCCCTGCTGAACATTTGGGTATACCGTTGTGGCCGCATCAGAAGGAGAACGATAAACAACAAACATTTCCCCCAGCATTTTACGAAACCATCCAACTTGTTGTATGTTCGGTAATCAGGTTCTTCCATAGACTTCTCATATATATATTCTTATCTTTACTCTGAGGGTTGTTCAAACGTTTTGTAGGGTTATAGTGTTAACGTCTATTATGTGTTGATCGGGAAGGGTTACCTGATACGTTTGCATATCTTCAAGCTATCCATTCATATAAATCCTGTCCTCCTAATTTCGTTCCTATTGGCTCAGTTGATCCACCGCTGAGTGAACATCCAGCTTTTCCCGTGCGATGCCGGAAAAGTTCTGCGAGCAAGAATAACCAGCGAAATTCTCACCTTCATCAAGGTCAAGCAACTTTTGCTGACTAAAATGTTCTGTTAGGGGAAATGCTCGGCGAACGACTGTCGTGTGATACAGTTTTTACACTTTCTAAATACAAATGTGCTCCCTGTTGGACGTGTGGGTACACCGTTACACATCCTAAATGCAGAGGTGCTTCCTGTTGAACGTGTGGGTTTTCATTACCCCTGCGGCAATACAGAAACTGATATCGCAAGACGGTCAATACCTATTGCTTCAAGCACAATGGTACACGTTCACATAGAGTTGCTGATGTGTTTCCCTAGCGAGAGGATACCTTTGAGAACCATATCATAGCTTTGGGCATTCATTGAAAGGGGTCATTGAGCAGAAATCCATTACAGATGATATCTGGACCATCGAAGAAGACTTGCTAAATGCTATAGCCAATTTCCAATCCCGTCTCTTTACGGTGGTTTGTGCAGACAATGGCCAATTTATAAATATTTTTTATTCATATTTTCCTCCTTGCTTCAGTTGCTTTGAAGATGTCAGTAAATTTGATCTGATAATGATGACGTTATGTCAGTTTACTTTTTAATACCATTTTTTTCAACATCCTGTATTTTAATTAAAATTTATACTTCTTAAAATGGTTTGAATGTTTAAGCTTACATTTACTTCATGAACAACATTTTGCATTATTTTATTAAACATCTTAATTAGTAGCTTATAAAATAGTTTTTTGATACTTTCTTCTGTAATTTTGTATTAAGAAATCGCATGTAATTTTTCTTAGTTTTAAACGATGTAAAAAAAAAAAAGAAAAAAACAGTAAAAATTATACATGCTAACAAGGTAGTCATGTTATTTCGTTTCCTTTATTCGTTCGTTTTTTTCAATGGAAGTTTTGTCTCCTGCATTATCATGAGAAAACAAAAATATTAAGAGTTATTTCAAAATTTTGCACTGCTAAAACATAGATTAACGTTCTGACTATTCTTTGGATAAATAACAATTAATAAATTTAAAACAGATTAATAAAAAAAATTATGTCACTTTTTCTACGGTATTTGACAAATAAGCTCACCAGATTAATAAGTAGGATAAAAGTAAAAAAGCAAAGAGAAGTTGATTGATTCATAATTAATTAAAATGATTTTCATCCACTTTAAACTTTTTTAAAGATTTAAGATGTTTACGTTTAAAAGAAGATTTTTTGTAATTTTAAAGACGATGAATTTATATTTATATATTTTGCTTTTTAGTATTTCGTTTTATTACTGTTATTATTATTTGCTAAGTATATCACGCAAAAATTATTTTATCTCGAATGAAGATTTATCAAGTAATAACTAAAGACCATGTTATAAAAGAAGAAAAAAAATAACAACAATAACAACTATCAACAAAAAACAAATATTTGTTGCGAAAAATTATTTGACGCTGATTACTCAATCAATTCTCTGATTTTTTAATGGGAATTTTAAAAAGAATGTATGTTATAAGTTAGAATTATACTCAGCACTTTCATCGGGAATTATGATAGAATTTATCTCTGTAAAATATTAAAAATAACGTCACTATCCAAAGAGTTTTTCAAAAAATTATCACGATTGCCAATTTAAAAATTTATTTTGAAACCGTACTTTTTGTTTAATATTTAGATAATCTAATCTGTAAATATTTTTAAAATTATCATTCTCTTTCTTGATATTATTTAAGATTCATAATATATTGTAATGACTTTATTTTTTAGGAGTTAATTTTCAAGATTTTAACTTTTAATAAAAACTGCTAGGTTTAAAATATGTTCTGTAGACATCAGTATTTTAGTATTAAAATGAAATGCTCTCAAAAAGTTTCTGTCCAAATGGAACAGTTTCATTTTATCATATTTCACAACACTTTTTCCATGGTACTTGACAAATAATCTCGTCTGAGGAAAATGTTAAAGTAAACGGAACATCACATAGAGGAAGTGATGCTCGTATATATTCATCTCAACTTTATTTCAAACAATATACTCCGTTTTTCTTCTGATTTTTTTGACGGTTAGACATGACATTTTCAAAAATGGCATGACAAATTCTAACATTGAAAATGCAAGCAAGTAGTTCGTACTTTAGTATTAAAATGAAATGCTGGGACGAGCAGTCAAGTTTTTGAGTGTTTTTATCCTTTTGAGTTGAATTTTAATTCAAATAAAACAAATTCGTGCCCGGGATGTGAAAATATGTTTTGTGTTACATGAATTATAACATGGTGTGAGAGATGAATGCTAAGATCAAGATGGCATGTTCTTTAAGTTTAAGAAAATGTTCTAGAATTATATTCATTTTTGCTGTCACATACAGATGAAAAATCACATGTTCGTGAAAAACATTATGTAGAATTAAGTTAACATAAAGCAGGGTATATTTCATTTATTTATATTTTATAAATAAATATATATATATATATATATATATATATATATATATATATATACATATAGGCATTTCAAAACACATTTTCTCTCTCAAATTTTTTAAATTTTAGTGGGTTGCTGAATATTTCAAAATTTATAGTTGCTTTTATGATTTGTATAGCAGATCATAACAAAAAACTATCATAGTAGTTAAACAAAAAACAACAACAACAAAAAAAAAGAATTGTGAGTTAATTTTAAGATAATATCAATTAATTTTAATGTAAAACTATGAATGATTTCCCCCAATGTAGTTCATTCAAATAGAATATAACTTTTTTCACATTATGTAACAAAAAAAAAGCGCATAACGAATAAGATGTAAAAAGATATAAAAGCGAACATAGAAGCACATAGAAGATAATGTTTCATTAATTCTATTTAAACTTAGAAAAAAATTTGTACATTTATTTATTTATTTATTGTGGCAAAATTTGTGACTTTGTATTTATATAAAGTACTCATAATACCAAATAAACTTTTGATTATTTAAAGAAAAATGACAATTTTTTCAAAAATACAAAGAAAAGAAATGATGGTATATCTGGCGGACGGTGATGGAAAAGGAAGACCAATCTAAAATGGTAGACATATAAAAATACATGAAGCAAAATTATTTAAATAGCGAAAGCAAATTGAAAACCATGCTCATTTAATAAACAGTATAAGGAAAATCTTAAAGAAATCACAAAAGCAAAGGAATCTAAAATTCTGCCCAGCCTGAATTTAAAATTCTAATGAACCCTTGTAAAAATAAGTTTCTTTTTAGATTTCTGACAATGTTTTCACACTATTCTTTAAAAAATAATTCTGATTCTTGTACGTATTTTTTCTTCTAAAAGCTGAACAAAAATCTGATTCCAATTAGCTTGCCGTTTGAAATATTAGTGAATTTTACATAATTAACTATAGTTATAATACTTGCTCAGTACTTTTAATGTTTGTTTATCTGTTTTGTTTTTCCAATAAGTGAAATCTATTTTTTTTTTTTCAAATTACAGTGAAGCCATCTACCAAACCCTTGGCGAACTTCGGCATCTGAACGGTACAAAGGAGCCTCGAGATCTCGTCGGTGGTGAAACGTATAATCTGCTTACCACACTCGGATTCGACGTGGTCGAAGCGATGAACCGACGAAGTGGACAAATACAACAACCCTCCTCCATCAACGTATGTAGCAATAGCAGCAGTGGCGGCAATAGCATGGTGGGCGATATCAATGTGTGTTCAGATGACAGTAGGAAAGTAGTCAATCCATTCAGCATCGAGAACATTCTTTCAGAAGATAGGGGATCGGCACGTGGACGACCCCTTAATGCACATTTTGTGACACAACCAGCAGGTTTTCTGGTTCGCAGTCCAGCAGGGTCCTACCAATCGAGTGATGTTTCTCCTAGTGACTACAGTGCTCCAAGTAGTCCGGAGAGACATAACGAGGACTCAGATTCTGAAGATGAAGAACACGCTGACGGAGAGATGGAACTAAGACTACGATTACAGGAAGGGGAGGACAGGAATGTGATGGTAGTGCCTGCACAAAGCCCTTTCCAGGAACAAAACTCAAATGATAACAGTGCTATCAGCAACCTACAAAAACAGAACGTGTCAGCTGGTTCACTGATGCAACAGAATGCATCAGCTGGTTCACTGATAAAACAGAATGTATCAGCTGGTTCACTGATAAAACAGAATGTATCAGCTGGTTCACTGATGCAACAAAATGTATCAGCTGGTTCACTGATGAAACAAAATGTATCAGCTGGTTCACTGATGCAACAAAATGTAACAGCTGGTTCACTAATGCATCGATCGTGAAAGTGTGAATTCTCAAAAACCTTAGCAGTCATTAACAGTCATTTTGTAATTGGAGGATATTCCTTGCCTAAAGATGTCCCTGTCACATGGGAAAAAGGATTTCAAGGCACTTTCATATTGTTCACGCAGAAAAAAAGGATCAGTTGTTTGACTGATACATATTTGTGAGCTTGAACTGTGGGTATTAACTGCATTTTTTGGTTTCACCTCGTCTGGTTTCACTTTGTACAAATTTCACCCAGAAACTGCATGAGTTGGATTTCAAAGATCTGACAGTGACTGAATAACTTTCGGTGCATATTCATGATGAACTTGATATGAACCAAATTTAATTTATTGTAATTGTAATTTAAATTGAAGTCTGAGTTGTGTTAACAGGGCTACTCAATAGACAGAGAAAAATGCTGTTTGAAATTGCATTTTATGTATAAAATGTAAACTTTTTGTACGTAATAAATCATATTTATTGGTAATGACAGAAATGTTTGTGTAATATTGGAAATATAACTATGTAAAACGCAAAAATTAATAAGTTTTAATTCTCCCCAGCCTTTGCATGTTTAATGACCATGTTGCACTGCAAATTTTTCTTACTGGTATTGCATGCTTTTTACAGCTATATAAGAAAAGTTTCTATGATGAAACCAAATATTTTCAATTGTCTTACTTTATTTATTTTCAAGATCAATCACATTCAAAATTGTCTTTGGAATACAGGAATCTTCTATTTCCAAAGTAAGTTAAATGTTTCTGAAGAAATGTGTAAAAAAGTTCGTAATTTAATTTTTTTTATTATTATTATTTATTTATTTATTTATTTATTTTTACTAAGAACTTATTAGCAAAATTAATTTACGGTTTCCTAAAACTAGATGAACATATAAGATTCTCCAATCATATAAACTGTATGGTCAATATTTCTTGAGCCCTTAAAAATATTTTTTTAATTCCTATGTTATTAATTTTAAACGTTTTTGAACTATTATATAGTTTACGCAACTATTCCAATTTGTTTAAAACTTTTATTTTTTAAAACTTTTGCTATTAAAATTTTATTTTATTATATTTAATTAATTTATTTTGTACCTTAGGTTTTGATATATTTTATCATATAATTTATAAGATTGTATTGCTGAAAATTTTATGCATAGGCAATTAATATAGTTTTCTTTAATAATAATAAATACTATTTCAAGTTAAAAAAAAATATGGAAATGAATTATTTTGTTTAAAAAGGCTTCTATTTACCAAACAAAACAACAGCTGCAAAAACTTTTGGAGTAGCCCTGATTTAATGCATTTTACCTGCTACCAATGTATTACCACCAGAAGTATTTATACTTTTAATATTGATTTTTCTAAATTGTAATAAAATAAAATAAAAAATGACTTTAAATACATTCAATTCTCTCTTTGTCATAAAATACATGCCGAATGATATATTCTCGCTCCCTCTCAAAGTCAATTTAAAAATTTCAATTTAAACGAAAACTTTCATTTTCTTGACTTTAAAGCAACATTGAAATGTTTACTTTAGTAATTGTGTGGCAGAGAAGTAAAAAATTTGTACCGAGTTTAAAGTCATTTTTCAAATATGATTATAAAATGAAACATTTTAGTCTATTTATATCTCATTGAACTAATGAAAGTGAACTATAATTTTGAAACTTTGCAAATGTTATTGATTGTAAAAGCAGATAATTTTTTTTTGTCACGTTTTATTGTTCCTAAAGTAAAATTTCAATATATATCATTAAATTGTTCAATATTTTTTAAAAATCGTAAATGATTATCCATATTTAAGATTATATAAGAATATAATTCTAGATATTCCTCATTATATTGTGTTCAGTTAACTTTTGATTAAAGTAATTATGTAATTTCTCCATCTGTGCCTTCAAATAATTAATGAGACATTTTAAAATGTCTATTAAAATATTTGTGTATCTTTATTATTATCACAATTTACAAATTTTTTCCTAATTCTTCAATTGTGACAAAAAGAATATCTTTTTAAGTGTTGTTTCATTTATTTGTTATGCAGCTCTTTTTAAAGCACATACTCAGAATATTTTGAAAAACAAAATGCTAATGAAACTACTTATGTATGTAATAAACGGTTAGTCAAATTTAGCGGCGGAATTCCCGTAGAAAGTCTGAAAAAGATAAAATACTTTTGAATATTTGGCTCCAAAAGACGAACGCGCCACGCAATTTGGCGAGCAACAGTTTTCCTCGCCAAAAGCAAACTATACTTTAATGAATGTGAGAATTGCTTGTTAAAAGATTATTCGAATGCGCTGTACTTAACGAATTTAAACTTAAACTATGAAACAGCTTATTATTTTCCCATAAGCTTATATAATATACAAGTTGCGTGTTGCTGAAGTTATGTAATTTTACATGGTTTCACCGGCTGGGTAAGTTTAAGTATATTTTTAAAGCAACTGTCCGATTAAGACCGCAGTCTGTTTTACATTTCGACATTGATTCAACAATACAAGTCGCTGTTTAAATTGCAACAATACTTTTCTCTTACTATCTCCGATACTAACAATATGGAAGGCAAATTGAGAGTGCTCAAAACCGAATCTGAATTTTGAGTTTGAAGCAATTTTAATAACTTTAAATTTTGTTCTAAACCGTCGTTAAACTATCTTCAAAGTTCCTTATATATACATAAAAAAGTATATGTCAAAACAGTAGTTATAAAAGTGTATTTATATTAGTTAAACTAGCCCAGTATTTAAGAGTAAGAAAAAAAGTTTTTCCTTAAAGTGTATTTATCATAAAAGCGTATTAAAAAAAAAAAAATCATTGTGTCGCTAACCAGCGATAAATTGCCAAGAAAACGAATTTTTTTTTTTTTTTTTTTTTTTTTTTTTTTTTTTTTTTTTTTTTTACTGACTCTATACCGAGGTTCCGCCGAAATTTTTTATAAACATATCTACCTTCATGAGAAGAATATTCTGTAATTTTTTCACAGTTTTCTGAGCATGCGCTTATGGCGACCTTCCTTGTTAGATTAGAAAGCCCAAGTACAATAAGTAAAAAAATTCAGTTTGCTTTTAATCCACATTTAAAAGAAAATTTCGCCTCCAGATATCCGGTTAAAATACCAGATTAAACTGAATTTTTGTAACATCCTCCACATAAATGTTATATCTATTATTAAAAATAAGTCTTATCAATATAAGTATTTACTTTGCTCAGCAAGATAATTTTAACTTATGTAAAAACTAAAACCTATTATTAAGCATAATCTCTTCCTAGTTGAAGGATAAGAGCAAACCTTTCTATTGACGGAAAGAGTGTGTGAAATAAATTCCTTTTTACATGACGACTTGCCGTTCACTAATGTTTTAACCTTTTCAGAGGCAAGCAATTGCGTTTGTGTAATGTGGAATTCACACCGGATTTTTCGAAATTTTTTATTTTAAAATAAGGAAAACAATTTTACAACTTTTTTCCACTAAAGTTATAAAAGTAAAATTTAATTAAACGTTTCTGGTGTAAATCTTGATTAAAATTAGGTAGGATATAATATATCCCGTCGCCTCTCAAGGGGTTAACAAATGAGCTAAACAACAGCTATTCCCAAATATTATACTTAAACTTCATTTAAAATGCCAGTTGTATTTATAAATGACACGAGTCATAAAGCTAGCACGAGTACAATGAAATAAATCTCTTGTAATATCATTATGAGCTAACCTATAACTTTTTATTTTGTTCAACAAATCATAAGTTTTGACGAGATCTAAAAATACTAATATTTACACTAAAGTACCCTTTCTTTGTTATGAGCTTGCATCTAAATAAGCTTCTCTGCCAAAAATACGACAGAGTTTATGAATATCAAAGAAATTTGATGTAACCTATCAACTGATTAATGTATTATATGAAAACATGAAAAGAGCCCTATTATGCAAACGAAAAAAAAAAAGAAAATCAACTGTTCACTATCCTGTTCCTTCTTTAATGAAATAATTTCTTTTATCTTGATATGTATCTGCAACAGTACAGTTGCTTATGCATATTAAAAGGAAAGTAAATGCAATATGTATCACACTGTATCTCATTATGTATATGTAAAATACTGCTGTTTATGTGAATGATCTTGATTATTGTTCAACAAAATCTTTATTTGTAATTAAATACAAAACCATTGTGAATGGAGTGAGAGATTTAGATTAAATTATTTATAAGTGTACATGTGTCTTGGCGATAAATTATTTCTACATTATTTTTTTTTACTTATTATTATTGCTTCACAATAGTTGTATGTCAGAAAATACCTAAAAGATAATATTAACACAAGAAGTATTTCAGAACATATAATCTACAGAGTTATTTAAAAAGACTAAACTGTTAAAAAACAGGGCCGAAACTAGCCTTTTTTGCACCCAGGGCAAGCATGGATTTTGGCGTCCCCCTCCCCCTCTTCCGCAAAGTATATTTACAAAGAGAATTTTACTAATTTTCTAATAGCCGACATATTTTAAAATTTAAAATATGTAATCATAAAATATGTAATACTGAACTACGTAATGTAGAATGGTGAATCCAAGGGAGTGGTCAAGGGGATCATGACCCCCCTCTAAATACCAACAAAAATATTCTAAAGATAATTTTTAAAATGAAATGTACAGTAGATAGTCCGGATAATACGAGTCCCACTTAACCGAGTTTCCGCTTTAACCGAGTTATTTTCTTCTGATGGACTGGTGGCTTCTCTTATTATGTAACAGCCATTATTTTTCCCATTCTGACCAGAAAATCAGAGCTCTAACTTTTTACGGCTGCTCTTTCATCTTCACCTAACACTTCATTTATAATGGCTGTTTCATAATAAGGGAAGCCATCAGTCCATCAGAAGAAAATGATCCATTCCAAAGGTGTAATCCTGCATTTGGCGCCCCTTGCTCTGGCGCCCGGGGCACATACCCCCTCTTCCCCCCCCCCCCCCTTAGTTTCGGCCCTGGTTAAAAATCTGCAGCAAACTGTCCAGCAATCTGACCGTTTTTATAGAAAACGGTTACATAACCGTAATTTAATTTTATTCTGACCATAATTTTGTCAATAATATGGTCAGCTGTGCTTAATAATATGGCCAAGCAACCGTTATCTTTAAAAACAGTTAAATTGCTGAACATTTTGCTGCAGATTTTTAACAGTGTAGATGTCTTATACGTTTACATTTATACCGATTTTTATCAGGCATTACTTACACCAAAACATGGGGTATCATGCATGTGTGTATACTATACTCTTTAAACAGTCATAACATAGTTACTTAGAAACATTTAAATTTAATATTTAATATTTTAATGAGTTTAAAGGACACACATAATTTTTTAATGAACTTTGAAGATATTCCAAAAAATAATCATAAGAATTTTTAGCACAGATGTATATAAATGAGTTGTGTTCTTAGAAATATATTGTATCTTTATAAAGCACAAAAGTACTGTTTTTACAAATAAAATGTGAAATGACATGTTTTTTGTACAAAACAATAATAAGTGTATTTTTAAATATTGAATTAAAATGTTTCCAAGTAACTATATTATATGACTGTTTAACGAGTATAGCGCAGACATGCATGATAGGCCATTTTTTTGATACATGTAATGCTGACAAAAATCGGTATAAATGTAAACATATAATATAATACAGGCATTAAATAAGCATTTTTATTTATTATCATTTGACTAGATATCTATTTATTTATGCATTTTTCACAAAATAATTCACATTCGAGGATTTAATATTAAAAATATAAATTTGACAATTAAAAAAAAAAAACAAAAAACACCTGCTTTACAGGAAAAATTTGTTCTTCATGCATACTTCTTAAAATAATAAAATACTTTTTTTAAATGTTTTTCCCGTAAATAAATAGTCTTTTACTGGCATCCCAGTCAGCAGATTTTTTTTTTTTCAAATATACAATTTTTTTAACTATACATTTTAAAAAGTAAAGTAAGCAATAATTGCATTTTGAATATTTAGTCTAATTAATCAAATGCTATGATTTAAAGAAAAAAAAAGCTTTGAGCCTCGCAGACCAACAATACCTGCGAAGCAAAAGTAGTTTTACAAGATTAATTTTGTAGTGAATTATTAAAACTTTGTTATTTTTACAATATAACAAATTTTTTTATTTCTCTTTAACATAGATAAATAAGTGCAAAATAAGTAATAGTCAAAATTAATCTCAAGGGTCCTAATCCACGATCAAACTTCAGTCGATTTTCACCTTTATTTCAAGCTGCTTTTTTGTGCCCTTTAAATTAAAAACTCGTTTTTTTTTTCCCCTTAAATCTTTAACCACACATTCTAAGCATAGATGCAATATCTTCATCATTCATTTTTCACTTACTATAAAGTTACAACTGTTAAATGTAGTAAATAAAAGAAATTATGGGTTTATTTAAAAAAGTAATTCTGGTTATCAGTCATATCTCAAATTCCCTTCCCCATACAAAACTGAAGTGTTTGAAATACAGAAATTTATCTACTTAATGCGGGTGGTTCAGTTTCGAGACTTTCTAACCTTTAACGAACGAAGGAGGCCATATGCAACCAACCAATTTTTTACTGTCCAAATTTGTTGTTTTCAATTATTATTGTTTTGAGACACATTTTTTTGGAAAAAACTTTTTTTTTTTGTATATATGGTGAATATTGTTGTTCAATTTAAAACAACACATTTCAACAATAAAATTTGGTTGTCAGGAACATGGCGAGATTCATTCGTTAAGGGCTAAAACGTCTTTTTTTTTTTCAGACACTTGAAAAGCCTGAACTGCAGCCATTTATGACCCCCCCCCCACCCCCACCCCCCCCAAAAAAAGAAGATCATAAAATAGGGTTGGATTTCTGTCAGAAGCAGAATCTGATTAAGTATGGACAAACTGCGCGGTGGTGCTGCCATTGCTGATTTTAGGGGCCCACAAATTTTGCATGAAATTTTCGTAAAGCTGATAAATATCTTTCGACGTTGTATTGATTATAATCCATATTTCGAACTTTTAAAGTAAAATGATTTAAAACAAAAAAGTTTATCTAAATACAGTAAACATCTCAATAGTGAACAAATTTGGAATTTTTAAAAAAATGTTCGCTTTTGAAAGGTAAAAGCATAAAAATGGCGATGTGTTGAGGATTGAAATAGGTGTTCGCTAGATAGAGGTGTCCGTTATGGAAGTTTTATTGTAAAACTTTCAAGCCGGACACCCCTGTTTAGCCAACACCGACCTTTTTCTATCCACAACACAATACCAAAAAGTATAACAATCGTGTTTTATAAGAGGTAAAAGCATACAAATAATGTATGTCTTGTGGATTGAAACAGGTGTTCGCTAGATAGAGAAGTCCCTTATGGAAGTTTTACTGTAAAAATTGCAAAACGGTTACCTCTGTTTAGTGAACACCGAGCTTTTTCAATACACAACACAATAATCAAAAGTCTAACAATCATGTTTTATCAGAGGTAAAAGCATGCAAATAATGTATGTCTTGTGGGTTGCAACAGGTGTTCGTTAGATAGAGGTGCCCGTTATGGAGGTTTTATTGTAAAACTTTCAATGCAAATGATGACACCGACCTTTTTCATTTCACAGCACAATAACAAAAAATATGACAATCATGGTGATCAGAGGTAAAAGCATACAAATACGTATGTGTTGTGGATTGAAACAGCTATTCGCTAGATAAAGGTGACCATTATTGAGGTTTTACTGTAAAACTTTTAAAACAGACACCTCTGTTTAGCAAACATCCACCTTTTTTCAATCCACAACACATACATTATTGCATATTTATACCCGAGAAAAGCTAGCACCTCAGAATAGATGACTAATTCCGCGGTTCCGGCGTGTCCGCTAATTGTGACGTTTTGCTATATTTAAATAAATGTAATTTTTTGTTTTTAATCTTATCCTACTCTGAAAGTTCAAAATATTCATTATATACAGTAGAATGTCATAAAAAATTTAAAATACAGTCGGACCTCTATTTAACGAAATAGCTAAATCCCGAAGAAAAGTTCGTTATATGGAAAATTCGTTAAATAGAGAGTCACCTTTTAAAATACTTTAAACTACATAAAACATATTTTAAGTCCATAAACACTGAATATAATTAAAAAAAGTAATTAGTCACACTCTTTTTTATAAATTATATCTATTTGTTTTATTTATTTTACCCACCAAAAAGAAACCAGCAAGGGAAATAAGAATGAAACAAAACATTGTCTGGAAATACATTGTATTTTCAGTTTTAAAAAATTATTTTACTTTAAAATTACGATTTTTTAATAAACTGTTCGGAGGAATACCATATTTTAAAGCAGTATTATTTTTCTTCACGCCTTTATCCACCTCATCAAAAATAATATTTTTTTCTTTGATGCTCAAGCACTTCCGCTTTGACAGTTTTGAGCTACAAGAACCGAAATTACCAACACGGTTGATCATGATCAACAATCTAAAAAAAGGGAAACTATAGTTTAAGGACACGGGGCAGCTCCATTGAGCTCCATTGAGCGAAAGGGGAAAGGGATATTGAAAGTTTACACTTCTTGGATGGAAAGCAAAGAATCACAACGATTTTACTGTTCCCGGTGAGTTAGGTACCTGGTAAGACCTGTTCGTGGTCATTGATCATCATAAAATGTGTTAAAAGAAAGAATAAGTTCGAAATGTCCAGTAATATTTTAAGAAATAGGGAGAAAAAAAATTTAGATCCCAAGGAAAAGTTCGTTAAGTAGAGAATGCACTTCGCTATTTGGAGGTTATTTTACGAAGAATTTTGCAAAATGTTCTTGGTTCCTAGTAAAAGTTCGCAAAAAAGAGAAATTCGTAAAATAGAGGTTCGTTAAATAGAGGTCCGACTGTATCAGCTTTGCAAAAATATCATATCAAATTTAAGGGCCCCTAAAATCGAGGGGGAGGGCCAGGAGACAGGAGAAATCTTCCTGGGGCAACCGAACCATTGGGTTTAAGGACAGGACTATCCTTAAAGCACATGAAGAAGGATCTAGTGAGGGACAAGCCAGGAAAGAATCACGATTTATTGAAGCTTTTAAGAAAAATAAAAATTACGTTGCTTCACAATGGCATTACAACTTGGGAGTTTCATATAGAATTTTGAATATCATGATTCCAAAGATGTGAATTTTTAAAATATTAACATTAATATATTTTTTTAACATACATGAAATAAAAAATGAGTTCATTTGAGTTCATAAAGTTCATTTTGCTCGTAAATGTCAGTTTAAAGTCTGAGTCTATCATTGCAAAGATGTGAAATAAATAGGGGACAGAGACACAGCCCAGTTTGCCCAAACTTTAATCAAGCCCTGCTTCTTGGGGGGAAAAAATACAACCTTACATTATGGATCGGTAAATAGTGTCCACTATTCGGGAGTTTCCGTTATGAAGCTTAAAGGACATTCCTGTATAGCGGACACCTCTATTTAGCAAACATACTTTTTAATCCACAACACATATGTTGTATTGTTTTACCTCTGAAAAACGGCTGACATATTCGGGAGTTTCCGTTATGAAGCTGTTTAAAGTTAGCTAGTTTTTAGTTAAAGTTTTTAGTTAGTTTAAAGTAGCTGTGAAGAAGTTTATCCCTCCCCCTTCCACATACTGTCGCAAAAAATCAAACAAATTTGATAACTTAACATATAAATAGATGTTTGTAGTATTCCTTTGTTTTTAATTTCATCCTACTATAAATGTATAAATTATTGATTATAATCAGTCTTCTCACTACTTTAAATCATAGACTTTCAAACTGATAAATAGCAAGTAATAAAAATGAATAGTGCACTTTTAATCACCATGCATCATGTTTATACAATAAAACGTGAGTAAAGGGAGCCTGTGTATAACAGAAACTTCGCTGAAATACAATATTTCATTGTGTCTGCGAAATAACACACTTTCTAAGACACTTTATTAACGTGTCTAAAACTATTTTTTTGGTTCCATTTGAATTTCATCCTAGCAGTTTTCATTAGATTTTGCTAATCTTACGTAATTAAACTTGATTTCAGGGGACCGGCAAAGTCCTTATCTCCGCCATGTTAAATTCACCAACTTTATGTACCTTTTTCTCAGAAATGGTGAAAGATAGAGGTCTAGATTTTTTAGAATAGTTACAATAACATGATTTACGTATTTTAACAGACCATTTTCTTTCTAAGTGAAACTCAAAATTAATTATTAATTATTTATTGAAAGTCATTTTTAAGTTAACGTTTTTGTCAAGATTTCACTGCCTAAAATAAATAATTCTCAACAAATCATTAAATCCCTGTGTTAAACTATACAATATAACATAATATACGTAGTAAGAAAAATCTGAGTTCTTAAGTCTAACAGATATTGAAAAAAAGGAACATGAACATGAAGAATCCAAGTTTTGAGAAAAAGTCAATAAAAGATTTAAATGGCCATTAAGCTGTGAAGTACTCTTACAAAAGAATGAATAATTTCAACACTTATTGTTTTATATACAGGGTGCAATATGTTATCTATCGTTGACCTTTAATTTCTCAACCGTTGGTCTTAGACATATAGTTCCAATTACAAAAACGTTTCAAATGAGGTAAATATTCATATTGTGGCATTATTTAAACTCAAAAATCAATTTGATAAAAATTACGAAAACTAACTTTTTATACGGTCCCCAGTCCCTATAGTTATATTTTGTAAAAGTTTACAAATATCATAACAGATATAACACAAAAAGTTTGACATCTGTGCTACAAAAATTGTCACAGTTATTAAATTTCAAAGTTTGAGATTTTTGCACATGATTTTGTCTTTGATTGAGGAATCAGTTAAAAGATGAATTAAAGTAATTCGAGATCAAAATCAGGGTGCAATGTCCTTTTTACGGCGAAGCCACTTTTAGCCGGTATCGTGGGTACTTTTGAATATTGTTCGACCCATAAAAGTTAGCTCAAATTTTTAGATGAAATAACCCTATTTGGTGTTTCCCCGATTTGGTAATACCAGCTAAAGGTGGATTCGTCGTAAAAAGGACATAGCACACTGATTTTGACCTCGAATTACTTTAATTCATCTTTTAACTGATCTCCCTTAATGAAAGACAAAATCATGTGCAAAAATCTCAAACTTTGAAATTTAATAACTGGGACAATTTTTGTAGTACAGATGTCAAACTTTTTGTGTTATATTTGCTATGAGTAAACTTTCACTAAATATAACTATAGGGACTGGGGGACCGTATAAAAAGTTAGTTTTCGTAATTTTTATAAAATTGATTTTTGACTTTAAATAATGCCACAACATGAATATTTAGGTCATTTGAAAGGTTTTTGTAATTGGAACTATATGTGTACGACCAACGGTTGAGAAATTAAAGGTCGGCGATAGATAAGATATTGCACCCTGTATAAATATGTGTGACACATCGTTGGAAAGATAAAAGTTTAAACTATTTAATCATATAAAAAAGTAAAAATCGATTTTTTGGTTGAATTTTGCTTTCCCGGTTCCCTTAAAATACATATAAAGCACAAATAATTGTACAAAAATTACTTTCGGGTGCATAAACATAATATAATGTAATAATAAAAGAATAAGCGCAAAGAAAATAATAACAACATTTAAGTCCTATTGATGACAGCCTTGTAACGGTTGAAAACGTTCTAGTTTTTTCTGATGTATTTTAAGGTATTTTTAATTTGTATTTTAAATATCTTTATCTTATACGTATGAACCTGAAAGTAATTTTTGTACAATTTATTTGTGCTTTATATGTATTTTAATTATTTAACTCAAGGTGAATATAGTAGTAGAATTTTAATTTCCATTTATTAAACTTGATTTTTCGATAAATTTCGGAGGAGGCTGCAGCCCTACACTGTAAAAAAAAAAAAAAAAAAAAAAAAAAAAACGGACTAAAATACGGAAACACTAATGGCAATCTAGACGCTAGTACTATTTCCGTATTTTTACGGAGTTTTTTCCCAGTAAATTACAGAAAAATTTTCGTTAAATTCCAAAAAAACGGAAAATTTTCTGTAATTTACCGGGAAAAAGTTCCGTTAAAATACGAAAATAGTACTGGCGTCTAGATTGCCAGTAGTATTTCCGTATTTTAGTCCTTTTTTTTACAGTGTATCAGCTCACCCCTTGAATGCGCCACTGATACGGGACTTCCGAGAAAGAAAAGATTTATTTATTTATTTCATTAAAATACAGCTCCCACTCTTTTTCAAATATTAAAATATTAATTTTCTAAAATATACAGTTTTTGACGTTTTTGACAGATCGATTTTTAACGTGCTCATAAAAACAATGTAGAAAGCCTATTAAAAGCAATCATGTGACGAAAAACAACAAAGTCCTTCGAAATGTTGAATATTTCAAGGTGAGTCAATGGAGTTTTAAAAAATTTACTCACGTGAGACAGGGAAATAAGCTGAGTAGTTTCAAACGGAGTGTATCATTAGAGTTAATTCAGACTAACAGCAACAATGCAGAAATTTTTCTTTTAGCTGTTATTTTTTTTATTATTATTTTTTTTTTTTACTTTGTCGTCTATATTTTTTAAACAAGTGATTAAATTGTTTAGAAAGCATTTGATCATGAAATGCATTTGCTTTTTTAGCATGCAAAAAAGCAATTTTCTCTTTAAAAATATTGCGTTTTAATTCACTAAGTCATAAATGCTTATTTTATAATTATTTTTTCCAAATTTAGTGTTTAATATTTGAATCCACGATTTCTTCGAATATATGTTATTGTTACTTTAATTGTCCATATTAATTGAGCACTTGACAACTCAATTTTAATATTTGAAATACTTTTTAACTTCAACGTTTGCTACCCCATTATCTTCACGAATGCTACACAAACAACTGATATGATAAATAAGTTAATATTCTTTAAGGAATCAGGGAATAACTGAATATTAAGTTTTATTAAGTTCCGTGCATTAGTTCTTGAGACAGAGCGCCGACAAAACTAGTATCACATACAGACAGACGAACAGATAGACAGAGCCGCAGACAGACATTTTATAAAAATATGTTTTTCGGGATTTCTGACCCCAAAAACGTGTAAATTCGTCGAAAACTGGAAGTCGGAAATTTTCACGAGTCCAATACTTTCTTCTTGTAAAGATAGAAGAAAGTAATAAATGAATAAATAAACTCATTTGCCGATTTATTACTTAGGTTGAGCAAAAAGTTCTGGGAAAATTGTGAAAGATGCGTTGTTATGCGCAAATTAGCAACAAAAGCAACTAGGACTATTCTTCAAAATAGAGACCATCATAGTCCACGAATTTCTGCTATCGTTATGCCAGATTCCGGATTTGCATATACGATACAAATTCTGGTAACTATTTGATTAAAAATTTCCCAGAACTTTCTGCTCAACCTAATATATGCTTATTCGCACATGAAATATTGATTGAGACGACACTTTCAATTAGTATTCCATTCGATCAAGAAATGAAATTTCATTCGATATATTTTATTCGAATCTTCCGTTCGATATTAAAATCTTGAACAGTGTTTACCTTCCCGCAAATAGTGTTCAAAGCATCTGCTTGTTCACGCAAATCCCGTGAAACCAGATGACTTTGGAATAGCATTATTGAGATCGCCTTAGCGTGTAACCGCGAGGACAAGCTCCGTCAAAGATCCCTTTTCTCCGGGGAGGGGGAGTGCTGGTGGGTCCGGATCAGGGGCTTGGATTGACAGACTACAATCCGCTCGCTCCTTGTCATTCTGTGCCATGCATCTATTATGGAGGAGGATGATCCTCGAATGTCCGCACATCCCCGGAGAATTGTCAGAGATTGGAGGAATAGAGCGTGAATGCGTAGACAGACACATTTGTAACGGGAAGTTTTGCTTTTCTGTTTCGGATAAAATGTAGTATGAAAGTCAGAAACAATTTTTCATTACTGCTGGCAAAAAATGCTGCCTCTAATTATGCAGTAGTTTACACGCGCTAATATTTAGATATAACAGTGTAAATTAATTATTCTGGAATATCTTAATATATCAAACAATAAAATATTATGGGTAAGTTTCTTACCTGTACATTTCTACCGCAGCGATTCCTCTTAAGGCTGTTCCTAACTGCTCTGCCCAACAAGCGAAAAACGCTTTGACACATTTACAAATTCATTTTTGAACGGAAAGGTGTAAAATTGGAAAGCCTGGCCATGGAAGCGATTTGGAATCGATCTGTTTTTTCCATTTTTTGATCAACCAATTACTTATTGAGTTATAAGCTTTTTTGATCACGAGACAAAGACGTTTTTCGCCGCTCTTGGTTGCTTTTTCTTCCTTCGCGCGGAAATTCGGTTCAAAACACACATTTGACACTATTTTCTGAAAGATCCATTGCGTTTGCAAAAAAAGGAAAAGAAAAACTCAGCTCAATTACATAGTTTCTGAACAACAACACCAGCTAGTTTCAGCATTTTCGAGCCAAAATAAATTAAAACTTATGTCAGAAAGTTGCCCTTTCGGGTTTGAGAACACCCTTAAAGTTGTATGGTCTCTGTGTATCCACGTTGGTTCTTTGATGGTGTAACCTATATTTTATTTTCACGCTGAATTGCTAGAAGAAAAAATTGTCTTAAAACATTCATGACACACGAAAAAATTCACTCGTGAGCCTTTTTTTTTTTTTTTTTTTTGTGATTCTTGATTATATTGAAATCAAATAATTATATGTGTTGAATATTAACTTTTACACTTTAAAATTTATATGATTACAAGTTACGCTGCACTTTTCAGCAACGGCGGTTTAAATTCATATGTTTCTTATTTAACAGCATACAGCATAATAATGAAAAAGTTAGTAGTGTCTTTCAGTCTTGTACGTTAATCACGTGATATCTCTTGCATCATGCGTGGGAGAAATAAAGAGTCTGGTTTGATATATGGTTAATTATTGTTCATTTTCGGATAAATGGAATTTAGATGTTCCAAGACTTTGATGATTATTTATTGATTTATAGTCTACTTTTATATGGATGAGAATTCACAAATGTTATGGTTCGTAATAATTAATATATCAATTTACTGTTTTTGTGATTTATTACTGATCTGATGTTGGCTATATTTTCAACAATTACTTATGCCAACGTATGTTTTAGAATATAAAATTTTGTTTCCCAAGGCGACACATTTACATCAGTTTCAGAGATCAAAAGTATAAGTATATACATTGAGAGATTAGTAGATTTTACATAGAATATGTACAGACAGGTAGGGATCTAACGGGAAGTTTGGGTTTACTGTTTCGAATAAAATATGTTATAGCCTCCTAAGACCCGGCGTCCATTCTATTGGACATTTTTATTTTTTATGTAAAATACTTAATTTCTGTTGGAACTTGTAAATACTCGCTGTCCATTATACTAGACAGTCTAGTGCTGCTATCTGTATACCGAAATAATAAAAAAATTCCAACTAAATATGTATTTTAATCATTTGAAAATGGCAGGCAACAATAGAAAGACTGTTGAAGGTAAGCAGACAGTTTTAACGCTAACTTTTTACATTTTTCAAAATATTTTGATATTAATGCAACATACGTCTAATGTTAAGTGTTGTATCAATGAAATGACATAGCAGTTTACGTAATCAAATGTATATTTTAGAAAATAAACAACTTTTTTTTATGTCCATTCTATTGGACGTTGGGTCTTCATCAGTTGTTTTTATTCACATTAGACTCTTTTTGTATAATGAAGAGAGGCATTAATTTTTACTTAAAAATCAACACGGTATTGAAACAAATAATAGATACAGATGTAAATAATATGTATTTTTAAATAAATAAAAAAAAAATTATTAATATCCGAAAAATGTATAATTTTACTGATAAAATGCTTGTTCTAAATCAGTACATTGTTAAATTTTGGATTTCAGTGATTTTTTTCTTCTTTTTTGTGTGCAGCATTTGATAAATATAGATAATTAAGCCTTTATTATGTTTTATTTTTATTCATAACTATTTTGGGTATTATTTTTCTGTTAATATACTGTTTATAATTGAATTAATAAATTTAATCCTTTTTAATTAGCAAAAAGACTTTAAGAAAATATAATTAAAGATAACGGTATAAGATTCTAAATAAACTTATTTTGATTTCTTTAAAATTTCTTCTTGCCATTTACTTGCCAATTGTGGTAGCCGTGCCACTATTTATTATCATTATTCTAACAAACAAATTACTGGTGCTGAGAAGAGTTAAAAAACAAACCGAAATGTTATTAAATTTTTAATGTTATTATTAAATTTCTCAATACGTTTCTTAGTT
Organism: Maratus speciosus; assembly: GCA_963932465.1. Taxonomy (NCBI): domain Eukaryota; kingdom Metazoa; phylum Arthropoda; class Arachnida; order Araneae; family Salticidae; genus Maratus; species Maratus speciosus. Next base: position 351,111,115 of record OZ010794.1, read on the forward strand.
AAAATGCACTTTTTCTATTTGATGAAGCAAAAATTGAATTTATGTTATATTTGGAAGTGATGTATAAACGAAAAAACACACTTCTGATGTCAGCAAAGTTTGTAGTGAAAGAAATAGGAACTTTAAGCTAAAAATCTGGTTTTTGAAACCTATGTAGCAATCTCATCTTATTTGATAAGCATAAAATAAAATAAGTAAACATGTAAAATAAGTAAGCATGAAATGCAACTTGTATTTGTATGTTCGTTTAACTATAAAAAATAAATGCAAGCTTTTTATATTATTTTACTGTTCTTAAGTTGTTTATAATTAAATTAGTTAATTTAATCGAATTTAAAATTTAAAGAAAATGTAACAGAAAATAATAATTTAAGATTATAAATAAACTGCATTTTATTTCTTTTTAATTTCCTTTGGCGTCCAAATGTCAATTGTGATAACCGTAAACTGCATTTTATTTCTTTTTAATTTCCTTTTGGCATCCAAATGTCAATTGTGATAACCGTGCCACTAACTATTTATAATTTTATTTAGAAAACAACTTTCATTGGTTTGATAGATTTTTTTTTAATTCTTTTTAAAAAAAACTACTTAAAAATCCCTAAATTGATTTATACTTTTCAAATAAATTTCATCCAAATATACTTTTTTTCTTTGATAATGATAAAACTATAATTGTGCAATATTTAAAGTTCATGTATGAACGATAAAAACACATTTATAATGAAAGAAAATTTTGCAATTAAGATTTTTTCATTCAGAATCATGTAATTCGATAATATGGTTTTTACAGGACTAAGACCCAATGTCCATTATATTGGACACGCAAAAACTCTCTAGATTTTTTAGTTTTAAAAATAAATGAATATATATAAAGTTTTCTAGCCCCATAAAGAGCCTTAATCCTATAAAAATGGTAAAATTTGTGCGAAAAATGCGAGCTTGGGTCTCAAGAGGCAAGAATCCAAAAACAATCATCTGATATCTGTAATAACGTAAACTTTTGAATGTTGAGTTTGCATTTACTGAAGATAATGTAACTCATTGTCAGAGATCGGAGGAATGTAACCTGTATGGACAGTTAGTAAAGACTTTTACGTTTCGGATAAAATATAACTTAGAAGTCAAAAACAATATTCTAGTGTTATGACGCATTCTTTCAGGGTTAGAATTTGTATATGTTAGCGATAAATGTACGTCAAGTATAGTGGGTATCATTAGATAAACGAGTATTTAATGGGAATTTTGCTTTTCCGTTTCGGATAAAATGTGATACAGAAAACTTCTTTTAATATTTGTGATAACTGATGCCTTCGAATGTCAATTTTTATGTATACTTTGGGGGAAAATTTATGTCATTGCCAGAGATTGTCAGAATATACTGTGCATGAATAGCACAGATATATTCAAATGGAAATATTTGTTTTTCAATACTCGGATAAAATGTGATACGGGATTCAAAAACAATCGTGTAATACTTTATTATGTATGCTTTCAAATCTGAAATTTTGTGTAATCTGGCGGTAAATGTACATTAGCGTTAGAGAGTTTAAGAATATAATCTATATGCATAAACAGGCAGATTTTCATTGGAAATTTTAATTTAAAATTTCGGAAATAGGTGGAGTAGAAATAAAAAACTACCTACTAATACTTGTGATAGCCCATGCTTTCGAATGTCAAATTTTGCCTAACCTGTCTATAAATGTAGATTATTGTCAGAGATTAGAAGAATGTAGTATGCTTGCATAGATATATTTGGTTTTGATAAAATGTCTCGAATGAAATACAGCATATAAATAAAAATAAATCTTCTATTAGGTATGATGGCGTACATTTCCGAATGTCAAATTTTGTGCCATTGTCAGAAATTGGAGCCATATAGGGGGATTCTTCTACGCAATTTGGGCATTTTTGTTTTCGAAACGTTTTCAGTGCTTTATTTAATCGCAAAAGCTTCCTATTAAACTTATAAGAAAAAAATACCAGAAATTGGTGGAAAACATTCTTAGTTTGAATAGCAGCTCTGGTACATATGCATCGATAGAGAATTTCGAAATGGAAATTTTCCTTTTCGCTTTCAATAGAATATTAGTAGGGTAGATTGGGTGAAGATGCCGTAGTTTTTGACTTAATTGTTTTAAAAATCGCCTGTTGCTCTTATTTATCATTTATTGATTTCCTGTTAAAGTTTGACCTCTTATATATGATTTAAAAATATATTCCATTTTACAGATGTTGTAGAAAGCATCGAAAATTTTGTTTTCGTAAACGCTTGCATTTTGACATCTTAACCCAAGGTTGAAGTAAGATGGCCAACTATCTAGGGGTAAGATGCCTTCTGGAGTTCCAATGTAATCAATAATTTTTGTGAAGCAGTATAAAACATAATGGGACGAATAAAAGCAACTTTAATATTTTAGACATACTAAAGTTGTTAACTTACTGAATATTATGAAATTACAAAAATATTAATGTAACAAACGTTGGCAATTTAATAAAAAACAAACTAATATATAAAAAAATGGTTACCTTCTGCTTAACATTTAAAAGAATTAAATTCTTAAGTAAGCCTATTTTTAAAGCATTATAACAAGTTTATATACGGCAAAGCCAGCATGATAAAGTGCTTAAGAGTGCAGATATTTTGTTGATGTTTTTCGTCTCTTTGTTCTAGGGGTTCTTTTCAGCAATATCTCAGATCTGCCACAAACTGCACATTTGTTCAGGAACTTTGCGCAACTTTTATGTAACCAACAGTTTCGCTGAATGCACTTCATCCATTCACATTTTTCCGAGTTTTTATTCCACTCTGCTAGACACTCTGAACATTCATTCTCATTCATTTAAAAAATTTCTTATCTTGGTAGGGAATTTAACCATCATCCATTTCATTGCCTGTTGAAGATTTTCTTTTTCTAGCCTTTGACATCTTCTTATCCAATTCCATTTTTAAAAAGGCTTGATACACCAGGAAATTCTCAGTTGCTATCGTCACACCGCTTTAGTTTGGCTTTTATAGGCCTTTAAAATTATTTTTATGTGAATATTAAAATGAGAAACAAAACTTTGATGAAAATTACGTCATATTTAAAACAATAGTTTTAAAATGTCTCATTTAAAATAAATCTCTTATAGCATCTTTATAAAAATGTTTAGTTAGCCGTTTTATACAAGCTAATTTTGAATTCTTGGATTGATCTTATTTAATCAATCACGAAAATAGCCGTTTGCTGTCTCGACAGCAATTGATTCGGCCTTAAAATCTCTCAGCTAAAGGGAAATGAATGGAAACCTGATTACAGGAGATCGCAACTAGTTGTTTAATTACCCTTTAATCTTCCTTGATCTTTTCAAAGCACATCAAATTAGCGTGTTTTTAGAGTCTGCGGTGTCTCGACGGAAGTTTATGAGCGTAGCTCGTAGGAGCCATAGACCCCTAGTTATCTAAAACTATATTATATATTACCAATACTTACATTTATTAAAATTATTTATAACCGCATTTAACATCAAATGTTTAACAACGATTAAAATTAATAATTGTTAAACAATTACTATAAGGCAAAAATAGTTTATTTATAAGGCATACATATAGAAGGCATACATTCTAGTTACATATAGAAACCTTTCATATTATGCTCACCTTACATTTTAATATTTCTTTATGTCATTTTACATATTTAGAAAATTTACGATTTTAATCAATTATTTTTTTAAAATCAGTTGATTAAAATCACGATTTAATCACTGATTTGAATTATCTTATTGAAATCGTTGATAAGTTAGTTCATAGCCAAAGTAATTTAAAACAATTGAAGAAACAACCAGGCATTTGACTGCAACGGAAAATAACCGGCATCTTACCCCAAAGAAAAATAACCGGCATCTTACCCCAACAGAAAACAACCGGCATCTTACCTCAAAAAATTTTCGTCAACTCACCCCAAAGTATTGAACAAGACGCCGGTCACGTACCAGAAGTGTTAAGACGATGTAGCAATAAAAAAGCACCACTTAATATTAAAAAAAGAGAAAGCAAATGGAAATTAAAGTACAGGAGCTTACCCTCTTCCTTACAGCTAAGCGGCGTTTCCATACATCGCCTGCGCATATGAAAACTACGTGCCATGGCATCTCACCTCAAGTTACCCTATAGCAGTCAAACACAATCTGCTAATGCTTGTGAATGACGATATGGGGCATTATCACAATCTTTTGACTTTTATGTTCCTGAATAATAATTTTTATTTTAGTACATTTTCTTGTGTTTTTTTATTATTATTATTATTTATATACTGGGGAACATACCATTGCATGATTTCATAACAATATTAACGAGATAAATAAGTTTCGGACGATGTTGGGGTCCAAATACTAGGAACACTCCTATACCGTCCTGTGTCCCTGATGCTGATTTTTAAGTTTGGAGCCGTCTGTTGTCTGTATAAAATTGTTTCAATAATAGTAATTCGATGTAACTTTTTTCCGAAACTGGGACAATTGTTTTATATAAATATGTAGCAAAAAAATAACCTGCACACATTTTTACCGTTGATATTATTTTTTTAACTCTGTCCCTGGGTTTTTTATCCTTAGCGTCCCTCTTGCTAAACTTATACAGAAAATCACTTCAGATGCAGCCATAGAATTTTTTTCGAGTTTTTTCTCATGCAGAAGTATGCTAGAGAAAGAATATCTAAAATTCTTTGACAGGAAATTTACTGCAGAATTTAAATCAGCATTTAAATATCAATTTCAAGATCGTAGCTTTATTGGTAGTCTTACCGTCCCCAAGGTTTATTCCTGCACTTTTCGAGGTAATTTAATTTTTTTTTTTTTTTAATCCAATGTAAATAACTGTTTCTAAAAATCAATGAACATTGTGGCTACCACTTAGTCTTAACATGATTTGCCTAAAATTGGTGGTAATTTTCCTTACTGTCCCATTTTTTTCCCATTTCGTCACTTTTTTCCTATACCGTCCCCATTTTTTACCTTACCGTCCCTTCTTTAACACCCCTTTAAGAAAATGTATATTAAAATTTTGTACTAAAAATACTGCATTGTTATTATTTCTCATTTGAATGTCCTGTGGGTACTATGCAAATTCATTATAAGTAAAAATTTAGAAGAAAATAAAAAGTTTTAGTGATAAAATGGTAAGGAAAATTAAACTCGCAAGTTTAACATAAACCTTAGTTAAATAAAAAAAATTTCGCTGCTGACTATTTTTTCTTTATTTTGAATCATTAAGGGATTCGTCTATCAGATTAAAATGTTATTTTAGCAAGCTCATTTTCACCAGATTTTTATGCCCGAAAGTCAAAAGGTTCTGAGAATGCCTCATATTTGGGAACGTCCATTCGTTACTCTTATGATAATTAGAGCAAATTTTCATATATAATTCCAATAATTTTATTACAAAATATAAGTAAGATAAAAATTGATATAACCAGCTAAATACCACTGTGTTCCACACACAAATATATATATAATTTATAACAAAAAAAAATTACTTATGTATTACTTATGTAATTACTTATATTAAATGACTCCTGTGACACTCTGGTCACGAGAGTAACAAAATTTTGATTGATTATATAGACAAGGGAAATGCTTTTTATTAGCTCACAGGCTATCAAAGCCTGAGAGCTTATGTGCCCGCCAGTTCTGTATGTACGTACGTATGTATGTACGTACGTATGTATGTACGTGCGTATATACGTACGTAACGCGATAACTTTTGATAGAAATATTCGATTTGCATAAAATTTTTTTTCCAGGTTCATTTTGATAAGGCGCTTCCCTGATTAGTTTTGGGGGTTCATTGGTTAAGGTTAAAGGGGGAAAAGGGGGATTAGTCCACCCCCCCCCCTTAATTCAGATAAATGGGTTTTTCATGCAGAATTATTCGATTTGCTCCGAATTTGATATACCGGTTTATTATGTTAAGGAACTTCCCTGATTAGTTTTGGGGGTCCATTGGTTAAGGATAAAGGGGGAAAAGGGGGGGGTTCGTCCACCCCCCTTAATTTAGATAAATGGGTTTTTCATGCAGAATTATTCGATTTGCTCCGAATTTGGTATACCGGTTTATTATGTTAAGGAACTTCCCTGATTAGTTTTGGGGGTTCATTGGTTAAGGATAAAGGGGGAAAAGGGGGTTAGTCCACCCCCCTTAATTTAGATAAATGGGTTTTTCATGCAGAATTATTAGATTTGCTCCGAATTTTGTACACCGATTTATTATGTTAAGAACTTCCCTGATTAGTTTTGGAGGTTCATTGGTTAAGTATAAAGAGGGGGAACGGGGGCTAATCCCCCTTCACTTTTTTGAGGGCATTATTCTTTAAAATAAGAGTATAATATACAATTAGTGTGAATAGCCTATGAGCTCAATGCCATCAGTTTAGCTGGGCACTTTTCTTTTTTATTATTAGCTCACAGGCTATCAAAGCCTGAGAGCTTATGTGCCCGACGGTTCTGTATGTACGTACGTATGTATGTACGTACGTAATGCGATAACTTTTGATAGAAATATCCGATTTGCTTCAAATTTTTTTTCCAGGTTCATTTTGATAAGGCGCTTCCCTGATTAGTTTTTGGGGTTCATTGGTTAAGATTAAAGGGGGAAAAGGGGGGGGGTTAGTTCACCCCCCTTAATTCAGATAAATGGGTTTTTCATGCAGAATTATTCGATTTGCTCCGAATTTGGTATACCGGTTTATTATGTTAAGGAACTTCCCTGAATAATTTTGGGGGTTCATTGGTTAAGGATAAAGGGGGAAAAGGGGGGTTAGTCTACCCCCTTAATTCAGATAAGATTGTTTTTCATGCAGAATTATTCGATTTGCTCCGAATTTGATATACCAGTTTATTATGTTAAGGAACTTCCATGATTAGTTTTGGGGGTTCATTGGTTAAGGATAAAGGGGGAAAAGGGGGCTAGTCCACCCCCCTTAATTTAGATAAATGGGTTTTTCATGCAGAATTATTAGATTTGCTCCGAATTTTGTACACCGATTTATTATGTTAAGGAACTTCCCTGATTAGTTTTGGGCGTTCATTGGTTAAGGATAAAGGGGGAAAAGAGGGGTTAGTCCACCCCCCTTAATTCAGATAAATGGGTTTTTCATGCAGAATTATTCGATTTGCTCCGAATTTGGTATACCGGTTTATAATGTTAAGGAACTTCCCTGATTAGTTTTGAGGGTTCATTGGTTAAGGATAAAGGATTAAAAGGGGGGTTAGTCTACCCCCCTTAATTTAGATAAAAGGGTTTTTCATGCAAAATTATTCGATTTGCTCCGAATTTGGTATACCGGTTTATTATGTTAAGGAACTTCCCTGAATAATTTTGGGGGTTCGTTGGTTAAGGATAAAGGGGGAAAAGGGGGTTAGTCCACCCCCTTAATTTAGATAAAAGGGTTTTTCATGCAGAATTATTAGATTTGCTCCGAATTTTGTACACCGATTTATTATGTTAAGGAACTTCCCTGATTAGTTTTGGAGGTTCATTGGTTAATTATAAAGAGGGGGGAACGGGGGCTAATCCCCCTTCACTTTTTTGAGGGCATTATTCTTTAAAATTAGAGTATAATATACAATTAGTGTGAATAGCCTGTGATCTCAATGCCATCAGTTTAGCTGGGCACTTTTCTTTTTTATTACAAATTAGATATATATTAAATGAGTGGAGCGGAATAGTATTTTACTGGTTATATCACTTTTTACCTTAATTATATTTTATAGTAAAATAATTGCAAGTATTTGTAAAAAACCGCACGAAAGGTCACAAGAGTAACAGTGGACGTTCCCATATGCTTTCGAATGTTCAATTTTAAACAATCTGGCAACAAATTTACATGTAACTGAACTTTGAAATTTTTGTTTTTAAAATGGTTGTGCTGTAACTAAACTTGATACAATGTCTGCCACTAATAGTGGATCAATAGTTAATTCCAAAACCGTTAGTTTCAAAGATGTACTCCCGTCTGTTTTAGATGTTGTTCTCTATGATAAAAAGTCATTTACGTTAAATGTCGTTACGTTAAAGTCATTTACAAAAATGTTAGTTTGTAAAAGTTAAGAAAATGAAATTTTATTCAGTACCTTGGTCCTGTAACTTACATTTATAAAAACATTCTTTATAAAGTGAAACAAAGAAATACAAAAAGTTTCATTTTGTGCAATCAAAACTTGTCATCTTATGATACTTAAAATTTTGTAAATTTCTGGCATTTGCTGCATTGAATACATGTTTTTAGTGCCATTCTTTATTTTTTTAAAGTTCACTGTAGGCATGAAGCGAAATGGATTTTATAAAAAGATTGTTTATATAATCTTAACAAAAGATACACATCATACAATAGGATGCAGTAAATAATAAGATATTAAATCTTTTTAATATTCTAAGAAAATGCAACGAAATTTTGTAAATATTCAGGAAAAAATTCCAACTAATTAACTGTAAATTGTCACACGTATTTTTGTGAAACATTTCTAACTGTATGCCAATACAAATATAGGTATCTCGTTACGGTGGGAAAAAGTTAAAAAAGATCAATGGCTGTTAATCTGTATTCAATGTTTATTTAATCTAAATTGAATATGTGATCAGCATTATTATTTTGACTTGTTTATGACTTGTTTAACGTAGATCCGGCATATTTTTGCTTTCTTCTATCTTTACAAGAAGAAAGTATTTGATTCGTAAAAAATTCCGACTTCATGTTTTCGACGGATTTATACGTTTTAGAATGCCCAGAACATGATTTGATGGTTTTTAGAAAATGTCTGTCTGTGAGTTTGTCTGTCACTCTGTGAGTCTGTATGTGACAAAAATTTTGTGGGCGCTCTATCTCAAGAACTAATGCACGGAATTTCACAAAACTTCATATTTAGTTAGACGTTTATATAAACTGGACCTGATTAGTTTTTGGTGATAATCGTCCAACAGGTGGCGCTGTTATGCAGCATTTTTCACGATTTCTGCAATAGCTATATATCAAGAACTACTGCACGGATTTTCATAAAACTTCAGATTCAGTTAGTCCAAGATATAGTTTAGTGCTGATTACTTTTTTGTGAAAATCGCCCAACAGGTGGTGCTGGTATGCTGCATTGTTCATAATTATCGCAATAGCTCTAACTCAAGAAAAAATGCACGAATTTTCATCAAACTTCATATTCCGTTAGTCCCTGATATAAATTAGTGCTGTTTAATTTTTGGTGTAAATCGCCCAACAGGTGGCGCTGCTGTGCTGCATTTTCAGGATTCCCACAAGAGCTGTATCTCAAGAACTATTGCACGGATTTTCATCAAACTTCAGATTTAGTTAGTCCTTGACCTGAATTGACGTATAAATTAGTGCTGTTTGATTTTTGGTGTAAATCGCTCAACAGGTGCCGCTGCTATGCTGTATTTTTTGCGATTTCCGCAATAGCTTTATCTCAAGAACTAATGGTTGGATTTTCAACAAATTTCAGATTCAGGTATACCTTGATATCGTTTAGTGCTGTTTACTTTTGGTGTAAATCGCTCAACAGGTGGCGCTGCTATGCTAAATTTTTTCAGAATTTCCACTATAGCATCTATCGCAAGAACTAATGCACGAATTTTCATCCAACTTCAAATTCAGATATACTTTGATATGAATTGGTGCTAAATTTTTGTTATTTCTTGTACTATTTAAATGATTTAATTGACGTGATTTATATAGAAGAAAGTTTTGTGATGACTACAACATACCAGTTTTCAGATGTACAGTAGCGCTCAAAAGTATTTTGACAACCTTATATTCTCTCTTATTTTATTTAATATAAAAATGTAAAAGAAAATATATTCCCTATAATTGAGAACACTATGACTGCAGTTATTTAAATGTATCAAGTTTCAACTTGTTTGTTTACAGTCGGCGCCACCGAAGAAATATGACTCCTTCTTAGCTCAAAAGTATTTTGACAATTAGTTTGTATTTAATTGTTGAAGGTGTCAGTGGCGCTATAGCTTCGATTAGTGTTTATATTGACTTATTGTGATTATTTTTAAGGATCAGAAATGCCGAAAAGTAAAATATATTGAAGTTATTCTAGAAAAGCCGCTGTAAATGCCTTAAGAAATATAGACTTCTAGCAGAACTACTTCGTTATTTTAAGGTGTCTCGGCAACTTATTATTACATGGAATAAAGTTTTTAATAAACAGAAATACATCGAAAATAAGCCTCAAAGTGGCCATCCGAAAAAAAAAAAAACTTGAAATGCTGACTATATTATAAAAATGATGTCTACAAGTGATTGTCGTAAGTCCGCTGTAATAATAAAAAATTAATTGAAAGAAAATTACGGCATAGACATACACGTTTCATCAGTCAAACGACGCCTAAACCTCTATGGTTTACACGGTAGAAGACCAGCAAAAATACGTTTGTTATCTCCTAAGAATAGGAAGGCTAGAGTTGCATTTGTAAAACGGCATAACTCTTTCAGGGGCAAAGCAAAATCCATTGCTAAAGTGTTGAAATTAATGATTGACACCGGAATTTGAAAACAAATTTATTTTTAAATAATAAAAAGCTATTTTTCCACACACATTATAAACCGAATTTTTTTAAACCAAAATTCTGGTGTCAGTCATTATATTTCAACACTTCAGCAATAGCATTGCTTTGCACCTGAAAGGGTTATGCCGTTTTGGAAATGCAACTCTAGTCTTCCTATACTTAGTAGATTAGAAACGTGTTTTTGCTGGTCTTCTGCCATGTAAATCATAGAGGTTTAGGCGTCGTATGTCTGATGAAACGTGTATGTCTCTGCCGTAATTTTCTTTCAGTTCATTTTTTATTATTACAGCGGACTTACGACAATCACTTGTAGATATCATTTTTATAATACAGTCAACATTGCAAGTTGTTTTTTCAGGATAGCCACTTTCAGGCTTATTTTTGATGTATTTCTGTTTATTAAAACTTTATTCCATCTAATAACAAGTTGCCGTGACACGTTAAAAGAACGAGCTAATTCTGCTTGCAGTTTATTTTTTCTTAAGTGCATTTACAGCGGCTTTTCTAGAATCACTTCAATATTTTTTACATTTCGGCATTCCTGATCCTTAAAATTAATCACAATAAGTCAATATAAACACTAATCGAAGCTATAGCGCCACTGACACCTTCGACAATTAAATACAAACTAATTGTCAAAATACTTTTGAGCTAAGGAGGAGTCATATTTCTTCGGTGGCGCCGAATGTAAACAAACAAGTTGAAACTTGATACATTTGAATAACTGCAGTCATAGTGTTCTCAATTATAGGGAATATATTTTCTTTTAAATTTTTATATTAAATAAAATAAGAGAGAATATAAGGTTGTCAAAATACTTTTGAGCGCTACTGTATATGTGATCAGCATTATTATTTTGACTTGTTTATTTTTCGTAAACGTACATCCAGCATATTTTTTTCAGGTGTTTATGTGATCAGCATTATTATTTTGTCTTGTTTATTTTTCGTAAATGTAGATCCGGTATATTTTTTTTTAGAATTTTTCAAAAGCTAAACCTTTTTGTTAAAGTTTTATGTAGTTTTGTAGAGCTAATTAAGCCTGACAAAAAGCTATTTGGATAAATTAAAAAGATTAATGTGTTTTTTTTTAAACTCATGACAGTATGCTTATTGCATTCTTTCTTTGACTGCATCTAAAACTCTTTGGTCATTTGGTTTTCTTTCTTTCTTTGATTTTTTTAAAGACTGTCAGTGTTTTAATAAAAATGTTGAAGTTTAACTTTATAACATTCTCCTTATCTTTGAATACGATATTTAATAAAGAAGAATAATTTTCTGCTTAATTACAATTCCAAAGTACCATTGTATTAAAAATAACAACATTATGTTTTTTCAAAATTTTCCAGAATTAATTACTAATGTGTATATTATTTCGATATTTTATTTGCTATTTTCGAAAATTAATGACGGAAAATATTTAGAAAGTTTTCAATGTAGATAAAGTAGAACAAACTGAACAATGAAATACGTGAAAACTCTAAAGTAATTCGTATTCACTTTCTTTAACAAAATTTTAACAAAGTTTTCGATAATTTCTATTTTACGATACATGTATTTGCTGAGTAAATATAATAAGGTGTTTCAGTTTTACATGAACTTTTAATTAAAGTTTGTAAGTACGAATGAATTTCAAGCCCTTTATGAAATTTAAATTCGCATGTTATTGTTAAATTCCCCCTTATTATTTTTTTTTCAAAATTTTGTGTATATCGTTACAAATTTAGTTTAAAATGTGTTATTATTTATTTAAACTAATTGTTTTGATTAGTTTTATCCCGCGATATCAACACAAAATAAAAAAAAGAATACGCAGATTTCAAAGTATTTCAAAATATATAATGCCGTGCTAAATGGAGTATTTATAGAAAAGCAAATGGTACTAATATAAATGTTAAATTCAGCAAATTTAATTATTAAAAAAGAATTGAATTTTTTATGAAGCAATATCCCAGTTATTACCTGATATAACTTAATTTTGTGTACTTTTTTTTCTTTGTTAATAATTAACAGACAGGATGAAACAGTTTAAAAAAAAATAGGCATATTTTTTTCATTAACCATTTGGTTAAAAAGTTTAATAAAGCATTTCTAGAAATACAAGAAAAACGTTAATAGAAAAGATATTCATTGTTGAATTCTACAGGCGGTGCGCAGACGCTGCTTTGAGATTTCATTATGTTTTCTTTCAATTTTGAAGTCTGTATTGTGTAGTCTGCTAATAAAGAAAAGCGAGGTGGTTATGTAGTACAACAGTCCATTCTTGAATGTTTTCATTTCTTTGTATGTTCATAAATAGTTTGTGAAAATTATAGGGTAAAGTGCCCATATTTCGTCCCCTTTCCTATTTCGTCATCTTAACTTCTCAGCTTCTGCGAAAGTGGCGCCACTTATGACGCAAGGCACAGGAGACAGAAGGTAAAAGGAGTCAGCATTGAAAGTTTCGTTCGAAAAGCCGCATACATAAATTAAAGACGACGAATTTCGTATTTTTAGAAGACCTGAGTTCTTATTACGTCGCTTGTAGAACGTTATTTACTGTACTGTAAGTATTTATTTCTTATTCCTTGCATGTATTTTACGTTGGTAAGATGCTGACAGTAGCATACAGTGAGATTTAGGACGCTCAGTTCATCTAACGGGAACTGAAGATCCTTCATATTGGGAAGTAGCGTGATCCCAATTTCGTCCCCCTTGCAGTTCTTATTTTCGTCCCGAGGACGAAATTAGTAATGCTTTTTCATGACAGTCTTTTCTATATTTTTCCTCGTGTTTGGATGGCTAATGTTTCGTTATATTATTCTTACACTAATAATTAGTACATTTCTTTGTACCTTACTTTAATGTAAATTAAATTACTTACTCATTTAGAAATAAATTTTGATTTAGTTATAAGTTAAGCGTCGGCGTATTGGATTTTTTGGGGGAACGAAATTGGGACCTTTTTTTTTTTTTTTGCACTTTTTAGATACTTTTGAAAAAACAATTTTTGCATTGTTAAAAATATTTTGTACGATATTTACCCATGTTTCTATATGCGTGAGTAGTTAGTCTATCTGAAATCCAAATTTGGTAGATTTTCACTGAAAATTACAACTTCCAAAGGCCTAAAAGTGACTGGGGGACGATAATAGGGCACCTTACCCTACCTAATTAACCAAGAAAGAGAAAATGAAGTATATCTGCTGCAATATTTCGATACATTTTAATGTCTTCAAATCTTATATTATAATACGAGCAAAAACTGTGTGTATACGTATGTGTGTGTATGTATGTGTGTGTGTGTATGTAAATTTTATCTAAAAAACGGCTCAAACGATTTTGGCTAAATTTTGTATTTTACCGTTTTCGGGCACGAAAAGACCATTGGGCTAGGTTACCTGTTCGAGAAAAATTGATTAGTGGGTCGTTTTGGGTCATAATGGGTCAGGGTCAAGTTAATTATATCGAAAAAACGGCTCCATCGATTTTGACTAAATTTTATATCCAACAGTTTTTGAGCACGAGAAAACTATTGGGCTAAGTCACATGTTTGAGAAATTTTGATTAGCGAGTCATTTTGGGGTCATTATGGGTCAAGCTAATTTTATCTAAAAAACGGCTCTAACGATTTTGACTAAATTTTGTAATCTACTGTTTTGGATTACGAGAAGGCCAATGGCCTAGTCACATATTAGAGAAAATTTGATTAGTGGGTCATTTTTGGGTCACTGCGGGTCAAGCAAACTTTATCTAGAAAACGGTTCTAACGATTTTGACGATTTATTGTATTCTATCGTTTTCGGGCATGAGAATACCATTGGGCTTGATCGCATGTTCAAGAAAATTCGATTAGTCGGTCATTTTGGGTCACAATGTGTCAGGGTCAAGCTCATTGAATCCAAAAAATGCCGAAAACATTTCAACAAAATTTTGTAATATACCGTTTCCGGGCATGAGATGACCATTGGACTAAGTCACATGTACGAGAAAAATCGATTAGTGGATCATTTTGGGTCAAATGGGTCAAGGTCAAGCTAATTATATCTAAAAAACGGCTCAATCGATTTTGACCAAATTTTATATCCAACCGTTTTTCGGCACGACAAAACTATTGGGGTAGGTCACATGTTCGAGAAATTTTGATTAGTGGGTCATTTTTGGGTCCCTTTGGGTCAAGCCAATTTTATATAAAAAACGGCTCTAACGATTTTGATTAAATTTTGTATTCTGTCGTTTTGGATTACGAGAAGACCAATGGACTAAGTCACATATTAGAGAAAAATCGATTAGTGGGTCATTTTTGGGTCACTGTGGGTCAAGCAAAGTTTATCTAGAAAACGGCTCTAACGATTTTGACAAATTTTGCTTTCTACCGTTTTCGAGTATGAGAATACCATTGAGCTAGGTCCCATGTTCAAGAAAATTCAATTAGTGGGTCATTTTGAGTCACAATGGGTCAGGTGTCAAGCTAATTGTATCTAAAAAAGGCTCAAAGCATTTTGACAAAATTTTGTAATATATCGCTTCTAGGCATGAGATGATCAATGGGCTAAGTCACGTGTAAGAGGAAACTCGATTAGTGGGTCATTTTGGGTCACTGTGGGTCAAGCTAATTGTATCTAAAAAAAGAATCAAACAATTTGACAAAATTCTGTATACCGTTTCTGAGCATGAGAAGACCATTGGGCTAAGTTACATGTTCGAAAAAATTCGATTTGTGGGACATTTTTGGGGTCACTCTGGGTCAAGCTAATTTTATCTAAAAAACGACTCAAACAATTTTGACCAAATTTTGTATTATACCGTTTCTGGGAAAGAGAAGACGTGTGGGCTAAGTCACATGTTCGAGAAGATTCGAGTACAGGGTCATTCTGGGGTCACTGTGGGTTAAGGTAATTTTATCTAACAAACGGCTCAAAACGCTTTAACAAAACTTTGTATTATATCGTTTCTGAGCATGAGAAGATTATTGGACTAAGTCGCATATTTGAGAAAATTTGATTAGGGGGTCATATTTGGGTCACTGTGGGTCAAGCTAATTTTATCTAAAAAACGACTCAAACAATTTTGACGAAATTTTGTATTATACCGTTTCTGGGCAAAGGAAGACGTGTGAGCTAAGTCACATGTTCGAGAAAATTCGAATACTGGATCATTTTTGGGTCACTGTGGGTCAAGCTAATTGTATCTAAAAAAGGCTCAAACGATTTTGACAAAATGTTTTTATTATATCGTTTCCCAGCACGAGAAGGCCATTGGGATAGGTCACACGTTCGATAAATTTATATAGGTCTCTTTTGTGTTAACGTGGGTCAAGCTAATTTTATCTATAAAACGACTTTAACGATTTTGACTAAATTTTGTATTCTATAGTTTTTGGTTTCGAAAAGAGCATTGGTTATGTCTCATGTTCGAAAAAAATCTGTTAGTGGGTCATTTTGGGTCACTATGTCTCAAGATAATGCCAATTGTATCAAAACAGCAAGAATGATACAGTGGGAATAAAATATCGAATTGAACACAAGGCAAATTTTGACCGGGCTTAACTTGGTCATCCCTGCTAGTATTGGATTTATGATGTAAGGTTATACGTATGGTGTTTTTCACATATTGTATTAAAATGATGTTTAAAGCAGATATTGTGTTTATTAAGCTGTAATAAATTAGGATTTCCTGCATGATCCTATAATAGTGCTTTTCTTTAACCGGTAACTTAAATATGTGTTGAAAAAAATACGTATTTAAAATATATATATATATATATATATATATAAATGGCGTAAGAATTGTGATGTATATTCGAGACAGGGAATGTAGACACGTGATTACGGGTTTCGCAATGCTTTTATATATGCTTTTATAATTAAATTTTTGAACAGTGTTTTTTGAAAATCAATCGCTGTTGAAGATTTGCAAAAACTTTTACAACTAAATATAGTCTCAAACAAGATTTCTTCTAGATATATTATTATCCTATACAAAATAAACCGGAAAGGAGTTATTTGTAAGATTGATCGATAATAATAATAATAAAATAACAGTAAATTCTTTTTTTTTCTTTTTTAAGAAATTTTACAAATACTTTTTATATAGTTTAAGAAGAAGCATCTCATGAATTTATTTTCAAAAATTTTGGAAATAACATTTTTTCTGTAATACTTATAATAAATTGAGATACAAAATAACTGTTATTCTTCGCCGCCTCCTCAAATAAATAAATAAAATAAAATAAAATAAAATAAATATTTTTCGCGGCTTATAGAGAGAACTTTACTTAACGGACGCAACAATCAATGTAACATGATTAAAACAATGAATATAATCGCAATTTATTATAATACTACCCCAAAAATTTTAAAGCACTATTTTTTTCTTTTGCTTTTTTTCTTTCTTCTTTTGTGTGTATGTGTGTGTTTTCGATAATATATTATAAAGTCACATGGTTTCCTATGATGTGCACGAACAGACCAGCAGCATTTTCTGGAAAGCAATCATTTTTTGAAAGCGATCATTTCCCGAGTAATTTACAAGTTAAAAATTTATCGAAAAAGCAGTTTCAATCAGATCTTCTTCTGTAAGTCATATGTATTCTCATGCCTTTGACTATAAAATTTTCAGACGCTCTCTCTAATTTTCTGGAACATTTTTTATGTATCGGACTGTATTTGACGTAGAGACTTTAATTCACGAATTTTCTAGGTGAGGACTCAGCATGTAAATTCGATCAACATGTTTTCTATATTGCTAAGTTCGTTGCCAATGTCCACCTCTTTACATTTCTTTACACTATATTTATTACACTGTCAAAAAAATGTTTCTTAACCTTCAAAAAATTAATCTAACCGTGTACGTAAATATACAATTGCCTGTTCCGAGTTGTCCATGATCCTGAAAAGCCTTTTAAATCTGTAGAAACTGTTAGTGATTATTTGAAGGGAGACTAATGTGATATAAAAATAATCACATTTAAATCATATAATAAAGGTAAGGAAATTCAGCTTACCTTCTTCTTTAGTATTGTCTACGAATTTTCTGCTTATCCACGTAAACATGGAGATTTATCCATATATTGCTTAACATGAAAAATCCATTGTGATTTCATCTGTAAAAAGCTTGTAAAGGTGTTTATTGAAAAGAGTGTATTTTACTCATTATTTGTACCACAGAAATTTTGTACCACTTTTTGGAATTAAATTGATTTATGTATGACTAAAGGGATACACACATACTTAAGGAGCATTCATTTTTGCTCCTTTCTTGTTTAAAACACATACAGATACTACATTAATAATATAAAACATTGTTCTGATTACATTAAATACATAAATAAGTTCAAGGTTATGTTCATTAATAAAATGCTTATACTCATTTAAAGTCAATAAATTATAGATATAGTTTTTTATAATGTCAATATTGCAGCTTTATAATGTAAGTGTTTATAACACTTGATTGACAGTTCAAAAGATGAAACAGGAAGTAATGGTCTATTTTCGTAACAGGATGGAAGTAAACAATTTAACTTACTGCAGACATTAAGTGTTTTGAAAAGCAATTAAATTGATATGTGATAAGTTTTATCTATTTCTGAAGAGAGTATCATTTCTAACTGAAATACCCAGAAATCAAAATGTTTTTGAGCTTTAACCCTTAAATGCCGTGTGTTGCCTTTCGGCAGCATACCCAATTTAGTATTCTAAAATACTATTAGAATAATACTGAAGCTCTAATGCCAATTGTTGCCAATAAAATGCATACTGAAAATATTATTAAATGAATTTTCAACATATACATGGCAGCATTAATGCTGTTTAAGAATAAAGAATGCTACATGCGCTTTTTGTTTAGTTTGGAAGTTTGCGAAATACCCTATTTTGTTCTACAGTGAGCAAGTAAAATTTATTCCTTGTCATAGGTCATAAAATTCATGTGCGTTTGATATTATAAAATTTTATAAAGGAAAATTATTTTTTAAATTAAAGCCAAGTGTTGCCGATTAGCAACAAACTGTTTTTAGCCGTAAACCATCTTAAAACAAAATAAGATTTTTTAAAAGTATTTTCCCCATGACTCAGTGGCGTATATAGACTTAACATTTCGGGGGGAGCTGAGATACAGTAAAAATTTCCAAGATGGAGCACAAGTAACCGGAAAATTTTCGCTTTAAACAGGTTTTTATCATAGTAGGTAATGTGTCTACGTATATAGACTTAACATTTCGGGGGGAGCTGAGATACAGTAAAAATTTCCAAGATGGAGCACAAGAAACCGGAAAATTTTCGCTTTAAACAGGTTTTTATCATAGTAGGTAATGTGTCTATTCTATAATCAAACTTGTTAAGATATAATCGCATGGGACTGGGAAAAATTTTGTTTTCAGCAGGGATTTTTAAGCAAGTATAATTCCATGGTTATACCGCATTTTTTAAAGCGGAATACTGAAAATTATCTGCTAAAATAGTAAATAAAACCGAAGTAAACTTCTGTATAAGAGAAACTTGGCTGAAATGGAAAATTTTATGACCTCTGCGAGATAACGAACTTTCTAAGATTAAAACCTGTCTAAAATGGCATATTTTTCTGGTTCCATTTAAATTTCATCTTAGCAAGTTTCATTACATTTTGCTAAACTTTCGTAATTAAACTTGACATTTTCTATAAACTTCAGAGAGGGCTATAGCTTCATCAGCACACACTTTGGATACGCCACTGCCATGATTTATTATAGAAATGAAAGCAGAAAAACATTTTTAAATTGATTTTTTTTAATCAGTTATTTAAGGGTTAAATAAGTAGTTATAAAAACAAAGACTATTTTGCTGTTGCTGATTTTCGAAAACGCTTCCGAGTAGTTTTTATAGTGTATTCAACAGTTTTCTCAAACCGGAATACCGGTATTTAGGATGCTTTCAATTCTCAATTATACATTTTCAGCTGCGTAATTAAATGTATTAGACCGGGATACGGGAGCACAGACAATCACCTCATCGAGTTCACGGATGAAATTCTAGGATTAGTTAAATCTTGATTAACATATTAAAACGTAATCGGTCTGCCAAATCATATCTTGGTGGAAAACATATGAAAACCCGATTTTAGTGACTGACTCGTAGGTTTGCCATTGTGTTTTCCTGCACCAAAAGGTATG
The DNA here is from genome assembly GCA_963932465.1 of Maratus speciosus. Classification (NCBI taxonomy): domain Eukaryota; kingdom Metazoa; phylum Arthropoda; class Arachnida; order Araneae; family Salticidae; genus Maratus; species Maratus speciosus. Next base: position 351,130,808 of record OZ010794.1, read on the forward strand.
AAAATATGGAGGACTGGGGGCATGAAATCACAATGGTAAACCTACGAGTCAACCGCTAAAATCAGGTTTTCAGGTGATTTCTACCAAGATATCACTTGGCAGACCGATTGCGTTTTAATGTACGAATCAAGATTTAACTAATCCCAGAATTTCATCCGTGAACTGGATGAGGTAACAGTCTGTGCTGTCAGCTCCCAGTCTGTATACATGCAAGAACAAAAAATAACACGAATGCTCATGTCAATGCTGTTAATTTATCACGTTTCTTGAACATGAAAACGTTTACTTGAGAATTGACAGTACAGTAGTACCGCGACTTACGTCCCCACGACTTACGTCCCCTCGACTTACGTCACCCCGCATTTACGACATCTTGGCCTGGAAAAAAAAATTCTTAATTAAGACGCATTTTGAACTTTTTTGCAGATTTTTTGAAAAAAAAATTAGCATCTCAGATGCAGGTACAGTCATAGGGGATTCATGGGGTGAAGTTCAGCAAAAAACAATGATAGATGCTTTGAAAAGACTGTGCCCCTTTTCCTTCGCATAAACTAAGAAAACATCTGAAAATTGAGATTCTGTATCTCTCTTAGTTGATGAAATGGAAAAGAACTCAACTTAGATATGGATGCTGAAGATGTTGTTGAATTTATAAATTCTCCTGATCTAGAATTAACCATCGACGAACTTACCGAATTCAAAGAAACAAATTACTGTCGAAGAACATTTAATAAAAACATTTGAAACCAAGATTCAATTACCATAAAAGGTGCTAAAAAGCATGAAATATATATTTCGGTCCTCTCTGAGGACCTTCAAGTCCAGAAAAGACCGAAATATATATTTCATATTTTTTAGCACCTTTTATGGTAATTGAAACTTGGTTTCAAAGGTTTTTATTAAATGTAATTGAAGACGAATATTTTATGACTGTTTTATAGTTATTGTCGAAGAAATAGATGAAGATTTTGAGGCTAGGGGGAAGATTGAGATGGTTTCAAAATTAACCGAAGGACAAAAACTTATTGAAGCTGGAATGACGAGCAAAAGAGTAGCAACGACTAGAAAAATCTTAGAAAACTCACTCTGCTGTTTCAAAGAGTTTCTAAGAGAGAAAAAAAAAAGAAAAATTTGTCAGTTCAAACTTAATTGCAAGATTTTTTAACATGCTCAAAGACTCGAATGGGGAAGCTAGAAGAACAATAAATTGTAAGTTAACAACTTATTGATTTATTGCAAATTCTTGTATTGAAAACGCCATTTTTTGCTAATGTTAAATGTATGTAACATAATCCCTAATTACAATAGAATATGTTCATTACATTTTGGTGAGTTTTTATTACTTATTCTTTTTTGATCATCTAAATGTACCCCGACTTGCGTCATTTGTCCTTGAACGCAGGGCCTGATTACCAACGGGGCACACTTACACCAATAAATTTTAAAAGAAATGTTCGTGTAATCTAAATGCCGTATTCATGTAAAATTTCTGCAATGAATGAGGCAAAATTTTCTGTTTCTTTTTACTGGTGGGAATGTGCCCCGTTGGTAGTCAGGCTCTGCTTGAACGAATTGCTGACGTAAGTCAAGGTATTACTGTATCCAAAAAATCTATTTCTGGTTGAGAAACTAAGTAATACGTTATAAAGACTGCCTGAAAATGTTTCCGAAAATCAGTAGCAGTGAAAGAAAATGTTTTTATAAATTATTCTTTAAATATCAAAAATCTATTGATTTCTGAGGCTTCTAAAGATAAGGAAAGCCTTTCGAATCCTAGGTAACTCATAAGAAGTTATTGCACATTTTCGTTTGTGGTTATATTATATTTTCGTAAATTACGGAACATTTGTTTGTTTTTTTACAAAGTAAACAATAATGTTTATAGAATAAGTTTTTCCTAAATCAGGTTTTGACAATTCAGAAGAGAAATTTCTAACTTTTTTAACATAATGTTATAAATACTGATATTTCTGAGGACTGGAGTTATTATTCAAATAACTCATGCATTTATTAATGCTCACATATTCCGTCTATATAAATATCATTTTCTCGTGCATAACACATCAGCAGCTGGCAGAGAACATCAATTTTCAATTTAGCAAGGCATAAATAAAAATGAAAACATCCCGAAGGTATCTTAGAGGGGAAAAAATGAGGAAAAAGCTGCTCGATTCTATTAGGATAAGACAGATTTTTTGCCGACCCACTGGTTGTCACCGAAACACATACATATTTTAATTTCCAGCAGCGATTCCTGGATAAATGGATTCTTTTGACGTGTTGCTCGTATATATATTTAATCATGTGTTTCAGGGATAAATACATCGGGAGCATATTCTGTGAAAATACTTCAACAGAGTATATAATGAAATGCACTATATATTTGAATGGTGTTTTTTGATGAAGAAAACAAACAGGTTGTTTTTTCTTCCCAACGAAGAGTAACCACTTAGTAGTCCATTACATGGAGTTGTCAGATTGGGGATTTTTTTTTTTTTTTTTTAACAAATGTACCACTACTTCAGAGTAATAAACTTCTCTTTATTTAATAAAAAAAAAACGTTATGTGATCAAATAAAGTTAAGAGTATACTATGTGTGGCGATTAATAATAATTCTTAATTTTTTCATAAAAAAAAAACGCTTATAATTTTGGATAAAGATAACAAATCGTTTATTCAAAGTATGTGCTATCGCTGGTTGCACATATTTCCATAGGCGTAACTTGGGCTCTAAAACTGCGGGGGCAAACTTCTCTAAAGACTTTTGTAAAAAATTATACCCTCCCCCCCCCCCTTCCTTACCATCACCGCGCGCACATGCAGGCACTGAAATTAAATACTTAAAAATTTTAATATTTAAACAAAACTTTAAATGTTCAATCATATACGAAATATAGGGGGAAATCCTAAATTACACGTTCATGTTTTTAAAGAAATATGTTAAAATATTGAATGCACAAGTAGTATATCTCTTATGTCTGATGCAATGTTCAAAAGTTCAAACAAACTTAATAAAAATTTGTCAAAGCCTTGGGCTTTCGAAGATTTTATTAAATGGTGGTGATGGTAATACGGGGGTGGTTAGGATAAATGTTTAAACCCTTCACTGAAGGCGGCAACAAATGATAAAAATGTATTTTTAAAAAATCCCTAGCTGGCGTTTTGATTGGAATGACTCAGAAATTTTGCTGTGATGCATTTTAGGATATATGGAATAATTTTAGCTTAAGTATTTAAAAGTTAATATTGTCTTTAAATTTTGAACTGTGCCTCTTCATAACGTTTCCACTAAAGAAAATCAAGACCGAAAGATTGTTCATGGGTTATAGATTACGAATCATTTTCTCACATTTTTAGAATACTGTTAATAATACAATGAAATGAGATATCTAGATAAACAATTAAAACACACAGAACGCAGCTATAAATTCCTTTTCAAAAATTTCTGTCCAGATCATATAATGTATGCATATTATTTTGTGCAACCCTGTATATGATCTACAGATCTTTGAACATACCACATAGTTAAACTAAAATTTAAATCAACTGACAAACGCATAAAAACAACTAAAAAGGTTTTTCTATGGAGTTACTATTTATATATGAATATGACAATGTATCAATATATGAATAATGTAATAAAATTTTGTTGAACAACGCGCAAAACAGTTGAAAGTACATTTTCAGAAAACCTTTCCATAGACGTTAATGCGATTTTTTTCTTTCTTTCTTTTTTTGTAAACCTGTATTTATACGCTTTATGACATAATATACCGAAATTTATTAAAGCCAGAAAACGCACTATACAATTATAAATGCATTTATAGTAATTGCCATCCATAGGTGGCGTTTCTTTTGCGCTGCCATATAAATTTATTTATATTGTACAAGTATCTTTTAGAATAATAAAACATATATAATTCAGCTGAAAATGCCTAACATAATTGAAAACATACTTTAGGAATTCACGCCCATAAACTTTCTTCCGCGCAGCTCTGTATAAGATCTGTAGAAGTTATACTCACCACGTAATGAACTAAAATTTATTTAAGTTTTAAAATGCCTCCCACAGCTGAAACCGCACTTCCAGCAATTATGGTTCATAATCAGTCCTGTAAATCAGTCATATATGATACTTCATACTCTTTAGAAAGAATACTGTAGCCAACCTTAGTGACACATATTGATATCTCGTAACATCACTAAAATGCACCGCAAACGACTCCCTCCCTCGGCCATAGAAATTTTTTGTCTTGTTAACGAACCTATTTTGTCCTTTTCCTGTTAACGAACTATAACAGTTACAGCGAAACAGCACCGAAAACTGGCGATATGAAGCAATTAAAATAATAAAACTTTGTAAAAAATCACCATAAAATTAAAACAAAACACAGGACGCGTTTCGAGCTAAAAACATAACAGCTCGTCATCAGCTAAGCATACACGTGTCCGTAAACGAACAAGTTCAAAAAATGAACTGAAGATAAAGAATGTTGCGAAGAATGCGACAGATGGCGCTACCTGATAGAGGGATATGCTTAGGGGATGATAGAGGGATTTAATTTACTTCTTTTATTTTCATTTTTTCTTTTATTTCCATTTTTTCCATTTCATTTTCTCTTCTATCTTTTTTCAACACATTTCCCTTTTGCATATCCCTCTATCAGGTAGCGCCATCTGTCGCATTCTTCGCAACATTCTTTATCTTCAGTTCATTTTTTGAACTTGTTCGTTTACGGACACGTGTATGCTTAGCTGATGACGAGCTGTTATGTTTTTAGCTCGAAACGCGTCCTGTGTTTTGTTTTAATTTTATGGTGATTTTTTACAAAGTTTTATTATTTTAATTATAACAGTTACATACTTCATCTTCAATAGGTAATATTTTATAGTAGGTTATTTGCATTAGTAAACCTCAGAAAGCATATATTTATGCAGTGGAAATCCAAATATAGTTACTATAGAGTCAGAGAGCAGAAAAACGGAGAAAAAGACGTTGGGGCAAACAGAAGTGAGAAGTCACAAATACTTTTAAACTTTGTTGGAAAGCGTTAACAACTATTTTAAAACCTTATATTATCAAACTTTACCTACTGGTTCTTGAAACACAACATTATAAATTTTGTTAATAAGATTAGTTAAAATTTTTAATAAAACAGATTAAATTGATTTCCAAAAAAAGTTGCATTTTAAGCTTTAACTCTATACAGAGACAAGTTAAATTACATAAAAATAATAATAATAATAATAAATTATTTTAGAGGGATGGTGTATGTTATAATTAATTTTCTTTTTTGATTTAAACGTTCTATGAGTTCTGGATGGCACGAAACATTACCCATTGTCGTTTGCATATAGTATTCTGAAATAAAGTACAAAAAATTTTTGAACAAAAAAACGTCTTTTTACATAAGCATGATGCATAAAAATTAATTTTTACAAATGTTACATGCAATTTCTGAATGATTAAAAACCAAGATTATATTAATGCCGTTCTCACAAAAATATTTTTTCCGCTCAACAACGCGAAACTTTTTGACACGTTTTCTTCCTTCTGACTCATTTTTATTTTCTTCTATCTTTACAAGAAGAAAGTATTGGATTCCTGAAAATTTTCGAATTCCGGTTTTCGACGGGTTTACACGTTTTAGGTGTCAGATATCCCGAAAAACCGATGTTTTTACAAAATGTCAGTCTATCTGTCTCTGAGGGTGACACAAATTTTGTGGGCGCTCTATCTCAAGAACTAATGCACGGAATTTAATAAAAATTTACATTCAGTTAGTCCCTGATATAAATTGGTGCTGATTGGTTGTTAGTGGAAATCCCCAACAGCTGGCGCTGCTATGCTGCATTTTTTTACGATTACGCAATTTTACGCAATTTTTTTTACGATTTCCGATTTCCGCAATCTCAAGAACTAATGCACGGATTTTTATGAAACTTCAGAATCAGCTAGTCCTTGATATGAGTTGGTGTTTACTACTTTTTCGTATAAATCGCGCTGCTACACAGAATTTTTCACGATTTCCGCAATGGCTCTATGCTCTATCTCAAGAATTAATGCGTGAATTTTCATCAAATTTCAGATTCAGTTAGTCTTTGATATGAGTTGGCGCTGACTACATTTTGGTGTAAATCGCCCAACAGGTGTTGCTGATATGCCGCATTTTCCCTGATTCCCGCAATAGTTTTATCTCAAGAAGTAATCCACGGATTAGAGGTCTGCACGGGCCGGAATTTCCAGGCTCGGCCCGGTGTAAAAATTGAAAGTTCCGCCCGAGCCCGGCCTGGCCCGGCCCGTACAAAAATCAGCGAAAACAGCCCCGGCCCGACTCAATTTCTACAAAAAAAATCCGTTTTTTCTCGACATACAATTAAGATTCTTTTAATGAATACTACATACATATTTATAGGAACATTACAGTATATTTTAGATTACTATGTGTTCGGAAAACAGGAAACACACAATAGTAAACATTAACGATTACTTACAGTGTTTTAGTCATCGTCTCAACAGACATTTCAAAATTCAAATAAGGATTCATTAAAAGATTAATGTAGTTCAGAATAAAGGATTAAAAACATAACTTTTGAAGCTGTATAATAAAAAGTAGATTTGAGAAAATATTTCTCTCATTTTTAAGGCTTTTCTCAAGTCCAAAGGAACTACATTTCGACACATTTATGAATTCATCTCTTTTCGGAAACGCGTAAGATTGGCAGGTATTCTTATTCAGAAACTATGTAAAGCCGTTTTTTTAATAGATAAAAGCAATATATCTTTCTGATAATACTGCCACAGTTAGCTTTTTGAATCGAATTTCCGGAAGCGATAGCACAGGAAAGGAGAAAAACATACAGTCACGTGACAATAATCTCTGTTATCTCTGTAAGTAATTTATCAAATATGGAGAAAGCTATTCGTTTCCAAATGCCTTCAATAGTCAGGCCTGTCAATTTTATGCCTTTATAGTTAAAAATGAGTCAGAAAATGTGTATGAAAGTTCCACATTGTTGAGCAATGAATATGAGAACCACTTTAAGGTAGATTTCCAAAGATACTATTAACAGAAGTTCATTATCTCTATTAATACATTTACAAAACATAATGCCTGTCCTACACATCTGAGATCAATTAAGACCTGTTCCGTCCCGACACGAATCTGCTGAAAAAAAATTAAACCCGGAGTCAGATATCTAGTAACTTTACGATGTCGATCTCTACGATGGACATGTTACATATCTGTATTGATGTTGTTAAACTCGCATCGGCTCGTGACACACATTTATACTTCTCGAGAAAATCATATTCATTGAAAATGGCTCGTATTTTATCTGCTTCGCTTGAATTCTTATATCGGGCCGATAGGCCCGATTAATTTTTTTATCGGCCCGTCCCTGCAGGCCCGTTCATTTTTTTTGCCGGTCCGGCCCGTTTGAAAATTCGCCTTTATTGCGCCGGGCCGGGTACGGGCCAAGCCCGGGCCCGTGCAGACCTCTAGCACGGATTTCAATTAAATTTTAGATTCAGTTGCCAAGTTGACTTACGTTGTTGCTTATTAGGTTTTAGTATATATCGCCCAACAGGTGGCTCTGCTATGCAATTTCCGCCATAGCTCTATTCAATAACTAATGCATGGATTTTCACGAAATTTCAGATTCAGTTAGAAGTTGACATGAGTTGTCGCTGATTAGATTTTGGTGTAAATCACCTAACCCGTGGCGCTGCTATGCTGCATTTTTCAGAAAGTATTAACATGTATGAGATAGAAGAAAGTTTTGGTATTGCCACATTCGACTAGTTTTATTTACATAAAGGCTTGATACTTGCAGGCGCATAATTATTAAAGTAATTTGCGATCAAACAGTTTTTTTTTTTTTTTCATTTTCCAATATATAAATTAATTATATCTTGAGTTATAACCGATTATTTTCTCAGAATAGCAGTTTTTTCCTTTCCTGCGCTGCCACGTCTCGAAATTCAACTCAAAACGCTTACTTTCACTGCATTTTCTGAAAAATCCTCTGCCTTTACTGATAAATGGTAAAGCACTTAGAATACATATAATTTCTTAATAAGACCACCTGCCTATTTGATGCGTCTGTGAACAATGCGTCCGAAAGAAATCAGTTTGGATTTGAGAACAGTCTTAATAAAAGCAATGTTCCTAAAAGTGTACGTGTATATGTATCGTTTTTACATACTTATCAATTAGTACAACAATATTTACCTTTTACTTAATATTATAAATATATTTTCTGAAAATTGGACAAGCTTTCTTGATATTTCCTCTTTATGGCATTTAGTGACATTGGATAATTAAAATTTTGATAAGCATTCCATGTTTTTAATACGGATACCCATTAAAAAAAAAAAAAAAAAAAAAAAAAAAAAAAGGTTAACATATTTAAGAAATTTGAAAGGGTTTGGGAAAAAATAATACGTATGGGAAATTTTAAACATTGCTGAGATTTTAGAACTTCATAAAATAATTTAGTTGATAATTTGATCAGATTTAAATCCCCTTCATACTGGTTTAAGATGAATCCAGATAATTTATCAATATAAATATTTAAATCAAACAACTATTTTTCCAAATAAAAATCCAAATAAAAATACTTAGTTTTTTTATTGTTTTTTTTTTCAAAAGGTTAAGTGCAATCCTTTATAAAATTTATAGTATTTTGATGGAAAAAATGTCAAGTTTCTTGTGTTCAAATGTCTACTTTTGTCTCGATTTCACTGAAGTTTCATTTTTTTTCAGTATTCTCCAATTGTACTTGAGTTAAAATCCGAAATACATTTATAAATATGTTTTTACGTTTTGAAATGACATAAAGACAAGCGAATATTGAAAAACTGAATTTGATGACAGATTTTCCTCTTCCTTTTAAAACTAACTGCTTTACGCTACTTAATTGCAAATTTTCTGTGCTATAAATAAAAAAGTATTAAATGGGGTTTTGTTTTAAAAAAAGAAAATGTTTTTTATATTTCTGTATTCAATTAATTTCCTCGGTGAAACCCATTGTAGTTCTATGGGCACCTCGAATTAATAATGTGAGATTTGTACCTTGAAATAGAGAGCGATATAGCGGGGTGGATCAGGGAGTTTTGTTCATAATATCACACACAAGTTTAAAAAATAGCAATGATCAGAGTCTAGAGACATAAATCAAGAGACCTATTTCAAACACGTGCATATAAACAGCTTTATAAAGGAAAAGAGAAAATAAGTTCGCGTTTCTGAGAAAAAAAAAAAAAAAAAAAAAAAAATAAGACAGAGCAGGAGAAATATTTTTATTTCAACATTGATTACTGCATTAACTCGGGAGAACGCGCGCATACCCACTGTAGGATATGAATGGTTTTTACTTTGTCACCAATAAATACAAATAACAATCGTCACCTTATTTAGTCGGAAACAATTTTGCGATAAAAGAAGTTGAAGATTACTTTTTAAAAGATAGTGGTGATAATTGTAAAAACCGTACGCACTCCGGGTCTATCAGGCCCGATGCGCGTCCTCCCGGGTTAAAATTTTGTGAAGACACATGACGGAAATTACTGATATGAACATAAAGTCGTTAATTCTGGGTAGTTTGAATCATCCAGGATTCATTCTAGTTCGCACCAAAAGTAGCATATTAATGATTAAATTTTAAAAAAAGAAGAGAAAATTGAAATATAAAACTGACCCTTAACCACAAAACAATACAAAAAACTGGAGGGGCAAAAGTTAAGTTTTGCCCTGCTCTTGAAAAACTAGGGGGGCATATGCCCCCCCCTCGCCCCCGCCAGATTACGCCCATGCATATTTCTCATCTTTGTGGTAAGTTATGGATATCCTCCCAGAAAAACCGTTCATCTTTTGAGGTGATCCTCTCATCAAGCCATTTTTCGCCATCTCCTTAATTGTTGAAGTGTTTCATGGAGAGTGCGTGAGACATCGATAAAAACAAGAGGTAGTCGGAAGGGACCAAATTTGGTGAGTACTGTGGGTTAGCAAGATTTGTCAGCCAAGTATAAAACTGCTGTCTGTAGCCGTTTTCGCTGTATGTGAGGAGGGTGGATGGCCGTGCAGCAAAATTACCTTTTCGAGTCTTGTAGCGCATTTTGGTTGCTTTTGGATCAATGCATGGTTGAAATTGATCATTCTTTGAGGTTAGGGTATTAACTGTTTCACCTAATTTTAGAAGCTCGAGGTAAACGACACCCATCTGATCCCAACAAATGCGCAGCATTGTCTTCTTATCAAAGCGATTTGGTTTTGCGGTCGATGTTGTTGGTTGTCCTGGCTCAACACTTGATCTTGCCTTAGAACATGGTCACCGTAAGTTTCCACAAGAATACGACGGCTTTTACTCGTCTATTATTTTGATTAACAAGAAAAACAGTACGTGCCATACACTCTTTATTTGGCTCGCAACTTGACATGTATATGACGCGATCTCGAAAACGCTTAAACATCAGCGGCATTTTGAAAAGTACGATCATAGCTACAAAATGACATAAAAAGTTAGACTGTGAACCAACTCTTTTTAGCAGGGCCATCTTCTGAAAAAAGTAAGAATTATTAACCGCTACACCTGGTATATAACCACTGAAATATATACCTCTATTTTAGACTAATAAACTTTGCTTCATCTAAGGAAAAAACATTCCGCAATTAAATAAAGCGTAATCGGTAAAAGTTGCAGGTATTTTGAATTTAAAAAAATCCCTAATCTAACAACACTGCTACTGATTTACGAAATTCTGAACTATATGAAGTATATTCTATGTTCCTTTAACATTAACAGGTCTTTACAACATGCCTTAGCGTACAATCCGAAGATTTAGAAGGAGACCGAGACCCTACAAACCTAAGAGTAAATTATATTTATTATTTAATGTTACAATTATAATGTAAAGACTTGCTACAATACGGTTGAAATATATTTTCAACATAAAGGGTCTAGCCGGATAAGCATAGCGAAATGGCCCCCACGGCCGATGTTTGAAATCACATGTGTGGTAATAAGGCTCACCATGAGAATGCAATACAAAATGTGTTTAGCCCCTGACCTTGAACTGTCCTTGAGATAATCGGCGAAGTATGCGCCGACGCTACTATTTTTCAAATGCGTTTTTCTCAAAAAGTATAAAGGTTAAAAAAAATGAAATCAACGCCAATTATTGAAGAATATATTAGCTCACATTATATATTTTTTTTTACATTTTTACACAAATTTTAACATAGAAAAATAGACAAAAATATTTTTGAAAAAAGGGATTAATGTAGTAATTTTATACTTACACCAACCAAAAAATTACAGAATAATGCTCAAAGTCTGAACTTTTAAGAAACAAAATTTCGTTGAAATCGAAGATGCGCTTTTTGAGTTATAACAAAAATAATGCTAGCAACTTGCTAAAATATTCGTAATTTTCCCTGTTTGCATTTGAAGAAAAACGCTACTATCAATGAATTGGTTGATTCATGACATTTCCACTCGGGCAGGATGCGCAGTACGCCAAAATAAGAGAATGTTTTCATACCTACTACTTCCCTATAGGTTTGTTTCGTGTTTGTAAACACGAATTATTTTGGCGTACTGCGCATCCTTCTCGCTTAATAATATCAAGTCGATTGCGCAGGTGAAATTGAATAGGGGTTGTAAATATAAAGTTTATCAACTTTTTGGCAATTTCAAATCCCCCTCCCAACCTTCCGATATCATACGTTATCATTTTTCGAAACCCTCTAATAATATTGTTATTAGTGTCTAAAAATTCTTTTTATTTTTACCATTGTTTTTTCATTTTTTTCTTTTTATGCGTTTGCAATGATATACAGATAGGTTGTACATTTTTTATTTTCATATTTTAATGACGAGAAGAATTTCATAAAATATTTCTATTATATAAGAAATAACTTTATATCAAATAACATTTTAAAGAAATACTTATTATTTAAAAGTTTTTAATATTAGCTCTTTGTTACATAATGCATTGAACAGTAATATTGTCTTCTTGCACTTCGCCCTTGACGGGGATAAACAGAACTTCTTTTAAACAAAACAGGTGGCCAACATTTTTCCCCATCTTTTACTAGCGAAAATAACAAATATCATTTCGAATCTGGTTTCTCTAACAACGAGTTATATACGCATATTGCAGGAGAATATTAATGGTGAACCTTGGGTTATTCCATATTTTGGAATGAAATGTTTTATAATAATTCAATGGTTTTAATAATAACTTTGTATTTTCATAAAAAGAAGAAAACTGACTTCAAATAATTAAAATAACAGATGTAAAGTAAAAGATACGAAAAAAACTATATTTTGATTTTTTCAAAAATGATAACGATATCAAATGACAACCCCCCTCTCCCTACGGATATCTTCCGGTGTCAAGTGCCAGGACCCCCCCCCACACACACACACAAACACACACTCCCCTCTAAAGTGATACATTATATATATACACTGTACGTGTACAGCCCTATAGCCTTCTTTAATGTGAAAATCATAGTAGGCAAATGTTATCATTTTATTTGTCAATTTTTGATGTTATTACGCGAGAAGGATGCGGAGTACGTTAAAATAACAGAATAGTTACAAACACGAAACAAACCTATAGGGAAGTAGTATAAAGAGAAACATTATCATATTTTGGCGTACTGCGCGTTCTGCCCGAGTGGAAATATCATGAATCGACCAATTCATAGATAGTAGCGTTTTTCTTCAAATCCAAACAGGGAAAGTTACGAATATTTTAGCAAGTTGCTAGCATCATTTTTGTTATAACTCAGAAAGCGCATCTTCGATTTTAACGAATTTTTTTTTCTTTAAAGTAAATATTTTGAGCATTATTCTGTAATTTTTTAGTTGGTGTAAATAAAAAATTACTGCATAAATAATTTTTTTCAAAAATATTTTTGTTAATTTTTCTATGTTAAAATTTGTGTAAAAATGTGAAAAAAATATATAATGTGAACTAATATATTGTTCAATAATTAGCGTTGGTTTAATTTTTTTTTAACCTTTATACTTTTTGTGAAAAACGCATTTGAAAAATAGTAGCGTCGGCGCATACTTCGCCGATTATCGCAAGGACAGTTCAAGGTCAGAGGCTAAAAACACTTTACATTGTATTCTCATGGTGAGCTTTATTACCACACATGTTATTTCAAACATCGGCCGTGGGGGCCATTTCGCTATGCTTATCCGACTAGACTCTTTGAAGATTAAATATCCATCGATTTGTTTATAAATAGAAAATCTGTGGTTAAATGAAATAATATAATACAGACAGTATCATATCATAAAACAGTTTTGGTAAGTTTTGGTGCATTCAAGTTAAATTCCATACATTCATCTATCCACCTACATCCTAGAGTATTCACATTCGGATAAAAAATGTTTCCAACAATAAAATGGATTCTAGAATTTTTCTTCATAATAATAAATTGAATAAAATATAAATAGTTGTATAAGTTGTACGTTATATATTAAGAGATTTTTTTATGTATAAAATATTTTTATAACCAAAGTTTAATTCAAGTTTATGACTGCTATTTTATACAAGTCATTGTTGAGTGAATATCAAGTAAAGATTAAATAAATGATGAAAAGTAACTATTTAAAAAAAAGAATTGCATTTATAAAAATATTTTTTAATTTATTCTTTACGGCATGGATTTTTTTTATGTGGAATTAATATTTTTAAATGATTTTAAAGTTTTACAGTAAAGCATTAATAAAATGTTCTATAATTGATGATTGATTTTGTGTGTGTGAAAATTAATTCTTAAGTGGACCAAAACACACACACATACATCACACACACACACACATATATATATATATCCATGTATATTTATCTATATATATATATATATATATATATATATATATATATATATACACGATTTATAATTTACCTTTAAAATGATGATAATTTGTAATATTCTATAATGGTTATGTATATATATTATATGTATGTAGATAAGAAACATATACATATAATCCAGTTTCTTAAACACCCTCAAGTTGAAAATTTCTTTATTTCTTTGCTTTTTTAAAAATTCAAGTACTACAGACAGCATGGAAAAACATTCTTACAAATATTAATCATTGCATAAAGTACGCTAGATTATGGATCCCGTCGGAATGTCTAAAGAAGCTAAAGTTATAAAAATATTAAAATGCAATGAAAAACTTTAAAACTAAAATGTTTCATTTTTAATCTTTAATATAAAATATTACCTTTTTTCGTGAAATACTTCTTTTTAATGTTAGGACTACGCGCTATGAATACTGACAAACCATGAAAGTAGAAAATAAATGATAAAATCTAACATCTACATAAGAAGAATAAAAACACTAATCATTTATTACAGAAACTTGTATGATCAAGAACTATCTTCATCAGCATAAAATGCCAAATTTTAATTTGTCATTTTCCGATGAAAAACAATAAATCTTATGACGCCGAATTTTAAATGATAACAAAAAGAAATTATATTTAGTTTGCAATTCATAAGTTAGACGAAATCGCAACACATTTTCTTTAAATAGTGGAATTTATCATCTTGATAAACCCCACGATAAAACGATATTTTCCAAATATGATAATCAAGTCTTTTTCACGAATTGCTTTGCAGGAACAATAGATACTAGATACGGACAATGCTCTCTTCGCGTTTGAACAAAATGAAATGAAATATTTTTCATTGGTATACGTGACCACACGGGTATTGAAAATGTTAAAATTGGATGAAATCATTAAAGATTCATAAACAGATATCGTTAACGTGATAGAAATAGTAAATTTTACTCGCATTTGATTAACTTTATGGGTTTTTCAAATTCGCTTTACGATTTGCATGCATTTCAAATAACTATTATGAAAGAAATTTAATTTTAACTCATATCACAAGAGCAAAGCACAATAATTAGAATAGGGAGTTCAGATGAAAAAAAAAAATCCATTTGTATTATAATTTTGTAAAACTCCATTAAGACCATGGAAATACAACCATGCTCATCTAATATTCATTTTTTACCGGAATATAATAATTTTGGAATGAATATCAGCATGTTAGAAAATATTTTCCCTTCAATTTACTGTACGTTTGGATGTGAAATAACAATTTTTATATTCTATATTATTCTGAATATATTTCTTCAGTTAAATTAGTATAAATAGGCTAGACTTTACATTATTATCAAGTTGCACTATTAAGGGTAACTTAAATTTTATTGGTGAAAAACATTAGTGGCAATGTGAATTCTGGCGGTAATTAACTGCGATAGAACAATGATTCTAGAAAATGCATTATGTTTTCCTTTATGGATTTTGAAGAGAAAAAGCAATTTATGTTTTAGGCTTTGTGTATAATTTAAACAACTGTTTTAATATACGTATGTACTTCCATTTATTATAATAACATAATTCATTTAAATATGACATCGAAATTCAAATCAACAGTGAAAACAATCCCTGCCGGCTCGGCCTACAGGCAACGGTAGATTTCGAAGTTAGGTACTAATTTCACCAACAAAAACTAAACCAAGATTAGAGACAAGCCCAATTTAACAGTTTTATGTGGCCGCTTTTGACGAGTTTTAATTTCATTTTTCTGTGAGATCTGGCTTTATAATAATCACGTTGATAGGATAATTTTTTCTTCATGCCCCCCCCCCCCCTTTTTTTTCTGTAAAGAGTTGGTCCTATCAAAACTTGTCAATATAAAAGTTGTAGAAAAGATTAAGAAAATTTATAATAAATTTAAGTAATTTCATATCTTGCATATATGACGAAGATATGAATTTTTTTTCTTCTTAGAACTCTATTTTTTTCGCCCTTTGAGCCTATTTTTAATTATATCAAAAGTCTGTTATAAAACAATTTTTGGCTTTTCCCCAGTAAGCAGTAATAAATTTAAACTGATTTCATATGCACTACAATTAAGCAGTTATGGGTTTTTCTGTTTTTAGAAAAACCTTACATATTTCTATCCCCTTGATCAGATTTTGCCCATTAACGAATTTTAGGGAGATTGTCGCCCCTTGATTTTATGTATCAGTTTGGAAGAGATTTGAGCAGAATTATGGAAGTTATCGTGCCCATAAAAAAGTGATATAGATAGATAGATAGATAAAGTTTTGAACTGGGGGTGGTTTTGGGTTCTCGGGGTCATGATCGACTTAGGTTATTCCGAAATTCCAACATAGGGGAGAATATGATAGATAGTATTTCTTACGAAATCTACATAAAAACCTATGACCAATCATGTAATGAAGGTTATTTTCATGATTAATCCCTTTTCATTTTTACAAGATCTACATGCAAAAGAAATACAGTATATGAGTTCAGCGGTATGCGTAATTGTGAGTGGATATTGGTTATATATGTTTTTAGATTTTACGTGTAATATAAATTCAGGAATTAGCTATTGATCACCGATAAGAATAGGGATCCTGTATATTGTTTGATTGCAGATTACTTGGAGCAGTCCTTTTTAATTCTGATCATTTCATGTGGTTTAAGATTAAAAGTCTGTTAAATTTCTGTTAGGTAGATTGCGTAAGAAATACTACCTACATTACCCCGTGTTGGAATTTCTGAAACGTTTTTGCAAATCTACGCCGATTCTGACTCCTAGAACCTAAAACCACCCCCAGTGTAAAACTTTATATATCTATCTATCTATATATATATATATATATATCACTTTTTTATGGACACGATAACTTCCATAATTCTAGACAAATTTCTCGCAAACGAATACATAAAATCAAGGGGCAGAAAATCTCGGTATCCAAAATTGGACAAAGGGGGTGGAAATAAGGAGGGGTTTTGTGAAAACATAAAAAAACCCATAACTTATTAATTATAACAGATATCAAATCAGTTTAAAGTTATTATTACTTCTAGGAAAAGGGCCAAAAAGTTAGGTATAATAGATGTTTGATATCATTAAAAATGGGCTCAAGGGGCGCAAAAATAGGGTTTTAAGGATAAAAAAATTCATAACTTCACATGATATCGAATCCAGTTGCATTTATTATAAATTGTTTCAATCTTATCTACAACTTTTATATTGACAAGTTTTTGATAGGACTAACTCTTACAGCAAAAATAAATAAATAAATAAATAAATAAGAATAAAAAGAACAAAAAAGGGGATGAAAAGAAAAAAAATCATAACTTCATCAGTAAATAAGATATAAAATCTGCTTAAATTTATTATAAATCTTCTTAATATTATCTACAACTTTTAAATTGACAAGTTTTTGCTAGGGGCAATTCTTACAAGAAAAAAAATAGAGGTTGAAGAAAAAAATTATTATGGTAGCATGATTCTGATAAAACCAGTTCTTACAGAAAAATGGAATCAAAAACTTAGCAAAAGCGGCCAGATAAAATTGGTAAACTGGGTTTATATATAATCTTGATTTAGTTTTTGTTGATGAAATTAGTACTTCGAAATATACCTGTGCCTGTAGGCCGACCCGGCAGGGATTTATTTATTTATATTATTTTATTATTTTATTTTAATAATGAAGTTTTAACTTCATTTTGGAACATTAGCCGGAAACACAAAATTATTTATATTACCTGCGTACGAATTTATCTTTCATAATCGACTTCACGCGATAGAGTAGATTTTAAAAAATCGCATGCTCGAAAATTATTTTAAAAACTATCAAAAATAAATAAATTGCGATATTGTTTTAAAATAAATTGTAATACAGTTTTCCAACAAATTACATTTGTAACTGTATTTTTTTTTTCTCTATTCGTCGGTGCAAAAATTGGAAATCGTAATGTTTAGAAGTTTAAAAAATGGCAGTAAAAGGAAAATTTAATTGCCTACTGTCACCAACCTCAAAATGACGTCAACATTACGGTCAGACACATTCAGCGTATATACTATCGATTTTTTACCAAGAGAATCAAATTTTCAAACTTTTTTCTCAAAATTATACAGCTGGAAGACTGTTATGATCACAATAAAAAAATATATTTAAATTTATATAATACGACTATTTAAAAATATTTTTTGCTTCATATTTAATTTAATTAATTAAATATTAAATTTTAAACTATTTATTCACTTATTAGAACCTATTATTTACCGATTATTTACCTATATATCTTGAATCGCAATTATCCGATTTTATGAAATTGTAACAAAATTTCTAACTTTGTATCAAAATATCTTTTAAATCCCAATTTTCTTTTCAACTTTAAAAATTGTCCCTTTAAACGATAATCAAACGATATCTTAATTTACCCAATTTTTTTTTTTTTATTATCGACTTTTAAAAGAAAAATGGGTTTCTTTAACAGTACTTTTTACCAAAAGAATCATATTTTAAAATTTCCTCTCAAAACTAAACGTCGCGAAGACTATTATGATCAAACTAAACTTTTTAAAATTTGCATGAGGCGATTACTTAAAAATATTTTCCTTCATATTTACTTTTAAATTATTTATTCACTCATTTATTTCTTACCTATGTATCTTGAATCACAATTACCAGATTTTATGAAATAGTAACAAAATTTTTAACTTTTTATCAAAATATCTTTTAAATCTCAATTTTCTTTCAACTTGAAAAAATTGTCGCTTTAAAAACGATAATTAAACGAAATCTTAATTTACTTATTTTCGATGAAAATTCTTTTTCTTTTCTTTTTAAAAAATTAACGATTTTTAAAGGAAAAAATGTGCTTCTTTAACAGTAATTTTTACCAAAAGAATCATATTTTAAAATTTTCTCTCAAAACTAAACGTCTCGAAGACTATTATGATCACACTAAACTTTTTAAAATTTGCATGAGACGATTATTTAAAAATATTTTTTCTTCATATTTAATTTTAAATAATTCATTCACTCATTTATTATTTACTTATGTGTCTTGAATCGCAGTTACTCGATTTTATGAAATAGTAACAAAATTTCTAACTTTTTATCAAAATATCTTTTAAATCCTAATTTTCTTCCAACTTGAAAAATTCTCACTTTAAAAACCATAATTAAACGAAATCTTAATTTACTTACTTTCGATGAAAATTCTTTTTGTCACCGTTTAATCTAAAAGATCTTTTTTTTTTTTTTTTTTTTTTTTTTTTTTTTTTTTTTTTTTTTTTTTTTTTTTTTTTTTTAATTAACGACTTTTAAAATAAAAAATGGGTTTCTTTAACAGTACTTTTAAAATTTCCTCTCAAAACTAAACGTCTCGAAGACTATTATGATCACACTAAACTTTTTTAAATTTGCATGAGACGATTATTTAAAAATATTTTTCTTCATATTTAATTTTAAATAATTTATTCACTCATTTATTATTTACCTATGTATCTTGAATCGCAATTACCCAATTTTATGAAATAGTAACAGAATTTCTAAATTTTGTCAAAATATCTTTTAAATGCTAAATTTTCTTTCAACTTTAAAAATCGTCACTTAAAAGATAATTAAACAAAATCTTAATTTACTTACTTTCGATGAAAATTCTTTTTGCTTTCTTTTTAAAAAAATTAACGATTTTTAAAGGAAAAATGTGCTTTTTTAACAGTATTTCTACCAAAAGAATCATATTTTAAAATTTCCTCTCAAAACTAAACGTCTCAAAGACGATTCTGATCACACTAAACTTTTTAAAATTTGCATGAGATGATTATTTAAAAATATTTTCCTTCATATTTACTTTTAAATTATTTATTCACTCATTTATTTCTTACCTATGTATCTTGAATCGCAATTACCGATTTTATGAAATAGTAACAAAATTTTTAACTTTTTATCAAAATATCTTTTAAATCCTAATTTTCTTTCAACTTGAAAAATTGTCACTTTAAAAAACGATAATCAAACGATATCTTAATTTACTTACTTTCAATGAAAATTCTTATTGTCACCGTTTAATCTTAAATATCTTACTTTTTTTTTTTAATTAACGACTTATAAATGAAAAAATGGGTTTCTTTAACAGTACTTTTTACCAAAAGAATCATATTTTAAAATTTCCTCTCAAAACTAAGCGTCTCGAAGACGATTCTGCTCACACTAAACTTTTTAAAATTTGCATGAGATAATTATTTAAAAATATTTTTTCTTCATATTTAATTTTAAATTTTTTATTCACTCGTTTATTATTGACCTATGTATCTTGAATCGCAATTACCCGATTTTATGAAATAGTTACAAAATTTCTAACTTTTTATCAAAATATCTTTTAAATCCTAATTTTTTTCAACTTTAACAATTGTCACTTTAAAAGAAAATCAAATGTACTTACTTTCGACGAAAATTCTTTTTTTTCCATCTTATCTAAAATATCTTTAAAAAAAAAATGTAACGATTTTTAAACGAAAAAATGTGTTTCTTTAACAATATTTTTTATCAAGAGAATCATATTTTGAAATTTCCTATCAAAACTAAAGGTCTGGAAGACTACTAATGATCACAGTAAACTTTTTAAAATTTGTACGAGATGATTATCTAAAAATATTTTTTCTTCATATATTTAATTTTAATTTTTTTTATTTACTCATTTATTTCTTACCTATGTATCACTTGAATTACAATTGCCCGATTTTAGGAAACAGTAACAAAATTTCTAACTTTTTATCAAAATATCTTTTAAATCCTAATTTTCTTTCAACTTTAAAAATTGTCACTTTAAACGGTAATCAAACGAAATCTTAATTTACTTACTTTCGATGAAAATTCTTTTTGTTGCCGTCTTATCTTAAATAATTTCCGAATAATTAT
This sequence comes from Maratus speciosus, assembly GCA_963932465.1. NCBI lineage: Eukaryota > Metazoa > Arthropoda > Arachnida > Araneae > Salticidae > Maratus > Maratus speciosus. Next base: position 351,151,593 of record OZ010794.1, read on the forward strand.
TAACCTTAGGGGGAAAAAATATTGACATGATCTATTAGCAGTTGTTTCGTCTGATTTCTTTTAAGGAGGAATTGATGTCTTTTGATGTCTTTCCCAAAGAGGTACTTTTCCCTGCTCTTTTAATGGACTCAATGTTAACTCACATTTAGTTGTCGGCGGGAAGCCTTTTGATGATGTTTCATATTTCTTTTCGCTTTATTTTCATATGGCTTGATTGATAGAATGAAAACTTGTATATCACTCGAAAGTATTAGGACTTTTTTTAATCATTTGGTACTTCTTGAAGAATTTTTAATAAAAAATTTTGTGATTTAAAATAATAATTTAGATTAAAAAATCTGTAAAAAAAAATTTTAATGAAAGAAATTACATTGTCTAATCAGTAGTTTTTTTTTTTCATTAATAAAATAAAACAAGAAGGCAAAAATTTGAGTATACGCACTACTGTTATTAGTATGGTTTCTCTGAAACCATATCTAATAATTATTTGTTTTTTTTTATTTTCGTTGGATATATTCCTTTATCTTTTTAAAAATATTTTATGTTTTTATAAACCATTTAAATATACAATTTATGCGAACTAAAAAAAAAAAAAACCTTCTTTTTGACAAGAAAAAAAAATACTAGAAAACAGGATTTCTGCTTTTTCAGAATTTAGTATTGCCCCCGATGAAAAAAATAGCTATATGCATATAACTATAGATAGTTCAGTTTTAAGATTCCAAACACGCGCTTTTATTTTATATAAAATGACGTCATCCGCATCCGCTAAAGACTTCCTCAATTACGATGCAGTCTTAAACAACTTCTAAATATGCATAGGAAGTGACTATCGCTGAATAAAACACAAATTCAAAAAAAGAGATTTCGTCACTCAAGAAACTGGACAGAAAAAAAAAATCGTCTATCTCATGATTCATATGCCTTCATTTGTTTGTAATATTAACATAGATACTTAAAATTAAATTTAGTTTATAATAGCTCCATGTTTTATCAGAAATCATTCATTTATATTTTTTTCAAAATAGCACGTATTTTAATTATGGTAATTCTAGGATAGATGGACATAGAGGAGAGATGGCCAATCTAAATATTTCAAAAACTATATCATAGATTACAGCATAAACATTTTCGTAAGAAATAGTTCAACGTGTTCATTCATTGCGACGCGACGTACAATTGCGTTTTTCAGTTATAAAAAGAAAGTGTAATTTTAATGTTTATTTAATTTAGTGGTTGGATATTTTTTGTTGAGTTAGGTATCTGAATGTTTTGCATTACGTATGTTATATATTTTTTTACTATAAGGACTTTTAAGTCACGTATATAATCCAATCTTTACTTTTAAATCTGAAACAAAGACGTACAATGGCGGAGTGACACTTAAAATCGGGTGGCAATCTGTCCATCAATCTTAGGATAGATGGCAACATCAAATCGAGGAGAGATGGCCACCTATAATCAATATTTAAAAATTATATGGAGTGAGGATTTTAACTAAATATAATTATTTTGAAAATAATTACTTAATTTTTAAATTTATAATTATATTAATTGATATAATTATTTAAATTTTAAGTAATATAAATATTTAAATAACAATAATATAATATGGCCTAACGATCTACTTTTGTTTCAGAAAATATCACAAAACTTCGGGAACGTTCATCCCAGAAACAGATAAAGTTGATAAATAAACTTAAAACCGTGTAAAAGTCTAAAATAAACGCGAGAAAAAACAAAAACACGACACTTCCAGCAGTGAAGAAGATTAAATGCAATTGAAATTATTAGATTCTACAGATTCTCAGGGGATAGAATTGGATGAGGATCACTGTGTTGGTTATAGAGAAGAATATAATACCACAACCGAACATGATTACTGGATACAATGCATAAGGTGCCAGAAGTGGGTCCATGAAACGTGTACAAACTATCAAGAAACTATCCTGAAATTCTGGTAAATGTTTACGAAAAGTGAAGGATTGAAATTATACTTGAAATTTTGTTTATTCAAATTTTATTCACTGATATTCCGTGATATAAGTGCATCCTTACAAATTTCTATATGTTTTTCATCATTAACTACATGAAATAAGTTTTTTTTTGCTATTTTAACTTCATTCTTTCTTTCTTGTATTGGATGGCCATCTCTCTTCGGCTTGAAGGAGATATGGCCATCTACCATTTTAATTTCAATTTTGTTTCCCACTTTTTGTTCTCGATACTTAATTATTTTTTGACCAAAATATGATGAGTATATGTATAAGGATTTCAAATATGCATAAACATTTCTTGTATTTGCATTCTAAGAAATTTTATTTCAGTCTTTAAAAACTATGGCCATCTATCCTAGAGTTATCCTACATTTTTTCTTTCAGTTTTTATGAGAAAATGGCAACAAAAAAGATATTGTTATTTTTCAACTATTTTCCCTTTACTTTCTAAAGAAATGCAGTACTTGAGTTGCCAAAATTAAACAAATGGTGCTAAAAACTACAAAAAAATTAATATCTCAAAAATAAATGGAGATGCAGTTTTCAAACAAATTGCATTTAAAAGTACTTTTTTTCCCCAATATGACTGTATAAAAATTGAAAATGTGCGATGCTTAGAAGTTAAAAAAATTGCAGTAGAGATTATTCCGTACAATGATACACCTGCTTTGTTTTACGGCTGGCTTATACAACGTAACGTTACTTTTTGGAGACGACATATTAATAGATGGGAGAAAGAAATAACATACCGGGGCTAAACCAATCTTGAAATTAAAAAAAAATATCTGATTTATTATTTACTAGCAAACCCCGCGGCTTTGCTCGCGTAATAGTTGAAATATGCCAAGTGATATTTGCATGATTAATTTTTATTAGAAGAACACTTTTTGAAATCTTTCAAAAATTACAAATTAAGCCACAGTTTGCTAAATTTCATTATAAAAGTGCAATAGACAGAAATGAGATTTTAATTAATAAGAAGAACTAAAATTAATTTCAATTAAATGATAATATAGAAAGTTTTTTGAGACTTTTATGCCCATTTCATATGCTCATTTCAGTATTCAGTAGAAGTTTCGAATTTTTTTAAAACCATCTTAACACATTTACATCTTAAAATTAACCATCATGTCAATTTCCAAGCTTCTTGTCTAACAGTCTACCACATCTCTGGTGTTTGTGTCACCAACATAAAATGACGAAACAGAGTTGAAATAGAATGTTTCGAAAAATGTTGAAACAGAGACTATCACCACTAATTTGCCAACATTAACCGTGAAATTGGTTGGTAATTTCCTAATATTCTATAGAAAATGGAATTTAGATGTTTTTAAAGGCCTTCTTGATGTTCCTGCCAACCAAGTGGTAGTGACACCGATATAAAATATAGCCCGTATAGGATCAGGAACTATCACTCTGGATTTAGCAACCAATAACTTCTGTAATCGGTTTATTACTTCATGAGGTTCCATAGAAATCGTAATTTAGGACTCTTTTAGAATGCTTTTTGCTCCTTCCCTTCGCTTCACCCCTTTTTAATTTCGAATTTATTTTCGACTGTTCTTAGATGACATTTATATTTTATAACTACCGTGCTATATTTAAAATTTCTAGCCTCTTCAGTACCGCAGAAATCGCAATTTAGAAAGTTTTTTGCTCCTGCAACCCTCGACATAAAATATAGCTTATATTTGAGCAGGTTATATCACCATCAATTTACAACCATTATGTTTGAAATCGGTTTCGTATTTCACACGGTTGCATAAAAATCGTAATTTAGAACGCTTTTCGCTCATTTCATACTTTTAAATTTGGAATTTTCTTTCGACAATTCTTAGAAAGCATTTACATCTTTGAAGTAATTACCATTCCAAATTTAAAAAGATTAGACCCCCTCACTAACACAAAAAATGCAATTTTGGACATTTTTTGTTCCTATAACCCCCGGGTGGTAGTGAGAACAACGTAAAATATAGGCTATGTTGGAGCGAGGACTGTCACTATCAGTTTGAAACCATTACTTCTGAAATTGGTTAATATATCCTGAGATTGCGTAGAAATCGCTATTTTGAACGTTTTTAGAACGCTTTTCGTTCATTTTGACCCCTTTTAAATTTCAAATTTTTAAGGAACTCTTCTCAGAGAGTATGTACATCTTATAAGTAATTACCATATCAAATTTCAAGTTGCTAGCCCCTTCAGTATCACAAAAATCGCAATTTAGAACGTTTTTTAAAATGCAACGGCAAGGTGGTAGTGACAACGACATGAAATAGATCCTATATTAGAGCAAAGGCTGTCATCATCAATTCCCAACCATTACTTTTGAAATCGGTTGGGCACTTTCTGGAATTGCGTAGAAATCAGAATTTAGAACGTTTTTCGTCCATTTTCACCCCTTTAAATTTCGAATTTTTTCGGAAATGTTCTTAGAGACCATTTATACCTTATAAGTAACTACCATGCCTAATTTCAAGTTGCTAGCCCCTGCAGTATTATAAAAAAAAAACGCAATTTAGATCATTAACTGCTCCCTTACTCCCTTTGGGGGTGTGGCAATGACATGAAATACAGCCTATGTTGGAGCGAGGGCTGTCACCATCGTCTTCACACCATTATTTTTTTAATCGGTTCGGTACTTCCTGAGATTGCGTATAAATCGCAATTTAGAAAGATTTTTTAGAGCGCTTTTCATTCATTTTCACCCCTTTTAAATGTCGATTTTTTAGGAAATGTTCTTAGGGATCATTTGTATGTTATAAATAACTGCCCTGCCTAATTTCAGGATTTTAGGCCCTTCAGTAACACAAAAATCGCAGTTTAGAAGGTTTTTTGCTTCTGCAACCCCTAAGTGGTAGTGACACCGACATGAAATAGAGCCTATTTTGGAGCAAGGGCTGTCGTCATCAATTTCCAACCATTACTTTTGAAATAGGTTGGGTACTTTCTGAGATAGCGTAGAAATCGCCATTTAGAACATTTTTTAGAACACTTTTTGCGCATTTTCACCCCTTTAAAATTTCGATTTTTTAAAGAAATGTCCTTAGAGATCATTTATATCTAATTAGTAACTGCCATTCCAAACTCTATGTATCTAGTCCCTTCAGTAACACAAAAATTACAATTTCGAACTTTTTTTGCTCTTGCACCCCCTTTTGGGGTAGTGGCACCGACATAAAATGTAGGCTATATTGGAGTAAAGGTTGTCATCATCATTTTGACACCATTATTTTTTAAATCGATTTGGTACTTCTTGAGATTGGGTAAAAATCGCCATTTAGAACGTTTTTTAGAACGCTTTTTGTGCATTTTCACCCCTTTTAACTTTCGAATTTTTTAAGAAATATTCTTAGAGATCATTTATATCTAATTAGTAACTACCATGCCAAATTTCATGTTTCTAGGCCCTCTAGTAACACAAAAATTGCATTTTTAGAACGTTTTTTGCTTCTGCACCCCCTTTTTGGGAGTGGAACGGACATAAGATATAGCCTATGTTCTAAGTTGGACTAACACCATCATTTTGATATCATTACTTTTGGAATCGGTTCGGTAGTTCCAGAGCTTACCTCCTACAAATAAACAATTTTTACCTCTTTATAATATTAGTATAGATTAAATCTGGGGGAAAGTACAACTACAGCGTCTAGAATACCTAGTGTGGAAATATGCTATCCAAACAGTGCTAGAAAAATTTAATCCCTTAAATGTGTGACGATACTGCTAAAATGCCGAGTGTCGATCGCAGCGACATCTGCGGGATTTTCGTATTACTAGTATTACATTGTGTAGACCAGCAATACCTTGCAGTTGTAGAAAATATCCTGCAGATGTCGCTGGGATGTGTATATTGCAGCAGCATCGTTGCACATTTAAGGGATACAATATTTTACTGCTTTTTAGGGTTTGTACTTAAAAAGTAAAAACGGAACCATTATAAGATCACTCCTGTGTCTGTCCGTCTGTCTGTCTGTCACAGCCATTTTACTCGTTATCTATGGAACGTGGAAAGTTCAAATTCGGGGAAGTAATAAAGACCATTAACCCACATATTTTCAGATTAATAAACATTCATAAATATATTGAGTAAAAATGTAGAGGGGCTAATTATGCTACTTGAAAAAAAACATATTTTCTTTGTATATCATGTGGGGTATCCTGTGAAAGCATTCGTAACGCTGAACTCAAAAATACATTCCTTTTAATTTTAGGTATTATATTTTCAAAGATATTGTCGAAAATGTAGCGCAAAAATATGTCCCTCCCCCACCCCCACCCCCCCATCTAATTCCGAATATACTGACACTAAAATTATGAAAAAAAATTAGAGGTAGTAGACGTTAATATAAACCTTGCCGGAAAATTATAGTGATTAACCTAGGTCACATAGTTTTTGAGAAATTAGCATTTTTCTGTTATACACAAATTTAGATTTACGGACATTCAGAAAAATTGTTGAGCATCGATGGATATACCTATCGTTGCAGAGGTATAAAAGCATTGTTGATAATGATTTTCGAAAAAAATCATGGGTAATTAGCCGAGATATTAACCTTTAAAGATACGGCCAGTTTGGACATACAAAAGGCCAGGGGCGGTGTACTCTATGCCTAGTTTACAACTTTTAATGATATATATGTGTAATGTAATGTCCAGTAACAGTATAAAAGCAATAAACGTCAAATTGCTAAAAACATACTAATTTGAGGGGTCTCGGGAACTTAAAAAAAATGGAAAAAGGGAAAAAAAAAGACCATTTTCATCATTTAATGTCTTAAAATGTATATGATTTTAAAACACAATTTTAATTGGGATAAAAGATATAAGTATGTTCTTTCATGTCATGTATTTAAAAAATTGCAAGATACAGAATTACTATTTATAGGGGGCTCGAAATTGTTAGACATTTGTCGAACAAAAAATTGGCATAACAGTTTACGCGCAGGATTACAAAATAAATATTGCAACTGGAATGAAAATGTTGGTGCTTACATTGGTGCTTCAGATTGTAACAATTTCCCTGAACTTAAATAAATTTGTCTTTAAAGCATTTTTATATTTTTAATGCAATGTTGCATTTAGCTAATACAAAATTTTGAAAATTTCAACAGTAAAACTATCTAAAAAAATATTTTTTTGAACAATAAAAAGGAAATTTTAGGTTCAGTTTATACAGATTAACATGAAATATATGTTTTGAAAATTTCATGAAAAAATATTCAGAAGTTTTTGAGGTATCCTGCGCGTTATGCTGCCCAAAAAACGCCATTTGGAGAAAACTGACTTCAAAGTTTCGGAAACGCCCCTTCAGTTATTGAGCGTGTATCATTCTAAAAGCTATAACTTTTGTTCGAATGGATGTTTCAAGGAAACAATTATAACAAAATATTCATAAAAGATAGGAGTTTAACATCTAAAAAAATTAACATTTCTTAAATTTTTAAGCTTTAAGAGTCCTGAAAAATGCGAACTTGCTTATTTTCACGTACATGATAAAAGGAGAATTTTAATTAAATATTCTTGGTGCCGTTTGTCTGTTTTGGAATTAAAATTATGTGTCCTTTTTTTTAAGGGCACAGCCCTCGGAAGGTTGAATTACAATGAATCGCATAAATACTGTGGGTTTCGCGATAGTTTGCATCGAGTGTATCTCTCAATAAGCCTCGAGTGACTTTAAAAATTAATTAAAACCTATCTGGAAAAGCGCAGCACTGACCAAGGCGGCGTTGCAACTTTGAGACCTCCTTTCGAAGCGCGCTTTCGATTGCGCTTAGCACAATGCCAAATTTAAACTTTGAACAAAGGTTTTGTTTTAGCTACACTGTAGAAATAAAGGTTATTACAACGCTGAATTTAGTTTTATGAAATGCCAAATGAAGTTTAACTATGCAATGCTTTTATTGTTAATACCGAATTAAGTTCATAATAAACAGACTAGGATAACATTAAACAAGTGGGTAAGTGTGATCACAGATCGCACAGAGGGTTTCGTTTAATATTCCTTTCAAAACACTTTATCCTTTTGAAAAATCTGTTAGTTCCATATTTCAAAACCAGGGGGCGCACTTGATTTTAAATAAACCTGTATCCGAACGAAAATCAGTTTTACATACTATGCGTAGATATATTAGTCGAGGGGATTGGGCCCATAGCACCCGGGATAAGTAGGCGCACCTGGCGGGAAAAAATGGAACTAAAATATGTAAGGCTATGGTGCATAATATGAAAGAATGGTCAAAGGGGTGTCGGCAAAAGTTGGAAAATTTCTCCCTGGGTTAAAAGGTCGCAGGTTAGAAAAATTGCTTAAAATACACAAGTTAGAGCCCAGAAGGGTAAATAATAAAAGACTTTTTGAAAATTTTATGATTTGTCGTGTGGTCTGAGGCATTCAGCTATACGTATGCAGAATTTCATGTCACCAACTTAATTAGGGGCTCTCTTAGAAAGAATTGCTTCAAATACATATGTGGTAGCTCAAAGGGTTAAACGTAAGACTTTTTCAAGATTTTATGATTTGTCGCCTGGCCTCAGGTATTCTGCAATAAGTATGCAAAATTTCAAATCTCCAATTTAATTAGGGCTCAGTTAGAAAGAATGGCTTAAAATACACAAGCTGGAGTTGAAAGGGTTAAACATAAAACTTTTTCAAAATTTATTATTTGACGTGAGATCTAAGGTGTTGAGCGATAAGTATGCAAAATTTCAACCTAAATAGGGGCTCACTTAGAAAGAATTGTTTAAAATGCACATGTGGGAGCACAAAGGGTTAAATGTGCGACTTTTTCAAAAATTTTATGATTTGTCGTTTGTTCAGCTATAAGCTTGCAAAATTTCACGTCTCCAGACTAATTAGGAAGCTCACTTAGAAAGAATTGTTTAAAATACACAAGCGCGACTCCAAAGGGTTAAATGTACGACTTTTCCAAAATTTTATCATTTGTCGTATGATGTGAGGTGTTCAGCTATAAGTACCCAAAATTTCATGTCTCCAACATAATTAGGGGCTCACTTAGAAAGAATTGTTTCAAAAACACGTGTGGGGCCCCAAAGGGTTAAATGCACGACTTTTTCAAAATTTTATGATTTGTCGTTGGATGTGAAGTGTTCAGCTATAAGTATGCCAAATTTCACGCCTCCAAACTAATTAGGAGCTCACTTAGAAAGAATTGTTTAAAATACACATGCAAAAGCCCAAAGGGTTAAATGTACGACTTTTTCAAAATTTTATGATTTGTCGTTTGATGTGAGGTGTTCAGCTATAAGTATGCCAAATTTCACGCCTCCAAACTAATTAGGAGCTCACATAGAAAGAATTGTTTAAAATACACATGCGAAAGCCCAAAGGGTTAAATGTACGATTTTTTCAAAATTTTATGATTTGTCGTTTGATGTGAGGTGTTCAGCTATAAGTATGCAAATTTTCACGTCTCCAAACTAATTAGGAGCTCACTTAGAAATAATTGTTTAAAATACACATGCGGGAGCCCAAAGGGTTAAATGAACGACTTTTTCAAAATTTTATCATTTGTCGTATGATGTGAGGTGTTCAGCTATAAAAACCCAAAATTTCATGTCTCCAACATAATTAGGAGCTCACTTAGAAAGAATTGTTTAAAATACACATGCGGGAGCCCAAAGGGTTAAATGAACGACTTTTTCAAAATTTTATGATTTGTCGTTTGATGTGAAGTGTTCAGCTATAAGTATGCCAAATTTCACGCCTCCAAACTAATTAGGAGCTCACTTAGAAAGAATTGTTTAAAATACACATGCGAAAGCCCAAAGGGTTAAATGTACGACTTTTTTCAAAATTTTATGATTTGTCGTTTGATGTGAGGTGTTCAGCTATAAGTATGCAAATTTTCACGTCTCCAAACTAATTAGGAGCTCACTTAGAAATAATTGTTTAAAATACACATGCGGGAGCCCAAAGGGTTAAATGGACGACTTTTTCCAAATTTTATCATTTGTGGTACGATGTGAGGTGTTCAGCTATAAGAATCCAAAATTTCATGTCTCCAACATAATTAGGAGCTCACTTAGAAAGAATTGTTTAAAATACACATGCGGGAGCCCAAAGGGTTAAATGTACGACTTTTTCAAAATTTTATGATTTGTCGTTTGATGTGAGGTGTTCAGCTATAAGTATGCAAATTTTCACGTCTCCAAACTAATTAGGAGCTCACTTAGAAATAATTGTTTAAAATACACATGCGGGAGCCCAAAGGGTTAAATGTACGACTTTTCAAAATTTTATCATTTGTCGTATGATGTGAGGTGTTCAGCTAAAAGAACCCAAAATTTCATGTCTCCAACATAATTAGGAGCTCACTTAGAAAGAATTGTTTAAAATACACATGCGGGAGCCCAAAGGGTTAAATGTACGACTTTTTCAAAATTTTATGATTTGTCGTATGATGTGAGGTGCTCAGCTATAAGTACCCAAAATTTCATGTCTCCAACATGTATAGTTTCTGAGAACGGGCTCTGTGACGGACAGACAGACAGACAGGGGAGCGAGACGAATAGGGTTTCGTCAGATGAACGAAACCCTAAAAAAGAGTTATATTAACAGCTATATTTGATATTATTTAGGTTCATATCTCTTTGAACTTTCATGGTATAATATTTACACTTTTCTAATATATACAGTTATACCCAACCCTACGTTGTATAGTTTTCTACAAAGCCTTAGTATTTTTTGGCAACGTCTTTTTTTTTTAATACAATTACAAATTCATATATTTATTCTATGGAACCCTCTGTGCGCGAGTAATACTCGCACTTGACCGTTTTTTAGCTCACAGGCTATCAAAGCCTGAGAGCTAATGTGCCCGCCCGTTCTGTATGTATGTATGTATGTATGTATGTATGTATGTATGTATGTATGTATGTACGTACGTACGTATGTACGTAACGCGATAACTCTTGATAGAAACGTCCGATTTGATTCAAAATTTTTTCCTAGGTTCACTGTGATAAGGCGCTTGCCTGATTAGTTTTGAGAGTTCATTGGTTAAGGATAAAGGGGGAAAAACGGGGTTAGTCCACACACTACCCCCTTAATTCAGTTAAATGGGTTTTTCATGCAGAATGATTCGATTTGCTCCGAATTTGGTATACCGGTTTATTATGTTAAGGAACTTCCCTGATTAGTTTTGGGAGTTCATTGGTTAAGGATAAAGAGGGAAAAACGGGGTTAGTCCACCCCCCTTAATTCCGATAAATGTGTTTTTCATGCAGAATGATTCGATTTGCTCCGAATTTGGTATAGCGGTTTATTATGTTAAGGAACATCCCTGATTAGTTTTGGGGGTTCATTGGTTAAGGGTAAAGGGGGAAAAACGGGGTTAGTCCACCCCCCTTAATTCAGATAAATGGGTTTTTCATGCAGAATCATTCAATTTGCTCCGAATTTGGTATACCGGTTTATTATGTTAAGGAACTTCCCTGATTAGTTTTGGGGGTTCATTGGTTAAGGATAAAGGGGGAAAAGGGGGGTTAGTCCACCCCCTTAATTCAGATAAATGGGTTTTTCATGCAGAATCATTCAATTTGCTCCGAATTTGGTATACCGGTTTATTATGTTAAGGAAATTCCCTGATTAGTTTTGGGAGTTCATTGGTTAAGGATAAAGGGGGAAAAACGGGGTTAGTCCACACCCCACCCCCTTAATTCAGTTAAATGGGTTTTTCATGCAGAATGATTCGATTTGCTCCGAATTTGGTATACCGGTTTATTATGTTGAGGAACTTCCCTGATTAGTTTTGGGAGTTCATTTGTTAAGGATAAAGAGGGAAAAACGGGGTTAGTTCACCCCCCTTAATTCAGATAAATGTGTTTTTCATGCAGAATGATTCGATTTGCTCCGAATTTGGTATAGCGGTTTATTATGTTAAGGAACTTCCCTGATTAGTTTTGGGTGTTCATTGGTTAAGGGTAAAGGGGGAAAACGGGGTTAGTCCACCCCCCCTAAATTCAGATAAATGGGTTTTTCATGCAGAATCATTCAATTTGCTCCGAATTTGGTATACCGGTTTATTATGTTAAGGAACTTCCCTGATTAGTTTTGGGGGTTCATTGGTTAAGGATAAAGGAGGAAAAGGGAGGTTAGTCCACCCCCTTAATTCAGATAAATGGGTTTTTCATGCAGAATCATTCGATTTGCTCCGAATTTGGTATACTGGTTTATTATATTAAGGAACTTCCCTGATTAGTTTTGGGAGTTCATTGGTTAAGGATAAAGGGGGAAAAACGGGGTTAGTCCACTCCCCCTTAATTCAGATAAATGGGTTTTTCATGCAGAATGATTCGATTTGCTCGAATTTGGTATACCGGTTTATTATGTTAAGGAACTTCCCTGATTAGTTTTGGGAGTTCATTGGTTAAGGATAAAGGGGAAAAAACGGGGTTAATCCACCCCTCTTAATTCAGATAAATGTGTTTTTCATGCAGAATGATTCGATTTGCTCCGAATTTGGTATACCGGTTTATTAAGTTAAGGAACTTCCCTGATTAGTTTTGGGGGTTCTTTGGTTAAGGATAAAAGGGGAAAACGGGGTTAGTCCACCCCCCTTAATTCAGATAAATGTGTTTTTCATGCACAATGATTCGATTTGCTCCGAATTTGGTATACCGGTTTATTATGTTAAGGAACTTCCCTGATTAGTTTTGGGGGTTCATTGGTTAAGGATAAAGGGGGGAAAACAGGGTTAGTCCACCCGCCTTAATTCAGATAAATGTGTTTTTCATGCAGAATGATTCGATTTGCTCCGAATTTGGTATACCGGTATATTATGTTAAGGAACTTCCCTGATTAGTTTTGGGGTTCATTGGTTAAGGGTAAAGGGGGAAAAGGGAGGTTAGCCCGCCCCTCTTAATTTAGATAAATGGGTTTTTCATGCAGAATGATTCGATTTGCTCCGAAGTTGGTATACCAGTTTATTATGTTAAGGAGCTTCTCTGATTCGTTTTGGCGATTCATTGGTTAAGGATAAAGGGTTAGTCCACCACCTTAATTTAGATAAATGTTTTTTTTTTTTTTTTTTGCAAGATTATTCGATTTGCTCCGAAGTTGGTATACCGGTTTATTTTGTTAAGGAGCTTCCCTGATTCGTTTTGGCGATTCATTGGTTAAGGATAAAGGGTTAGTCCACCACCTTAATTTAGATAAATGTTTTTTTTTTTTTTTTTTTTTTTTTTTTTTTTTTTTTTTTTTGCAAGATTATTCGATTTGCTCCAAATTTGGTATACCGGTTTATTATGATAAGGAGCTTTCCTGATTAGATTTGGAGGTTCACTGGTTAAGTATAAAGGGGGAAACGGGGGCTAATTCCCCTTCACTTATTTTTTTGAGTGGCATTATTCTTTAAAATAAGAGTATAATATACAATTAGTGTGAATAGTCTGTGAGCTCAATGCCATCAGTTTAGCTGGGCACTTTTCTTTTTTATTTATTTAAGTATTACAGAGATAGCCGATTTCCACACTATGTATTCTAGTCGCTATAGTACAACCGTAGGCATCCTTTTCTGAAAGTCACTCAAAGTACCCCCCCCCCCCCCCCCTTATATTTTTGTGATTGAGTTTGACAGAAATTTGAAACTTCGTTTTTCTAAAGTACTCTGCAAACGGAACCAAATGTTCAAATTTCCACGTTTCTATCTTTTCTAGTTTAGAAGTTATATGAACTTAAAGTTTCACTTTTTCTTTTTAGACACTGACTGACTCACCCACCGATCATCATAAATCTGAGGTACATCTTGTAGCCCAAGAAACTTGAAATTTGGTAGTGTTTGGAATGCAAAGAAAGGAAAAATTAGAAAAATTAGAAAATAAAAGGAAAAAAAATCGTAAAAATTGAAAAAGAAAAAAGAAAAAAAAAATCCGGATTTTTTATTTCTTTCTTTGCCTCCTAAACGCTACGTTTATACCAAGTACCAAGTATCTAGTGCTACGAGTGATACCTAAGTTCGAAATTCTTGTACCCACAGACATATCTAGCACCTTTCCTGACAATTCAGGCAACTCAGGATTTCATCTTCCGTAATCAAAATTCTTGCCAATGCTATGGGTCATTAATTATAAATACGATTATTTATTAAATTCTTACTTTTATATTACTATCTATATTATAGAGGGCAAACGTTTCCATCCGTAACGCTAATGCCATTTTGATGTTGTCAAGAGCAAACGATTAATTTTTGATTTTACCGCAGTTTTTTTTTAAATTTCTAAACATCGCACATTTGCAAATTTTACACCATCGAATAGAGAGAAAAAAAAATACTAAGAATTGCAATTTGTTTGAAAACTGTATCGCAATTTACTCATTTTTTATATTTTAAAAAATATTTTTTCAAGCATGAACTTTTTAAAATCTATCTCTATCGCGGGCAGACGATTATGAAAGATAAATTCGTTTGCACTTTAGTTAATTTAGATAATTCAGCAATTTTTTTCCGTCTGATATTCCATAATGAAGTTAAAACTTCATCAATAAAATAAAATAAGATAAATAAAACAGAAATTAACAGACATGTAACTGAATTAAGCTCTTACACTACTGAAATAATCAGAATTAAAAAGGACTGCTGTAAGTAAAGAAATCTTTGGCAATTTCTTCGGCTGTTAACTCATAAGAGTATAGCTTTTAATAAATTTCAAAACTTTATTTGAATGGAAAATTGATACTTTAAAAATAAAAATGCTTTTTAGTGTTGTTAGTGCGCAATCTCTCTCTCTATATATATATACAAGGTGGTGTTGGAGTTTAAGTGGCCTATCAAGCCAAAAGCACTCCATTCTCGATAGCAGGAATTCGCTGTCTCATATTTAAACAATTAGAAAAAATCTCTTGTGGCTATGCTGCTTTTGAAATGGAAATAGGTAAAATGCTCTTACCTGGGATTCATCAATATCGCGATGACGTATAACTTCATCGGTGTGGCGTGGTCAGGGATTTATCCAAAAGCTTCTTGAAGAAATTATTTTTATTTTATTTTGTGAAGCATTATTTATCCTTTGAAGTATCCTTTGAGAGCTTAATATGAATCCGCTAAATCCATGGGAAGATATAATGTAATATGAATTAGTATTGTGTGTTTTTACGATAAAGAAAGATTCAACTTTTAGCTTTAAATACTTATAATTAAACATATTACTGGAGTATAAGAAACTCCGTGTTAACAGAGAGGCTACATGATTAAGAGTGATAATACATAAAGCTGCTAAAACACATATTCGCAGCGTAGAAAAAATATATAATAATTAAAGGTGTCTGGCAAAAGTCAAAATGTTCAGATGTTCCTTTTAGCTACATATGAGTGGTGAAATCTTAGTTATTAGCACATATGCTTTAGAGAGTTACTCAAGTGGGCTGTAATAGCACTCATTATCAAATGCGGAAGTAAAGAAACAGTTCGTAAATTGGCTTGTTAAAATGATCTGTGTATGGTAACAAGTTCTTTCTTTTCTTTTTTTTTTTTTTAATCACTTTTAGGAGTTGCCGAAGAACATCTGGGGAATTAAATTTAACACCCCTCCTTAATCTCCTCAGATGGATAAGGTAACAAGTTCATAGTCTTGATGTCACACAAAAGTTGAAGTTTGGGTGTGGGCTTCGTCAAGCAGTCAGCAATCATGTATTGCGTGGGACAATATTTTAATTCGATAATTTTATCCTCCTTTAATTGTCTTATGGCGTGAAAGCGGATATCAATGTGTTTTGTCCGCTTCGAAAATTTTTCATTTTCTATCATCTTTATACTGCTTTGGTTGTCATGGTAAAGTAAAATAGGTTTTACTTGATACAAGTTAAGATCTTCTAGCAGTTTTAATAGCCATAAAATTTCTTGTCCTGCCGTTGTTGCAGCAACATATTCCGCTTCAGCCGAAGAATATGCAATGCTTGACTGTAATTTTGTAGTCCATTGAATGGGATTATCACCCAGAAAAAAAATATTGCCGGTGGTTGATTTTCTATTTTTAGTGTCCCCAGCCCAATCAGCATCAGCATACGCGATGAGTATTGGTGGTTTATTTTTACTTATTGTTAGGCATAGGTTTTTTGTGCAATTGAGGTAAATAATAATTCTTTTTGCCGCTTTCCAATCCTTCTCGCGTGGCGTTGCACTTCTCCTACTAAGTATATTTACTGGTGCCATAATGTCGGGTCGAGTGACTGTGGCAATATACAAGAGCGAACCGATCGCTTGCCTAAACTTTGTATTGTTCGGAAGTAAATTGTCGCTATCTTCTAATTTATAGAAACCTACTTCCATCGGTGTACCAATAGGTCTTGCATCTGTTAAATTTAACTTTCTAACTAGATCTTCTATTTTTGACTTTTGGTTTAATTTGTAACCATCATTCGTTTTGATTATGTTGGTTCCTAGGTACTGACTTATTTCGCCTAAGTCTTTTACTCCGTACTCATTTTGCAATTGTTTTATTACATCTTTAATTATTTCACTTTTACTCGCGATTAAAATATCGTCAACGTAGACGATGATATAAGTGAAATTTTCTTTTTCTTTTCTAGTAAACAAACATGAGTCAGCAGTGCTTTGCACAAAATTCATGTTTTTTAATGATTCTGCGATCTTTTTGTGCCAGGCTCTAGCTGCCTGCTTTAAGCCGTAGATTGTTTTATTCAGTTTACACACTTTGTTTTCACAATTTTTTTCTATAAATCCCCCTGGTTGTTTCATGAAAATTTCTTCTTCTATTTCGCCGTGAAGAAATGCAGTGTCGATGTCAATGTGTTGAACAGAAAGATTTTTGTATGCCGCTGAGGCTAAAAATGTGCGGATTGTTGTGTGTGAAACTACGGGTGCGAAGGTTTCATCATAATCTTCGCCGTACTTCTGATTATATCCTTTCGCTACTAAACGGGCCTTGTATTTCTGTACATTTCCTAAATTATCTAACTTTCTCTTAAAAATCCACTTACAACCAATAATTTTCTTATTTGGTGGTGGATCTACTAATTCCCAAGTTTTATTTTTCTTTAATGAGTTGATTTCTTGCTGAGCGGCTTTGAGCCAATTTTCTTTTTCTACTGGGTTGTTCATGTTTGCTATGTCATAAAAATCGGATGGTTCGAATGTGTCATTTGTTTTTACGTGACATACGTATCTGTCGGGTGGTACTCCTCTATTTGACCTCTGAGACCTTCTCGGTTCTACGTCGGGTTGTTTGGACGCGGTTGGTTCTTCGTCCGAATTACTTAACTCTGTTTGAATGTAGTTGTTGTCATTGTCTGAGTTTTCTACCTCTTCGCTTTCTTTTAAGTTGTTTTCACTATTTTCTATAAATTTAACTGTTCTCGCTATTATTATTTTGTTTTCTTTTGTGAATATACGGTAACCTTTTGATTTGTTGTCATACCCCACAAGTATTCCTTCCTGCGCTCTATCATCTAATTTGTTTCGCTGATGTTTTTGTATATAGGCATAAGCTTTACAGCCGAATGTACGCAGGTAGTGTAAGGTGGGTTTTCGGTTGAACCAAATTTCGAACGGTGTTTTGTTTGTTATTTTGGTTGGTAGCCTATTCTGCAGGTGATTGGCAGTATTTATGGCTTCTCCCCAGAATTTTTGAGGTAAGCCTGCTTCGGAGAGTAGACTCCTAGTCATATCTAATAATGACCTATTCTTTCTTTCCGCTACGCCGTTTTGGCTCGGACAAAATGGTACAGTAAACTGGTGTTGGATACCTCTTGCCCTTAGGTATTCTTCCGTTTGTTTACCTAAATATTCCCCTCCATTATCGGATCTAATAGCTTTAGGGAATCTGCCGAATTGGGTTTTCACCATGGCTACATAATCTTTTAACTTTTCGTGAACTTCATTTTTATGCGAAAGTAAGTAAATTACTGTGAACCTTGAATAGTCGTCTATAAAAGTGACGAACATTGTTTTTCCCCCGATAGTAGGTGTACCGATAGATGTGCACACGTCCGTGTGTATCAGATCGAGCACTTTGCCTGTTTTGGGACAGTTTGTTGATTTCGGATATGGGGCATCACTTATTTTTGTTTGGATACATATTTCACACAATGCATTATGATTACAGTTATTTATTTTTATACCGTCTGCTAAGTTTTTATTTATTAATTCTTTTATCGCATTATAGTTACGATGGCCAAGCCGTTTGTGCCAAACTTCTATGCAATTTTTATTTTTACATTCATGTGCAATGTTTACTTTATTAGTTTCAGCGCTTTCTAATAATTCGACTTGATATAAATTATTTTTCATTCTTGCTTCAAGATAAATATTCCCGTTTCGGGATAACGTGCATTTTTCTTTATCGAAAATTAATTTATAGCCATTCTGTGTTGCTTTGCTTACCGATATGAGGTTCGATTCTAATTCTGGTACGTATAATACTTCTTTTAATGTGATTGTGTTTATTCCTCCATCGGATGTTTTTGTTTTAAATGTCGTTTCACCTGTACCGTGTGAATTCAGCGTTTTTCCACTGGCAATGATGACTGTCGTCTTTTCAGTGTCGTTAAACTTAGTGAATGCATCTTTACTGTTTAGAATGTGTGTCGATGAACCTGAGTCGATTATCCAGGTTTGTTTTCCTGGTTTCTGGACTAAAAAAGCTGCGTCGCTGCCTTTTCCTGAATTGCCCTGTGTTTTGTTAATTCGAATTGGTTCTGTTTCACGGTTTTTGTTTTCTCTATAATAGTTTGCGTCTTCATAACATAACGATGATGTGTAATACTTGGATTTGTGCGGCTGTTGTTTTTGTGACGGTGAGTAAGTGTTTCTGTTCTTAAGATGCCAGCACTCCCTGTATGTATGGTTTTTTAATTTACAGTATGTGCACTGTTTGTCCTTTTTATTATAGTGTTCAGCCGGAAACTTTTTATGCGTTTTAAACACTTTTGAGGAATTCTCGCTCTGATCTGTGTTTTCTAAACGTCTTGTATATTCATCAGTGAGTTTTCCTTTTATAAACTCTGAATTAAGTTCATTTTCTGGACGGGCCTCGAGGGCTATAATTAAGGTGTTGTAGCTAGGTGGTAATGAACAAAGTAACAGAGCTGAAATGTGCGAGTCATTAATAGTTTCGCCTATGGCTGAAAGTTTATCAACAAGTTCTAAAATATGTGTAATGTGTTTTATTAGATTTCCGTTTTCTGGAAGTTTTGCTCCGTATAATTTTCTCAGCAAATATAACTTGCTTGAGAGATTGGCCCTTTCATGAATTGTTTTTAAAGCTTGCCAGGTTTCTCTGGCAGTGTTTAAGTGCTTTACATGCACGATCTGTGAGTCTTCAATACTCAAGTTGATAATTGCACGTGCTTTACGGTCCCTCTTCGTCCAGTCCGTGTTAACTGGATCTGGGGGATTTTGTGTTATTACATCAAACAATTCTTCTTTTATTAAAATCATTTCTGCGCGAAATTTCCAATTTGCGTAGTTTGTCGAATTTAATTTTTCGACTATTTGAGTTTCTTTTATCCCTGCCATGTTTATTTTTATTTGTTTATGCGACCAACCTATTTCCTTTTTATTTATTTATTTACTGTAAAATGTAAAATGAACGATTTCTTTTTTATTATTATTATTACTCACAACCAACAAATTGTTCATTCACTAATTATTTAAATGTTCATTACATAAAACATAAATATATAAATGTTTCTTTTTCATTCACCTTAATATTTCTGGTACAATAACATTCATTATTTTATTCAATGCAGCATCCTTTTATTTATTTTTTTTTATTCAGAACATGAATATTTTTAATATTTATAATCTAAGCCACTATATAAAATTTTTCTTCTTTTTCGCTAAACATGAGCACTTTATCAGTCTCATAATCTTTTTGTTGGAGTTTAAGTGGCCTATCAAGCCAAAAGCACTCCATTCTCGATAGCAGGAATTCGCTGTCTCATATTTAAACAATTAGAAAAAATCTCTTGTGGCTATGCTGCTTTTGAAATGGAAATAGGTAAAATGCTCTTACCTGGGATTCATCAATATCGCGATGACGTATAACTTCATCGGTGTGGCGTGGTCAGGGATTTATCCAAAAGCTTCTTGAAGAAATTATTTTTATTTTATTTTGTGAAGCATTATTTATCCTTTGAAGTATCCTTTGAGAGCTTAATATGAATCCGCTAAATCCATGGGAAGATATAATGTAATATGAATTAGTATTGTGTGTTTTTACGATAAAGAAAGATTCAACTTTTAGCTTTAAATACTTATAATTAAACATATTACTGGAGTATAAGAAACTCCGTGTTAACAGAGAGGCTACATGATTAAGAGTGATAATACATAAAGCTGCTAAAACACATATTCGCAGCGTAGAAAAAATATATAATAATTAAAGGTGTCTGGCAAAAGTCAAAATGTTCAGATGTTCCTTTTAGTTACATATGAGTGGTGAAATCTTAGTTATTAGCACATATGCTTTAGAGAGTTACTCAAGTGGGCTGTAATAGCACTCATTATCAAATGCGGAAGTAAAGAAACAGTTCGTAAATTGGCTTGTTAAAATGATCTGTGTATGGTAACAAGTTCTTTCTTTTCTTTTTTTTTTTTTTTAATCACTTTTAGGAGTTGCCGAAGAACATCTGGGGAATTAAATTTAACAGGTGGTTCACTACCAGGCCGACAAACTAGCAGGAGGTGTAGGGGGCACAGAGACGACTCGGTATCACATAGCAATGCAGGGTCGGAAATGCAATCACAGCGAGATAGAGGGGTTCAGTGTTGCCAGTGGGCTACATTTTTAAAATTCCGATTTCTTTATTGGCACCACTTTTCTGAAATGGTAAAATTCCCTTTCTTTTCGCTTTGATTAATATGTCATTAATAAAGGCGAATTTTAATATTTCAAAAAAATTGGTGTCAATTAATAAATCCTAATTTTAAAAAAAGTAGCCAACACTGGAGGGGATGTTACGGTCTGAATCATAGTGATAGCAAATGTTGACAGATATTGTGAAATATAATCTCCAAACAAGGACATTAAAACAATCAAGCTAAGTAAATTGTTTTTCATGTGTCAAATATGATTTATAAAAGCAATCATCAAAAGTGATTATGATCTAAAGGAAGGAAGTGAAAGTGATTGCATAATCGTAAACAGACATTTTATATAAACATTTCGCGATACTCAAGAACTATAGATTCTTATTTTAAATTACTATGAATATAAATATTGATACAAATAATTTGTTATTCTAATTTATGGCACTGATTTCCTGTTTTTTATTGCTGATAATATTTTATACATGTTTTCTATTTTCACTTGTATCTCAGACTCTCCAACGGAGAGATGTATATCTTAAAGCTTTTATTAAATATTAATTTTTTCTCTATTTAAAAGTTTCCGGACAAATTTAAGATTTACAAGTCACACAAAAAACACTGTCTTTTTAAATGACATGGAAGTTCACACCATCATCACATATGGATAAAAAACAGAAATACAAGAAGAAAATGTAGATCGATTTACCCTTTCCGGATGCAGATTACCAGATGATAAACGGATATACATAAATACAAGGTAAGCCCAATTTATCTTACCTATGTTTTGTTTTATATTGAGAAATAGATAATTTATTTTTTGAGGATAAAACCGAACATCACGCCATTACTGATAGCCAAGTTTAAATATTGCTATCAGCAAATTGATATTTAAAGACCATAAGCTTAAAATAAGTCAGAACTTTCCTGATAATGGAGTTCCCCGAAGTTTTCGTCCTACGTGCCTTGTTATTACCATCTACAATTTTGCACGTTTCAGGTAGTAGGGACGTTTCGAAATGGTACATCTTCGTTGCTACCGCAAACGTCCGGAACACGGCCGGCATATTTTTAAAACATCCGAGATTCCAGTCGGGCAACTTCATTATCAGGAAAGTCCTGACTTATTTTAAGCTTATGGTCTTTAAATGTCATTTTGCTATCACTATGATTCAGACTCTAAAACCCTTCCAGTGTTACCAGTTGGCTACTTGTACATTTATTGATTGGCACCACTTTTTTTGAAATAGTAAAATTCGCCGTTATTAATGGCATATTAATTAAAGCGAAAACAAGGCGAATTTAATCATTTCAGAAAAGTGGTGCCATTCAAGAAATCCGAATAAAAATTAAAAAAAAAAAAACTAGCCCACTGGCAACACTGAACCCCTCTATCTCGTTAGGCTTGCATTTCCGACCCCTGCATTATAGCGACTAGAATACACCGTGTGGAAATCGGCTATCCCTGTAATACACTGCAAATAGAGGCGTCTTAAATTCAGACACGTATGTGACTGAAAAAGTATTTCAGACACTTAAGTGTCTGAATATGAAATTTCAGACATCATAGATGTCTAAATTTAAGACACGTAAGTGTCTTACTGTGATCATGGTATGGATGAACTAAAAAAAGTGTCTTAAAAATGATAATACGTCTGAAATTAAGACATTTAGAAATCAGACACTTAAGTGTCTGAATGTAATACAATTGTATCATATGTATGATGACTGTATATACAATTGTATTGCAATATAAAATGTCAGCAGAATTAGAAAACGTTTTCGAATGTTTGAAAGACGTTTAAAATTCCATGCATTAAATTTGGTATTACTTTATAAAACAAGCAACGTGATTAGACCATGGTGCGTTTGTCAAAATTGTAATACTAGTTCATTTACTAAGTTTTGGAACTAAGTTATTTTTAGTGCAAATAAAGTAATTAAAGAATTGCCTTTCACAAAATATAAAGTTCTCCAAATAATTGTATTAAAATAACGTACCAGCTAGCCACCACCCCCTTCCCCCGACACACACGCTCACCTAATGGCTTAGCGTAGGTTTTTGTGCACCAGAAGCAATTTAAAATACTGCGACCCTACCTTAGTGGCTATTATAATTTCACGCTATAATTTTTATGCAACAGTTGCTGGCCGCCTTAAGAGGCTACTTCAGTCAAATGAAAAGACGCATTCGCTAATGCTAATCCTATGGAAGAAATTTATAAAGCTATCTCGGTGGCATTTCAATATTTTTAAATGATTTCTTTTGCATTGAACATTTGAGATCGATCTGTATGCAGGCTGTTTTTTACTTTTTCGATTTTCATTGCAGATATTTTTTATGAGGATGCTTTTAGTTTCGAAACCGGTTCCAAAAATGAAAGTGTTCTTATAAGAAATACCTGTAAACAAAATCGAAAAAATAACCAACGGCCTTTGTACAGATCGATCTCAACTGTTCAATGCAAAAGAAATCATTTAAAAATATTGAAATGCGACCGAGATATCTTTATAAATTTCTTCCATAGGATTAGCATTGGCGAACGGGTCTTTTCGTTTGACTGAAGTAGCCTCTTAACTAGTTTCGATCGGGGTAATTCTCCTCTGCTTCCCATATGCTAAGCCAATGTCCCTTAATAAAAATCTTCTGCCATATTTACACATTACTGTTTTATAATTAGATAATAAAAAGTATGGTATAAAAAGTCGCTGTATTAAAATAATCCCTGGATTTACTAAGTTTAATTTGAAATGTAGAAATTTATTACTAATTTATTAAAATTTGATAAGTTATTTGAAAGTTTGACGACAAAATATTTATTTTATGCCTTTGTCTGAAAGCGTCCTAAGTGTAATAATTATATCTTATAATGGACAATTGTAACGCATTAAAAAATATACTAATGAAGAAAAAAAACAAATTTGTATTCGTTATTCCTACATTATTTCATTTCCCGATGATAAAAATCAACTGAAATTCATTCTGCAAATCAGGACTGAGTTTGAGCTGCCAGTCTCTCAGCCAACGATTGCGTCATTAACGGAAAAATAACGGGCGCGGAAAAATATGCTGAAAGGGTACTTCTTTTGTGATGATGTGTGTAATGTAAGATTGTTGGCCCAGTAATATTGCATGTGACAGTGATTTTAAACGACGATTATTTTTGTGGTGAGCTCCTGATTTCTTTAGTTAAATGCAGTTTTCTTTAATTGTGCAGTGCAAGACAGAAATATTATTACAATATTGAAACACCATGTATTTGGATGTACACTACGTATCACGTTCTTCTTACAGCAATGTCCGGTTACTTTTGACTGTGTGTTCAGAAATGCTAGCGCATTAAAAAAATATGTAGTATCACGATAGAAATATGCAGTGTCAATAATATTTTTTAAAGTGCATATAACTTTTTTAAAAATAGTGTTTTATCGCTACTTCGTGAAATAATTTATTTCATTTTTGTGAAAATGGATTATATTGGTAAAAGGTAAGAAAGAACCCTTTTGTACGATTATGTGAACTCTATTTCACGCAGAAATTTTCTAGGAAAATGGTGACTTTGATTAGATAATTAAACATATAATGCTATTGATAATCTAAATTATTTTTATTTAATAATTTGCATATTTGGTTCTTTTTTACATCCAATAAAATTAGTTTTGTTTTAAAAGGCTCGTGTGTTCATTTGTGTGTTTTCAATAAATGCATATCATTTTCAAAATAATGAATTTGTTTAATACTTCTTTAAACCTCTATTTTATAAATAAATATTTTGTAGTCCAGAAGTAATTTTCCCTGCTTGTTATATTAAAAAAAAATGCATATATATATATATATATATATATATATATATATATATATATATATATACATATTAATGGTTGCTAAATAGCTTGATCAAATTGCAATTATCATTTAATCTATATAAACAAATGCCCATACATAAATAAAAAGAATCTAATTTCAAATGATATTTCATTATTAAGTTCTTTTTTTTCAATTTTCAATACTTTATATTATACTTAATTTTACATAATAATTTTCATTTTTTGTAACAATGACAAGAGAATCATTTCATTTCATTCTCTTATAGAGTATATTTTCGAAGTAAATGTTTCAATATTATCAAATTTAAACTTATATATGATTTATTCAAAGCTGTGCTAAAAAATTATTTAAAAAAATAAAGTTGAATAAAATCCTATTGAAAAATGTGCTGATATTTAATATTTTGGGAAGGCAATGATGTTTGAAAATATAAATATTCTTATAATTATGTTTGATCTGCACATATATTTTTATATGATCATCATTTTTTTTCTTTCCTTTCAATTTTCTGTACATTTTGTATTTATGATATAATTTTACATAATAATTTTCATTTTTTGCAACAATGACAAGAGTATATCATTTCATTTAATTCTCTTACAGAGTATATTTTCGAAGTAAAAGTTTCAATATTATCAAATTTAAACTTATATATGATTTATTCCAAGCTGTGCTAAAAAATTATTTAAAAAAATAAAGTTGAATAAAATCCTATTGAAAAATGTGCTGATATTTAATATTTTGGGAAGGTAATGAAGTTTGAAAATATAAATATTCTTATAATTATGTTTGATCTGCACATATATTTTTATACTATCATCATTTTTTTTTCTTTCCTTTCAATTTTCAGTATATTTTGTATTTATGATATAATTTTACATATTAATTTTCATTTTTTGCAACAATGACAAGAGTATCATTTCATTTAATTCTCTTACAGAGTATATTTTCGAAATAAATTTTTCAATATTATCAAATTTAAACTTATATATGATGTATTCCAAGCTGTGCTAAAAAATTATTTAAAAAAATAAAGTTGAATAAAATCCTATTGAAAAATATGCTGATATTTAATATTTTGGGAAGGTAATGAGGTTTGAAAATATAAATATTCTTATAATTATGTTTGATCTGCACATATATTTTTATACTATCATCATTTTTTTTTCTTTCCTTTCAATTTTCAGTACATTTTGTATTTATGATATAATTTTACATATTAATTTTCATTTTTTGCAACAATGACAAGAGTATCATTTCATTTAATTCTCTTACAGAGTATATTTTCCAAGTAAATGTTTCAATATTATCAAATTTAAACTTATATATGATTTATTCCAAACTGTGCTAAAAAATTATTTTAAAAAATAAAGTTGAATAAAATCCTATTGAAAAATGTGCTGATATTTAATATTTTGAGAAGGTAATGAGGTTTGAAAATATAAATATTCTTATAATTATGTTTGATCTGCGCATATATTTTTATATTATCATCATTTTTTTTCTTTCCTTTCAATTTTCAGTGCATTTTGTATTTATGATATAATTTTACATATTAATTTTCATTTTTTGCAACAATGACAATAGTATCATTTCATTTCATTCTCTTACAGAGTATATTTTCGAAGTAAATGTTTCAATATTATCAAATTTAAACTTATATGTGATGTATTCCAAGCTGTGCTAAAAAATTATTTTAAAAAATAAAGTTGAATAAAATCCTATTGAAAAATGTGCTGATATTTAATATTTTGGGAAGGTAATGAGGTTTGAAAATATAAATGTTCTTATAATTATGTTTGATCTGCATATATATTTTTATACTATCATCATTTTTTTTTCTTTCCTTTCAATTTTCAGTACATTTTGTATTTATAATATAATTTTACATATTAATTTTCATTTTTTGCAACAATGACAAGAGTATCATTTCATTTAATTCTCTTACAGAGTATATTTTCGAAATAAATTTTTCAATATTATCAAATTTAAACTTATATATGATAAATGTTGTGATTGCTTTATATGATGGATATAGAACATAAAAAGAAATCGTGAAAGCACCAGAGTGAAGTTATTTGGAATATCTGAATATTTTATAAATATTTTTAAGTTTTTCCAATGGAAAATAAATCCTACCTATATAGTATTCATTTTTTTTAAATAATTCTACTGAAAGCTTGCTTAAAAGGTACTAAATCTGCTTTGATTTTCTGTGTTCCATCTCAACAACATATTTATTTTCATGCCGCAGAGTCATCTTGAAAATATACTTTAAACAAGGAATAAAAATCGTTGTAATTAATCAAAGCTGTGCTAAGAAACATCGTAATTATTCCAAGCTGTGCTAAAAAATTATTTAAAAAAATAAAGTTGAATAAAATCCTATTAACAAAAATGTGCTGATATTTAATATTTTGGGAAGGTAATGAGGTTTGAAAATATAAATATTCTTATAATTATATTTGATCTGCAAATATAATTTTATATTATCATCATTTGTTTTTGTTTTTCTTTCCTTTCAATTTTCAGTACACTTTGTATTTATGATATAATCTTACATATTAATTTTCATTTTTTGCAACAATGACAAGAGTATCATTTCATTTAATTCTCTTACAGAGTATATTTTCGAAGTAAATTTTTCAATATTATCAAATTTAAACTTATGTATGATAAATGTTGTGATTGCTGTATATGATGGATGTAGAACATAAAAAGAAATCGTGAAAGCACCAGACTGAAGTTATTTGGAATATCTCAATATTTTATAAATATTTTTTAGTTTTTCCAATGGAAAATAAATCCTACCTATTTAGTATTCATTTTTTTTAAATAATTCTACTGAAAGCTTGCTTAAAAGGTACAAAATCTGCTTTGATTTTCTGTGTTCCATCTCAACAACATATTTAATTTTCAAGCCGCAGAGTCATCTTGAAAATATACTTTGAGCAAGGAATAGAAATCGTTGTAATTAATCCAAGCTATGCTAAAAAACATCGTAATTATTCCAAGCTGTGCTAAAAAATAATTTTTAAAAATCAAGTTGAGTAAAATCCTATTAAAAAAATGTGCTGATATTTAATACTTTGGTAAGGTAATGAGGTTTGAAAATATAAATATTCTTATAATTATGTTTGATCTGCACATATATTTTTATATTATCATCATTTGTTTTTTTAATTTCTAGCGAAGTAAGTTATTTTTAACGTCATGTTAACAGAAAGAAAATGTTTTTGACTTCAATCTTAAGTCACTTTTTATGTATCTAATATGGGGAGAGGAAGAGAGACCCATAACAATAAAGAATGACTTTTACTTTATTTATTTATTTTTTGTGAGGGGGGGGGGGGGGTTGGAGGATCGGATTTTTAGGATTATTTTGTTTTGTATTTGATAATGTAGCACCTCAACGCACGTTATGTTAGTTGCATTTAAATTTAGTATGTTTTTATGACCAAAAATAAATAAAGTAATAAATAAACTTGCATTGAGATGCTACAAGGTTAACCCTTAGTAACATCATGTTGCACATCTGCAACATACCCAAAAGTCAATGTTACTTACACAGTAAGGTTTAAAATACGATTTCATTTATTGTTCCTATTTCCCAATACAGCAGAATATAAATTAACCAGAGAATTTTAACAGACAGAGATAATGAGTTAATTTTTTATATCAAGGATTTTCTTTATCATTTGAGCAGTTTCACATATTACTAAAATTAACTTCGTAAATTTTGTCAAATTAAAAAAAAAACTTAAGACTATCGAAAATAGATTTGTACAGTGATATTTACTATATTATTTATCGTTTAAAAAGTGTCAAATAGACATGCTGTCCATCCAGAATCCTATAACTACTGTTCGCCTCAGCCGCCGATATGCGGTTATCAAATGTTTCTGTATTTCTTGGTATGATAAATAGTATAATAATAAAAACGAAGAGACATAAAAAAAAGTAAGAGTTTCTTCCTCAATCTTTTTTAATTTTTGGAATCTCATATACTTCCAATTTTGTGGAATCTAGCGTTAGATTTTATTTAACACAGATATGAAAATGCAAAAAAATGCTCAAATTAATTCACTGGAAATATCTAATTTAAATGGGAAGAAAATTGTTCGACGAAACAGGGATGGGTTTCATTCCGAAAGGGGTGAATCATTTTTTATAAATGGGAATAATTTGTTACCATAAAGCAGAGCTGATTGTAGCGTGGACAAAGTGGGCTGTTTCTATGGGCCTTTTGCTTTACGGGCCCCAAAATTTGGTATTAAATTTCCATAAAGCTGATATTTTAAATTTGTTTTGACCTTATACTTATTTTAATAAATATTTTGCACTTTTAGATCATTATTAGGTTAAAGAAAAGGATATATTTGTCCAAATATGTATTTGATGACATCGAATAGGCTTAATTTTTTTTGTAACAGTATATGAAGGCGGTGGGGGTGGGGGGGGTGGGGGGGGGGAGAAAAAATACCAGGTCTCTGGCCTAGAATTCATTTGAAGTTGTCTTTAAAAGTAATTAACATTTTTGACGCTGTAGGGCATATATGATATCACAAATATATATTTAGGTGAATATACTGATTGTAATCATCACAAGGTGAAAACATATTTAAAATATCAGCTTTATGAAAATTTCATACCCAATTTGGGGTGCCCTAGAATCAGGGGGAAGAGAAATATCCCAGTTTTCCCACGCTGCAATCAACTTTGCTTTATGGTAACAAATGATTCCCATTTGCAAAAAAAATATTCAATGTGGTCAAACATGGCTGCGTATATGGCTTAGAAAGAAAAGTGGTCAAAGATGGCTTCATATTGGCGAAAAACAACGGACAAAGATGGCCGTAATTAAGACATTTGAAATGTCTGAAATTCAGACGTAAGAAGTGTCTGAAAATTTTCAGACATTTTAAAACGTCTGAAAATCGAACACTCCTGTTTCAGACACTTAAGTATCTGAAATTCAGACGCAAGAAGTGTCTGAAAATTTTCAGACATTTTAAAACGTCTGAAAATTGAACACTACGTTTCAGACACTTAAGTGTCTGAATTTCAGACATTTTAGTTTACATTGTACTTTTAAAAAAAAACGCTAAAATATTGTATCCCATAAATGTGCAATGATGCTGCTGCAATATGCAGATCGCAGCAACGTCTGCAGGATATTTTCTACAACTGCAAGAAATTGCTAGTCTATGCAATGTAATATTAGTAATACGAAAATCCCGCAGATGTCGCTGCGATCGACACTTGATTTTTTTTAGCAGTATCGTCGCACATTTAAGGGATAAAAATTTTAGCACTGTTTGGATAGCATATTTCCACACTAGGTATTCTAGATGCTGTACCTGCATTGCTATGTGATTCCGAGTCGTCTATGTGCCCTCTACATCTTCTGCAAATTTGTCGGTCTGGTAGTGAAACACCCTGTATATAACCATTATAAAACATTACAAATCATCATCTGTTTCAAATATAATTTATAAATTGAATATCATATATATATTAGGTCATCAAATATGAAACTTGTGATTACAAAAGGGCCAGATTAACAACGGGACAATCTTCCAACAGTAAATTTTAATAGAAATTTTCGTCTTATATAAACGCCATATTCATGAAAAATTGCGGTCATGAATAACACAAAAATTTCTATTCTTTCTTACTGGTAGAATTTTGCTCCGTTGGTAATCTGGCCATTTGTAATCACAAGTTTCATACTTGATGAAATAATATATATACCGGGTGTCCCAAAAATGACTGATGGACTTTAAAATTATAACTTGCAAACGGTGACAGATATTTGAAAAAAAAAATTGCAGGAGGGTTACGTAAGATGTCAAGAGTTTTTATGCTTCGATTCCCAGTGTTAGTTATAAATAACAGCGATAGATGGCGCTACAAGCAATAGACGCTAAATCCAGCTTCGATTTTTCGGCTTTTCTCTTTTAGCATCTATTTCTTGCAGCGCCATCTATTGTTTGAAATTCGAACTAAAATCAAGAATCACAGTAAAAAAAACTCCTCCCTACATAAAACATAACCTTTCTGCAAGCATTTCTTTAATAACTGTCACCGTTTGCAATTGCAAGTTATTGAATTTTAAAATCCATCAGTCATTTTTTGGGACAGCCGGTATTAATATTTAAAAATGGTCTTCACTTATATTTTGTAGCCCGGAAGGTCCGGGTTGGATCCCCTAGTTTCTTTCAAAACAAAGTTTAAGTGCAACGGTTTCATTCCCGATATCTTGCAAAGTATCCATGCAATGTCTCAGTGTAAAAAATTCGTTGAGAAAGTTTATAGTTATTTCAACATTTTCTTTTCTATAAGAAAATTTTCAAATAAAAAAGCCAATTTATTATTTATTAGATAATTAACCTTGTTCACGGATGCATTGTAAAATATCAGCATTATTTTCAATTATAAAAAAGTATATTGAGGATATTTATCTGCACTGTAAATTAAAATGTCTGAAATTCAAACACTTAAGTGTCTGAAACTGAGTGTTCAGTTTTCAGACATTTTAAAATGTCTGAATTTTTTCAGACACTTTTTGTGTCTGAATTTCAGACACTTCAAACGTCTTAATAGCATCCATTTTTTTCTTAAGCATCATACGTAGCCATGTTTGACCACATTGAATCCTGGAAAAATATTTGGCTGCGGTCCTGCCCCCCCCCCCCCCCCCTACAACTTGATTTTTTTGGTACTCCCAATTTTGGTACGCAATTTTTGTTAAGCTGATAATTTAAATCTTATACGACATTTTACTGATTATAATCAATATTTTGAACTTCAGGAGTAGAACAAGATTAAAATAAAAAATATTTATATAAATATTAGATTTTTAAAATTTGTTTTATTTTTAATCTTATTTTACTTTAAAAGTTCAAAATATTGATTATAATCAATACAATTTCGAAACACATTTAAAATATAAGCTTTACAAATATTGCACATCAAATATGTGGGCACTAAAATCGTAGAGGTGCGGGGCACGGCCCAGTATGCCCATTCTTTAATCAAGAAGTTCTTTTGCAAAAAATGCAACCCTGCATTATTGTTATCTAAATTGAGATGTCCGGTATTCGGGAGTATCCGTTGTGGAGGTTAATGGACATTCCCGAATAGCTATTCTGAAACATCTATTTAGCGAATACTTTTTTAATCCGCATGGCATACATATTTGTATATTTTTACCTCACAAAAGCAGACATCTCCGATTATCGGACAAATTGAACGGCAAGGGCTATTGAGGGCTTTTAAAGTACATGGATAAATATATATATTTCTTATAATCTTGTCCTACTCTACTTCATATAATTTAAAAATAGATTTTTTTAAAATTTACATTGCCACATAGGCAATTTTACATATATATCAGATGATAATCACAACAGCTATTTAACTATGAATAAATAAATAAATATTCTACTTTATCCCTTTGCACTCGAGGGCTCCGGAACGGAGCCATTTAAAATTTGTCTTCAAACTCGAGGGCTCCGCTACGGAGACAATGCAAATAATTTTGTGATACCTGTCTAGAAAAGCCAAGATTACATGGTATCACAAAATTATTTGCATTGTCTCCGTAGCGGAGACCTCGAGTTTGAAGACAAATTTTAAATGGCTCCGCTCCGGAGCCCTCGAGTGCAAAGGGTTAATATTGAAAAAAAATTACTTCGGTATTTTGTTTATTTATATTTTGTGTTTTTTAATCTTGTCCTACTCTAAAAGTTCAAAACTTTCATTATAATCAGTGCAAGATTTAAGGTATCAGCTTTACGAAAATTTCATACAAAATCCCCCCCCCCCCCTCCCCGAAAAACAAATGAAAATCCTTATCATTTAAAAATTAGATTTTTTAAAAATTTATATTGCCTCATGGACTTATTGTTATTATTCCTATGAACTACTAAACAAGACATCTTTAAAGCAAAATAAAGACGCAAAAAAAAAAGTTACCACATGATATCACTATGATACACACTTGCGATGCTTATCAGTAAAGTCTAATTGGAAAATGACCTTCGAATCCACAGGAGATCTTTCAAAGTTTTTTTTTTTTTTCTATTTCCTTCTGGTCGTTTAGTATGAGATAAGCATTAGCCATTGAAACTATGAACTGCCATATTGAAAACAGAACAAAACAAGAGAATGAACTTAACTTTTAAATATGTCTGTTTTTTAGTGATGTTATTACTTTAAATTTGAGAAAAAAGATGAGAATAAATAATACATAATTTGTAATAAAAGACAATGTCATAAATTTAAAATATATACTTCTAGAATTAGTGTTTTTTTTTTTTTTTTTTTTTTTTTTTTTTTTTTGCAAAAAGATTCAAAACTAATTAAATTCCATGTCAGATTTTGTTTAGTACAATAAATAAAATCATAAAAGACACTAATTTTAGTACTATAAAGAAATTATAACACTTACTTCAATCGCTGTTTGCAAGAGGTAAGAAAAATTCCTCGATTTGAAATTTTAAAAACTACCACAACCACAGTGAAGGAGAAAGACTTTCATCAGTTTAAAAGGTAATCCCATAATACATCCGACTAGCCATATTTAAAGAATGAGATGTTTCATCCTCAAAACAGGGCCCGCCAGACAAAAGTTTCTTTCTTTTTTTTTTTTTTTTTTTTTTTTTTTTTTTTTTGCCAGCTTCGACAGGACGAAGATGAATAACACAATATTATTGATATAAATTAATACGAGTTAACACTAAGCCCATTGCACACGCTTTGTAGAACTTCCGGGTGTAATCTTCAACCGTCGTCTACTTCTGTTCTGTGTCTATCCCGCCCTTATATCGACGACAGCTTCTAAGAGACATTTGATGTCGAGCACACACGTCAGATGTATGTATTCAATAAATAAATAATCCAAGTTAATACGAATTAAAATCACAGTACTTCACATTTCGTAAAAAAGAATTAAAATACACGCGTACATAAAAACAAACTTTGTTTGAATTACAACGTATACCATTTCGAACGAAGACATCTAAAACGCATGCGCAACTGGGAGTGCTAGTGCCCCCTGGTGGTGATTGCGTCGGAAGAATCAAAACGTCTTAAATTAAGACACGTTTAAAGCAATGAAGTGTCTTAAAATAAGACGTTTGCGGATATTTTAGACATTATTCTCAGTTCGTTTACACCATGATCATAGTAAGACACTTATGTATCTTAAATTAAGACATCTATAATGTCTGAATTTTCAGATTAAGACACTTAAGCGTCTAAAATTCTTTTTCAGTCACATATGTGTCTAAATTTAAGACGCTTCTATTTGCAGTGTGCAATTCTGTACTTTCGATACTATCAGAAAATCTTGAAATAACAGAATCAATTTATTATTTATTGAACAGTAAAGTAAATTCAGTTCATTTAATTTCCGATATGTTTCGATTTATCGTAAAATATCTGCATAATTTTCGATTATAAAAAAACATATTGAGAAGACTTATCAGTGATTTAGCATTTGTTTTGACATAAAAAATCTCACAGTAAAAAGAATAATTTTTTTATTTATTAAAAATCTAAACTTGTTCAAATATTTCTTGAAAAATAAAATAAATGCAGTTCATCTCTTTCCAAATGTTTTTCGATTTATTGTAAAATACTTATATGCACATTTTTTATTACAAAAATAGATACATATGTAGTACAGTACTTTTGATAAGATCAGAAAATCTTGAAATTAAAAAAATATCAATTTGTAATTAATTATGTATCTAAGCTTGTTCAACTAGTTCTTGAACAGTAAAGTAAATTCGGTTCATTTAATTCCCGTTATTTTTCGATTTATTGTAAAATATCTGCATAATTTCTTATTAAAAAAAGTATATTGAGAAGACTTCTCAAAGATTCAGCATTTTTTTAGCTTTAAAAAAGCTTTCACTAAAAATATCAATTTTTTATTTAATAAAAAATCTAAATTTGTTCAATTATTTCTTGAAAAATAAAATAAATACAATTCATTTCTATCTGGATGTTTTTCGATTTATTGTAAAGTACTAATGCACAACATATGTACAATTTTTGATTATAAAAAAGGATATTTTTGTAATACAGTACTCTCGATAAGTACAGAAAATCTTGAAATAAAAAAAATGAATTTATAATTTATTAAATATCTAAACTTGTTCAACTATTTCTTGAACGGTATAGTCAATTCAGTTCATTTAATTCCAGATGTTTTTCGATTCAATCTAAAATATCTGCATAATTTTCAATTATAAAAAAAAGATGTGTTGAAAAGACTTATAAGGGATTCAGATTTTTTTTTTCATAAAAAATCCTACAGTAAAAAAATAAATTTTTTATTTATTAAAAATCTAAACTTGTTCAACTATTTCTTGAAAAATAAAATAAATGCAGTTCATTTCTCTCTAGATGTTTTTCGATTTATTGTAAAATTCTAATATGCACAATTTTTTATTATAAAAAAAAGAGACATATGTAATACAGTACTTGCGATAAGATCAGAAATCTTGAAATAAAAAAAATTAATTTGTAATTTAGTAAATATCTAAACTTGTTTAACTATTATTACCTGAAAAATAAAGTCAGTGCAGTCCATTTCATTCCAGATATTTCTTTGATTTACTGTAAAATATCTGCATAATTTTCGATTATAAAAAAATATATATGTATTTTAAGAGGACTTACCTGTGATTAATCAATTTATTTACCATAACAAAAACTATTTTTTATCTATTAAATATCTAAACTTGCTCCATTATTTCTTGAAAAATAAAAATAAGTGCAGTTCATCTCATTCTAGACATTTTTCGATTTATTGTAAAATATATGAATATTTTTTTATTATAAAAAATGTATTCAGGAGACTTACCTGCGATTCAGTATTTTCGATACTATCAGGAAATCTTAAAATAAAAAAATCAATTTATTATTTACTGAATATCTAACGTTGTTCAACTATTTCTTAACCCCTTAATCGTCGCGTAATTTTGGGGAAATCCCCTCAAAAATTGTCGATTTTTTTTATTGCCCAATTTTTTTATTCATAAAATTCTGAGCTCATTAGTAAAAGAAACAGGGTATTTTCTAAATATTTAACCTTTTAAGGGTGGTTTGAAGTGTATGAAATCCCTTAATTTGAATACCCAAAAGTCCAATAATCCCAGAAATTTTATACAAAAATTTTTGCTTAGTAAATTTGTAAAATTTGGCACTTTCTTATTTCCAAATAAATCTGTTCATAAATTCCGATGTCAATCCTTTATTTCGACATTTAAGCAATGAAGGGGCTTTGTTCCTGAAAGTGTTCAGGATGGATAAAATTTTTAAAAGTTACAATTTTATTTATCTTTTATTTGGTTGTATTGTACACACATGACGTGCAGAGAAGCTTCGATGCAATGCTGCAACCTGTGGTTTCATTTTATGCAAAGGTAAAGACATATATAAATCAAATAATATTTTATATTACTACAAGGACGATAATTTCATTCAAATTTAATTTGAAAATTTGCATTCAATATATTTTCAAAATTTAGTAAATTTTCAATGTAAGGAAAACTTTGAAACATGACATGCGTAGTCCTAAATTACAGTCTTTGCATTCATATTTGGTTTATTTTAGAATTCTGTTTCCATATTTATTCTCATGGGAAGAACAAATTTTTCATTGTGTGTAAGGTTTTGTCCGTAGGGCTCATAGCATCCAGAAAATGCTGTTCACATAAATAATTTGATGTTGATAATCGTTCTTTACAAATCCTTCAGATGCGCACAAACTAAGTTTTGTACAGTTTTGGATTAGGTGGATTTTGAGGATCGTGAGCTTCATTATTCCAAAATTGTAATTTTTTTTTTAATTCGCTGTACCTATTGTACGTTATAATATCGCGAAAAAATGGAGTTTTAACAAATAAAGTGTAGCCCAAAATATATTTTCTTAAGTATATTTAATTTTAGATATTTTTCGATTTATTGTAAAATATATGCATAATTTACTATTATAGAAAAGTATATTGAAAATATATCTTTTCAACATTCTCTATACTAAAAAAAAATCTTGAAATAAAAATATATTCGATTTATTAATGTTAAATTCGTTCAACTATATTTTCGAAAATTTACACTTAAGCTCTCTTGATTTCATTCCTGTCTTTTTGCGATTTATTGCAAATCATTTCGATCGAAATGTGAAATTAAATTTATTTGATTAAGCTGTTTATTACAATTTACTAGTAAAACATCTTAAAAATAAATAAATAAATAAAATTGATTTTATGTTAGATATTTTGTGACTAATGGAAAAATACATTTCTGATTAAGGAAAAAGAATTGAACAAGCTTAAACTTACAATATTTTCTATATTATTAAAAAAGAAAACCTGTGGATAATAATAATAATAATAATAATTGAATTAATATTTATTAAATAATTAGACTTCCACTATTTCTTACAATAAAATAAGCGTGGTTTGTTGTTGTTGCTCATTTTACATATGTTGTGACTCGTTAGAAAATATCTGCGTGCGTATTTTTGAAGAACATTGTGATTATAATGGTCATCTACATCCATTCGAGCAGTTTTGCACAGTATTTTATATCCATTATTTTCATTAAAATTTCGTGACGCCATTAATAAGCATTGCATAACTCTTCTTCATTCTTTATTAT
Organism: Maratus speciosus; assembly: GCA_963932465.1. NCBI lineage: Eukaryota > Metazoa > Arthropoda > Arachnida > Araneae > Salticidae > Maratus > Maratus speciosus. The sequence continues at coordinate 351,188,879 of OZ010794.1, forward strand.
TTTATTTAAAAAAAAGAAGAAAAAAAAGAGAGAGAGAGAGAGAAGGAAAGTACAGATAAAAACTTTACACGCTCAATAGCAAAAAAAAAAAAAAAAAAAAAAAAAAAAGAGCGATGCGAATTTGAATTGCAATATGCGTTTTTTTTTATCTTCGTTTTCATCTAAAACTTCTTCTTACTTCAAATAATATTTATTGAAATATTCTCTGCACATTTTCTAAACTTTTACTACATTAATTATTTTATAAATTTTTATTGCAACAAAATTTACCAAAAATTTAATGAACAAGCATGATTTTTCATTTCATATGTTATGTAAACGTAAACTTTGTGTATTTCATATAACCAATAATCTTAATAAAGTCATTTTCCTTTTAAGAAAAAAAAATAATATTTCGTTTACATAAATGCAATAATATTAATTTTAACTGAAAGTAAAAATGGTCTCTAATAATTTTTAAACAACTCCCTTAAAATAACTTCCATTATTTTTTATTATTTTTTTAACAATTCTAGTTAATATGATCACAATAAAGACATAATTGCATACAGTTTTTACTCCTTTTCGATCATTTTATTTAATCAAGTATATTTACTTATTTTCATTAAATTTCCGTTTAATTTTGTATAGCTACTTTTACTGTCAGTTTTTATTTGTCTCGGCTTTAAAATAAATGTAAGTTAATACAGATTATTATCAAAATATTTTTATTATTTTCAAATTCCTAATCTAATTTTATCCTAATTTAACATGATCGTTGCACAGAAATTTTAATTGCTTACATATTAAAATGTTGCAATCCCTTTTGTTATATGCTTCTTTAATTTCTTTTAAACATCTGCGTATTTATTTCCATCAAATTGCCAATTATTTGCTATGTTTTACTTGCCTGTCTGTTTTTATTTGTTTAAGATATAAAAGAAAAATGAATTAATCAAATTTAGTCTCAAAATATTTTTATTGTTTTGAATTTCGTAATCTAATTTTGTTCTAATTTCATGCATAGTGATATTTAGTTTATTTGGTTGTTAATAATAAAAGTGCCTTTTTTTCCCTTATCTAATTAGATTTACTGTAAAATTATTCTGGTTTTAAGATTGGTCCTTTAAAAAAATGCATATTATCAAAATAAAACAATTTATATTTTAGTACTCATCATTAATTATCTAAACGCATTTTATAGAGTTTTATATATATAAAAGAAGAAACTAATAATTCTTGCTTATTACGTAAATGAGAAATAAATAAAATATTTGAAATAGATTAAATGCATTTTTCGATATCATTTTCAGTATGCTTAATCGAAATTAGGTATTTAATTGTATAAAATATTCTTTTCTTAAGTTAAGGTATAAATGCAATTATAATCTAATTAAATAATATGCGGTAGTCTCGTAATTTTATTGCTAAAATTTTCCGAATTGCTAAAAAAAGAACGTAAAAAATATTTACATTATTTATGCTGTTTTCAATCTAAATTCTTTTTTCATAAATATAAATAAATTACATTCCAATTTCTTCAAATGATAATAGCTCTATATAATAACGTTTCGTTGTTGACCCTATACGTTAATTTTTTGTTATATTTATGAAAAATTTAATGTTGTTTAGAAAATAATACTGCTATTAACGGTAATGGATATCGAGAAATTGCTTGAATTATTTATACACATACATGTATTACGGACATAATAGACTTCTGAACAGGAAAAACAAATTACCATGAATTTCTGATTTCAAATTCGTTTGATTTTTCCTATTTGTTTTTCATTTAAAGTTTGCGTGTTTAGTCTTCATATAGATATAATTTCATCAATATTTAATTTTTGACATCGTCAATATCGTTGATGATTTTGTGGCAGCAAAATGCTGTTGTTTTCAAACATGTCACTGAAACTTTTAAGTGAATGATAGTTATTCAAATGAAGGTTTTGATTTAAATGTTTTTAACTTTAAGGGATGTAATAAGTTCAACACTAATCGAAAATTCACGAGAAAAAAGGATATGTTCCTCGAATAATCTTTTCAGCTATTAAAGTAAAAAAGAAAAAAAAATGTGCTGGATATATGTAATGGCTAAAACATGGCATGATTAGATAACTTTATGATTATTGAAATGAAGGTATTAATTTTAAAATATTTAATATTTATGCAAAATATCGTAGTTAAATATGGCATGATATGTCTATTTAATGTTATGTTATTGTAATATGGTTGAATGTATTAAAGCTTTATTTGTGTTCAAATTTTTCTTGAGCTTGAATTTATGACGGTGACATAAACAAATAACTTAAAATATCTTACTCTTTTTTCCAAAATTTTCTAAGATGCCATCATTTCTTTTCTTCTCTTCTCGTTTCAGTTTTTCCTTTTTTTTTTCCTTTAAGGTTTTTTCTCTTTTTTCTTTCCTCTCATTCTTTAGTTTTCTCTTTTCTTTCTTTCACCCCCCCCCCACTCTTTTTTTACTTATTTAGAATACATATAGGCATATTTACAAATTTCTATTTATTTTGCTTTTATTTACTTCTACACTGTAAACTAAAATGTCTGAAATTCAGACACTTAAGTGTCTGAAACGTAGTGTTCAATTTTCAGACGTTTTAAAATGTCTGAAAATTTTCAGACACTTCTTGCGTCTGAATTTCAGACACTTAAGTGTCTGAAACAGCAGTGTTCGATTTTCAGACGTTTTAAAATGTCTTAAAAATTTTAGACACTTCTTGCGTCTGAAATTCAGACATTTCAAATGTCTTAATTACGGCCATCTTTGTCCCGTTATTTTTTGCCAATATGAAGCCATCTTTGACCACTTTTCTTTCTAAACCATATACGCAGCCATGTTTGACCACATTGAATCATTTTTTACAAATGGGAATCATTTGTTACCATAAAGCAAAGCTGATTGCAGCGTGAGAAAACTGGGATGTTTCTGTGCCCCCTGATTTTAGGGCACCCCAAATTGGGTATGAAATTTTCATAAAGCTGATATTTTAAATATGTTTTGACCTTGGGATGATTATAATCAGTATATTCACCTAAATATGTGTTTACGTGATATCATATATGCCCTATGGCGTCAAAAATGTTAATTGCTTTTAAAGACAACTTCAAATGAATTCTAGGCCAGAGACTTGGTATTCCTTCTCCCCCCACCGCCTTCATATACTGTTACAAAAAAAAAAAAATTAAGCCTATTCGATGTCATCAAATACATATTTGGACAAATATATCCTTTTCTTTAACCTAATAATGATCTAAAAGTACAAAATAATTATTAAAATATGTATAAGGTCAAAACAAATTTAAAATATCAGCTTTATGGAAATTTAATACCAAATTTTGGGGCCCGTAAAGCAAAAGACCCATAGAAACAGCCCACTTTGTCCACGCTGCAATCAGCTCTGCTTTATGGTAACAAATTATTCCAATTTATAAAAAATGATTCACCCCTTTCGGAATGAAACCCATCCTTGTTTTTTTGAACAATTTTCTTCCCATTTAAATTAGATATTTCCAGTGAATTAATTTTTTTTGCATTTTCATATCTGTGTTAAATAAAATCTAACACTAGATTCCACAAAATTGGAAGTATATGAGATTCCAAGAAAGAAAAAAAAAATTGAGGAAGAAACTCTTACTTTTTTTTATGTCTCTTCGTTTTTATTATTATACTATTTATCATACAAATAAATACAGAAACATTTGATAACCGCATATCGGCGGCTAAGGCGAACAGTAGTTATAGTATTCTGGATGGACAGCATGCCTATTTGACACTTTTTAAGCGATAAATAATATAGTAAATATCACTGTACAAATCTATTTTCGATAGTCTTAAGTTTTTTTTTAATTTGACGAAATTTACGAAGTTAATTTTAGTAATATGTGAAACTGCTCAAAAGATAAAGAAAATCCTTGATATAAAAAATTAACTCATTATCTCTGTCTGTTAAAATTCTCTGGTTAATTTATATCCTGCTGTATTGGGAAATAGGAACAATAAATGAAATTGTATTTTAAAGCTTACTGTGTAAGTAACATTGACTTTTGGGTATGTTGCAGATGTGCAACACGATGATACTAAGGGTTAACCTTGTAGCATCTCAATGCAAGTTTATTTATTATTTTATTTATTTTTGGTCATAAAAACATACTAAATTTAAATGCAACTAACATAACGTGCGTTGAGTTGCTACATTATCAAATACAAAACAAAATAATCCTAAAAATCCGATCCCCCCCCCCCCCCCCAACCTCACCAAAAAAAAAAGCCATTCTTTATTGTTATGGGTCTCTCTTCCTCTCCCCATATTAAATACATAAAAAGTAACTTGAGATTGATGTCAAAAACATTTTATTCCTGTTAACATGACGTTAAAAATAACTTACTTCGCTAGAAATTAAAAAAACAAATGATGATAATATAAAAATATATGTGCAGATCAAACATAATTATAAGAATATTTATATTTTCAAACCTCATTACCTTACCAAAATATTAAATATCAGCACATTTTTTTAATAGGATTTTATTCAACTTGATTTTTTAAAATAATTTTTTAGCACAGCTTGGAATAATTACGATGTTTTTTAGCATAGCTTGGATTAATTACAACGATTTATATTCCTTGCTTAAAGTATATTTTCAAGATGACTTTGTGGCTTGAAAATTAAATATGTTGTTGAGATGGAACACAGAAAATCAAAGCAGATTTTGTATCTTTTAAGCAGGCTTTCAGTAGGATATGGAAAAAAAATGAATACTATATAGGTAGGATTTATTTTCCATCGGAAAAACTCAAAGTATTTATAAAATATTCAGATATTGGAAATAATTTCACTCTGGTGCTTTCACGATTTCTTTTAATGTTCTATAACCATCATATAACGCAATCATAACATTTATCATATGTAAGTTTAAATTTGATAATATTGAAACATTTACTTCGAAAATATACTCTGTAAGAGAATTAAATGAAATGATACTCTTGTCATTGTTGCAAAAAATGAAAATTAATATGTAAAATTATATCATAAATATAAAGTACTGAAAATTGAAAGGAAAGAAAAAACAAAAAACAAACGATGATAATATAAAAATATGTTTCAGATCAAACATAATTATAAGAATATTTATATTTTCAAACCTCATTACCTTCCTAAAATATTAAATATCAGCACATTTTTCTTAATAGAATTTTATTCAACTTGATTTTTTAAAATAATTTTTTAGCACAGCTGTTTTTTAGCATAGTTTGGATTAATTACAACGATTTCTATTCCTTGTTTAAAGTATATTTTCAAGATGACTCTGCGGCTTGAAAATTAAGAATGTTGTTGAGATGGAACACAGAAAATCAAAGCAGATTTTGTACCTTTTAAGCAAGCTTTCAGTAGAATTATTAAAAAAAAATGAATACTATATAGGTAAGATTTATTTTCCATTGGAAAAATTAAAATATATTTATAAAATATTCAGATATTCCAAATAACTTCACTCTGGTGCTTTCACGATTTCTTTTTATGTTCTACATCCATCATATAAAGCAATCACAACATTAATCATATATAAGTTTAAATTTGATAATATTGAAAAATTTACTTCGAAAATATACTCTGTAAGAGAATTAAATGAAATAATACTCTTGTCATTGTTGCAAAAAATGAAAATTAATATGTAAAATTATATCATAAATACAAAGTGTACTGAAAATTTAAAGGAAAGAAAAAGAAAAACAAATGATGATAATATAAAATTATATTTGCAGATCAAACATAGTTATAAGAATATTTATATTTTCAAACCTCATTACCTTCCCAAAATATTAAATATCAACACATTTTTGTTAATAGGATTTTACTCCACTTGATTTTTTAAAATAATTTTTTAGCACAGCTTTGATTAATTACAACAATTTCTATTCCTTGTTTAAAGTATATTTTCAAGATGACTCTGCGGCTTGAAAATTAAATATGTTGTTGAGATGGAACACAGAAAATCAAAGCAGATTTTGTACCTTTTAAGTAAACTTTCGGTAGAATTATTAAAAAAAAAAAAAAAAAAAAAAAAAAAAAAAAAAAAAAAGAATACTTTAGAGGTAGGATTTATTTTCCATTGGAAAAACTAAAAAATATTTATAAAATATTCAGATATTCCAAATAACTTCACTCTGGTGCTTTCACGATTTCCTTTCATGTTCTACATCCATCATATAAAGCAATCACAACATTTATCATATATAAGTTTAAATTTGATAATATTGAAACATTTACTTCGAAAATATACTCTGTAAGAGAATTAAATGAAATGATACTCTTGTCATTGTTGCAAAAAATGAAAAGTAATATGTAAAATTATATCATAAATACAAAATGTACTGAAAATTGAAAGGAAAAAAAATGATGATAATATAAAAATATATGTGCAGATCAAACATAATTATAAGAATATTTATATTTTCAAACCTCATTACCTTCCCAAAATATTAAATATCAGCACATTTTTCAATATGATTTTATTCAACTTTATTTTTTAAAATAATTTTTTAGCACAGCTTTGATTAATTACAACGATTTCTATTCCTTGTTTAAAGTATATTTTCAAGATGACTCTGCGGCTTGAAAATTAAATATGTTGTTGAGATGGAACACAGAAAATCAAAGCAGATTTTGTACCTTTTAAATAAACTTTCGGTAGAATTATTAAAAAAAAAAAAAAAAAAATTAATACTATAGAGGTAGGATTTATTTTCCATTGGAAAAACTAAAAAATATTTATAAAATATTCAGATCAAACAATCACAACATTTTTCATATATAAGTTTAAATTTGATAATATTGAAAAATTTACTTCGAAAATATACTCTGTAAGAGAATTAAATGAAATAATACTCTTGTCATTGTTGCAAAAAATGAAAATTAATATGTAAAATTATATCATAAATACAAAGTGTACTGAAAATTGAAAGGAAAGAAAAATAAATACAAATGATGATAATATAAAATTATATTTGCAGATCAAACATAATTATAAGAATATTTATATTTTCAAACCTCATTACCTTCCCAAAATATTAAATATCAGCACATTTTTCAATAGGATTTTATTCAACTTTATTTTTTAAAATAATTTTTTAGCACAGCTTGGAATAAATCATATATAAGATTAAATTTGATAATATTGAAACATTTACTTCGAAAATATACTCTGTAAGAGAATGAAATGAAATGATACTCTTGTCATTGTTGCAAAAAATGAAAATTAATATGTAAAATTAAGTATAATATAAAGTATTGAAAGTTGAAAAAAAAGAACTTAATAATGAAATATCATTTGAAATTAGATTCTTTTTATTTATGTATGGGCATTTGTTTATATAGATTAAATGATAATTGCAATTTGATCAAGCTATTTAGGAAACATTAATATCTAAATATATGCATTGTTTTTTTAATAACAAGCAGGGAAAATTACTTCTGGACTACAAAATATTTATTTATAAAATAGAGGTCTAAAGAAATATTAAACAAATTCATTATTTTGAAAATGATATGCATTTATTGAAAACACACAAATGAACACACAAGCCTTTTAAAACAAAACTAATTTTATTGGATGTAAAAAAGAACCAAATATGCAAATTATTAAAATAAAAATAATTTAGATTTTAAATAGCATTATATGTTTAATTATCTAATAAAAGTCACTATTTTCCTATAAAATTTCAGCTTGAAATAGAGTTAACATAATCGTACAAAAGGGTTATTTCTTACCTTTTACCAGTGTAATCCATTTTTACAAACATGAAATAAAGTATTTCACGAAGTAGCGATAAAACACTATTTTTAAAAAAGTTATATGCACTTTAAATATATTCTTGATACTGCATACTTCTATTGTGATACAACATATTTTTTTAATGCGCTACATAATAAAAATCATTACGAATGTGAGATTTAAAAATCCGCATGCATTTCTGAACACACAGTCAAAAATAACTAGACATTTCTTTCTTTAAGAAGAACGTAATACGTAGTGTACATCCAAATACATGGTGTTTCAATATTGTAATAATATTTCTGTCAAGCACTGCACAACTAAAGAAAACTGCATTTAACTAAAGAAATCAGGAGCTTATCACAAAGCTAATGGTCGTTTAAAATCACCGTCACTTGAAATATTAAAAATACATGGTGTTTCAATATTGTAATAATATTTCTGTCAAGCACTGCACAACTAAAGAAAACTGCATTTAACTAAAGAAATCAGGAGCTTATCACAAAGCTAATGGTCGTTTAAAATCACCGTCACTTGAAATATTAAAAATACATGGTGTTTCAATATTGTAATAATATTTCTGTCAAGCACTGCACAACTAAAGAAAACTGCATTTAACTAAAGAAATCAGGAGCTTATCACAAAGCTAATGGTCGTTTAAAATCACCGTCACTTGAAATATTAAAAATACATGGTGTTTCAATATTGTAATAATATTTCTGTCAAGCACTGCACAACTAAAGAAAACTGCATTTAACTAAAGAAATCAGGAGCTTATCACAAAGCTAATGGTCGTTTAAAATCACCGTCACTTGAAATATTAATCGGCCAACAATCTTACATTAGACACATCTTCACAATAGAAATACCCTGTCAGCATATTTTTCCGCGCCCATTATTTCCGTTAATGACGCAATCGTTGGCTGAGAGACTGGCAGCTCAAACTCGGTCCTGATTTGCAGAATGAATTTCAGTTGATTTTTATCATCGGGAAATGAAATAACGTAGGAATAACGAATACAATTTTTTTTTCTTCATTAGTATATTTTTTAATGCGTTACAATTATCTATTATAAGATATAATTATTACAGTTAGGACGCTTTCAGACAAAGGCATAAAATAAATATTTTGTCGTCAAACTTTCAAATAACTTATCAAATTTTAATAAATTAGTAATAAATTGCTACATTTCAAATTAAACTTAGTAAATCCAGGGATTATTTTAATATAGCGACTCTTTATACCATACTTTTTATTATCTAATTATAAAACAGTAATGTGTAAATATGGCAGAAGATTTTTATTAAGGGACATTGACTTAGCATATGGGAAGCAGAGGAGAATTACCCCGATAGAAACTAGTTAAGGCGGGCAGCAACTGTTGCATAAAAATTATAGCATGAAACTATAATAGCCACTAAGGTAGGGTCGCAGTATTTTAAATTGCTTCTGGTGCACAAAAACCTACGCTAAGCCATTAGGTGAGCATGTGTGTCGGGGGGAGGGGGTGGTGCCTAGCTGGTACGTTATTTTAATACAATTATTTGGAGAACTTTATATTTTGTGAAAGGCAATTCGTTAATTACTTTATTGCACTAAAAATAACTTAGTTCCAAAACTTAGTAAACGAACTAGTATTGCAATTTTGACAAACGCCCCATGGTCTAATCACGTTGCTTGTTTTATAAAGTAATACCAAATTTAATGCATGGAATTTTAAACGTCTTTCAACCATTCGAAAGCGTTTTCTAATTCTGCTTACATTTATATTGCAATTGTATATACAGTCATCATACATATGATACAATTGTATTACATTCAGACACTTAAGTGTCTGATTTCTAAATGTCTTAATTTCAGACGTATTATCATTTTTAAGACACTTTATTTAGTTCATCCATACCATGATCACAGTAAGACACCTACGTGTCTTAAATTTAGACATCTATGATGTCTGAAATTTCATATTCAGACACTTAAGTGTCTGAAATACTTTTTCAGTCACATATGTGTCTGAATTTAAGACGCCTCTATTTGCAGTGTATTTACTTTTATTTATTTATTTTATTTTATTTTATTTTATTTTATTTTTAATTTAATTTAATTTAATTTAATTTAATTTTGTTTTATTTTATTTTATGTCTTTTGACATCCTCAACTTTGTTGATGATTTAATGGCAATAAAGCATTGTTTTTGATACATATCGCTGCGTATGAATGGAAGTTATTGAATTTAAAGTTTGTTTTAAATGCTTTTAATTATAAGGAATATAATAAGTCCAGTATTAACATAAAGGAAATTCAAGTAAATATCCGTTAATTTCCCACGGAAATTCACGAGAAAAAAAATGTATGTTATATCGAATTAATTTTCAACTATAGTTGAAAATTAATTACCAGAGTAAACAGATGTGATAAATAATCAAATGGTAATAAATAAAATCAAATATCGTAAATAATTCAAATGGTGATAAATAAAATCAAATGTAATAATCCAAATGGCATAATTAGATTAGTTTATGACTATTGAAAAAACGATATTATTTTTAAAATATGTTTATGATGAATAATTATGTTAAATGGTTTAAAGTTTTAATTCTATGTGAGCTGATCGTGAGTTTGAATTGGTATCTTGTATTGTATCATAACAAGAGAGGTAAAAAATTAAAAAGTGTATTGGATATTTATTTAATTTTAGTTAATTTTTCGGCCATTCTCTTTTCTATTTTTACACTCTTTTAATTAACTTAACTTGTTTTTTGTATGTAAAAAGGAACATTTTTAATAAATTTTTCATTCAGTTCTTGATAAGCCAGAAATATTACAATTATGTACACATATGTGTTTCCAATGACCGCACAACATATTAATAGTTATATAACTTATTTATAAATAAATATAAATGTTAAAAAAATTGAAAAACATGCTTTCATTAAAATTCACAAAAATGTAGAAAATATATGTTTTTTTAAATGCACTAAAAAGTAGAAAAGTCTTGAAAAAAAATCTTAAATGCACACAGTTTAAATTAAATTGCGGTGAGCTCGATTATGGATGGATTTAAATGAAAATTTTGCCAAATTAGCCAGCTATCGCCAAGTTGGCTTCATATATGACAATTTTTTTGTCGCCAAATTTGGCAATATTTTGCCCTGTTGGACAAAATTTGGTGATATTTTGCCAAGTTGGCTAAACTTTGGCCCTATTGTGGTAACACTGTCATTACAACTTTTCAACAAATACTCACTGTTGAATCCGATGCTGATTTCTCCATGGGTGGTAATCAAATATAACCATAAAGTAAATTTGACCCCCTCCGGTTGCCTCCCCCCTCCCCCTAAGGGATCGAATTTTAAAAGATCAATGTCCAATTCATGTATTGCCTTCAGGAATACATGTATTTTTAAAGCTCTATGTCAGCAGGAAGTGGGTGAAAAATGAGTCACAAGATTTGGCTGCTACGCACAAAGATAATTGTAAGTTAAAAGAAAGCATGTAATAAATTAATTTCAGGTAGTTTTCCGTTAGTCGACCGCAGGTAATAAACCAGAGGATAATCTTTATGGTTACCATCGAAATGAAATAAGATGGAGCTCTACCTCCGTAATACAATCTTTTATTAAACTCTAATTTTTATTCATTATTTATTTTATTTTGAATTTTATTTAAATTCTGTGTTTTCCATTTTAAAAACATGGACGAGATGAATAACCCAATGATATCAAGGAATTGCTGATTGAAGGGTTTCTCTTTCGTCTAGTCCTGTCCTGGTAATTAAAAAAATCCCTGTCGGCCCGGCCTGCAGGCGGAGGTAGATTTCGAAGTTAAGTACTAATTTCACTAACAAAAACTAACTCAAGATTAGAGATATACCCAGTTTAACAATCTTATCTGGCCGCTTTAGACGAGTTTTTAATTTCATTTTTCTGTAAGAGCTGGTTTTATCAGAATCATGTTAATACTATAATTTTTTCTTCAACCGCTATGTATTTTTAATTTGTTTTTAACTGTAAGAATTGGCCCTATGAAAACTTGTCAATATAAAAGTTTTAGATAATATTAATAAGATTTATAATAAATTTAAGCTGATTTGATATCTTGTGAATTGACGAAGCTATGAATTTTTTTCTTCTTCAACTCCCCTTTTTTGTTTTTTTTGGTTTGGCAGGTTATTTTATTCAGAAACTGCTTATAATATGCTGTATTGGTCGGTTTTTTGATAAAGACAGAATATATATCAAAAAAGGCTGTCAAAGTGGGCATTTTGAACCGAATTTCCCGAAGCGATAGTGCTGGAAACAAAAAAGAAAAAAAAAATGGTCGTTCTGAGAAAATAATTGTTTGTAAATCAAGTTCTAATAAATTGAAGGAAAAATAAAAACACTGGTCGCTTATAAATCTCTTCCAAAAATCACGCCAGTAAGTTTCATGTTTTTACTATTAAAAAAAGAGTCTGAATTTATGCCAGAAAATTTCGAGTGTTGAGCGTGGAAAAATGCTTTTTTTAATACCGCCTTAATATGATTCTGATAAAACCAGCTGTTACAGAAAAATGAAATTAAAAATTCGCCAAACTTCCGCTTGTAGGCCGAGCATTCAGGGATTTTTAAGTACGAGGACTTATGGTCGCCTTTTAAGTAAACAATGAATTTTTGAGTTCATATTATATTTTACGATTAACACATGGTGGAATTTTGCATCTCATCTTATGATTTTATTTAGCTAACTGTATCATTTGCTCTCCACCAAATTTGATATGTCACTAGGTTGAGTAAAAATTATAATGTACAGTAGTACCTCTACTTACGTCCCCTCGACTTACGTCAACCCAAATTTACGTCTTATGACCTGGAAACTTTTTTGAAGATTTTTTGTTTTTCTGTGAAGGGAAAAGTTCCTGCGGCAGTCACGTGATAGTGACAAACTAATAAGAGAAGTTGCATGTAAAAGTTTAGAAAATTCACTCTGCTCTTGCAAAGTGCTTCTAAGAGAAAAAAAAAAAAAGAAAAAAATTTCAGTTCAAACTATATTTCAAGATCTTTTCACATTCTCAAAGACTCGAATGGGGCAGCAAGAAGAACAGTAAATTGTAAGTTAACAACTTATTAATCTATTCCAAATTCTTGTATTGCAAATGCATTTTTTTTTCTTGTCTAATGTTAAATGTATGTAACATAATCACTAAATACAATTGAATATGTTCCTAAAAAGGTGCATTTAATGTCACAAATATAAAAAGATGTCACAAATATATATATATAAATGTTATTACATAATAAAATAGATTTTAAAAAGTTAAAAACTTCCGTGCCGATCGCTTTCGATCACTCCCAGATCGTCCTCAGGGCCTGGGGGTGGTCGAAAGCGCTCGGCGAGGATGTTTTTAAGTTTTTAAAAACTATTTTATTATGTAACAACATCTTTTTATATTTATGACATCTTTTCATATTTATGACATTAAATGCATATTTTTAGCAAGTTTTCTCTAATTTTATTTTGATGTAGTTTTCAAAGTGAATGTGACATTCCAACGGTATATGTTTTTTTCATATATACATTTTGTGTAGAGTATGTTCATTAGATTTTGGCGATTTTTTATTACTTATCTATTTTTAATTAGCCAAACGTACCTCGACTTACGTCGTTTTTGACTTCGTTGCTGTCCTGGAAAGAATTTATGACGTAAGTCGAGGTATACAGACGTGTGAAAATTATTAGAATAATTGTGAAATTTACATTAAAATCTTGTTATATTAAAGAAATAATACATTTAAAAAATATTGATACATTTAATATTTAGTGTGCATCCACTTGTTTTTTATTAAAGATTCGATACGTCTTGGCCTACTTTGTATAAGTTTCTGGCAATTAATTTGTATTTCGTTGTTATGATGCTAGATTTGGATGAGTTTTTCTATCAGAACAATCTTGTTTGTGATGTTGCATTTCGTTAATTTAATTAAACAAAACATTTCCATGTCCTGGAAACAGTCCAGATACGAACCCCATAGAGAACCTTTGGGCCACTGTAAAGAAAAAATTAAAGAAATGCAACATCACAAACAAGACTGGTATGATAGAAAAACTCATCCAAATTTGGCATCATGACAACAAAATACAAATTAATTGTGAAAAACTCTTATAAAGTATGCCAATATAAGTATGCCATCCTTTCTTTAATAAAAAAACAAGGGTATGCACACTAAGTATGAAATGTATCAATATTTTTTAACTATTTCTTTAATATAACAAGTTTTTAATGTAAATTCCACAATTATTCTAATAATTTTCGCACATCTGTAACTGCATCTTTTTTACATCAACCCTTATCTGATCATCAGAAAGCGAACACGTAAGTTTTGTTACTATTATGATGATTTTTGAGGAACAAAAACGTTTCTGCAGTATCACGGAATCTTTTTATTTTCAATTAAATCTATTTAAAAAGGTATTAACGTTTCACGTGGTTTCTTCAAACTTCCAGAAAGAATGTCTATTTTATGGAACCTGGATAAAAATTAAAAACAAGAAATATGTTTCACGGCAAATAATTAATCAGAAAACATCTTTACATAAACATACAGGTAAACATATCGTTTTTTAAATCATATAATGATATTGAAACCTAACCATCTGCATTGCGACCAAGACCCCCCCCCCCCCCCACTCTTCCCCAAAAAACTTTCAATCTCGGATCATCCGTTCAGAGTTATGAGTGTATATATATAGAAAAATTAAAGACACAAACGAATTATATAACGTCATTTCTTAAAAGTCGGTAATAAAAAAAGGGTGTGTGTGTGTATAAGTATAGAAAAAATAAAGATACAAACGAATTATATAACCTTATTTCTTAAAAGTCGGTAATAAAAAAAGACGGGACAAAAGACATACAAAGAAAAAAAAAGTCAATTTTTAGTGAGAAAATTTTACTCTCTTGTCAAAATATTATTTTCAATTCATTATGTTGCCAGATAAAGTTTGAAAAAAAAAAAAAAAGACAGAATTTTCCTTTTTTAATTTTTCTACATTAATTATTTTGAGAGTTTTGATGAACACATGAAAGTGTCTATCGTTACTTGTGCTATACACATTTTGACTTTAACTGCTGTGACAGATATTGTAGCATAATTTCTGTCAGTCTCTAACAGTCTCTAAGATCGCTTAATCGAAAAATGAATAAAAGGCTCGATTAACACATAGGTTACTGTTACTGTTCTAAACTTTGTGCACTGGACGACTGTAACTAAAATTCATCTATCCAGAAGTCTTTTGCGATAATCAGAGTTGGCGCAACGTCACGCGCAGCCCTGGCAAAGCAGTTAGTGAGGAGGAGGACTAACGTACTCCGATTACTACACTACTGGACTAATATAATTTGTTTTTAAATTGTATAAATCATAGAATAATATATAATATAGATAAGAAAATGTAAGAAAATACCACTACTTCCACATTTAATGTACATAATTATTTTTAATTTCGCAAAATTTTCTATCCTTTACAATATATAAAAACATTTTTATTTATTGCGTTCCAGGTTATTTTCAGGATAATCAAACCTATGCAGGGTGATTCTAATTTCATGGTACAAAGTTTAAGGCTTGGTACAGGACACTGTAACAATCCTTTATTGTGTAGGAATGTATGGGCGCAAGTAACGCGTTAAAGTACAAATACCAGGGGGCCAATTTGGCCCTTTTTTATTTCCAAATTTCTCATTCATACCAGAAAATTCCTATACTATTATTTTCTTTATTTAAGACAGACATTTCATGATTACATAAAATAAATAAATAAATAAATAAAATTCTTCTATGAAAATTCTCGGTATGAAATAGAAATTTTTGAATTATAAAAAAACTCCATTTCTATTTTTTTTTTCATGTATTTCCTGTGTTTGACAGATTTGCCAGTTTTGCGGGGTCTTTAATTCAAAAATTTCGATTTAATTCCAGAAATTTTCATAGAAGAATTTTTTCTTTGGGTAATCATGAAATGTCTTTCTTAAATAAAGAAAAGAATAGTATAGGAATTTTCTGGCGTGAATGAGAAATTTTGAAATTAAAAAAAGGGCCAACTTGTCCGGTGTTTGTACCTCAACGCTTCACTTGCGCCTATACATTCCCATACAATAAATGATTGTTACATTGTCCTGTATCAACCCTCAAAGTTTCTACCATGAATTCAGAATCACCCTGTATATTCCGGAACAATTATATGAACTTTGCCTGTAAGAAACTTTACTTTTTTCTTACGAAGAAACAATTAAAAACAAATCTAGAACAAAAATAATATTTTATACAGAGGAAACGTTATTTCGAATTGTTTTGAGAAACTCGAGACCCCTATCAAGTCTCCAGTTGGCGCAGGGCCCTGGACAACCGGTGGCTGTGGCGGTACTGGTGATAATACTAGAACTTCAAACAAAACAAAATTTCGCTAATATCTGTAGTTAAACTGAAAATTACAAGTAAACTAAATAATTGAAAAAAAAAGCAGCCGTTTATGAGACGCTAACAGCAATTAAAAATTAAGAAGAAATAACTGTTTTACTATTAAAATTAATTTTTATTTTAAAATTTACGTGTACTTACAAAAAATTCCTGTAATCACTATTTTTGTTAATGGCTTTAAAAAGTCATGCCTGCCATTTTTAATTTATAGTGAAAACCGGACAAGAGTTAGTTCAAAAAGTTTTGCTTCAAAAACATATCGGCAAAAAAAAAAAAAAGGCACTTATAAAAATATTTAAAAGATTTGTGACTGATTAAACGTTTTTAATAAAAGACAAAACGCACTGCCACTTAAGATGTATCGTCTTGATTACTAACTCATAAATATGGATAACGAATTAATATTCCCTGAGACATATTTCTTTGAAGCTTTCTAAAATTATTTAAAACTGTACAGTAATAGCGTATATTTGTTTTTCTCTTTTATTACTCTGTATCAGTTAATCTTTTACAAACTGAATTACAAACTAAGTAATTAAAATATGACACTCCATACCCCAACAAGAATATGTTTGAAAAATACAGAAAAGTTCTCAGCACTGTATTCCTTTTAAAACATACTTTACTTATTTGGAAAGTTTCTGAAATTTTCAAAAACAAACGATCATTAATTCAAGAAATTCCCTTACATATTTATATTCATTAAAACGTATTCACTAATATATGTCTTTCTTCCAGTGAAGTTGTCATTTAATTGGCCCAAAAGGTAAGTAATTTCAAAGCATACGCCTTCCCTTAAATTGACAAAGTATTACACTGCAGCTAAAATTCTTCTGAAATGCTTTTCAAAGGTATGCTAATCAACCTTGTCTAAGAGAAAATATTTTCAAAAACATTTCTCAAAACATCAGATGTTATTTAATGGGAAAATTTCGTCGTGAAGTTTCACAAAAGAAAACAGCGTTTCTATGGGAGTGATAACCACGTGTCGTTTTAATGGAAAACACTTAAAAGATGGAGAAAGGTCCTTTGAAGTCGTTGGTAATTTTTCGTTTCCGTAAATCAGCAGAAGCAGGTAGAATTCCTGTAAGGTTTACCCCTTTGTTTTCATTGTAAATGGAATTGGCAGTAAATAAAAAGTTATTAATAGGAGATGATTTTAAGAGATAAAAGGGTTTACACAGTTACTTCCTAAGGGTTTTGAATCCGTGGGTGAAGTTCACATGAGACTATGATTATGGTTTTAAGCAATAAAATATTTTTGCTAATGTCGAAATTTTTTCGTTTTTATATTTTGTGAAATCTAGTTTTAAAACGTGAAAGAATTTTTTTAGAGTATATTAAAAATAAAACTGCTATAGGACGAAAAGTGGTATAAATTATATAATTTAAAGGGATTTATATAATTGTTTTATTGGACTATTTTAGCATCAGGCATAACTAATTAGCTTGTAACTAGTCCAATATTAAACGAATATGTAAGAATTCCAGTAAGGTTTACCCTTTGTTTTCATTGTAAATGGAATTGGCAGTAAATAAAAAGTTATTAACCTCTTCGCTTCTGAGGTCCACATATGTGGACCTTGGATCTTAGCTCATTATAATAAAACCAATAAAAATATCTAAATTTTGATTATGAATTCACATTTATGATAGCTTAAACTTCAAAATGAATCCAACGGATTTGAACACTTGACGTATTTTCATGTCTAAACCGTTGGTTGCAAGTGAGGTTTTGAAAAATGTCGTCAATTCAGCGATTGCGTAAAAGTCAGTAATATTTATCAATATTAAAATTTTAATTAAGATGTTTATTTATTTATTTATTTATTTATTTATTTATTTTTATTTTTTTATTTTTTTATTTTTATTTTATTTTATTTTATTTTATTTTATTGCTAAAAACATTATAAACGTTCATTAGATAATTTCCTTTTGTTTGTTTTGTGAAAATTTGATTTTAAAAGTATCATTTTATTGAGGTCCACACACGTGGACCTCAGTACTCAATTACTATAAATAGGCTTAAACTCAAGAAATACTGTTATCGTGTTTAGAAATAATAATAAAGTTTCAGTACATTTAATTAACTTAAAATATACGTTTTTTAAACAGAATATTTAATTTAAGCTAGCTTAACTAGATTTTGTATATTTGTTTGATTAAATACTCATTGCTGATTAAATTCTGCAATTTTATTGAAAATGCATAGATACATTGGAGACCATACATAATGTATTTTTTACTCAAAATAAATAAAGATGATTATTTTTATACATATATTTATATTTGTAAATGATTATCTCGCGTAAATAATACATAATAATAATAAAATATTAAAAGATTTCCTTAGGTCAACTTTTAATTTTTTTTTAAATCTTAATTCTATTAACACTAATACATATGTATTTTCTCTTATATATTAATTTTAAATTACGTGATGGAAATCCAATAGCTGATAATTTTTAAGTGTACAAACATATTGCCTAATACTGTTAAAATTAATAGTTTTCTTCTAATTAAATTTAACCACAGCTATGAATATTGAACTTTTCAAGAAACTAGCTGCATAAAGAAATTTACATTCATTGCAAAATCGAGAGCACAGGTGAGTGGATACTACAGTTTATGGTATGATGAAACTTATTGGCCGGAATATTCTCATCGGTACATCAACACTCCCCCAAGCCAAATTATATTGTTTTGACATGTCAATCCAGCAATTTGTTGATACAATGACAAAAAATAGATTCTTTAAACTAAGGAATTATCTGTTTTTTGTTGCTAATTCTGCCACTCTTTTTAGATTTTACAAGAGAAAAAATGTTTAAGCTTACTTCGACCGAAAGATTTGTCTTTGGACTAAAAATTATTTCCTTTTCTGGGCAGTGTGATTTCCCATAATATGAACCTTCAAAACTAAATCCTCTAGGTTTATAATATTTGTCCTGTCTGTTAGAGATGGATTGGTATTATATTTTTGTATATACATACAGTGGCGGTCAAAAGTTTCCGGCCAGTTAGTTTTTTTTATTTGTTTGACAGAACGTTTTAGCGAAGAAGTTCAATTGCTCCAAAAGGTAGGAATAAGCAAATTACCTCTGATCACGTGATCATTTTGATTGGTTACTTAAGATACTTGATGCAAAGGGGAGAAATTTAAAATTCGCGCGTGCAAAAGTTTCCGGCCATTCGTCATTCATTAGTTGTTGCTATTGCTAAAGTGTTTTTTTGGCCAACACTGCAAATAGAAGCGTCTTAAATTTAGACACATATGTGACTGAAAAAGAATTTCAGTCACTTAAGTGTCTGAATCTGAAAATTCAGACATAACAGGCGTCTAAATTTAAGACACATAAATGTCTTACTATGATCATGCTATAAACGAACCGAGAAACATGTGTAAATTATCCAACAACCGTCTGATTTTAAGACGATACGCTCCAAGCGATAGTTAAACATCATCTTTGGTCATATTCTTAACAGCCAATCAGAACGGTGATTTCCGCGCGTGTCATCTACAGCACCTTCATGAGATAAGAACAGAAACAATTAAATTTTCACCGCCGCCATTGCTTGGATTAAAAGGAAATGTGTTAATCTGGGTATTTACTGAACGAACGAGTAAGTCATATTTAATTCTAATATTTTATTCCGATAGATTTGTATCCTTTTGAATATGAATGAAATCGTTTATAAAAATTTATCTCTTTTCTGTAGTTTAATGCTAAATTTTTGATTTCACTAACGGTCGTCTGTTATTTGCCTTCTTAATGTAACGGAATGAAATATAATTGTTTTGAAAATTAAATAGCAATGCTGTAATTCTATTTGCTTGGCCTTTGTAAATAAACGAATGAGTGATAGTTTAATCTTCATTTTCGATAGGGTGATGTGAAATAATTATAATTTGTCTTTGCTCAAAAACAAAACTTGCAACATAGGTTTGAAAAGTTGAATGATTCATCGCTTCATTTATCAGAGATAAAAACATTAAATTGAAGCCATTTGTAACTGTGTTTATTCAATGTTTGTTTTTTACTGTTTACTGACTATAAACGCTTGTAGTATATGACATCAGGCATTTATTTTATTTTTTGTAATTATTATTTTGGAGCTAAATATGATGATTCATATTATTATGATATTAGGAAAAGTTTTCAGATTGAAAAAAAGCATTAATACTGTGAAATTTGACTGTATATATTGCAGTTTTTAATCACGGAAATTGAAACTTTATAAAGATTTATTCTTATTGATTTTTTAAATTTATTATTGAAAATCGTAAATTTTGATATCCAATGTTTCAGATTTAACATTTACCAAATTTCTAAAAATAATATGAATTTTTTATATCATCCAGTAAAATTTTTGAAACATTAAACAAACGGAGAAACATTTTATTCATATTTTGCACTTTACGTTGCAGTTTAGCAGTATAATTATAAAGTTTAATTAATATTTTTTGTGTTTTTTAAATTGGTATATTAATTTTTTTATTTATATGCAAGCATTTTTTTGCGATATTTTATTCATGATTTTAAATTTTTAAAATTGAGTAATGCGAGAAATAATTATTAAATTTCCTTTTACTGCAATCGAATTTGCAACGTTTCTGGTACAAGTAATTGTTGGCACAAAAAAAAAAATTACACATGATAATTTAGACATAAATAAAGAGTTGTTTATGCCTTGATATGAAGTTTATGTATAAAGCTGCCTTATATTTTTAAAAGTTCGTATTTACTTATATGATACAGTATTAAATATATTTTTAAGCCATTTAATAACTTCTTTTTTATGTTCAAAACATTTTTCAAACAATTAAGAATAGTGCATATACTGTCTGATATATATATATTTTTTTACTTTCTATTTTCTTCTGTTTTTTTTTTTTCTATTTCTTAGATCAATATTTTCTTATCAAATATATAAAATCTATTTAGCTCATATTCAAAGGATACAAAGTTTACAGGAATAAAAAATAAAATAAATTAAATATGACTTATATCGTGTTGTTCCACAAAAAAGAATAGTAATGATATACATTTTTAAGCAAAGCGGGTGAAAATTTTAAATTGAATACGGAATATGTTTAAAGAAAATTATATACATATTCCGAAGAATGATATATAAAATTAGATACAAAACTGGTGTTTACTTTTAACTAAACAATGACAAATTACCTAAAAAGAAAAACATATCTTACACATTTTTACTACTTAAAATGACTTAACTATTTTATTTATATGTACTTAAATGACAAATACAAAAATGGCTATGTTTTGAAATTAGAAGTAATTTTTTTTCTCAATGCTATTAAAATAGAATATTTATTTACTATTTTATTATTTACTCATGGTTATATAGCTGTTGTGATTACCATCTGATACATATGTAAAATTGCCTATGGGGCAAAATCTAATTTTTGAATTATATGAATTTTCCTTTTTTGGAGGGCGGGACGGGGGGGGGGGGGGATTTTCTTGTCCATTTTCACGTCCACGGGATTTTTTAAATCTCTTTCGACATTCCACCGAGTATGATAAATATTTTGAACTTTTAGAGTAGGGCAAGACAAAAAAAAAATATATATATATATCCATATACCTTAAAAACCCTTTATAGTGGACACTTCGGGACCGCGAAATTTGTCCGATAATCGGAGATGCCTGCTTTTGTGAGGTAAAAATAATACAAATATGTATGCCTTGCGGATCAAAAAAGTATTAGCTAAATCGAAGTATCCGCTATTCGGGAATGTCCATTAACCTCCATAACGGATACTCCCGAATACCGAGCATCTGCATTTAGCTAACCATACTGCAGGGTTGCATTTTTTGCAAAAGGACACCTTGATTAAAGCATGCGTAGTCTCCCAAATTTCATGTGCAATATTTGCGAAGATTATATTTTAAATCTCTTTCGAAATTGTACTGATTATAATCAATATTTTGAACTTTTAAAGTAAAATAAGATTAAAAACAAAATTTTAAAAAATCTAATATTTAGATAAATATTTTTTTCTTTTTAATCTTATTCTACTCCTGAAGTACAAAATATTCATTATAATTAGTACAATGTCGTAAAAGATTTAAATTATCAGCTTTACGAAAATTGCATACTAAAATTGGGAGCACCAGAAAATCAGGCGGTATGGGGGTAGAGGGGGCAGGACAACGGCCAGATATTTTTCCAGTATTCAGCGTGGTCAAACATGGCTACATAAAATGCTTACAAAAATGTCTGCGATTCAGACATTTCAAGTGTCTGAAATTCAGTCGCAAAAAGTGTCTGAAAAAATTCAGACATTTTAAAATGTCTGAAAATTGAACACTCCGTTTCAGACACTTAAGTGACTGAATTTCAGACATTTTAATTTGCAGTGAAGTTTGTTAATTAATCAAGGTGAATAATGTAATTAAATTCAAAAATGAAAAGTTTAACATTTTATTGTTCCTAAATGAGTGATTTGTTTGTCGCTAAAGCGACTATCCTCTCGTGAGATTGCGGCAAAATTGTCGATCGGAAAATTTGCTGTAAACGATATTTAAAAAAATATATAAAGATGGTTATGGCCTTCGGAGCTTGCCACGGTCCGGGGGAGTCCCGAAAACGACTATTCTTGTGGTCAAAATTATCAGAAGAAAAGCAGTTGATGACCGGCGTAAAAATGCCGCTGCAATTCCACGCCATTTATGGTGTCAAAAGTGATTTATGGTGTTATGGTTATTGCTGAAACAAGTCTATCTACAGTGTCAAGGCGCTTATGTGACGTAGAACTTTATGGAACAGCCGGTGTTAAAAATCTTTCATAAGTAAAAAAATTCAGAGGGCCGACTAGCGTTTGCCACGAAATACAAAGACTGGACAAGTGAAAACTGGAAAAAAGTACTATTTTCAGATGAATCGACGTTCAATCTTTTTGTGAGTGATAAAAAACATTACAACCGACGATCTAAAAACAAAAGATAAGATGCGAGATACATTATTCCTACAATGAAGCATGGCGGAGGACATGTTATGCTGTGGGGAGCATTTTCTGGAAAATGCGCTTGTCCGTTATTTGAAATCCGCGGCAAGATGAATCGTGCAATGCATAAGGATATCTTGCAAGATCATTTGCTGCCTTATTGGAGGAAAAATTGTGGTCGCAACTATTTGTTTCATCATGATAACGACCAAAAGCATACATCCAAGTTCGTCAAGCAGTGGCTTTCGCACAAAAAAACTTCGCTTTTGAAATGGACAGCCCAATCATCCGATCTGAATGTTATAGAAAATCTTTGAAACTAACTTGAAAACGTGTGTGGAATTATAAATATTCCAATTTAGCAGCATTTTCACAAAATTTGCAAGAACCGTGGACAAAACTTAAAACTGGTGATCTGTAACTGTTCATTGAATCGATGCCACGTTGCTGCGCCGCAGTACTTATTGTATGTACTTATTCTAAATGTATGAATACAAAATACTAATTGTAAATGTTGTTGATTGATCACTGTTATTTTCTTTTCTAACACCATTTTTTTTCCAAACTTGCCAAGGTGGCCGGAAACTTTTGAGAACATGCGTTTTCTTTTGAAATAAATTTTATCAGTTAAATTTATTAATATTTAATTTTTATTCCATAACTAAGTTCTTAACTGTTATGTCAATAAAGTGTATAAGTATCACTCTGAGATTCCTCTCCATATGGGTATACTTACAAATTAACCAAAAAATTTATGTTGGCCGGAAACTTTTGACCGCCACTATATGTTAGCTATGGCAATATTTCCTCAGACGATATGCGAGATTTTCGTTTAGGTGGGGTATTGTTAAATTATTCTGTTAAAGTGTGCTCCAATATTTAACCATCTAATTCATACAGACAGATTTTTTTGTAGCTTGAAATGTGCAGAATACCTTTTGCATTTTTTTTTTCAAGAACTATTACGTCAAATAGAATCGTTTCTGCTACACAAAAATTGAGAACTGATGAAGAACAGAAAAAAGGAGAGTGGGATGAGGTTCTTAGAGATGATGAGATTTCCGTTTTAAAGTGGAAATATAACGAATCAGTTATTTTTCTTTCAATATGTTTTGAAAGTGAAGTAATTTATACACATTTGAGATAGTCGAAAGAGGATAAGGAAAAAGTAAAAGTAGCCAGCCAGTTGCAGCAAAGATGTACAACATATCTACAGGTGGTACAGATTTTTTATTGGTACTTAGCATATTATCACTGTGCAGCAAAAACAACAAATGGCCAACGCGTGTATTTAATCACTTTGTATACCTAGCGATTTCTACTAGCTGGAAACATTACGTAAGAGATAATAAAGTGATGAAGATGAAAATACGTGTTATTAATAGATTATAGGATGTGTATTGCTACACTTCTGATCAAGTATGAAGGAAAAAATGATATAACTCCCCGTAGACGTAGGCCACCAATAAATTCAAGTTCTGAAAGAAAAAAATGACAAACAAGGATGTAGTCGAGGGTATACGCCGTGTTCATTCCAGATTTTTTTAAGAAGCTCCGTATACCCTCTGTTTCTCAAAAAAAAAAAAAAAAAAAAAAAAAAAAAGCATCAGCGTATACCCTAGCTATGAACATTCATGACGTCAGCGTACACCATCTGTCTTTACCGTATACTCTCTGCTTTTTTTATAACTACAACACTGATGACAAAGAAGCAAAGAAAAATTAACACACCCTCAAAGAAAATCTCTCTTGACAGTGTACAACATTTGCCAAGACTTTTAGACATCAAAAATGCGTCTAAGTGTTATTTGGAAGAATGTAAATCCAAAAGAAGAGCTATGTGTATAAAGTGTAAAGTTTATTTATGCATTTTGAAAAAAAAAATTATTTGAATATTTTCACACTAAGTAAAAAATAATGTAATAAAATTTAAATTTTGTAGTCGTTTCTTAACAATAGTTCAAGGCAAAAGATATTTAAAAATTTTGAGATTTACGATTTTTATTAATGTAATACGTTTAAAGCAATAAATATAATATTTAATTATGTTATAAAAAAAAAAAAAAACATTTATTTTCGCAATTTTTTTACACAAATATTTTCGCACAAATATTTACAATGATTTCAAAATTTCGAACTTTTTACGTAATTGTGTCCGAAGGTCCACATACGTGGACCTCCATTTACTAGCACCCTGGTGCATCAATTTTTTTAATTTTTCAATTATTACCATTTTTTAAACTAAAATAGCTAAAAAAACCTATTACAACATTTTTTCAAAAAATATTTTTTGTTCAGTAACGAAGAGGTTGATACGAGATGATTTTAAGAGATAAAAGAGTTTACACAGTTACTTCCTATGGGTTTTGAATCAGTGGGTGAACAAAGGTTATGCTTCACCTGGGGCTATGCTTATGCTAGGATATAATAATAATGCTAGGATATATAATAGGAATAAAATGTTTTTGCTAATGTCGAAAATTTTTTTCGTTTTTTTAATTTTTGTGGAATCTATTTTTAAAAGATGAACGAAATTTTTTAGCGTATATTAACACGTCCGGCGCCAATATTAATGTTTTTCGCTGTGAGACGGCGCTCGAATTCATATTTCGCTTCATCTGGCGGCGCGGTGCTGTCGCTTTTTCAGACACTGTATGTAAAGACCCTCTCCTTTGATATTTTTTGAATTGAACTCGAATAACAAGCAGAGTTGATTGTGAATGTCTGAAAGTTCGTAAGGAGTAAGCAAATTATTTAGAGACATGATTTTATCGACTACATATGAACGAATTTAATATAAAATGTCTGACAATCTAAAGAAATATGGATAACATGATGTAAATCCATTTCTGTAAAGGTAGAACCTACGCCCTTAGTCAATGATATTTTTTTATTGAAAACGACAATTCTCGTTTCCCTTCGTGAATGTATTAAGTTTATAATAATGAATTGTTTTTACTACTGAATTTTCGAATATTCAAGTGTGACTCAACTGTAGTGCATGCCGTCTATAGCATAATCGAGTGTGACCCACCTGTAGTACACGCCTTCTATGAAACAGTAGAGTGTGACCCATCGGTGAAGCACGCCGCCCGATGCGACAGTCAAGCGTGACCCACCGGTGATGTACTCCGGTGTGAACGTGTTAAAAGTAAAACAGTTATAGGAATAAAGTGGTATAAATCATATCATTCAGATGGATTTATATAATTCTTTTATTATACTTTTTTAATATCAGGAATAGATAATTAGCTTGTAATTAGGCCAATATGAAATGAATATGTAAGAATTCTAGTGAATTTTACCCCTTTTGTTTTTCTTTGTAAATGGAATTGGCAATAAATAAAAAGTTAATACGATATGATTTTAAGAAATGAAAGGGTTTACACAGTTACTTCCTAAGGGTTTTGAATCCGTGGGTGAAGCTGATGATATCACATGAGGTTATGCTTATGGTTTTAAAGAATAAAATATTTTTGCTAATGATGAAAAATCTTTTTGTTTTTATATCTTGTGAAAATTGTCTTTACAAAAAGAATGAAATTTTTTAGTGTATATTTAAAATAAAATAGCTCTAGGAAGAAAATAGTATAAATCGTAGAATTTGGAAGGTTTTGTATAATTGTTTTACAAGACCATTTTAACATCAGCATAGTCAATTAGCTTATGACTAGTCCAATATGAAATGAATAAGTAAAAATTTCAGTAAAGATTATGTCTTTGTTTTTAGTATGAATGGAATTGTCAGTAAGTAAAAAGTTATTAATACGAGATGATTTTAAGAGATAAAAGGGTTTACACAGTTACTTCCTAAGGGTTTTGAATCCGTGGGTGAAGTTCACATAAGACTATGATTATGGTTTTAAGCAATAAAATATTTTTGCTAATGTCGAAATTTTTTCGTTTTTATATTTTGTGAAATCTAGTTTTAAAACGTGAAAGAATTTTTTTAGAGTATATTAAAAATAAAACTGCTATAGGACGAAAAGTGGTATAAATTATATAATTTAAAGGGATTTATATAATTATTTTATTGGACTATTTTAGCATCAGGCATAACTAATTAGCTTGTAACTAGTTCAATATTAAATGAATATGTAAGAATTCCAGTAAGGTTTACCCTTTCTTTTCATTGTAAATGGAATTGGCAGTAAATAAAAAGTTATTAACCTCTTCGCTTCTGAGGTCCACATATGTGGACCTTGGATCTTAGCTCATAAGAAACCAATAATATAGAAGCTCATATAAAACCAATAAAAATATCTAAATTTTGATTATGAATTCACATTTATGATAGCTTAAACTTCAAAATTAATCCAACAGATTTGAACACTTGACGTATTTTCATGTCTAAACCGTTGGTTGCAAGTGAGGTTTTGAAAAATGTCGTCAATTCAGCGATTGCGTAAAAGTCAGTAATATTTATCAATATTAAAATTTTAATTAAGATGTTTATTTATTTATTTATTTATTTTATTATTATTTTTTTTTCTAAAACCATTATAAATGTTCATTAGATAATTTCCTTTTGTTTGTTTTGTGAAAATTTGATTTTAAAAGTATCATTTTATTGAGGTCCACACACGTGGACCTCAGTACTCAATTACTATAAATAGGCTAATAATGTAATTAAATTCAAAAATGAAAAGTTTAACATTTTATTGTTCCTAAATGAGTGATTTGTTTGTCGCTAAAGGGACTATCCTCTCGTGAGATTGCGGCAAAATTGTCGATCGGAAAATTTGCTGTAAACGATATTTAAAAAAATATATAAAGATGGTTATGGCCTTCGGAGCTTGCCACGGTCCGGGGGACTCCCGAAAACGACTATTCTTGTGGTCAGAATTATCAAAAGAAAAGCAGTTGATGACCCGCGTAAAAATGCCGCTGCAATTCCACGCCATTTATGGTGTTAAAAGTGATTTATGGTGTTATGGTTATTGCTGAAACTAGTCTATTTACAGTGTCAAGGCGCTTATGTGACGTAGAACTTTATGGAACAGTCGGTGTTAAAAATCTTTCATAAGTAAAAAAATTCAGAGGGCCCGACTGGCGTTTGCCACGAAATACAAAGACTGGACAAGTGAATACTGGAAAAAAGTGCTATTTTCAGATGAATCGACGTTCAATCTTTTTGTGAGTGATAAAAAACATTACAACCGACGACCTAAAAACAAAAGATAAGATGCGAGATACATTATTCCTACAATGAAGCATGGCGGAGGACATGTTATGCTGTGGGGAGCATTTTCTGGAAAATGCGCTTGTCCGTTATTTGAAATCCGCGGCAAGATGAATCGTGCAATGCATAAAGATATCTTGCAAGATCATTTGCTGCCTTATTGGAGGAAAAATTGTGGTCGCAACTATTTGTTTCATCATGATAACGACCAAAAGCATACATCCAAGCTCGTCAAGCAGTGGCTTTCGCACAAAAAAAACTTCGCTTTTGAAATGGACAGCCCAATCATCCGATCTGAATGTTACAGAAAATCTTTGAAACTAACTTGAAAACGTGTGTGGAATTATAAATATTCCAATTTAACAGCATTTTCACAAAATTTGCAAGAACCGTGGACAAAACTTAACACTGATGATCTGTAACTGTTCATTGAATCGATGCCACGTTGCTGCGCCGCAGTACTTATTGTATGTGCTTATACTAAATGTATGAATACAAAATACTAATTGTAAATGTTGTTGATTGATCACTGTTATTTTCTTTTCTAACACCATTTTTTTTTTCCAAACTTGCCAAGGTGGCCGGAAACTTTTGAGAACATGCGTTTTCTTTTGAAATTAATTTTATCAATTAAATTTATTAATATTTAATTTTTATTCCATAACTAAGTTCTTAACTGTTATGTCAATAAAGTGTATAAGTATCGCTCTGAGATTCCTCTCCATATGGGTATACTTACAAATTAACCAAAAAATTTATGTTGGCCGGAAACTTTTGACCACCACTGTATGTTAGCTATGGCAATATTTCCTCAGACGATATGCGAGATTTTCGTTTAGGTGGGGTATTGTTAAATTATTCTGTTAAAGTGTGCTCCAATATTTAACCATCTAATTCATACAGACAGATTTTTTACAAGCTTGAAATGTGCAGAATACCTTTTGCAATTTTTTTTTTCAAGAACTATTACGTCAAATAGAATCGTTTCTGCTACACAAAAATTGAGAACTGATGAAGAACAGAAAAAAGGAGAGTGGGATGAGGTTCTTAGAGATGATGAGATTTCCGTTTTAAAGTGGAAATATAACGAATCAGTTATTTTTCTTTCAATATATTTTGAAAGTGAAGTAATTTATACATATTTGGGATAGTCGAAAGAGGATAAGGAAAAAGTAAAAGTAGCCAGCCAGTTGCAGTAAAGATGTACAACATATCTACAGGTGGTACAGATTTTTTATTGGTACTTAGCATATTATCACTGTGCAGCAAAAACAACAAATGGTCAACGCGTGTATTTAATCACTTTGTATACCTAGCGATTTCTACTAGCTGGAAACATTACGTAAGAGATAATAAAGTGATGAAGATGAAAATACGTGTTATTAATAGATTATAGGATGTGTATTGCTACACTTCCGATCAAGTATGAAGGAAAAAAATGATATAACTCCCCGTAGACGTAGGCCACCAATAAATTCAAGTTCTGAAAGAAAAAAATGACAAACAAGGATGTAGTCGAGGGTATACGGGGGTATACGCCGTGTTCATTCTGGATTTTTTTTAAGAAGCTCCGTATACCCTCTGTTTCTCAAAAAAAAAGCATCAGCGTATACCCTAGCTATGAACATTCATGACGTCAGCGTACACCATCTGTCTTTACCGTATACTCTCTGCTTTTTTTATAACTACAACACTGATGACAAAGAAGCAGAGAAAAATTAACACACCCTCAAAGAAAATATGTCTTGACAGTGTAGAACATTTGCCAAGACTTTTAGACATAAAAAATGCGTCTAAGTGTTATTTGGAAGAATGTAAATCCAAAAGAAGAGCTATGTGTATAAAGTGTAAAGTTTATTTATGCATTTTGAAAAAAAAAATTATTTGAATATTTTCACACTAAGTAAAAAATAATGTAATAAAATTTAAATTTTGTAGTCGTTTCTTAACAATAGTTCAAGGCAAAAGATATTTAAAAATTTTGAGATTTACGATTTTTATTAATGTAATACGTTTAAAGCAATAAATATAATATTTAATTATGTTATAAAAAAAAAAAAAAAAAAAAAAACATTTATTTTCGCAATTTTTTTACACAAATATTTTCGCACAAATATTTACAATGATTTCAAAATTTCGAACTTTTTACGTAATTGTGTCCGAAGGTCCACATACGTGGACCTCCATTTACTAGCACCCTGGTGCATCAATTTTTTTAATTTTTCAATTATTACCATTTTTTAAACTAAAATAGCTAAAAAAACCTATTACAACATTTTTTCAAAAAATATTTTTTGTTCAGTAACGAAGAGGTTGATACGAGATGATTTTAAGAGATAAAAGAGTTTACACAGTTACTTCCTATGGGTTTTGAATCAGTGGGTGAACAAAGGTTATGCTTCACCTGGGGCTATGCTTATGCTAGGATATAATAATAATGCTAGGATATATAATAGGAATAAAATGTTTTTGCTAATGTCGAAAATTTTTTTCGTTTTTTTAATTTTTGTGGAATCTATTTTTAAAAGATGAACGAAATTTTTTAGCGTATATTAACACGTCCGGCGCCAATATTAATGTTTTTCGCTGTGAGACGGCGCTCGAATTCATATTTCGCTTCATCTGGCGGCGCGGTGCTGTCGCTTTTTCAGACACTGTATGTAAAGACCCTCTCCTTTGATATTTTTTGAATTGAACTCGAATAACAAGCAGAGTTGATTGTGAATGTCTGAAAGTTCGTAAGGAGTAAGCAAATTATTTAGAGACATGATTTTATCGACTACATATGAACGAATTTAATATAAAATGTCTGACAATCTAAAGAAATATGGATAACATGATGTAAATCCATTTCTGTAAAGGTAGAACCTACGCCCTTAGTCAATGATATTTTTTTATTGAAAACGACAATTCTCGTTTCCCTTCGTGAATGTATTAAGTTTATAATAATGAATTGTTTTTACTACTGAATTTTCGAATATTCAAGTGTGACTCAACTGTAGTGCATGCCGTCTATAGCATAATCGAGTGTGACCCACCTGTAGTACACGCCTTCTATGAAACAGTAGAGTGTGACCCATCGGTGAAGCACGCCGCCCGATGCGACAGTCAAGCGTGACCCACCGGTGATGTACTCCGGTGTGAACGTGTTAAAAGTAAAACAGTTATAGGAATAAAGTGGTATAAATCATATCATTCAGATGGATTTATATAATTCTTTTATTATACTTTTTTAATATCAGGAATAGATAATTAGCTTGTAATTAGGCCAATATGAAATGAATATGTAAGAATTCTAGTGAATTTTACCCCTTTTGTTTTTCTTTGTAAATGGAATTGGCAATAAATAAAAAGTTAATACGATATGATTTTAAGAAATGAAAGGGTTTACACAGTTACTTCCTAAGGGTTTTGAATCCGTGGGTGAAGCTGATGATATCACATGAGGTTATGCTTATGGTTTTAAAGAATAAAATATTTTTGCTAATGATGAAAAATCTTTTTGTTTTTATATCTTGTGAAAATTGTCTTTACAAAAAGAATGAAATTTTTTAGTGTATATTTAAAATAAAATAGCTCTAGGAAGAAAATAGTATAAATCGTAGAATTTGGAAGGTTTTGTATAATTGTTTTACAAGACCATTTTAACATCAGCATAGTCAATTAGCTTATGACTAGTCCAATATGAAATGAATAAGTAAAAATTTCAGTAAAGATTATGTCTTTGTTTTTAGTATGAATGGAATTGTCAGTAAGTAAAAAGTTATTAATACGAGATGATTTTAAGAGATAAAAGGGTTTACACAGTTACTTCCTAAGGGTTTTGAATCCGTGGGTGAAGTTCACATGAGACTATGATTATGGTTTTAAGCAATAAAATATTTTTGCTAATGTCGAAATTTTTTCGTTTTTATATTTTGTGAAATCTAGTTTTAAAACGTGAAAGAATTTTTTTAAAGTATATTAAAAATAAAACTGCTATAGGACGAAAAGTGGTATAAATTATATAATTTAAAGGGATTTATATAATTATTTTATTGGACTATTTTAGCATCAGGCATAACTAATTAGCTTGTAACTAGTTCAATATTAAATGAATATGTAAGAATTCCAGTAAGGTTTACCCTTTCTTTTCATTGTAAATGGAATTGGCAGTAAATAAAAAGTTATTAACCTCTTCGCTTCTGAGGTCCACATATGTGGACCTTGGATCTTAGCTCATAAGAAACCAATAATATAGAAGCTCATATAAAACCAATAAAAATATCTAAATTTTGATTATGAATTCACATTTATGATAGCTTAAACTTCAAAATTAATCCAACAGATTTGAACACTTGACGTATTTTCATGTCTAAACCGTTGGTTGCAAGTGAGGTTTTGAAAAATGTCGTCAATTCAGCGATTGTGTAAAAGTCAGTAATATTTATCAATATTAAAATTTTAATTAAGATGTTTATTTATTTATTTATTTATTTTATTATTATTTTTTTTTCTAAAACCATTATAAATGTTCATTAGATAATTTCCTTTTGTTTGTTTTGTGAAAATTTGATTTTAAAAGTATCATTTTATTGAGGTCCACACACGTGGACCTCAGTACTCAATTACTATAAATAGGCTAATAATGTAATTAAATTCAAAAATGAAAAGTTTAACATTTTATTGTTCCTAAATGAGTGATTTGTTTGTCGCTAAAGGGACTATCCTCTCGTGAGATTGCGGCAAAATTGTCGATCGGAAAATTTGCTGTAAACGATATTTAAAAAAATATATAAAGATGGTTATGGCCTTCGGAGCTTGCCACGGTCCGGGGGACTCCCGAAAACGACTATTCTTGTGGTCAGAATTATCAAAAGAAAAGCAGTTGATGACCCGCGTAAAAATGCCGCTGCAATTCCACGCCATTTATGGTGTTAAAAGTGATTTATGGTGTTATGGTTATTGCTGAAACTAGTCTATTTACAGTGTCAAGGCGCTTATGTGACGTAGAACTTTATGGAACAGTCGGTGTTAAAAATCTTTCATAAGTAAAAAAATTCAGAGGGCCCGACTGGCGTTTGCCACGAAATACAAAGACTGGACAAGTGAATACTGGAAAAAAGTGCTATTTTCAGATGAATCGACGTTCAATCTTTTTGTGAGTGATAAAAAACATTACAACCGACGACCTAAAAACAAAAGATAAGATGCGAGATACATTATTCCTACAATGAAGCATGGCGGAGGACATGTTATGCTGTGGGGAGCATTTTCTGGAAAATGCGCTTGTCCGTTATTTGAAATCCGCGGCAAGATGAATCGTGCAATGCATAAAGATATCTTGCAAGATCATTTGCTGCCTTATTGGAGGAAAAATTGTGGTCGCAACTATTTGTTTCATCATGATAACGACCAAAAGCATACATCCAAGCTCGTCAAGCAGTGGCTTTCGCACAAAAAAAACTTCGCTTTTGAAATGGACAGCCCAATCATCCGATCTGAATGTTACAGAAAATCTTTGAAACTAACTTGAAAACGTGTGTGGAATTATAAATATTCCAATTTAACAGCATTTTCACAAAATTTGCAAGAACCGTGGACAAAACTTAACACTGATGATCTGTAACTGTTCATTGAATCGATGCCACGTTGCTGCGCCGCAGTACTTATTGTATGTGCTTATACTAAATGTATGAATACAAAATACTAATTGTAAATGTTGTTGATTGATCACTGTTATTTTCTTTTCTAACACCATTTTTTTTTTCCAAACTTGCCAAGGTGGCCGGAAACTTTTGAGAACATGCGTTTTCTTTTGAAATTAATTTTATCAATTAAATTTATTAATATTTAATTTTTATTCCATAACTAAGTTCTTAACTGTTATGTCAATAAAGTGTATAAGTATCGCTCTGAGATTCCTCTCCATATGGGTATACTTACAAATTAACCAAAAAATTTATGTTGGCCGGAAACTTTTGACCACCACTGTATGTTAGCTATGGCAATATTTCCTCAGACGATATGCGAGATTTTCGTTTAGGTGGGGTATTGTTAAATTATTCTGTTAAAGTGTGCTCCAATATTTAACCATCTAATTCATACAGACAGATTTTTTACAAGCTTGAAATGTGCAGAATACCTTTTGCAATTTTTTTTTTCAAGAACTATTACGTCAAATAGAATCGTTTCTGCTACACAAAAATTGAGAACTGATGAAGAACAGAAAAAAGGAGAGTGGGATGAGGTTCTTAGAGATGATGAGATTTCCGTTTTAAAGTGGAAATATAACGAATCAGTTATTTTTCTTTCAATATATTTTGAAAGTGAAGTAATTTATACATATTTGGGATAGTCGAAAGAGGATAAGGAAAAAGTAAAAGTAGCCAGCCAGTTGCAGTAAAGATGTACAACATATCTACAGGTGGTACAGATTTTTTATTGGTACTTAGCATATTATCACTGTGCAGCAAAAACAACAAATGGTCAACGCGTGTATTTAATCACTTTGTATACCTAGCGATTTCTACTAGCTGGAAACATTACGTAAGAGATAATAAAGTGATGAAGATGAAAATACGTGTTATTAATAGATTATAGGATGTGTATTGCTACACTTCCGATCAAGTATGAAGGAAAAAAATGATATAACTCCCCGTAGACGTAGGCCACCAATAAATTCAAGTTCTGAAAGAAAAAAATGACAAACAAGGATGTAGTCGAGGGTATACGGGGGTATACGCCGTGTTCATTCTGGATTTTTTTTAAGAAGCTCCGTATACCCTCTGTTTCTCAAAAAAAAAGCATCAGCGTATACCCTAGCTATGAACATTCATGACGTCAGCGTACACCATCTGTCTTTACCGTATACTCTCTGCTTTTTTTATAACTACAACACTGATGACAAAGAAGCAAAGAAAAATTAACACACCCTCAAAGAAAATCTCTCTTGACAGTGTACAACATTTGCCAAGACTTTTAGACATCAAAAATGCGTCTAAGTGTTATTTGGAAGAATGTAAATCCAAAAGAAGAGCTATGTGTATAAAGTGTAAAGTTTATTTATGCATTTTGAAAAAAAAAATTATTTGAATATTTT
Organism: Maratus speciosus; assembly: GCA_963932465.1. NCBI lineage: Eukaryota > Metazoa > Arthropoda > Arachnida > Araneae > Salticidae > Maratus > Maratus speciosus. Next base: position 351,224,349 of record OZ010794.1, read on the forward strand.
CACACTAAGTAAAAAATAATGTAATAAAATTTAAATTTTGTAGTCGTTTCTTAACAATAGTTCAAGGCAAAAGATATTTAAAAATTTTGAGATTTACGATTTTTATTAATGTAATACGTTTAAAGCAATAAATATAATATTTAATTATGTTATATAAAAAAAAAAAAAACATTTATTTTCGCAATTTTTTTACACAAATATTTTCGCACAAATATTTACAATGATTTCAAAATTTCGAACTTTTTACGTAATTGTGTCCGAAGGTCCACATACGTGGACCTCCATTTACTAGCACCCTGGTGCATCAATTTTTTTAATTTTTCAATTATTACCATTTTTTAAACTAAAATAGCTAAAAAAACCTATTACAACATTTTTTCAAAAAATATTTTTTGTTCAGTAACGAAGAGGTTGATACGAGATGATTTTAAGAGATAAAAGAGTTTACACAGTTACTTCCTATGGGTTTTGAATCAGTGGGTGAACAAAGGTTATGCTTCACCTGGGGCTATGCTTATGCTAGGATATAATAATAATGCTAGGATATATAATAGGAATAAAATGTTTTTGCTAATGTCGAAAATTTTTTTCGTTTTTTTAATTTTTGTGGAATCTATTTTTAAAAGATGAACGAAATTTTTTAGCGTATATTAACACGTCCGGCGCCAATATTAATGTTTTTCGCTGTGAGACGGCGCTCGAATTCATATTTCGCTTCATCTGGCGGCGCGGTGCTGTCGCTTTTTCAGACACTGTATGTAAAGACCCTCTCCTTTGATATTTTTTGAATTGAACTCGAATAACAAGCAGAGTTGATTGTGAATGTCTGAAAGTTCGTAAGGAGTAAGCAAATTATTTAGAGACATGATTTTATCGACTACATATGAACGAATTTAATATAAAATGTCTGACAATCTAAAGAAATATGGATAACATGATGTAAATCCATTTCTGTAAAGGTAGAACCTACGCCCTTAGTCAATGATATTTTTTTATTGAAAACGACAATTCTCGTTTCCCTTCGTGAATGTATTAAGTTTATAATAATGAATTGTTTTTACTACTGAATTTTCGAATATTCAAGTGTGACTCAACTGTAGTGCATGCCGTCTATAGCATAATCGAGTGTGACCCACCTGTAGTACACGCCTTCTATGAAACAGTAGAGTGTGACCCATCGGTGAAGCACGCCGCCCGATGCGACAGTCAAGCGTGACCCACCGGTGATGTACTCCGGTGTGAACGTGTTAAAAGTAAAACAGTTATAGGAATAAAGTGGTATAAATCATATCATTCAGATGGATTTATATAATTCTTTTATTATACTTTTTTAATATCAGGAATAGATAATTAGCTTGTAATTAGGCCAATATGAAATGAATATGTAAGAATTCTAGTGAATTTTACCCCTTTTGTTTTTCTTTGTAAATGGAATTGGCAATAAATAAAAAGTTAATACGATATGATTTTAAGAAATGAAAGGGTTTACACAGTTACTTCCTAAGGGTTTTGAATCCGTGGGTGAAGCTGATGATATCACATGAGGTTATGCTTATGGTTTTAAAGAATAAAATATTTTTGCTAATGATGAAAAATCTTTTTGTTTTTATATCTTGTGAAAATTGTCTTTACAAAAAGAATGAAATTTTTTAGTGTATATTTAAAATAAAATAGCTCTAGGAAGAAAATAGTATAAATCGTAGAATTTGGAAGGTTTTGTATAATTGTTTTACAAGACCATTTTAACATCAGCATAGTCAATTAGCTTATGACTAGTCCAATATGAAATGAATAAGTAAAAATTTCAGTAAAGATTATGTCTTTGTTTTTAGTATGAATGGAATTGTCAGTAAGTAAAAAGTTATTAATACGAGATGATTTTAAGAGATAAAAGGGTTTACACAGTTACTTCCTAAGGGTTTTGAATCCGTGGGTGAAGTTCACATGAGACTATGATTATGGTTTTAAGCAATAAAATATTTTTGCTAATGTCGAAATTTTTTCGTTTTTATATTTTGTGAAATCTAGTTTTAAAACGTGAAAGAATTTTTTTAGAGTATATTAAAAATAAAACTGCTATAGGACGAAAAGTGGTATAAATTATATAATTTAAAGGGATTTATATAATTATTTTATTGGACTATTTTAGCATCAGGCATAACTAATTAGCTTGTAACTAGTTCAATATTAAATGAATATGTAAGAATTCCAGTAAGGTTTACCCTTTCTTTTCATTGTAAATGGAATTGGCAGTAAATAAAAAGTTATTAACCTCTTCGCTTCTGAGGTCCACATATGTGGACCTTGGATCTTAGCTCATAAGAAACCAATAATATAGAAGCTCATATAAAACCAATAAAAATATCTAAATTTTGATTATGAATTCACATTTATGATAGCTTAAACTTCAAAATTAATCCAACAGATTTGAACACTTGACGTATTTTCATGTCTAAACCGTTGGTTGCAAGTGAGGTTTTGAAAAATGTCGTCAATTCAGCGATTGCGTAAAAGTCAGTAATATTTATCAATATTAAAATTTTAATTAAGATGTTTATTTATTTATTTATTTATTTTATTATTATTTTTTTTTCTAAAACCATTATAAATGTTCATTAGATAATTTCCTTTTGTTTGTTTTGTGAAAATTTGATTTTAAAAGTATCATTTTATTGAGGTCCACACACGTGGACCTCAGTACTCAATTACTATAAATAGGCTAATAATGTAATTAAATTCAAAAATGAAAAGTTTAACATTTTATTGTTCCTAAATGAGTGATTTGTTTGTCGCTAAAGGGACTATCCTCTCGTGAGATTGCGGCAAAATTGTCGATCGGAAAATTTGCTGTAAACGATATTTAAAAAAATATATAAAGATGGTTATGGCCTTCGGAGCTTGCCACGGTCCGGGGGACTCCCGAAAACGACTATTCTTGTGGTCAGAATTATCAAAAGAAAAGCAGTTGATGACCCGCGTAAAAATGCCGCTGCAATTCCACGCCATTTATGGTGTTAAAAGTGATTTATGGTGTTATGGTTATTGCTGAAACTAGTCTATTTACAGTGTCAAGGCGCTTATGTGACGTAGAACTTTATGGAACAGTCGGTGTTAAAAATCTTTCATAAGTAAAAAAATTCAGAGGGCCCGACTGGCGTTTGCCACGAAATACAAAGACTGGACAAGTGAAAACTGGAAAAAAGTGCTATTTTCAGATGAATCGACGTTCAATCTTTTTGTGAGTGATAAAAAACATTACAACCGACGACCTAAAAACAAAAGATAAGATGCGAGATACATTATTCCTACAATGAAGCATGGCGGAGGACATGTTATGCTGTGGGGAGCATTTTCTGGAAAATGCGCTTGTCCGTTATTTGAAATCCGCGGCAAGATGAATCGTGCAATGCATAAAGATATCTTGCAAGATCATTTGCTGCCTTATTGGAGGAAAAATTGTGGTCGCAACTATTTGTTTCATCATGATAACGACCAAAAGCATACATCCAAGCTCGTCAAGCAGTGGCTTTCGCACAAAAAAAACTTCGCTTTTGAAATGGACAGCCCAATCATCCGATCTGAATGTTACAGAAAATCTTTGAAACTAACTTGAAAACGTGTGTGGAATTATAAATATTCCAATTTAACAGCATTTTCACAAAATTTGCAAGAACCGTGGACAAAACTTAACACTGATGATCTGTAACTGTTCATTGAATCGATGCCACGTTGCTGCGCCGCAGTACTTATTGTATGTGCTTATACTAAATGTATGAATACAAAATACTAATTGTAAATGTTGTTGATTGATCACTGTTATTTTCTTTTCTAACACCATTTTTTTTTTCCAAACTTGCCAAGGTGGCCGGAAACTTTTGAGAACATGCGTTTTCTTTTGAAATTAATTTTATCAATTAAATTTATTAATATTTAATTTTTATTCCATAACTAAGTTCTTAACTGTTATGTCAATAAAGTGTATAAGTATCGCTCTGAGATTCCTCTCCATATGGGTATACTTACAAATTAACCAAAAAATTTATGTTGGCCGGAAACTTTTGACCACCACTGTATGTTAGCTATGGCAATATTTCCTCAGACGATATGCGAGATTTTCGTTTAGGTGGGGTATTGTTAAATTATTCTGTTAAAGTGTGCTCCAATATTTAACCATCTAATTCATACAGACAGATTTTTTACAAGCTTGAAATGTGCAGAATACCTTTTGCAATTTTTTTTTTCAAGAACTATTACGTCAAATAGAATCGTTTCTGCTACACAAAAATTGAGAACTGATGAAGAACAGAAAAAAGGAGAGTGGGATGAGGTTCTTAGAGATGATGAGATTTCCGTTTTAAAGTGGAAATATAACGAATCAGTTATTTTTCTTTCAATATATTTTGAAAGTGAAGTAATTTATACATATTTGGGATAGTCGAAAGAGGATAAGGAAAAAGTAAAAGTAGCCAGCCAGTTGCAGTAAAGATGTACAACATATCTACAGGTGGTACAGATTTTTTATTGGTACTTAGCATATTATCACTGTGCAGCAAAAACAACAAATGGTCAACGCGTGTATTTAATCACTTTGTATACCTAGCGATTTCTACTAGCTGGAAACATTACGTAAGAGATAATAAAGTGATGAAGATGAAAATACGTGTTATTAATAGATTATAGGATGTGTATTGCTACACTTCCGATCAAGTATGAAGGAAAAAAAATGATATAACTCCCCGTAGACGTAGGCCACCAATAAATTCAAGTTCTGAAAGAAAAAAATGACAAACAAGGATGTAGTCGAGGGTATACGGGGGTATACGCCGTGTTCATTCTGGATTTTTTTTAAGAAGCTCCGTATACCCTCTGTTTCTCAAAAAAAAAGCATCAGCGTATACCCTAGCTATGAACATTCATGACGTCAGCGTACACCATCTGTCTTTACCGTATACTCTCTGCTTTTTTTATAACTACAACACTGATGACAAAGAAGCAGAGAAAAATTAACACACCCTCAAAGAAAATATGTCTTGACAGTGTAGAACATTTGCCAAGACTTTTAGACATAAAAAATGCGTCTAAGTGTTATTTGGAAGAATGTAAATCCAAAAGAAGAGCTATGTGTATAAAGTGTAAAGTTTATTTATGCATTTTGAAAAAAAAAATTATTTGAATATTTTCACACTAAGTAAAAAATAATGTAATAAAATTTAAATTTTGTAGTCGTTTCTTAACAATAGTTCAAGGCAAAAGATATTTAAAAATTTTGAGATTTACGATTTTTATTAATGTAATACGTTTAAAGCAATAAATATAATATTTAATTATGTTATAAAAAAAAAAAAAAAAAAAAAAAAACATTTATTTTCGCAATTTTTTTACACAAATATTTTCGCACAAATATTTACAATGATTTCAAAATTTCGAACTTTTTACGTAATTGTGTCCGAAGGTCTACATACGTGGACCTCCATTTACTAGCACCCTGGTGCATCAATTTTTTTAATTTTTCAATTATTACCATTTTTTAAACTAAAATAGCTAAAAAAACCTATTACAACATTTTTTCAAAAAATATTTTTTGTTCAGTAACGAAGAGGTTGATACGAGATGATTTTAAGAGATAAAAGAGTTTACACAGTTACTTCCTATGGGTTTTGAATCAGTGGGTGAACAAAGGTTATGCTTCACCTGGGGCTATGCTTATGCTAGGATATAATAATAATGCTAGGATATATAATAGGAATAAAATGTTTTTGCTAATGTCGAAAATTTTTTTCGTTTTTTTAATTTTTGTGGAATCTATTTTTAAAAGATGAACGAAATTTTTTGCGTATATTAACACGTCCGGCGCCAATATTAATGTTTTTCGCTGTGAGACGGCGCTCGAATTCATATTTCGCTTCATCTGGCGGCGCGGTGCTGTCGCTTTTTCAGACACTGTATGTAAAGACCCTCTCCTTTGATATTTTTTGAATTGAACTCGAATAACAAGCAGAGTTGATTGTGAATGTCTGAAAGTTCGTAAGGAGTAAGCAAATTATTTAGAGACATGATTTTATCGACTACATATGAACGAATTTAATATAAAATGTCTGACAATCTAAAGAAATATGGATAACATGATGTAAATCCATTTCTGTAAAGGTAGAACCTACGCCCTTAGTCAATGATATTTTTTTATTGAAAACGACAATTCTCGTTTCCCTTCGTGAATGTATTAAGTTTATAATAATGAATTGTTTTTACTACTGAATTTTCGAATATTCAAGTGTGACTCAACTGTAGTGCATGCCGTCTATAGCATAATCGAGTGTGACCCACCTGTAGTACACGCCTTCTATGAAACAGTAGAGTGTGACCCATCGGTGAAGCACGCCGCCCGATGCGACAGTCAAGCGTGACCCACCGGTGATGTACTCCGGTGTGAACGTGTTAAAAGTAAAACAGTTATAGGAATAAAGTGGTATAAATCATATCATTCAGATGGATTTATATAATTCTTTTATTATACTTTTTTAATATCAGGAATAGATAATTAGCTTGTAATTAGGCCAATATGAAATGAATATGTAAGAATTCTAGTGAATTTTACCCCTTTTGTTTTTCTTTGTAAATGGAATTGGCAATAAATAAAAAGTTAATACGATATGATTTTAAGAAATGAAAGGGTTTACACAGTTACTTCCTAAGGGTTTTGAATCCGTGGGTGAAGCTGATGATATCACATGAGGTTATGCTTATGGTTTTAAAGAATAAAATATTTTTGCTAATGATGAAAAATCTTTTTGTTTTTATATCTTGTGAAAATTGTCTTTACAAAAAGAATGAAATTTTTTAGTGTATATTTAAAATAAAATAGCTCTAGGAAGAAAATAGTATAAATCGTAGAATTTGGAAGGTTTTGTATAATTGTTTTACAAGACCATTTTAACATCAGCATAGTCAATTAGCTTATGACTAGTCCAATATGAAATGAATAAGTAAAAATTTCAGTAAAGATTATGTCTTTGTTTTTAGTATGAATGGAATTGTCAGTAAGTAAAAAGTTATTAATACGAGATTATTTTAAGAGATAAAAGGGTTTACACAGTTACTTCCTAAGGGTTTTGAATCCGTAGGAGAAGAGAGGCTATGTTCCACCTGAAGCTTATGAGTTTAAGAAAAAAAAATTCTGCTAATGTCGAAAAATTTTCTTTTTTATATTTTGTGGAATCTATTTTTAAAAGATGAACGACATTATTTTGTGTATATTAAAAATAAAACAGTTATAGGAAGAAAGTGGTATACGTCATATAATTTAGATGGATTTATATACTTCTTTTTTTTTTTTTTTTGGACTATTTTAACATCAGGCATAGTAAATTAGCTTATAACTAGTCCAATATGAAATGAATAAGTAAGAATTCCAACAAATTTCACACCTTTGTTTTCATTGTAAATGAAATTGGCAGTAAATAAAAAGTTATTTTATGCCCTTGTTTTTACTGTGAATGGAATTGTCAGTAAATAAAAAGTTATTAATAGGATGTGATTTTGAGAGATAAAAACATTTATACAAGCTACTTTTTGTTTCGAATATGTTTTATTATGTTTTGTGAAATTTATCTTTACAAAAAGAATGAAAACTTTTTAGTATACATTAGTACTTTTATTTTAAATAGTTTTAGAAGAAAGTGCTGCAAATAATTTAATGTAGAGAAAAAGTGTTAATTCAGTTAATTTTTTTCTTCAGAAATCACCATTGTTTCCGAAGAGTAATATTTGTCTTTTATAAGGACATATTAAATAAGGCGAATATTACTATTGGGAAACAGTAGTACACTTTTAAAATCAAAAATGCATTATATTTGCGACACTTGTATTTTTAATTGCTTTGAAAGAATATTTTGCTATGAAACACATGCAATCATTATATGTATCTAGTCTAATATATGTAATGAAAATGTAAGAATAATTATAAAGTTTGCCCCTTCGCATTCTTGGCAAATGGAATTAGCAAAAAAATAGTCATTAATAAGAGATGATTATAACATATAAAAGGTAACATATACAATTTCTTCCTAAAAATTTCAATCCCTTATGTATGCATAATCATCCGGGAGATATGCTTGTGATTATAAGTAACTTGCCAACCTACGGCTTTTTCACAAATAAATAAAACATACTTACAACTAGAAACTTTAAAGAATTAAATTTGCCTAGCTTCTGAGCAGTAATCATCCGAAATCATCTTGATTTCATTCATTAAATAAAATTCCTGGTTCAAAGTATGCTCTAGATTAATTATAACACAATTATTCTAATTGGTAAATAAATCATATTAGATGTAAATTTCCAACTGTCCTGGTCCGGACATTTTTCGCCCAGTTGGAAATTTACATCTAATATGATTTATTTACCAATTAGAATAATTGTGTTATAATAATTTTAGCGTAATTTCGTATCCAGCAATATCTGGAGTTCCATTACCTGAGATTTATTCTGTTGAGCTGAACCAGGTTTCAGACCAGATGCTATAATCATCAAGGTTAGCTGGGTGAAAAAGTTCCACTAGATTCGTCCGGGATAGCTCAGATGGCAGAGCACTGGCGGCTTCAGCCAGGAGATCCCTGGTTCGAATCCTGGTCCGGCATTTTTCGCCCAGTTGGAAATTTACATCTAATGTCAAAGTATGTTCATTTATATTTTTTTTTTGAACGGGAGATTGGCAAGTATTTTATTAGCAGTTTAACCAAATTTAGGCCACACTATCAAAACAAGACAAATGCTTCTTAATCTACTAAAATATAATATAACTACAAATAAAAATATGCAATAATCTCTTCCGAGTTATTACATTATTCCGAAAGTCGTTTTTGATCATTAGAATCCCCAGAAACCAATATATTTACAAGATTTAAAGAATCATTTATAAAAACACAGTTTCCATTCCTGCCAGTGACTTTCGGAAACGTTTCCGAGTATTCGGATTGGGGAAAATTTATTAATACACTATAAAGTTTATTACTCAATTTCCTCAAACTAGAATATCGGTTTTTAGGATGAAGATCACTCAGAACGCCTGCTACGGTGCCGCAAGCAGCGGAGACACGTGTCAGAGGTTCATTTAGAACCTATTGTGCCCCCTGGCGGTGGAAGATGGAAAACAAGATTTTCCGGAGCGTGCGCGCTACGCCCGGTATACGGTGTCGCAGGCAGCAGGGACCCGAGGTTTGTTTTGAACATACTGTGTAGCAAGCCCGGTCTATGCTGCTTAAGACAGCGGGAACCCATTCCGAAGGTTTATTTTCAGATATTCTTTGTTTTTTCTATTTTTTAAAATATGAATCGTTATTTTAAATATTCGCAATTCGTTTGAAAAAATCGACCGCCCCGAACAACGCCAGGCGGGTCAGCTAGTATATTATAAAAACTACTGGAAAACGTTTCCAAAAATCAGTATCAGCAAAAGAAACTTTGTTTTTATATATTTTTTTTAAATATAAAAAAAATATTGGCTTCATAGTTACCTAAAGATAAAAAAAGTTTTTTCCGAATCTTTAATAATTCGGGAGAGGTTCTTGTATAATTTTGGTCTCGGTTATATTATATTTTTCCAGATTAAGGAACATTTGTCTGATTTTACAGTGTAGCTTAATTCTTACAGAATTGACCTCTTTGGAATAGTCATTTTAAATGGACATCACTAGCATCTTTCTTGGTACCCTATAAACAAATGATTAACTATATCATGGCTAATAGAAAAACATGAATATATATTTACATCATAAATCAGAAAAATTATTTATTGTTCTTTACAGTTGATTTGAATTTTGTTGTTAGATTTAAGCAAATTCTGTTAATACAATTAATGTAAATACACGTGTACTTTAATACACTCATTTAAATTATGCATAAACCCTAAAATAAATTGTTTGTTTGTTGTTGTTGCTTTTGAAAAACCACATGTAACTTAAATCACAATGCATTTTTTAATATGATTATTTTATCATAGAATATTTGCATGTTACCATTAATGTTTTTCCTCAATAACGTAAGTTACCTTTAATAGTACGACGTTATTACAAGTTAAGTCTAGCATGCTTATACTAATTTAACTGAAGAAATGTATTCAGAATAACATAGAATGCCAAATCCGTTATTCTATAGAAATGCATTCTAAATTGAAGGGAAAATGTTTTCGAACATAGCATATTCATTCAAAAATGACTTTATTTCAACGAAAAATTAATAATAGATGAGTATGATTGTATTTTCGTGGTTTAATGAAGTTTTGCAAAATTATAATACAAATGGAAGTTCTTTTCATTTGAACTCCCTATTCTAATTATCCAGTTTTGGTCTTGTGATATTAGTTAGAATTAAATTTCTTTCATAATAGCTGTTTCAAATGCATCAAATGCGTAACAGAAATTTGAAAATACCTATAAAGTTAATAAAATGTAAGTAAAATTTACTGTTCCTAGCACGCTAACGATATCTGTTTATGAATCTTTAATGATTTCATCTGATTTTAACATTTGTAATACCCGTGTGGTCACGTATGCCAACGAAAAATATTTCATTTCATTTTGATCAAACGCGAACACAGCACTATCTGTACCTATTGTACCTGTAAAGCAATTCGTGAAAAAGACTTGATTATCATATTTGGAAAATATCTTTATATCGCAGGGTTTATCAAGATAATAAATTCTGCAGTTAAAAAAAATGTGTTGAGATTTCGTTTCATTTATAATTTTGCAAACTAAATATAAATTCTTTTTCTTATCATTTAAAATTCTGCGTCATTAGATTTATTGTTTTGGATTGTAAAATGATAGATTAAAGTTTGAATTTTCTGTTGATGAAATCGGTAGCGATTATACAAGTGATGCAGTTTTTATTAGTTTCTCGCGTATGCTAAATTTTGTCATTTATGTGCTGTTAACATAATTTGTGGGTGATTACAGTGCACAGTAACATAAAAATGTAGTTTTTTTTTCTTCTGAAAAACCATAATATTTTGGCATTAAAGATTAAAAATATTGTAGTATAATTTTAACAGCTTCCATAGCCTTTTTAAGGCATTAATAACTTTAGATTCTTTAGGCATTTCTACAGATGCCAGGAGATCTGTAAAAACTCGTGTACTGTAAAATATGCTTAATATGATAAGAATAATGTTTTGAATGTTGTCTGTTTTATGTAAATTGTATAGCTTTGAGAAAATTTCAACTTGAGTGTGAATCAAACACTGGAAAATGCATGTTTCTTATGCGTTATTTGTGATCCATTTTTATTCAACATCTGAATTGTAAACTTCATTATTTTGTCATACCATCATGAAACCACTTTTAACAAAATAAACTTGTACACGTTACTGAGAAAGAAAGCTTAAATTGCATTAGAAAAAAATTTCATTCAAACAGCTACATGGTGAATAAAATTAAACAGAGTAAACAGCACAATGAAAGAAAAACTACAAGCATCTAACATATCATGGTGTTTACCTTTTAATGTAGCTGGGCAATCAAACGTCATCATCAGTTTTGGAACCAAACCAACCAATAATCAGTGGCGTGGCGTCCGGTCATCGCTGGATGCGGCGATGACCAAGCAATATTTTAAAACTCTTAATAAGCTTTTAAAACTCTACGATCCAGTTTTAGCAGAACATTTGGAGTTCATGTATAAGTGAAGGTAAGATTTAAAGTTTCTTTTTTGAACATTAAACCATTGAATTTTAGAGTTAATAATTTTTCACCACAAACTTAAATAATTGCGATGACCACCGAAAATTTTCACGCCACGCCACTGCCAATAATGTACCCAAGCTAGTTTTCTTGACCTTGGACCCTGGGTTGCTATAAAGCATATGTCCCAGTCAAATGGTCAACCAAACGGGGGGCCCCTATTTTTTTTAGTTGCCAAGCAAGATCGGTAATTATTTTATCAACTTCGAAGGGATGAAAGCCCCACCAGTGGCTGAGAGGTTCTGCTCTCGAAACTGGTAGACGGGAAGTGCTGGGTTCGATCCCAATCGTGCCCGTCGGCCTAATCGTTCGGAGTTTTCGTGGTTTTCTTCGAACCATGGATTTCCATGCGTTAATACGGGTTAGGTTCCCTTAGAAAGACCCCCACGAAGGGCACTCCCCCTCGGGCCTATATCCCTAGTGCAGATAATCGGCCGTCACAAAATCAACCAACCAACCAATCGAAGGGATGAAAGGTTGAATGAACCTTTCCCAGTCCGGAATCGAACTCTGGACCTGTAGCGTGGTAGCGCGACGCACTGACCACTAAGCTATTGGGCTTCAATTTAATAATAAAGTTAAAGTACTTTTCTCCCCATATCCCATAATATGGTACCCGTCGACTATAAACCAACTCTTCCAGACATTCAATATTCTGTATTCTATTTCACTAATCACCCTTAAAATGAAATATTTCATGCGATTTCACAACAACGAAACAAGTTAAATACTGTTAAAACTACGAGGGTGGGAGGAAATGTCGCATCCGACACTCAAAAAAGGACTCGCGCCGCCGTAAAAATTGCTCACTTTGCTTGCTTATACTACGATCCGATATGAATCGGGGGAGTGAGGTGGTTGTGTAACAAAATAGATCAAAAGCCGCCGAACAGCTCGAATCCATCCCATTAGGCGACCAAATGTGCTTACTTCGACAAACAAGCATCCAAGCGAAAAAGGGGGGAGACGAGTATAATCGGGAGTGCATTAATTCTAGACACCCTCCCCCAGAGATGGGGGGTTTGGTACCGACGTCAATTTTGTCAACCTCCCCCATTAATGTTCGAGGAGGTAGATGACAGATAGTCATTGTGTAAGGGTGAATTAAGCTTATTCAAATATTTTCGAGGGCCCTTCGGTTGCTGTTTCGATAACAATGTTGTGTCATGTAAAGGAATAACGAAATGAAATGGGAATTAAATTATTAGTTTTGTTGGAATTTCGATCAACTTCATCGTAAAGAGATTTAAACAATTCACTCAGGGTAACTTATATTTATAAAATTATTTGTTTACGAAGAATTTTTTTTTTCCTTTTTGGGATATGATTGTGAGTAGCTAGAGCTGCGGCCTCTAATTATATTAAAAGAGACTTTTATGTATTAGACAATAATAGAATCAAGTTACAATGAAGTTATGGATAATACCAAGCTTGGTACAAATCGGTATAAAAAAATATCTGTGAACCTATACCATTCTAAAATTTCCATAGAATAGCATGAGAGTGGACCAGTGGACACAAGCAGAGGTAATACTAATAGTCTCTACTAATACTTATAGTCTCTGCTTGGATGACGTCACACTGGACAATGTTTTAAATAGCATTCATTTTGCAATGCAGTGAAAAAAAAACATTCAGTATCGAAAACTCAATTAAGAATATATGCAAAAAAAAAAAAAAAAAAAAAAAAAAAAAGGGCAAAATTATCTATGTAAAAATACCGCTTTTTTCCAATATTGGAGTTTAGAATTAGGGCATAAATTGTATTGAGTCTTCTTTCAGGATTCATGTGAAATATGAATCCATTTTGGGAATATTTTCCGACGGGCCTGTCGAATTAATGCAAAGTTTTGTCATAGATTTTATATTACCAATTCAAAATCTTGATCGTAAAATTTAATTTAATGAATTCTTACTATATGAATTAAAAGAGAAAGAGTAAAAAAGCAGTTAGTAGTGAAAGCTTACTTTTGCCATGGAGATTTGCCATAATCTTCATTGAATAACGACATATAGTTAATGCAGCATCATAATCTAGCCTTAAAATTTTATTGCATCCACTTTTCAGAGTTTCTGGAATAGAAATCTCCTTTGCACATTGTCTCATATTCTACAGGGTGCGTCAGATATTTGAGAACAAATCAATGACTGCTTTCAAACAGGATATACACGAGAGATAGAGCATTATTTTTATTTTAACGGTTTGTACAGATGACCACATGCACACTGGATAATATCATTCATGGAAATCACTGCCACGTGTTAGAGAAGTAATTTAGTGCTTTGACACATCGGTATAAACAACGGCGTTGACTCTGGCACCTTGATGAATGCAATATGGATGCATCAGATCGTCATCGCTTCTCAGGACCTCCAACCATCGTCATTGAGGTAAGAAATTTTATGCACATATCTGTCAGAACCTTTTCGGCTATTTTACACCATCACCGATCTCTTTTGCGGTTCAATTTCTTGACCTGGGCAACGTTTTTCTCTTTGGAAAGGAACAAGAGCATTTCTGACTCCTCTTTATGTTTCTGCTTATTAATTAGGCGTTTGTCTCTGGCCAGGCGGTTATCCCTTGTTCTCTCGGGCAAGAACTGTACTCTCCTCATCACTCACGACCTCTAACGAATGTCCTCATGAATCACATATCAATCCATCATCATAGATTGTGGTCTCATCAACCTGCATCTCCCTCGCGAGTGCCCTCGTCGACTTCGTAGGATTTTCATCGACTTGACTGACGAATTCCGGTGTCTTGAGGGTTTCATATTGCTGACAATGTCGTTTCCTACATAAAACGTTTACCACATGCCTTCAGTCCTCTCCTTACGTTAAAGATGACTGACCGGGCGAGCTTCAAAAATGTGGCAATCTCTACATCGAACTGCTGTTGAGCTAATAAGCCAATAACACCACGCTTCTTCATATCTTCAGATAGTTTAGGTTATGACGTGTATACATGTAGCAGAAAAATATTTGTAACTATGATATACAGGGTGATATTTCACCTATAACATGAGTTTTCAAATACCTGACGCACCCTGTACTTTTGGCAATCTTACATAAATGTTTAAGGTCCAAATAGACGTTTCCGTCAACTGTCGGTGTCTTTTTTGTGGTTACGCGGTGCTTTTCATTTTTTACTGCATTTGAGGGACCATTTTGAAGAACGGAAATCTTTCCTCCAAATCCATCTCCAGCTCTTTTTATTATTGAGCCTCCCCGTTCTTTTGTCAATAACGACAAACGATTGCAAAAGAAAGCGCGACTCTTAAAGGAGAATATTTGAAGGAAGGAGTTAACCCAGCCTTATGCTTTAGGCACGTGAGTGTCATGAACGAGGTGTGGAACATGTCTTCCATCAAACAGCAGTTTTATCTTTTAGAGGGTTTTATGTGTTTGTAGCAATAGAGGTTATGCTAGCTTAAGAGGGTATTTATTCTGGCCTAGAATGTTGAAAAAATCTTTTTTTTTCTGCATATTTTTAAAGTTTAGACCTTTAGGAATATATCCTGGAAAGAAAATTTTAAATTCCAATGAGGTACGGACTTATAGCTATTTTATAGACGCAGCAACTAAGCAAAATTACGTCGGAGCAAATCGGACAATAGACGGTGAAAATGCCCGACTATCCGAACATTTTTAATATTGTAACTACTTGACTCGTCCCCAAAGGAACCATGTGTAAATCATTTAAATCAGTACTATGCTAGACATTTGTACGCCAAAGTTTTATTTTTCTCACAACACTACATTACTGAGTTTTTCTCAAAACTGCTTTTTTTAACATGGTTGTCATGATATCTCAAGTTCTATTTAACCCATTTACCTCAAATTTTCTACCAACTTTCTTTCTTTTTTTTTTAAATAACGTTCTATCGCCCTAACATTTTTGTATCAAAATTATTTTTTTTACCAGTTTAAAAAATTAAAAATTATGGGAAAAAAAAAAAAGAGTCGAAAAAAGCTTTTTTTTTTTAGACAGCCACCATTTTGTGAAAAAAAGTCTATTTTCTCTTAGGTAGAGGCTATAACGATATTCTTACTAATTAATAATATTTTTTTTTGTTTCAGATGACCAGAAGGGTTGCAGTCGTGTCAACCAGCATACCCCTTTTTCACTCCATCTTTACTAGCTTATAACTTATTTAATTTTCATTTTTTCTTTTCAAAAATTTCTTATATATTTTCAAAATGTCAATAAATATGTTGTAAAAAATCAATGGTAAATGTGTACACACACACATATATATATATCTATACATATTAATCGAGTTGGACAAAACGCGCAAAATTTGTGTCTCTATGTCAGAATACCCCCTCAAATTTCAGGATTTACTTCAATATCATCAAAAATTGAAATTGGAACATCAGGTCTCGCCTAACCCTATATGTGGGACCTTAAGGCAAATACTCAAAGTGTGTGTGTGTGGGGGGGGGGGGGGGTGCTTTCTGACATTTTTGAAGCCGCAATTTATACTCATTTTAAGAAATCAGAACCCAATTTACGAATGTGGTCTATTCTATAACGACTGGAAGAGGGAGGTATCTGGGGCAGCTAGCCCGTTTGCCCTTCCGATAATTGTCTCAAAATAGAATTCTTGAATTAGCAGAAATTAATCTTAAGCTCTTAATAATGTAGTGTTCCTCTCTGTTTTAATTTATTAGTCAGTTAGGAAACGTTGTGAAAAAGTAATGTAAACAAATTTACCGAGTATAAATTAAAGAAGAAAAATAAATACGCAGAAAAGAGACAAGTGCGGTTAATAATGAAAAATTACTTTTGCGGAAACGGAAAGTTGGGAGAAGTTTCTTCACTGGGGGAACTGTCAAAACAAATAATATTGTATAATATTGTATACGGAGCTCACAGCATTGTCATTTTGTGTATTTAATTAATTTAATTAAGTTATTGTCCTTCGATTTGTAACTTAACTTTATCAGTTCGCTGCATTTTCGAACGTTGAGACTAAATAGAAGTATGAACCATTAAATATTAAAATTTATTAAACTAATCTGTACAAATATTTGACTCATAAATGAATAATGAAAACAGTTGGTGAATTGTAAAACTAGATGTATATACAGGGTCGTCATAAAAAAATATTCCTGGATATATGTACCCTAGTGAACTAACCGCTCAACCAATCGAAGAAAATTTCAGATTTAGTTATTTGATGGTATGCGCTCGAGATCGTGATAATTTAAAACGGTAGAGCTGTCACGGTTACAGTTACAGTGAAAAAATTTCGAAATTTTCTAATGATAAAACTCTTTTTTTTCCTGCCCAAATGCAAATTGAAAAACCATAAATGGCGTTGGGACGATGCACGTATGACTAAAATTGCCGGTGTAATACCATTGTGGCACTCAATCCAAATCAGTTCCTATATAACGTAATATTCAACACTCTAAAACAAATGATTGAATTTTTATTTTCGCTATGTGTACACAAACACAACTCAAAAACACATTTTAGAACAAATCTTACAACATTACTCAGTTCACAAATGAAAAATAATCGGCTACTGAAAAGCATGTCTTGTAGACACTCCTTCGTTCCTCTTTCTCGCATGTCGAAAACGTGCTCCTTCGGTAGGATAGTGAAGTCAGCCAGACGCAAGTTAAAAGGACTCCAATTTAGGAGCAAGTCCTGCTTTCGTATCTTATGGTGTATCCAGAGTTTATTTG
Organism: Maratus speciosus; assembly: GCA_963932465.1. Taxonomy (NCBI): domain Eukaryota; kingdom Metazoa; phylum Arthropoda; class Arachnida; order Araneae; family Salticidae; genus Maratus; species Maratus speciosus. The sequence goes on from OZ010794.1 coordinate 351,241,784, forward strand.
GGGTTTCGCATCTTACAAAAAATCACGCATTCCAAGTGATATTTACGGTCGTTACATCGGCATATATCATTTGCAAAAAAGAGCATTGTAAAGGACCGATGATTATTCAAAGACGAGGTGAACTGACACAATGCAAGCCATTGTCTCACCTCCGCCTGTACCCACCTAACAGTACATAAAAGTTGGTTCAAAAGGTCATGTCCAAACGGCATATGTGGATGTGTCAGGTCAAGAATTACAGACGAACAGGGTGTAGGATACGCGATCGTGCGGTGCAATTGCATCGTGACCGTGACGCAGAGAAAAGATAAGACAACGGTGTAAAAAGACCTTTATTTTACAAAAAAACTTAATCGAAGTACAAAATACAAATGAAAAATGTTATAACTCATATCAGGTGCTTAAAATATGCCCCATTAGTCATGATCACATCGAATTGCGAACACGTTCCAATTGGCCAGGAGTCTCCTGGACACGTGCCGCCGCTTCAGCGATCCGTACCATGAGGTCCATTGCTAATGGTACGTATTTCTTGTACATAAGAGACTTAAGATATCCCCAAAGGTAGAAATCCAGTTTATTTAGGTCCGGGGATCGCGGTGGACACGGAACAGGGCCGATTGGAACGTGTTCGCGATTCCATATGGCGCCGACGTGAAGCATGCATCATGGCTAATGGGGCACATTTTGAGCACTTGTTATGAGTTGTAACATTTTTCATTTGTGTTTTGTACTTCGATTAAGTTTTTTATAAAATAAAGGTATTTTTACGCCGTTTGTTATTTTTTCTTTGCGTCACGGTCACGATGCAATTGCAACGTCATGATCATGTTTCCGACCCCCAGTTCCTATGTAATTCTTGCTTTTCATGACCTGACACACCCACACGTGCCGTTTGGACATGACCTTTTGAACCACCCTATTGATAACATTTAAATCTTACTGCATGAGTGCCGCCACCTTACATTCCACGTGACTTGGCAAGAACTGGAAATTATAATTTCCTTTCCATTATTCAAATAACAGTCCCGTTCATTTCTAAATCTGTATTTCCCTTCAATTTGTTTTATCATCCGCCATTACCCTTTGTAAAATCTGGACTTTGAGACAGTTACATCAATGTAATGAGCTCCAGAAACTATTGCCATTCGGGGTTACCCCTTCAGCCCAAAGTGCTGCCAATCCTTAAGCAGTAATTTTATATAATGCCTTAAAAATTTACATGGATAAATACTTTTGTAAGACAAATTACACAAAAACTTATAAGCTTGTTTATTTCACTTAAAATCATTGTGACATTTTTTTTTCTTTGAACTGGCGTTTGGTCTTTGGTGTCGACAAAACACCTAAAACCTATGCTGTCATTTGTAAACCCCATTATTACCTATCAATTATTAAACGACTCTATAAAGACAATCAAATCTTCAGGCAAACTACAGAAACTATTTGCGCTAACCATAATAACATTTTAGAATATCATAATTTATTAAAAATTAAAAATTACAATTATAATTATCCATATCTTGTACTTATTCCAAAATTTCATAAAACTATCAAATTTTGATCTGTAACTATAGGCTGTTATAATGAAAATAATGAAGTAAACATAGACTTTTTATTAAACACTCTAAATCAAATATATAACAGTACAGTTTAAAAAATAATATTACATACTTCATAAGGAACAGCTTCGAATTTGTTGAAAAATTGAAAAATATCAGTAATGTAAATACATCAAAACTTACGACTTCAACGACCTTTTTAACGATATTAATTTCAAAGACTTACAAAAAAAAAAAAAAAAAAATCGTCAATCTGTTGCACATGATCTTTCAACATAAAAATTGCAGATGTTGACTACTTCTATTCTCTTTCCAACTTTGTCTTACTAAATAAATCTATTACACAACAATATTATGCACAAACTCAAGATATACCTCAAGATGGAACTGCATGCAAGTTACTTGCTGATTCATATCTATTTTACTATGAAAAAAAAAAATTATCAGTACACATGTATACAGATATCCAGATGATATTATCCCTTCACTGCACGATTTTTCTTTTCTTTATGAAAAAAATAATTTGATTACTTTAGGTAGTCACAAACACAGGAAAAATAATAAAAAAATGCAGACTTCATATATATTTTTTAACTATGGATTTTTGTGGTATGTGCCGTATGTGTCCCAAAGCACGCAATTAGATATTTACCTTTCTGTACGAAATTTGACACAAAACACACAATACATGTGTATTAGATATACAAAAATAGTATAATATGTATTAAAAGTTTATAGCAGAGGTTTAACACTTTGAAGTACAAGTAATTGTTTTCTGTACTGTTGAATTCATACCGAAATATTCGAAAAAAATTATTTTGAAATAAGGAAAAGCGATTTTGCAATTTTTTCCCTCCAAAGTTAGAAATATAAAATTTAATTAAAAGTTTCTGCTGCGAATATTGATTAAAATTGGGTGGGATATAATATATCTCACCGCCCCTCAAAGAGTTAAACATGTGCAAAAAAGTAAAAATTGTTACAAACTTCAAAATACAGATTGTAATAAGCCATGGAGGAAAAAAAATGTATAGAAAGTTATTTTACAATATAATAAAGCATCATCAGAAAGCAAATCAAAAGAAAAAGTAGTGTAAAAAAGAGCTTTAAGAGCAAAAAAGTTCCAAATGTTCATTTCTGGTGAAATTCAGAGTAACAGTTTATATCTCGATTTATACCTAAGGCTACTCCACATTTTGAAAGTTTTGCGAGTGCAGTTTGGAAGTTTACTCGCTCTCTGCTTTCCATATAATCCGGCCAATGGCATACTCCATCTAATCTTATATCTTTGACTGGCATTGCAGATACATGACCTTTATGTTTCTTGGCTATAATTCCCCTTTCTACTTCAGACATTCTTGCTCGTCTTTTTTTAGCATTTGGGGTTTCGCTTCCAATCTTACAAAGGCAGATTGCAACCTGTTCCGGGAATTAAGCCAAAGGCATTTTTGTTCACTTTTTTATATAAGATCCATGAATTTATCATAACAACATCCAGTAGATGGTAGAAAACTCCGCTAAGATGCTGTATATTCCCTCGGCCGCAATCTTGGATTTCTTGGCGATTTTTTGTTCGCGTTGTTTATCGATAAGGCAGCCCCGGTTCTGGCAAACCCTCAGAGTAAAGATAAGAAGTAGAGGCCGAATCCCATTGTTATTTCGGTCAGAACTTGAGGCACACATGTTTCCGCTTTCATCGCCAAAAGGTTCTCTTTTTTGGTGGTGATCACCTTATTGGCAACTGTCGGATTTGATTTATGCGAGAGAAACGCCCGACGCAAGAAAGTTTCAGCGGGAACCAGAGGAGAAAAACCGATTTGGCGCGTTTTCTCTGCCCACCATCACGTGACGGTGGGTAGTGATCCCGGCGTCAAGAAAGGGTTGCTATTTCTGAGTCCAGTTATATGAGAAGTCTATGGGCATACCCGTTAAGCCTAACATGCTCATAAATCGCTGCTTCTGCTTGGCGACATTTACTACTTGGCGGAAAGGGGTTTTCACGCCACGAAAAAGTCCAAGAATGCGGCCGAGGGAATATACAGCATCTGTTCCAAAAACTCGAAAATAATACTTTTTAGATCTCATTTTATTTCTATATCTGCCTAAATGGCTGTCTAGTAAGTCGACAAGTAAATTCGGCTGTCTAGTAAATTCGACAGGCATATTCAGATGTACTCCAGAGGTAATTTGAAAATTTGTATTGTTTAGAAATTCAATCCCCCCCCCCCCCCACACACACACACACGCACACACCCCCGGCACATAAAAATGTCCCTTCTACGGAAAAACGTCTGAATTCAACACTGTTGAATTGTATTTGTTATTTTAAACTTTTATATAGTACTTTTAGTAGAATTTAAAATTACTTTAATATTCAATATAAACACTTAACTCCTGTTGCAGTTGAATCTATTTCTTGGGTTACATTTGTTGTTATCGAGCAGTCAACGTGTGATTCAGATGAAGAAATAGCATTTTCAGCTCTATTTTTAGCTGAATTATATGTTGAATCTTCCCAACTATCATCAGAAAGTCCAAAAGATTCAACATCAGTATCAGATGCAAATAATATTGCATTGATTTCATCCTGCGTTAGCCCTTTGCGCGCCATTTTTCATTCGAACGTACTATGAGCTTTATGCTCTATGTTCCATATCTGGCACCAACACAAAAACAAGATTTCAAGCTGATGTACTGAATTTTTTTAGTTTTAAGCAGCCTAAATAACAAATATGTGATACACTTGAATGTCTAAAATTTCATCTTGCGATACTTTCAAGATTTTTTGGTGAAAAAGTTGAAGCAAATTCTACGGTGGTTTGCGACGCAGACAGATTATTATTATTATTTTTTTTTTTTTTTTTTTTTTTTTTAATGAAAATCTAATATATACTGAGGTACTGCCAGCTAGTGAGAAAAACAAGTACAAATCTCTTTGTTTAAGTGTTCTAGATATGGCATAATACTCAGATAACCTATATTTAAGATACATAGGAAAATAGAAGGGTTTTATTGGTATATGCCAGATATGGCACACTGTGCTGTGAAGGGTTAAAAGACGTACGAGGCAACTAAAGCAATCCGGAATCGGAATAACTTATAGTTCATTTTTAATTAATAAAAAACCACCAATTTAACAGCAATTTCCAATAAAATGTAAACATTTTTCATTATAGCTGTTGCCAACCATTGAAAATCCACAATAAAATTCTTACCACAATTACTTTTCTATTGCAAGATTTCTACTTGAAAAAAAATGAAATAAATGGTTTGACGAATTAAAAAAAAGAAATATTACATCATAACTCTTCTACTGCAAGATTTCTACGTGGAAAAACGAAAATAAAATAGTTTGACGAATTATAAACAAAAGTTAATGTTACGTCATAATTTTTCTGTTTTATGATTTTCATGTGGGAAAATTATAATTATTTAATTAATTTGACGAATTTAAAAAATGGAATATTACATCATATTGGAAATATAATGGACGTGGTGAATATAACGTCATATAAGTGCGAGAAAATGTATTGAAGCATGGTAAAAACTCGATTATGGAAATATTGGCGTATTTTAACATTATTGCTCCAATGATGACTGGAAATAAGTGCATTTATAGCTGCATTATTTTGCGTATGTTATATAAATTTATACATTTTTATATTGGGTTTTCATTTGATTCATGTGTACAACACTTCGACTGCTTTTTTTTATATATTTTTTTATGTTGTATGTTAAATTTTGAAATTGGTTTTTCAAAACAAACATTCTTAAAATTCCGGGCAACGCCGGGTTACTTTAGCAAGTACCTCATAAACCGTGAGGTTTAAAAGACAAAAATTTTTCATGGTTTCATACAGAGGTAGGGGCAGTATACAAATGGAAATTGGTAGTAATTGGCATGAAATGCAACATCGGGGCAGGACCGTAGGAAGGTTTTCTGAGCCCCCCCCCCCCCCACACACACACACAAACATATTTTTCGTGCACCCCCTCTAAGATTTTGGAGAAATATCTATATTTAATTTTCCATCCGAGTTCCATTTAAAACACCACCTGCGGAGCTTCGCTAGTCGATTTTTCCACAACGAACCTCGAATTAAATGAATTTGGAGCTGGGCTGTACTGCTTTCGGCAACGTGCAACCATGCGAGCTACGCCCGCTCCAACCTAGATTCAAACAAACCTTGAATTATTGTGATTTTTTATTTCAACCCAGATTAAATTCTAATTTTCAACATCTCATTCACGTTGCTTTAGGAACAGATTTGATATTCTTTCAACTTGAATTTAATCAAAGCATTAGCAAAATTTAACTGGGAATTCTTCTGTTTAGGAAAAAAATGTTAAAAAATAGCCGCAGAATGCGAAAGAAAGCCAAAGTTTGCTTAAAAAATTTCGAAATTCATAGAGAGCTAAATTTACTATATTGGATTAAAAGATTGAAACCGGATTTTTTTTAACGAATGTTAAAAAATTACCATAAAAAGCAGAAAAAAAATTGGCAAAAAAGATTGAAACTGGATTCCTTTTACAAATGTTAAAAACTGCCACCCCCTAAATATCACGTAAAAAATTCACAAAAAATAAAAAATAGCAAAGGATAATTTTTTTTATGTAAAGTTTAACTTTAGAATGGAAAATTTTGATCTTTGATTCGCGACTTTTTTGTGTTATGAGGTAAAAAGGTAATGCGTAAAAGTTCAGTTTCTAATAGGGGAAGGTACAATGCAGCACAGCTAACGGAACACTCCTGTGATTTGACGAAAATGCATGATGACGAAATGACGAAAATACGGATGTTAAGTAATTTTTACATTAGATCGGTGACTTTTCTATACTTTTGCGGAAAACGGGCAAATCAAAGCAGATTTTTTTGTGTTTGAACGAATGAAAAAAAAAAGTAACAGAAAAAAACTTAAATTCACTCATTTTTTTAACCATTTGGAAAAATGGTTATTGTCCTCATCAGGGTAGGAAATCAAGAACATATCTGAAGCTTTTTATTAGTTGAATCCGCATTTTATTCGTTTTCTGATTGGTAGGTACAGTAATCTGTATTTTCCCTTTACTTTCAACAGAGATGAATACGTCTGTTGCCACTATGACAAAAAAGTAATAAAAACTAAAAAAAAAAAAAATTAATAACTCAGAAACAAATTGAGATACAGCTTTCAAACAAATTGCATTTTAAAGTACATTTTTTTCTCTATACGACGGTGTAAAAAGTAATATTGTGGGATGTTTAGAAGTTTAAGAATGAAATTTCATTTAAAATTGGTCCAGGAATATTAATGTTTAATCCATGGCGTACGTAATGTATGACCAGCTCCGTAGAAGTTTAAAAATTTACAGTACCGAAAAATGTAATCCATGGCGTACGTAACGTATGATTGCGATTTTTTATGTCTTAAATTTTAGTCTTTGAAAAAATCATTTTACAAATGGTCGTTGTAATTTGTTAAATTGCATTTTTTTTTCCTTTCGTAAAAAGAATTCGTTTTCAATCTTTTATCCTAATATGGTAAATTTTGCCCCCCGCGATTTTTGAATTTTTCACGAGTACTTTATGCAATTTTTACGATTCGTTTTTTGCAGCGATTATTTTCTAACACTAGGGGGCTCTGTCCCCTACCAGCTACGCTCGTCAACCCCCGTTCAGACACCGCAGACTCTAAAAGTACGCTAATTTGATCTGCTTTAAAAAGATTTCAGAAGATTGAATTAAATTTAAAAAACAGTGGCGATCTCTTTATAAACGGATTTCTATTCATTTCTCTTTGATTGGGGAATTTTAAGGCCAAATCCGCTGCGGTACTAATTGATTATCCCGTCGACCAATTTCGCCAAATTATATAAATCGCCAAACCACTCGCCAAATTATACAAATTGACATAATTTTTATTTTAAATAACAAATAAATTAGTGCAACCTTAATAAAAATACAAATAAAACGTCGAAATAAAAATAACTTGATGAAGTAGACACGAGTAACTTGCTTAAAGTCAAGTTAATGTGACATTTACGATCAACCATTATTGGCATTTAATCTTATAGTTTGGCGAATGATAGATTTTTGGTCGACGGGAAAACTAAGTAGTATCAAAGATACAATCGCTATTTTCGTCTTTGATTAAGTAAAATCAGTTAAACATTTCAAAATAAGCTAATATAAAAGGAATTAAGTAAACAGAGTCTTTGTCTCCCGGTATTTTTTAACAAAGCGAAAAGAAAGTTCTTTTAGATAAGACATTTTAAATTAATCGTTTATAATCTGAGGTAATTTCGACCAAACTATTCTTTCTCTTTTTAATATTCACGTGAAAATACTTTTGTTAGAAATTAAATATTATTTGCGCTGTCGCAACAAAAATAGTTGAAAAGTTCATCTCGAAATAACAAATAAATGCCTCGCGCAATTTTTAAATTTAAACTGTTTTGCAATATTATTTTTTGTTCATTTTATGTAATAAGTGTAATGTGACGTAAATGTGACGTAATTTCTCCTATTTAAGACTTCTAACGCATGTTAATGAATTTATTATTTTACAATATCCTTTCTCGGTTAAAATTCACGTGTAAATATAGTTTTTATGAAGTAATTTTCAATAAGTTCCTGTTTTTTGTACATAATTATTTAATTCTAATTCCAAATATTTTATTCTGTTTATAATAGTAACGTGTAAATAATTTTTTAATTTACTAGGGGGCTCTGCCCCCTACGAGCTACGCTCGACAACCCCCGTTCAGGCACACCAAAATCCAAAAAGCACGCTAATTTGATCGGCTTTAAAAATATTGAATTAAAATAAAAACAGTAGCGATCTCTCTGCAAACGGGTTTCTATTCATTTTCCTTGGATTAGGGATTTTTAAGGCCAAATCTGCTGCTGTTAAGAGATACAATGGCTTTTTTCGTATTTAATTTAAAAAATTAGTTAAACATTTGAAAATGAGCTAATGTAAAACGAATTAAGTAAACAGTGTCATTGTCTCCCGGTATTTTTTAACAGCGCTATAAGATAGTTCTTTTAAATAATTCATTTTAAATGTATCGTATCAAATCTGATGTAATTTACACCAAAGTTTTATTTCACTTATTAATATTCACGTGAAAATACTTTTGTTGTTAGAAGGAAATATTATTTGCGCTGTCTTCGAATTCACGATAATAGTTGAAAAGATTATCTCAAAATATCTCGCGCAAAAATATTTTTCAATTTAAATTGTTTTGCTATATTTTTTGCCATTTTAAATATGACGTAATTTCTTCAAATTACAAGCTTTAACGCATAATAATGATTTTCTTTATTTTAAGATTTTGTTTCTCTTTTAAAATTCAAGTCTAAATATGGTTCGGCACAGATGTCATTGGCGCAATTTTTTTCTGACGTCAATTTCATATACGCAACGGGTACTTAACTGGTGCTAAAGTGTCGTTATTTTGCTTGATATGGCAACCTGGATGTTGTTGTTTATGCTATTGATGTTTTCGCCAAATTGGCGTCGGAAAAAATTGCGCCAATATGGGGCATATATGACATATCTGCCTATGGTTCTTATGACGTAATTTTCCTGCTTTTAACATGTAATCATTTAATTCTAATTTTAAAGTTTTTTCTGTTTGTAATAGTCACGTGTAAATAAATTTTTAATTTGAAGTAAACATTATTGTTTGCGCTGTTTATACAACTGGCAACAGTTTAAATTAATAACATTTTCTAAAATTTGTAAAAAATGTCTCTCGAAATGCTGAAAATTTGAATTTAAAATTGAAATAAAACCTCAAAAAATGAGTCAAATAAGAAAAATAAATACAATCTGCACACCGGGAACTTATAACGTATAAAATGATCTAAAAATGATTAAATTCCGATGTATAGTTTTTGCTCCAATAAAACTTTTTTAATGGAACGATTTTGTCCAACTTTAGCATTAAATATCTCTTAAAATAATTTTTCGATTTGAAAACTGTCTGCATCAGCGTGTTTATCAAACATTTCTCTATAATACCGCCGATTTTCATAATTTTGTATGCAACAGCTTTTTTAATATTAACGATGAAAGGCCATGCTTAAGCATTCAAATTGGATGCTGATCTACCCGGAATGTCTACGCAGATTTTCATTGGTCCATTTCCAATTCAAAACTTTTTTTATATATAGAAGGATTTACACGTATGAATATATATATATATATATATATATATTTTTTTTTTTTTTTTGAAGCAAACATTATTGTTTGTGCTGTTTATACAGTTGGCATCAGGTTAAATTAGTACAATTTTCTAAAATAAATAAAATATATCTCTCGAAATGTTGAAAATTTGTATTTAAAATAGAAATAAAACCTCAAAAAAATGAGTCAAATTAAAAAAAAAAATAGAGTCTGCACACCGGGAAAATCAAACTTATAAAATGATCTAAAAATGATTAAATTTCCATGAATAGTTTTTGCTCCTATAAAACTTATTTAGTGGAACGATTTTGTCCAACTTTAGTATTAAATATCTCTTAAAATAATTCTTCGATTTGAAAACTGTCTACATCAGCGTATTTACCAAATATTTCTGTATAACACAGCCGATTTTCATATTTTTGTATGCATTATTTTTCTTAATATTAACGAAGAAAGACCTCCGGTCACAAAAAATACAAAACCGGCGGCGGTGACAGCGGTAGTTACTTTTTTCTAGAATAGAGAGATTTCAATCTTTTGGCTCAATGTAGTAAATTTTACTGTCGGCGATTGTTTGAGTTTTAGACTAATTTTTTTTATGGGATTTTTACCCTTTTTTTCTTGTTTTGTGGAGATTTTTTTTTTTACAATTTTTTCTGAAACCGAAGAATTAAGCAGTAAATTTTGCTACTATCATAATTAAGCTGAAATTGGAAGAATGCCAAACTGGTTTCTGTAACAACGTGAACGACAATGCTGGAAATTTTCACTTTAATCAGCTTCGAAAGAAAAATTACAATAATTCAAGTGTCGTTTGATTCAAGATCGGAACGGGGATAGCTCGAACGGGTTTATGCTGCCGAAGGCAGAAGGCCCCCAAAAGTAGGTTCATTTTTGGAAAACTCAAAAAGCAGAGCTCCCCTAATAGATTAAATAATTACAAAATATAATTTACGTATAGTTAACATTAGTAATTTATTGGAGCAAGATAAATGAAGCGTTAAAAAAGCAACAGGTCAAACATAAGGGGAGAGGCGGCAAATGCAATGCACACAAATGCATGCTCACTTATTGGATCTCCAACGAAATTAAAAAGCATATTTTTTATACATTTGAATAAAAAAAAAATGTGGCCTAAAAGTTTTGAACCTTGGTTCCAATTTTTTCTCTCCCCCACCACCCCCCACCCCCATCTGCGGTCTATCAGATGGGATCTGATAGACCGCAGGAGTAGTTTGTAATTAATTTTCGTTAAGGAATATTAAAGAAGATAATATTGTCTCGTACTTCAACCTCTTTAAGGTAAAAGTGTTGAAAATCAACAAAGTGTCAGCGATTTGGAAAAAAAGGTTTTCTTCTGACCCCTTTTTGCGCAATTTGGCGTACTTCTAAAAATATCTTTTTATGAAAATTTCAGAAAGTGGTCCAAGCTCTAATAAATTATATCAGCTTAGCAAGATCAATCCAAGAAAAATTAGCAAGATCAGTTTAATAGTTTTTGCATTCTGATCCCTCACAATTTGAAACAAGTGGGTAAGTGTGATCACAGATCGCACAGAGGGTTTCGTTTAATATTCCTTTCAAAACACTTTATCCTTTTGCAAAATCTGTTAGTTCTACATTTCGCAACCAGGGGGCGCACTCTATTCTAAACAAATCTCTATCCTAACGAAACTCTGTTTTACAACCTATCCGTAGATATATTCGTTGAGGGAATCGGATCCATAGCACCCGAGATAGGTAGACGCCCCCTCGCGGTAAAAAGTGGAACTAAAATATGTAAGTCTATGGTGCATAATATGAAAGAGTGGTCAAAGTGATGTCGGCAAAAGTTAGAAAAGTGCCCCTCGGTTGAAAAGGGGAGAGGATAAAAAATTGCTTAGAGCCCGGAGGGGTAAATAATATAAAAAAGGCTTTTTGAAAATTTTATGATTTTTCGTGTGATCGAAAGTGTTTTACTATAAGTATGCAAAATTTCATGTCTCCAACTTAATTAGAACCTGAGTTCGAAAATTTGTTTAAAATATACAAGTTAGAGACCGGAGGGGTAAATATAAGACTTTTCGAAATTTTTACGATTTGTCGTGGGATCGCAAGTGTTTAGCTATAATTATGCAAAATTTAAAGTCTTCAACTTAATTAGGGGCTGAGTTACAAAAAAAAAAAAAGCTTAAAATACACAAGTTAGAGCCCAGAGGATTAAATATAACACTTTTTCGAAATTTTATGATTTGTCGTGTGATCGCAAGTGTTTAGCTATAATTTTGCAAAATTTCAAGTCTTCAACATAATTAGGGGCTCAATAAGAAAAAAAAAGAAGCTTAAAATACACAAGTTAGAGGCCAGAGGGTTAAATACAAGACTTTTTCGAAATTTTATGATTTGTCGTGTGATCGCAAGTGTTTAGCTATAATTTTGCAAAATTTCAAGTCTTCAACATAATTAGGGGCTCAGTTAGAAAAAAAGAAGCTTAAAATACACAAGTTAGATTCCAGAGGGTTAAATATAAGACTTTTTCCAAATTTTATGATTTGTTGTGTGATCGCAAGTGTTTATCTATAATCATGCAAAACTCCAAGTCTTCAACTTAATTAGGGGCTGAGTTAGAAAAAAACCTAAAATACACAAGTGAGAGACCAGAGGGTTAAATATAACACTTTTTCGAAATTTTATGATTTGTCGTGTATCGCAAGTGTTTAGCTATAATTATGCAAAATTTCAAGCCTACATCTTAATTAGGGCTGAGTTAAAAAAAAAAAAAAAAAAAAAAAAAAAAAAAGGCCTAAAATACACAAGCTAGAGCCCATAGGGTTAAATATAACACTTTTTCAAAATTCAGCTTACTCTAATATATAAAAATGAAAATTTGTCTGTAATGCTATAAAAATCCACAGTTTGGAAGCTAGAATTGTGAAATGTTACGTACATGTCTATTATACTAATTTATATTGAATCTATTCAATCACATTTCTTCCTGTTACATATCCTAATAAATAAGGACTATCAACTATGTCATCAACAACTCTATTAACGTCTCAGATCTAAAAATTTACCTACAAAATAATGACTCATTGCTCATAGACATTTATGAGAAAAGAACTGATTTTAAATATTATGTAAAATTCTTTTATGTCCTTTTACTCATGTACGCATATTTCTATTTGGTACTTCTTAGTTATTCCGTCGACCAAATCACTGTCGCCAAATTGTAAGATTAAATGCCAATAATGGTTGCCATTAATTAATTAATTGTAAGATTAAATGCCAATAATGGCCAATGAAACCATTAATTCGACGTTTTGTTTGTAATTTTATTAATGTTTTACGAGTTTATTTGTTCTTTCATTATTTAAAATAAAAATTATGTCAATGTGTATAATTTGGCGAGTAGTTTGGCGATTTATATAACTTGGCAAAATTGGTCCATGGGATAACTATGAAGTACCTTCTATTTATAGAAGCATGTTAATCAATCATTTATTCAGGATTCATACTATATGAAGTTCTTCATTTAAAAGTAAAGGTTAAATCTTCAGTTGAAACTGCTCTCAAACTCCATTTTTCTCATAAGTTAATGAATTTGATTATCTTCAAATAATAAATAGATTTGATAGGCAATTATATTTTTAAAAGTATGGTTGGAAGGGCGAGGCTAGATTACGGAGGCTGGGTGGTATTATTTGGCTTCATACAAAAAAATAAATAAATAATAAACAAAAATAAAAATGTAATATTCTTTTAATATTCACGTGTAAATACAATTTTCAAGACATAATTTTCAATATTTTCCTGTTTTTAACACTTACTCATTTAATAGTAATTTTAAAGTTTTTTTTTCTGTTTTTAATAGTCATGTGTAAATAAATTTTTAATCGTTAGGAAATATTATTCTTTGCGCTGTTTTTAAAATTGAAAGCAATCTCTATAATAATAGCCTAAGTCATGAGACTATTATCAACAGTTCCGGGTGGATACCTTCGCTTTTTATATTCTAGGCGGCCATTTTGGTACTTTAATGTTAGCCAGCCACAGGCGATAAGTCGCCAAATATTATTCTATCGCCATCATTTTACTTATATTATAATAGTCCAAGTCATATAACTGCCACAAACAATTACAACCCTTCGCTTTTCATAAGAAAGGTTTCTATCAAGACTCCCTTATCATATTATCATATCCCTTATAATGTGATAAGGGAGTCTTGGTTTCCATTTTGATTAAAGAATCAAATATATTTTTTCAAATATATTTATATAACATAAAAGTTGCCATTGTCGCAAATAATTCTCGGTACTTTTATGTTAGCCGGGTGCAAATCTCTCCAATAGCTTTTTTAAAACTCGCCAGTTAGCATTTTTTTATTTTTCGAGTGGTAAATTAAAACGGTTCTACTTGGTTATCCCATCGACCAAAAATTTATCGCCAGACTATAAGATTAAATGCCAATAATGTTTGATCGTAAATGTCACATTCACTTGACTGTAAGGAAGTTACACGTGTTTACGCCATCAAGTGATTTTTATTTCGACGTTTTATTTGTATCTTTATTAATGTTATACTAATTTATTTGTTCTTTCGTTATTTAAAATAAAAATTACGTCAATTTGTCTAGTTTGGTGAGTTGCTTGGCGATTTATATAATTTGGCGTAATTGGTTGACAGGATAACTAAGTAGTACCATTAAAACATTGCTTGGTACTTTTCGGTTAGTCGGGCGCCAGTGTTATACATACATATGTATGTATATCTATATATACATATATATGTGTTAAAATAAAATTGTACTTTTCCTTGTCTCCCATAGACGGCGCTGTGCCGATGTATTTTTCTCACTATGTTTACTTTTCGCAGTTACCGGCGAGACGAGTGAGATGTTCGTACTGTAATTTTGCTGTTAAAACGTAACTTAATAAATTCTTTCTTTCCTCGCATTATATAATTTTTCTACAGGTTATGGGCCCAGTCACGTTTGCGGCCTGCGTGTGAGGTTTTCTGTTGGAAAGAATTTGATAGTTTTTAATTTAATTTGTGTTGCGTTTTGATTTTTTGAGTTCTACGGCGATCGCTAAGCCTAACGAAGTAAGCGCTTCTTTGAACTGTTTTCTGGACTTTGTTTTCGATTTTCCTGACAAAAATGAAAAGTGACAGAGTGAAAATAGAAAAGCTTGTGGACTCAAATAATTGGACACAGTGGAAATTCCAAGTACGGGCGATTTTAGATGCTCGAGATGCGTTAGAACTGATTGATGGAACGCATATACAACCAACAGATGGTAGCGATAATTGCGATGCTGAAATGAAAAAATGGAAAAAAGCAAACAAAATGGCAAAAGAGATTTTTGCAACAATGGTGGATAAGAAGCCATTAGCTTTAATTATGAACTGTGAAAATGCTAGAGAAATGTGGGTTAAATTATTAGATGTGTATGAGCAAAGATCAGCGGACTCTGTTTATTTACTTCAAACTAAATTCCGAGAGTTTCGCAATGTTGCTGGTGATGATATAGCTACACATATTAGCAAAATCGAATCTTTTGCTCGACGATTACGTGAACTTGGAGAACCACTATCAGATTCACTAGTGATAACAACCATTTTGAATACATTACCTTCGCAGTATCGTCATTTTCATAGTGCTTGGGACTCAACACCTTTGGATGATCGTACATTGTCGAAATTAACATCTAGACTGATGATTGAAGAAACTAGATTAGGTATTGTTGATGTGAATATAAATCGTGAATCAGCATTGGTAATGGAAAAACGACAGCCAAATAAGAACTTTTCCAAAACCAGAAGTGTAGAAAATGTTCATTTCAATAATGAAAAAGGCAAGTATGACAAAAGGAAACCAAAATTACGATGTTGGACTTGTGGAGGGCCACATCTGAGGCGTAATTGTATAAAGAATCAACAAAATAATAGATATTCTGATAAGAAAAAAGAAGATAGTAACGGTTTTGCCTTTGTAAATACATTTCAGTCAGATGAATCAGGAAGATCAAAGTGGATGATTGATTCTGGATGTACTCAACATGTGTGTTGGAAACCTGAATATTTTAAAACATATAAAGAATTAGAAGAAAAGGTTATGTTTGAACTTGGTGATGGCAGAAAAATTTTAGCCAAAGGTATTGGTAATATCAAAATTCGTTCAAATCTAGATGGAAAAGAACATCATTTTTGTGATGTGATGTATGTTCCTGAAATGAAGGCAAATTTATTTTCTGTAAAATCAGCAGCAGAGAAAGGTTTCATACAAACCATTGAAGGAAATAAATGGAAATTTACGAAAAATAATAAACTTATTGCTGAAGGATATCGATATGGAGATATGTACTTTCTAGATATAGATGTTTTGGAAAATGAAGAAAGTAGTCTTATGGTAAGAAATCACAAAGAAAATTCTCTTCAACTATGGTATGAAAGATTTGGTCATCAGAGTAAAAATCATACAAAAGAATTGCTGAAAATAAAAGGAATTGAAATATCTCAAACTGATGAGAGTGAATATTGTGATGGTTGTGCAATTGGAAAGTTTCAGAGAACAAATTTTCGAGAAATGCCAAAAGCCAGTAAAGCTGGTGAACTAATTGTCAGTGACGTCTGTGGTCCAATGCAAGAAGCATCTTTTCAAGGTTCTAAATATTTTGTTACATTCAAAGATGATTACACCCAGTACCGTAAAGTATATTTTATGCAACATAAAAGTGAAGTGAAAGATAAATTGCAACAGTTCTTAGCATATGTTAAAACTCAAACTGGAAATAGAATCAAGACAGTTATGTCAGATAATGGAGGAGAGTATACAGATCAAGATTTCATAGATTGCCTAGTGAAAAATGGAATTGAAATTGGAAGATCAGCTGCGTATACACCTCAACAGAATGGACGTGCTGAACGTGAGAATAGAATATTGATAGAAATGGCGAGAACAATGCTGTTGACAAAGGGATTGTCAAAACGCTTCTGGGCTGAAGCAGTGAACTGTTCTGCATATATCTTAAATCGTACTGGTAAGAGTCGTGATAAAAGTAAAACACCTTATGAAGCATGGTATGGAAGGGAATATTCATTAAAGCACTTGAGAATTTTTGGAAGTCAATGTATTGTCCAAATTCCGAAGCAACGACGTGTTGACAAGAAGTTTGGTAAAACAAGTATACGGGGAATTTTTGTGGGCTATGAAGAAGTCACTGGAAATTACAGAGTGTATACAGGTGAAAATCGAATAGAAATAAGTAGAGATGTTGAATTTCATGAAATTTCAGTGCCAAATACATTGTTAGATTTGAGTCAGGGAGAGCAAGAGGTGGAATTGGTAGAGAAGGAAGACAAAGATAACCAATTGGAACAAGAACCAGTAAGATACCGGTTGAGAGATCGTTCAACGATACAACCACCTATACGCTATTCCCATCTTTGTCAAAAGGCAATTGAACCTCAGTCATACCAGGAAGCTATGGAAGTACCTGAGAAACAAAAATGGATTGAAGCTATGGAAGATGAGATGCATTCCCATCAAAAAAACGGCACTTGGGAACTTGGGAAACGTGATAACACGATGCAACCATTGACTGCCAAATGGGTTTTTCGTGTCAAAACAAATGAAAATGATGAAATTGAACGCTTTAAAGCACGTTTGGTGATTAGAGTATTTGAGCAACAATATGGAGTAAACTATGAAGAGACTTTTAGTCCGGTTATAAGGTATGATACTGTACGTTTTCTATTTTGGTTTATTTATTTTAAGAAATTAAAAATAGCACAATTTGATTGCAAGACTGCATTTTTAAATGGAACACTTGATGAACTGATATACATGGAGCAACCAGAAGGTTATAATGATAGATCTGGACGTGTTTGCAGATTGATTCGAAGTCTATATGGTTTAAAACAGGCACCTGGATGCTGGAATCAAAGACTAACTGAATTTTTAACAAGCGTTGGATTTAGAGCTAGTAGTTATGACCCTTGTGTATATCTGAGGTATGTTGGTGAAAATTTAGTCATTATTGCTGTATATGTTGACGACGGACTGATTGCTGCCACTGATATGGAAGATATTCAAACACTTCTTAGCCAGTTACAAACTGAATTTGAAATCCCGATTTGTGAAAATGTCAGACAATTTCTTGGTTTTCAAACTGTCGATGTTTGAAATGGGTGACTGTAAACCTGCTAAAGTGCCAGCAGATAAAAGTTCTTTAGATATTCTGTATCGTGAAAATGAATTAGATTCTGAACATCCAGTTGCATCAGCTATTGGAAGATTAATGTATTTAGTTGTTGTTTCAAGACCAGATTTGGCATACGCAGTTGGAAAAGCTGCACAGTGGATGTCAACACCTACTGTTGGATCATGGAAATTCATTAAACATATTTTGAGGTATCTGAAAGGCACAATAAACATGGGAATCTACTACAGTGGCTCAACAGACGGTTATATCAATGTGTTTTTCTGATGCTGACTGTGCTGGGGATGTGCAAACAAGAAGATCCACAACAGGATACATTTCCACCTTAGGTGATGGTGCAATTACTTGGAGTAGCCAAAGACAAGGATGTGTGGCCCTTTCTACGTCAGAATCTGAGTACATGGCTGCATCAACAGCATCCAAAGAGTTGGTCTGGTTGACCAATTTAATAAGTGAATTTCAACCTGGAATACAAGAACGTCTACTCGTTGATAACCAAAGTGCAATTCGGTTAGCTAGTAATCCAACTAACCATAGACGCACAAAGCATATAGATATTAGATATCATCATATAAGAGAGTTAGTGGAAGAGAAAAAGATCTTGATAGAGTATGTGGACACTGTAAATCAAGTAGCAGATATGATGACAAAGCCTATGGGACATTTACGTTTAAAAGAACTATGTGCAAATATTGGACTCTTTTAAGACTGTGAACTACTCATATTTCAGGAATAGTCCAATTTTAGGGAGAGTGTTAAAATAAAATTGTACTTTTCCTTATCTCCCATAGACGGCGCTGTGCCGATGTATTTTTCTCACTATGTTTACTTTTCGCAGTTACCGGCGAGACGAGTGAGTAGATGTTCGTACTGTAATTTTGCTGTTAAAACGTAACTTAATAAATTCTTTCTTTCCTCGCATTATATAATTTTTCTACAATATGCACATATACACACACACATATATATATGTATACATATAGCTTCTACATATGTATTAAACAAAAACATAATTTGAAGAACAAATTAGAAAAACAAAATTTATTTCCTACATTGTTTAAGCTCGAGAAGGGACAGATATTAAGTTATTTCATTCAATTAGTTCTACATTTAATGTTAAATTTTTGTAACAAATAAGCTAAACCAATTGAACATTAAAAATTAAAAACGAAATTCATACAATATAATGCTTTAAACACCTATATACTTAGATTCCGTTCAAATGAAATCGAAATAAATCTTAGACTTTTTCCATTTTTAAGTTGTAAATATTTGTACTGCAGATTTTGCATTATGTTTATGAAGATTGTACATAATATGATAAGGTACATGCAAAATACAAAACTTTAAAAAAAGTCTAAGATTTATTTCGATTTCATTTGAACGGAATCTAAGTATATAGGTGTTTAAAGCATTATATTGTATGAATTTCGTTTTTAATTTTTAATGTTCAATTGGTTTAGCTTATTTGCTACAAAAATTTAACATTAAATGTAGAACTAATCGAATGAAATAACTCAATATCTGTCCCTTCTCGGGCTTAAACAATGTAGGAAATAAATTTTGTTTTTCTAATTTGTTCTTCAAATTATGTTTTTGTTTAATATGTCAAGTTTTTTAATGACTACATCACTCAGCAAAATTAATACAGAGTATCATCATCAGGCTTTGATGTATGCGGTATTGCATCACAATGTGGGATGCAGTTTACCAATGTCTAATTCAAAATGTTTCACCACTGTAGTAATGCAGGTTGCGGTAGTTTGGACAAAAACTTCCAATCTAAACGTAAAAAATCTATAATCAAAACATAAAAAATTAACTTCACTTAAATTTAGATACCCTATTTCCCACTCAGGAACGCTATGAATGTAAATGTAAATTCTGTTGAATCCTTACTGCTGATATTTAACAATATTATAGCTGTGATACAGTAAAAAATAAAATAATAAAAGTTTTACTTGAATTTTTAAACCTTATTCTCTCCCAAAGGTTGATGTAAACACATCAAAAAATTATTACCTAAGTTTAACTTGGGGTATAAATAGTTCTCATCTCGAAAAAAAAATACATTTTAAAATTTAAGTTATGTAATTCCCCACTAAGTTCGCTACCTGCGTAAAAATAGCTATCCATTAAAAACTTTTTACTAAAATATAAACTTGACCAAACCAAAAACGTATTCTGAAAATATCCTTTTTATTTTCACTATGACGCCATATTCACCTTTTTAATTTTTGAAAAAAAAAAATCTATTTCAATTAAAATTTTTCACGTGGGAATCTTTCTACTAAAACCAAATAAATTATTATTTCGGCTTTTGAAATTTTTGCAACAATGAAGAAAAAATGTTACATTTTCTATTAAAAATGTCCGTTGATTCTCAATGAAAAAAAGTAAAATTTGGAATTATTAAGAAAAATATTTGAATAATGTACAAAAAAATTGGTCCTTGTTTCTCTCTGGGTTATAATTCACCCATATGCAAAGGTATTTTGCCATTCGTTTTGACCCTGACGTTAGGCAAACGTTTTTAAACTTTAAATTTATAATATTATTAGAATTAGTAAAGAATAAAAAATGAGTGGCATCAGGGACAAAAAGGTGGGAAGAAAAAATGAAAAAGTTATCATCTCCATAGGCTTTTCTATGTTAAATTAACATTGAGAAGTGACACTGGAAATAAATAAGTAATGCGCTGCCGGGCAATACTTAAATAAATATACATATATATGTATATATAGATATACATACGGTACAGATGTCATATTCGACCCATATTGGAGCGATTTTTTTCGGTTGCCAATTTGGCGAAAACATCAACAGCATAAATAACACAATCCGGGTTACCACATCAAGCAAAATAACGACACTTTGGCGCAAGTTAAGTACCTATATGATACTGGCGTCAGAAAAAAATCGCGCCAATATGGGGTGAATATGACATCTGTGCCATACATACATATGTATATATAACACTGGCGCCCGGCTAACCGAAAAGTACACATTGGGTAGAATTCGAAATTAAATGTCAGGTTTTGCTGCATTATTTAATCGGGTTTGGCATGATTTTATTTTACGACAATTTGATGAAAACCTCGTTTTCGAATACCAGTTACATATGTATTTTTAAATTATTTGGTACTTTTCCGTTATACGGACAGAATTGTCGCCAAGCGTAATAGTTGGCGCAAAATGAAGATCAACGTGAACTGAAACATTTGAAAAATAAAAGAAAAAACGGCGCAAATGTCATATATATTGGCGCGAATTTTTCTTACGCCAATGTCATATACGCAACGGTTACTTAACTGACGCCAAAGTGTTGTTATTTTACTTGATATGGTAACCTGGATGTTGTTTAAGCTGTTGATATTTTCGCCGAATTGGTGTCGGAAAAAATCGCGTAAATCCTCTTTAGTATATGACATCTGTGCCGAAAAAACATTGTCGATAGTAAAGTGAGCATTTTTAAAATATAACATTTGAAAATTACAGACTTTTACGAACTATTTTATTAAATCACAAATATATACTTAAAATAAGTAAACAAATAACTGTTATACAATAAAGTAATAAAATAAAAAATCATATTAAACTGCTGCCATAAAATTACAAATATCTTTTAGCATTGCAGTAAACATTTCATTTTTTGAATGAAGACGTCGCCACATAAACTCTATGAGATACGACTCTAAATGACGACGAACAGTTCCCCGATGTCTTTTGTTGCGCCATTTTGCGATGCCGCATAATCTCTCAGCATTTTGAGTATGACATCCAGTATTAGGGTCGACAAAATTGTATTTGTGATTTACTGTGAAATGATCATAACCAGCACTGCGCAGTTCATCTGTTTTATATCCTTTCCAACAATCTGTATAAATAATACTTCCATCAGTTACATTGTTTTCTATTGCCACCATTAAAGTTTCAGCTGTACGATCGGGAATAGGAGTAAGGAAACATCCCCGAGTTTCACGGCATAAACCATCTAACACCCATTGAGGAGGAAGAACACGCCCTACGTTGCTTTTTCTTCTGGTAAAAAGACTTTCATCTACTTCTATAATTTTATTAGGTCCATCGACTTTTCTACTTGGTCGTGAACATAAAGCATTTGCACAAACTTCTCTCAACTAACTATTCCAGTTATTTGTTGTGTTGTGGTTCATATCAAGTTGCAGCTCACGAAACTCAATCGATGTCAACTCTTGGCACCATAAATATATAAACCTCAAAGCATTAAGAAAAGACAACCGCGATCCTTCAAACCATATTTTTTGTCGTATTCCTACGCTTTCTTCGCATGATCGTAAGCTACATCTCTATTTCGGAGTTCCAGAACTCATCCATAATTTCCTTTCATGGTTTTTTGAACACAACCTTTTATTATGCAGAATTCCAAATTCCTGAAACAGTTTTATCGTAACTTTCTCATCATCTGGTAATTGCCAAATGGTAAAATCCATCTCAGCGTCAGCAGTAAAAGTCCTTCTATATATAAAAAAAAGTTTTGATTTGGAAATGGACCAATGAACATCTGCGTAGATATTCCGGGTAGATCCACATCATATTTGAATGTTTAAGCATGGCCTTCCATCGTTAATATTTAAAAAAATGTTGCATACAAAAATATGAAAATCGGTGGTATTATAGAGAAATGTTTGACAAACACGCTGATGCAGACAGTTTTCAAGTCGAAGAAATATTTTAAGAGATATTTAATTCTAAAGTTGGACAAAATCGTTCCATTAAAAAAGTTTTATTGGAACAAAAACTATACATGAGAATTTAGTCCTTTTTAGATCATTTTATACGTTATAAGTTCTCGATGTGCAGATTGCATTTACTTTTCTTATTTGACTCATTTTTTGAGGTTTTATTTCAATTTTAATTTCAAATTTTCAGCATTTCGAGAGATTTTTTTACAAATTTTAGAAAATGTTATTAATTTAAGCTGGTGCCAAGTTGTATAAACAGCGCAAACAATAATGTTTACTTCAAATTAAAAATTTATTTTACACGTGACTATTATAAACAGAAAATATAAAAAGCAGGAACTCATTGAAAATTACGTCATAAAAACTATAATTACACGTGAATTTTAAAAGAGACAGAATATTGTAAGATAATAAATTCATCATGCGTTAGAAGTCTTAAATAGGAGAATTTACGTCACATTTACGTCACATTACACTTAATATATAAAATGAACAAAAAATAATATTGCAAAACAGTTTAAATTTAAAAATTGCTCGAGACATTTATTTGATATTGTAAGATGATCATAATATTGAATTTCTAACAAAGTATTTTTACGTGAATATTAAAAAGGAAAAGAAAAGTTTGGTGAAATTTACGTCAGATTATAATTCTCAGATTCAAATTATAATTCAGTCTTCCGAAATCTTTCAAAAGCCGATCAAATTATCGTGCTGTTAGAGTCTGCGGTGTCTGAACGGGGGTTGACGAGCGTAGCTCGTAGGGGGCAGAGCCCCCTAGTAAATTATAAGTATATAAAAATCAGTCACGTGATTCACGTTTCATAAAAAACAAATCGCAATGTTTCGCATGGTTTACAATAAAAATCCTTTTCACGATTAGGGATTGAAATAATTGGCGCATTAGCATACATTTTGGCATGCTGTCCGTATAACGGAAAAGTACCATTATATTATTTTTAAAATGAAATAACAATAAATAAAAAAAATTAATGGTACTTCTTAATTATCCAGTCGACCAAATTACTGTGGCCAAATTGTAAGATTAAATGCCAATAATGGTTGCCATTAATTAATTAATTGTAAGATTAATTGTAAGATTAATCAATAATGGCCAATAAAACCATTAATTCGACGTTTTATTTGTATTTTTATTAATATTTTACTAATTTATTTGTTCTTTCGTTATTTAAAATAAGAATTATGTCAATGTGTATAATTTGGCGAGTGGTTTGGCGATTTATATAATTTGGCGAAATTGGTCGACAGGATAACTAAGAAGTACAAATTAATTAATAACTATAGAACAAAACAATTTATAACTTTTTTTTTAAATAAAAAGAAAATAAATGTAAATAAACATTTATTAATAAATAAGCAACAATAGGCCGGGTTACCATGTCAGGCAAAATAACGCCATTTTGGCGTCATTTAGGTATCCCGGTGTGTATATGACATCTGCGCCTAATATTTTTCTTTTCGTTTCGTTTAAAAAAAAAGAAAGAAGTGAAAGCCATTAATTTTAAACTTTTCAGTTTTAAATGAAAGTTTTGTATTAAATAAAATGATAATGGAAAAAAAAAGCATTGTTCTTAGCATACATTTAAGGGAGGCCAAACTGGTCGCCAAATTAGTTTAAAATAATAACTTTTACTAAAATATGAAAAAAAAATATCTGTTATGATTAAAATTTGAGTTGCCATCATTAGAAAAAGTATTTAAAATTAGAAAAAAATTAATATTTCGAAAACTAATTCGAATTTTAAAATTCTAATACCAGTTTTGAGATCTGCGGACCAATACCGATTGTTGGTATTAATTTTATCGCAAAGTATTCCATATTTTAGGAGAAATCGCTCGGAAACATAATCAGTTGTTTAATCAGTCGTTTCATAGAATCGTTTCATAAATTCGTTACATTTCAGTCGTTTCATACATCCGTTTCATAAATTCGTTTCATTAGGATTTTATATATGTAGGGTATATATATATATATATATATATAATTCTCATTCCAGACTGTACAAATTGGAATTGCGTGATGTTTAAAAGTTTAAAAAATTGCAGTAAAAGCGAAACTTATTGACCAGGTGGTAACACCGTCAATTTGACATCAGTCTTACTGACGGACAAGTTTTTGCTTTATAATATAGACATTCGAGGAGACTAAAAACTTTGAACTAAAGCTGATTGGCTGTAGTTTTATTGCTATTCACTTTCTTATAAAACATCATTAATATACAAAATTTAATAGATTTGTTTATAAATCATTGTGTGCATAATTGCTTTTTTTTTTTTTTTTTTTTTTTTTTTTTTTTTTTTTTACAGTGAATGTCTGTTATAAATCATTATACAGTAGAACGCCGCTAATCCGAAATAATTGGGTGCCAGTTCGGATTACAAAAAATTCGAATTACCGGAAATTCAGATAAAAATAGACAAAAAAAAAGATGCGTGCTATAACAAATGTAAGTTATAAGTACTCAGTGATATAGTAAAGAGCCTGTAATCCGACATCCGGAATAATCTGGCACGACTTTCGAAAAAAAAATAGTATTTCTGTTTAATCACTCCAGGTGTTTATAATAATCCAATGGAGCTTCAGAATGAGGAATTACGTAACAACCCATTACAAACGGTTCAAAATCTCGAATCTATAAATAGCTCAATCAGCACATTGATGAGAGGTGAAGAAAAAACATTTCTGTTGATAATTTGCGAAATAAAACTTTTGAAACGAAAAATAAATTTTTATCATCGGAATTAAATACTTTTTGCATTTTAGAAAATAATTTTATAGTGACTGGCAAACAAACAGATAATCGAGATTTTTTTAAGATGGCTTCTACGAGTAGGCCTTCAGTGCACGTTTTCATTTTATATTCGTGTACATATGTTCTACTTTTTCATTACTGAGTATTTTTTATTCTGTTTTTTTTTAATCTGTTCAAGAATAATTTTCGAAAATAAAATCGGTTCGGATTAACTGGAATTTCGAATCAGCGGGGTTCAACTGTATATGTAATTGTTCTTAACATTTTTTACAATGAATGTCGGAGAGTCAGTTTTTTTTTTCTGTTTTGTTTTTTCAGTCACATTTTTCTGTTTATCTCCTTTCATTCAGTGTCAACGAAGTCCCTTTTAAAATGATATCATTCAATAACACTGGTGATTATAGAAAGGTCATGGTTATCAATATGATATCAGCGTTACTGACGGATACGTTTTTGCTTTATAATATTGACATTCAAGGAGAATAAACACTTTGAATTAAAGTTGACTGGCTGTAGATTTATTGCTATTCCCTTTCTTATAAGACATTATTAATATTCAAAATTTAATCGATTTGATTATAAATCTATATAATTGTGCTTGACATTTTTGCAATGAATGTCGGACAGTCAGTTTGACAACCCGTGTGCCGTATGATATTTTTCGGTTTACCTCCTTTCCTTTCATTCAGTGTCAACGAAATCTCTTTTAAAATGATATCATTCAATAACCCTCAGGATTATAGAAAGGCAAATTGAAAACACGTTCCTTCGATTTATTTTCCGATTCATTTCCTATTTTAAAAATTAATTTTTATCGAATGATTCATTTCATATGCTCCACTCTCCCCCACTTTGCTCAACGAAGTCGCACTTTTCCCGTCGGATACATCTCTCTCGGGAGAACGGTCCATTTGACGGAAGATGACGCTCCGTCCGAGAGTGTTGCCATTTTCCTTTTAATAATTCCGAGCCGGGAAAGATGACACGGCAGAAGAGTATCATCAAACAGTGACATGAATGCTATTTCGCTGTTACTTGACAGTTCATGAAAGGTCCGCGATAATGAAATGTCATAGATATTTAAATTTTATTAACTAAATATAAAAAAAGTCATGATATTGATAGGAATTTTAGCTTAGTAACTTTTTTAAATGCTACCCGTATGTTATTCAAACGGCTTAAACTAAATATGTAGTACAGAATTTATCAATGTAGGGTGAAACTCCCAGTAACTGATACTTTAACGATTCTTTCTTGTTAAAATCACTATTACAAAATTTTAAATCCATTTTATACCTTTTGAAAGGATAGTAGAGATATATTAAAAAAATTCTGTTGGCAAATTCTCAAAAATTATACATTGTATTATTTTTCTTTTCATAAATATGGTTATAATTCCACAACTGATAGCAACACCATTTTGAAAAACAAATAACTTACGCAAAGTAAACCAGTATCTGACACTTTACTTGCAAAGATAAAAGAAAGTTATTTTATTTTTCAAGAAATTTATGCTTTAAAAATATTTTAATCTTTATTATAAAAACAAAATACCTAAAGCTTATTTATATATGATATCATACTGCAGGTGCATGTGTCCGGTTTTTTATGTTTTAAATTATTATTAATGCAGATATTCAATAACTGACAGTCATGAACCAGTAACTAACAAATGATGCCAGGCCTTGATACCAGTGTTGATTTCAGGGGGTGGCCCGGGGCAATACCCCCCCGGAGCAATAAGATGCCCCCCCCCCCCCCCGGAAGAATTGAGATTTTGGGTTTTCAATGGTCAAAAAGTGCAATTTCCCCACCGGAACTCTATAATGTCCCCCCGGAACCACAGAAATCCCTCCCGGAGAAAAGTCTCTGAATTCAACACTGCTTGGTACAACAACTAAAATTTTAATGCTTTTATACTTGTGCTACGAAAGGTACCACCAGCGCTCCTCAACACTTTTGCTGAATGCCCGCAAACCGAGATTTGTGTGTAACGGAAAAATGCGTTTATCTCAAAAACTATGTGACCTAGGGTAATCGTTATAATTTTTCTGCAAGGTTTAAGTTAACGTCTACTACCTCTAATTTTTTCATGATTTTAGTTTGAGTAGATTCAGAAATAGAGGACGGGGGATGGGGCGTACTTTTGCACTACATTTTCGACGATATTTCTGAAACTATAATGCCTAAAATTAAAAGAAATATATTTTTGAGTTCAGCGTTACGAAAGCTTTCACACGATACCCCACACGATGTGCAAAGAAAAGATTTTCTTTTTCAAGTAGCTTAATTAGTCCCTCAATATTGTTCCTAAATATATTTGTGAATGTTTAATAATCTATAAATGTGTGGGTCAATAGTCTTTATTACTTCTTCGAATTTGAACTTTCCACCTTCCACAGTTTACGAGTAAAAGGGCTGTGACAGACGGACAGACAGACACAGGAGTGATACTATAATAGTTCCGTTTTTTCTTTTTAAGTGCGGAACCTTAAAAACACGAAAAGAAGTATAAAATAAATAATAATAAGAAATAAATAAATAAAAACACATCAAATAATTGCAGTTGATAATGTATTTTGTATAGTAACTGGAGGTTTAAATATTTTGGCTCCGTAATTTGACCAATGAAATAATTGCTCCATGATTTGACCGGCGCGTTCAATAATTTTTGTTAAATTACTGAAGGCGAAAAAGTTCTCGAGTGTTGTCCCCATAGGAGCTTTCATGACCTACTTCTCTAGACACAATTATTTCATACAGAGAAATTCCTTTAATTTAGGTATTAAATTTATAACAGAATTCGTAAATTTACTGCAAGCAAATCGCTACATACAGCTTGCAGAAACACCCAACATTTCAGTTTCAATTTAGTCAGTGGAAATTTTTGGAATTAATGGATCAGCTTCCGTAAAACTATAAGGGTAGGGGAGTACACAGTGAGACAGCAGCCATTTTGACATATAGTTTTCTCTCTCTCTCTATCTCTCTGTGTGTGTGTGGGGGGGGGGGGGGGGGGGCATGCGATGGTTAGGGAAATCTATTAAACGTAAGAGGCTGAAAGTTTGCATGAAGGTAGCCAATGTCTGCCATTGTCCAACCGAGGCTCATATTTTTAAAAAAATTTTAATCTAGAAATATTAATTAGAAATCATAAACTGCAGAAAATTATTGATAGAGTATAAAAATGTATGATTTATGAAAATATAAACATTGTCTCACTGTGTACTACTTGTGGTACACACTGAGACAATTTTCGATACTCTTTTATGCTGCTTCTGTGCTTTTATAAATAACTTTTTTTTAAAACCATTTATACATTAATGTGTAGCGTATTTGTGTAGCTTAAAGTTGTAGCAAAAATTTTTCCAATAGAATAAAAATCGTTGCCATTTGTTAAGTAATAATGGTTTTCGTCTCACTGTGTACTACCCTCCCCTACTATTGCCATTTCTTGGTCGATATTATGTCATGCAGCTGAAGTTAGATTAAGTACCTGTCATATTTTAATCATACCGGGATTTGTCAGAAGAAAAATGTCACAATTTTTGGTAATGAAATAAAAGCAATAACTTTTCTCAACACATTGACGAATAAAAGAAATATAGCTTAAATCCAGGAAAAATAAAAAAATATTTTAAAATTTTAAATATAGGAATGCTTTGAACACGGGAAAATAAACATATAACCCACAATGACGCATAATAAAGAAAGGTTTTTACTCTATCCCTGATTGTTATTTACGAATGGATGGAGTAAATTTCATTATAAGCATTTTCTTATATTCACTGCAAATTCTCAAACACAAAAATAAACACATTTTACAACACTTTTTGTCACCAAATTAACAACAGATTAATGTGTTGTGAATTAGAAAACTTCATATACAAAATATTTTTTGAGTTGTGATTGTGTTCTTAATATGTTGCAAATGTGTTGCTATCTAGAAATGTGTTCCTAATATGTTGCAAAAGCTATCTAAAAATGTGTTCTAAAAATAATGTTGTTCATTGTGTTGGAATCGTGTTGTAAATAGTGTTGATGAAAGTATTTTCTTACAATACTGTTGTGCCGCACAACACTTTGTCACCAAATTAACGACACGTTGTAAACACCACACAATTTAAAACACTATAAAACAACATATGTAAAACACTTTCAAAACACTTTCTATATGGTGCCTTTAAAACAACACACACACACACTTACAACATACTATTTATTAAACATTTATAACACAATTTTAAAAATGAATGTTTTGAAATGTTTCAAAGACACATTTTCGCCTCTTGTAATTTTTAACAACGCTTTTTGCACAATCTTTTTATTTGGCACAACACATTCGCAACACATTCACAATGCAATCGAAAATTATTTTAGTTAGAAGTGTTAATTATTATGTTTAGTTAGTGTTGCAAAAGTGTTTCACGAATTTGCAGTGTTGTGTATTGTTAGACGAGTATAGTTTATATGGAACAACACAGTTTCATAATCCTTCTGTCCGTCGTTGGGAAAAATATCTTCGGTAATCTAAGTGTTTGGAAACATTCGAAATAAGAGGAGAAATGATGGCGAAAACTTGAATATCAGTAGATTCGCCCAAGGGAATTCGTTCCAAATGGAACTTGATGCAGTGTAACAGAATGAATTAAGTTTCATTTAAGTGATGGGATTGGTGAAGAGGATTTTACATAGCATTGATTTCATAAAGTATTAAATTAAATTTCAGAATAGTCTCTTATGAATTCTTAGTTTAAAGGCACTTGATATTGAACTTAATTCCTTGTCTTTCGATTCCGTAAGTTCGCACCAGTGTTGCCAACTTAGCCCCTTAAAAAATGAAAAAATTTGCCAATCTATCAGAATCTCTGTACAGTAATTTTATGTTATTTAAGCACAGAATATTTGTCTCTAAGTAAAATAAAAAAAATTACCATATTGAAATTCTGGATATTAGTATTTTCCTTTTTTCATATATATATAAAGAAAGGTGTTTAGTTGGCAACACTGTTGAGCTTGCCATGTGCCATACTTTTTCTGTTGTGATATAATATAAGAGTTTACATTATTATTATCACTATTATTTACAGTAAGTAACTTTTAAAAACTATTTTATGAAAGTCTTTTCTTTACATAAAAGTATCTCTGTAAGATCCGATTCACACACACACACACACACATACACACACACACATATATATATATTTATAATAAACTTTTTGTAAATATTAACCATTAAAACAAATATATATATATATATATGAAACGATAAAAGCTAAGCCCCTTTTTAAAATCTCCTTTTTTGCCCCTTTTAAAATTTGAAATCCCCGTTTTAAAAAGCAGAAATTTAAATGTAGAAATTAAAATTAAAACTTTTAAAATGCTTTAGTGATTGTGTCCAATTGATTGAATGAAGTTGCCCCTGTTAAGTTAGTTTTTCAACATCGCATCCTATAACTTTCAAAGATCGTTTTGGCACATTTCATAAGAATACTGCTGAGTAAGCGCAATTTTTAAATCTTGCGGCGACCCGTTGGCCGAAGTTGAGCCAGCGCCCAAGCCCCGGGCAATCAATCATTCAGCTAACAACCAATTATATTTTAAATACGCCTCCTTTGACTTCAACGTCCCCTAGCAAAAATAATGCAAAATACCTCATACTTATACCGCTGCACGGGCGGCAAGAGGGGCTTTTTACCATCTAAAGAATGCCTTAACTTCACGCCACTCTGCTCTCCAGGTATCGCTTTGCGATACACCTAGTTCCCGATCCCCATGTCCATCAAGAAGTAAAGTAGCAGCTCTCATGTCAAAGGGGCCTGATTTCTCTCAAAAGGATGTAACAAAAGATTAATAAATCAGGTCCCAGAAAAAACTGTGTCTTCCTTTAATCAGACACGCATCTTATCAGACTTTTATTAGCTCCCGGATCAACACTCTTGGCCTGCGACTACAAAAATATGATAGAAACTCAGAGGGAGCGACCCTACGTCGGCACAGACGCGTCCGCTGTTCGCGCCCCTGCACCCATCAGCACGATCTACACCGAAACAGGGGATCCACAACGGGAGTAGCGAGAAATAATTACATATATATATATATATATATATATATATATATATATATAATTAAAATAAAATCACATGTGTAAAAACCAAAGAAAAAGGCAATACAAAAATTAAAACCAGAAAATTGAAAATGTAAATATGAGAAACTATGAATATCTCATGGATTCGTCAGAGAAGCTTCATAAGAATAATTCATAGTGAAGACTCGTTATTCGTCAAATAGTGTCAACATTAAACCTAAAAATGACAATATTAAGCTCCTTATAACATATCGAAAAACCAATAATTGAAAGAAATTAAGATAACCAAGAAACAAATGCACGTTAAACCAAAAGCGATGATAAACGTAAAGATATATAAAACAACTCACCAAGCAAAATTAAAAAAAATATATATATGTATATATAGGGTAGTCCGACCAGTAAGTGAACAGACCCCAGTGAATGAACAATTGGTATATATTTTAATAGAATAAGGTTTGAAAACATCCCCACTAGGTGGGGTTACAACATTGCCTCAATTCTATGCAATAGGGACGTATCACATTCCTGAATGGTCACTGAAGTCACATTACTTTACTCTGAGAACATGTTGTATTTTTCCCGTTTGAGAAACACATTGTTTCTATGTTGAAATAATAAGGTAAGTGCAATGTCATTTCGTATGTTTCATAAGAATTTACTGCTTTTATTTGCATTATGCACTAATTTTGTTGTACATACATTAAATATATGTATTATAGACATATTTCTGATTGTTTTAAACATTGTTGAATATGTACAATTTGAGAATAGGGATGTTTAATAACTGGTTAGGCAAATGTTAAAAAACCAATGAATGAACTGCTGTTCATTCACTGGGAGTAATACATTAGACTACTTTTCTAGTGAATGAACTGTTTTGAGCTTTATGTTTTTGTGGCTCCATTTATTTCTATATTTTGAATTAAGTGATTTTTCAACAATGATGGTAACAAATGAAAAGTTAACACGTATAAAAATAACAAAACGACATATACACGCACATTTTTAAAGATAATAATTATTGATGACTTTTAAATCTTAAATTTTCTATGTTTTCAGATGATTGATAGAAATATTCTTACTGATGGCCAAGAAGATTTCACAAAAAGGAAATATAGGAGGTTAAATTACTCTACAGAGAACCTTGAAAATGGACAAGCTATGAGGGTCAGGTCAGCTCAATTTGAAGAAGGCATCTCTTCATTTTAATATTTTAAAAGCAACGTTGTCTGAGAAATTACGAGGGAAAACAATTGAAAGTAAGCGTATGAGGCATTGTCTGTGTTGTCCTTTGAAGAAGAAAAACTCCTTGAACATTGGATAGTTGGAAAGGAAAAATTGAATTTACAATGCATAAAATTGAGGTAAAAGATGACGTTTACAATATCATGAAACAAACAGGAAGGAAAAATCCATTTATAGACAAACATCAGTGGAGAAATGGATGACTCATTTTTTAAAGTAGCATCAAAAGTTGGAAATATGAAGTAAGCACCGGAACAATATGTGGACCACAGGTCCACATGTGGTGGAATTGGAAGTGGCTTGCAGTAACATATATGATCTGGTATTTTAAGCATCTTATGAAAGGCATAATAAAAACACCTGAACTTATTTCTGCTACATCCTCACGTTCATCTGGAGTTATTACTGAAATAGAGAAGTACAGGGCCATTGATTTCAGGAAATAGAATTAGATTTTTTTTTTTTTTTTTTTTTTTTTTTTTTTATCTGTAATTTATGATTAATTTCAAAACTTAAAAGTGACAATTTTTCAAGCTACTTAATTGTCGTTCTGGGTTTTAAAAAACCTTAATTCAGTAAAAGCATGTTATAAGTTATTTGTACAAGTTGTAAAATAAATAAAGAACTATGAAATTTAAATATTTTTAAATTGCTGCCTGTTCATTCGCTGGAAAATTTTGCGTTCATTCACTTGTAACAACTGTTCATTTACTTGGTTTTTGTATCTATTTCTATTAAGACACCCCTAACATCCCAAACAAGTAAAATATGAAATTCCTTCCGTTGTTTTTTAATCATTTGTAAACCAAGAAATGTATTTGCCCTGTCAAACACCAATAGATACTCTTTATTAAAATATAATGAATCATTTTCTTTTTAAATGTGCTTAAGTGTTCATTTATTGGTCGGTCTACCCTATATCCCTGATGTTTTTCACGTACAGAAGCGTCGGTAAAACAATAATACATCCGGGAAACTCATGATAAAAAGCCTAGGGTCCGGAGCTCCTATGGTCATCAGGAAAACTTGAAGCACCTGGGGGGCTTGGAAGTGTAAATGTGAACGTTGCGGCTTAATCCTTTAGTCGATGGGTTTTGCTGTCGTGACAAACAGTCATTCAAGTAATTTCAGGATTTCAAACGAAGTGATGTGAGCGGGGCGGTGCTCCTCCGCGACCGGCAGCATGCACCCTTGACTAAACCAGACCTGCCTGGCGCATGTGCATAAGGGCACCGAGAGCCTAGAACAGGATAGTTGGTTTGCCAAGTTTTATTCTTGGTGCTTATCCCTTATATCCGCTATATCTTGTATACGTTGATGCTTTTCATGCAAAATTCTTAACTAATCATATATAGAGATAGTGATTTGTACTATCCTGTGCGCTGTGGTGTTAGTTTTTAGGGTTCCATACTTAAAAAATAAAAACGGAATCTTTATAAGATCATTCCCGTGTCTGTCTGTCACAACCATTTTACTCGTAAACTATGGAACGTGGAAAGTTCAAATTGGGAGAAGTAATAAAGACTATTGACCCACACATTTCCGTATTATTAAACACTCACAAATATATTTAGGGAAAATGTAGAAGGGCTTATTAAGTTACTTGAAAAAAAAAAAGTCTTTTCTTTGTACATCGTGTGGTGTATCATGTGAAAGCTTTAGTAACACTGAACTCAAAAATACATTTTTTTTTTTTTTCATTTTAGGTATTTTATGTTCAGAGATATTGTCGAAAAGGTAGTGCAAAAATATGTTCCCACCCATCTATTTTCGAATCTACTGAAACTAAAATTATGAAAAAATCAGAGGCAGTAGACGTCAAATTAAACATTGCAGGAAAATTATAGCGATTAACCTAGGCCGCATAGTTTTTGAGAAAAGTGCATTTTTCCGTTACACACAAATTTCAATTTGTGGGCATTCAGCAAAAGTGTTGAGGAACGCTAGAGGTACCTATCGTAGCAGAAGTACAAAAGCATTGTTGACAATGATTTTCGAAAGAAACCTTTGGTAATTAGCCGAGATATTAATCCTTAAAGACACGGACGGTTTGAACATACATAATGACAGGTCCGGCGTACTCCATGTACCATCGGCTTTTAAAGCCCAGATAAGAACTTTTAATCATATATTTCTGTAATGCAATCCCCAGTAGCAATATAAAGGCAATAAACGTCACATTGTTAAAAACAGACGAATTTAATTAGAGTTAATCACATACATACTATGGGATTTGCGACTAGTTTGTATTCAGTGGCTCTCTCAATTCGTCTCCCGTGTTTTCAAAGGTTAATTAAAAACTTATCTAGAAAAATGCGGCACGGACCAAGCCGGCGTTGCAACTTTGCGACCTCCTTTCGAAGCGCGCTTAGCACAATGCCAAGTTTTAACTTTGAACAAGGGTTTTGTTTTAAGCACACTGTAAAAAGAAAAGATTATTACTATGCTGAATTTAGTTTTATGAAATTCCAAATGAAGTTTAAATATGCACTACTTTTATTGTCAGCACCGAATTAAGTTCATCATAAACTGATTAGGATAAGATTAAAAAAAAGAGTTATACAGAATAAAAATATTTAATATTATTTAGGTTTCATATCTCTTTGATCTGTTATGGTATATCCAATCATACTTTCCTAGTATGCACAGCTATACCCAACCGTACGTTGTATAGTTTTTTACAAAGTCTTATTATTCTTTTAGCAACGATTTTTTTTAAAATACAGTTTATAATCCATATATTTATAGTACGGAAACCCTTGAGCGCGATTAATGCTCGCAATTGACAGTTTATTGCATTATAATATTCATCGCGTAATAAAATAATATTGCAATAATTATTGTATTTTTATTTTCGAAAATAATTTTAATTGTCAATAGATTTACATGATTAGCACAACTTTCGTTACGTTTTCATGAAAAAAAAAGCTGCATTTTTAGACAAATACACGGGGTTATTCAATCAAAAATTTAGCACTTCTCACTCCCGGCTGAACGCGGGTTTCAGTATATTACTAACAAAATGAAGATTTTTAGCGAAATATTCAAAAACTAAACTTTCTTTGTGTGAAATGTGATGACATCACGAAAAGCGGTGAAAATGTAATTTAATTTGGTCAGTGACACTATGTATATTTTATCAGATACATTCTGAATTATGAAGCGTCTAGTTTAATGCTTAGACACGAATGGTGCTCAATTATATCATTTCTCGCGATAGTATTTACAGTTCATTTTCATCAGTTTTCGAGGTATAGAGAAATTTACTTTTCTACAGTCTGTCTGCCGTAATGATTTGCATCACAGAAACGAAAATCTCTTAAATAGTAACCAGAAGAAAAATTCAGACTTTTTTTTCCTAATTTAATAATTTTTAAAGTAAGCTAATAGGTTAAAACGCACCGGTTCTAAAAGTTTTTCTTTATAACGCGGCTGCTCCAACTATCAGAAGTAAAGTTTATGATATTTCAATTTATTTTAAGGATAAAAATTTTAATTTAATAATACTAGGAGGGGGGGGCTCCTCCCCCCTGCTCGCTACGCTCACCAACCCCCCGCGTAATCGCTTCGAGATTCCATTCGGTAAAAAAAAAAAAAAAAAAAAAAAAAACCTATTCGGTTAAAAAGCAACAAATTTATTAAGCTTTTGTTACTTTGAAATATCTCAATTTGTTGATTTTTTGCAACCAAGTAAACCTCATTGGATTTCAACGACAGTCTATGGAAATTTGGCGAAATTCTGAAAATAGCATCAAGCTAGCGTCACTTTTGGCGACTCATTTTGGTCGCCAAATTTGGCGGTATATCGCCAAGTTCACGATAAACATGGCTACGTTTGGCGACAGAGCCGGGTCCCCCCCCCCCTTGGTAACCCTCCTTATAGCGTCAGAAAAATCTGACCAATCAGATGTGTTTCGCGGTATCTGCGCAGATTTTCATTGGTCCATTTCCAAAGCATTACTTTTTTTTATATATAGAAGGATTTTAATCTATTTTTCTTGACATTTTCGCCCAATCAAACGATGTCTCAAGTAACCAAAATCTTCTGCACAGCTTTTTAAAAAGCAATTCCTGTTTACTAATGAATCTTCTCGGTAAGATACGCATTCTAAAAAAAACTAAACCTGTGGCTATACGATCCATGAAGGGTCTGGGCCTCAGTGCATAATCCTGTTTACTTGGCCCTGAGGTGCTACATATGCAGCATATCGCTCATCAGCGAGAAAAGCGACACATTTCGAAAAATTCATTTTGTGTTTTATTCCGCTAATAGGTTTGTCATACCGTATAATAATAGGTCTGTCATGCGTCTTAAAAATATAAAGACACTGGTATTTTCGAAATAATATTTTAATAATTCAGTATTCAAAAATATGTTTATGCATATAACAAAAAGTATGCACAAAAAGAAAAAAAAAAAAGATTTTGCAATAAATTAAATTAGAATTAAATAATTTCAACTCGAAAATTGATAAATGGAATTAAATTTATTGTCTCATAAATATAAAGATATTTTAAATACTTTTGAATTATCTTCCAATAATCGATCCATTCTTATTAATGACAGCAAATATTCTAGCTGGCATGGTTTTTATTATGTTGTGTAGGTGTTCTGGCTTTATATCAAACCAACTTTGTTCAATTTCTTTTTTCAACTCAAGGACGTTTGAAAACTGTTTTCCAGATGCATATACACTGCGAACGAGAATGCCCCAAAGATTCTCAACTGGATTTAAATCCAATTGATTTTAGTAGAATTATTTACTTGCGGGCTACACCATGACATGAACATTGTTATCTGCAAACCATTTTTTTTTTTTTTTTTTTTTTTTGTGAGTCTTGATGGGTAAATCGGTGCATTATGCTGTTGTTGCAAATAATTTCCACCACCAAGAGCTTCAGCAATTGGCAACAAGTGACTATTGAGCACTTCTATATACTCTTTAGATGTCTGTTTACCTTCCAGAAAAGCAATATCTGTAGCTCCATTAAAAGAGAAGGCACCCAAACCATCACAGAACCACCCCCTTTCTGCCTACTGCAGAGGGTTCGAGATTCACGTCTTAAATCGTGCCAGTAAGAACTCCAACCATCTGAACCATCCAAGTTAAATCACTTTTCGTCTGAAAAAATGACTTGCATCCATTTGTCCTCCCAATGCATATGACCTTTAGCGCAGAGTAGCCTCCGTTCGTTGCGTTCTTTTTTCAGTGAAGGAAATCTGCCCATATGCCGGCACACAATATTTTTGCTTTATTTTATACGACGATGTACTGTGTTCTTTGAGACCATACCATCAACTCGTTGAGAAACTTGTCGAAGTGACATTTTTTGCGACAAAACAAGATCCGTGATCTTGCAACCGAGTCTTTCACTAGTCTTTCTCGGTCTGACAGATCGTTTTCTCGAATTTAATTTGTAAGTTTTTGATAAAACTTTAAAATCTGCAGCTCTGCTTCTTCCAGTTTTTCTTTTTACATATTTAAGAAACTGTTAAGTCATTAGCTTTAAATCCACTTATTTTTGCAAGTATCATCTTTAGAAATTTCAATGTTCCGCGGCATCTTTGTAGCTCAAACAAATCAAACAATTTTGCTCGTTTGTGTAACTTCATATGCGTATTTCTGCGCGTGCGCATTATTTCTGTACGCGCGCATTCGAAAAAAATTTGCATAAGAAGCAGTTTCAAATTTGTCTTTATATTTATGAGACAGTGTATTTTTTTTTCTTTTTTTTTTTTTTTTTTTGCTGTTATTATTATTCGAGTCGAAATTATTTTATTTAAATTTAAACCCCGATAACAGATCCATTTCATTATTCTTAATATGAGGTATAAAATTTAATTTCTTAAAACTGACTTAATAAAGTATAATTTCAAAAACATCTGTGTCTTTATTTTTATGCGTCTTGTCTTGCTATACCAACAGTTTCATAAGTGTAGCTATGCAGAAAATCAATTTATTATGCTATATGTCCATTTGTGACCACAGAAGTGGGGTGGATTGTGTGGGAAGGTATAATTACCCAAACCTCCAAACCTCATCCAACATCTTCGTTTTTAAAGGTTTTATGCACGTTTTCATTCCTGCTTACAGAGCTAAGTACATTATTACAAAGATCTTGTGAATATCGCCGTTTGCGCGATGAAACATATGTCGATCTGAATAATGGTATTTATATGCATTTTAAGTGTATTTTTTTATCACTTTTAGCAATTATTAGCTTAGTTTGGAGGATTTTAAGTGATTTTCACACATAATTTGTAATTCCAGATTATGCAAGCGATTTCAGTGGCATGTTCAATTCTTAAGAACGTTCCGATTTATTAAGAAATAAAAATAAAAATGACCATAATGAATTTAAATATAACCAATTTTGTTATCCACAAGCCATGCAAAAAACTGAATAAATCGCATAAATATCTACAGCTCTATTGAATTTGGTTTAATTAGGATTGTAAAAATTTTAATTTTTCTTTCATACATTGACTTCATAAAATGTTTAAGGATAGGCGTACCCCAAGAAAAAATGCACTGGTGTTACCTTATTTTAAGTTTCATTGGATATATTTTTTTATATGGGAAAAAAGGGAGATGAAACTTTGTAACAATGTTAAATGATAGATCTCTATATTGTGTAAAAGAAAAGATATCAAAGTAAACTTTTCCCGGTGTGCACCTCGAGGTCATAATCTCGTGCAAGTCATATTCTCATTATTTTTCTCACAATGGAGAGGAAATACTAAAATGTATGCCGGAGACCAAAGCTGGATATATAATAAAGCGAAGACACTTCCATGTTAAAAGATGCCTCAAAGTAGCACCTCTAGTGGCCGTGATCAGAACTAAATTGTTCGATGCGTCCTACGATTAGCTTTTGGTTCCGAACGAAAATCAAATGTTTTCAATCCTATCATTAAACAAATTTATAGAGTGATGAAATATTTAAATTTTTGAGAAAAGTAATCTCATTATGTACTTTTTTTTATATTTATTTATTTTCTGTTTACTTCTTAAAATTTGAAATGGCGTGAAGAATACTACTAATATTGTAAAAGAGATTCATTTCTGAAATAGTGGGTACATATACATATATTTAAATGTAGAATTTAATGTGTTCAACAATTTGTTTCAATGGAATATTTAATATACGGGATTAATATTTACAGCAAATATTTTCTTGTAAAAACATTCATATTTTTCTTTCATACATGGAATTCATAAAATGTTTAAGGGTAGGCGTACTCCAATAAAAAATGCACTGGTGTTACCTTATTTTAAGTTTCATTGGATATATTTTTTTATATGGGAAAAAAGGGAGATGAAAATTTGTAACAATGTGAACAGTGAACAGCAGTGCAGTTCAATGGGATACCTAGTAGCAGTGCTACTCCACTCCCTGTAGATGAGTAAGTGTATAGCAAATCCTAGAGGAGCCATGAGGAAAGAGTTTAAGCGTAGTACATAGTACTACAATAAAAAAAGAGAAGATAAAAATTTTAAAATAATTTAAAATATGGAGAGGCTGAAAATTTCTGAGAGGGTAATCCGAGGACTACAGTATAAGTATAAGTATAGTTAAAATTAATGAAAGATAAAGATAAAGAGAAGATGTTAACACTGTTCATAACATAGCAAGACCGCTCCAAGCAAGGCAGGATAGAACTTTATATTTTGTAAAAGATAGTAAACATTTCCCGGTGTGCACCTCGGAGTTAATCCGGTGCAAGTCACTTATGTTCTCATTATTTCCCTCACAGTGGAGAGGAAATACTAAAATGTATGCCGGAGACCAAAGCTGGATACATAATAAAGCGATGACACTCCCATGTTAAAAGATGCCCTAAAGTAGCACCTCTAGTGGCCGTGATGAGAACTAAATTGTTCGGTAGTGGGTGGGGCTCCTACGATTAGCTTTTGGTTTTGAACGAAAATCAGAAGTTCTCAATCCTATCATTAAACAAATTCATAGAGTGATGAAATATTTAAATTTTTGAGAAAATTAATCTCATTATGTATTTTTTTTATTTTTAATATTTATTTTCTGTTTACTTCTTAAATTTTGTAATGGCGTGAAGAATTCTACTAATATTCTAAAAGAGATTCATTTCTGAAACAGTGGATACATATACACATATTTAGATGTATAATTTAATGTGTTTGATAATTTGTTTTAATGGAATATTCAATATAAGGGTTAACAGTAGAAAGACGGGAATTTTTACTGCAGTTCTATAAAAATATTTGATAGCAGAATTTTTATTTAAAACTGTTTAACTTATTTAATTAGCCCTTTTTTCGTTTGTGCCTTTTAAACTTATTTTACAAAGAAATTTCTGACTCGAATCGAAATATATCCATATGGTCGGGACCAAAATGGCCCCTCACCGTCATTCTATTGCTAATATTTACAATAAATATTTTCTTGCAAAAACATTCATATGTTTCTTTCATACATTGAATTCATAAAATGTTTAAGGGTAGGAGTACCCCAAGAAAAAATGCACTGGTATTACCTTATTTTAAGTTTCATTGCATATATATATTTTTTTTTTATGGGAAAAGGGAGATAAAAATTTGTAACAATGTTAAATGATAGATCTCTATATTGTGTAAAAGGTATCGAAGTAAACTTTCCCGGTGTGCACCTCGGAGTTAATCCGGTGCAAGTCACTTATATTCTCATTATTTCTTTCACAATGGAGAGGAAATACTAAAATGTATGCCGGAGACTGGGTGATGTGTTATCACCCACTGAGATCTGGAGTGATGACACCAGGAGGGGTCCATAAGCACCCCAATCATCGGAAGACCCCTTCTCATTTCGCACCCTCGTCAATGAAAGGTTATCGTTCATCGATTCCATTGCAAGTCGATTTATTTTCGATCTATTGTTGTTCAGTTGCCGGCTTTCATACATCAGAGTTCACTGTGAAACCTTGAGTTTTATTTCGCCATTAATTTTGCCCTTCCTCTATTCAAATGACTGTACTCGTATAGATAACACAAGCTATATTTTAAAAGGATGATTCTATAAATTTTATTCATTTGATTATAGATACTGAGGTTATTAAAGCATCTGGAACAGAGAACTAAATGATAGTATAGAGCAATGAAAGTTACAAATTTAAGAAAATCAACTATATCAATTACAGTTGCGGACAAATTTCAAGTATTACTAAAATAAAAAGGAAATAGCGTTTCAAAAGCAGTTTTAAATAAAATTTTTGTGGGAGAGAGAAGCATTCAATTATAATTAGCATAATAACTTTTATTATTATAACAATTTACAAAAGTAGTGTAATAAGAATTGTTGTTTTGTATATTATTGTTATTATATAGATTAGACGAGGGGTTAATGGGGCATGTTTACATTTCATACAATAGAAAGAGTAAATTTATGAAATTCCTACTTTTTTAGTTTTATTATTATTTAATTATTATTATTATTTTAGAGACTTTAAACAACTTTCTATTAATAGATATGAAATGTTAGTCTTAGCTCAATTATTGAATTTGTGAAAGGAGATTGCGTTTCATGGGTTAAAAGATCAACTTTTCAATAGAAGTAAATGATACTTCTTCTATGAAAATGGCGTTTAAAAGGCTAATTTTGAATTAGACTGAAAACATACACTTTTTATAGAGAAAACTGCAATTTTTCTACATTGTGTCTAAATGATGCAATTTACATTAGCTTCCATTTCTCCTGTACAACGATTACGCGCAAAGGACTCAAACATCCCCCTACACTAAAAAAAAATTTAATCAAATAAAAGCAGTATGCTTCTGTCAGTGAAAACGACATCACATCTAAGAAAAAATACATACTTTCTTTCATAAAACTGGTACATTTCAATAAAGTTGTATCAAAATGATTTTTTTCATTCCTCTTGTACATAGAGTTCGAGAACTTATGGCCTTTAAACCTATACAGGAGAAATAAAAAAAACAGTAAATAATAAAGTATATATGAATATAGTTTTTATTTTTTCATGAATGAAAATGCATGTTTATAATGTCATTTTAAATTGTCCGCAGTTCTGCAGTTAATGCCCTTAATCGAGGAAATGAGCAAAATGCTTCAGCGTGAGAAAACGGCATAATTTTTAACAAGCAGCGAGGATTTTCGTTAATAAAACTAAAATATTCCACTACAAATGTATCTAAATGATTCAAATGTCTCTAATTTTTACTTTACCGACACAAGTAGGCCGTCGAGTTAACCCATCAAGTGGGAAAATCACTCGTATGGATTGTTCCCACTGATAAATGTGATTTAAATTTTTGCTGGGAATATAACTATTTACAGCCTATTACATATTAAAATATACATGGATCAAAAATATATAAAGCAGATATGAAAAGTTTGTGCCAGAGAAAAAGGTGAGCTTAAGATATATTTTTTCACTGTTAAAACTAAAAAGAATTAATATAATTGTGTCAAAGTGACGTTATTTTCGGTAATTTTCCATTTAGCAAATACAAAAATTAGAATTTTAGAGCCTTAATTGATTACTTTATCTTCATTACTTACCTTGATTACATGCTGCTGATTACTTCAGTTTCAGATAGATTAGATAAATGAAATTTAGGGTAACGCTAGGATAGATGGCCATAGTTTTTAAAGATTGAAATAAAAATTCTTAGAATGCAAATACAAGAAATATTGATGCATATTTAAAATTCTTATACATATACCCATCATATTTTATGCAAAAAATAATTAAATATTGAAAACAAAAAGTGTTAAACAAAATTGAAATTTAAATGGCAGATGGCCATCTCTCCTTAAAGCCTATGAGTTGAGATGGCCATCCGATACAAAAAAGAAAAAGTAAATTTAAATAGCAAAAAAAAAATAACACATTTCATATAGTTAATCATGAAAAGCATATAGCAATTTGTAAAGATGCAGTTATATGATGGAAAATTAATGAAGAAAACTCGAATAAACCAAATTGGAAGTATAATTTCAACACTTCATTTTTCGTAAAAGGGCGATTCAGTGGAGAGTGTCACACACGTAACGCAGGCTTTAATTTGCATTTATTCAATTATTTATTCAATTTTAATGTTAATTCCGATGTAATCTAATGTTAATTTCATTACTCAAAATGTGCTTTTTTCTGAAGTAGGAAAAAAGCACATTTTGAGTAATGAAATTAAATGATATACTTCTGTGAGTTTTATTGCCACACATTTAAATTTAAAAATATGGTAATAATTTATTTACCACACCACTTAAAATCGTAATTAACATTAAAATTTAATAAATAATTGAATAAATGCAAATTAAAGCCTGCGTTACGTGTGTGACACTCTGCGTGGAATCGCTCAAAATCTAATCACATGCTTGACAAAGGTCTTGATAATTTGTACACGTTTCATGGAACCTCTTCCGGTACCTTATGCATTGTATCCAGACATTCTTTTTGGATGTGATATTATATTGTTTTGCACAACCAACACAG
Organism: Maratus speciosus; assembly: GCA_963932465.1. NCBI lineage: Eukaryota > Metazoa > Arthropoda > Arachnida > Araneae > Salticidae > Maratus > Maratus speciosus. The sequence continues at coordinate 351,286,028 of OZ010794.1, forward strand.
TTATCCTAATCCAGTTCTATTTACTCGGAATCTGTAGAATCTGACAATTTAAATGTGCTTAGTTTTCTTCGCTATTAGAATTGTCGTGTTTTTTTTTTTTGTTGTTTTTTGTTTTTTTCTCGCGTTAATTGTACGTTTATTACGTTAATTTAGTTTATTTATCAACTTTATCAGTTTCTGTTATGAAAGTTTCCGACGTTTTTCAGTATTTTCTGAAACAAATAAATCGTTAGGTCTTATTATATTATTATTATTATTATTGAAATATTTATATTAGTCAAAATTTAAATAATTATATCAATTAATATATTTATAAACGTAAACGTTATATATTTATTTTAAATTTAATTATATTTAGTTAAAATCATCACTAAGTATAATTTTGAAATATTGATTAAAGATGGCCATCTCTCCTCGATTTCATGTGGCCATCTCTCCTGAAATTGAAGGACGGATGGTCGCCCACTTTAAAGCATCAATAGCCATTGCACGTCTTTGTTTTCGTCTTAGAAGTAAAGATTAGATTATATACGAACCTTAAAAGTCCACATAGTAAAATATATACATAACGTACGTACTGCAAAACATTCAGATACTTAAGTAAAAAAAAAAAAAATATTCAACTGCCTATTTAATTTACATTAAAATTACACTTACTTTTTATAATCGAAAAATACAATTGCACGTCGCAATAAATAAACTCGTTGAACTATTTCATACGAACAATGTTTATACTGCAGTCTATGATAAAGTTTTGGAGATATTTATATTGGCCATCTCTCCTCTATGGCCATCTATCCTAGATTTGCCCTAATTTTTCAATAATAAATAAAAAGTTTAAAATTAATAAAAGTAGCATTATACTTTAAAACAATCATTTTTTTAAAAGTTAAATTAATTTTTTGTAGTTTTTTTATAAGTTCATCTAATAGTTTCATATTAAACATTTTTATTCCGTCGAATTGCATCGGATACCACTTATTTTAATAAAAATAGAAAAAACTGATACCCTACCATTAACAATGAAAGAAAATACAGCATGGGGCAAGATCAAACAAGCAATAAACAATCAAGCAATGTTTTGGTATTCTAGGATAATTTCTATCAAACTGAAAAGTTATTTCGTCGGTTAAAACGTATCCCATATACTCCGAGGAATGTGTGCGATTGCTTTAAAAGAAATTTACCAAACTTTTATTCTGAATTAGTTGTATCTGCTTAGCTATCTGAAAAGAAAAATAATCATTTATATCATATGTAAGTAAAATCACATTTTAGAGATATCAAAACTTTTATTTAAATTCTCAATCCACCTTCCGTAGTGTCATAGATTAAGGATCTCCGATCTATCGAACGCATATTACCTCGCATTTTTATACCTTCTATTTGTTATTGCCATACAAACATTTCAAAACATTTAAACAAAAATGGCAAAAAGCAATAGTTTCTCGAGTCAACCATTGAAAATGGAGCAAAGCCTGCCATGAGATAAGACTGAACACAAAAATGGCCCAAAAAACGTATTGTTGGCAATTCTACTGAATTGAAATATAATCACTTTTCGGAAAAACAACACGTATAAATCCCACGGATTTTGCGCAAAGGGTATATTTCATCGTAAAAAAGAGGAGGTAGGGAAGAGCAAGTGAAAGGAATCGAAGTGTAAAAAAAATATTCGAAATGTGAAATTTATCTCCTGGATATAAAAGAAACCAGCGTGCGAGGCTCCCCTCTTATTGTCCTGACAGCAAAAGGCACCCTTCATCGGCCCCCTGGACTATTTGGACGTTCATTCTATGCTATCGCAAGGGGTTATCTTGTTCCGAATCAACTGAATGGCTTTCGTTGACGTTGACCATTTTTTCGTCCGCGGATGCTTTCTGACTTTTTTATCAAGTGAATTATGTGATTTTGTTTTCTTTGTTCGATGATCTGGCTATCTTAACTGAAAATAAAATGTCTATTTGTAAATGTGACTGCCAAACGTCTTGTGTCTCAAATATAAATTGATAGAGTAAAAACAAGGCGAAACAAATTCTTTCTGCAATACTACAAAAGAATTATTTTCTATTCTTTTACTGGTACGTAGATAAAAATCTATTATTTCATCTATGATAAATCATCCAAAAAAAAAAAAAATATTGAAGTAGATCTTTTTCTGAATTATATTAATTAAACTTAATCAAAAGTAATATTCGAGGTGTTAAAGCCTCAAAAAATTATGTCATTTTCTACATAAGTGTAGAAATATGTTTATCAGTATTACACACATACCAATGCATATTTATTTATTTATATATTTATTTTAGCAATGTTGTGTTCATGTTTAAAGCTTGTGCCAATATTTCTTTTCATTAAAACTGGTGAATTTTAATTGAAAATACTTTCTTGTGAGATACCACAGCACATGATAATAACATTAACACATAAAAGAATGATTCAAAATAACTTGACCAAAATAAAAAGACAAAGCAGGCATACAAAAAGAATCAAATTCCCATTGGAACGTTGAGTCGCAAACGCTATCCGGGGCTGCTAGAGGGCATTTCCATAAAAAAGCGAGCTGAACAAATTGAGCGACTTGACGTGTATAACTTCTGCACGACAAAGCTCCTACACATTTCAGCAGACAAGTCAGAACACATCTGCAGGCCAACTTTCCCAGGCGTTGGATTGGTCTAGGTGGACCAATCGCATGGCTACCACGGTCTCCAGATTTGTCTCCAGCAGATTTTTTCTTATGGGCTGTTTTAAAAGGACTCATTTACGAAACACCTGTTTCATCTCAGGACGACTTGGGCGCCAGGCCATGCAGCGTCGTTGTAATGCGTGTCTCCAGGCGTCTAGCAAAAACTTTAAGCATCTCCTCTAGTAGTATTAGTCTTAAATGTGTAGCATATGTGGAAATACAGTATAAATAAAATGATGTAGAATGATTTTTGTTTATTCTTCTTTTATTATATATAATTTGCAACACCCTCCAACCGCCCCGGACGGAGTTTGTGGGCCCATGTTCCTGTGTGATTTTTTTATTCTTTTTGTATGCCTGCTTTTTCCTTTCATTTTAGCCACGTTATTTCGAACCACCCTGTATATTTACATGATACTTAAAAATTATAGATGACAATCGTACCAATTAATTGTAAAATAGTCGATGTTCCACTATCCGTGGACAACAAAGTTTAATCTCCTTGCGTCTGATAGCGTGAGGAAAACAAATTGATCTATTTCTTTCTAATAAATTCCTTTTAAAGGGTTGAAGAAACACCTTAACGGGACTCAGTGACTTTACGAAAAATTAAAGGGACTCGATATCCTTCATTTTACAAAAAATGGCAGAAATATGAATTTTACAACTTTTGGCTCAAAATGAATTTAGTATGTTGTTGTCCTCAGGAAATGCTGCAAATATCCGATATTAAAAATATGAGAAAAGGGCTTTGCATCTATTTTCCTCTAAATTATTTAGAATTGCATTCTTTAATCATTTTTCTCAGTTTCTTTTTCTATATCTTCTAAGTGACAACTTCAGCAGGTATTTCTTAATTGACTCTCTCTTTTTTGAAGAACGATTCTTAAAACTGCATTTCATAAAACTAACGAACGGATTTTTAGTAATATGAATAGTTTATTTTAAAAAAAAAATGTTAAGTAAGTAGTCATTTTTACTGTATTTTTTACATATGTCATGATTTTTTTTCGCTTCAACTAATTATATTTTCCGTTCTTCAAATTTCTATATACTTCTAAGAAAAGTGTGCAAGAAATATTTGAAAATGTTCAAAATTGTAGGAGGAGTGTGCTTTTAAATGTTTCTTTATTAAAAAAAATACAATACATTTATTTCAAATTGTATCACAAAAATTGCATTTTGCCTTGTTTAAATTATTTTCCTTCATAAAGCCATTTAATGCAAGGGTGTAAAAAAAAAAAAAAAACTGTGCCCCCCCCCCCCCCGGATACCACTAGAATTTTATAGTAATCATTGCCTTATTTAATTATCGAATCTCTGCGATTCAAGGAGTCAACTATTTCTTTAAAATATTACTGGTATTCGGCGGGTCGCAGTTTGACACCCCCGATTTAAGAGCAATGATTTTAAAATTCAGACAAAAAAGTGATATTTTGATAGTTGTATTTTTTAATTGGCTTGATTTTCTTTATGTTTAAATATAACATTTTTAATAAATATTGTGCAATTTTGAAGCCCTGAAAAAATTTCCTGTTTCCTGTACAAAGTGTCAAAGTTCAAGATCATGAATCCCATTTTTCATGAAAATTGGAATGCCAGTATATTTGAAGTGCTATATCTCTGGAAAGCAACAACATCCCAAAATTCTTTTGTCATAAACTGTTAGTATAACACTACATGCTTAGTAAAATTTACTTGGTTCCATGGGGCATTGTTAATTTTCATTGTTATGTTGCCACAAAATGCAATCAAAATGACGTTTTTGTCCGTTTTCTGCACTTATTATCTTATTTAAGCAATAGTACCCCAAAATTTTTCTTATAGAATATGAAAGTTTACTATTAGGACAAGCTAAATAATATATAACTTTACCGGGATATCGATGCTGTTAGCAGATATAATCTGTTAAATATTCAAAAGTTTCAAAATCTGCAACTTTTGAATTAGTGTTATCTCAAAACAGCATCACAGTTGAATAAAACAAAATATATCAGGTAATAGTTGAACATATGTACAAAAACATAGAAACGAAATATAAGTGAGAAAATAAATATAATAAAATAGTAAAGAAATATAATAAAATCTCATGATATTTTCAGAAAAAAATGACAAACTTTACAAAAGGCAGTGTCAATATCAGGCTTTTTCCCTATCAGAAAAGGATTTATCCCGTTTCTCTTTCCCTTTCCTATGTTTTTCCTTTATGAGGAAATGGAACATCCCTTTTCTCTTTCCCCTTCTAGGGGAAAAGCCTGATTATTGCACTGTCTCTTTGTAACTAGTCATTTTTTTTCTTTTGAAAATAGCATGAGACCCCACTTATTTTTAATCTCCATGTTTTTGTACATATGTTCAACTACTGCCTGATATATTCTGTTTTATTCAACTGTGATGCTGTTTTGAGATAGGACTAATTCAAAAGTTGCAGATTTTGAAACTTTTGAATATTTAACAGATTATATCTGCTAACAGCATCGATATCTCGGTAAAGTTCTATATTACTTAACTTGTCCTAATAGTAAACTTTCATATTCTATAAGAAAAATTTTGGGGTACTAATGCTTAACTAAGATAATAAGTGCAGAAAACGGACAAAAACGTCATTTTGGTTGCATTTTGTGGCTACATAACAATGAAAATTAACAATGCCCCATGAAACCAAGTAAATTTTACTAAGCATGTAGTGTTATACTAACAGTTTATGACAAAAGAATTTTGGGATGTTGTTGCTTTCAAGAGATATAGCAATCCAAACATACTGGCATTTCAATTTTCATGAAAAATGGGGTTCATGGTCTTGAACTTTGACATTTTCTACAGGATACAGGAAATTTTTTCAGAGCTTCAGAATTGCACATTATTCATTAAATATGATCTACTTCAACATAAAAAAAAAATCAAGCAAAATAAAAAATACAACTATCACACTTTGTCTGATTTTCAAAATAATGGCTCTTAATAATATGGCAAATAAAAAAAAAGAGTGTAAAATATTCAAATAAAAAGAATAGTTCAAAAGGGCAAGACTCTTTAATTCTGCAAATGTAAGCAAAATAACGAATAAATAAGTGAGAAGACAACTCTGTGTTAATATTACACTTAATCGAAAAAAACCATTCGCGTTGTACAGACGCCTAAAAATTGTGTAATTTTCTACATACAGTAATACCTCGACTTACGTCAGCAATTCGTTCCAAGACTAGAGACGTAAGTCGAAAATGACGTAAGTCGAGGTATATTTAGATAAGCAAAAAAGGATAAGTAATAAAAATCCCCCAAAATCTAATGAACATATTCTGTTGTATATAGGGATTATGTTACATACATTTAACATTAGCAAAAAAATTACGTTTGCAATACAAAAATTTGTAATAACTCAATGTTGTTAATTTGCAGTTTATTGTTCTTCTAGCTGCCCCGTTCGGGTCTTTGAGTATGTGAAAAAAAATCTTGCAATGAAGTTTGAAACGACGATTTTTTTTTTAATTCGTAGAAGCTCTTTGTAACAGCAGAGTGAGTTTTCTAAGCTTTTTCTAATCTTTGCTACGCTCTGCTCCTACGAACCAATTTCTTCAAGAACCGTCATTCCAGCTTCAGTATGTTTAGTCATTCGGTTGATTTTGAAACCGTCATAATCGTTTCCGTTGGTTCAAAATCTTCATCTATTTCTTCGATAGTACTTTGCTTCTTTTATTCAACAAGTTCATCGGTGGTTAATTCCGGATCAGGGGAATTTACGAGTTCAACAACATCTTCAGCATCCATTTCTAAGTTGAGTTCTCTTTCATTTTCGACAATTTCATCAATTATAAGAGATACAGAATCACAATTTTCAGACGTTTTCTCAGTCTCTGCGAAAAAAAGGGGGCAATTTTTTTTTTTTTCAGGCCAGACGACGTAAATGCAGAGTGCGCAAGTCGAGGGGACGTAAGTCGGGGTACTACTATATTTCAATTTTATACAGTAATATTAAGTTTAATGAAAAGATGGGATATTTTAGAATCAGATGTATGTGCATTACCAAGGTGCGTACACTATGGCAAAACTGATTAACGAAACATATTCATGAAAAAAAAAGAAACGAAAATAAACTAAGTACCAATATATACAAGGTGTTTACAAATTCGACGGACAAATTCAGAGAGTTGATGGTAGGCATCAAGAGGATGGAAAATTGCGATAGAACATGGGATCGCAAACCACTTTTTTAGTCACAAATACAGGGTGTGTTCATCCTAACTGAACTTGGGTTGACAGTAATAATTTTGAGAAAAATAAAAACATTGCAATGAAAATGCAAGGATACGTACCTTGTTTTGTGTGAAATGTTATAACATTACGAAAAGTTCGGGAAAACAGGATGTCCAATGAAAACGTCTACCACTTTTTTTTTATATTGCCACATTTACAAGAAAGGTGAGTATGTGTATTAAAATTATTATTATAATATATTCCAGTTTTCTGAAAGTTATTACCGTCAAGCCAAATTGAGTTAGGGTGGAACACACCATATTTTAAATACGTGGTTTGCAACCACATGCCCTATGGTAATTTTTCGTTCTCTTGATGCCTACTATCACCCCTCTGAATTGGCCCGCCGAATTTGGCAACACCCTGCATAGAAACTACATTAAATACACCCTCCGACTGTCTTGGAAAAGGGCAAAATTGTAATGTTGTTTTCTCTGCATTTTGTTTTAAGTGCTAAAAAAAATGATTATTTGAACATTTTATAAAAAAACTTAATAACGAATATGAATGCAATCCTTGGAAGTATTAATCATTGTTCAATGTATTAAAAATACATTAAATCAATAATATTATATTACTTTAAATACTGCTTGTATTGCAGTGAAACCTGGAGCTTAGTGAACGTATTAACACGGGCTTATCAGTGAGGGGGTTAAATACATTACACAATAGCTTCACCACATGTTTGAATTGGTAGATACTCAAAAAATTCATTTTTGCAGTATAAACTATACTCCCTCTAGAAAAAATTGGCTTTTCAAGGACAAACGTCCTCTTTTTATTATCCCCTCGTTGGTTACTCCTTGGCCCTTATCTTAGGTTAGCAACTATGGTAACGAAGGGAAAATGAAAAGAGGACATTTGTCCTTGAAAAGCTAATTTTTTCTGCAAGGAGTATGGTTGGATGTGCCAATCCCGAAACTTTCTTCTATCCAATACATCTTAATATTTCAAAATGTAGTTACAAATGTCAATACTTTAATATTATTAGTTCAATACTATATAATCTTTGACTTTCATCTTAAATTTCTGCTTCAGTCAATTAATCGGAGTAAAAACGAGTTAATTTCGATCGTGATATTTATTAAAACCAATAGTTTTCCGTTATTCTGTTGTACATCAGCTGTTCGCTACTAGCCAGCTTATCATGATGCGAAGTTTCCATCGCTTTACGAGCCGCCAGTCTATAATAAAACTACAAAAAATCAGAGAAAATTATACAAAAATCGCTATTACAGCGCCCCCTTCTATCGAAAATTTTCCAAATTAAAGGAGGACCTTCTTGCTATAGCCAGAACCCCCCCCCCCCCCCCCCCAAAAAAAAAAAAAAAAAATTGGTTCAATTATATGCATAACTTCATACACTTTTCGATGGAACAATATTGAAAATGATACAAAAATCGCTATTACAATGCCCCCTTCCGACGGATTTTTTCTTAATTAAGGGAAGACCTGCTTGGCATAGCAAATTACTTTTTTTAAAAAGGTTTAATTCCATACATAACTTCATACACTTTTCAATGGTACAGTGGCGACAGACGGACAGACAGACATTTTGTATAAACATGCTTTTTTGGGATCTCTGACCCCGTCGAAAAAAATTTCGATTACAATACGTTCTTCTATTGAAGATAGAAGAAAGTAAAAAAAGCAGATCACCTGACCTAATACAATATATTTAAACCTCTCGGTCGAATTCGGCAACACCCTGTATATTCAACGACATAAAGAATCTGTAGAGATGGCTTGAGATACTATCTTACAATAGGATTGTCTGTAAGTTCATTCTGTTGTCGGCACTTTTGTGTTATTGAGGATACTAAAAAAAAAACGTCTGTGACTATCTCATGCATGATGCTGGGAGAATGATCCGGGGGAAAAAAGAAGAAGAAAGTTATTTGATTTTTGCTTGGTAACACGAGATTAAAAATACCCTCTAACACACACGACAAGCCAGTCGTACCAAATGAATACACACGTGGCGGATTAATAAGAGTGGATTTAGTGCACGAGATCAGGTCGGGAAATGCGATATTCGGGGAGATAAGTTACACTGGGTGAGAGAAGGACCTTTTGTGCCTATTTAAAGTAGATCATGAAAAATTAAAAGGCACATTATCTGTCATTACACTGTTAAATAATGTATTGCCTGTCTCAGTACGATTGTTGACAAATATGATTTATTTACCAGTTAGAAAAATTGTGATAAAATTAATCAAGTGTAATTACGTGATCAGTGTTTACACGGAGTTCCATTGCTTGCGATTCATTCTCTTGCGCCGTTTCAGATAACAGACCACATACTCTTATCAAAAGGTTGTCTGAGTATCAAAAGGTTGTCCACCAGATTCATCCAAGATAGCTCAGTTGGCAGAGCAGTGTCATCTTAAGGCTGCTAGTCACCCAACTTTCGAATTCCCCTCGCTAAATATGCTAAGTCTATGGGCGTAGAATGCATTCGCCTATTTAAAATATCTCCTCGGGAAGTTTGTATTTTTCACTCCTTTTCTCTGTGTACTCTTCTTAAAAGACGTCTCTTTTTTCCCTTAGTTTTCAAGATATTTCTAAAATATAGGATTAATTTAATATTTTATGTGCTATAAGCTGGCGAACTGTGAGTAAGATTTAACACCTCACATAAAATTAAGTATATAATTTAGAAAATTTTGAGAACTAAGGAAAAAAGAAACAACCTTTAAGAAGAATATATAGAAAAAAGAAGTTAATAATATTGATTTCCTGAGGAAATATTTTAAATATGCGAATGCATAACACGCCCATAGATTTAGCATTAGCGAGGAGAATTCGGAAGTTGAGTGACTAGCAGCCTTAACCCTTTATCTACTGCATTATGAACTACTGATCTACTTTTTTTTTCATGTAATTTTTTTTCAGTTACTACAATGAAAATTAAAGGATATACATTAAAAAAATACTCACCCGTGAGAAATTTAATTCGTTAGAGGTAATTAATTTAAGTTGTACTTTAAAGTAACGTCAGTACACTATGACTAAAATATTCTCGTAACAGAAAACCCACATGATATTTCATATATTTAAACTCTTAAAAATGCTAAATAACAAGACGACGGTCATAAGCTAACAATAAAAAAATATTAAATTGACATAGTTTTATTTTACACATGAAAAATGAGTAAAAATATAAATTTGATGGTAATTAAAATATATATTTATATATTAAGTTTTGACTTCGTTTGCAGTCTTTTATTCCAGGGACAATATTTTCTCTCGCATCTCCACATATGCATTATATGAATTTACATATGCCATTTCTAGCATAGCAAAAAAGAATCGGTGCCACAACTTTTTTGATTTACTATAAAAAATAATAATGAAACAGAAAAGGAATACCAGGAAAAATATTACTACACTGCAATTTACTAATTAAATTATAAAGCAGATAAAAACAATAGATAACTACACAGATGAAAAGTAAGCAAGAATTTTTCTCCATCACACAGTGTATTGGCGTTACTTATAAGTACCGTCGAGTAATTCAACTGTTAAATCAAATGCATACACTGCTCAATTAAAATAACTAGTCAATATTCTAATTGTATTCTAAGATTATAATGAACACATAAAAAAAAATCCAACACTTAACTTATGTCCTTTACTATGTTTGCAGCAATAAAAAGACAAATGTGACAATCTGTACAAAATGTCGGCACAAATCACATCGACTCTGTTTCAAAGATAGCCCCCTTCCTCGATAAAATAACGAACCTAGAACTACTGCTGCCATGCATCCTGTAAAAGTGGAGTTAAAAGTGTGTTTTTGCAAAGTACTATTAGAAGAAGTAATATTCACTATGGGATGAAAGTTTAAAGTGACTGGTACTTGTAAGTATCGTCAGGAGATAAAGGGTTAAGTCAAAGGTTCCTGGTTCAAATCCTAGCTTGGATACTTTTTCACACAGATGGAAAATTATAACTCATATATCTTAGTATTTCTCGCATTGCACAGCATCTTCACAATTAATACTGTACAGTGATCGATTTATTAACTTGGGGATATCTCGAACACTTTAAAGAATTTTTAATTTCTTAAATATTGTTACTTTAGATTTTGGGTATCCAGTGTCCGTGCCCTACTTCAAATCAAGGGTTCGGTCGCCAAGCATTTTAAATTATATAAATCAATAAATTATTTTTTAAATAGTTTTTAAATAATTCATATGTTTAAGTGTGCAATTAATTTATTTTTAAGTATGAAAAATCTAAATTTGTCCAAAATATGAATTAAAAAAGCAGAAACAAAGCTTTAATACACATGACCTGTAAACTGCAAAAAGTCTTAAATCCGCAAATCCCTTGGAACCAAGCTGTGTGGATTAGTGGTCTCTTCTAATGTAGTAGTGATATTACCAATCGGTTAATGCCAATATCATTTTTAACACTTTGCAACAAAGTTGAAAAGTGAAAAGGGGGAAGCATTGTACTTTGTGACAATATATTAAGAAATATAAACAACGTAGAAAGACACAAATATAAATATGTATAAAACGCTGTTTCGAAACCTGTAAGGTTTCATCACCAGGGCTTAAAATCAAAGATAAAATTAAAACTCTGGATTAAAGGGGGGTGGGAGACAGAGAGCCAGATAGACATACCTTCTTTCTTTTTCAGTCACATATGTGTCTAAATTTAAGACGCTTCTATTTGCAATGTGCCTATTACCAGAAATTGCTGAAGGGAAATTTACAACTGGGTTATGCGCTTTCTAACTGAGCTAAATTTTTACTATTATATATGTACAAATATACAGATCATATACAGGGTTTCACAAATAATTTTCGGATAATTTTCCGATTTAGATGGGAATTGTTTAAATTGCCTTTTCAATTGTGTTATGTGTCTTCTAATCTGTTTAATTAGACATCATACTTCGCATATTGAACTATGAAGTTTTGTTACATTATTCTGAATGTGGGGTTTCATAATCTATTCTTGGTGCATGATTTTTCTTTATTATTATTGTATGATTTGAGACAGAATTAGTATGGGGTGGGGATCCTTATATTTTTCACAACTACACACAATTATGGTCAGTTCATAGAAATAAATTTCAAAAACACTAAAACACCTATTGATCAATAATACAAGAGAAAAAAAATAGAAATTTTAAAACGATAAACAAACTTAAAAATGCATATATATGTATTTATTATTCTTTTCCCTAGACCAAAAAATAAATTAGATTACGAAAATACATAATTTTATAAAATTCTACATGATGGGTAGCTAAATATGCTTTCCAAAATTAATAATATTTCGATGTAACCTTACTCCCAGCATGATGTTTTCATTAAGAAGAAACCTCTAAATTCCAACAGAAGTTCAGAACTCGCGTGTTGTTATCCTCCCAGAGGAGGTGGGATGTTGTGTTTTTCTAACTTCATTTCCGAAACTACTTTAATTTATTAAGTGTACTTAAGCACATTCTTTTTCATTTCGAAAATGTAAAACATTATAAGCAGAAAAGTATCAAACAGAAAGGAAGTTGAAAATTATGGCAAGGAAACAAAATTATTCGTTCTTCATGTCGTAGAAGAATGCGAAATCGCAAGGTAAAGCATGTACATAATTATTGCAATTCACAAAATTTCACTGAACTGCATTGTTTATTAAATTATTTTAATTTATTTTATTTTATTTTTATAACTTTTTATATATTTATATTTTATTTTTTTATTATTTTATTATTTTTACATTTATATGTATGTATACACTGCTCAAAACAATTAAAGGATATTGATGTTGTGGATGTATCTTGCGGCTGGGAAATTCTTTAGATGATTGATACATGATCAAAAGACGTGGTAGGCTGTATGAGAAAAAAATTACACATGTTTGGCAGAAAAAAATGCATTGTATTGAGCATTTGGGCAAAAAAAGAAATAAAAACACAATTTGTGCAGATCAGAAAAAATAAATAAATAAAGGTGTTTCCTTCAAAGAAAATCGTTTTTAATAGGGGGCACGGTTTCCTCGGACCGTTAACGTTAAACACCTTTGAGGCATGGAGTAAATGAGTTTATTAATCAGGAATTAGGGTATATTGTTCCATACCTCCAGAAGAGCACTTTCCAGTTCCTGGAGAGTTTGTAGGGATGGTAGGAGGCCAGCAACTCGTCTGCCTAGAATGCCCCAAGCATGATCTATTGGGTTCATCTCCGGAGACCCCGCTGGTCATTCCATTCGTATGATTCCTTCCTCGAAAAGGAAATCCTCCGCCAAGTGAGCATGGTGTGGCCTGCAATTGTCGCCCATTAACATGAAGTCATCTCCAATTGCTGCAGCGTAAGGGACTACAATAGGTCTGAGGATCTCATCCCTATATCGCTGGCTGGTCAGAGCTCCATTTCGAATGATGTGAGGTCGGTGCGCCCATCAATGGAGATGTCAGGATAGACCATCATTCCCCTCCGCCTAATCTGACGCTTCCTTGCACGAACGCAGGATTGTAACTAATGCCACGTAAGACGTAACCTAAAAATGAAAATACGCCTATTATCAGGATGAACAGAAAAATGGGACTTGTCAGAGTAAATAATATTACGCCATTCATTTCTCCTCCAGTTCACATGCTCTGTTGCCCAATCCCTGCGAGCGCCACTGTGCCTTGCTGTTAACATAACACATACCATTGGTCTACGAGCATACATACCTACAGCGTGGAGTGGGTTTCGAATAGTTTGAGTCGAAACTATGGTGCCTGTATCCGAGCAAAGGTGTTGTTGAAGAAAAGTGGCATTCACATTTCGGTGTTTCTGAGCCATTAGCGTTAAATATCGATCTCCATTGGGCATTGTTGCACATCTACAACCTTGCCCTGGTCTTCGGTTTGCATTTCCAGTCGCCAAAAAACGATTCCATTCTAGACCCTGGAAATTACACTTTGTGAAACTCCAGTGGCTTCTGCTACTTCGGCTCGTCTTTGGGATTATCTAAATACCTACTTTTTCTTTATCTGGAGTTGGATCAATTTTACTGTGAATTTTGCAGGAGGTTTAGATATTAACTTAACTAGAGGATCGTAGCCGGGCTTCCCGGGTTACAGAATATAGGTGAAGACATTTTTTTAAATTGAAACCTAATAATTTTTTATATGCAATAATTTTTTTAGATTGCCCACTAACTTTAAAAAAGCATTTTTCGTATGCAAAATACGAATTATACAATCAAATAAATTTTTGAAATTTCACAAAAGCGATATTTTTCTTATTAGCCGCATGCTAAGAGTTATTTGACTAAGATTTTGCTGATTACGGCATCCTTTTATATTCTGATAATTTCAGAGCTTATACATGTCTGTTAAATTTGTGTTTTATTTATATTATTTTATTTATTTATTCATAGGGAAGTTTTTTTAAAATGGATATTAACCGTAAGAAAATGATGAACTCCTTATTTTGTTTTAAGGGTAAACGGATTAATCTTTCGTAATGGAGCTCCGCGCGATATAGATAAATAAAAAAAAATATTTCATGCTTTAAAATTGTTTATAAAACCATAGACTATCAGTAAACTGGGATGAACTTTTCATTTTAAAGAAAAAAAAATCGTATTTGGTGATCTAAAAATTTAAATTGTACGATTACAAATATGTTAGATTTGTGTTTTTTTAATATTATTCTTTTATTTGTTTATAAAAGAAGTATTAATTTCGTTGATTTTACTTTCTCAAATATGTTAGATTGGTCTTTTTATTTTTAATGTTATTCTTTTATTTGTTTACTAGCTGACACGCCCGGCGTTGCCCGGGCCCGTGATAATAATATTAAATGACCCTGAAATTTGTATGATTTTATCGCTAACCTGTTTTTGTCTGAAGCACGTGCCCGCTTACTGTGTGAAAAATTGGTTTAAAAAAATCTGATATTTAGCGGTAAAAAGGCTAAAAAAAAAAAACTGCAATGGGAAACAGGGGATATATGTCCGACGACTGATGTTAACATTTAAGAGTAAAAATCACTATTAATCCCCGTAACAATTTTTTTTTTTCACATCCTAATCCTGAGTGCAATGTTTCGATTTTTAAGCTAATTATATCGTCCTTAAATCCGATTATACGTTAATGAAATCGATATTCGATTATTAGCTAAAAGGTTAGTGTATAATATTTTAATTTCAGAGCTATTGTACAAAATTAAGTATATATATTTTTAAACAAAACATACGTAATGTTCACCCTGTTGGTAAAATCCTAACCGCAACCTAATTGTAACGTAACGGCAACCTATCTGTAACATAATTGTAACTTAACCGTAACCTAACCTTAACTTAAATATAACATATATGTAACCTAACCATAACCTAACTGCAACTTAACCGTAACCTAAGCGGAACTTAAATATAACCTAACCGTAAGCTAACTGTAATCTAATCGCATCTTAAACGTAACCTAACAGTAACCTAATTAATCTAAATGTAGCCTGACTTTAACCAAACTGTAACTTAACACTAACGATAACCTAACTGTCCTAACCGTGCACGTGCTGCAAAGTACTTTAGTTCCACTTTGCACCGCTACTGGGCTCAATATGTTTTATACGAACAACAGACACGGGACATCGCCGCTACAACCGGGTATAGCAGGCGTGCTACACACGCTTTGCAAAATCTTTTAGTTTCACTTTCCACCACCAGGATGCACACTCTTAGTAAACAAACCTATATTTGAACGAAACTCCGATTTTTAACCTATCCGTAGTTATGTTACTCGACGGGGTGGGGACACAAATAAGAATGTAAGTAATTTGCTGAAATTTTTATTCGGAAATAATGTTAACCACCACTCATTTAAGAGACCAATATGATTTATAAGAACCTTCGACACGGCTCGCTGCTGCATGCTTCACCGTATAGCAGACGTTCTGTGCAGGCTCCGTAAAATAGGTTAATTCCACTTTCTGCGTCCAGGGGGCAGACTCTGTTCTTAACAAACCTACATCAAAACGAAACTCCGTCATTATACCTATTAGTAGATATATTAGTCGAGGGGGTAGGGGAATGATATAAAAATTTAAGAAATTTGCAGAAAATTACTATTCAGAAATAACCACTAATCATAAATTAATTGTGCAAATAGTCCTGTACGAACATCCGACATGGGTTCCCACTGACTGCGGCACTGTATAGCAGGTGGGGATAAATTCGAAACATTTTGCTGTATTTAAAAAACAAAAAACAGCAATTAAAAAATGCATTTAAAAATGTCTTTAAAATTCGCTTCTAAAAAAAATATTAGTAACAGTATCACAAATGAGAATTTATATTCTATTAAAATTATTGCTTCTCGCTACAGCAGCAGAAAGCATTAGAATGCAAAGACTTATTGTTGACAATTTCTAGTGGTAAAAGATCCAGTAAGGAGTATTCTAATCTTTTATTTAACGTTTAAAAATCCCTTTTCTAACAATCTAAATGGATCAGTATCAAACAGGCACCTCCAATTTTCCGTAAACAAACCAAAATCGCCGATTTTTTTTGCAGGTATTATCGCTTAACCAATCAAAGTAGAGAAAAAACAGAAAACAGTAGTGTGGCAAACTAAAGCCTGCCATGTTGCCCAGTTGGCTGCTAGGTTGTGACGTCATTTGAAATTGATCTATTCTCTTAAACGTTCATTATTATTAAATATGTTTTCAAATCATGTGTTTCACCTTCGTGCTAAAATTTAATGTTTAGTTTAAAAAACAGCCATTCTTGAAACATTAGTCACTCAAATTGGTTTATTTAATTGTACCCCGGTTTACTTAATTATTTCTGCGAAAGCTTTATACAACCAACCAACCGAAAGCAAGCGGAAAGAAAGAAAGTATTTTGGATGAGCGATGCTTTATAAACCAACCAACCGAAAGCAAACGGAAGGGAAAAAAGGCGTATTTTTGATGAGAGTGATGTCCGAAATAAATTAATTACTCAGCTAATAATTAGACTATTAAAATTCTGAAGATCAGGTGCATTAGGAGAGGCCTTGGACTCTCTGCAAAAAACTTTTGAACCTCGTACGTGTCGTAGATTTTGCTACCCATCGCCAACAGACACACACACACACAGAGCGATCTGTTCTTTTATTAGTATAGATAACGGAAGTATTAATTTTGTTATGCAAAAGTAGTCAAAAACAAATCCTGGAGAATGTTTGTTACTTTATACGCAAAATGTTTATTATTATTATGAATTGAAACCGGCACGTGATAAGATAAACTTTAAAAAAATCATGCTTAAAAATTATTTTAAAAAATATAATACATCAGTCAATTAAGATACAGTTTTTAAACAAATTGCATTTGAAAGTATATTTTCCCCTATGCGAAGAAAATTGAAAATGTACGATGGTCAGAGGATTAAAAAATTGTAGTAGCGAAAATTTCAAGACCGAAATTTGATCGTGAAGTGTTGCCAATCGCAAAATGACGTCAGCATTAAGCACAGATACGTTTGTTCTTTATAATATAGATACGTAATCAGTAAAATATAATAAAGATCAGTTATTAGGATGTGGTTATCAATTGAGGCTCTTACGCTTGGTATTCTGGAATGAAAAGCAGCAATTTTCACCTTTTCAATATTTGCATACGCACTTCTCATATCCATATAAATCATTTAAAAAAAATTTGTATTTTGTTTGATCATTTTAAAAGCCTTTTAACTGAAAACTTGAAGTCACGATTGTCAGCAACATCTTTTATGTGAACAGACGCACTCTTTACTTAAGATTCTAATCTCAATTCCGGAGAGTAAAAATTTCCATAATTTATGTTTTTAAGACGCATTTGTGTTAAAATGTTCAGTTTTATCTAAGAAAATGATCGTTTTCTTTTAAGTATGACTTCATTTTCACTTAAATAACCATTTCGCCTAGTGTCTGAAACTTAGTATCAGTACACATGCAAAAGAAAAAACAATATAGAAAATTTATGAGGAAAAATGCCCCTATAAACTAAACCCTATACAATAATTTTTATCAACAATTTTGAATTTTTATCAGAAAATGGCATGAATAAAGATAAATAAACTTCATTATTTCTCTCTTGTCTGCAGTAATGAAAGCTATCTAATTTTCACCATTTTGAAGAAATTTCATAAAATGCTTTTAAAAAATAAAATAGAAAAGTGAAAAAAAAAAAAAAAAAAAAGATAGTGCGATCACATCTACAAATGAACAGCTTTCAGTTAAAATATATATATATATATATATATATATTAGTAAAATTAGTTCAGCAGAAAGATCAGGGCAGATGATAAACTTCATTATTTCTCTCTTGTCTGCAGTAATGAAAGCTATCTAATTTTCACCATTTTGAAGAAATTTCATAAAATGCTTTTAAAAAATAAAATAGAAAAGTGAAAAAAAAAAAAGATAGTGCGATCACATCTACAAATGAACAGCTTTCAGTTAAAATATATATATATATATATATATATATATATTAGTAAAATTAGTTCAGCAGAAAGATCAGGGCAGATGACTTAAAAACACACTTGTGTTTTAAATATATAGATTATATAAAAATATGGAAAATTAAATTAAGCAAATTATGTTACTTTGATAAAATTACGTTAACATATTTAAAGGATAGCAATAAAATTTCATTAGTAGAGATAATTGTGGACAAAAACTTGGGGAACGTGATATTATTTTAAACCTCGAATTATTTGTTTGCTTGTCTAACTCGGCGAAGCATATCCATCCAGGCGAGAATCATCAATTTCTATAATATAAATCGCTATTATTTGCATAAAACCTCTCTTTTATAAAGACACCCTAAATTTTTGTAAAACATTGCGTTTTATCAGTGTGATTTCGATTACATTATTTTCAAAAGTGAAGCATTTTCACCTGTGAAGAATTTCAAAGCAGCTGGGCAGTAAAAATAACTCACTCCTACAAACCATAATTCATTTTTAAGAATTAAAATACACGCTTTTTTTATCAAATGGCGTCATTTGCATCCGCTAAAGCAATCCACTTTTGCAATCCAGCCTTAATCTTCGTCTATAGAAAAGTATGCATATGACGTAATTATTGCGGAATAACAGACAATATTCTTGACATAGCCCGTATTTTAATTTCAACTTTTTTTCAGGTTTTATGAGAAAATGGCAACAAAAAGATACAGTAATCTCCTATTTTTGACTATTTTCCCTTTACTTTCAATAGAAATTGGGTAATTATGTAGCCACAATTAGAAAAATGGTATTAAAACTGCAAAAAAATTAATATTTCAAAAATAAATTGAGATACAGCTTTCAAACAAATGGCATTTTTTCCTCAGACGACGGTGTAAAAATTTAAAATGTGAGATGTTTAGAAGTTTAAAAATTTGCAGTAGATAAAATTGCAAAACCGAAATTTTATATCAAATTTCAAAGTGTTGCCATTCGCAAAATGACGTATGCGTTACGCACAGATATGTTTCTCCTTTATAATATTGATATTATACTTTAGTAATGCATATCTCAATCTCTCATAAAGGTGTGGGATATATTCAAACGTGCAATGATTTCCATAATATCTACTTCTAATTATAGTTTCTATTGTATTTTACATACCTGTAAACGAATGTGTAGACAATCTTAAGGGGACAGGACACTTTTAAAATTTTCAAAAATCGATTTTCTTTATTTTTACATTGTTAGAAAGGTTATTATATTCTGAATAAGTTGATACCAATCTTTTAACTGCGTGATAATTATTTAATGAGATATTAGGGGAAATGTAGACACCACCCCTTCATTTACGAATTAACAGCCCTGCGACAAATGTCATGGCGGCTTGTTTGCATTTTGTTTTCGTGCTTTCACATTATCATAACTTTGAAAATATGCTGAAATACGGCAATTGTTATTAGTTAAATATCTTAAACAATAATAAGAAACCTTTTAACATATTAACTCCAACTTCCACTTACACAAAATTCGTTTACTTTCATGGTTTTTCACAGCTTTATTTGGTATTAACCCCTTGGGGACGAGCGGCACGTATACGTGCCGCATGAAGCGCTCAGAATCCTTGTTTTTCCTCACCAGTAAAATTTTACTGTAAAATTTGCCTTATTTAATCAACACATTTTCTCGATTCAACAAGACACAAATTTCTGTTTTTAAAAAACGGTGACAAAAGATTCAAATTTTCGTAAAAGGCTCCCGTCCCGAAGGGGTTAAGTGCTTAAATTTTAAACAAAACAGTTTTTTTCCTAGAGAAATAATTTCCTGATTTTGTAACAGTATTCGCCTTCTTGGTATTTATTAGCTTTTTAATGGAAAAATATGCAAAATGTGCTTCAGAAACCCATCGAAGAAGGTATCAGTTTAATGGTAATCGCTCTGCAAAACACGATTATATAAATATATTCTAATGTGTTAACTCATCTTATAGAAAAATAAAAGTGAATTTGATAAAGATTATTTTTTTCAATTGGCAGATTAGAATGCGGATTTATTGACATTAATACATTTTTTAAATAAACTATCTGGAATTTTGTGCAGCAAAGTATGTGCACAGTATATGTAATCAGATATCGCAATACGAGAATCCCTATAAAATGGCCTATATTTTACATTAAATAATTTAGTTTTATAAAACGTGCACATTTAATTCACTTTACAATCAAAGCTAAACAAAATTTTAAGTTATATGTTTAAAATTAATTTTTTGCAATAGTAAATGCTACAATTTTACAAATTACATCTATTTAATTTTTAAGCACGTTCCTATATTCTGACGCATTTTACAAATAATTTTATATTTATCATTTTAATCTAGCATCTAATTTTATTTTTAATACAAAATACGATATATATTTAGTAGTTTTGTTTCCTTTATTATATATTTTATATTTTAAAAGTATAGTTTAATCATTAAACGGTTTTTTTCCAAAATGGCATTTTTTACTCTTGCGCGCACGATATCTGGAAAACTATTTGAAGTTGAGCTTTAAAATTTTTGCCATACATAAATATTTATATTATCATGAAAATGAACTAGGATTATAAAGCTGTGTTCAGTATTAAAAAATTTATACGATTGAATGCATGTAAAAATTCATAGTTTTTCTAATTTTTCTAATTAAATGTTAATTACTCTTTATCTAATGAACCGATTACAATCCTAGTTCAAATTATAAACCAGAATGTTATCTTTAATTTAAGATAAATTTTATGCAAATATAGTGAAATTAGCATGAGATATTGTGCGCGCAGTGAAATGTTATCCACTGTAAAAATTTTAAATAGCACTTTGAAATTGATCCCTTGAATTTTTAAAAATTATAATTTGTGCAAATAAAAAATTTTAAAACGTAGGTCAATATCACCTAAATATACTCTAAAACGTTTGTGCTTCTAGAGTGGTTATCTTTTTTATAAAAAATTGCTAAACTTATGACAAATTTCGCATGTTATATGACCATTAAAAGTGTACTGTCCCCTTAAAGCGTTTTTACAAGCAAACTCTTAACATTAAGCCAGCTATTAAATCTTTGATTGAGCTATTTGCGTCATTCAGGAACTTCATGCATTCCGAAAGAATTTTTAATTTATTTTATGTAATCACGAAATGTCTGTCATTAAATAAAAAAAAAAATTGCTGTTCAAAATTTCTGGTATGAATACCGAATTTTTGAATAAAAATAATTTTCTGAATTAACGCATATACACTGGTGGATAAAACTTAAGGACTACTGTTATTTTCAACGATTACAGAAAGAAATAGATCCGCAGCAGCACGTGTAAATTTGCATGAATGCGGGATGAACTCTGTTTTGTGAAACTTATACAAATTTCGTACTTCCGCTTTTGTCGATCACCTGACAGCAAAGATAAAAGATTTTCGGGAATCGGCGGGTGCTGTGAGTTGTCAGTAGATGTAAAAATTGAAGGAGAGGGAATGAAGCTTGGACACTGAAATTTTGAACATGTCTTCGAGGCATAATTTAGATGATATTACTCGTGGTAGAATAATCGGAAAGTTGGAAGAAAGACGCAAAAGGAGAGATGTTGCCCGTGAATTTAACATCGCGCACAGTATTGTTTCTAGGCTATTGGCGGCATTCCAAAAGAGTGGAATATGTACTAGGTGCACGGGAGGAGGTCGTCCTAGCAGTACGACGCGACGTCCCAAGAAGATGCTATATTGTTATTTTGGCAAAAAGGAACCGACGCAGCACAGCTGGTCAATTAGCAAATAAACTTTGTGTTGCCACAGAAACTAAAATATCGCGGAAAACTGTTGCAAGACGTTTTTGGAAAAGGGTGGACTATACGCCCGAAGACCAGTTGTGTGTGTCCCACTCTCGAGACGCCAACTTAGCGCCCGTTTACAGTGGTGACGTATGCATCGCAATTGAACTGATGACGACTGGTCTACCGTGCTCTTCTCAGATCAGAGTAGATTCGATCTATCGTCTGATTGTAGACGAAAACTGATATGGCGCGAGGGTGGTAGTGCTTATTGTCGCGAAAATATTCTAGAAAGAGATCGATATGCGGCTTCAAGTATCATAGTGTGGGCAGGCATCATATTCAATGACCGCACGGATCTCTATGTGCTTGACCAAAAGGGTCTATGACCGGTAGACGGTACATTGAAGACGTCCTGCTTTCACATGTTCGACTTTTTCGAGGTGCTGTCGTAGAAAAGTTTCGTTTTACGGACGATAACGCACCTTGTCATCGCATAACAGTCTGTACAAGAATGTCTTGAGGCCGAAGATATCCATCGCATAGACTGGCCAGCACGTTTCCCTGACCTGAATCCCATTGAAAATGTATGGGATGCCTTGGGGAGACGTATTGCTGCTCAACAATTTCCTCCCATGAACAAAGAAGCCCTCATCCGTACAATTAAGGAGGAATGGGGCTACATCCCTTATTGATATAGCACTGACGATTGTTAATTGCGAGTATTTTGCTTTCTGTGTACAGTCATGATTTCGGACAATATTCACGTTTCAGAAAAGAACCTCTGTTATTACCCTGTATACATCTTTTCAACAAAATTTTGTATATTAAATCCTGTGTAACATTCTATTAATACTATTGTTTGATTCTTGACCCTCAATCTCACGTAGATTCTCATTTACATGTGTATTTCTTCTTGGTCCTTAAGTTTTGTCCACCAGTGTATAAACTAATTGGATTCAGATTAGAGTACGATAATAACCTCGAGCAATGCTAAATTTTAATTTGTAAGGCAAGTTTATCAAAGGATAAATTCTCGTACATCATATATTTAAATGAAAATATACCATAAAAGTTTATTATATCTAAAAGTTATCTGTTATAGATTTCATTTTAATTTTCTTTAATCATTAAATTTTGTTTTCTACGCTCATAGAAATTCAGTAAGTACTTTTTGTGTAAATGAAAGGAATACTGCTTTATTATTTTAACCAGAAAAGTGTAACCTAGTGTACAGTTTCCAATCTTATTGTTCCGCTTGTCTAGTTATGTATTTATATTTATATATATGTATCTATTTCTCTGTATTTATACGTTTTTTATGATTATTTAAGTGTATTTGTGTAGTGAATACGTGCATATATGTTAAGGATTTCATTTCAGTATTCCATTGCTTAAATTTTCTTAAAGTTTTTATATTTTTATGTGCATTAAAAGAATATAAGGGTCAATATCTGAAAACCGGACAATTTCATTCCAAAAATTTTATTTTTTTTAAATTAATGTACCAACTACCATATACAATTATATACTATAACACATGTTTTGTTATTTAAATGCTGTAGTATTTTGAGATCAAAGATGTATATTTTATGCGTACGATAGACGTTTATGGTAGAAAGTGTCTTTTAACTTCATAATCAGTGTCTAATAACTGAGACTGAGGTGATGTTTTTGTCTTAATAGCTGTACAGCCATTTTATCGAATCATTTTGCACACCTGTAAATTTTTAAATATGCCTTGTGACATTTGTATGTTACATAAATAAAGTTGCAGTAAGTTTTTCTTTCTTTATATAAATAAAAAGTTAAATATGGCGACATGAATGATGCTATAAAAAAAATACTTATCCCCATTCAGAACAAAAACTAAAGGTTTCTAAATATGAAACAAAGAGAAGAACATCTTACCTTCATGCATGGTGTCTCGTTGAACTTTAGTTGCTGTTGCAATGGAAATAATTCTGTCAGCACCACCTAGTATCTGTTAACCTAAATGTATGTTTAGAGGGACTGAGATTATGATCAACCTCAGGGACAAATATATTTACTACAATATTTTACTATACAATCTATGCTAATAAAGGAGAATTATATTTTCTTATACTGTATATATATAGGTATAAATATATAATAGCAAAAGTTAATAATATATATTTATAGAAATGTTTACAGCATGCATTTAATATTGGATATTTGTACATGGGGACAGGGACTGAAATGATGATTTACTTTGTTTAAAGTTTAAAATTAATTATATATCCATCATTATATGTGCATTTATCATTGGTATTGGTATAACAAATGTTACAATATATTAAATTTTTCAGTTTTTGGTTTTAGTATAATGAATGAAACATTATCACCAGTGGACGCAAATTGTCCAATTTTCAGATATTGACCCATAAGATTGATTGATTTCAAGATATACTTGAAATTGCTCCCCTTATAACGAATATATAAACAACTCCTTTTAATTCCAAAAGAATAAAGTGTATTTAATTTTTCAATTTTTTTCTCTTTCTTTCAAAGAACTATTTTTTTACTTTGCCACAAAACACTTATTAAAAAATCATTTGATTTCCATCTATACAGTTAGACACAATAAGTATTTTTCACGATGTGCATTTTTCCTTTCCTGCACATACAACGATTAGCAAATGAATAGAAAAAATAAAGAACTGTTTTCTTTTCTTAGTGGGCCATGTATCATAATATAATATGTTATTCGCGAAGCATTAGTTCTAATCTCTATTCTGAGCTATACTGGCATTATTAAACACCCAAAGATCATTTACTGTACTGAGATATCGCGCTTCAACCTGAAACGCGACGAAAATACAACGCGATAACATTGCAGATTATTATCATTTAAGCCACAATTATTTTTTATATACATCTAATAATGACCATCCGATCATTTAAGTCCATTTGCTAAAATTTGCCTTCGCTATTAAAGAGTCATTAAGACTTCGGTTCCAGGCACCATCTGGTTACGCAGTCTTCCTATAAAAATTGATAATATTTGCAAGTCAGGTCACAAAGGCGTCCATATATTAGTTTTAGGGCGTTCATATATAATGTTAACATCATTAGTTATTGGTACATCCTCCGGACTAGTTAATTTCGAAGTCATAAAGAAAGGGTTAACAAATTTAATAAAGGAGATGGGGTTAAATGCTTGCTTGTTCGTCACCTGCCATTCCGCGAGGTGTCCGATAAACAATTGGACAAAATGACTGTTGAGTTATATTTCTTGGAAAAACGACTTTTCATCCACTCTGGATTGGAATATTTCTAAACCTACCTTAGCAAGACTTCAAGCATTGAGATTTTCATAACTTACTGAGATAATTATTAGAAATTTCTCAGAAACTTCAAAGTTATACAATCGAATAGCCTTTTTAAATCATTTTGTTCGCCTACTTTTTCATTATATTTATTTATTTATTTATCAAATTTCTATCCTCAAAGTACTACTTATTTCATTCTTCAAAAAAGTTATTGTAAAGGCAGTTTTTTGGTGCGTTCGTAATTATATAAATACGTAGCACAGTCATCGTTCGGTCCGCCCGTCTGACTGGCTATCCGTCTGTCCGTCCGTCCGCATATAACAGAGCAAAAACTACCCAAACGAATGGTCTGAAATTTTAAATATATAATTGTTGCAAAATTTTGTCGAGTCATTTCAAATTTTATGAAAATAGGATGTATAGTTTAATTGCAGGGACAGTCAAAGTTTTCCTGTTACATGATGGCCAATGGGAAAAAATTATTTCAAGTGCATTTTAATGATGTTACAGCCTTTCGAAAAGAATGAAATGGATATGCCCTTATGAAGTGCACTAAAATATTCATTCAGTACAATATGTGGTGCAAAACATATTTATAAAACTAGTTATAGTACGAATGCACCTCATTTGCCACGTTTGACGTGCAACTTCCAACTTGTATTTAGAGATGTGGTAGTGGTTTTAAAACTGGTAACACTGTTTCTCTAGTCACAGTCAATTTGACAGATGACGCATGATTTGTGCTCCGTATGTTTTGCCATTTCACCATGAATACACTTACGCCAGAACAACGCTTGCAAATTGTGCAAAACACCATCAGTTTATTACGGGAGATTTTCGGTGACCGCATCATTTCGAGTAATGGATCTGTGAACTGGCCTCCACGGGCATGTCGTTCATCCAAAAGAAAAGTGACACATCTCGACAAAAGTAAATTACACAGAAGAGGCAAAGAAAAATATGCATGATTTTAACGCAACATGAAATTATAGCACTTAGCTCTGCATGCAGGAGTAAAAACATGCATAAAAGCATAAAACCTTAAGAATGAAGACAGATGAGGTTTAGAAGATTGGATAAATTTACCTCCCCACACAATCCACTCCTCTTCTGTGGTCACGAATGGACAAATAGCGTAATAAAATGATTTTCCGTATAACTACACGTAATGAAACTTTTTGTGTAGCAAGACGCACCTAACAGACCTATTAGTGGAATAAAATGCAAAAGGAATTTTTGCGAGATGTGTCACTTTTCTTGCGGGTGAGCTATGTGATATCACACCAGTGGATTATTTTCAGTGGAGATGCATTTCTTGAACATTCTCATAAACAAAGAAAGAAAAATCGTTATTCAGTATGGAAAAGTATTTTAATTCATTTCTGGTCTTATTATTATTATCTATATACTTAAAACACAAGGCCGTTTTTTTTTTTTTTTTTAATCATCTGCCTTGAGCTTTCTACCGAACCGATTACCCTAATTATTTTTTTAATGAAAGCTGTTCATTTGTAGATGAACCAGCATTTAAAAAAATATTTCCATTTTTAAATTTAAATTTAAATTTAAATTTAAATTTATTTATGAAATTTCTTCAAAATGGTGGTAATCGGATTACTTCCATTGTTTCAGATAAAAGAGTAATAGTGAATAATATTTAGACACGTGTCTTTTTGGACATATTTTTTTCCTTTGAAAGTCATTTACGGTTTTAAAAAAAATGCACGTGTATTTCATTTATCTGCAGATAAAAATTCTTATTTATTGCGACATCATGAGAATATTACTTACTGGGTTTATTTTATCTTTATGCATTATGACTTATTATTTTTAGGTAGCTTTCATTACAAAAAGCTACCTATTGCAGCCGTTCGGAAGAAAGCGATTTCAAAAAATTTTGGTATATTTTCATCGATCATGACCCCCAGACCCCGAAACCACCCTCCGTTCAAAATTTATATATATATATATATATATATATATATATATATATATATATATATATCCATATATATATGTATATATATATATATATATATATCTGACCTTTGTCATACTGTAACTCTCGAATTTATGAACCGATTTGGATGTAATTCGGTATGTACATAGTACATACCAATGTCTCGACCGAGTTCGTTGGCCAGCTTCATCCGCCATTTTGTTTCAAAATGGCGGCCATTTAAAAAAATTTTAAAATTTTAAAATTTGAAATGTGGTACCAAAGAATTGAAAATGGAAAAATATTTTTTTCTTATGTATTTGATCTTTACACAAAGATTTCGGAGCAGTTTTTGTTTCGTCTATATCTTAAAAAATGGCTGAGTTAGAGCATTTTGAATTTCTAGCGTGGCTGACATTTTGAAACGTCCTGAATTTTGTCACGCGATAAAAGGCGTATTTGTGAACTGATTTGGATGTAATTCGGTTGTACATAGTACATACCAATGTCTCAACCGAGTTCGTTGGCCAGCTTCATGCGCCATTTTGTTTCAAAATGGCGGCCATTTAAATTTTTTTTTTTAATTTGAAATTTGAAATGTGGTACCAAAGAATTGAAAATGGAAAAATATTTTTTTCTTATGTATTTGACCTTGATACAAAGATTCGGGAGCAGTTTTTGTTTCGTCTATATCTTACAAAATGGCTGAGTTATAGCATTTTGAATTTCTAGCGTGGCTGACATTTTGAAACGTTCTCATATTTGTCACGTGATAACAAGCGTATTTATGAACCGATTTGAATGTACCTTGGTGTGTACATAGTACATACAAATATCTCAACCGAGTTCGTTGGCCAGCTTCATCCGCCATCTTGTTTCAAAATGGCGGCCATTTAAAAAAATTTTAAAAATTTTAAATTTAAAATGAGATACCAAAAAATTGGAAAATGAAAAATATTTTTTTCGTATGTGTTTGACCTTAATACAAAGATTCCGGAACAGTTTTTGTTTTGTCTATATCTAAAAAAATGGCTGAGTTATAGCATTTTGAATTTCTATTGTGGCTGACATTTTAAAACGACCTGGTTATGTCACGCGATAACAGGCATATTTATGAACCGATTTGGATGTTACTTGGTCTGTACATAGTACATACCAATGTCTGGACCGAGTTCGTTGGCCAGCTTCATTATCCATCTTGTTTCAAAAGGGTTGCCATTAAAAAAA
Source organism: Maratus speciosus (assembly GCA_963932465.1). Classification (NCBI taxonomy): domain Eukaryota; kingdom Metazoa; phylum Arthropoda; class Arachnida; order Araneae; family Salticidae; genus Maratus; species Maratus speciosus. The sequence goes on from OZ010794.1 coordinate 351,314,643, forward strand.
TTAAATTTAAAATTTAAAATGAGGTATTAAAAAATTGGAAAATGAAAAAGATTTTTTTATGTGTTTGGCCTTGATACAAAGATTCCGGAGCAGATTTTGTGTCTGAAAATTTGTTCTTTTGTTTATATCTTAAAAACAATGGTTGAATTATAGCACTTTGAATTTCTAGTATGGCTAACATTTTGAAACGATCTTGTATTTGTCACGCGATAACACACGTATTCGCCTATTTCCATGTAAGAAGGCATGTGAATAGTATACATCAACATCTCAGCCAAATATAAGTTACTTTAAATAAAAGCAGCTTGGATAAAGCTGACTAATTTCGCAAAATTCTCATTCATAATGATTTAATATTGATAAAAATTAGTATTCAATCTCCTATATTCGGTTTCCACTAAATTGAGCTTCGTGTGTTTGAATAATATAAGTTGGCTTTTTTAAAATAAGGAATTTGAAAGCTACCTCTTCCTCCCGGCACTGGCCGGAAGGACTTTTTTGTTTTTTTTTTCATTACATGTAAATAGAAAACATATTTTTATTTGAATATGCAGTAGAGCGCCGATTATCCGAACTCCAATTATCCGAACAGCCTATTTCTGTCAAAAAAATATTAACCAAACTTCCAGTTATCCGAACAGCCTATTTCTCCTCAAAAAAATTTTTAACCGAATTCCCAATTATCCATTGACTTGGAATAAAATTTTAAATAAAGAAAAAACTTATAGTGTTATCAGAAAATGAGGAATGTAAAAACAATAAAGGAGATGAAAAGAATTCTAAGCTATGAACAAAATGAAATTAACGAAAGATTAAATAGTGAAGTATACATGACCCTGGATATCAGATTTTAAATGATGATGAGATTGCGGATGAGATTCATGATGAAAAATAAATTGAAGAAAATGAAAACGAATGCTCTGAAAATAACGCAGGTCCATCCCATAACGAAGCCTTTGAAAGTTTGGAAACAGCTATGAAATGGTTCGAACGGCAGAAGAACGCTGATCCTATTCAACTAACGGTATTTAAGAAGAATTAGAGATAGGGGAGCATTGAAAAGAATGTCTTCGTTGAACCAAGCAACAATCAAAAGCTTTTTTCCTTAAATTATAATCTCTAAAGTTCAGAAAATGCTAAAAAGAGAGAAAAAAATTTAATGATAAAAATGTAAATAACAACAATTTAAAAAAAAAAAAAAAAGAAAAGAAAAAAGAAAAAAAAAACAATTTTTAAACATTCCAGCATTAACTGGTGGTGCCAGTACTAATCTTAGATAACGTGTGAAGGTTTTAGTACACTTAGGAACATCCCTTAAATTGGCTGTCCATTTATCCGAACTTTTGCTTATCCGAACTAGGGTCGGTCCTGACTTGTTCGGATAATCGGCGCTCTACTGTACTGTGGTGATGAACAAAAGTACTTATATATCCCTCCGAGCGTCTTTCAAAAGGGTAAAATTGTAATGTTGTTTTCTTTGCATTTTGTTTTAAATGCTATGAAAATATGATTCTTTCAACATTATAAAAAAAACTCAATTACAAATATGTATGTAATCCTTGAGACTATTAATCATTCTTCAATGTATTTAAAATTCATTAAATCTATAGAATTATATTATCTTAAATATTGCTTGTATTGCTGTGAAACCTGGAGCTTAGTGAACGGAATAATACGCCCCAAACACTTAGAGGGATATAGTATGTTTGAAAAGTTTGCGTCGGTGACCTCATGCTTAGCTTGAAATTTATTTTTATATTAATAAAACTAAGGAAGAAAATTGATACCATTGTGTCAACATGACGTAATTTTCACCGATTTTTCATCTCTTAATTCCAAAGATTAGAGTCAGAGCCTTTATGGATCGCTGAATTATTTCTGAAATTGAATATTGAGTATTAATATATAATATATATATAATATATCTTCATCACATGTAGAAATCATTTGTCCTTTTTAAAATGTACTTTTCTACACAATAAACCTTTCAATAATAAAATTTTCATGCTATTTATTTGTATGAAATCTTATTAAAATGAAACGCAGATCAACATTCCGTCATTTTTGATGGAGGGTGATATACTAGTTATTATTTATTTCCTTTTCTTTAGGAAAACTTTAGGAACTTTTTTTTATACATTTATGAAACTGATTGCTAAGTTTAAAAAAAAGGTCGAGAAAACAGTGTAACAATATGCATGTAACATGCAGTATTGAAAAATGTGTCATAATTTGTAACCTACGAGTATTTCTTTCCTTTTTTCTTCTTCTTCTATTTTTTTTTTTTTTTGTGTGTGTGTGTGTGTGTGTGTGTGTGTGTGATTATTGATGCAACATGTACAAAAGTATGTTAATTCAATGAAATTCCAATTGATCCATATTTAAACAAGAAACTTTTACTGGGCAAACAAATTATTTTGTATAAATATGATCCAATAGGAATTTTACTGTTGCATCAAAAGTACTTTTTTTGCAAGTTTTTCCACAACAGAAAATTGAATGGTATAACTGCCTATAAATATAGAGCAATTTAAAAAGGAAAAAAAAAATCTGATGCTATATTTCTATGCTCAGATTATTTGAAAAGATTAAAATAATACAAACATTATGATGAGTCTCTCTCACTCTATATATATACATATATACCGGGTGTCCTAAAAGGACTGACTGATTTTAAAATTCAATAACTTGCAAACGGTGACAGATATTTAAAAAATTCTTGCAGGAGGGTTATGTATAAGGTCAAAAGTTTTTTTTACAGTGATTTTCGATTTTAGTTTGAATTACAAAAAATAGATGGCGCTGCCATCAACAGACGCTAAATTCAGGCTCGATTTTTGGCACTTCAAGACCCACTCAATACATTTTCATCTCCTTTTTCCGCATGGAAGAACAGAAAGACTAAAAAATCGAGCCTGTATTTAGCGCCTACTGTTTACAGCGCCATCTATTTTTTTTGTAATTCGAACTAAAATCGAAAATCACTGTAAAAAAACTTTTGATCTCATGCATGACCCTCCTTCAAGAATTTTTTAAATATCTGTCACCGTTTGCAAGTTATTGAATTTTAAAATCATTCAGTCCTTTTTAGGACACCCGGTATATATATTAACTGGATGATAAACAGTTCGTTATAGCGCAAAGCAATAATATTATTAAGCATAATAATAATGTGTCAGCAATTCAGATGCAGCGTTTAGGAACACATCGAAGTACGTCAAGGATGCTTTCATTGTTATTTTCTGGTAAATCCGCAAGTGACAAAATCCAAATAAAAAATATATAATTTTCTTGCTGGAAACATTTCTATACTTTCTCATTATTAAATCTTCCTGTTTTAATGCCACGTTTTTTCTTTTAGAATTACTTTATGTACAGATTTGTTGTTTTTTGATATTATGACAGAAAAAAAAAAATATATATATATATATATATATATTGACTGAATGATAAACAGTTCATTATAGAACAAAAAAAATAACAATATTAAGCAAAATAATAATATGTTAGCAATTCAGCTGTAGCATTTAGCAACACATCGTATAACATCAATAATTTTACCATTGATGCTTTCTGGCAAATCCAAGTGACAAAATCCAAAAACAAAAAAATTCACTTTCTTCCTGAACACATTTCTATAGTTTCTCATTATTAAATCTTCATGTTTTAATGCCACGTTTTTTTCTTTTAGAGTTACTTTATATACAGATTTGTTATTTTTTGATATTATGACAGAAAAAAATTAATATATATATATATATATATATATATATATATATATATATATATATTGACTGGATGATAAATAGTTCATTATAGAACAAAAAAAAATAACAATATTAAGCATAATAACAATATGTCAGAAATTCAGCTTTAGAGTTTAACAACATATCGTACGACATCAAGGATTTTTCCATTGATGCATTTTGGTAAATAGAAGTAACAAAAACCAAATATAAAAAATAAAAAAAAAACATTTTTTGTGAAAACTTTTCTATACTTTCTCATTATTAAATCTTCATGTTTTAATACCATGTTTTCTTCCCTTTGGAATTACTTTATTTACAGATTTGTTATTTTTTGATAGCATGACAGAGAAAATTAATATCGAATTGCCCTGTTTGTCATATAAAGAGTAATAACTGCACGAACTAACATTTTCTGCAATAACACAAACGTTTTCTTAGATGTTATATTTCTCAATTTTGTTAATGTCCTTGGTTTTAAGGCATTTATTTCATTGTACCCCGGTAAACGCCATATAACTAGAGCCCATTATTTTACTTGATCCTTATCCGCAATTTCAAGTTTCAATTTTCAAATTTTCCTTTTGACAAAATCTGAAATTAGCGAAGTATTGACTACTTTTGAAGTCTTTGGGTCAATCCATTTCAAGTGGTCCAGAAAATGTCATATTCGTTGCTCGACCATTTTTAAAAAATATGAAATTTTTTGTACAACAACCCTAACATGATGGAAGTTCAAAATGACTATTATTTTAATTTTATTAATTTTTGTTTGTGCATGGCGGCCATCTTTGTTTCATCGTCTGCAGCAATTTTCTCACAAGAAGGGTTTACGAAATTGTAAATAATTCATCGTTTATTTATCCAATTCAAGTGCGGATTAAAGCAATTTGTACAGAATATATTGGGCTAAAAATTTGGTAATGGAGTAGTTTCCGAAACTAACTGCTTATTGGTAAAATTTAAGCATAAAGTTTCAGTTTTTTTCCAAAATTTGTCCATTTACAAGAGGAAATTTTTTAACCAAGGAAAACTGTCAACATGACATAATTTTTTTTACAAATAGGCCGAAAGTACTTGTACTCACACGCCGAGTTCCAGATCTGGGACTTGCTTTCTCTTCGCTAAAAAAAATCCCAATTTTTTCAAAAATGACAAAAATCGCACTTTTCAGGCTTTGATATCTCTGGTGGGGCACGAGATAAAAATCTGAATTTTTTTTTTTGTAAGAGTATTGTATGGTAGTGTTATACACAAGAAATTTCAGGATGGAGATTTGGCTACAAGCTGGAGTATGGCAAGGGCAACATGTCAAAACAATACTGCCAAAATATTGTTTTGTTGTAGTCACAGCTAAGTATTTATCTCAGAGTATTATTTAAATTTATTTTTTAGATTATCTTTAAATAATAGTAACAGAAAATAAATCTTTTGCAATTAATTTAAAAAATAACTATGCCTAAGGCTTACATTTTGTATGGTATCAGTAATTTTTGTTGTAGTTTTAGTAACTAAAAGAAACCTCAGCACTTTTACATATATATATATATATATATATATATACAAGACCTGAGACAAAAACAGAATAGGGAAAGAGAAAAGCTGTTAATGTTGGCATACTTGTTGAGACATGATCAAACGTGTCAAAACACATTCCTGCTTGTTGGTTTAAAAACCACAATTTTAATGCTGCTTTTCAATCCCTGAAACTTGTTCCTACCATAAGTATGTTCCTGTAAATGAAACATTATGCGATGTTGCCATGCATCAGCCTCAAGTAATTTTCAGAAAGTAAAGATACCCAAAGCCTTTTCAAAATTTATACTGCAGGAAAATCACATTTTTACATAAGTAAGCTTGGAATTATTAATGAATTGAGACTTGCACACAGTGATTTCAAAGTATATTTCTATGAGCCAGCAGGGCCAAAATCTTTAATCAAGTTATCAAGAGATGACAAGACATAGTTCCTACAAATAAAATTTTGAGAAAGATCAAAATTGTGGTTTTTGAACCAACAAGCAAGAATGTGTTTTGACACGTTTGATCATGTCTCAACAAGTATGACAACATTAACAGCTTTTCTTTTTCCCTATGTTGTTTTTGTCTCAGGTCTTGTATAAAAATATTTTTTTTTTCTTTATGTAAATGTGCTGAGGTTTCTTTTAGTTACTAAAATTACTTACAACAAAAATTACAGAAACCATACAAAATGTATGGCGTTAGGCTATAATTATTTTTTTTATTAATTGCTAAGCTTTGCAAAGGGCTTTATTTTCTGTTACTATTATTTAAAGATAATCAAAAACATAAATTTAAATGACACTCCGAGATAAATACTTAGCTGTGACTACAACAAAACAATAGTTTGGCAGTATTGTTTTGACATGTTGCCCTTGCCATATCTCAGCTTGTAGTCAAATCTCCATCTTGAAATTTCTTGTGCATAACACTACCATACAATACTCTTATAAAAAAAAAAAAAAGTCACATTTTTATTTCGTGCCCCACCAGAGATATCAAAGCCTGAAAAGTGCGATTTTTGTCATTTTTGAAAAATTTGGGATTTTTTTTAGCGAAGAGAAAGCAAATCCCAGATCTGGAACTAGGCGTGTGAGTACAAGAACTTTCAGCCTATTTGTAAAAAAAATTATGTCATGTTGACAGTATTCCTTGCTAGAAAAATTTCCTCTTGTAAACGGACAAATTTTGGAAAAAAATGGAAACATTATGCTTAAATTTTACCAATAAGCAGTTAGTTTCGGAAACTACTCCATTACCATATTTTTAGCGCAATATATTCTGTACAAATTGCTTTAATCCGCAGTTGAATTGGATAAATAAACGATGAATTATTTACAATTCCGTAAACCCTTCTTGTGAGAAAATTGCTGCAGACGATGAAACAAAGATGGCCGCCATGCACAAACAAAAATTAATAAAATTAAAATAATAGTCATTTTGAACTTCCATCATGTTAGGGCTGTTGTACAAAAAATTTCAGATTTTTTAAAAATGGTCGAGCAACCAGTGCTGGACCACTTGAAATGGATTGACCCCTTTACTTTTTAAAATAAGCAGTTGTATTTGCAGTTGTATTTGTAGTACATTTTCAGTAAAGTAATTGTGGTGTGGCTCGCTATAGTCCAGGGGAAATGTACCAAAAAAGGGGGTTACCTTGCAAAAGGTCGGGTAAAAGATTTTTTTTCTGAATTGTATATAATAATGCCAACATGGAAAAACCAAGTTTTCTAACAAAATTTCTTAAGGCTAAATTTTCTGTGGTCAAAAAACAACAAAATTTTGGGACCTTTTATGTTTTTTTTAATATCTCAAGACCCGTTGCCGTAGCATGTTATTTGTCAATTACAATATTAAAGAAGATAATATTCTCTTCAACTTTCATATTTACAACTTTTTTATACACTCAATAGCAAGCGAAGTACGTCATTTCAAAAATAGGACAATTTTTTCAATTTTCTTAAAAACCGTGAAAAACGCAGTTCTGCCCCGATTATTCAAATGTTTCCCACGGATTTAATCGTGTATGTCAACTTCTATATATTAGTAGCAGTAAATTACGTGTTTCAGGGCTAAAACTAACCTTTTTTGCTGGCGCCTCCCCCCCCCCCCCCCCCGTCTTTTAAAAAGAAAATTTATCACGGTAATTTTAATAAATCTCTAATAGCCGGATTTTGAAATTTTTAAGTGTGTAAGCATTAAATACATAATGCTGAACTACGTAATCAGCTTTGCCAAATATTGATTCATTAAAACCTTGAAAACCTTACCGAAAGGAACCGAAATATATTCCGCTTTATACAGGTTTCTTAGCAGGTTTATCTTAGCAGGTATAATTGTTCATATTCTTTCTCTTGAAAAAATATATACTTTTCTTTAAAGACCTAATTTCGTATATACAGATTTCATTTTCAAAGATTTTACGGCAGTTGTCGTATTGAGGCGTTTAAAGTCACAGTTATATGAATTATAGGACTAGATTAGTCACACGAAGACATTCACAAGGTAACATTAAACCTATGGGAGCGTTCTTGACAAATATCTCGCTCGCATTTTGTTACTTTTAAATAATTTTTTTTCATGGGATACCTGAGATCAATATCTAATGTTGTGCTTTTGTACTTTATCGGGTTTGGTTGCTATTTTTTTTTTAATATATTCGGACACTTTCATTTTTGGAAAACTGTTTGGAATCCGTTCTGAAATTTAAAGTATCCTGTTTGAGCTTTAAAGCAATTAATAGATAATCTTAAAGTTTTACATATTTTTGCATGCTAAAATGATATAATCTCTTGTTATATTTATTGATATAAGTGGGGAAAAATTGACAAAATATTTTAAAACTAATATTTTAAATATTATTTATAAAACTAGTGATCTCAGATATTTTATTAACAGAATTTATAAATTTTACAAGATAAAAAATGCATAACATTAGTTAGTGAAATAATCTGGTGTCATTTTTATTGTAGCTATTTTATAACGTAAAAGTATTTCTGTCATAAAAGATATTTATCTTTTGAGTCCCCCCTCCCCTTTTATATGGAACTACAATTCAATGTTTGCCATCTTTAAAACAGTAAAACATATGTTATCAATAATTGGTAAATAAAATATACCATTGTAGTGGGGAATAAAATATGCTTTCGCAAATTTTCATACCTGGGTGATTTTCAAAAAAAGTCTCATATTTTACTGTCCTTTCACATTTGCACAGAAAAATAGTTAAATATCATAATTTTAATTATTGCATTTTAACTATCATGTTTTTAATAATAATTTACAGATATATTATTATTTATAAAAAATTTAAAAATAAGGAATGTATTCTTTTGTAGTCAAAATTTCATTGCCGTAGGTTGTCCCAACAAGCAATTTATTAGGTAAAGATTTGACAAAGTTCTATTTAAAACAGATGGTTATAATTTTTTTATACATTTTTATTTATTAAGATGCTACTAATTAAAAAAATATTTATTTTCATTAATTAAACTTAACTATAATTCTTAATAATTTTTTAAAACCGTGTCCCAAGAAAGAGTGTCATTGCCATGCTTCTGACAAAAAGTTCCTCCGGATTTTTTTAGATGACAGCACATGCCTTTTTATCAAGGCAAAGGCTTAAGAGTCAACTTGTTATCATCAGGTTTAGGTGAATAGAGTAAATAGTTTTATAGTTTCAATAAAACAAGCAAAGACTTTGAATGTTTTGGTGAGTATTCTTTTGTAAGTCATTACCGTACCATTTACCGTACATAAGTGAGCACGGTAATTTGTCATTACCGTGCTCACTTATGTCATTATACCAAGTGTATTAAAATTTAAAAATTAGTTTTAAAATGTTAAATTAGTAATTTGGTCTCTGCTGATGCTTGTATATTAATGTTTATGAGGTAAGGTAATTATTTACAAACAATAAAAAATTTCTGATTATTTCTAAAAATTTGATTTGTTATTCCAAAACATGGACAGATTTTGAAAGTGACCCACCTATTCCATTGATACCTGGAAAAATATGTATGGATTATAAAAATTATAAAATTTATTAAAATGAAGCAAGAAATCTTTTTTAATTGAAACTATCGTGCCAATAAGTTACTATATAGATGGAAAAATTCTTTTAAACAATACTTTGAAGTTAGCATTGTATACACTTAAAGTTGCTGTCTAAATATGAAAATTGTCTCATTCATCTACACTCTGGCCTACTTTTAAAATTATATAAATTTATTGCATATAAAATGTCTGTTGAGATGAAAATAAAGACGTGAGTTTGCAAATAATAGATAATTTACTGCTATCAATTTTTAAAAATCGACATACACAATTAAATCTGCGGGGAACATTTGAATAATCGCGGCAAAACTACGTTTTTCACGATTTATAAGAAAATTGAAAATTTGTCCCATTTTTGAAATAGCGTACTGCGCTTGCTATTGAGTGTATAAAAAAGTATAAATATGAAAGTTGTAGAGAATTTTATCCTCTTTAATATTGTAATTGACATATAATATGCTACGGCAACGAGTCTCGAGATATTTCCCAAAAATCAAAAAAATGTCCCATTATTTTGTTGTTTTTCGGCTCCAGAAAATTTAGCCTTAAGAAATTTTGTTAGAAAACTTCGTTTTTCCATGTTGTCATCAATATAAACAATTTAGAAAAAAAAAAACTTTTACCCGATCTTTTGCAAGGTAAAATGTACATTTCCCCTGGACTACTACAACAATAAGGTAGATTTTTCGAACGTTGCTTTTATCATATTAAGATAGTACGAGTATATCGTCGCCTTAAAGCAACAGTAGGACATCTAGTAATAATCGAAAAAGAGATGTCTGACTTACTGCTATGAAAAATTGTGTCTGCATCTAGAGGAACAGTAGGGAATTTTTATAAACCACGTCTGAGATATAATATTAAACATAACTTTGAGTTTCAGAAGTTGTTCCACTAGATGCAAACACAGTTTCTCATTGCAGTAAGTCAGACATTTCATTTTTTATTAGTACTAGATGTCCTACTGCGGCTCTGAGGCGACAATATGTTGATTTACAATTAGTACATCTTTTAGGTAGCTTTCATTACAAAAAGCTACCTATTGCAGCCGTTCGGAGGAAAGCGATTTCAAAAAATTTTGGTATATTTTCATCGATCATGACCCCCAGACCCCGAAACCACCCTCCGTTCAAAATTGATATATATATATATATATATATATATCTGACCTATGTCACACTGTAACTCTCGTATTTATGAACCGATTTGGATGTAATTCAGTGTGTACATAGTACATACCAATGTCTCGACCGAGTTCGTCGGCCAGCTTCATCCGCCATTTTGTTTCAAAATGGCGGCCATTTAAATTTTTTTTAAAAATTTAAAATTTGAAATGTGGTACCAAAAAATTGAAAATGGAAAAATATTTTTTTCTTATGTATTTGACCTTTACACAAAGACTCTGGAGCAGTTTTTGTTTCGTCTATATCTTACAAAATGGCTGAGTTATAGCATTTTGAATTTCTAGCGTTGCTGACATTTTGAAACGTCCTGAATTTTGTCACGCGATAAAAGGCATATTTATGAACCGATTTGTATATAACTTCGTTTATACATAGTACATACGAATGTCTGGACCGAGTTCGTTGGCCAGCTTCAGCCGCCATCTTGTTTAAAAATGGCGGCCATTTAAATTTTTAAGAAAAATTTAAATTTGAAATGTGGTACCAAAAAATTGAAAATTCAAAAAATATTTTTTATTTATGTGTTTGGCCTTGATAAAAAGATTCGGAAGCAGTTTTTGTTTCGTCTATATCTTAAAAAATGGCTGAGTTATAACATTTTGAATTTCTAGCGAGGCTGACATTTTGAAACGTCCTAATTTTTGTCACGTGATAACAGACGTATTTATGAACCGATTTGGATGTACCTTGGTGTGTACATAATACATACAAACATATCGACCGAGTTCGTTGGCCAGCTTCATCCGCCATCTTGTTTCAAAATGGCGGCCATTTAAAAAAATTTTAAAAATTTAAAATTTAAAATGAGATACCAAAAAATTGGAAAATGAAAAAGATTTTTTCGTATGTGTTTGACCATAATACTAAGATTCCGGAAAAGGTTTTGTTTCGTCTATATCTAAAAAAATGGCTGAGTTATAGCATTTTGAATTTCTATTGTGGCTGACATTTTAAAACGACCTGATATTTGTCATGCGATAACAGGCGTATTTATGAACCGATTTGGATGTAACTTGGTCTGTACATAGTACATACCAATGTCTCGACCGTGTTTGTTGGCCAGCTTCATTCGCCATCTTGTTTCAAAAGGGTTGCCATTTTTAAAAAATGTAATTTAAAATTTAAAATGAAGTATTAACAAATTGGAAAATGAAAAATATTTTTTTTTTATGTGTTTGACCTTGATACAAAGATTCTGGAGCAGTTTTTGTTTCTGAATATTTGTTTTTTTTGTTTATATCTTAAAAAATGGTTGAATTATAGCACTTTGAATTTCTAGCATGGCTAACACTTTGAAATGATCTTGTATTTGTCACGCGATAACACACGTATTCGCCTATTTTGATGGAAGAAGGCATGTGGATAGTATACATTAATATCTCGACCAAGTTCGCTGGCCAGCTTCATCGGCCATCTTGTTTCAAAATGGGGGCCATTAAATTAAAAAAAAAATATTTAAAGTGAGGTGCAAAAAAATTAGAAATTGAAAAAGGTTTCTTTCTTAAGTATTTGCCCTTGATATAAGGATTCAGGAGCATTTTTTGTTTGACTTTATCTTAAAAAATGGCTCAGATATAGCAGTTTCAATTTCTAATGTGGGTGACATTTTGAAAAATCTGATTTTTTGCCTGCGACAGAACTCGTATATATCAAACGATTCCGATGTGAGTGAGCATGTGCACAGCAATTACTAAGGTCTCAACCAAGTTCACTGGTTAGCCTCATCCACCATGTTGTCTTAAAATGGCAGGCACTTTAAGCAATCGCCGAATTTGGCAGCCAAATATAAGTTACTTTAAATAAAAGCAGCTTGGATAAAGCTGACTAATTTCGCGAAATTCTCATTCATTATAATTTAGTATTGATAAAAAATAGTATTGAATCTCCCATACTCGGTTCCCACTAAACTGAGCTTCGTGTGTTACTTCGTGTTTACCCGGCACTGGCCGGAAGGACTTTTTTTTTTGTGCACAATTTTATTCCTTTTCTCTGCTGCAATTTTTAAAAACTAATTTCCATTTTTTTACTTTCTTCTATCTTTACAAGAAGAATGTACTGTTGGATTCGTGAAAATTTTCGACTTTCGGTTTTCGACGGATTTACACGTTTTAGGGGTCAGAGATTCCGAAAAACATGTTTTTAGAAAATGTCTGCCTGTGAGTCTGTGCATCTGTGAGTCTGTCTGTCTGTCTGTATGTGACACAAATTTTGTGGCCGCTCTATCTCAAGAACTAATGCACGGAATTTAATAAAAATTTATATTCAGTTAGTCCTTGATATAAATTGGTGCTGATTAGTTTTTGGTGTAAATCGCTCAACAGGTGGCGCTGCTATGCAGCCTTTTTCACGATTTCCGCAATAGCTCAATCTCCAGAACTAATGCACAGATTTTCATCAAACTTCAGATTCAGTTAGTCCTTGACATGAATTGAAGTTTTGTCCATTTTGGTGTAAATCGCTCAATAGGTGGCGCTCCTATACTGAATTTTTTACGATTTCCGCAATAGCTGTAGCTCAAGAACTAATGCAACAATTTCCACCAAACTTCAGAATCAGTTAATCCTTGACATGAATTGAAACTTTAGAATCAGTTAGTCCTTGACATGAATTGACATTTTATACAGTTTGGTGTAAATCGCTCAATAGGTGGCGCTGCTATGATGTTTTTGTGATTTCCGCAATCTCAAGAACTAATGCTTGGATTTTCAACGAACTTCAGATCCATGTCTACCTGGATATCAATTATTGCTGTTTATGTATTGGTGTAAATCACTCAACAGGTGGCGCTGCCATGCTACATTTTTCAGAATTTCGGCTATGGCTCTATCTCAAGAACTAAGGCAGGAATTTTTATCAAACTTCAAATTCAGATACACTTTGATATGAATTGGAGCTAAATTGATGTAATTTCATGTACTATTTAAATAATTTAATTGAAGTGATTTATATAGAAGAAAGTTTTGTGATGGCCACAACATATTAGTTTTTTTTTTTATAATCATTTTCTGACGTATAAATATTTTAATTTATTTCGCTTTTTTAAAACCGTACGTATTTCTAACTTTCGGTTCTATTCAGCAAACTTAATTTTATCTCTCGGTGCAAGAACGGCCAAGAAATCAAAAAAAGATACGTGCACGCTTCCAGAGAAACAAAATATTAAGTTTGGTCAAACTGTTTTAAAGGATCCAGATGGAAACGAGATGCAAAATCTGTGAATTGCACTGTGCTTCTGGGCACAAGTGCGTGCAGCAAGTACGAAAGAATGGATGACCCTAGAAAATAGTGCGTGCAGGAAGGCTTCATAAAATGCATGCCATATTTTTACTGAATTTTAAAAAGAATTACCTCAAGTATAACAATTTCTGTATTCGTGCAAATAAGGAAATAAATACGAAAATTTACAAAGCGAGACTAATTTAAAACAACGTAAATTTAAAATTTAGATTTTTAACAATGATGAACTTTTTTTTGGCTCTGGATATGCTATTTACAAGGGTCGTCCCTAAAAAATAACGTTGCGTTACACAAACCAAACGTAAAACGAAGCAGCTGTATCATTGTACGATTAAATACTGATAATATTTACTGCATTTTTTTAAACTTCTAAGCATCGCACATTTTCAATTTTTATGCCTTAGTATAGGGGGGGGGGGGGGAGTACTTTTAACTGAAATTTGTTTGAAAACTGCATTTCAATTTATTTTTGAGACATTGATTTATTTATTTTTGTAGTTTTAATGCCATTTCTGTAATGGTGACAACTGAAGTACTCCATTTCTGTATAAAGTAATGGGAAAATAGTTGGAAAATAGCAGATTACTATGTCTTTTTGCTGTCGTTTTCTCATAACAACAGAAAAAATATGTAATTAAAATATGTGCTACTTTGAAAAATATAAATGAAGGATTTCTGATAAAACATGGAGCTATAATAAACTATATTTAAGTTTTAGTATCCATATTAGTGTTACAAACAAATAAATGCATCATTAGATAGCCGATTCTTTTGTTGATTTTAAGACCGCTTTTTGCTCTTTTTTTTTTTTTTTTTTTTTTTTGCTTTGTGCAATATTCCGCGATAGTAACGTCCTATGCATACTTTTCTATAAATGTTGTTTAAGACAGGATTGTAAATGTGGAATTCTTCAGCGGATGCAAATGACACCATTTTATATAAAATAAAAGCGTGTATTTTAAGTATTAAAACTGAAATATGTTTTGTACTATCTATTTTTATATGTATATTTTTTCCTCATCGGGTGCGACACTAAATTCTGAAAAAGCAGAATTCCTGCTTCCTGCTTGTGTTTTATTTTTTATTTTTAATCTGTGAAAATTTTTAGCAGTGAATTAATTTGAATACATTAGGCTAAATACCGTATTTGATCGTATTTTTTCCCCTTAAAATTGGGATTCGTTTTATACGCGGAATATTTCCCACAACCCTATGAAACCATACATGCACTCACATACAACGTGAAGATATTGTGATAAAATTATAACTAGTAAGAAAAAATAAATAAAATATATGCACGATTATGAGCCATAAATCGTGCATTACACTGTAAAACAAAAGACAAATGTTTTTTAATCTACGTAAGTATAATATAACTATGAACGAAAAATTATAATAAACTCTTCCAAGTTACGCACGATTCCGAGAAACATTCTTTATCTTTAGAAACCTCAGAAGCCAAAATATTTTTGAAATTTAAAGAAGCGTTTTTAAAAACCGTTTCTTTAGCTGTTACTGATTTTCGGGAACTTTTGCAAGCTATCATAAGCTTTGTCAATATAAAATTACATACCGTATATATTCGCGTATAAGTCGACTCGCGTATAAGTCGACCCCCTAATTTTCAAATACAAATTCTGCACAAAATAAAAAAAACCGCGTATAAGTCGACTCCTAACATTTTACTTGGATTTTGCAAAGGATCAAACTAAAGATTTCACTTTCGAGAGCAAACATGTTGTAAGTAAAACAAATATAAATTAATGAAATGATTATTAATGGCGAATTTTATTATTATTTGTATATTGTATATATTATTTTATTATTCATACACATAAAAAGTCAGAATTTAGCAGTATTGGAAGTGTTTGCTTTTGCTTTTTTAATTGACTCGCGTATAAGTCGACCCCCTAAATTTGCTTGTCGAAAATTGTCATAAATTCTCGACTTATACGCGAGTATATACGGTAAATGATTCATTACTTAAGAGAGGATTAAACAATTAAAAATATGTTAAAAATCGAGTATTTTCGACTAAAACTTAGCCATCATCAAGATGAACCTGAAAAATACTGATGAGGGATATTATCCAAAAGTACTCGATTTTTAACTTATGTTTAATTGTTTAATCATCTTTTAAGTAATGAATCATTTATGTAGTTTTATATTATATTATTAAGGTGACTTTTAGCATCTTCAACTAGATTATTGTCAAACTAGAATAACGTTTTTTAGGTTGCTATCCATTCTCAAATAAACTTTTACGGTTAAGTAACTCAATTTAAGCATGCTAGAGTAACAAATAATATTAATGTTAATGTTAATGATAATGCTGTTAATTTACTATGTTAGTCTGTAAAACTTGTTTGTTGAACATGAAAATATTTTCTTGAGAATGGATGGCATCCGAAAAACCGATATTCTGGTTTGAGAAAACTGATCAATGCCCTTTAAAAACTACTCGAAAGCGTTTTCGAAAACCAGTAGCAGCAAACGAAACTATGCTTCTTTAAATCTGGGCAACATACTGGTTTCTTAGACTTCAAAAGGTATAGAACGCTTTTCGGAATTGTGGGTAATTCGGAGAAAGTTATTCTGTATTTTTCTTTCGTAGGTATATTACATTTTCCTAGATTTAAAAACCCCTTTTAACCATTTGGAAAAATGGTTATTGTTCTCGTCAGGGTAGGAAATCAAAAGCATATCTGAACGTTTTCATTGGTTTAATCCGCAATTTATTCGTTATCTGATTGGTCTATACAGTAATCTGTATTTCCCTTTGGTTTCAACAACGATGGACAACAGAGTGTTGCCACTATGACAAAAAAGTAATAAAAACTACAAAAAAAAAAAATTAATAAATCAGAAACAAATTGAGATACAGCTTTCAAACCAGGGGCGGATCCAGAGAATCGTTTTTTTTTGGGGGGGGGGGGGGCGATCCCGAGTGACATATAATCAACGTAGTCATAATTTCTGTTGCTCAGATCATTCCTTGCAGTTAATTTTTAAATGAATATGAAATAATTAATGCGATTTGAAAATGTTACAGACTTTCGATTATCCGACGTCCGATTAACCGAAACACTCGGTTATCCAACACTCTTATTATATAATCCCGCCCTCTCAAAATATGGTTTATTGTTACTTATTAGGTCGTAAAATTAAAAACGTTATAACAGAATTTATTTATTAAATGTCTTATTTTTTTTCTTTTTACTCTTGTACTATGGTAATTATTTATCTTATTTTTTGTTCTTTTAGTTATAGTGAACAACATTAATAACACAAGCCTGCGATGATTGTGTTTTTTAACTTTTGGTATTTGATTTTGATGTACCGTATTTACCCGCGTATAAGTCGAGAAATTTTGGACAAAAAGAGACATTAAATTTGGGAGGGTCGACTTATACGAGGGTCCTTAATTTTTTTTTCCCCCAGAAGTCAAAAATACCCTCGTTTACTGCCGATTTCCATACCAGCAGAGAAAACAAGGAGATTGAGTGACGGGTGGTTTGGTGTTGGCGATGAATGTACGCCTACTAACCCCCCCCCCTTCCCCCAGCCTCTCTCGATTAAATTCCGAGAATGTATCACCCCTATGTGCAATTAAATCGTTCGCGAGTGGCTAGAAACACTTGACTCTCTAAAAACACGTGAAAAGCGCTATATCTTGCTTGTTCTTGATAGTACACTTATTCATTATTTCTTCGTTTCTCTAACTGCACTTTTTCTCCTTGTTTCTACTGATATGGTTGATTTAGTTATTAGAAAGCAGAAACGCAATTCATACGCAGCTGGATTTAAACTTAAAGTTATTTCTTTTGCGGAAGAGTCTAGCAACTGTGCTGCTTCTTGTGAGTTTGGGGTTCACGAAAAATTGATTCGTGATTGGCGCAAGAATAAGGCAAAGCTAGAAAACATCCCAAAATCAAAAAAGGATTTGCGCATGGAAAATCGCCCTTTCCAGGACTCGAAAACGTATTGCATCATTGCATGATTGGGTTGTAGAATGCTGGCGGAATGGTTTTCTTGTCACTAGAACTGCAATACGTTTATGAGCAATGAAGTTTGCAAAAGAAGAAAAGTATAGTATTCCAAACACGTTTCGTGCATCAGAACATTGATGCACTAGATTTATGAATCGTCATGGTTTGACTTTTCGCCAGCGCACTAAACTAGCACAAAAAATTACCAGCTGACTTGGAAGCAAAGATTATGAAATTTCAAAAATACGTCATCGATCAAAGAACAATGAAATATTTTGAAATTTGCCATATAGGAAATATGAACGAAACACCCATGTGTTTCGACCTACCAGAAAATAAAACCATGAGCTGCAAAGGGGAAAAAGCATTTTGGTAAAAACGACTGGGCACGAAAACACCTGTTTCACGGTCGTTCTTTCCTGTTTGGCCGATGGTAGTAAGCTTCATCCGTTGATTATTTTTAAAAGAAAAATGTTGCCGAAAAACGTTACATTTCCATCTGGTTTGCTGATTCAAGCCCATGAAAAGAGGTGGATGGATGTTGACGGAACAGTCGACTGGCTTAAAAATGTGTTGGGTAAAAAACCGAGAACTGTTTAAAAAAAAACCTTGCCTTTTAGTTTACGACTCGTTTCGTGGCCACTTTTATGAAAACGTGAATAAAGTGACGAAAGAACTGAAAACGACTGTAGCTGTAATCCTGAGAGGGTTGACATCCGTCCTCCAACCCCCTAGACGTTTGCCTCAAAGCAAATGTTAGAAAATATTGGGCAGAGTGGATTCCACCCGGTTGTCCAACATTTACAAAGGGCGGTAATGTTAAAAAGCTCGACATTGCATTGATTGCTCAGTGGGTTAAAGATGCGTAGAATCAAATTCCTTCCGAAATGATTATAAAATCCTTCAAGAAATGCTGCATAAGCAACGAATTAGAGAGCACAGAAGATGATGTCATTTTCGAAAGTGATAACGACGAGGAAGAATGTAGCGAAACAGAGATTGAAAACGTGTATCATGATGAGCCGATAACGACGAAGGATTTTTGAGAATTGTTTGGCAAGACCGATACTGAATCGGACCTTGAATCAGTTTAACTTTGTGTATTACTTTAGTATATTATTACCTTCATTATTGTATATTTTGTACTTTTTTTTTCATATGATTTCGAATATATGAAAAAAAATTAAGTTTCTTTATTATTGTATATTTAGTACTTTCTTTCTTTTTCCAGGTGATTTTGAATAATGTATTTTTTAAACAAAATCAAATTTCTGGATCGGAAAAGTGGGGGGGTCGACTTATACGCGGGATCGACGTATACGCTTGAAAATAGGGTATTTTTTAGCACTGGATACGAAAATGACCTTCATTTTTAACCATCACGTCACGATTTTCGCAAATCGTAAATTTCAAAGTTAAAAAGTAAAACTAGAAAACAGGAATTCTGCTTTTCAGAATTTAGTGTCGCCCCCGATGACAAAAAAATATATGTATATAAATATAGATACAGTAGAGTCCCGATTATCCGAGTTAATCGAACTTATACCTTTGGAATGGATCATTTCCTTCTGATGGACTGATGGCTTCCATTATTATGAAACAGTCGTTATAAATGAAGTGTTATGTGAAGATGAAAGAGCAGTCGTAAAAAGTTAGAACTCTGATTTTCTAGTCAGAATGGGGGTGAAAATGGCTATAATTTTTTTTGGAAAAAAAAATGGAAGCCATCAGTCCATCAGAAGAAAATAACTCTGTGAAAGCGGAAACTCCGATAATCGGGGCTCTACTGTAGTTCAGTTTTAAGACTTATAACATGCGATTTTATTTTACATAAAGTGATGCCATCCACATCCGCTGAAGAATTCATCATTTGCGATCCAGTGTTAAACAACATCTACAGTAAAGTACGCTTAAGACGTCACTATCGCTGAATAATACACACACACACACACAAAAAGAGATTTCGTCATTCAAAAAACTCGACAAAAAATCGGCCATCTAAAGATTCACAAGCTTTCATTTGTTTGTATTATCATTATCGATATTTAAAATGAAATTTAGTTTCTAAAAGCTCCCTGTTTTATCAGAAATCTTTCATTTATATTTTTTGAAAATAGCACGTATTTTAACATTTTTTTTTCAGTCTTTATGGGAAAATGGCAACAAACAGATATAATTGCTATTTTTCTTTCACTTTCTACAAAAATGGAGTTCTTTCGTTGCCAATATTAAGCAAATGGCTCTAAAAACTACAAAAAAAAAAAAAATAAATAAATAAATAAATAAAATAATATTTCAAAAATAAATGGAGATGCAGTTTTCAAACAAATTGCATTATAAAGTACTTTTTTTTTTCGAATATGACGGTATAAACATTGAAAATGTGCGATGCTTAGAAGTTTAAAAAATTGCTATAGAGTATTTAATCGTACTGCTTTGTTTCACGGCTGGCTTCTGTAAGGTAACGTTATTTTTTGGAGATGTCACAAAATAAGCTGGGAGAAAGAAATAGCATACCGTACCGGGGGCTAAAAATAGCGAAAATCTCTCAAAGCAATTTGTAAGTACAGCAACAAAAGAAGGTAAATGTTTTAAATACATCTGCCACAAATTTCCCAGCTTTATCAACCGCCAAAATAAAAGAGGATACCGAGATGAACCCCATAGAGAAGATTAAAAGAAAAGTGCGAAGCAGAGCATGAGCGGTTCAAAGAAACTTCCACCCATGGAATAAAATTATAAGGATTTTAAATACACAATATTTTACATGTTTAACTGTAAAAATCCATAGTATAAGCAAAAAAATGAATAAGTTATTATGAAAAACAGTTACGTCTATTTTACAGCAGCAGATTTTCGCAATATTTCGACTATTTAAAAATTTTCGATTTGTGAAAAATCTTGACGTGATGGTATGGTAAAAAATGAAGGTCATTTTTGGATTCAGCACTAAAAAATACATAAGAACCAATTACCGTAGCTGAAAAACATAACAATCCCATCTATTTTTTAATATCAGATTTCTGGAAGAGAGTAATCTCTGAAAAAGGATCGCCTTCAAATTTCTGAAGGCGATCCTTGAAAATCAAAATGTGTCATTTAAGTGGTGTTTATACCTTTTCATAGGCGCGAATCGCCCCCCCCCCACCCCCATTGGTTAAAAAAATATAAATTCATCGATTATCGCGAATTGCGGCAAATGGTTGCCAAAAAAAATCGATTTCATCAATCGTTCGCAGATCAAAGGATCTCGCAAAAAAAACGCGAATTTCGTCAAAGGATCGCGCAAAACGCGAATTTCGTCAAAGAAGCGCGGAAAAAACGCGAATTTCGTGAAAGTGTCGAAGAAAAAAACGCGAATATCGTTAAAAGATCGCAGAAAAAACGCGGATTTCGTCAAAGGATCGCTAAAAAACAACGCGAATTTTGTCAAAGAATCGCAGAAAAAAACGCTAATTTCGCCAAAGGATTGCAGAAAAAACGCGAATTTCGCCAAACAATTGCGAAAAAACGCTAATTTCGCCAAACAATTACGGAAAAAACACTAATTTTCAAGAAAGAATCGTACAAAAAACGATAATTTCGCGAATTTCGTCAACAGATCTCAGAAAAATGCGAATTTTGTCAAAGAATCGCAAAAAAATACGCGAATTTCGTCAAAGGGAAGCGGAAAAAGACGCACAATTAACACCAGGAGGAGCGCATCCACGGGGGGGGGGTCGATCGGGGAGGTCGCCCCCCATGATATAAATCCAACGCTTTTAACGGCAGTTTTCGCGGAACACACAGACAAGCAAACGAAAACCAAACACTTTTCGGGTATCACTGGTAAACCTCTCTGACGTTTCGGCAATTAGTGAACAAAATAGGATTATGTCCAGTCAAAAGGCGACATAATTTTTGACACTATGGGTTGAGGTGGGGGACGATGCCACTTCGTGTACCTTTTGTTGAATCTCTACAACATAAATTGACAACGTTATGCGGATCCCTTTAAAGTGTTGAAACTTTTTCGTTCATTCAAAGAAGCTACAATTCTAATTTCTGTATAACAATATTTTTGAGGAGTGCTTTATTGTTTGAGAAAAGAATGGGATTCTTAGCAATTTCCAAAGAAAGAAAGAAACAAGAAAAAGGAAGGTCCTTTGAAAAATTCAAGCATCTTAATGTTTCTGAAGACAGCCACTAATGTGTAAAAAATGTACTGTTATTGCCACCCACATTGGTAAATTTTAAGGGTATTTGATGAATGAACAAAAGAGGATTATATCCTAATCCCAGTCAGTTAAAAAGCGTATGGTGTGTTGATTTCTTATAAACCAACTTGGTAAATTTGTTCTTCTCTTCTTTGCCCCGATCGAACCCCCCCCCCCCCCCCCTTCGTAGATGCGCACCTAGGGGAATCTCTTCCCTGTGCTAATTGTGCGTTTTTTCCGCGGCCCTTTGACGAAATTCGCGTTTTTTCAGCGATTCTTTGGCGAAATTTGCGTATTTTTTTCGCGATTCTTTGAAGAAATTCGCCTTTTTTCAGAGATCTGTTGTTGAAATTAGCGTTTTTTGCGCGATTCTTTCGCGAAATTAGCGTTTTTCCGCAATTCTTTGTCGAAATTGGCGTTTTTTTCTGCGATCCTTTGACGAAATTCGCGTTTTTTTCTGCGATCTTTTGACGAAATTCGCGTTTTTTTTTTCGTGGTCCTTTGATGAAATGCGCGATTTTTTGACGAAAATCGCATTTTTCCGCGCTTCTTTGACAAAATTCGCGTTTTTTCGCGATCCTTTGACGAAATTTGCGTTTTTTTCGATCATTTTACGAAATTGGCGTTTTTTGCGCGATCTTTTGACGAAATTCGCGTTTTTTGCGACCCTTTCACCTGCGAACAATTCACGAAATTGTTTTTTTTTTCGGAGACCATTTGTCAAAATTCGCGATAATCGTTGGATTTGGGGGGGGGGGGACCGCCCCCCCCCCCCGTGGATCTATATTCATGAAAATTAACTATATTCATGAAAATAAAACTTCGAACTAGATCAATGAAAAACCCAATTTTCCCTAGGGAAAATCGGTTTTTTTTTAGAGTGTAATATATGTGATATTACATTATTGTATACTACATTATTTATAACAATACAGCAAAAAATATATATATTGTTCCTTTATATACAATATAATTGTAATGCTATTTTACAAATTATAAATTGTGTAAATTATATGAATTTAAATTAATTAAATGATAGTGTTTCTTACAAATTAGTTTCTAACATAAAATATAAATTGTTAATTTGCATAAAAAGTAAAATTTTGATCTAGTTAGAAGCTTTATTTTCATGAATATAGTTAATTTGAATTTTTTATAGAAAGACTTCTTAGCATATGCCTTTACCTATAATTATGTACTATCTGTAGCGGAGCAATTTAAAAATCATAGGTCGAGGCTCAAGTAGTTTCTAACTCAGTATGATCAAAATAACAGTAAAACTGAATAAAAAAAATCAATGATAAAGCGCTCAATTAATAAGTAATTACGTAGATTAATTAATAATTAATTTTATTCATAATTAAAAATGTTTATGGGCATTATTTCAAAGTACACATTAAGGAATAAATTAAATTTTACAATTTTGTGAAATATGACATGAGAGTACAAAGAAAAAAATGCATGGCTCTGGTGTCTTTTCGCATTCTCTCTTCATTATTTCAAAGTACACATTAAGGAATAAATTAAATTTTACAATTTTGTGAAATATGACATGAGAGTACAAAGAAAAAAATGTATGGCTCTGGGGTCTTTTCGCATTCTCTCTTCATCCCCCTTACCCTCAAACATCATAAATATCTACCAATTCCAATGCTACGGATTTTGAAAGAAAATCCTTTTGTTGAATTTTTAGATACACCAAGAATGCTCGAGTAATCCCAGTAAATAGAATGGGAACAGAGGCAGAACGTTCCCTGTAGGAATTTCAGAATTTCTCGCATTGGTTCCCAATATAAATCCCCCTTATTAGTATATTCTAAATTTCTTAACACTCCGAAAATTCTGAAAATGATCAGGTATATTACTTACCTAGTACATGAAAAATTGCAACAATGAGACAGATTCGAAAAGGTAGCAATTTCGTTGAAAAAGAAAAAGCCATTTTTTCAATGTTTAGAATTTAAAGTTTACTTTAATCAAAAGGGGAAAAAAGGTTTCCAATGCGGGCTCCCCTTTTGTAAACTCATGTGTGCTATGTATGTTGCCTATTATGTTTTATGTTAGTAAAAATATTTCAATATGCTAAAATACAGGTGCTACACTTCAGGTGTTTATATAATGTCTTATATATATATATATATATATATATATATATATCGTATATTTCAAAATTAACTAAAATAACTTAAATTCATTAAATGTATATATTTAAAATTTTAAATATTGCTAAAAATTGAAAAAACCCACATTATGGGTTTTTCGGTGGGCTTTTTCAAGTAGACCCAGTCTGAAAAAACCCACTGGGTTTTTTCGAATTGGGTCCAGCTTTGCGAACCCTGGTTTTTTCACACTCATATGACGTTATACTATATTCACCACGATACTTTATATTTCCAATATGACTAAATATTCCCTTTTTCTTACATTCGTCAAACTAATTATTTCATTTTCATTTTTCAAGTGGAAATCTTAAAATGGAAAAGTTATGACGTAATATCCCTTTTTTTTTAATTCGTCAAGCTATCTATTTCATTTTCCTTTTTCAGTGGAAATTTTGCAATAGAAAAGTAATTATTATAGTACGAATTTTATTGTGGATTTTTAATTGTTGTCAACCGCTATAAGGAAAAATATTTAAATTTGATTGGAAATTGCTATTAAATTGGTGTTTTTTATTAATTAAAAATTAACTATAAATTATTTCGATTCCCGTTTACTTTAGTAGCCTCGGCCGTGTTTTAACAAACATGTACGTAACATTTCACAATTCTGGCTTTCAAACTGTGGATTTGTATAGAATTACAGACAGACAAATTTTCATTTTTATATATTAGATTAAATGCGATTTTGGGTAATCTTCCATCACTCATTCTTTTAACATATGACCATACCAGGTTAATTGCTGTTTTTTAATATCATCTAATATGGTTATTTTTATTTTCATCATTTCCTTGATTCTTTCATTTCTTATTTTTTCTATTCTTGATATCCCCCGTGAAAATATAAGCAATTATTATTTTTCAATTTAAAAAAAGGGAAAATAAAATATATTGACAGCACATTGTGGAAGATATAAAACATAATAGATTCGACAAAAATGGAAATAAAATGTGCACGCGCGAAAAGCCACCATGAAAATCGAAAGGGTGCAAAAGAAAAGTAAAAACCACCGTTACCAAACACTGAATAAGTGATACACGTATCAACAAAATATCCTGAAATTTTATTCATGACTTCGGTGTAGGGGATAGAGGGTCAACTACACCATTTGTCGCCAACGATTGGATCAAGGCTGTAGAAAAGAAGAAGGGGGGCTTTAACGAGATTTGGGGCGCAGGACCGCAGAAGTAATGCCGCCCCATGCATAAAACAAAAGTCGTCTGTGTCATCCTCGCGACAAATCCCCGCATCGGGGAAGCGCTGGGTAGCTCTATTCCCACGTGGCTAGAGGACACAATGCAGGAAAGAGGTGTCTCTTGTCATTGGGGTATATAGTATATATATAGGTAAAAAATGGGTTTTTGAAATATGGGGCTTACATAATGGGAACAAAGGGAGATGGTGAATTATAAAACGTTTATTTTCGCTAGGGCATTTATTAACTTCATTGTTTTGAAATTTTCTGTTACGCAGCCGTTATGTGATTTAAAAAAGATTGATTTATATTTCCAGGTACGAAATAGCAAGGCCGTAGCCAATGGGGGGGATCACCAGGGCTTGATCCCCCTCCGAAATTTCTGTCAAGATGGCTATAAATATGCCAATAGCTATCAGCCAACACAGTCAAGATTCGAAAATCAACTAGAGTCCCGATTATACGAGTTAATATGGACCAAGCTCACCTCGGATAAGCAAAAAACTCGGATAAACCGGATTTACACAAATCGTCACCAGCTAAGGAGATGAAATATAAATTTTCACTTCATTCATTCATTTTTATGGTACTAGCAATATTTCTTTGACGTACATTTCCGTTACTTTTAAGAAAAACGGGGAATGAAATTGTTTATTTGAAAAAGCGCTTGATAGTTTTTTGTTTGTTAAGTGTCAATTTTGCTGCTGGTTTTTTTTTTTTTTTTTTTTTTTTTTTTTTTTTCTGCAGTATTACGCTACAGCATAGCTATCAATGTCTAAGATTTTTCCTTACCACTAAAACTTACCAGTAAATTTTGCCTTATTCAATCGCCGAAATCGTACAGTTGTCAACGATTAAATATGACAAAAATGTTGGAGGTAACAAATGTTGGAGGTAACAAATGTTGGAGGTAACAAAAACCGTACAAATTTTCAGCTATGTGATTCATATTAGTATCATGAAAATTGCATGTGTAGTCTCTTCTTTCTGCTCAAAGTATTAAATAGTTTTTTTCAATCGAACTCATACCTTTGGAATGGATCATTTTCTTCTGATGGCTTCCATTATTATGAAACAGCCATTATAAATGAAGTGTTAGGTGAAGATGAAAGAGGAGTCGTAAAAATTTAGAACTCTGATATTCTGGTCAGAATGGGGGGGGGGGGGATGGCCATATATATATATATATATATTAAATTATGGTTCACTATGGGAGCGATTTGGAATCGAACTATGTTTTCCATTTTTTTATAAATAAATTACCTATTGAGTTATAAGCGATTTTGGTCCCGTGACAGAGACGTTTTTCGCCCTTCGTTGAGTAGTTATTCTTCTTTCGCACGGAGATTCGGTTCCAAACACCCACTTTGACGCTATTTTCTGAAAAATCTATTGCGATTGAAAAAAAAAAACCAAAAAAACCCGGAAAAACAGTTCGATTACATAGTTTCTATACAACAACACCTGCTAGTTTCATGCGTTTCCGAACAAAAGTAAATTAAACTTTATGTCATAAAGTTCTCCTTTTGGATTTTAGAACAGCCTTAATAAATCTAAAAACGCATAGGTAAAGGAGAAAATCTCAATCTTCTCAGAAGATCGCGAGTTATTCTGATAGTGCAGCGTCCACGAAATTATTAATTTTTATTTACATGTGTTAATGTGAATTACCGTCGCTTTAGTCTATATTAACGTCCCTTTTTATCCCTTGAAGGGCGGTCCCCACTTAAATTTATTTTTAAAGTGACACAATGCTACCAGAGTTTTAAAATAGAATCTTGCTTCTATAATGTACGTGATGAAAATCTTTTACTTATTTTCTAATAAACTTGTTCGTAAAAGCTGGTGTCATTCAATCATTTCAACATTTTAGCAACAGAAGTACTTTGTCCCAGAAAAGGGTAAAGATTACTAATTAGTAAGCCTTCTCTTAACATTCAGCATTATAATTAAATGGATATGTTTTAACGGCCTATTTCTTTGAAGTTCGAATAAACAGATACATCTGACTGGATCTGGCTGTTTTAGAATTTACAAATATTTTACAAGGTTTATATATTCAATCAAGGAGAGCAATAGTTTATTAGAAAAATGTTGAGATCTGTTGATTTTGATTATACCTGTAAGTTAACAACATTGAACTTCTTTATTTTATTTTA
Organism: Maratus speciosus; assembly: GCA_963932465.1. Lineage (NCBI taxonomy): Eukaryota > Metazoa > Arthropoda > Arachnida > Araneae > Salticidae > Maratus > Maratus speciosus. The sequence continues at coordinate 351,342,086 of OZ010794.1, forward strand.
TTTAATTCGTTTGCCCATATGCAGTTACCATGTCCATGATGTACGACAGAGAGAATTTAATCAAAATATATTTTTTCAGTAATTGCTAACAAATTAAACGTCACACATCCACACTAATGCAATTTGGTTAAATTCAACATAAATAGAAAAATTATTTTTATACAATAACCATCTGTATCAACAGATGTGATTTTTTTTTAGTATTTTTTAAGGGCTCCTTCTGCACTTCATTGTATTTGAAAACTCACATGATTCAAATAAAATAAGTAAAATCATAAGCGACAAAAGGCTGTTTTGGATTTTAACAAAAACAAGTTCGGAATTACATGTTAAACGTGGCTAATGAGGCGCGTTCGTACTGTAACTAGTTTTATGAATATTTTTTGCACCGCATATTGTACTAAATGTATATTTTAGTGCACTTCAATAAGAGCATTTCAATTTCATTCTGTTCGAAAGCTTGTAACATCATTAAAATGCATTTGAAATATATTTTTCCCATTGGCCATAATGTAACGGAAAAACTTTTGACAGTCCTGTAATTAAACTATTCATCCGATTTTCCTAAAATTTGAAATGACTCAACAAAATTTTGCAACAATTATATATTTAAAATTTCAGATCATTCGGTTGTGTAGTTTTTGCTCTGTTATATGCGGACGGACCGAACGACGACTATAGGTACTACGTATTTATGTAATTACGAACGCACCTAAAAACATGACATAAAATTCCCTTCACAAAAACAATACCTTATCATTTTGTTTAAAAATCAGATATACAAATTGTCTTTTCAATCACGTAACAAAGTAAAATTCCTTTTGAATTAAAAATTCTTGCGGTTTACTCGAAATAAGTGACAGACTAAGCTCTTAGAATAAACATATTTAGCCAAACTACGATAATGCTTGGGAAAGAATTCATGTTTCAAAATCCTTTATAAACAATTGTCAAAAAGCATTAAACTGTTTGCAAAATTGCCCAGCAGAATTTCAGATGCAAGGCACCAGCAGAAGAAAATCCTAAGAGGATTTTGATTTTGGAACGATGTAGTCTGCTGGCAAGACCTCAATTTAGCGGCCTCGTTTTTTTAAAATGGAGAACATAAATATGAAAAAAATCTAAACTAAGAATTTTTTTTTGTCAGAACACTCCGTGCGAGGCAATTTTTAAGCACGTCAACATAAAAAACAGTAAAAAAAATGCAACAAATAAGAAATATTAAAAATTCAAAAGTAAGCTTCTGCTGACTTTATTCAAAATGAAGAATTGGAATTCATTATTATCTTTTTTTATTAAGGGAGATATGTAAAATAATTTTTAAACACATACTTGTAAATGTAAAAAGACAAACAGAATTTAATATTGTCTTCTAGGAAAAGTGGTGAAGGGAGCAGCTCCCCCTTAAGGAAAAAAAAATACTTTGTTTCTTTTTTACTGCAACAGTTTGACACTGGTCTACAATATATATATATATATAACATACATATATGAATATATAATATATATATATATACACATATATTCATATGGTAGGTGTCAAAATGATCCCTCATGGTCCTTCTAGAGTTAAAATTTTAATTTTAGCTCTCAGTGTAAAAATATGACTAGATTTGAAATTATTTAAAATTTTATGAAAATCGAATCAAAACTTAAAAAGCTACTAATAAAAGTTTTTTTTCATTCTATTAAATCTCATCATGCGTAATGAATTCAGTGATATCTCATGATAGATAATGATTCTAGGTTGCCATGGTGATGGCGTCCTATTTAAGATATAAACATATTATTTCCGCATTACTGAATTTAATATATAAATCATAATAAATTTTGTATTCATGCATTTTTACAAAGAAGTGCAGCAACTTTTGCACCAAGATCTGAATATTTAAGAAACTAGTTATAGTACTAGTTATAGTTCATTTGCCTCGTTTGACGTGCAATTTCTGATTTGTTAATATTGTTTCAAAACAAACTATTATGTGGGTTAATTTTTAAGCGTAACTTAAAAACTACTTGCTGAAATGAATTGTAATTTTAGATGCACATATTTGAAGCTTCTAAAAATCGATTTCTGTTGTAAAAATTACAGATTACATTTCATATATTTTTTAAATATTGATTTAAAAAGACATATTTTTGGAAAAAAACTTAACTTTGCAGATCTGTTTTTCAAAAACAAGAGCCAATGAAGGTTTTTCATGCTGATATTTGTGTTCTGTGGGTTAATTTTATACGGAATTGTACACTTTCCCTTCATAGGCAATTTCATTGTTGTACAATGTTGTATTTCAAAATCAAGAGCAAATGAAGGCTTTTCATACTGATATTAGTGTTCAGTGGGTTAATTTCATACAGAATTGCACACTATCCATTCAGAGGCAATGGCATCATTGTACAGTGTTGTATTTCAAAATCAAGAGCCAATGGAGGTTTTTCATGCTGATATTTATGTTCTGTGGGTTAATTTTATACGGAATTGTACACTTTTCCTTCATAGGCAATTTCATTGTTATACAATGTTGTATTTCAAAATCAAGAGCAAATGAAGGTTTTTCATACTGATATTCTTGTTCATTGGGTTAATTTCGTACAGAATTGCACACTTTCCCAGCATAGGCAATGACATCGTTGTACAGTGTTGTATTTCGAGGATTTTCATGCTGATATTCGTGTTCAGCGGATTAATTTTATACGGAATTGTACACTTTCCCAACATAGGCAATTTCATTGTTGTATAGCGTTGTGTTTCAAAATCAAGAGCAAATGAAGGCTTTTCATACTGATATTCGTGTTCAATGGGTTAATTTCGTACAGAATTGCTCACTTTCTCTTCAGAGAAAATTTCATTTTCGTACAGCACTATTTTAAATTACGTAAAGATAATAAACTTTAATATTTTTTTCAAAATCAGAGCTAAGGAAAATTTCGTTAATTAAATTTGAAAATCCAGGCAGGAGCAGGCAATTACATTCTCCTTCCCTCTCCTGCCTAGCCTATGCGTGACATACTGAGCTCACAAATAAAAATTTTAAAGCTAAAACAAATACCTTTCACTATAGTACATGAGCAGAATTTCATATTTCAAAATCTTTTATAAACAATTCTTATAAATGAATCAAACTGTTTACAAAACTGCCGAGCAGAATTTCAGATCTGCGGAGAAAAGAAAAGGATGTCTAAATCCCCGTAAATTGTGGTAAGAGGAAAAGTGGAAGGGTGTAAAGGTGGGGGCTACGATCTGATTGTTTGGCGTGGATTCAGGGAATGGAATTAATACGTCAGATCTGCTAAATCCCCGAGCGGGTCCACATCGAGCCTCCCAAATTTTCTTTCTCCATCTTCCTATCTTCTTAGCCAACAAAGGATTTGGTCGACAGGGCATTTGTGGAAGAAGACGAATTACCAAATGCCTTACGCTTTCATGAGACCGGAGAACTAACAAGAAGAGTGTATTCAATATGGAAGAAGCTTAACGAGATTAGTCAAAGTATTTCTTTCCATGGGAAAATATAAAAAGAAAACGATTTCATTAATACACTTGAGGAAGATTATATTATCATATTATCTAGCTCAGAAGATCATATTACCACATTATTGCAGTTTTTAGAAACTTATTTATTTCTTAATAAAGTTAATCTATTTAGATGCCGACGTGCTAGGAAATACAGTTTCTGTGAAAATGGATTCATAGAGAACAATAAATAGAGAGGAATGTTATAAAATATTGTATTTATTTCTATATTAAGCCTCTGTAAAATAACTTACAGAGTGACAAAAAATAGCTCAGACACACGTTTCAAATTATAATTATTTTAATAACCATTGAAATCAAACCCAAATTGCTAATAGTAATATGGGTATGTATGTGGGTGTATATGGGTATGCTAATGTATAAATTTGTGACTTACAGAAAAACTACAAGTTTTCGAAGTGGTCGCCTTTTGCGTTTATGGAAGTGAAAATATTTGATACAACAATTCAGCAATGGGCTGCACACATTTCCTGATATTCTGGCCATAACACATGGATATATTTTTTCATAGACTTTAAATATTTATGACACTTAATACGTCTCCTTTGTGAGAAGATCAATAAGAATAACCCATTTGGTTAACAGGTAGAGTACAGGGGCCATTTTTATGCTCTTAATCAGTCTGTCCGATGCGGCTTGCACCATTCCTGTGATCTAGTTTTATGTGTTAAAAAAATCTTACTATAGAGAACCTTTTTCATTCTCAGTGTACTCTTGAGGCCATGGAAGTACAACACTCTCCAAAATGCTTTAATGGTGTCTTTGATGGTAAATTTTGACGCCTTCTTCAACAAAAGCAAGCAGTATTTTGCCTGTTGAACAAATCCCACTCTAAATCATAACGAAGTAGTACTTTTCCACTTTCTATAATGGCTGATTGACTAAGAGCATACTTGAACCGAATTCGGTTGCTTTGTCGATTGTGAACTACTTCGATTGGAAAATTTTTGGAAACCTTTTTGCTATTAATCATGAGATGTCCCCTTCATTAGTGATATCCATTTTTGAAGTCTAACATTTTTGTTGGCCACCGTAAGGCACCCGTTTCCCTTTTTTAGATTAGTGTTCAAGAAGCATTTTCACAATTTGTTGAACAATCTCCCTGTTGATGTTCATCTTTTTTTGCGACTTTTTTCATCCAAACGTACTGCATGCGTCCAGCCCTCTGTACAGTCATTTTGTTTTTCCTGAAAATGTTGACTGAAGCCTGACGTTGAATCTCGACCTAGTTCTTATTATGACCAAGTTATTGGAACTTTCTCATAGCACCTGTTGCAGTCTATTTTGGAACTTTTAACATCTGAGCGAACCATGAAACTATCAATAAAGAGGAACTGACATATCCTTAAAATAATGAAGCTTCAACTGTAACCGCTTTCGCAGAGGTTGATTATAGCCGGGGCCAACTTCCACCAGTAAAATTAAATTGCAAGTTTCTCCTTACCTTATTAACGCAAAATTTCAGTCAAAAATAATGACAAAAACTGATATTTCTTTTTACTGGTGGAAGTTTACTCCGGCGGTAGTCAGGTCCTGTGTTTCCGCCATATTGTTTCAACCTAGACAACCTTCTATGAACGGCAGCGAAAAGATTATAATACCTGAGCAAGCTGACACCAGTAAAAACAAATAGAAAAATGTTACTTTATTTGTGGGAGAAATTTTCCATGAATAAGGCTATTATTCGAAAATTTCTATTCAAGTTTACTGGCGGAAATGTGCCCCGAAGGTAATCAGAAACTTTTGATCCAACTTTAAAGAAACAGCCACCTTGTTGTGCCAACCAGAGTTCCCAGATGATTAAAACGATACATTACGTAAAATAATTAAATAATGAAAAAGATTCCCCCAAGTTTTTCCCGAAAATGTTAACTGTCCCTAAACATTTCCCCTCGAATTAGTTGTCCCCAAAAAATTCCCCTGAAGATTTAAAATTCCCCAAAATGGGGGCAAAATCCCCAATCTGGTAACGCTGGTGCCAACCTCCTCAGTTATTTCACTCGCAACCGGCCCTAACTCCATTGAGCGAACCCTCATGGCTCCTTTCCTTCAGGTTGTAATACGATAAATGCATTTTTTGACAGACGATTATCACAAAGCATAAGCAACCTGTTTCGGTGAGGTCTGAAGTGTCTTTCTCGTGCAGAGAAAATAAAATTTTAGTGGCGGAGTTTAGTAGAGTTTTTAAATTTCAATTTGAACTTTGTCCAGGTTGCTTTTTGTCATCCTAAAAAAATATTAATATAATTAAAAATAATAGAACATTTAATGAAATAATTTCTGAGCTTCAGTGAATTCTAAAAGACATGGCCAGAGATTGAGATAAATTCGCAAAATGTTTCAACTAGATAGGAAACCATAAACATGTTAAGAGTTTGCAAATACGTGAAAGCATTTGAATTTGGAAAGGAAACATAAAAAGACCATACAAAGAATACGAGGGGTTGAACAAAACGATTCAAAATTCACATTTCTTTAGGTGCAATATGCGAATATTAAAAGGCATTCTTTTTTCTCTCCCACTTACGTATTTTACACAATAAACAATAACTCGAAGCAGTTTAAATAATTAAAGTACATTTTATTACATTTGTGACTTATACCAGTCCTATGGGAATTTGAAAGACGGATATAACTGTTTTTAGCGTATATTTGTACTTCACTCATTTAAGTCCTCTTCTGAAATTCAACCAATTGTTATCCATAACATCATCAAAAATTTCAAAAACCGCAAAACCTCTGGATATGACAATATTATGAACAATGCTCTCCAGCAGTTATACTCTCCAATTAACTAATACTCTCTAAATCACCAGACTGACTATTTCTGTCCTAAAATTCTGCTACTTTCCGAAATCTTAGAAAACATCTAACATCTCCCCCATTATCATAAGGATCCTACTAACTTTTGACCTGTTCAAACAAAAAAACTTTAACAACACTACCAAAATATTTCGTGCAATAACATTATCGAGCAAGATGATTTCAAAATGTTAACAAGTTGGAAATTGCTCGTCAAACGTGGCAAATGCGGTGCACTCGCACTATAACTAGTTTTATAAATATTTTTTGTACCGCATATTGTACTGAATGTATATTTTAGTGCAGTTCATAAGTGCATATCCATTTCCTTTTTTTTCCGAAAGGCTGTAAAATCATTAAAATGCACTTGAAATAATTTTTTCCCATTGACCTTAATGTAACGGAAAACTTTTGATTGTCCCTGTAATTAAACTATACATCCGATTTTCATGAAATTTTAAATGGGTCGACAAAATATTACAACAATTATATATTTAAAATTTCAGACCATTCGGAAGGCTGTAACATCATTAAAATGCACTTGCAATAACTTTTTCTCATTGGCCGTAATGTAACGGAACACTTTTCGCTGTCCCTGTAATTAAACTATACATTTGATTTTCATGGCATTTGAAGCAGGGTTCGCAAAAACCCGGGTTTTTTTGAAAAAACCCAACCCACCTGGGCTTTTTCGGGTTTTTTCATGAAAAACCCATTTTTCCCCGGGGAAAATCGGGTTTTTTCAAAAGTGTAATGTATGCGATATTACATTATTGTATATTATATTATTTATATACTATACAGCAAAAAAATATATATTTTTCCCTTATTACAATATAATTGTAATGTTATATTACAAATTATATGAATTTAAATTAATTAAATGTCAGTGCTTCTTACAAAACTAACAAACTTAAAATAGGATATAAATTGTTAATTTGCTTTAAAATCAAATAATGAATAGAATACTAAAATTTAAAATATATAAGAAGGAAGAAAAAAGGGGTAAACTAGTCGGATGTGCCAGTCCCAAAACTTTCTTCTATCTCATACATGTTAATTCATAATTCTCTATCACAGTGCCAAAATTAAATGACAATCTATGTCCGTTATGAGAATTTTGTAAAATACAGGTTCACTGAATTGGATTTATTTAACAAGGAATAAGTATCATATTGTTTCAAACAAATTACTGAATTTTGGAACCTACCCTCTTGGATGTCCGCAACCAAAAATTACAACCCAAAGAGTATGAAATCAGCACCTGTTGTTCAATATACACCCAAGTCTAATAAGGATCTATTTGAGTGCCTCAGTTTTTTAGATATAGATTTTGCGAAAATTGTGAAAAATTCAGCATACCAATACCGCTTGTTGCACAATTTACACCAAAACCTAATCAGTAACAGCTTACATCAATGTGTAACTGAATCTGAAGTTTGATGAAAATCTGTGCATTAGTTCTTGAGATTGCAGAAATTGTACAAAATGCAGCACAACAGTGCCACTGTTGGGCGTTATACACCAAAAACTAATCAGCACCAGTTTGTATCAAGGTCTAACTGAATCTAAATTTTTATTAAATTCCGTCCATTAGTTCTTGAGATAAAGAGTTATTGCTGAAATCATGAAAAATGCAACATAACAGTCCCACCTATTGGGTGATATACACCAAAACTTAATAAGCAACAACTTAGGTCAACTTGTAAATGAACCTGAAGTTTGATGAAAATCAGTGCATTAGTTCTTATGATAAGGCTATTGCAAAAATTGAGAAAAAAGTTTTGTAAAGATAGAAGAAAGTAAAAATACATATTTTTTATTTTCATGGATATAATTGATTTGAATTCCTTAGACATTCTTATGATATGCCTTTACCTATAAATTATGTACTATGTATGTTGCCTATTATGTCTATGTTAGTAAAATATTTCAGTTTGCTAAAATACATTTTTTTTTTTTACTCCAAGTGTTTAATGTAATAGTTTTTATATATATTTTTAATTAACTGAAATGACTTAAATTCATTAAATATTGCTGAAAATTGAAAAAACCCACACTATGGGTTTTTCAGTGGGCTTTTTCAAGTGGGCCCAGTCTGAAAAAATCCACCGGGTTTTTTCGGACTGGGCCCAGCTTTGCGAACCCTGATTTGAAGTGACTCGACAAAATTTTGCAAAAATTATATATTTCAAATTTCAGACCATTCGGTTGGGTAGTTTTTGCTCTGTTATATGCGGACGGACGGACTGAACGACGACTATAGGTGCTACGTATTTATATAATTACGAACGCACCTAAAAAAGGATCTTAATTTTTGAATGGAACTCCTGTTTTCAGAACTAGCTTATTGTTATGTGTATATTTTACTCTGTAGCTGTGGGATCCTTTAGCATCCGAGTGAAACTAACGTGTCTTTATAAAAAAGTGGAGACATACAGGGCAAAAAAAAAATACTTGCTCAAGAATATTTAAAAAAAATAAAAATTGGCCGGCCTTCAATTATCACCGAACTCATACTTATTCACTTGCCTAATATGCCCAGGTGAGTTGTGTCAAGTTCTGTCAGGGTTGCTGGCAATATTCTCAATTAATTTTCATTTAATTAAAAAATCAACCACTTTTCCGAATAGTAATGTTTGCCTTTATTAATCACAGTTTAAATAAAGTGACTGTTATTATTCAGAAAAGGTAATATATATTTAAAAAGTTTCACTAAATTGGCAATACTGGGTATAACTAAGACACAGAAATAAAATCAACAGATATTTTCATTTGATGTAGTAGTAGAACGAATTGTTTTATAAATGGAATGATCGATAGAAAACGTTAAAAAAAAAAATGTTACAAACTAAAAACAAAAACGTTCTTTGGTGATTCCTCTTGATCAGTTATTACACATATAAATTGTTTTAATCTGAATAAAACTGTCAATATCACTGACTAAAGGAATTTGTGACTTAAGCTAAAGTATGCATTAGTGATTTTGCAGTTCCCCTAAGCATTGTACACTTCTATAAAGGATGAAGACCTAGAATATTCTAACATATATAAAGTTTTTTCATTTCAACATTTCGTGACGGATTTGAACTGGTGCTGCCATCTAGTGTGTCACAGTGCAAACTTTGGTATCACCACATTATTCATCACATCAGCAAGCCTCATCATTTCTCGGTACTTCTTGAAAAATTCAATCATTGTTTCTGTATAATGTCATATAACACGAATGTTTTTATTTGGAGGATTTTTTAAATAATAATCCTCTTTATAATACAAAATACTTTAGCAATTTTTTGAGTAATCAAAAAAACATAAAAAAATATTGACTAACCCACTTTCATAAATAGCAACTTTGACAGGCAAATCTAATGCACAAAATCTCGCTTCAGAAAAATGTCTGAACCAAAAACAATGTTACTTACCATTTTGATCGAACTAAATTATCCGTCAACAAAACACCGGGATTATTCTATTAGATTCCCTTGCCAGATGCGGATGAGCCAAACACTTATTTATTTTCTACCCACAACATCCCTTTCCGCTTCACCTCTGTTATATATGAATTCGTTCCCCCTCTTGCCACTCTGGCGACAAAATAACAGCGAACAAAAATTTGACATAAACCTCAATTTTTCTTGATGTATAATAAAGCTCCTTTTAAGCACAGATCGAATCATGCGCCATTCTGGTTCCTAAAGTTTTTGGAAAGGTTCCTATCTTGAATTGTTTTATGCCCATAATGTCTTAGTTTTCCGCAATTATTAATTTGATTGATCCTGTCAATTCGTAGTTTAACCCCTAAACGGTCGCATTAAATCACGGTTTAAAAATTCAAATTGATCATTGGCACCACTTTTTTGAAAGAGAAATATTCACCCTATTTAATGGCACGTAAAATAATACAGTCGGACCTCGTTATCCCGATACCCGGTTTTCACGTCACTCCGCTTATCATGTCAGTTTTTAAAAGTCCCGATTTTCTATATATGATTGTAATGTAAATAAACTCCGGATTTTACGTCGTTGAATAATTTTTAACTCCGGATATCCCGACAATTTAAGAAAATTGACCATTTTTCATAATCCACCTTATAAGCACGGAAATTAAGCGGTAAGAAATGTCTTAGCCCAACTTTTCACAAAAATGTCTAAAGTACCCATTAAGATAAATGAGAAATTTTACTTCAATCCTTTATCTGAATAAATAAACCAACATACAATGAATGACCCACTTAAGCTCCAGATAGACGTGTCAGTTTTTATGTTCAGATCAGGCGGCGCTTTCTTGTGGTTACACGGCGTTTTCCAACAGACTAAAACCGAAGCATTGGATTGCATTGAAACGATCAGAAATTATCTAACATCCATTTCTGAAATAACGATACTGATTACAATTCATTGTATAATATTGAAAAAAGAACTGTAGGAAGCACATCTATGGACAAGCAAACCTTAATTCATCAATATTTCATGTAACAATTAAAGAAAATGCATCATAAATCTGATTTTTGTTATTTTCAATTTTGTTTTTGTGTTTATTTTGTTTAATAATAATGTTGTATTGCTTAAAACTGCAAGAACAGTTATGAATTTAAAATTGTCATTAATTAATTAAAAATACAGCTTTTTATAAACATATTTTTCTCCAACTCCGGTTACCGCGACACTCCGTTTATGACGACACTTTTAGATGGTGATTAAAATGTCGAGATAACGAGATTCGACTGTAGTACCGTAATAAAGTCAATTACACTATTTTATAAAACTGGTTGGAATCATACAATCTGAATAAAAGACACAGCCCGTGAATATCACGGAAGCGAGAATTAAGGGGTTAAATCTTTTAATTAAAAATCTAATTTAAAAGAGCATAGATCTGTAAGATATTTTGGTAAGCACAGGTTATATTGCTTTAGGAAGGATACTTCCAGGGAGAACATTTGAAGGGAAAGTGACCCGATTTATCGTCGTGGTATAAGGAAAAGTCTGTAAAACTTACACATAGTCCGCACCCAGGTAACGCTGGTTTTAAACCTGCCAACGTCGGTTTAAGCTCCACATTTTGTGGCAAACGTTGTAAACACTGGATAGACTCGTAAAGTAAAGATTAATATGAGATACTAGTACAAAATACAAACACACACGTATATATATTTATAAGCAATGGATACCGTAATTAGCAACAGAAACAATTACCCATTCATGTAAATAGAACTAAAATGCTGCATAGTGAAACATACATATTGAACATAGTCTAGCAAAAACATGATTTGGCCTGGACTAATAGCCCCCCCCCCCCCTCCCTTCCTCACCAAACAAGAAAACCACAAAATATGCAACTCAAAATGCAAAAAATTCCAAAAATAAAAACCAAACAAAAAACAGGCTGCGGCATAATACGTACAGGGTTAAATTTCAAAAAGCAACCAAAACAGAAATAATATTTAAAAATAAATAGGTATTTGTGGTAGTGGGTTTCAGTCAGAACGCTGCGCAGCAAAATCAAAACGCTCAAAAATATATTTGATAGCTACGTACGACGCTCCCCTCAGCACTGAAACACAATTTAAAATCTTTAACAATCTTTATTTTTTTTTCTGCCTTATTTTTCCTTTGTAGTAAGAAAAACAGATAATTAAATAAATAAATAACCAATCATTTAAATAGCCGTCTTCTCTCCAAAACTGCCACTTCTATCACTTTCCTACCATTTTCCCCGTGCTCTTAATTTTTTTTTAATTCATTTATTTATTCTTGTTACATTTGTTATTTTGCTGAAACAATAATGATCAATGATTTAAATTTCCTGTCTTTTCCCCGAATTTACGCCTTTTTTCCCAGCACAGAAAGTCTAAAATCGTTAAAACTCTTTTTTTTCCCAACTTGTTACTTTCTAGCAACAATAAATATAATCAATTAGCTAAATCCCTTTCCTGAAATGTTTACCTCCACTCCCTCCACCAATCCCCAAAAAAGGAAGAATCTTTGACTATGAGAATGATCGAAAACAAAATTACCTTTTTTTGTACTTTGCTTAAAGTTTTCAAACCACATCAGATATGCATTTCTCAACATCCCTTCTCTTTAACATCAGCTAAGGGAGCAGCAAGGTTTCTTTGGGCGGTATTTCGACACTAGGCTCTAAGCCGCTTCCATCGAAATATTCAAGACCAGAGGGCACGTGTTGTGACGTCATCACTAATCGACCGGCTTCTTACTAGTATTGGAATTCACACCGGAAAATTTTTCATAGCAATTTTCTTTTATTTTATTTGAGGAATACCTATCAACTTATAAAACAATAATAACTATTTAAACTTACAGGTGAGAACTTGGAATTCCCCAATAAAAAATCAGCCAGATGCGAAAACACTGTGCCATTCCGCATCTGGTTGAATTTTTATTTAGGAGTTCCGAATTCTCACCAGTAAGTTTAAATAGTTATTATTGATTTATAAGACGATAGATATTCCACAAATAAATTAAAAGGAAATTGCTAGTCATTTTATGGTGTGAATTACACTAAAAATACACTAGAGAAAAGTCTCTTTTTCTACAGACTGCTGGAGTCACGTGATGATCGAATGCACCAATGAAGGTGTGCAAAAAGAGCATCACGTCTCTCTAGCGGTCTGTAAAAAAAGACACGTGGGATGCACTGCAGTAGCCTGTCTTTTTAATTGGCTTCGGTCGATTACGAGGCTAACGAAAAAGACAGACTACCGCGGTGGGTCCGATTCTTCTTTTTTTACAGACCGCTGGATTCACGTGATGCTCGAATGCACCAATGAAGGTGGCAACTTGTTATTACATGGAATAAAGTTTTTAATAAACAGAAATACATCGAAAATAAGCCTCAAAGTGGCCATCTGAAAAAAACAACTTGCAAAGTTGACTGTATTATAAAAATGATATCTACAAGTGATTGTCGTAAGTCCGCTGTAATAATAAAAAATGAATTGAAAGAAAATTACGGCATAGACATACACGTTTCATCAGTCAAACGACGCCTAAACCTCTATGGTTTACATGGCAGAAGACCAGCAAAAACACGTTTGTTATCTACTAAGAATAGGAAGGCTAGAGTTGCATTTGTAAAACGGCACAACCCTTTCAGGGGTAAAACAATTCCACTGCTAAAGAGTTGAATTTAATGACTGGCATCGGAATTTAAAAACAAATTTATTTGTAAATAAGAAAAAGCTATATTTCACACACATAATAAACCGATTTTTTTTTAACCAAAATTCCGATGTCAATCATTAATTTCAACACTTTAGCAATGGAATTGCTTTGATCCTGAAAGGGTTATGCCGTTTTACAAATGCGACTCTAGCCTTCCTATTCTTAGTAGATAACAAACGTGTTTTTGCTGGTCTTCTGCATTTAAACCATAGAGGTTTAGGCGTCGTTTGACTGATGAAACGTGTATGTCTATGCCGTAATTTTCTTTCAATTCATTTTTTATTATTACAGCGGACTTAGACAATCACTTGTAGATATCACTTTTAGAATACAATCAACAATGAAAGTTGTTTTTTTCGGATGGCCGCTTTGAGGCTTATTTTCGATGTATTTCTGTTTATTAAAAACTTTATTCCATGTAATAACAAGTTGCCTAGACCCGTTAAAAGAACGAACTAATTCTGCTTGCAGTCTACCTTTCTTAAGTGCATTTACAGCGGCTTTTCTAGAATAACTTCAATATTTTTTACATTTCGGCATTTAAAAATAATCACAATAAGTCGATATAAACACTAATCAATGCTATAGCGCCACTGACACCTTCAACAATTAAATGCAAACTAATTGTCAAAATACTTTTGAGCTAAGGAGGAGTCATATTTCTTCGGTGGCGCCGAATGTAAACAAACAAGTTGAAAGTCGATACATTTGAATAACTGCAGTCATAGTGTTCTCAATTATAGGGAATATATTTTCTTTTACATTTTTATACTAAATAAAATAAGCGAGAATATAAGGTTGTCAAAATACTTTTGAGCGCTACTGTATAATCGTTGCAAAATTTTATCGAGTCATTTCAAATTTTATGAAAATCGAATCAAAACCTAAAAAGAGATTAATGAAGCTTTTCTTCATCCTATTAAATCCTATCATGCGTAATTAATTCAATGATATCCTATAACAGGTTATGTTTCTAGGTTGCCATGGTGATGACGTCCTTAAGATGGAATCCTATTTTTTCCGTATTATTGAATTGGATATATAGAATTGTAATAAGTTTTGTATTCATACATTTTTGCATAAGAGTGCAACTGCTATTGCACCAAGATCTGAATATTTATAAAACTAGTTATAGTACGAACGCACCTCATTTGTCACGTTTGACGTACAATATCGACTTGTATTAATCCAGATTGTTTGATTACCACCACTTTTTTTAAGTGAAATATTCTTCTTATTTAATGGCAAATGAAGTGGTGTGAGAATAAAGCCAATTATACTATTTTAAAAAACTGGTGGGACTCAAACAATCTGACAAGGAAGGTCTCCATACGGGCATATTCAGAAAAATCTGAAAAAATTACAGAGTGTTCTTCTCATGTGGATATATAAGTTTATAAAAAAATTTTTGGCGGAACGATAGAACGTTCGTAAAAAATAATAAAAATTTCGTTTATTTGACGATTTATCATAGGTTGGCGATGAAATGAAATTTCGAAAGTTACTTTTATGTGTCGAATACTCTTTAAGATAAAAATGTTTCATATTGAACTTGTTTAAATAAATTTAATGCAAATAACTTTAGTTTTAGTTTAATTTAACTATAGTTTTGTCATATATATATATTTATAATGAAAGTTAACTATCAAATTTTATGTATTAAAACAAAAATTAAAATAAATTAAAATTGTTTCAATATCTCAAAATTAAGTCCAATTGAGCACTGTCGATTCAATTTTGTTGCTATGGAAACGGCGAATTCTTTGACATTGAAATGAATTACTGGTAAATGAATCTTGTCTTTATTTTGGAATACGCTTAAAAGATATGAAAGTATTTTTTATACATGAAATTGTTTTTAAAGTAATAAAATTAAATAACAAGCAACATAAATATGTAATACGAAAAAATGTATTTATCAAACTCTCTCATTGTTTATATTTAAATTCATTAAATACTTTTTACACACATTCTAAAAATCAATTAACAAACAATTTTCAGGTGCATTAAAATCGTTTGCTTTTGGCGAGGAAAAGTGCTGCTCGCCAAATCGCTTGACGCTTTCCTCTTGTCGCGCCAAATACTCGAAAGTATTTTATTTTTTTACAGACTTTCTATTGTAATTCCGCCGCTAAATTTGAATGATCCTTTATTGCATATATGAGTAGTTTAATTGGTATTTTTTTCAAAATATTCTGAGTATGCCCAGTAAGGAGACCTTCCTTGTGAGTAAAAACAAAAAGTAGCCTAAACAGGCCGTGATAGTTCATGGCCGCGAGAATTAAGGGGTTAAAAACAGTAAAATGAATGCCCTTAATTATTATTTACAAATTATTGGATTAAAATACTTTTAAATTAAAAAAAAATCTCTCAGTAAATTTATGTTTGAATTAACTTTTTTTTTTTTTTAATCACAGGTAAGAGGTTGAAGAAGTTGAAAATTAAGTGAAATACAATATACACGGCTAATTCTGTCGAACAAACAATCGTATCAGGAGTACCGGAAAATTCTGTCGCATAATGTTCTTTCACGCCTACTTTTTTAAAATTCAGATTTCTTCATTGGCACTACTTTTTTGAAACGGTAAAATTCCCATTGTTTTCATTTTAATGTGAAATGTGAAAACAATCGGAATTTTACCATTTCAAAAAAGTGATGCCAATGAAGAAATCAGAATTTTAAAAAAGTAGACGTGAAAGAACATTATGCGACAGAATTTTCCGGTACACCTAATACATTATTATTTCGTAATTAATACCTAAAGTACTTTTTAATAGAGAAATGTATACAAAAGTAAATAAGTGCGAAGTCAAAATTACGCCCATTTCTAATCATATCATAATATTAAAATATTTATTTGCTTAAAAGACGTTATAAAAACACATTAAAAGTAAATTAAAAACTCTTTATTTACATGTTTCAACTCATTTTCTGAGTCGTCGTCAGAATGTATAATAGAAAATTACAAATGCATAATGAAAAATGGAAAATGGAAAAAATCATCGAAAATAAACAAGTAATCATGTAACGCGCCCTATATTTTCGCGATTGCTCGTGTTCTCTCTATGTCGCGATGCCGTAATTTATCTAACCATTCAACCCATAAATTCGGGATACGAAAGGATAAAGTATCGTTACAAACTCCTGAACCTCTTAAATAAATTTCAATGGACTCTCTTATGAATAATTGTAAATAAAAATTAGACCTGTAGTTCCCTGACATTTCCTTTTATTTATTATTTATTATTCCTTATATTTTCCTTTAATTTAATTGTAAATGGTTATTTACAATTATTCATAAGAGACTCCATTGAAATTTATTTAAGAGGTTCAGGAGTTTGTAACGATACTTTATCCTTTCGTATCCCGAATTTATGGGTTGAATGGTTAGATAAATTACGGCATCGCGACATAGAGAGAACACGAGCAATCGCGAAAATATAGGGCGCGTTACATGATTACTTGTTTATTTTCGATGATTTTTTCCATTTTCCATTTTTCATTATGCATTTGTAATTTTCTATTATACATTCTGACGACGACTCAGAAAATGAGTTGAAACATGTAAATAAAGAGTTTTTAATTTACTTTTAATGTGTTTTTATAACGTCTTTTAAGCAAATAAATATTTTAATATTATAATATGATGAGAAATGTATAGTTTAAAAATATTTCAACATTTTCTAAAAAAAAATAGGGATGTATCAACTCTATGACAGCATTACAGTATTAGTTTACTAAAACAGAATTTTTTTACAAATATGCGTGCTTTTTCTGTGGAACTATGCCAAATAATTTTTCATATGATATTTTTTAACATGAAAATGATTATTTAAAAAATATATTTATTTTATTTATTTTTAAAAAAGCTGAATACTAGCTGGATTCACTATTAGCTCAATATTAAGGTTAAAACATACGTATAAAAAAATAGTGAAAGTATGTCTTTATTTTAACCCTTTATAGCCTGAATTTTGAATAAAAAAATTATTTCACCTGAATAATTATTTACGTTAAAGGGACTTATCTGGTGAGGAAGAAAAAAGTGGAATCCCATGTTATTCTATGGAAAAAATAATTGTCTTTCTTATTCATACAAATTTGGAAAATTCAACAATATTTTTTCTCAGCGCGTAGATAAGAAAGTTCTTTATCCCTCTGTAAACTTAAAATATTTAAAAGATAATTATGGGTATTTTAAAATTTGTGTTAAAGTTCCAAAAAATTCCGAAAATCATAAAAAGTATTCTTTACTCGTTTGTAACTTTGGACTAAAAAAGATGTAAAAATTTGGAGCTTACAAAGTGATAACGAACCTTCCTATCGACGGGCTGAAAAAAAATCTTGTTGAAATTTCCAAATTTGAATGGACTAAAAGGATACGTATTTTCCCCATAGGATAACATGGGATTCCACTTTTTTCTTCCCCACCACATTAGTCCCCTTAATATCTAAGATATCCAGAACAACATACATAATAATAATTTGATTTTTAGATAATTTTTTTAATTAAAACTGATTTAATAAATCGATAGATAAAGATCATTTTGTAGAATATTTACAAGAATAATTAGACCATTTAACAAAAAATACTGTTATGGAAAGCTCACAATTCTTACATGAACAGATCATAAATAAGTGTATTGTGATCCTATCTGCAACAGAGAAGTGTTTTGTAGTTGTAAATTTTTCGTATAACATTTTTTAATAGGATAAAAGCACATAGGTAACACATAGGTAAATGGTTAACCACATTAAAAAAATATTTAGCTTCGACCGTTTCTCTTTCTAAATAGGATTGATCAAATTATTTTCTACGAAAAGTGCAATCTGCGTGGATGGTTCAATAATTATTGTCCCTAGTGTATATAAAATATTTGTACTGTGATGGTTGTAGTGGTATATCGAAGCTTAATGTCTTAGATGCCTATATGCTCAATTTCAGAATCTTAGCTGCTATATTCACGTAAATCTGGAGGGAAGAGTGAACAGGGGAGAGTGGGGGGTGAAAGGCTAAATTTTAGCTTATGAGGGCAGTGGATGAGATGTAACTATTGTCGTTTGGACTCGGGGTCATAGTGATGTAGCCATATCTCATCCACTGTCACAAATGTAGCCTCATAAGCTCCAAACCAGCATTTCATCCTCATTAAAAACTCCCTTAAAAATAGGTCTTTAAAATATCACCCCTCCCTTGAAAACTATGTTAATATAGCAGCTACGATTCTGAAACTGAGCATACAGGCATTTAGGACATTAGGCTTTGATATTCCACATCAACCATCGCAGTACAAATATTTTACATACACTAGGGACAATAATTATTGAACCACCCACGTACTTTGACTAATAGACGAATTAAATAAATTTTACATTGAATTTTCTTTAATGGTGCTTAAAAGTACCGCCAGGATATAAAGGATTAATATCTAACTTATTGAATTTATTGTTATTAATATTTAAATAAAATAATGTCTCATTAAAATAAGATTTTGGGTCATTTTTTTTTTCTTTTCAAATTATAGATAAAGTTTGAAGCGGATGGATTTTAAATGAAACACATATGCATAGCTAATTCTAGAAACAATATGTCGGGCATACTAGTTTCGCACAGTATCCAATAAAATCTATCCTTCGCCTTTATCTAATACTTTGGCAGCTTTACATTTTTTAAAAACCATTTCTGCTTTTTCTTTCTCTCTCTTCCCTAATATCGAGACTTGGACGTCCATCGCATAATGAATTTCATATGCAAATAGCGACAGCGTATTTGACGACGCAAGTGACAGAATTTAAATTTCGGGAATAGAATGGGATTTAATAAGTGATGAGAATGAATTACGAAGTGATATTTTATGCTTAAATCTCTTTTCTCCACGCATCTTCGGCTTTCTACCGCATCGGGTAAGTGGCAGGGGTTGGGACGACGAGCCTATCAGCGCGGATGAATGAATTTCGATTTAAAATGCATACTTTTTTCTTGTACACATATAACAAATAAGTTAAGGTTTAATATTATTTTTCAACACTTTCCAACATAAGTTGAAAAGTGTTTATGCACTCGGTTTGTCTATCCGTCTGTTCGCCCTCTAACTCCCGTAAATGGACTCGAATTTTCAAGCAATTGATAAAGGTTATTTAAGGTCACCAAAGCATGTTTGGTATTGTATATGAAGTATGTAGGATTAATAATTCTTTTTCAGGGGCACTCAAAAGTATTCCATTACATTGTGGTATATGGGGGAAATCGTTTGCAGATTATTTTAATGACATTACGCTATTTCATATGTATTCAAAATGATATAAATCACTGAATTTCACTACGATCACATTAAAATAGGGCATTCATAGTATTTTTTATTCATTTACAGGGAAACACAAAAGAAATCCGTCACAATAGTAAAATAAATCCGTTACAATACTAAAATAAATCCGTTACAATACTATCTTTGAGCAATAATTGCTGGAGTGTACGGTTTACAATTCGGTATGAGCTTTTAAATTTAATTAATTTTTTGTATGTTACTCACTATATATAAATTCTATACCTCATATACAAGATACAAGGCTGCACAAAAGTATTCAATTACCATTCTCCTTATTAGAGGAAATTGCTGAAAGGTAATTTTCAACTGAAAAATATGTATTTATTAAGTGAACAAAATTTTGGTATGCATGCGGTTAGTAAGATAAAAATCTATATATCACATACAGGACTGCTGAAAAAAATTCGGATAATTTTCCGATTGTAGATAGAATCAGCTGAAATTGGGTTTTGAACTGTGTTATGCGTTTCCATATGGTTGAATTAGACGTAATATTTTAATTTTTTTAAACTGTGCAATTTTGTTACCTTATTCTGAATGGGTTGGAAAGAGTTTCATAATATATGCTTGACGCATGATTTTTTCTTTCTTGTTTACATGAAAACGAATATAAGGTAAACGTGCTGGTAATGGATACCCTTAAGAAATTTCTCTAAAAATTGTTTTTTAATTATAGATGTAATTATTGTATTCCAGTTTTTAAATATTATATTAATCCATAAACAATATTTTACCAATTTCCTATAGTGAATCAAAATTTAATTGTAATAACAGAAATAAACCAAAACACAAAAATCCAGTAGTAATGGACACCCAACATTCCAGTAATGGACACCAAATAAAACTTAATAGATGATTATTTTTGTGATTGCATTTATAATCAGAACTTAATTAAAAAATACTGATGAAATCAAATAGTCATTTCCAAATAAATTTAATAATTAAGATACAAATAATTATAAAAATATTTAAAAGAATAATTAATTGCTTAAATTAATTATTGTCATTTTCTCAAGATGAATATTTTAATTAT
This sequence comes from Maratus speciosus, assembly GCA_963932465.1. Classification (NCBI taxonomy): domain Eukaryota; kingdom Metazoa; phylum Arthropoda; class Arachnida; order Araneae; family Salticidae; genus Maratus; species Maratus speciosus. The sequence continues at coordinate 351,362,968 of OZ010794.1, forward strand.
TTTAGATTAAAAAATGAAAATACGGAATTTCAAAGAATAACGGTTATCAAATTATTCAGACATTGGAATGTTTAGGGGGTGTAATAAAAAAATGAATTAGAATAAAAAAGATCTTGGAGTGTCAGTGCATGGAATCGTACAGTTATTAACAGTTCAATTTCCTATAAATATTTTACATATTATTTGTAGTAATTAGTAATACAAATATGAAATAAATGAAACTGTGAGATGAAAATTTTAAGTAGTAAATAACATTCTTTCAAAATAAAAATACATAACTGACGTTTGACGCCACTGATCTGCAGATTTACTAGTTTCATTACTATTATAAATAATTTAATATTTATGATACTTTTTTGCATATAGAATTGTTTTGACAGAGATGGATAAACATTAAAGACAGAAAAAATGGATTTTAACAAATACGTGTGACATAAAGAAATTGTCTTTATTCGAGTGAAAGGGGAGGGGACTTGGGGCCTTACTTTCCTTGAACATTATTTTCTGCTTACTGATTGGTTTGTTTGATTACTAGATAAAATAGGGAAGACAGAGTTATAAAAATAATAATCTGGTTTAATATTAAACAATTTATTAACCATATGCAATTAATTAAAAACTGCCGTTAATGAAAAAAAATTTCGTATTAAATTCTGGTTTCACTCTAAAAAATAAATGTGCAAATTAGTCACATTTACATAAATAAATGTGCAAATTTGTAAAATTACACTTTTTGACATAAAACTTGTCATAAACATTTACCTGTATTTATATGTGTTTATCGGCTTAATAGAAGTGTGTAATTTGTTATCCCTTCAAAAACTCAAACAAGTGTGTAAATTTAGAAAATTATACGTATTTACTAGAACTGGTGTGTTAATGTAAATTTATAAATTTTGCATATTATACAAATACCTGTGTATTATGGATACTACTCGGAAAATGTGTAAAGATATCACACAGGTATATGCGTAAGAGCACAATATTACACAGAAATATGCGTACGCATTTTACACAGCTATATGTGTAAGAACAGAATATTACACAGGTTTATGTGCAATTAGAATATTACACAGACCCAGTTATTAGTTCAAACGGAACTTCATATCAATTCATATGACAAACAACTCTTAATTTCAGAATTCAGTACCACTTATAATTCTGCCGAGTTACATGATATATTAAATAAACGAAAATTGCAAGAAAATGAATCACTTTAAGAATTTTTTCTTGTTATGAAATAATTATGCTCGCGCGGTAACATCGAGGATTCCGCATTAATGCAATATATCATAAATAGTATACCCGACACTGTTTTTAGAAAATCAATATTAATCCATTGTAGAATTCAAACAAAAGCTCAAAATTTATGACAAAATTAGACAGAATTTCAGAATTTCTCCGGTTAATGTAGATGTATGAAAAGTTATGACTGAAATTGGTAGAGACAAAATATGGCAGCAGTACTGGCACCACAATTTCCGTATTTTAAAGAAATTTTATTTTACAGTATATTTTATTTTACAGAAATTTTATTTTACATAAATTGTACATTCGTTTTTAGTACTTCAAAAAACTCGAACAGAGAGATGACATGCAGTAAATCTAATTTCTGACGATCCTGTTTCTTGTAAATTAAAAGTAAACTATTTGTGATCTTAAAACGAATCTACTGTAAAAAGAACAAACACACCAAGAACATGAGTTTGTTCTTCATGGAAATTTGTTTGCGAACATAGAAATATTTAGTTCAAAATTTGCGTCAAAAACTACAAGGTTATGTACTATGTGCACAAAATGCACCTTTTTGTATATTGCACAAATATATATGTACTCGTGTGCAATTTACAGGTTAAGCTATGTATTTCAGAGTTATCTGATAACTTTTTACACACTTAAGCAGCTTAATGTGTCATCATCAAAATGCACAGAACAATGTGTATTTTGAAATTGACACACCAGGAGTTTATATGGTAATTTATGCGTCACTTTACACATAGACTTATCATTTTTCTATCACCAGTATACCTGCTTAATGTGTAAATTTATGCATTTATTTTTTAGAGTGTAAAGAAATTAATTTTATTACTTAGCTTTTCACTTACTATGACCATTACTGAAATTGCACTTTTAGCAATGTCCACATGGAGTGTCCATTACTGGAAATTAACTAATTGAGCATAACAATACTGGACATTGGTCTTAAAATCTTAAAAGAAAAGGACATTTTATAAATAACCATTAGTATATAAAATTCAGAGTTTTCTATTAATATCAAAACAAAAAAAAACGTGCAATTCTTGCATGAAAATAAAGAAGATATAATTTAATTAGTAACACTATCTCTTAGCCTATTCATTAAAATTTTCAGTGAAAAATAGTGAAACTGTGAAAGATATTCTCCGATTCCTGATTGATTTTATTAAGGTTGTCAACAATAAGCCACGATTTCAAACATGCAAGGAAGGGTTATGAAAAAATAATAAAAGCTGAAATTTTATTGGTTATTTTTTTATAAACTAAAAATTTTGTAGGGTGTCCATTTCTGCCACATTTACTCTATATAACAATTTTTAATAGTTTTTTGAACGAATCTAAATAAACCACTATCAGCTGAATATTAGGGTTACATTAAAGAAATAAAAATATTGAAATGACATCTGTATGCACGTATTTACAAAATTATAATTTTTTCTAAACTGAGATAATGTCAAACTTAAAATTGCACTATGTGCAAATTACTTAAAGGATGAAGAAATATTTAAAAAGGTGTTAAATTACCTTAATATCCTTCCTACTTTCAACTATATACATAACCTTCGTCAGAGAATACAAAAATACAAGCTTCTTATTTTCAAATTTCACGTAGTTGATGTCGAAAAATATCGTATTAAAGAACATTTGAGAGATCTGAAGTACAACCGGCCAACAACAGCCCTGTTAAGACTTAACCAAAAGCAGTATATATAACTTAATTTCGAAGATACAAAAATTATATGCCCCTTAAAGACTTTTCATGATTTAATTATCCGTGAATCAATAGAAATTATTACTAAAGAAAATACTGTTTGTAAGGACGTTTTATCCTACAACATACACAGAATTTGGCTCAGTTATCTTAAAGAATCATAAAACACGTAATACTTCACTTCCCTTTATATCCATATTTTTATTTTCCCAATCTTTTCCGGATCTAAAAATTGACTTTCACTTTCACTCCTTTCGACACCAACTATGTAAAATTTGAAAATAAGACGCTTGTATTTTTGTATTCACTGACTAAGGCTATGTAGATAGTTGAAAGTACTAAGGATATTAAAGTAATTTAACACCATGTATAGTAATCACTTATAAACAGATTAAGTTAAATAATGCTATAAAAAGTGATGGAATATCTTTATTAAGATTGACGATCGCTTGTAATTTTAGTAACAATAGTAAAAATTAATCCACGCTCGCAAATAGCCAAGATAATTTTATTTTTATTTTATATTTTGCAATGCTTTTCCTTATGCATGTTGTCTCGTGACATTGTTTACCATGTTATTGTTTTTGAAAATTATTCCACGCTCGCAAATAGCTAATTTAATTTTAATTTTATTTTATGTTTGCAATGTTTTTCATTATGCATCATGTCTCGTGACATTGTTTACTATGTTTATTGTTTTTAAATTATGTGGAAATATTTTCTATCGTGAATGAGTTTGAAAATGTCGCCGTTTGTGCGACGAAACGATCGATGGTCAATCTTAATAAAGATATTATATCACTTTTTATAGCATTATTTAACTTAATCTAATTTAACACCTTTTTAAATATTTGTTCATCCTTTAAGTAATTTGCACATAGTTTGATTTTAAGTTTAACTTTTTAAAGATGAATTTAGCATTCTATTTATTTATTTGCTAAGATAATGTCATCTTAAATTCCAATATTTTTTTCAAAATTATAGGAAAGGGTTGGAAAGGTCGGGGGATGCCCTAAAATGGATTGACTGATCTTGTAATTCAATAACTTGGTAACGATGACAGCTGCTATAAAAATTCTTTCAGGAGGAGTGACTATTCACTTTTGCTAAAGGAGTGCGTTTTTGCACCCCTGGTAGGAGTGAATAGTCACTCATTCATTGGAGTGAATGTTCATTTTTTATGGAGTTAATTCTTTTTTTATTTTGCTTTTATGGGGCATTTTAAAATAATCACGTCTTTTACATCATGCAATGAAAATAGATACAAGCGTGGTAAAGAATGGAATAAAATACTTTATTAGCAATATTTATTTAATTCATAGTTTATAACAAATGAACTTTTAAGGAAAAATTCAGTTAAACTTACATATGAATTAAATTAGATTACTGACACAAATGAACTAAAATAATTTATTTCGATCTTATCCTTTGTGTTTTACTGCATGCCCTATAAAGATATGATAGTTTTAAAATTCCCATAAGGGCAAGTAATTAAACAAAATATTAATCAGTTAATATTATTTCTTTCACTTCAGGTATCCATAAAGTTGTATTAAGTGTCTTAATAATTCCTGTGATGCATGTAAATTATGTTATTTTTTTCTTTTTTCATGTGTAATTCAAATTTTAGATCTTTAGATCTCATTATTTATTGCTAATGAATTTAAAGAAATATAAAAATAAAATAAATGACTATATATGAACTGTTCTTATTGTTTGAAAAACATTTTAATGTAAAAGGTAGTTTTTAATCTCTTTAAAAAATATATTCAGTCCTATATTATGTAAGTAAATATGAACTTTTTAAAGAATATACTAAGCAATTTTATCCAAAAACTTCAAAACAGACATAAAAAAAACATTTTATATCAATGCTTAAATATCATGTTTTATTTTTTAGTGTCAATAATTACGTGTATCAAAAAATTAGAAAATGCGTTTACAATAATACGAAATTTAATAATTGATGCAGAATATCTATAATTAAATGTTTTGATATTACTCAGTCTCGAAATTTTAAATTCATAAACCGTAGAAAAATGCTTACATACAACTTAAAAAAATTAATATACCAACCTTTTCGTAATATCATGATCATCAAATATCATATTTAACTCCAAAATAATAATAATGATAAATACTGTAAGTGTTTATAATCAGAAATCAGTAAAAAAACAAAATCTCATCTAACGGCAAATTAATGTTTACATCATGTTACTATGAATGGAAAAGAAAAATCAAGATATCTTCTGAGTTAGCCTTTTAAACGAAACTGATAAAACTTGGCAAATTAAATCGTAAGAGAGATAAGATCGTAGGAATAATAAAATATTTACACCCATTTTTTTTTTCTTCTCATTGGCCGAACTAATGAAGTTCTGATTATTTTTTGCTAAGCATTGTGTGTTATTTAATTGTTAAAACAATTACATTTCAAATCGCTACATACAGGAATATAACATACATTCACTTTTGAAATCAGGAAAACACTTAGCGATCAATCTTTTTCTATACAACATACAAGTATTTAACTCATAATCATACAAAATGTACACGAATAAAGAATTAAAATTAAATAAGACTTACTATTACGTTCCATAAATAATTCTTTGAATAATATCCGAATCTCTTAATTCTAAAATAGCGGACGAAAAAAACCTTTCTCTTGTCTTAAAAAGGGTTTCGTCGACTTGCTGTTCTGATTGGTTGATGAGTAATAGCCATGCATACATAATGTAACTCACTCTTTTAGGAGTGACTGTTGTCTCTTGTAAAAAGAGTGTGTTTTAATACCAAATCAGCGTAATTTCCAAGGTTGCATTATGAAATGGAGTTTTGAAAATTAAGAAGTATCATATTTTGGTGCTTTTAATTATTTTACTCCATATATTGGTTCAAAGTTGAACGGAAATTTTTAAAAGTGTATAATGCCAGGATTTCACTCTCATCCGTGGAGTGACACTCTTACTCTCGATAATGGAGTGAGACATTTCACTCCTTTCGGAGAGTGAAAAATTCCACTCTTTTAGGAGCGTATTTTAACAAAATTCACTCAAAAGAGGGTGAAAATGCCTGACACTCTTTCAAAGAGTGGACTTTTCACTCCTCGCAATTTTAGAGTGTATAATAGCATTGAAGTACTAATTTATGCGGATTTATACATTTTTAATTTTTATATGTACTTTTTTAATTAAAATGCATACTTTCCTGTAGAATAGCAATAAAGAATTTTTTACTATACAACTGAAAATTTTATGATATATTTATAACTACTTAAAAGGTGACAAAAACATATAAAAATATTATTTAATGTAACCCGAGATCATTCGAACACACACGCGTTCATTTTCAAAGGGATAAAAGATGATTGACTGAATAGAAATACATTTTAAAAACAAAAACAAAAACAAAAATAGTACGCATGCGCAAGCAGAGTTCAGTCCATTTCTCTGCAGAGGGGTGAAAAGATCAGTTCATACCATCAGGAAGTCGTGATATATTTAGGATATTGTACCAAATTGCGGGAATATTATAGGAAAGGACATCGTTACAAACATTATCACTTCTAAGTAAAATTTCAATGGATTCACGGATTATTGATGAGTAGTGGTGAGACGTTGAAATGATAATTTTAGCTTTTTCGAAGTTTATATTAATATTTTCTGTTTGATGTAATCTGGATAAAGCTGTATTTGGTTTGTTAAACTTGATATCAGAATTTATATATATAATATATAAGAAAATACAGCTTTATCCACACACACATACAACAACTTTATTCACACCACACACACATACAACAAATCATGATTACAATAATTTCCTTACACTATTTGCTACAAAAAAAAAAAAAAAAAAAAAAAAAAAAAAAAAAAAAAAAAAAAACCGAAGTATGCATTTCCATTTTAAAAAATATTTTTAAATCCGAAAAGTAATAGTTTAACGCTGATATTGATACAATCAGCTTCTTCTTAAAAATATTTATTACTATTTACAAAATGTTTTTTAATATTAAAAAATATTAACCTATTTGTAATGAGTTCTAAAGGGCATTAAATTTGCATTATCATGTTTAAACATTTTTTTTTTTTAATCCACCCACGTAAACTAATATTTAATGATGTCGAAAATATCAATAAATAATTTATTACCCTACCGATAAACTGTACTTTTGATGCGACATATTTCAAAATAATAACAGCTTGTATCGAAATTCGTTGATCCACGCCAGTACAGTGGGCTGATAGACTCGCCGCTTCAACCCCCTGCAGCATCCCCGATTCAGGAGAAGCCCGAAAATGCGAACCACTGGAAAGAGATTTAAGCATAAAATATCACTTCGTAATTCATTCTCATCACTTATTAAATCCCATTCTATTCCCGAAATTTAAAATCTGTCATCTGCGTCGTCAAAACCGTTGTCGCTATTTGCATACGAAATTCATTATGCAACGGACGTCCAAGGCTCAATATTGGTGGAAAGAAAAGCAGAAATGGTTTTTATAAACTAAAGTTATAGGTGAAGGTGAAGTATAGATTTTATTGGATGATGCGTGAAACTAAAATATCCGACAATTTTTTTTCTAAAATTAGGGATGTTTATGAGTTTCACTTATCTTCTTAAATTCTTATTTAAATTTGTCGTTCCAAAACCAGGACTTAATGAGGCATTATTTCATTTCTGTTTAAAATGCAATAATTTTGTCAATATGAAAATACAAATGTCGTTTTAGTGTTTTTATAAGCATAAACGAACTTTAATATTGAGCTTAAAGTGATATATTTAGCATCTTTTAAAATAATGTTAAAGACTGTTGACAATTTTCAGTTGGGGTCAAAACACTGTTTTAAACACTAGTGTCGTGAAGGAAATTTTCACCTTGTTATTAATAAACTTTATAATATATTTATAACTACTTAAAAGGTGACAAAAACATATAAAAACATATAAAAATATTATTTAATGTAACCCGAGATCGTTCGAACACACACGCGTTCATTTTCAAAGGGATATAAGATGATTGACTGAATAGAAATACATTTTAAAAACAAAAGCAAAAATAGTACGCATGCGCAAGCAGAGTTCAGTCCATTTCTCTGCAGAGGGGTGAAAAGATCAGTTCATACAATCAGGAGGTCGTGATATATTTAGGATATTGTACCAAATTGCGGGAATATTATAGGAAAGGACATCGTTACAAACATTATCACTTCTAAGTAAAATTTCAATGGATTCACGGATTATTGATGAGTAGTGGTTAGACGTTGAAATGATAATTTTAGCTTTTTCGAAGTTTATATTAATATTTTCTGTTTGATGTAATCTGGATAAAGCTGTATTTTCTTATATATTATATATATAAATTCTGATATCAAGTTTAACAAACCAAATACAGCTTTATCCAGATTCCTTTAGTTGCCTCGGCCGTGTTTTAATACACGTGTACATAACATTTCATAATTCTGGCTTCCAAAATGTGGATTTGTATAACACTACAGACAGACAGACAGACAAATTTTCATTTTTAGATATTAGATTACCTTCACAGTTTATACAGTTCTATAAGCTAAATTACATCCTGCAAAGTTTTATGTCTCCTGTGTTAATAAATTTGGAGATCTAGTGATAAATCAATCAACAAAAACAACAATAATAATTTATTTAAAAATCATGCTTCGAAGTTTCTAAACAAATCTACTAGGGTGCTTTTGTGTAAAATTTATTAGCTCTGCCCCAAAGTCGCCATGCAATCGCATGCGCAAATAGACAAACGAGTAAACAGTTCCTTTAATAAAATAAATTGAAAATACAAAATTAATTTAACTATTACGAAACTTAATGAAAGGAAATTAATTTAACTTATTATTTCACAAACATGATGTAAATATGAAATCAAATATGTCTAGAGATTTCTATTTTTTACTAAATGCATAATAAAATAAATTGAAAATACAAAATTAATTTAACTATATAAAACTTAAACAGTTGCTTCAATAAAATAAATTGACAATGCAAAATTAATTTAACTATACGAAACTAAATAAAGGAAATTATTTTAACTTATCACTTCACGAACATGGTGAAATATGAAATCCAATGTGTCTAGAAATTTCTATTTTGTACTGAATGCATAGTAAAATAAATTGAAAATAAAAAATTAATTTAACTATAGGAAACTTAAACAGTTCCTTTAATAAAATAATTTGAAAATACAAAATTAATTTAACTATACAAAACTGAATGAAAGGAAATTAATTTAACTTAACATTTCATGAACAGGATCAAATATGAAATTAAACACGTCTATAAATTTCTATTTTTTACTAAATGCATAATAAAATAAATTGAAATACAAAATTTAATTTAACTATACGAAAATTAAGGGGCCTCAGGACTCTTAAAATTGAAATAAAATAAAATAAAATAAAATAAAATAAAATAAAGACCATTTTCAACGTTTAATATCTCAAAATGTATATGATTTTTAAACACAATTTTTATTAATTAAATATAATTAATTATTGGGATAGAAGATATAAATATTTTTTTTCATTTTATGTATTTAAAAAATTGCAATATGCAGAATTAGCAATTACAGGGGCCTCCAAACTATCAGACATTTGACGAGCAGAAAATTGGTATAATAGCTTATGAGCACGATTACAAAATAAATATTGCAACTAGAATGTTCACTTTGGTACCTACTTGTACTTCAGATTGTAATAATTGCCCTGAACCTAAAAAAAAAAAAAAATTGTATATAGAGCATTTTTATATTTTTAATACAAAGTTGTATTTAGCTATTGTAAAATTTTGATAATTTCAACAGTATAATCACCAAAAAAATATTTTCTGGACAATAAAAAGGAAATTTTAGGTTCAGATTATACAGACTGACATGAAACATATGTTTTGAAAATTCCATGAAAAAATATTCAGAAGTTTTTGAGATATCATTCGCGTTATGCACGAAAACATCATTTGCAGAAAAATAACTTCAAAGTTTCGGAAACGCCGCTTCAGCTATTGAATAGGTACAATTCTAAAAGTCATAACATCTATTCTAATGGGAATTTCAAGGAAACAATTGTATGAAAATGGTCAGAAAAGATAGGAGTTTAATAACTAAAAAATTTCGAAAATTTTGAAGCTTTAAGAGTCCTGAGACCTATTAATTAAAGGAAATTAATTTAACATCTTTTCACGAACATGATGAAATATGAAATCCAATATGGCTAGAAATTTCTATTTTTTACTAAATGTATAAGTGCTTCAAATTTCTAGGGAAAAGTATTGTTTTCTTTACTTCTCGATTACTTTACTTCTTTGTTCAAATGATTTTTAATAATATTAAAACGTTATTTTCTTTAACCAGGAAAAATTAATAAGAGTTTATTTTGTCTTTAAAAAAAAACTTTAAAATTCCGAAAACATCCAAAACTAAAAGGTGTACTTCTGAACCATTTTTTAAATATATCATTATTTTCAATAGTTTTCCCATTTTACGAACAAAAAAATAAATACAAACCAATCATTTTTTTTTTCTCATTTCGTAAAAATTTCAAAAACACTGTTTTACAAATATCTTTTTAAACTCCCTTAAGTGGATGTAATTTACTCGAATTTAGAAAGCTCTTTTGCGTTGCCACTCAATTTCTTGCAATAAATTATGAGCAAATTAAAGCAACTTATTAACTCTACAAAAGCCATAATGTTCGTCCTATCATTTGGACGATGGGGAATTTTTGCATAAAACGTTTTTACCCCAGAGCTGCTAATGACAGGTTAATTTTTAAAATACGTTTAGCGGCTCCATTATTAATAAAACACTCCAAAACAAAGAGATACATTGCGTTTAATAAAAATTTTCGCTGCTTCCAGAAACAAATTCGCAACCAAACACAATGCATTTGTTATTTATTCTTTTACATAGCCATATAAAGTATAAAGTAAGTTGTCTATAGAGGGGAGAGGGGGAGAGGACGTTTTAGTAAAAAAAACATTTTTTAGAAGGATACGTAAATGTACCAGACGCCGTTTTTCCTCGGGGTCAAAAATGAAAGATAAAATAAAAGAACAAATAAAAAACACTGAAGCCAGTTTGTTTATAAAAAATGTTTTAATGCTCCATTTGTGCTTGTAGGAATATGCTTTTGTATTTTATCTCCTTTTACAGTTATGATGGAGATACACTGTATGTATGTGTATGTCAGCGTTTGCAAAGATGTTTTATGGAGAATTTTTATTTCTTAATTCGCCTTTTTTGGTTGCTCTTTTATTTTTTTTCCCGTATATATATTTATGAATGGCAACAAAAACGATCTGGGATTTTTAAAGCACGGGTTGTGGGCTCTAGAATCGAATAAATTCACGTGAGTATTGAAAGAAATGGAATGCAACATAGAAATATACATAAATAAATGGAGAGAAAATCCCAGTTCCGGTTCATACATATGGAATCGATATGCATAGATATATGAGAACGTCTGCTCTGATCTATAAGGCTGAATATAAAATGGACCTCTAAAAGAATAAAGCTCCAGGTTACATTCAGTTGTCTGTTAAAGCACATACATATATAAAGCTTATTTACTGCTGCAGTTTTGAGAAAGAAAGAGCTATACCGATCAGAGAAAAGCAAAAAGTATGATTTCATATATATTCTTATATGTATTGCGTATGCAGTAGCGTAACTCATAAATGACCTTTGTTTTGTGATATATTGACTTTTTTCTGCCTATTTTTTGTTAACAATGTTGAGATATTTTATCTAAAATGCTTTGAAGTACAGTATTAAAACGATTTAACGTTCCCCGATTTAACTATTCGCTCAAATTAGCAATAAAAAGGGGAAGGAAGTATAAAGTGGGCACTCTAAGGTTTGATTAATTTTTATGATACCTTTTTAATCAGTTAAGTTCCAGAAAAAAGCATCAAAAGTAACTGTAATAACTTTAGTTTCAATTGCTATTTTTCTTTTTTTAATTTATTTTAAAATGTACACGTTACTTTAAAATAAAAATTACAAAATGGAGACTTTGCCCGCCTAGGTTGGGTAAAGTAGCCAGCGTAGGTAAATGAATAAATCATATTGATCAAGGATGTATATTTTTTAGTCAAAACAAGATAAAGTAACACACATTAAGGATAATTATTATATTTTGTAATATTTTAAGTATTAAATCGTTACAAGATAAAATAATTAGTAATGAATATGAATATGAATATGAATATGAGGAATTTAGGAAAACAGGTGCTCCCAGCAGACATGCAGACTGTAAATGTCGAAAGTAAGCATTTCTCTGCAGAAGTTATTGCTCCGACCTATCTTCTTTCTTTCAAAGAAAATACTTTTCGATAGTATTTTGTTACGAATAATGAATAAAATATCGTTTCTAGGTAAACTACCCATCTGGCCATTTTGCCCGATCTCTTTGTGGCCACTTTGCCCGGAATGACACAGTTACAAAAACTGTGGCCTATAGCATTTGGTAATCCACATAACTTGACGTTTTAAAACTCACCTCATTTAAAAGGTTACTTCACACTGATCAAACAGCATAAGAGCAAATAATTATAACGCTACATATGATTAGCTATAATCAAGAGATTGTACCACTTGCTTGTGATATCAACAGATATCACATATTTAGGCTTTTCATTTAAATTTAAGCTGCCCCATATCTATTCCAATGTAAGGGTCATCCCTTGGCAAGATCTGTGTCTTAGCCAATATCTATGTATCGCCAAAATTTTACGAATGAAAAATGTGAACTCTATCACTCTTTGCCTGCACTTGATCGTGTAAAGATCAAGATTTGATTTTTGTATGTCAGCGAGGTCACTTCCAAGGAACCTATGTGTCTTTTCAATTCTTCATTAAAGTTTCTGTTTAAGCTACAAGTATTATCTTTAATCTTTCGAACCTGTGTGGTGTCATTGTTTTGTACGAGCATGTGTACTTCAACATCAACACGGAAATATTCAATTTTGCTTAAATACTGCAAAAGACATTTCCATCTACTTATTCGTATACGAAGTTTTAAGAAAGAAAAACATCCACAACAAACAAAACGCTATCACATTGCTTAAAATCAAAAATGCAAAATAAATAAATAAATAAATATTGAGTTCAGAACTAAAAAAATGTAACCTTCCGCTTCAAAGTCACAAACAATAAATACTACCAGCATCTGTGACTACTGTTTCACCCAGTTCCTGCGGGAAATACAGTCGAACCCCGTTAATACGCGCCCTGCTTAATACGCGAAACCGCTTAATACGCGAATTTTCTTCGATCCCTTGATATATGCCTATCTTATGCATAAAAAAACCCTGCTTAATACGCGAATCCGTTTAATACGCGAAATTTGATCAGTCCCTGGAAAGAAAAACCTTCGTTTAATACGCGAATGAGCTTGGTTCAAAACAGACGAGGTTTTAGAGAGAAAATTTTCCTAAGCATTTTATACGACAATTCTTTAAACTATAAATGTTTTTTTCTCTCAAAATTTAATGAAACCATGAATAGCTTTATTAAAAATTTCAATTTCAACCTTTCTTGGTTAAAGGAGAATTCTTTCCCGGCCGTGATTACTTCGTAAAGTCAAACAGGCCAGGAAGAGAGAAGAGAAAATTTTACTGCCTAACGAGCGTATTGTAAAATAAGCAAAGATGCTATTTTTCTCCTGACCAGAAAGAGCCTGAAGAGGTCTCCTCCGATAAGAAGAAAAAAGCGAACTTTTCCCAAAACGAATGAGAAACTATTAAATGCCCCCCCCCCCCCCTAACTTAGAACGGTGGCGAACCGATAGACTGCTGTGCAATCGCAGTTTAAACACGTGAGTCTTCCCATTCGCTGCTTGGTCAGTACTATAATATCTTTAAAAGAAAGAGAGTCGTTTGTCACTATTGATAGTCTATTATATCCACCTGTGCTTTTAAAATTATAATCTATTCTATAATGTATATCTAATCATGGCGGAAGAAGCAAAACCATATTAACACAAAGGCTCTCTCCATCACTGAGAAGTTACAAATTATAAAGCAGTACGATGCGCAGTATGTCTCGAATAAGTCTGCGTTCGCCAAAGAAAAAGCCTTATCGGAATCAACTTTAAGAACTTTGTTAAAGAAGAGGGATACCATCGTTAACCAAGCTGCTGTTGGGGGAACAAAGAAAAAAAATAAAAGCCGACAAATATGAGGACATGAAAAAGACAACCACGAGTGGTTTGTTAAAGCGCGCTCTACGAATATCCCAATAAGCGGCCTGCTGATGCAAGATAAAGCTTCTAAAATCGCTGCAAAAATGGGATTGCTGGATTTCAATGCCTCAAATGGATAGATGGATGAATCGATTTAAAGCTCGCCACGGAATAAAATTCAAGTAAGTGTGCGGTGAGTCATCTGCTGTCAACAATGAAGACATCGATTGTTTGAAAAAAAATGTGCTTCCGTAGCTTGTAAAGAACTAAAGCCGCGATATTTACAACGTGGAAGAATTTGGGCGTTTTTATAAAATGACACTCAAGAAAACAATGGCTATGAAAGGAGAAACATGTCATGGGTGTAAACTAATGACCGTCTTACTCTTTTGCTCTGTGCCAACTCTGTTTGATCAGACAAGTAAAAGCTACTGGTCATGGGGAAATCATGCAACTCGCGATGCTTTAAAAATGTCAAGAATCTTCCCTTCCCGTACGGAAGTCAGCATAGAGCGTGGATGACGAGCAACTTTTTTCAACAAGAGTTTGTAATTTTGTCCGGCGTATGGGAAAAGAATCGCGCCATGTCTTATTGCTTATGGAAAACTGTCCTGCACATCCAAAAGATAACGAAGGCCTGAATAATGTTCAAATAGAATTTCTACCTCCAAATTCGACCAGATTCACTCAGCTAATGGGCCAATGAATAATTAACAGCTCCAAAGTAGATTACAAGACTCGCCTAGTACGACGATACCTTCACCAAAGGGAATGCGGCAACAACCTTTTTGCTATGAGTGATGTCTTATTACAGTCCATGACAGGCCTGTGCTTACCGCAGCATGGGAGAGTATCCCACCAACGACGATTGCAAATGGTTTTTGCGAGGCGGTTTCGGAAGTAGCGAGGACATAATTTATAAAGAACCAACCTTGCACCCTAATGTTGAAGAAGACTGGCTAGGCATACAAGAAATTGCACCGGAAGATTTTGTCGATTTAGACACGTTCATTAATATCGACAAAGATCTAGTCACCCCCGAGCTCAAAAGTCTGGATGAGATCAACGCCGATGTAACTACAACTGATAAACCGGATGAGGAGGAAGAAGATGATGAACCTGCGCGTCCGGCCCCCAACCCCATTATCCAAAGTTACAGATGCGTTCAATTTTCTCAGACTGTATGCATCGTCACTGGACAAAGGGTCCTCGACAAGCAAGCTTTACAATCACCTGAATAGGACTAAAAACAACGCGACCGCACAAACAGGCCAAAATTGATACAGGGTCTGCCCAGGAAGTAGTGAGACTGGATTTTTTGCACCATGCACAAAGCCAAAGGGGCGTAGTTTGCGGGCGGCACGTGCGGTCAGGAATGTAAGCTACAAAGTCTAGCGGAAGTCAGTTGGCATTGACCCTTTGCATCGCACGGAGGCACGTGTTTGCAAGTGTCGTTAGGTTTTTAGAATTCAGCAGAATGTCGAACAGCGATACGCCATAAAGTTTTGTGTAACGCTAAACAAATCGGCTACTGAGAAGCTTGCCATGCTACAAGAAGCCTACGGGAAGGATTCTTTGTCCTAGTCTCAAGTGTTTAGGCGGCAAAAAGCCTTGAAAGACCAAAGTGAGGACGCCAATGACGAACAACACGCTTAGCGTCCATCGAGTTCTCAAACTTCAGACAATGTGACTAAAATGAAAGCGCTTTTAAGCTCTGATCGTCGGATGAGTGTCCGAATGATTGCGGAGACGTTGGGACTTAGAAAATCAATTGTACATCAAATCGTCACGGAAGAACTTCAAATGCAGAAAATTTGTGCCTATCTGGTTCCTTCAAAGGCACTCAATTCGTGTTAAAACACAGCAACGTTGGTCCTGGCAACGCTGCCCTAACCATCATACAGCCCCGATCTGCAGACCTGCCAACCTTTGAAAATGAGAAATCGTAGCACACAAAATTTAAATTAATCTGGAGTTTGGTTGGTTGTTTTTTCGTGTTATACAGCCATCTTTTGACATTCGTAAAAGGAATAAGTTTCAGTCTTTCAACTCAATAAAGTAAATTTTTTCCTTTGAAAATTTTTATACGATTTTTATAGTTTCTTTTCAAAGCGGTTTTCTTTTTACTTTTGTAAAAGGAGCCTGGTTTCAATTTTTTAGCCCAGTGCAGTAAATTTTGACAAAATTCGGGATTTTTGTCCTAGGATCATTTCAGGATATTCACAATTTTTCCGCAATCGTAATTCACATTTTTCTATCACGATTCTTTGTTGAAATCCACACTTTTTACAATGAACTTTTGACGAAATTCGCATTTTTTTACACATTCCTTTGTCGAATTTTAAGTTTTTTTTCCGCGATCCTTTTGACGAAATTAGTGTTTTCTTTTTGCGATCTTTCGGTGAAAATTTGCATTTTCTTACTGATCTTTTGACGAAATTCGCGTTTTCTTTCTGCGATATTTTGACAAAATTCATACCATTGAAAATACAAAATCTCAAATCTTCCGGGGGGGGGGCACATCTCCTTCCCCCCCATACCACCCCTGAAATCAGCACTGCGTTTTTACCATGACCCTTTGACGAAATTTATTTTCTTCTGCGACCAATTAACGAAATTGATTTTTTTTATACGGTCATTTGTCGAAATTCGCGGTAGTTTATCGCAAATCGTGCGATTTTTCACACTATTTCAAACCTTGCCCCTCAAAGACAGCCAGCCCCCTTTTTTCCAGAAATTCTTAAAATGGCACCTTGTTTCTAAGGAAGTGAATTCCTGTATAAATATTTACAGAAACACGACTCACTCGTGGTTAATATACATAAAGAGAGTGTTTTATGTTAAGAAGTTTGTTTTGCAGCCAAGATTGTTTTTTTTCCCCATGAGCATTTTTTAATGTCCAAATTTTCGGACTAATGACCAATTTTTTAAAACTTTCGGAAGTGAATACTCTAAAATTTTGGAAATTTCGCAACAGAATCACTTCTGAAAAATATGCTATGCGGGATAAAAATCGCAACTAGAAACAAAAAAATGCGTTTGTGTTTTTTGCAAAAAATCGTAGTTTAAGACCGATTTTCATAGCATCATAGTTTATAGGTCCAAATCGTAGCAACTACGATTTTTTCATAGCAGTTGGCAGGTCTGGATCTGTCACCGCCGGACTTTTTTCTGTTCCGTCGGTAAAAATCCAGCTTAAAAGGTCATCGTTTTGACAATCTGGAGAACTTTCAGTAAAACCTAACGCATGTTCTAATCTAAACAGCATTCCAGTTGAAGACTTCCAGGCTGGCATAAATGGGTGGCAGAGTTGCTGGAAACGATGTATTAATGCAGGAGGAGGCTATTTTGAAGAATATTAAGTGTCTGTAAAATTACCTTCAAATAAACAAATTTTATGGAATCGGGCTCATTACTTCCTGGACAGATCCTGTAGCTATTTTGCCAAAGTGTAATTTTTTATGTCATTATTGACTTTATTAAATTTTAACTTTTGTTTTTTACATTGAATTTTTATTATTATCAACACTGTTCCCTATGTGTTCTGTACAGCTAACAAGGATTTTAATTTTGTTAACATTAGTTTCAGTTAAAATGGTTAGCAGGAATTTTTGTGTTCGTTTTGTACCATTTTATGTGTCATACATAAAAAAATCTAAATTTGAAAAGACTTCTTGGATTTTTACCTAAGACAATAACACTTATTTGAATTTCCGGCTTTCAAACTTTCCTGCTTAATAAGCACATATTGATTAAAACAAATAAAATGTCACTTTATGTATTAAAAACGCTAAAAGTTGTCAAAAAGATGTGTTTTATCTGTATAGGTTGTTATTAAATGAATCACTAAACGAAAATTCGCTACCTTCGCTTAATACGCGAACCCGTTTAATGTGCGAATTTTGACCGGTCCCTTAATTCGCGTATTAACGGAGTTCGACTGTATATAGGGGAAGAAACTCAAGTGGCCACTTTGCCCTCACTGACTATTTTATCCTTCCTTCCACGAATTCATCTACCTACAGGAAAAAAGACAAATATTTATTAATCTACGAAAACATAATGTATAAAAATGAAAAATTATGTGCCTGTCTGTAATTTTATACAAATCCACAGTTTGCAAGCCAGAATTTTGAAATGTTACGTGCATGTGTATTAAAACACCGCCAATACAACGAAAGTAATCCGGAATCGAAATAATTTTTAGTTATATTTTAATTAATAAAAAACCACCTTTCTAACAGCAATTCTCTTATCAGATTGAAACATTTTTCGTTACAGTAGTTGCCAAGAATTAAAAATTCGTAATAAAATTCTTACCACAACAGATACTTTTCTATTGTAAGATTTCCACGTGAAAAATGAAAATGGAATAAATGGTTTGACGAATTTTTTTAAAAAAAAGTGAATATGACGTCATATTGGAAATATAATAGACGTCAGCACGTCAGCAGGTAAATATATAACGTCATATGTATGAATTTGAAAAAACGTATTAAAACATGATAAAAACCCAATTATGGAAATAGTGAAATATTTTAACATTTTGAGATTCTCTGAATTTCTTTTCGCCATTTTTAAATCTATTCCATATGTATACGTGTGTGTATGCATGTATATTAGAATTTACACAAAGATTTAGTTCCCTACACTGTAAAAAAAATAATGCCAGTTTCCCGGTAGGAATCGGAAAAATAATTGCCTTTATCTTACCGGAATAATTTCCAACCCAGCTCGGAATAAAATCCGTAAAATACCGTTTTACTGACTATTTCCTTAATTTTACGGATTTTATTCCAAGCTGGGTCGGAAATTATTCCGGTACGATAAAGGCAACTATTTTTCCGATTTCTACCGGAAAACTGGCAGTATTTTTTTTACAGTGTAGAGCTCATTCTTAGTGAAGAACTTAAATAAAGATGGCTTTATTGCTTTCTTTTATTGTTTATTTTATACTGTATATTTAATTTTGAAATTAAGCTTTCAAAACAAACATTCTTAAAATTCCGGGCACCGCCGGGTGCTTTAGCTAGTATAATATAAACGCGAAAGAAAAAATACACAACCTCTTCAGAGCTACTAACTAATTAAGCCAATATGTTTTCGAGATTTAAAATATCATTCCTAAAAAACAAATTCCCCCCCCCCCCTTACTGCCTCTAATTTTCGGAAAAGTTTCAGAGTAGTTTTTATAGTAAATGTTTATTTGAGAATGAATAGCATTTTAAAAACCTATATTCCAGTTCGAGAAATCTAATTAACACACTCTGAAAATTTACTCGGAAACGATTCCGAAAATCAGTGGTGGCCAATTAAAAAAAAAAAAAAAAAAAAAAAAAAAAAAAAACTTTATTATTGACTGAAAAGAAGGGTTATGTGTTTCACGCGTATCTGGGTATGTGGATTTCTTTATACCCCCGAAACATCCCAACGGCTGGATGGATTTTAATGAATGAGTTCTCTATCTATTCATCTTAATCGTCCGATGGTTATAGGATAGGTTTTGTTTTCATAAATTCAAAATGGCGGCCGTAAAATACAAAATGGCGGTAGAGACGAAAACAAATTACGCACCCTATTGAGTGGCATATCATTGGATAAGTCTTTTAAAATGAAGACGATGTTTCATTGACCATTTTGCAGTCAGAAGCTCCGTTTAAATATTACACAACCTGGAACTTGTGTAGGTAGAATCGCTACCTTTACTGTAACTCTAACCTTCATAACAGACATCTATAGGCTTCATCAAAACAGTGTTTATAGACAGGAACTAATAATTAAACACAACTTAAAAGCCATCAATACAAATAAATAAATAAAAAATAGGTAAGTAATATAAAAAATGGTTTCATATTGATGAGAAATAATTAATTAGTTATATTTTTACGCAGTCGGGTTTTTTGATTTATTTTTTAAATTTAATATATTTTATTTTAATAAATTCTTCTTTAAAAATATCGAAAATATATTAGTTTTGAGATGGCTAAAGATAAATAACGCTTTTCGGGATTGTAGGTAACTCGGTAGCGGTTACTGTATATTTTCGTTCGTGGTTATATTATATTTACCTAAGATTAAGAAACATCTGTCTTTTGTTACAATGTGTACCGTGTTCACTCGCATAATAGTCGCACATTTTTTTGCCAATTTTTCACTGTGAAAAAAAAAAGAAAGAAACTAGGGTGCGACTATTATGCGGGGAAATGTACTATATGCAATATTGCACACTCTAATGATAAAACATTACTGGTATAAAACACACATTATAATAAAATTAGTAACTTACCAAATGTTTCCAGATTATGTGCTGTTTATTAAATACCATTTTCTTTTCTATTTTTATAGATGTAAAATTTACAAATAATCTTTGTGAAAATTTTGACAAAAAATCCGCATAATAAATCACTTTCATTGAAGGTATCAGTATCTCCATTGTAATGCAAATTAGTGTCTGAAGAATCTCCGCCATTCCATAAAATATCATCCTCGCTTCCGTCCAAAGCGTCGGAGATACCCGTCTTCTTAAAACTTTTTGAAATTATATCGCTTGTTATTAAAGTCAAGCTTTTTAATATCCAACTACACATTAGTTCCAGAGATGGAAGACTTTTCCACTGGGGGTTTTTCCTTTGCTCCCATTGACCATCCAATATCCATCATATACTCGTCTTATATTGTCTTTAAACGGTTTGTTAACCGATACGACCAACGGTTGCAGAATCGATGTCAGTCCTCCAGGAATTATCACAAAATCTTTTTTACTTTCTGAAAGTTCCTTCTTTACATCATCAACAAGATGTCCTCGGAAGCTATCGAGTACCAGCATGGCTGGTTTTTTTTTAGCAATGCTCCAGACTTTTTCTTCCAAGCATCGCGAACCCAATCCTCCATTATTATTTCATCCATCCAATTTATGCGAAGAAAATATTGTGACGATTTTTTCTGCTTCAAATCGGGGGTGCGACTATTACGCGAGTAAACACAGTATATTTATTTCTGTGTTTATATGATCTCCGTTTCAACAAAATTTCCCTTCTATTTAACGATTTTGGAGAATTTCAAAATTTTTGAACGCCTTTAGAGTTACAAGAATAATCAGTTTATACTATCTTTTATTTGTCTACTGACTAATGTGTGATGATGAAGAGTTCGATTTAAAGGAGTTTGAAGCATCAATTTGGTATGAAGTTTCTAGCCAGAATCATTCATTTAAAGGTTATGTAAAGTATGAATCACACTTATTACCGTTTGTGCACTATACTACTAATCAGACAATTCGAAAATTTTATGACAAAAACATGCAGAATCCTTCTTATTCAAATATTGTTCTGACACATATCATGAGAAAATCTCGAATACTACTTCATTTGAAGCAAATGCAGCAAAGAATAGTAAATGAGATTTGATATGGATGAACACGAACAGTTATAAAATGTTTTGAAAAATGTAAAAGACCTGCCACCAGCTGCATTTACGAAAAAAGCAAAGCAATTGTATCAATATATGTATTTTTAAGTAAAAAATGTATATTTAATGCGCTAGGACGAAAATGTATTTAAGTACTTGAGGTAAATAAATTTTTGGTGCTGATTTTCACGCAGTTTTAATTTATTTATAGCATTCCTTGAATTAACAATAATTTTCAATAAACCCTTTGCAATCTTTAAATCGAAGTTTGACTGTATGCGATCTAAGTAATTAAGGAACATGTTAGTCCGTTTGTTTTATGAGTGCGTGTGTAAAAAAATGACAAAAATACAAAATGAGTTTGTTGTAATTGTATGCACAAAATTTTTACTTTTTTTTAATGTAAAATTTACCATGATTGCAGTCATTTTTGATATAATATTAAAAAGATTGCAGTATTTGTTTTTGCAAAATTAAAAAGAAAAAACTTTTGAAACTAAAGATGATAGCACCGAGATACGGCTTGTATATGGTCATACAAACAGACTCGGCGCATAACTTGTGCGAAATGTCCACAGTAGACAGACAGTTTAGATGATTTCAAAATCCTATTATATTAATTCAGAATTAATTATTATCATATAACACATAACGGTTTTTCTGGACAATTGCCCATAGCTGCCAACTCTTCCGCTTTTTTTGTACCACAAAATTTTAATAGAAATTTTTGCCTCGGTTAATCGGCAGATTACGGCGATTTAAAAAGGTAAAATTTACTATAACATTTTTGTGGTACAAAAAAGCGTAAGATGTTGGCAGCTATGGTTGCCACATCTTTAAAAATCCGAATCATAATATTTCCACAACAATGTATTGATTTTCAGTTAAAATACATATTTACTAATAGATATTAAAAATGAAAGAAACTGTACAAGAATTAAATTTACCAAGAATAATTTAAGAAAAAAGAGGAAAAAAAAAAGAAATAGAATAAGAATGACGACATTATACAATCATTAATCCTGAGTTATTTAAGCAGCAATGAAATGTATAAACACATCAAACATTAATTTAAAGAAAATGCACTATCAAATATATTTATTATTAAAAGTATACCTTATTTGAGAAAAGAAATCTATACTCAATTACGAGAAATATAATCTAATACAAAATCGCATATAAAGCATGTATCGTAATAGACGTTAGACAATTTTTCTTCCAGCACAATATAAATTATTAAAAAAAAATGTTGCATAACACATCAACTACAAGGTAATAAACCGACAAGAACAACTAAATGGAAAAGAAAGTTACGTTAAAAAAGCTGCTTCAGGTCGACTCCCTTGTAAATAAATATATCTCCGATATTGATGTTGATAAACGAGCAGTTTGCGCAAAGCTCAATCAACAAGTTTTTATAATTGAAAGAAAAACACAGAGTGCAAGAAAAAGAAGATAGAAGAAAATGCTCATTCACGCTGACGAGCCCATCCCTGCGATGTGCAAAGAATCCTCCCATTCGACCCCCCTCCTCCCTTCCCCTGAACAATAAAGTGTTTCGCAAAGCCATTTGCACCTCTGCCCAAACTGCCAAGTTCAATATGAAGTTGTTTCAGGGTTACCGTAATAAAAATATGTTCTCTATTCATTTGGTATTTAATTCGTTTTCTTTCAGTCGCACAAATTAAGGCAGTGAAGTACCGTAATCCTAGGCTACTTTGCACTGTTTTTAAAAGTTCGTTCATCAAAATGAATGTAAGTGTAGGCACGGGAAATTTATGAAATGGCTTTTGAAAGGGATGTTATTGCATGGCAATGTGAAGATAGTTCTAATGACATAAAAAAAAACATACAAAAATACAGGGAGCTCACAAAAGTCCCCTTCAGCCTAATTAAGTTCAAAAGGATGACAATTATAATCATAAATATGGTGTCTAATTATAGTAGAGAGGCTACGCGATAAGAACGCATACAGCGCCACTTAGTGGCAAACCGCGGAATTAACGTTCGTATCTCGAAAACGGTACGAGATACGGGGGAAAAGAGAATTACAAAGGTGCAGAGTATCCTTGAATTAGTATGAAATGGTGTCTGACATGTAAAAATAACTTTATTATGAGACCTTGAAAGATGGTCAATCATCTATAGTATTAAGGAAAGTAATTAATAATAAAATATATATAACACTCAAATGTATAAAAAAAATTAATTAACCATTACGCATTACATGTCCATACAACATCACACATCCTCCGTACTCTAGCATTCACGCTCCCAGCCTGCTATATAATAAAACTGTTTGTAAATAAAATGACTATTAGATCATAAAAAATACACTAGAAAAATCGAACAAGTATTAGAATACGTTAGGAAATAACTTCATTCCAATAGCTCTAAATGCACTGTATCATAAAAACCTAAAAGCAGAGAGAAAGAACAAAGAAATAAGAAAATGGTTATGTTATGAAATTGGTTGGCTATATTAAGAATATTACATTAACGATTATAATGGTTATATTATGAAAGTTTATATCATGAAACGTGTTACCACTGGCATTAATCAACAATAAAAAGAAGGTCGTGATGATTTCTGTTTGAAATAAAGTGCGTTTAAGTAGAAAATTCTATTCTAACTTATATATATATATCTATAAAGGAACAACTAAAAAAAAGTAATTTATTTTAATTCTATTAACTGAATATCATTGAAAGTATAATAAGTTGGTAAATCAAGATCAACATTATCACATGGTCCAATCACAGAATTATGCAAATTCAATAAATTTTTCACGCATGGATGATAGAATATCTCGTTTAAAAGGCATTTGAGACGGATATTACGACACGGCGTGCTAATTAGGAAATGGAAGGAAGGCAATAAGCTTGTAATTTTATTTGTAAAGTTTGCATTTTGGTCAGGAATGCCCACACACCTCATAATTTTTTTTTCTTTTTTTACGTATCTCTAAAAATTATAACATTAACTTTTCCCTACTACCACATTATATTATATTTCCTATATGCTGACATAAATTTATTTTTTGTAGAAATAGGGTAGAAATAGTAGGGTAATCTGCACTTTGGAGATACGCCACAAACATGAAAAAATTATCTTGTTCATGTTCCATGTTTTTAGTTGCAAAATCCTTCCAGTTACACGAGTTTTTACACTTGTTCCTTTATTTTTTCCTTTAGTATATATATATATATATATATATATATATATATATATATATACATTGTTGCTATCTTCCAAGTGCGATTTTTTATCTCGCACTAACCGAAATCTGCATTGAACGATGAGAACATTTGAATAATATAAAATATTCCATTTCGTTAAATAAATTTAATTAACATATGTAGGACAATTGTACCATAAAAATAACGAATATGATGTATACGTTAAAAACGCACAAACTTGCTCAATGGTACACACAAACAAGAATTTTTATATGAACTTCTACAAATAAAATAATGAAATCAAATAAAATTAAAGCATAATATGATACAATCCTACACGCGAAAGTCAGGGAAACGATGGATAGATTCCCTTTCACCACAAGATGTTAGGTATCGGACAGCACGCTCACAATCTAGATTTCCTTCATAAGCAAAGCTAGATCACACCCCCCCCACACACACACACACATACATACACTAGGGCCGAAACTAAGAGGAGGCAGAGGTGATATGTGCCCCGGGCGCCACGCGAAGGGGCGCCAAATGAAGATTTTGGTTTGTCACACATAATTTGTTTTGAGTCGCACATAATTGTGAAAATTAGCATTAGGTTCAAGAAAATATCTAGACATATCAGTCTATAAATAGGAAGATAGGTATAAGTGATAATTCTACAAAACTGGTATAGATAGTACAGGAAGATATTTTACGGTACTGGAATTCATGGTTATGTCTACAGTAAATTCCGGTTTTTGAGTTCCTAAGGCAATGTGATTCCTATCACTACTTAAAATGCCTAACTTGTAATAATTTGTAATACTACAACAACAGTAATATCCGGAAAAAAATGAAATGAAAGAACCCCATGGTTTCAACAGAAAGAATATCATCAATTATATCTGCTAAGACGTAAAGCCGCATAAAGCGGAATTATTTCCGCTTCTTTTCGATTTCTCTTTCCCAGGTTTTAATGAATAAACATTTGACAAATCTGATTACGTATTTCAATATTACCTAATTTATTTTTAGACATTTTAAATTTTAAAATGAGTCGGCTAGTAGAAACTTCGTAAACTTTTCTTTGTAAATTTACTTTGCAGAGAAAGGGGGGGGGGATCCAAAATCCATATTTGCCCCTTATTAAAGCTATTTTCGACGATGACACACACATTTTTCAGTCCGAAACATACCTATAATGGGGTAATAATGATTCACGATGTTACTTTGTCAATGTATAATATAAAAGATAGTCGTTTCAGACAGACGCACATCTCCTTTCTTGACATAATCAATCATATTCTCAAGTATGTTGATAAAATTCTTTCAGCAGTAAAGTGAGAATTTAAGACTTTTCCTGTGTCACATTTTGGGAATGTGTACGTAATCCTAAACAATCTCCTTCCACAAGAGAACTATCATAGTATGAGGCCTATTCAAATAAATTTAACCACACTTTCAGAAAACATGGCAAAATGCAAGCAAAGCATCATACTGCAATTAGAAATGAATATATTCAATATTTCATAGGATATGAGCACTTGTATAGGAAATTTTAACTGCGCGTACCCGAATGATAGAACACCTTTTCTTTCATAATTGAGTAAACTGTATAGGGCAACTTATGTAGAAAGCGCCATTGAATATCAAGAAAATTCCGAAACATCTCGGTAATATAGTGATCTGAATTTCAGTTATAATGCTTTCTTATTACGTTTGTTGCTGACTCCCTAAATGCACTTAAAACGGAATTTTCACTGCAAAGGTGGGTTCAAACAGGCTTTTTATTTGGCTGAAGATGAAAAACAATTCACCTGGTATATCTTAAGAATTTTTTTTAAATGTCTGAGAGAAAGAATTTACCTATCTTGTCCAGATGTTCTAATTAATTTGTAACCTATTGTATATCTATTATCGGCAGATATTACATGTATATCTATCATCATCAACAACCGTTTTCAATCTACTGCTGAATGTAGCTCTATCCTAGATTTTTCCATTGCTTCCTGTCTAGTGCTTCGGCCAATTAACTCCAGCCAGTCGTAGTCTTTCATTGCGCAGTTTTACCAGAAATAGTCTTCTTAATTGATTTACATCTCTGGGATACCACTATAGGGTGTTTGGTGTTTGCACTCCATTTATAGACCTGTCTTCTTGAAATGTTTCCAGCTCTCTTCCGTTTTAACCATTTAAATCTCTCGATGATGTTAAAAACTTTCGTCTGACTTCTTTCTTCTTTTCTTTCCCGCCTTATTCTTTTTCGGTATCTTCAAGTTATGCCTAGCATACATCTTTCCATACTTCGCTGTATTGTTTGTAATCTTTGTACTATTCGTTCTATTGGCGTCCATGTTTCCGTACTATACTTGTAATTATACTATTATGTATTGTATATCTATACTATATATATATACATGCGTTGAAAAAATATTTCAATATCCTTGCATCATCTCACATCACTATCATATTGGGCCTTATATCATCTCATATCACTATCATATTGGGCCTTTCATCCCTTTATTTATCGACACCATAGCGTGCCTTAAAATCTTTAAAATGTGCAAAAGACTTTAAAAAAAAAAAAAAAGAAATTAGAAACTATACAATTTTATCAGTGTTAAAGATTTTTAAAAAATCGCCAATTGAGCACCTATGCTTTCGCCAAAAAAGCTTGCCGTCACGCGTTTAACCTTTAGCTTTATTTTAATCAAGACGTGAGAGGCTGGCAAGTGATAAAATTGGCAGCTCAGCCACCAGGGGGCGTTACTAGTGGGGGCACTCTCTTAAAAACTTCAATCTCTTTCTCGCATACCCGTGGTGTTGACCTGGTGCCCGTGCAGTTTGTAAAGGCAATTAACTGCTCACCGCGAAAACTGTCAAAAGTAAAGAAAAAAAAATGTATATAACTAGTTGCTTCTTTTTTTATGATTTTTTTAGCATGGCTTCAGTCTTAGGCGATAGGCGCGTACAAACTGCATCGATAAAAGAAAAAAAAATGCTGAATGACAGATTTCATTCGCGTTGAATTAAGAGATATTTGCTCCTGTCGCTGACACCTGTAGGAGGTGAAAGTCACGGTTATGTTTAGTGTCAAAACCGTTGAGGCCTAACGAGAATTCTGAGGCACCCGGCCCGCTCATATTCGACGTTTTCAAGTAGAGCCTTACGAAAAAAAAAAAAAAAAAAAATCTCCGTGGCATTTCTCGAAGCTAGGATGAGTTACGATCGTGATTCACTTCTTTAAAAGGGTTAGGCATTCATATAAGACAGTGAATGCCACATGCACATCAGCAAGGAAGGGAGGGGAACGTTATTCCTCCTTAGATTCTTTAATTTATTTAACTAAATCTTCTTCATATCTGATGATTTAGGAATACACACATATACAGTAAAACCTCCGAATAGCGGCCACCACGGGAGCACGATAAAGTGACCGTACTTCGGAGGATGCCGTTATTCAGAGGTTCCACATTTTAAAAGCTCAAAATTACATTACATTAAAATCAAAATAATTGTCAAAAATTATTTAATTTTTACAGTTAAAAATACATACTGTTATACATACTATTATTTTATACTAATGAAATCACTTATCCGTTTTTTTAAGCATATCTCTTTCTCTATATGCATAATCATTTATGAGTGAGCGCAAAATTTTTAATTTCTGCTAAGCTAAAAAAAAAAAAAAACATTAGAATATGATTTTATGCTACAATTTTATGATAATTTCATATATCATCTGATTCATTTTCGTCATCACTATTTTTTTCACTGACCTTGCTTTCTATCAGTTCTTATATCGTATTAAAAATAGTAACTGCCAAATCTTTATCTACATTCACGTACTCACTGGATTTAATGATTTAAATTCCGACGCTATTTGAAATATCATTTAACGCAGTATCATCTATGATTATTTCTGTATTTTCGGATTCCTGATTTGGAGAAATCTGTCATTGAATTTCAATTTTTATTCTATAGAATTGCAATCAAAATTAACAAACAAGCAAATATTTAAAAAAAAACTGACACCTATATAAAAATATGAGAACAAGGAACATTTGATAAAATGCTGTGGGGTGGCCGTTGTTCGGAATTCGCTGTTCAGAGGTTTAGTGTAATGTTATTTCTATGAAAGAGATTCCGTAACACTAAAACATGACCGATATTCGGAGGTTACCGTTGTTCGGAGTGACCGTTGTAGGAGGTTTCACTGTACACACACAGATATATATATATACTATATATTAAAATTGAGTCTTTAGAAGGACTAGAAATAATTAAACGCTAAAAAGATTTGATGAGAAACTAAGAATTTTTTGCCAAAAGGGGCTTTAGTCCTCTTAACCCCTTATGCAAGGCAATTTGTAATTATATTTTTAAGTTAGTACATTTAAAATTATCTTAAACCGAACGTACGGGAGGGTGAACTCCTTTGGCAAAAAAATGAAGGAACTACTTCAATCCTTCATTTTGAAAAGAAAATCGTTAAGGCTGTTCTCAAATCCAAAAGGGCAACTTTCTGACATAAGTTTAAATTTATTTTTTGTCGAAAATGCATGAAACTAATCGGTGTTGTTGTTCAGAAACTATGTAATCGAGCTGTTTTTTCCGTTTTTTTTTTTTTTTTTTTTTTTTTTTTTTTGCAAACGCAATAGATCTTTCAGAAAATAGTGTCAAAGTTGACGTTTTGAACCGAAGTTCCCGAAGAAAGCAGAAAAACCGGTCAGCGAAGGGAGAAAATATCGTTGTCACGTGATCAAAATCGCTTATAACTCAATAGGTAATTTATTGATCAAAAAATGGAAAACACAGTTCGAGTTCAAATTGCTTCCATAGCCAGGTCTTTCAATTTTATATCTTTGTGTTAAAAAATGAATCTGTAAATGTGTCAAAACGTTTTGCACTTGTTGAGCAGAGCAGTTGAGAGCAGCCTTAAAAGCTTCTTCGGATTTTCAATGTTTCTTGTTTGTAGCTTGGCATTTGCCATTTGTCAAATATCTTTAAAATCGACATTTGAAATTCAACTAGATTGATGCACTCCATCCAAGTCTTCCACTAATTCTTTTCGCCTTATTTAATGACAGAATTTTTGTGATTCAATAAGTTGAAGTAAATAACATTAAAAAATAATGGTGACAATTAGTTCGCTGTTGCATGACTGTTCAGACACTGTATTATTTCTGACATAAACATATTTCCTTCATTCACTTTTCCTAAAAAAGCAAATGATTTAAGAAAAGTAAAATATAATCTGCATCAGATATTTGCTAACTCTCTCCTATTTTGAGTACAGCTATTTTCTAATAGTAATCTTCGTCCTTTTTAATCGCAATTTCTGTCTTTTAATAAAGCGAATACTTCTATTCGAAGATAGTGGTACTCATAATAGGAGAGAGTTGGCAGATATGCTGATGCAGATGATAAGTTACTTTCCTTAAGGCTGTTCTCAACTACTCTGCTCAACAAGCGCAAAACGTTTTGACACACTTGCAAAATCATTTTTTAACGGAAAGATATGGAAGCAATTTGGAATCGAACTGTGTTTTCCATTTAACGTCTCCATAAATTTAAGTTTGAATCTCGTGTACCGAAAACAAAACCTCTCATGACTGCAAAACAAAAGTGTATAAGATTGAATTGGTGTAAATCAAGACGTTTATGGAGCGAAGAAAATTGGAAAAATATATTATTTAGTGATGAAAGTATGTTTTGTGTTTCATATGGTAATCAAGGTATTCGAGTTTGGAGATTGAAGCAAGAAGCATTTGATAAAGAATGCATTAAACGTTCCGTAAAATTTGCTGCTAGTGTCATGGTTTACGGTTGAGTGCAGAAGGACCTGGAAAGTTATGCATCGTCTACGAAACGGTTAACTCTCAGATATATCAAGAAATTTTGGAATATTACATGATTCCATTATCAGAAGATTTATTTGAAGATATTTCATCTTTCAACACGATTTAGCGTCACCGCATACCTCGGTGTCAACTAAGAATTGGTTCCACCAACGAAACATTAAGGTATCTCCTTGGCCACCAAACCCACCAGACCTTAATCCCATGAAACCTTATGGTGTATAGTGAAGAAAAAACTCCAAGAAAATCCTCCTTCAAGTAAAGCTGAGTTAGTGGCACGTATAACGACTATTTTGGCTAATATTGATAGAAATGCTTGTAAACACCTTGTATATAATAGTATGGAAAATCGATTGTACGCTGTTATGAAAGCTAAAGGGGATGCTACAAAATATTAACTACCGTTTACTTCATATTCATAAGGTAATATTGTTGCGTAAAATAAAATATTCTAATATTTTGAACCAATCTAAATTTTATTCTAATACTTTGATGTGTTTCAGAAAGCTGTATACCTAATTTATTGTACTGTAGTTTATATTTTGTAAATGTTAAAATCTTATCTAAACATTCCAGATTTAATTTATAAGAAATTTAATTGCATTTATTTAGTATCAAAAATAAATAAATGAAAAATAATTTATTCTTATTACTTTTTCTCAATTATTCTAATATTTTGAATATGAGCTTTATATACGAAACTGAGATAACATATAAAACAACTTGGAGTTGGCTTCCCATGCTAGCTCGCCTATTGGGAATAAACTCGTTAGTTGGATCTCAGCGTGTTAAAAGTAGGAAAAACTTCATGAATTTATCACCGGAATTGAATTTGTATCGGACTTTGCTAAATGAAACTCTCTCATAAGATTTCAAATAAAATTTATTTCGTATCAACAGAGCCGTTTTTATATTTATTATTACATTGATGTTTTTTTTTTTTTTGGGGG
This sequence comes from Maratus speciosus, assembly GCA_963932465.1. NCBI lineage: Eukaryota > Metazoa > Arthropoda > Arachnida > Araneae > Salticidae > Maratus > Maratus speciosus. Next base: position 351,394,536 of record OZ010794.1, read on the forward strand.
GGGGGGGTGTCTTAACTAAAGTCAGACTGGATTTTTAAAAAAAGTTCATTATTAAAAACATACTACATAAAAATAACTAATTTCTGGTACAAATATATTATACATACTCGTGGAGAAACCTCATTTATATATTTCATATTTCATAAGAAAAAATAAGGTAAGGAAATCGTTTCTCTTACCTGTTGTCCTGATAACGATCAACCGGATGATCCGAATGCATTCAGTAGAAATTCTTCATTGCCGTTGTATAAGGATGATGGCTATATTTTATTTTGGGAGAAAAAGGTAACGTATTATTTTGGATTCTTATGTGAGAACAATCCATGAACCTTTTAGTTTCAATAAACTGGAAAACTGGATCATCTTAACTATTTTCTTTAAGATTTACAGAAAACACAATAAAAGAAGACGGGACTAAGTTTAATACTCGTCATTACAGATACGTTGATAAAACAGCAACTGAGTAAGAAGTCTAATCATAGCTACGGAGGGAAAGAAAGGGTAGGCGTTACATATGCCTCTGCTATTAACCACATTTTACGAGAGAAATTGATTAGCTTGCATTTATGCGCATGCATTGACACTGAAATAAAGAGTAAGAAGAAAGTTTTTAGTCCTGCTTATTTAAAGCAGTTCTTTTTGTGAAATAAAAGTTTGTTACGAGGGATTCTCACGCATCAGCAATTTCAATTATTAAAGGAAGATAAAAAAAAAAAAAAAAAAAAAAAAAAAATCATTTCATTGCTTGTTGGTATGTTTAATTTCTGAAAATATAAAATCTAAACCTTTTAAAAATAAATTATCAAACCGCGTAAAAAATAGAAAACCTTGTACTTTAAATGAGGGGCTCACAACCATAGCAGACCCAGTCCATTTTGAAAAAAATATGAGATAGGCCATTTAGAAGGTACATAAAATTTGTTTTATCTACTCCCACAGTAAACCAAGTCTGTAAACAGATGACATACATGAGAAAGTATGTGAAAACAGATTTGGTTCACTGTGGGAGTGGATAAAACAGATTTTATGCACCTTCTAAATGGAATAACTATTTTTTTTTCTTTCAAAATGGACTTGATCTACTATGGTAGTGAACCCCTCAAATAATAAAGGCTTATTATGATGTCAAAACTAAACGCGGAAGAGGCTCGCAAACAAGTTTAAGGCAATAGACGAAGGAAGAACGCTGAAAAATGCGTGTTCTCCTTCAACTTGAAAACAAAATGCCTAAAATTTCAGAGGGAAAAGATCGGTAAATTTTCCAAGACAACTTTCATTTTTCATAACTGTGCGTCAACAAAATATTTTTTAAATAGTTGTATTACTTCTCTTTCTTGCCTTTAAAGGAACCTACAACGAGAGAAATGAGATTTTTTATGAGTAAATAAATTACACAAAAATAGGAGTAAATAATATTATATTTTTGAAAGGATTGCTCAAGATACTCCTTAGAAAACGTTATAGATTAAAATTCTTTTAAAACAAATAGGTAAAAATTTATTTTTTTTATTATGATAATTCAGCTATTAAAAATGTTCGATGACCAAATCATTTATATTAAAGTATCAGGGGTCTGTCCAGACTTCTCTCTCAGGGTCCTGTTTTTGTGAAATTGTGAAGAACTTTTTTACATTTGTGAAAAATCCAGTTTTAATTTCGTGAATTTGAAATGATCGTTGTATTCAGCTTCCTTTTTATATATTCTTAAGAAGATATATGTATGTAAAATACATACATTATCTTTATATATGTAAAAGTGACAGCTCAGATTTTACTTTTAAATGATTAAATTTGTGAAGGTTTAATTTAGAGCTGGAAAAATTTTGTAAAAGGCCTATTTTTAAGACAAAAATTTTTATGAAGTGCCCCTTTTTAAGGTGAAAAGTTTTGTGAAGGATCCTGTTTTGAGATAAATTTTGTGAAGAGTCCCTTTTTAAGCTGAAAAGTTTTGTGAAGGGTCCTGTTTTGAGATGAAAAATTTTGGGAAAGGTCCTGTTTTGAAATGAAAAATTTTGTGAAGGGTCCTTTAAAGGACCCAATTTCTTCCTAAACAAATCCCTGAGTACAATATAGAAAATTAAACTATCATGGAACTGTATTAGCCGTTTGATTACGAGATTGGGACACCATACGTTACAGCAACTATTTTTTTATTCTATTCGTACCACTTTTTGAAATATATTTTCTGCTATATAATTTTATTTGGAAGAATATACAGTTTCTCAATGGATTACCTAGTTGCAGGGCAACTGTACATCCATTCTAAAGGTAAGCGTCTGAGACATAAGGCAGCCATATGAAACTAGTGGGATGTACCAATCCCAAAAATTTTCTTCGAAATTTTCATCTTATACATGTTAATACTTCAAAATTCGCTATCACAGTGCCAAAATTAAATGGCAGTCCATGCTCATCATGAGGATTCTAAAAAGATGGAATTCCTTGCATTATTTCTTGAGGTACGACTATCGCTGAAATCGTGTAAATCCAGCCAAATGCAGCTTAGCAGTGCCACCTATTGGGTGATTTACACCAGAACCTAATCACCATCAACTTATGTCAACGTCTAACGGAATATGAAGATTGGGAAAAATCCGATGCATGAGCTTTGAGATAGAGCTATTGCGTAAATCGTTGAAAAAGCAGCATAGCAGCGCCATCTATTGTGCGATTGACACCAAAATCTAATTAGCAACAACTTGTGTCAATGTCTATCTAAATCTGAAGTTAGATGAAAATTCTTGCATTAGTTCTTGAGATAGAGCTATTGCTGAAATTATGACAGATGCAGCATAGCAGCGCCACCTGTTGAGCGATTTATACCAAAACATAATCAACAGCAATATTAATCAAAGTATACTTGAATCTGAAGTTTGATGAGAATTCTTGCATTAGTTATTGAGATAGAGCTATTGAGGAAACCGTCCAAAATGCAGCACAGCAGCGCCAACTATTGGGCTATTTACAGTAACACGTGATCAGCATCATTTCATATCAAGGACTAACTGAATCTGAAGTTTGATGAAAATCTGTGCATTAGTTCTTGAGATAGAGCTATTGCGGAAATCGTGTAAATCCTGCAAAATGCAGCATAGCAGCGCCACCTGTTGGGGGCGATTTGCACCAAAACTTAAACAGCACCAATTCATATCAAGGATTAACTGAATCTGAAGTTTGATGAAATCCGTGCATTACTTCTTGTGATAGAACTATTGCGGAAATCGTGAAAAATGCAGCATAGCAGCGCCAACTGTTGGGCGATTTACACCAAAAACTAATCAGCACCAATTTATATTAGGTACTACTTGAATATAATTTTTTTATTAAATTCCGTGCATTCGTTCTTGAGATAGAGCGCCCAGCAAATTTGTGTAACGTACAGACGGACAGAGTCCCAGACACACAGACAAACATTTTGTTAAAACATGTTTTTCGGGATCTCTGACCCCTAAAATGTATAGATCCGCCGAAAACCGGAAGTCGAAAATTTTCAAAAATCTAATACTTTCTTCTTCTAAAGATAGAAGAAAGTAATAATTACGTTTAACTCCAGCTAAATAAAAACTACATAAATTGAACGAAAAAAGTAGTCGGATGAATCTCAAAACTTTCTTCTACCTCATGCATGTTAATACAGTCGGACCTCTATTTAACGAACCTCTATTTTGCGAACTTTTTCTTGGAACCAAGAACATTTTGCGAATTTCTTCGTAAAATAACCTCCAAATAGCGAAGTGCATTCTCTATTTAACGAATTTTTTCATGGGATCTAAAGTTTCTTTCTCCCTATTTCTCGAAATATTACTGGGCTTTTGAAACTTTTTCTTTCTTTTAACACATTTTAGGATGATCAATGACCAGGAAGGTCTTACCAGGCATCTGACTCACCGAGAACAGTGAAGTCGCTGTGATTCTTTGCTTTTCATTCAAGAAGTGCAAACTTTCAATATCCCCCTTTAATCCTCAATGGAGCTGCACCGTGTCCCTAAACTAGAATCTCCCGTTTTCTAGATTGTTGATCAGTCGTACTGGTAATTTCGGTTCTTGTGGCTCGAAAATGTCAAAGCGAAAGTGCCTGAGCATCAAAGAAAAAACAATTCTTGATGAGGTGGATAAAGGCGTGAAGAAAAAGAATACTGCTTTAAAATTTGGTGTTTCTCCAAACAGCTTATAATATAACCATATTATAATACCAAATTTTATTATACCGTAATAAAAAACCGTGATTTTAATGTAAAATTATTTTTTTAGCTGAAAATACAATTTATTTCCAGACAATGTTTCGTTTCATTCTTATTTCCCTTGCAGATTTCTTTTTGATGGGTAAAATAAATAAAACAAATAGATATATACTATAAAAAAAGTGTGATCAATTACTTTTTAAAATTATATTTAGTGTTTATGGACTTAAAATATGTTTTATGCAGTTTAAAGTATTTTAAAAGGTCACTCTCTATTTAACGAATTTTCCATATAACGAACTTTTTTTCGGGATTTAGCGACTTAGTTAAATAGAGGTTCAACTGTACTTCCAAATTCGCTAGCACAGTACCAAAATTAAATGGCAATCTACGCCCATCATGAGGATTCTAAAGATATGAAATTCCGTGCATTAGTTCTTGAGATATGACTATCGCTAAAATCGTGTAAATCATGCAAAATGCAGCATAGCAGAGCCACCTGTTGGATGATTTACACCAAAACATAATCAGCAACAACATATGTCAACGTCTAATTGAATCTGAAGTTTAATGAAAATCCGTGGATTAGTTTTTGAGATAGAGCTATTCCGAAGATTGTGAAAAAATCAGCATAGCAGCGCCACCTATTGGGCAATTGACACGAAAACCTTAATCAGCAACAACTTTGCGTCAACGCCTAACTGAATCGGAATTTAGATGAAAATCCGTGCAATAGTTCTGGAGATAGAGCTATTGCGGAAATCGTGAAAAATGCAGATTAGCAGCGCCACATGTTGGACAATATACACCTAAAACTAATCAGCACCAATTTATTTCAAGATCTAACTAAATCTAAAGTTCACCAGGTACTACCTGAATATAAATTTTTATTAAATTCCGTGCATTAGTTTTTGAGACAGAGCGACCACAAAATTTTTGTCACGTACAGACTCACAGAGTGACAGACAGATACACAGACGGACATTTTCTAAAAACTATCAAATCGTGTTCAGGACCTTCTAAAACGTATAAATCGATCGAAAACAGGAAGTCGAGATTTTTCACGGATCCTATACTTTCTTCTTGTAAAGATAGAATAAAGTAATAAATTTAAAATTAAATTTAAAAGTAAAGACTAAAAGATGATAAGATATTCCTAAGTGATATCTATCACAAATAATTTTTTTTTTAATTCTAGTACGATCGAAAATAAAAGTTGTTGTTAGTCATGACCTTTAATCAAAAAGTTAATTGACGGTTCTTATGCGTTTATCCGTCATTTTAAATGCATCCACTTGCCACTTGTACTTTTGCAAAAAAACGTATTGTTGTGAAGAAATTCTCAATAAACATTTAAATGAATTTTTTTTAGCTTCATTTCTATTCTGTTCTCAGCTATGTAGACAAGGACGAGGCCAAAAAAGCCGGAAGTCGTCACAAAATTTTTGGAAATTACAGTAAAGTTATTTCTGATTATATAAAGACATCGTCACTTTATTTTCAATTTTCCCCAAAACAATACAAAAGGTTATTAAGTATATTTTTCAATTTCGGATGTATTTTGGAAACAATGAACACTAAATTGGAGCTCCTGATCTATTTTATTAGCCCCGATATACTATTTGTTTCGTCTAGCAATTAAAGTGTCGTCTGCAAAAGATAACGTTACATTGTATAAGCCACCCGTAAAACAAAGCAGATATATCTTGTACTCTTAAATACTCTGCTGCAATGTTTTTTAACTTCTAAGCATCGCACATTTTCAATTTTTATACCGTCGTATTGGGGAAAAAAAGTACTTTCAAATGCAATTTGTTTGAAAACAGCATCTCAATTTATTTTTGAGATATCAATTTTTTTGTAGTTTATAAAGAGCTTTTTTTAATGTTGGCAACTGAAGTACTCCATTTCTGTAGAAAATAAAGAAAAAATACTTGAAAAATAGTAATTATAGCTTTTGTTGCCATTTTCCCATATCAGGCAAGAAATGTAATTGAAATAAAATTTTTGAAAAAAATAAAAAGAATGATTTCTGATAAAACTTGGAGCTATTATAAACTGTATTTAAGTATCTATATCAATATTACAAACAAATGAGGGCACGTGAATCATTAGATAGCCGAGTTTTTTGTCGAGTTTCTTGAATGACGACATCTTTTTTGGATTTGTGTATTATTTAGCGATAGTGACGTCACATGCATACTTTACCGTAGATGTTGTTTAACCCCTTGAGGGGCGGTGGGATATATTTTATCCCACCTACGATTAATGAAGATTTACACCAGAAAAATTTTTTGAAATTTTACTTTTCTAACTTTGGTGGAAAAAAGTCGTAAAATTGCTTTTCCTTATTTTGAAATAATTTTTTTCTAATTTTCCGGTGGGAATTGAGCACATTACACAAACGTAACTGCTTGCCCCTCAAGGGGTTAAGACTAGATCGTAAATGAGGAATTCTTCCTCCGGATGCGAATGGCGTCATTTTATATAAAATAAAAGCGTGTGTTTTAAATCTTAAAACTTAAATATGTTTTGTACTATCTATATTTATATACATTTTTTTTTTTCATCGGCGACGACACTAAATTCTGAAAAAGCAGAATTCCTGTTTTCTAGTTATTTGCTTCGATTTATTTTGAGATATTATTAAACCTCTTTCCTTTTGAGTATTTCAAAATAATAATAATAATAATAATAATAATAATAATAACTATATTACAAAGAGAACGTGGCCTCTTTTTTTGTCACATATATGTTTTATGACTTTTTTTAATAAATATATTGGGATCTTTTCATCACTAAGGTAATGCATTAAATGTTCGTTAATTCATTTTAAAAAATAAAAAAAATGTCAAAGCTGACTCCTAACTAGGTATTACGATCCATCGTAATATCCTCAAATTAAATTACCTCACAATATTCTTAAACATCTTCTTATCTTGTAATTGCAATTAATTAACAAATGCTGCAAAAATTCCACATCTCTATACACTGAAGGAATCTGTGGCCGAAAAATTACCTTATCACGTAATGAATATTTTTGCTTGTAATGAAAAATCAATCAACCGCCAACACAAACTCTCGCTTTTAAAAAGTTGGCTGAGCAATAAATTACCTGCATATCGCAGCGGCTTTTAAAGTACTTTGCTAAAAATACGAGTGCATACCGACAAGCATTTGATTAATGCAAGAGAAACAACAACAAAAGAACAATACGGCGGCGCTTTAACTGCACCCCCCCCCCCCCCTTCTCCTTCGGAGATTAATTCTGCCCGTTTACCACCTGGCCTGTTCGGCTTCGTTGATCAATCACTTAAGAATCTTGTTCCTTTGGTTTATCGCGTCGCCAGCCAGCGATACTTATCGCCAAAAAATTAATTAAAACACCAGCCGTTAATTACTTTGGTGTAGGGGAGAAGTATCTTAAAACTGCATGGCTTTTCCATCACCTCAAAGTCTTTTCTCGATAATGAATTAATTTATTTTCGAGTAAAATTAACAATCTCCGTGTTTTGTTCTTTTTCTAATACAGCTAAAGAGGGGGGGGGGGGGGAGGGTGTCTAAAATTGAACATTCGTCGCTCGGGAGGGAAGTTCGTGTGTCTGGGAAAATATTTTTTGGGATTGAATGCGAGCAAGAGGTAGAATTTGAAGTCTTTGAAGGGTGTTTTGTTAGGTAGTTATGAGAACGACTGAATGAATATTCTCTCGAGTGAAGTGCGATACAGGTGGTTTCTTAAGAGAGTCTCATTTTATGGATATGGAATTTTTAAAATGCATTTTTATCTTAACTTCAAAATCTTAACTAAGAAGAGGTTTTTACACGCCGAAAATATACTCTTATTTAATAAATAAATCTTAACCCTGCAATGCATGATTTTTATTTTCGCCCTTCTACTCCCCCACCAAAAAAAAAAAAAAAAAAAAAAAAAAAAACGTAATAACTATATATTGAACAAGAAAAATATTTAAAAAATCACATATCAACTTTTATCTGTAGTTTAGGAGAAAACTAAAGGGTGACAAATGATTGAATTATAATCTGAACTACATATAACGTGTAATTCAAACTGTTGCTGAAAAGTTTTTTTTTTTCAAGGTTTTAATTTTCGAATTTTATAAAGTTTTTTCAAACTTTTTAATTTAAAAAAAGTATAAATTATAGCATTAAGATTATTAGTTTAATATTTTAAACTTATATTATATTTTTCAATAATTAAAGAATTGTTGATTTCTTAAGTTATACATATGTAAATTATACCCTAACACTCTATTAAAAGTTCTAAAAGGTATAGCAAAATAAACATATATATTAGTAATGATATGATTGATTGATTGATATGACTGATTGATTAATTGATTGATATGATATATATTATGTTAATGGTTTTATTCTTTTTCGAAGAATAGTATTAACATTTTTAATTTTTGAAAAGTATGAATCATAGTATTAAGATTTTTAGTGGGATATTTTATAGATATGTTATACATTTTTAATTAATTTGTAATTGTATTATTAAAAAAAACCGTTGCTAAAAGAATATTAAGACTTTGTAAAAAACTATACAACGTAGGGTTCGGTATAACTGTATATACTAGAAAAATGTAAATGGATATACCATGAAAGTTCAAAGAGATATAGAACCTAAGTAATATCAAATATAGCTATTCTGTATAACTCATTTTTACTTTCTTCTATCTTTACAAGAAGAAAGTATTGGATTCGTGAAAATTTTCGACTTTCGGTTTTCGACGGATTTACATGTTTTAGGGATCAGAGATTCCGAAAAACATGTTTTTACAAAATGTCTGTCTGTGAGTCTGTGCATCTGTGAGTCTGTCTGTCTGTCTGTCTGTATGTGACACAAATTTTGTGGGCGCTTTATCTCATGAACTAATGCACGGAATTTAATAAAAAAATATATTCAGTTAGTCCCTGATATAAATTGGTGCTGATTAGTTTTTGGTGTAAATCGCTCAACAGGTGGCGCTGCTATGCCGCCTTTTACACGATTTCCGCAATAGCTCAATCTCCAGAACTAATGCACGGATTTTCATCAAACTTCAGATCCAGTTAGTCCTTGACATGAATTGAAGTTTTGTACATTTTGGTGTAAATTGCTCAACAGGTGGCGCTGCTATACTGCATTTTTTACGATTTCCGCAATAGCTATGCACTATGCATTGTAGGGTTAAAGAAAGGGAAATACAGTCTACATCAATCAACCTACAGAAAACAGAAAGTGAATGGAATATTTCAATAAAGAAAGTTTTAAGAATAAGTTTTCCAATAAAATAACACAATAAACACATTTTTCTTCAGATGTACACGAGGTATTTTCCCTATTCTTTGGCTTAAAGCACATAAGATCTCCAATTAGCAGCGGCCCGAAGCAATTTTTAACCCAGTGAAAAATGTATTTCTACTTTTAAAATTTCTAACAATGCGATTAGGATAAGGGCGACGAACCTGCGTGTCAGAAAGAAAATTGCCGCCGCATTCCCGGAATAGTTTTCTTCGCCTTTTTTATTCTCAGAATTTCTTTCGTTAAATAAGTCGAAGAATATTTTTTCGAAAAGTATTGGCAACTGGCTTTCTGGTATGCGAGTTCCCCAGCCCTGCTCTAGGATAAACTAAACTAAACTTAGCGGAAAATAAATGGATCAACTTGTTGCATCAATTAAACTTGGCGCTATCTAATACTAAAAAGTTGACACTTTGCTTTAAACTATTTCGATTTCTAAATGGCTCATAGGTACAGCTAGGAAGCTCAATTTAAGCTATTAATCCTGATCCTTATTTAACAGGGACAGAAAAGGCAGTCAACTTCCTACCTAATTACCAGGCAACACTATTTAAGCTGTTAATTCTGATTCATATTTAACAGGAACAGAACAAGCAGTCAATAGGTTACGCAGTTGCCAGCCAACTCCAAGTTCGGTGTATGAGTCATCGTAAAGCATACCTCAAAAGAGCTACAATATGCCCAGATATAGAGCTGTAGTACAAAGTACTACTAGATATATATAGTAGTATGGGATAAATTGTAGCAGGTAGCAGAAAGCACACACCAGGACGCAGAGTCTCTTCGCGGTCAAAATAGACTTGAAAATGACCGACACAGATGGTATTTGAGAACTGAAGGGTACTTCACCGCGCCCGCTATTGAAGAAAAGGAATGTAAGAAAATAAGGTCTATCTATTCGAAATGGTCGTCAGTTCGACTAATCGAAAATAGTTGGGAGGAGCTTCCTCAGTAAACTGAAGAAGAGGGAAGAAAAAGTGAAGAAGGGCTAATTTAAGATAGTAAAAAAATACTAATTTAAATTTTAAATGAATAGGATATTAAAACACAGAAGATGATACATTGTTCACCGTATAAGCCATGGGGGAGGAAACCTGAGCAATTGCCAAATCTTAAATCTATGAACCATCCAGCCGCTGGTAACGCTCATATCGCGTTTAACATATTCTATACAATTCCGCGGGACACGCTATTTTCGCGTTCTAGTGTTGCCAGTGGGCTACATTTTTTTAAATTCGGATTGCATGATTCCCACCACTTTTCTAAAAGCGTATAATTCGGCTTATTCTCGCATTATTTGATCTATAATTAAATAGACTATTTTTACTTCAAAAAAGTGGTGAGAATCAAACAATCTGAATTTTAAAAAAGCAACCCATTTGCAACACTTAAAAATATGACGCGATTTTATCCAAGAAAATGAAAAAGTCGCCCGCGGCTGGAGGGTTAAATAAAACGTCGTAATTTCAGGTACACACAAAGCTTTAAATGTCAATGGGTTTAAAACATGAAAAACAATATTAAAGAATATATGTTTTTCTTTTTATAAAATCAATTCGGAATAGGTACAAATAGTAAAGAGCCTTTTAACAGTCAAAAAGGGAACAGTAAGTACCGAAGTCTGGCAATTTTGTCGGCTAATAACTTTTGACATGCGGCTGATAAGAAAGAATTGCTTTTAATAAATTTCAAAACTTTATTTAATATTTTTCATATAAAAGGGCTTTTCAGCGTTGTTAGTGTGCAATCTAAAATCTGGGCACAAACAGTGTTACCAAATCTGGCGGGGGTTTTATTCAAAAATTTCCAATTTACACCAGAAAAGTTTTAATATTACATTGTTTTGTATTTTAATCACGAAATATCCATCATTATAATGATGAAAAACTCTGGAATGGTCCTCGGGACTCCACCAGAGCTTCCAAATTATACTTTCAGGCCGTGCATTGTTTCGAAGTTCATCTGTAGTTCCATTTTCCTATTTAATTGGAGGTTACGCGCGGCGGCGTTTCACGCCACGTTGGCACTCCTTAAGCACTGCGATGTCATGTCATATCTATATCATAAAGGACAAACATATCTGTGCGTAACGCATACGTCATTTTGCGAATGGCAAAACTGTGAAATTTGAAATGAAATTTTGGTTTTGCAATTTTCTCTACTGCAAATTTTTAAACTTCTAAACATCGGACATTTTAAATTTTTACACCGTCGTATAAGGAACAAAATGCTCTTTTAAATGCAATTTGTTTGAAAGCTGTATCTCAATTTATTTTTGAGATATTAATTTTTTTGTAGTTTTTAATAGCATTTTTCTTATCTTGGCAACAAAAGTACCTCATTTCTATTGAAAGTCATTGAAAGTAAACGAAAAATAGTCGAAAATAGGAGATATTGTATCCTTTTTGTTGCCATTTTCTCATGAAAGCTGAAAAAATTTTTTGAAATTAAAATATGGGCTATGTCAAGAATATTGTGTTATTCCGTGATAATGACGTCATGTGAACACTTTTCTATAGACGAAGTTTAAGACTAGATTGTAAAAGCGGATTGCTTTAGCGGATGCAAATGACTTCATTTTATAAAAAAGCGTGTATTTTAATTCTTAACCCTGAATTATGTTTTGTAGAAGTACGCCATTTTCATAGCCCAGCTGCTTTGAAATTCTTCACAGGTGAAAATGCTTCACTTCTGAAAATAATGTAATTGAAATCACACACTGATAAAACGCAATGTTTTACAAAAATTTAAAGTGTCTTTATAAAAGAGAGGTGACATGCAAATAATAGCGATTTATGTTACAGAAATTGATGATTCTAGCCTAGATGGATTTGCTTCGCCGAGTTAGACAAGCAAAAAATTCGTGGTTTAAAATAATATCGTGTTCCTGAAGTTTTTGTCAAAAATTCTCTCGAATAATAAAATTTCAATGTAATTCTTTACGACATTTTACTATAATTTTATCAAAAAACATAAATTGCTTAATTTATTTTTTCCTAATTTTATATAATCTATATATTTAAAACGCAAGTGTGTTTTTCAGTCATCTGCCCTGATCTTTCTGCTGAACCAATTTTACTAATTTTTTTTTTTAAACTGAAATCTCTTGCTTTGTAGATGTGATCCGCACTATCTGTTTTTTGTTTTTTTAAATATCCCCACTTTTATATTTTAATTTTAAAAGCATTTTATGAAAGTTCTTCAAAATGATGAAAATTAGATAGCTTTCATTATTGCAGACAAGAGAGAAATAATGAGGTATTTTTAACTTTATCCATGCTATTTTCTGATAAAAATTCAAAATTGTTGATAAAAATTGTTGTATAGGGTTTAGTGGCGCGAAATCCTATTAAGAGCAGAATATTATATTAGGGGCATAATAACGGAAAATAACATACTGCTTTTGAAAACACGCATCTTTCCTAATAAATTTTCTATATTGTTTTTCCTTCTGCATGTGTAAACTGATACTAAGCTGATACTAAGCTTCAGACACTAGGCGAAATGCTTATTTAAGTGAAAATGAAGTCATATTTAAAAGAAAACGATCATTTTTTTAGACAAAACTAAACATTTTTACACAAATGCGTCTAAAAAACATAAATTACGGAAATTTGTACTCTCCGGAATTGAGATTAGAATCTCAAGTAAGGAGTGCGCCTGTTCATATAAAAAATGTTGCTGACAATCGTGATTTGAATTTTTGAGTTAAAATGATTTTTAAATGATCAAACAAAATAATTTTTTTTTAAATGATGAATATGGATATGAGAAGTGCGTATGTAAATTTTGAGAAGGTGAAAATTGCTGTTTTCATGCTGAAAAATAAGCATAAGAGCCTCAGTTGATAATAAATCCAAGCATAAGAGCCTCAATTGATAACCACATCCTAATAACTTATCTTTATTAAATTTTACTGATTAAGTATCTATATTATAAAGAACAAACGTATCTGTGCGTAACGCTGACGTCATTTTGCAAATGGCAACACTTCATGATCAAATTTCGGTCTTGAAATTTTCGCTACTGCAATTTTTCAATCTCTTGACCATCGTACCTTTTCAATTTTCGTCGCATAGGGGAAAAAATTTACTTTCAAATGAAATTTGTTTAAAAACTGTATTCATTGACTGATGAATTATATTTTCTAAAATAATTTTTAAGCATGATTTTTTTAAAGTTTATGTTATCACTTACCGGTTTCAATACATAATAATAATAAACAAGTTCACATAAAGCAACAAACATTCTTCAGAATTTGTTTCTGACTATTTTTGCATAAAGAAATTAATACTTCCTTTATAAACAAATAAAAGAATAATATTAAAAGAACTACCAATCTAACATATTTCTGAAAGACAAATTAACGAAATTAATACTTCTTTTATAAACAAATAAAAGAATAATATAGAAAAAACACAAATCTAACATATTTGTAATCGTACTATATAAATTTTTAGATCACCAAATAGGATTTTTTTTTCAAATGGAATTTGTTTCCGAAGTTCATCTCAGTTCACTGATTGTCTATGGTTTTAAAAACAATTTTAAAGCATGAAATATTTTTTATTTTATCTATATCGCTTCGGAGCTCGATTACGAAAGATTAATCCGTTTACCCTTAAAACAAAATAAAGAGGTCATCATTTTCTTACGGCTCATATCCATTAAAAAAAAACTTCCCTATGAATAAATAAATAAAATAATATAAATAAAACACAAATTTACCAGACATGTATAAGCTTTGAAATTATCAGAATATAAAAGGATGCCATAAGTAGCAAAATCTTGGCAAATAACTCTTAGCATGCAGCTAATAAGAAAATATCGCTTTTGATAAATATCAAAAATTTATTTGATTGTATAATTCGTATTTTCCATATGAAAAATGCTTTTTTAATGTAAGTGGTCAATCTAAAAAAATTATTGCACATAAAAAAAATATTAGTTTTCAATTTAAAAACATGTTTTCAACTATATTCTTTAACCCGGGAAGCCCGGGTACGATCCCCTAGTAATGATAAAAAATAACTAATCAAACTTTCTGGGGAGAATTTGGAATTTCTTAACAATAGTTTTTATAAATGACGCACACTGCAAATAGAAGCGTCTTAAATTTAGACACATATGTGACTGAAAAAGAATTTTAGACACTTAAGTGTCTTAATCTGAAAATTCAGACATTATAGATGTCTTAATTTAAGATACATAAGTGTCTTACTATGACCATGGTGCAAATGAACTGAGAATAATGTCTAAAATATCCGCAAACGTCTTATTTTAAGACACTTCATTGCTTTAAACGTGTCTTAATTTAAGACGGTTTGATTCTTCCGACGCAATAACCACCAGGGGGCACTCACACTCCCAGTTGCGCATGCGCTTTAGATGTCTTCCTCCGAAGTAGTATACGTTGTAATTCAAACGAAGTTTGTTTTTATGTACGCGTGTATTTTAATTCGTTTTTTGCAAAATATGAAGTACTGTGATTTACTGTGTTCGTATTAACTTGGATTATTTATTTATTGAATACATACATCTGACGTGTGTGCTCGATATCAAATGTCTCTTAGAAGCTGTCGTCGATATAAGGGCGGGATAGACACAGAACAGAAGTAGACGACGGTTGAAGATTACACCCGGAAATTCTACAAAGCGTGTGCAATGGGCTTAGTGTTAACTCGTATTAATTTATATCAATAATATTGTGTTATTCATCTTCGTCCTGTCGAAGCTGGCAAAAAAAAAAAAAAAAAAAAAAAAAAAAAAAAAAAAAAAACTTTTGTCTGGCAGGTCCTGTTTTGAGGATGAAACATCTCATTCTTTAAATATGGCTAGTCGGATGTATTATGGGATTACCTTTTAAACTGGTGCAAGTCTTTCTCCCTCACTGTGGTTGTGGTAGTTTTTAAAATTTCAAATCGAGGAATTTTTCTTACCTCTTGCAAACAGCGATTTAAGTAAGTGTTATAATTTCTTTATAGTACTAAAATTAGTGTCTTTTATGATTTTATTTATTGTACTAAGCAAAATCTTACATGAAATTTAATTAGTTTTGAATCTTTTTGCAAAAAAAAAAAAAAAATAAATAATAATTCTAGAAGTATATATTTTTTAATTTATGACGTTGTCTTTTATTACAAATTATGTATTATTTATTCTCATCTTTTTTCTCAAATTTAAAGTAATAACATCACTAAAAAACAGACATATTTAAAAGTTAAGTTCATTCCCTTGTTTTGTTTTGTTTTCAATATGGCAGTTCTTAGTTTCAATGACTATGCTTATCTCATACTAAACGACCACAAGGAAATAGAAAAAAAAACTTTGAAAGATCTCCTATAGCTTTCTTACTTCCTAGCTAGGGATTACAATCCCGGATTGATATCCCGGGATCCCGCTTCAATTTTAATCCCGATTTTCGGGATTGCCTTTTTTTTTTTTTTTTTTTTTTTTTCAATTGAATAATATTTAGCTGAAACTAAAAAATATATTTAAAGACTTTCGCTTTTGGAAAAAAAAATCAATTGATTTTTATGAAATTTATATATAATTGAAAAAGAATATTTATCTCAAATATTTCTTAGATATATTTCTAAAGCTATTAAATCTTTTACCGAGTAGATTAAATGTGCAAAGCTTTTGACTTGGAAACATAGATGTAACCCATAGATGATCAGAGAGGTAACATAGTCAGGAAAAAGGAAATCATTTGTTTATTTTGATTTTGCTGCGTGTAGAAAATATATTTCACTTCGAAGGTCATTTTCCAAAGACTTTACTGATAAGCATCGCAAGTGTGTATCATAGTGATTATGTGGTAACTTCTTTTTTTTGCGGCTTTATTTTGCTTTAAAGATATCTAATGAAAAGTGTTTAATAGGAATGATAACAATAAGCCAATGTGGCAACATAAATTTTTAAAAAATCTAATTTTTAAATGATAAGGATTTTCATTTTTTTTTCGGGGAGGGGGGGGGGGGGCGGATTTTGTATGAAATTTTGGTAAAGCTGATACCTTAAATCTTGCACTGATTATAATTAAACTTTTGAACTTTTAGAGTAGGACCAGATTAAAAACACAAAATATAAATAAACAAAATACCGAAGTAATTTTTTTCTCAATATTAACCCTTTGCACAAGAGGGCTCCGGAGCGGAGCCATTTAAAATTTGTCTTCAAACTCGAGGTCTCCGCTACGGAGACAATGCAAATAATTTTGTGATACCATGTAATCTTGGCTTTTCTAGACAGGTATCACAAAATTATTTGCATCGTCTCCGTAGAGGAGCCCTCGAGTTTGAAGACAAATTTTAAATGGCTCCGCTCCGGAGCCCTCGAGTGCAAAGGGATAAAGTAGAATATTTATTTATTTATATTCTACTTTATCCCTTTGCACTCGAGGACTCCGGAGCGGAGCCATTTAAAATTTGTCTTCAAACTCGAGGGCTCCTCTACGGAGACGATGCAAATAATTTTGTGATACCTGTCTAGAAAAGTCAAGATTACATGGTATCACAAAATTATTTGCATTGTCTCCTTAGCGGAGACCTCGAGTTTGAAGACAAATTTTAAATGGCTCCGCTCCGGAGCCCTCGAGTGCAAAGGCTTTGCCTATGTGGCAAAGTATTGCCTATGTGGCAATATAAATTTTTAAAAAATCTATTTTTAAATTACATGAAGTAGAGTAGGACAAGATTATAAGAAATATATATATTTATCCATGTACTTTAAAAGCCATCAATAGCCCTTGCCGTTGAATTTGTCCGATAATCGGAGATGTCTGCTTTTGTGAGGTAAAAATATGCAAATATGTATGCCATGCGGATTAAAAAAGTATTCGCTAAATAGATGCTTCAGCTATTCGGGAATGTCCATTAACCTCCACAACGGATACTCCCGAGTACCGGACATCTCAATTTAGATAACAATAATGCAGGGTTGCATTTTTTTCAAAAGAAATTCTTAATTAAAGAATGGGCATACTGGGCCGTGCCGCGCCCGCCCCCCTACGATTTTAGTGCCCACAAATTTGATGTGCAATATTTGTAAAGCTTATGTTTTAAATCTGTTTCGAAATTGTACTGATTATAATCAATATTTTGAACTTTTAAAGTAAAATAAGATTAAAAATAAAACAAATTTAAAAAATCTAATATTTAGATAAATATTTTTTGTTTTAATCTTGTTCTACTCCTGAGTTCAAAATATTGATTATAATCAGTAAAATGTCGTAAAAGATTTAAATTATCAGCTTAACAAAAATTGCATACCAAAATTGAGAGCACCAAAAAAATCAGGCTGTAGGGGGGTGGGGGGAGGGGGAGGGGGAGGGGGCAGGACCCCAGCCAAATATTTTTCCAGGATTCAACGTGGTCAAACATGGCTACGTATGATGCTTGAAAAAAAAATGGATGCTATTAAGACGTTTGAAGTGTCTGAAATTCAGACACAAAAAATGTCTGAAAAAATTCAGACATTTTAAAATGTCTGAAAATTGAACACACCGTTTCAGACACTTAAGTGTCTGAATTTCAGACATTTTAATTTAGAGTGCATAAATGCGTCAGCGGTCTGTATAGTGTTAAATATAAAAACCCGTGTAAAATATTGCTTTTTCATTCAAATGTATGTCAAGGAATAATTGTTTTCTTCCTTCGGCCAGTCTGTTAAAGTAAAATTAACTTAAAATTATAATAATTGGACTGCAAGCTTCTAATTTTTATTATTTAATTACATTTGACATTGTAGTAGTGAAGAAAGGCAATTTACAAGCTATATTCAATTCAGTTTTACGGTAAGAAAATATATTTATCAATAATTTTATATAATTTAATAATGATCTTATAATGATTAAATTAATATCTTGCAATTATTATCTTATAATGATCTCGAAGTATTAATTATTATTAACATTAGGTCGTCCGAAATATTAAATCCAACCTTAGTAGTCCATCCTCGTGTTAACCCTTTATATCGCCGTGTTGCAGATCTGCAACATACCCAAAACGTCATTATTATTTCAACAGTAAAGTAGTAAATTTCAAAAGACGATTTTGTTAATTGTTGTTATTCTATTACACTACTATTAACATAATTATTTCGTTAAATTCGCAACAGATGGCGATACTGATTTGTTTTTAAGCGCCAAAGTTTGATTTATCGCTTGTTCAGCTACACGTGGTTTTTGCTGAATTAAGCTTTGAAATAGTGGGGTTAAAAAAGTCTGCAGACGTCTACAAGTGTATTGTTTACAAAGGTAAGTTTAAATTCTTTATTTAAAGATCATTTTCTTGCTAGGAAATTTACAATATATATAAGATAAATGTAAACTTTTGTTTGTTGCAGATCTGCAGCAACGCGCCATGTCTTCCCTTGTAATGGATTTTTTTTTTTAAATATCGACAGAGCATCGAAAATTTCCTCTAATGGTTATTTAAGTTGCATTTCTTTCAGAAGAACGAAATTATTGAAAAGGGGAACCTGTTTTTATGTTATTTAATTGTCCAGTTGTTTTGTTGTTTAATTGTTATTTAATAAGTCCAAAGCTAGCAAAAAAGGGAAAATTCTTGTAGAAAAAGAATTAAACACAAAAAGCATAGAGCTTCTACTCAACATATTCCACCAAAACAAGTGCGCTTAGACGAAATTGGGCACTGGCAATATTGCGCAGAAAAAAGAATACGTTGTAAATACCCCGATTGTAAATGCTTTACTCAAACTGTTTGTGCGAAATGTGGTGTGGGACTTTACTACAACAAAACAAACAACTGTTTCAAAAATTTCCAGGTAAATTTAAATTTTAAATGTGTTCAGTTTTTGTGCCACTTGGCAAGATGTTGCAGATATGCAACAAACCTATTTTTCCAAATAAAATTTTATCTTTCTGTTCTGGATTTTTTTTTATTATTTTTTCCATGCTTAAGGATACATTTTAATATCTGTGTAAGAATTTTTCAAATCAGAGTTGTTGAGTTACAAAGGGTTAATTCTTGCTGTTGAAATGTTCAGTAAGCATATCTGGAAAAATTGTTGTTTTGCTCAACCTAGAATATTAACCTTTAAATGCCTGATTTTTCAAAAATCATTGTATTAATGTTTTTCGGCTTTCATTTTTTAAATAAATCAGGGGAAAAATACTTTAAAAAATCATATTTTGTTTTAAGTATGGTTTACGGCTAAAAAACAGTTTGTTACTAATCGGCAATACTGGTCTTTAATTTAAAAAATAATTTTCCTTGATAAAATTCTATAACATTAAACACACAAGAATTTTAGGAACTATAATAAGAAATAAATTTTACTTGCTCACTGCAGAACAAAATAGAGTATTTCACAAACTTCCAAACAAAACAAAAAGAACAAGTAGCAACAGGGAAAATAAATCTATCTTTATTCTTAAACAGTACAAGTGTTGCCATCTACATGTTGAAAATTGATTTAATAATATTTTCAGAATGTATTTTATTGGCAACATTCGGCATTATAGCTTCAATATTATTCTAATGGTATTTTAGAACCTAAATTGGGTATGATGCCGAAAAGCAACAACCGGCATTTAAGGGTTAAGTACGTTTTCGCAGTGGTACCACACACACATATATATATATATAAATCACAAAATATTTCAAATGAAACTAAGCCACTTTTATTTAACACAACTTTTGTGATCTTATTTACGGTTATTGGATAGAAAATTACGTAAATATGAAAAAATAATAATAATGATTACTAAAAGAAATACATATATTTTTCATTAAGAGAGAAAATTTATCACAAGAAAAAACCATTACTATATCTCATTGAAAAAAAAAAAGTTAATTTAGTTCTTAATTATATTAAATAAAATTATTCAGACGTATCAATTTTCCAAATTATTTTTTCGTAACCAAAAATCCCATCATTTACTGATGTGAAAATAATAAAGAAACCATTCCAATGTCATTTTCAAGTATAGAAAATCATTTAATAAGTAGAAAAATCGCATAACAACCGTACTCGAGCGCTGTTATCAAATCATTAAATCCATTTATTACGAGAAAGATAGAAATAATTACACTACCTGTAATTACGTAGCTAATTTATGTCTAGCAATGACGCCAAATAGTTTCCTCTATTGAAACGCTCTAGAATTATGATGTACTTATGAAAAAATAGCATTAATAAAGCTAAGTAAAAAAGTCGTAATAAAATTGATCGTCTTCGTGGAAATTCCATATTGCAAAAGTATTTTAATAGACGTTTGGAATTATTTTAAGTGTAATCCAGCAATTTCTTATAAGCAGGGTTGCGACAGGTGACTATTTTTTAATTCTCGCACCACTTTTTAAAAACAAAAATCTTTTACATACGCTTTAACAACATTTGCGAAGGAAATATAATACAAATATATTTTTTGTAAATAGTGGTGCGAAAAGAATATTAAAATAGTCGTCTGTGGCAGCCCTTTATAAGGTATGTTTTAACCAAACTATGATTCATGTCCTCTTTCTTTTTTTAAACTTTAATGAAAAGTGTTTATGAATTGGATTTATCTGTCCATATAAATTTGAATGTATTTAAAATAATGTAATAGAATTAAAATCCACCGCAAAGGATTTTTCCTTAGACACCAAAATGTAACGGAATTCTTTTGAGTGTCCCTGTAAACGAACCGTTAAGGCTACACGATTCCTTTTCAATATCAAACATGTCACAGTACACTCAAATAACATATATTAATTTGATGGCAATCGGGCCCATATTTAGGCGAGTTAGAGCACGGACAGACAGACAAACCGAATTCATAAACATGTTTTAACTATGTTGGAAAGTGTTATAATAAAGATTTATGTTTAACCTGTGCCATAGTCTTATCAACCTATTTTAACTTGAATATAAGTTAGTAAAAAAAAGTATCGAATTTTTTGTGACAAAAAAGAAAACTAATTCAAATTTCTTTTAGCCACTTTTTGCCACAAAATCTCCCACCATTTGCCAAGTCTTGTAGTGCAGACTGCACGTATGACAGTTTGTTACAATTTTCTGACATTTTGAAATTTGAAGTAGTGATGGGTGATGTCGATATTTTTTATCGATTTAATCGATATTATGGCCAAATCAATTACATCGATACTATCAATTTTTTATCGATGTCTCTAGTCAATAAATTGCTTTCTTAACCGACATCAGATCCAATTTTATGAAGATTTGCCATAAAAAATTAATATTAGTTTCGCTGTTAGATTATTTTCAATGTAATATGACTAATTCTGCATTAACAGTTTCACGTAAAATCTTGTAACATTGGAGATTTTTTTTTTTAAGGTTTCTAAAGAGCCGGGGGAAGGGTAAGAAGCTTAAGGGAAGCTTCGTTCACCGAACGCCCGTCAAAAATGGAAGCTAAAGACAATATAAAAGCCAATACAGCAAATTGCAGCACCCACTGGGGCAGAGAACAAGAACTAAAATGTTAGGGGACAAACAAAGGCGAATTCTCCAAATTGTGTGAGGATCGGAACCATAGAATCTGAGATATCAAATAAAAAAAGAAATGTACACTATGCAGCGCACAATGGATGAAATTGCAGCGCCCCTGGAGGAGAGAACAAGAACTTAAATGGTGATGGTGTTGGCGATAAAGAAAACAAGACGAATCATCCAAGTTGTGTGAGAATTGGATCCAGAACCTGAAATATGGAATAAAAAAGAAGAGCACTATACAGCAGAAAATACAAGAAATTTCAGTGCCCCTGGCGGAGAGAACCAGAACTCAAATGTTGGTGTTATTGGTGGGAAACAAACCAAGACACATGGTCCAAGTTGTGTGAGGATCGAACCCATAGGACACTAGATATTGAGTAAAGAACAAATGTACACTAGATATCCTCTCAATAGAATCGTTCATTTTCGCAACCTCATTTCGGTATTGCGGTGTATTAAGCGATTCGTGTCGATTCGGTAGAATCGCTCATTTTTATTTTTCGTTCAAATCGTCAGTGCAGTCGAATAGATTCACAACAACATTGATTCAGCATCGATTCGGGTAGAATAGCTCATTTTTATTTCCGTTCAAATCATCACAGCAGTCGAATCGATACCTCTATACGGGTAGTAGTAGAAGCATCGTTCACTTTACTTTTTCTGTGAAATCGCCATTGTGGACCGATATGATCGATCTCTACCCGTTAGCAGCCCGTTCCATAGATCTATTTATTCTTTCGATTTTAATATTTTAGAGGCAGAGTTGTTGTCAAATTTTGTATAAGGGATTTTTACATTGTTTACTATAAAATTAAGCGTCAGAATGCCCCTTTTTTTTTCATTAATATCCTTATTTTAGCTTTCTCAAGCCATTTAACATTAGCATTTTAATGCTTACTCTATTTAATTAAGGATTACACTGCATTTTATGGGATTTTAAAGATTTTAACACTCTTCCCGGGGGAGGGGATTTTTCAAAATTATTTTAACCTTCTTATGTAACGCCTTGAAAATTTGGTTATCTCATAACCTTTCTAAGGCTTCTCTTTTGGAAATCCACCGATAATTTTAAGCCCCTGGAGGTAAAATGCTTAAAAGAAAGGCACCTAGCGGTAGTTTTTTTCGTACTCTAGTACAGTATCTTACATTCATGGGAAAATTATGAAATTTATATCAATCTGTGTCTAAATTCGAATAACAAATATTGACATATGTTGCATAATTTTAACTTCCCTTTTTGGTTGTATGAGGCCACTTTGAAGAATTATTTCTTTAAACATTTTGCTTATTTTTTGCCCAAAAATTATCAAATTCATAACATAAAAACTTCTTACTTTCCCCTACCTTCTCATTCTAGTTTCAGTTTTCTACCACCAGATGACGCCCACTTTTGAAACTTTTCATATTTAGCCTAAGGCTCTTGACATTTATCATTCCGATTTTCAATTTTTTTATATCAATCATTATTCCTTTCAATCATTACTAAAATTCACTAAGTTCTTGACTTATTCTGGCCGTTAAAGCCCTCATTCTGGACAAGCTTTGACCACACTGGTCCCCACATTATATCTCCAGCGCTAATTATACGATTTGCTTGGTTCTTTTACCATTCTCCTCATTTCCCCCTAAACTTCCTGTTTATCTAGCCAACTTTAACCCTTGGTCTGCCCTACTGTCGATTTGAGACTTATTTTCCCCCTTGGGAGGGAGGGGGCTCTTCTTCAACCATCTCCAGACCCATCATGTAATACCTTGTTGGAAAGGTCGTGGTTCATTTGGTTGTCCCATTTTCAAACCTTGACCGAATGTATATTTGACGTCGCCAAGCATTTTATGCCCTCAGTTTGCGCCCCTGACCATTAGGGGCTTAGTCCCTCCCCCCCCCGAGCACTTTCTCATTTTTTTCGACTTCGTCATGTCATATATCGTTGAAAATCTTATTATCCCCACATTCATCTTTTGCTCTGAAAATCATATATGGGTATGAATTTAGCGCCAGAACTATCCACGTTATCACGATTCACGACCAAATTTCCTGCCAAATGATCTCTAAGTCTTGGTATTACTGTTTATAAGCTCATTTGTGTGAGTATCAAAGAATCGTTCTATAGAATTAGGGAATCAATTTTTACTGTAATCTATGCTGTTTCATGCGATGTCGATGTTTATCGATATTCGATTTTTCCAGAATCGCCCATCACTAATTTGAATGGACTTGTGGAATTCTTTCAATTTTTTTTTTCCATTTGGAAAACGACGAAACATTCCACATTAAAACTCTTATGGTACAAACCGCACCCCGATATGACAATTTGTTATTTATTTATTTGTTTGTAATGAGTTTTTTAAATGTGAAGTTTTTTTGGGACGTTTATAACTTTTTTTTATTTTTAAACGAAATATTCCCCTTTTAGGTAGATTTCGTATGAAATACTACCATTAAACTCTCCCCTATGTTGGAATTTCTGAAAAATTTTTGCAGATCTACACCGATCATGACCCCTAGAACCCAAAACCACCCTCAGTAAAAAACCTTATATATATATATATATATATCACTTTCTTCTAGACACGATAACTTCCATAATTCTGTACAAATCTCTTCCAAACTGATGCATAAAATCAAGGGGCATAAATCTCGGTCAAGTTCGTCAACGGGCAAAATCGGACTAAGGGGATGAAAATACGGAGGGGTTTTGTGAAAACCGAAAAAAACCCATAACTTCTCAATTTTTGAACATATCAAATCAGTTTAAAGTTTTTATTAATTCTAAAAATAGGGCCAAAAATTTATGTATCACAGATTTCTGATAAAATTAAAAATGGGCTCAAGGGGCGCAAAAAATAGGGGTTTTAGGAAGAAAAAAATTCATAACTTTGCCAACTCTCAAGATATCAAATCCTATTAAATTTATTATAAAGCTTCTTAATATTATCTACAACTTTTATTCTGAAAAGTTTTTGACAGGACCAATTCGTACCGCAAAAAAAATTTAAAACGAAAACAAAAAGGGGGAGTTGAAGAAGAAAAAATCCATAACTTCGTCAATTCACAAGATATAAAATCCGCATGAATTTATTATATATCTTCTTAATATTGTCTACAACATATATATTGACAAGTTTTTGATAGAACCAATTTTTGCAGCAAAAACAAATTAAAAATACTTGGCGGTTGAAGAAAAAAATCATCGTATTAAGGGTGTATTCAAATCCAAACTGCTTTTTTTCTGACTCATTTTTAAATTCCTTTTTGCTCTCAAACGCATCCAATTGGTAGATTCTCTTATTCAGAAACTATATAATGTATCGTAATGATCAATTTTTTGATAGAGGCAGAATATATTTCAAAAAAGGGTGTCAAAGTGGGCATTTTGAACCGAATTTCCGAAGCGATTGTGTTAAGAAACAAAAAATATTGTTCTACTGAGAAAATAATTGTTTATAAATCAAGTTTTAATTAATTGAACGAAAAATAAAAACACAAGTCGCTTGTAAATCTCTTCAAAAATCATATCAGTAAGTTTCATATTTTTTCTATAAAAAATTAATCTGAAAATGTGCCAGAAAATTTCGAATTGTTGAGCATGGAAAAGTATTTTTTTTTTTTTTTTTTTAATACCGCCTTATACCATGATTCTGATAAAACCAGCTCTTATATAAAAATGAAATAAAAACTTGTCAAAAGCGGCCAGATAAAATTATTAAAGTGGGTTTATCTCTAATTATGATTTAGTTTTTGTTGGTGAAATTAGTATACTTAAATTCGTAATCTACCTCCGCCTGTAGGCCGGGCCGGCAGGAATTTTTTAAAAACTTTTACCGTGTAAACCGCACTCTCATTTTATTTTATTTGTTATTATTATTATTATTATTATTATTATTATTATTATGTGAATTGTTGAAATTGGAACAGACATCCCGCATAATTCTTTAACATTTCCCTGCATATTACTTTACATATCTCATACTTTGGAAACATTTTAATTTGCAGTTACAGATAAAGTATTCACCTTTGATTATTAAACACTAATTAAATATACAAATTTACATCGTATGAATATTTAATCTTATATAATAGCCCAATACAAATAAAGTTATAATAAATAATAATTATGTCTTTTAAAAATAGTCGATGATGGACGTTCAAAATTCCAATTTGATTATTATACATTAATCAAAGTAACATTAAATATGTTCGTATATGTATTAACTACATAATAGAAATTGAGACTTAACGCCACAATTAATCTCGTTCTACTAACACTACAGATACGCTCAGCCAATTAACTACTTTTATTATAAGGTTCTTTTTAACATGTATCGATAAAACCGGTTAACTAGCATTTGATTAGCATTCGTTTCTATTACAAGATGTAATTTTTCAAATAAATTGTCATTCAGAATAAAATATTGATAGATTTGAGATATTGACAAACAGATATGAAATATGTCGATCTCTAGAAAATTAACATAGGAGCTGGCAGAAGGGGCAGAGGAAGGTCATTGCCCCTTCCAAGATTTCAAAATTTAATTAACTAAATTTTCCTTTTCTCCGATGATTTTTTAAAAATAAAATTTTATTTTTCACAAGTAATTTAAAATAATTAAACAGTAATAGAAAGAGGAACGAAGAATTTTTCGAAAAAAAAAAAAAAAAAAAAAGAATGAATTTTCTATTCTATATTTTGAAACAAAGCTGGTAAAAATTTATTTTTGAATATTTATTATTCTTAATTTTTCTATATCGCTTTTTATGTTAATATGTTTAAAAAAGAAAAGACGTCCTATACGAGGATTTCTGACAAAAAATTCTGAGTTTGGCTTATTCAATATTTATATTCTCCATTTTTAAAAAACGCAGCCTGGACTGCGGGCTACAGTCACATCTGCTCAGAAATCTTGTCCTTCCTCGAATTTCTTTCATTTGGTACCCCCATGATATTATGTAATACAATACGGTAATACCGAGTAACAGAATTTTCAGCATCAGTCTGCAGTAAATCAAAATTTATCTGGGAACCAAAAATGCTGGACTAAGCATACTATCGTAGGAAATAATAGTAACGCAAAATAAACAAAACGCACTTAAAAAAATGCAATAAAAATATACAATAAATCAAGACACTTAAAAAGTACTTTTTAGGTGCGTTCGTAATTATATAAATACGTAGCACCTATAGTCGTCGTTCAGTCCGTCCGTCTGTCCGTCTGTCCGTCCGTCTGTCCGTCCGTCTGTCCGTCCGTCTGTCCGCATGTAACAGAGCAAAAACTACCCAACCGAATGGTCTGAAATTTCAAATATATGATTGTTGCAAAATTTTGTCGAGCCATTTCAAATTTTATGAAAATCGGATGTATAGTTTAATTACAGGGACAGTCAAAAGTTTTTCTTTACATTACGGCCAATGGGAAAAATTATTGCAAGTGCATTTTAATGATATTACAGCCTTCCGAATGATCTGAAATTTTAAAGATATAACTGTTGCAAAATTTTGTCGAGCCCTTTCAAATTTTAGGAAAATCGGATGTATAGTTTAATTACAGGGACAGTCAAAAGTTTTTCCTTACATTACGGCCAATGGGAAAAATTATTGCAAGTGCATTTTAATGATATTAGAGCCTTCCGAATGATCTGAAATTTTAAAGATATAACTGTTGCAAAATTTTGTTGAGCTATTTCAAATTTTAGGAAAATCGGATGTATAGTTTAATTACAGGGACAGTCAAAAGTGTTCCGTTACATTACGGGGAATGGGAAAAAAATATTGGAAGTGCATTTTAATGATGTATCAGACTATGCGCTTTATGAAGTGCAAAAAATTATACATTCAGTACAATATGGGGTGCAAAAAATAATTATAAAACTAGTTATAGTACGAACGCACCTCATTTGCCACGTTTGACGAGCAATTTCCAACTTTTTAATAATTATTGTTAATCCTAGCATTTATTTTTAAGCAGTTAGATTAACCTACACGGTCTAAAATAATCTGTAGCCGTGCTGCACTGTTTGTGCTATATGTTTGAAATAGAAGATGATGAACGATAGAAATTCAGCTAGCTTATTATTTAAGTACGCTCAAACAATTAACTATTTTTAGCTCTCAGGCCATCAAAGCCTGAGAGCTTATGTGCCCGCCGGCTCTGTATGTACGTACGGTGTATGTACGTACGTACGTATGTACGTAACGCGATAACTCTTGATAGAAATATCCGATTTGCTTCAGATTTCTTTCCTAGGTTCATTCTGATAAGACGCTTCCCTGATTAGTTTTTGGGACTCATTGGTTAAGGATAAAGGGGGGAAATGGGGGCTAGTCCCTTCCCCCTTAATTTAGATAAATGGGTGTTTCATGTAGAAATATTCGATTTGCTCCAAATTTGGTATACCGGTTTATTATGTTAAGGAGCTTCCCTGATTAGATTTGGAAGCTCATTACTTAAGTATAAAGGGGGGGGATCCCCCTTAATTTAGATAAATGGGTTTTTCATGTAGAATTATTCGATTTGCTCCAAATTTGGTATACCGGTTTATTATGTTAAGGAGCTACCTTGATTAGATTTGGAGGTTGATTAGTTAAAGATAAGGGGAGGAAAGGATGGCTACCCCCCCCCCCTTAATTTAGATAAATGGGTTTTTCATACAGAAATATGCGATTTGCTATAACTTTGGTATACCGGTTTATTATGTTAAGCAGATTCCCTAATTAGATTTGGAAGATCCTTATTATGTATAAAGGGGGGAAAGGGGGGGGCTATCCCTTAATTAAGATAAATGCGTTTTTCATGTAGAATTATTCGATTAGCTCCAAATTTGGTATACCGGTTTATTATGTTAAGGAGATGGGTTGATTAGATTTGGAGGTTCATTAGTTAAGTACAAAGGGAGGAAAGGGGGATAGCCCCCCCCCTTAATTTAGATAAATGGGTTTTTCATGCAGAATTATTCTATTTGCTCCAAATTTGGTATACCGGTTTATTATGTTAAGGAGCTTCCTTGATTAGATTTGTAGGTTCATTAGTTAAGTATAAAGGGAAGAAAGGGGAGCTAGACGCCCCCCCCCCTTAATTTAGATAAATGGGTTTTTCATGCAGAGTTATTCCATTTGCTCCAAATTTCGTATACCGGTTTATTATATTAAGGAGCTGCCTTGATTAGATTTGGAGATTTATTGGTTAAGTATAAAGAAGAGACGGGGGTTAGCCTCCCCTTAATTTGGATAAATGGGTTTTTCATACAAAATTATTCGATTTACTTCAAATTTGGTATACCAGTTTATTCCGATATGGCTTCCTTCATTTGATTTGGAGGTTCATTGGTTAAGTATAAAAGAAGAAAAGGGGGGCAATTGCCCCTACCCTTAATTTAGATAAGTGGGTTTTTATGCAGAATTATCTAATTTAATTTAATTTTTTTTCTAGGTTCATTTTGATAAGGAGCTTTTCTGATTAGATTTGAAGGTTCATTGGTTCAGCATAAAGGAAGAAATGGGGGAGCTAATACCCCCCATTAATTTAGCGAAATGTTCTTTTCATGCAGAATTATCTGATTTGCTTCAAATTTAGTATACCAGTTTATTATGTTAAGGAGCTTCCCTGATTAGATATGGAGGTTCTTTGGTTAAGTATAAAAAGGGGGCAACGGGGACTAATCCCTTCATTTATTTTTCGAGGGGCATTATTCTTTGAAATAAGAGTATATTATACAATTAGTGTGAATAGTCCGTGAGCTCAATGCCATCAGTTTAACTGGGCAATTTTCTTTTTATTATTATACTGCTCTTTTTACATAGCTCCAACTCTTACGCTTTTTTGTACCATAAAAATTTAATAAAAATTTTTGTGTTATTTAATCGGCAGATTACGGCGATTAAAAAAGATAAAATTTGCTATTAAATTTTGGTGGTACAAAAAAGCGTAAGAGCAGATGTGTGTTTGGCATGTATTGATAAAATTCGTTAACTGGTATTTGAAAAGGGGTCGTTTATATTACAAGATTCTTTTTTAAAAAGAAAGATCAAATAAAATTCTCCAAAAAATGTTAGTAGAGCGATACAAAATACGTATGGATCTGTAGAAAAAATATATTTGAAATTTTCCTTTAAAGATTAAGCATCATCAAACAGAAATTCGAAAGTTATATTTTAATTCGTACAGTTTAAAAAACTCAATTTTTTATGGCTTTTGCATTTATATTTGATTGCAATCATCATAATTTTTAATAATAAATTAAATATTACAAAAAATAATAAAAGCTTTATTGACCCACTAGATGTAATGGCATTTAGAATTCAAAAAGCAAGTTTATATTAATATTAGGGCAATTCCATATGTGACGGAATGACATTTTGAGTTGTAGAATTAAAGTTAAAGCAATTACCCTGAAGTTATTTTCAAACGAAAATTGATTTTTCTGTTTGCACATGACTGTTATTGATTAAAAGATTTTTGAAAAATCTAAAACAATTTTTTTACGTATTTTATTCTTTCATTTTTGAGTAATTTCTTATTGTGTGACGGAATGACATTTTTGTAAACATGACTTAAACCTGTTACTTAAAACTGGAAACTTCTTTGAATTAGGAAACCATTCAGTTTTTTATTTAATATGTATCTTAAATATGATTATAAGCAGTACAAAATTATAATTTAAAGCAACCTATCTGTACTAGGGTTGAAGTTATTAACTGTCATTTGACGTGACGGAATGACTGAAAGTTTCTTAAATATTTATTTTTAAAAAAGATTAAACTAATAAATTTCATAATTGTTTTATTATCCAGAATGATCGTAGGAAATTACATTACATAACTATTCACATTTGATATCTTTTTCAAAAACATATCGACTAAGATTACCTACAATTTGAATTGTCGGCTGAATACATAGAGCGCAGTCAAATCTGTTTTACCAACTGTACATCTGTCTTCCTTCTCTGGAAATGTAAATACGATTCGTTTATTATTCTGTTTTCTCAAGCTCAACACTTCAATTTCTGAATTGTTTTCTGCAACAATTATTTATGCAAGGTGCTGTCATTTACTTCTTTTCCTATAATATGTAGCCAAGAAAAATGAGCCTACAGCATAATCCTTATTACAGGCTACTATTTCTGTCTGAATAAAATCCCCTTTTTTTAAATCATATATTTGGAATTTATTTGAATTTGAAAATAATTTGATTTTTACTAAATATTTATTCAGAACACTTAGTTGGTGTATATCTCTTGTGCCTGGAATTGTTGCTGTAAAAGTGTCCAGCAGCGGGCTTCATTTTCTTTTATTTTAGCTTTAATACTCTGACTGGATAAGTACAGAACATTGAGTACTTGCTATTTTTATTTAATGAAATCATAAAATTCTTCGGCAGTTTGAATGTTTGGAACAGTTTCAGTAAGTAGTAATCTTCTACATTGGCTTTTCAGTTGGCCACTTATACCATCAACCGCTCCTTTGCCATGACCACTTGCAAAAAAATTACATTCTAGTTTTTCTAAAGAAAATTCTTCGTGCAAAAAAGTTACTGAAGTGAAAGTATATGTTTTTCTTTAAATTGGCTGGTTGTACCATCTGAAAGAATTGTTGTTTTTTTAAGCTGTGGATGGAAAGACTTTATTTCATTAAATATTAGTTGAAACATGATTCTGCAGTTATCATAGGAAAGCCCGTCAGATATAATTGCGACAATTCACATAGAAAAGAAACACTATTTTGTCATTCCGTGACAAATCATTGCATTCCGTAATAGGAAAATTGTCATTCTGTCACACTATTTATTGTGAAAACATTACATTATTAGTAAAAACTAAACATGTTACCTGAATAGCCATTATTAACTTGCTTTAAATTCAAAAACTTACATAATTTGGTTGTCACATTTATCTGTTATATCAAAAAATGCACAAAAATTTGTAACGGAATGATACAACACAAGACCTTATTTTGCATGCATTATCATCAAGAATATGGCTTTAAGGATATTGCAAACCATTAAATATTATACTACAAGCATTGATTTATTTTTAAATGCAAAATAATCAACAATTATATTTTTTTCCAAGTGTTCTTGAAGAATACTATTTGTACACAACTGCAAGTATTTTAACTTTTCAGCCATGTTGTTTATTTAGACTGCTGCCAATTGCAAATAAAATAAAAGATTTGAATCTAAAACGTTAATTTGAAAACTTGGAATATATTTAAATGTATTTTTAAACTTAATTTATAAAAATTATATAAAAAAATTTAATCAAAGTTGACACTTGTATGAAATTGCCCATTATCAAATATATCTTTAGAAGTAAGCTTTTTTCTTGTTTTCTATATTTTAAGCACATTATTGTGTGGGACACTTTTTATTTTTTTTTAATTAGGTTCACGACAAATTTTTAATACTGTACTTGCGGGTTCTATAGAATAGTTAAGCCTGGCCGGAGAGAGCGGACAAGGTTTTCCTTCTACAAGAAATATAGTCTGTGTAACTTTTCCTTTAAAAGTCCAACAATGAAAACATCCAGTTGACAAATATTATTTAGGAAATAAATTATCTAGTTACAATGTAAGCAATTTCGGTATAAGTATACGACACGGTGAATCAGACCCTGCTTACAGATAATGTTTCACATTAACATTAAGAAATCTTGAATCTATCTTACAAAGCTATAAGTTAATATTCAATATTAGGAGAATCATAGATTCTGTCAGCCGCCCATGATTTGAGAATTCTGTTTTATCATTCTGGTTAGCCTAATCGCCTAAAATAGTAAATTAGGTTGCTCGATTGAACGGCAATAGCGTACTGAATAAAAATTTATTGTATGAATTTATATAAATTTATTTTTTCTCTATAATTTTTTCCGGTTTCAAACTGTTCCAATATTAAAACAGATTAATGATGATTATAGTTTGAATAATTCATAGAATGTTTAGTACTAGCTGACCCGTCCGGCACAGCGCACAGTGGAGTATTTGACCCCAAAACCTGGCCAAAAATGCAAAAATTAAAATTTCGTCAACAATTGTAAAAATCATATTTTTTAATAGCTAACTAATTAGTGTATCGATCTATGTCTATTTTAGGAACCTGAGTTATATCTGGTGGCTCCTGGCCTCAGCTGAAGAGGAAGTTTCTTTCTGAGAAGACGCGGTTTTTTGTTGTTTTTTGTCACTGTTGTTATGTTTAAATATAATTTTTTGCGGCTCAATGGATTGTTGAATTGAAACTAAACAGGGCTTATGTGTTTAACAAAGAACAGAGCTTAGTGTTAAACTATGTGTTAATTTAAATAGTTTCGTTTTTAATATAATAAAAAAAAACATTAAATGTCTAAAAGGGTTATTTTTAAAGCGTTTTTCGCTCTTATTTATACATATCGAAAGCTTTTTAAATATGTGCCGCGCTTTGCCCAGCCATGTTTGAATTATAATCGTATTAGTTATGGTCTTGAGTGTCAATTTCTGCAAAAAAATCTTCCGCATATTGTTGCCATTTTTCATAAAAAAAAGATTTCGGGATGACTATTTAAATGCTCTGTTTTGCGGCCACTGAATTGAAGAGATAAGAAATATACATTTACTGCCGTATTGCAGATTTTTAGCTCACAGGATATTACCGGAGAGCTTTTGCACCTACATATTCTGTCTGTATGTATGTACGTACGTACATATTTACGTATGTAGGTATGTACATACGCACGCAACTCGATATCTTGTGATAGAAATATCCGATCGCCTTCAAATTGTATATACTTATTTATTGAAAAAGGGTTCCCTAATTAGTTCCTGGGGCTCATGTGTGTAACGTAAGGAGGGAAAGTAGGGAATTAACCCTTTTCAGGGCAGTGTCCTTAAAAAGGGACACCTAATTTTAATTCCGAAACTGAAAAACCGCACCAAGAAAATTTAATTAAAATTTTCCTTTTATAATGTACGTGAAAATAAGCAACTTCATATTTTCTATTAACTTCGTTTATCAACTAATAAGAGCAAGCCATACAGTAGCGAGACCCTACAACTTCTTCTTCCAGCAAGGTCTGGTGGTATTCCCTATAAAAGCCAAGAAGAGAGTGGTGAAGAAGTGTTCTGCAGGATCATTTTGAAACTGGTAATCTATTAAATACATTCAAAAACTAGCAATCTATACTATATAGACTCCACTTTACTGAACCTACTATTAAATATAACACTATTAAACATAAATTAAATGGAATAATCATTATTAATTGTAATTTAAATGTAATAAGCATTATTAAATGTAAATAATAAGTTTTATATATAGTAAAATTAAATACATTTAATTAACATTAACAGTGTATAAGACAAACATATCAGCAATTACTTTCCTCTTAAAAACAGTAAATAGTTAAGATTACTAGTCGCTCAACTTCCAAACTCCCTTCAGAAATGTTAAGTCAATGGAAATGTGATATATTCGTATTTTTAAAATACCTACTTAGTAAATTAATATTTTAACTTCTTTATTTCTTAGTGCTCTTCTTAAATGATGACTCTTTTTTTTTCTTAATGGTCAAAATATTTATAAAATGTATATTTATTATTATGTGAAGTGTTAAAATCTTACTTACTCTTCGTCAGCTTTTAAGATATAAAATATTAAACTAAGCTGTGGATTTGTATGTATACTTCATAGTATGCTAAAAGTTAGTTCAGTGAAACGCATAGCACAGTTAAAAATGTCCATTCAGCCATTTCCGTGAGTAAACGGAGCTGTACTTGAGAACTTTTGTGCAGCCCTGTATATGATCTATAGAATGTATCCACACGAAGTAATATTTAAAAAAATTGTTCTACTTTAAAACGACTATCACAACTACAAACGCACCTCCAGCAGTTATTGGTCATAGAATTCAATAGTTAAATTTATTCTTCAGCCATATTTTTTAATGTGTCCCTGTAAATGAACAATTTTGTCTATGCACACCATATTCTACTGTAAGTGCTTTAGTACACCTTAGTCATGTAAATAAATTTCAGAACGTTTAAAAGTGTGATATCATTAAAATACAGAGCAAACGATTTTTCCCCATAGACTACAATGTAAAGGAATTCTTTTGGGTGTCTCTGTATATGAACCGTAAAGGCTATAGGCTTCATTTACAATATCAAACATGCCATTGTGATACCCAATAACAACTAAGAATTTCAAGCCAATCGGACTATATTTACATCGAAAAATATTTTTGACCAGGATTTCGGGTCAAATACTCCACTATGCGGCGCACAGTGGAGTATTTGGTGGATTTAGCCTGCCAAAAATATTTCTTAATGAAAAATTGGACTAAAGTTTATTATTGATTAGTTTATCTTATTACTATCACTTTTTAGTAGTTTTCTTTGAAAAATGCATTATATATATATATACATATAGGGTATATGGAAAACATTGTAATATGTAAAAATGACTTTAATGCAACAGAATATTAGTGAATATATTGTATTCTATCCGTCAATCTAAATGTATTTTTTCATATGCAGTGAAACCTCCCTGTGCGACCACCTCTATTAAGCGACCACCTGAACGACCATTTTTTCATGGAACGAAATTCATTCCTATAGGCTCAATACTAATTTTACCTCCATTGAGAGACCACCCTAATTGAACTCCCTCTATGAGCGACCAATTTCTTTGAAGAAAACGAAACAAATTTCGTTTTTTCCTGGTCACTTTTAACCCTTTGAGCTCTGATGGGTGAATTTCTTCCCACTTAATTTTAATCTCCAAATGTCACTTTGCCACCGGAATATTCACCCAAATTTATTAGAAAATAGGTCAATGCATTTTTTCGTGTATATTATAAGCCGAATCTTTTGTTTACAAAATACTGTTGTCAATGTGTATTTGGACATATTAAAGAATTCACCCCCCCCCCCCCCCCGAGCTCAAAGGGTTAAAAGGTTTTATTAGAAAAATAATTCCTGAGAGCGCATTGTTCATCAAACTTCTAAACTAAGTTTAGAATTTTTTTTTTATATCTGTAACTATTAAGTCTTTAAACCCCTTTGTGCCTTTTTATGTTCCTTGTAACCAATATGAATTTTTTTTTTCAAGAAAGAATGCTTATTCCTACTTGATTCATGCCATCTTTTGTGAAATTCAGGCTTGATATATTTTTTTAAATCATTTTTTATCTGTAGCTTTTGGTTTTCTGAACAATATTTTTTGTTAACAAGATAATCCTCAAGAGATTCTAGTTTTTTATCGAAATCAGGCAATTCTGGTCATCCATAAGGTTGAAGAGCTCTTGTCTTGATATAATTTTAACTTCAGATGGACCTGAAATAATTTTGTGCAGAAAATAATAAGAGTAATTAATTTTAAAGATATTTAGCTATAATTTTATTTAAAAATGCTCATATATAGAAACACATAAGTTTGTGTAAAAAAAAAATCCATCCTGAGATCCTGACAGTTTTTTTTTTTTTTTAAGATATTAACTGCATAGTTGATGCATTTGAACTAAAAAACATCAACTAGAATCATCGGAAAGCATAAAAAATTCCTTATACACTATACAAATTCAAAAAATAAAAATTTGATGTTTGATCTTACATTTTAAAAACCATACATAAACATATGATAGGAAATATAAACATATTTACTTGGCTCTTTTGAAATCTAGAAATGATTGATATAAGTAAGAGTTTTAAACAAAAAACTGACTTAAATAAATAGTCGCATAATCGAAGTTGAAAGTACGGCAGATCAAACTATTTCTACAAGTAAATATTAACTGTCGAGTCATAAAATCGAAGTTGAACAAAATATTGATCATAAATATAAATTTTAATTATTTTATGTCGTAGACGATACTTTCTGACAATATTTCCAACTTATCTTTCCTAAAATATATTTTTTTAATTTCTTTTAATGAAAACGAAACATTTATCAACTTTACCAATCAGTTTGATTGTGTTAAAATAATAGTTCATCTACGTATCCATCGTTTATATGGAGTTCCTTTACCTGCGGTTTATTCTGTTGAGCTGTCTACATGACAGACCAGATGTTCTACCAATAAGGTTATCTGAGCGAAATATGCTGGCTGGTTGTCGGCCCAGTTAGCTTAAACGGAAAAGCATTGGCCTTGTAAGCCAAGGATCTGGGTTCGATTCCCAGCCTGAGCATTTTTTCGCTCAGTTGGAAATATTCAATTCGTATGAAACATTTATCATTTAAGAAAACACAACGTGCTTGAAATAAAGTATTCCAAATTATCGATTATTCGTAGATATTGTTTTCAACGTTATTAATTAAATATCTAGATCTCATTTAAAGTATAAAAAAATCATTTGGACTCATCGGGAAGTGTAGCGAATTTTTTATAGAATATTGAAATTAAAAACACAAATTTCAAACATGTTCGATAGATTTTTTGCCTCTTTATAAAATCTTCTAAATAAATAAATATAAACATATTCATGTGGAATATATAAATACATTTACCTGGACTTTCACAATCCATCATAATTAAATGCTAGATGTATTTACGAAGCAGCATTTATAAGATGTAAACTAAAACAGCGCAACATTTTCATTATATCATTTTTTAATTTAGAACGTAAAAAAGTAACATAGAACTTCAGAAACAGGCGCAGACAATATTTAAAAAAAATATGGGTCAGATATGTAAAATGGTACTTTTTTATGTCCGCAGACGGTACATTCTGACAATAATTTCAATTTATCTATCGTAGAATACTTTTCAAATCGAAAGGGAAATGCAAAAATTGTCATTTACAGGAACATACAGTTGTGTGTTTGAATGAAATTCTTCTAAGATCGCAGTTTTTCGCAGCTACAGTTTTCAAAATTATTAACTACATATCTTGAACTGTCATTTAGATTAAAAAAGATCGTCCCGATCGACCCCGATGTATAACAAATGTTTTATAGAATATTGAAATTAACAACACAAATTTCAAAAATATACGGCACATTTTATGTCGTTTTATCATATCTGTCAAATTAACAAATATAAATATATTCACGTGAAACGTAAACATATATACATGGGCTTTCAGAATCCAGAACTATATGGTATAAGCAAAAGTTTATGGGGAAAAAATCGCAGTGAAATAAACAGGCACAAAATGGAACTTTAAAGTACAAATAAAAAACTTACTGCTACAAACAAGTTTGACCTTCTCTGGTACCAATTTTCTCGCACAACAGAAAAAAATTATAAATGTACGGTGAATTCCCATCTATTTATCTTCATAATTAGCTACATTTTTTTTCTCCTCAACTTTGGCTGCGTTCAGCGACGCCACCCTTTCACCCTAGAGGGCTACCCTGTCACGTGAGGTGCTACAGCCCTTTTACCCCGAGCGAAAACCAGGGTTCTTCGGGGTGGTTCGTTGCTGAACGGCTTGGGGTAGGGTTATTTGACAAGACAGCAAAACAGTAAACATATATGGCTGAGACGTTCGTTGATTTTCTGAAATAAACATAGCGTTTTATTTACAATTTACACATCGGATTTAATGCTATGTGGCGAAATTTATTATTAAGATTCTCACGATTTAGTTAGTATAGTGCTTTTTAAAATGAAATAATTAAAGGAAAGTGGATTGCCAAATTTATCAAGATATGATTGCAAATTTCATGAAATTATCATCCATGCCGTTCCGTTGAGGAGTTTTGTGATTTATTGTTTTTATTTTGCACATTTGAGTGTGGCGTTATTATCGAATTTCAAAAATTAAAATTTTGTTGGTTTTGCACTCGTGATTTTCATCTAGTACAGTCAAGATTTTTGTTATACCGCAGATAAACTTGTCCCCTGCAGTATGATTTAATAGATGTTTTCTTTTAATTTGAAACTAAATCTATATCTGGAATGCTTTCTTAGCCATAACGTGACACTTGAAATAAGGATTTCTTTTTTCAACTGGAATTCAACAACTTTTAGTAAATGCATCATGCATGTATTGCTGCAATAAATAATATTTGTTTATATGCATTTTTTTTTAATTCATTTCATTATATCTGTTATTCATTGTGTATATTAAAGGACAAGTCTGTAATAATATATTTAAATAAAGATTTAAATATTCTTATCTATTAGTTGTAACATTTAAAATATATTGAAACCTCAAATTTGAAAGCTCAATTAAAAAAAAAAAAGAAAAAATGTTTGCTTATTTCAGTTTTAATTTGTCATTATATCTATAATATCATATTCAGTT
This sequence comes from Maratus speciosus, assembly GCA_963932465.1. NCBI lineage: Eukaryota > Metazoa > Arthropoda > Arachnida > Araneae > Salticidae > Maratus > Maratus speciosus. Next base: position 351,433,694 of record OZ010794.1, read on the forward strand.
TCAGTCCTTGAAGGATATCAGGATAATAAATATTGAAAGTAAATCATGTTTTTAATTGGGAATCTTAACTGAGCAAATATCTTAATTGAGAAGCAAATTAGCTTGAATATATATAATATCTTGGTTCCTATTTTTTGTACATATTTATGAAATAATTTTACAGTAAATTTTAAAATTCTTATGTGTTCGCAAGACAGAAAATGCACAATAGCAACATAAACAATTACTTCGATTCTTAGACATTTCAACATTCAAATAAGTATTCATTAAAAAATTAATGTGGCTTAGAAGAAAAGGAGGGTTAAAAACATCATAACTTTTGAAGCTGTAGTATAATAAAAATTAGTGTTGTGAAAATATTTCTCTGTCATTTATTAAGGCTTTCCTCAAATCTAAAAGAGCTACTTTCTGAATTTACTTCTTTTCGGAAACACATAAGATTGGCAGGTATTCTTATTCAGAAACTATGTAATAGAAGGGCATTATCCATTTTTTGATAAAAGCAATACATCTTTGAGAAAGTACTGGCAAAGTAAGTGCTTTGAATCAAATTTTCCAGAAGCGATAGCATGGGAAAGGGGAAAAACCTGCAGTCACGTGACAAGAATCTCTTATATCTCAATAAGTATTTTAGGTACTTCTTAGTTATCCCGTCGACCAATTTTGCCAAATTATATAAACCGCCAAACCACTGGCCAAATTATACACATTGACATAATTTTTATTTTAAATAACGAAAGAACAAATAAATTAGTAAAACATTAATAAAAAATGCAAATAAAACGTTGAATTAATGGTTTTATTGGCCATTATTGGCATTTAATCTTACAATTAATTAATTAAGGGCAACCATTATTGGCATTTAATCTTACAATTTGGCGACAGTAATTTGGTCGACGGGATGACTAAGAAGTACCATATTTTATTTATCAAAAATGGAAAACGTTATTAGATTCCAAATCCCTTTAATAATCAGGCCTGTCAATTTTATGCCTTTACAGTTAAAAATGTGTCAGAAAGCTTGCATTGTTGAGCATTGAATTTGGGAGAAACTTTAAGGTGTATTTCCAAAGATTCCGTTAAGAGAAGTTCATTATCGCAAGTAATTTTTTGGTACTTACGTATTAACGCCACTACAGCTTATATATATAAATATGTGTATATTTATGTATATATATATATATATATGGGTACTTTTTGGTTAGCCAGGCACCAGTGTTATACATACACATATATATACATATGTATTCATACACATATATATGTACATAAATATATATTTTTATACATATATATATATGCGTATATATAATACTGGCACCTGGCTAACTGAAAAGTACCTATATATGTGTATATTTATGTATATATATATACTTATTATAGCTGCGGTGGCTTTAATACGTAAGTACCAATTTTTTTTACAATACATGGTGCCCGCCTTACACATCCTGAGAAAAATGAAGTCCAGTTTCGGTCCGGCTCTACTATGTAGAAAAAAAATGAAAATCTGATATCTGTGCGGCACGAGTCTGCTGAAAAAATTAAGCCCAGCCTCAGACACCTAGTAACTGTCAGATGCCGATCTCTACGCTGGACATTATATTTCTGTATTCATGTTGTCAAACTAGCATCGGCTTGTGACGTACATTTATACTTATTCTTGCGAAAGTCATATTAATTGAAAATGGCTCATATTTTATTAACTTTGTTTAAATTTTTATATCGAGCTGGTAGGCCCATTTAAATTTTTTATCGGCCCGGCCCGTTGAAAAAATTGTCCTAATTCTGCTGGCCTAGCTTGTTTGAAAATTTGCCTTTATTCTGCCGGGCCCATGCAGACCTCCAGTTTGCACGTCGTCACCATTTCAAAACTTTTTTAATACAGTAAACTCCCTTAAATCCGTGAACGCCTAAAATCCGCATATTTTTTCAGATGTAAACAATGAAATTTACAGTTAAGTTGCCGGAACAAAATTCAAGATGGCGCCGAAATCAGCGACTACCGCAATGTTTTTTTTACTAAATTTTTTGTTAATCATTCTCTTTTGGTTATTACAGCCGATTTATTACTAAATAAATTTACATTACTTTTGATTTTGATATAAATTAGAATATCTATAGGATAAGGTATCGATCTCACGATTGCTTTACCAGTAGATGGCAGCACAGGACTTTTGGAATCGAATTGAATCGATTTCATCGGTAATAATTTAATATTTTTCTATATTTTTATTTTGCATAATTCTTTTAATAATTACTTATGTTTAAACTAATAAATTATTTTAATATTTTACTTATTTTAATGTTTTAGTTTATTGTAAGCATTCATTATAATTTCCCTTGCTGAACTACCAATCAAATTAATGTTTCAAAAATGTAAACAAATCAATGACCAGAAATCCGCAAAATTCTAAAATCTGTACAACCTCTGGTCCCAAGCTGTGCGGATTTGAGGGAGTCTACTGTATCAAATGAATTTTCAAATATTTGATACATACATACGAGAATCACAATCTTCTTCAGACTCTGTAGCAGGCAGAGTTTGTTTTGAAAACAATTCCTTCTTAGCTTTTTTCCTCTTTTTACTTTTTAATTGCTTAATAAAAGCATTTTTTACTGGCTTGGTTAGAACAAAACTCCTTTTTTTCTGTTATCTTACTCTTACTTCTAATATATTCTATTTACTACTGTATTATTACTATAACGAAACATGTTTCATTGTACCCCGTCTGCAAGTGTTTCAACCTCAGTGTACCCCCACACTGAGGTTACTAAATAAAAATTTATTTACAAACTTCTAACATTTATTTTTATTTATTTTGGTTTTGGAAATATGAAGACAACAATCCAAAGATAACAATGTATAGAAAAAAAAATTATTACATATAACAACAACGACAAAGAGACAAAATTACTTTTAGTAAAGAAACTTACTTTCAGTAGTGTAAAACCAATAATCTTCTATTGCTAATGTTGTAGAAGTGTGAATGTATCCAAATCACATCAGTAACTGGAACATATAGTTGTATACCATGTATATAAACTGTAACTCTCTGTGACAAATTTGACTGATTTTACAAGTAATGTTTCATTGTACACTGTCTTCCCCTATATATTTGCTTTCATTTATTAAGTAAAATTTCTGGTTCAATCAATGTTAATTTGATCTGAGGCATATTTTCTAAAAATTTCAGGACTTCTCTTACTTATTTAATTATCAGAGTTACCCAGAATTAATAATTCCACCCATCTTTTATTACCACAAAAATATAGGTACTTCCTTCATATAGCAATTCCTAAGGATGAATCGTCAAATATATATGGCACTATGGCACATTGTTGAATTCAGGAGGTAGCCTGGGGGAGGCACTCCCACAAGAGCAATAAGATGCCCCCTGCCACCTGGAACTCTATAATGCCCCCCCCTCACCCGGAGCCATAGACATCCCTCCCAGAGAAAGTGTCTGAATTCAACACCGATGTGGCATATATAGGAGATTGTCAAAACTTTAACTGTGACCTTGGCATAATTATAATAGTGGGGGCTGCTTTAACAAGAAAGTACCAAAATATCCAATAAATGTATTTTAAAGAAACATTAATAATGGATATCTCTAGTATGTTAAATAAGATACCTACTTTGCATGCAAATTGTCTATGAACACTCTTATATTTAACAAAAAAAAAAAAAAACCAATGGAAAAAATACTATCTTATTTAAACTATATTATTATCCTTTTATTATTTTCGAGAAAAAGGAATTGATGCAATTTTAAATAGTCAAATATTATTACCACCATCATTATTCGTACTGCATTCATTTTAATTAAAATATAAACCTTTCTCTCATTTTATTTAAAACACACAACTTTTCTTTAAAATATATGCTTTCACTTATTTAATTTAAAATACAAGAAAGAAATAGCACCACAAACGAGAATATAACACCTTCACACACGAAAACTAAAAGCTACTACTATTGGTGAGAGAAAAAAATGTGAGAAAAAAAATTTGTACCCAGCTAACATAAAAGTACCAGACTTTTATACAGAGCCACTGAAAGCAAGGTGTAAGTAGTACCCACCACCCTGAATCTGTGATATCAGATATCATTACCAAAGCTCTGAAGATCGATAAAAATGAAAAAAAAAAATTGCAAAAGGCAATAAATAGTGTTGCTGCAGTTGTTATACTAGAAATATAAATGACGCACTATTCTTAATAACTCTAGTTTGACATTTAAATTTCCAAATTGGTACTTTTCTGGGCACTATTTGATTATCCCGTTGACCAAAAAACTGTTGCCAAACTGTAAGATTATACCCTTTTCTGTTATATTGGCTTTTGCTCTTTTTTTTTTTTTAATGCTTGCTGCATTTCAAGCTTCAGAAAATGAGATTTGTTACCAAATGTCATAAATAGCTATATAAACAAACCTGGTGAACTTTTATTCTTTTTTATATATGTATTTATCTATATAATCATATAGTATATATATACAGAGTTTCCCCTATACAGTTTCAGGAGGGTGCTGCACCCTGCCTGCCCTTACGTTTACAAAATAGCACCCCTCTTGCCCATGATGAAAAACATTAGCACCCTTGTTGTCCCCAGCTGGAAAAAGTGCCTTTACTCCTTTGCTTATTAAAAAATTTACTTGCATAGTAAAAATTGACTCATTGCTGTCTTTAAAATAGTGTTCTGTCTATTAAATATTAAAAAGTAGTTTTAAAAATCAAAAGAATGCCTTTAAAAATTTTTTAAAAAGTGCCCTTAAGAATCCAAAACATGCCCTTCGGAATCCAAAAGTGCCCTTTTCCTACAAGAAGCACGCTGCCCTTTTTTAAACCTGGGGAAAACTCTGATATATATATAACTTTTTTTTATACAAATTACTTCTGTTTGTATATAAAAATAGATAAATAGCTTCTTTGTGTTAACGTAGTACATGCAATATTGTGTATGCTATCTTGGCACTAGTCAACAGATATTTGATACAACCCCTCATCTTTTTGGGAACAACAGATTTCGAGCTTATTCTATCGACGATAATTTTCAAACTATGATTTTGAGACTTTCACATAAGTTGCTCTATATACTTAGCTTATTAGAAGCAGAAAACTTTGCGAAATTCGGGACTGTTTTTATAAAAAATTAATATCTCTATGAGAATACATGCTATCCTCCTAAAAATGAATACAGTTTATTACAATAAGCCACTTAATCATAATCTCCAGTTTGAACGCTTTTGCTACAATAGTTTTTACAGGGTTATCCAAAAGATATTCGTTCTTTTTCAATTTGTTGACGGTCCCCTATGGGGTTCAGGAAAAAATCCTCACTGAAATTTATGACCTGTACTATTCTGTTTACACACCTGGAGCTTCAGGATAATTCCTGAAAAAGAACAAATATCTTTTGGATAACCCTGTAAAAACTAATGTAGCAAAAGCGTTCAAACTCGAGATTATTAATAAGTGTCTTATTGTAATATACTGTGTTCATTTTTATGAGGATAGCATGTATAGTAGTAGAGAAATGAAGGTTTTTATAAAATCAGTCCCAAATTTCGCCAAGTTTTTTGCTTATAATTTGCAGAGGTCTTAATATAAAAAAAAAGTTATTTTCAGAAAATATGACAAACAGCATTGTACACAATACTCTATAATGAGAATTAAAAAATAATAAAAATTGGATGAAAAATGAGCAGGTTTACTAAAAAATGTTTCACTGCACATGCGCGAATACAATCAAAATGTAATATGCATAATGTATTAGCTAAGTATATCGAGCAACTTTTGTGAAAGTCTCAAAATCATAGCTTGAAAATTCTGAAAATTATCGTGGATAGAATAAGCTCGAAATCCAATGTTTCCAAAAAGAAGCAAAAAGATGAGGGGTTGTATCCAAATATAGTAGTACATGCAATATTGTGTACGCTATCTTGGCACTAATCAACAGATATTTGATACAACCCCTTATCTGTTAAACAATTTTTAGTAAACATGCTCATTTTTCATCCAATTTTTATTATTTTATAATTCTGATTGCAGAGTATTATGTACAATGCTGTTTGTCATATTTTCTGAAAAGAACTCTTTTTTTTTATATTAAGAACCCTGCAAATTATAAGCAAAAAACTTGGTGAAATTTGGGACTGTTTTTATAAAAACCTTAATTTCTCGACGAGTATAAATGATATCCTCATAAAAATGAACACAGTTTATTACAATAAGACACTTATTAATAATCTCGAGTTTGAACACTTTTGCTACATTAGTTTTTACAGGGTTATCCAAAAGATATTCATTCTTTTTCAATTTGTTGACGGTCCCCCCCCCCCCCCCATTGGGGTTTTGGGGAAAAAATCTTCACGGAAATATATGACCTGTACTATACTGTTTACACACCTGCAGTTTCAGGTTGATTCCTCAAGTATTTTTCTAGATATTTAATAAAGCGTCAAAAATCGCAAGTGACCGCGGTCACCTTTGGCCATATATTGTATATTGTATATATACATACCTACTGTTGTGAAGATAATCGATTCAATAAGTTTGAACGGATTACCTTCACAACACATACATGTATTGGCATCCGGCTAACCGAAAAGTACCAAAAATTCTTTTAATTATGGGATTAACAAAAATAATAAATGTTAACAAAAGGTGATTTCTTTATTAGAAATTCTATAACTTATGAGAACACCATCACATGTCAAACAACTTTCTTCTTTTTTTTTTTTTTTTAAGTATGTATTTTAAATGCATTGAATTTATCTTAAAGTAATGAAAGATTGAATAAATACAACTATACTTTGAATATATATGTAAACATAACTAATCAAGGTACAGATGTCATATTCGCCCCATATTGGCGTGATTTTTTTCGGTTGCCAATTTGGCGAAAACATCAACAGCATAAACAACATAATCCCGGTTACCACATCAATCACTTTGGCGCAAGTTAAGTACCCGTTGCCTATATGATATTGGCGACAGAAAAAAATCGCGCCAATATGGGGCAAATATGACATTTGTACCCTAATCAATAAGTACTTATGTAGACAGCATAAAATTAGAGCAAAGATTACTTACTTAAAATAATAAACTTTACTTTTAAAAAGTACATGAATAGTAAAAATTGAAGTATTTACTTCTTTAATATAAAATCAGTCTCTGAAGATTTAAAAGTGGAAAAAATCTTAAAGATTTTAGTATAGGAAGACTAGTTTTATGCATAAAATTTGCTATTTAGTGATACAACGAGTTAGAAAAGATAAAACTACAAAAATACTTTCTTGTAATATGCACACATTGTACTTTCTTTATTAAACAATGAAAATATTAAACTCCTATGAATAACTTTATTTAAATTCAGTTGCTACAAATAACTCTTACTAATTTTAGAATTCCTAATGAACAACACTTTTCGGATAAAGGTATTAAACAAAAAATACACTTGATGAAAATTTTTTACTTTTTAATAGAGTTATTATTCAAAAAATGTACAAGTAAAATAATTTTGCAAATCCCAAATGAACTTAATAATATTAATTTATTGTAAATGTAGATCCATTGGTGACATATAAACTGTAGGATAAATGAAACCAGGGAAACAACAACAGTGGTGTAGATGACATCTAGGCCAACAGCAAGCTCAAAATACTATAGTGTTGGTTGGGAAGATCATATTATCTAAAGAACTAGCAAGTTACACTCGAAGACAGAATATCGAAATAAACTCCTGCCTCCAAGTGTAGCCAGCTGTCATAAAAATTCCACACTATATCTTTCCTCCATTCTTCATTATTCAGTCCATTTTCTTCCAACAGTCAACTTCTATCTTCAGTGGTAACTGTAGTACGTTATACATTTTAAATTAATATTTTGATATTAAGTTCATTTGAGATTAGGAAAGTTATATTAACTGTACATTTTTTAGATAACAACCATATTAAAGCGTCCTTTATTTTTCAGTAAATAATTTCATTTTACGCCAGTGTCTGAAAAGTTTCATCTATTATAAACTCATTAAGTATTCCAAAATAAAAGAGAGTCATCGATAACTACTAATTTAAAATGAAGTAGTAATTGTAATGAGTAGTATAATATTTCATTTATTAAAAAAAGTTATGAATAACATTATGAATATATTTAATTTTGCTGTAAAAATATAAATAAATACTCTTTTAGTTTCATTACATTGAGAGCTACTTGCCTAGAAATACATTTTGAACATTATATCAGTGCTACTGATTTAAATCTGAGCTACATATTGAAATAGCTTTAATTCAATCTGAGTAAACTGTTTATTCAACCCAATTTATGATATTTCAGAAGTGATAAATTTATTACAAGAGAAGATAGATTTACATAAGATAAAAACTTCGTTTGTAAATATGGAAAAGCAAAAATAATAGGAAGCAAATTTTTTCTACTAATATAAACAAAGATATATTTAATAGGATTATTCAGAATGCACACATAAAATTACTTCATTTATATATTAAAAAATAAACTAGCATAGTAATTTCAAAATAATATAAATAAAATACTTGTACTAGAATATAATATTGCTGAAACAATAATATATATTACATAAATATCTATTTCAAAAAGTAAAATTTTTGTTAATAATAACAATAATGATGATCGCTTAATTGGAATTTTCATGTCAGGTGAATTTTCAAAACAGGTGTGAATTTTCATTCTGTGGACTATTAACCCTAGAACTACCGGAAATTTTACTCAAGTTTTATAAAAACATTCTACACCAGAATTTTTACTTAAAACTATTTAATTTGTTTATTTAACTTATTATTGTCTGATTTATACATTTAGTTTGTTTTGAAGAAATTTCTGGTTTGAATAAATATTTTGAATGTACATGTCGGGTCCAATGGACCCGTCTGGTAGACGGAAGGTTAAATAATCTCTCAAATTATTTCGGATATTTTTGAGATTTTATGTTTCTCACTAATTAAAATTAAAGTTAAGAAACATTAATCATGAAATCTTGTAATGCAAATGATGGAAATATATATAAAAATGTTATTACATTACACACACACACAAAAAAAAAAAAAAAAAAATGCATTTTCACAATGCTCTACTCAGCACACTTCGTAATTTTTATTTCCCCATGTTAATTAAAACTTATGAATGATTAATTAAAACTTACATGAACTTTCTGTCGTTTACCTACCAGGTAAACGGAAATAAAGATTAAACAACATCAGTTGTATACAAGATGTATTCAAGTCTAATATAAACAAACCCAAAAAACCCCTCACGTGATCAAATCACCCCAGAAAACTTTGAGGGTGGTAAAAAGCCACTCGGTGTGACACTTTCTTCCTTCCTGAACGCTAACCCGGGGTAGCCCTTATCACGTGATTTCGTCTCTGAACGACCACCCTGTAAACAGGGTGGAAAGTGCCACTCGGGGTGGCTGCGCTGAACGCGCCCTGCGTTTCGAAAAATTGACTTTTGGTCGGCTAAATTCGAAAATTACTCCACTATGCGGCGTTGCCTGGGCCCGTCACAAAAATATCGTGAAACACACACCCAGACAACCACAGTCGTCCTTCGGATGCTCTACAATGATCCTAAAAATCCTGTAGTCGTCATATCCTATAAAACTATCCTGTGAATGTCCGCAGAATACTAAAGAACGGACCAATTGAAACCGTCCAGTTGCAACCGTCCTCAAAACGACCGGAGGATATTCCAAGACGGATCTCGAGAATGCAACCGTGAAACCAGCCAACCTACTTACCAACTTACCAGAAATGGCGTTTATTTTGATTCCTCCGTCGATGTTTAGATGAGATCTGTCGCTGGTCATGGCAAATTCAAATATGAAGAAAGTGAATGTGAGGTAAGAATTTTCTTTTATTTTGTAATGCATTTCTTTATAACTATTCTGTCTATATATTTATATTATGTTAGAAAAACTTTTACTTTATTAAGATGAAATTTAAAAAAGAAATTAGGCCTAGTCATCGCACGATTAAAACGTGGAATAGAAGGAAAAAGATACAGAATTAAATGAATTGTATTCTTAATTCCAAAATAAACAGTAAGCGTATAAGATTTTTTATAGACACATCAATTTAAGCTGACATTTTAAATTCATTCTTTAACCACTTAAAAATAAATTTGAAAAATAGCCGCGTTTTTCGACACCCCTTTTTCGCTATTTGTTCACATTAATTTAATATTTATCAATGTTTATTTAGGTTCTAAACAGGGTAGGTAACTTGAACTTCTTATTACGATATTTTTTTTTAAATTTCTATGCAGGTGTTTTTGCATATCAAAATATTAAATACATTTAAGGCTTTTCTTGAAAAAAAAAAATATATATTTCAGAAAATTAATATTACTTCTAGAAAAAATAAATAATACTTCTGAAAATTACCATTACTTCTTGAAATAAAAAAATACTTCTGAAAATTAATATTACTTCTTGAAAAAAAATTAATAATACTTCTGAATAGTGTGAATTTCTTGGTGCATTAACAAAGTCATTTTTATATGCGCATAAAATTTGCAGGCATATTCAAGTGCTATAGAATTAAAGGAATAACTTGAGTATTCGCCCTGAGCCCGCTATCTATTTTTTTTTTTTTTTCATTTATAACCACTTTAAGCTTAATTTTCGAAAATTCAAAGATTAAAAGTAACAACAACAAAACAATCCAAATGGAAAAATTTTAAACAGAAATCGGCATTCTAAACCTCATTTGTATAAAGAAAAATAGGGAGGGGGAATTTGTAAATAGCAGACAGCAAATATACATAAATTTTAAAACAATAGAATAAAGGAAATATTCATTTTTAAAAGTATATATTTCAAATTTACAGGCAAAAAAGATTCGGATATTAACATAAAAAATTTACAAATGAAGAAATTTAAAATCGGCAAAAAAAATCTTGCCCATCTCCAGGCGAATACTCAAGGGTAACTGAATTGAATTAGCATTGCCGATTTTACTATAAATGCATTATTATATTACATCTAGTAATCCATGGAAAGCTTATTTGATTTATATGTTCATTTCTCTCAAAACATAGCATGATTTCAGCTTAATTATTAAGATGCTACATGCCGCAGAATGATATACATTTTAAAAGCAACGTTAAAAACGCCAGAATAAACAAAAATTCGCAAAAAATTTTTGTTTATTCTGGCGTTTTTAACGTTGCTTTTAAAATGTATATGATTTCAGCTTGTCTTGATAATGCATGTCAATGATGAATTCAGAGGGTGGACCAGCGGGGATATTCCTCTCCTTCTCATGAAAATTCAAGAAAAATGCATATTTCTATAATTCTGCCAGGCTGTTTTTTAAAAGAAATGTGAACACTATTTTATATGGTTTTTCTTTGTAGAAAATATGTTTTGGTAGTTATCTCGTAGATACACCAATATTTCTTTTTGGTGCAAAAATCATAATGTTTTGTCTGGTATGACAACACGGCAAAACAGATAGTGTGTTTTTTATTAAATTAAACTTTGTGTCTGTTTTATAAAACAATTTGTATTTTAAAAAAATGTGTAATGTTTTATTTATTATAGAGTAAATGTGTGTGCCTTATAATAAAAAAAGTTTATTTGCAATAACGTAAATGTGTGTTTTATATATATATATATATATAAAATGTGTGTGTTTTATATTAAAGTGCATGTGTGTGTGTTTTCATTATAAAATAAACTGATTCAAAATATAATAAAACTAACATGTAGTTTTTGCACAGTATGCCCAACAAGTATTTCAGACCAGGGTTTTCTTGCCAAAATGGCTCCAAAAAAAAAAAAAAAAAAGCACCAACCTTGATGTGGCTGCAGCATCTGTTCAATTTTGCTTTAGTATTTTTGATGTAGCAAGGCTGTTTAAAAGATTCAGATAATAAATCAATTTGAAAATGTTTACAATGATGTAGCAGGTCACTTTAAAAATTTAAGATGATTTGGATTATCAATTTTCTATTAATTACATGTTGTAAACAATATATTTTTGCTTTATTTTGTTCGATACATAAAAATATTCAATCCTGTGTTTTTATGTACAGGTCAGTAAAAAAATAAAGCACTTCATTGTTGCTCAACACTTTGTGTTGTTACATTTCAATTAAATTAAAAAAATTAAATATTTTTCTTTAATGTAATTATGAAATTTTAGATGAACTTCATGCTGACTCTAGAGAAAAAAAAAAGGGGGGGGGGGTTCTCGGATTGGAATTTAAAAAAGAAAATGGCACTTGTGTCGCAAAAAATATTTTTGAATTTGTTTGTTTAGACTCCTTTTTATCAGTGGATTTTTGCTATATTTTCCCGCAGTTGAGTGAATTTTGCTAATTTTCTCCTTATTGATTGCTGAGTTTCAGGATTTATTCCGTGCAATCAGTTGATGAATTTTGCATTCTTTTCTGCAACTGGCTGAAAATTTTCATGATTTTCTCTCACGATTGACTGTTGAATTTCATGTTTTTTCCTGTGATTAACAAATTTTGCTGTATTTCAAAGCAACTTCCTGAACAATTTTTTTTTTTTTTTTCCAGCGATCGACTTGCGAATTTCAGTTTCTTTTGAAAACTGAAAGGCAATTTTTTTATCCAACCGATTGATGAATTTGATATTTTATCTCTGCCAATTAGTGAAATTTGCCTTTTTTTGTCCTTTGCTACCGATTTGCAAAACTTTTGGGGCTTTTTTTTTTTCATATGATCGGTACTTGAATTTCACAATTTCCCCATGGCAGATCGATGAAGCAATTGATGAACTCCAGATTTTCCCTCATGATTTACTGGCAAAACTTGCAAAGTTTTTTTTCCATGTGATTGAATGGCGAAATAAGCAATTATATTATTTTCTCATGACAGACTGAAGAATTTTGCAATTTTTTTTTCTCTAACTAAATTAATCTGTCAAATTTCTTTTTTTCCCCCTCCTACATGATCGATTGACAAATTTTGCAACACTTCCTCACAAACAAATGCTGAAATTTATATAATATTTCCTGTAAATAATGGACATATTTCATGAGTTATCCCCCCCCCCCCTTCCCCTCACAGCTAAGAAAAGAAATGAGTCGAAAGGGTGCATCATAAATGTCAGCAAGGGACACAGGATGTATAAAATAATTAAAAGGGCTGCCAGATGCATACACTGTGTAAAAAAAGGCTGTTCTGACGCCACATAAACGAGTTAAAAAGAGCTGCCAGGCGTTGCGCCCTGCAAAATTGGCCTAGGGTCCACACTAGAATTGCATTTATAACTTTTTAAAATATCTTTATTTAAAACTGTACCGTAAAATCCTGTTATTTCCCCTCCCCCTAAGAAAGACATGACGAAAAATTGTAAAATAATCTGGGGGTTGCCTGCACAAGATTTTTTCTCACAACATTTGTGGGGGATTTTGGGGACATTTGGTGAACCTTGCAGGAGTTTTTTTCGCATTGCTCTGACCAAAATCACGTTTCTTCCGTAATACTTTGATGAAATTCTTTTTTTTTTTTTTTGTTCATAACCCTTTGATGAAATGTGCAGGGTTTTTATTTCAATCCTTTGTTGAAATGTATCTATTTCAGGGTTGTAAAAAACCCGGGTTTTTTGTTAAAAACCCAGCCTGGGCGGGTTTCATTAAAAAACCTGGGTTAAATGGGCAATTTTCCCCGGGTAAATTGGGTTAAAATGCCAAAATGGGGACTATGATTCCACCTTCCTCACAAATAATAATTTTCAGGGTTGCCACTGTATAGGGAAAACTGGAAAAACTGAGGGAATTTAGAAATGAGTATTAAAAACAAGAAATTTTACTAAATTTTGGTACTTTTCAAAATTTATCCGTTGAAATTTTGAAAATTCTCAGAGGAATTACTCGGGGAAAATTTAATTTTTTGCTTAGGAAAGCGCAAGGAATTTGATTGTCGAAATAAGTGGCAATCCTGATCTAAAATGCAATCTTTGTGAACGCTTCATAGTCTTATAGATGGGAATGACTTCATAGTCTTAATAAGGATCTCAATATTTTTCTCTGTTCTTAAAATACACACATATATGATCCCTATAACAATTTTTTAAAATTGCAAAGCTATCAATTGTGTGTTATTTAATAAAATATAACTTAAAAAAAAACTTGCTCCTTTGAAATTAACATGAGATAGTAAATGTTGATAAAAAAAATATCTTACAATAAAAAAATTTTCTTATATGTTATATGTATATACAGGGTGTCCACTCTCAACGGTGTCCAATGGCTAATTTCTAAATCGTTAGTCATAGACATATAGTTCAGATTTCAAAAAATGTTTTAAATTGAGGCAAAGAAATATTTTAAAAGCAATTTGGGTCAATAAAAACATTTCTTAAAAAATTACAAAATTTAAGTTTTTATACCGCCCCCCCCCCCACACACACACACACCAGGTCCTATAAGTTATATTTAGTAAAATTTTCCTATTACACTGACAAGTAAGACAAAAAGAGTCCTGTTCATATAAAACTAAAATTGACTGAGTTATGAAACTTTAAAAATGCATGACTTATACCACTTTTCTGCATCTGAACACAAATGAGTTTGGCCATGCTTTGAGAGGTCATATACTAAGTGCTTAAAATTTCAAAGAAATTTTCATGTGTATCTGCGCTTTAAAAAAAATAGTATGAGTGTTACAATTGAGTTAACTTTTATTAAGTTTCAGATTGGCTAAAATTATTGTATTTTAACATGTTTTATTTTGTAAGGATTTGAGACTATTTCTTTTAACAAATATTATGTTATTTTATTTAACTTCAACGATCGTATGCATGTTTCCCCAGTTCAAAATTTGTACTCGAAATTTCACTCACTTTCAAATATCCGATCAAGATTAAATTTTACATATATACTGATGTAAATCCGATGATAATCTAATATGATTTTTGGTGGTTACCATTCATACTTATTTTACAGGATAACGCACAAAATTTCAAATAGATTACCGACAAGAAGTTAAAAATTTTTTTTTTTTAGATTAGATAACACAAGACTGTTATGGTTGTGTTTTTTAACTTTTATGTAATTTTTAGCACTGAATTTGAGAATTACCTTAATTTTTTACCATCATCTCAGGATGTTTTGCAAATCAGAAATTGTCAAAGTTAAAAAATAACAAAAATCAGATACTATAAAATAGAGGAGATGGCTGAGTTTTTTAACCTTTGATAATTGATTTTTATCTACTTTTTAGCACTGAATGTGAAAATGACCTTCATTTTTAACCATCACGTTATAATTTTTTTGCAAATCGTAAATGCCAAAGTTAAAATATAGCAAAAATCTGGTACTATAAAACAGATGCAAAACTTTTTTTATATAATTTTCCTGACATGATGGTTAAAAATGAAGGTCATTTTCAGATTAATCGGCAAAAAATACATAAAATAATTTAATAAATATAATACTTTTGAAGCTAACTGAAAAGCTTAAATTTACATTTTAAATTTAAAGCTAAAACGTTTTAAAGTTATAGGGTTCCCAATCTAAAAGTGCAAGTAAATTAGTACAAATATATTTTCTAAGATTCAAAGAAGTGAATAAATAAAACAAAATAACCATAAACTGTTAACAAATATATCATTCGTTCCTTTCCAGAAATATATTTTAAAAAACCCGGGTTTTTTATAAAAAAAAAACCCAGCCCGGGCGGGCAGCTGGGTGGGTACCCGGGCAGCTACCCACTACAACCCTGATCTATTTTCGCGATCCTTTGATGAAATGTGTGTTTTTCACTGGATTCTTTGACTGAATTTCTTTTTTCTGCAATCTTTTGACGAAATTTGCATTTTTCCAAGATCTTTTGATGAAATTCATGTTTTTTCTGCGGTCGTTTGACGAATTTGGCTTTTTTCGCGATCTTTGGACAAAATGTGCAGTCTCTGCTATCATTTGGTGTAATTCATGTTTTTTTTTTTTTTTTTTTTTTTGCAGTCTTAAGACAAAATTGGCAATTTTTTCTGTGAACGATTGATGAAATTTATTTTTTCTGTGACTGTTTGTCGAAATTCACATTTTATTATGTCCGAATTGTTGGGCTATGGACTGATGCCTGATTTTTTTATTTTCTCAACCGAATGCTTAATTTTTCAGAAAATTCGGAACAGAATAATTTCTGTGTTGGGAATGTCATGTTTAGAATTCACGCCCCTTTCTGATGTGGCGAAAAAATAAAATACTTGGTATTGATTCTGACATTGACATGCAGGGTGGAACTTTTTTGGAAGTAGGTGATGCTTTCTTGGAATTTTTTTTTTTTTTTTTTTGGTACTTCTTAGTTATCCTGTCAACCAATTTTGCCAAATTATATACATTGACATAATTTTTATTTTAAATAACGAAAGAACAAATAAATTAGTAAAACATTAATAAATAAACAAATAAAATGTCAAATTAATGGTTTTATTGGCCATTATTGACATTTAATCTTACAATTAATTAATGAATGGCAACCATTATTGGCATTTAATCTTACAATTTGGCGACAGTAATTTGGTCGACGGGATAACTAAGAAGTATCTCTTTTTTTAACAAAAGGTGGAGGGAGAGGGCGTTATCGAGAAAAGTGGATAAACGGGATATTATGGTGTACCAAAAAACCATGATTTGATAAGTACCTGTAGTTTTAGCTATAATATTTTACACATAATTTTAAATGTATACTGTAGTCTCAAAAACCATCTCTGTATAAAACTTTGTTTTTTAAATTGTACTTTGACACCATAATTATTATTAAAGTTATTCTTTTATTTTAGATACCTTGGAAATAATTAGTGAAAAATCTATATACAAATCGAGCTGCATGCTGTCAAAAAAAATCATCAAAAATTCTCCCCAACAGTGGTAAGTTTAACTGAATTTTTTTTTTGTTGTTGTTTCTTCTAAAAAATATAAGATCATGTGAGCATGTATTTATTATAATATTTAAATTATATTTTATTATTATTTAATACAGTATAATATTTTTCTTTGAATAGTAATAGTTTTGGTTTCAAACATAATTATTAATTGTGTCAGTTTGGGATATTCTGATATTTGAAAAAAGAAAGTTTGCTTTGTTATGAAAACTGTTTTTTTTTTCCGATAATTTTAAAAATGTTTCTGTTGTCAGAAATTCAACCTAAGTTTAGAGAATAGACTTAATTTTAAAATGTAGTCCGTCCCGCTTAATTGCATACAGTTGGTTCCACTGAATTGTATGCATTTAAGCGGTGACATTAATTAATGTTATCAGCAAACGCTATCATTTGATTATATGCCACAGATATGATAAATATTAATGGAGAATAATTATTTACCTAATAAATTAAAAACTACTGTATTAATAACTTTAATAAATAATTTATTATTACTCTATATATAAAAGTATATGTAATAAAGTATAAGGTATTATAACACTATTTACGGTACATGGTTTAATTTTTCATTATAATTTATGTGAAAATTAAAATGAAAGTTAGATAGAAAATTTTTGTTTTTAAATCATACCTTTGAAAATAAAAGTTTCTGCATAAATTCTTTTTTATTTTTCAATTATTTGTCAATTTATTTCTCTTTTTTTCTTTTGCCTACACAAAAAATCCTTTAGGAATTTTTTTTTTTTTTTTTTTCATATCTTGACTAGGGATTGACCGAATAGTCGATTCGGTGATTCGGCATGTAAACCGAATATTCGGCTTCGGCCGAATACTTAAAAGTATTCGGCCGAATAATTGTGGATAAGTATTTTCTTAGAAGTAGAAGGATTCTCTTTTACTTAGAAGTAGAATGGGCTAAATGATGAGTTTCAATATTATGTGCATGAGTTCAAAGTTCAGCTGCACTACCAAAAACAAGTCAAAGGCCATTTTTAATTACAAAAAACTCTTTCCTTCGTAAAATAGTCTATATATGGGTGAAATCAGAACAACTGTCTATGATAGAGAAAAAAATAAAATAAGGAATATGGGCATCTTTACCTTACTATTTAATTTTAATTATTTCTACATTAGTTTTTTCAATTTAAACTTATTTAATGTGTATTTTCTTTACTATACACCTCAAATAAGTATATCAGAGTTCATCTCTGTATACTAAGGTTTATATTAAAGAAAATACACACATCAAATAAGTATACCCCCTATGCCTATCTTATAGCTTTTATAACCATTAAATTAAAATCGCTTAAATTTATCTTCATCACCACAATGATAAATATTAATCAAAATATAAATATGTATCAATAATTTCACAGAAAATAGTTAAATGTACAAATTGATATGATACCTTTTGTATTTGAGAACATTCCAATTCAATATGTATATAATTAGACAATCAGTAAATCAGCTTAATAACAACATTGTTTCTTTTTATTTGAATGAACTTTTGTTTTTCTGAGAATCCCTATCCTTAATATATAGTATTAAGGCCTAGTAGCCTGTATAGTTAATACTTTCATTAATCTGGATATTGACTAGTGATAAAATAATAAAAAATAAGTGATGGGTTAATGAATTTGTGAGTTGAAAGAAGTCATTAAATTTTTTTGTGTAATTAGATTTAAGGATAAAAATGTAACTAAATTAAATTATTAAGAATTTAATTTTAATTAAAGTTTATTAAAAAAGCTAATGTATGCAAAAATGTGTATTAAAAATTTTTAAGTATTCGGTTGCCGAATACCGAATATTCGGTGTACACTTTGACCGAAGCTTCGGTATTCGGCAAAATTGCTGATTCGGTCAATCCCTAATCTTGACATTGCATTTCTCCACTTCTAGCGCTAAATATTGATCTTTTATTGGTCTACTTTCCCCTGATTCCAGAATTTTTCAAAAAATACCCCCCAGCATCTTGAGTCACTATATGTACGACAAGCTTTAAAAGAAAAACACAATTGTCCAAATTCAACACTCTCATAAGTTGCCAGAATTAAGATAAGTCATCTTACACGACTATTTCTGCTCTTTGATTGTAAATATAACAAACCATTGTTACAAAAAAAAAAAGTTCTTCCTTTTTTTTCCATTCACCACTATAACATGAATTCATAAAATCCGGATTACTACTAGTAGATTGGCGATATTTATGCAATTAACCGGGGATTGTTATGTGGTAAAACGAGTACATTTAAAATTAGCCTTATGGGGAACGTCTCTGTTCCACGGCATTCTATGCATATAAGCGGGGTATGCAATTATCCATTACCCGATTAAGTGGGGCCGACTGTATTTTATAATTTAAACATTATGAAATTTTTTTTTCCTGTTATTTTTCACATGAATTTGAGTACTGCAGTATTATTTATGGATATCCCAAATTAACTTATGTATAGAAAATTACAATATCATACCAGCCAAAAAGCAATGACTATTAAAATGCTTATGTCAAAGATTTTTTTTTCAGTCGTGTGACTATTGAAATTTTCTATTATACATTTTACCTGCCAAATACATTTAATTCAACTTGTATTCTTTTTCAGCTCGAATAAATCTTTATTTTATGTTGGAAATTTTTTATGTTATGACCAGGGGTGTAAAAGTGTAGGTGCCCAATGCGTCTCTCACCTATAAATTTTATTAGTTTTCTTCATTTAAATTTTATTAGCATTCTTACAAAAAATTTAGACGAGAAATAATGAATAAAATTTATTGATGAGAGACTGCCCGCTGGTGCTTAGATTTTTACACCCCTGGTTATGGCTATGAGCTTTATTTCAAATGTAAACATTCTGAAACATATTTTGATTTTTAATATTTAAACTCTAGGTGCGTTTCTATTATATCAACACCATTGTACCAAGCATGATAGTTGGTGCCAAATAGAAAAAAAAAACTGTTGGTATAAAAGTGATCATTTAAAAAATATACTGTTTCAAACTTTCATACTATTTTACTATATCAACACAAATATATACTTACAATAAAAGAACAAATGAATATTATACAACAAAGTAAAACTAGGTTTTTAATTCAGTCATGAAGTTATAAGAGTCTCTTAGCATTGTTTGTAACAAACATTTGATTTATATAAATATATATATATATATATAAAGATGTCACACGATATCAATGCGATAAAATTGTAAACAATGACATATATTGCTTTTGTTATAGCATTTTGCGACGATCTATATTCTCTTAATAGACTGGGTATGATATTCAGCTCCAACAAAATTGTATCTAATTAGACTGTGAAATGTTCATAGTCGGTATCTCCAGGGTCCAGTTTTTTTATTTATTTTTTTTTAATGAGGCCTATGTTATGAAAAGTAAAAGTTGCTTTCGTGAAATTTAATTTTTTTTTTTTTTTTTTTGTGAAAAATAACATTTTTTAATGAAAAATGAAATCTAGTTACATAAATTTGAACCAATAATTTAATAATAATAGCTTATTTAAGTCCTTATGCTAAAGTTTTTCTTTCTGGCAAACTTTTTTTGTTTGTAAATTATAACCCAAGAAAATGGCATGGTTTGCAATAAAAATCAGTTGCATGGATAGGATTGTGATATCAGCATACATTTTGGCAAGGTGTTTGTAGGGATCTGTCCAGACTTTTCTGACAGGGTCCTGTTTTTGTGAAACTGGAGTTTTTCTTATTTTTGTGAAAATTCTGCTCATAATTTTGTGAATTTTAAATTATCGATGTCTTCTTGTTCTACCCTTCTTGTATAAAAAACAAAGTAATAAGCTCTTTGGTGAGTTCAACTGCTTACTTACAGGCCTGATTTTATTTTTAAATGACTAAATTTGTGGAAAAGTTCAATTTGAAAGCGAAAACATTCTATGAAATCTCTATTTAAGAGAGAAATAATTTTGTGAAGGGTCCTGTTTTAAGATAAATAATTTTGTGACGGGTCCTTTAAAGGACCTAAAATTTTCCTAAACATATCCCTGGTTTGTATAACAGAAAAGTATGAAACTCATTTAGTATTATTTAAGATATTTGTTATAGTTTTTTATGTTTATGAAAAAATATAATAGAATAACACCCCACCTGTCTTTTGGTTTTTATAATAGCACCTCTCTGGCCCCTCTTTCAAAAAATTAGCACCCATCTTGCTGCTCATCCAAAAAATTTGCATGCTTCTTGTCTCTCAGTTGAAAAATCTTCCCTTTCTCTTTTTGGCATTAAAACAATTGTTTGCATAATAAAAACTGAAGTGCCCTAAGCAGTCCGTAAAATTCCGTAAAGATTTTAATTCATTATATGTTGGTGATCAGTATATTGGTACATTATAGTCAGGGCTGGCTATTTGCCGGCAAAAAAGGGTTTCTGCCTTGCCAGTGGCAGAAACTGGTTATAACCGGTTTTAACCGGCAGAAACTGGCAACAACTGGCATAAACATATTTCATGACATAATCTGAGACATTTTTACTGGTATTAAATTCCTTAGGTACATTTTATTTCGTTTAAATAACAAATCTCAAATGAAATATTGTGGGTAGTTTTAATTAAAAAATAAATAGATTTGTATTAGAAAAAATGAGTAATGTGACAGATAAAATTTTTGTTATAGTATGGTTATATAATTTTATATGTAAACAATTATTAGAGTATTTTAAAATTTCAGTTTAAAAATCAAATACAAAACTATGTCCAATACTTATTTTAAATTAAACAATGACAAAGAAAAGAAAAATATTCAATACTTGCTCAAAATAATTTTCTGTAACTTAACGTATTAATTTAATAATAACACTATAAATTATCTCTCATAGAAATGTTATAGTTATATGCGGATCTTGTAATTCCATGAATTTAAAAAACATTTCATTTAAATACAGTATTCAAAGGAACAAATCTGACTTTTTTTTTTTTTCAGTTTAAGACTGTTATAAGCATAGATCAAACTTTGTGCGAATTTTAGTAAAAAAGCTAAAATCTAAAAAGCTAAACGACAAAAAACGATTATATGGGATATTTTTGTCGTGCCTGTATGTTATTTGTGCATAAAATCGTTGTTAAAGATTTTAGCTTTTTTATTAAGACTGTTAGTTGAAAATGTTCCAACCACATTTTGCACTTACAAAACAAACAACTACAAAGGTTCAAAGCAGATTTGATACAGTAATAACCGACTACCATATGCTAACTTATTTACTTCATCCTAAGTATATGGGATCAAAATTGACATATGAGCATAAAGAAAAGGCAAGGAAATTGCTTTCTGATATTAATCCCAATTTTGTGCCACATATAATATCCTTTGAAGCAAAATCGACTCCTGCCTCAGAAACATATTTCTCCAAGGAAGCCCTAGAAAATGTCTTGCCCTTACCTTCTATGTGGTGGTCATCTTTAAAAACGAATACTGGTGAAAATGAGGATTTTTCAAATTTGCATCCTCAATAATGACATTGCCAGCAAGTAATGATAGTCTTGAAAGAATATTTTCAAACTTTTCTTTCATTCAAAACAAAGAAACAGTCTGTTCAGAAAAATTAGCAAAATTTTGTCCTATGCTATGGAATGTTCTTTGGAAAAAGTAATAATAGTATATTTGAGTGGCAATTTTGTTCCTTCAATATTGTAAAATAATTGTGCAAGATATTTCATTAATTTTTTTTTCTGTTATTTATTGGGCTTCAATTATTTACTTATATATTTTCACAAGAATCATAATCTTTAAGTTATTGCATTGCATTATTTATTTAAAAATACTCTGAAAAATACATTTGTTAAAATATCACAGATTTTTTTGTAAATTTCCTTTTTTACTTTTAAATAAAAATTCAACTCTAAACAATAATATAAAATAGTTAAACTTGTACAGCATCAGACTACCATTGAAAATTTCTGTTTTTCAAGTGAAAAAAAATTAGTACCTATTATTATATAAACAAAGTATATTTATATGATAATTCTGAAACTTTTTTACAACTTTGAATAACATTCATAATCTTTAATTTTAATTTTTAACTTAATTGTTTACACATCAAATACATGTATGAATTAAGAATCATTGCACATTAAAGTTCTTATTAATATTATTTCTGAGTTTCTGCCAGTTTTTGCCACTTACTGGCAGAAACTAGTTTCTGCCATGCCGGTTTTAACCGGTTATAACTGCTGGTTTTAACCACTCTGGCAGAAACTTGCCAACCCTGATTATAGTAGACACAATTCATTAATGATTCATTAAATTAAAAATAGATGATCCTGCTTTATTTTGTATAATGTCAGTGTAATGTATTGATGCTCAATTTATTAATTTTATTTTTAATAAACGGAGAAAAGTGATGAATTGTAATTATATAATGGTTATATATATTATATATACACATCGAGAATTTTTTTCCCAATGAAAGTAGTTATTTTTAGTTTAATTCGTTCCCCATTTTTAGTTTCAAAGTTATTGCATCATCCCTTACCCAACATGCCAAAACAAATTTTTGACTAAGGGCTTCTTCCATTTTAGAAATTGTTTTAGGTCTGTTTTGTTTAATTTTCTGAACTGTGTGTAGGGGGAAGTTACTGCGCTGCTGGTTGGATTAGCAGTTACCTTCTCTTTTCTTGCAGTGTGTGACATGCCTTATGTGTAAAGGTTAAAATTCAATATTTGCTTTAGTAGCCAGTGGCCGGTAGAGGCTGTATGTTTAGTAGCCACTACTGTCGAGTTAGTGGCCACTTATCGTAGTTTGTAGATTTAAATAGTTTTACAAGTAATGTTTTTAAAATATTTATGTTGCGAAGACATATTTTAAAATATATAAAAATAAAACTATCCACTGTGTCAGTTTACTTACCCCAACAAAAACAATTAACAGTTATTACATTAAAAAAAGAGAGAATTTATTGAACAATGTCGTACAAGACCGAGGTCAAAGATTGGTTCACATCTCCAATACGTCACTATGTAGCCCGAGATCAGAATTCTTTCTGAAAATAGGCTTAAAATATTTCCCGTTTGACGAAATTCGCAGTTAATTTTTGAAATTATTTTAAGAAATTTGCAATTATTTTACGCAACCTCTTGCTAAAATTCACAATTTTTTCGCCGATCGTTCGACAGAATTTACGATTTTTTCCCGCCATAATTCGACAAAAGTGACGATTTTATTATGCGATCTCTTGATGAAATTCGCGAACTTTTCCACTATCAATTGAAGAAATTCGCGACTTTATTTCCACGATCTTCTGACAAAATTCGCGATTTTATTCCGCGATCGTTTGACGAAATTTACGTTTTATTGCGATCTTTTGACGAAATTTGCGGTTTTTTCGCGATCTTTAGACGAATTTTGCGGTTTTTTCGCGATCTTTAGACGAAATTTGCGGTTATTTCGCGATCTTTAGACAAAATTTGCGGTTATTTCGCGATCTTTGACGAAATTTGCGGTTATTTCGCGATCTTTAGACGAATTTTGCGGTTTTTTCGCGATCTTTAGACGAAATTTGCGGTTATTTCGCGATCTTTAGACGAAATTTGCGGTTTTTTCGCAATCTTTTGACGAAATTTGCGGTTTTTTTCGCGATTTTTTGACGAAATTTGCGGTTTTTTCGTGATCTTTTGACGAAATTTGCGGTTTTTTCGCGATCCTTTCACGAAATTTGTGCGATTCTGAAATTCACAGCAAATTTTCTGAAAGGTTACAAAGGGGTGGAGCTGTGTTTTTTCTGCACCTGGTTGACGAAATTCCCGTTTTTTCGAGATCCTTTGACAAAATTTACTTTTTTTTCGCGATCTCTTCACGAAATTTGCGGTTTTTTCGCGATCTTTTGACAAAATTTGCACTTTTTTTCGCGAACTTTTGACAAAATTTGTGGTTTTTCGAGATCTTTTGACGAAATTTACGTTATTTCGCGACCTTTAGACGAAATTTGCGGTTTTTTTCGCGATCTTTTGACGAAATTTGCGGTTTTTTCGCGATCCTTTCACGAAATTTGCGCGATTCTGAAATTCACAGCAAATTTTCTGAAAGGTTACAAAGGGGTGGAGATGTGTTTTTTCTGCACCTGGTTGACAAAATTCCCGTTTTTTCGAGATCCTTTGACAAAATTTACTTTTTTTTCGCGATCTCTTGACGAAATTTGCGGTTTTTTCGCGATCTTTTTACAAAATTTGCACTTTTGTTCGCAAACTTTTGACAAAATTTGTGGTTTTTCGAGATCTTTTGACGAAATTTACGTTATCTTTAGACGAAATTTGCGGTTTTTTCAGGATCTTGACGACATTTGCGGTTTTTTCGCGATCTTTTGACGAAATTTGCGGTCTTTCGCGTTCTTTTAACGAAATTTGCGGTTTTTTCGCGATCTTTGGACAAAGTTTGCGGTTTTTCGCGATCTTTTGACAAAATTTGCATTTTTTTGCGATTTTTTGACGAAATTTATAGTTTTTTCGCGATTTTTTGACGAAATTTACCGTTTTTTCACGAACCTTTGACGAAATTTACCGTTTTTTCACGAACTTTTGACGAAATTTGCGGTTTTTTCCCTATCTAATGGCAAAATTTAGGGGTTTTTCGCTATCTTTTGACGAAAATTGCGGTTTTTTTTGCAATACTTTGATGAAATTTGCGGTTTTTACGCATTCCTTTCACGAAATTTGCGTTTTTTCCACGATTCTTTGACGGAAATCGCGTCTTTTTTTCGGGATTCTTATGTAATTCGCGTTTTTCCGGCAATTCTTTGACGATTATTTTGCGGACGATTGACGAAATTAATTTCTTTTGGCGACCATTTGTCGAAATTCGCGATATTTTTATGTCCGAAATTTCGGATTGATGACCGATTTTTTTAATTTTCTGAACCAAATGCCTTCAATGTGAACATCAATGCGATTTTCTTTTTCTTTTACGATTCCGCGGAAATCGCTGATCGATTAAAAAAATTAAAAAAAGCTGAAAAGTGGCATTTCTGACATGTACTATTACATGAAAAATAAAGATCGCCACTTTGGCGATCAGATGCACATCATAAAGTCGCCCTGTGGCCAGTGGCGACCGGGAATTTTAACCTTTACTTATGTGGCTTCTTGTGTCTGGCTGGGGTCGAGAGCTGCGATCTTTCATGGCTTTGATCTCGGCTTGTGGTCTAGAGGAGCGATTGGGCCGCCCGTTCTACTCTTGTAGGCCTCTAAAAAGGATATCTTGAACTTTCGTTTGGTACCTACCTGGAAGGTGTTTTGTTACATTCCCCTCGAGGCATAATGCCTAGTGATAGTCTAGGATGCATGTAGCTTTCGGCTTTATGGAGTGATGGTTCTGCCCTGTTTGATGTGCAGAGTTCTAAGTGAGGTAGCTCTTGTTCTTGACACTTATAGTACTTGAGGGGTACCCTCGAGGTATAATGTTAGCAATTCATGGTGAGAAGTTTCTGAACATGGAGTACTTGTTGGTTTGATGGTATCTGTTGTTCACCAGTGGGAGGCCCACTGGCTTTAGCCTACTTGGCAGCGTCTTATTTATTTTGCGACATAGCCACCCTTGCGCAGATGTTTCCTTGACTCTCGGACTCGTCAAAATATTCCATGTCTAATAAATTATCAGGCTACGGCAGAGACTATGTTGTGTTGTGGCCTTCTGTCTTCCTCGCTTAGCTGTTTCGAATGGCAGGTTGATGTCGTGGTGATTGGGCGTCAGTTGATGCCTTTTGGGACAGGTTGCTACGTGATCCCCTAGAAAGGAGGACCGTATGTATCCGCTTGGCTCTGGTTCAGGGAACTTTGGTTTTTACATTCCTTAATCGGGAAGGTCTGTGTGTGTGTGGGGAGGGGGACAGGCAAACTAAACTTTACCCTGGGCACAGTTTTCTCTTTGCATGGTCCTGTTGCTTGTAATTACCATAATTTTTAATTATTAAAAATGGTATTTTCATCAGTTATAAATATTAACTCTCTTTTGATACAAAATGAGATAGGTGCTTCATGTTGATGTTTGACATAAAATAAGATGTGCAATTATGCTGCTTTGTACTTTTTAATAGTTTTTTCAAACATTTCCTAGGGCTTAAAATAATAAAATTCCTAAAAATAACTGTAAATTTTACAAAAAGATCTTTTGAAGAAACAAACAATAAGAAATTATTGTATATCTTGTGTGTGTATATATATTGATTTATTCCTTTTGAATGAATGTGATGCACCAATAAAGTTTAGTAGAAATGTATATTTTGTCTTTTCTTCATTATAGATGTGTGCAGCGTAAAAATTATTTTGTGACAAGTGCAGGCAGGAGAAACTGGAAAGTTGGATTGTTGTTAAAAAAAAGTTTTGAAACTATATTTTGTAATGTGGAAGGTTGTAAAAAATATTTGTTTTGTATTTTACTGTGAAAGTTTTAAATAAATATTTTTTTGTATTTTGCTGTGAAAATTGTAAATAAATACTTGTTTTGCTTTTAATGTGACTGTTTTATTGTGTAATTCGTAACTTTAAGTTTTTTAATATAGGAATTATTTTATTAATTAATAAACAAAATAATTCAACAGCGATTATCATTTTTTCGTACTATCATTCTTAACACTGCAGAATATATTTTATAAGTATTTCTTTTTGTCTTTTATTTTTTTTTCCTTTTCTGGTCATAAATTAAATTAGGAGTAAACTTTGACTTTTTATTTTGAATAACATTTTCAGGTATTCACTTTTGATAATTTTTACGTAAAGATTAAACTTTTCTTTGTCAAATAATTTAAGTTTATTGTTTTATATTCAGCATTTAGTGTAATATGTGCAATCATTTAAAATGCAATTAAAATATAGAAGTTCTTATTCATTAAAATAAGAACAAAGGATGAAAAGAGTATCTTAACTTTTCTGCAGTTTGTGTTAATTCTTCATGTTCATAAAAGGCATTTACTGAGCTATTACCAATTATATAAAGTTAAATGTATCCATGGCACTATCATATTTTGTTAAAGTAAGGTAATGTATTTAAAGGTAAGTAAAACATTAAATTTAAAGTTGTATTTTACAGCCAAATTATCACAACAGTAAAATGTGCTTTGGTCACTAAATATAAAATGGCATACTTTTTGTACTTTATTTATTTGACTTCAAAAATATTAAGATGTCTTATGCAGTAGTTTTTTCTATAAAAAAAAATGTAAAACAATCATCGGAGCAACAAAATTATACTTTTTAATTTCATGTGGCACTTCATCACAGGACAATCAAATGCATAACATTTGTTACAGATACTGGGTGTTCCTAAAGTGCATAGTGGATCAGGTAGTCCAATGCTTTTTTTAGTAAGTAAATCAAATAATTGCAAAATGAATAAAATTGTTATTGAAAAAATGGTTCTTATGGCAAAAATAGTAAATTAGAAAAATGTTCAACTCAAGATATTAAAAAATATCTGCAAGACAACATCTTAAATAGTGATGAAGCTATGATGAAAAATTTTTAAATTGCACCATTTTGGATAATATTTGTTTAAATTAAGAATAAAGTATGTAAAACTATTATTGTATGCAAGTAAGGAATTTTACCAAATTTCTTAAATATTCTTGAATCTTATCAAAAATATGTAAGATATATTACCAGGGTTCGCACAGACTCCTTAGACTCCTTGGAAACTCCTTAGAAATGAAAACATTCCCAAGTAGTACTTAGAACTACTTAGATAAGCAAACTACTACTTAAAAACTCCTTATATTCTATTGCGGCTTCGGACGCAAGCGATATTGCTGTCGAGGGGGAAAAAATCGTGATTGAAAAACGCACGGTAAATCCTTTGTGCACGTCATTCATCTGAAGCACAACATTGATTGGGTAGGGTAATCTTAATGGCAGGGCTCCCACTAGGTATGTTTTTTCAATTATTAGGTCCGTAAAGTCCGTTTTTCGACACTGTTAGCCGACCTTTATTTTAAATTTTTTCGATGTTTGGCATTTAGCCAAGAATCTCGGAAAAATAGCGTTTTTCGCAAATATGTTCCAAAAATATACCGTCAAATTTCGTCAATCGATCGCGAAAAAAATTCGTAAATTTTGTCAAAGGATCGCGAAAAACACACAGTTTCCATCAAAAGATCGCGAAAAAAAGTTAGTATCATCAAACGATCGAAATAAAACGCGAATTGCATTAGAAGATCGCGAAAAAGCGTGAATTTCCCCAGAAGATCGCGAAGAAATGCGAATTTCCCCAGAAGATCCCAAAAAAAACGCGAATTTCCCCAGAAGATCGCGAATTTCCTCAAAGGATCGCGAAAAACACGCGAATTTCCAGAAAGGATCGCGAAAAACACGCAAGTTTCGTCAAAGGATCGCGAAAAACACGCAAGTTTCGTCAAAGGATCGCGAAAAACACGTAAATTTCGTCAAAGGATCGCGAAAAACATGCGGCTTTCATCAAAAGATCGCGAAAAAAACGTCAGATTTGTTAAACAATCGAAATAAAACGCGAATTCCATTAAAAGATTGCGAAAAAAGCGACTTATCCCAGAAGATCGCGAAAGAAACGTCAGATTTGTTAAACAATCGAAATAAAACGCGAATTCCATTAAAAGATTGCGAAAAAAGCGACTTTTCCCAGAAGATCGCGAAAAAACGTGAATTTCTCACAAAAGATCGCGAATTTCGCGTAAAAGCCCACAAATGTCGTCAAAAGCTCGCGAAAAATACAACAAATTTCATCAAAGAGCCATGCATAAAACGCATAGTGTCGGGAGTGAATTCCCCCCACCCCCCTCTCTCTCTCTGGTGGGGGTAACTTTTCAGAAGATTTGCTGTGAATTTCAGAATTTTTTTTTTACCCAGAATCACCCCTTTGTCATGACCATTGGTCACTGCATGAAAGAGTAGATTGTCAGTTTTGTATTTAAACTTACGAAATCAATAAGCAATATATTGTGAATACTGTGCAACTTCAGCACTAATAATTAGATTCTAATACAGTAAAATTTGATTTTGAAATGCTTTTCTCTCCAAATTGGGCCTTAAAAATTGGAGTGTACATACCCAGGGGTGATTCTGTTCCGAATTTTCCGAAAAATTAAGGCAGTCATTTCCGAAAATTAAAAAAAAAACGGTCATAAATCCGAAAATTCGGACATAAACTATATCGCGAATTTCGAAAAATGTTCGCCGAAAAAAAAAAACAATTTTGTGAAAGAATCGCGGGAAAAACGGTAATTTCGTCGAAGAATCGCGAAAAAACGCCAATTTCGTCAAAGGATCGCGAAAAAACGGCAAATTTCGTTGAACGATCGCGAAAAACGGTAAATTTCGTCAAACGATCGCGAAAAACGGTAAATTTCGTCAAACGATCGCGAAAAACGGCAAATTTTGTCAAACGATCGCGAAAAACCCGCAAATTTCGTCAAAAGATCGCGAAAAAAACCCACAAATTTCGTCAAAAGATCGCGAAAAACCGCAAAATTCGTCAAAAGAGCGCGAAAAAAACGGCAAATTTCGTCAAAAGATCCCGAAAAAACGTCAAATTTCGTCAAAAGATCGCGAAAAAACGTCAAATTTCGTCAAAAGATCGCGAAAAAAATGTCGAATTTCGTCAAAAGACCGCGAAAAAAACCGCAAATTTCCTCAAAAGATCTCAAAAAACGGCAAATTTCGTCAATAGATCGCGAAAGAACAGCAAATTTCGCCAACAGATCGCGAAACCCACCCCCCCAAATTTCGCCAACAGATAGCGAAAAACCGCAAAATTCGTCAAAAGATCCGCGAAAACCCCCGCAAATTTCGTCATAGGGCGCGACCCCCCCCCCATGTATTTCCGAAAATACGATGGGAATTTCCGAAAATTTTTTTCCACTCAGTATCACCCCTATGCATACCACATAACGATGCAACACATAAAAACATCAACAACAACAACAAAAAAAAAATGGCAAATCCTTACTATTTTTTGGACTCCTTGGATTTTTTGGGTACTCCTTGGATTTTTTCTTCCCAACTCTGTATGAACCCTGATTACTATCTTCAATTTGCATTTTTGAAATTCCTATATTGTCACTGAAAACATTTTTTACTTAATAAATTGTATAAACTAAGATATCTTGAAGATTGATTTTTTTTTCAAAAGAAAGGTTTACTGAATAATCTTTTTACAGGCTATATAATTTATTAAATAATTATGTTATAATTGATTATAATAATTAAAAGTGACAAGACATCAATGAATTACCATAAATTTCAAAAATGCAAATTGTAGGCAGTAACATTCATTAAGCCATCCAGAGGTTATCGAGCCATCATAAAAAAGTCATCCACAGGATGTTGACAGGTGTGACATTTCGATAGCCAGGGGATGTCCTATTACTGTCTGCAAGACGACTGCATCCATCCACGGGATATCAGCTTATCCTGAATATGGCATTATTTGGATGATTTTAGGATGTCATTAGGACCATCCAGAGGATATCATACAAGTGTCCCATAATCGTCCAAAAGGTGTCATGAAATGACATCCGTAGGATGTTGACAGGTGGGACATTTCGAAACCCAGGGGATGTCCTAAAACGGTCGGCAGGACCAATTCATCGGTCCGCAGGATATCAGCTTGTCCTGAATATGACATCTTTCGGATGTTCTTAGGATGTGTTTGTGTTGTCTGGGACACACAAAAAAAATCTTTAAAAATAGCAATTTTTTAAAAATCGTTGCACGAATTCCGTATAAACTTTGTTGAAAACAGAAAAAAAAATTACTATACTAGAAGATTGAATGGAAATTCATTTTACTAATGTGGAAATTCACAGCAAATTTCACAAAAAATCGCATAAAAAATTGCTAAAATTTCAAAAAATTGCAGCGTAGAAAATTTACTATATATTGAGCTAAACGATTAAAAACGGATTTCTTTTACGAAGTCAAAAAATTGTCGAGGAACGCAAAAAACTCTAAAAATCGTATTGAAAAAGGGGCAAAAAATTACAAAATTACAAAACAAATTCCGAATAAAATTTATTGAAAAAATGACAAAATTTGATATTTTGCCTTAAAAGATTAAAATCGGATTCCTTTAACTAATGTGGAAAAATCGCGCGGAACGAAAAAAAAACACCTCTAAAATTCGCTTAAGAAATTGCTATAAATTTAAGAATCTCTGGGGAAAATTTAGTAAAGGGGCTAAAACATTCTAACAGAAATTCTTTCCCGAATGTCAAAAAAATTAGAGCGAAAAGCGGAAAACATTAAAAATCACATTGTAAATCGAAAGACAAAATGTAATGTATTAGGCTAAATGTTGGAAACCGAATTTCTTAAAATTGTAGCAGAACAGAAAAAAATGATAGAAATTGCATTGAAAATCGCAAGCACTTAAAAAAAACGCGGATGACAAAATTTCCTATATTTCACTAATAGTTTGAAACCCTTTTCCTTTTACGAATGTCAAAAAATCATCACAGAACTCGAGACAATTCTAAAATTTTCTTAGAAGATCACTTTAAGAATCATTAAAAATTCAAAAATCTTTTTAATATCTTTTTTCTATAGCAAAATTTACTCTCTTACGCTAAAAGTTTGAAATCGAATTCCTTATACGAATATCACAGAATCGCAGCAGAACACGTAAAAAATACTAAATATGGCTAAAAAAATTTAAAAATAGTAGAGAACAAAATTTATTATAGTGGACTAAAGCATTCTAACTGGAATTTTTTTTCGTCAATGTCGAGAAATCACCACGAAACACAAAAAAAATTCTAAAATTCGCATTAAAATTCGCTAAACATTCAAAAATCGCAGAAGACAAAATTTACTGTATTAGGCTGAAAGTTTGAAACCTAATTCCTTTTACGAATGTCAAAAAATCTTCGCGAAACGCGGAAAAGGAAAAAAAAACCGCATTACAATTTACTAGAAATTCAAAAATCGAGGAGGACAAAATTTGCTACATTGGGCTAAAATTTGAAGGCAAGCTCCTTTTATCAATGTCAAAAAAATCGCCGCGAAACGAGAAAAACTCCAAGAATCGCATAAAAAATTCGCGAAAAATTAAAAAATCACTAATTTTGAATAAACCTTATTGAAAAGAGGACAAAATTTACTATAATTGTCTAAAAGATTGAAGCCGGATTCCTTTTACTAATATTGAAAAAACGAGCAAAACGTAATAAAACACTAAAAATTGCATAAAAAATTAAATTAAAAAAATCCAATCATAAAATCTAAAATCAGGCTTCGACGTGCATAACTAAAGATATGTATATGTACCTTCCTACCAAATTCTGTACCTCTGCTCTCTTCCAAAAACAGCACACATACACAGACATCTTTTCTTATACAGTAGAACCTCGATTATCTGAAGTAATTGAGACCGACCATCTTTCGGAAAATCGAAAATTTCGGATAATCGAGAATGTTTCAATTTTAAGATTAAGGAGAAATATGTGCAATATTTCTTATTATGGTGACAAGTGCTCGATAAAAATAAAGCACTAGCAAAATAGAAACAAGAATAAATTACCTGAATTTGAATTTTGAAATGAAGTACGTCTTACATGTATCATTAGGGTTTGAAAATAATGTTTCGATTGTCGCAGTTTCGATTGCAATTTATTTATTTATTTTTATTGAAGCTCTATCGCGGAGTTTTTAAATATTATTGGTTCACCAGTATCACAGTCTTTCTGCTGCTCCAGCCATGCCAAAACTTTTGCAAAACATTAAAAAGCTTCAGAATTGCTAATTTGTTCGATTTCTTCGTTCCACTCCGCAGCTTACGGGAACTCAAGTTAAATTCAAAGGATCTCTGTGCAAGGGGATAGAAAATATTTATATATGCTCGTAGTTCGGCAAGGACCGCTTGCACACAAGGATGATGTAAATTTAAAAAAAAAACTTTTAAAATGGATTTTGCACACAAGGAATGTGATAGTAAAAAAAAAAAAAAGCTTTAAAAATGGATTTCGGTTAATCGAGGATTTCTGTTAAAAGAGTTTCGGATAAAAGAGGTTTTACTGTACTTATAGATTAAGGGGACTCGGTACCCTTCATTCGGCGAAAAATGACGAAAATATCGATTTTCTAATTTTTTGCTTAAATTATACTTTATTATCCCTAGTATATTCTCATGAAGTTTCGCAAAAATCCGAGTATTATAAATACAGTTAAAAGCAATTTTATTACATCGCTGTTCATTCAAATGCTGCACCACTTCACTTTAAAAGTGGTTTTTCTCAGTTTGTGTTTTTTCGACGAATTAGCATGTTCAAAGTGATAAAAATTATATGTATATTTTTCAATAGACTTGAATTGTTTTTTCTTTTTTTTTTTTTTGTTCTTTATGGTCTATTTGATAAAACTAAGTATCGGATTTAGAATAAAGTAAAAAGTTCTTTTTTTTTACTCATAAAAATGTAAAATAAATTTAGTTTTTATTGTCATTTTACACGTATTTGCACAGTTTATTTTTTTCCCCTCCCAAACTAATTAACTTATGGTTAATCCGATACTTAAAATTATATAGCACACTTCTAAGAATAGTTTTTTAAAAGCTAACTCAAAATCTTCAAAATTGCACAAGAAGATACATTTTTAAACTTACTTCAGTTAAAAAAAAAAAAAAAAAAAAATAGAATCTTCAAATTTTGCTGGAGGAATCGAACAATTTCTTGATAGAATAATTTTCCTTCATTGAGTCCTTTTTTATTATGCCAAAAATGTACCTTAAAATGCTTAAATTAAAAAAAATGTTCAAAGGGTACCTCATCTCTTTATATGTTACATTACTCGCATTTCCGTAGCACAAATTATTCAATGCATTCAGTTATTAGAATATTGATTAGAGACATGTAAACAAATTAGAAAATTTAAAAGAAAAGCAAAAGGGTGAATTAAATTGGTGGCTGGTATAATATGAAACAAGGTACTAATTTTTTTTTTTTTTTTAAGTTAATGTAAAAAAAGTTACCAAACTGAAATAAACTTCCAACCAGGGTTCGATGAAACTACATGCCCGATATGTAGGTATACTGTAAAAAAAAAAAAAAAAAAAATCTGTAGTTCTACAGATGTAAAATTACATGCTTACTAAACTTTCATCTGTAACTGCACAAAAAAAGCTGTAAACCTACAAAACTAGTTTTTGTAAAGCTACAGAAATCTGTAGCTTTACAAATCAATCTGCTAAAATTACAGTAATCTTACTAAAATTTTATCTGTAACTCTGGTTGCATAGTTACATGAAAAGTTCTAGCCATCCTAGTTTCCTATTAAATTCTTAGTAACCTTACAGATTTTTTGATTTTCCGATCAAAAGTGTACCTGTTACATGAATTTTTGTTGTTGCCGTTACATAAAATGTTCTAGGAATTCCAGTTTCCTAGAAAAACTATAGCAACTTTACAGATTTTAGGTAGATTTCGTATGAAATACTACCTATTGGGATCGTTCTTATGTTGGAATTTCTGAAAAATTTTTGCAGATCTACACCGATCATGACCCCTAGAACCCAAAACCACCCTCAGTAAAAAACTTCATATATATATATATATATATATATATATATATATATCACTTTCTTCTGGACACGATAACTTTCGTAATTCTGCACCAATCTCTTCCAAACTGATACATAAAATCAATGGGCATAAATTCTCGGTCAAGTTCGTTAATGGGCGAAATCGGACCAAGGGGAGGGAAATAGGGAGGGGTTTTGTGAAAACAGAAAACCCCCCATAACTTCTTAATTTTTGTACATATCAAATCAGTTTAAAGTTTTTATTACTTCTAAAAATAGGGCCAAAAATTTATGTATCACAGATTTTTGATAAAGTTAAATATGGGCTCAAGGGGCGCAAAAAATAGGGTTTTTGGGAGAAAAAAATTCATAACTTCGTCAATTCTCAAGATATCAAATTCAATTAATTTTATTATAAATCTCCTTAACATTATCTAAAACTTTTATATTCACAAGTTTTTGATAGGAGCAATTCGTACCGCAAAAAAAATTAAAAACGAAAACAAAAAGGGCGTTTGAAGAAGAAAAAAATCCATAACTTCGTCAATTCTCAAGATATCAAATCCAATTAATTTTATCATGAATCTCCTTAACATTATCTACAACTTTTATATTCCAAGTTTTTGATAGGACCAATTCGTACCGCAAAAAGAATTAAAAACGAAAACAAAAAAGGGGTTTGAAGAAGAAAAAAATCCATAACTCCGTCAATTCAAAAGATATAAAATCCCCATGAATTTATCATATATCTTCTTAATATTGTCTACAACATCTATATAGACAAGTTTTGGATAGGACCAATTCTTAGAGCAAAAACAAATTAAAAATACATACCGGTTGAAGTAAAAAATGATCTTAGTAAGGGTGTATTCAAATCCAAACTGCTTATTTTCTTACTCATTTTACAATTCATTTTTGCTCTCAAAGTCTTCCAATTGGTACGTTTTCTTACTCAGAAACTATATAATGTACCGTAATGGTCGATTTTATGATAGGGGCAGAATATATTTTTTTAAATGCTGTTAAAAAGGGCATTTTGAACCGAATTTACCGAAGCGGATTGTGTTGGAAAAATCATTGTACTAAGGATACGCTTAAATCCAAACTACTTATTTTCTGACTGGTTTTTAAATTCATTTTTGCTCTCAAACGCATTTAATTGGCAGATTCGCTTATTCAGAAACTATATAATGTACCGTAATAATCGATTTTTAGATAGAAGCAGAATATATTTCAAAAAATGATGTCAAAGTGGGCATTTGAACGGAATTTCCCGAAGCGATTATGTTAGAAACGAAAAATATTGTCCTTCTGAGAAAATAAT
The DNA here is from genome assembly GCA_963932465.1 of Maratus speciosus. NCBI lineage: Eukaryota > Metazoa > Arthropoda > Arachnida > Araneae > Salticidae > Maratus > Maratus speciosus. Next base: position 351,470,414 of record OZ010794.1, read on the forward strand.
TGTTTATATATCAAGTTTTAATTAATTGAACAAAAAATAAAAACACAGGTCGCTTATAAATCTCTTCAAAAATCACGTCAGCAAGTTTCATATTTTTTTTTAATTAAAAATGAATCTGGAATTATGCCAGAAAATTTCGAGTTGTTGAGCATGGAAAAGTATTTTTTTGAATACCGCCCTAACATGATTCTGATAAAACCAGCTATTATATGAAAATGAAATAAAAACTCGTCAAGAGCGGCCAGATAAAATTGTTAAAGTGGATTTATCTATAATCATGATTTAGTTTTTGTTTGTGAAATTAGTATATTTGACTTCGAAATCTACCTCTGCCTGTAGGCCGGGCCGGCAGGGATTTTTTTTTACAGTGTATACCTTCCAAGTTTCTCGTATTTTGAGTAGGCCTAGTCCCGGATAGAAATATTCGTTTTACTGAATGAAAGAACTCTGCCATTGTATACATTCTGCTGTTTAGAGGTTCTGCGATACGTCTCGCATTTTTTTTTTTTTTTTATGTATAAAAAAACTAGTTGGATGTGGCAATCCCAAAACTTTCTTCTATCTCATACATGTTAATACTTCAAAATTCGCTGAGTGCCAAAATTAACTGGCAATATGTGCTCATCATGAGGGTTCTAAAGATATGAAATTCCGTGCATTAGTTCTTGAGATAGGACTGTCGCTAAAATCATGTAAATCCTGCAAAATGCAGCATAACAGCGCCACCTATTGGTTGATTAACAACAAAACCTAATCAGCAAAAAACTTGTGTCAACAACTAACTGAATCCTAAGCTAGATGAAAACTCGTTAATTTTTTATATTAGTTCTTGAGATAGAGCTATTGCGGAAATCGTGATAAATGCAGCATAGCAGCGCTACCTGTTGGGCGATTTATACCAAAACATAATCAGCATCAACATTTATCAAGGTATAAAACTGAATCTGAAGTTTGATCAAAATTCGTGCATTAGTTCTTGAGACAGAGCTGTTGCAGGAATCGTGAAAAATTCAGCATAGCAGCGCCGTCTGTTGGACGATTTACACCAAAATGTAAAAAGCACCAAGTCATATCAAGGACTAATTGAATCTGAATTTTGATGAAAATCCGTGCATTAGTTCTGGAGATTGAGCTATTGCGGAAATCGTAAAAAATGCTGCATAGTAGCGCCGCCTGTTGAGCGATTTACACAAAAAACTAATCAGCTCCAATTTATATCAGGGACTAACTGAATATAAATTTTTATTAAATTCCGTGCATTAGTTAGTGAGACAGAGCACCCACAAAATTTGTATCACATACAGACAAACAGACAGAGTCACAGGCTCACAGACTCACAGACACAGATTTCGTAAAAACATGTTTTTCGTGTTCAGGACCTTAAAAAATGTGTAAATCCGTCGAAAATTTTCACGAATCCAATACTTTCTTCTTGTAAAGATAGAAGAAAGTAAAAAGCAATGCACATAGACAAAAAGCCTATTGGACATTGAATTTATTGTACACTGTTAAAAATTTGCAGCAAACTTTCCAGTGATTCAACCGTTTTTATAGAAAATGGTTACATAACCGTAATTAAACTCTATTCTGTCCATATTAATGTCCATATTGTAGTCAGAATAGAGTTAAATTATGATTGAGTAACCGTTTTCTATAAAACCGGCCGAATGACTGGAAAGTTTGCTATAAATTTTTAACAGTGTACTTTCGTGTGAGTATTTTCATTGTCAGTGTCACAGGAAAATGTTGATATTTTTATCTATCTAAACAACTTTAAAACTCATTACGCACAGCATGCATAGTAAACCGATGTAAGCATGCATAGTAAACCGATGTAAGTGAGTGGACTCTTATAGTAAGAATCTGAAACAAACAAAAATACGGATTGTTGAAATATATTAAATTAACTGAATGCAAAACTCAAATTGATAAAAATAAAAATTTCACAAAATGGCGGCTGCTTCAAGAGTTTTAGCACTAATTTTTCCTTTTAAAAAATGTTTAAAAACTTGAAATTATTTATCCTCGAAGACTCTAATTTTTTGAAAGTTTGTTCTCCGATTAAAAAAGCCTAGTTTTATTTTCAAAATCAAAACATAGCCTGGTGGTTTAAGCACGAGAACATACACCAATTAAAAAAGCTTGTTTCAAGAAAAATGCATTTAAGTTTTTGATCAGTCCTTTTCTTGGCTTGAGAACGATCCGTTAAATTGGTTGTCACGATTTAAATATCTGGTGGAACAGAAAACTGTTTTCAGAGTATTTTCTAGACATTTTAGGGATTCGGAAAATAAGAAAAACAAATATTTGGATATTTTTGAAAGTTTTTTTGGATAAAGCTCCCCTTAAGCATTTATATAGAATGACTTTTTTGGTGTTATAGTAATAATACTTACTCGATAATAATATTAAATTGAATTTCATTCCGACACCCTATTTAACAATGAAACAAAAGAGAAAATTAGATTCTAGAATAACTGCCTAAAATCTGAAAAAAATTCCAAGTTTCTTGTATTTTATCCTAATCAGAACTTTTACAAAAAAATACATTAAAAATTATTATAGATTAGAAAAATTATGTAACTGCATTCTGAAACAGAAAAGAATTTTCATTTTTGCTAATGAAATTGAATGTCATTTTTCTGTTTTGTTGTTGTTGTTTTTACGGAAAATTTACAATTGGTAAAAGTTAAAGCAGTTTATTATACAGGGTGTCCGGTCTCAACGGTGTCCAATGGCTAATTCCTAAACCGTTAGTCATAGACATATAGTTCCAATTACAAAAATGTTTTAAATGAGGTAAAGAAATATTTTAAAAGCGATTTGGGTCAATAAAAACATTTCTTAAAAAATAACGAAATTTAAATTTTTATACGGTCCCCCGGTCCTATAAGTTATATTTAGTAAAATTTTACTTTTACACTGACAAGTAATACAAAAAAAAGTCCCGTTGTTCTACGATTAAAATTGACCGAGTAATACCTGTTTAAAGTTGGAGCATAATTTTTGCTGCAAATTGGGAGTCATTCACAAATTTAGTCGAAATATAATTTCGTCAGATATATTTAAAACTGGTTGAGAGTAAAATTAACATTGCAATATAAATTTGAAATCTTTAGTCATTCTGACATATTAATGCAAAATATAGAGTTTGTAATACACATTTAAGAAGAAAGAAAAAAAAACAGAATTTTTGTTAAATAAAATGATGCTAAATTAACAACCTCAATTCTTTACAAAATGATACGTATTTTTAAATATTATTAGATTACACTAGCCTGCAAAAGTTCGGTTATTTTATGTTTTTTAGCTTTGGATAATTAATTCTGTACCGCTGAATCCGGAATTGACCTTCATTTTTAGCCATCACATCAAGATGATTTTTCGCAAATTGTAAATTTCAAAGTTAAAAAGTTCAAAGTTAAAATTTAATCTCCTCCCCCATCTCATCACACCACCCAGCTGTAAGAATTCCAAGATAAGCAAAAATATCGAATAAATTATTGAATCAAATAAAATAAAAAAAGTTTGACATATGTTTTATAGTATGAGATTTTCGCTATATTTTAACTTACACATTTGCAAAAAAATTCTAACGTGATGGTTAAAAATGAAAGTCATTTTTAGATTTAGTGCTAAAAAGTACGTAAAAATCAATTATCAAAAGTTAAAAAATACAACTATCTCCTCTACTTTATAGTATCCTATTTTTGTTATTCTTTAAATTCGACAATTTATGTTTTGCGAAATATCCTGACATGATGGTTAAAAATTAAGGTAATTTTCGGATTCAGTGCTAAAAAAGACATAAAAGTTAAAAAACCTAACAATCTCCGTCTTGTATTATCTAATCTAAAACTTTTTCATAAACTTCTTGGCGGTAATCTAGCCGAATTTTTTTGTGTTATCCTATAAAATGAGTATAAATGATAACCACCGAAAATCATAATAATATTAGATTGTCATCGGATTTGCGCCAGTATGTAAAATGTAATCTCGTTCGGATATTTGAAAGTGGGTTAAAGTTCGAATACAAATTTTGAACTGGAAAAACATACATAAGATCGTTGAAGTAACATAAAAACTTAAATAACATAATTTTATTAAAAGAAATCATAAAAGAAACAGTCTCAAATCCTGACAAAATAAAACATATGTTATTTCAGCCAATCTGAAACTTAATAAATGTTAACTTAATCGTAATAGTTTTTTCAAAGCGCAAATAAACATGAAATGAGATCTTTGAATACTTTAAGCACTTGGAATATGACCCCTCAAAGCCAAGCCGAACTCATTTGTTTTCAGAGCAGAAAAGTGGCATAAGTCATGCATTTTTAAAGTTTCATAACTCGCACAATTTTAGTGTCATATGAATGGGACTTTTTTTGTATTACTTGTCAGTGTAAAAGTAAAATTTTACTAAATATAACTTATAGGACCGGGGGACCGTATAAAAATTTAAATTTCGTAATTTTTTAAGAAATGTTTTTATTGACCCAAATCGCTTTTAAAATATTTCTTTATCTGATTTAAAGCATTTTTCTAACCGGAACTATATGTCTATGACTAACGGTTTAGGAATTAGCCATTGGACACCGTTGAGACCGGACACCCTGTATAATACCTTAAATTGCAATTAAAACTTGTTTATTAAACTGCTAAAATAAAATAATTGAAAACTAATAACAGACGAAAAAGAAACAAATGTTGAAATTGGGTCGAATGTTCAAGTAAGAAAAATGCAATTGAATGAAATATTTACAATTACCCGATTTGCCAGCTGTAGTTGTTAATAGATAGTTATAAATGAAACACATTTCAAAAAACTATCTGTTTGAATATTTTGAAGAAAAATTCACAAAAAAGTAAAAGTCAAAGATTAAATCAGTATTATGTAGTATCCAAAAGTGCAATTAAAACTAATTTTTTACAGGATAATCGAAAACATACTGAATATTTAAAAAGTAAGGCTAAAATACAATGAAACGAAATGTTTGAAATTCCTGTATTTGACAATTCAACTTGATTTGCTGAATAGAGAGATGATGCTGATACTTATTTGAAAAAAAGTTATATATCGATTTTTATATTTTAAAGCAAAATTTACAACAAAATAAAATGAATCAAAATAATTTAGGGTGTAGTTGCTAAAAATACATTCTAAAATTTATTACATTAAAGACGCGGAAAAACGTCAAACCGAAGAAGAAGGGAAAAAAAACCTTGAAGCCGATTGCAATGTTCACGAAGTAAGAATAAACTACAACAAAACGAAATATTTGTAATTCTCGTATTTGGCAGCTCTAGTTGGTAATAGATAGCTGTAATAGTAGTTCATACTGCAATACGCGTAAAAAAATATTTGTTAGAATATTTTGAAGAAAAATTCACAACAAAGTAAGAGTCAAAGATTCAATCAATATTATGTAGTATTCAAAAGTGCAATTAAAACTAATTTGTTACAGGATAATCAAAAACATACTGAATGTTTAAAAAGTAAGGATAAAATACAATGAAACGAAATGTTTGAAATTCCTGTATTTGACATTTCTACTTGGTTTGCTTAAGAAATAGATGATATTGATATTTATTTGAAAAAAAGTTATACTATATCGATTTTTATATTTTGAAGCAAAATTTACAACAAAATAAAAGGGATCAAAATAATTTATGGTGTAGTTGCTAAACATGCACTTTAAAACTGATTACATTACAGATGGGGGATAACTTCAAAACGAAGAAGAAGGCGGAAAAAAACTTGAAGCTGATTGCAATGTTCACGAAGTAAGAATAAACTACAACAAAACGAAATATTTGTAATTCTCGCATTTGTCAGCTCTAGTTGGTGATAAGTAGTTGATACTGCAGTACATGTAAAAAAATATTTGTTAGAATATTTTGAAGAAAAATGCACAACAAAGTAAACGTCAAAGAATAATCAATATTATGTAGTACCCAAAAGTGCAATTAAAACTAATTTCTTACATGATAATAGAAAACATACTAAATGCTTAAAAAGTAAGGATAAAATGCAATGAAACTAAATATTGAAATTCTGGTATTTGACATTTCTACTTGGTGTGCTTAATAGATAGATGACACTGATACTCATTTGAAATAATAATTTATATATCCATTTTTATATTTTGAAGCAAAATTTACAATAAAATAAAACGAGTCAAAATAATTTATTGTGTAGTCACTAAAAATGCGCTTTAAACTAATTTATTACATTGAAGACGCGGTATAACTGCAAACCGAAGAAAAAAAAAACACTTTGAAGCTGATTGGAGTGTTCACGAAGTAAGAATAAAAACACAACGAAACGAAATATTTGTAATTCTCCTATTTGACAGCTCTACTTGGTTAGCGTAATAGATAGATGATCTGATATCTATTTGAAAATAAGATTACATGTTATATTTTGGCGACAGTGCGACTGAAATAAGGATCTATTACTTCTGTTGGACATGTGTTCAATAATTATAGAGCTGAGGAGTTGAATGTTTCACGCAGGGTGTATCATTAAACGCATTTGTAACTTTTCGGTCTTCGAAATACAAACATAATTGAGATGAGGGATGTTCCAGCATTCTATGTATTGCAGGAATTAGTATTGGGAATATTCTATAGAGTACATGTAAGTGTGATGGGGTCTTTGGTTTATTTACATAGCCGAAAGATCTACGCCTAAATTTTTTTTTAACCAGGTTTATGCTACGACCCCTCCCCTTTTTCTTTTTCTTTTATGTTCAACAACCATATTTTAGGTAGGAATGAAGCAAAATTAGAGTCGTATTTCAGTGAAATTACTGTTACCGACATTTTATCTTTAATTATTTGGCTCTATGCATTCGGTTGAAATTACTATGGGTCTTTACTGCCATAATATGCAACAAATTATATGCTTGGCTAATTGTTCTTGATTGGGCTCTCCGGATATGTTAATGATTTTTTTTTTCATGCTTTGGATTTTTCGCTCTATTATTTTTTTTTTAATGTTTTATTATTATTATTATTATTATTATTATTATTATTAAAAGTTTTTAAACGTTTTCAGGCATTTTTTACGTAGATTTCGTAAGAAACACTACCTATTGCAGCCGTTACCATGGTGCGACTTTTGAAAAATTCCTTCATAACTTTTCATTATAGGACCCCAGGAACCCAAAACCACCCCACTTAAAAAGTTTATTGTATTTAAAAGTATATATATATATATATATGTATGTACTAAATTTTGTCCGCACAATAAAAATCGCAATTATGCACGGATCGTCTTCAAACTCGCCAACAAATTTGAGATGGCTAATATCTCGGCAGGGATTGAAAATGGGCAAAATCGGCCCAAAGGAATGGAAATGGGGAGAGTGAAAATTTTTGAATACCGTCTTAACATGATTCTAATAAAACCAGCTCTTACACAACAATGACAGGAAAAAATAAATATCTTTCGTTATAGCAGTTGCCAACAATTAAAAAAAAGCAATAAAATTCTCACCACAACAATTGCTTTTCTATTGCAAGATTTTCACGTGAAAAATTAAATTAAACAGTTTGACGAATTGAAAACAAATTGAATATTACTTCATAAGTTTCCTAGAGCAAGATTTCTGCATGAAAACTCAAAATGAAATAAATAGTTTGACAAAAAAAAAAATAAATAAATAAAAATAAATATTGCGTCATATTGGAAATATAATGGACCTCAGCAGGTAAATATGTAACGTCATGTGAGTTTGAAGAAACGTATTCAAACATGATAAAAACCCGACTATGGAAATATTAACATATTTTAACACTTTGAGGCTCTCTGAATTTGCTTTATCCATTTTTAAACCTTTTCCACATACATGCGTGTGTGTATGCGTGTATATTAGAATTTTCACAAAATGTTTAGCTCCCTAGAGCTCATTCTTAGTGAAGGAACTGGGTTTTATTTCTAATCTTGATTTAAGTTTTGTTGGCGAATTTAGTACTTAACTTCGAAATCTACCTTCGGCTGTAGGCCCGATCCGGCAGGGATTTTTTTTATTAGCTATTGCTTTGCCTTTTCTGTACTTTTTTCTACAAAAATTTAAAGTTTAACAATGACCTTTTTACCCTTTCTCTCAAGAAGCAGATTTTAGAAGGAATGAGGTAAAATCATAATCCTATCGCTTTAACATTATTGTTAAGACCTCAGGGTAAATACTTTTATCTTCAATTAAATTGGCAACTATGTTAATGTGCGCTTTTAAAGTTACTACGGCAGGATACAAATTATATGCATGGTTTATTATTCATAACTACGCTCTGGATTTTTTTTTTTTTTTTTTGGAGGGGGGTGGAGGGTGTTCTTTTAAATGTTTGAGGATTTTTGAGTATTGTTATTCGGAAAAGCTTTTTACGTCTTCAGGCATTTTAACTTGGCGATTGCTTTGAATTTTCGAATTTTAAAGTTTTATAAAGACTACAGCCTTTTTTTTTTTTCAACATGCACATTTTAGATGGAAATGAGGAAAAATTAGAAACCTATCGCTGTGACATCATTGTTTAGACATATTATCTTTAACTTTTTGGCAACTATGTTAATGTGCGCTCGGCTAAAATTACTACGGTCGGAATACAAATTTATATGCATGGCTTATTATTCATAATTAGGCTCTGAATTTTTTTGTGGTTGAGGATTTTCTTTATTATTATTATTATTATTATTATTATTATTATTGTTATTATTATTATTATGGAAAGCTTTTTACATCTTCAGGCTTTTTTTTTTTTTTTAGCTTAGTGATTGCTTTGAATTTTCAATATTTTTTTAATAACATTTTAAAGTTTTATAAGGGCTACCCCTTTTATTCAACAGGCTCACTTTAGATGGGTTTGAGGCACATTCATATCACTGTAATATAACTGTTACGTCGTTTTATCTTTAACTATTTGGACAACTAATGTTTATATGCGAAAGATTAAAATTACTATAGGCAGGAGTCTTTAGTGACAAAATTTGTTACATATGGGATGCATGCTAATTATTCATGATTAGCAAACCCAGCGGCTTTGCTCGCGTTATAGTTCAAATATGCCAAGTGATATTTGTATGTCTAATTTTTATTAGAAGAAATTATGCTTTTAGGAATAATTCAAAAGTTACTAATTAAGCCACATTTTGACTAAACTTCATTAATACACTGCATTAGGCAGAAATGAGACTTAAATTAATAAGAAGAAATAAAACTACAGTAGAACATCGATTAACCGAGCTTCGATTAATCGAGGTTTCTGTTAACCGAGCCGATAACAAAATCTGATTTTGTTTTTCTTTTGAATGAGCCTTGAAAATGACCACACATTTTAGTTCACTGTCCGTGCTATACAGGCTCTTCTGCTCCCAAAAGCACTCAACTCCCAAGAAACATTGGACCCTGAGAAGTCAACAGCGAACAATGCTTTGTTTCCAGTGGTCGTGGGAACTTTCGTAAATTTTTCAATTTGCTTTTTAACTCTTTAAGTGCCACGGTGACGGACACTGAAGCTGAAAAATTTACAATGTTTAAAGTAATTTTTAAGAAAGGCTAATCCTGTAATAAATAAAAGGTAAGTAAATTTTAAATATATTTTCAGGAATTCCTTGAAACAATATATATATATTTAGTTTTATTTCATATTTTAGACCCTCAGTCATCGGTTAATGACGCGTTCCAAACGAAAAGTTCAGTGTCAGCCACCGGTGACTGACAAAATTTACTACTAGTAGTTTATTTCCTTTTTAAATTTGTTAATCTGTGAAACAGAACTTTACATATATTTATTTTTATTATTTAAAAAACGTTCTATTGTTTTTCTTTATTTTAAGAGATGTTAAATTCGCAAGCACGGCGAGTTTTTACACACAGTTCCTATTAACCGAGATTTCCGATATCCGAGGTACTAACGGTCCCAATTAGCTCGGATAATCGACGTTGCACTGTAATTCTAATTAAATGATAATTTAAAAAGTATTTTCAAGCTTTTATGCTCATTTCATACGCTCATTTCAGTATTCATTTGAAGTTTTCAATTTTTAGAAACCCTCATTAGTACGCAATTACATCTTAAAATTAACTATCATGTCAAATTCCAAACTTCTTGTCTAACGGTCTACAACCTCTCTGGTGGTAGTGGCACTAACATAAAATGCCTATATTGAAACGCAGACTGTCACCATTAATTTGCTAACATTAATTTTGAAATCGGTTTGTATTTCCTAATATTCCATAGAAAACGAAATTTAGAAAGTTTTTAAAGACTATTTTAGAACGTTTGTTGTTCCGGCCAATCCCAAGTGGTAGTGGCGCCGGCATAAACTATAGCCTGTGTAAGATCAGAGACTGTGACCATTGATTCGCAGCCATTACTTTTGTAATCGGTTTATTATTTCCCGAAATTGCATAGAAATCATAATTTAGGACTTTTTTAGAACGCTTTTAGCTTCGTTTCACACTTTTTAAATTTCGAATTTATTTTCGACTGTTCTTAGAGGGCATTTATATTTTATAAGTAACTACCATGCCATGTTTAAAGTTTCTAGCCTCCTTAAAAACACAGAAATCGCAATTTAGAACGTTGTTTGCTTCTGCAACCCTCTGGTGGTAGTGGCACCGACATAAAATCTAGCTTATGTTTGAGCAGGTTCTATCACCACCAATTTGCAACCATTATTTTTTAAATCGATTTCGTATTTCATAAGATTGCATAAAAATCGTATAGAACGTTTTTAGAAGGCTTTTCGCTCACTTCATCCTTTTAAATTTGGAATTGTCTTTCGACGGTTCTTAGAAAGCGTTTGCATTTTTTAAGTAATTACCATGCCAAATTTCAAAATGTTAGACCCCTGGCTATCACAAAAAACGCAATTTATAACATTTTTTGCTCCTGAAACCCCCCAGGTGGTAGTGACAACAACATAAAATATAGCCTATGTTGGAGCAAGGACTGTTAACATCAATTTACAACCATTATTTTTGAAATCGGTTTGATATTTCCTGAGATTGCATAGAAATCACAATTTAGAACGTTTTTAGAACGCTTCTCGCCCATTTTCAACCCTTTTAAATTTCGAATGTTTTAGGAAATGTTCTTAGAGATCATTTATATCTTATTAGCAACTACCATGCCTAATTTCAAGTTGCTAGCTCCTGCAGTATCACAAAAATCGTGATTTAGAACGTTTTTTGCTCCTGCATCCCCCAGGCGGTAGTGACACCGATATTAAATAAAGCCTATGTTGGAGAAAAGACTGTCACCATCAATTTCCAACCATTACTTTTGAAATCGGTTTGATTCTTCCTGAGATTGCGCAGAAATCGCCATTTTGAACGTTTTTTAGAATGCTTTTCGCGCATTATCACTCCTTAGAAATTTCGAATTTTTTAAGAAATGTTCTTGATATAATTTATATCTACCATGCCAAATTTCATATTTCTAGGCCCTTCAGTAACACAAAAATCACCTTTTTAGAAAGTTCTTTGCTTCGTCATCCCATTTGGGTTAGTGGTAAGGACATAAGATATAGCCTATATTGGAACAGTGACTAATACGATCATTTGATACCATTACTTTTCAAATTGGTTTGGTAGTTCCAGAGATTACCTCAAACAAACAAACTTTACTTTATAATATTAGTATAGATATAGATTACGCTCTGATGTTTTTCGCATTTCATCAATCGCATTTTTTCCCCATTAAATTGTATTTAACTCGAATCCAAAGGGGCTACTTTCTGACGCATTTTTTAATGGACCTTATGTCTCTCTCCAGAGCTGGCCGTATCTTGATCCTTTATTCTATCCACCGTACCGCAAGAATGTTAGTATGCGCAGCCGCCAATACCGCCAGCAGACGACTTTCAGCCTCGGCCCAGGTTGCGTATATATAGTTTAGCCGAAATTTTGCTACTTTAGGGAATGTCCTTGGTTACATAACAACATTTCGAATTGATATTGCAATATATTAAGTATCTAACGCCACAGTAATGAATATTTTTGCAGTATTTTTAACAAAAGAACATTAATAATACATACTTCATAGAAAGTCATGTTAATATGCGTTCATAAGTAAGTACCGTAAGTAGAGCAGACGATTTTTAGCCTGTACATCAGATCACGTGCATAAGGTTCATTGTGTTTTTGTTCAGAAACGCATGAAATTGGCAGATGTTATTTATTATTCAGAAACTATGTAACCGAAAGACGTTTTCCATTTTTTGGTAAATGCAAAAAATCTTTCAGAACATACTGTCAAAGTTAGCGTTTTGAACCGAATTTGCGAACGCGACACCGCGAGACAGGAGAAAAACCGTCGTCACGTAACTGCAATTGCTCATAACTCGATAAGTAATTTGTTTATTTAAAAAAGAAAAATTTATTTAAATTCCAAATCGCTTCAATAGCGCATTCTGCCAATTTTATGTCTTTAGGTTTAAAAATGAGTCAGAAAATGTGTCAGAAAGTTTCGCGTTTATTGAACAGAGGATTTGAGAAAAGCCTTAAAATCAGTATCAAACAAAAATTAATCTGCAACAGATTCTCATCTACAATGCAATAATGGTACAGCTGTGGAAAAAAAATAGTAAACACCCGTTACTAACTCTGCAACAAATAGTACTAGAAGAAAGTTACCACACGAAAATTACCAAAAGTTGGTACCAAGCGATTGGAAATAAAGTCTACTTTTAAATGATACACATAACATTTGCTTAGGGGGCCATCTACAAACCAAAAACATACCAAACTTTGTTTTTTTTTTTTTTTCGATGGCAAAACACAATTTTGACAATATATTTTAAATCTTTGGTTCAAACTATGCCTAGAAGCAAAATTTCAAGTCATTTGGATAATAAATTTTTGAATTATAAACTTTCAAAATTTAGAGCTTCTAATGTTAAATTACATTTTCATATTTTTGTTAATATCTCCTGAAATTATAATCCTATAATGGACTAATTTTGTGTGTGGCTGTAATACTAAAAAATTCAAACATAAATACATTGAACTTGTAATTTGAAACATTTTATTATATGAATTATGAAATTAACTTTCTAAAAAATATATGTATTGCAACCTATATATATATATATATGTATATATATATATATATATATATTTATTTATTTATTTATTTATTTATTTTATTTATTTATTTATTTTATTTATTTATTTATTTTATTTATTTTTTTTTTTATTTTTTTTTTTTGATAGATTTACATTTATTATGTCCTGCTTTATGCAAATTATCCATTTCAAATTTTTCTTCCAAGTGGTTTTCCAATTATGCTTAAAAAAATGTCAATGATCGTTTAAGGGGCCATAATATTATTCTGAAGAGTAACATGCCCCTTTGTTTGAAAAGAAAGGTATTTAACCAATGTGTTTTACCTGTACTAACTTATGGAGCAGAAACATGGACGCTAACAAAACGGATGGTACAAAGATTACAAACAACACAGAGAAGTATGGAAAGATGTATGCTAGGTATAACTAGAAGAGACAGAAAAAGAATAACCTGGATAAGAAGTCAGACGAAAGTTTTTGACATCATTGGAAGAATTAAACGGCTAAAATGGAAATGGGCTGGGCACATTGCAAGAAGACAAGACAATAGATGGAGCACAAACACCCTACAGTGGTATCCCAGAGATGTAAAACGGCCAAGAAGACGACCTCAAGTAAGATGGAGTGATGAAATCAGAAAAGTAGCCGGTGTAAATTGGATGGCTAAAGCACTGAACAGAAAACATTGGAAAAATCTGGGGGAGACCTACATCCAGCAGTGGATTGAAAACGGTTGTTGTTGTTGTTGTTGATGATGATGATATGATGTGCAGAAAAGCAAATTTTGACAATATATTTTACTCATTTTATTGAAATATTTGGACTGGCAATAGTTGAAACATATTAAATTGTTGAAATGGTCATATTGGCAAGGAATAACACTTTAATAGAAGTGATTTAACCATTCTGTAGCATTTCTACAATGAAGTACCGAACTTCAATTTGGATACAGTCCCTAAAATAGGTTCATTTTAAAATAATTAATTTCCCTAGAACTAATCGTACGAATTTCATAAAAATTTGTATTTAGGCTAATGAAGGAAGTAAAATTTATTTATGGTGTCAACTTTGGGTATTGTTATTGAAAAAAAATAAAGTTTTGGTTTGTTTTGATATGTAAATAGCCCCCTAAGCAAATTTCATATACATCACTTAAAAGAAGACTTTATTTCCAATCGTTTGGTATCAGTGACTTTCTTCTATTATAATTAGTTGCAGAGTAGGGGACGGTGGTACTTTTTTTTTCCCACCGCTGGACAATAGTGATTATTTTCGTGATAGGGATGATTTTATTATAAAAGATACAACATTTTTCCGGAAATTCAAAGCAATATACAACTCTGTCTTAAAGAAAAAACGAAAATGAAGCAAAAAATAAATAAAACAGCAAGTTATCTAACCTTGTTTTCAATAAGATAACGAAAAGAATAGCTTCAAACAGATAATCCTCCGAATGTTCATAGTTGATCAAAGAGATTTTGTGCAGACATATGTTTAATCAAAATTTTAATTAGCAGCGCATTAAACTGTGAAAGAAATAATTAACTGAAACATAATTAAATCCTCCAGAGCAGTAAATATTAATTAAACAACTTTGTAAGCTTCAAAACCATGACCCCTTTTCTTTATCAAAATAAATAGCTGATAAGAAAATTAATTTGGGCTACCTTAATCAACCGTAAATGTTTTTAATTAAAACAGAGCATGGAGATTTTTATCGGCGGCTTGCTGAAAATAAATTTAGAAAAAAAAAAAAAAAAAAAAAAAAAAAACGTTTTTTTTTTGTCTCAGTGGAAAGAGCAGCTCATATTTTTTTTTTTTTTTCGTTGCATACATCAGATTTAATAAAATTTAAACAAATTTGTAAATAAAACAACGTTTTAAGCAGCCAAACATTTTAGCTAATTGCAGATTAGTTTTGATAGCCTTCAGCGTCATCAGTGTAAAAAATGATGGAATTTTGCCCATCTGTATGGAGGAGAAGCGGATATGAGGGCTACAGTGTGAAAAAAAAAATCTATGAGGCTACTAAGAATTTTCTAGGAAACTGAAAAGCATAGAACTTTTTATGTAACTGCAATAACAACAACAAAAATCATGCAGCAGATTCACGTTTACACGGTAAAAAAATCTGTAATGTTACTAAAACTTTTTTAGGATACTGAGATGCCTAAAACGTTTCATATAACTCTAACAACAACAAAAAATCCTGCAATAGATTCACGTTTACACTGAAAAAAAAAAATCTGTAATGTTACTAACAATATCCTGATACTGAGATGCCTAGAACTTTTCATGTAACTGCAACAAAAAAAAAAAAATCATGTAACAGATTCACGTTTACAATGTAAAAAATACGTGTAATGTTACTAAAAAGTTTCTAGGAAACTGAGAGATGCCTAGAACTTTTACATAACTGCAAAATAAATAAATAAATAAAAAAATAATAATAATAATAATCATGTAACAGAATCCCGTTTACACGGTAAAAAAAAATCTTACTAAAAATTTTCTAGGATACTGAGATGCCTAGAACTTTTTATGTAACTGAAACAAAAAAATCATGTAACAGATTTACGTTTACATTGAAAAAAAAAAAAAAAAAAAAATCTGTAATGTTACTAAAAATTTTTTAGGATACTGAGATGCCTAGAATTTTTTATGTAACTGCAAAAAAAAAAAAAAAAAAAAAAAAACATGTAATAGATTCACGTTTACACTGAAAAAAAAAATCTGTAATGTTACTAAAAATTTTCTAGGATACTGAGATGCCTAGAACTTTTTATGTAATTGCAACAAAAAAATCATGTAACGGATTTACGTTTACACTGTAAAAAAAAAAAAAAAAAAAAAAAAAAAAAAAAAAAAAAAAAAACTGTAATGTTACTAAAAATTTTCTAGGATACTGAGATGCCCAGAACTTTTTATGTAACTGCTGCAACAGAAAAAAATCATGTAATAGATTCACGTTTACACTGTAAAAAAAAAAAAAAATAAATAAATAAAAATAAAAAATCTGTAACGTTACTAAAAATTTTCTAGGATACTGAGATGCCTAGAACTTTTTATGTAACTGCAACAAATAAAATGATGTAAACAGATTCAGGTTTACACTGAAATAAAATAAATAAATAAATAAATAAATAAATAAATAAATAAAAACTAGAAAACAGGAATTTTGCTTTTTCAGAATTTAGTGTTGCCCTGATGAAAAAAAATATATGTATATACAAATAGTACAAAACATATTTCAGTTTTAAGACTTAAAGCACAAACTTTTATTTTATGTAAAATGACGTCATTCGTATCCGCTTAAGAATTCCACATTTGCGATCCACTCTTAAACATCTACAGTAAAGCATGCATAGGATGTCACTATCGCAAAATACACAAATGCAGTAAAAAGATGTCGTCATTAAAGAAACTCGACGAAAAAAAAAGGCTATCTAATGATTCATAGGCGTTTATTTGTTTGTAACATTAACTTAAAATTAAATATAGTTTATAATAGCTCCATGTTTTAAAAGAAATTATTCGTTTATATTTTTTTCAAAATAGCACGTATTTTAATTACATTTTCTTTCGGTTGTTATGAGAAAATGGCAACAAAAAAATATAATTGCTATTTTTCAATTGTTTTCCCTTTACTTTCTACAGAAATAAGTACTTGAGTTGCCAAAATGAAACAAATGGTGCTAAAATCTACAAAAAAAAATTAATATTTCAAAAATAAATGGAGATACAGTTTTCAAACAAATTGCATTTAAAAGTACTTTTTTTTCAATACGACGGTATAAAACTTGAAAATGTCCGATGCTTAGAAATTTTAAAAAATGCTATAGACTATTTAATCGTACTGCTTTGTTTTACGGCTGGCTAACGTTATTTTTTGGAGGCGGCACAAAATAAGCTGGGGGAAAGAAATAGCATACCGTACCAGGGGTTAAAAAAAAACTGTATTGTTACTAAAAATTTTCTAGGATACTGAGATGCCTTGTACTTTTTACGTAACTGCAACAAAAAGAATCATGTAACAGATTCACGTTTACACTGTAAAAAAAAAAATAAAATAAAAAATCTGTAATGTTACTAAAAGTTTTCTAGGATACTGAGATGCCTAGTACTTTTTAGGTAACTGCAAAAAAAAAAAAATCATGTAACAGATTCACTTTTACACTGTAAAAAAAAAAAAAAAAAAAAAATTGCAATTTTACTTAAAATTTTCTAGGATACTGAGATGACCAGAACTTTTTATGTAACTGCAACAACAACAAAAATTCATTCCATAATTCCGGGTTACCGATAAAATTTTAGTAAGCATACAGATTTCCGTAGCTTTACAAAAACTAGTTTTTTAGATTTACATCTTTTTTTTCTTTACAATGTCCAGATAAAATTTTAATAAGCTTACAGTTTAGTAACAGATTTCTGTAGCTTTTTACAATTTTTTTTTTTAATTTTTTTTTTTACAGTGTAGGTTTATTGACTATTCGAAAAAAGGAAATTCCATGTACGGGAAATTTTTTTTTTTTCAATCTCTGATAAGGCGTAAAATAAATATAAGTGTGAATAACAAAATGGTTTTATAACTAGGAATCAAGTACACTGTTAAAAATAAAGTGCGATGTTTCACCACGAAAATGGTTAAAAGTCGCTGAAATTTAGCTGCAACCAAGATATAGGTGATAAGTTTCACCAGTTTATTGGTGCTTTCATAAATACCATTATATTAGTGAAATGTTAAACCATGACTCAGGTTTTTTATAAATCCAATTTTCTGGTGAAAGGTTGAACCATAAATCATGATTTTTTTAATCCAATTTTATAGTGAAAGGTTGAACCATAAATCAGGGTTTTTTTTAATCCAATTTTCTGGTAAAAGTTTGAACCATAATTCAGTTTTTTTTAAATCGAATTTTCTGGTAAAAGGTTGAACCACAAATCAGGATTGTTTTTAAATCCAATTTTCTGGTGAAAGGTTTAACCATGATTCAGAGTTTTTTTAAATAACATTTTCTGGTGAAATGTTAAATCATAATTCAAGGTTTTCTCTATTCCAGTTTTGGTTGAACCACGATTCAGGATTTTCTCTCATCTTTATGAGGAAAGGTTACACCGGATTGTAGTTTTCTTTTTTTTCCCCCTCACTTTGGTTTTCAATTTATCATTTTATTGTATAATAAACAAAATTTCAGATTATGCGAGATTATATTGCAGTAGGGAAAGCATATATATATTTTTTTTCATTAAACCGAACATTATTAAATTTTTAATTATTGATTCGATTGTCTTTGAAACATATTTAAAAAACAGATGTAAACCAGTTTGATCTAATTTGATTTCACAAAGTAACTGCATTTTTTTTTCTTCTCACAAATATTACCATTCTGTCATTGTACTTTTTGGAATATTTCTCTGCACTCACTTACACTTAGTCCATTTAGTGCTTGCTTATTCACAAAAAAATATTAAAAAAATAATAATTTTCTTAGATTTAAATGCATACCCAGTTTTTATTATATTTTAATTTAAACAATGGCTGAATGAATTTCTTCAACCAATATTAATTTTTGCACAGGTTTGAAAAAGTTTTTTCCACAATGCAGTTAGCTGCTGCTTTCATGATCTGTAATTGTTTTTTTTTTTTTTTTTTTTAATTGTTGTGAATCTATAGATGGGCGATTCCATGGAGAGTTTCACACACATAACGCAGGCTTTAATTTGCATTTATTCAATTATTTATTAAATTTTAATGTTAATTCTGATTTTAAGTGGTATGGTAAATAAGTTATTGATATATTTTTAAATTTAAATGTGTGGCAATAAAACTCACAGAAGTATATCATTTAATTTCATTACTCAAAATGTGCTTTTTTTCTACTTCAGAAAAAAAAGCACAGTTTGAGTAATTAAATTATATATTTCTGTGAGTTTTACTTACACACATTTAAACTAAAAAATATGTTAATAACTTATTTACCATACCACCTAAAATCAGAATTAACATTAAAATATAATAAATAATTCAATAAATGCAAATTAAAGCCTGCGTTATGTGTGTGACTCTCCACATGGAATCGCCCAGATGCTGAAATTTTTATATTATACAGTTTTCAAATTTTTACCTTCTTTTCACAAAACAAAAAATAAAAGTATTTTAATTAGCAAAAAATATTTATAGACATTTCTGCATATACTTAATATAAAGGTACAATTGTTACACATATGAAAATTTCACATATTTTCACTATTTTAAGTTACATAATTTTTAATAGTACTATTTTTGAACAGTAAAATTGACTAAAAAAAAAATTAATTTTTCTACTGTTGCTGACATATATCGACAGTAACAATCTAAGCAATCCACTTCCCCTTTTCCTCAAATTGAATTATTGTCACATAATTTTCCTTTTTACGTCGTTAAAAGGGGGGGGGGTTGCAATGTGAAATGCAATTAAATTAAATCTGTATTTCAATTTACTGATTTTTCATAGTTTTAAAAATAATTTTCAAGCATGATTCTTTTAAAAATTTATACTGCACACAGCTCAATTATGCAAAATTAGCTCATTTGGATATAAAAACAACAACAAAAAAAAAAAACTCAGAATTTGTTTCTGTTTAACATTCAATAATGAATATGACACTTTTCAATAAATAAAGACAAAACATAACGGATACATAATAAAAGTATATGCGTAAACACTGAAATAATCAGCATGAAAAAGGCAGCTATAAGTAGCAGAATCCATTTAACCTCTAATATCAGCTAATACAAAAGTATTACTTTAAATTTTAAAGCTTTTTTTAAATACACAATGTACATCCATAGTATATTAAATACTTACTTTGAAGGGTTAATTTAATAACAGCAGTGTCGCCACCAAGCGACTAATTATTGTTACATATATATTTTTTCAGTATTCCTAAATGATAATCTATGATGACAATTTATTTATTTTTTAACAATACTCGTAGAGAAGAAAAATATTCACCAACAGCAGCCTTGCAATAGCTGAAAAAAGAAATGATTACAGGCACAATTAAATAGCAACACATTTAAGTTGGTTTGCGGTATGCCGCTCCATTTATTGAAAATACAAATTATATAATCATTAGATTATATGTATAGTATGTCAGACTAATATTTATTGTAATATAATATCATTTTACATAGAGTTTCTCTCAGACAGTTTTAGGAGGGTGCTGCACTCTGTCTGACCATTCAGGTCATCAAATATTTAAATTCTTGAAGCTTAGTATATTCTGAATCAGGATTTCAGTCAGGTAAAATGGAAGAGATCCAAGCATCAGGTTAATTTCTCCACCTGTTTTAAATGAAAGAGTAAATATTTTAAGACATAAAATTGTTTCTTGTGCAGACATAACAATAAAAGTCAAATTTCACACAGGGGAAATAATCAAAAAATTAAACAGCATATAATTCAAATCTCTTTTACAAGGAAATCTTCAGCATTTGAAAAATCAATCAGTGTTCAAAATCATTGATGGTCCACTGGTCAGAGAAAACCAAAAATGATATTGGACATTGGACCACTAATTTGAAAATTTTAGTAGTCAGCAGAATCAATAACTTGTTCCCCATTCTCTCACAGGGTCACACTCACAGGTAAACTTAAGATTTCCCGTCTCAGAGAAAACCACAACCAAGCAAAAATCACACAATTTTATTTATTTAAAAAAAATAAATAAAACTGCATTAAACGTAAACCTTAGTCAATTGAAATATTGGAAATATCTAAATAATTTTATAGTTTTTCTTTATGTACTGTTTATTTAATTTTTAGTCATAATTTTACATTTTATTATGTTGAAAATTTTGGATAACTGCAAAGTAAGTTTGTAAGAAAAGACTGCAGAATTCTCCAATTGTTAGGTAGAAGAAGAATATTGTGAAATTCTTGAATCAAATGTGGAAAAATATTGCAAAAAGTGTCAGCTGGTTGAGGAAAAAAATTCGTCAGTTGTGATTAACAAAAACTGACGTTTGCCATTTGGCTGCAATAGGGTGAAAACGATTTTAATCAGTTGATTTAAATCAACGATTAAATCATGATTTTAATCAACTGATTTTTTTTTTTAAATCATTGATTAAAAACACAAATTTTCTAAATTTTAAAACGACATATAAAATTATTAAAATCTAAGATGAACAGAAGTAGAAAACCAAAATAATAAGTGGCATTTTTAGAAAAGACGATACTCTTCGTTTTATGATTTTGAATTTTTATGAGCGAATGTTATTAATCATGGTCAAATGTTTATAAAATTGAATTAAGACACTCTATTCATTCAAGGAATGCAGTAATTCCCTCACAAAACAAAATAATCATGAATGTAAATGATGTTATATCAAATACAGGGTGTAAAAAAATCATGATTTAAAAAAAAAAAAAAAAATCTGATTTTTTTTATTTAAATCTGATTTTTTTTATTTTTTTCCCTGTGTTAGAATATTAAACATCTACCAAGAATTAAGCATTTCAAAAATGAATAACCCTCCAATAACATAATCTGTTTTTTTTTTTTTTGCTTTAATTAATAAAATTTTAATTATGTAATTATAGAAATAAAAAAAAAACTGCAAATTAAAAATTTCTTTAGTAGCATATAACATTAGGTGCACTAATATTTTGTAATAATTATATAAACCAATATTAAATACTCCTTATATTTTAAAGTTATTGATAAATTGCAAATTTATGATACAGATTAAATTTAGTGATTATTAAACAATTAACTGTTTAATTAAGAACACAATCTACATTTTTGAAAAAGTGGTTGAAAAAAAGGTGATAAATAATCGTTTGATAAATTCATAAAGCGGCCAATAATTTTACACAGGTTCTAAAGGATATTTATGTCAAATTGATCAAAAATTGTAGCAATGTATACAGCAAACTCACACATAATTTATAAATAGATTACAAAAATTGTATTTTGATATTTAAATCAGATTGTTTCCCCACAACATTAAAATATCTGAATAGCTACTAAATATTATAATATTTTGAAGTTATTTAACATTTAGTTAGATGTTTTTTTAAATGTATAATACTTCTTTTTACACAGTTTAACATTGTTATAATTAACAATAACAAATATTACAGTTTTTACAAGTGATTTAGTGATAATTTTCATTACTGATTATAATGCTTTTTTACTCTATTTCAAAAAATCAGAAAATATGTGATTTTATCATCTGATTTAAATCAGTTGATTAAAATCACTGACACTCTATTGCTATGTTTATTGTATATAAAAGAATGAATAATTTGATTATTAAAAGGAAATTCTGACATTGTAAGTTATATTAGATTATATGTTTAAATAATATGTTTCCCCATGTTAGACCATCATTCCCTCACACATTGCTATTATCTCAAATATCTACCACTAATGAGCAGTAGCAGTCTAGCATCCTTCACAGAGAAGAAGCTATTTTGAGCACTTGTCAGTCCAGCAACATAAATTGGTGGTGTAAGATTTTGTTAATTTTACAGAATTTTTTTTTAGTCAGTATATCCGGAAGCGTTTTTATTAGCAGTCATTCCCTAACACAGAATATTCATTTTTTTTGTAAATATCAAAAATTTTAATTTTATCATACATTATATATTAAGTGTTTCTCTTAAAGGAAACAGTTTGGATTTCTTCATGATTTTGCATTTCCCCCCTACAACTAGTAAAAATGTCTTATTTCATCATTCCCTCACATTTTTTATTTTATTTTTTCCACAAATTTTTATTTTATTTTTTTTGTTAAGTCAAATTTTTAAAACAATTTCTGTTGCTATTAAAATCTTCAATAATTGTCTGATTTCTTACCATTTATCTAATTTTTATGAAAATTTACATATGCATCATTCAAGTCAGACTGCTGGCCAAATTTGCAAGTATTGTAGAGAATAACCCAAGTCACAATACCTGTAGAAACTATCCAAATTATGTTCATCTCAGATTTGAATACTTTTATGTCATTTTAAACATTTAGAAAATTTTTGATTTTAATCAATGATTTTAAAAAAAAAATCACTTTATTAAAATCATGATTCAAATCGCTGATTTAAATCATTGACATCCTGATCAAATATAAAGATAATAATAGAAAAAAAAATCTGGATACATGTAACTTTTAAAAACTATGCTTAAAATTCATATAAATCTTTTTTTTATTATTTTGTTTGTATAAATTACTTTAAACATGGTAACTAATGTTTAAGATACTGATAGAGATATATATTATAAGTTTTTAAAAGTAATAAGTTGCATTTTTAGAAAAGGCGATACTCTTCGTTTTATGAATTTGAATTTTTATGAGAGAATGTGATTATTTATGGTCAAATGTTTATAAAATTGAATAAGGCACTCTATTCATTCAAGGAATGCAGTAATTCCCTCACAAAACAAAATTATCAGGAATGTAAATGATGTTACATCAAATATAAAGACAATAATAGAAAAAAAAAAATCTGGATACATGTAACTTTTTAAAAACAATGCTTAAAATTCATATAAATCTCTTTTTTTTATTATCTTGTTTGTATAAATTACTTTAAACATGGTAACTAATGTTTAAGATACTGATAGAGATATATATTATAAGTTTTTAAAAGCAATAAGTTGCATTTTTAGAAAAAGCGATACTCTTCGTTTTATGAATTTGAATTTTTATGAGAGAGAATGTTATTATTCATCGTCAAATGTTTATAAAATTGAATTAAGGCACTCTATTCATTCAAGGAATGCAGTAATTCCCTCACAAAACAAAATTATCATGAATGTAAATGATGTTACATCAAATATAAAGACAATAATAGAAAAAAAAAAATCTGGATACATGTAACTTTTTCAAAACAATGCTTAAAATTCATATAAATCTCTTTTTTTTATTATTTTGTTTGTATAAATTACTTTAAACATGGTAACTAATGTTTAAGATACTGATAGAGATATATATTATAAGTTTTTAAAAGTAATAAGTTGCATTTTTAGAAAAGGCGATACTCTTCGTTTTATGAATTTGAATTTTTATGAGCGAATGTTGTTATTCATCGTCAAATGTTTATAAAATTGAATTATGGCACTCTATTCATTCAAGGAATGCAGTAATTCCCTCAGAAAACAAAATTATCATGAATGTAAATGATGTTACATCAAATATAAAGACAATAATAGAAAGAAAAAAAAATCTGGATACATGGAACTTTTTAAAAACAATGCTTAAAATTCATATAAATCTCTTTTTTTTTATTATTTTGTTTGTATAAATTACTTTAAACATGGTAACTAATGTTTAAGAGACTGATAGAGATATATATTATAAGTTTTTAAAAGTAATAAGTTGCATTTTTAGAAAAGGCGATACTCTTCGTTTTATGAATTTGAATTTTTATGAGCGAATGTTGTTATTCATCGTCAAATGTTTATAAAATTGAATTATGGCACTCTATTCATTCAAGGAATGCAGTAATTCCCTCAGAAAAAAAAATCATCATGAATGTAAATGATGTTACATCAAATATAAAGACAATAATAGAAAAAAAAAATCTGGATACATGTAACTTTTTCAAAACAATGCTTAAAATTCATATAAATCTCTTTTTTTTATTATTTTGTTTGTATAAATTACTTTAAACATGGTAACTAATGTTTAAGATACTGATAGAGATATATATTATAAGTTTTTAAAAGTAATAAGTTGCATTTTTAGAAAAGGCGATACTCTTCGTTTTATGAATTTGAATTTTTATGAGCGAATGTTGTTATTCATCGTCAAATGTTTATAAAATTGAATTATGGTACTCTATTCATTCAAGGAATGCAGTAATTCCCTCAGAAAACAAAATTATCATGAATGTAAATGATGTTACATCAAATATAAAGACAATAATAGAAAGAAAAAAAAATCTGGATACATGCAACTTTTTAAAAACAATGCTTAAAATTCATATAAATCTCTTTTTTTTATTATTTTGTTTGTATAAATTACTTTAAACATGGTAACTAATGTTTAAGATACTGATAGAGATATATATTATAAGTTTTTAAAAGCAATAAGTTGCATTTTTAGAAAAAGCGATACTCTTCGTTTTATGAATTTGAATTTTTATGAGAGAGAATGTTATTATTCATCGTCAAATGTTTATAAAATTGAATTAAGGCACTCTATTCATTCAAGGAATGCAGTAACTCCCTCACAAAACAAAATTATCATGAATGTAAATGATGTTACATCAAATATAAAGACAATAAGAGAAAAAAAAAATCTGGATACATGTAACTTTTTAAAAACAATGCTTAAAATTCATATAAATCTCTTTTTTTATTATTTTGTTTGTATAAATTACTTTAAACATGGTAACTAATGTTTAAGATACTGATAGAGATATATATTATAAGTTTTTAAAAGCAATAAGTTGCATTTTTAGAAAAAGCGATACTCTTCGTTTTATGAATTTGAATTTTTATGAGAGAATGTGATTATTTATGGTCAAATGTTTATAAAATTGAATAAGGCACTCTATTCATTCAAGGAATGCAGTAATTCCCTCACAAAACAAAATTATCATGAATGTAAATGATGTTACATCAAATATAAAGACAATAATAGAAAAAAAAAAAATCTGGATACATGCAACTTTTTAAAAACAATGCTTAAAATTCATATAAATCTCTTTTTTTTATTATTTTGTTTGTATAAATTACTTTAAACATGGTAACTAATGTTTAAGATACTGATAGAGATATATATTATAAGTTTTTAAAAGTAATAAGTTGCATTTTTAGAAAAGGCGATACTCTTCGTTTTATGAATTTGAATTTTTATGAGAGAATGTGATTATTTATGGTCAAATGTTTATAAAATTGAATAAGGCACTCTATTCATTCAAGGAATGCAGTAACTCCCTCACAAAACAAAATTATCATG
Organism: Maratus speciosus; assembly: GCA_963932465.1. NCBI lineage: Eukaryota > Metazoa > Arthropoda > Arachnida > Araneae > Salticidae > Maratus > Maratus speciosus. The sequence goes on from OZ010794.1 coordinate 351,496,439, forward strand.
AATGTAAATGATGTTACATCAAATATAAAGACAATAAGAGAAAAAAAAATCTGGATACATGTAACTTTTTAAAAACAATGCTTAAAATTCATATAAATCTCTTTTTTTTTATTATTTTGTTTGTATAAATTACTTTAAACATGGTAACTAATGTTTAAGATACTGATAGAGATATATATTATAAGTTTTTAAAAGTAATAAGTTGCATTTTTAGAAAAGGCGATACTCTTCGTTTTATGAATTTGAATTTTTATGAGCGAATGTTGTTATTCATCGTCAAATGTTTATAAAATTGAATTATGGCACTCTATTCATTCAAGGAATGCAGTAATTCCCTCAGAAAACAAAATTATCATGAATGTAAATGATGTTACATCAAATATAAAGACAATAATAGAAAGAAAAAAAATCTGGATACATGCAACTTTTTAAAAACAATGCTTAAAATTCATATAAATCTCTTTTTTTTATTATTTTGTTTGTATAAATTACTTTAAACATGGTAACTAATGTTTAAGATACTGATAGAGATATATATTATAAGTTTTTAAAAGTAATAAGTTGCATTTTTAGAAAAGGCGATACTCTTCGTTTTATGAATTTGAATTTTTATGAGCGAATGTTGTTATTCATCGTCAAATGTTTATAAAATTGAATTATGGCACTCTATTCATTCAAGGAATGCAGTAATTCCCTCAGAAAACAAAATTATCATGAATGTAAATGATGTTACATCAAATATAAAGACAATAATAGAAAGAAAAAAAAATCTGGATACATGCAACTTTTTAAAAACAATGCTTAAAATTCATATAAATCTCTTTTTTTTTATTATTTTGTTTGTATAAATTACTTTAAACATGGTAACTAATGTTTAAGATACTGATAGAGATATATATTATAAGTTTTTAAAAGTAATAAGTTGCATTTTTAGAAAAGGCGATACTCTTCGTTTTATGAATTTGAATTTTTATGAGCGAATGTTGTTATTCATCGTCAAATGTTTATAAAATTGAATTATGGCACTCTATTCATTCAAGGAATGCAGTAATTCCCTCAGAAAACAAAATTATCATGAATGTAAATGATGTTACATCAAATATAAAGACAATAATAGAAAGAAAAAAAAATCTGGATACATGCAACTTTTTAAAAACAATGCTTAAAATTCATATAAATCTCTTTTTTTTATTATTATTCTGTTTGTATAAATTGCTTTCAACATGGTAACTAATTTTAAGATACTGATAGAGATATATATTATAAGTTTTTAAAAGTAATAAGTTGCATTTTTAGAAAAGGCGATACTCTTCGTTTTATGAATTTGAATTTTTATGAGAGAATGTTATTATTCATCGTCAAATGTTTATAAAATTGAATTAAGGCACTCTATTCATTCAAGGAATGCAGTAATTCCCTCACAAAACAAAATTATCATGAATGTAAATGATGTTACATCAAATATAAAGACAATAATAGAAAAAAAAAATCTGGATACATGTAACTTTTTCAAAACAATGCTTAAAATTCATATAAATCTTTTTTATTATTTTGTTTGTATAAATTACTTTAAACATGGTAACTAATGTTTAAGATACTGATAGAGATATATATTATAAGTTTTTAAAAGTAATAAGTTGCATTTTTAGAAAAGGCGATACTCTTCGTTTTATGAATTTGAATTTTTATGAGCGAATGTTATTATTCACCGTCAAATGTTTATAAAATTGAATTATGGCACTCTATTCATTCAAGGAATGCAGTAATTCCCTCAGAAAACAAAATTATCATGAATGTAAATGATGTTACATCAAATATAAAGACAGTAGAAAAAAAAATCTGGATACATTTAACTTTTTAAAAACAATGCTTAAAATTCATATAAATCTCTTTTTTTTATTATTTTGTTTGTATAAATTACTTTAAACATGGTAACTAATGTTTAAGATACTGATAGAGATATATATTATAAGTTTTTAAAAGCAATAAGTTGCATTTTTAGAAAAAGCGATACTCTTCGTTTTATGAATTTGAATTTTTATGAGAGAGAATGTTATTATTCATCGTCAAATGTTTATAAAATTGAATTATGGCACTCTATTCATTCAAGGAATGCAGTAATTCCCTCAGAAAACAAAATTATCATGAATGTAAATGATGTTACATCAAATATAAAGACAATAATAGAAAGAAAAAAAAATCTGGATACATGCAACTTTTTAAAAACAATGCTTAAAATTCATATAAATCTCTTTTTTTTATTATTATTCTGTTTGTATAAATTGCTTTCAACATGGTAACTAATTTTAAGATACTGATAGAGATATATATTATAAGTTTTTAAAAGTAATAAGTTGCATTTTTAGAAAAGGCGATACTCTTCGTTTTATGAATTTGAATTTTTATGAGAGAATGTTATTATTCATCGTCAAATGTTTATAAAATTGAATTAAGGCACTCTATTCATTCAAGGAATGCAGTAATTCCCTCACAAAACAAAATTATCATGAATGTAAATGATGTTACATCAAATATAAAGACAATAATAGAAAAAAAAAATCTGGATACATGTAACTTTTTCAAAACAATGCTTAAAATTCATATAAATCTTTTTTATTATTTTGTTTGTATAAATTACTTTAAACATGGTAACTAATGTTTAAGATACTGATAGAGATATATATTATAAGTTTTTAAAAGTAATAAGTTGCATTTTTAGAAAAGGCGATACTCTTCGTTTTATGAATTTGAATTTTTATGAGCGAATGTTATTATTCATCGTCAAATGTTTATAAAATTGAATTATGGCACTCTATTCATTCAAGGAATGCAGTAATTCCCTCAGAAAACAAAATTATCATGAATGTAAATGATGTTACATCAAATATAAAGACAGTAGAAAAAAAAATCTGGATACATTTAACTTTTTAAAAACAATGCTTAAAATTCATATAAATCTCTTTTTTTTATTATTTTGTTTGTATAAATTACTTTAAACATGGTAACTAATGTTTAAGATACTGATAGAGATATATATTATAAGTTTTTAAAAGTAAAAAGTTGCATGTTTAGAAAAGGCGATACTCTTCGTTTTATGAATTTGAATTTTTATGAGAGAATGTTATTATTCATGATCAAATGTTTATAAAATTGAGTTAAGACACTCTATTCATTCAAGGAATGCACTATTTCACTCACAAAATAGAATTTATACCACACATTAAAACAATAATTCAAACGGATTTCGCTTCGGATATAATGCAGATCGGAAATACTTTAGGCTTAAGCAAAATATTCAGCATTTGCCGGTAAAAGAAATACGTTGATACGAAATTTTGTTTACGAGAGTTACAGTAAAACATTATTATGTGTATAACAGTAAAATAAACAATCACTAGTGCACTTACTTCGAGTATTTCATGGATTGACATGGCGAAAAACTAAACCTGGATACCAGTATCCACGTTTCTGCTTGAGATATCCGAGTTTTGATTCGGCATCGGCAGAGCGGAAGACGCCATTAAAGTTTATCTATTGTTGCCACTCAACGATAACAAATGTTGAACCATAATTTCGGATATAGTGCATCCGACATGTAATTATCTTTTCCAGACATTTTTACTCTAACGAAAAACATGGTGAAACCTCCTCCTTAATCCAGTTTTCTGGAGAAAAGTTAAACCTTTATTTTTAACAGTGTACAATCAAAATTACTTTTCGATACAGTCACTGTGAAGATTAAGAAGGAGGCTCAGATCACTCCTATAACTTCAAATATTCTCCTTCAAGAGCAATTATCGCCTTTTCTTCTCCGACCCTTTGTGGTTATTAACAAAAGGACAGGGAGATTCAACAATGGAAAGAGGCAGAGATGGATTTGAAGGAAAGACTTTTGTTCTACAGAATGATACTTCAAAAGCAGTAAAAAATCAAAAGCTTATCGTAACCACAAAAAAAGAATGACAGTTGAAGACAGTTGAATTTTACATCCATTTGGACCTTAAATCAGGGCCGAAACTAGCCTTTTTTCACCCGGGGCAAACAATGATTTTTGCGCCCCCCCCCCCCCTCTTCTTCCGCAAAGTATATTTACAAAGAGAATTTTACTAAGTTTCTAATAGCCGACTTATTTTAAAATTTAAAATATGTAATCATAAAATGTGTAACACTGAACTACGTGATCTACATTGGCGGATCCAAGGGGGAAGTCACGGGGGTCATGACTCGCCTCTGAACACCAACAAAAATATTCTAAAGATCACTTTTAAAATGAAATATACAGCAGAGTCCAGATTATCCGAGTCCCGCTTAACCGAGTTATTTTCTTCTGGTGAACTGATGGCTTCCATTATTATGAAACAACCATTATAAATGAAGTATCAGGTGAAGACGAAAGAGCTGCCGTAAAAAGTTAGAACTCTGATTTTCTGGTCAAAATGAAGGAAAAAAATAGCCCTAATTTTTTTTCACTTCATTTATAATGGCTGTTTCATAATAATAAAAGACATCAGTCCATCAGAAGAAAATGATCCATTCGAAAGGTATAATCTTTCATTTTGCGCCCCTTCGTTCTGGCGTTCGGGACACGTGCCCCCTCTGCCCCTCCCCTTAGTTTTAGCCCTGCTTAAAGGTCCGAATAGACGTATCATTTTAATTCGACGTGTTTATAATTTGAAGTACCATTCTGTAGTATTAAAGTGTTTCCTTCAAATTCAACTCCACCTCGTTCCATTGCTGAATCTCGTCATTCGTTTGTTAATAACTGCAAACGGTTGGAGAAGAAAAGGCTATAATTGTTCTTGAAGGAGAATATTTGAAGTTAGGAGTAAACTGAACTTAAAGCTCCAGATAGACGTATCATTCTACTCACGGTCTTTTTGTTCTGGTCAGGCGACACTTTCTTGGTCATGCGGCTCATCTTTTATGGCTTTACAAGGAAAGTGCTGGACATCCTGCAAGAAGGAGAGTTTACTTCAAGTTCGATCTAATCTTATCTTTTGACCCATTGTTGAATCCATTGCTGATCCCCCGTCCTTTTATTAACAAGTTGGAAATTACACGCCAAACGTGGCAAATGAGGTGCGTTCGTACTATAACTAGTTTTATAAATATTTTTTGCACGGCATATTGTACTGAATGTATATTTTAGTGTACTTCATACGTGCCTATCCATTTCATTCTGTTCGAAAGGCTGTAACATCATTAAAATGCACTTGAAATAACTTTTTTCCCATTGGCCGTCATGTAAAGGAAAACTTTTGACTATCCCTGTCATTAAACTATGCATCCGATTTTCATAAAATTTGAAATGACTCGACAAAATTATGCAACAATTATATATTTTTAATTTCAAACGATTCTGTTGGGTAGATTTTGCGCTGTTACATGCGGACAGACGGACTGAACGACAGCTACGTGCTACGTATTTATATAATTACGAACGCACCTAAAAACCACAAATGGGGTTGTAAAAGAAAGGTTTCATTGCTTTAGCATGACGGTGAGCACTTTTGCTTCCTAAACGCAGACTTATACATTTGTTATATCAGTGGACGAGTTTTCCAATACCCTCTTCATAGAAAGTTACCGCCAGCGTTTTGAGGCAGGTCGCTACGGCGTCTTGGAGATTCTCGCTCGTGCTGAAGCGCTGTTCGCCAGACATATCTTCAGTTGTTGAAGAAGGTAAAAGTCTCTCGGAGCCAGATATGGGCCGTACGCCGGGTGATCGAACACCTCCAATCGTTATTGTCAAACAAGCTGTTGTGCCATCAGTTCGGCCTGCCACCGAGTGACTGTCATCTATTTCAGTCTATTCTATATTGTCATCTATCATCTATGTCATCAGAGTTGAAGACAGGTCTGGAAAGACAGCGAGAGCTCTTCCATCCCAACAAAAATCGCCAAGACGCCATGGAGACCTATCTCCACACGCTGATGGCATTACTATAAAGAGAAAAATTCGTCCACTGATATGACAAATGTCTCAATCTTCACAGTGACTGTGTCGAAAAGTAACTTTGATTGTACTTGATTCCTGATTATTAAACCATTTTGTTACTCACACTTGCCTTTGTTTTACGCCCCATCGGAAATTGAACTAATTTTATAAATATTCAGATCTTGGTGCAATAGCTGTTGTACTCTTATGCAAAAATGCATGAATACAAAATTGACTACGATTCTATATATTAAATTCAGTCATACGGAAATAATAGGACTCCATCTTAAATAGGATGTCATCACCATGGCAGCCTAGAATTCTTACCTATCATGGGATATCACTGAATTAATTACGTATGATAGGTTTTAATAGATTGAAGAAAACTTTTATTAATATCTTTTTAAGTTTTGACTAGATTTTCATAAAATTTGAAAGGACTCGGCAAAATTTCTGCAACGATTATATATATTAAATTTCAAACCATTCAGTATGGATACTTTTTCCGCTGTTATATGCGGACAGAAGAACAGACGGACAGAGCAGACGACGACTATAGGTGCTACGTATTTATATAATTACGAACGCACCTAAAAAGAAAATGAGATTTAAACTATCAGTAATAATCATATATGCTAACTGGGATTATTTGCTTACTGAAATTTAGGTATAATAGCAAAAATATTTTTTTAAATATTATTAATATTATTCCCTCATTATATCCCCATTCACGCATGTAGGAATAAAAATGGTTCTCCCCTATTATGGCATGTATGTTTATAAGTATATATAAGAAATTAGGACAGTTTCTATTGGTGTTCCTAAATAATTGACATCACTCTCTCACATTACTGTAAAATTGTCTCTATTTATTCAGTAAATGGTAGCACATGCATTATAAAGGTGTAGAATAGTTTATATACGAGTAAAGTAATGAGATCGCCTTGTTTTTGTTTTTTTTGCTCAACAACATTTTTCCATTGCTAGCGTGTGGCTTTAAGCATTTTTATTATCTACACTCTAAATAAAAAGGAGTGACTATTCACTCCAGAGGAGTGAATAGTCACTCTATCGCAGAGTCAAAATATGCCCAACCTCTTTAGAGTGATTATTCACTCTGAGCAAAAGTGAAAATTTTGATCTTCTGAAAGAGTGAATAGTCACTCCTGGGAAGTGAATATCCACTCTAAACAGGGGTGGATAATCACTCTTTCGGAGGAGTGACTATTCACTCTTGCTAAAGGAGTGCGGTTTTTCACCCCTGGTAGGAGTGAATAGTCTCTTTCATAGAAGTGAATGTTCATTTTTTATGGAGTCAATTCTTTTTTTATTTTGCTTTTATGGGCATTTTAAAAGAATCACATCTTTTACAGCATGCAATGAAAATAGATACAAGCGTGGTAAAAATTGGAATAAAATACTTTATCAGCAATATTTATTTAATTTATAGTTTGTAACACTAATTGAACTTTTAAGGAAAAAATCAGTTAAAGTTACATATGAATTTAATTTAGATTACTGACAGAAATAAACTAAAATAATTTATTCCAATCTTATCCTTTGTGTTTTCTTTTATTGTATGCCCTATAAAGATATGATAGTTTTAAAATTTCCATAAGGGCAAATAATTAAACAAAATATTAATCAGATAATATTATTTCTTTCATTTCAGTTACCCATAAAGTTGTATTAAGTGTCTTAATAATTCCTGTGATGCATGTTAATTATGTTCTTTTTATATCTATCTTTTTATATGTTCTATATATTTTATTCCAATTTTATCCTTTGTGTTTGCTTTTATTGCATACCCTATAAAAATATTACTTTTAAAGTTTTATAAATAACTTTTTAATAGGTGGATATTATATGTTTAACAATGTTTGATGTCATTTTAATTTTTGGTTTTAAATATAAATTCCTATCTTTTTTACCATACTTTTTCCGTAAATTATTGCCATTTTTGCAAAGTATATTGTTCTAAAATATTTTTCATTTTTTTACTTAAAAACAATGCTTATAAACTTACATATTTTTTTAAAAATGAGTTCTAAGTATGATTTAAATATTAAGAATGTGTATTTTTTTTCCGCTGTGATTTGCTTTTGTTTTATTTAATATGATTATGTAGTCTAAATTTTAAGTTCTCTGGAATATGTATATATATATGTCTTTTAAACATATTCCTTAACTTAATCATGATTTCTAATTTTGGCCCATTATTGTTGAAAACAATACTTATTAATGAAACGACACGGTAAGTCATATTTAATTTAATTTTTTTATTCACGTAGATATTGTATTTTGGGAATATGAGCAAAATAGATTTGATATGTTTTATAGGGAAAGGTTGACCTAGGAAATAGAAAAAGATAAATATAAAAATAAACACATTACATTTATTTGTATCTGTATGAATTTTAATAAAAATAAAGTGAATGACTGCATATAAAAGTTCTTATTGTTTGAAAAACATTTTAATGTAAAAAAGTAGTTATTAATCTCTTTAAAAAAAATATTTAGTCCAAAATCATGTAAGAAAATATGAACATTTTAAAAAATATACTAAAGCTGTCTTATCGATAAACTTCAAAATAGGCATAAAAAACATTTTATTTCAGTGCTTAAATATCATGTTTTATTTTTAATGCCAAAAATTACGTGCATCAAAAACGTAGAAAATGCGTTTAAATTGAAGGAAATTTAATAACTGATGCAGAATGTCTATAATTATTTTTTTTTTATATTACTCAGTCTCGAAATTTTAAAATCATAACCCGCAGAAAAATGTTTAGATACAATTTTAAAAAATTAATATACAGTAAAACCTCCCTAAAACGACCACGTACTGTTCCAATAAAAATTGGTCTCTCCGAGAGATGGTCTCTTAATGGAGGTCATGTTTAAATCTAGATTTTAGTTGTTGAAAAATGGTAACAATGTTACTTAAATTTATTTTTCACACTAGAAAAAAATATAAAAATTTAAGTATCAAAATAAAAGTTAAGTACATAAGTTACTTACTGCAGAGTTTAAAAAATGAACACATTGAGCTTTGCTTTAATTTTACAGTTTTATATTTTATAATTTTTATTTCCAAGTCCTTTCGAAGTTCAGTAAATAAATGCATTTTTTTGTGGACGGGAATAAATAATGACGATTTCATTACTTTATCTATTTCTTTGAGAGTTTTCCGACACAACAGGGCAGAGGAGTTTATTAACCGTCAATCTTAATTTGTAATCAGAGTTAAATTCATTGCCTAAAAAGGCACAAAGGGGTTTAAACACTTAAAAGTTACCGGGATAAAAAAAAACTAAACTTAGTTTAGAAGTTTGATGAATATTGCGCTCTCCGGAATTATTTTTTTAATAAAACCTTCTTCAAGCGACCAGGAAAAAACGAAATTTATTTCATTTTCTTCGAAGAAATCGGTCTCTCATGGAGGGGATTCAACTGGGGTGGTCTCTGAATGGAGGTCAAATTAGTATTGAGCCTATGGGAATAAATTTCGTTCCATGAGAAAATAGTCGTTGAGGGAGGTGGTCGCGTAATAGAGTTGGTCGCACAGGGAGGTTTCACTGTACCAACCTTTTCGTAATATCATAAACATCAAATATCATATTTAACTCCGAAACAATAATAAATACTCTTAACTATATAATCCGAAATCAAAATTAAACCAAAAAAAAAAAAAAAAAAATCTCATAGAACGGCAAATTAATGTTTTCCAATGACGTGTCTCCTACGATTGAGAAAATCTATCTTCTCTTATGAGTCAGTCACCCTTTCAAACGAAAGAGATAAAAAGTTCTTTGTTTTGGTCGTTGGTAAAAGTTTTATAATTTGCAAGCACAGCATTGAAAGGGGATAAAAAAATATTTTCACTCATTTTTTTTTTAATTCACATTTCCCGAACTAATGAAGTTTGGATTATTTTTTTGCTAAGCATTGTGAACTTAGAGGTCTGCACGGGCCGAAATTTCCAAGGACCCGGCCTGACTCATAGAAAAAAAATTCGGCCCGGCCCGTAGAAAAAAATTTGGTCCGGCCCGGTAAAAAACTTAAAAGTTCTGCCGAGCCCGGCCCGGAAAAAAGTTAAAATCTCGGCCCGAGTGAATTTCAAAAAAACATTGATTTTTTATTTTTTTGAAGTGTTAAAAATCTGGAAAATGCTATGCAGTACGATGGAATTGTATAGGGAAAAAAAAATGCGTTATAGACAAGTTCCCTTCTTAGCGAGTGTAAATGTATTATATATTCTTTTCTTATGTATTAGTATATTAATTTTGCATGGATCAATACGTTAGTGAGTTTAAAACTGGGTTCCGTCATACGCAGGTTCTTTTCACACGTTTTACTATGTCTTAATTTAGCTATATTTTAATAAGCGCAGAAATTTAGTGTTCTTTAAAAATAATAAATTTTAATGTTTAAGGGTAGAATAATGACGATTTAAAAATGTATGCATTTTTTGCAAACATTTTTGGGCCAGACCTAATTTTACTGACCTTTGAATAGACCAGGCCACGGTGAAACAATGATTTTCATACGGGCTGGGTCAAAATTAGGACTGAAAATTTTGGGTCGTGAACACTCGGAATGAACCAGCCCCGGCTTTGTACAGAAAAAATAAGCTAGGCCTGGCTCGAGCCTTCAGAAAAAAGTGTGGCCCGGGACCGGCCCGAGCACGAGCCGGCCCGTGCAGATCTCTAGTGCGTATTCAATTGTTAAAAGAATTATATTTCAAACCGCTATATGAAGAAATATAACAGACAATCACTTTTGAACACTCTAACGATCAATCTTTTTCTATACAACATACAACTATTTAGTGCATAATCTTAACATATCTACACGAATAAATGGTTAAAATTAAATAAGACTTACCTTTATTTTTATTCCATTAAGAATAATTTTAATGATATCCTTATCTGTTAATCCTAAGATGGTGGACCAGACGAAAATGTGATCATTTTTCTTATCTTACGAGGGCGCTTTGCTGTCGCCTTGCTGTTCTGATTGGCTAATAAGCAATGCATACGCAAGCCACTCTTTCGGGAGTGACAACTTCACTCTCGATAACGGAGTGAGATATTGCACTCCTTTCTAGAGAGTGGGAAATTCCACTTTTTAAGGAGTGTATTTTTACAAAATTCACTCCAAAAAGAGTGAAAAAGCCTGTCACTCTTTCAAAGAGTGAGCTTTTCACTCCTCCCAGTTTTAGAGTGTATTATAGGCATTTAATTCCTATTTTATTACCTAAGAATTCCCTCACCTATTATAACTTTAATAAAAACAAATAAAATTTATTTTTCTTTTATTATTGGAAATGTGTTTTAAAAGATAAGTTTAAGTAAATTTAAGCCTAATCGTTTTTGTAAAAAGCGATTTTCACAAGTATTTCGTCATTCCCTCACAATCATTTTCTCAGCAATAGGGTTTCGTTCATCTGACGAAACCCTATTCGTCTCACTCCTCTGTCTGTCTGTTTGTATTATCCGTCCGCCACAGAGCCCGTTCTCAGAAACTATATATATTGAAGACTTGAAATTTTGCTTACTTATAACTGAACACCTCGCATCAAATGACAAATCATAAAGTTTTGAAAAGTCTTATATTTACACCTTGGGGCTCTAACTTGTGTATTTTAAGCATTTTGGAACAGATGTTATATATTCCCGCGGCCGCCATCTTAGATTTTTTTTCTTGGTGTGACAACCCCTTTTCCGCCAAGTAAATCTCTCCAAGCAGATTATGTGCATGCTAGGTTTAACGGGGTTGCCAGAACTCGTCGGGGTTGCCTTATCGATAAACGCCAACGAAACATCGCCGAGAAATCTAAGATGGCGACCGCGGGGATATATAACATCTTAGCGAGTATTTTTTTTCAAACTGAGCCCCTAAATAAGTTGGAGACTTGAAATTTTGTATACTTATAGCTAAACACTTGCAACCACACAACAAATCATAAAAATTTCAAAAAGTATTATATTTACCCCTCCTTTCTCTAACTTGTGTATTTAAGCAATTTTTCTAACCCCCCCCCCTCCCCTTTTCAGCCCGGGCGCACTTTTCTAACTTTTTCCGAACACCCCTCATGTGATATATCATTGCCAGCTTTTTTACCACTCTTTCATATTTTGCACCATAGCCTTACATATTTTAGTTTCACTTTTTACCGCCAGGGGACCGCATTCCTATCTCGGTTGCTATGGGACCGATCCCTTCGACTAATATATCTACGGATAGGTTATAAAACGGAGTTTCGTTCCAATAGAGGTTTGTTTAGAATAGAGTGCGCTCCCTGGTTGCGAAATGTAGAACTGACAGGTTTTTCAAAAGGATAAAGTGTTTTGAAAATAATATTAAACGAAACCCTCGTGCGATCTGTGATCACACTTGTTTTAATATAGGAGGCAATGATCTGAATCCACTTACATATGTACAATACAATAAAATAAGGCTGATCTAATGCAATAACATAACAGATTATAAACGCATAAACTTTTTAAATAGAGTAAGTAATATTGATCTGTTTTGGAAAATTTCATTTGAGCTCAATTTAAAAGTAAAAAATCTATTTACCGAAATTACTATAAATGTTGCTTTACATTATTGTAGCAAACAAATATTTATTGTTGAGTTACGTCTCAAAAAATTATGCCTAAAAATATTTAAAATGTAACATATAATAAACAATAATCATATGATACAACATATAATGAAAATTTAATTAAAATTAGCCTATTAATAACCCAGTGGTTAGGGAGTTGAATTCGGAAATAATTAGGGGAAAGCTGGAAATTGTTTTAACCCCTTCAGTTTAGGTCTAGAATGAATATGCTACGTTTCCCCCCTCGTACTAGGTGAGCGTTAGGAATTATACATTGATTTATAGTCAAAAAACACGTTTTTTTAAAATACCATAACACTATCTCGAAATCACTAACTTTTTCAGAAACATTGTCAATACAAATGTTGTAGAGCTTAAAATTCTGAATAAAATGAGTACCTGCACTTAATACTTTTGTTGAATATTAAGGTCACAATTCTACTTTAAAGTTTTAGCCCCATGGTCAGAGGGTTGAACTCAGAATTAATTAGGGGGAAACTGGAAATCATTTTAATCCCTTCAGATTAGGTCTAAAATGAATATTCTATGTTTTCTCCTTCGTACTAAGTGAGCGTTTGGAAATATATGCACATTTACATTCGAAAAACACGTTTTTCTTTAATATTTTTAACAATATCTGAAATTGCGACCTTAATTTTAAACAAAAATATTAATGTGAGTATTCATTTTATTCAAAATTTTAAGCTCTACAACATCTGCATCAGCAATTTTTTGATATAGTTAGCTGTTTTGAGATGTTGTTAACGTAATCTGGTCTCACCTATCTTGAAGCTCTTGATTAGTGATTAAAGCAAAATTTTAAAATGGAATTGAGACGCTTAATTTTGAACCAAAACATTAATGTGGGCACTCATTTTATTCAGAATTTTATGCTCTACAACATTTGTATTGACAATGTTTTTGACAGACTTAGCTGTTTTGAGATATGTTTAGGTAACTTGGTCTCTCCGGACTTCCAGCTCTTGGTTAGCGATTAAGGCAAAATTTTGAAATTAGAATTGTGACCTTAATTTTGAACAAAAATACTAATGTGGGGGCTCATTTTATTTGGAATTTTAAGCTCTACAACATTTGCGTTGACAATGTTTTTGATAAAATTAACTATTTAGAGATATTGTTAAAAATATTAAGGAAAAACATGTTTTTCGAATGTAAATACGTACATATTTCCTAACGCTCACTTGGTACGAGGGGAAAAACATAGAATATTCATTTTAGACTTAATCTAAAGAGATTAAAACGATTTCCAGTTTTCCCCTAATTAATTCTGAGTTCAACTCTCAGACCACGATGCTAAAACTTTAAAGTGGAATTGTGACCTTAATATTCAGCAAAAGTATTAAGTGTAGGTACTCATTTTATTCAGAATTTTAAGCTTTACAACATTTGTATTGACAATGTTTTTGAAAAAGTTAGTGATTTCGAGATAGTGTTATGGTATTTTTAAAAAAAAAAAAAAAAACGTGTTTTTTGACTATAAATCAATGTATAATTCCTAACGCTCACTTAGTACGAGGGAAAAAACGTAGCATATTCATTCTAGACCTAAACTGAAGGGGTTCAAACAATTTCCAGCTTTCCCCTAATTATTTCCGAATTCAATTCCCTAACCGCTGGGCTATGTCATGAAAGCTGTATAGCAATTTCAAATCAAATTTCATTTGCCTTAACAGTTTAAAGATATTTAAATATATATATTTAAAATAAAAGAAGAAAGCAATAAAAATTATCAACAACTAATGTGAATGTATAAATAATAAAGGAATTTATTCAAATTAAAAATGATGTATAAACCATTATAAAATTATTTTAAACAGATCCTTATTATATATGTACATACGTTTCTGGAAGTTTCAAAAAGTAAAATGTTAGCATAACCATAAAAGTAATTCAACAGAGTAATGAATCAAACACATCGACCAGTCTGAGTGCGGGAAAAAAAAAAAAAAAAAATAGGGAAGAAGAAGAGAGGAGGAAAAAATAAAATGATTAATTTGAAGAATTGTTTATTAAAATATGCAAAATATAATAAAATGCTCCTTTTTTGTCAACTTCAAACAAAGGAAGTTTGGTTGTGGTCCCGTAAAGATTCAGAGTTTCATCAGGGTCGAAAAAGGGTATGTGCGTCTTTGTGTCTGTTTTCACCTCTTAATTTTGCTTTATAAACTAAATTTTGTTAAAATTAGCCAGAAGTCATTAAATATGAATATGCTCTTAAAATACACAATACTACTTTTTTTTTCTTTTCTTTTTTTAATAGTTGTCTTACCGTGTATATACTTTTACAGCAACATTTCAAAAAATTTAATATATGAATGTCTACCGCGAGTCAAAATAGGCAATACTGTCGATAGGGATTAGGATAACGGTAAAGAATTGCCCCCCCCCCCCTCAAAAAAAAAGGTAGTGCAAAACCACATGCTATTTTGCATACCAAGAGGTAATGAACAATCTATTGAAGTCCAATTAAATTTTTTATAAAAAAAAAAAATCTTGTTCAAATTTTACATTAATTGCATTATAAGTCCTGTAAAAAAATATTACGTTAAAATACGAAAATTATATTGGCAATCGAGATGCCAGTACTATTTCCGTATTTTAACGGAATTTTTTTCTCTAAATTTTGTGAAAATAAGGAATTTTTTCTGAAATTTACGGAAAAAAATTCCGTTAAAATATGGAAATAGTACCGGTGTCTCGATTGCTAGTACAATTTCCGTATTTTAACGGAATTTTTTTACACTGAAGAATAACACTAAAATACTCAAAATAAAATGGCACCAATAAAATTTTAAAGTTTAATTTAATAAAATATTAAGTTTTGCCCTTTTTACATGTGTTGTGGCTTTATAAAGGAAAATTCATGGTACGTGCGATTAAATATATCGCACTGAACTTAACATGGAAAAACTAATGGGTACTTTACTTTACAGTAGACTATTTACAGTAAACTTTTATATTTAATTTAAACTTACTATTATTGTTTATTTTATAATATATATATTTAATTATTATGTTTGTTTTACACTTTTATATCCATACTGTTACTATTTACAGTAACAAAAACAAAAAGTGTATGGCAATTTAAAAAGTGCTTTATATTCTTAGGCTTTTTTTCCTTAAATTCGACTGTATTGAACAATTAAGCGAGCATTTATCATTTTACTTTATTCATTTTTTTATGTAAGTAATATATTTGTTTTTTAAATGTAATTATATTTCTTATTTTTATTCCTATCCTAAACGCTTTTTTATCTTTAGGCTACTTCAGTAGTCACGTTAAGACACTCGCAAGCAAATCCTAAACCTATGGTAGCTTTCTTTAAAAATATCGTTTGTATTTTGATGTTTATATTTTTTTTTTTATTCATTTCATTTTATTTATTATTTATTTTATTTTATTTTATTTTATGTATTTGATAGTTGAGGTCATAGATTAACATACAAGATGGACACTTATGGAGTGTAATGATAATGCGATTGCGATCGTAGTGCCTTTAGTGACAATGGGGAAGAAACTCCTCATCCTTCTAATATTTTTATTATTGAGTATCTACCTTATAGTGATCTTTCTTTTTTTAATGTTGCATGTTTACGTTTTCAATAGAATCTTACACCGATACATGAACATAGAATAGATATTCTGTTTTATATATCTAATATCTATTCTTTGTTATTGCACGGATATATACTTTTTTTTCCCTTGTACATAATGAGTGAACGATTTAAGTACAACGAAAAACAAGGTAAAAATTTCGTCTTGAATGCTATATATCAAAAGCAATGGTGTAATATAAAAATACAGCGTGACTTCAAAAATCTGGCATTCAAAAAATCCGGCAACTTCAAAAATCCGGCATTAAAACCATCTTTTCCGTTCCTTTTTCTTTTGCACTTTCAAGTTATGGGAGAAGAAATATAGCAATTCTTTTTAAATTAAAAACTTTAAGATCGAAAGTAAAAATTCGAAAAAGAATATTTGACCATTTTTTATATTTGTTAGAGGCGATTATTTTCTGAACAAATTTTCTGGAAGCTGCACTGTTTCTTAGCAACGGGAACAACTTTGGCGAATGATTGGCACAATATATGGCTGGAACGAATTTTCGGCAACGGTAACATCCATGATGAGGAAGAATTTTCAGGCTTTCAAATTTTCCGTGAAAAGGCTGCAATTTATGAGCTGATTGAATATGCAAAATCTGAAAATGCATTAAGTGTCGAAAAAAGAGATACAGAAGATTGGCTAAGCATTAACGAAAATACACCAGCAACAAACAATTTAACGGAAAGATCGCTCACGCTGTACTAAATAGAACCACCGATAATGCTAGTAACAGCTCAGAAGACGAGAATGAACAACCGGCAGAAGAAAAGGTGTCACTAGAAAAATGCATAAATTTGACTATAGTATTAATATATGCTTTAAAGAAATAAGACTGTATTTCCAAAAAAGACATTCTGCATTTGTATAAAATAAAAAAAATAAAAAATAACTTGTTAACCCCTTAACCTACAATGACGGGCATAGCCCGCGTACGATGATCGAGCCAAATGTAAATTCTTCTTACCACTAAAATTTCACAGTAAATATAGTTTAATTTAATCGTCGAAATTCCATGATTAAACAAAGCGAAAATCTCTATTAAATTTTAGTGATAGCTATGGATTTGCCAAATCGTGGAGCTGTTGAGACTAAATCGTAGGTTGGGTTAAAGAAGGTAAAAAAAAAATTGAAGCAAACAAAGTTGAGATCAATGTTTCGAAATTACAAGAGAAGCAATAATTTCACCCTTTATTAGATTTTTTTTTTTCGGTAACATAGAAGATATCATATAAAGTAAATTTTTTTTATTTTTAATTTTTGGTTTTTCATACATAATTATCACTTAATAATGAATTAAATTATGGCTAAAGACACCATTAAGAATATAGTACTACTTTTGATATTCCTTCAAAAATCCGGCATAGTTTCGGTACCGATGATGCCGGATTTTTGAAGTTATACTGTATACGAAATATTGCACTCTACAAGTCCCAGAAAATTTCATAAATACTCCCATTTGGTAGGAAAATTTGTATAGCTGATGTTTTGTTAATTTATGAAGTTTAATGTATTAAACAATCGTTACAATAATCTTTTAAAATTTACGCATTTCCACTTTCTTACAGATAAAATAAAAATATTATTTTAATGCAAATAACGTACAATCAATTCAATAATATTTATAATATATTATATTAACATATAAGAAATAGTAATAAAATTACAGATGTGGAAAAATTTCTTTCGAGAAATTTTTAGAATTATATAAATCTAAAAGTTTAAAATAAATAGATGTATACTGACGTTACCCACAAAAAATTTTTTATTCGATATGAATAAATTAACACAATACCTGAATTTGATTTTTTACAATTTAATCACATAAACTTACATATTTACGTTCTTAAAAGGATTTTCTAGGGATTTCCTTTATATTATTACTCTAATTATCATTTTGCAAGTTAAAGGTGAACAATACAAGAACGATTAAAAAAAAAAAAAAAAAAAGACATTAAATAAATAAAGCATAAATACAATATCATCTGCCTCTACTTCGTTTTAGGAAAGAATATATATTCAAAACATAGAACGTAAACATATTTCTTCAACATAGGTAAATTTCGGAGGCTTGTTAATTCTTCCTCCTTGTCGGTAGTGACGCTAGTACTGTTGCCATTACAGATTCTCCCGTAAATGTTCCATCCTGTATGTTAATCTACGGCTGAAGTCGACCCCTACAAATGGAGTTTTTTACTTTTTCGATTTTGGTTGTAGTTTTTTTATTGTTATTATTATTTATTTAACAAGGACACTTTCACTTCTGAAACCAGTTCACGCGCAGATGCATAGCCTTCGATCCATTGTTTATTTTCCAGCGACATTTTAAAGCAAAGAATATTTTTAATGATGCAGACGATAATTAAACCCTATTCCAAATTGATGTCATATAAGTTTTAATTTTTTTTTAATTTAAATTTAAATCTTAAGGAAAATCAAAATTGTTACAAAAATGTGTAAGCACCTCTGTAGATACCTTCAGTTTTCAAAATTAGTGACTTACACCATTCTCAATTAAACTCCTAATTAATGTGAAGCATTCTGATATAAATTTACAACTTTGTGGCCGATTGAATAAAACTATTCACGGTGGCGCACATTTGTTTTTGGATACTTCTGTCTTTGAAACTTAGTTTAAGAAACACCATCTAAATATTAACCCATTAACCGCCAAAACTATTACGATAGAAATTTTCAAATTTCTTATTGAAAGTAGTTTCCCACCACAAATTCAGTAAGGTAAATTTCGCTTTACTAAAATAGCAAAATTCCTGCCAATAAATAAGACATTTTTTTAAATTCTAAAATAGTGGTGCCAATGTAATTAATTCATTGCATGAGCAATTATTTTGACTGTTGTGTGAACGCAACGTCAGCGGTTAATGGGTTAAAGAATCTTACTTAAAAATAAATTCCCATATAAACTTTCTTTTCTCTATAGAAAAATCTACATATTGTAATGAAAATAAATTCAAAACTTTTTTTTCAAAAAATTAATTTACCGAGAAAGTGTTATAAACAACCTCACATAAAAGTTATTGGACACTTGAATTATTATCTGCACTTTTAAATTACTACTACTTCATGTAAATTTGTTTACATTTCTATATTTGAAGTGAACACGGCCGGGCGCTAAAAAGTTACAACAAATTCTATTCGTAATTTAATCATAGAACATTTTAAAGGTGGTAAAAGCACCAGAACTATCGCAAAACTTGTTAAAGTAAGTCATTTGACTGTTTTTGCTATTGTAAAACGATGGAAACTACGTCGAATTGTAGAAAAAGCATTAAAATCAGGAGCTCCTCA
The DNA here is from genome assembly GCA_963932465.1 of Maratus speciosus. Classification (NCBI taxonomy): domain Eukaryota; kingdom Metazoa; phylum Arthropoda; class Arachnida; order Araneae; family Salticidae; genus Maratus; species Maratus speciosus. The sequence continues at coordinate 351,515,924 of OZ010794.1, forward strand.
TAAGCTAACTCCCAGGAAACGAAGGTTTATTATGCATAAAATCAAGGAAAATCCAAAAATTAGTGCAGTGAAACTTACAACAGATTTGCAATAAAAGTAAACCCTGAAACTGTTAGACGAGTTGTCAGATCATATGGATACAGCAACAGAGTTGCAAGAAGAAAATGTTTCGTTAATGAAAGAGCAAGAAAGTTACATTTGAATTTGCAAAATTTATGGTAGACAAAGATGAATCGTTTTGGGAAAATGTCATATTTGCGTCTGATGGGCGAATAACTGTGTAGGGAAAGCCCAACGAAGAGCTCAATCCGAAAACTCTATTGCCGACTGTCAAACATGGAGGTGGAAGCATAATGGTTTGGGTATGTTTCGCTACTTCTGGTATGAGAAATTTAATTTTCACTAAAAATAATATGGACCAATATAAGTACTATACTATAAATATCCTGAAAGAAAAATTGAAAATATCTGCCCAAAAAATTGGAATTCAAAACGCATTCAAGTTGTATCAAGATAATGATCTCAAACATACAGCCCTAAATGTAAATGTTTGCTTATGGCTGCTGTACAACTGTCCCAAAGTTATCAAGACTCCACCATATTCTTCAGATTTAAACCCAATTGAAAATGTGTGGCATGAACTGGAGAAAAGAACAAGAAGACAGGATATTTCTTCGAAAGAACAACTTAACAGAGGACAGTGTATTAACAGAGGAATTTAACAAAATTGAACATTCTTACACAAAAAAAAAAAAAACTAGTTGCATCCATGCCAAAACGTAATAAAAGTGTAATTTCAGCTGAACGATGCCCAAAAAAGTATTAAAATGTTTGCTTATTTACATATTTTTGTTTATATTTGCTGAATGTTCAAAGTGTCCAATTACTTATGTGAGATTGTTTTTAACACTTTCTCGGTAAATTAATTTTTTGAAAAAAAAGTTTTAAATTCATTTTCATTAGAATATGTAGGTTTTATTATAGACAAAAGAAAGTTTGTGTGAAACAATTTTAAGTTAATCCCTTAATATTTAGATGATATTTCTTACAAGTTTCAAAAACACAAATATCAAAAAACAAATGTGTGCCACTAATTCACCAATCGCGAATTTTATCACTGTTAACTGTTAGCATTAGTATTTGAAACTTCTTCATCAGACATTTACTTTCAGTTTTCTTTAAGAACATTTGATCTCATTAAAGGAAAATAAAAAATATATATATATTCAAGAAAATCTGTCCCCATGGCGTCTTTAAACTATACTGTTTTCACCTGTCGACTACCTAGACTATATATGAAAAACGCTTCTTTTTTAATACCCAATATAAAATAAATCGAACGCTGCAAACACAAAAAGAAAATTCAAGTACGCAGCATGCAAAAAACTTTTGATGCATGAGATGCAATCAGGATAGCAATCAATGGTGAATTAATTCCGAGCCACGCCGTGAAAAATACGCCGCTTTGGACTTAATTAAATCTGCCAGAGAAACAATTAATTAACACTTACGGACTTAAAGCACGACCACGTTTTTCAATAACATAGTAACAAAAACAATCGATTCAGCCCGCAATCTCCGCCCCTTTTCTACATAAAGTTCCCAAAAACACAACACATTTTTCTACATAGAAGGCGTTTCAAAGCTGCCAAATTTTGAAACATGATTAGATCGCTTTTCCTTTCCCTCAATCACCCCCCCCCCCCTTATCTTTCTTTTTCTTTTGCTTCCACAAAGCGATTTTTAAAGATAATTATTAATGAAGTTAGGCTCACGGCTAGCATTGACCGGTTACAGTTAATAAGCTTGTTGCAGGAAAATTTTCGCTGGCAATCTCTTTTCTCGCTTAATGTTTGAAGGAATAAAGATTTTTGGTGTTATGATTTTGGCAACGATTCATTACGGCTTAATCGACTGGCATGATAACACTTAAGCTGTGTGAAGGAGAAAAGGGATTATGAAGAAGTGAAAATAATCGGGGTATGCCTTAATGCCATTCATCAATCTTTCGGGATTTAAATTTGGATTTATATACGGCCATTTGTGTAAAGAGGACAGTAAATGGTTAGATGAAGATTGAAAATTAGCATGTTTGCCGCTTTAAATTTTTAGTTTAGCGAGCGGGGATAATTTATGGTTCATTTTAATTTTATGAAGCTTGCATTATGTTATAGATACTTAAGGAAATATAACACTAATAGGGAGGTTTTCGTAATCTAAAGCTGATTTGATGAAATGTTAAGTTTGCCAGATAATATATTTTTCATTAGTTTACATTAAGAAGCGCAAATTTGCTCAGAAAAAGGAAAAGTAAAATGTAAAACTGCATAATTCTTATGTATTATAATCATTTTAGTTTAGTTTTATCAAACATAAATGACGATTTTCGAGGTTTAACATAAAACAGGGTTCGTACGCGTGTTTGAATTTCCAAACAAAGAAATTCTTCTGTACCAGTATTTTCTTATGGAAAATCTCTGCTGAAATAAGGCGGAATTTCGTCCATTTAAAGCAGATCAATTTTTTTATTAAAAAAAATTCTAATATTTGGCCTTGAAAATAAAGGTACCGTACGAACTCTGTAAAAACAAAACGATATTAAAAAAAGAGAAGTTAAATGTCTATAACACTTGCAGAAATATTTAAAAAAAAAATTATAATATTGAAGTAGGAGCTTTACGAAAATAATAAATAATGTTTCTATAGAGAATATCCCAAAATTTTATGGCTATATTAATAAATATTTGAGTTGTCTGTTACCAGTCTGTCACACTCCGATCCTCTTACATGAATTCTATGCCATAAATAGGCGATACACACAGTAAAACCTCTAAATAGCGAAATTTTAGGACCTCGATATTTGTCTACTATCCATAGATATACAAATAATGTATGCGTCAGGAACTGAAAAAGTGTTCTCTTTTCGATAGTGTTAGTTACGGGGGTTTCTTGTGTAGTTTATAAGGATCTAGATTTTTTTAAACTAATTTTGGATTTAATTTTGAATGTTATTGTTTTGTTTATACAGACTGATTATCGACAGACACCAGAATTATTTAATAGTTTTATATATTTATATTTGAAATTTCGTTGCTAATTTGAGTAGCTTGTTAGAGCACTTCAATTACAGTGTTGAGACATATGTCATCTCAGCGACTATTCCTTTATTCTACTCGCTCCACTTTTTAAATATAATTTGTATTGTACAGTTATACTACGATACTTCCAAGAGAAGCCTACCACAATATACAGGGTGCAATATGTTATCTATCGCCGACCTTTAATTTCTCAACCGTCAGTCGTAGACATATAGTTCCAATTACAAAAACGTTTCACATGAGGTCATGTTGAGGCTTTATTTAAAGTAAAAAAATCAATTTTATAATCATTACAAAAACTAACTTTTTATGCGGTCTCCCAGTCCCTATTGTTATATTTAATAAAAATTTACACATGTCATAACAGATATAACACAAAAAGTTTGACATCTGTTCTACAAAAATTGACACAGTTATTAAATTTCAAAGTTTGAGATTTTTGCACATGATTTTGTCTTTCATGGAGGGATCAGTTAAAGGATGAATTAAAGTAATTCGAGATCGAAATCAGGGTGCAATGTCTTTTTGACGGCGAAAACACCTTTAGCCGGTAACACCAAAGACGGTTATTTCATCTAAAAATGTGAGCTGATTTTTAGGGGTCGTATACAAAGTGAAGAATGAAATATTGGAATTAAACAGAAAAATAAATATCAATTTATTATAATATCATAAAACAGTCTACTATAAAAAATACTACTATGTTTTATTTTCCGGTTTTCGATTCTACCTACTTTGATGTTTGAATATTGTTCGACCCATAAAAGTTAGCTCAAATTTTTAGATGCAATAACCCTCTTTGGTGATTCCCCGATTTGACGATACCGATTAAAGGTGGTTTCGCCGTAAAAAAGGACATTGCACCTTGATTTTGATCTCGAATTACTTTAATTCATCTTTTAACTGATCCCTCAATGAAAGACAAAATCATGTGCAAAAATCTCAAACTTCGAAATTTAATAACTGTGTCAATTTCTGTAGTACAGATGTCAAACTTTTTGTGTTATATCTGTTATGATATGTATAAACTTTTACTAAATATAACTATAGTGACTGGAGGACCGTATAAAAAGTTATATTTCGTAATTTTTATAAAATTGAGTTTTTACTTTAAATAATGTCACAACATGAATATTTACCTCATTTGGAACGCTTTTGTAATTGGAACTATATGTCTGCGACCAACGGTAGAGAAATTAAAGGTCGGCGATAGATAACATATTGCACCCTGTATATGTATGTTTCTGTAAAATGTGGTACTAGTTAATATAAAAATAGTCGCCAGTCCAAGTCCGTAAGCAAAAAGTTAAGTATTGTTACGTTTTTTACATTCCCAGGTAAACATAGTAGTAGCTAGTAAAACTGTATATCAGATACAAGACTTACTCCGTCAGTAATAATTTTAAGTACTAGTAATTATATTTTTAGTTTTTAGAGCAATGCTGAACTTATCTGTTTGTTAATGCAAGTGTTGACTTTAATATATCGCTGAATACAGTTACTGTGTCTTCTTAAAATGTGTCACAGTCGAGTGAAGCAGAGACTGCAAGCGAAAATTTCCAGCATTAACCTAGCGTCACATATATGCGACAGCTATTGAAACAGAGTATTTCAGTTCATTATAATTTCACTACAATTTATTAGTACGATAATAGAAAGTATATAAAAATAGCAAATAAAGCCTTTGTGCAACAATATTAAAAAGCAGAAAAAACAACGTTTAAAAATGCACAAATAATAAATGAAAAGCAGCAAACAGCTGTTTCAAATCTACTAGCGAGATTCTGCTTCAGTGCAAGATAGGGAAAAAGAAACAGTGTGCTAGAAAAAGCAAGGCTGAACCAAGGCTGAGAAAAGCTCAGCCTTGCTTTTTCTAGCAAGCTGTTCCTTTTTCCCTATCTTGCACTGAAGAAGAATTTCGCTAGTAGATTCGAAACAGCTGTTTGCTGCTTTTCATGTATTATTTCTGCATTTTTAAACGTTGTTTTTTTCTCCTTTTTAGAAGGAAGTAATTTGGTTAACGCGAATTATGATTATTACATCATGATTTAAAGTATTTAAAATTTGAATTATAATAATTGCGAAAAACATTTCCTATCCTTGTTTTAGACTGGAGGTGACATTTTCTTTTTTTTTTTTTTTTTCTTTTTTTTTTTTTTCCTGGGATCAATAATTTTTTCAAAGCCGATGAAATGAAAGTGAGGAATACATATAACTGTATCAGAAAATTTAATCCAGTAGCCATAAATTATTCTACGTAGTGATATCACGAAGCAACAAAAAGGATTAAAGAGATTGTCAGAGAATATCTGACAGCCATATTACAGAAATTTTAAGTTAAATGCACGGTAAGATTTTTTTTTTTTTTTTCTTAAATCTATATATGTTGCGATGATTTATTGTCCCGACGAATTGTAAGTGGCATATTGTTCCGCAACAAATGTCGGAAAATCGAAATTTTTTCACCCGAAATAAGGTGCTACACTGTTAAACATTTTGTGATGGTTTGAACCAGCTTTTGGTGCGGCAGTAGCTGTAACCATAAGGTGTTGAAATCTCATTCCAACGTTTGGAGATATGGGTTCAACACAAGCTCCAAATGTTGGAACGAGTTTTATAATCTTATGTTTGCAGCTACTGCAGCATCAAAAATTAGTTCAAGGGGGCTAAAAATTTTAACAGTGTATTGTATTAAAGAGAACATTTGTTGTTTTTTATTTGTTTGCTTTTTCGGTTGAAAAAATCGATTTTTTTTTTTTTTTTTTTTTTTTTTTTTTTTTTTTTTTTTTTTTTTACATTTTCTATTTTATGTAGTCTCCAGATTATCCATGTAAATCGATATGGCTGAAGTCGAAGTAGTCCTTTCGCAGATACTATTTAGTGCTTTTAGCGGAACGCGTCCTCAAGCTTAAACCGTTTTGGATCTATATAAACGCATTTTACGCAAAATGACTTTTTCAAAGTTGGCGGGATCAGAACGCAAAAATTATTAAAATGATCTTGAATAGTTTTTTTTTTTTTTTTTTATTAAAGATAATATAACTTCTTGGACCTTTTACCATTTTAGGCCATTTTTATAAAAAGAAAAAAAAAAAAAAAAAAATTAGAAGCACGCCAAATCGCGAAAAAAAAGGTCAGAAATAGACCTCTTTTTTAAGTGCATTCGTAATTATATAAATACGTAGCACCTATAGTCGTCGTTCAGTCCGTCCGTCCGTCTGTCCGTCTGTCCGTCCGCATGTAACAGAGCAAAAACTACCCAACCGAATGGTCTAAAATTTTAAATATATGATTTTTGCAAAATTTTGTCGAGCCATTTCAAATTTTATGAAAATCGGATGTATAGTTTAATTACAGGGACAGTCAAAAGTTTTTCTTTACATCACGGCCAATGGGAAAAATTATTGCAAGTGCATTTTAATTGTGTTACAGCCTTCCGAATGGTCAGAAATTTTAAATATATAATTGTTGCAAAATTTTGTCGAGCCATTTCAAATTTTATGAAAATTGGATGTATAGTTTAATTACAGGCACAGTCAAAAGTTTTTCGTTACATTAAGGGGAATGGGAAAAAATTATTGCAAGTGCATTTTACTGATGTTACAGGCTATGCACTTATGAAGTGCAAACAAATATACATTCAGTACAATATGGGGTGCAAAAAATAATTATAAAAACTAGTTATAGTACGAACGCACCTCATTTGCCGCGTTTGACGAGCAATTTCCAACTTTTTTTTACGTGCGTTCGTAATTATATAAATATCTAGCACCTATAGCCTTCGTCTGGTCCGTCCGTCTGTCCGCATATAACGGAACAAAAACTACCCAACCGAATGGTTTGAAATTTTATATACATCATCACATAAATCATTGCAGAATTTTGTCGAGGCATTTGAAATTTTATGAAAATCGAATCAAAACTTTAAAATATATTAATAAAAGTTTTCTTCATTCTATTACACCCTATCATACGTAATTAATTCAATGATATCTCATGCTAGGTAATGATTCTAGGTTGCGATGGCAACGTCCTATTTAAGATGGTGTTCTGTTATTTCCATATTATTGAATATAATATATATAATCCTTATAAATTTTGCATTCATGCATTTTTCCATAACTATGCAACATCTATTGCACGAAGATCTGATTATTTTTAAAACTAGTTATAGTATGTACGCCCTTCATTTGATACACTTGATGTACAATTTCCGACTCGTTTAAAATTGCTTTCACTTTGTTGATTTTCAACTTTTTGACTTCAAAGTACTTGTAGCTTCAGATAATATTATCTACGTTAGTAATTCTTAAGGAAATTTGATTGCAGATGACGCTGGTGATCTATCGGATCCCGCCCGCTTAGAAGTACACAGCTCGACCGCTAAGACATCCCGCAACTTGAACCATATCATCAATTTTTAACTAAAAATATTTTGAAAATGTCTACAAATGATAATAAAGATCATGTAAAAGACGAAAAGCTATAATCTTCAAACCTATTCCAGAAAAAAAAAAAAAAAAATGCTAAAAAACACCCTTTTTTCGGTCTTCTCTAGGCAAATCTCCCTTTAATATTATTTATGTCTATAATTTGAGATTCTCCAAAGTAAACTCAGATTATTTTCTTGTATACTTCGAAAAACTGTATATAGACAAATTCTCACTAACTGAACAAAGATGTATTAATGAAATTTTGAGGCATCAATATTCGAAATAAGCAAATTATCAACCAAACTACTTTTGAGCTATTTGTTTAGTACATTACAGTCATGCAGCGTTTCTGTAAGATCTTCAATATTCAGCCATTTATTTTTCTGAACAAATATCCTGCTTGTCCCATCAATTACTGCAAGTTCAACTCTAATGTTCCGCCAAAAGAACTCCTACTTCAACCTTAGAAATATTTTCCCATCGAATGAACAATTACAATAATTACGATTTAAAAAATCACTGTAACTTTGATATTTCAGAACAGAATAGTTTATTCGGTATATGCTGAACTTCGCATTTCATTTATTTACTATATTCTATTTTTACCCATGCACTAAAACTTACAACATAATTTTAATTATGTATTATTTACAACAATGTACACAATGTACATAACAATGTACAACACAATAATGTGAAATATTTTGTAAATAATGTTGATATATATTTGTAATATTTAAGCTAATCATTCTTTTTAACCCTTTATGATTCAACAACTCCGATGTGACATAGCGTTTTCGGCACACAAAGACCTGGAGACAATCAACAAATATTTCCGAGAATTACAACAGCCTTTTGTTGAAAGGAATTCAGGGAGAGGATAACAAAGTTTATTTATCTCCTTGAGAAATGTTCAAGGATGTGTGAGTGTGTAAGTTTCTACACCTTGGAGAAATTGCGGGACTTGGAGGAAAGCAAGGGTGATGTCATAACTGACCAGTGGGAGAGGAGCTCTTCAGGTCCCTACACTGTAAAAAAAATTCCGCAACGTTCCTGGGAAAAAATGGGCAGCTGAGTTGCCCATTATTTCCAAGAAACATTTCTTGAAAATGACTGGAACTTTACTGTATATGTTAAAAACATTCTACAGAAATGCCAGTAAGTTTCCTGCGAAATACCAGGAATATTTCTGTTGACAGCAAAACATTACTGACATTTCACAGCATGCGGGATCCGCAGACGATTTTTACATTTCCAGTTGACAATTTTCGCTTTATTATCATTATTTGTTGGAATGAAAAAATATTTTGAAATTGACATCAAAATTATTATTTATAATTTACACGAAAAAATAAATTTTCAGTTAAAATTCAATAAAGTAAATATATATATGATATATTGTTTCTGAACTTTGCTTAAAATATAAAAATATATAAATGTAAATAATAATTGGAAAAAAAAATCTAGACATAAAATATTTTGGATTTTCGTCATTAATTATGTTAGTTTACAAGTTAGATAAAATACATATAAATTTTCATGAAAAAAAAAATCCTAAACGTAATTGTATATTTTTTCCGAAAATAAAGAAAAATTCAAATTTGCAGCAATTCAAAGTGTCAAATATATATCAAATTTAAATCAAATTGTAAAGTGTTAAAATATAAAATTAAATAAAAAAGGGGAAAAAAAAGTCATCGAACTCGGGCCGTACGGGTGGCGTGCGAGCCTTCTGCGTCCACACCATGAAAGACACATTGAGAGACAAGCGTCTAAAGACAGCACTCTCACAAAATGCACCATGCACCAAGTTTTGGTTTCTCGGAGGCAAAAAACGGTTTCCCCGCAGTAGGAAAGTGGAGTTACAGTATGAGCGCTCGCTGACAACGAGATGATCTCTTCGTCTGCTATGAATACTTTAAAACCTTCGTTTAAAAGCAGTTCATGTTCATATGTATTGAAAATGTACTACATATTAACAAATAATGAATAAAGTGTTATCAGAATGTAGATTTATGGATTTTGAAAACATTTCGGAATTTTTTTTAGTAGTTTCTGCAACTTCCCCTCCCCTTATTAATACTTCATTATTAAAATTTTATTGCTTTACTTTTTTATTTGTTCAGTTTGCACTGCGATGTGGTTACGGACTTTTTTAAATGAGTTTAAAAAATGAAAATTAAAAACTATTAGTACTATCATAAGTTAGTATTAGTACAAAATACGTAAATTGCCAAAATAAGAGTTAACAAAAATTTAGATCATTTTTCCTTTTAAAATATTGACTTATGAATTAAAAATTAAAAATTAGGGTAATTCTCAAAACAGGGAAACTGACAAGCATTATACGGATTACCTTATATTTACGGAACTAATATGATACTGCAAATCATTCGAAAATAATGAGAACATAATAGCAGTGGCACATTATCAGTGTCAAAACTTTAAAATATGTGAAAAAATATTGTAAATAAAATAAATAATTACTGTCATTATTATCATGCTTCTTGAATTATAGTTCTGTTTTCTTTATCGCTCTCATGTTGAAAATTAGATTAAATGTTAAAATTTGGAACCCTTTTTTTTTTTTTTTGAAAAAGACATATTTATCTTTATGGTGAAATAGGAAAAGCTATTTGATTTCTTAGTACATAAATAAAAATACCAGCTATTTTCATACATTTACTAATGAAAATGATTTTAGGAACAGGTCAGGAATTAGTGATTATGGATTCAATAAATAATGAAGGGGTGGGGGGGGGGGGACATATAATTTATTTTTTCTTTTCTCCATTTTAATTTTAACTATTTATTTATTTGTATATGTATATTATCTAATGTTTTCAATTTATCGAACTAGCTGTATATTTTGAAATTAAAGAAAGCTGTAAAATAAATTTTCATCAGAACACTTGTATGCAGGATCCACTTAAAGAATAGAATATGCATGAAAAGCAGTTCCCCAAAAAACATTATTAATAATAATTAACATAAATGTTTGATATTCACATATCTGTGATGGTATTATGAAATATTACAAACTCAATTTCGAGGCATTGGGAAAGTTCTTATTAATCTGCAACAATTTATTGGAATTTAATGAAATTTTCTTCACGTAAAACTTAATTAGATTGAATAAAGTTAAGGTACTGCAGATCTGAATAAAAATATTTCGTACAATTTATAATAAATGATAAGCTATTATACGTGTAAATATAAGAATAAAAAATAATACACTTACATAGTTAATGAATTTAATTTTTATTAAAGTAGCCAATGAATGCAATAAAAAAAATTTGAAGTCAGCCTATTGTGATAACAGAGGCTCATTTCAATGTACCCCCCACCCACCCTCATTGTGTCCTTGTACAACTTAAAACAGCCTGATGGAATAAATACAGATTACTTTTAAATGTTGAAGTCTCAAATATTTGAAAATTGAAAAGGCTGCTCATATTACCATGTGATAAAGTAGGGCGGGTGGAGCAGTACTACATCACGTTAAGAATGCAAATGAGTATTATACGAAAAGAAGGCAATTTTAGTATCACATTGGTTATGGGAAATTCTTGAATACAATTACCGAAACAGCTTTTCCGCATGCTCCTAAAATAAATTCACATTATATATTAAATTGTTATGAATAAGCACATAATTTCATCATATTCATCACATAATTTTCTTTCACTTATTGACAATTAAAAGAAAATAAATAAAAGAAAAGTATTTCTAAAATTAAAATATACATCTAAAAGCTTAGTTATTAATTTTCACAAGGTTCTAAAATGACTTAACTTTTACCCTATATTATAGGTAATAAACATAAACAAATCTATCACTTTTCAAATGAAAAGAAAGAAAGAAAAATCAATCTCTTAAAGAGAGGGTGGTTTTTTTTATTCGTCATTAAAGAAATTTATTCATTGAGATTTTCTTTATTTAACTCATAAACTCATGTTTCGAGAGTGGAAATGCTTCATGCTCGAAACACAAGCCTGCCGGCAAGATGACAGTTTTCGAAACTTTCATAAGCTAAAAATTAAAGCTTCACAATATGAACATAAGATTTCTCAACACATTAATACTTGAGTGACGAAAACATTAACATTACATATGCGATAGAAAGTATGCATTTAAAATATTTGCGTGAAATACGCACAGTAACGAAACGACTAAGTCCAAAAGCATGCGCAATAAAAAGCCAATGGTCGAAAAACGGAGGAAACCGGGCGGAGGGAGGAGCATTAGAAACAGAAACTTGTGCTTTGTGCATTTTATGAGGGTGCTGTCCCTAGACGTTAGTCATTGAGAGCTGCAAACTAATGGGTATTTGAAACGTATGCTAAACCTCGGCATCTAATTTCTGAAAATCTACAGCCCATTTGAAGAAATCCTTTCACAAGAATAATTAGAGATAAGAACTCTAAAACATACTTTAAATTAATCAAAATCGGTGAGAATCATGTATGATGGTCCCCTGGTTAATGGAGATCCAAATAATAGGTGTATTTTTAGGTAGCTTTCATTACAAAAAGCTACCTATTGCAGCCGTTCAAAGGAAAGCAATTTCAAAAAATTTTGGTATATTTTCATCGATCATGACCCCCAGACCCCGAAACCACCCTCCGTTCAAAAGTTGATATATATATATATATATATATATATATATATATATATCCATATATATATATATATATATATCTGACCTTTGTCATACTGTAACTCTCGAATTTATGAACCGATTTGGATGTAATTCGGTATGTACATAGTACATACCAATGTCTCGACCGAGTTCGTTGGCCAGCTTCATCCGCCATTTTGTTTCAAAATGGCGGCCATTTAAAATTTTCTTAAAAATTTTAAATTTGAAATGTGGTACCAAAGAATTGAAAATTGAAAAATATTTTTTTCTTATGTATTTAACCTTTATACAAAGATTCCGGAGCAGTTTTTGTTTCGTCTATATCTTAAAAAATGGCTGAGTTATAGCATTTTGAATTTTTAGCGTGGCTGACATTTTGAAACGTCCTGAATTTTGTCACGCGATAAAAGGCGTATTTATGAACCGATTTGGATTTAACTTCGTTTGTACATAGTACATACCAATGTCTCGACCGAGTTCGTTGGCCAGCTTCATCCGCCATCTTGTTTAAAAATAGCAGCCATTTAAATTTTTAAGAAAAATTTAAATTTAAAATGTGGTACCAAAAAATTGAAAATTGAAAAAATATTTTTTTTTATGTATTTGACCTTCATACAAAGATTCCGGAGCAGTTTTTGTTTCGTCTATATCTCAAAAAATGGCTGAGTTATAGCATTTTGAATTTCTAGCGTGGCTGACATTTTGAAACGTCCTGATATTTGTCTCGTGATAACAGGCGTATTTATGAACCGATTTGGATGTACTTTGGTGTGTACATAGTACATACAAATATCTCGACCGAGTTCGTTGGCCAGCTTCATCCGCCTTCTTGTTTCAAAATGGTGGCCATTTAAAGAAATTTAAAAAATTTAAAATTTAAAATGAGATACCAAAATATTAGAAAATGAAAAAGATTTCTTTTGTATGTGTTTGACCTTAATACAAAGATCCCGGAACAGTTTTTGTTTCGTCTATATCTAAAAAAATGGCTGAGTTATAGCGCTTTAAATTTCTATTGTGACTGACATTTTAAAACGACCTGATTTTTGTCACGCGATAACAAGCGTATTTATGAACCGATTTGGATGTTACTTGGTCTGTACATAGTACATACCAGTGTCCCGACCGATTTCGTTGGCCAGCTTTATTCGCCATCTTGTTTCAAAATTGTTGCCATTTAAAAAAAATTAAATTTAAAATTTAAAATGAGGTATTAAAAAATTGGAAAATGAAAAAGATTTTTTTATGTGTTTTGCCTTGATACAAAGATTCCGGAGCAGATTTTGTTTCTGAAAATTTGTTCTTTTGTTTATATCTTAAAAAATGGTTGAATTATAGCACTTTGAATTTCTAGTATGGCTAACATTTTGAAACGATCTTGTATTTGCCACGCGATAACACACGTATTCGCCTATTTCCATGTGAGAAAGCATGTGGATAGTATACATCAACATCTCAGCCAAATATAAGTTACTTTAAATAAAAGCAGCTGGATAAAGCTGACTAATTTCGTGAAATTCTCATTCATAATGATTTAGTATTGATAAAAATTAGTATTGAATCTCCTATATTCGGTTTCCACTAAATTGAGCTTCGTGTGTTTGAATAATATAAGTTGGCTTTTTTAAAATAAGGTATTTGAAAGCTACCTCTTCCTCCCGGCACTGGCCGGAAGGACTTTTTTACACGGTCTGCTCGTTAAACATTCCACAGACAAGTACGAGAGATAATCTCTTAGCGATGTCACAGAGGTATTGTATTTTCATCTGAATGGTCTTGACACTAGAGACGTTAAGGATTATGTCGTCTTTGCATTCCATATTGATTTTTTTACATTCATTTAAGGAATTCGTTTTCGACACTCGCGCGCGAGCAAAAGGATTATAGCAAAAAAATAATAAATGGCGGCCGCAGCGTTTTGCTGTTTCCAACTTTAGTTCAGGAACGTTTCAGATAAGAAAACCAGAATTTCACAGGAAAGAGCTAAATTATTCTGAAAACCTGAGAAAAGGCGAAACGTTCCTGGATTTTACATGGAACGTTACCATTTTTTTTTACAGTGTAGCTGGGGCAAGAAAAACAGAACAGAAGGGGACAGTGAGTTTTAGCAAGGAAAGCTGGACGGTTAAATTTGTATTTTGGATAGTGACATGGATAACGTCCTAAGGGGGCTGGTCACTCAGCTTCCGATTTCCCTTCACTAATCTAAAGTCTATGGGCATTGGATGCATTCGTATATTTAAAATATCTCCTCGGGAAATTCATATTTTTAACTTCTATCTTTTGCGTACACTTCCAAAAAGATGTCTCTTTTTTTCTTAGTTCTCCAAATATTTCTAACGTGTTATCTTAATTTTATAGGAAGTGTTAAAATCTTACTCACAGTTCACCCGCTTTTAACGCATTAAATATTAAATTCAGCATAGATTTTAGAAATAGTTTGAAAACTAAGAAAAAAAGAGACATTTTTTAAGAAGAATACACTGAAAAAAGATGTTAAAAATAGGAATTTCCCGAGAATATATTTTAAATATACGAAAGTATTAAAAGTCTATAGACTTAACAACGGAGGAGAATTCCGAAGCTGGGTGACCAGCCCCTGAAGAGTGGATATGGAGTATGATAGTATACACTCTTGTTTTTATTTTTATTTTTATATTACCTTAACTTAACTTTTCTAATAAAAGACTCAGGAAAGATATGCGTTATATTTGAACTTTATTTAAATACGAGCTGAGAAAGATGAAAGCATTGGCCATTTCACCACTCCGGTTTAAAAAAAGTTTACTCAGATATTAGAATACATCATTTTATGCATTTAAAAAAAAATGATAGAAAATATTTAGAACATAAAAATAAAAAAATATTGACTAAATATAATTTTTCACAATAAACCGCAATAAACTGAAAATTATGTACTTCTCATAAATATTTTCAATTTTCTAATACAAAATTACCTTTGTAAAAAATCTATTTTGGGACTATCTAGCCTTTTTAATATGACAATCTTTTACGAAGTTCATTTAGCAATAACGATGCAAAACTGCTGAATGATAAATAAAATCATTTGCCATGAAAAATTAATCCAGTATGCTGTCTGTTGAAAATTCTGTGAACAATTTATATTAATGTGATGAGAGATAACTGTAATAAATAAAATCGTCTGTCTTTTAAAGACCGCTTTACAAGTAACATTGCTTTTTCGGTATGTATCATATACGCAACGCGGTGATACAAAGGGTTAATGTTATTCACAACACTGCACAAACACGAACACTGCTAATTTCGGATGATTTATTGATACTGCACACAATGAAAACCAAATCAACAAGCTATATGTTTTAATTTGATATATTTCATAAATAAACATAACAAGTCGGAAATTGTACGTCAAATGTAGCAAGTGAAGTGCGTTCGTACTATAACTAGTTTTATAAATATTCAGATCTTGGTGCAATAGCTGTTGCACTCTTATGCAAAAATGCATGATACAGAATTTATTACGATTCTATACATTAAATTGAATAATACTGAAATAATGGGACTCCATCTTAAATAAGACATAATCAATTAATTACGTTTGATAGGATTTAATAGAATGAAGAAACTTTTTATTAATATCTTTTTAAGTTTTGATTTTCATAAAATTTGAAATGACTCGACAAAATTCTGCAACGATTACATACATTAAATTACAAGCCATTTAGTTGGGTGGTTTTGCGCTCTTATATGCAGACAGACGGATGGATCAGACGACGGCTAAAGCTGGTACGTATTTATATAAAAGCACGTGCCCATTTTACACTGCTACAAATGCACCTAAAAAGGGCAATTGATTTGTCATAGCGAAAGAACTTATAAAAGCCGAAACGTTGAAAGAGAGTGTAATAAACTTTTTGCTTTTGTCAAAAAGAAAGAGTAAAAGTTTTATCTGCTTTAGTCGAAAATGATTTAGTAAAGTAATTAGTTACGAATAATGACCTTATTGCTACTAAAAGACCAATTACAATTAATAAGACTTTATCAAAAAAAAAAAAAAAAAAAACAGTTAATCGCTGAGCAGTAAAGTTATAATTGCGCCCGACTTTGCCCATGATCCATTATGATTACAGGCATCTGTTTCTTTGACTGAATTAGCCTTGAAAAAAAATAATAAATCTGCGTTTGATAGATTACTAATTGAATGTACTGTGCAATTATGATTAGGCATAGTTATAGACCGGTAGCCGGCAGCACAGACAATCACCTCATCGAGTTCACGGATAAAATTCCAGGATTAGTTTATTCGCATATTAAAACGCAATCGGTCTGCCAAGTCGTATCTTGGTGGAAAACAACTGAAAACCCAATTTTAGCGGTTCACTCGTAGGTTTAACATTGTGTTTTCCTGCACCCAAAGGTAGGAAAACATGGAGGACTGGGAGCAGGAAAACACAATGGTAAACCTACGAATCAACCGCTAAAATCGGGTATTCAGGTGTTTTCCATCAAGATACGACTTGGCAAACCGATTGCGTTTTAATACGCGAATCGAGATTTAACTAATCCTAGAATTTCATCGGATTCTAGAATTTTTTATCGATGAGGTGATTGTCTGTGCTTGCCGGCTCCCGGTCTATAATAAACTAACAAATACTGAATTATATACTGATTTTACAGTATTGCTAACAAATACTAAATAAAGTTCACGCAATTTGAATCTTCTGCTCCTTAGGTCGTCAAATAACAGCAGTATAGACCTGTTGAAGGCTGAAGTTCCAGGATTAGACAGAACTCGATTAGCATATTAAAATGCAACTGGTCTGTCAAGTCATATCTTGGTGAAAACCACCTGCAGGCCCGATTTCAGTGGTTCATCGGTACGTTTATCCTTGTGTTTTCTTGCACTCAAAGGTATGACAACAGGAAAGACTGGGAGCAGGAAAACACAATGGTAAACCTACCACTCAACCACTAAAATCGAGTTAGCAGGTATTTTCCACCAAGATATAACTTGGCAGATCAGATGCATGTAATCGGATGGCAGAGAATCTGTCCAGGTACCAATCTTTTTAATTATGACATAAGTTTCGATAAAAATAAATATGCGATTGAGTTTTAACTTATTCTGAAATTTTAACCGCCAACTCGATGAGATGATGGACTGTGCAGATGCCTCCCGATTTAGAAACATTTGAGTAAAAAACAATGCTTGGAAAAAATATGTTATAAAATACAAAAGAAAACAGCTTTATTTTATTTTATTTTATTTCACTTTTGAACTTCAATCATTTTAGACGAAATAAACCAATTAAAAAAATACTTTATTGAAAAGCTACATAGTTTTAATTATACGTTGAGTTTAGGTTTTGGAGGACATACTTTTAAGATTTAAACTCATAATAAGAAAATACGCATTAAATAATGCATTTTGTAGTATTATATGAATTTTTTTCGAGAATTAGAAAAAACAGTAATACTGAGCTATGTCCTTGCTTATCAGTTTATGAGTTAAAATGCAGGACTACAAATGTAAATTATTGAAAATAGTTTACAAAAAACTCATTTCTTTAGCACTTATTTTAGAACTGCAAATGCAAATTGTTGAGAATGTTTACGAAAAAAACTCATTTCTTTAGCAGTTCTATCCAGACATATGGTTGAAAAGGGCTCGTGTATTTTTGAATCATTTGTTTGACTCTTCCTGTCTATTTGCTCTAATTTTTGTAATTAAAAAAAAAATTCAACATTTTAAAATGGATAATCATTATGAAATGTATGCAAACAATGTCTAACGGCCATAAAACTTGAAAGAAGATGCAAAAAACGAATTTTTCGACGCCAAGCATATGAAAACTGGGAAGTACATGTCGATCGAAACTGAAAACAATTCGCGAGTTTTTGATACGATCTTGATCCATTTGGCACGTTGATTTTCATTTTTATAGTAATTCTACGTATGTTATATTTCATTAATCATTAATATGTGTTGAATATTTTTTAAATATTCAGATCTTCATTTTACCTTATTTACACTGTTCCATATTTAGACGTCGTAATTTCGTGATGGGAAAATGAATTCTTTCATGCCCACGCTATGGCGCTGGTGGAACATATGACAATTTAGAGCTTTAAATGGGATCAAAAATCAATCACATTATAGCCAGAGCACAGAAAAGAATCCTTACATGAGAAACTGATCAGGGGACAGCAGTAACAAATGCATAGATTTTATTTATTGTATTAAAAATAAATACCGAAAAAATTTAAAGAATACATATATTTAATAAACGTTGAATATTTTTTTAATATTCAGATCTTCATTTTACCTTATTTAGACTGTCCATATTTAGACGTCCTAATTTTGTGATGGGAAAATGAAGGCTTTCACTGAATCACTATTTACCCAAGATATGGCGCCGCTGGAACATATAACAATTTAGATCTTTAAATGGGATCAAAAATCAATCACATTGTAGCCGAAGCACAGAAAAGATTCCTTACATGAGAATTGATCAGTGGACAACAATAACAAATATATTGTATTCAACATACATACCCCAAAAATTAAAAAAATATATATTTAAATATGAAAATTTGAAATTTACATGTAGGTTTTTGCAAATATAATTTTAGGTAGCTTTCATTACAAAAAGCTACCTATTGCAGCCGTTCGGAGGAAAGCGATTTCAAAAAATTTTGGTATATTTTCATCGATCATGACCCCCAGACCCCGAAACCACCCTCCGTTCAAAATTGACATATATATATATATACTAGGGGGCTCTGCACCGTGCAAGCTACGCTCGCCAACCCCCATTCAGACACCGCAGAATCTGAAAATCTAAAAATCTAATGGGTTTTAAAAATATTAGAGAAGATTAAATTATAATGAAAAAGCTGTGCAAATCTCCTTGTAAACGGGTTTCCATTCAATTCCCTTTGATTGCAAAAATTTAACGGAGAATCAGTTGCTGTTAAGACATCCAATGGTTGTTTTCGTTTTTGATTAAAGAGGATCAGTTAAACATTTCAAAAGAAGCTAAAATAAAATGAATTAAGCATTCAGAGTCTTTGTCATCCGATATTTTAAAACAATCTCTATAACAATAGCCTAAATCATGTGACTATCATCAACAGTTCCGGGCGGAACACTTTGCTTTTTATACTCTAGGTGCCATTTTGATACTTTAATGTTATCCAGGCACAGGTGATAAGTCGCTAAATATTATTCTATCCCCATCATTTCATCTATATTATAATAGTTCAAGTCATCAAATGCCATAAACAAATACGATTTGATCCCTTCGCCTTTCATATGAAAGTTTGGAACAAATGTCATATACATATTGACGCGATTTTTTTCCAACGTCAATTTGGGGAACGCATCGACAGCATAAACAACAACATCCGGCTTACCATATCAAGCAAAATAACGATACTTTGGCGCCAGTTAAGTACCCGTTGCGTATATGACATTGGCGTCAGAAAAAAATCGCGCCAATATGGGGCCGTATATGACATCTGTGCCGAAAGAAAAAAAAGCCGGGTGCAAATCTCGCCAATATCTTTTTTTCAACTCGCCAGTTAGCATTTCTTTTATTGTTCGTGTGGTAAAATAAAACATTGATTTGAAGTTGAAATTAAATGTCATGGTTTGTTACATAATTTAATATTTCGCCAGATGTCATATACGCACCGCATGTTTGGCATGATTTTTTTTTTTTTTTTTTTTTTTTTTTTTTTTTTTTTTTTTTTTTTTTTTTTTTTTACGAAAATTTGGCGAAAGCCTCGTTTTCGAATACCAGTTACATATGTATTTTTGGTACTACTTAGTTATCCCGTCGACAAAAAATCTATCGCGAATTATAAGATTAAATGTCAATAATGCTTGATCGTAAATGTCACATTCACTTGACTTTTAGCAAGTTACACGTGTTTACGTCATCAAGTGATTTTTATTTCGACGTTTTATTTTTATATTTATTAATGTTATACTAATTTATTTGTTCTTTCGTTATTTAAAATAAAAATTTTGTCAATCTGTACAATTTGGCGATTTATATAATTTGCGAAATTGGGTGACGGAATAACTACTACATTGTACCGTATTTTTTAATTATTTTCTATTATTTTCAAAAGGAAATAGCAAAGAAATAATTAATTATTATAGAACAAAATAATTTATATAAATTTAAAAAAGAAATAAAAGTAAATATACATTTATTATTAAATAAACAACAGTAGCCGGGTTACCATGTCTATCAAAATAATGCCATTTGTGCGCCAATTAGGTACCCCGGTGCGTATATAACATCTGTGTCTAATATTTTTCTTTTCGTTTTGTTTTTTTTAAAAAAAGAAGTGAAAGCCATCAATTTAAATGTTTCATTTTTAAATGAAAGTTTTGTATTTAATAAAATGATAATGAAATACAAAAAAAAGCATTGTTCTTAGCATAGATTTAAAGGAGGCCCAACTGTCGCCAAATTAATTTAAAATAGTAACCTTTTCTGAATTATGAAAAAAAAAATCTGTTATGATTAAAATTTGAGTTGCCATCATTAGAAAAAATGTATTTAAAATTAGAAAAAAATTAATATTTCGAAAACTAATTCGAATTTAAAAATTCTAATACCAGTTTTGAGATCTGTGGATCAACACGGATTTTTGGTGTTAATTTAATCGCAAAGTATTCCATATTTTAGGAGAAATCGCCGTGAAACAAAATCAGTTGTTTAATCAGTCGATTCAAAGAATCGATACATTTCAGGCGTTTCATATATTCGTTTCATAAATTTGTTTCATTAGGATTTTATATATATAGGATAGATATATGACGTTTGTCACACTGTAACTCTCGTATTTATGGAAAAATATTTTTTTCTTATGTATTTGACCTTTATACAAAGATTCCGGAGCAGTTTTTGTTTCGTCTATATCTTAAATTATCTATTATTCTTTCGTCTATTTAGGTAGCTTTCATTACAAAAAGCTACCTATTGCAGCCGTTCGGAAGAAAGTGATTTCAAAAAATTTTGGTATATTTTCATCGATCAAGACCCCCAGACCCCGAAACCACCCTCCGTTCAAAAGTTGATATATATATATATATATATCTGATCTTTGTCACACTGTAACTCTCGTATTTATGAACCGATTTGGATGAAATTTCGTGTATACATAGTAGATACCAATCTCGACCGAGTTCGTTGGCCAGCTTCATCCGCCATCTTGTTTCAAAATGGCGGCCATTTAAATTTTTTTTTTTAATTTAAAATTTGAAATGTGGTACCAAAAAATTGAAAAATGAAACATATTTTTTTCTTGTGTTTCACCTTGATACAAAGATTCCGGAGCAGTTTTTGTTTCGTTTATGTCTTAAAAAATGGCTGAGTTATAGCATTTTGAATTTCTAGCGTGGCTGACATTTTGAAACGACCTGCTTTTTGTCACGCGATAACAGGCGTATTTATGAACCGATTTGGATGTACCTTAGTGTATACAAAGTACATACCAATGTCTCGACCGAGTTCGTTCGCCAGCTTCATCCGCCAACTTGTTCAAAATGGCGGCCATTTAAAAAAAAAAAAAATTTAATTAAATTTTAAATGAGGTACCAAGAAATTGGAAAATGAAAAAGATTTTTTTTTTCTATGTGTTTGACCTTAATACAAAGATTCCGGTACAGATTTTGTTTCGTCTATATCTAGAAAAATGGCTGAGTTATAGCATTTTGAATTTCTATTGTGGCTGACATTTTGAAACGACCTGATTTTTGTCACGCAATAACAGGCGTATTTATGAACCGATTTGGATGTAACTTGGTGTCTACATAGTACATACCAATGTCTAGATCGAGGTCGTTGGCCAGCTTCATTCGCCATCTTGTTTGAAATGGGCTGCCATTAAAACATTTCTAAATTTTAAATTTAAAATGAAGTATCAAAAAATTGGAAAATGAAAAAGATTTTTTTTTTTTATGTGTGTGACCTAGATACAGAGATTCCGCAGCAGTTTTTGTTTCGTCTATATCTTAAAAAAAATGGTTGAATTATGGCACTTTGAATTTCTAGCATGGCTGACATTTTGAAACAATCTGATATTTGTCACGCGATAACACGTGTATTTATTAACCTATTTCGATGTAAGAAGGCATGTGGATAGTATATAGCAATGTCTTGCCCAAGTTCGCTGGTCAGCTTTATCAGCCATCTTGTTTCAAAATGGCTGCCAGTAAATTAAAAAAAAAATATTTAAAGTAAGGTGCAAAAAAATTAGAAATTGAAAGAGGTTTCTTTTTTAAGTATTTGACCTTGATATAAAGATTCCGGCGCATTTTTTCTTTTGAATTTATCTTAAAAAATGGCTCAGATATAGCAGTTTGAAATCTAATGCGGGTGACATTTTTAAAAATATGATTTTTTGTCTGCGACAGCACTCGTATATATCAACCGATTCCGATGTGAGTGAGCATGTGCACAGGAATTAGGTCTAGACCAAGCTCACTGGTTAGCCTCATCCACCTTGTTGTCTTAAAATGGCAGGCACTTCAATGTATCGCCGAATTTAGCAACCAAATATAAGATATTTTAAATAAAAACAGCCTGGATAAAGCTGACTAATTTCGCTAAATTCTCATTCATAATGATCTTGTATTAATAAAAATTAGTATTGACTCTCCTATAATCGATTTCCACTAAATTGAGCTTCGTGTGTTTGAATAATATAAGTTGACTTTTTTAAAATAAAGAATATGAAAGCTACCTCTTCCTCCCGGCACTGGCCGGAAGGACTTTTTTCTTTCTAGCCTGGCTGACATTTTGAAACGTCCTGAATTTTGTCATGCGATAAAAGGCGTATTTATGAACCGATTTGGATGTAACTTCGTTTATACATAGTACATACCAATGTCTCGACCGAGTTCGTTGGCCAGCTTCATCCGCCATCTTGTTTAAAAATGGCGGCCATTTAAATTTTTAAGAAAAATTTTAATTTGAAATGTGGTACCAAAAAATTGAAAATTGAAAAAATATTTTTTTTTATGTGTTTGACCTTGATAAAAAGATTCGGGAGCAGTTTTTGTTTCGTCTATATCCTAAAAAATAGCTGAGTTATAGCATTTTGAATTTCTAGCGTGGCTGACATTTTGAAACGTCCTGATTTTTGTCACGTGATAACGGGCGTATTTATGAATCGATTTGGATGTACCTTGGTGTGTACATAGTACATACAAATTTCTCGACAGAGTTCGTTGTCCAGCTTCATCCGCCATCTTCTTTTAAAATGGCGGCCATTTAAAAATAAAATTTTAAATGAGATACCAAAAAATTGGAAAATGAAAAAGATTTTTTTCGTATGTGTTTGACCTTAATACAAAGATTCCGGAACAGTTTTTGTTTCGTCTATATCTAAAAAAATGACTGAGTTATAGCATTTTGAATTTCTATTGTGGCTGACATTTTAAAACGACCTGATTTTTGTCACGCGATATCAGGAGTATTTATGAACCGATTTGGATGTAACTTGGTCTGTACATAGTACATACCAATGTCTCGACCGAGTTCGTTGGCCAGCTTCATTCGCCATCTTGTTTCAAAAGGGTTGCCATTAAAAAAAATTTGAAATTTGAAATAAGGTATTAAAAAATTGGAAAATGAAAAAGATTTTTTTATGTGTTTGGCCTTGATACAAATATTCCGGAGCAGTTTTTGTTTCTGAAAATTTGTTCTTTTGTTTCTATCTTAAAAAATCGTTGAATAATAGCACTTTGAATTTCTAGCATGGCTAACATTTTGAAACGATCTTGTATTTGTCACGCGATAACACACGAATTCGCCTATTTCGATGTAAGAAGGCATGTGGATAGTATACATCAATATCTCAACCAAGTTCTCTGGCGAGCTTCATCAGCCATCTTGTTTCAAAATGCCGGCCATTAAATTAAAAAAAATTATATTTAAAGTGAGGTGCAAATAATTAGAAATTGAAAAAGGTTTCTTTCTTAAGTATTTGACCTTGATATAAGGATTCAGGAGCATTTCTTGTTTGTCTTTATCTTAAAAAATGGCTCAGATATAGCAATTTCAATATCTAATGTGGGTGACATTTTGAAAAATCTGATTTTTTGCCTGCGACAGCACTCGTATATATCAACCGATTCCGATGTGAGTGAGCATGTGCACAGCAATTACTAAGGTCTCGACCAAGTTAACTGGTTAGCCTCATCCACCATGTTGTCTGAAAATGGCAGGCACTTTAAGAAATCGCCGAATTTGGCAGCCAAATATAAGTTACTTTAAATAAAAGCAGCTTGGATAAAGCTGACTAATTTCGCGAAATTCTCATTCATAATGATTTAGTATTGATAAAAATTAGTATTGAATCTCCTATATTCGGTTTCCACTAAATTGAGCTTCGTGTGTTTGAATAATATAAGTTGACTTTTTTAAAATAAGGAATATGAAAGCTACCTCTTCATCCCGGCACTGGCCGGAAGGACTTTTTGTATTCACGTTGCCTAACCGTGCCTTTGAGGCCGTTAGTGTTACTGAAATAGTAAAGCAGAATGTTCAATTATCACGTTAGAAAACACAAAAGAAAACAGCCTTTTAAAAATTTTATTTAACTTCACTTTTAGACAAAATCAACCAATTAAACAAAAAACTTTATTGAAAAGTTGTTAAACTGCAGGTTGAATTTAGGTTTAGTGGAAATATTTTTAAGATTTAAATTCACGATAAGAAGCACCGTATTTTGCTGTACTATATGAATTTTTTTCGAGAATTATAAGAATCAGTAATCCTTGCTTATCAGTTTATGAGTTAAAAGGCAGAACTGCAAATGCAAATTGTTGAGAATGTTTACGAAAAAAAACTCATTTCTTTAGCACTTATATCTAGACATATAGTTGAAAAGTGCTCAAGTATTTTTGAATCACTTGTTTGACTCTCTTTGTCTATTGGCTCTAATTTTTGTAAAGAAAAAAAATAAATTTCAACATTCTAAAATGGATAATCATTATGAAATGTATGCAAACAATGTCTAATGGCTATAACGATCATAAACTTGCAAGAAGATGCAAAAAATCGCTCTACGAATTTTTTGATGTCAAGCATATGAGAAGTGGGAAGTACATGTTGATCGAAACTGAAAACAATTCGCGAGTTTTTGAAACGATATTGATCCATTTGGCATGCTGGTTTTCATTTTTATATTACTTCTACACATTTACTACTTCATAAATCTGTGCTGAATAATTTTTAAATATTCAGATCTTCATTTTACCTTATTTATGGGAAAATCAAGGCTTTCACTAAATCGCTAGTGACCCACGCAATGACGCTGTTGGAACATATGGCAATTTAGATATTTAAATGAGATCAAAAGTCAATCACATTATAACTGGACCACAGAAAAGAATCCTTACATGAGAAACTGACCAGTGGGCAACAATAACAAATTTATGGTTAGATTATATGCAAAATATATTTTTATACTCACGTTGCCTAACTGTGCCTTTGATGCCGTTAGTGTTACTGAAATAGTAAAGCAGAATGTTCAATTATTCGCTTTAAGCTGCGTAGAATTTAATTAACCCTTAAATGCCTGATTTTTCAAAAATCATTGTAATAATGTTTTTCGACTTTCATTTTTTAAATAAATCCTGGGAAAAATACTTTAAAAAATCGTATTTTGTTTTAAGTATGGTTTACGGCTAAAAACAGTTTGTTACTAAACGGCAATACTGGTCTTTAATTGAAAAAATAATTTTCCTTGCTAAAATTCTATAATATTAAACACACAAGAATTTTAGGAACTATAAAAAGAAGTAAATTTTACTTACTCACTGCAGAACAAAATAGGACATTTCGCAAGCTTCCAAACATCTTTATTCTTAAACAGCACAAGTGCTGCCATCTACATGTTGAAAATCGATTTAATAATATTTTCAGAATGTATTTTATTGGCAACATTAGGCATTATAGCTTCAATATTATTCTAATAGAGCCGAAAAGCAACACCCGGCATTTAAGGGGTAATAATTCTGGCGTCGGAATAGCGATACGGATTTTTGATAATTGAATTTTCTGATGTATAGTTTTTGAAATATTGTTTTTGAGTTTGTGCAAGAAGACAAAGATGTTTCAGGCATACTTTAATGAGAGCTTTTTTGGTATAAATTTCAATAAAAAATTAGGTGTCTCTGTCTACGATTACGAGAGAATAGTATAGATATGAGAATACGTCAACCAATAAAGTAGACTCGCGATTTAACGACCTTCACGGGACTTCTGCAAATCGGACGTTAAATCAAATGGTTGTTAAATCAAAAGTTTGTATTATTATTTTTTTTAATACAGTTTAATAATACCTAACATTCTAATGCGATAAAAACTATTGATTTATACAATTTTTAAATTTGTTTTTTTGTTTTTTTAAATTCGTTGAATCTTTAGAATAAAAAAAATACATAAAAAAATATGGAATAATTTTATAAGAATTAATTTAAACATTTTACAAAATTAAAAAAGGGTTAATGTTAGGGGTTAATGTTGGGTTTAATTTAAGGGTTAATGTTGAAGCTTCTATTTTAGTACTCAGATTCCCATCGACCTACTTACCCTTTTAAAAATCTTTTTAACCTTTTCATCTGTCCAAGTACCAAAATTTTTAATTGTCACAAATTTGACGAAGATTTTTAATTTTTCATTTAAATTTATACCCGGATATAAAATTCCAAGTCATGTGGTTTTAGATTTTCTAAATTAATAATCCTATCATGCTAATTTTTTTGTATGAATGCATTAAATTTCCATAATTTAATAATAAGAAATTAATATTTGAGAAAATAATGCCTAATTTCGGAAACCTTTGCTCCATTCTATCCAGAAATGTTTCCTCTGTGTACATACTTTCCCGCCAAATAATTTTTAGTTATCCTCTAAATAGCTACCATAATACCGACATAAGAAATGATGTAACAGTTGAAAAAAGATGATGCATTTGATTTAATCATAATTTAATTTATTCTTAAATATAACTGAAACCTTTTCTTTTGTCCTGTGTACAGATAACTTTGTAAAAACATTCTGTGGCACTTCCAATAAAAACGATTAATTGTAATACCAAAAATTTTGCCATTGTGAATACTTGACTAAGTAAGTTTTCGATTTAGAGAAAGTTCTGAAGTCGGATTATTGTAAAATTAATAATGACCCGTTTAATAATCGTTGAGACATCGTGGGAAAATATATTTACGCTAAGCGTAGACGTAGAGTGAAGATTCGCCCCCCCCCCCCCCACGGTGTAGAGCAAGTGCAAGAAGACATTATTACTGTTGAAGTTGAATGCATTACGTAACAAAAATCTATTATTAAATGCTTTTAAATAGTATTTTAAATAGTGTCATTTGATTTTAAATTATTTCACATATAATAGTGATATTTAAACGACTTCACTTAATTTTTATCAATAAAGTATGCAAATAATACATGTATAATATATTGGGTCAATCGGAAAGTCGTGTCGTATTAGGAAAATCAATTCGTACCGGAAAATTCTATCATTAAATTATTAGACATTGATTCCGATATCTAATGTCAAATAATTACCGGGCAGAATTTTCCGGTACGAATTGATTTTCCCAACACGAAACGACATTCCGATCGACCCAACATATATATTACTGCAAACAAAAGAAAAATGTCGAAAAAAAAATAGTCATTGTTAACGATATCATTAGGGAGGGGGGGGGGCGGAATTCGAAATTACCAAAAAATTGATAACGTTATATATGTACAACCCCTTTGAAGACTTAAATAAACTCCTGATTAAATACCTTCCGTCAAATGAAGGTTCTACTGACATAAGAATTTAAGATATCTGCACTCTCGTCTGCCTAATCTGCTGCTTTGCTTTTAATATATCCAGCACTAACTAAAATAATTTCAAAACAAGCCCAAAAATATACTTATCGTGCCAGGGAAAAGAATTGATTAGTTTTCAAACAATTTTCTCGAGCAGAAAATGCATTAACAGATCCAGGAATCCATTCTTTTAGTGAACAATAGGGAGGATAAGAAAAAAAGTAAAAACCTCTTTAAAGTGGGAGGAGCAGACGATCTCCGAAGGCGAGAATGAGCATCACCCCCCTCTACCTTTTCCGAACACCATTTCATTTTTTTTCTTTCCATGTTAGCCGTTCTCAGGTAATATAGATATCACAAACAGCTTCAAACAGGAGGGTCACGGGTCAGACAAAACCTATTTTCCGAGATGTCTTATTTTTTGCTTGCCAGTGAAAATGGATGGCAACAGGCACTGCGAAGAGGAAGGGGAGAAGAATACACACGAAGGAAGTCGCGAACCCAAGTTGAAGACTAATTAAAATTTTGTCTGTCGTGGTGTTGTTATGGATGTATTAACTGTCAAAAGGAGCGAAAAGGTAATCGAGGTAGTCGCCCCCTGCAAATAAGCGCCAAACTTCGCCAACAGGGTGGGAAGAAGTAGGTCTGATGAAGACGTTTTTACATTCGGAATAGGTTGATTAGGTTACAAGGGTCGTTTTTCACGCTTTTTTCTTTTTAACCTTGCGGTAGAATGGTCACGTGAAAGTTTCATAAATTTTACGCGGGCGTTGTTTGCATGTTGAACGGTGATTCAATAATGGAACTGTAGTTTTTCGCTTATTACATGGCTCCTGCAAGGATAAATTAATAATTGTAAGTGACTTGTAGGCTAGTTGTGCATTAAGGGCTTCTCAAATCCAAAAGGGCAACTTTCTGACATAAGTTTTAATTTATTTTGTTTGAAAATGCATGAAACTAGCTGGCGTTGTTGTTCAGAAACTATGTCAACGAGCTGTTTTTTCCATTTTTTTGCAAACGCAATAGAGCTCTCAGAAAATAGTGTCAAAGTGGACGTTTTGAACCGAGTTTCCGCGCGAACGGTGAATAAGCACTCAAGAGCGGGCGAAAAACGTGTTTGTCGCGTGATCAAAATCGCTTATAACTCAATAGGCAATTGATGGATCCAAAAATGGAAAAAAAAACAGTTCGATTTGAAATCGCTTCCATGGTCAGGCTTTCCAATTTTATATCTTTCCGTAAAAAAATGAATTTGCAAATGTGTCAAAACGTTTTGCGCTTGTTGAGCAGAACAGTTAAGAACAGCTTTAGATAGAGAGAAACATCTATCGATGCTTCATGACAGGCAAAAATGTTACTATAATTTACGATTCATCATAACAATTTAACCCTTAAAAGAATTTACATGTAAAAGAATTACGCTATTATAGCAGGTATATGTATTTACAAAATTATGTACGATAACTTTTACAAAAATGCTCACAGAACTGTTCGAGACAGTAACTGTTGGAGATTTCCTTCCGAGAGGCGTGGCCGATGAAAACACTGTTTTCTTTAACCCATTAAAGCCTAGCGGTACCATAAGGTACCGGAAAAGATGCGGCCATTCTTATGTTTTAATACCAGTATTTCTGAACGGAAATATTATCTTTATTTCACGACTTAAACTTCGTAATAAAATCGGACATAAACTGCTATTTTAAAAATCTGGTGAGAAATGCAAGTTTTGCAATTTAAAGAGGAAAATAACTCCGGCTTTAATGGGTTAATCCGTTGCCATCGAAATACTCAAGGCCTGAGGACAAGATTTGTGACGTCATCACTAATCGACCGAATTCTCACTACTGTTGCAATTCACACCGGAAAATTTGGAATAGCAATTTTCTGTTATTTTTTTTATTGAATATAAATAATCATATAAAGCAATACTAACTATTTCAACTTACTGGGGAGAATTTGGAATCCCCCAATAAAAAATCAGCCAAGTGAGGCATCGCTGTTCTATTCCGCATGTGGCTGAATTTTTATTTAGGGATTCTAATTCTCACCAGTAAATTTAAATAGTTAGCATTGTTTTATAAGATGATAGATATTCCACAAATAAAAGAAAAGAAAATTACTATTCAAAAATTTCCGGTGTGAATTCCAACACTAGTGTGAAGTCGGTCCACTAGTGATGACGTCACAACTAGCGTCCTTCGGCCTTGAGTATTTCGATGGCAACGGTTAATCACAAGGGGTGATCAATGCACAAAATGAAGTAAACTCTGCACACATTGAAAGAAATGCTTCTTTAATACACCATTAAAGATACATTTCTCATATTCCAGTTCAAAAAAATATTTAAATTTGTCTCTTTATGAAAATCATTAGATTAGATGAATACGATAATTCATTTCTTCCGCTGTTTTATCAGATTTCAAGTTATGTCTCCAACTCATTTTACTTATTTATTTTGTCTCCACAATTAGAAAAAAACCAATTTATAGAATCTAAAAATCTGCATTAGAAAATATCGAGTAATGCACTATTTTATCAATATTACGCTAAGAGGAAAAAATTCAATTCAGAGCTTCCAATACATTCTCTTTTTTTCCGATGGATCTTATGAATCTTCGCAATCAAGTTCAATTCCGTTACATTCAAGAAAAACTCAGTAACCTTCAAATTTTTCATTGAAGTCGTGACTTTCACTTATAACGATAAAACTTTAAGCCTTTATCTCTGACGGTATTTATAAGTACCACTCACTTTAAACTTTCATCCCATGGTGAATATTACTAATATTCTAATGGCACTTTGCAAAAACACTCTTTTAACTCCACTTTATCCGGACATATGGCAGCAGTAGTTCTAGGTTTGTTATTTTAACGAGGAAGAAGGCTGTCTTTGAAACAGTCCACGTGTTTTGTGCCGACATTTTGTACAGATGGTTACACTCGCCTTTTATTGCTGCAAACACAGTAAAGGATATAAGATAAGTGTTGGATTTTTTTATATGTTCATTATGATCTTAGAATGCAATTTGGATAGCTATTTTAGGTGAACGGTGTATGTATTTGATTTAACAATCAAATTACTCGGTGGTACTTATAAGTACCGTCAGTTCACAGTTCACTGGGTGTTGGAGAAAAACTTCTTGTTTAATTTTCGTCTGCGTAGTTATCCACCGCTTTCATCTGCTTTAAAATTTATTACTAAAATGTAGTGTAGTAATGATTTCCCTGGTATTTCTTTTCTGTTTCATTGTTATATTTTATAGGAAATCGAAAAAGTTGTGGCACCGGCTCGTTTTTGCTATGCTAGAAATGGCATATGTAAATTCATATATTGCATATGTGATATGTGGAGATACGAGAGAACATGTTGTCCCTGGAATATAGACGTCGCATAACTAAAAGACTGTTAACAAGATCGAAACCTTAAAAAAAAACAGTTTTTTTAACCCTTTCAGGGGCAAAGCAATTTCAATTCTAAAGTGTTGAAATAAATGATTGGCACCAGAATTTGCCAAAAGATATTTTTGTAAATATGAAAAAAAAAAAAATCCTATATTTGACATGTTTATTAAATCGAATATATTTTCTGGTGCCATTTGAAATACCTTGTGGGTTTTCTGTTACGATATTTTAATCATAGTGTACTAACGGTACTTTAAGGTACCACTTTAATTAATTACCTCTAACGAATTAAATTTTTCACGGGTGAGTATTTTTTTTTATGTTTATCCTTTAATTTTCATTGTAGTAACTGAAAAAAAAATTACATGAAAAAAATTTCAGTAGATCATAATGCAATAGATAAAGGGTTAAAAGAAATTTCATTCGGTCTGATAACAGGAAACTACGTACCATGCGTGAAAAAATAACGCAAAATAAGTGGTTTTTCTGTCGTTAATAATATTATATTGGGACCGATCAAAAATGTCACATGAAGTGGGATAATGCCCTATGCACGAAATATAGGGTAGGCAGGGCTACCACAAGCGACTATTTTTTTATTCTATTTCGAACCACCTTTTTTCTGAGTGGGGATTCCTATTACATTAAATAATAGGAGATTTGTTGAGAACTGCTAAAAATGACACACAAAGCTATATAAGGTTTCTATGCAATGCACGAAACATAAAATCGAGGTCCTAAGAACAGGCAGAAATGAAACATGAAGTGGTATAACAGGCGATGCATGAAACATAAAAATAGAGCTTATCAGTATTTTAACATTGTAGATTTATATGACCAGATAGAAAAGACACACAAAGTAGGATAACGTGCGGTGTAGACTAAAGAAAATAGACTAAATGTAAAAAATCTATATAAGTGTTAAAAATTATTTTAACCGATGTTCTGCACACTGGCTTTGCATATAGAGGAAGTTCGGGTATGGAATCAAAAGTCCCACTTGCGCCTATTTTTATATTTTATTGGCAACAAATTTACATATAATTCAACAACATGGGCAGAAGTAATATACAGTATAACCTCGAAAATTCGATATCGTCGGGACCGTGACTATGCCTGACTTTTTAATATTCCGGATTTCTGAAAGAATATTAGAAATGCTTGCGATATTCTTCTAAAGAAAAAAAAAAAAAAAAAAAAAAAAAAAAGAAGAAGAAGAAGAAGTACTTCCGATATTCTTAAGAATATCGGAAATACTTCTTCTTTTTTTTTTTTTTTTTGGTGCTTTTATTCATAATTAAATTCACAACCGAACCTTAATTATGTGAGAAAAAGATCTCTGTTTGTTTTTCTCAACAATTTTATACAAGATTTAAAATAAACTT
This sequence comes from Maratus speciosus, assembly GCA_963932465.1. Taxonomy (NCBI): domain Eukaryota; kingdom Metazoa; phylum Arthropoda; class Arachnida; order Araneae; family Salticidae; genus Maratus; species Maratus speciosus. The sequence continues at coordinate 351,548,731 of OZ010794.1, forward strand.
TTACCCGTCATTACATGTTATACATTTAACTTTGATAGTGAATTCATTAATTATAAATACGTAAGTATTTATGTGTATGTATTTGGTACATATTCAAAATTATTTAAATAGATTAACTTCAAAATACCCGTTTTTACAAAAACTTAAACCAAATTCTGAAGTAAAAAATGATTAATGGCTGCGTAACAACCTAGTGTGTACTATTTATATTACGTAAAACGTTTCGTGGATTTTTTTTCCTTTCTTTTCTTTTTTAACTGAACGGAGGGAGGATTGAAATTTGTTATATATTTGGAAAAGATTTATAATATTAATTTCATTAAATTTTGCATAATAAATAGTGAATGTATTTACATTATAGATTAAATGGAAAATAATATAATAACATTTTGAAAATTGCGAGATTTTAGTACAACTATACTAAAAGTTTCATTTTCCTCAAAAAAAATGCATGTTTTCATTGAACTCATTTTCAAAGATGACGTTATTTGTTCAAGCCGTTTCATCCTTTGACGATTCGTTCTCTAATTTCGAAGACGATGGAATAAAAATGACGTCACTTTGACAGATTTCGAGGCTAGCGAAAAAGACAGGCTACCGCGGTGCATCCCACGTGTCTTTTTTTATAGACCGCTAGAGTGACGTGATACTCTTTTCGCACATCTTCATTGGTGCATTCGCGCGTCATGTGACTCCAGCAATCTGTAAAAAATTATACGTGAAATGCACCGCGGTAGCCTGTCTTTTTCGTTAGCCTCGGACAGATTTGTAGATAAATTTATGAATATTTATTCATGGCACTTTCATTCGCAAAAGCCTTCTAAATTTATTGCCCATGCAATTTTAAACACCATTTATTAAAACCGAAAAAAAGGAACATTAAGAATCCAATAACAGTTTTTTTTAGTTTATCTATTTTTTTTCCTTTTCCACAACAATGGAATAGCCCATCATTCAAATTTATAACAGAATTTGCATTACGAATTTGAAAATAAATTAACATTCTAGAAAATAATTTAAATTTCGAAATTTTGAGAGCTATTATAACGTCCTTAGATCTTTATGAATAGATGATTAGTTCTAACTTGCAATTCCTCATATTCTCAGAGGAGTAAGTGTGAAATACATGCCTACATAGTCACATTTTAATGTGCTATAAATCATATTAATCATGGATGTTGTCAATAGTAAGAAGCCTAAACATAAATTTGATTCGCAAAAATACAAATTTTATTCTATTTAATATTATCCAAGCTTTTTTCAGAAATTAAAATACAGTCTTAAGCGGTTCAATATCTGCTTAGTAGCCAAATCACCTTCAAAATTAAAGAATATCATTTGCATTAAAATTGACGCAATTAATTTTGAAAATTTTTCTGGAGTATATGAAATACCATTTATAAAAGCACACGGATCAAAGAATTGCTATATTGGCATGACTAGCTGGAAATTTAAGTATAGAAAAAAGGAGCATGTATAGCTGATATTAAATATATAACAGAAAAACCACAGCCCTGGCAAGATTATATCAAGGAGAAATCCTCTAAATAAATTTCAATGAAAGTAAGATAATTTTTCCTTCCAGCCTATACTATCCGTCTATTATAAGAGAAACCATTGATATTATAACACGTAAAAATTCAATATGTAAAGATGCAGCATGATTTAACTTGCCGAAATTATGGCTCCAGCTACTCAATGGTTTCAAAAATAGAAATAAACATCCAAATTTTTTTTTTTTTAAATAGCATTCGTAAAATAGAAGAGTACGTGAAAAAATGAATGATGGCGTTTTAAATCATTGGATCATACATCGTGCAATTTTAGAATAGTATATTTATTTGTTTTGAAAATGACTCGGGTAGAGTGGAAACATGTAAACAGTTAAATAAAACTATTCTTACTGTTTTTAAAGTTTTGATCTTTATACCTTTTAGTAATTTGAAATAGTATATTATTACATGGTGTTAATTTATCATAAATATATACTATAACTCATTTCAATGAATTATAAACTGTTGCTATGAGAAAAATATATCAGAAACAATAAACAAAGCAGAGCTTTATTTTTGATTTACGATTAATTTTATCCATTTTTCACAGATCAGAAACAAATTACTTACATAAATACGACAAGAATAATGCTACTACTCATGATATACCTTTTGATAAACACCAAATTAAAATCTCTCTAATATTTTAAGTCAAGGATCAATGAATCAAAACTCGAAATATAAAAGACCATCTTTCATTGTGCACTTCTGCTTACTCACACAGCTTGGAAATTTTTCGCTGAAAAAAATATTTATAAGTCTGACCAATGATTAAGTGTTACGCTGACACGTAAACAATATCTCATTCAATTATTTTTCGAAAACTATTCTACACCCATTTGTCAAACAAGCCATGCAGAACATATCACTGAAGAAATAAATGAAGGTGCTATAATCTCAACTTGACTGAAACACAAAGTCTTAAAACGAAATGAAAACTTGAGTTTCGTGTTCATCTTGACAAAACTTTCACTCTTCTCTGTGAACCGCCATAGTTTGACAGGCAAGACGCTGATTGATAATCGTTTGGGAGGAAGAAGTCTTTTGTGATAACGAAATTGAGTTTTCTAAAATAATTATGAGAACAAAAGAAAGTAATGGATTCATACTTTCTTCCGATTCCCTCTCCCTTCGTCACGTTTTCACGAAAATCTGTCAACAATTCATTTGAAGTATACGACATCTTATCGGAACTCAAATAATTATCGCTGAGTTCCGTGTCAGATTTTAAATTTTTCACACGCACAGAAAAGTTGTTATTGTTTAAATCAGATTTTACATAATAATTAGGTTTCTGGATATTTGGGTATCACACATTTCTTAAAATAAAATCTTTTATATTTGTATGCCTTCATGAAGAATTTATACTTTTTTATACTTATGAAGACTGAAGAAGTCTTTTGTAATAACGAAATTGAGTTTTCTAAAATAATTATGAGAACAAAAGAAAGTAATGGATTCATATTTCCTTCCGATTCCTTCTCCCTTTGTCACGTTTTCACGAAAATCTGTCAACAATTTATTTGAAGTACGCGATATTTTATCAGAACTCAAATAATTATCATTGAGTTCCGTGTCAGATTTTAAATTTTTCACACGCACAAAAAAATTGTTATTGCTTAAATCAGATTTTATATAATAATTAGGTTTCTGGGTACATAGGTATCACACATTTGTTAAAATAAAATCTTTTATATTTGTATTATTTCATGAAGAATTTATACTTTTTCATACTTATGAAGAAGTCTTTTGTGATAATGAAATTGAGTTTTCTAAAATAATTATGAGAACAAAAGAAAGTAATGGATTCATATTTTCTTCCGATTCCCTCTCCCTTTGTCACGTTTTCACGAAAATCTGTCAACAATTCATTTGAAGTATTACGACATTTTATCGGAACTCAAATAATTATCCCTGAGTTCCGTGTCAGATTTTGAATTTTTCACGCACATAGAAAAATTGTTATTGCTTAAATCAGAGGTTATATAATAATTAGGTTTCTGGGTATTTGGGTATCATACATTTGTTAAAATAAAATCTTTTATATTTGTATTTCTTCACGATGGATTTATACTTATGAATACATTCAGTACCTAATGGGTGATTCCAAAAGTTCGTGCCCTATTTTATAGATGTCAGTAGCTTGCAATTTTGACTGCGTTGATGTTTCTTTTATTATTATTAACTGACAGTTGTCTACATATGTCGTGAGTAAACATAACGTTAAAAAAAGTTTTTTGCAAATTAATTTGTGTGCAAGGTTAATATTCAAAGTGGAAAATGAAAAGTTACACTTTTTTCATATTAAGTTATATGAGTATATAAAAGGAATGAGTGTTGGACGTGGTACAAAAAATATTCAAGACTTTTATTTGGATCGTGCTCCCGCTCTTAGGACAGTTAAAAAGTGGTTTTGTCCATTTCGAAATGGTGATTTCAATCTAAACGATCCAATCAAAAGTATTGCGGGCTTCTGGCATTGACAATGACTTAATCCGTGATTTAGTGAATAGTAATTCACGGATTACTAAAGAGATTGCTGAGAGACTAAATGTTTACAATTCGATTGCATTTTGCCATTCAAAAGAACTTGAGTACACTTCGAAACTTGATGCATCGGAAATCGGGCACGAACTTTTGCAATCAAAATTGCATAAAACAACATTTTCAATAACAAATAATATTTTAGTTTAATATCATTTTTTTGTTAAGATTACTTATTTTAATTCTTTTTCTAATTTTCATAAAGAATTTACAGTTCTTTTTACTACCTATGCATACATGCAATGCCAAATAGAATGCATTTGAAATGTGTTTCTACTATTGGCGCCTTTTGTATTAAAAAAATGTCTTAATAATAGAGTATTAAATAAAAGTCTTAATAATTAGTATAAGCCAATATTTTTAAGAAAGAATGATATTTCAGTTTAATGTCATACTTTTGTTAGGAGAAAATATACTTTTGTTAAGTGAAAACATTTTTTTTCATTTTTTTCTCATGAAGTATTTGTCGGATTTCCACTTGGTCCACACTACTTCGAAGAATGCTCCTTTTGTGTTGATATGCTGCCACCACCGATATAATTACGTGATATCGGGCACGCTTTGAGAGGCTTGTCGAAAAGAATACTAACTCATTCAATTAAACTTAACTAACAATTTATTTACACATTATTACAAATAACAAAACAATATTTACAATTAAGAACTCGGATATAGCTGTTCCGGTCCGACCTTAATTTACATATAGAAAATACTTTCTTCGTACTGGTCCGCTTATTAAAATATTCTATATACCTCTCACACAACGTTCGTTAAAACAGATTTATCGGAGATAACTCTTGATCTCCAGTTACACTCGCTGTATACGCCAAGAGGCTACGCTGTCGCCCGCATCTCAATACGTACACTGTCCGAAGACTTCTCTCAGGAACAAAACGACCACACACCCTGTTCTCCACACGAGAACTCTACCCATGCTCTCCCTCGGCTATTTCGCTCATCTCCTCGAAAACCCTATGCGGGGTTTCCCATCTGACACCAGGGTCCACTCCCCTTCAGTGAACTTCAACTGTCACATTCCCGTGACGTCCATTATCTCGCTAGAAACTCTTTTGCCCATCCCATCCCAGGTATGCACCTGAGTAGCCAGAGGAACCGCTATTCATTGACACAAACTCCAAGATATGAAATAAATGTAACTTTAAAACCTCCCAGTGCATAGAAAGTGACACGAATACAATATATAAGTAAAAGGGTAATATAATATACCAGTAATTCGAATTAGTATCTGCTCATCAGAACCTAATAGTATATAGAACCCTCATATATGAAATGAATATCGCTTATTTAAAATTAAATCAATTTCTCATATAAAACAAATCACGGCATTTTTTTATCCATTGCAATCCAAAATTTTAAATTATAATTCATATTTTTTTAGCTGGTTTAAAAAAGGAAACAAATATATATAATAATATACAATAAATTTCGGATTATTTAAGAATTGACAGTTATCGCGGTTGCAAATTCACTAAATTATTTTTTATACAGCGTAAACAATTTGAATAAATGCACAGTCAGCATCCTGGGTAGTAATTTAAAAATAAACTAAGTCTATTTAAAATTCTAAAAGCCATTTTGTATGACAGTTTTATTATGTAAAAATATGCATTATATAATCTGTATATATTTCTCCATATACTTTATACATTTAAACAGGTGATTAACTTTAAAGTATGATTGAATAAATATCACTCATTTAAAATTCAACCAATCTCTTGTATAAAACAACTCACAACATTTTTTTTTTAATCCATTATAATTTAAGATCCTAAATTCTAATCCATAATTTTTTAACTGGCTTTAAAAAAGGGAAAATATATATATAATCTACAATAAATTTCAGATTACTTGACATTTTTCGCTGCTGCAAATTCACTAAGTTATCTTTGATGGCTAAAACAATTTGAATAAATGCGCAATCAGTATCCTGAGTTATAATTTGAAAATAAACTCAAGTCTATCTTGAATTCTAAAAGCCATTTTGTATGACAGTTTTAAAATGTAAAAATATGCATCATAGAATATTTATATATTTCTTGATATATTTTAAAGGTTTAAACAGATGATTAACTTTAAACTATGATTGAATGAATATCACTCATTTAAAATTCAATTAATCTCTTATATAAAACAACTCACAGCAGTTTTTTCCATCCATTATAATTCAAAATGGTAAATTATAATTCATAGTTTTTTAACTGGTTTAAAAAAGGATAAATATATATATAATCTACAATAAATTTCAGGGTACTTGACATTTTTCACTGTTGAAAATTGAAAAAAGAAAACAAATAATATACAATAAACTTCAGATTATTTAAAAATTGACATTTATCGCGGTTGTAAGTTCACTGAATTATTTTTTATATAGCGAAAACAATTTGAATAAATGCACAATCAGTATCCTGAGTGGTAATTTAAAAGTAAACCCCAAGTCTATCTAAAATTCTAAAAGCCTTTTTGTATGAGAGTTTTAAAATGTAAAATTATGCACTATATTTCTCCTTATATGCTTATATTTCTCCATGCACTGTAAAAAAAAAAAAAAAAAAAAAAAAAAAAAAAAAAAAATCCGTTAAAGTACGGAAATTGTACTGGCAATCGACACGCTAGTACTATTTCCGTATTTTAACGGAATTTTTTTCCGTAAATTCCAGAAAAAAATCCGTTTTTTACAAAATTTACTGGGAAAAATTCCGTTAAAATACGGAAATAGTACTGGCGTCTCGATTGCCAGTACTATTTCCGTATTTTAACGGAATTTTTTTACAGTGTATACTTTATATATTTAAACAGATGATTAACTTGACTGAATGAATATCACTCATTTAAAATTCAACCAACCTCTTGTATAAAACAACTCACAGCATTTTTTTAATCCATTACAATTTATAATTATAAATTATAATTCACAATTTTTTAACTGGCTTTAAAAAGGGGAAAATATCTATATAATCTACAATAAATTTCAGATTACTTGACAATTTTCGTGGCTGCAAATTCACCAAGTTATCTTAGTGAAAACAATTTGAATAAATTCACAATCAGTATCCTGAGTAATAATTCAAAAGTAAATTCAAGTCTATCTAAAATTCTAAAAGCCATTTTGTATGACAGTTTTAAAATGTAAAAATATGCATCATATAATCTGTATATATTTCTGCATATATTTTATATGTTTAAACAGATGATTAACTTTAAACCAGGGGTGGCCAACTGTGGCACGCCGGATACAACTAATTTTTTAAAGAAAAAGCAGAATTTGAATCGCAGAGATTTGATGATTAGATAAGGTAATGATTACTGTACAATTTTGTGGTGTGCAGCTTGGCCACCACTGCTTTAAACTATGATTGAATGAGTATCACTCATTCAAATTTCAATCAATTTCTTTTAAAAACAACTCGCAACATGTTGTTTTTTGTATTTGTTTTTGTTTTGCTTTTTGTTTTTCAATCCATTACAATCCAAAATAGTAAATTCATATTTTTTCCACAGGCCTTTTTTTTTGTTGTTGTTTTAAGAAAATAAAAAAAAATATCTATGTTATCTTCAATAAATTTGAGATCACTTAACAATTTGCATTTTCACAGACTGCAAATTTATAAAAGGCCATCTGAAATAACGTTGAAAACGAGGTGTGGTAATTCTCCATCATAGTTAATCTGAGTACATTCAGAAGAAAAAAAAGATTAACACGGAGTTAAGGGTAAATTAAACCATCCCAAAATTAGATTCTTATTACAGCCCAATTTCTTCCCAACTTAATATTCTTGCAAGAACTGTTACATTATTTATTAGTTTGATTCAAAATATTTGCTTAGCGAAGAGAAACTCAGCCGATCTCGCAGCAAGATAAGTCATTTTTTTATTATAATAGTGAGACGTAATTGCATAAATGGCTGTTCGCTTTTTACATTTTATCTCGCGAAAAAATAATCAACCCGGCTGTAAGAAAATAAAATACAAATTATTCTCTATTATTATTGTTAAAATCCACAACGTCGTTGTTGGAAGAGATGGAGGGGGATATTTTCTCTAATCTCGACCCCCCTTGGATGAAATTATAAAGTGTTGTAGATAGTTGTTAGGTTTATCACTTGGCCGGCGAGATGGATTGCTGCTGCCCCTTGGAAGAATGTGGTTTTTGTATGCATTAAGCATCTGGGCGTAGAACCGTAATGACGTGGTGTAAGGGTAAATTTTGCACCCTCCCTTTTATCGATGGGTAGGATCAGGAACTGATGAAAAGATGAATATTAAGGCGCTCTCTATCGGGAGGGGTAAGTGGCACCTTCGGTACTGAAGTTAAGAGATTTCTGGGAGGCGTCCTTTTTATGAGGTGTGTGTGAGATCCAAGGCTTCAAACGTGTGATGAACTGTAAATGGAGGGAAATGTATTAACTGTCCTCGCCTTACTATTAGTTTTTGACAGTTTGTGACGTAACAGAAGCAAAAGTTAAATCATTTTTGCAAATATTTCTAAACTTTTTTTTTTCGATAACATTTTTGAAGCTCGGTAGCTAAGCGGTCAGCGCGTCGCACTGCTGTACTACAGGTTCACAGTTAGAATCCTGACTGTGGACTGGGTAAGGTTCACTCAACCTTGTATCCATTGCTTGAAAACTAAATGCTGAGGGCCCAGCGTTTAGCTGACCACCTGACCAGGACATACAATGTATAGTACCTCAGGGTCCATGGTCAAGAAATCAGGCCCGTTCACTGTAGTCATGATTTTTAATGATTGTAGCGCCGCAGGTTTAGTTTTGTTAGGTAATATTTTTAGAGTGGGCTGGGAATATCCAGTGGAGTATAGAAGGAGAGAATTCATGGAAATATCAACCAAAGCCTCCAATGAAAAGTGCTATTGTAATTTTGATACAATTTTAGGGAAGAATATTTCTAGGGTCGGCAGACCACATAAGACAAAAAGTCATAATTTTCAGGAACAACAAAAAACTGAATTAAAAAAACTGTTATGCAATTTAATTTAATTTGTTATCATTGGTATATTGGGTTATACTTAATTACTACTAACACGCGCTAACATGTAATTTAATCCAATAATAACAGAAAGGGATTTTAGGGACTAATGTCATTAGAACACAACTATATCTATGACTTAATTTTATGGGAACATTACATTGTCACTAAAATCTCTTTTTGTTATTATTGTGTTAAATTACATATATTATTTAACGTTCCCATACACTTAAGTCATATGGGTCAATATCTGAAAATTGGACGATTTGCGCCCACTGCCAATAATATTCCATTAATTATACTAAAACCAAAAACTGAAAAATGTAATATATTGTAATATTTGTTATAACAATTACCAATGATAAATGGACATATGATGATGTATAAATAATTAATCTTAAGTTTTTAATAAACGAAATCATCATTTCAGTTCCTGTCCCCAGGTACAAATATCCAATATTAAATGTATGCTGTAAAATTTTTTTATAAATATTTTTAACATTTGATATTATATATTTATACCTATATATATACAGTATGGGAAAATATAATGCTCCTTTACTCGTATAGATTGTATAGTAAAATACTGTAGTAAATATATTTGTCCCTGAGGTTGACCATCATCTCAGTCCCTCTAACCACACATTTTGGTTAACAGATACTAGGTGGCGCTGGCAGAATTATTTCCATTGCAACAGCAACTATAGTTCATCTATCCACCGTGGATGAAGGTAAGTTGTTCTTCTCATTGTTTCATTTTTAGAAATATTTAGTTTTTGTTCTGAAAAGGGATGAGTATTTTTTATAGCATCATTCATGTCTCCATATTTAACTTTTTATCTATAAAGAAAAAGCTTATTGCAACTTTATTTATGTAATATACAAATGTCACATGGAATATTTAATCATTTACATGTGTTCAAAATGATTCAATAAAATGGCTGTGCAGTTTTTAAGACAAAAACATCACCCCAGTCCCCATCATCTCAGTCCCAATTATTATTCACTGATTATGGTGTCAACAGACACTTTCTTCCATAAAACTTTATCCTACGCTTAAAATATACATTCTTGATCTCAAAACACTACAGCATTCAAATGACAAAACATGCATCATAGTATATAATTGTATTTGGAAGTTGGTACATTAATTCAAAAAAATTAAAATTCTGGAGTGAAATTGTCCAGTTTTCAGATATTGACCCATAAATGTATAATTGGTTCTAATGACCCCAGTCAATAAAATCTCTTCATGTTATTACTGTGTTAAATTACATGTAAGCGCGTGTGTTAGTATTCATTCAGTACACTCCGATACACCAATGATTATATATATATATATATATACATATAAACTCAGTTTATGCCGTCAGATGCCGCCATCCGAAGAATCTACAACAGTCCTTTTACATTTTTTTCGGTCAAGAGTCCATTCCCCCTCCAGACCTCTATCCCTCGTTGCCTTTGCAATGTCATCCATCTAGTTCTTCCGTGGTCTTCCCCGTTTCCTTTTTAGGTGCGTTCGTAATTATATAAATACGTAGCACCTATAATCGTCGTTCAGTCCGTCTGTCCGCATATAACACAGCAAAAACTACCCAACCGAATAGCCTGAAATTTTAAATATAAAATTGTTGTAAAATTTTGTCGAGTCATTTCAAATTTTATGAAAATCGGATGTATAGTTTAATTACAGGGACAGTCAAAAGTTTTCCGTTACATTACGGCCAATGGGAAAAAGTTATTGCAAGTGCATTTTAATGATGTTACAGCCTTCCGACGGGTCTGAAATTTTAAATATATAATTGTTGCAAAATTTTGTCGAGTCATTTTAAATTTTATTAAAATCGGATGTATAGTTTAATTACAGGGACAGTCAAAAGTTTTCATTTACATTACGGCCAACGGGAAAAAATTATTGCAAGTGCATTTTAATGATGTTACAGCCTTTCGAAAAAAAAATGAAATTGGTATGCACTTATGAAGTGCACTAAAATATACATTCGGTACAATATGCGGTGCAAAAAATATTTATAAAACTAGTTAGAGTACGAACGCACCTCATTTGCCACGTTTGGCGAGCAATTTCCTAATTGTTTTTATTAGTTTTATAATTGAATGTGATTTTGGGTAGTCTTTCAACATTCATTCTTTTAACATGACCATACCAGATTAATTGCTTTTTTTTTAATATATCATCTTATATGGTTCCCTTTATTTTCATCATTTCCTTGATTCTTTCATTTCTTATTCTTTTTGTTCTTGTTATCCTGCATGATCTTCTTAGGGCATCCATTTCTACTGCCGTTAATTTCTTTCTTTCTGTCTCCATAATTCTCCATCCTTCTGTTCCATATAACAATATGCTCTTTACAACAGACTGATATATATATTATACTTCCTTTCCCTAGAGATATCCTTACTCCACCAAATACAATTTAACAGTTTTACGGCCTTTCTCCCCTAACAAATTCTTTATTTAATTTCCTGTAAGTCTCTTCCTTCTCTATTAATGTCTACACCTAGATATCTATAATGCTTACAACTTTCTATTTTTATGTTATTATTTACATTTAAGTCTGTCTCATTTCCTCCTATACATAGGTATTTGGTCTTGCTGACGTTCATGTGAAGGGTGTACATCAATTGCGCCTACGGTAGGAGGAGATCATAAATTGCGCCTACAGCTTCGGCCCCTTCTGTATGAACTGCGCTCGAAGGGGTGAGATAAGCAATCCATCATTGTATTGAGGGTTGCCTTTTTTTCCCAAAAGGGTCTTCTGGATACAAATCCAGCCATGGTAAATCTTGGCGACAATAATCACAGTACTTAAGAAAGTGGTCTGCATTCATCTAGCATTGCATTACATCTTATAAGATATTCAACGTAATAAATGCAAATAAAATATTAAAATGAACTATGATTCCTCGAGTAGAGGATACTTAGTAATATTTACTACGAAAGAAGGGGGACTTCCCATTTAAATGGGCCCGGTGCAAATTGCCGCCCCAAATTCAGTTAGCTCTTTCACGGTATTCCAAGTAATATCTAATGTTAATTTTAAAAAAAACACCATTGTTAAGAAAATTTTGATTTTGACTTGTAACATTTGGATAAAAAGCGTTTTTCCGTTTTTAATGACAAAAAATGCTCAAAATTCATAAAATTCAAGTCATCATAACTCGATAAGTTTTATTTGTACAAAAATGAAACTTTTATTGTCTTGCTTATTAGTACACAAAGAAAGTTTTACTAAATATAAAGTACTTGAATTACTTGATATTAAGTTCCATTACTCTGCATTTCGCCTTTCGAATTTTCAATGCTTCTTCAACATAAATTTTAAAAAGTGTTGTGGAGATACAACATTCCTGCCTGAGTCCTTTATCTGTTATAAAGCCTTTTGATAATCTTTGGCCTATTTTAATCTTTATTTTTGATTGTCTGTAAAGTTCTTGAATTGCTCTAATAATACGTGTATTAATGTCCATTTCATTTAATATACTTTCCATAATTTTGCGATTGGAACATTATCATATGCTATTGTAAGATCAGTAAATAGAAGATGAATTTGATTTCCCACTGCCATTTCCTTTTCAACAATTTGTTTTAGACAAAATATGTTATTCATACATGATCTTCCTCCTCTAAATCCACTTTGCTCTTCAAATTAAAGTTTGTAACAGTTTTTTTTAATCCAATTTTTTGTTCTTCCTGAAAACTATGACTTTTTGACTTATATGCTTTAATCTGCAGACCTTAGATTTTTGAAGTGAATTTCCAAAGATTTTTGTGCAGAATATGAATGAAAAAATACACTGCTCAAAATTCCAAATTTACAAATTTATTGTGATTTAAAATAATCTGTTTCAGTATTCGGTGACATATATCAATGGATATACATCTTGATATACGGCATGATATGTTAATGTTTAACTATCGTGCTATAAGTCTAAGATTAATTAAGCATGCTTTGATAATGGTTAAAAAGAAACAATGTAATTTTGTATAATTTAATAAAAAAAGAATTCGTAACATAATATGCGCGAAACCCGCTATTTAAGTTTTAAGTAAAAAAAAATTGAGAAAAATGTTTTTTAAATACATTGTTAAATTTCATTACTCAAAATTCAATTATTCCAAGGTGTAAAGAAATAAAAAAAACCCTTTAAGAGACGTCTTATCTTTGAAAATATTTTCCTTGTGGTTCACAGGGAAAATAACTGCAACATTCACCAAAAATAAAACTATTCAACAGATATTGAAGAACACATACTTCTGAACATTAAGTAAACTGTTTTACTGTGCGATATAAAATACATGGAAATTATATATGAGTCCTGTTAAAATTGTGACGTTGAACCACAGAACTGCAAAATTTGCAATCAGAAAATGATGAAATCTTTTAACTGGATGTACAATTTTAACTGAGCCATGAAATATTGAATCATGGTTCAACCTAAAAAAAATTTTGGTTTACTACAGTACAATTTTCTCGGTGTTAAAGCACCAAATCATGGTGAAATATTCATCATCATATGACTGCAGATATTGCCTTACCAAAATATGATAAAACATAGTATAAACTGTAAACAATGTAATCTGAGCAATTTCAACTCGATTTTTTAAGGTTCCGTACTTAATAAGTAAGAAGAAAGAAAAAGTCATGCGCCAAGCATCGATTATGAAACACTTTTCAACACATTCAGAATCATGTAACAAAACTGCATGGTTTAATAAGTTGAAATATGATCTCTAATTCAACCATATGGAGACGCATAACACATATTTGAAAATCCAGCTGTCGAAAGCTACAATCGAAAAATTATCCAAATTCTTTGAGCAATCCTGTATGTGGTATATAGATTTGTATGTATTAACTACATGCATGCAAAAATTCAGTTCAGTTAGGAAATACATTCCTCAGTTGAAAATTTCCCTTCCAGCAATTTCCGCTAATAAGAAGAATGGTATGTGAATCCTTTTGTGCAGCCCTGTATACGAGGTACAGAATTTATATACAACGAGTAACATGCAAAAAATTAGTTAAATTTAAAAGCGCATACAGAAACTGAAAACGCACTTCCAGCAATTATCGCTCAAAAACAGTACTGTAACAGATTTCTTTTGTGTGTCCCTGTAAATGAACGAGAAATACACTGGTTATCAAAATTAAGGAAAAGTCACAAAATGCTAATTTTCAAATACGCGAACACTCAAAAGGAAATAATATAATTCAAATAATTACTATCTATACAACACAGCTAGTCCATATAACATCTCATTCATGTCACACATGGTCACAAATGTCACAGTCACTACGGTGAAGCAAAAAAATAGGAAATTCCATTCATCTCATTATGAGTCTCAAATGATCACTATATGTGACTCCACTGAGACATCACTGTGACTGCTGCTTTGGGACGAGTCACCATGTGACTTTACAATGTAGTTACATTGTGACTCTCATGTGACTGTCATTTGTAGACTCAATTTCAAAGTCATCGTTAATGCTGCATTGTGATAAGTTACCAAATAATGTCACATTAAAGTCACATGATGACTTTCAGGTGACAGAGAGACTACTGTGACGTCACCATTGTGCTCTTTTGGGAAAAGTCTCCATGTGACTATAATATGATATTATTTGGTGACTAATCATAATGCAACGTTCACGATGACTGTGAAATTGAGTCTCAAAATGACAGTCACATGAGAGTCACAATTTAACTACATTGTAAAGTCACCTGGTGACTCGTCACAAAGCAGCAGTCACATTGACTTCTCAGTAGAGTCACATATAGTGATCATTTGAGACTCATAATGAGATGAATGGAATTTCCTATTTTTTTGCTTCACCGTAGTGACTGTGACACTTGTGACCATGTGTGACATGAATGAGATGTTATATGAGCTAGCTATGTTGTAGAGATAGTAATTACTCGTATTATATTATTTCCTTTTGAGTGTTCGCGTATTTGAAAATTAGCATTTTGTGACTTTTCCTTAATTTTTGATAACCAGTGTATATGAATGCCCTATTCTATTGCAATCATCTTGGATTAAAATTCAGTGATTTATATCAATTTCAATGCATTTGAAATAGCGTAATGTCATTAAAATACTCTGCAACCGGTTTTTCACAATTGGCCCTAATGTAACGGAATTCTTTTGAGTGCCCCTGTAAATGAACTATTAATGCTACACACTTCATATACAATGCCGAACATGCCATGGTAAACATCATTAATATTTATCTATTGCATGTAAATGCGAGTCTATTTACGGGAGTTAGAGCGTGAACAGACAGACGGACAGACAAACTGAATTCATAAACACTTTTCAACTTTGTTGGAAAGTGTTAAAAATTGAACCTTTATAAGATCACTCGTGTGTCTGTCTGTCCTTCAGTCAAAACTCTTTTCTTTTCCCATTTCCATTTTCATTTTTTATAAGAGATCTCAGACTATTCCTTAAGGGGACAGGTAAGCGAAATTTGGGGAAAAAATCGATTTTTACTTTTTTATATCATTAAATAGTTTAAACTTTTATCTTTCCAACGATGTGTCACACATGTTTATATATTTAAAAAAAAAAAAGAAGTGTTGGAATTATTCATTCTTTCTAAGAATACTTCACAGCTTAATGGCCATTTAAATCTTTAACTGACTTTTTCTCAAAACTTGGATTTTTCATGCTTGTGTTCCTTTTTTTTTCAATATCTATTAAACTTAAGAACTCAATTTATTTTAATACTTTTATTTTGTTATATTGTATACTTTATCACGGGGATTTAATGATTTGTTGAGAATTATTCATTTTATGCAGTGGAATCTTACCAAAGATGCTAATTTAAAAATTGCCTTTCGATAAATAATTAATAATTAATTTTCAGGTTCACTTAGAAAGAAAATGGTCTGTTAAAATACGTAAAGCATGTTACTCAAACTACTTTAAAAATTCTAGACCTCTATATTTCACCATTTCTGAGAAAAGGATACTTAAAGTTGATGTATTTTAACATGGCAGAGATAGAGCTTACCCGGTCCCCTAAAACACAATTCAGGTAAAATCTGAATCCACTCAATAACACTCCCTCTTTCCGAAGCTCAACCTCAGCGCTTTCTGAAAAACAAACATCCTAACTGCCCTTAATCCCACAGTCGTGTAAGTAATTGAAACTAGCCGTCCAGTTTTATTTGCACCCCCTTATTACTGACACCGTCGCAACAGTACTCCATTACTTGCACCATCCAGCCTTGTTTGCTTAGTGGGAAACCGGTTACAAAGACTAGTAAACCAGTGATTAGGGAGTGGCGGGCCTATCATAAGTGGCCCGAAATTTACCTAGACTGCCCATATACTATCTGAAAATGTTGAAAGAAATATGGTTTCTTGGCTCCTGCATTGGTTCTATTTCTTCCTTTTATGGAGTATATTACCTTAATGCATTTTTAACTGCATGATCTTCTCTAAGAAATGGGTGCGTTAATATGTGTGGGTGCAAGAATGCGTTCCGCAAATGATGCTGGGAAACTTTTGTCTATCTTCTTGCCAATCCTCGGTTATTGCCTATAATGGATGTGATTTAATAAGTATAGTAACTGACTCTTGAATAAGTCAATTCTTTTGTGTGATGAACACTACTATAAAACGATCATCTCCGTATTTGAATCAGTTCTTTGATAGCTAAACTTTAATTTACGTAAGTTCCGTGAATGAAAATGAAAGAAAACTTTTTTAGAGTATTACAATGTCTATATCCAAGATAGTAATTAAAGAAAACAAATTCAGTATGTGACGCGCTAGTGATTTGATCATTTAAGAAATGGAAATGGAATTTGAGATATGTAGATATTTTTAGGTAGTATATGCTCAAGAATGGGGCGAAGAACAACAACTGAGCTCTTAATTACTGTTACAGTCACAAAATTTTGAAATTACAAAACCTATTTTTTCTCATCAAAATCTGATCGGTGGTATGAAAAACTATAAATTGCGTTGTAACAGTACCAGTAGAACTGAAAACAGTGAGAAGATACAATAATAATGATAGTGATAATAACAATACAAGACTCTCAGGCGACAGAAAAACAAAAACATTTTTACTCATACAATGTATTACAAAATTTTTAAGTGGTTTTCTTCATACATGATGACACTTTTCATGCTAAAAATCAGCCTCCATGTTCTTGTATACTGCAAACCTAGGAGGATAGATCTATGATCTATGGTTCTATGAATTTGACGCCACATTTTTGGCCTACACTGTCAGAAAAAACTGTAAATTTATGAGCCTTTGCTGTTCCATTTTCACGGGCAACAGCCTTATTTCATGAAAAACGGTCTGATCCACTAAAAAAAAATACGGTACGACTCCATACAATTTCCTCCGCTAGGGTGTAACCCTTTGTTTTAATCGTGTTTCGAAAAATAATGTCAGTTAACCGCGACCGTAACATATTTTTTAACCCGCCAAAAAAGCGATTGTGTGATGATTATCTAGCGTACTACGTGCCATGGAACAGTAAGTAAAGTGTTATTGTGTTTTGAAGTGCATTATATATTTGCCCCGTAAAATTACGGGTTGCACAAAATGATGGGCATGGAATTTTTTTACGAGGTATGACTGGAATTTGTGCTGCCGGCCCCTGCCCGTAATCTTACCGGAATATTTTTAGATACTTAGAAAATTAAGGGCAATCCACATATTCTTGCAGTTCTAGCACATCTGTTACGTCAACGGCAAAATCAAAAACCATCTGATACGGTACGACTCCATACATTTTACTCCGCTAGTGTGTACACGGTGACGCAAAATGATGGGCACGGATTTTTTTTTTTTTCTTTTTACGGGGTATGACTGGAATCGCTGCTGCCGGCCTCTGCCCATAAATATTTTTACCATCAGCACGATGCAGTTACGCTGATGGGCAAGATTCATTACTCAGTGTTGCATTGGCAAGAGGATACTGCCCTGCATCTTTAAGTTCTGAATCCCACTCTGAAGAGCGAACACTGCACCAACATGTCTAGAAAAATATCCAGTTTATGATTGGATTTTATTTATACCTATAAAGATTGTTTTGATTAATTAAGAGTTTCGTTGCTTTAAAAAAATAAATATCATAACGTATACATTATGTTTAACGTTATTACCCATTTAGTACACTAAAAACAGGAAATTTATTTTTTTTTAATAGTATTTTTAAAAATTTAATTATAAAATACTTTACAGTTTTTTTCCATTTATAGAAATGAAACAATTTTAAGTTTTAATTTTTCTGGAAATAAATAATATATATAGTTGCATTTTTCAAACTGCTTTACAGAATTTAAATAGATAAATTAATTAAAACAAAATAACTTTTACTTGACTGCACATTGAGCGTTATGAAGGAAAAACAACTTTTACAGTCGCAAAAGGATCCAGTTTATAGTATTTGGATTTTAATTGTATCCCTAAAAATTATTTTGATTACTTGCGAGTTTTATTACTCTTAAAAAATAAATATCATTACACCTAAATTATGTCTAACACTATTACCCATTTCGTAAACAAAAAACAAGATATAGATCTTAAAAATTATTATCATTTTTTTTAATTATAAAATGCTTCAGCAATTTTTTCTTTTATCTAGAAAACAATTTTAAGTTTTAATTTTACTGGGTATTTTTCTAAAAAGATTTTTCGAACTATTTTACAAAATTCAAAAAGATAAATAATTTAAAACAAAGTAACTTTCAGTTGACTGCACATTAAGTGTTAAAGAAAAACAAATTTTACAGTCAGAAAAAGATCCACTTTATAATTGTACTTTATTTATACTTCTAAAGATTGTTTTGATCACTTACGAGTTTTATTACTTAAAAAATATGTATCATTACATCCAAATTATTTTTAACGTTATTATCTCATTTATAAACTGAAAACAGTAGATATATTTCTTTTTAATTAGAAATTTTTAAATTATGAAAAGTTTTGCAATTTTTCTTTTATGCGAATGAAGAAAGTGCATTAAATACATTTTACATAGATACTTGTATTTTTCATACCCATTCACAATATTCAAATAGATTAATTAATTAAGAAAAATAAAATTTGTTTGACAGCACATAGAGCGCTATAAAGGAAAAACAACATTAGAGACACAAAAGATCCAGTTTATAATTGTTTTTTTTAGACCTATAAAGATTGTTTTGATTACTTGCAAATTTTATTACTTTTAAAAAATAAATATCATTATGTCTCAACTATGTTTAACGTTATTACCCATTTCTTAAACTAAAAACAGGAAAAATATACATTTTTTAATATTATTAAAAAAAATTAATTATAAAATACTTTATGGGTTTTTTTTTTCATTTATTCAAATGAAACAATTTTAAGTTTTAATTTTCTGGAAATAAATCATATATACATAGTTCATTTTTCAAACGCTTTCACAGTATTTAAATAGATAAATTAATTTTTAAAAATAACTTTTACTTGACCGCACATTAGGAGTTATGAAAGAAAAATTTTGAAATTATAAAATGGTTCAGAATTTTTTTTCTTTTACACAATTGAAAACAATTTTCAGTTTTAATTTTACTGGGTATTTTTCTAACACGATTTTTCAAACTGTCTTACAAAATTTAAGCAGATAAATAATTTAAAACAAAATAACTTTCGTTGACTGCACGTTAAATGTTATGATACAAAAGGATACAGTTTATAATTGGACTTTACTTATACCTCTAAAGATTATTTTGATCACTTAAGAGTTTTATAACTCTTCTAAATATATCATTACATCCTAATTATTTCTAACGTTATTACCCTCTTTTATACAGTAAAAACAGTAAGTAGAATTTTTTTATTGATTTATTAGAAATTTTTAAATTTATGAAAAGTTTTGAAATTTTTCGTTTATGCGAATTAAAAAATATACATTAAGTAATTTTACATAGATACTTGTATTTTTCATATCCATTCGCAATATTTAAATAGATTAATTAATTAAACAAAATAAAATTTATTTGACTGCACTCAGAGCATTATGAAGGAAAAACAGCATTAGAGTCACAAAAGATACAGTTTATAATTGGGTTTTATTTATACCTATGAAGATTGTTTTGATTACTTACGAATTTTATTACTTTTAAAAATTAATGTCATTACGACTAAATTATGTCTAACACCCATTTCTTAAACTAAAAACAGGAGATATATTGCTTTAAATATTGTTAAAAAATTTTTAAATAGAAAATACATTGCACTTTTTTTCATTTATTCAAATGGAATATTTTTAAGCTTTAATTTTACTAGAAATAAATCATTTAAACATAGTTTATTTTCAAACTCTTTCGCAGTATTTAAATAGATAAATTAATTAAAGGAATAATTTTTACTTGACTGCACATTGAGAGTTATGAAGGAAAAATAACTTTTACAGTCGCAAAATCATCCAGTTTATACTTGGATTTTAATTGTAACTCTAAAAATTATTTCATTACTTACGAGTTTTAGTACTTTTAATAAATAAATATCATTACCTCTAAATTATGGCTAACGCTATTACCCATTTCGTAAATTAAAAACAAGATATATATTTTATCTAAATATTTAAATTATAAAATGATTCAGCATTTTTTTTCTTTTATACAAATGAAAACAATTTTAAGTTTTAATTTTACTTGGTATTTTTCCAACACGATTTTTCAAACTCTTTTACAAAATTTAAATAGATAAATAAATTAAAACAAAATTATCTTTCTTTGACTGCACAATAAGTGTTATGAAGGAAAAACAACTTTTACAGTCACAAAAGCATGCAGTTTATATTTGAATTTTATTTGTGTTATAAATTACCTCTAAAGTTGTTGTGAATACTTATGAGTTTTATTACTTTTAAAAAATAAATATCATTACATATTAATTATTTCTAATGTTATTACCTCTTTTCTAAACTAAAAACAGTAAATATAATATTATTATTATTATTATAAAATGTTTTTGTATTTTTTCCTTTTTTGTGAATTACGGAAAAAAAACATTAAATAAATCTTACGTAAATGCTTTTATTTTTTAAAACCATTTCGCAATATTTAAATAGACTAATTAACTAACCCATTTTCGGCCAAAGGTACGTAAACGCACCATTTATATAAATATTTTTTTTATTAACACTATGACGAATATTTTCACTAATTTTATTTTCCTGCTATTTTTAAGGGTTCGTGAGACATCTATAAAATATAAGTAATTCAATTGGAGTAAACACTTTCTGTTCAGAAATTTTCAAAATACACTAGTTTTTTTTATTTTAATTGAAACGGTTATTGACAAATTCGACTTATTGTAAATGCATAATTATTCCACTTGAGATTAATCATATGCTTTTATAATGGATTAAAGTTGCAAGTTCTGTAAATAAAATAATAATAAAACAAATGTCATAAAAATAAATATATATATATTAATTTTAAATTTAATGGTGCGTTAGCGCACCATTGACCGAATGCATTTATTTCTCAAATAAAATATTATTTTTCATGCACAAGACTTTTATTTTTATCTTAATAAATGTCACTTAAGCATATTTCAATGAAAATAATACTACACTTTATAAATTTCTGTGCTTGGCCTAAAATGGGTTGAACAAATTAACATTTATTTAACTGCACATAGAGCGTTATGAAGGAAAAACAATTGTACAGTCACAAAAGAATCCAGTTTATAATTGGATTATATTTATACCTATAAAGATTGTTTTGATTGCATAGGAGTTTTATTACTTTTAAAAAATAAATATCATTACGTCTAAATTATGTCTAACGGTATTACACATTTCGTTAACTAAAAACAGGAAATATATTTTTTAAAATATTTTTTAATATTTTAAAATTATAAAATACTTTCTAGTTTTTTCAATTTATTCACATGAAGCAATTTTAGGTTTTAATTTTACTGAAAATAACTTATGTATACATAGTGGCATTTTTCAAACTCTTTTATAGAATTTAAATAGATAAATTAATTAAAACAAAATAACTTTTACTTGCCTGTACGTTGAGTGTTATGAAGGAAAAACCCATTTCGTAAACTAAAAACAAGATATAGATCTTCAAAAATATTATTAAATTTTTTTTTTAATTATAAAACGCTTTAGCAGTTTTTTTCTTTTATACGAATGAAAACAATTTCAAGTTTTAATTTTACTCGGTATTTTTCTAATACGATTTTTCAAACTTTCTTACAAAATATAAATCGATAAATAAATTAAAACAAAATAACTTTTTTTTTATTGCACATAAGTATTATGAAGGACGAACAACTTTTACAGTCGCAAACGGATGCAGTTTGTATTTGGATTTTATTTATACCTCTAAAGATTGTAGTGATTACTTATTAGTTTTATTACTTTTAAAAATAAATATCATTACATTGCTGCAATTTTTTCTTTTACGCGAATAAACAAAAAAAAATGCGTTTTAAACTAACTACAGTACTTAAATAGATCAATTAATTAAAATAAAATAACTTTTACTTGACTGCACATCAGCGTTATGAAGGGGAAAAAACGCTTTTACAGTCGCCAAAGCATCCAGTTTATATTTTCCTTTTAATTCTACCTCTTTAGATTATTTTGATTACTTACGAGTTCTGTTACTTTTAAAAAATAAATATCATTGCGTCTAAATTATGTGTAATGCAATTACTCATTTCGTAAAGTAAAAACAAGATATATTTTTAAAAATATTATTAAACATTTTTAAATTATAAAATTCTTCAGTAATTTTTTTCTTTTATACAAATGAAACCAATTTTAAATTTTTATTTTATTGGAAATAAATCATATATACATAGGTGTATTTTTCAAACACCATTTGTCAACTGTTTTGCAGTATCTAAATAGATAAATTAATTAAAACAAAATAACCTTTACTTGACTGCACATTGAACGTTATGAAGGAAAAACAACTTTTACAGTCGCAAAGGATCCAGTTTATATTTGGATTTTAATTGTACCTCTAAAAATTATTTTGATTACTTACGAGTTTTATTACTTAAAAATATATATATATATCATTACGTCTAAATTATGTCTGACGCTATTACCCATTTCGTAAACTAAAAACAACATACAGACCGTAAAAATTATTACTAAAATTTTTGAAATTATAAAATACTTCAGAAATTATTTTTATATAAATGAAAACAATTTTAAGTTTTAATTTTACTGGGTATTTTTCTAACATGATTTTTCAAACTCTTTTACAAAATTTAAATAGGTAAATAAATTAAAACAAAATTACCTTTCTTTGACTATACATTAACTGTTATTAAGGAAAAACAACTTTTACAGTCACAAAAGCATCCAGTTTATAATTGGACTTCATTTATACCTCTAAAGATTGTTTTGATCACTTAAGAGTTTTATTACTTTTAAAAAAATATATCATTACATCCAAATTATTTCTAACGTTATTACCTCTTTTATAAACTAAAAACAGTAAATTCAATTTTTTTTATTAGAAATTTTTAAATTATGAAAAGTTTTGCAATTTTTCCTTTTATGCGAATGAAAAAAAAAATACAGTAAATAAATTTTACATAAAATTTTGCGTTTTAAATAAATTTTAAATGCTTCTATTTTTCACACTCTTTCTCAATATTTAAATAGATTAATATATATATATATATATATATATTGGCTGCACATAGAGCATTATGAAGGAAAAACAATATTACAGTCATAAAAGATCCAGTTTATAATTGGATTTTATTTATACATATAAAGATTGTTTTGATTATTACGAGTTTTATTACTTTTAAAAAATAAATATCATTACGTCTAAATTATGTCTAATGTTACGACCCATTTCGTAAACTAAATACATGAAATATATTTTTTTAAATATTACTAAAATCTTTTTTAAATTATAAAATACATTACAGATTTTACTGTAAATAAATCATTTATATATAGTTGTATTTTTCAAACTCTTTTACAGTATTTAAATAGATAAATTGATTAACAATAAATATCGTTGCATACAAATTATTTCTAATGTTATTGCCCTTTTGTAAACTAAAAACAGTAAATAGAATTTTAATCCTTAGTTATTAAACATTTTAAAATTATAAAATGTTTTTGCAATTTTTTCTTTCAAGCAAAAAAAAAAAAAAAAAAAGTTGTAAAGTAAGTATAGTATTAATTAATTAAAATAAAATGACTTTTACTTGACTGCTCATTCAGCGTTATGAAGTAAAAAACAACTTTTACAGTCGCAAAAGGTTTCAGTTTATATTTTTATTTTAATTGTACCTTTATAGATTATTTTGATTACTTACGAGTTTTATTACTTTTAAAAAATAATAATCATTGAGTATAAATTATGACTAACGCTATTATTCATTTTGTAAACAAAAAGCAAGATATAGATATTTAAAAATATTAATTTTTTTTAATTATAAGATGCTTCAGTAATTTTTTTCTTTTATACAAATGAAAGCAATTTTGAGTTTAAATTCAACTGGAAATAAACCATATATACATGATTTATATAAAACAGATGTATGTAACACCTTGTATGTAAGTTTATATATATATATATATATATATATGGCGCTTTTGTATTATTACTATATTTTTGATACGTATTTTATAATGATGTTGATTTGATATTTTATATGTAATTGGTGACTTTCATTAATATTACATTTAGCTTAATTAAAGTTTTATCTTATTTACAATCATTTGTTATTAAATTTTAATTTACTAAGGACAATATCATATTAATTACTAATAGTATGCCATTTTTATAGTGATTAATATACATATAAGTATATTTAATATAAATAAAGTTATATTGTATGTATTAAAATTGGGTAATTATTTTTATTATTATTCCTCTATTCTTTTTAATATTGATCTATTTTCACTTTGTGTTATAAAATTTATTATCGGTTTTATGTGTTTGAATGTCCCACATTCCTACTTTTAGGATTTTTATGGCTGTATGAAAATAATCCACACACTATATTTGAGTTTTTTAGGTAATGGGAATTTAAGTATCTGATAATCTTCTATATACTTCCATATGTTTTTTATTTCCTGTTCATTTTATAATTATCTTATATATAATAGTTATTATTAACGATTTTTATATTATTTTTAATATATATTTATATTAATTATTATTGAATTTATTTTGTTTTATAGCATATAGCTATATGCTATATATTATCAATGTTATAGAATTATTTAAATTCTTAGTGTAGTTTAAATGAGTAAGATAATAGAATATTTTGTATGCTTTTTTTTTTAATTTTATTAACAATAGTTTTTTAAAAATATATATAGTGTGGTTTATATTAGGTTTATAATTATCTATATATAAGGATTTGTTTGGTTTTGCTGTTAATAAAATTTTTTACATTCTAAGGCTTTCAATTGTTCATCTTGTGACATTTGAATAATAAAAATACTACTAGATGGCAGCACCAAAATTTGTCTTTTGACGATAAGTTATAAATTTTGTCTTTTGCAGCTCCTTTTCAGTTATAATTTGCTACACCAGGTGACATTTGAATAATAAAAATACTACTAGATGGCAGCACCAAAATTTGTCTTTTGGCGATAAGTTATAAATTTTGTCTTTTGCAGCTCCTTTTCAGTTATAATTTGCTACACCAGGTGGGATTTTTTAGCTAAATTTTGACGATATTGTTAAATAGTAATTAATTAATTTAATAGTGCATTTTAGTTATTTTAAATAATGTAATTACTTTCTATTTATTTTATTTTATATTATATTAATTCCATTTATCATGGTATTTCAAAATGTATTAACTGCATCCTTTGGTATCAATTACTGTGATTTCTTAACTGTTTTATTCACCTTAATCTTTACGATAATTTGGTAGCCATGTGCGCGTTGATATATTGAAAAATACTGAAATATTAATCGGTATGTTGTGTATTATTTTTATTTTATATCCTATAAATATTTAAACAGGTTTTATTGATTTTTCCATTTCATATTATTTGTTTCTATTCTGTTTTCATTTTTAATCTATTCACTTGATTATAATGGTTGTTCGGGCACAGAGAAAAATAATTTTTAGCTTTAGCTTATTTTTCTTACAGAAAACAACCATATTGCTTATATCATTGAATTCTGTGCCCTTGAAAACGTAATTCAATATATAAACTTTTCCATTATTTGTCGGTGTCCACTTTCTTATTTTTTCTTCCATAATAATTCTTATAATAAATTATTTGGCACTTTTTTTATACTTACAGCTTTAATTCATAATATTGCGGTTTTTGATGGTGGTAGGTTATGTTTAATTAATGGTTATATATATATATATATATATTCATTTGCATAAATGAAATAATTAACAGATGTGATTACCACAACAAATGATTATATAAAACAGATGTATTTTTCAAACTCTTTTTTAATATTTAAACAGAGGAATTAATTAAAACAAAATTACTTTTACTTGACTGCACATTTAGTATTATGAAAGAAAAAGCAACTTTTGCTGTCGCATAAAGGATCCAGTTTATATTTAGCTTTTATTTATACCTCCAAAGATTGTTTTGATTACTTACGAGTTTTATTACTCTTAAATAAATAAATATTATTTTATATAAAAATATTATTACATTTAAATTATGTCTAAACTTATTACACATCTTCGAAACTAAAAAGATTTTTCTTTTATTATTAAAAATTTTTAAATTATGAAATATTTTTGCAGTTTTTTTTTTTTTTTTCATTTATGCAAATGAATATATGTACATATATATATAAACTTGTATTTTTCAAACACTTTTAAAATATTTAAATACTAGCTTAATGCTTAATAAATTAATTAAGCAAAATAACATTTACTCGACTGCACATAGAGCGTTATGACGGAAAAACAACTTTTACAGTCAAAAAAGGATCCATTTATTATTAGGATTTTATTGATACCTATAAGATTGTTTTGATTATTCTTAAGTTTTATTACATTTAAGGGGTCTCAGGACTCTTAAAGCTTCAAAAATTTCAAAATTTTAATTTTTTTTTTTTTTTTTTAGATGTTAAACTTTCTTTTAACGATCGTTAAACGATCTTTTCTGAACATTTTGATATAATTGTTTCCTTGAAATTCCCATTAGAATAGAAGTCATGGCTATTAGAATTATACCCGCTCAATAGCTGAACCAGCAGCGTTTCCGAAAGTTTGAAGTCATTTTTCTCCAAATTACGTTTTTAGGTATAACACGCAAGATATCTAAATTTTTGTACTAGTTAAATACAACTTTATGTTAAAAATATGAAAATTCTTTAAATACAAGTTTATTTAGGTTCGGGATAATTATTGCAATCTGGAGTATAATTAAGCACAAAAAATTCATTCTATTTGCGAAATTTATTTTGTATGCATATTTGTCCTGCGCATAAGCTGTTATACCAATTTTCTGCTCGACAAATGTCTGACAGTCTGGAGCCCCTATAAATACTAATTTTGCAATTTGCAATTTTTTAAATGCATAAAATAAAAGAACATACTTATATCTTTTAATCCCAATAAAAATTGTGTTTTTAAATCATATACATTTTAACCCTCCGAGCGTCTTGCAAAAGGGTAAAATAGTGATGTTGTTTTCTTTGCATTTTGTTTTAAATGCTAATAAAATATGATTCTTTCAACATTATAAAAAAAAAACTCAATTAAAAATATGAATGTAATCCTTAAGAGTATTAATAATTCTTCAATGTATTTAAAATTCCATAAATCTATAGAATTATGTTATCTTAAATATTGCTTGTATTGCTGTGAAACCTGGAGCTTAGTGAACGGAATAATACGCCCCAAACACTTAGAGGGTTAAGATATTAAATGTTGAAAATTATCTTTTTTTCTTGAGACCCCTTAAAAAGTAAATACAGTCGAACCTCGTTATCCCGACACCCGGTTTTCACGTCACTCCGCTTAACACGTCAGTTTTTCAAAGTCTCAACTTTCTGTATATGATTTTAATGTAAATACACTCCGGATTTTACGTCGTTCAATAATTTTCAACTCCCGACGGTTTAGGAAAATTGTCCATTTTTCATAATCCATCTTATAAGCACGGAAATTAAGCGGTGAGAAATGTTTTAGTCAAACTTTTCACAAAAGTGTCTAAAATACCCATTGAGATAAATGAGAAACTTTACATCAATCCTTTATCTGAATAAATTAACCCACACACTATGAATGATCCACTTAAGTACCAGATAGACGTATCAGTCTAGTCTACTCGCGCTCTTTTTGTTCTGGTCAGGTGGCGCTTTCTTGGGGTTACACGGCGTTCTTCATCCGACTAAAACCGAAGCATTGTATTGCATTGAATAGATCAAAAATTATCTACCATCCATTTCTGAAACAACGAATATTGATTACAATTCATTGTATAATATCGAAAAAGGAATTGTAGGAAGCACATCTAGGGATAAGCAAACCTTAATTTATCAATATTTCATGTAACAATAAAAAAAGTCATCATAAATCTGACTTTTATTCTTTTCAATTCTGTTTTTGTGTTTATTTTGTTTAATAATAATGATTTATTGCTTAAAACTGCAAGAAAGTTATGATTTTAAAATTGTCTTAAGTTAATTAAAAATACAGCTTTTTATAAACATATTTTTCTCCAACTCCGTTTACCACGACACTCCGGTTATGACGACACTTTTTTCTGGCCATTGGAGTGTCGGGATAACGAGGTTTGACGGTATATCATTGCGTCTAAATTATTAATAACTTTATTATGCATTTCGTAAACTAAGAATAGATATTGATTTAAAAAGTATGTTTTTTTTTTAATTTTTAAATTATAAATTGCTTTAGCATTTTTTTTTTATAGATATATACAAAGGAAAACAATTTTTAAGTTTTAATTTTACTGGAAATAAATCATATATACGTCGTTGTATTTTTCAGACACGATTTTAACTCTTTTTTAAGAATTAAATAGCTAAATTAATTAAAACAAAATAAGCCTTACTTGACTGCACAAAGTGCGTTATGAAGGAAAAACAACCTTTACAGTTGCAAAAGGATCCCGTTTATATTTGGATTTTAGTTATGCTTCTAAAGATTGTTTTCCCGCTTTAAATATGTGTAAGTTGAATCAGAAACATTTCAAACTATCCAAAAATGACTACCCACATTCTACGTAGGGTTTTCGTGTAAATATATAATCTAACGAAGACAAAGTAACGTTTAGTTTTATTTTACGGTTGGTGTCCAATAAATAAAATAAATGGTCAAGTGCGAGTATTACTCGCGCTTAGAGGGATCCGTACAATAAATATATGAATTATTAACTGTATTATTAAAAAATCGTTACTAATAGAATAATAAGACTTTGTAAAAAACTGTACAATGTACGGTTAGGTATAGCTGTATATATACTAGAAAGGTATGAATGGGTATACCGTAAAAGTTCAGAGAGATATGAAGCCTAAATAATATCAAATATTGCTATTCTGTATAATTTTCATTTAAATCTTATCCTAATATGCTTATGATGAACTTAATTCGGCAATGACAATAATAGTAGTACATATTTAAACTTCATTTGGCATTTCATATAACTAAATTCAGCGTCGTAATAATCTTTTCTTTTTACAGTGCAGCTAAAGCCAAACCCGTGTTCAAAGTTTAAACTTAGCATTGTGTTAAGTGCGCTTCGAAAGAAGGTCGCAAAGTTGCAATGTCGCCTTGGTCCGTGCCAAATAGGTTTTAATTAACTTTTAAAGACACAGGAGCCGTATTGAGAGATCTACTCAATGCAAACTAGTCGCAAATCCCATAGTATTTATGTCATTAACTCTAATTAAATTAGTCTTTTTTTTTAACAATTTGACGTTTATTACTTTTGTACTGCTACTAGACATTGTATTACACAAATGTAGCATTAGAAGTTGTTATTTAGACTTTAAAAGCCCATGGTACATACAGTACGCCGCCCATGTTAATATGAACGTCCAAACCGTCCGTGTCTTTTTTTACTTTTACAGTACGGAACCCTAAAAATAAAAATATACACCTCTACTATCGCAAATCATCGTATAAAAATGAGTCCGATACCAACTGATTAATAATAACGTCTACTAATTAATATAATGCTTAAATTTTGCTTTATTTTTTACCCGACTGAAAAGAAGGGTTATGTGTTTCACGCGTATCTGTGTATGTGGATTTCTTTATAAACCTCGAAACATCTCAACGGCTGGATGGATTTTTATGAATGAGGTCTCTATCCATTCGTCTTAACAGCCCGATGATTTGTTTTTATAAATTCAAAATGGCGGCCGTAAAATATAAAATGGCGGTAGAGACGAAAAAAAAATTTACGCATCCTATTGAGTGACATATCATTGGATAGGTCTTTCAAAATTAAGACGATGTTTCATTGACTATTTTACAATCAGAAGTTCCGTTTAAATATTACAGAACCTGTAAGTTGTGTAGGTAGGATCTCTAGCTTGACTGCAACTCTAACCACCATAGACATCTATAGACTTCATCAAAACAGTGTTTATAGGTAGGAACTAACAACTAAACACAACTTAAAAGTATTCAATACAAGTAAATAAAAAAAATAGGTAAGTAATATAAACAAGTGATTAAAAAAATATATATATATATTTTAAGTCAATTCCTACTTAGGTCAATAAGAGAATTTTTTTTTCTCCCATTCTTCTTTCTTCTTGAGTGGCGCTTAAAATGCCTTGATCAAGAAGAGGGCTCCCTCGGGCTTAAAATACCTTGATCAAGAAGAAGGCTCTCTCGATTATTGTAAATTAATTAATTTAATTTAATTAATGAATTAATATTTGAAAAAAACTAAATTAACATCAAGTGTCATCCACTACAAGGTTTAAAAAATTTAGTTGAGCTTGATTGGATGAATAATAAGTATTTTATTAACGATTGAAAATTTGAACAAGATATATATAGCGAGAGTGTGAGCTAATAGTAGGAATTGAAAAAAAAAATAATTTCACATTGATGAGAAATAATTAATTAGTTCGCTTTTTATGCAGTCGGGTTTTTTGATTTTTTAAATTTAATTGTTTATTTCCCTTGCACACAAAAATCTCTAATTCCCTTCTCCCCTCCTTCCATGAGCTAACGCCGCTGGAAGTCTGATGTGGTTTGTTTTTTTCTTTTGTTTGAGTATACATGACTATATTTTTTAAGGTTATTTTGAATATAAATGCATCGCTGCCAAACCTTCCTATTTTTTATTACCTCAATTTCTAAATAGAAATATTCGCTTTGTTTAGTGATAGAAATTTACGATTAAATTATATTTATTTACATGAATTTGGATATGATTAGTTTTATTTGTAATCAATAAAAAAATTCTTAACGACAACAAATCGAATCCATGTTTACACCCGAATCGGGAAAAAGGAAAAAGAAAGAAATTAAAAGAAATGCTGGAAAAAAAATCCCTAAATCCTCCCTCTGAACTGCATCCAACACATTTTCCTGTGCTCTCCACGCCACTGGAGGAAATCTGGTGTTTTTCTCACTTACAACAGGGAAATGGAGATCGATGGGCAAGGAATCCCTCCCACTTAGATACGGAGAATCAAGAGAGATTCAGAGCACGAATCAAGGCACCCTCCACCCCCTCAGGGGAGCGCCATGTGACGGCAGGGTTTGATCCGTCAATTGCGGATGCGGAGTAAGGCTATGACATCCGCGTAAAGTGAGACGGACATTTGCGTAATGGACGCAAAGCCCTGTGACGCAAAACCGCCAGCAGATACGATTGGCCGAGGAGGGGGGTATCCAAAGAGCTTAGAGAATGGAAACGTGGATTTCTATTTTGTATTCCTTGCTCAAGCTATGCATTAACAACTATGTGGAAAGAAAATAAAAATAGATACGGAATTCAACAGAATGTATAGTGCATAGTAAAAGATTGCGGAAATAGTTGATTTTTATTTAACACTACCCAAATTGAATTGTTTAAAATTGTAATGTTAAAAATGCTTGAAGTTACTCTGAATATATAAATATAATCCAAAAGGCTATAAAAATAAATATAATCCAAAATCTATAGTGTGTCCAAAGGGCTTAATCATGTGTAATCATAATATGTATAATCATGTAAGGGCTTAATCATGTATAATCATAAAGAAAATATAATCCAAAATCCATAGCATTCAACAGAGTTGGACAAATTTGTAATCTCAATTATCCGCAGTGTTATTACAGGTTAATTGCCCGTAATTGATTATAATTACATACATTCAAACACAGAAATTTTGTCAAATAATGGGATGGGGCGGTTCCGGTTACATTTCTGCAAGAATTTTTTACGGCATATAATTTTAACTATAACAACTTACATACAATTAAACTGTAATTACATTGCAGATAACTGGAATTACAAATTTGTCTAACTCTGTTATCCAAAGGGCATAGAGAAGGGAAACGTGTATTTCTATTTTGAATTCCTAGCTCAAGCTATGCATTAAAAACTGTGTAAAGAAAATAAAAATAGATACGAAATTCAACAGAATGCATAGTGGATAGTAAAAGATTGGGGGAATAGCTGATTTTTATTTAATGCTATCCAAATTGAATTGTTTAAAATTGTATTGTTAAAAATGCTTGAATTTACTCTAAATATATAAATATTTCTTTTAGTTTTATAAGTAACTGTTCTGTCTGAAAACAAAATTTTATTCAGTTTCATTGATAGACCTCTAAAATAAAAGTTGTTCCTGAAAATGCTTCATAAGCCCTTCGAGACAAGCGGCACGTATTCATGTCGTTTAAACCTCACGAAATCTTTAAATTTGAACAAAAGTATTTTAGTACAGAAATTTTTGCACTATATAATTCCAGATTTTTAGAGATGAATAAGGCATAAATTACAATATGAAATAACTGGCTCCATTAAATTAAAAGAAGTGTAAAAGATGCTCATTGCGAAGAGATTAGGGCTGTTCTTAAGAAAATATTTCCCCCCGCTGAACAACACGTAGTAGTCTGACACATTTCTGTAATCATTTTTATAGATAATAGCGTGAAATCAGCAAGCATGACTTTTGAAATGATTTGTAATTAAATAGCGTTTTTCATTTTTTGATAAATGGATTATAAGCGTGGATTACAACAATTGTCATGGCGATTGCCACCTCATGACGATATTTTCTCGTCTGTAGCTTCCTGGAAATCTGTTCAAAACGCCCATTTTCACACCATTTGCTAAACATTCTTTACTTTTCATACAATGTTAAAAATTTGCAGCATTCTGGCAGGTCATTTGACCGTTTTTTCCGAAAACGGTTACACAACCGTAATTTTAACAGTATTCTGACAATATTATTGGCCATTTTATGATCAGAATATAGTTAAATTATGGTTATGAAACCGTTTTTTCAAAAAACGGTCGAATGACCTGCCAGAATGCTGCAAAAATTTTAACAGTATAGGGAAATAGGAAACACTATTCTATTTCATAGTTTCTGAATAAGAATTCCAGTAATATTTATGTACATTTAAAATTAAAAATCAATTCTTGGATCGTAGATTCCTTTCTTGCATGCCAGTAAGTAGGCGCTTCGAATTTGAAAAAAACTTGAGTTAAATGCAACTGCAATTGCTTATATATAATATATATAGTTTTATATATATATATATATATATATATAATAAATTTGAAATCACAAATGTATGAAGAAATTGATAAAGTTCTAAAGATGATTTAGAAATGAACATATGAAACCAGTATGTAAAATAAGAAACTATGACTGACTCACAGAATCATTAGAGAAGCTTGTGAGTTCATTCATAGAAGATGTGTTATTTCACAGTTTAAAACCTTATATGTTTTTATGTGTGTGACCGTGTATAAGTGTATGTACAGTCGTGGCCATAAGTTTAGGACCACCACTGAAATTTAAGATCCAGACAATAAATTGCGTCTGCGACATTTATTACTCAAAGTTCAAACGAAAAACGACTACAGTAACTCCACTGTCAGACGGAATGATGCCATCTGACTAAAATCGATTTGATTTATGACGTTATCAGTGGTTTCAATTTTAAAAACGCTAGTGTCTGCACGGTGGTCCTAAACTTTTGGCCACGACTGTATATATGCTTATATATTGTATGGACATATAATTAATATATATATATATGGGGTATAATGCATTTAACATAATAAAATTTCACATATTGCATCATCATTTAAGGATATATTTTACTATCTCAGTATTCCTCATTGCTTTTTAAATTTTCACATTTATTTACATAATACAAGGCTAAATTTTACTATCTCAAATATTCCTCATCTTTTTAAATGTTATTTATATTCTCATTTTTTTATATTATAATTTTTTGTTATAATATTAATTACATTATAATATACATTAATTTAATCAATTGCCCTTTTATTTATTTATATTTATTTTTATATAATTCTTTATTTATTTATTTATTTATTTGTATTAATTTATTCCTTTTCTTTATTTTATTTTGTATTCACTCAGTACTTATTAAGTTTATTCCTATTTTTTCATTCTAGTTTAACTAAAAGTTATCTAAGTATTTTCTTGATTTCTTCAATCATTTTCATTCCTTTTATTTTTTATTTATTTATTTATTTATTTATTTATTTATTTTTTGACTTAAGATGGCAACTCTAATCATTATTGTTATTAATCCAGTTCCAATTTATTAATCCAGATCCAATCTATTTTCTGTAATGTTTGCGTTATAAGGAGCTATATTTTGTCATTTTAGGCTTAATGCCGACAAAATTGGATGAAATAACGCATCTTCTATGAATGAACTCACAAGCTCCTCTGACGATTCTGTGAGTCATTCATAGTTTTTTTTATTTTACATACTGGTTTCATATATTCATTTCTAAATCATCTTTAGAACTTTATCAATTTCTTCATATATTTGTGATTTCAAATTTATTATTTCAGCATTCTAATAGCATTGCTGTAAATGCGCATGTTATTAAGTATGTTATTTTTAGTTTAGTCTTACAACCTTATTCTGGCATTTTTAATGGTACTCTCATTATCAAGTAATAGGTAATTCTAGCTTGGTAATTATTATAGCTTGGTTTTAGCTGTTCAATTTCACTTTGTTCATTTTAATATATATATATATATATATATATATATATTAAATTTATTTATATTCATTAATAATTAATAATGTTAACGTTTAACTTGTGTTTTAATTTCAAATACATAGTATATTATATTAAATGGGAATAAAGTGCATGGTTTAATTATAAATTTTATTATTTATTCTACCCTCTCCCTTAATTTAGTTTATTTAATTTTTAAGAATGTTTGTGGACACATTAAATGCAACTAATTAATTTCAAAATTTAATTATTATTATTACTATTATTAATGTCAATTCCTTAGCATCATAGTTTTAATAATTTATTTATTTATATTTAATTATATATTTATTTAAGTGATGATGCAATTAAGTCAAAGAAATTTAAATAGTGATATGTTATAGCTAGGTACATTGATTTATGTGAAACATTAATTGATGAATCATCAATATCACCAATTTACATATTAATTTTATTTAATATATCATTTACTTACTTTTTCTAATATAATGGTATAAATTTATTAACATATTTTTAATTGTTATTTAATTATCATTTATTTGTCTCTAGACAGTATTTTCTTTAAAGCTTAATCCATTAATAGATATAAATAGTTTTTATTCCAAAACAATATGTTTCACTAATGCAGGCATCCCCCGGCTTACGTAAGTAAAGCGTTACGTAAAGTTTTACGTAACTTGAATTTTACGTAAGTCGAATTTGTAAGTTGCTTAGGTAAAATTTTGTCAGAAACTGCAATATTTGTTATATAATAATATGTATATATACATATATATATTATTTACACCCTATTATTTTATAAATAAAGCATCATGCCACAATATTAACTCGTATATAAACTACAAACTTATGAAAAAATATAAAACAAACTCAAAGAACACTTTTCAAATATCTTGTGGAATACGCAATTTATAAATCTAACATTGATGAATTGATTTATAACAATTTTGAAACTATATCAAATGACTTTAAAAATAAGAAATAATTAAAGAGGGCCTATTCTTTATCAATTTATGATGTTGAGATAAGTGAACAGTACTCACAAAATAAAATAATCCTTGATAAACACAAACTGTATTTATTATGAATTACATGACTACTATGAATAACTAACTATAAAGATTAAGTTGTTTTGTTATAGATTTGATTGTATATACCAATAAAAATATTATTCTATCTAATATATAAACTATATTACGGTTGTGGTTTATATCTATATATTTTGTATATAAAATAAATATTAAAAGTATACAACTGCGTATCAAATGCACTAGTATGTTCACAAATGTAATTTTGAGATTTATTTACGTAAGTGGCGTAATACTTAAGTCGGGGGATGCCTGTAAATTCTAAAGATGGCAGCACTTCATTGATTCCTTTGAATAATTGGTGGAATTCATTTTTAAATTATCTATAGAGGGCGCTGGTCACATATATTGAGGAATATGCTTGACCATACTGTACATTATTACTCCATGGTCCATCAACATTTAAAAAAAATTTGGCAACATGTGCAAATAATCTCTTTTACTTGTTTTTAATGCTGCCTCATTCTTAGTCAGCAATGTTTTCAATATGGTAATGTGATTTTTTATTTCTCAATCCTTTTTAATCAGGTTTTATTTTAATCTTATTTGTTTTTCAATAATTTATTTCTCTATTTTTTGTGTGTGGTAGTCCCGAATTCATATTCTTTAGCTTTTTAATGCTAATATGAAGACGAAACCACACATTTTATTTGTGGAACTGTATGCAATTGGGACCTGATAAATCTGTCTAGATTCTACAAATATCCACTATTCATTTTATTCTCTTTTTTATGTTTTTTTTTTTAAATTTATATTGTATATGTGAAGGGGAACAGTTTAATTGTCAAGAAATAAATTTCTTTCTATTTATAATTCCACATTTTTTATGGTAATTTATAATGGTTTATATATATATATATATGGAATTTTGCCATGATTTTTAGCACAAATAATAATTTATACGGAGTGAAAATATACTCAGTTATGGAAACCTTAATTATGCAAAATATGTAGCTTGATTCAAAAATTCGGAAATACTCTTAAAAATTACTTTAAAATGATTATTTTGAGTATAATCATGTTTTCAAAGAACAAAATATACATTATTTTAATTTTTATATAGAATTATAAGCATTTTAAGCATTCATCTGAAAAAACGGCTTATAAAATGCACGACAAAAAAAATTAAAAGTAATTATCCCATAAAAGTTTTCTATATTTTTGTATGTGTGAGAAAATATAGAAAATTTTAATATTTTGTAATTTTACCTTATTTTCTTTTTGACTATTATTTTTAGTTTACAAGATTTATAAATTCGTTTTATAGTTTCTTCTGATCTTCTCATATCCACAATATTTAAAATAATGTTATCATTTAAAATCTTATAACCTTTTTTCAACTCTCTATAAAATTATGTTCACATTAATTTAAAGCTTTAACATTAAAATTAATTTTCAAAATGGAACGCTTGAAATATGCTTTCACGAAATGTCACTGAACATTTTCAACGTTGTGTTTTCTATGGAAGTTCTATCATTATTCATGTATTTATAGCCTGAATCTGGAAACGCTTCATATATTTTAACAACGAAGAAAGTACAGTGTACAAAGCACATTACTCTTTAATTTAAACACCTATGGTAGTACCAGAAAAGATGTCCAACTTACAGAGATGCTCATAATTATATTAACACTTTGTAACTCATCAACTCGGATTTGAAAATTATTT
This sequence comes from Maratus speciosus, assembly GCA_963932465.1. NCBI lineage: Eukaryota > Metazoa > Arthropoda > Arachnida > Araneae > Salticidae > Maratus > Maratus speciosus. The sequence continues at coordinate 351,586,771 of OZ010794.1, forward strand.
ACTCAGATATTAGAAAACATCATTTTAAGCAAGTAAAGAATAATTTAATATTTTTAGAATATACAAAAATATATATATTGTCTAAAAAGTACTTTTTACATATCTGCAACAAACAAAAATTTACATGTTTCTCATAGATATTGTCAGTTCTTTAGTACAAAATGGTAAAGTGTACGAACTTACTCTTTGCAAAAAAACTACTTTTGGACGCCCCCCAAGTTTTTTATTTACAAAATTTAAAAAGTTCATTTTAGCAATACCGATATGAAACTGCTCAAATGATAAACAAAACTCTGGTATGAAAAAATAACACAGTATCACTATCTGTTGAGAATTCCACGAACAATTTTTATTAACTGCTATGTTGAACAGTGCCTGATTTACGGCAGGGCATTCGGGGCACGGGCCCTTGATTTTTAGGGGCCCCCAAATGCTTCTGAAGGTTTTCAATTACTGCCCAAAATCTGATGTAGTTTTAATGTCTAATGGAATTTTACATTTCATTTTACGCTCTATTGTGTCCGTATCGTATTTTTATAACATAATGTATTTTGTCTGAAACATCCACATTTAATTATTTTATTATAGTGAATAGTTTATTTTATGTTTATCCCTTTAAAAATATTGTATTTTTAATTTAATATTAGTTGTTGCATACTTTATCATTCTAAATATATAGACTTGCACAGGAAAAGGTAACCAGTACCGCACAATTTATTATAAAACGTCTACTCATTTAAATTTCCTAATTGTGAAATAATTATTTCAAAGTAAATTAATGATTATCAAATTTATTTTAATGGTTATTTTAAAGTAATTATTAAAGCCAATAATGGTTATCTTAGTAAGTACCTTTTTCATTTTATTTTTTACTCAATTCCCCTGTACGTATCGGTGCGAGGGGGTCCCCGTAAGCATCTGTATCCAGGGCCCCCAAAGTTATAAATCGGTCCCTGATGTTGAAAGATAGCAACAAGGATAAAATCATCTTTTGAAGCTCAATGTATATAAGTAATATTGACTTTGAGGTATGTTGCAGATATACAACGCAAGTTACTTTTGCAAGATTAATTTTCTCGTGCAATATTAAAAATTTTGTTATTGTTTTTTTTTTTTTTTTATAATTTAACACTTTTTTTCGTTTCTATAAAACATAAATAAATAAATGCAAAATGAAGTAATAGTCTAAATTATTTACAAGCTTCCAAATCCAAGATCAAGCTTCAATGAATTTAATTTTCATCATTTCAAACTTTTCTGATCCCCTTAAACGAAGTAAATTACCAGTGAAAGGATTAAGCATTAATTAAAACCTACCAATATGCCAATATTACTTAATCGAGGATCTGAATAACACTTCAATCTATATAATTTAGTTCTCTTCTTTCTGAATTCGCTTACTTAAAATATGCAATAATATTTTCAAAAGACCAAAATAAAATTTTTCATGGACATAAAACCCAATTGCAATTCAAAGGGCAAATAAATAATAGCTTATATTTTACACAAAGCTTATACTCCCCATTAACATTTTACAATATAATGTCTTTAAACCTCCCTCTCCCATGCAACGGGATTCTAAATCTCGTTTTTATGAGGTGTTTGACATATTAGCCAACAGATGTGAATATACTAACGAGTATATCACTTTCAGATTTTTTTTATCCTACTTTTTAACTGCGGTTGCAGAAACATCGGTGGGGCTTTTTTTATGGCAGCATGCTCGATTTAACTTCGCAGTTCAGTGATAAAATACCCGTTTAACCACTACTTTGTGCCGGGAATTGCTAAAATGGATAATAGATATCGTGTTACTCATTTTTAATTTCATTATGAATAAGCAAGAAAGAAAATATTTTATAATATTATTACAATACGCATTGTTTGGGACATCTTGAAATTGTAACTTTTTTGGTTGATTTATTGCCGCAACGTCAGTGAGGAGCCGAAAGGTTTTTTGTGTCTGTGTGTTTTTCTGTGTGTTTGTGTGTTTGTCTGTATGCATGTCTCGCGATAGCTGCCACAAAAATCATCCGATTAATCTGTAATATACTAGGCACGTTGGGGATGTACCCGGAATGTATTGTATAGGGTAGATGTGCTAGTAATGGACACTCTTAAGGAATTTCTTTTAAAATTATTTTTTTATTAATAGTTATAATTATTATATTCCAGTTTTTTCTATATTATATTAACCTATCAACAATATTTAAACATTCTTATAGTCTCATTTCCCAATATGAATCAAAATTTAATTTTAAGTAACAGAAATATGAAGTCCAGCAATGGATACCTTCTGGCCCAGTAATGGACACCCTCTGTTCTTGTAATAGACACCCCATAAAGTAATAAATATAATTGTTTTTATGACCGCATTTAGAACCATAATTTAATAATACATACTAATGAAACAAAATAGTTATTTTCAAATAAATTTAACAATAAGGATACCAGTAATTAACAAAATATTTGTGATAATCATTTGCTATTTGCATCAATTATTGTAATTATCAAAAGATCGATATTTTAATTATTTTAGATGGACAGTTTAAAATACTAAATATCAGGCAATTACAGCTATCAAATTATTGAAACAGTGGGGGGATTTAAAAGGTAATTAAAAAAAGGTTTTGGAATATTAGTGTTTAGTTTTGTCTCACTATTTTTAACAATTAATCTTCCAGAGACTACTTGATGTATCATTTATAATAATTAATGTTACAAATATGAAATAAATGATTTTATGAGTTGAATATTTTAAATACTAAATAAAATAATTTCAAGATAAAACTGTAGAACTGATATCTGAGGCCACTGATCTGCAGATTTACTAATTTCATGAATATGACCGATAACTTTCATTAATGTTACTTTTTTTGTGGGGAAATGTTTAAGACAGAAAATAGATTTTTAATAGCTTCTGTAACTTAATTGTTTTTATTAAAACGGAGAGGGATTAAGCCCTATAATCTCCTCTTTGACTGTGCTCTTAAATAATATTTTCTGCTTCCTGGCTGGTTTGATTGCCAGATTATAAAATATGCAAGGTACATATACATTTAAAAAAAAAAATAATAATAATAATAAAGAATAAAATATTGAAATTTTATTAATCACATAAAATAACTTAAAAGCAGCTATTTATAAAAGTTTTGGTGTTATTAGATTTTGGTAAGTATAATTTCAAAATTAAATTTGATTATTTAGGTTTCCAGTTAAGTCAAAATATTTTATACACTATAAAAATTACTGAAATTGCAGTTTTAGCAACTTCTACATGGGGTGTTCATTACTGGAAAATGACTAATTAACCATCCCAGTAATGGACACCCCTCTCTTAAGGGGTCTCAGGACTCTTAAAGTTGGAAAAAATGGGAAAAAAGGGACCATTTTCAACATTTAATATCTTGAAATGTATATAATTTAAAAACATAATTTTTATTGCAGTTACAAGATATAAGTATGTTTTTTTCATTTCATGTATTTAAAAAATTTCAAGATGCTGAATAAGAATTTATAGGGGGCTCCAAACTGTCAGACATTTGGCGAGTAGGGAATTGATATGACAGCTTAAGCGCAGGATTACAAAATAAATTTTGCAAATAGAATGAAATTTTTTATGCCTAATTATACTTCATATCGTAATAATTACCCTGAACCTAAAAAATTTGTATTTAAAGTATTTTTATATTTTTAATACAAAGTTGTATTTAACTAATACAAAATTTTGAAATTTTCGATTGTATAATCACATAAAAAAATATTTTCTTTGAACAATAAAAGTAAAATTTTAGGTTCAGTTTATACAGACTAACATGAAACATATGTTTTGAAAATTTAATGAAAAAATATCCAGAAGTTTTCGAGATATCGTGAGCGTTATGCCCAAAAACGTCATTTGGAGAAAAATGACGTCAAAGTTTCAGAAACGCCGCTACAGCTATTGCGCGGATATAATTCTAAAACCCATAACTTCTGTTCTAATGGGGATTTCAAGGAAACAATTATATCAAAATGTTCAGAAAAGATAGGAGTTTAACATCTAAAAAAAATAAAAAATTCGAAAATTTTGAAGCTTTAAGAATCTTCAGACCCCTTAAAACCTTAAAAATAAATGAAATTTTGTAAATGACCGTTAGTATATAAAATTCTAAGTTTTCTACTGCTACGCAAACAAAAACATTCAAATTTTTCAAGAAAATAAATAATACATAAATTAATTAAACGAAGCCAGCTCTTAGCCTCTTCATTAAGATTTTCACAGAAAAACAGCGAAACTTTGAAACATTATTTTCTGCTTCCTGATTGGTTTGATTAAAAGTGTCAACAATAACCCAGTTTTATAAAATATGCAAGGGGCAATTATAAAAACATAGTTAAATCTAAATATTTATTAGTTAGCTTTTTATGAACCAAAAACATCAAGGGGTGTCCATTACTGGCACATCTATCCTAGTCTTAGGTTACATTTTGCTCATTCGCTCGAAAAATATAAAACCTTTTATTTTACGGCTTTTCTATGTGAATTTAGATGATTTTCAAATTTTATCATTCATTAAAAAGAAAATGGTTCAATTGGATAATTGATTTAAATGTTAAATTATGAATTCTAAAATTTCACAATGGAGGGTCTTAAATTAATCCGATCACTTTGAAATTTTGTATGTAGAGTACCTTTTGTCAAGCTCTGTTAATGTGTAAGCTATTAATGTGTAAGCACGAATATTAAGATACCTTTCAATATATTATTCTTATCCTCGTGGCTAAAGGTTTTCAATTATACTACTCTTGCTAAAATTTATTTTTTATTTTTCTTTATCTATGACATCATAGAAAAATATCTTCCTGCATTTCGTGAGCGATTCAAGCGAATAGCACATATTTTTCTGGGTCCTCATGGCAAGAGCTTTCCACTGGTACCACTCGTGTCAAAATCTAGAACTAACAGTTGAGAACCAGATCTAACTAATAAGACGTATATGTATTATGTACAGTCAACAATTTTAAATAGCACTGATTTTCATCATCAATCACTAATACCTCGTACAGGCATGTGAAGGCGATGTTTGGCATACTAAAGGCATCTTTTCTTTCTTTCGCCTATTTACAGTTATTACTTTTGTACAACTAGTGATAGTAAGATCTACAACACCTGTAGATAAACATGTATGATAAGAAAGTGTGTTTCTGAGGTGGCACACCAGATTCTGTTAATGTGTAAGCAGAAATATTAAGATACCTTTCTATACTTTTCTTGAACCCCTTTGGCTAAAGATTTTCAATTATACTACTCTTGATGAAATCTGATCTCTTTTCTATTTTTATTTATTTATGGAGCCACGGAGAAAATCAGCTTGTATCACGTGAACAATTATTTCAGCTTGACGAGAATTTCATTATATTTTTCTGGATTCTTATGACAAGAGCTTTACAGTGATACCAGCCTTGACAAAATCCAGAACTAACAGTTGAGAAACAGATCTATCCGTTCCGTAATAAGACGTATATGTATTATGTAGAGTCAAAGAATTTTAATAACACTAATTATCATCATGAATCACTAAAATCTCGTGAAGACGTTTGAAGGAGATGTTTGACATACTAAAGAAATCTTTACTTTCTTATCACTTCTTTACGGTTATTCCTTTTGTACAACTACTGTTATTCAGATCTACAAAGCCATAAATAAACACGTGTAAGAAGAAAGTGCGTATCTGTGGTTGCATTCTAGATTCTGTTAGTAAGAAACGTTTAAACAGGAATATTAAGATACCTTTCTGTACTTTTCTTGATTCTCAAGGCTAAAGGCACGGCATGGAAAAGGGTAAATGATACTAGTTTTGATGAAATCGGATATTTTTTCTATTTTTCTTTATGCATGGAGTCACGGAAACAATCAGCCTGTATCACGTGAAAAATTAATTCTATTGGAAGAGTAGTTCATTATATTTTTCTAGATCCTCATGGAAAGACCTTTTCAATGGTACCACTCTTTTAAAAAAAAAATCCAGAACTAACACTTGAGAACCAGATCAACAGTTTCCCAATAAGACGTATATGTATTATGCTGTAGAGTGGAGACAAAATTTTTGAATAGCCCTTGTTAATCACTAATATCTTGTAAAGACGTTTGAAGGAGATGTTTGACATACTAAAGACCTCTTTTCTTTCTTATCACCTGTTCACGGTTATTCCTTTTGTACAACTAATGGTATAAAGATCTTCAACACCGTAAATAAACACGTGTGCATTCTATAATTATGAATGTTTTTGCTTTCATTTAATGACAGTTGATCATGGTACCATGTGCTCATTATTGGAGTATTTCTTCACCAAATCGCCTGGAAATTATCTATTATATTCTACCATAATAACACACCATTTCGCCTGTAATTTAAAACGCACATTGGAGACATCCCCGGCATTTCGACTGACATCTTAATTATATTATCGCGAGCAAAATCAATTCGCTGTTATTTTGCGATTTCATTCCTGACAACCCCGGAGCGAGAATTATGTCTTCATCTTGTTAAGGGAGACAAGTTATCGCAGAGAGCAAAGAGTGGTAGAAAGACAGAAAAACCTGTTTCGGAAGAGGTGAGAAACATCCAAATAAATCTGGTAACGGAATGCTAGAGATTTTTATTTTTATTTGTTTTATAAGGGGAAACTAGAAATTAAGAATGCATGTTAACCCTTTATCTACTGCATTATGATCTAGTGTAGATTCTTTCATGCATTTTTTTTTTCTTCAGTTACTACGATAAAAATTAAAGGGAAAAAATACCCAGAAATTTAATTCGTTAGAGGTAATTAATTAAAGTGGTACTTTAAAGTACTGTCAGAACGCTATGCCTAAAACCACATGCTATTTTAAATAAAGTTTAAACTCTTAAAAATGCTAAATAACAAGAAGACACTCACAAGTTAAGTTAACAATAAAAAAAAAAATTAATCGACATAGTTTTATTTTACACATGAAAAATGAGTAAAAATTCAAATTTGATAACGTTTAAAAAAAAAGAAAGAAAGAAAGAAAAGAAAAGAAAAGAAAAAAAAAGGAAAAAGAAAAAAAACACTTTTTTTTTTTTTTTTTTTTTTTTTTTTTTTTTTTTTTTTTTTTTAGGTTTCGATTTTGTTAGCAGTCTTTTAATTATGCAACGCCTATATTCCAGGGGCAACATGTTCTTTGGCATCTCCACACATGCAATATATGAATTTGTTGACAGATATATTGTGAAATATAATCTCCAAACAAGGACATTAAAATAATCAAGCGAAGTAAATTGTTTTTTCATGTGTCAAATGTGATTTACAAAAGTAATTATCGAAAGTGTTTATGATCTAAAAGAAGGAAGTGAAATTGAAAACTGATTGCACAATCGTAAACAGATACTTTATTATAAACGTTTTCGCAATACTTATGAACTATAAGACATTTATATACTTTCACTTTAAATTATCTTAAATATAAATATTGATACAAATTATTTGTTATGCTGATTTATGGGATTAATTTCCTGTTCTTTATTGCTAATGATATTTTATTCATGTATTTTTTTCTCTACTCTTACTTGTAACTCAAACTCTCAAACTGAGAGATGTGTATGTTAAAGCTCTTATTAAATTTAATTTTACTTTTCTATTTAGAAGTTTCGGCACAAATTTAACTTCACAAATCACTCAAAATATGCGTATTTTTAAACAACATGAAGTTCAGACCATCACTCACATATACGGATTAAATAAGAAATACAGAAAGAAAATATAGATTCATTTAGACTTTCCGGAGGAAAAATACCAGATGTCAAACGGATATACATAAATATAAGGTAAGCCCAATTTATCTTACCTAAGCTTTTTATATTGAGAAATAGATAATTAATTTGTGAGGATAAAAAACGAATATCACGCAAATTTTATGATAGCAAAGATTAAATATTTCTAACAAATTGATTATGAGACTGAAAAAAAATTTCTCAATAAAAAACATTGTCACTGAAAAAATAAGAATACAAATCTGGTAATCCGATAGGGTAATTTATTAGAAAAATAAAACGAATCTTAGCAACATTATGGCTTCATCTACAAAAGATAGCACGACCATTGAAAAATTGAACGCCAACAATTATACAAATTGGCGGTTCAAGGTCGAAATGCTATTAATTCGAGATGAACTTATAGAAGTTATCACGCAAGAGGCCCCCACTCTATTGAATGATGCTTGGACCAAGAAAGACAGAAAAGCAAGGGCTTTAATAAATTTGTCCATTGACGACAGTCAAATAGTGCATGTCAAAAATTTAAATACAGCTAGGCAAACATGGGACGCACTTAAACAAATCCATGAGAGATCTAATCTCTCTAGTAAGCTGTACTTACTAAGAAAACTATACAGTACAAAATTAATTGAAGGTGGCAATATGACAGCCCACATTACTAAAATTTTAGAGATAGTGGATAAACTTTCAGCCATAGGTGAACACATAACTGACTCGCACATTTCAGCACTGCTGCTGTGCTCGTTGCCACCGTCCTACGATACCCTAGTTACTGCCCTGGAGGCCAGAGATGAAGCTGAGTTAACCGTACAATTTATAAAAAGCAAGCTTACGGACGAATATACTCGTAGAGTAGATAATCGTGAAAATTCCGAAAACAGCAATAAAGCCTATAAAACCCAAGGTAAATTTAATCATTCAGAACAGAAAAGAGGCAGCAATAAGTACTGCTCACACTGTAAAATGAAAAACCACTCAAATAAAGACTACTGGTTTCTAAAAACGAAAAACAACAGTTACACTAATAACAGACACTATAAAAATAAAAACAATTCAACATCACTAGTTTATGAAGAAAATAATTTACATAAAAATGCGGAACCTGAAGAAAGAAAACACACAGTAAATGAAAACAACAGTGTCGTTTTACTAACCGAAGAGTCCGAAAGTAAAGGCACTTTTATAGTGGACAGTGGCAGTTCCAGCCACATAGTAAATTCAAAGGAATTTTTTACCAAAATTACAAATAATAATGAAACAAACGTCACAGTCGCTAATGGTAATAAACTGATTTCTTATGGATCTGGAGAGGTAATAATTCATACCGAAAATAAAAACAAACAAGTTATATTGCGTGACGTATTATCCTCTTCAGACCCCAGAGTTTATTATTATATATATTTTTACTTCAGTTATGAATTTATATTGACAAACCAATAATTAAGAAAAATTGAAAACCGAAAAAAATTAAAATGTATTTTTTGTACATAAAATTCGACGATACATGGGAACCCAAAAAGTACATTTTTTGACAATTTGTTAGGATTTTTTATTTTACATTTTTTTTTCATTGCATTGAAAAAGCAATAAAAACGTGAAATAATTATACATTTAATAATTTTTTATTTCTAATGGACTCTACAAATGGTATCTTAACCAACTGAAAAACTATTTACGTTTTCGTTTTTGTACATTTCGTGCATTTTTGCTGCAAGCCATTTTGATATAACGCGTATCTCGCTAAAAAAGCACTATAAGTAACAAATTGGTATTTTGTTTTGTTCTGCTATCTGTAAGGCTCCATACATACCAATTTCCGTTTTTTTAGCATTATTTATATACGTGAAAAAAATTTGTAAAGATGTGTATCCTATAGGATACATCAGGTCTGAGGAGGTTATACGTTCCTGACATAGAAACTAACCTGCTGTCAGTGAGTAGGGCAACTAAAAACGGTTTCAAAGTCAAATTTGAAAAAGATAAATGTGATATAATTCACGAAGGCAACGTTATACTTCAAGGTAAACTTAAAAACAATCTGTACGAAATACATGTTAGTAAAGATGAAAATCACAAGCACTATGCAAATGTCACCTACAACTGCTCAAATGCAAATTGCATAGAATTGTGGCATAGGCGAATGGGGCATAGGAGCTACGACACAATAAAGTCCATGTTATCAAAGGGCTTAGTTGAGGGAATTAAAATCAACAACTGCAAACATAATGCTAAATGTGAGGTATGCATCAAGTCAAAAATCAGCGAGACCCCATTTCCTAAATTAGGTGCATATAGAGCTACAAAAAGGCTCGAGTTAGTCCATACTGATGTATGCGGCCCTATAAATACACCCACAATTGGGGGGGGGGATACTTCGTCACTTTTATCGATGATTATACACGATTTTGTGTAATTTATTTAATGGCAAATAAAAGTGAGGCTTCAGAAAAATTGAAAGAATACGTCTCAATGGTGAGAAACAAATTCGGAACAATGCCTACTGCGATCAGATCGGACAACGGTGGTGAATATACGGCTAACGAAATAGAAAAATATCTAAAAGAAAATGGAATTCATCATCAGCTTACCGTACTATTTAACCCAAGCCAAAACGGTGTCGCAGAGCGTAAGAATAGGCCCCTACTTGATATGGTTAGAAGTATGCTAAATGAAGCAAATCTCCCGCACAAATTATGGGGGAAGCCATATGTACCGCGAATCACTTACAGAAACGGCTACCTTCAAAATCGGAAAGCACCACACCCTATGAATTATGGATAAATAGGAGACCAAATTTGAAATATCTCAAAGTTTTTGGCTGTACTGCATACGCCTGCATACACAAATCAAAGAGAGGAAAATTAGATAATAGAGCGGAAAAGGGCACTTTTGTCGGATACGACAGTCGTTCTAAGGCGTACAGAATCTATACAAGTGACGGAAGAGTAATATTGGCCAGAAGTGTAAAATTTATAGAAAATAAAAATAATTCAGATACTACCGAAAATCTAGATAGAAGAGAATTAATCGCGGAAACAAACAAACAAACACAACAGAAAGACACGAATGAAATGGAAATAGATCTGACACCAACACAAAATGAACTAAGTCCACCACCCGCGTCACAACAACAAATTCCACAAGTGAGAAGATCAGAGAGAACCAATAGAGGTGTGCCGCCGGACAGGTTTGCTTATGCAGTCCGGCACGATCCAGTATATGTACCTAACAGTTGGGAAGATATGATGAGTATAGAAAATCCTATAGAAAAACTGAACTGGATAAAAGCGACAGAAGAGGAAATGAATTCCCTTAATGAAAATGAAACCTGGTGTTTAGTTGATCCCCCACAAGGAGCAAGAGTAATTGGGTCGAAATGGACTTTTAAAGCGAAATATGACGAATTCGGAAAAATCAAGCGTTACAAGGCGAGATTGGTCGCACAAGGATTTAGACAAAAATACGGAGTAGATTTCGATGAAACTTATGCGCCAGTAGTTTCCCATACAAGTTTAAGAGTCTTTATAACTGCCGCAGCATACCACAATCTCAATATTAGGCAGATTGACATCAAAACTGCATTCTGACTTGGTGAATTGGAAGAAAATGTCTATGTATCACAACCTAAAGAGTATATAAACAGTACAGAACCCAATAAGGTTTGTAAGTTAAAAAAAGCCCTATATGGACTAAAACAAGCTGCAAGAGCATGGTATTCAAACATTAGTGAAACACTAAAGGAATTAAAATTTAAACAGAGCAATGCTGACAATTGTTTATTTATAAGAAAAGAAGGGGGAAACACGGTTTATATAGCAGTATACGTAGATGATATTCTCATCGCAGGAAAAGATGAAAATATAAATGAGATAATAGATAAACTAAAATCTAAGTACGCACTTGAAGATTTAGGTCAAATTTCCAATTACCTCGGGATAAAAATACAAAAGACTCACAACGGCTTTAAACTAAATCAAACAGCAAAAATAATAGAAATCGCAAAAAAATTTAATTTAGAAGATTCTAAGCCATATGGCACTCCAATGGAAACAGGCTTTCAACGATTAGACAATGAAGAAACACAAATGCCAAACAACACTAAATACCGACACGCAATAGGTGCGCTGTTATATGTTGCTACAATAAGTAGGCCCGATATTTTAGTAAGTATAAACATTTTGAGCAGAAAAAACGAAACGCCGTCTGAAAGAGATTGGAAAGGTGTTAAAAGATTAATAAGATATCTCTATTCAACAAAAGACTTAAATTTAGTAATCAGCACGGAAGAACCACCCATCCTAGAAGTATATACTGATGCAGATTGGGGTGGAGGTCTAAAAACAAGAAGATCGACAACAGGCAATTTGTTCCTTTTAGGAAAGAATCCAATACAGTGGATAACAAAACGACAAACGTGTGTAGCACAATCATCTGCAGAGGCAGAGTTCGTAGCAGCGGCGAGCGCAACACAAGAATTAATATGGCTGCTAAAACTACTAGAAGATCTCGATATACCGCAAAGATTGCCTATAGTAATTTACGAAGATAATAAATCTTGCATAAAAATGATAGAATCCGAAAAGTTTTCTAATAAATCGAAACATATTGATATCAAATATAATGTGATTAAACAGCTGAAAGAAGATAAAATTATTGAATTGCGTTATTGCCCAAGTAAGTCAATGACGGCGGACATACTTACGAAACCAGAGCCCAAGCCTGAATTTCTAAATAATAGAAACAAACTGAAATTACAGAACAATCCTCGTTAGTAGATTAAGGGGGGATTTGTTGACAGATATGTTGTGAAATATAATCTCCAAACAAGGACATTAAAATAATCAAGCGAAGTAAATTGTTTTTTCATGTGTCAAATGTGATTTACAAAAGTAATTATCGAAAGTGTTTATGATCTAAAAGAAGGAAGTGAAATTGAAAACTGGTTGCACAATCGTAAACAGATACTTTATTATATATATTTTCGCAATACTTATGAACTATAAGACATTTATATACTTTCACTTTAAATTATCTTAAATATAAATATTGATACAAATTATTTGTTATGCTGATTTATGGGATTAATTTCCTGTTCTTTATTGTTAATGATATTTTATTCATGTATTTTTTTCTCTACTCTTACTTGTAACTCAAACTCTCAAACTGAGAGATGTGTATGTTAAAGCTCTTATTAAATTTAATTTTACTTTTCTATTTATAAGTTTCGGCACAAATTTAACTTCACAAGTCACTCAAAATATGCGTCTTTTTAAACAACATGAAGTTCAGACCATCAGTCACATATACGGATTAAATAAGAAATACAGGAAGAAGATATAGATTCATTTACCCTTTCCGGAGGAAAAATACCAGATGTCAAGCGGATATACATAAATATAAGGTAAGCCCAATTTATCTTACCTGTGCTTTTTATATTGAGAAATAGATAATTAATTTGTGAGGATAAAAAACGAATATCACGCAAATTTTATGATAGCAAAGATTAAATATTGCTAACAGAATTTACATATGCCATTTCCAGCATAGCAAAAACGAGCCGGTGCGACAACTTTTTCGATTTCCTATAGTAAAAAAAAACAACAATGAAACAGAAAAGAAATACCAGGGAAATCATTACTTCACTACAATTTAGTAATTACATTAGAAAGCAGATAAAAACGGTGTATAACTACACAAAAAAAGAAAACAAAAAGGTTTTCTCCAACACCCAGTGTATTGGCGGTACGTATAAGTACCGCTGTTAAATCAAACTGTTAAACCAAATGCAATAAACCAAATAAATCAACTGTTAAATCGAATACATACACCGTTCATCTAAAATAGCAAGTCAGATCGTATTCTAAGATCGCAATAAACACATTTAAAAAAAATCAAACACTTATCTTATACCTTTTACTGTAATTGCAGCAAGAAAAAGACGAGCGTGACAATCCGTACAAAATGTCGGCAGAAAACACATCAACTGTTTCAAAGATAGACTCCTTCCTCGCTAAAATAACAAACCTAGAACTATACTGCCGCCATGTATCCTGAAAAAGTGAAGTTAAAGGAGTGTTTTTTCAAAGTACCATTAGAATATTAGTAATATTCACTAAGGGGATGACAGTTTAAAGTGAGTGGTACTTATAAGTACCGTCAGTAGATAAAGGATTAAGCAAGGTAAAATCACTTATATTATTGGTCTATAATCATGAAAACGCATTTAAAAATTTAAAAGCTTATCTTATGCAAAATATATTGAACACTATACTGTAAAAAAAGATAAATGCTTTTTAATCTGTGAAAATATAATATAAAAAAGATCAAAAATATACAATAACTTTTTCCAAGTTACCCATGATGCTGAAAAGCATTTTTGTATTTAGAAACATTCTCAAATATTAATTTAAGTGGCATGTACTGTAAATGAGGGACTACATTTTGTGATTTTTTTGAGTAATGTTTAATTTATAATTAATGCATCAATGACTTATCATTAATGTATAATAATCCAAGTTGCATTAAAAGGCGTACTATTACAGTCGAGTCTCTCTATAGCGAATTTCCATATAAGTTTCTCTATATAATATATTTTTAGTGGAAACGGTCACTTTTTTCATGATTATATTAAAAATAATCTCCATATAGCGAAATATCTATATCCATATAACGAATTTTTGCAGAAATTTTTAACCTATGAGTCATAAAAAATCTAAAGGTGGGTTATGAGAAAATAATTTTTAAAGAACTGATCATAGCTACTGAAAAAAAGAAAAAAGGATTCCATCCAAGGCATCATTAACCTCCTTAGAAAATATATTGGGGAACTTTATGAAGTTTGGAGGTTCGATGTCACTTAAAAAGCGATTTACAATTGTTTAAATAAAGCCAGCTTTACTAAACTTGGAGATTCTATGAATTCTTAAGATGACGAGGACGTGATTCAAACAAACTTCAAAGAAAAATGGAGAATAATTAAGGAACACCGAAATATCGAATATAAATTTCTCAGTCTGAGTTTTTGAGATACCTGGCATTCTCATTTCTACGGAGCATTCCTCGGATAGTGACATTTTAAACAGCGTTGTGAACAATGATGGTGAGAGCGACAGTGAGTGTGAAAATGAAAATCTAGAAAAAGAGAAAAAAAACACCACGAAGTGACATGACGAATTCCTTTGATGTTATCAGGAGAAGACTTCAAATGGAGAAAAAAGTTCCAGATGCAATTCTCCAGATCCAATTCTCCATTCCCTGTCAAAGTGTGAAAATTTGTATAAGAGTGTAACAGTTTTGAAATCAGAACATCCAAAAATCACAGATTTCTTCCTCTAAAACCAATGTAAGTTTACTTGTTCTTGTTTTGTTTGTTTGTTTGTTTGTTTTACTATGCATTCAAATACATATTAATCTTCCATTTTGAAACTGCACATATAATTTAAAAAGTGCAATACCAAGTTAATATTTAGAGTTAAGAATTTCATAATCTTCATTAATCAACTGAAAAAGAATTTTCTTTTCAAAATTTACTCATTCTTTATACTTTATTTTTACGTCACGGAAACGTATACGGAATTTTTACGTCACTCCCTACAGAACAAATTTTTCTACGTAATGAATTTTTTAACTGGAACAAAGGATTTCGTTATATAGAGTTTCGACTGTAATTTATTAATAAAATTTTTGCTGTTGTATACGTTCAATAGAGAAACCTTTACATCTGGTTCATATTTTGTTATTTTTACTAATATATATAAGAAAATTGGGTTCACTTGTCATTTTATCGCAGTGACTGTCTTATTAAATCATTTGAAGAAATAAAACTTTTAAATTCATATCGAAAGGCAAAGTAATCGTTGAAAACACTGCATAGCATCAAAGCTGCACTGTAAAAAAACCATTGCAGATTTGCCAGAACAAACTCGATCACAGTGAATGTGCTGTATCTTTCTTTGGTTTCCTGACTATATTAACATGGAAAATACGGTAGTTTCGTAAAATTAACAGCACATCGAGTTTGTGCGCGAGATGAACAGTACTTTGTACTGTAAAAATTTCTTTTTTTTTTTTTACATTGTGAACAACAAAAAAAAAAGAAACTGTTTTAATTCGTGCAAAAAAAATTTGCATTATTTGTGTTAGTGTGTTAGCCTAACTTTCGCAGGACAGTAAAATTGTCGTACGTGCCACTTCAGGCACGCGTGCCGTAGTTTTACCCTCCCTTTTCTAAAATATATAACGAAAGAACTATATTTTCCTTCAAATAGAAATCGTCTAAAAGATAACAAGAACATTTAAGCCTTTGCATAAGGATACTTAATAACATTCCCTCTTACTTTGAATTCATAGTGCAGCCCGTTAATGGTGTTATTTTTGTCTGAAAGACATTTTGTATCAGTATTACTCTTGAAAAGTTTTTAAAAAAAGAAAAAAATTGTTATTTTTTATGGATCAAATAAAAGATTTTTGGCCGATACACATAGCATAAAGAAAACATGCAGAAAAAAGACATTTTAACATAAACGAAAGTGCAAGCAGATGATTCAACCAAACCGAGACCAACTAAAAATTTAGTTTGAAAGAATACCCTTTCGTTGTAAATGATTTAATTTAGAAATATGTAAAATCATTGTTATATCAAGTTGTACACAGAGCTAATTTTAACGGAGCTTAGCTCGGTCTTCCTCGCTGGTTAGGATTAATTTAAAATATTGAAAGGCATCAAGTAATAGATTTTGCAAATGAACACGCTAAATAATACCTGGAATGGGGGGTGGGGGGGGAGGATGAAGAAATTTTGTCCCTATTTGAAAAATCGTTAACTTTGAATTTATAAAATGTTTATTTAATATATATATATATATTAAAAATTTCATTAACTTTTCCATTAGCCGGGCGCAAATCTCGCAAATAGCCAATTTATTTCTCGCCAACATCAGCTTTTACTTTCCGTGTGTAAATTAGAAACAATGTTTTTATTAATGCTTTGCTGAAATAAAATGTTTTCTTTCAGAATCTATTTCTTCTTATTATTTTTTTTTCATTATTAAATGAGTGAAAGATATCTATTTTAAATGCAGTTAATGTATGTATTTTAAATGAAAAACATATGTTTTAAATGAAATGAGTTAAATATTACTTTCTTCTTTCTAAAGAAAAAAGTAGGATACTAATTTCAAATGCTAAAAGGTGTAAATTAAAACTTCAAAACCAGTAAAAATACGTTTATTTCGACTGTTGACATGTTTCGACTCACCCCGAGTCATTTTCAAAACAAATAAATACAACTATTCTAAATTTGCTATGGAACGCCATCATTCAGTTTTCCACGTTTTCTTTCATATTATTCACGTTATTTTTTATTTTACTTGTATGTTTATTTTAATTTAATTTTCATAGCCATTAAGTAGCTCGAGCCATAACGAATAAAAATAACGTGCATAATAATAAAGGACACGTGGAAAACGAAATGATGGCGTTTCATAGACCATGCATATTTAGAATAGTTTTATTAATTTGTTTTGGAAATGACTCGGGGTGAGTCGAAACATGTCAACAGTCAACATAAACGTATTTTTACTGGTTTTAAAGTTTTAATTTACACATTTTAGCATTTGAAATTAGTATATCATTACAATGTGTTAATTTGCTACATATTTATATAACTATCGATGCTGAAAGAAAGTTATTGTAATCGAAATTTTTTTCAACTTCAGGTTTTTGACGGATTTACATGTTTTAGGGGTCGGAGATCTCGAAAAACATGTTTATACAAAATGTCTGTCAGTCCATGCATATGTCCGTGTGTTTGTATCATCGAAAAGTGTATGAAGTTATGCATAGAATTGAACCAAATGTTTTGTGTATGTTTTTGGCTATAGCCAGCAGGTCCTCTTTGAGTTTGGAGATATTACGCCGGAAGGGGACTCTGGTAATAACGATTTTTGTGTCATTTTCATTATTGTACCATCGAAAAGTGTAAAAACTTACGCATAGAATTGAACCAAGTTTTTTGTGTATGTTTTTGCTTATGGCCAGCTGGTCCTCATTGAATTTGGAAATATTCCGCAGAATGGGGCTGCTGTAATAGCGATTTTTGTGTCATTTTCATTATTGTACCATGGGAAAAATGTATGAAGTCATGAATAGAACTGGACCAAATTTCATGTGTATGTTTTTGTCTATGGCCAGCAGGTCCCACGTGAATTAAGTATTAATTATCCGGAAGGGGGCGCTCTAATATCGATTTTTCATAGTTCTATTGTACAGTTGTGGAAAAGAAAGTAAACACCCCCTACTAACTCTGTAACTAATTATAATAGAAGAAATCTACTGGTACCAATCGATTGGAAATAAAGCCTACAAATGATGTATATAAAATTTGCATAGAAGGCCATCTACAAACCAAAACCAGAGCTAACTTTGTTTTTTCCAATGGCAACACCCAATTATGAAAATATATTTTGACAATCTTGAATCATAAGTTTTTGAATTGTAAACATTCAAAATTTAGAGCTTCTAATGTTAAATTACATTTTCATATTTTTATTAATATCTCCTGACTCATAATGTGATAATTTTGTGTGTGGTTATAATACTAAAAAGTCCAAACATAAATACATTAAATTTGTAATTTTCAAAATTTCATAATATGAAGAATGAATTGGGAAATTAATATTCGAAAAAAATATTAATTGCAACCTACAATTTTTTTGATGGATTTATATTTATTATGTCCTGCTTTATGTGAATTCTCAATTTCAAATTTTTCTTTCAAGTAGCTTTCAAATTATCATTAAAAAACGTCAACATGATGGTTTAAGGGGCCGTCTATGATGAGCAAAAAAGCATAATTTGGAAAAGTATGTGTTCCTCATTATATTGAAATATTTGGGCTGTCAATAGTCGAAACATACTAAGCGAATGAAATGGTCATGTTGGCACACTGCAAATAGACGCGTCTTAAATTCATACACATATGTGACTGAAAAAGTAATTAAGACACTTAAGTGTCTGAATATGAAATTTCAGACATCATAGGTGTCTGAAAATAAGACACTTAAGTGTCTTACTATATGATCAGGGCATAAAAAGAAGTAATACATCAGTAGAAGTGACATAGTCATTCTATAGCATTTCATCCATCAAGTACCAAACTTCAATTTGGATATAGCCCCTAAAATAGGCTCATTTTAAAATAATTAATTTCTCGGAAACTAATCGTGCGAATTTCATAAAAAAAATTGAATTTAGGCTAATTGAAAGGTACAGAATTTATTTTTGGCGTCAAACTGGAGTATATCCATTGAAAAAAAACAAAGTTTGGGTTAGTTTTTATATGTAGATGGCCCCTAAGCACATTTTATGAACATCCTTTAAAAGTAGACATATTATTTCAAATCGTTTAGTACCTGTAATTTTCTTCTACAATAATTTGTTGCAGAGTTAGCAGGTGGTGTTCACTTCTTTTTTTCCATGACTGTACATCGGCTGTTCAGGCAGCGACGGCCGGGTAATTCGCATCCAGCTAATCCGGTGATTCTCAAGCAGATGATGCGCAACAGAATAACGAAAAATAATGATCTTTTTAAATATTTTGATTGAGATTAACCCTTTATCTACCGACGGTACTTATAAGTACCACTCACTTTAAACTTTCATCCTAAAGTGAATATTACTAATATTCTAATTAGCGAGGAAGGATGCTATCTTTGAAACAGTCGATGTGTTTTGTGCCAACATTTTGTACGGATTATCACACTTGACTTTTTATTGTTGCAAACATAGTACGCAATGTTGAATTCAGGGGGTGGCCCGGGGGGGGGACATTCCCCCCGGAGCAATGAGATGTCCCCCCGGAGGATTTGAGAATTCGTGCTTTCAATGGTCAAAAAGCGTAAGTTCCCCCCCCCCGGAACTCTCTAATGCCCTCCCCCCTGGAGCCACTGAAATCCCTCCCGGAGAAAAGTGTCTGAATTCAACACTGATAGTACGATAGGTACATACGATAAGTGTTGGATTTTTTTTATGTGTTCATTATGATCTTAGAATACAATTTGACTAGTTATTTTAAGTAAGTGGTGTATGTATTTGATTTAACAGTTGAATTACTCGGCGATACTTATAAGTACCACCAGTACACTGGGTGTTGGGGAAAAACTTTCGTCTGTGTAGTTGTCCATCGTTTTTATCTTCTTTATAATGTTATAATTAAATTGTGTTGTAGTAATATTTTTTCCGATATTTCTTTTCTGTTTTATTATTATTTTTTTTTTTTTATAGGAAATAGAAAAAGTTGTGATATCGGCTCATTTTTGCTATGCTAGAAATGGCATTTGCAAATTCATATACTGCATATGTGGAGATGCGAGAGAACATGCTGCCCTTGAAATATAGGTGTCGCGTAACTAATGCTAAGGCTAAACTAATATCATAGGAAAAAAACTAAGCTAGAGTAAACTAGGCATAACTAATGCTAAAAGACTGCTAACAAAATCGAAATCTAAAGAATATTGTTTTTTTAATGCCATCAAATTTGAACTTTTACTCATTTTTCATGTGTAAAATGAAACTATGTCAATTTAATATTTTTTATTGTTAACTTTGGGAGTGTCTTCTTGTTATTTAGCGTTTCTGAGAGTTTAAATTTTATTTGAAATATCATGTAGGTTTTCTGTTATGAAAATATTTTAGCCATAGTGTACTGACGGTGCTTTAATTGTAATGTTGTTTTCTCTGCATTTTGTTTTAAATGCTAAAAAAATGATTCTTTGAACATTTTATAAAAAAAAAACTTAATAACGAATATGAATGCAATCCTTGGAAGTATTAATCATTGTTCAATGTATTAAAAATACATTAAATCAATAATATTATATTACTTTAAATATTGCTTGTATTGCAGGGAAACCTGAAGCTTAGTGAACGTATTAACACATGCTTGTCAGTAAGGGGGTTAAAGCACCACTTTAATTAATTACCTCTAACGAATTAAATTTCTCATGAGTGAGTATTTTTTTTATATATATCCTTTAATTTCCATTGTAGTAACTGAAAAAATATATATATGAAGAAAATTGCATTAGTTCATAATGCAGTAGTTAACTCGTTTTCACTCCGATTAATAAAATGAAGCAGAAAATTAAGATGAAGATCAAAGTTGGTGTAATATTGAAGTAATAACTCTGAAATATTAACAAGTTTAAGAACTTTCTAAAATATTAACATGTATGAGAAAGAAGAAAGTTTTGGGATTGGCAACATCCGACTAGTTATTTATTTTAAAGGAAATGAGTGAAATATTTTTATTTTAAATGAAATGAATGCAATGCGAAAGAATATGTGTCAATTTATCACCTGGACGCAGCTAACAGAAAAATACCTTAAATTTAATTTATTAATCTATAATTAAGTTAAAACAATTTTTAAATATTGTATTATCAACGGAAACACACCTGTATGTTTTGTTTTTATAATTCTAGCACATAAAAAACTAAGTGAAAAATCAATCGATTACAAAATTCCGTCTCTAAATGCATGAACCAAGTTTAGTTACATGAAAGAGTGATTTTTTTTTTTTTTCTCAATCTATCTATATTATAAAGGACAAACGTATCTGTGCGTAACGCTGACGTCATTTTGCGAATGGCAACAGCAGACGATCAAATTTAACTTTTATTTACTTATATTGCGATTTTTTAAATTTCTAAATATCGCACACTTTCAATTTTTACACCGTCAAATAGAGAAAGTAATGTACAGTCGTGGAAAAAAAAGTAAACACACCCCCTACTAACTCCTCAAGAAATTATCGTAGAAGAAAGTTACTGGTACCGAACGATTGAAAATAAAGCCTACTTTTAAATGATGTATATAAAATTTGCTTAGGGGGCCATCTACATATTAAAATGAATCCAAACTTAATTTTTTTTTAATGGCAATACCCAATTTTAACGAGATATTTCAAATCTTCGGTTCAAACTATGCCTAGTCACCAAATTTCAAGTCATTAGAATGATAAGTTTTTGAATTACTATAAACATTCAAAATTGAGTGCTTCTAATGTTAAATTTCATTTTCATATTTTCATTAGTATCTCCTGAAATTATACTCCTAATGTGCTAATTTTTTGTGTAGCAATAATACTAAAATACTCAAACATAAATACGTTGAATTTGCAATTTTTATAATTTTATGATATGAATTATGAAATTGGTATTTGAAAAATTGTGAATTGCAACCTACAATTTTTTTGACGGATTTAGATTTATTAAGTCCTGCTGTATGGAAATCCAAAATTTCACATTTTTATTCCAAGTAGTTTTCAAATTATGCTTAAAAAGCGGCAAAATGATGGATTAAGGGGCCGTCTATGATAGAAGTGACTAGATATTTTGAAATTTCTTATGCTATCTTAGGACGCTTAAGAGACCACATCAGTCACGGGAAGAAAGGAAAACGCTAATGCTAAGTCTATGAGACAGTTATTTTCAAATATCTCGCTCAAATTTTAACATTTTTGAATGATTTTTTTTTTTTTGCATAGGATAGCTGAGGACGATCTACAACCGGGCTGGTTTTTACTTTTTCGATTTTAGTTATAGTTTTCTTTATATTATGTTAGTTTCAATTTCAGAACCGGTTCCGAAAATAAAAGAAATTTTTAAAAAGAAATCTGAAGCCAAAATCAAAAAAGTAAAAACTAGCCCGGATTTAGATCGTCCTCAGCTATCCTGTGCAAAAAAAAATCATTCGAAAATATCAAAATTTAAGCGAGATATTTGAAAATAACTTCCCCATAAGATTAACATTATCATCCGGGTCTTTTTGAGTGACTAGTGTGGCCTGTTAAGGACGCTTAAGATGCTTTGATCAAGAAGGGGGCTCTCTCGGTCAACAATCGAGTACCGAACTTCAGTTTGGGCACAGCCCCTAAAGTACGCTCGTTTTAAAATAATTAATTTCTCGTTGTACTAATTGCATAAAATTTTGTTTTTAGGCTAATTGAAGGGTGTAGAGTTCATTTATGTTGTCAGAATTGTGTACTGCTATGGAAAAAAATTTAATGGTTCGTTTTAATATGTAGATAGCCCCCTAAGCAAATTTTATCTGTATCATTTATAAGTAGATTTTATTACCAATCATGTGGTACCAGTAACTTTCTTCTACGATAATTTTTTGCAGAGTTAGTAAGGGGGTTTACTATTATTTTCCACGACTGTACTTTCAAATGCAATTTGTTTGAAAACTGTTTCGCAATTGACTCAATTTTTACTGTCTTTAAAATAATTTTCAAGGAAGATTTTATTACATCTATTTCTGTCACTTTCAGACAGACGACTACAAAAGACAAACATGTTTTCACTTAAATTAATATAAATTAAATAGTTCAGCATTTGTTTCCGACTTATATTTCATAATAAAATTTAAAGTTTATCAATCCACAAATAAAAAAAATATATATAAATAAAGCACAAATTTAAGGCAGGTAAACGAACCACGCTTAAAACATTGAAATTATCAGAATAAAAAAGACTAGCGATCTTTAGCGATTTCTTCGACTGTTGATTCCTGGCACGAGGACAATACGAAAGTATCAATTTTTAATAAATTTCAAAATTTTATTTGAATACATAATTGATAACATATAAAAACTAGTTGGATGTGCCAATCCCAAACTTTCTTCTATCTCCTGTCAATATTTTATTTTAATTTGCTTTATTAGTATTTTTATTAGAATTATGCATAACTTTATACACTTTTCGATGGTACAGTATTGAAAATTGCACAAAAATCTTTATTACAGCGCCCCCTTCCGGCGAAATTTTTCCAAATTCAGGGAGGACCTTCTTGCCATAGCCAAAAACATATACAAAAAATTTGGTTCAATTCTATGCATAACTTCATATACTTTTCGATGGTACAATATTCAAAATGCACAAAAATCGCTATTACAGCACACCTACCGGCGGATTTTATCAAAATTAATGGAGAACCTGCTTGCCATAGCCAAAAACTTTTATAAAAAATTTCGTTCAATTCTATGCATAACTTCATATACTTTTTGATGGTACAATGGCGACACACGGACAGACGGACAGACAGACATTTTTTATAAACATGTTTTTTGGAATCTCTGACCCCTAAAACGTGCAAATCGGTCGAAAACCGGAAGTCGAAAAATGTTTCTATTACAATACTTTCTTCTATTGAAGATAGAAGAAAGTAATAATTGTTGGTATTGTTAGTGAAAAATCTGAAAAATCTATATTAAATGTAAAAGATTCTATTAGAGTTTTCAATTAAAGAAACATATAAATGGTTTTCACCTGTATTCTGTAACCCAGGGAAACCCGTGTTGGAACTCCTTGTTATTTATAAAGAACGCCGCACCGTAGCAGTAAGTGAAAATTACTAACCGAAAACGAAAAAAGTAAAAGAAAAAATCCCCTTGTTGAAAAGAGTCGTAACTTTTTTACGACCCGATACCTGAGAGTCATTTGCACCTTTCAAACGACCTACTTACTTGATGCCTCAGTAGGTTTAATTACACAATCCATTGGAAATCTATTGATATATTCTGGAACGTGACAGGCTGAAAACGTAGATTATTTGAGGTCTTATGTTATACACTTTTTTATTCATTCATCTTGTCTTCATCTTGTTAGTAGATTATTTGAGGTGGAGGGGGGGGGGGGGGGGAGTATATTATACAACTACCTACGCCTCTATAAAGAAAACGATTACTGAAAACCACGGGATTAAAAAAAAAGATGAGATGAAAAATGGGATACAAATTTTCTACAGGAATGTGTTTGAGTCGGAGACGCTACAACTGCCAAATGGCGAGATTTTTGGCAGTCTCGTAAACTTAAAGGAAATTAGCGAGGAAATTACATGACAGCCTTACAGATTTTAATAATTTTAAAATATTCTTTAAATAATTTATCCATATTTATTTTTATTTATTAGCTCCCGATATGCTATTTCTTTCAGGAAACAATTAAACGTCACTAAAAAATAACCTTACGTTACATAAGCCAGCCGTAAAACGAAGCAGATGTATCATTGTACGGTTAAATACTGATAATCTCTACTGCAATTTTTTAAACTTCTAAGCATCGCACAATTTCAAGTTTTACAACTTCGTACAGGGTAAACAGAAGAACTTTTAACTGCAATTTGTTTAAAAACTGAATCTCAATTTATTTTTGAGATATATATATATTTTAGTTTTTAGTTTTTAACGCCATTTCTGTAATAGTGGCAACAAGAGTACGCTATTTCTGTTAGAAAATAAAGGGAAAATAGTAGATTACTATATCTTTTTGTTACCATTTTCTCATAACAACTGAAAAAAAAATTGTAATTAAAATAAATACATGCTGTGTTAAAAAATATATAAATGAATGACTTCTGAGAAAACATGGAGCTAAACAGATAAATCGTTAGATAGCTGATTTTTTTTTTTCTCGAGTTTACGACATCGCTTTTTTCTGGTTTGCGTATGATTGCATTATTATATGCATACTTTTCTATAGCCAATGTTTAAGATTGGGTTGTAAATGTGTAATTCTTAAGCGGATGCAAATGACGTCATTGTATGTAAAATAAAAGCGTGTATTTTAAGTCTTAAAACTGAAATACGTTTTGTAGAAGTGCATCATTTCCCCTACATAGGCTTTGAAATTCTTCACTGGTGGAAATGCTTCACTTTTGAAAATAACGTAATTGAAATCACACACTTATAAAACGAAAAATTTTACAAACATTTAGAGTGTCTTTATAGAAGAGCAGTGACCTTTAGGTTAAAATAATATTTGTTTGAGAGTTAGACTAACCAATATAAGATGCATTTTTTATTGTAACTAATTTTGTAGGTTTATTATTAATGAAACAGTTCCTTCTTAAATATTTTCTTTCGTCGAAATTCGATGGGGCTCATATCGTAATAATAATTTTTTTTCCTCATTGGGGGGGGGGGGGTGACACTAAATTTTGAAAAAGCAGAATTCCTGCATCCTGATTGCTCATTTATTTATTTATTGCTTTCAATCGCTGAAAAAAGGGTCTTATAATGTTTGAGGAAGTAAGTCGATCATGGAAAGACACTATTGTGCAAAGGCGCAACAAAGGGAGGGGGGGAGGGAGATTTTGGGGTTAAAGCCTTTCACAGAGGATTTAAAAACTGATAAGATGCATTCAAAATCCTTTGTATTAAGATAAAAATATTATCTGTAAATACCAAAGTAAAAAAAAGCATAAACAGAATAACATTTTTACCATTCAACTGTATCAAGGCTTCACAATAGGATCCCATCATAAAATTCAACACAAAATTAATGAAAGAAAAAAATTGAAGTAATAGCAGAAAAGTAAGCACGTAAGTTACTGTTGTTACTTCCCCCTCTCTTATTTTTATTCTTCCCCAAAGATTAAAGGAAGGGTTCCTTTATCAAACCTTTCACTTAAATGTTAAATTTATTATGGTTGTTTGTGATTTTCATTACGTCGGTTTTTTTATGAGTCACAAACATTACCTTATGGACATGTAACGCATCCCATTGTTCCTGCATGTGTAACAACGGTGCAAAATCCCTCGCAGGTGAAGATCCTGGCTACGCCACTGATTTTCGCATTATGCTGCACTAAAATCAAGGACAGATAATTTTGTTACAATATCTTTCTTTTTATTATTAACGAAAACGGATTTGGCTTGGAAAGGGACACTTGACTTTTTATAAAACATAGAATGTTCGATCTAGGGTTTCCAAAAATTTTTTAGGGGCGCTTCGTAAATATTGAATATCATATTCTAGTTTTTGTCTCACTTATAATAAAGTTACGATACAATGTTTTTATAGACTTACAAAATGTACCTTTATTTTCGACATTTTTTTCAAAAACTAATTCAGAATTGCAACGTCATAGTCTAACACTAAAAGAAAATAATTGCATTGATTTCTTGTGCTCAAAGCATTTTGAAAATTCACTTCCATACAAATGAAAGTTTTTGCAATAACCTTTAAAAAAAAAAAAAAAAAAAAAAAAGTGCATTTTTGTTGTTAATTCGATCCGAGTGAAAAATTTCCTCGAATCGAATTAAAAATAAGATTTCTATGCTTTTCAATAAGGTAGTAAAAATAAAGTCGGAAAATAAGACTTATCCATTCGATTCTCCATTAGAGATGAAACGAACTCAGTCTGAGCCGGTAAGCTATAGTCCGCCCGCGAGCCCCGGTCCGTACGTGGTTCGGGCACGATGCTTATACCAATCTTTACCTTCGGGCGGGTTCGGTCTGATGTCTGTAATACTTAGAAAAACTGATTTTGACAAGAAAAAAATCATTTTGTGGGTAAAAATTAAGAATTTAAATTTTTATTATTATTTAAAGAACTTTAAAGTTTTCTGTTTCTGGATACATTACTCTGTTTAGAACACTAAAACTTCTACAAATATTTGTCAAAACACTCCATTACTTTTTGTATCCTCAATATAGTGTATTTAATCAAATTAAATAAGTATTTTACAATGTAATGAAAAGGAAAAGAAAAAGAAAAATCGAAACGTTGAAGAAATCATTTTTTTTTTTTTTTTTTACTTATGTTTGCATATTTGATTTTTTTTTTCTCATAAACTAATTCATTAATTGTAAAACCGATCCCTAATTTTATTGAGTACATTATATTGAGAATACAAAAAAAAAAATGGCGTGATTTGACAAATATTTGTCGAAATTTTAGTGTTTTAAACACAGTAATGTATAAAAAAAAACAGCACACTTTAAAATTCTTTAAATGTAAACTAAAAAATTAAAATTCTCAATTTTTACCCACAAAATTATTTTCTTTTCTTTTCAAAGTGTTACCTATAATAATATGTGCATATAGTAAGTAAATGTACATCAATAAAAAAAATTCTTCAAAGTCCTTCAAAGGGTACCAAGTCCCCTTAATAATCCCATAACAAACCAGTATACTGAGTTAAAATTTTCCTAGTGTTTGGCATTCAATGGTAAAATAAGAAATACTTAAACCTCATTACATACAACGTCAACATTCTTCAGACATAAAGACTGAAAAGAAAATTCTGTTGCATACAGTAATTTAGAGCCGATTTAAAAACTTTTACATATTTGAAACCTAATATTATTCCCTTTTTATTATAATTTCATGCCATCTTCGTAAAAGTATTCTTGAAAAATTATATTATTTCTACACATTTTATCTTGATCTGTTTATGACATACATTTTGATTATCATATTGCCCCCCCCCCCCCCTCGTCAACGTGGTGACTGAGCTACTTATAGATTCGCGATTTTGAAACGTTTGTAATGGGTTGTTATGTAATTCCTCAGTCTGAAGTTCCATTGGATTATTATAAACAGCAGGAGTGATTAAAAAAGGAATACTATTTTTTTCCGAAAGTCCTGCCGGATTATCCAGCATACCGGACCATAGGATGCCGGATTATTTTAAATGTTTACTCTACTACTGAGTACTTATAACTTACATTTTTTTAGCACGTATCTTTTTCTTTTCTATTTTTATAGGAATTTCGAGTAATCCGAATTTTTTGTAATCCGAACCGGCACCGGTCCCAATTAGTTCGGATTAGCTGGGTTTTACTGTACTTCGCAAAGAAAACCTTTTAATTTTAAGGAATCTCCGAAATATCAATAATACTAATTTTATTATTATGAAACTAGGTCTACTTTTACAGCTGATAATATATTTCTTTTATACACGAAAACGGAATCTCCAAATAAGCGATAAGCAGCCAAAACGAAATCTGATGAAATCACCAGAGGGGCTTGGCTTGATGTACACCGATGTAGGATAGAAATGATTTGATGCGGCTAATTTAGAAGTTCAGCATTTTTTAATGCGTATATATATTAGACTCTCGGCCACCGAAATAAATTGGAATTTAAGAATCGTTTGCATTCTAGTGGTGGCAAACGATCTCTCAGGGTGTGAAAACGCTGTCGAGTTAAATGTTTATATGGAAGATTTGTGGCTTGATTTACACTTTTATCCGGTATATTTCATTGGATTTCATATTAGGAGAGTGGATTTTTTTTTCCCTCCTACAGTTATATGTCGTAGATCGTTTTAACATCTTTGTTAACTGTCTGGTCTAGTACATTCCTGCTACGTTTCATATCGTTGAATCACTTATAGATTTAGACCAATATCAGACGGGCGTATTTTTTTGCTTAAGTATTATCCATTCGCAATAGCATTGTGAATGGATAATACTTAAGCAAAAAAGCAGCAAAAAAGACGCCCGTCTGATATTGGTCTTAGACATAAGCGCTCACAGAACGAAATCCACGAAGGGACAAGCTTTTGGAACAGGTGTGCTTGTGGTTCACAGTATTTGTCGTTATACTGTGCCACATTTTTTAATATGGAGAATATTAAAATTAAATAAGCTAAGCAAAGAATTTTTTGTCTTAAACCCCCGTGCAAAATAATTTTTAAAGCACATCAACATAAAAAGGAATTAAAAATATATACAAATAAGAAACATTAAATATTCAAAAATAAATATCTATCATCACTTTTAACCCGTTCAGGGCCGGCATCTTTTACGCGAATTTTATTCATTTGCACCACTTTTTGTTAATTATTTGACTTAACTTTATAAATCACAAAAATGTCGTAATTAAATAAAATCGATTTTACTTTTCTTTTTTACTGGTATCAAACACAGGCGTTTTAAGAATATTCTGAGAGTGCATATATGCACCCACGGTCCCGAACGGGTTAAGAAAGGAGAATTAAAACAAGATATATTATTTTTTTCGCCAGGGTCAATTCGTCCCCATCCTTCCCTCCCACTGCCTGAAGACCCCGTTCAAAATAAATTTTAAATACATGAACATAAAAAGAAACACATAACTAAACATTGACTTTCCACGATGGGGGTGGGAGGGGGTCAGGGGAGCAGAGCTTCCCCCCCCCCCCTCCGTCTTCCCTTCACGAAAATTTCTCAGTTCCTTTTCTCTTAGCCTTTAATTATTTGAAGCCACTTGTGAAAAATGAATTTTTTCTTTTTTACAAAATCATCAGTTAATCAATTTCAAAATCCAGGGAGGGGTCATGGTCTTCCCCTGCACTCCTTGGCACTCATACATTTAGAAGATTCAGGAAATATTATTTCAAGTTAAGTGTAAAATATTGCAGTGAATTAAAAACATAATTGAAAACTTTAGTTCCTTTAGAAAAAATTAGCAATTTCAGCGATAGTCTTTATTTAAAACTTCGTATCATTTATTCTTTCATCCACATTATAAATACGAGTAAAGTTTTAAATAGATATTCAATAACATCTTGCGTGTATCAAGTAATAATTTTTATCGAAATGTTTCTTCGAAGGAAATTTCAACTGTTTGTAAACACGCTATATTAAAGAAATTTTGCTTTTAAAAAGATGGAAAACCGTTAAAATGTTCAAAAAGAGAAAAAAATTACCCAAAACATTCTATTTCATGTTGCGTTGGCATGGTAACCCTTGTTATATTCCCACAAAATACCTCGTAAAAGACATCTTTTTGATCTGTGTGCTTTTGAGAAAAAACATTTCTATATTTCTGTTGTTTTATTATTTTTATTTATTTTTTTACCTTTTCATGACGGATGATGTAGCGGTCATTTGGGAGATGGGAAAATAGAAAAGTATAAGTATTGATTGAAAAACTTGGAAATCTTGGGGGAAATGCCGAAGATATAAAATGGATGAAAGGGAAAAAAAGAAAAAATGAAGATATGGTTGTATGGTTGGGTTGCAAACTAAAATTTGGTGAAAGGAATGCAAGTCAAAGATTGGTTCGCACTAGTGTGTTGGTTGCTCTCAGATTGCATGCCATTTTTCCAAATCTGGCTGATTTTTATTAAAATTCCGAATTCGCACCAGAAAATTTTGAATACTAATTTTATTATTATTATTATTTTCCCCGAAATGTCTATTATTTTTAAAATAAAAATAGCTATTTAAATTTTCTGGTGACAATTTGGAATTTCTGAATAAAAAATCCTTGAAATTTGGCAATTCTGTAATACACGCAATCTGTGAACGAACAACACCCCAGTGCGAACCAACCTCTTTGACTTGCATTAAAAAAATTATTAAAATTTAGTTTAATTGTAACATTTTAAACAAAACCGTACATTCAAAATTTTATATTAGAACAAAAATGATGGTGAAAAGAACTTTAAATATGGCAACATATTGTACGGAATGTGCATTATTAAAGTAAGTTCATTTAAAACAGTTACTTTTTTTTTTTTAACTTGGGCGCATTATTTACCGAAAACGGTTTGCTAGATTCTCACGAATTTTAATATCGTACAAAATAAATGAATGTACAGTCGTTGGGGGGATATTCCCCTAACTAACTGTGCCTCAAATCATCGTATAACTATGTGAGTCGTACCTATCATTTAGTAATATGTTTATTAACAATTGCTATAGATAAATTTTGCTTGGGGAATCGTCTGCATATAGAAATTGTGACAAACTTAAAACTTTCAAAACTAACATTTAATTTCGACATAATGTTTGGATTATTCGGTAAATTTTATTTTTGTATACGAAACGGAGAGTCATTCGGCCAAAAAGTTTAGGAATTATGCAAATTTAAATTTAGAATCTCTTAATGTGAATTCCCTTTTAATCGTCGCAAAACAAATTGCAACATATGTAGTTTTTTTTTTTTTTAACCATTTGATTATAGGCCAGGACTAGTGACTATTTTTACATTCAATCGTACCCCAATTTACAAAAAAAATTATTTGTGGTAGATATCTCTGTAGAATAATAATTTAAAAAAAAAACCTCTCGGACGTACAGTGTCCCAATGCTGTTTTTTTTTTTTTTTTTTTTTTTTTTTTTTTTTTTGATGACTGTGTCTAAAATGGGTTAAGACTTTGATGAAGTGCTTAAAGATGTTTGTTTTAAGTTTTTTTTTTAAGTTTCCAAATTTCAAAACTTTTTAGGAAAGTACTTATTTTTTTATTATTTAAAGGATACAAGTTTTATTTTGACAATAATTCATTTTAATAAGACATTATTTTCCTAAACGTTAAAAATATGTCTGAGTTATAGGAATGAGTGTTATCCGGTGCGCAATGTATCAATTTTTGGTAAAATATCTTCCAATGAGTTTTAATGAAAACTAAATATACAGTGAACTCTGTCTAAGGCGGAATCGATCGGGACCGTGAAAGTTTTCCGTCATAGACAATTTTCCGCCTATGCAAATCAGCAAAAAAAAGAAAAAAAAGCGACTCTTGCATATATTTTATGTAATAAAGCAGTGGAAGAAATTAAATGAGTAACAACATTTCTCGTATGTGCTAAGCATTTATATAGCGAAGTATAAAATAAAGATAATTAAAAATCCGTCACAATAAAGAAACATTTTAATACTGTTATACGTATGAATACTTTTGCAACAGAAAGAAATGACGTACAACTGATATCAGTGTGTAAAAGAGAAGCGTATTAAAAACACTGCACTATACAGAGGTTGTTCACAAACTTTTTTAGTCATTTTTGATTTTCTGTAAAAATATTCGACTACTTGTAAAAATTTATTTTCGCAGAAGTTATGTTTTAATAGAATAAATTACTGACTGCTACCCGAAATTTTTGTGTAAAGCAAAATAGCACTTTTAAAGAAGTGATAGATGGAAGTCTGTGTTTCTACTCTTTCCAAAGGGAATTATTTGATTCCAGACACTAAAACCAGGACAAAGCCATTACTGGTAGAAATTCGGCCCTATGATGATCAGGCTTTGATGAAAGGCTCTAGTATACGCTATATGAGCGATTTTTCTTATATCGGAACAAATGTGATTGAAATTAAGAATAGAATTCTAATTTTGACCGCGGATGTAAACTTTTCGAAGCTGTTTGTAAGCTTAACTATTTAATTTTAATTAATTCTTCAACTACTTCTCAGCAGTGAAATTACGCTTGAAATTATTGAATATTAAAGACGTGAATTATCACTTTGCTAACTAAGCGTAAACCAACAGAGAGAAAAATGTCCAAGCCGGGAATCGAACTCGGATCCCTGGAAGAGCGCTCCAGTGCTCTACCATTAAGCCACGAGGACGATGCCCAGCTTGGCAACTCTCACTCACATAAATAGGTAAGTCTGCTACTGCAGCTAGTTGATGGAATAGTCTTCATGAGCATACAATCTCGCGGCGTAACATGAGACGCAAACAAACGCAGCATCGGTGAATATACAGTTTTAATTAATTCTTCAACTACTTCTCAGCAGTGAAATTACGCTTGAAATTATTGAATATTAAAGACGTGAATTATCACTTCACTGCTGAGAAGTAGTTGAAGAATTAATTAAAGTTGTATATTCACCGATGCTGGGTTCTTTTGCGTCTCATGTACGCCACAAGATTGTATGCTCATGAAGACTATTCCATCAACTAGCTGCAGTAGCAGACTTACCGACTTAAATAAGTGAAAGTTGCCAAGCTGGGTATCGTCCTCGTGGCTTAATGGTACAGCACTAGAGCGCTATTTCAAAGGTCCGGGTTCGATTCCCGGCTTTGACATTTTTCACTCTGTTGGTTTACGCTTAGTTAGCAAAGTGATAATTCACGTCTTTAATATTCACTTAACTATTTATTTGCGAATTTGTAACCTTTTTAATGAAAATTGCTAATAATATTACATTATGTATATGCAGCGCTATTACGAATTGCAATTTTTAAAAAGTTACAAATACTTTGATTCACAAATAAAGAGTTACGCTTCTTTAAAAGCATTATTCTGCTTTTATACAAAAATTTCTTGTAGCAGACGATAATTTATGCTGCTAAAATCATAATTGCTGTGAAAAGAAATTTTTGAAAGAAGTCAAGTATATTTTACAGCAAAAAACAAAATCGTCTAAAAAATGCGCGATGAGCTTCTGTACACATATAGTTTATTCGTTTTCTCCGGGATAAATAAAAGTACATTTCGAATCTAAATGACAGATGATAATGGAATAAACTTTATCTCAACCATAAAATGAAATGTTATGATTTCTTTCTCCAAAAAAGACATAAACCATTTTACTCTACAACACCAGAGACACATTTATAAACTTCTTTTTTTTTTTTTTTTATCTCTATCAAAGAAGTAGTCCTCTAATAGAAAGAGCATCTCAACAAAAATCTTAAGATATTTCTTTTGATGTTCAAGCACATCACGCGATGTTTTTCTGCCCAAGATTTTCAATATTTCCCTGTTTATTTTGTTTTACTTCTTTCGGGTTTTTCTATTTTGATTTTATCAAAATTCAATGTAAGGAGTTTATCTATTTTCCTTTTATGCTTTTCAACCCCCCGCCTGCACCTACCATTCATTCTATTTGAAGAAAATTCTTCAAAAGAAGAAGTATTTTTCAAATGGAAAACGAAATGAAATGTTTGCAAGCCGAGCTTTATGCTTATTTATTTATTTTTTATATCAGAGGTTATCCACTTAGAATTTTTCTTTTTTTTTTCTTTTTTCTTTTCGATTTTCGATAAATAATAGTCAAAAGTTTTATCATTTTTCAACGAAATTTATTTCCTTTTTTAATAGATGTTCGGTTTTCCTCGACAGCATGGTTTTTACTTCACATTAATCAAAGAACGGAAAAGAAATTTCCGATTGTCAGAAAATATGAAATCAATATTATACATGAATTTGAGTCTCAAAAAATAATGCATCGTTGAAAAAGATGGCTCAAATGATTTTATCCACTCGATTTTATTTTCATTTTATAAAGCGGAAAAACGATTTTCTTTTTTTGAGATTTTATTTTATTTTTTATTTTATCGGAATTATTTAATTTGGGAAATAATGACCTCCATTGTAGTAAATACAACTGGTGACAAAAAAGTAAAGGAACATCTATATGAAGATACTTTATGTTAATTCTATTAAGTGAAGTCCAATTTGAGATGGTAGGTTGGAATCTCAGGGTCAACATTATCATCTAGTATAAGGATGGCAAAAGCATGGCACACATGCCCAAGTTGGCACAATACAATTTTTGTAGCGCGCGAAAAATTTAATAATTTGATAGCAGTTATATCAATGAAACTCAATTTTCATTTTGCTATAATAAGTAAAAATTTGTTAAACCTCATCGGGACCAGCGTTTTATACACGAATTTTATTCGATTGGCACCACCTTTTTTTTTTTTTTTTTTTTTTTTTTAGAAGAAAGTTATATTTATTTATTTAATGGGGCTTTTAGTGGCCAATTACATTTTCCCCTGTTACTAATACCGAAAAGGAGTGTTGTAGCTTGAAGACGCATATATGCACCCATGACCCCGAAAGGCTAAACCAGACTTACGCAAATATATTTGCATGAATAAACAAACGCATTGGAATGTTTTCTTTTTCTATTTATAAACTTTCCCTTTATGCAGCATTCTCGACAAGGAACTATTTTGGAATTCTACATGGAACTAAGCAGCTTTATGTTTTCAAATGAATTTCATAAGGCAATCACTGTAATGAAATGAAAAGTGGATCAAATTTTGCTGTGTATATTACAAAAAATAACACTATGTGAACCAGATATAAAGCATTCTTTATCAAACGATACAATAGCAAAAGCCTTTTTGATAAATTATCAATACATTTTCTTATAAAACGTGAATTATTATAAGTTTCACGTTGCACTAATCATAAATTAAATTATGCTAAAAAGAAAAAAATATATTCTTTATTACAGTAAGTGCTGTTTAAATAAATATTATAAAATTAAATTACTGTAGACGTTTCAAGTTTTATATAAGCTCCAGTATTATCAGAAAATCAATGTTATTGATGAGTAGCTTGTATAAAGCTTGAAACTTCTACGGAAATTTATTTCATTATATTAATGTGTTTTTTAGATTATTAAATGTCTGATATTAAATGTATTATTTTAGTTTTTATATTTGTTCCTTTAATTTTTCCCGCCTACGTATTTATATAGGGAATTTAGAAGCAGTCGAGAACCTTCTAATGTAATATGGGTTACCGTAGCATCTCACCTTAACGCTTTATCTACTGACGGAACTTATAAGTACCACTCACTTTAAACTTTCATTCCATAGTGAATATTACTAATAATCTAATGGTACTTTGCAAAAACACTCTTTTAACTCCACTTTATCCGAGTACATGGCAGCAGTATTTCTAGGTTTGCTATTTTAGCGAGGAAGGAGGCTATCTTTGAAACAGTCGATGTGTTTTGTGCCGACATTTTGTACAGATTGTCACACTCGTCTTTTTATTGCTGCAAACACTAAAGAATATAAGATAAGTGTTGGATTTTTTTTATGTGTTCATTATGATCTTAGAATGCAATTTGACTAGTATTTTAGGTGAACGGTGTATGTATTTGATTTAACAGTTGAATTACTCGGTGGTACTTATAAGTACCGTCAGTACACTGGGTGTTGGTGAAAAACTTCTTGTTTACTTTTCGTCTGTGTAGTTATCCATCGTTTTCATTTGCTTTAAAATGTAATTTCTAAAATGTAGTGTAGTAATAATTTTCCTAGTATTTCTTTTCTGTTTCATTATTATTTTTTTTTTATAGGAAATCGAAAAAGTTGTGGCACCGGCTCTTTTTTGCTATGCCAGAAATGGCGTATATAAATTCATATATTGCATATGTGGAGATGCGAGAGAACATGTTATCCCTAGAATATAGACGTCACATTAACTAAAATACTGCTAACAAGATCGAAACTTTTAAAAAAAATAGTTTTTTTTTAACTCTTTCATGGGCAAAGCATTTTCAATGCTAAAGTGTTGAAATAAATGATTGGCACCGGAATTTGCCAAAAAATTTATTTGTAAATAAGAAAAAAAATTGTGTTTAACATATCAAATCGAAAATATTTTACCACAATTCTAGTGCCATTTGAAATACCTTGTGGGTTTTCAGTTACGATATTTTAGTCATAGTGTACTAACGGTACTTTAAGGTACGCCTATAATTAATTAGCTCTAGGGAATTAAATTTCTCACGGGTGAGTATTATTTTTATGTTTATCCTTTAACTTTCATTGTAGTAACTGAAAATAAAATTACATGAAGAAAATTGCAGTAGATAAAGGGTTAATGTGATGTGTTATCATTGACTCAAACCACTATAGTTAACTTACATGTTTTAAAAAAAATCGTTAAATTTAATACACATTTAAAAATAAACTCGCTTAAATTATTACACTGTAACTCCGATTTTACGATACTCGACTTAACAATTTCCTCGATTTAACGATAAATGTTAATGGTTTGGATTTGCATATATTAATTACTATGTTGAATTATCCTCGTTTGAATGATAGAGTTCCTCTATTTAATAATAATTTTGATGACTTTCAAATATTTTAAATGCTTTTTTTTAGATTCAAGAATTGTCAGGTTTTCTCTCTATTGTTTATCTATTGACCGATGTTTGATGATGAAGAATTTATGGTTTGGATTTATTTGTATTAATTACTATGTTCAGTGATTCTCATTTGAACGACAGAGTTCCTCTATTTAATGATAATTTTGATGACTTTCAAACATTTTAAACGCCTTTTTTTAGTTACAAGAATTGTTAGTTTGTCTCTCAGGTGTTTCAGGTATATATAGATTAAGCAAATTGTGCATGACTTTTAGATACCTGTCTGTAAAATACAGATTATTCAAGAATTTTGTAACAAAAACTAGCAAAATTCATTTAAATGAGTTAACATTTAAACAAAAAGTTTCTTTAAATGAAAGAAATGCTGGATTAGGTGTAGTGATTTTTTTTTTCATGAGATATAATATGGATGAACTTCTATATAATTCTTTAAAGATAACCGAAAAATCCATATCATCGGCTAAATTTAGGGAAAAACAATTATCAGTAGTTTTTAATTTTTAAAAGCACGTATTTAATGCGTCAAAAGGAAAAAATGTATAATCAAATAATAGAGTTTGGTAAATTTTTCCAAAAATAAATACCAAACATTTATACCGTTTTAATTTATCTAACGTGTTCCCCGATTTAACGATAACCTCGATTTAACGAAGATTTTCAAGAACCCCTTTGCAATCGTTAAATTGGGGTTCGATTTAATTTTTAATTCTGTGATGGTCGAATTTGCTGCTATTTTTGACATACAACTTGTATTTTGAATGTGTGATTTCAAAGTACATTTATTATTACTCTTTGATTCCAGAATTTTATTTAGACTTTAAAAAATTAATAGATTTCAAAAAGATTTTAAAAATATAGAAAATCTTTCATTGTTTAATTATTATTAGTCACCGGTATGCTATTTCTTTCTCAAAGCTATTAAAATGTCGTCTCTAAAAAATAACGTTCCGTTGTATAAGCCAATCGTAAAACAAAGCAGATGCATCATTGTACAGTTAAGTACTCTACTGCAATTTTTTTTAACTTCTAAGCATTGCACATTTCCAACTTTTACACCGTCTTATTGGGGGAAAAAAGTACTTTTAAGCGCAATTTGTTTGAAAACTGCATCTCAATTTATTTTTGAGATATTCTTTTTCTTTTTTTTTTTTTTTCTTTTTTTTTTGTAGTTTTTTGCGCCATTTGTTTAATTTTGGCAACTCAAATACTCCATTTCTGTAGAAAGTAAACGAAAAATAGTTGTAAAATAGTAATTATATCTTTTTGTTGCCATTTCCCTATAACAACTGAAAAAAAAATGTAATTAAAGTTACTGCTATTTTGAAAAAAATATAAATAAATGATTTCTGATAAAATATGGAGCTATTATAAACCAAATTTAATTTTAAGTATGTATATTAATATTACAAACAAATGAAGGCATGTGAATCATTAGAAAGCCGATTTTTTAATCGAGTTTCTTGAATGACGGCATCTCTTTTTTTGGATTTGTGTATTATTCAGCGATAGTGATGTCACATGCGTACTTTACTGTAGATGTTGTTTAAGACTGGATCGTAAATGACGAATTCTTCAGCGGATGAGGATGACGTCATTTTATATAAAATAATAAGTGTTTTAAGTCTTAAAACTGAAATATGTTTTGTACTATCTATATTTATATACATTTTTTTTTTTTCATCGGTGGTGGCACTAAATTCTGAATAAGCAGAATTCCTGTTTTCCAGTTATTATCATTTGTTTATCAATACAAAATTTCATGATTGTACACTCAAATAATGAAAAAATATATCAATGAAAATAGAGACGTCACTGGTAACTAGTATGTTATCTGTGTATTTTGCATCATTACAGAAGGTCTTCAAACCTCATGATGATGATGAAAACGCATTACGAGATGAATTATTACCACTGAGCAAGGTTAAATTGAACGATGAACAAGATGGATGGTTCAGGATATAAAACTAACTCAGCGCAGCATCTAACTCTGAAAACTGGATAAATATGTTTTATGTTGATTATTTCATCTCTTGATGTTTGCGTACATTTGATGTGTGAGACAACAGATAAAATTATTGAATGTTTAAAAAGGTTTTGAATAGATAAAACTCAACAGGTTGTTCATAAAATAGGAATAAATATTCATGCTTTCACATGTACGGAATCAAGAAAACAAGTAATCTTGAAGTAAAAAATCCAAGCGTTTTCAATTAAAAATTTCTTATTTATGACTTGATCACAATAGTGCAAAAACACTTACGTTACTAAAAATTGTCTAATTTTTTGTTTATTTATTGCGCACCAGTTAGCGTATTTCAACGAGATTGGTTTTGCACAATATGCATGACAACCCTTTACTGTTTTCTACATCAATTTAATATAAGTTGCTGTCAGTGGATTGCCTTTATGTATAACAAAGTGGATACATACAAAGTAGCGCATGATCAGATTGAAAGTTTTTGTCGAAACTATAGAAACTCACATTCAACTCCACGATACCCGCCTTTACAAGTTAAATTAGACGAAGGAAAGATGTCAAACAAACATTAACTTGGTGATAATTGCAGGCTTGCCAAGTTTTTACCAAAAATGCACTCGACTAATTGTTATTATTATTATTATTTTGTTATGATGACATTTTCTTATTTATAAAGGTACTTTAGTTATCAGCATCGCACACATTGGACATGCAGTACAGAATCATATATAAAAATAGATGAAGTGTCCCTGTGAAAAAAAAAAAAATGTATACACGATACGATAACTAATTTTTACAACAAAACCTTTAAGTAATGTTAAAAGTTACATTTAAATCCGTTCAGTGACTGTTGGGAAAACTACGAATAAACATTCATACATAAGGGCCAAAAACATAAACTGGTTTTTTTTAAGTCCCTTAGTTACTATTTACACATTTCTTATACGGAGAATTCGCTTGTATAATCTTCTAGTGGTGCTTGGGATTATTCTAGACACTTCGTTGGAATAATAATTAAAAAAAATAACAAAAATAGGCCACCTTTTTTCAATAATAGGTATGTATGTTATAAAATTGTTATAAAAGTTATAGTTTCATATTGAATTCTTGTAGCCTTTCTATTCAATCTTAAATCTGTTAATATCTTTAAGCCTTTTTCTACTGACGGTACTTGTAAGTACCATTAAAATAACTTGTTATAAAATTCATTTATTACATCGACTAGTAGTAATACAGTTTAGAATGAGTTATAGATGTATTACTTTATCTTGTTCCAAAAGCATTATTGGTTACACAAAAGAAAAATATTTTTAAAAGGAGGATTTCTTTTGCCTTTTCATCTTTTCAGCTTTCTTGACATTGCGGAAGGAGGGGGGGTGGATATTTCAATTCGGAAATGTTCCTATATTTCTATTGTAAGACCATTATATTTGTACATTTCCTAATTTTACAAAATACTAAGAAAATTTTTAAAATAAAAGATTTGAGTAAGGTAATAAATGTTGCACAAAATCCCTATCAATTCAAATTTAATGAATCCTTCTAAATCCTTCAATTCTTCTAAAATCCTTCTAAAATTCATTAAATGATTATGTAAATCTTCTAATGTAGTTTCAAAAATTCACGAAAAATGCTTTAGAAAATAAAATTTTCATGAATTCATAATTCAGTACATAAAGGGTTAATCAAAGTACTTTTAATAAGCATGTGCTTCTCTTGCTGTCTTAATTCTGAAATTCCAATAGACTTCCGCCTCATTGAAACCGATGAGAAACTTCTATCAGAAGAATATTATTGCTTAAAGGACTTATATATTTCAGATTCTCCAAAACTGACAAAATATTCGAAAATGATTTAACTGGTTTTCTTAAGTTTATAGATAAATGCTTTGAGTAGTATAGACTAGACTCTAAAATTCGTAGGCGAGAAAAGTTTGTTACGTGTGAGAATCATCGAAACATGAAACCTTTTATAATATCCCAGACTTTTAAAGACTATCCTTTTCTTTTAATTCACTTCTAGAACTTCCATTTCAGAGTTCATTAATGTATATGTATCTGCCCAGCCCAATTCTTGTGGTTAAATGTCTTCTACACTTGCCATACAGATGTCCGAACTTTAATCTGTTCGTTTGTACTGCGTTTTATTTTTTGCACTTTCTGGTGTATCTTTGAAAAGGGAAGAGGTGCTTATCTCTATCTCTACTTTACTTTACTTTACTTTATATTATTTTAATCAAGAGAAGAATTAAAATTTCTAAATGGAAAGCCGTTAGATTTCCTGTGTGAAACCTCACACTAAATACATTTAAAATGGAAAAAATAATTAATATAAAATCTCCTATTTTCTCTTCTCATACACTATAGGATATATAAGTGGAATATGCAAACCGCTTCGCTGGTGATGATGAATTGAGGATCTGGCCGGACACTGGGATAATCTGAGGTAAGAGAAATTTCTTATCTCTTTAACTCTAATTTCCTGAAAAATGTTTTTGATTATATAAGTAGTAAAAGAGGTCACTCCGTAAATTCATATTAAAGTTCACTCTTTGAAAGAGTGACAGGCATTTTTGGAATTAATTTTATAAAAAAACACTCTTTAAAAGTGGAATTTTCCACTTCCTTGAAAGGAGTGAAATATTTCAGTCCATTGTCGAGAGTGAAATATGTCACTCCGTTGTCAAGAGTGAAATATCTCACTCCGATGACGAGAGTGAAATCCTGGCATTATACATTAAAAAAAAAAATTCCGTTCAACTTTGAACCAATATATGGAGTAAAATAATGAAAAGTACAAAAATATGTCACATCTTAATTTTCAAAAACTCCATTTCATAATGTAACCTTGCAAATTACGTACTAAAACGCACTCCTTTTCAAGAGTGAATAGTCACTCCTCTGAAAGAGTGACTATTCACTCTAAGCAGGAGTGAGTATTGTATGGGTATTAATAATCAGCCAATCAGAACAGTCTTGTCTACGACGTTTTTTTAAGATAAGAGAAAGACGTCCGCCAGTTTAGAATTAAAATATACGGATATTATTAAAGCAATTATTTATGGAACTTTTTATCTTCATATAAAATTAAATGTAATTAGAACATTCTCAAAGATCATTCGAAACAGTTTTGCAGTTTCAAACTTCTGTTACTGTTATCTGCAGTTTTTCCCGAGTGAAATGTATCTTCAAAGTTGAGTCATATATGCATTGCTTGGATTATTATTTTTACTCCCGTCTCGAGTCTTCCACGACTGATAATTATACGCAGGGAAGTTCATAGCAATAAATAAAAGTGTCTCATTTGAGCCGATACAGCTCGAATCAATGGGTAATGTTGAAAATTTCCAATGGAAGAAATAAGATTTCTTGAATATAAATAGTTTCGGTCGAGTTTCGATCCGGCCGAATTTTTGGCAGCATTTTCGCCGACAACGAATTTAAGGCACAACTCAGATTTTGCGACGAAAAGGAAACCGAATTTTCTGTCGATCTCTAATTGTACGTATTCGTATTACTCATCAGCTAATCTGAACAGCAAGTCTACGATGCTTTTATTTATTTATTTATTTATTTTTTTTTTTTTTAAGATAAGAGAAAAGGCGAGAAAGGCGTCCGTCATTTTAGGATTAAAACATATGTATATTATTAAAGTGATTATTTATGGAATGAAAAGGTAAGTCTTGTTTAATTTTAATATTTCATTCCTGATACAATTTGTATGTTAGGATTATGAGTTAAATAGCTATGATACACGCAATTATTGGCACTAAAAACAAAAAATGATATTCAAGCATTGAAATAAAGTGTTTTTTATGCCTGATATGAAGTTTACAGATAAAACTGCTTCAGTATATATATTTTTAATGCTCATAGTATCATTTATATAACATAAGATTTTGAATATGTTTTAAAGAGATAAATAACTACTTTTTACATAAAAAATGTTTTTCAAACAATAAGAAGAGTACATATGCAGTCATTTCTTTTCTTTTTATATTTCCTTTTTTTTTCTATTTCCTAGATCAATTTTTTCCTATAAAACATACGAAATCTATTTCGCTCATATTCCCAAAATACAATATATACGGGAATAAAAAATTTTAATTAAATATGGCTTATCATATGTCGTTCCATAATTACACATGAAAAAAAAAAAAAGAACATAATTTGCTTACATCACTGGAATTATTAAAATACTAAATAAATGGGTATCTGAAAAGAAAAAAATAACATTAACTGATTAAGATTTCGGTTAATTACTTGCCCTTATGGGCATTATAATATTATCATATATTTATAGGGCATGCAATGAAAGCAAACACAAGTGATAAGATCGTAATAAAATATTTTAGTTTTTTTTTTTTCTGCCAGTAATCTATTTTAATTCATATGTAATTTTAACTGAATTTTTCCTTAAAAGTTCAATTAGTGTTACAAACTATGAATTAAATATATATTGCTAATAAAGTATTTTATTCCAATCTTTACCACGCTTGTATCTATTTTCATTGCATGCTGTAAAAGATGCGATTCTTTTAAAATGCCCATAAAAGCAAAATAAAAAAAGAATTGACTTTA
The DNA here is from genome assembly GCA_963932465.1 of Maratus speciosus. Classification (NCBI taxonomy): domain Eukaryota; kingdom Metazoa; phylum Arthropoda; class Arachnida; order Araneae; family Salticidae; genus Maratus; species Maratus speciosus. The sequence continues at coordinate 351,630,540 of OZ010794.1, forward strand.
TATAAAATGAACATTCACTCCTATGAAAGAGTAACTATTCAAACCTACCAGGGTTGAAAAAACGCACTCCTTTAGCAAGGTGAATAGTCACTCCTCCGGAAGAGTGATTATCCACCCCTGTTTGGATTGAATATTCACTTCCCAGGAGTGACTATTCATTCTGTCAGAGAGTTAAAAATTTCACTTTTGCTCAGAGTGAATAGTCACTCTAAAGAGGTTGGGCATATTTTGACTCTGCGATAGAGTGACTATTCACTCCTCCGAAGTGAATAGTCGGTCCTTTTTATTTAGAGTGTAGAGTCCTGGGGCGTCTATTCTGGTGTAATCGAGTAAATACCGCGAATCGGGATCGGGATCGCCGTCTCATAGCGACCGTCGGGTGATGAGCTATTCTGGTCTCCCCTCGTTATCCCATAGTGGAGGATGAAACGCAGAATATCCCCTGCGTGCTATCGGACACAGTTGTAGCCAATCAGATGAAAGCGCTCACGTGTTTTTATTTGTTTGGGAGAGGGAAACAGCTGTCTTGCTTTGTCCAATGCTATTGTTATTTACTTGAAAGGAAAAGAATGTTTGGGTTATCTATATTAAAAAAAAAAGAGTTGAAGGAATGAATGCCATTGTTTTACATCAGCGTGTGCGTGCCTGTAACCTATTTAAAATTTCCTGGCCTAAGAAAAAATGTCCATTTGTATTTTTAATTATGTATAAAATACTATTTGTTATTATTATTGAATCAATTTTTTAAAAGAAACTTTGTTCTATTTTAATATCAGAAAATGATTAGTAAATGTTATGGTGAAATAGACAGATTTTTTTTCAGACTTCAAAATATTTTTGAAAAAAAAAGGGGGGGGGGGGTGTTGTAGATTCTACCAAGCTCTACATATATATTTGAAGCCGAATATATAATAGATTAAAAAAATAAATAAATAAACATTAAATAACTTTTTATTTATTTGTATCTTTAGACCACTTTTATTTTAAATTAATTATATTTATCACACCAGCACTGAAAAAAAAATATATAAATTAGGCCGAATATTTTACTTTAGTTTTACCTTTATTTTAAAAAAATCTAGGTTTGCTTATAATTGTTCTTAATCTCATATCTACAATAAACTTAAAGAATATATGCATATATAATAAGTATATTAATTTAGCTTTGTACTTAAATGTTCTCCCACCTTCCTTTTTAAATTAATTTATAAATTCACCACGATTTAATTATTTTCGTGACAGTAAAAATATTCTAAGGAAAGTCTCTCAAATTTTATTTTCCCTTAATTTTATTTATTAATATTTTAAATACTTACAGAGATCATCAATGAGTTTTATTACTTATTTAAAAAAAAAAAAAGAAAAAAAAAAAACTAAATATGCTAATGAAAAATTATTGTTGTATCTTTATCAATTCACTGAAAATCTTGGTTCTTTGTGAAAAATATAATTAGAATCAATTAAATCATTAAATGTAAAAACAAATAATAAAATGTTTTTTAAATTATTATTATTATTATTGTGAAACGGATCTAAAATATATTGTTTTCTCCGCTCAACAACGCAAAATTTTCGAACACAAACACAGGGGCTGATTAAAAAACCCCTTCCAACTGGGCCGTGTCACTGAACCTCTTTGATTTTAGGGGGTGCCGAACTTGGTGAACAAATTTTACAGAGATAATATTTAAAATCTAATTCGATCTTGTACAAATTATACTGCATATTTTGTGCTATTGGAGTCAGGAGAGATTAAACACAAGTAATATATTTATCTAAATATGTATTTATATATTCATATCTGTATTTTAACAAATAGAGCACGTTTAATTTTTTGTGACAGCATAGGAAGGGGCATTGAATGAATACCAGGCCTTCGTCCTCTCCTCTTTTGTTTCACCAGTCCCTGTACATTCACAGACTCATTTTAAAGCATAAAAGCATGAAATTAGCAGATATGACAATTGAAGTGATTAGGAATTGAAAAGCGCCTTTATTTATTTTTATTTTTGAAGCATATAAATGTATTATCTTGAGTTATAAGCAATTGTTGTCTTTTGACGGCCTTTATCGGGAGTCACTTTCGTAATTTCGGTTCAAAATGCCTACTTTTCCCGCATTTTCTGAAGAATCCTTTGCCTTTATCGAAAAATGGTATATGCTATTCGAGTTCGCAGTTCCTGAATAACAACATCGAGCAATTTTCTGCGTTTTCGAATAAAAATTATTTCAGGAATGTGTCAGAAAATAGGGAGTTTTAATTTGAGAACAGTTTTAATATTATACAGAAAAAAATGTGAACTGTCTTGTCTTTTTGCCGAAACTTTTGGTTTGTTTAAAAGGCCGAAATAAAAGCTTTTATTTCAGAAATTTTTCCATGTTTAAACTTTAAACCTTTCCATGTAAAATGAAAGTATTTTTTTTCGGTCTGAATTAAATTTGTAAGTAAATTAGTTGACATTTTTTGCAAGAAAAAAAGAATACACAGATTTCCGAGTCAAAGAACTTTTAAAGAATTTGTAAAAGAGCTTTAAGTAAGAAAATAGTATTTTGTAATTAACAGGGCTCGGTGATGTATATATATATATCAGTGAGTATATATATTTATATGGGTATATTTAGAAATCGAATAGCTTATCCTTGAGATATACCATGATATATATCCGATATTTCTTTCAAAATGTCAAGACGTTTGGTACGTTCGATATTTTATATTTTATTTCAAAATTTGATATTTTCTGTGAAAACAAATTTTGTGATTTGTAAGTAAATTAGTTGAAATTTTGCGAAACTTTTGAAAAAACAGAAAAAAATTTTGTGAAACAAATTTTGTTGTAAATGAATTTTTCGACTGTTATTAACGGTGTCGTTCTGTAAATATAGAACTTTTGCTCTGATAGTGACTTCTTCTCCCCACCCCCTCTCTAAAAATAAACTTTGCGTTTGAAGCTGAATTTTTAGATGACAATAATTACGTCAGACAATATTTCTTACGACACCCATTGAAAGATAAACTATCTAATTTAGATAAGTTATTTACATCTTCATTTAAAATTATCTTTTCTAATTTTGGTTTACCTCAATTTAAAATGCACAACACATTATGAGATTGAAAAAGCAACAAAATTACAATTATGTTCATTTTTTTTAATTAAAACAAATTATTTTATATTTCAAATTGTGTTTTATACAACAAAATTTTCTTAATCTTACAGCTTTTTATTTATTTTTTTTAAAGCAAATTGGGTCTGTTTTCAATTAGTTGATCTACTATTTTGTTACTTAAGAGAAGCAAAAAAGAAAAAAACACACATTTAGAATAATATTTTATTAAGTTTTCATGCTAACTGCAATATATTTTAATTTCTTATTTATATTAAGTCTGAAATGTTTATAATTATCAATAAGTTGACTATTTTGAAAATATCAGATAAATATAAAAAAACATTGGATATTTTTTATATTTTTGAAGAAATCATGATAATTACTACCCCTGGTAATTGAAAAACTATGCCCTCTTTCTATTTTTTAATATTAAACAAGCGCCCCAAACCCTCCAAACAGAGCAAAAATTCTTTCCGAACCCTACCCACTGCGATCTCGACCACCTGGAAGCAGTCGGTAAAAAAGCAACCCACTCCGACCGGCGAAATTTCGACTCTACTACACCAGAATAGCAAATAATCGCCAAGGCGGCTCTTCCCGACCGGTTTCAGCATTCCTACCACACCAGAATAGATCCCCTGCATCGCGTCGGGTAACCTGATTTTACTCAATCTACACCCGCTCTGCCGTTCGGCTCGGGTCGATTTCGGGTTGAGATTTCAATCTCGGGTTCGAGTTGATCTGATTTTTCAGATGAAAAAACGCCATATGTTTGAACATTGATGAGTTTTTACATGTTCATTTATATATATATAAAAGATAAATTTGATATTAAAGATACAATTGTAGACTGTTTTACCTTAATTGTATTAAAATACGGATTAATTTTCTGTCGTTTCGGGTTCGATTTGTGTTCGGATCTAAATATTTCTCGTTCGGTTTGAAGTGTATAGGGTTCAGATTGACTTTAAATAGTATTTTCTGAACCCGGAGTACTCTCTATTTTCGAATCTACTGAAACTAAAATTATGAAAAAATTAGGTGTAGTAGAATTTAATTTAAACCTTACAGGAAAACTATAGCGATTAGGTCGCATAGTTTTTGAGAAAATCGCATTTTTCCGATCCACACAAATTTCGGTTTGCGGGAGTTCAGTAAAGGAATTGGGGAGCGCTGGAAGTACCTATCGTCGCAGAAGTATAAAACGATTGTTGATAATGATTTTTGAAAAGAATTGTCGGTAATTATCCGAGATATTAAACCTTAAAGACATGGACGGTTTGGACACATAAAGACACGGGCGGCTTACTATACGCGCCATCGGCTTTTAAAGCCTAGATAACAATTTTTAAGGATATATTTGTGCAAGCTCAGTTAATAATTCATATATTTATTGTAAGGAACCCTCTGTGCGTGAGTAATACTCGCGCTTGACCGGATATTTTTCAAATATAAATGCAATATTTGAAATAGGGATCATTTACATAATACGAAATTGCGCCAACTTTCTTTTTCAAGTGCTAACATTCCTTTTGGCTCTTTATTTAAGTTCTTTGGATCAAGGTAATCCGGAAAAACGCATTATTTGCACTTTTCCTTAAATCTTCATACATTTATAAAGGAAAATGTATTCGGGGTTTATCCATAAATTTCCAAAATTAAGTTCTTAACCCATTAAAGACTGACGTTGCATTTTCGCAACATTATATTTATGATTTTTAAAATTTTTTTGATACCAGTAAAAGCGAAAAATTAAATTTTCTTTATTTCATTAACACATTTTAGTGATTCATAAAGGAAAAGTAGGTGTTGAACAAAAAGTGGAGTGAACTGAATAAAATTCCTGTAAAACATGCTGGCCCTTAATGGGTTAAAATGAGAAACTCCTGGAACACGCAAATAGTTACCAGAAAAATTACACAGAATTTTTAAAGATAATCTCACCTTGAATCAATAAAGTCCATAAAAAAAAGCTAGATTCTCACTATATAGGAATATAGAAGAAAAAAAATTAATAATGTATGGCCCTGAAAAGTCCCTTTTTTTGGTTAATGTGGCTTTTGCTACCTCCTTTCAGCTTTTACTGCCCAAGCTTGGCGAGTAACTCTGAACAGTGCTAGCTATTTCTCTCTTTTTAATCCTTTTATAGTACAGTAAAACCTCCCTAAAGCGACCACGTTCCGTTCCAATCAGAATTGGTCGCTTCGAGAGGTGCTCTTTTAATGGAGGTCATGTTTAAAACTAGATTTTAATTGTTGAAAAAAGGTGACAATTAATGTTACTAAAATTTATTTTTCATATTAGGAAAAAATATGAAAATTTAAGTATCAAAACAAAAGTTAATTACGTAAGTTAATTATTGCAGAGTTTAAAAAATGAATACATTGATGTTTGCTTCGATTTTACGGTTTCATCTTTTATAACTTTTACTTCCAAGTCGTTTCGAAGTTCAGTAAATAAATGCATTTTTTTTCGACGGGAAAAAATAATAACGATTTCATTAAGTTATCTATTCCTTTTCTCTTGACAGAATAGGGCAGGGGAGTTTATTGGCCGTCATTCTTAATTTGCCATCAGACGTTAAATTCATTGCCTAAAAAGGCACAAAGGGATTTAAACACTTAAAAATTACCGTAATAAAAAAAAAAAAATTCTAAACTTAGTTTAGAAGTTTGATGAATAACGCGCTCTCCGTAGTTATTTTTCTAAATAAACCTTCTTCAAGCTACCAGGGAAAAACGGAATTTATTTCATTTTCTTCAAATAAATTGGTCGCTCATGGAGAAAGTTCAACTGAGATGGTCTCTGAATGGAGGTAAAATTAGTATTGAGCCTATGGGAATAAATTTCGTCCCATGGGAAAATGGTCGTTGAGGGAGGTGGTCACACAGAGAGGTTTCACTGTAGTTTTATAACTACAGTTAGACCATTTTAAATTATTCTTTAAGATTATTTTCATTCATTCATCTTAAGTCTTAACTTAATATTAAACTAATTTCTTTTAAATTTTTAATTTTATAACTTCCTCTTTTAATTTCTTATTTTTATATCTCAAGTAGTTCTAAACTACAGTTAAATTTTTCCCATTGGCTCACAAAACATAAGATACTTCAATTCCTAGTCTGGGTGTTAATTCTCATCAGCTAGGAAACCCCTCAATGCTGCTCACCTGTTCAGCACCTGTAAATTCCATAAAATTTTTCCTATTGATTTCTAAGACTTCTTTTCTGTGGACGATTTCATAACAAGAGACGGTCCCTTTAAAGCATTGAAAAATGAAGTTTATCTAAAACTAATTGAAGACTTGAGTTGAAGAAGATGTTATGTAACAAAAAGTAGAATTCGAGAAAATTGAAGAGAAAATTTTTTGTTGTAATTTAGTTATTTATTTAATGCCTTGTTAGTAGCCTATTTTTTAATGTTAATAGGTGATACCAAACTGTCCCAGAAAATAATATTAAAATTTAATAATTAAATATTAGAAATTATTTTCACCATTTAAATTATTAAATATAAAAAAATTAAATATTAAATGATACTGTCTCATATCTTCAATACTGAGTTGAATTTTAATATTTTAGTTTTACCATATGATATACCATAACGCTTTTATCTATAAAAAAAAAAAAAAAAAACAATTTTTGAGAAAATGTATCATAACATGTTCTTTCACTAAGCTCTTCAATTATTAGAATCTACTGTAAACACTTGCACAATCATGTTTTCGACAGTTTTTTTTAACATTTTGTAGGTCATAATTGTATTAATAATTTTCATAAATAAAAATATGCTTTTAAATTGAAATAAATACCTGGTATACATTTGTGTACATTCAATGTACCTCATTTAAAAAAAATTCAACCGTATGCTGTTGTTGTCATTATTATGGGAGGTGGGGGGGAGAGGGGAGATTTTTTATTTCAACTTTAGGGGTGGGGGGTTATAGATCAATCTTCGAAAATATTTTGTCGATAATTTGATACATTTAAAGCTCTAATTTACCGTCATAACAAAATCCCGCAGCAATCATATGAATTTCTTCAAAACGTTTTCTTTTCATTCACGAATCCATTTTATTTGGTTTTCTCTTCCATTGAGTAATAATAATTAAAACAAGAAAAAAAATCATGCGTCCAGCATAGATTATGTGACACTTTCCAACACATTCAGAATGATGTAACAAATCTTCACCGTTTAATAAATTAAAATATGATGTCTAATTGAACCTTTTGGAAACGCATAAAACCCAACTTCAGCAATTTCCATCTACAGTCGGAAAACAGTCTTGGAGCAGCACTGTATATGATATAGGGTCATTCCATGTCAATTCAACCAAATTTTTTAAGGTTTGTAACCCGACTCCCAGGGATTTGGGTGAAACTCGGTGTATATACTAATTCTATCATGATATGAATACATCAGAAATTTTTCCATCCTAGACCTCATAGTTTGTGAGATATGGGGGTCCAATTTTTGGATTTTTCTCAAATCGCACATTTCTGAGTCTGTATTTTTAGACTGCAGTTCCATTTTTAAAAAATTGTTTCTCTGGATCTAAAATGCGAATCATCTTAAAAATACCACCTTAAGTTCATAAAAGGATGCAGATTTTATTTAAAAAATATTTAAAAAATTAATTTTAAATATTTAGGGTCAAAAACTTAAACCAAAGTTGAAAGTTATGTTTATTTTTCCAAATTTTTGTGACTTTACGAAAAAGGCTCTACACAAAAAGGCAAATAAAATTTCCAATTTCTCTTTGTTTTAAATAAAAGTTAACTCTTTGGGCTTTCGATTTATGAAATAAAAATGATGTCTTTCCCATGGCTTATGCAAAAATTTTGACTTATTTTGGGATGCTGTATCTATCAAGAGACAGAAAACTTTAACTTTGCTTACGATACCTAAATAATTGCTGCACATTTTAAATTTAAATTTATTAATCAATTTGATTTATTTTCTAAAATGAAACCTTAAAATCAGACTGATTTATTTATTTTTATAACCTTAGAAAATTTGTATAGTATTGGTACTTATCACACGTTATCTGAAATTGTGTTGTTCTCAAACTTATCGCATATGTTTGTCACATAAATGTACATCTATCATTGGATTAAGTGATATAGTATTTCTATATATACTTTCACAATGGTAGTATGTAAAGAATATGTACAATATTTAATGAAGGGGGTGGGGGGGTGGATATTGAAATCATTGATTTTTTTCTCATTTTACTCAGAAAAAGCAAAAGCAAAAACTTTACTTTGTAAATAAAATAAAAGAAGCACTTATATTAAATAAATTCAACAAGTCATAAGAACCACAGAAATTATTTAGGTACGACAGTTTAAATTAGACATATTAGAGATTTTTTTTTTTCTTGAATGGTGCAGTTTCCTAAAACAGGGCAAAATTTTACATAAGCTAGGAGAAAGACTTCATTTTTATTAAAATTGAAATAATCATTAATTAAATCTAATACATTAATTAAAATTGCTTATAAATATTTTAAAAATTTAGATTGTTGTAAATTTCCAATTTCTTTTCGTTTTAAATAACAATTTACACTTTGGGCTTTCTAGTTATGAAATAAAAATGGTGTCTTTCTCATGACTTATGCAAATTTTGCCCTGTTTTGAGAAACTGCACCAATAAAGAAAAAAAAAATCTGCCTAATTTTAGCTGTGGTTCCTAAATAAATACTGTGATTGCCATGACTTGTTGAATATTTTATTCAATGTTTCTTTCTTCCTTTATTTTGCAAAGTAAAGTTTTTGCTTTTCTTTTTTTTCTTCTGAGTAAAAAGGGAGGAAAAGTCTGTGACTGCAGTCTATCCTCCCTCTATTAAATTTTGTGCATAATCCTAATGTTTTAATTATTTATTCATTCATATATTTTCTTTTATTACAAGTATTTTTTTTTTAATTCAAACAATCCTTAATTTTCTTTTTACTATATAACTGTAAACAAAAAAATTTTTGTGGTATAGAATAAGAAAATGCAATAATGACTTTTTACCAATCATATTTTCAATACTTTTTTTCTGTGTGTGTATGTGTGTTTGAATTAAAATACTTTATTTGTATTTAACTTCTTTTTTTTAACTTTCTATCTTATTATCTTGGATAATTTTAATCATTTTAAATATGTTTTTTATAGTTTAAATACCTTATATTTAACAAAGCCTAGTTCATTTCTACAGGATGAAACATATTTCTACATCTGCCTTGTATAAACAAATTCTGACAAAGGCAGGATAATTTTTTTTAGTAAATGCAGGTGTTTTCGAATCTCTTAATCAAATTATTATTAGTCTGCTGTTTCTCATAATAGAAGGGTGATCTATTTTTCCTTGTGCTGCAAAAGAAAATAATAGATGAATTTGAAGTAACTAATTATGCTGCAAGACCGTCATGACAACTTCTGAGAAACGATTGAACTAATTGAAAAGTTTTATAATTGTAATGAATATTGAAGAATCATGGCTGTTAAGAAAATATAGTTAGCATTGCTAAGAATGTATTATGCACAAAAGCGATTGATATTATGTATATCTACATGAGTTTTATTCTCTTTTTAAACAGGAATTTCCAAAAAATTTGAGGATTATAATTCTAGGTATTCAATCCAGTATTAGCAGCACTGTTCCTTTAAATAAATTTGTGACAAGCTAAGTAAAATATTTGGAAAATGTTATTCCACTCTTTTATAACGAAATTTAATATCTTAAAAGATACTAAACCAAACTTTGGCCCTCAAAAAGCTATAGTTTTGTTGGATTTCAGCAAAAATTTTACTTTTTTATTCAAGGTAAGGTTTAAAGTTACCATTGGACCAAAGAAGCCGCACTCTTGATCCAACTGTTATGTACACTCAATCTCTCAATATTAGATTATCAGCAAGCAATATACACATTTTATCTTATGATATGCAACATGATGTCACTCTTGTATGTTTAGCACAGAAGGAAGTGATAGCAATTGTAAAATAGATATTCCCTGATGTAAAGAAAGCCTTTGACTTTAGTGATGGGTGCTCTGGCAATATAAAAATAACAAATTTTCATAAACCTTTACCAAAATGAAGAGAATTTCCCCTTAAGATAGTTAACATTTTTTCTGGAGGAGGAGGATGAAGGGGGGATAGCCACCGATTTTGAAATACAAAGACATTTTAGATTCTAAATCACAATGATCTTCCTAATATGCCGATATCTTGTTAGGTTATTAAGTTTGGAGTTGCAGTAAGATAGGAAAATTGAAATATATATTAGAAGGTTCTCAAAGTTGCTTATGCATAATAAATATAAATTTTAAATTGCACAAAGAAAGAATGTTGAAAAATAAGTCAAGTGATACTGCAAAGTACGTCATTTATTTCTATATTTATATTTAGCTCAATTATATTTTTGAATTTCAATCTTTTAAATATAATGTTTAATCTGATTTTTTAGCTTTAAAAATTTGCATATAATTTAACAAATGCTTTATTTGTTACATAAAAAAATTACAACGATCTAAATTTTTAAAATATTTATAAGCAATTTTAATTAATGTATTAGATTTAATTAATGATTATTTCAATTTTAATAAAAATGAAGTCTTTCTCCTAGCTTATGTAAAATTTTGCCCTGTTTTAGGAAATTGCACCATTCAAGAAAAAAAAAATCTCTAATATGTCTAATTTAAACTGTGGTACCTAAATAATTACTGTGGTTCTTATGACTTGATGAATTTATTTAATATAAGTGCTTCTTTTATTTTATTTACAAAGTAGTTTTGCTTTTGCTTTTTCTGAGTAAAATGAGAAAAAAATCAATGATTTCAATATCCACCCCCCCCCCCCTTCATTAAATATTGTGCATATTCTTTAGATACTACCATTGTGAAAGTATATATAGAAATACTATACCACTGAATCCAATGATAGATGTACATTTATGTGACAAACATATGCGATAAGATTGAGAACAACACAATTTCAGATAATGTGTGATAAGTGCCAATGCTATACAAATTTTCTACTGTTATAAAAATAAATAAATCAGTCTTATTTTAAGGTTTCATTTTAGAAAATAAATCAAATTGATTAATAAATTTAAATTTAAAATGTGCAGCAATTATTTAGGTACCGTAAGCAAAGTTAAAGATTTCTGTCTCTTGATAGGTACAGCATCCCAAAATAAGTCAAATTTTTTGCATAAGCCATGCGAAAGACATCATTTTTATTTCATAAATAGAAAGCCCAAAGGGTTAACTTTTATTTAAAACAAAAAGAAATTGAAAATTTTATTTGCCTTTTTGTGTAGAGCCTTTTTCGTAAAGTCACAAAAATTTGGAAAAATAAACATAACTTTCAACTTTGGTTTAAGTTTTTGACCCTAAATATTTAAAATTAATTTTTTAAATATTTTTTAAATAAAATCTGCATCTTTTTATGTACTTACGGTGGTATTTTTAAGATGATTCGCATTTTAGATCCAGAGAAACAATTTTTTAAAAATGGAACTGCAGTCTAAAAATACACACTCAGAAATGTGCGATTTGAGAAAAATCCAAAAATTGGACCCCCCATATCTCACAAACTATGAGGTCTAGGAAGGAAAAATTTCTGATGTATTCATATCATGATAGAATTAGTACATACACCGAGTTTCATCCAAATCCCTGGGGGTCGGGTTACAAGGTCTCGTTGAATTGACATGGAATGACTCAAGATTTGTATCTATGGGTCAATATCACAAAATACGGAAATTGCAGTCCGCACAATAAAATTTCTATTTAATGTTATATAATGCAATTTTCTTTTTTACATTCGAATAAAAAGTATTCTTAGAAGCATTTTCAAGAGATATTATATTCATAATAACACAAAAATAAACCAATTAAAAGACTTAAAATTTCAGATTGTCATTTTCCTGGCATGTCACACTGTGATGTATGCGAAGTAAAAGGCTTTCTGCTATCATGTACAAGTATCTTTTTCTGTTTTTTTTTTTTTTATTTTTAATTTTTAATTAATAATTATAACTCATATAGCACATATATGTGGAAGGTAACAAGTTATGTATAACAAATGATTTTCCATAATTAAAATATGATTGTCACTGAAAATGAATGTCATTGTACTGGCCTGCTCATTTTAGTTCTTTATGAGGTTTAAAGATGACGCTGCAGAGTAACTCTTCTTGTTCTTGACATAATTCAAGTCAGAAATAGTAAAATTACTGCTACCAGCAAGATCTTTTAGACATTTCTTTGAAAATAATGTGTTTGAAGGTTTTGTAAAAATTGAGTAGACTTTTATTATGTCATTTTCCTGGCTTCTATAAATTAGAAATAAAATTCAACATTACGCTGAATTTGAGGTACTATAGAGGAAACATGTTCCTTTAAACAAAATTAAAATTTTAGATCTAAAAATAAAAAAAAGAACTATGTGAAAAATGTTTTAGAACGAAATTGCCATTATCCTGGCATACGTATGCCATGAAAATGACACATAATTATAATTACATAAAAATGAGCTTAAGCTCTTCAAAATTTAACAATTTTACATATAAATTCCTTTATTCGGCTGTTCAACCGACATTTAAAAAAAAAATAAGAAGCTTTGAAACGATTTAAATTTTCAAAATTTTTGTTTTCAAAATCTCACATTTTGTGATATTCACCCCTATAAACTACATGACTGCAAAAGTTTAGTTGAGTTAGGAAATAGATACAACAGTTGAAAATTCCCCTTCAGTAATTTCCGCTCTTAACCCCTTGGGGGGCAAGCAAAAAAGTCTCTAAATATTGAATTCTCACCGAAATAATCGAAAAATTTTATTCGTAAGTAAGGAAAAGCAATTTTTCAACGATTTTCCTCCAAAGTTAAAAATATAAAATTTAGTTAAAATTTTCTGGTGAGAATCTTGTTTAAATTAGGTGGGATATATTTTATCCCACCGCCCCTCAAGGGGAATGGTACTCTTTTGTGCAGCCCTGTATACGAGGAATAGATTTTATAAGCAATGATTAACATAAAAACATTAATTAAATTTAAAAGCGCTAACAGAAATTGAAAACGTACTTCTAGCAATTATTACTCAAAGAGCGCACTGTAACCGATTTCTTTTGTGTGTCCCTGTAAATGAGCGATAAATGCTGTGAATGCCCCATTTTATAGTAATCATCTTGTAGTGAAATTTGCTGATTTATATTAATTTCAATACATTTTAAATAGCGTAATGTCATTAAAATACACTGCAAACGATTTTCCTCCATAGATTATAATGTAAAGGAGTGAGTGCCCCTGTAAATGAACTATTAATGCTACACACATCATATTCAATATCGAGCATGCCATAGTAAACATCATTAACCTTTAACTGGTATGACAGAAATTGTCACATAACGACTGTGTAGCAATCTGTGAGACCGCTCCATCGAAAAATGAATAAATTGCACAATTAACTCATAGTATGGTGTTTTTGTACTAAACTTTCTGTGCCGGACTGTTATAATTAAAATTCAGCTATTCAAAAGTCTCTGGTGAAAGTACTAACGTTCCAAGCGAAACAAAATTTCGGTAGTGTTTGTAGTTAACCCATTAACCGCTGACGTTGCGTTCACGCAACAGTCAAAATAATTGCTCATCCAATGAATTAATTACATTGGCACCACTATTTTAGAATTTATAAAAATGTCTTATTTATTGGCAGGAATTTTGCTATTTTAGTAAAGCGAAATTTACCTTATTGAATTTGTGGTGGGAAACTACTTTCAACAAGAAATTTGAAATTTTCTATCGTAATAGTTTTGGCGGTTAATGGGTTAAACTGAAAGTTACAAGTTAAACTACAAAAATTGAAAAAAGCAGCGGTCTGTGAGACCGGTAACATCAGTTAAAGGTTAACAGTATATCAATTGCAGTGAAATCCGAATATATTTAGGCGAGTTAGAGCGCGGAGAGACAACTTCAGAGACGGCCAGACAAACCGAATTCATAAACACTTTTCAACTATGTTGGAAAGTGTTAAAAAATGCACTGCTTTTGTTAGATTTTCAGCCACGCTTCATTAAGTGATACCACAAGTTTCCAATTAGCAGCAGCTAATTGTTTTTTAAAGGGATCGTTGAGAAGACGCCATTCATGAACCCTGAAAAAAACTTCGCAAAAGCCGTCTAATTCGTGTGAGATAAGTTCGACATGACTGTATGTATTAAGGAAATATATACTATTATGAAAATTTCGAACCAGAGCTATAACCAGTAGTAAAGACTACCAGTAGAGTCAAAAGGTTTCAAGAAATACAGAATCCATACATAGAAATTATCTATGAAAGTGACCTTCTGTAAATATAATTACAATATGCTAGTGTACAATACATAAATGTGAATATAAATGTATCAGTTGCTTAACATAACCTTCGTAAAAATTTGAGATCTCTCCTTTTCTTTCTCTCTCACTCTAAAAACAATCATACTTTTATTTTAGTACGATTGTCATTAATTGAAAATATCCGTGTGATTTAGTACGTTCTTGAAGGTTAAACAACAAAATAAATCCAGATCGTCAATTCAATCTACTCCCAAAGTATCCTTTCCTGAGCAATACCACCGTCTCTCATTCATTTTAAATTTAATTAAAACTGCCGCAGAGGTTAATTACTGACGAAATTAAATCACGATTCGAACATAATAAAAGTTCTGACATCTGTTTAATAGCCCCCAAGCATAAAGTTTTGTGAATTGGAGATTCCAAGCTTTCTTCTTTTAACTGTAGGCGCCATTCAAACGTGGAAAATGCCACAGAATCTGCCATATGATAAAATTCATTTTCGGGTTCTTCCCTAATTCATTACTAACTTCACGATTGAAAATAAAGAAGTTTCTCATTTTCTCATCACTCCTGTTTTTATCACTTCATGAAATCTCTGTGGCAACGTCTTAACTAGCCTTTCCCCCGGAGCAATTATCGTCTGCCGTTATCTGATTGGAGAAAGGAGCTTGCCACGAAATCGCTATGAATTAAAATGTGCCGCCATATTGCCACGCGTGATCCCCAGTCACGACTTGTTAATGAAGATTAAAACGTGTAGCCCGGGAACGGATTTAGATTCTCTAATGAAATAAATGGATGTTCTGCTTTTATTTAGTTTTATGCAATTCCTTTTTCTATCTTCATCTTTGTGCATTCAGCTCCGCTTAATCTTCTCATAATTTTCACAATTTGAGTCAACAGATCTATTACTTACCATGCTTAATGCCCATCTCCTGTTTTATATTGAAGTGACATTTATTTAGCGAAGTATTTAGCGAAAAACTTCCCTCCTAGTGCCTAAGAATACGAGCAACACAGATAGTCATCAGGACAGTGGCGTAGCGTTTTTGGGGTGGGGGGTGGGGGGTGTTGCTTGATCATTTTACTGCCAGCACTATTATATAGAAAATTTGACTTTATTTAATCCTTGAACGTTATACGATTAAACAAGGCAAAATTTAGTATACAATAATACTGGTAGTAAAATGATTTGACCCCCTCCACCTCTCGCAACGTTACGCCACTGCATCAGGATCTAGAAGGGTATAGCTGTCAACCTTTTATTTTCTTCAAAGTCAAAAAAATACATTTTTTAACAGAAATTTTAGTTTATGAATTAAGTATCAAATAAGTGACGTAAAAAACACATTTTATTTTTAAAAAAATTCGCCGGTTTAAATATGATTATTTGGCATGAAAAAAAAAGGGGGGGGGGGGCAGAAGATTGGAAGCTATGTAGAAGGACAGATGTTATGTTTTCATTATACATGTAGGGGAGACTAGGGTGGGTTGATCCACTTTTTACAAAAAAATTTTGAAAAACATAGAACTCAAATGAGCTCAGAGTGGAATGACAAATTCACTTTGCTTTAAAATAACTAAAAATAAACTGTTTATTAAAAAGGTGCATAAAAATTTATTAAAATATACCGTTACAAAATGAACTGGTCTTTAAAAACTTAAAAACCATTGATGTTAAAATCATAATGAAACAGAAAAAGATGATTCCTGAGATCTTTCGATCGCTAACGCGATCATTTTCAAAGGATACTTTCACTGGAATGTCGCATTCACTGAGCTATTTATACACCAGTCTGGGAAAAAAGGGTCAGTCTATTATTTGTTGGGAGTGTCTATGAAGTTGTTTCGTTCCAATGCTGAAGTGTTAGATATTTTCAAATGATATACCTCAAATTTGGTTTAACATTTTGAAAATATCTAACACTTCAGCATTGGAACGAAACAACTTCATAGACACCCCCAACAAATAATAGACTGACCCTTTTTTCCCAGACTGGTGTATAAATAGCTCAGTGAATGCGACATTCCAAAGAAAGTATCCTTTGAAAATGATCGCGTTAGCGATCGAAAGATCTCAGGAATCATCTTTTTCTGTTTCATTATGATTTTAACATCAATGGTTTTTAAGTTTTTAAAGACCAGTTCATTTTGTAACGGTATATTTTAATAAATTTTTATGCACCTTTTTAGTAAACAGTTTATTTTTAGTTAAAAAAAATTTTGTGTTTATTTTTTAAATATTGAACGCCGAATAAAGTTTTATATATCATTTTATTCGTTATACAATCAGTTATCAAAATAAAATTACTACATAAGTGTAATATATAAGAAATTTGAAAAATGATTGATTTTAATCATGAGAAAATAATGGGTCAAGGCTCCCCCACATATGGGAGGGTTGACCCACTATATGGGAGGCTTGACCCACTTTGTTTTATATTGAAATACTTGTGAAGAGAAATAAAATCAGTTTGAAAAAATCAAAATAACTTTACGCTACATGCTTTAATTATTATAAAAAAATGTTTTTGAAAATATTATGCTTAAACCTGTTTAGACTCAATCGCATGTCAGAATAGAAATATTTTGTTTTAAACAGGATTTTGTCTGACCAGGTATAATTCTACAGAAGGGAAAATGAAATTTTAACATTTAGAACAGTATTCCGTTAGAGCCAGGTTCCGTTTTAATAGGGTTTCATGTATTATTATGTCCGGATTTAGGAGCCACTGTCCCTCTTTTTTTTTTGTCTCCCTGTCCTACTTTTTATGACACTCGACCTGACAATTCTAGTTGTCATATAGTTTGGCTTTATCTTACTGTATTCATCCTTGTGAAATTTGTCTATATACCTTCCTAATGTTTTTCGATCAATGCTATGTTCTTTTGCAGCCGCATGAGCAATTAACTTATCATTAACATCTTTTAACCCTTTCAGGGGTTAATTAGTACTTTCAGTACTAAAATGTTAAAATAAATGAGTAGCACCGGAATTTAGGAACAAATTTTTTGGTAATAAGAAAAAGGCTATATTTCACATACATATTAAATGGAAAAGATATTAGCAAAATTCTGCTGCGATTGTGGCGTTTGGGAATTAAAATTAAGTGGTTTCATAAACATACCATTGCCCCTGAAAGGGTTAAGACTGCTGCTTTCATACTTTCTAGTCCTTTCTAGTCTTTTACACTGTTTCTATTTACCTAAAATGGAAAAAGTTCCTATCAACTTTCCCATTTATATTTCATTAAAGTTTTCTTGCAGTGAATATGATATCAATTTTTCAACTCTTTCTTTAATCAGTTTTAAACATTTTCTTTTTCATTACCCATTTTACTGTAGCTTTACAGAATAAATTTTTATATATAACTTTCATTATGCACAGTGTATAATAAAAAGATTTCAAAACCCACTTAATTAAGGGAGCCTTGAGCATCTGGTCAACCCTCCCTCACATTGAGTGGGTCAAGCCTCCCCACATAGCCCTTTTATAAAGAATAGCACATTGTTATGTTATTCTAACTTACTGTGCAATCTTTATACCTGGAATGAAAGCTCGATATTTCTGCATTACTTAAAACTTACTTAAATTTCTATGATATATTTTATATGAAAAAAGCTTACAAAATATTTCTAAAAAACGCAACTTTTAGGTTGAAAACGCCTCACAATTGATTTTTTCCACACCTATTTCGATTATCTGTATGAAACAAAGACTGTTGTTTGAGAATTTCATTAGCTTTGATTGACACCTATTGATAAAACTCTGAAATTCTTTTAAATATGAAAGTTGATGGGTGGGTCAAGCTTCCCTTATGGTCGACCCTCCCTAGTCTCCCCTACATTATAATTTAATTTAAAAAATTAAATATAAATTCGTTTATAACTTACGTATATTTAAATAATAGTAGGGTCTGAAATGTTTTCCAGCTCGTTTTTTGTGCCAAGTTTGATATTTTTTTTTTTTTTTGTAGCTTTTGACATGTAGATTCCAAATAGCTTAGGTGCCATTTTTTTCTCGCACATTTTTGAGGTGATTTTCAAGATGGCGTTCAAGATGGCTGCCATTTACTGACTTTTTTAATATTTGTGGGATATTATTGACCAGTATATCAAATTATATGTTTTTGGGGTCAAAAAATGCAAATATACAATCAAAATGGGCATAAATTGTGTTATTTATTATTTATTTATAAATTTACTACAAAATTACTTTATACTACAGGCATAGAATTTCACATGACTATCGTTTTGGCATGCTACGGCCTTGTCTTTGAAACACTGCCACATTCTACAGAGATTATTTCTCTGCAAGAAAAATGCAACTCACTACGTGAGAAATTGTGAAATTGAAGCTACAACTTTGTTTGAAGAGATCAGAGTACTAGTTCAAAAAATCGTCTTCCACATATTACATAATGCAGTGGTGATATGGCAAAGTTCTTACTACAGTATATGAACCAATTTGTATCTTTGTTACATTTCATCCGTGCCACTCGCCAAGGAGATTGGGCGTTGCATGTCGCGTCATTAGAGGAACAAATCAAGTATTAATTTGCTCATGACTTATTTCGTTATGCCAGACTCATTCCAGTATACATAGCACAGATGAAGGACCTTAAAACAACATATCCAGAAATATGGAATGCTCTCGAATCTGGTTGTTTTGCAGTATCCAAAGCCAATGTGCCGTTTACGAAACTATTTTCAGACCAGAACTTAGAACAGAAAATCAAAGAACTGAAGAACATTGGTGGAGTTATTGGTTTAACTCAGAATGAAAACGCCCTCGAAAGGTATTTCTTGTGTTCACCAGAAGTATTACGCATTGTTTCAACTTACTTTGAAAAGTACTGTCCAAATGAAGTCTCTAAGCAGCCGAGGAAACACTATTAACTATTAACTTCGGACTTCCATGCCGCTAAGGGTTTTTCACAATGCAGCCATCGTCAAGGAGAGTATTCGGGATCATTGTGGAGACAACCCTTTCCAACATAATACCACACTAATGAATATTGCATCCTCTATGAAAGTTTCAGAATCTGCGAAGGTTGATATTCTAAATCGTTGACCAAAAATTCGAAGAATTTGTAAGAGATAGACTAATTCGAGAAGATAGGAAACTTCTTGCTCGTTTTCTTGTTATTATGGAATCAAGACCTCAAATGTCTACAAACCTAGAACATGCAATTGGAAACTACAAGTGTTCCTCAATAGCAAGATCATTATTTTCTTCTGATGGATATCTTCATATTCCATCTGACGAAAGTTCATTCATTGCAGAAATAGAGCAATATAATCGATCACCCATACTTGAATCATTAGAATCCTCGATTACTTCTCCGATAGAAAAAGTTTGTATTATAGATGGAATGGCAATCGTACAATCAGTAAAAAAGACACTTGCCATGAAAACTTGTGAAGACTTTGAATTCAATAAATGCTTTTACCGAGATCATTATGAAAATGACCAGCGGATACACTGAAGGGAGAATAATATTTGACCAATACTTTGAGCATTCATTGAAGGAGCAAACTAGTAAGAAAAGATTTGGGGCTACAGAACCTATTAGATTTACTATTACAAATAGTACCAATATAACGTTGGTTTCATTAAAGACGTTTCTTTCACATAATGAAACAAAATCACAGCTGACTGAGTATCTCGGGAATAAATTACTACAGTTTTTTGCTGCTAGTGAGAAGAAAATTGTTGTCGTTTTTGGCAGTAAGGCATACAGTAACCACGCGAATGTTTTCGATTCAGAATTACATGATCATACACATAAAGATGCAGACACCATTGTACATCTTCATGTACTTGATATAGTGAACCATCATGATAATTATAAGATCGATGTATTTTCGCAAGATACTGACATTTTCATATTGCTAATTGACTTGGTTTCAAGTCATCTAGTAAGCAGTGAAATAATTTTGCTACTGGTCAAGGCAACAAACACAGAAAAATTAATATTAATGAAAGATGTCGAGCAATAGGTGCTCATAAAAGCACAAAGTTTACTAGGTTTACATTCATATACTGGTGGAGACTGGGCAGGAAAATTTGTAGGCATTTCAAAACAGAAGTGGATAAAAGTGTATATCAATCTTCAGTGTGATGATGATATTATAACAGCTTTCAAAGAACTTGGGGAACCTAATGTTGATCCATTATCCAATCTGTCGTTGTTTGAAAAATTCACCGACTGGACTTATTTGAAAAATAGTAATTTTTAAATGATTTCAGAGTTAAGATGGCACCTTTTCAGAACTAAAAGTTTCGAGGGGGAGAAATTACCATCAACCCTTGGAGCACTGAAGTCATATATTCTAAGATCCAACTTAATTTGCACCACTGGAAAGGGCTACAGATATCCTCGACCTACAATACCCCCACTTATTGGCAATGGTTGGGGAAAAAATGGCAAAGAAGTAATTTTTCCAGTCAAATGCCTGGAGTTACCTGCGCCAAAGGCGTTATTGAACTTGTGAAATATGAGTGTAAGAGAACATGTACAGTTGGGAAATGTTCTTGCTTAAAGAATTCTCTGGTTTGTACTGCCCTTTGCAAATGCAGAGACTGCAACAATACAAAGGACTATCAATATCATCACAGCGATAGCAGTGATTGAGAAGAGGATACATAACATCCCAGTACTGTATATACATATAAATGCTGTTGTTAATAATTTTGTTCAATATCTTCAATAATTTATGTTATTTCATTTAAATACTTTGGTTGCGTATAACTGGTTAATAGAACGCTAGTATGTCTAATGTTTTTCATATTTTTCTGCTTTATTTGCATCTTATCGCTTAAAACACTTTAAAAACTCAATTTACTCCTAATTTTATTATATATTTGTTTTTCTTGACCCTGAAAACATATAATTTGACATAGTGGTCAATAATATGCCTCAAATATTAAAGAAGTCAATAAATTGCAGCCATTTTGGACGCCATCTTGAAAATCACCCCCAAAAATGTGTATAAAAAAATGGCACCTAAGGTATTTGGAATCTACTTGTCAAAAACTACACAATACAATAAAAATATCAAACTTGGCACGTCAATCGAGCTGGAGCCACATTTCACGACATTTCAAACCCTACTATAAGGGTAAAAAGTAAGTTCCAGTATAAATTGTTGCTATAACAAATTAATGAAGCATGTTTAAAAATTGAACTTTTATTGAATATTTATTTAGTGCAGAAAAATCAGTTTACATTTAGTTTATTGCAGAATTTATCCGGAAAATAACGCTTTTGACGCAGTCATTTCGGCCGTGCGGCGAAATACATCGGTAAAATGCTTACAATAAATTTCATTCATTGGTTTTATTTAAAATATTCAATTATTTTGCTTTATAGATACAAGTTTATATATATACCGGGAGTCCTAAAAAGGACTGACTGATTTTAAAATTCAATAACTTGTAAACGGTGAGAGATATTTAAAAAATTCTTGCAGGAGGGTTATGCATAAGGTCAAAAGATTTTTTTACAGTGATTTTCAATTTTAGTTCGAATTACAAGCAATAGATGGCGCTGCGATCAATAGTCGCTCAATTCAGGCTCAATTTTTGGTACTTCGTGGCCCGGATAATACATTTCCATTTCCTTTTTCTGCATGGAACAAGATAAAGGACCAAAAATCGAGCCTGTATTTAGCGACTATTGCTTACAGCGCCATCTATTGTTTGTAAATCGAACTAAAATTGAAAATCACTGTAATAAAACTTTTGACCTTATGCATAACCCTCCTGCAAGAATTTTTTTAATATCTGTCGCCGTTTGCAAGTTCTTGAATTTTAAAATCAGTCAGTCCTTTTTGGGACACCCGGTATATTTCAAAGTACTAATCTCGTTGCGGCTATAGACTATTAAAACAAAAAGAAAATAATTAAAGTAAATTTGACTGATACTTATTTCCACCAAAAAGTTTTACTTGCTACCAGATGTTAAATTATTTTTATAAATGCTATTACTACTGATTATTACTTTAACTCAATGATAATTTAAGTAAGTTGCTTTTATAGAAACTAGTATCATAAAGAAATATATTTTAATATTTTTTAAAGATGTTCTCATTTATTTTTTTTTTCTCAACAGCATGAATCTTTTTAATACAATCGAGAATTCATTTTTATGCATAAATGTATGCAAACACTGCTCACAAAGTGCCACAAAATCAAACAGCGTTTTCCATGTTCATATAAACGTGATGCTTCATCTTTTCTCCCTCATAACGACTGTCGCGTCCCAAATATTGACTTAAAACACTAACTTTGACAACATTTTTTGAATAAACAATTAAATTTAAAAAATAAAAAAAACCGACTGCTTAAACAGCGAACTAATTAATTATTTCTCATAAATGTGAAACTATTTTTTCAATTCCTACTATTAGCTCACACTTTCGCTATATATATCTTATTCAAATTTTCAATCGTTAATAAAATACTTATTATTCAACCTATCAAGCTCAAATAAATTTTTTTAAACTTGTAGTGGATGGCACATGTGTTAATCCAGTTTTTTTTCAAATATTAATTCATTAATTAAATTAAATTAATTAATTTTCAGTAATCGAGAGAGCCCTCTTCTTGATCAAGGTATTTTAAGACCGAGAGAGCCCTCTTCTTGACCAAGACATTTTAAGCGCCACTCAAGAGGAAAGAAGAAGAATGAAAGAAAAAAATTCTCTTATTGACCTAAGTAGGAATTGACTTAATTTTTTTATTATTATATTACTTGTTTATATTACTTACCTATTTTTTTTTTATTTACTTGTATTGATGACTTTTAAGTTGTGTTTAATTGTTAGTTCCTATCTATAAACACTGTTTTGATGACGTCTATAGATGTCTATGATGATTAGGGTTGCAGTAAAGTTAGAGATCCTACATACACAACTTTCAGGCTGTATAATATTTTAACGGAGCTTCTGACTGTAAAACAGTCAATGAAACATCGTCTTCATTTTGAAAGACCTATCCAATGATATGCCACTCAATAGGGCGCGTAAATTTTCTTTTTTGTCTCTACCGCCATTTTGTATTTTACGACCGCCATTTTGAATTTATAAAAAACAGAATAACCATCGGGCCGTTAAGATGAATTGATTTGAATTGATTTGACCTCATTCATTGAAATCCATCCAGCCGTTGGTATGTTTCGAGGGTATAAAGCAATCCACATACCCAGATACGCGTGAAACACATAACCCTTCTTTTCAGTTGGGTGAAAATCGTTAACCTTCATAAGAAAAGGGGGAAACATTGCTCGATTTCTTGGTATATGAATAAAAATATCTGAATACTTTATTCATTTATGAATAAAAATGACTTTGCAAATGTGTCAGAAAATAGTAAGTTTGTATAAAAAACATGGAAACATTTAAAATGCTTCATTTAAAACACATTACTACATAGGTGTGATAAAAAATATACAAATGTTTTCTAAAATTAAAAACACTAGATGTTAAAATGATAAAAAGCTACTCCGAGCGCTTTCGGCTAACCTTAAGCCTTTGTCAAGGAGAAGAGAATTGACTGATAAAAACACTCGACGCTCGATGTTCACTGCTACAGATTGACCGGAAACTCACTTCAGGAAGCCCGCAGGTGGTCGTATCCATTAAAATGAAGGAGGGGGAAGGTAGAGAAAGCTCAATCCTCCGAGAGACCGAACTCTCCAGTAATATTAAGTAAATTAAACCAGATACACGGAATTTGGTATGATAATACGTCATTACAACAATTTTCTGCTTGCGTTAAAATTTCCAAAGACTCTAAAATAGCACAACTATTAAAATCAGAAGCCTGGATAATGACTTTTGCTCTATTGAAAAGGATGTCAATATCTTTACTTTGAAACAGCCTTGAGAGGGCGGTAGCCGGTCTATTTTTATTAATATCCTGCATATGTTCTTTAACTCTTGTTTGGAATTTCCTTGTGGTCATACCAATGTAATTGAATATTTTATTTGTTTCTTTACTTCTGTATGGGATGATATAAACTCCTGACTTATTTTCCATACTAATAGGATCAACTCTTTTTTGTACAAGATTAATTAATTTCGTGCTATCTCTAGCTATTAACGTGATACTATATTTCCTTAGGATGTATTTTAATTTTTCATATAAACGAGGAATGTAATCAACTGCTATAAATTTAACTTCATTTTTACTAATACACTCCATTTTAGCTGGTTCTGCGTGCTTAAACTTATAAATTAATTTATCAATAAACTTAGTGGAAAAACCATTACTATTAGCAATTGACTTCATTTTATCCAGTTCTTCTTGCAGGTGAGTATCAGAGCAAACTTCAAATGCACGTCTAATATAAAATCGGTAAGCTGAAGCTTTATAATGAAATGGAGAGTGGCTATTATAAGGAATTGTATTGTTTGAACGACAAGATTTTCTGTAAACTGTCCTATCAAAAATTTATTATAAATTCGATCAATAACAATCAGGGATTTAGTGACAATATGAAAAGTACCGTTATATCTGGTTTAAACCTGATTACCAATAATAATGTGTTTGTGTTTAACAATATTTATTACAAACAGACAGAGGGGGCTCCCATGGGGTCACCAATTTCTGGTTTGTTGGCCGAGTTAAAACTTAGACCTTTGGAGACCAAGATTATTTCAAATTCTGTTTTTAAACCAAGTTTATGGGTCAGGTTTGTAGACGACATATTAATTATATGGAATCATGGCCTTCCAGCACTTATGAATTTTCTTGAACATGCCAACAATAGTGACAATAAGATAAAATTCATTTGGAATTAGAAATAAATAGAACGTTACCGTTTTTGGATGTTTCCCTCACTAGGAATGAACTAACTCATTGCATTGATAGGACAGTTTACAGAAAATCTTGTCGTTCAAACAATACAATTCCTTATAATAGCCACTCTCCATTTCATTATAAAGCTTCAGCTTACCGATTTTATATTAGACGTGCATTTGAAGTTTGCTCTGATACTCACCTGCAAGAACTGGATAAAATTAAGTCAATTGCTAATAGTAATGGTTTTTCCACTAAGTTTATTGATAAATTAATTTATAAGTTTAAGCACGCAGAACCAGCTAAAATGGAGTGTATTAGTAAAAATGAAGTTAAATTTATAGCAGTTGATTACATTCCTCGTTTATATGAAAAATTAAAATACATCCTAAGGAAATATAGTATCACGTTAATAGCTAGAGATAGCACCAAATTAATTAATCTTGTACAAAAAAGAGTTGATCCTATTAGTATGGAAAATAAGTCAGGAGTTTATATCATCCCATACAGAAGTAAAGAAACAAATAAAATATTCAATTACATTGGTATGACCACGAGAAAATTCCAAATAAGAGTTAAAGAACATATGCAGGATATTAATAAAAATAGACCGGCTACCGCCCTCTCAAGGCTGTTTCAAACTAAAGATATTGACATCCTTTTTCAATGGAGCAAAAGTCATTATCCAGGCTTCTGATTTTAATAGTTGTGCTATTTTAGAGTCTTTGGAAATTTTAACGCAAGCAGAGAATTGTTGTAATGACGTATTATCATACCAAATTCCGCGTATCTGATTTAATTTACTTAATATTACTGGAGAGTTCGGTCTCTCGGAGGATTGAGCTTTCTCTACCTTCCCCCTCCTTCATTTTAATGGATACGACCACCTGCGGGCTTCCTGAAGTGAGTTTCCGGTCAATCTGTAGCAGTGAACATCGAGCGTCGAGTGTTTTTATCAGTCAATTCTCTTCTCCTTGACAACGGCTTAAGGTTAGCCGAAAGCGCTCGGAGTAGCTTTTTATCATTTTAACATCTAGTGTTTTTAATTTTAGAAAACATTTGTATATTTTTTATCACACCTATGTAGTAATGTGTTTTAAATGAAGCATTTTAAATGTTTCCATGTTTTTTATATAATAAACAAAGGTGAATCTGGCGTTCAAGATTGGACTATTTTATTAAGTCAATTTATTAATAGTAAGTTTGGTTTATGAAATGTTGCTTAAAGGGCAATTTTTTTTCTTTAACTAAGATTTAAAGCAGAAATTTTTAAAAAAAAATACTTTTGTAAATTTGGTTGAATAAAATAAAAAAAAGAAAAAAGTTGTAAAATTGCATTTCTAAATTTTCAAATAAAGTTTTTCAAAAATTCTGGTGGGAATATAACATTACAGAAGCACACTTACTTTCCTCTGAAAGGGCTAAACGGAAAATAGCAACTGAGTATAAAATGTGGTATCTAAATCATGCATATAAAACTTCATTATTCAGAAAAAGAAACCCTCTAACACAGCTGTCGACAACCTTTCGGACCTCGTGGATCACTAAATACAATTTTAAATACCGCAGACAATTAAAATGAGTTTTTCAAAAACATAAATCCATTTGAATACAGTTCAAAATTTGGCTCAAACCGTCCAGTCATCGACCATTTTTACAGAAAAGGGCTACATAACTGTAATTTAACTCCTTTCTGACCATATTATTCCTAATACTATGGTCAGAATAAAGTTAAATTATGGTTATGAAACCGTTTTCTATAAAAACGGTCGAATGATTGGACAGTTTTTGAAATTTTTAACAGTATACAACAATGATCAGTGTTCATTCCACAGCTATAATCAGAGTCCACTTCCATTTTAATAATATGAGATGCACCTCTATAACCCCTATGCACCTTTATAACAAAATCGTAAATGCTTGTTTAATGATTAAACAAAAACATAATTTGAAGAACAAATTAAAAAAACAAAATTTATTTCCTACATTGTTTAAGCCCGAGAAGGGACAGATATTAAGATATTTCATTCAATTAGTTTTACATTTAATGTTACATTTTTGTAACAAATTAGTTAAACCAATTGAAGATTAAAAAATAAAAATATAATTCATACAATATGATACTTAAAACACCCTAAAAAATTAGATTACGTTCAAATGAAATCGAAATAAATCTTAGACTTCTTCCATTTTTAATTGAAAATATTTGTATTGCAGATTTTGCATTATGTTTATGACAATTGTGCATAAAATGATAAGATGCATGCAAAATACAAAACTTTAAAAAAAAGTCTAAGATTTATTTCGATTTCATTTGAACGGAATCTAATTTTTTAGGGTGTTTTAGGTACCATATTGTATGAATTTTATTTTTATTTTTTAATCTTCAATTGGCTTAACTAATTTGTTACAAAAATTTAACATTAAATGTGAAATTAATTGAATGAAATATCTTAATATCTGTCCCTTCTCGGGCTTAAACAATGTGGGAAATAAATTTTGTTTTTTTAATTTGTTCTTCAAATTATGTTTTTGTTTAATATGTCAAGTTTTTTAATAACTACTGCACTCAGACGAACGCATTTCAAAATTAATGGAGAGTATCATCATCAGGCGTTGATGTATGCGGTATTGCATCACAATATGGGATGCAGTTTACCAATGTGTAATTCAAAATGTTTCACTATTGTAGTACTGCAGGTTGCGGTAGTTTGGACAAAAACTTCCAATCTGAACGTAAAAAATCTATAATCAAAACATACAAAATTAACTTAATTTAAATTTAGATACCCTATTTCCCACTCAGGAACGCTATGAATGTAAATATAAATTGTGTTGAATCCTTACTGCTAATATTTAACAATATTATAGCTGTGATACAGTAAAAAATAAAAAATAAAAGTT
This sequence comes from Maratus speciosus, assembly GCA_963932465.1. NCBI lineage: Eukaryota > Metazoa > Arthropoda > Arachnida > Araneae > Salticidae > Maratus > Maratus speciosus. The sequence goes on from OZ010794.1 coordinate 351,658,681, forward strand.
TTACTTAAATTTTTAAACCCTATTCTCTCCCAAGGGATGATGTAAACACATCAGAAAATTATTACCTAAGTTTAACTTGGGATAAAATTTTTCTCATCGCGGAAAAAAAAAAATACATTTTAAAATTTAAGTTATGTAATTCCCCACTAAGTTCGCTACCTTGCGTAAAAATAGCTCTCCATTAGAAACTTTTTACTAAAATATAAACTTGACCAAAGCAAAAATTTATTCTGAAAATATCCTTTTTATTTCCACTATGACGCCATACTCACCTTTTTAATTTTTGAAAAAAAAAAAACTAGCTCAATTTAATATTTCACGAGAAAATCTTTCAACTAAAAAGAAATAAATTATTACTACGGCTTTTGAAATTTTTGCAACAATGAAGTAAAAACGTTACATTTTCTATGAAAAATGTCAATTAATTTTCAATAAAAAAAAGCGAAAATTAAAATTATTAAGAAAAATATTTGAATAATGTAAAAATAAATTGGCCAATGTTTCTCTCTGGGTTATAATTCACCCATATGCAAAGGCATTTTACCATTCGGTTTGACCCTGACATCAGGCAATCATTTTTACATTTTAAATTTATAATATCATTAAAATTAAAATTAGTAAAGAATAAAAAATGAGTGGCATCAGGGACAAAAAGGTGGGAAGAAAAATGAAAAAGTTATGATCTCCATAGGCTTTTCCATGTTAAATTAACATTGAGAAGTGACACTGGAAATAAATAAGTATTGCGCTGCCGCGCAGTACTTAAATAGAAAATCATAAATACATATTTAGTGATAATAAACCGTTGTTTACCTAATTTAAAAAAAATTAAAATTTACTTAAGTATTGCACTTTTTTTGCTCGATATATGTGTCTGCTCCTTTTTAAAAAAATAACAGATTTTTATTTATTTATTTTTTTTTTTAATTTAATGACGTTAAATTACCTGTTTTGAAAATAATTAATAACATCTACTAATATAATTATCAATGCCTGGTATAATTTAAATTTTCAATACTGAACATCTAAAATTTAATAAATATAAGAATTTCTTAAACTATTATTTTTTGTTTTATTATGAATAAAACATAAAAAATGCAAGTAATGTCCAGAATTTTCTGCTGACCAATAAAAAATTTTCACGGACCACTGATGGAGACACTGCTCTAAAAATATGCTTGTTTAAGAACTAGAAATTAAATCATTTATCTAAAACTATATTATATTCTTTCATAAAGCAGAAAATCGGTTTCTTACGTATAAATATAGTATATTTATCCCAAGTTAAGTTATTCATTCAAAGTTACACTTTGAAATCCCCGGTGTTTGCACACATTCGAAATCTAATGCACACATTTCTATAAACATCCACGTCCGTCAGACAGCTACATTGCTCTTTTTAAACGAGAAAGAAATACAGCATTTATCTATATATTTTTATGTATAAAAATAGAGCATTTTCTTTCTGCTTCCTTTTCGTCTTTCTCTTAAATATAATATTTGAAGATGATATAACAGAAAAAGTTGGTGTATGTAATATCCATATATGTAAATGTCGGATATTTAATGCTTCAGCCGAAGTTGACATTTAAGCAACGAATGTAAAATATTTTTCAGAAGCCTTATTTGGTTTTAGATTGTAGCCTAAGTGAAAAGGAAATGAAAATGGTTGATTTTATTTAGACTGTTGATGAAATTTCTATTTATTTGAAGATCGGTTTGATGTTTCCATAATATTTTCTGAATTTACTTCGAAAAGCTGTAATAAAAGATCTCTAGATAGAAATTTATAAGATGATAGATTTTATTTGAAAATGTTTCTTGTTTACCTAATCCCACATTTACTTCTTCTAAAACCTAGTCTAAAAAATTGCGTAAAAGTATGCCTTTATGCCTTCTGTTTAAATTTAGTTTTATCTTTTGCGGATTTATGTTTTATATGATGTGCAGCTGTAAACCAATATATAAAAATATGAAGCACCTGAAAAGTGCAGAAGAAAATTAGTTAATCAAAATTTATAGTAATAAAAGAAAGATGTTTGTGTGTGCGTCCGTCTGCCTGCGATAGCCAGAAAGTATAGACCGCGCGTAGAGCTTTGAAAAGGATCAGGGTCCATAAGCCGCGTTCTTGGCCCATGAAATAGACTAAAATTAGATTATGTTATACTGACTTAATTATTTCACTTTTTAATACTAGTATTGTACGATTTTAACAATAGTTTTTGTATTTTGTTCGGATTTATATGGCTTATACAGGCTCAAATTTCGTATAATTCGTAGTTTTGATGAAAAATACGCAATTTCTGCTATTTTTACCTCAATTTACTCTCTGTTTTTAATATTTTACTATGAGCGCAGCTTTGCAACACATTTATTTTAACATATTTTGTATATTTTGATGTGTTTTACAATATATGTCAAGAAGAATGTGTTGCACGATTGCGCTCATATAAATAATTGAGGTAAAAATAGCAGAAATTGTGTATTATTCATCAAAACTACGAAGTACATGAACTTTGAGCTTTGTGTAAGTCATATAAATCCGAATAAAATACAAAAAGTATTGTAAAAATCGTACAATATATAACTTCTAATATTTTAAAGTGAAATAATTAAGTCAGTATAACAGAATCGAATTTTAGTCTATTGCATGTACCAAAAATGCGGCTTATGCGGTGTTGATTTCAGAGGGTGGCCCGAGAGGGGGACATCCCCCCCCCCGGAAGATTTGAGATTTTGTGGCCTTTCAAAGGCCAAAAAGTGCAATACCCCCCCCCCCCCCCCCGGAACTCTAGAATGTCCCTACCGGATCCACAGAAATCCCTCCCAGAGTCCGAATTTAACACTGGGCTTATGGACCCTAATCCCTTGGATGAGGATGGGGTAAGGCAGGTCCTGATCCACCTGAGACTCAGAGTTTTCATCTTTTGTTAATTAACCGAAATATTAATTAAAAACCATAATGAATATCGCAAAATGGTACGAAAACTCCCATCACGGCAGCTGGAACGCAGCCGCTCCGGAGAATCCTGAGCAGATAAGATCCGAAAGTGTAAAAGTGACTTTTTTCAGTCTTTTTAAACGCACATCAGTCGAATCGTTTGAAGTACGGACAAACTAATTACATATTTTTAAATTTCGTACTTTTACATTCGAACGCCATGAACAGCATAAAAAAATACGAATTTTAATCCTTTCAAAAAGTACGATTTCACAGGGAGGGGTCCCCCTTTTTTCAAAGCTCGCATCTGGTTCGATTTTAGACATAAAAAAACAAAAAATAACCATTTAATTCGGATAATTTCTTAGCTATGACGGTGTGATATTTTTTTTTTTTTTTTCAAAAATACAAATATTCCCTTTTCAAAAAAAAAAAAAAAAAAAAAAAAAAGAGAGAGACTGGAAGTCACTTTGGGCCTCTCGGAGATACTCTTTTGTTCTACGCTAAAAGTAACTAAATATCGGTATTTTGCCATAATCTCTCTACACGTTTTTTGTACCCCGATTTACATCACGTATGAATATCTCGAAACATTCAGATGATTAGAAGCATTTAAAAAAAAATAAAATCAGCAAAATTTTCACTCAGAACGTTAATACGCTCAGTGGCTTTTGCTCAAGACTTACAACTAAATATCCATATTTTTGCACGAAAGTTATATACACAGAATTTAAAAAAAAAAAAAAAATCGGCTATCTAATGATTTATATGCCTTCATTTGTTTGTAATATAGATAATTAAATTAAATATAGTTTATAATAGCTCCATGTTTTATGAAAAATTATTTATTTATATTTTTTCAAAATAGCACGTATTTTAATTACATTTTTTTTCCCGGTTGTAATGAGAAAATGGCTGCAAAAAGATATATAATTACTATTTTCCAACTATTTTTTCTTTACTTTCTACAGAAATGCAGTACTTGAGTTATCAACATTAAATTAATGGCACTAAAAACTACAAAATTAACATCTCAAAAATAAATTGAGATGCAGTTTTCAAACAAATTGCATTAAAAAGTACTTTTTTCCCCAATACGACGGTATAAAAATTGAAAAATGTGCGATGCTTAGAAGTTTAAAAAATTGCAGTAGAGTATTTAACAGTACAATGATGCATCTGCTTTGTTTTACGGCTGGTTTATACAACGGAACGTTATTTTTTGGAGACGACTCTTTAATAACTGGGAGAAAGAAATAGCATACCGGGGGGTAAAAACAAAGGACGCTTTACAGCTAAATATGAATATTTTTTCACAAATTTTTTACACTGGTTTCAAAACCATTATATTTATAACTGATAACAATTTCAAAGAGTTTGGATAATAAGAATTGTTTTTTAACAAACATTTTATTACTATTAATATTATGGAAAGCTCGATTTATTCTTGCACTTTATTATGTCACTTTATAGTAAGTGCAGAACTTATGTGAAAATATAAATAATTTGAAAAGAACGTTTAAACACACAATAAAATAAGTAGATTTGATCACACGTATACGTTTCGTGAGTACTAGGACTCACATCCTCAGTGTAAAAACTTTAAAAACAATATCCCCCCCAATTGCATGTACGGTGAAAAAACCCAAATGTCAAAACATAATACCAAAAGACCATCAAGTTCTAACAGCCAATGAAATTAATGCGGAAAAGAAGTGTCGTGACACAACAAATCCATCCAGAAAGTTGAGATGTATGGTGTACTAGATAAATCATTAACCAAGGAGTCTTTAAATTTATGGATATGAATAGCCTCAAAAAAGTCTAAATCCAGAGGAGTAATGCATTTCTTGATAATGGTAGCTGAGTCAAAATTAAAATTATGTCCCTCCCCCCAGCAATGAGAGGCGATAGAGGATTTCTGCAATTCTTTTTTCTTTACATAGTTTCTGTGTTCATTGACTCTGTAACGGAGTTTTCGTTTAGTTTGTCCAATGTAGGACAAACCACATTGGCATTGAATGTTGTAAATGCGCCAATAATTATGAGGAGGAATTTGGTCCTTAAGTTGCGAAAAAGATAATTTATTAACTGGTTTAAAAACTACATTAAAATCATAATGTCTTAAGATATTAGCCATCTTAAAGCTAATGCTATTATAAAATGGTAAAATGATAAGGTTGGAAATGGAAACCGCAGTAACAGGAGAATCAATATTATTAACATATTTATTAAGACTATGAGAAATTAAATTATTGATATAAGATAAACTAAAACCTCGATCAATAGCCACATATCTAATGTAATTTAATTCTGTAATAAGTGAATTATTATCTGAACAAATTAGGCGAGCTCTATTAATCAAATAATGAAAAGCCGAAGCTTTTTGGGAAGGGGGGTGACATGAATTGAAATGGGGGGGGGTGTGACAGTAAAATGTTTACGGTAAACGCAAGTGTCAAAGGTGTTAAGCTGACGTGTAACCAACACATCCAGAAATGGCAATCTATTATCTATTTCAACTTCATAAGTAAATTGAATGACTGAATCTATTGAGTTTAAAATCGTTAATATATTGCCAACAGAAAATAGAGAAAGGTCCAAGAGTGCAAAAGAATCGTCTACATATCTACAATAAAATGGGAAGTTGATAAGGTTAAACATTTTAACCTCAAAGTAATGCATATATAAATCTGCTAAAAAAGGACTAAGGGGATTACCCATTGCTAAACCATCCATCATAGAATAATATTGATTAGAAATTTGAAATGAATTTTGTTTTAAACAAGTACTGAATAACTCAATAATGTGGTTGATTTCATAATCTGTGTAATGAAATTCTTTTAATCTAGTAGTGAGACTTTGTAGTGCACCTTGAACTGGAACATGGGTGAACAGAGAAGTAACATCAAATGAAACCATGCGTAAAGAGGGGGAGGGGGATGAAGTTTTTAATCCGATTAACAAAAGAACTAGAATTCTTAATAGTGTAAATATTATAACTTGAAAGGAATGAAAAGCGTTTCACTAAAAATTTAGCAAGAGGGTATGAAGCAGAACCGATATTGGATATGATAGGCCGGAGGGGAACACCAATTTTATGAACTTTAGGCAGAGCGTAAAAGCGACTGCAGTTAGCAATAGACGGAATTAATGACATTTTAATACTGTCATCAATACAGGGAGAGGTTTTTATAAGTTTTCTGGTACTTGTTAAATCACTGTCAGAAGGATCCCGATTTAATTTAATGTATGGGCCGGACTGTAAAAGATTTTGCACTTTATCAAAATAAGCTGTTTTATCCTGTACCACTATTTGACCTCCCTTATCAGCTTTAGAGATAACAATGTCATCATTAGATTTTACAGAGGATAAAACTTCTTTAAGATCCTTTGTTATGTTTGGTTTGAAATTCTTAGAATTGTGATCAACTGTGTTTTTAATGAGAACCCTAATGGAATCCTTTTGAGAACTAGATAGTTTGCTAAATTTGAAACTTCTTTCAACTGGAGCAATAAGATTAGGTAAATCTGGAGACGTTTGCTAAAAGAAAAATTATAATTAAGATTGAGAGCTTTCTCTTGTGTAGGTGACAGTTGTGAAGTTGAAAGGTTTACAATAGCATTATTATTCACCTCTGGAAGCCAAGGAGGGGGTGTAGCAGTAAGGGGAGTAAATTAGAAAGTTTTTTACTAACGAAAGTTTATGAAAAGCAGAGAATTTGACAGACCGGTACCATGATAACCGATCAAGTGTGTCAAAATTTGACACTGAATTTCCAAGAGAAAGCTGTAAATGAAAAAGTTCTTTTTCAATAAAAGCGAGCTTACTACGAGTATCCAGAATAATGGCGCGAAGTAACACTAACTTACAAGTGTGTAAAGATTTCGAAAGACGTTTAGTTAATTGAAGTTTAAAACCCAAGCGAATAAAACCAGGAACAACACCACGACGTTTACAACTACATAAAAAGTTCAAATTATTTAAAACTTTTTCACGTCTTAATCTAAGTTTGTAAAAACGATTAAGATCAGACATGATAAAAACCCCAAATAGGTCCGTTGCAACCAAATATAGTAAGTGCAGAACTTGTGTGAAAATATAAATTATTTGAAAACAACGTTTAAACACACAATAAAAAAAAAATAAAAAAAAAATAAAAAAAAAAAATCTAAAAAACTTTATCTTGAATATATCACTAATTCATTTCTTTAAACTGATGCAGACAAAATAATAGTTTAGTTTTTAATTGAAAAAGAAATGCTAGTAGTATGGCTAATAGTATATTTATTATTAATTTAATTAGATGTAACACTCTAAAAAATAAATGTATAATTTAGTTAATTTTACATAACTATATGTGTAAATTTGTAAAATTGTACTTTTGTATTAAAATGTTACGCTCTTGTCGTAAACATTTACCTGTATTTTTCAAAAACTCAAGTAAGTGTGTAATCGTAGAAAATTGTGCGTATTTACTGGAATTAATGTGTTAACCCATTAACTGCCAAAACTATAAAGTAGAATTCAAACAAGTAGAAACTATAAAGTAGAAATTATAAAGTAGTATTCAAATTTCTTGTTGAAAGTCGTTTACCACCACAATTGAGAAAGGTAATTTCGCTTTATTAAAATATCAAAATTTCAGCCAATGAATAAGAGAATTTTTTTAATTCTAAAATAGTGGTGGCAAAGTAATAAATTTAAGCAAGAGTAATTATTTTAACCGTTGCGTCAACGCAACACCAGCGGGTAATGGGTTAATGTAAATTTATAAATTTTGCATATTACACAAATCTATATGTATTTTGCATATTACACAAATCTATGTGTATTTTGCATATTACACCGCAGTATGTGTAAGAATATTACTCAAATATATGCGTAAGAACACAATATTACACAGAAATATGCGTGCGAGTTTTACACAGCTTTATGTGTAAGAACAGAATATTACACAGGAATATGTATAAGAATATTACACAGAAATATGTTTAAGAACATAATATCACACAGAAATATGTTTAAGAACATAATATCACACAGAAATATGTGTACTTATGTGAACACAATAAATATCGATACTTGAAAACTTGGCTTGTGTAATAGTAGACGAATGGTTAAGAAAGTGCTTTGGTAAGTTACAGTTCCTCAGTTCGTATCCCGTTTCAGTATTGCTTGTTTACTATAGATTGAATTAAACAGAGAATTTCCCCTCTTGATGTAGATGTATCTTTGTAAACTTGTGACTGAAAATTAACAAAAAAAAAATCCGACAAATACGGAAATAGTACTGGCATCACTATTTCTGTATTTTAAAGAACATTTATTTTACAGTGTGTTTATTTAGATTACACAGGTTCTGTGCATAAATTGGGCATACGATTTTAGGACTTAAAAACAACTCTAACAGAGAGATGGCATGCAGTAAATATAATTTCGGACGATCCTGTTTCTCGTAAATTAATGTTACACTATTTTGTGGTCTTTAAACATATTTGCTGGAAAGGGAACAAACACACCAAGCACATAAGTTTGTTCTTCATGCATTTTTTTTTCTTCTTCTTCTTTTTTGTGACAATACAAAAATTTTGTTCATAATTTACATCTCAAATTATAAGGTTTATGTACTATGTAGACAAAATCCATCGTTTTTGTATATTACACAGTTATACATGTATTCATATGCAATTTACACGTTAAATTGTGAATTTCAGAGTTATCTGATAACTTTTTACTCACTTAAGCAACTTAATGTGTTATCATCAAAATACACAGGACTATGTGTATTTTGAAATTGACACACTAGGCAATTTATACACCACATTAGACATATAGACAAATGGTTTTTACATCATCAGTTTACCTGTTTTAATGTGTAAATTTATGCATTTATTTTTTAGAGCGATCAATTAACTGGGTTGTTACCACTGGAAACAAAAAACAACAATTTTTTAACAAAGAGGAATCTAAATAAAATCTAAATAAATTTTAAAAAGAGGAATCTGAATATAATCCTATATATCAAACGATTTTTTTCGGAAAAAATCTTTAAGAATTTTGTTTAAAAAATTTAAGCTAAATCATTTATTTAAAGTCACATCGTACAGGGTTATTACAAATAAATCATCGGGCTTTGATACGTTACTACGTGCGAACTAGGAAACGTATATGTTTCCATGACAACTCAAACGAGAGGGCGTTAACTACAGTTCCGCGCTTATTAACTAAGCTTAAATTGACTTAGTATCGCCGTTGAGAACTCTATGAACATTTTTGTATTAACTATTGTCTTAGAGGATCATTAACCCTTAAAGACCTGTAGAAATAAAAGGTTTTGGTGGTTCCCCTAATTAATACGATCATAATTGATTGAAAAAAAAAATTAACAAAAAACCCGATGTCAGGTTATGCCAAGGAAAGAGCCATACAATTGTGTGGATTGAGGCTCTGATTTAAATCGCACAAAAAGAGGAAATTGTTTTTTCTTTTTCTTTAGATCACCTACACAATTGTGTAGGCTAGGTCTTAAAGGATTAAATCGCCTTTTAAAACCCACTGTATAATCAACATTGACTTTTGGATTTGTGTCATGCATGGAACGTGGTGATATAAAGGGTTAATCTTGGTCGAAGATCTGAGTACAAAATATAATTTAATATGTTCTTGTTTTTGTTTTTCTCATTTAAAGCTTCTTTCTTCTTTTTTTTATTCATAATCGCGAATGTAACAATGAATGAATTATTTTAATAAATTTTCTTTCTTCCATACACTATAAAATACAGTGCTAGGTAACAGTTGAAGAAAACGAGAAAAGGGGAATTATATCAATGGCAAAAATCTAAAATTGAAAAATAAATGCTGTATATTTTTCCAACAAATGCACGAAATTTCATAAAAAAAAATATATAAATTCCATATAAAAATATATAGACTGATATATGTGGAGCAAACATTCAAACCGTGTTTTCTCACAAAAAAATAAAAAATGAGTTATTGTTATTTTTATGAACTCTGTGTTAAATTGCACAGAAATAAATGGTATTTTTTACTAAAAAAATTTTTTCTCCGATTATAAATCAATTTTAAAACTTGACGTTACAATCAAAGAGTGTTTCCTCCAAAGCCTGCATTCAATCAAGCAGTGATTTCTCCAGTCTGCCAATCACAGTTGTCACTTAATGTGTACTTTCGAAACCTACCATACATATCACAATTGAAACGGATTGTTTTAGAAAAAAATAAGAGAACTGTTAAAGTTAAAGGCTTCCAGAATTATAGATTTCGAGATCTAAATGAAGAATATGATGTAAATCTTCTTAAAAAGGGAGTTACTGTTGCCTTGTTCAGAGGGTTGTTTTAGAATATCTTCCTAATAGCCACGCCATACCAGTTGAAAAGAACAAAGATGTTAAAAAACTTTTGAAGGTAATGTATAGTGAACAGTGGCAAAATCAACCTGATGATATATTCAAATGATACGACCACATTATCCATGATTGATAAGCCTGCAATAAAGAAGAGGGATATGTGTATAACTGTCTAGATGAAGATATTGGTTTTAAAATTTGAAGTGGATTTCTGGCAAACGTGTATTTATTTAGTAAATATTTAATGAATACTACTAGGTACCATAATCCGTCATTTTATTTTAACAATAATCAACTGAAATTCGGTATTTATTCAAATAAAATAATGCTATTGTATTATTTGTGAGTTAGAACTTATTTCATTCAAAAAGCGTTTTATCCACTTGTCAAACAATCAAAACATGTTTCCTCCTCTGAATTCGGTCAAAACGTGATTTCTCCAAATATTAAATGCATTTTATTAATTTGTTTTATGTTTAATATCTTAGGTATGCTTGCAATTCTTTCTAATAAACAGTAATAAAAATACACAATAAAAATGAGAATTAAATACAAGTTATTTTCTTATTTATCAGTTTTTTGTGTTTTTTGAAAATTTGTATCTGAAGGAGAAAGCATGGTTTGCATGTTTGCTCCACATATACAAATGGTTGCCACAAAGCACTCTGGTGTGAGAAGCTGCTCTCACTAAAGTAATAACAAACTGACGTACAATAAGCAAATATTGATTCATCAAGGTATAGAGGTCTGCACGGGCCAGAATTTCCAGGACCGGTCCGGCTCAAACGAAAGCTATCTTGGGTCAGCCCGTTTGTATTTTCGCGGTTTATGGACCGGCCCGTGCAAAAATCAATGAAATCAGGCCCGACTCAATTTCCCCAGAAAAAAGCCGATTTTTCTTAACATACAATTAAGATATTTTCCTAGAATACTGCATAGAAATTTATGGAAAATTTTCACATTATAGATTATATATGTTTTAGATTACTTTATGTTCGCAAGCCATAGAATGCAGAATAGCATCAATACCGGCCCGCCATGTAGGCCCAGTAGGCCCTCTCTATTCTAAAAAAAAGTAACTAACGCTGTCACCGCCGCCGCCGGATTTGAATTTTTTGTGACCGGAGGTCTTTCTTCGTTAATATTAAGAAAAATATTGCATACAAAAATATGAAAATCGGTAGTATTATAGAGAAAAGTTTGATAAACACGCTGATGCAGACAGTTTTCAAATCGAAGAATTATTTTAAGAGATATTTAATGTTAAATTTGGCTAAAATCGTTTCATTAAAAAGGTTTTATAGGAGCAAAAACTATACATGGGAAATTAATCATTTTTAGATCATTTTATACATTATAAATTCACGGTGTGCAGACTGCATTTATTTTTTTAATTTGACCTATTTTTTTGAGGTTTTATTTCTATTTTAAATTCAAATTTTCAGCATTTCGAGAGATATTTTTTACAACTTTTAGAAAAGGATATTATTTTAAATTGTTGCCAAATTTAAAAGCAGCGCAAAGAATAATATTTCCTTCAAATTAAAAATTTATTTACACGTGACAATTATAAACAGAAAAAAAACCCTCTCAAATGAGAATTAAATGATTACGTATTAAAAGCAGGAAAAAATATATAATTAAAAATTGATAATTGCAGTATTAATAAAAATTGCCGAGTCATAATATTGCTAAACAGTTTAAATTTAAAAATATACTTACACGAGACATTTATTTCATACTTTGAGATAATTTTTTAAAACTAATCTACATATATATGTATTGCGCTATCGTATCAATGAAACGCATCTCATTCGTTATTGAACAGCATTTAATGCATCTTCATACCTATAAGGGGGGTTACCATAGGGGGGACTCTGTCCTGTCGCCAAATACCGCCAATGTTGTCGCCAACTTGGCGATATACCGCCAAATTTGGCGATCAAAAGTAGTCGCTAAAAGTGACGCCAACTTGGCGATACCTCTAATATTTCGACAAATCCCTGTAGACTCCCATTGTAAACCAATAGGGTTTACTTGCTTAGAGAAAATCAATATATTGAGGTATTTTGAACCAATGCAGATGTTATTGGAGCGGATACAAGAGTCGCATTGCTCTCGTGTTAAGAATTCGAAGACAGCGCAAATAATATTTCCTTTCTAACAACAAAAGTATTTTCACGTGAATATTAAAAATGGAAAGAAAACTTTGGTGACAATTACTTCAGATTTAAAAAGATACATTTTAAAGCCGATCAAATTAGCGTGCTTTTAGAGTTTGCGGTGTCTGAACGGGGGTTGGCGAGCGCAGCTCGTAGGGGGTAGAGCCCCTAGTATAGAAAGAAAAAGTAAGGCCAGTCGTGGCCCAGACCCATTCTGCTGAAATAAGTAAGCCCTGTGGTTCAGACATTGCAACTGCCATTACTGATCTCTTCGCTGGACATGTTATATTTCTGTACTGATGTTGTCAATCTAGCATCGGTTCGTGCAACATATTTATACTTAACCTCGCCTCCAGTGAATTGAAAACTGATCATATTTTATTAGCTTAGTTTGATCCTTTTAAATTTTTATATCGTGCCGATTTTTTTATCGGCACGGCCCAGTCCGTTTATTTTTTAACGACCCGGCCCATTTAAAAGAAATTGCCTTTAATCCTCCGTCTCGGGCCGTTGGAAATTTTTTCTTTATTTTGCCGGGCCGGGTATGAGGCTCAGGCCCAGCCCGGGTATGTGTAGATCTCTAGAACCAATCTCTTGCAGTAGTTTTTTTCTCCTCTCAAAAAATTACTTGTAGAAATTTACAGAAAAAAAAACAAAAAATTAACAGATAACACAACAGATAAATCTAAGAAAATATAAATGCTTCAAATGTAGTGGCACAAAATAAATAGTGATCAAAAGTCTCAGATAGTAGTTATTATCAGCCTAGATTTTCCCCCCTTTTAATTGACTGAAGAGCCTTAATATAAATGCAGAGTGGCTAATTAGGAAAACCTGCATACGACAAGCGATTCATCTTTAGTGTATTTTGTTAATTTAGAGATAGTTTTATAAGTGCATGTTTTCATACAGTTCTAATAACATCTAGCTCGATTTTCCATGTCAATTCAAAATGATTAACAATTTATTTTCGTGACTTTTCTGTTAATCAAAAACAACCCATGCATTTAATAGTTTTTTCTTCTTATACTAGAAAGGATTTCGCTTCTTTTTATTTTTCCCAAAGATAGAAGCCAAAATTAAATTACTACTTTTTTATTAAACAAGAATTTGAAGTTGTAGTGATATTATTTATCTTAAGAGGGGGGGGGGTATGAAATCATATGATTAAAAGTCTACTTGTTGCTAAATCTCGAAAACGATTAAATCGTATGTTATCATCTTTGTAATACCTATTTTGACCATAAATAGACTATCGTTTATTTTTAAAACTGCTTAATTATTGATATTAATGTTGATATTTAATTATAGTTATTGAATAAGATTGAGCTTCGTACAAAAAAAAAAAAAAAAAAAAGGAACCAACGTTTATATTAAAAAGACAGAATCGCCAACGGAGGAAAAAGAAAGAATTTTTATTTTCACCATGGCAACCACTTAATTCTGAATGATGTTGCAGATGTTGGAAGCAATCGCTAATCCCATCACGTGATCCCGTAAATATACTTATTAGCCGAGCGTCTGTACTTCTAGAGTTACCCTGATGTCTTCATTGATTTTTTTTTATTTCTTTTGACTTTCATATTATTATTTTATAGAAATCTTTATATATTGCATTCTTTGAATCATTTCGAAAAAAAAAATGCACACTTCTCTAAGGCTGTTTTATGCTCGCCATAATTTGAAGAAGGCGTTTTTGATTGCTTTTACAGGATGCGTATATTTTTACTATAAACGGATTAGCTTTAACTTAATGGCATATTTTTCTATATAGTTCGGAAAATGATGTGGCGATAAACACAGTTAAAAAAGATTCATTTTTATAGATAATTCCGTACCAAAAAAATATTATCGGAAAAATCTATTAGATGAGGAAGTTTTTTTTCCTTCTTCTTCCTTTTCACCCAGTTAAACATTTCACAAGAGAAGTCACTCTTTTTTTCATTGAAATCGCGATGAGTAAGTGAGATTATCATATATTATAATACGAGCAAATCTTGTTGTCTCTATTTGTCTATATGTGTTTGTAAGCAAATTTTATCTAAATAACAACTCTAACGATTTTGATTAAATTTTCTATCCTACCGTTTTGGGGTACGAGAAGACCATCGGGCGCGGTCACATGTTCGAAAAAATTCAATTAGTGGGTCATTTTGGGATCGCTACAAGTAAATGTATTTCAAAGAGAATGAAAGTTGAAACAGATACTAAGTTGTTGAACAGTTGGTAATAAACGACGTCGCAAAGTTCGCAACATTTTGCCATATTTGGCGAAATGCTGGCGACATTCGCAAAATTTGCGCGGGAAAATCGTCTTTCAAGATGCCCAACCCGAAAAAATTGGCTTTCAGAATCTGAAGGAATTTCCTAGAAATTCGCAATAAGAGTCGAAATACACGATTCAACCAATCAGAGTCCATACAATGAAAACGAAAACAGAATTCAACCAATCAGGTACATAGATCTTTCTCGCATTTAATCCTATACCTATATAACGAAGTTCTTAGGTCAAACCCTAGAGTGTGAGAAGTTGGACAATGAATCTTGCGATTATGATTAAATATGTATAGATCGATTATGATAAAATTTAGAAATATATATATAGTATTAATATTGATAGTTTTTGTAAATAATAATGTTATAAAAAAAATTATAGTAATAATGCAGCGAGAATTTATTGTTATATATATATAGATTTGAATACAAAGGTAATTTTAACCGAGCATAGCTCGGTCTTCCCTGCTGTGTAGCCGTTAAACAGAAAACAAAATCTTCACTTCATTAGAAACATATAAAATCGCGTCCATTGTAATAACATTTCTATTATAACGGTCTAAAGGGATGCAAACAATTTTTAGGGTTTACTTTTTTTTTTTTTTTTTTTTTTTACGCGACAAAATTGCTTATTCTGTAGCCATCAAACGTCGTGTCATATTTACATAACAAAAGCACCCGACTGTGGAAAGAAATCATTCTTGTATGGCGCTTTCTCTGCTGTGGGATTAGGACAACGAATATTCCTCATTAGTGATTATTATTCTAATTTATCTCTTTTTTTAAGCAACTAATGCTGCTGTTGCTACCGTAATTGAACTTATGAAAAACTTTTGCATATAAAAACGATGAAAACTGATAGTTTTATAGATAAATGTCACTATAAAAAACGGAGATTCTTCTGGCAATCGAGACGCAAATACTATTTCCGTATTTTAACGGAACCCCCCCCCCCCCATAAATTCCAAAAATCCGTATTTTTACGGAAATTTATCCCCATAAATTCCGGAAAATTTTCCGTTTTTCTGGAATTTATGGGGGAAAATTTCCGTTAAAATACGGAAATAGTACTGGCGTCTCGATTGTCAGTAGAATCTCCATTTTTTAGTCCTTTTTTTTTTTTTTTTTTTTTTTTTTTTACAGTGTATGATAAACACGTTGAAGTAAGCAGCTTTTAAATCGGAGATTTGTTTTAAGCGCCATTTAATGTTAAAATTGGCCAAGATACATTTGTCACATGCACATACAATTGCTCAAAAACAGTTACATAAGTTTTATAGGAGAAAAACACTATGCATAGCGATTTAACATTATTTTAAGGCAGATACTTAGCTATAATGTCGTGTGCAGTGTCTAATCTTTTTAAAATTTGTCAAAATTTTTAAAGCTTTTTTTTTTCGATTTTTTATTCAAAATTTCATTATTTGAAACGAGATTTAATGCATAGTTTGTAATAACTGTTTTTACCTACTGTTGCCAGATTATAAAAAGACAAAAAAAATAAAAATTACAAACACTTTTCAATTCAAAACTATATTTACATGTGGATATTTGAAAAAAGAAAGAAAACTTTAAAATAATTAAATTGTTGCATGCAAAAAGCATTTAATGGCGAAATTTACGTCATGTTTAAAACTATACATTTAAATCGTCTTATTTAAATCAATTTTCTTATAACATCGTTATAAAAGTCCGTAAGGCAGCCACATTTTTTTAACCACTTTATACAAGTTGATTTTCAAATGTGTAATTGATCTTACTTAATCATTCACGAAAACAGACGCAGCTGTCGCGACAGCGGTTGATTCGTTCTTAAGAATAAAAAAATCACTCAATCAAAGGGAAATGAATGGCAACTCGATTACAGAAGATCGCCGCTGGTCGCGACAATATCATTCAATCTTCGGTAATCAGGTAATCTGTTTAAAACAGAGCAAATTAGTCTTTTTTTTTTTAAGCCTGCAGTGTCTGGACGGGGTTGGCTAGCGTAATACGTAGGGAGCGTAATTTCCTGTGTTTAGAAAAAAGTTGTTATATCGTTGTTATATGTATAGACCGGGAGCCGGCAGCACAGACAACCACCTCATCGAGTTGGAGGCTGAAATTCCAGAATTAGCTAAAATTCGATTCCCATATTAAAACGCAATCGGTCTGCCAAGTCCTATCTTGGTGGAAAACACCTAAAAACCCGATTTTAGCGGTCGACTCATAGGTTTACCATTGCGTTTTCCTGCACCTAAAGGTATGAAAACATGGCGGACTGGGAGCAGGAAAACACAATGGTAAACCTACGAGTCAACCGGTAAAATCGTGGTTTTAGGTGTTTTCCACGAAAATATGACTTGGCAGACCGATTGCGTTTTAATATGGGAATCGAGTTTTAGCTAATTCTGGAATTTCAGCCTCCAACTCGATGAGGTGATTGTCTCATGGTTCGTACGCCTCCTTGCATTTTGCAGACCAGAAAATTTTTTGGCACCAGTATTATCTTATAGAAAATCTCTTCTTAAAAGAAGACGAAATTTTGCGCGTTTAACTTCGATTTCTTTTCTTATAAAATGATACTGGTAGTTCTCCAGGAGAAATAACGATATCCGTAGAACCATGTGCCTGTGCTGCCAATGGAGTTATGAATAAAGAGGATGAGACATGTAATGTATTGCCTACCAGTTGCGAGTGAAGTAACTGAGGAGGTTGTCTCAAGATGGCGGCTGCTTTTTTAAAGTCAGATCTTCAGTTTATGATTATCGCCAGGGGAAACATCCCACCATTGATTAAGTGTCTTATTCATGTAAATTTTTCTCAAATATGTCGTAATTTTTCTATTTGTTTTTACTGGTGTCAGTATGTCTTGTAAAACTGTCTGTTTGTTTCCCTGGTTGTCACAATATGGCCGAAACGCAGGGCCTAACTACCTCCAAAGTAAACTCCTACCGGCAAGAATAAAAATCTCTTTCTACCATTATTTATGAGTGAAATTTTGCAATAATAAAGCGTTTAAATAAGTTGAAAATTTCTATATAAATCTACTGGTGGAACTTTCCACCGGCGGTAAACAACTTCTGCGATAGCGGTTACAGTGGAAGCTTCACTATTTTAAGGACATGTCAGTTCATCTTTATTAATAGTTCCATGGTGCTGCCGGCTCCCGGTCTAGTATGTTGTACGTATTAAACTCCAATAGTGAAAAAAAATATATCGTACATTTTGGCGAAGAAGACATTTCAGCGCATAACGCGTACCTTCGATTTCAGAATGTATTTTTCTTTTATAGATATATTCACTGTATTACGTGACAACCCTTTTTTTTTTTTTTTTTTTCAAAGAAACCATTATGAAATATACTCACTGCGTGGCAACCCGCCGTGTAGCATTTACATTGCATGAAGTCTTTTGATTGCTTAGGGGAAAATGCAGTTTTAATCTACATTTCAGGTTTCTAACCTTAACAATTTCAACTACTAAAACTAAGTCATAATTTAGAACTTTTCCAGTCATTTCACCTTTATAAATTTCGATTTTTTTTTTTTTTTTTTTTTTTTTTTTTTTTTTTTTTTTTTTTTGGAAACCTTTCTTGAGAGCATTTACATTGTAAAAGTAACCACCATGTGAAATTTCAAGTTTTTAGCTGAACTATCACAGAAATAAAAATTTTTGGGCGTTTTTTTTTTGTTCCTGCAATTTTTTTTTTTTTTTTTTTTTTTTTTTTTTTAATAAATTGTTCTGTTGCGAGTATTTACGTCTTAAAAGTAAAGATCATGTCAAGTTTCAGGCTTAACAGTTCCACATTAATCGTAAAATGAAACATTTTTCGGTCATTTCGCTCTTTTAAATTGTTTTAAAAATTAGAATACTTTAACTTTCGAAACCGGTTCCAAAAGTGAAAGTATCCTAATTAAAAAAAAAAAAAAACCTGTAAAAAGAATCGAAAAAGTGAAAAATGGCCTTTGTAGAGATCAATCTCAACTATCCAATGCAAGGAAAAAAAATCGATACCGAAAACCATGTAGAGTTCTCACTTCAAGTCCATATAAAAACAGAAGTATTCAATGTACTAATTTAAACTCTCTGATTTTTTAAGGTATGTTTGTAGTCTTATAAAATTATTAAGTGAAGTACGTCAATGTAACAGAATAAAAAATACAGCAAAATTTATGTACCAGAATTTTCGAAAAAAAATTAGGTGTCATATCACCCTCCGTAAGATATCTTAATGTTGAATTGACATAAGAACCTAATTTTTGCTTTAAAATGATCAGGAAACTTTACCCTATAGAATGAATTAAAGATATAACTATCACTCAAAGGAAGCCTTATTAAAAAAACTCTCAAATTTGAAAATTTAAAAAACCCTAAAAAATACAATTTTTTCCCCTTACAAATGCTCAAAATATTAAACTATCTAAAATATAATTATTCATTCTATAGACATTGATGTTATAGGATAGGCATGCAAAAAACAAAAAAAAAATTAAGCCATTCCATCAAATATTTTTTTTTTTTTAATCTTACGGATAGTCGTCAGAAATCAAGTTTTGAGAAAACGCGACTTAAAGTTGCAATTAAATGGGTGCGGCTGTGAAACTGATTGTTACATAAATGCTTATAACTCCGTTAAAAAATGCAAATATTTTTATGCGGTTTTTTGCACTGTATTCAGAATTAATTGAATAATCAAAATAGATACTAAAATAATTCGATTTTTTGAAAGTTTTCAAACCCTGAGCTCCCTTAAAAAATTTCTTCCATAGGATTATCATTAGCGAACGGGCGTCTTCGCGAGCGTGAAGTAGTGTTTACTCGCGTAAGTCGCACTTTTTTTGCCAGTTCTTCGTTGTGAAAGTCTATATGTGCGACTATTATGCGAGGAAATCTACTACACAATATTGTACACTCTAATGGTAAAACATTACTGGTATAAAAAAAACACATTTTAATAAAATTTGTAACTTTTAAAATGTTTCCAGATTATGTGCTACCAGTTTCCTTTTTATGATAATATTTTTATAGACATAAAATTTTCAAATAATCTTTGTGAATATTATGACAAAAAACTCTCATAATAAATCACTTCCACTGAAGGTATGAGTGTCACTATTATAGTGTGAATCGGTATCTGAAGAATGGAGTGACTATCAGGTATGTCAATGGGAGTGACAGAATCGATGAATCCATTATGAGTACTTAGTTCTGGGAAGAGTACGGCGGATAATTTTCTATTTTCTATATGAAAGTCAAATATGTGACTGCGACATTTATGTAAAGAAAATATTTTGACGATTTTTCCTGCTTCAAAACGGGGGTGCGACTATTATGCGAGTGCGACTATTACGCGAGTAAACACGGTAGCTTCTTAAGAAAATTTATTGATAATTCTGTTTAAAATATATATATATGTCAGATAAACTTATTAGTTGAGAAAGCGTTTTTTCCACAGTTGTTAAAATACTAAATATTTCACAAGAGCATTTACTCACTCCTCAAATGCTTACACAAGACGAATATAACAACCAGGGTCGAAACTGGGACAGAGGGAGCATGCGCCCCGGGCGCTAGAACGAAGAGGGTGCCAAATGAAGGATTAAACCTTTGGAATGTATCATTTTCTTCTGATGGACTGATGGCTTCCATTATCATGAAACAGCCATTATAAATGAGGTGTTAGGTGAATATGAAAGAGCAGTCGTAAAAAGTTAGAACTCTGATTTTCTGATCAGAATGGGGGAAAAAATGGCCCTATTTTTTTCCCCAATAAAATTATGGCCATTTCTTTTTCCCCATTCTGACCAGAAAATCAGAGGTCTAACTTTTTACGGCTGCTCTTTCATCTTCACCTAACACTTCACTTATAATGGCTGTTTCATAATAATGAAAGCCATCAGTCCATCAGAAGAAAATAACTCGGTTAAAGCGGAAACTCGGTTAAGCGGGACTCGGATAATCGGGACTCTACTGTATATTTCATTTTTAAAATGATTTTAGAATATTTTTGTTGGTGTTCAGAGGGAAGTCATGGCCCCCGTGACCTCCTCCTTGGATCCGCCATTGTAGATTACATAGTTCAGTATTACATATTTTATGATTACGTATTTTAAATTTTAAAATAAGTCGGCTATTAGAAAATCAGTAAAATTCCCTTTGTAAATATACTTTTCGGAAGAGGGGGAGGGGGGCGCCAAAATCCATGTTTGCCCCAGGTGCAAAAAGGACTAGTTTCGGCCCTGATAACAACGATTTTGCGCGATATAATGGTATCTTGACTGTACAAGAGGGAAATGTTGAAAATTATAAAACTTTCAAAAATTATTACACAGATATCAAAAATCAAATTAAAAAACTAAATTAGAATCAGAATATTACTCACAAGACGTAAAAAATAGTTTACAATAATACAAAAAATTAGACTTACGTAATTTGTTTTTTCGTCATTTAGTAATTTTTGGTTTTCGCCTGTTTTTCCTACCTTTTCTTATACATTTCTTTCTAAAAACGGGACTAGACAGTATGTAACGGAAAAAAACACAAGGTAAATGCAACTATAGTGGGCCACGTACCAGTAGTGAGCCACTAACTTTTAAAATTTAAAAACAAGTCTAAAATGCGTTTCTAAAAAACGACTGAAAAAAGTCTGATTGACTAACTCCTTAAATGTTAACTCTCCATAAACTGTTTGGAATAATTGCTTTTTTTTCTGTTGCTACATTTGTTTATTTATTTATTTATTACTAGCAAACCCCGCGGCTTTACTCGCGTAATAGTTGAAATATGCCAAGTGTTATTTGCATGACTATTTTTTATTAGAAGAACATTTTTTGAAATAATTCAAAAATTACAAATTTAGCCATTTTAAATGATAATTTAGAAAGTATTTTGAGACTTATACTTATTTCATACGCTCATTTCAGTATTCATTTGAAGTTTTGAATTTTTTAGAAACCATCTTTACACATTTACATCTTAAAATTAACCATCATGTCAAATTCCGAGCTTCTTGTCTAACAGTATACCACATCTCTGGTGTTGGTGACACCAATAAAATACCGAAACAGAGCTGAAATAGAATGTCTTGAAAAATGTTGAAACAAAGACTGTCACCATTAATTTGCCAACATTAACCTTGAAATTTGTTGGTATTTCCTAATATTCTATAGAAAACGGAATTTAGATGTTTTTAAAGGCTTTCTTGTTGTTCCTGCCACCCAGGTGATAGTGACACCGGCATAAAATATAGCCCGTATAGGATAAGGGACTAACACTCTTGATTCGCAACCAATAACTTCTGTAATCGGTTTATTATTTCCTGAGATTCCATAGAAATCGTAATTAAGGACTCTTTTAGAATGCTTTTCGGTTCTTCCCTTCGCTTCACCTCTTTTTACTTTCGAAATTATTTTCGACTGTTTATAGGGGACATTTATATTTTATAAATAATAATATTATTATTATTATATATTATTATTACATCAATGCATAGAGTACAATAACATAGAGTAGTTGAAACAACAAAGATAAAACGTTTTCCTCAAAGATGGTTTTAATGCGGTCTTATTAATCAAACTCCGATACTCCATACTATCTTGAGTACCATTTGTCGTAAACGAAAAGTAAAAATGCCAATCGGTTTAAAGTAATGTCTATTTTTTTTTTTTTTTTTTTTTTTTTTTTTTTTTGTGAGACATATTTTCTTTTTTCTCTACGTGTTAAAATGAATATAAACTTTTATATCTTCAATTGTAACCCCCGAAAATTGACATAATAATAATAATAACAATAATAATAATAATAATAATATATATATATATATATGTATGTATGTATAATAATTTAAAGTTTCTAGCCTCTTCAGTATCGCAGAAATCGCAATTTAGAAAGTTTTTTTGCTCCTGCAGTCCTCGACATAAAATATAGCTTATGTTTGAGCAAGTTCTATCACCATCATTTTGCAACCATTATGTTTGAAATCGGTTTCGTAGTTCATACGATTGCATAAAAATCGTAATTTAGAACGCTTGTAGAACGCTTTTCGCTCACTTCATCCTTTTAAATTTTGAATTTTCTTTCGACAATTCTTAGAAAACATTTGCATCTTGAAGTAATTACCATTCCAATTTTAAAATGTTAGACCCCCTCAGTAACACAAAAAACGCGATTTAGAACGTTTTTTGCTCCTGTAACTCCCAAGTGGTAGTAACAACAACCTAAAATATTGGCTATGTTCGAGCGGGGACTGTCACCTTCAATTTGAAACCATTACTTCTGAAATCGGTTTATATTTCTGAGATTGCGTAGAAATCGCTATTTAGAGCGTTCATTTTAACCCCTTTTAAATTTCAAATTTTTAAGGAAATCTTCTTAGAGAGTATTTACATCTCATAAGTAATTACCATGCCAAATTTCAAGTTGCATAGCCCCTTCAGTATCACAAAAATCCCAATTTAGAACGTTTTTTAAAATGCAACCGCAAGGTGGTAGCGACGCCGACATGAAATAGATCATATATTGAAGCAAGAGCTGCTATCATCAATTTCCACCCATTACTATTGAAATCGGCTGGGTACTTTCTGAGATGCGTAGAAATCGCAATTTAGAACGTATTTTAGAACTTTTTTTCGTCCGTTTTCACCCTTTTTAAATTTCAAATTATTTAGGAAATGTTCTTAGAGATAATTTATATCTTATAAGTAACTACCATGCACACACTACCAAACGCAATTTCGATCGTTTTTTGCTCCTTCACTCCATTTGGTGTAGTAGCACCGACATGAAATACAGCCTATGTTGGAGCGAGGCCTCTCACCATCGTTTTCACACAATTATTTTAGGTAGCTTTCATTACAAAAAGCTACCCATTGCAGCTGTTCGGAGAAAAGCGATTTCAAAAAATTTCGGTATATTTTTGTCGATCATGACCCCCAGGCCCCGAAACCACCCTCCGTTCAAAATTGATATATATATATATATAACCAATAATTAAACATAACCTACCACCATCAAAAACCGTAATATTATGAATTAAAGCTGTAAGTATATATAAAAAAAAAAAAAAGATTAAATTATTTATAAGAATTATTATGGAAGAAAAATAAGAAAGTGGACACCGACAAATAATGGAAATGCTTATATATTGAATTACGTTTTCAAGGGCACAGAATTCAATGATATGAGCAAAATGGTGTTTTCTGTGGGAAAAACAAGCTAAAGCTAAAAGTTATTTTCCCCTGTGCCCTAACAACCATTAAAATCAAGTGAATTGATTAAAAATGAAAACAGAATAGAAACAAATAATATGAATTGGAAAAAACAATAAAACCTATTTAAATATTTATAGGATATAAAATGAAATAATAAACACCATACCGATTAATATTTTAGAATAAATCCACGCTCACATGGCACCCATATCGTAAAGATTAAGGTTAATAAAACAGTTAAGAAATCACAGTAATTGATACCATAGGATGCAGTTAATACATATTGAAATAAATGTTAAATAACTTTTAATATAATATAAAATAATATAAATAGAAAGTAATTACATAATTAAAATGTACTATTAAATTAATTAAAAACCGTTAAACAATATCGTCAAAATTTAGCTAAAAATTCCCCCTGGTGTAGTAAATTATAACTGAAATGTAGCTGGAAGAAGTAAATCTAGAACTTATCGAAAAAAAAAAACACAAATTGTGGTGCTGCCATCTAGTATTACATTTATGATTTAATTGTCAAAAGACTTGCTTCAGTTGTAAGCAATTGAATGTAACAATTGTTTTATTAACAGCAAAACCAAAAATATCCTTATATATAGATAATTATAAACTGAATATAAACCACACAATGTATTTAAAAAAAAAAAAAAACTATTGTTAATAAAATTTAAAAAGCATACAAAATATTCTATTAGCAAATTTATTTAAACTACACTAAGAATTTAAATAATTCTAGAACATCGATAAAATATAGCATATAGCTATATGCTATAAAACAGAATAAATTCATTAATAATTAATATAAATAATTATTAAAAATATAAAAATCTTTAATAAAAACTATTATATATAAGATAATTATAAAATGAACAGGAAATAAAAAACATATGGTAGTATAGAAGGTGAACTGATACTTAAATTCCAATTACCTAAAAAGCACAAATATAGTGTGTGGATTATTTTATACATCCATAAAAATCCTAAAAGTATGAATGTGGGACATTCAATAACAATAAACCGATAATAAATTATATAACACTAGGTGAAAATAAATAAATATTAAAATATTAATAAGAATAGAGGAATAATAATAAATATAATTACCCAATTTTAATCCATACAGTATAACATTATTTATATTAAATATACTTATATGTATATTAATCACTATAAAAATGGCATACTATTAGTAATTAATATGATATTGTCCTTATTAAATTAAAATTTATAACAAATGATTGTAAATAAGATTAAACAATAATAAAGCTAATAATTAATGAAATTCACCAATTACATATAAAATATCAAATCAACATCCTTATAAAATACGTATTAAAAATATAGTAATAATACAAAAGCCCCATTTTTTTTATATATATATATATATAAATTAACCATTGCGTATTATCCAGACAACACCACCCTCCTCCGTACTCTAACATCTACCCACCCATCCATCCTATAATATTTTTTTTATGTCATTTTACAATTTTTATTTTTTATAGAGATTTTTTTATTTTATAATTTTGTTTACGCATGTGTTAATTTGTTTTAAAAGATCATGTAAGAAAAATACTAATTGTATATTAATGAATATATGAATTTTTTTGGAAAACCATGATTTAATGCATCATAAATTAGTTTTTTAATATTATTGTTAATTAGAGGAGAAGAACATAAACATTTTATTCTATGTAAATGATTAAGTATTATATTTCGAAATACAGAATGATGTAGACAAGATTTAAAATTTGTAAATGTATTAACTTTGAATTTAAATTCTTTACGTTTGTCATATAAATCTGTGATTGTTTTGTTGTCTTTTATTGTAATTTTAAGATCTAAGAAGTTAATTGTATTGTTAGATAAAAGGTTTTCCGTTAATTCCAAATTAGTGGGATAATCTACTGGAAATGGAGTAATTGCAGATATATATATATATATATATATATCTGACATTTGTCACACTGTAACTCTCGTATTTATGAACCGATTTCGATGTAATTCGGTGTGTACATAGTACATACCAATGTCTCGACCGAGTTCGTTGGTCAGCTTCATCCGCCGTTTTGTTTCAAAATGGCGGCCATTTAAAATCTTTAAAAAAATTTTAAATTTGAAATGTGGTACCAAAAAATTGAAAATGGAAAAATATTTTTTTCTTATGTATTTGACCTTTATACAAAGATTCCGGAGCAGTTTTTGTTTCGTCTATATCTTTAAAAAATGGCTGAGTTATAGCATTTTGAATTTCTAGCGTGGCTGACATTTTGAAACGTCCTGAATTTTGTCACGCGATAAAAGGCGTATTTATGAACCGATTTCGATGTAATTCGGTGTGTACATAGTACATACCTATGTCTCGACCGAGTTCGTTGGCCAGCTTCATCCTCCATTTTGTTTCAAAATGGAGGCCTTTAAAATTTTTTAAAAAAATTAAAATTTGAAATGTGGTACCAAAAAAATGAAAATGGAAAAATATTTTTAGGTAGCTTTCATTACAAAAAGCTACCTATTGCAGCCGTTCGGAGATAAGCGATTTCAAAAAATTTTGGTATATTTTCATCGATCATGACCCCCAGACCCCGAAACCACCCTCCGTTCAAAATTGATATATATATATATATATATATATATACATATATGACCTTTGTTACACTGTAACTCTCGTATTTATGAACCGATTTGAATGTAATTCGGTGTGTACATAGTACATATCAATGTCTCGACCGAGTTCGTTGGCCAGCTTCATCCGCCATTTTGTTTCAAAATGGCGGCCATTTAAAATTTTTAAAAAAATTTTATTTGAAAAGTGGTACCAAAAAATTGAAAATGGAAAAATATTTTTTCCTATGTATTTGACCTTTTTACAAAGATTCCGGAGCATTGTTGTTTCGTCTATATCTTAAAAAATGGCTGAGTTATTGCATTTTGAATTTCTAGCGTGGCTGACATTTTGAAACGTCCTGAATTTTGTCACGCGATAAAAGGCGTATTTATGAACCGATTTGAATGTAACTTCGTTTATACATAGTACATACCAATGTCTCGACCAAGTTCGTTGGCCAGCTTCATCCGCCATCTTCTTTAAAAATGGCGGCCATTTAAATTTTTAAGAAAAATTTAAATTTGAAATGTGATACCAAAAAATTGAAAATTGAAAAAATATTTTTTTCTTATGTGTTTGATCTTGATAAAAAAGATTCGGGAGCAGTTTTTGTTTATTCTATATCTTAAAAAGTGGCTGAGTTATAACATTTTGAATTTCTAGCGTGGCTGACATTTTGAAACGTCCTGATTTTTGTCACATGATAACAGGCGTATTTATGAACCAATTTGGATGTACCTTGGTGTGTACATAGTACATACAAATATCTCGACCGAGTTCGTTGGCCAGCTTCATCCGCCATCTGGTATCAAAATGGCGGCCATTTAAAAAAAATTTTTAAATTAAAATTTAAAATGAGACACCAAAATATTAGAAAATAAAAAAGATTTTTTTCGTATGTGTTTGACCTGTATAAAAAGATTCCGGAACAGTTTTTGTTTCGTCTATATCTAAAAAAATGGCTGAGTTATAGCATTTTGAATTTCTATTGTGGCTGACATTTTAAAACGACCTGATTTTTTTCACGCGATAACAGGCGTATTTATGAACCGATTTGGATGTAACTTCGTCTGTACATAGTACATACCAATGTCTCGACCGAGTTCGTTGGCCAGCTTAATTCGCCATCTTGTTTCAAAAGGGTTGCCATTAAAAAAATTAAATTTAAAATTTAAAATGAGGTATTAAATAATGGGAAAATGAAAAAGATTTTTTTTATGTTTTTGGCTTTGATACAAAGATTCCGGAGCAGTTTTTGTTTCTGAAAATTTGTTCTTTTGTTTATATCTTAAAAAATGGTTGAATTATAGCACTTTGAATTTCTAGCATGGCTAACATTTTGAAACGATCTTGTATTTGTCACGCGATAACACACGTATTTGCCTATTTCGATGTAAGAAGGCATGTGGATAGTATACATCAATATCTCGACCAAGTTGGCTGGCCAGCTTCATCAGCCATCTTGTTTCAAAATGGCGGCCATTAAATTAAAAAAATTATATTTAAAGTGAGGTGCAAAAAAAATTAGAAATTGAAAAAGATTTCTTTCTTAAGTATTTGACCTTGATATAAGGATTCAGGAGCATTGTTTGTTTGTCTTTATCTTAAAAAATGGCTCAGATATAGCAGTTTCAATTTCTAATGTGGGTGACATTTTGGAAAATCTGATTTTTTGCCTTCGACAGCACTTGTTTATATCAACCGATTCCGATGTAAGTGAGCATGTGCACAGCAATTACTAAGGTCTCGACTTCACTGGTTAGCCTCCTCCACCATGTTGTCTTAAAATGGCAGGCACTTTAAGAAATCGCCGAATTTGGCAGCCAAATATAAGTTACTTTAAATAAAAGCAGCTTGGATAAAGCTGACTAAATTCGCGAAATTATCATTCATAATGATTTAGTATTGATAAAAATTAGTATTGAATTTCCTATATTCGGTTTCCACTAAATTGAGCTTCGCGTGTTTGAGTAATATAAGTTGTCTTTTTTAAAATATGGAATATGAAAGCTTCCTCTTCCTCCCGGCACTGGCCGGAAGGACTTTTTTAAATTGGTTCAGTATTTCTTGAGATTGCGTAGAAATCGCCATTTAGAAAGTTTTTTAGAACGCTTTTCGCTCATTTTCACCCATTTTAGATTTCGATTTTTTAGGAAATGTTCTTAGAGATCATTTTTATCTTATAAATAACTGCCCTGCCCAATTTCAGGATTCTAGGCCCTTCAGTAACACAAAAATTGTAATTTAGAACGTTTTTTGCTTCTGCAATCCCTAGGTGGTAGTGACAACGACATGAAATAGAGACTATGTTGGAGCAACGGCTGTCATCATCAATTTCCAACCATTACTTTTGAAATAGGTTGGGTACTTTCTGAGGTTGCGTAGAAATCGCTATTTAGAACGTTTTCTAGAACTCTTTTCGCACATGTTCCCTCCTTTTAAATTTCGCATTTTTTAAGAAATGTTCTTAGAGATCATTTATATCTAATAAGTAACTACCATACCAAATTCCTTCCATGTATCTGGATCCTTCAGTAACACAAAAATCGCCATTTCGAACGTTTTTCAGCATTTTCACCACTTTTTAATTTCGATTTTTTAAAGAAATGTCCTTAGACATAATTAGCATCTTATAAGTAACTACCATGCCAAATTCCATGTTTGTAGGCCCTTCAGTAAAACAGAAATCGCATTTTTAGAACGTTTTTTACTCCTGCACCCCTTTTGACCAGTAGCACGGACATAATGTATAGCCTATGTTCGAAGTTGGACAAACATCATCATTTTGATACCATTACTTTTGGAATCGGTTCGGTAGTTCCAGAGCTTACCTCCTACAAATAAACAATTTTTACCTCTTTATAATATGAGTATAGATTAGTATAGATTATTATTTTTTTTTCCAAATACTTAGCGATTTCATTAAGAAAAAGTTTTTATTTAAAATATTGTTTCTTTAATATTATGGGGTTTTTTAGCTCACAGGCTATCAAAGCGCTTTCTGTATGTACGTATGTACATACGTATGTATGTACGCAACGCGATAGCTCTTGATAAAAGTATCCGATTTACTTCAATTTTTTTTCTAGGTTCATTCTGAGAAGGCGCTTCCCTGATTAGTTTTGGGGGTTCATTGGTTAAATATAAAGGGGGGGGGGGTACGGGGGCTAATCCCCCTAAACTGAGTTAAATGGGTTTTTCATGCAAAATTAACAGATTTGCTTCAATTTTGGTATACCGATTAATTCTGATAAGGCGCTTCCCTGATTAGATTTGGAGATTCATTGTTTAAGTATAAAGGGGGAATGGGGGCTGATACCTCCTTAATTTAGATAAATGGGTTTTTCTATCCGATTTCTTCAGATTTGGTATACCGGTTTATTCTAATAAGGCGCTTCCCTGATTAGATTGGGAGGTACATTGGTTAAGTATAAAGGGGGGAACGGGCGCTAATACTTCCCTCTTAATTTAGATAAATAGGTTTATCTATCCGATTTTCTTCAAATTTTGTATACCGGTTTATTCTGATAAGGCGCTTCTGTGATTAGATTTGGAGGCTTATTGGTTAAGTATAAAGATGTGAAATAGGTGAGGGGGTTAACCCCCCCTTAATTTATTTTTCGAGAAGCATTATATTCTTTCAAATAAGAGTATAATATACAATTAGTGTGAATAGCCTGTGAGCTCAATGCCATCAGTTTAATTGGGCACTTTTTATTTTATTATTATTAAACTACCGTTGATATACTCTATTACATAGCGAATAATTTGTTCGATAAGCCAAAAACGTAAAGATTTATGTATCAGAAGTTTACTAGGCCCACTACTGAAGCATAGAGGAAGGTAAAAAGAAAAAAAAAATCATTTTTTTTTTTTTCGAAGAATATATATTATGAAACTTTTAATGTTTATTCTTATACATGAAGGTTAGGACTTGGCTATATACAGGGTGCCATATGTTATCTATCGCCGACCTTTAATTTCTCAACCGTTGGTCATAGACATATAGTTCCAATTACAAAAACGTTTCAATTGAGATAAATATTCATGTTGTGGCATTATTTAAAGTAAAAAATCAATTTTATAAAAATTACGAAAGCTAACTTTTGATACGGTCCCCCAGTTCCTATAGTTATATTTAGTAAAAGTTTGCACATATCATAACAGATATAACGCAAAAAGTTTGACATCTGTACTTCAAAAATTGACACAGTTATTAAATTTCAAAGTTTGAGATTTTTGCACATGATTTTGTCTTTCATTGAGGGATCAGTTAAAAGATGAATTAAAGTAAATCGAGATTAAAATCAGGGTGCAGTTCCTCTGCCATTTATCTAATCCTTAGTGAGTATGTTTTATTTTCCGGTTGTCGATTCTACCTACTCTGATGTTTGAATGTTGTTCGACCCGTAAAAGTTAGCTCAAATTTTTAGATGAAATAACCCTCTTTGGTGATTCCCCGATTTGGCGATACCGGCTAAAGATGGTTTCGCCGTAAAAAGGACATTGCACCCTGACTTTGATCTCGAATTACTTTAATTCATCTTTTAACTGATCCCTCAGACAAAATCATGTGCAAAAATATCAAACTTTGAAATTTAATAACTATGTCAATTTTTGCAGTACAGATGTCAAACTTTTTGTGTTATATCTGTTATGATATGGGTAAACTTTTACTAAATATAACTATAGGGACTGGGGGGGGGGGGGGGGCGTATAAAAAGTTAGATTTCGTAATTTTTATAAAATTGATTTTTTACTTTAAACAATGCCACAACATGAATATTTAGCTCATTTGAAACGTTTTTGTAATTGGAACTATATGTCTACGGCCAACGGTTGAGAAATTAAAGGTCGGTGATAAATAACATGTTGCACCCTGTATATATATTATATATATATATATATATATATATATATATTGGAATTCTCTAACACCTTAATAATAATTAGATAAATGCCCTTAAGTGGCCCACTACTGGTGCGTTTACCTTCAGTATGGTTTCTCATGCTGTGGGACTTATAGAAAACAAACTTTAGAAATGTCGTGGCACAATGTTTCACCTATGCCGTGGAAATTCGTCGTTTTGGCAAACTATGCATCGTCGTGAAATATTTTATGACCCGTTGAGGAGTTGTTGCTTTCAATCATCCTCGGTACATACTTAATTCTTCTCCAACAGACTTATTTCTGTTCCTGCATCTGAAATGAGCATTAAAAGTATAGTTGTTTTTATATCCAGATGCACAAAGCCATATTAGCATTAGACTGGCAGGCGACCGTACAGACCATCACCTCATCCTGTTGACGGCTGAAATTCTAGGATTAGACAGAACTCGATTAGCATATTAAAATGCAACTGGTCTGCCAAGTTATATGTTGGTGGAAACCACCTGCAGACACGATTTTAGTCGTTGATCAGTAGGTTTATCATTGTGTTTTCCTGCATCTAAAGTTATGATAACCTGGAAGCTGGAAAACACATTGGTAAACCTACCAGTCAACCAATTTACAGGTATTTTCCACTAAGATATGACGTGGCAGACCGGTTGCATTTTAATATGCTAATCAAGTTTTAACTAATCCTAGAATATGGGCCGTCAACTCGATGAGGTGATGATTTGTGTAGCCATCTCCGGTCTACACGGTTCTCCATGCGATACCGAAAGAAGACTTTGCCTGCAGTTTTTAAAAAACTGTAAAGTCGTTGTCAAAAGCCCAGTGCAAAACTACAGACATTATTCTGGTAAATACAGAGTATTTTTCCTGATTTAGGTAATAATGTTTTATTTGTCAGCTTTTCTGTCACATCATAAACATCATGTTCAAACATTTATTGATGTATTGCTTTTAGTATCTTCAAAACGCTTTCTTCCTTCTTAAATATGAAATTGACAGCATTAATCAAAGAAGAAGACAAAATATATGCATACTATCTTCTACTTTAAAAGTTTCTTATAAAAATAGCATGCACTATATAAATTAAAATTCCTTTTAAAACGCAAAAATCTTAGCATACTGAAGCATTATTTTAATGTTTCTCCGAAAATATATATCTGTCACAAAAAGAACAACAATATTCTCGATAACTACTCCAAATAAATCATTAATTAAAGTCACTTCAAAGTTTTTGATTGCTTGTCAAATTTTAATAAGTTATCTGAAATAAGTCTTGCTAATTTCCGACCAGGGAATCCACAAGTGAAATTTTAAAAGTATTTTCGAAGAATAGCAGGAGATATTCTGCAGTCTGAAAACTTGTTTAATGTAATTAAAGAAGTAAAAAAAAAGTTAGAAAATTACGAGCTCCATCTTTTTCTTTTTTCGTTTTATTCCTCAACCGTCTTCCGGTTGTACTTTCGAAAAGTATATTCCATTAATTTTGCAAGATTTTTCCTCCAGTTATAGTTTTACAGAATTTTTACAAAGTCATGTAAACAACTTTCTTTTTCGCATCATATTAAATATTGTTCGCACACAATGACAGCTGCGTAATAGGGTTTTGCAAAGGGTGAACATCTTCAACGTATAAAACGGCATCGAGTTTCAAGAATATCTTCCGAAATCTTGACTTTTATTGCAATCTATTTCAGCGCCATTCCGTAATTTCGGAGAGACGAAAACTTAAAAGAAAAAAAAATACGCCTTTTATCTGAGGCACGCAGTTCCATCGGCTGTTAATATCTTAATAAGAACTTAAGTCGCATCCTAGTGTTATCGAAGGAAACACGACTTTATTACGTGTAGGAAAGGGGATGGGGAGTAAGTGGGGTGGAATATGTCTTTCTGCTAAGCAAAAGCTTCAAAAAATAAAGATAAAGGAGTAATTTATGCGGTACACATTTACCGCAAATTTTCCACAAAACCACCATTCACTTAATACAACAGATGAATAATGCATTATTACGGGGGATAAAACTTTTGTCGATTATATTCTTTTGCTCTTTTTCAGAGCCCGGAATATATCTATATGTTGGAAAACGTCATAATTCATCTCTCCCTCATTGGTCGATTTGAAAGCGCTCCGGCCCAATTGCGATTCCGGGCACAGTACCCAATGAAAAAAAAATTTTTTTTTACTGTACTTGTCGGCCGCAAGGGGACGCTCCTGACGGTTTGGCAGATTTATTCTTCAAAAACCATTTCTTTCATATGCTCGGCTAAAAGAGAAAATGCGAGAAATAATTATATGATAACATCACCCTAAACCGATTCGATTTTTTCTTTTCATTTTTTAAAACTCTTTTTTTTTTTTTTTTTTTTTTTTTTTTGGTTTTTCGGAGAATTTAATGCTTTCATTGGAGATGAAAAGAGAAAAAAAAAACTATTTCTTTTGTTATCCATGATGAGGAGCAAAACGAATGAGGGGAATTTTCCAGAGAGATAATTCTTGAAATATTATATTTTAGTTTTGGAATAAAACTTTTAACGACCAATTTTAAATGAAAGATTCTCGCTGAAGCTTTGCTATTTAATTAATTTTATTTTTCTTATGATTAGAAAAGTATATTTTCATCGGAACATTTTATAATAAAACGATTTTTCGTTTTTGCTTGTAAGTGTAATTACTATAGCGATTCGAATAGATTTAAGGCTTTTGAAATTAAATTATTTGTATTTTTTTATTTCATGATTATGTAAAAGTGTGTTTCTCCTTATTATTCTTTTTTTATCGCTAAGAAAATTATTATAAATCGATTTCTATAATTTTGTCAGGGCTGTTTTTTTAATTTGACAATAAGTGGGTTGAACGCTTGAAGCCTCAAATTGTTCTACAGTGATTGTTTAACAATTAATATTGAAAAATTATATCGAGATTATTAAAGACAGTGAGGAAGGGAAAAGGAGCAAGTTGAGAAATACGTCTTTTTTTTTTCTTTTTTTTCGGCCATACTGACTTAGAAGGGGCGACTCCAAGAAAGACTTTTGAAAGGGGAAGTAATTTGAATTTTCGTTCTCAGTCAGAGATCACTGAACAAGCCTCTACCTGCTGTCCAATTGCCTACCTGAACGGGTTTGGGATGCTTGGCAATGGAGCGAATTTCGTCTGATAACTATATCATGGCACTCCACAGGGCAAGCAGTTATGACTATGAAAGATAAAAGATTGTGCTTTGTCAAAACTTGATTGAAAGTAGCTGCAACAGAGATTTATAACATTGAATGAACTACGCAGCAAGCACCTCTCATCACACTAGCAAGGTGCGACCAGGAAGAACAATCTGGGTGCTAATATTGTGGAAAATGGGAGGTGCAAAAACTTGCCAAAGGAATTAGGAGGATGAAAAAACAAAACTAGGGTAACTGCAGAGGGTAAGTTGCACTAGGGAAGAATTTTCATTCTTGTTCTCAAACAAGAAATACATTTATAACTTACATAGCCACTTTGTTGGGGCCTCTCAAAACTGAAAAAAATTTAACTTAAGCTTCAAGCTCATTGTATGTGTGTGCAGTACGCGGAGCCATATTAATGGTGTTATTACACGAGGGGTCAAAGTCGCTTCAGATTCCAGGCGTCTCCATGTTATCCTATGGCTGCAGGGGAGTCGCTTGGAGAGCGAGCGTCTTTTTTCTGTCGGAGCGTCCTTGACGCCCGAAACGAGGCGACTCGCCAGTAACAGCCAATCAAATGCTTGGAAATCTGATAATAGAAATGCCTTTTCCGGAACAGCCAATGAAATGCTTGGAAAAGACGGACCGTGAAGCGGCTGTTGTCGCTAGACGCCTGGGATTCCAAGCGTCTTTGAGTCCTCGTGTAATAACACCATTAGCATGAACAAAACAAGCATTTTCTCAGAGTTCCAAAATTGTATTATATACATATATATATACATATAAAGTAATTCGTAATTCCTTGTACAAAATTTGGAAGGATATCAGAAAAACAACGCCAAGTAATAACCACATAGGAATTCAATAAAAGCACCACCAAATTCCACCTTGGATTTCAATAGAATCCTTGAGGTACTGTAGGACGCTGTATCGTTGCCTCCGAAAGAGGCAGCCTTGGGATTCCCTCATCAACGGTTGGCGGTTTGTAAAGTTCGGATGAAATCGTAATTTTCGGATCAAATTGTTGTACTCAAATAAAGCTTCGAAACAAGTCGTTGCCTTTCGGATGTAAAATCCCGTTCCAAAAAAACAATGATTTCGTTCAAACTTGAGAACTACCTACAGCTGATGATGCAGTTAAAAGACTATCTGTTTCTTGGGCAATGGCTGTATCAGTACGCAAAGTCGTCAGACGTAATCAACTTAACTTACAGTGTTATTTTAATCTCGACTGTGTGAAAGGCTGCATTGATGACCGCTATGCACCTCACCTACGGGGCAGTGAATTGCACATTAGCTGCTAAGCAATTGTATCGGGAACAATTTTCTGGCAGTCCTATTTCGATTCTTTGTTCGAGCATCTGCATACTGGAATGTGCAAATTCAGAAATTCCGGTACAGAAAACTACTGGTACAGAGAGAATGGCGCAGACAACCGTCTTGGAAGATCCGAAAATCAATACCCGGATTAGTCCCTCTAACATGTCCTCTTATTGTATTTGTCTTTGTAATTGTATAACACTTCTAAGATTGAAACTAATGTTTTTTTATTATTATTGCTTATTGACGTGTTGCTGAGTCTCTTTCAAATTTTGTACAGGGAGTTTCAAATCATAACTTATATGTATAACTGATAATTAATGTAATTTGCGATGGAAGAGAGATCTCAAAGTCTCCGTCTGCCTCAGCGCAAAGAGCTATCAAATTGGACCTTGCAATAAGTGACAAAACTACACTGTTAAAAATATTTACGGGCAGAGGGCGGCAGCAGAGATTCCAGTCATACCCCGTAAAAAATAAAAATAAAACAATCCGTGCCCATCATTTTGTGTCAATGTGTACACACTAGCGGAGTAAAATGTATGGGGTCGTACTGTATTTGATGGTTTTTTATTTTACCGTTGACGTAACAGATGGGCTATAACTGCAAGAATATGTGGATTGCCCTTAATTTTCTAAGTATCTGAAAATATCCCTGTAAAATTACTGGCAGAGGCCGGCGCAGAGATTCCAGTCATACCCCGTAAAAAAAATTTCATGCCCATCATTTTGTGCAGCCCGTAATTTTACGGGGCAAAGATATAATGCACTTCAAAACACAATAACACTTTACTTATTGTTCCGTAGCACGTAGCACGTTAGATAATCATCACAGAATCGCTTTTTTGGCGGGTTAAAAAATATGTTACTGTCGCGGTTAACTGACATTATTTTTCGAACCATGACTAAAACGAAGGTTTACACCCTAGCAGAGGAAAATGTATGGGGTCGTACCGTGTTTTTTTAGTGGATCAGACCGTTTTTCATCAAATAAGGCTGTTGCCCGTGAAAACTGAACTGCAAAGGCTCATAAATTGATATTTTTTTCTGACAGAGTAGAGTAAATTTTACCTGGGACAAGGTGGATGAGATATTTGATGTCAACTCCAGTTTTTACTTTCTTCTATCTTCAATAGAAGAAAGTATTGTAATCGAAATTTTTTTCGACTTCCGGTTTTCGACGGATTTGCATGTTTTAGGGGTCAGAGATTCCAAAAAACATGTTTATAGAAAATGTCTCTCTGTCTGTGTGTCCGTCTGTCCGTCTGTCCGTCCGTCCGTCTGTCCGTCCGTCCGTCTGTCCGTCCGTCCGTCTGTCCGTCTGTCTGTCGCCATTGTACCATCAAAAAGTGTATGAAGTTATGTATAGAATTAAACCAAAATTTTCTTAGAAGTTTTAGGCTATGGCAAGCAGGTCCTCCCGGAATTTGGAAAAAATTCGCCGGTAGGGGGCGCTGATATAACAATTTTTGTGCGATTTTGAATATTGTACCATCCAAAAGTGTATGGAGTTATGCATAGAATTGAACCAATTTTTTATTTTAAGTTTTTGGATATGACAAGCAGGTCCTCCCTGAATTTGGAAAAAATTCGCCGGTAGGGGGCGCTGTAAATGCGATTTTTGTGCGAATTTGAATATTGTACCATCGAAAAGTGTATGAAGTCACGCGTAGAATTGAACAAAAAAAAATTTTTAAGTTCTTGGCTATGGCAAGGAGGTCCTCCCTTAATTTGTAAAAAAATCGCTCGTAGAGGGCGCTGTAATAGCGATTTTTGTACAATTTTTGTGCCATTTTCAATATTGTACCGTCGAAAAGTGTATGAAGTTATGCATAGAATTGAACCAAATTTTATGTGTTTATTTTTGGTCATGTCACGAAGGTCCTCCCTGAATTTGGAAAAATTCTGCCGGTAGGGGGCACTATAATTGCGATGTCTGTACTATTTTCATTATTGTACCATCGAAAAGTGTATGAAGTTATCCATATAATTGAACCAAACTTTTTGTGCATGTTTCTAGCTATGGCAAACAAGTCCTCCCTGACCTTGAAAAAATTCCGAAAGAAGGGGGCGCTATAATTCCGATCTCTGTGCCATTTTCATTATTGTACCATCGAACAGCGTATAAAATTATGCATACAATTGAACCAAAATGATTGTGCTTGTTTTTGGCTTTGGCCAACAGGTCCTCCTTGAATTTGGAAATATTGCGCGGTAAAGGGGCTCCGTGCTAGCGATTTTTGTATACTTTTCTTGATTGTTCGTAGTCCTATTGTGCATCGGCGGCTCATGCAGAGGCGGGAACTCGCTTCCTGCTAAGCCGGCTATTCGCAAACAGCTGATAACAACAGAATAAGGAAAAATTAATAATTTTAACAAATATCATGATATAGATTAACTCGTTTTTAGTCCGTTTAATTGACTTGAGCAGAAATTTAAGGTGAAAATCAAAGTTGGTATAGTATTGAACTAATAATATTGAAGTATTAACATGTGTAACTAGGTTTTGAAATATTAAGATGTATAAGATAGAAGAAAGTTTTGGGATTGGCACATCCAACTAGTTTTAATTACGTTGAAAACGGTCACAAAACTTTCGATTATTTTCCGTACTATGTTCACTCATCTTTTCATATCTAATAACCTATTGCATTTGATCTAAATAGCTTACATCAGATATGGAGTCGAACATTGCGGTCGAATATTTTGCTTCTTTGATATCATTAAAAATATGTTCCATAATTTTCCCAGCAACACTCTCTAATACGAAATAACCCCAGAAATCACAAATTGCATACTTAATTGCCCAAAATAACAGTAGTTAACACAACAGTAGTTAAATAAACCAAAAGGGTAGAAATAGCTTTAGCTGGTCAACATGATATAAAGACACGCAGCTCTTGTCTACGTGGTGAGCGATCATGGCGTTGGAGATACAGCTGACTACCTCCTTTTATTTCTGATTCTGACTTGGCCAAAGTAAATTCTTCTAGTTATGCAAAATATAGTAGTATTATACCCCAAGCAATTATACTTTTCCTTTGTTAGTAAAAGTAAATTCTCCTAATTATGCAGAATATAGCAATATTATACCACAAGAAATTATATTTTTCCTTTGTAATAACTATCCACTAATTTTGCGCTCACTCAAATCCAGTACCCGGTGCAGTGGCTCTTTCTACTTCTCTCGTCCTATATTTTCAGCACTGCTTCCCAGTAGCATATTGCCACTGGGCCATGTGTTCACTAGAAGACGAAGACGATATTCGCCATATATCTATTTTAAGAGCAATTACTTACAAGGAAGGTCTCCATACAGGCATACTCAGAAAAATCTGATAAAAAATACAGAATGTTCTTCTCATGTGGATATTTATATTTATAAAAAAAAATTCGGCGGAAACTCGAGAGTGTTCGTGAAAAAATAATGATAAATTCATTTATTTGGCGATTTATCACTGGTTGGCGATGAAATAAAATTTCAAAAAATGCGCTGTTATGTCGAATAGTCTTTAAGGAAAAAACTTTTTATGTTGAATTTGTTTAAATAAGTTTAATTAAATAACTTTAGTTTTGTCATTTTTTGTTGGTTTTAACTATAGTTTTGTCAGTTTTAGTTTGTTTTAACTATAGTTTTGTCAGTTTTAGTTTGCTTTAACTATAGTTTTGTCATATATATTTACAGTAAACTCTGTCTAAGGCGGAATCGATCGGGACTGAGAAAATTTTCCGTGGTAGACAATATTCCGGCTTACGCAAAAAGCCCCCCCCCCCCCCAAAAAAAAAAAAAAATCCTTCGAATTTGATGATTTTTTATTCATGTCCCTGACAAAAAAATAGGTTGAAAACGGAAATTCGGAAAGATCTTTTGTCCTTATAGATAAATGAGAAACGCTATTCAGTTTCTTAGTACTGCTGTAATACATGCGAATTGGAAGTTTACACAAACACACACCAAAAAAAAAAAAAAAAAAAAAAAAAAATGCAATTTAACAAATTACAACGACCATTTGGAAAATGATTTTTTCAAAGACTAAAATTTAAGACATAAAAAATCGCACGGAGTTGATCCTACATCACGTACGCCATGAATTAAATATTAACATTTTTGGACCCATCATGAACAAATTTTAAAAGAAGTTTCAGTTTTACAATTTTCGGTACTGTAAATTTTTAAACTTCTACGGAGCTGGTCATACATTACGTACGCCATTAATTAAACATTAATAGTGTTATTGCACGTAAAAATTGCAATCGACAAAAATCGCCTGCGACTCGTACGTATTATCCACCTGAAACTTACGTATTATCCAAGCATTTCATTGGCTGTTCGGGAAAAGGCTTTTCCATCGTCAGATTTCCAAGAAATCTGACGACCCATTTTAAATGAAATTTCATTCTTAAACTTCTAAACATTCCACAATATTACTTTTTACACCGTCGTATAGAGGAAAAAAATGTACTTTTACATGCAATTTGTTTGAAAGCTGTATCTCAATTTGTTTCTGAGTTATTAATTTTTTTGTAGTTTTTATTACTTTTTTGTCATAGTGGCAACAGAAGTATCCATCTCTGTTGAAAGTAAAGGAAAATACAGGTTACTGTATAGACCAATCAAAAAACGAATAAAATGCGAATTAAACCAATAAAAAGCTTTAAATATGCTTTTGATTTCCTACCCTGACCAGGACAATAACCATTTTTCCAAATGGTTAAAAAAAAAAAAAAAAAAGATAAATTTCGAGAATGAGACAGAACGCTATAACTTTGAATTTGAGTACATCCTTAAAGTATAATATATTGCACTTTCGAAAATATATTTTGATGAATGTTCATTCTACTAGAAATATTAACTTTTAAAAATAATTTTGCATATGAAAAAATGGCACAAGCACAAATTCCTTAAAATTTAAACAGTTTCTGTCCTTTTGAATTAACTTTCTCAAAGTGTTACGTAATTTAACTAACATGCACGACATTGAGTAATTGACTAATCAGTTTTAAAGTTTAATAAACAAAATGCATTTCATTTTTAAATTATTCTTTTTTCCGCCTTATGCAAAATTTTGGTTTTGGTGGGACCTTAAAATGCTTTCCGTTTCCGCGTTAGACAGATTCCGCCTTATGCAGCATCAATTAATGTAATTTTCTATGGGTTTGCCGGAACTCGAAAAATTTTCCGCGGTAGACAGATTTCCGGCTTATACAGAGTCCGCCTTAGACAGAATTTACTGTATATGTATTTATAATGAAATTTAACTATCATATTTTGTGATTTAAAACACAATTTAAATTGATTTGAATTGTTTCAAGCTCAAAAATAAGTCCGATTTAGTACTGTCGATTTGATTTTGTTGCCATGGGAACAATGACTTCTTCGATACGGAAATGTATAAAGGCAGAATTCTTCATGTGGACTTTATTTTTGAATAGCCGTGTAAATTTAAAAAAAAATGAATTGGAGGATAAAGCAGTGGCAAAATTTCATTCAAAACGGTAATAAAAAGAAAAAAAAAAGGGTGAATTATTTATTACTTTATAGAACATTTTAAACTAATATTGCTGCAAATGTAATAATATTGATAAGTAAGTATTTGCAACTTGAAAAATATAAAAGAAACAAATTAAATTATTAAAAATCAAATGTCAGCTGACTATAACTTAAAATAGATATTTGTAACTTGCAAATCATAGAAAATCCTTTTCCAGTGATAAGATTAAATAACTACAGCAACAAGCAACATGTATATGTAATACAAAAAATATATATAATAAACTATTTTACTGGTTAAATTTAAATTCCTAAAATACGGCGCATTCTAAAAAACAATTTACAAGCAATTTTCAGATGCATTAAAATCGTTTGCTTTTGGAAAAGAAAAATCCTGCTCGCCAAATCGCGTGTCGCTTTCGTATTTTCGCGCCAAATATTCGAAAGTGTTTTATTTTTTTACAAATTTTCTACAATAATTCCACCGCTAAATTTAACTGATCTTTTATTACATACATGAGTAGTTTCACTAACATTTTTTTTACGTATTCTGAGTGTGCCCCTGTAAGGAGACCTTCCTTGTTAGTTTGGTGCAGATAGACAACTGGCGTCAACAAATCTGCTCTTCATCGGATTATGTGGTTGATAACAATATTTTTAAAGAAAAAATTTTGGTTGAGGACGAAAATTATATCTGTTGTTTAAGAAAAGCTTTTTTTATCCAACACGCAGAGTAGGTTTTGGATTCGATTCTTTTAAATTCACATTCCGCCGTTTTCCATTCTTCTATGTGGCATTTTTTCTGCTACTTTGCGTCAAATGGTCACATCGAAGATCGCATACTTGAAATGCGCCTTTCATAGTCATGAGGTTCTATAGATGTCTCATGTCAAAGTACATATTTCATTATTGTGTACAATCTCTCACATGCAATATGGCATCGTCCGTGAAGGTGGTCACTTAAACATTTTGCAAGCTAAATAAAATGTTTTTTTTTTCCTCTTCTGACGCCTGTTTGTTATCTATAGAAGAAAACAGCTTGTCTGTATTTAATGTTGTCATTTTTTAATGCTACAGATATTTCAACACAATTTGTGTTTTCCCATTGTTTAGATAAAATAGCAATTTCAAAAAGTGGGAACTGCAATTTGAAAATTTTTGAAATTTTGTTACTGTAATCATAATCGTCAGATCTGGATTGTTATTCTTCTCAACATTCTCAAGCGCATACTTCGAAATACCTACATCTCTGATTTCTTTCTGAATTCCCTGAACGTGCTTTAGTCGCTAGGACTTCATATGAAGCATTCAGAATCAAAGTGAATGGAGTTCATGAAACATTATGCAGACATATTCAGATGTACACTAAACGGCCAAAGATGACCGGTCACTTGCAATTTTAGATGTTTTGTTAAATATCTAGAAAAATACTTGGGGAATAATCCTGAAACTTTAGGTGTGTAAACAGCATAGTATACATCATATATTTCCGTGATGATTTTTATATGACTTCATAGGTGACTGTAAACAAGTTGAAGAAAAACGAATATCATTTGGATTATCCTATAAAAACTAATGTTGCAAAAGCGTTGAAACTGTAGCACATGATTAGGAGGCTTCTTGTAATAAACTGTGTTGATTTTTATGAGGATAGCACGCATACTCGTGCAGAAATTAATGTTTTTATAAAAACAATCCCAAATTTCACCAAGTGCTTTGCTTATAATTTGCAGAGTTCTTAATATAAAAGAATGTTCTTTTTAGGAACCATGAAAAACAACAATGTACATAATACCCTGCAATCAGAATTAAAAAATAATAAATAATGAATGAAAAATGAGCAGGTTCACTGAATAATGTTTCACTGCGCATGCGCGAATGCAATCAAAATATAATGTGCTGTGCATAATCTATTAGCTAAATGTATAGAGTAACTTTTATGAAAGCCACAAAAACATAGATTGAAAATTTTGAAAGTGATCGGCGATAGAATAAACTCGAAATCCGTTGTTTCCAAAAGGAAGCAGTAAGATGAGGGGCTGTATCTAAATATAGTATATGTTACACATACACACTATTGCAGGTACTACTATATTTGGATACAGCCCCCCATCTTTTAGGTAGCTTTCCTTTCAAAAAGCTACCTATTGCAGCCGTTCGGAGGAAAGCGATTTCAAAACATTTTGGTATATTTTCATCGATCATGACCGCCAGACCTCGAAACCACCCTCCGTTCAAAATTG
Organism: Maratus speciosus; assembly: GCA_963932465.1. Classification (NCBI taxonomy): domain Eukaryota; kingdom Metazoa; phylum Arthropoda; class Arachnida; order Araneae; family Salticidae; genus Maratus; species Maratus speciosus. Next base: position 351,702,353 of record OZ010794.1, read on the forward strand.
ATATATATGTATATATATCCATATATATATATATATATATATCTGACATTTGTCATACTATAACTCTCGAATTTATGAACCGATTTGGATGTAATTCGGTATGTAGATAGTACATACCAATGTCTCGACCGAGTTCGTTGGCCAGCTTCATCCGCCGTTTTGTTTCAAAATGGCGGCCATTTAAAATTTTTAAAAAAATTTTAAATTTGAAATGTAGTACCAAAAAATTAAAAATGGAAAAACATTTTTTTCTTATGTATTTGACTTTTATACAAAGATTCTGGAGCAGTTTTTGTTTCGTCTATATCTTAAAAAATGGCTGAGTTATAGCATTTTGAATTTCTAGCGTGGCTGACATTTTGAAACGTCCTGAATATTGTCACGCGATAAAAGGCGTGTTTATGAACCGATTTCGATGTAACTTTGTTTGTACATAGTACATACTAATGTCTCGACCAAGTTCGTTGGCCAGCTTCATCCGCCATCTTCTTTAAAAATGGCAGCCATTTAAATTTTTAAGAAAAATTTTAATTTGAAATGTGGTACCAAAAAATTGAAAATTGAAAAAATATTTTTTTTTATGTATTTGACCTTGATACAAAGATTCGGGAGCAGTTTTTGTTTCGTCTATATCTTAAACAATGGCTGAGTTATAGCATTTTGAATTTCTAGCGTGGCTGACATTTTGAAACGTCCTGATATTTGTCACGTGATAACAGGCGTATTTATGAACCGATTTGGATGTACCTTGGTGTGTATATAGTACATACAAATATCTCGACCGAGTTCGTTGACCAGCTTCATCGCCATCTTGTTTCAAAATGGCGGCCATTTAAAAAAATTAAAAAAAATTAAATTTTAAAATGAGATACCAAAAAATTGAAAAATGGAGAAGATTTTTTTCGTATGAGTTTGACCTTAATACAAAGATTCCGGAACAGTTTTTGTTTCGTCTATATCTAAAAAAATGGCTGAGTTATAGCATTTTGAATTTCTATTGTGGCTGACATTTTAAAACGACCTGATTTTTGTCATGCGATAACAGGCGTATTTATGAACCGATTTGGATCTTACTTGGACTGTACATAGTACATATCAATGTCTCGACCGAGTTCGTTGGCCAGCTTCATTCGCCATCTTCTTTCAAAAGGGTTGCCATTTTTTTAAAAAAAATTAATTTAAAATTTAAAATAAGGTATTAAAAAATTGGAAAATGAAAAAGATTTTTTTATGTGTTTGACCTTGATACAAAGATTCCGGAGCAGATTTTGTTTCTGAAAATTTGTTCTTTTGTTTATATCTTAAAAAATGGTTGAATTATAGCACTTTGAATATCTAGTGTGGCTAAAATTTTGAAACGATCTTGTATTTGTCACGCGATAACACACGTATTCGCCTATTTCCACGTAAGAAGGCATGTGGATAGTATGCATAAACATCTCAGCCAAATATAAGTTACTTTAAATAAAAGCAGCTTGGATAAAGATGACTAATTTCGCGAAATTCTCATTCATAATGATTTAGTATTGATAAAAATTAGTATTGAATCTCCTATATTCGGTTTCCACTAAATTGAACTTCGTGTGTTTGAATAATATAAGTTGGCTTTTTTAAAATAAGGAATTTGAAAGCTACCTCTTTCTCCCGGCACTGGCAGGAAGGACTTTTTGCTTCCTTTTGGGAACAATGGATTTCGAGCTTATTCTATCGACGATCACTTTTAGAATTTTCAAGCTATGTTTTTGAGACTTTCATAAAAGTTGCTCTATACAATTAGCTAATACATTATGCACATTATATTTTGATTCCTTTCACGAATGCGCAGTGAAACATTATTCAGTGAACCTGCTCATTTTTCATCCAATATTTATTATTTTTTAATTCTGATTGGAGGGTATTATGTATAATGTCGTTTATCATGGTTCCTAAAAAGAACATTCTTTTATATTAAGCACTCTGCAAATTATAAGCAAAACGCTTGGTGAAATTTGGTATTGTTTTTATAAAAACCTTAATTTCTCCACGAGTGTGCCTGCTAACCTAATAAAAATGAACACAGTTTATTACAGGAAGCCTCCCAATCATATCATATGCTACAATTTCAACGCTTTTGGGACATTAGTTTTCACAGGGTAATCCAAAAGATATTAGTTTTTTCTTTAATGTGTTTACGGTTCCCTACTGGGTTTCGTGAAGAAAAATCTTCGCGGAAATGTATGACGTCTACTATGCTGTTTACGCACCTGAAGTTTCGGGATAATCCCTCGTGTATTTTTCTAGCTATTTAACAAAACGGTTATTTTCTATATTCTATATTTTCTATATTTTCTATAAATCGCAAGTGACCGGTCATCATTGGCCATATAGTGTATAATTCATAGGCTCTCACATATTCCAGCCATCACCTTTTTAGTCAGGGAGTCGGTATCATCGAAAGCCCCGTCATCGCGGAATAGAAATTTTTTTTATGTAAATCGATAGTAAAGAGTCATACGAACAAAATAAGCTAGGTATGGCTAGATTTGACAAGCCGAAAATAGGTTTAATTAATTTAATTATTCTTAAAAAGCTGTAATGATTTACCGTTTTCACGGAAAGCCAACACTTGGCCAGCGTTTAGACACGAGACGCGAAACAAAGATGCCACCGGTAAAAATTCAAAGCAAAATAAGTCTGAAATTTTATCCCCAGCCGGCTCTTAGGTAGCTTTCATTACAAAAAGCTACTTATTGCAGCCGTTCGGAGGAAAACGATTTCAAAAAATGTTGGTATATTTTCATCGATCATGACCCCCAGCCAGACCCCGAAACCACCCTCCGTTCAAAATTGATATATGTATGACCTATGTCACACTCTAAATCTCGTAATTATGAACCGATTTCGATGTAATTCGGTGTGTACATAGTACATACCAATGTATCGACCGAGTTCGTTGGCCAGCTTCATCCACCGTTTTGTTTCAAAATGGCGGCCATTTAAAATTTTTAAAAAAATTTTAAATTTGAAATGTAGTACCAAAAAATTAAAAATGGAAAAGCATTTTTTTCTTATGTATTTGACCTTTATACAAAGATTCTGGAGCAGCTTTTGTTTCGTCTATATCTTAAAAAATGGCTGAGTTATAGCATTTTGAATTTCTAGCGTGGCTGGGATTTTGAAACGTCCTGAATTTTGTCACGCGATAAAAGGCGTATTTATGAACCGATTTCGATGTAATTCGGTGCGTACTTAGTACATACCAATGTCTCGACCGAGTTCGTTGGCCAGCTTCATCCGCCATTTTGTTTCAAAATGGCGGCCTTTTAAAAAATTTTAAAAAATTTTAAATTTGAAATGTGGTACCAAAAAATTAAAAATGGAAAAATATTTTTTTCTTATGTATTTGACCTTTATATAAAGATTTCGGAGGAGTTTTTGTTTCGTCTATACCTTAAAAAATGGCTGAGATGCAGCATTTTGAATTTCTAGCTTGGCTGACATTTTGAAACGTCCTGAATTTTGTCACGCGATAAAAGGCGTATTTATGAACCGATTTCGATGTAATTCGGTGCGTACATAGTACATACCAATGTCTCGACCGGGTTCCTTGGCCAGCTTCATACGCCATCTTGTTTAAAAATGGCGGCCATTTAAATTTTAAAGAAAAATTTTAATTTGAAATGTGGCACCAAAAAATTGAAAATTGAAAAAATATTTTCTTCTTATGTGTTTGACCTTGATAAAAAGATTTGGGAGCAGTTTTTGTTTCGTCTATATCTTAAGAAATGGCTGAGTTATAGCATTTTGAATTTCTAGCGTGGCTGACATTTTGAAACGTCCTGATTTTTGTCACGTAATAACAGGCGTATTTATGAACCGAATTGGATGTACCTTGGTATGTACATAGTACATACAAATATCTCGACCGAGTTCGTTGGCCAGCGTCATCCGCCATCTTGTTTCAAAATGGCGGCCATTTAAAAAAATTTAAAAAATAAAAAAATTAAAATGAGATACCAAAAAATTGGAAAATGAAAAAGATTTTTTTCGTATGTGTTTGACCTTAATACAAAGACTCCGGAACAGTTTTTGGTTCGTCTACATCTAAAAAAGTCCTTCCGGCCAGTGCCGGGAGGAAGCGGTAGCTTTCATATTCCTTATTTTTAAAAAGCCAACTTATATTATTCAAACACACGAAGCTCAATTAAGTAGAAACCGAATGTAGGAGATTCAATACTAATTTTTATCAATACTAAATCATTATGAATGAGAATTTCGCGAAATTAGTCAGCTTTATTCAAGCTGCTTTTATTTAAAGTCACTTATATTTGGCTGCCAAATTCGGCGATTTCTTAAAGTGCCTGCCATTTTAAGACAACATGGTAGATGAGGCTAACCAGTGAACTTGGTCGAGACCTTAGTAATTGCTGTGCACATGCTCACTCATATCGGAATCGGTTGATATATACGAGTGCTGTCGCAGGCAAAAAATCAGATTTTTCAAAATGTCACCCACTTTAGAAATTGAAACTGCTATATCTGAGCCATTTTTTAAGATAAAGACAAACAAAAAATGCTCCTGAATCCTTGTATCAAGGTCAAATACTTAAGAAAGAAACATTTTTCAATTTCTAATTTTTTTGCACCTCACTTTAAATATAATTTTTTTTTTTTTAATTTAATGGCCGCCATTTTGAAACAAGATGGCTGATGAAGCTGGCCAGCGAACTTGGTCGAGATATTGATGTATATTATCAACATGCCTTCTTCCATCGAAATAGGCGAATAAGTGTGGTATCGCGTGACAAATACAAGATCGTTTCAAAGTGTTAGCCATGATAGAAATTCAAAGTGCTATAATTCAACCACTTTTTAAGATATAAACAAAAGAACAAATTTTCAGAAACAAAAACTGTTCCAGAATCTTTGTATCAAGGCCAAAAACATAAAAAAAATATTTTTGATTTTCCAATTTTTTAATACCTCATTTTAAATTTTAAATTACATTTTTTTTTTAAATGTCAACCCTTTTGAAACAAGATGGCGAATGAAGCTGGCCAACGAACTCGGTCGAGACATTGGTATGTACTATGTACAGACCAAGTTACATTCAAATCGGTTCATAAATACGCCTGTTATCGCGTGACAAAAATCAGGTCGTTTTAAAATGTCAGCCACAATAGAAATTCAAAATGTTATAACTTAGCCATTTTTTTTAGATGTAGACGAAACAAAACCTGTTCCGAAATCTTTGTATTAAGGTCAAACCCATACAAAAAAAAATCTTTTTCATTTTCCAATTTTTTGGTATCTCATTTTAAATTTATTTTTTTTAAATTTTTTTAAATGGCCACCATTTTGAAACAAGATGGCGAATGAAGCTGGTCAACGAACTCGGTTGAGTTATTTGTATGTACTATGTACACACCAAGGTACATCCAAATCGGTTCATAAATACGTCTGTTATCACGTGGCAAAAATCAGGACGTTTCAAAATGTCAGCCACGCTATAAATTCAAAATGCTATAACTCAGCCATTTTTTAAGATATAGACGAAACAAAAACTGCTCCCGAATCTTCATATCAAGGTCAAACACATAAAAAAAAAATATTTTTTCAATTTTCAATTTTTTGCTACCACATTTCAAATTTAAATTTTTCTTAAAATTTTAAATGGCCGCCATTTTTAAACAAGATGGCGGATGAAGCTGGCCAACGAACTCGTTCGAGACATTGGTCTGTACTATGTATAAACGAAGTTACATTCAAATCGGTTCATAAATACGCCTTTTATCGCGTGACAAAATTCAGGACGTTTCAAAATGGCAGCTTCGCTAGAAATTCAAAATGCTATAACTCAGCCATTTTTTAAGATATAGACGAAACAAAAACTGCTACGGAGTCTTTGTATAAAGGTCAAATACATAAGAAAAAAATATTTTTCCATTTTCAATTTTTTGGTACCACATTTCAAATATTAAATTTTTAAAAAAATTTTAAATGGCCGCCATTTTGAAACAAAATGGTGGATGAAGCTGGCCAACGAACTCGGTCGAGACATTGGTATGTACTATGTACACACCGAATTACATCCAAATCGGTTCATAAATACGAGAGTTACAGTGTGACATAGGTCATATATATATATATATATATATATATATTGATATATATATATATTGACATATATATATATATATATATATATCAATTTTGAACGGAGGGTGGTTTCGGGGTCTGGGGGTCATGATCGATGAAAATATACCAAAATTTTTTGAAATCGCTTTCCTCCGAACGGCTGCAATAGGTAGCTTTTTGTAAAGAAAGCTACCTAAAAATGGCTGAGTAATAGCATTTTGAATTTCTATTGTGGCTGACATTTTAAAACGACCTGATTTTTGTCACGCGATAACAGGCGTATTTATGAACCGATTTGGATGTAACTTGGTCTGTACATAGTACATACCAATGTCTCGACCGAGTTCGTTGGCCAGCTTCATTCGCCATCTTGTTTCAAAAGGGTTGCCATTTAAAAATAAATTAAATTTAAAATTTAAAATTTAAAATTTAAAATGAGGTATTAAAAAATTGGAAAATAAAAAAGATTTTTTTTAATGTGTTTGGCCTTGATACAAAGATTCCGGAGCAGTTTTTGTTTCTGAAAATTTGTTCTTTTGTTTATATCTTAAAAAATGTTTGAATTATAGCACTTTGAATTTCTAGCGTGGCTAACATTTTCAAACGATCTTGTATTTGTCACGCGATAACACACGTATTCGCCTATTTCGATGTAAGAAGGCATGTGGATAGTATACATCAATACCTCGACCAAGTTCGCTGGCGATATTCATCAGTCATCTTGTTTCAAAATGGCGGCCATTAAATAAAAAACTATATATATATTTAAAGTGAGGTGCAAAAAAATTAAAAATTGAAAAAGGTATCTTTCTTAAGTATTTGACCTTGATATAAGGATTGAGGAGCATTTTTTGTTTGTCTTTACCTTAAAAAATGGCTCAGATATTGCAGTTTCAATTTCTATTGTGAGTGACATTTTGAAAAATTTGATTTTTTGCATGCGACAGCACTCGTATATATCAACCGATTCCGATGTGAATGAGCATGTGCACAGCAATTACTAAGATCTCGACCATGTTCACTGGTTAGCCTCATCCACCATGTTGTCTTAAAATGGCAGGCACTTTAATAAATCGCCGAATTTGGCGGCCAAATATAGGTTACTTTAAATAAAAGCAGCTTGGATAAAGCTGACTAATTTCGCGAAATTCTCATTCATAATGATTTAGTATTGATAAAAATTAGTATTGAATCTCCTATATTCGGTTTCCACTAAATTGAGCTTCGTGTGTTTGAATAATATAAGTTGGCTTTTTTTAAATAAGGAATTTGAAAGCTACCTCTTTCTCCCGGCACTGGCAGGAAGGACTTTTTGCTTCCTTTTGGGAACAATGGATTTCGAGCTTATTCTATCGACGATCACTTTTAGAATTTTCAAGCTATGTTTTTGAGACTTTCATAAAAGTTGCTCTATACAATTAGCTAATACATTATGCACATTATATTTTGATTGCATTCACGAATGCGCAGTGAAACATTAGTAGAGGGAAAAAGGGGGTTCGATTGGTGAGGCGGTGGAGGTGGAGGAAGAATCCTACTATAGTACGATGAGGTTTAAGAGAAATTTTTTTTAGAATATTTTTTTAATCGTCTTATAGTACGGGGGGTAGGAGGGGATAATTTTTTTTAGAATATTTTTTTAATCGTCTTATAGTACGGGGGGTAGGAGGGGGTAATGTTTTTTAGAATATTTTTTTAATCGTCTTATAGTACGGGGGGTAGGAGGGGATAATTTTTTCGAGAGGGGCTAAATTTTGGGGGGGGGCTTAATTTTTTTAGTGTCGACTTAGACTGGGAATGGAATAATCATACTATAACATGAGGGGTTAGCTATTTTCGAGAGAACGTATGAAGAGCTACTTTTTTATAAAATAATTGAGGGGGGCTTATTTTTAGGGGGGCTTATTTTGAAGAGGGCTTATTTTTTAAAAGTAGAGAATCGGTTTTGGAACCACTTTAAATTATGGAAACGGTTAGACGAGGGGTTACTGCTTCCTTCCCCCCTTCCCCCCCTGAAAAATAAGGATTTTTTTTTTTTTTTAATAGTGTCGGCCTCTCTCGATGAGAAAATTTTTACGTGTTGTATCATATTTAATTTTTCGTTTGTTTTGGCATTGACAAAAATAGTAGGTTAGTTTTGATGAGATTAAACTGGACTTGTGTTATTAGATGATGGTGCTTTTTTTAAATTTAATTTGTATTCTTATTGAAAGGTTTTTGTGAACAACTCTGTTTTTTGGAAAAACTTTAGAGAATCTTCGAAAAAATGAGAAATGTTATGCTTTGCATCATTGAAAAAACAATAAAAAAATTAGTAGTCTCATCTAGTTTTAAGTCATTTGATGAAGATCTGATTGCAGTGGATAGGATTAAACACAGTTTAATTTTGCATCGTCCTGTATACGTTGGGTTTGTTATATTAGTAATGTTTTCCTTACGGGTTTCGAACCCTGAAACTCCCCATTATTCGAATATCTGTAATGAGAATCTAGATAGAAACTTGAAAAATTTCATTTAGAACTGAAAATTGTTAATTATTATTATCCTCTTGTTGCAAGTTCATACATCTCTTTACCTATTCGCCTGGTTTCGAACCTGGAATCTTCCCATTATTAGGTTATTTCTATAACCATTGGGCTGGGCGGGCCCCATTGTTTTTTCACTTGAATTTGCTTTCTTTCAGTTTTGTATCGACTTCTTTTTAAAAATCAGTGGGTTAATGATTTTACGTTTAGTAGAAATTTTAACAAAGTGTTGCCATTGAATTTAGAAAAAATGAGAAATAAACATTATATATTTTTATTATCGTGCACTTCGAGAAATTATTTAATTTTCAGATGAATGGGTTTTGCTAACATTTATTCATTTTAGTATTTATTTCAACATTGGGGAAACTATTAACAGTGTGTTGCCCCTGTATTACGTACTAAACGAAATTAAAGACTGTTGCCATTGAATTTAGAGAAATAAACATTCAATTTTTATATATTATGTACTTCGAGATATTAATTCATTTTCTTAGATTTAATAATGCCTTCTTCAACTTCGGGAAAGTATAGTAATTTGAACGAAAAGATAAATTATAATCTGGATTTTAGGAAAGTAATATAATTTTTAGCGTAATGATATTTTTTCAATCAGGATTTACTCGTGCAGTTAATGAACACTTTCATTATCACTCACGAAGAATGTTTCTTTTTTTTTTTCTTATACTGTAACACAATTTATGGATTTTAGTTTAAAAAAATTCGTTTTTGGATGGATTCGAACCATCAACCTATTCATTAACGATGAATTGCGCTTACCAATTGCGCCACAAAGGCATTAAAATGATATACAATTAAACCAAAACAAGTTTATTCCTAAGCTTTTAAAAACTAACCAGTTCTTCAATTTTCAAAGATTTGTGGTCATATCTATTTGTGTGCTTGTTGTTTCGATCATATATAAACAGGATGTACTGTTTCTAATCTGGATATAATGATAAAGCGTATTTCCGTACTATGTGAGAAACAAGATAATAGTTCTTTTATTCCATTGTATTAGGAAAACAAATTTTCTTAATGGGCCACTATTTTAATTAACTAACAATAAAGAAATGAACCAGATTTTTTTTTTTTTTTTTTATAACACTCGCATTTCAGTAGGATTCACAAAAAAGTTAATCATTTAATGATAAAAACAGGTTAATTCAAAAAGAAATGAATTTATAAAATGATTCATTTTGTACACTTGCTTATTAAATGAACACAACAGTTTATGTATTAAATAGTTATCGCGTGATCTTCTTTTCTCTGATGCGCCACCTACATTGATTTAAGTGTAGTTGGTTTTCATTTCACGTCATTATTCCGTTTTGTACTGTTTTGAATACATGTGCTGTATTTTTCGTCCTCTCACAGTTAAAACAGTTTTTAAATGAATATGCATGTTATTAATGATACACAATCGCCTATTGTCATCAATTCGGATAAGATGAGTGAACAGGAGATAAAAGATGTGCCCGTTTCGATTAGTAAAAGTATTCCTGCTTCGTCACAAATGTTTAAATTGCCTTATATTTGTGGAAAATGTAAAGCAGAATTTTACGAGAAACATGAGTTTTTAAAACATATGAACATTCATTTAGAAAAAAAACTTTTTATGTGCGACGTATGTGGAATGTTGTTTTTTCGAAAGAGTTCTTTAATGGAACATATGATAATTCATCGCATGACATCTACCATGTACCAATGTGAAACATGTGGTAAATCTTTTTCAAGAAAGAGTGTGTTAATCAGGCACGCAAAGTTTCATTTAGAAAAAAAGCCTTTGAGTTGTGACAAGTGTAAGAAAACATTCGTTCAACAATGTGATTTGCGAAAGCATTTGTTAATTCACATTAAAGACGGAAAATTTCATAAATGTGAACAATGCGAAGAAACGTTTTCGAGAAAGATGGACTTAAGGAATCATCTTAAAATTCACATCATTCCGAAGAAAAGTGAGCTTTCCAAGCAATTCAAACGTGATGATTGTGACCAAGTTTTTTCTGATAAATCCGACTTAGTTGAACACAGAAAAATTCATCTTTCACCCACCCAACTTAAATTGGAACAGCGTAATGGATTGATTAAGCAATTAGAAGAATTAACACTTCAATTAAGAACTTTGCAAAATGAAATATCTTCTTCAAATATCGAATTTTCAATGATTTGAAATAGACATATGTTTTCATTATACATATGCAATCATTTTTGTAACTAACGAAAAATAAAATTTTTTTGAATTGGAAAAACATGTATGTTTTCATTTTAACGAGATGTCTTAGTATTTTATTGCTCCCACTACAAATGATCTCGATTTTTTTTTTCTAAGTGAATGAAACTCTAATAATATTTTGGAAATACATTTTTTATTTTTAAGTTTTCTTCATTTAACTCACTCTATTAATTTGAAACCCATGCAAAATTAAAGTATATTTTAATAAAGTTAAAATAATAAAGTTCTAATAATAAAGTTTTAGTAATATTAATGAGTAGCATTACTAATAATTGTAAATGAATTTAATCATCTACTAATTAATCAACTATCAACATTTTTGAGGGGATATATTAAAGGAAGTATGTATCCACTCATTATTTTATTCAATTTCATATGAGTATGACTACATCGTAATAAAAACTATTTTAAACAATCAACTTCTATTACTTTTGTTTAGAGGGATTAGAAAATGAAGTTATTTAAATTATTGTTATCTTTATTACATATTTTTTAAAGTTTAATTAACAAATAATTAATTTAATTAATTTGAGTATAATTATCATTTTGGTGTAATTATCATTTGATTATATTTATCCACTCATTATTTTAATTATCCACACACTATTTATTTTAATCAATTTCATGAGAAAAAATATAGTGAACTTGCGTTTCATTTTCCATGTGTTGCCATTCACAAGTTTAAAAAATAACTATCATAACGAAATATTCATGCTAGTATTAATCATGCTTTTCGGTTTAATCATCAATTTGAAAAATTTACTTGATACCGATTTTTAACTGAAACCGTCACTGATTTGAATTCATATAAATATAATTATTCACAATTTTAATCAATTTCATTTGAGTGTAATTAATTTAATTTGAGTATAACTATCCACTCATTATTTTAATCCATTTCATATAAGTATAATTATAACTTCCACTATATATTTTAATTAATTTCATATGAATAAAATTATTATTTGTACTGAACTTGTGATTCACTCATCGTGTGTTGCCATTCTCAAGTTTGAAAAATATCTAGCATGATGAAATATTCATACTAGCAATAGTCATGCTTTTCAACTCAGTCGGCGATTTGAAAATTTAGTCGCTCACGGTTTTTTAATTAATACGATTGTTTCTAACTGAAACCGTCACTGATTTGAACTTATGTTAATAATCGTTTCGAAATCATCTTAATCAGTTTACTGTTGACTTTTGATCAGACTATACCACATACTGATTGCTATTTAAAATGGCTTGTGAATTAAATATGCTGAAAATATCTCCCCTAGAAATGAATTGCGTAGCAAAGTATCAACGTTTGGAATCATCTTTGGATACTGATATGAAGGAATTAAATCTCCCAAGTTTAGAATTTTGTAATTCAAACGAGAACTGTTCAACATTACCCTCAAACAAGGATTTACATGCTGCAGAACCCAAGTTCGATATGGATTCGACGACCCCAATATTCACTCATAATGATGACGACGCAACTTCTACTATGAGTTTTTTAGACACTATTTTTAATGACGTAGATTTTAAAAACTTGGAATCCTTCATTTCCCCAAGTACCTCAATTTCATCATCACAAGAACCAACAAATGCTGTTTTGAATACAATACAAGATCCCCTTATGAAAGACATTCCCAAAAGCAAACCACGCAATTTTAGCGTGATTAAAATCAAGTTGAGTGATTGTGTTTATTTAATTTTAAAACATCGCATCAAACGATTTTATGTGTATATCGGGGAGTTTAAACGCAATGTGATTAGAAATGAAGAAATGATGACGAAAAATAGACTTTTGATGGACATTAATACGTGGTATGAATTTCAATCGAAACTTTTTGCTTTTAATTTGAAATATAAATCCTCATCATTTATTTCTAATAATACTCTGTTGGTAATGAATCACAATAATAGCACTATGAGAATTAAAAACTTGATGAATTTTTCACATTTTGACTTAAACGATTGCCAATTATTAAATTTGAAGGATAAAGTTCATCATTTTAACAAGAAGCTTTTGCAACACATGTATACAAATTATCTACCACGTTTAATTAAGCAAAAATGTACACTAGGTGACGTAACCATCGAAAATGAATCTGCTTTATTTTCAAAGCTCATCAAGTGTATTGAGAGTAATGTAGTGACTATTTTAAACCAAATTTATGACTGCGTAGGATGTATTTTTGAACACGAAAGCATGAGTCTTCATACATGTTTCACATTTAATAATCGCGAAAAGTTTAATCAACTAGGGGACACGGTATTAATGTTAGTGAATTTCGATTATGTTGTTTCTATGTTTTTAAACGGAACTGGATGTGTTAGTAAAAACTTTTTATGTAACATCAATGTAGAAACTATACAATATGTATTGTTTAAATAATAAATTTTGTTGTTTTTGTTTGTTAAATGTATATGTTTATTCATTTAGTCTATCTTTTAATTATGAGAATCTATATTGGAAAAAAAGAAATTAACAATTACCTAATCAAAATGTATATATATACAAGTTTTTATTTTTTTAATTTAAAATGAATTCCAAGTTATTAATATTTTTAATAATGAAAATAAAAGTTTTCTACTTTTGCAATTTAATAAAATTATATTTACAAGTTAAAAAATATATATATATTTTTTGAAATAAATTTCAAATTTAGTGGAAATATATTTTTCAAGTTTTACAATTTTAGAATAAAGTTTTCACTTCAAGTTAAAAATATATTTTGAAATAATTTTTTTCAATTCAAGTTAAATTTTAAATTTTACAATTTCAGAAATAAAAAAGTTTTCAATTAATCAAATTTTTTTTTAAATTAAACTATTCGTTGTAAAATTTTTTTATCCATGCTTTTATGTTTGCATACTACGTATAGATAAGTAGTATGTTTTATGTAAGAACAATTATTTAATAGTTCAAAATTATTTACAAGTTAGAAAAATATACTATGTAAGAACAAATATTTTATTAGTTCAATTATATATTTACAAGTTAGAAAAAAAAATTACTAGTTTACAATTTAAAATAAGTTTTCTAAAAATTACAAAAATATTTTATCAGTTTTAAAAAATTATATAAATTTTTTTTTTTTATTTTTTTTTATTTTTTTACGTTTTACAATTTAAGAAATAAAGTTATAAAAGTTTTTAAAAATTTTCATTAGTTAAAATTTTTTGTTTGTTCAATTCATTGTATAATTTTTTTATGTTTTCTAAAAATTACAAAAATATTTTATCAGTTTTAAAAAATTATAAAAAAAAAAAAGTTTAAAGTTTTACAATTTAAGAAATAAAATTATAAAAGTTTTTAAAAATTTTCATTAGTTAAAATTTTTCGTTCATTGTATAAATTTTTAAACATGCTTACATACTACACATAAATATGTAGCATGTTCACAATGTAATATATTGTATACTATGTAACATAGTATATACTATGTTTCATATAAGAACAAAGATTTTTCTAGCTCAAAATTATTTACAAGTGTAGAAAAAATGTTTTATTAGTTTTTGAATTTAAAAAAAGTTTTCTAAAAAATATTTTATAAGTTTTACAAAAGAAAAAAAAATTTCAATTAAGTTTTCTAAAAAATATTTTATAAGTTTTAAAAAAAAATAAATCAATTCAGTTTTCTAAAAAATAATTTAAAAGTTTTGCAAAAAAAAAAAAAAAAAAAAAATCAATTAAGTTTTCTAAAATATATATATATATACATATATATATATATTAGTTTTACAATTCAAATAAGAATATATATATACATATATATATATATCTCACAATATAGATCACATAGTATATATCACATAATGTGTATGTATAACAAAGTAGATAGTTATATATCACATAATGTGTGTATATATGACTAATTGTATACTATGGTCGACTTAAGAATAATCATTTTTTTTAGTCTAAAATTAATTATAAGTTATAAAATTATTTTTTTAATGAAACTTTTCTTTATCCTTATCTACCTTACTTCTTCAAACTCTAATTTTTACATCTACATTTTTAATACAAATTCATTTATATTCAAATATTAGAGTAATATCTACTTACAAATAGCATTGATTTAAAACGAAGCTTGGCATGTCTCGCTCCTACAGATGAAATGCTCACTGCAGATAACTGACCGGATGTTTATATCATCACGTGACTTCCTCTAACATCTGATAAACCGATAGCAAGTTTCCCATTTCCAACTCAGTCTTCAATTGTGTTGGTTCGTTAAGTTTTAATCTCTATATTCCTTCATATTAAAAAAGAACTACATATTTTCTTTACACGTTTGATATTGGAAAGATCTAATATAATTTTAAAACCTATCTTTTTATACCTGCAAACTTTCATTACCGAATAAAATCATCATCTTTTAGTATGTTTAGTTGAAAGATCTTTTATTTTTAATTAGATGATTCAATTGAAATTCTTATTAAGAAGTTTTACTTAACTGTCTATTGTTTTCTAAAAATAATTTTCTTATGAAAGCGAAAAAGAATATTTCATCATCTATATAATCTAAGGTTGATTTTATATTATGTTATCTAACATAATTTGTAATTATGTATACTTAGTATATAAAATTATATATATACTAGCTATATATATATATATATATATGCTAAGTTTTTTTTCTAAATGAATGTTCATATGTTTTAAAAACTCATGTTTCTCGTAAAATTCTGCTTTACATTTTCCACAAATATAAGGCAATTTAAACATTTGTGACGAAGCAGGAATACTTTTACTAATCGAAACGGGCACATCTTTTATCTCCTGTTCACTCATCTTATCCGAATTGATGACAATAGGCGATTGTGTATCATTAATAACATGCATATTCATTTAAAAACTGTTTTAACTGTGAGAGGACGAAAAATACAGCACATGTATTCAAAACAGTACAAAACGGAATAATGACGTGAAATGAAAACCAACTACACTTAAATCAATGTAGGTGGCGCATCAGAGAAAAGAAGATCACGCGATAACTATTTAATACATAAACTGTTGTGTTCATTTAATAAGCAAGTGTACAAAATGAATCATTTTATAAATTCATTTCTTTTTGAATTAACCTGTTTTTATCATTAAATGATTAACTTTTTTGTGAATCCTACTGAAATGCGAGTGTTATAAAAAAAAAAAAAAAAAAAAAAAATCTGGTTCATTTCTTTATTGTTAGTTAATTAAAATAGTGGCCCATTAAGAAAATTTGTTTTCCTAATACAATGGAATAAAAGAACTATTATCTTGTTTCTCACATAGTACGGAAATACGCTTTATCATTATATCCAGATTAGAAACAGTACATCCTGTTTATGTATGATCGAAACAACAAGCACACAAATAGATATGACCACAAATCTTTGAAAATTGAAGAACTGGTTAGTTTTTAAAAGCTTAGGAATAAACTTGTTTTGGTTTAATTGTATATCATTTTAATGCCTTTGTGGCGCAATTGGTAAGCGCAATTCATCGTTAATGAATAGGTTGATGGTTCGAATCCATCCAAAAACGAATTTTTTTAAACTAAAATCCATAAATTGTGTTACAGTATAAGAAAAAAAAAAGAAACATTCTTCGTGAGTGATAATGAAAGTGTTCATTAACTGCACGAGTAAATCCTGATTGAAAAAATATCATTACGCTAAAAATTATATTACTTTCCTAAAATCCAGATTATAATTTATCTTTTCGTTCAAATTACTATACTTTCCCGAAGTTGAAGAAGGCATTATTAAATCTAAGAAAATGAATTAATATCTCGAAGTACATAATATATAAAAATTGAATGTTTATTTCTCTAAATTCAATGGCAACAGTCTTTAATTTCGTTTAGTACGTAATACAGGGGCAACACACTGTTAATAGTTTCCCCAATGTTGAAATAAATACTAAAATGAATAAATGTTAGCAAAACCCATTCATCTGAAAATTAAATAATTTCTCGAAGTGCACGATAATAAAAATATATAATGTTTATTTCTCATTTTTTCTAAATTCAATGGCAACACTTTGTTAAAATTTCTACTAAACGTAAAATCATTAACCCACTGATTTTTAAAAAGAAGTCGATACAAAACTGAAAGAAAGCAAATTCAAGTGAAAAAACAATGGGGCCCGCCCAGCCCAATGGTTATAGAAATAACCTAATAATGGGAAGATTCCAGGTTCGAAACCAGGCGAATAGGTAAAGAGATGTATGAACTTGCAACAAGAGGATAATAATAATTAACAATTTTCAGTTCTAAATGAAATTTTTCAAGTTTCTATCTAGATTCTCATTACAGATATTCGAATAATGGGGAGTTTCAGGGTTCGAAACCCGTAAGGAAAACATTACTAATATAACAAACCCAACGTATACAGGACGATGCAAAATTAAACTGTGTTTAATCCTATCCACTGCAATCAGATCTTCATCAAATGACTTAAAACTAGATGAGACTACTAATTTTTTTATTGTTTTTTCAATGATGCAAAGCATAACATTTCTCATTTTTTCGAAGATTCTCTAAAGTTTTTCCAAAAAACAGAGTTGTTCACAAAAACCTTTCAATAAGAATACAAATTAAATTTAAAAAAAGCACCATCATCTAATAACACAAGTCCAGTTTAATCTCATCAAAACTAACCTACTATTTTTGTCAATGCCAAAACAAACGAAAAATTAAATATGATACAACACGTAAAAATTTTCTCATCGAGAGAGGCCGACACTATTAAAAAAAAAAAAATCCTTATTTTTCAGGGGGGGGAGGGGGGAAGGAAGCAGTAACCCCTCGTCTAACCGTTTCCATAATTTAAAGTGGTTCCAAAACCGATTCTCTACTTTTAAAAAATAAGCCCTCTTCAAAATAAGCCCCCCTAAAAATAAGCCCCCCCTCAATTATTTTATAAAAAAGTAGCTCTTCATACGTTCTCTCGAAAATAGCTAACCCCTCATGTTATAGTATGATTATTCCATTCCCAGTCTAAGTCGACACTAAAAAAATTAAGCCCCCCCCCAAAATTTAGCCCCTCTCGAAAAAATTATCCCCTCCTACCCCCCGTACTATAAGACGATTAAAAAAATATTCTAAAAAAAATTACCCCCTCCTACCCCCCGTACTATAAGACGATTAAAAAAATATTCTAAAAAAAATTATCCCCTCCTACCCCCCGTACTATAAGACGATTAAAAAAATATTCTAAAAAAAATTTCTCTTAAACCTCATCGTACTATAGTAGGATTCTTCCTCCACCTCCACCGCCTCACCAATCGAACCCCCTTTTTCCCTCTACTAATGTTTCACTGCGCATTCGTGAATGCAATCAAAATATAATGTGCATAATGTATTAGCTAATTGTATAGAGCAACTTTTATGAAAGTCTCAAAAACATAGCTTGAAAATTCTAAAAGTGATCGTCGATAGAATAAGCTCGAAATCCATTGTTCCCAAAAGGAAGCAAAAAGTCCTTCCTGAAAGTGCCGGGAGAAAGAGGTAGCTTTCAAATTCCTTATTTAAAAAAAGCCAACTTATATTATTCAAACACACGAAGCTCAATTTAGTGGAAACCGAATATAGGAGATTCAATACTAATTTTTATCAATACTAAATCATTATGAATGAGAATTTCGCGAAATTAGTCAGCTTTATCCAAGCTGCTTTTATTTAAAGTAACTTATATTTGGCCGCCAAATTCGGCGATTTATTAAAGTGCCTGCCATTTTAAGACAACATGGTGGATGAGGCTAACCAGTGAACATGGTCGAGATCTTAGTAATTGCTGTGCACATGCTCATTCACATCGGAATCGGTTGATATATACGAGTGCTGTCGCATGCAAAAAATCAGATTTTTCAAAATGTCACTCACAATAGAAATTGAAACTGCAATATCTGAGCCATTTTTTAAGGTAAAGACAAACAAAAAATGCTCCTCAATCCTTATATCAAGGTCAAATACTTAAGAAAGATACCTTTTTCAATTTTTAATTTTTTTGCACCTCACTTTAAATATATATATAGTTTTTTATTTAATGGCCGCCATTTTGAAACAAGATGACTGATGAATATCGCCAGCGAACTTGGTCGAGGTATTGATGTATACTATCCACATGCCTTCTTACATCGAAATAGGCGAATACGTGTGTTATCGCGTGACAAATACAAGATCGTTTGAAAATGTTAGCCACGCTAGAAATTCAAAGTGCTATAATTCAAACATTTTTTAAGATATAAACAAAAGAACAAATTTTCAGAAACAAAAACTGCTCCGGAATCTTTGTATCAAGGCCAAACACATTAAAAAAAATCTTTTTTATTTTCCAATTTTTTAATACCTCATTTTAAATTTTAAATTTTAAATTTTAAATTTAATTTATTTTTAAATGGCAACCCTTTTGAAACAAGATGGCGAATGAAGCTGGCCAACGAACTCGGTCGAGACATTGGTATGTACTATGTACAGACCAAGTTACATCCAAATCGGTTCATAAATACGCCTGTTATCGCGTGACAAAAATCAGGTCGTTTTAAAATGTCAGCCACAATAGAAATTCAAAATGCTATTACTCAGCCATTTTTAGGTAGCTTTCTTTACAAAAAGCTACCTATTGCAGCCGTTCGGAGGAAAGCGATTTCAAAAAATTTTGGTATATTTTCATCGATCATGACCCCCAGACCCCGAAACCACCCTCCGTTCAAAATTGATATATATATATATATATATATATATATATGTCAATATATATATATATCAATATATATATATATATATATATATATATATATATGACCTATGTCACACTGTAACTCTCGTATTAAATTCTCATTCATAATGATTTAGTATTGATAAAAATTAGTATTGAATCTCCTATATTCGGTTTCCACTAAATTGAACTTCGTGCGTTTGAATAATATAAGTTGGCTTTTTTAAAATAAGGAATTTGAAAGCTACCTCTTTCTCCCGGCACTGGCAGGAAGGACTTTTTGCTTCCTTTTGGGAACAATGGATTTCGAGCTTATTCTATCGACGATCACTTTTAGAATTTTCAAGCTATGTTTTTGAGACTTTCATAAAAGTTGCTCTATACAATTAGCTAATACATTATGCACATTATATTTTGATTCCTTTCACGAATGCGCAGTGAAACATTATTCAGTGAACCTGCTCATTTTTCATCCAATATTTATTATTTTTTAATTCTGATTGGAGGGTATTATGTATAATGTCGTTTATCGTGGTTCCTAAAAAGAACATTCTTTTATATTAAGAACTCTGCAAATTATAAGCAAAACGCTTGGTGAAATTTGGTATTGTTTTTATAAAAACCTTAATTTCTCCACGAGTGTACCTGCTAACCTAATAAAAATGAACACAGTTTATTACAGGAAGCCTCCCAATCATATCATATGCTACAATTTCAACGCTTTTGGGACATTAGTTTTCACAGGGTAATCCAAAAGATATTAGTTTTTTTCTTTAATGTGTTTACGGTTCCCTACTGGGTTTCGTGAAGAAAAATCTTCGCGGAAATATATGACGTCTACTATGCTGTTTACGCACCTGAAGTTTCGGGATAATCCCTCGTGTATTTTTCTAGCTATTTAACAAAACGGTTATTTTCTATATTCTATATTTTCTATATTTTCTATAAGTCGCAAGTGACCGGTCATCATTGGCCATATAGTGTATAATTCATAGGCTCTCACATATTCCAGCCATCACCTTTTTAGTCAGGGAGTCGGTATCATCGAAAGCCCCGTCATCGCGGAATAGAAATTTTTTTTATGTAAATCGATAGTAAAGAGTCATACGAACAAAATAAGCTAGGTATGGCTAGATTTGACAAGCCGAAAATAGGTTTAATTAATTTAATTATTCTTAAAAAGCTGTAATGATTTACCGTTTTCACGGGAAGCCAACACTTGGCCAGCGTTTAGACGCGAGACGCGAAACAAAGATGCCACCGGTAAAAATTCAAAGCAAAATAATTCTGAAATTTTATCCCCAGCCGGCTCTTAGGTAGCTTTCATTACAAAAAGCTACTTATTGCAGCCGTTCGGAGGAAAACGATTTCAAAAAATGTTGGTATATTTTCATCGATCATGACCCCCAGCCAGACCCCGAAACCACCCTCCGTTCAAAATTGATATATGTATGACCTATGTCACACTTTAAATCTCGTAATTATGAACCGATTTCGATGTAATTCGGTGTGTACATAGTACACACCAATGTATCGACCGAGTTCGTTGGCCAGCTTCATCAACCGTTTTGTTTCAAAATGGCGGCCATTTAAAATTTTTAAAAAAATTTTAAATTTGAAATGTAGTACCAAAAAATTAAAAATGGAAAAACATTTTTTTCTTATGTATTTGACCTTTATACAAAGATTCTGGAGCAGTTTTTGTTTCGTCTATATCTTAAAAAATGGCTGAGTTATAGCATTTTGAATTTCTAGCGTGGCTGGGATTTTGAAACGTCCTGAATTTTGTCACGCGATAAAAGGCGTATTTATGAACCGATTTCGATGTAATTCGGTGCGTACATAGTACATACCAATGTCTCGACCGAGTTCGTTGGCCAGCTTCATCCGCCATTTTGTTTCAAAATGGCGGCCTTTTAAAAAATTTTAAAAAATTTTAAATTTGAAATGTGGTACCAAAAAATTAAAAATGGAAAAATATTTTTTTCTTATGTATTTGACCTTTATATAAAGATTTCGGAGGAGTTTTTGTTTCGTCTATATCTTAAAAAATGGCTGAGTTGCAGCATTTTGAATTTCTAGCTTGGCTGACATTTTGAAACGTCCTGAATTTTGTCACGCGATAAAAGGCGTATTTATGAACCGATTTCGATGTAATTCGGTGCGTACATAGTACATACCAATGTCTCGACCGGGTTCCTTGGCCAGCTTCATACGCCATCTTGTTTAAAAATGGCGGCCATTTAAATTTTAAAGAAAAATTTTAATTTGAAATGTGGCACCAAAAAATTAAAAATTGAAAAAATATTTTCTGCTTATGTGTTTGACCTTGATAAAAAGATTTGGGAGCAGTTTTTGTTTCGTCTATATCTTAAGAAATGGCTGAGTTATAGCATTTTGAATTTCTAGCGTGGCTGACATTTTGAAACGTCCTGATTTTTGTCACGTAATAACAGGCGTATTTATGAACCGAATTGGATGTACCTTGGTATGTACATAGTACATACAAATATCTCGACCGAGTTCGTTGGCCAGCGTCATCCGCCATCTTGTTTCAAAATGGCGGCCATTTAAAAAAATTTAAAAAATAAAAAAATTAAAATGAGATACCAAAAATTTGGAAAATGAAAAAGATTTTTTTCGTATGTGTTTGACCTTAATACAAAGACTCCGGAACAGTTTTTGGTTCGTCTATATCTAAAAAAGTCCTTCCGGCCAGTGCCGGGAGGAAGAGGTAGCTTTCATATTCCTTACTTTTAAAAAGCCAACTTATATTATTCAAACACACGAAGCTCAATGAAGTAGAAACCGAATGTAGGAGATTCAATACTAATTTTTATCAATACTAAATCATTATGAATGAGAATTTCGCGAAATTAGTCAGCGTTATTCAAGCTGCTTTTATTTAAAGTCACTTATATTTGGCTGCCAAATTCGGCGATTTCTTAAAGTGCCTGCCATTTTAAGACAACATGGTAGATGAGGCTAACCAGTGAACTTGGTCGAGACCTTAGTAATTGCTGTGCACATGCTCACTCATATCGGAATCGGTTGATATATACGAGTGCTGTCGCAGGCAAAAAATCAGATTTTTCAAAATGTCACCCACTTTAGAAATTGAAACTGCTATATCTGAGCCATTTTTTAAGATAAAGACAAACAAAAAATGCTCCTGAATCCTTGTATCAAGGTCAAATACTTAAGAAAGAAACCTTTTTCAATTTCTAATTTTTTTGCACCTCACTTTAAATATAATTTTTTTTTTAATTTAATGGCCGCCATTTTGAAACAAGATGGCTGATGAAGCTGGCCAGCGAACTTGGTCGAGATATATATGTATGTTATCCACATGCCTTCTTCCATCGAAATAGGCGAATAAGTGTGGTATCGCGTGACAAATACAAGATCGTTTCAAAGTGTTAGCCATGATAGAAATTCAAAGTGCTATAATTCAACCACATTTTAAGATATAAACAAAAGAACAAATTTTCAGAAACAAAAACTGTTCCAGAATCTTTGTATCAAGGCCAAAAACATAAAAAAAATATTTTTCATTTTCCAATTTTTTAATACCTCATTTTAAATTTTAAATTACATTTTTTTTTTAAATGTCAACCCTTTTGAAACAAGATGGCGAATGAAGCTGGCCAACGAACTCGGTCGAGACATTGGTATGTACTATGTACAGACCAAGTTACATTCAAATCGGTTCATAGATACGCCTGTTATCGCGTGACAAAAATCAGGTCGTTTTAAAATGTCAGCCACAATAGAAATTCAAAATGTTATAACTCAGCCATTTTTTTAGATGTAGACGAAACAAAACCTGTTCCGAAATCTTTGTATTAAGGTCAAACACATACAAAAAAAATCTTTTTCATTTTCCAATTTTTTGGTATCACATTTTAAATTTATTTTTTTTAAATTTTTTTAAATGGCCACCATTTTGAAACAAGATGGCGAATGAAGCTGGTCAACGAATTCGGTTGAGTTATTTGTATGTACTATGTACACACCAAGGTACATCCAAATCGGTTCATAAATACGTCTGTTATCACGTGGCAAAAATCAGGACGTTTCAAAATGTCAGCCACGCTATAAATTCAAAATGCTATAACTCAGCTATTTTTTAAGATATAGACGAAACAAAAACTGCTCCCGAATCTTCTTATCAAGGTCAAACACATAAAAAAAAATATTTTTTCAATTTTCAATTTTTTGCTACCACATTTCAAATTTAAATTTTTCTTAAAATTTTAAATGGCCGCCATTTTTAAACAAGATGGCGGATGAAGCTGGCCAACGAACTCATTCGAGACATTGGTCTGTACTATGTATAAACGAAGTTACATTCAAATCGGTTCATAAATACGCCTTTTATCGCGTGACAAAATTCGGGACGTTTCAAAATGGCAGCTTCGCTAGAAATTCAAAACGCTATAACTCAGCCATTTTTTAAGATATAGACGAAACAAAAACTGCTACGGAGTCTTTGTATAAAGGTCAAATACATAAGAAAAAAATATTTTTCCATTTTCAATTTTTTGGTACCACATTTCAAATATTAAATTTTTAAAAAAATTTTAAATGGCCGCCATTTTGAAACAAAATGGCGGATGAAGCTGGCCAACGAACTCGGTCGAGACATTGGTATGTACTATGTACACACCGAATTACATCCAAATCGGTTCATAAATACGACAGTTACAGTGTGACATAGGTCAGATATATATATATATATATATATATATATATTGATATATATATATATATATATATATATATCAATTTTGAACGGAGGGTGGTTTCGGGGTCTGGGGGTCATGATCGATGAAAATATACCAAAATTTTTTGAAATCGCTTTCCTCCGAACGGCTGCAATAGGTAGCTTTTTGTAAAGAAAGCTACCTAAAAATGGCTGAGTAATAGCATTTTGAATTTCTATTGTGGCTGACATTTTAAAACGACCTGATTTTTGTCACGCGATAACAGGCGTATTTATGAACCGATTTGGATGTAACTTGGTCTGTACATAGTACATACCAATGTCTCGACCGAGTTAGTTGGCCAGCTTCATTCGCCATCTTGTTTCCAAAGGGTTGCCATTTAAAAATAAATTAAATTTAAAATTTAAAATTTAAAATGAGGTATTAAAAAATTGGAAAATAAAAAAGATTTTTTTTAATGTGTTTGGCCTTGATACAAAGATTCCGGAGCAGTTTTTGTTTCTGAAAATTTGTTCTTTTGTTTATATCTTAAAAAATGTTTGAATTATAGCACTTTGAATTTCTAGCGTGGCTAACATTTTCAAACGATCTTGTATTTGTCACGCGATAACACACGTATTCGCCTATTTCGATGTAAGAAGGCATGTGGATAGTATACATCAATACCTCGACCAAGTTCTCTGGCGATATTCATCAGCCATCTTGTTTCAAAATGGCGGCCATTAAATAAAAAACTATATATATATTTAAAGTGAGGTGCAAAAAAATTAAAAATTGAAAAAGGTATCTTTCTTAAGTATTTGACCTTGATTTAAGGATTGAGGAGCATTTTTTGTTTGTCTTTACCTTAAAAAATGGCTCAGATATTGCAGTTTCAATTTCTATTGTGAGTGACATTTTGAAAAATCTGATTTTTTGCATGCGACAGCACTCGTATATATCAACCGATTCCGATGTGAATGAGCATGTGCACAGCAATTACTAAGATCTCGACCATGTTCACTGGTTAGCCTCATCCACCATGTTGTCTTAAAATGGCAGGCACTTTAATAAATCGCCGAATTTGGCGGCCAAATATAAGTTACTTTAAATAAAAGCAGCTTGGATAAAGCTGACTAATTTCGCGAAATTCTCATTCATAATGATTTAGTATTGATAAAAATTAGTATTGAATCTCCTATATTCGGTTTCCACTAAATTGAGCTTCGTGTGTTTGAATAATATAATTTGGCTTTTTTAAAATAAGGAATTTGAAAGCTACCTCTTCCTCCCGGCACTGGCCGGAAGGACTTTTTAATCCATTATTTGCTAATGTTGCGTTCACGCGACGGTCACAATAAATGCTCATATTTAACTTATTTACATGCCCACCGTTATTTTTCAATTAAAAAATCGGCCTTACTTAAGGACGTAAAATTTTATTATCATATAATGCGAAAATTAACTTTCAGAGTTTGTGGTAGCAAATGCCGTTCAGCTAAAAAGTTGAAAACTTCTACCTTTTAGTTTCGGCGATAATGGGTTAAAATAGGCTTGACAGACTTTTCAGGCAGAATAAAGTTTGTCATACAACGCTTTTCTGAAAGAGCACAAAATTTTCTATAAAATGCTCTAAGAGTGATCAATATCGGTGACGGTAAAACGTGATAGCTTTTTAATAATAATTTAATGAAACATATTTTCGACTTGTCAAACCTAGTCATACCTAGCTCATTTTCTTCGTACGGCTTTTTACTATTAATTTTCATTAATAAAAATTCAATTCCGCGGTGACGGAGTTTTCGATGTCACCGGCTCCCGGACGATTTCAACTTAGGACTTGGCTTGTTATGGCACCGAACAAATGATTGTTTATAGAGCAAGAATGCATATCAAACTTGGTTGAAGGAAAACAAGTTAGAAATTGAACGTCAAACGTGGCAAATGCGGTGCGTTCGTACTATAACTAGTTTTATAAAATTTTTTGCACCGCATTATTGTACTGAATGTATATTTTAGTACACTTCATAAGTGCCTATCAATTTCATTCTGTTCGAAAGGCTGTAACATTATTAAAATGCACTTGAAATAATTTTTCCCCATTGGCCATAATGTAAAAGAAAACTTTTGACTGTCCCTGCAATCAGTGTTGTAGTGCTAAATAAACTAGAGGGTATACGCTATGTGCAGAGGATATACGTTAGAGTCATGAATATTCTCGGATATAGTATACGCTATAGCTTTATTTGAGAAATAGGGGGTATACGGAACTTCTTAATAAAATCCAGAAGGTATACGGCGTATACCTCCGTATACGCTCCACTACAACCCTACCTGTAATCAAACTATGCATCCAATTTTCATAAAATCTGAAATGACTCGAGAAAATTTTGCAACAATTATATATGTAAAATTTCAGACCATTCGGTTGGGTAGTTTTTGCCCTGTTATATGCTGACTCCGGACGAACAGACAGACGGACCGAACGACTGCTATATGTGCTATGTATTTATACAGTTACGAACGCATCTAAAAGTGGGCTTGATGCACTTTGGATCTAAAGTCTCCTATATTGGCCTTTTTATGACCGTTCTGTATTATTGAATTTGTAGCGATCTCATCTCACTTGATCAGGATAATCTCAAATTGTATAACCTCCTTTATTTTAAGATAGTTAAAAACTTAAAAAAAAAAACAGGCAAGCAATCCATTTATGTGAAGGATCTCTTTCTGAGACAATAAATTGGACAAGAGATTTCAAACATGTCAAAACCTTAATTTTGTATCATTAAATAAAAATAAATAAATAAATGAAATGAAAAGCAAATGGTAGCAAATTGGACCAAAATTGACTGATCAGACAAATGAAAAAAAACTCTACGAGGGCACGACTCCTCACCTTATGAATGATTCTGGCAATAGTGTACCTTCAATTAACTAGACATTTCTCTACATTATATACCATCTATTACTTTAGCATCGATTTAAACAACCGCTTGATGTCCGAGTTATCTCGAAGTCTAATCTAGTAGAAAGCATTTCATTTTGGCCCTTCCCATTCATTACGTAGCATGTTCGAAATCACTCAGTGTCACATTGAGAAGAAAAAAAAGAAAAGAAATCTTTAGCAATGAATTCATTTGCAAATATCCCTTCTGGAAACAGATGGAAGCCCTCATTCAAATCCTCATAACATAAGTAAACTCTAATTAAGCTATCACTGCTCTATGAGGGATGTGGTTAAGGAGAAAAGAGAGAAAAGTGCCTAATCGTTGCCAATTCTAAAGTACTTAAGTTTGTACGGTAATTAAAGTTTGTCTATTCGACTAGAATGATAAGGTAGACGAGATTTCGTAATTAAAACAGCAATCAGACGGAATCAGTTTGGAGGATAGGTTCTAAATGAAGACGTTCTCTCAAGCCACTTGTTTTAATGACTCGCTAAAAGTTGTGGGTCATTGAAAATTCAGACTCGTAAAGACAGGACTTAACGCAATTATTGCTAACAAATTATCGGGATTGAGATGTAAAGATTCTTGTTATGGTCACAGTTAACACATGATTTTCTATAATTTAATCCTCTGAGAGGTTATTTTCTAATGGCAAGTGTTCAAATTATTTAGTATATTTGCTCATTAACATCATATTTAGTTCAACAAGCGATTCATGCTAAACATTTCAAGAAACTTGGGTATTTTAGTATTGCACATAAATTTTATAAGCAATTTTCACTTCTTTTTTTTTTCTTTTTTTCTTTTTTTGTCATGTGCTATTCTAATTTATATATTTAACGCTTTTCAGCATCGTTGAAAAGTGTTTGGGAATTCGGTTTGTCTGTCTGTCTGTCCGTGCTCTAACTCACGTAAATGTACTCTTATTTCCATATAATTAATATATGTTAGTCAGATTTACCATGGCATGTACGGTATTGAAAAGGAAGTGTGTAGCCTTTATAGTTAGTTTATTAAAAGTATTTTAAAAACCCTATATTGACATGTTTCAACTCCTTCAGAATCTTCATCAGAATGTATAACAGAACTACAAACACAATGCACGTGAAAACCGGAAAAAATTCATAAAATACAAGTTAACACATAACGCCTCCTATATTTTCAATATCGCACGTGTCCCTTCTATGCTGCGATTCCGCAAGTTATCCAACCACTCAATTGATATCTTCGGGATCAGAAAAGATATTTTTACAGTTATTTATAAGAGAGCCCACTAAAATTTATTTAACCCCTTGACGGGCGGTGGGACATATTATATCCCACCCACGATTAATAAAGATTTGCACCAGAAAAAAAATATTAAACTTTATTTTTGTAACTTTGGAGGGGAAAAGTTGTAAAATTGCTTTTCCTTATTTTGCAATAAAAATTTTTAATGATTCCGGTGTGAATTCGACATTACAGAAACACAATTACTTGCCCCTGAAAGGGTTAAGGGGTTCAGGAGTTTGTAACAATACGTTATCTTTTCGCATCCCGAATATATGGCTTGAGTGGTTGGACAACTTGCGGAATCGCAAGTCGCAACAGAGGAACACGTGCGATATTGAAAATATAGAGGGCGTTATGTGTAAACTTGTATTCGATGATTTTTTTCCAGTTTTCATGTGCATTGTGTTTATAGTTCTGTTATACATTCTGATGACGACTCAATGAAGGAGTTGAAACATGTCAATATAGGGTTTTTAATACACTTTTAATGTGTTTTTAGTAAAGTAACGTCTTTTAAGCAAATAAATGTTTCTAATACGTTTTGACTTTTCCGTTTGGAATATATATTATTATGGTAAGATTGTCATCTTGTTTTGTTGATTATATTTTGAAAAACAAAAATTTTACATTATAATACGTATAATTGTGTTATCTACTCAAAAATGCATCTCTCTACAGTTGAATTTTTTTTCTGCAATAGAATCACGGCTTTCAATAATCGACAGAATTCTAATCATGAACCATTACTGACAAAATTATTGAAAAGAATGCAGATGTTTCTTATTACAGAACTACTTTCAACTACGGAGAAACGCTGGCCCAACTGATTTCATCTTTACTTTTCAAAGATTTCGCACAACATTTCCAAAGATTTCGCGGCGTAGACAGATGAGCTATAGGCAGTTTTTTTTTTTTTTTTTTTTTTTTTTTTTTCTTCTGTTTTTCTCAGAATAAATCAAAAAGTTCAGGTTTGAATTTTTGGCGGAGAAAAAACATTACTCTCTTTATTTTGTATTTATATTTTATATTTTTTAGTGCTTAAAATATTTCGTGGTTGCAGTTTCACAGCCAGTTGGCATATTTTGATGAGAGTGATTTAGCACATCATTAACACCATTGTTTTTGTAACTCGTGAACAGTCGTACCCATGAAGAATATCAGTCTATTTATCATCTGTGCCGACTAACGAAAAAGTACCTTAAAATTAATTTATTAATTTATAATTGGAAAAATATTAAAATGCCGGTAAAGCACGGAAGCTATAAGCTTCACAGCTTGGCAGCTCTACTCGATCTGAATCTGAATACAGTAGAACCTCGATTATTCGACGTAACTGGGACCGAACCTACATCGGATAATCGAAATTTCCTGATAATTGAGAATTTATCAATAATTATCTAGTTTAACATGTAACATTATCATCGACCTGCTATTATGACTATTTAAACTCCTAAATAAATATCAAAGTTCAAATTATACATGAAAATTATTTTTTTAACAAAAAACTTACAATGATTTAAATGGAAGCTTCATCTGGCGTAAATTTGACATCCTTTGCCGAACAGCTTTGTCACGAAGTTTTCTTAAAATCATTACTTCAGAGGAACCACACAGTTCTTGTTTGTTCCAACCGAGCAAGGCCTTTTGAGAAACACTCAAAAGTATCATTTTTACTAACCTTTACTTGAGAATCATTCTCACCTTCGTTATCATCTTCTTCTTTGTCTTTTTTTGGTTTGTAGAATGTCGGACTTCTGCGATAATTTCCTCATCATTAAGCAACTGGGAGCCCGGATCTTCCACATCACAATTCAACAATCTGTGATTTCTTTGATCCCACAGTTTTCAAAACGTGGCATCGTGCTAAAAAGGTTTGAAAATTCAGTAGCACCATCTATCGCAATGTCTGCTACATTTTCATCTGCGCCAATTTCAAAATTCAGCAAAAGTTTTTGCAAATTCCGTCATAGTGTCAATTGCGGCATTGATTCCCATGCTTCGCAGATCATATAAAAGCAGTCTTTAATGTTCACAGTTTTCCAAAACTCAAGTGTTGAAACTGCACCAAATACAGATTGCAGAATCTCCTTCAAAAAGTTCTTTTCTGATTAACGTCTTTCGGTAACTCCGTTTTAAAGACTCCAAAACGCTCTGATCAATAGGTTGCATACACAAGGAATGTAAAAGAGAACAAAAAAAAAAAAAAAAAAAAAAAAATTCAGGAAACCGGCATCGGTTTACGGAGAGTTCCTGTTAAACGGATAATCGATGTTCTACTGTATGTATTGTCATCGGATAAACACAACTGTGTACATAATTTTTAAAATTCTAGCATATCAGGAAGTGAGTAAAAAATCGATTGCAAAATTACATCTGTACATACAAAAAGAAAGTTAAGTTAAATAAAAGAGTGTAAAAATCAAGAAGATCATTATTCGAATGCATTTTTACGGTGAGCGGGACATTTGAGAGGAGTTCTAGAAAGGGGCTATACATGTATTACGTTATCAACTTTTCAGTAATTTTGGACCCGCTACCACCTTTACGATATCATACGTTATCATTCCTCGAACCCCCCCCCCCCCTCCTCCATCCCTAATGAATCGTTATCAATGTCTAGAAAATTTCTTGATTTTTACAGTTTTTTTCTTTTGTTCACAATGATATACCAGTGTGCCCACTAAACTTCGTTGTCACACTAATAATTTCTGAACGGCAAGAGTTATAGTATAAAAGTGGGGTCTAGGTATAGTAAAATAGCCGTGCGCTACTGAATGAAACCGCCTACGGTGACACCTGGTGGAAAACTGCGGAGTTAGTATTTATAATTGTTCTATTCTTCGCATTAATGTCCGTCCACAAAGTGTCTTTTCGTATTAAATCGATGATGCTATATAACTTTGTAAATCACTTTTTTCCCTATCTCTTTTCGTTTTCGAGACAGGAATGCTAACTTCGCCGTTTTCCACCAGATGGCGCTGTAGGCGGTTTCATTCAGTAGCGCATGGCAAATTTACTCCTAGACTCCACTTATATGATTATAGCTCTTGCCGTTCAGAAATTATTAATGTAACAACGGACTTTAGCGGGCACACTGTATATATTATACATTTTTTATTTACATACTTAATTGATTATGCGGGGAGGGCCGGCAGCAGAACTTTTTATAAACAAAATAGGTGGACAACATTCTTTCTCTTTTCTTTATTTGTAAACACAACTAGTATCATTTCAAACATAACTCGCACCTGGTTTCTCGAACAGCGGACTATATATGCATACATTTATGACAGACGAATAGTAATGCGAAGCGTTAGAATATTTCATATTGGAATTAAATAATTTTAAAATCGTTTAATGATTTTAAAAATAACTCTGTATTTCCATAAAAATGAATAACAGACTAAAAAAAGATAACAGTTTATTTTGATGTAATGAATAGGTTACAAAGAAAAAGAAAAAAATTTGGATCAAATATGATAACGATATCAAAAGACAAATCCCCACTCCCTCCTTGATAACGTTACATAATGCACAGCCCCAAACGGAAAATAACTCTTAAATGATCAGTTACTGGTGCATTAATCCTATCATTTTCAGGAAAGCTGTGACCTCATTGTTCTCCCAACTTTCTATAATCAAAATTTTTAATGATTCGAACGAAACGAAAAATGAAAAACGTTGTCAAATTCCATTACTTATATTTCTGCTCATTTCATGAAATGCCTTTAATTATTTTAAATTCACAAACAGTAAACGTAGTTCATCTCTAAAACCTTATGAAAATTATCAATTGTATTAATAATCGTGAGAGTATTGAGGTATTTGATCTGAACAATATACATTCACTACACAACACCTTCTTTTTTCAGACGACTGTAAGCTTTTATTATTTTTTATTTTTTTTAACCATTTGGAAAAATGGTTATTGTTCTCGTCAGGGTAGGAAATCAAAAGCATATCTGAACATATTCATTGGTTTAATCCGCAATTTATTCGTAATCTGATTGGTATATACAGTAATCTGTATTTCCCTTTGGTTTCAACAACGATGGACAACAGAGTGTTGCCACTATGACAAAAAAGTAATAAAAACTACAAAAAAAAAATTAATAAATCAGAAACAAATTGAGATACTGCTTTCAAATAAATTGCATTTAAAAGTATATTTTTTTCTCTATCCGACGGTATAAAAAGTAATATTGTCGGATGTTTAGAAGTTTAAGAATGAAATTTTATTTAAAATTGGTCGTGAGATTTTTTCGAAATCTGATGATAGAAAAGCCTTTTCCCGAACAGCCAATGAAATGCTTGGCTATTACCTAAGTTTCATAGAAAATCTGACGAGTCGCAGGCGATTTTTCTTGCTTGCAATTTTTACGTGTAATAACATGTAACATCTTTAATTCATGGTGCACGTAATGTAGAATCAACTCCGTGCGATTTTTTATGTCTTAAATTTTAGTCTTTGAAAAAATCATTTTCCAAATAGTCGTTGTAATTTGTTAAATTGCTTTTTTTTTTTTTTTATGAAATGCGTATAATTATTTTAAATTCACAAACAGTAAACGAACTTCATTTCTAAAACCTTATCAAAATTATCAGTGGTATTAATAATTGTGCGATTATTAAGATATTTGATCTGAACAATATACATTCACTACACCTTCTTTTTTTTCCCGTGATTGTAAGCTTTGAAAGATTTTTACATTTTAATTATTTTAAATTCACAAACAGGAAACGTACGTCATCTCTAAAACCTTATGAAAATTATCAATTCTACTAATAATCGTGGGATTATTAAAGTATTTGATCTGAACAATATACATTCACTACACCACACCTTCTTTTTTCAGACTTTTTTCAGAAAGCTTTGAATTCTTTTCTTTTTTTTTATGAAATGGTTTTAATAATTTTAAATTCACAAACAGTAAACGAACTTCATTTCTAAAACCTTATCAAAATTATCAGTTGTATTAATAATCGTGCTATTATTAAGATATTTGATCTGAACAACATACATTCACTACACTTTCTTTTTTTCCGGCGGCTGTAAGCTTTGAAAGATTTTTTACATTTTAATTATTTTAAATTCACAAACAGGAAATGTACGTCTCGTCTCTAAAATCTTATCAAAATTATAAATTATATTAATAATCATGCGATTGTTAAGGTATTTGATCTGAACAATATATATTCACTACACCTTCTTTTATTCAGACGACTGTAAGCTTTGAAAAATCGCATTTTTACGGTGAGTGGAACGGATGAGAGGAGTTATATAAACTGAAAATAACTCTTAAATGATCAGTTACTGGTGCAGTCAATCTATCTCCTTTATGAAAGCTGTCTTTAAATGACCTCATTGTTCTCCCAACTTTCTATGATCAAAAATTTTAATGATTCAAACGCAAACGAAACGAAAAATGAACAACATTGCCAAATTCCATTACTTATATTTCTGTTCATTTTATGAAATGCCTTTAATTATTTTAACCCTTAAATGCCGAGTGTTGCCTTTCGGCAACATACCCAATTTAGGCTTCTAAAATACTATTAGAATAATATTTAAGCTATGATGCCTAACGTTGCCAATAAAATACATTCTGAACATATTATTAAATCAATTTTCAGCATGTAGATGGCAACACTTGTGTTGTTTAAAAATAAAGATAAATTTACTTTTTTCAATTATTGTTACGTGTTCTTTTTGTTTTGTTTGAAAGTTTGCGAAATACCCTATTTTGTTCTGCAGTGAACTAGTAAAATTTATTTCTTATCATAGTTCT
Source organism: Maratus speciosus (assembly GCA_963932465.1). Classification (NCBI taxonomy): domain Eukaryota; kingdom Metazoa; phylum Arthropoda; class Arachnida; order Araneae; family Salticidae; genus Maratus; species Maratus speciosus. Next base: position 351,736,647 of record OZ010794.1, read on the forward strand.
TAAAATTCTTGTGTGTTTAATATTATAGAATTTTATCAAGGAAATGTATTTTTTCAATTAAAAACCAGTATTGCCCATTAGTAACAAACAGTTTTATAGCCGTAAACCTCACTTAAAATAAAATATGATATTTTAAAGTATTTTTCCCATGATTTATTTAAAAAATGGAAGCCTAAAAACATGTTTAAAATGAATTTTGAAAAATCAGGCATTTAAGGGTTAAATTCAAAAACAGTAAACGTAGTTCATCTCTAAAACCTTATCAAAATTGTCAGTTGTATTAATATTCGTGCGACTGTTAAGGCATTTGATCTGAACGATATATATTCACTGCGCCTTCTTTTTTCATATGACTGTAAGCTATTTTTTTATGAAAGCTGTTTTTAAATGACCTCATTGTTCCCCCCAACATCCTAATCAAAATTTTTAATAATTCGAACGAAACAAACGAAAAAAGAACAGAATTTTCAAATCCCATTACTCATATATATTTTTTTTCTTGCATTTTTTGAAATGCTTTAATTTTTTTAAATTCACAAACAGTAAACGTACGTCGCCTCTAAAACCTTATCAAAATTATCAATTGTATTAATAATCGTATGATTGTTAAGGTATTTGATCCGAACAATGTACATTCACTACACCTTCTTTTATTCAGACGACTGTAAGCTTTGAAAAATCGCTCATAGAATCATAATCAGAGATAAAAATCTAACACACGGTCATGAAATTACAAAAACCAAACAGCGAACACCATTAATTCGTGGTACTTCAAGAAGGAATTGCAGAGATTGATGTAGGATACGCCATTTACGAAAGGTAATTTTATTATTATTTTTTAATTTCTTTCATTCCACGGGCTGTACGTGATAAGTTTTTGGCAGCCTAGAACTCTGAAACCATCCTTCATACAGAGATAATTTTGTGCAAGCAGCTAAAATATTATATTGGCCTTACATTCAATTAAATTAAGAGCAATTACCCGTCGAATTTCTACAGCACGAACCGATGATGATTTTATTGAGAATAAATAAAAATAATAAAAGATAAAATAAAGACTATATAGCTAAGGAGGATGTTTGAGAGTAACTTCCATTTTTTTTCTCTAATTTTTGCTACTTTTAAATTGAAAATATGTTGTTTCGTAATATTGTGCTCATGAAATTATTATTTGCTAAGTGCAGGGCTCGCAGCGTTCCTAAAATTTTCGCACTTTCTTACCACTATTTTAAAACGATAAAGTTTATTGGATTATTCTATTATAAATGTTAAAGGAATCTACCACTAAGAATTTTTATTTAAAATACTGGTAACAAAGTGCGAAAATTTTAGGAACGCTGCGAGCCCTGTAAGTGTGTTTGTGTGAGAAAATTATCAGTCAGTAATTTTATAACCACAGGTGCGATTTTAAATACTATCGATACAATTTAGATCATAAAAAATAATACTGATGTCAGAGACAGGGGTATGAAACGTATCATTTGTCATAGAGATTTTTTTTTTTCTTTTGAAAGGAACGTAATGGTAACTGTAAAAAATTTTCAGAAAACTGCCCAGTAATTCAACCTTTTTTAGGGTTCCGTACTTAAAAAGTAGAAACGGAACCATTATAAGATCACTCCTGTGTTTCTCTGTCTGTCACAGCCATTTTACTCTTAAACTATGGAACGTGGAAAGTTCAAACTGGGGGAAGTAATAAAGACTATTGACCCATATATTTTCAGATTATCAAACATTCATAAATATATTTAATAAAATTGTAGAGTGGCTAATTAAGTGACTTGAAAAAAAAACTCTTTTCTTTGTATATCATGTGGGATAACGTGTGAAAGCTATCGTAACGCTAAACTCAAAAATACATTTCTTTTAATTTTAGGTATTATATTTTCAAAGATATCGTCAAAAATGTAGTGCAAAAATATGTCCCTCCCCCCATCTAATTCCGAATCTACTGAAACTAAAATTACGAATAAATTAGAGGTAGTAGACGTTAAATTAAACATTGCAGAAAAATTATAGCGATTACCCTAAGACACACAAGTTTTGAGAAAATCGCATTTTTCCATTACACACAAATTTCGATCCTCCTTTCGAAACGCGCTTAGCACAAAGCCAAGTTTAAAATTTGAACAAAGGTTTTGTTTTAGCTACACTTTAAAAATAAAAGATTATTACTACGCTGAATTTAGTTTTATGAAATGCCAAATGCATTTAAATATGCACTACTTTTATTGTCAGCACCGAATTAAGTTCATCATAAACAGATTAGGATAAGATTAAAAACAAAAGTTATACAGAATAGCAATATTTGATATTATTTAGGCTTCATATTTCTTTGAACTTTTATGGTATACCCATTCGTACTTTTATAGTATATACAGCTATACCCAACCCTACGTTGTACAGTTTTTACAAAGTCTTATTATTCTTTTAGCAACGATTTTTTTTTTAAAATACAGTTAATAATTCATATATTTATTGTACGGAACCCTCTGAGCGCGAGTAATACTCACACTTGACAGTTTATTGTAAATAATGGATACTTGACCATACTATGAAGTGTTTTTATTCGTCAGGATTGATTAAAATTACAGTTAAGCAGCTGTTATCTGTAAAACGTTCGAATGACTCTACAGCTTGCTGCAAAATTTTAACTGTGTTGAATTCAGATTCATTCCTCATATACAGCTGAAAACTTTCAAAAATATAGATCTGCATGCTGAAAAAAAAGATGGTATATGAATTGCAGACAAACTCTACAAAATTAAATTAGATATTCATCATTCAAAAATTATCAACCCATTAACACTAGAAAGACGGGAATTTTTACTCACGTTTTATAAAAATATTTTATACCACAATTTTTATTTAAAACTGTTTTACTTATTTAATTAGCCCTTTTATACCTTGTTTTTTAAACTTATTTTATAAAGGAATTTCTGGTTCGAACCGAAATTTATCCGCGCGGTTTGGGCCAAATTGGCCTCTCGCCTTCATTCTAGTGTTAACGCATAGTGGCATATTTTTAGATCGCTAGACTTAGTCGCAAGAAAGCGCTTTTCACACCAGTAAATATGAAGATAAATATATACTTTTTTTCACGAGACAAATTCCTTGATAAAATAAGATAAAAATTACTCTTCTTTTAAAAGTGGTGGGAAATCCAAAATTTAAATTTTAACAAAGAAAATAATTCGGGCATTAATGGGTTAATGACGTCCGATACCAAAAACAGGATATCAGTGCTGAAATCGCAATTTTACAGGAGCATCCTTTTTTTTTCACTGTCTCGTTCATAAAACGTACAGTCAATCAGGTAACTTTGATCCGCATTTTCTCTATTTTCATATGCCACATTCTTATTTGATGAATATTGTCACAACTAGGGGCATAAAAGAGAAGAAATGATCCTAAATTATTGTTTGACTATAAAAAATTAAGGAATAATAAGGATAAAAGCAATAAAAAATGGATTTTTAGCCTGGTTCAAAGTTACCCAGCCATTTAGGGTAACTTTGCACCATATGATAAATTTTTATATAAAATAATTAATTATAAAAAAAGTATTGTAGTCAGGCCAACTTTAAACACCAAAACATGTTTTCAGATATGTAAAGACTGCAAATTTACATTTCCCAACATCACAAGATTTGTATAATTTATGATATTACAACAAATATCAGGCATAAGAAAAGTGGAAGAAGAGAACCATGAACATTTAGAAATTAAAAAAAAAAACCTGTTTATTGTTCATATAAAACATAAAAGTGCAGTGAAAAACAATTTTCAATGTTTTAACTCTATAATATATCCATAGTTACAGTAATACATACAAGTACTAGTATTATTCAAACAAGAATAAAAAACGTCAAACATATGAAATGTCAAATTTGAGTAGCTCCGCCCCTAATCACGCCTCTAAATGAATTTTATGTATTTTACACATATTTGTAAAAAAAATTACATGTCATATCTAATGCACACTTTCGGCATTTATATAAAATATACGTGCAAATATGGGAAATTTTCGACAGTAGCACCTATAATCAGTAAATTATAAGCATCAGTGTAACTTTGAGCCGGCTCAAAGTTACCCTGAAAATGCGGTAAAATGCTAGTGCCTTCTTATTTTACATTTTATTAACTATTAATAAATAAATAATCACAAAATATTAACACATTTACAACATTTAGAAAATTATATGTCTGATAAATGAGTATATTGTTACTTACTATGAAAATTTAATTGGATTACAACAACTTCAAAACAGCCTTCAAAATTAACTTGAAAACAGTACTTCACAAAAATAGTTAGCTGATGCAATTAATTGCGCATAATGTTGCTAATTTATTTTCTAAAATAAAGAGTAGAAATCCCAGTTTAGAACCTTGCCAACAGAGCACAGTTCTGGAGTTTATTTAGTCTTTTAGAGTCAAAAATATTGAAAAATAGGAGGTGGTGCAAAATTACACCCCGTGGTTCAAAGTTACCCTGATTGACTGTAATTGTTCAAAGGTTATTTGAAAATGTCACAATGACGGGAATCTGTGGTCTGGAGAACTATCGCATGACTGGAATTCGGGCAAATACAAAACAGTGTAGAAGAATTTGTTGAAGTGGAAAGGAGTGTCATTTCTAGGGTCTGGAATCAATTAAAAGAAACAGGGAATGTTAGACGTCGGCAAGGTCGCCGACTTGCTACCACAGCAACTTATGACGTATCTGATATTAACAGCAGATCGAAGCAGAATACACAATACCACTCAGCTACAACGACAGTTTCTTTTGGCAACAGGACTGAATGCTACGCCAAAGAGTCCGCAATAGGCTTCATCAGAGTGGCCTCTCTGAACGTAGGAAAATGACGTGTATACTTTGGAGTTCAAGACACCATGCGGTCTGAAGAAGCTGAGTTGCTGAACATGGAGATTGGATTCAACGTGAATGGAGTCGATGTGCTTTTCACTGACAAGTGCCGATTCAGTTTGGAGTGGGACATCTAACGTTCTTATATAGAGAGAAAGGGTCACGCAAAATAACTCCACTTTCGTACAGTAAAGACCATAATACAGACGAGGTGGATTGATGATACGGAGAGGAATTAGCATAAGTGGACATATGGATCTGCATATTATCTAGCATGGCACTTTGACAGCCCAAACGTATGCAGATGAAATACTCAGATCTGATGTCGTATACCACGCTGAAGCCATTGGCAATTCCTTTCTTTTAATGCATTATAATACAAGCCATACAGCTCGATTTGTGAAGTGTATACTTGAAACGGAAACAATGCAGCACATGGAATGGCTAGCATGCTTTCCGATTTGATTCAGCATATCGACACTTGGAGAACGCATTGCAGCGAGCCCAATGCCTCCATTGACTGTCCGAGACTTGGAGATTGCACTTTTTGAAGAGTAGAACGGTATTCCCCAAAGGTTTAATGACAACCTCATAGCATCCATGGAAAACAGGCGTACAACAGGGACCACATACCCTTTTAAAAATCCCCCATCACTTCACAGATATTTTTTTTTTTTGCTTTGTTTTTGTTTTTCACTGGTTACCAAATTAGTGCCTTCGGGATTTTCTTCATGTTCTTGACATTATTTCATAGGATCAAAATTCCCATACGTGAAGTTTTGGGGTCTTGTTTTCTGTAATACACTTTAATATCCTTAATACGCTTTTTTGTATTTCCCTATTTTATGCCCATGCATTGGTCTAGCATGGTTTTCACCACTTTTTACATAATCACCTATTTCTTAGGCGGGCGGAAGGGAGGGAGCAGTGTATTTGCATAAATTATTGATCTTGGAGAAAATTCGATCATTGTCAACGATTTTAACCAGATGTAATTCAGCAGTTTTACAGTATCTTTGTAAGTAAAGGCACTTTTAATAAGCAAACGCAGTAATAGCTTTTGTTAAAATATTCACTTGTATTTTTATCTAACTCACTAATTTCATTCTTTAGTCAATCTTGTTGATAAATCTTGTAACTTAGTTCAGAGAAAATGCCCACTTACAGTTAATATATGCTAATCTCGAAACCAGGAGGAGATGTGTTATATTAATCCATATTTGGATGTGCCCCCATCCAAGCTCATAAACTCACGAAAACACCCGGATGTTTAAAAACGATGATTGAGTTACTTATGCTTGGATATTGAATTTCGATTATATATTTAAAAAAAAAAACACTTCATTTCTTGATCAGTAGGTAGCTCCACAATATTTCTGACTAACATATGTGACTTGATTATCACGCAGGGACAAGGAGCCTGTCAGCTACAAACGGAAGATCGCAGAAACGTTCGTGAGATCACAAAAATATATTGATATAAAGCAGATTTTTATGTGAATAATTCACTATTTTTCACAAACTAATAATGTCGGTAGACTCTAATCTCTTAGGAATTCACTCAGCCCAGTGATTATCATGCTGGCCACAAAATGATAGCATTGGGTCATACAAGATTATAAGCTTTGTTCGATACAAAATTATAAACTAGGGTCGATGTTCGCGGGTTCGAGACCAGTCCGGAGACTGTGCAATGTTTTCAGCATTTCTCTTGTACGAGAATTTGTACAAGAGTACGAGTACGTGCTCGGGTCACTTTCTCCTCAAAAGTCCTTCCTGAAGGTATCCCTCCTATAGCAATATGGCCAAAACTGGCCAATGCTTAACAAAAACCCATCCCTAATCTCTTGGTGGTTTAAAGCTCTGAGAGACTTAGTTTAAAACTAAGGCATCAAAGCAAAATGAGTATAATGTTATGAGCTGCAAAAGCCCTAAAAATGTTTGTGTTAGTCAATGTATACACCATTTGTCTGAAACTTCACGAATATCATATTAAATACATATACATTTATGAAACACATTATGTAAAGTGCACGGAACCATAGTGTGATAACAACACCAAATATTTACATTCGAATCTCTAACACACTAGCTCAAACAAACATAGATTATTGCAAATTCAAACATCTAAACTATCGCATCATTCTCTGGTCATCTCCATCAGGAGAGTTATATCTTCAACACGCAAAAAAAAAAAAAAAAAAAAAAAATGATAATAATCTCGCGTTAGATGAATATCGACACTGGGGCACGGGAAATTGCCACAAGAACAAAACGAAATACAGAAAAAAAGATAACTTACAACTGCCATTAATTCGAGGCAATTTCAACAGTTAGATACTCCGATGGCTGGAGAAGTCATTAGGTTATGTTTGGTTTTCGCCGGCTCTACTTTCGCAGTTTTCTCGTTTCGTTTTGAGATAAGGCATCTTCCAATTCCCTGCCACATACACGAGGTCCATCTTTCATTCTTATTCCATTTGTAGAGGCATCACAATCGCCTATGTATTAAATTAGCCGCTATTAGCCATCGGACGTTGAATCACGAAGTGGTGATGATTTCATTGAAGAAAAGATAAAGAGAAATTGCATTACAACTCTTTGGCATCTAGAAGGGAGTGTTATTAATGTTCAGCTTATGTACATTAGGAGTTGCTCTTTTAATTCGTTTGTTGATTTTTTAAATTATTATGTAGACATCCCTAGGTTTTATCGTTATTATTAGATAAAGTCCGTCATGTATGATTGTTGAATAAAATATTCAAGTTTAAATATTAAATATAGTTTAGTATGCAGGTAAAAGTAAAGCAAAGTAAAGTATGCTTATGTACATTAGGGGTTGCTCTTTTAATTCGTTTGTTGATTTTTTTAAATTATTATGTGGACATCCGTAGGTTTTATAGTTATTATTAGATAAAGTCCTTCAGGTATGATGGGTGAATAAAATATTTAAATTTAAATATTAAATATAGTTTAAAGTATATAAAAAAATAGTTAATTCAACTTGGTTATTCATCTACAGTGAATAAAATATAAAAAGAAACCTTACATAGTAAAACCGTCGGTAAAGGAACTTCTTTGTAACAGTATCCTGTTTTAAACGAAAACTTTTATGGTGCTGTAGGAAAGAAAACCATACACTTAAACTTGCTAAAAGAAAACCTGTCTAAAACAAAAAGTTTCTCCGATCCTTTAACCCTTTAAGGCATGATTTTTTATTTAGTTCGTAAAACATTATATTCGAATCTGTTTTTGTTAATTATCTACTAAAAAATAATGAAAACATTTATTTATGCTTCTGTTGGACATAATGTCATAATATCACTCCTAAGTAAAATGACAAAAATTGCTCAAAAGATAATTTTAAATTATATACTTACTCTAAAGTACAGTGAAACCTCCCTGTGTGACCACCTCCCTGAACGACCATTTTTTCATGGAACGAAATTTATTCTCATAGGCTCAATACTAATTTTACCTCCATTCAGAGACAATCCTAGTTGAACTCCCTCCATGAGTGACCCATTTCTTTGAAGAAAATGAAACAAGTTCCGTTTTTTCCAGGTCGCTTTAAGAAAGTTTTATTAGAAAAATAATTCCGGAGAGTATATTATTCAACAGACTTCTAAACTAAATTTAGGATTTTTTTTCGATAACTTTTAAGTGTTTAAACAGCTTTGTGCCTTTTTAGGCAACGAATTTAACTCTGATGACCAATTAAGAATGTCGGTTTATAAACTCCCCTGTTCTATTCTTTCAGAAAACTCTCAAAGAAAAAGATAAATTAATGAAATCGTCATTATTTGTTCCCGTCCCAAAAAAATTGTATTTATTTACTGAACTTCGAAATAAAAGTTATAAAAGATAAAACCGTAAAATCAAAGCAAACGTCAATGTATTCATTTTTTAAACTCTGCAGTAATTAACTTATGAAATTAACTTTTGTTTTGATACTTAAATTTTCATATTTTTTCCTAATGTGAAAAATAAATTTTAGCAGCATTGATTGTTACCTTTTTTCAACAATTAAAATCTAGATTTAAACATAACCTCCATTAAGAGACCACCTCTCGGAGCGATCAATTTTTATTGGAACGGAACGTGGTCGCTTTATGGAGGTTTTACTGTATTTACACTACACTGTAACAACTATTCAATGATACAATAATTTTTATAAAGCTTTTAATAGTGTGCAGAATTAATAATTACTACCTTATAAAGATAGAGAAAATACGCCGGTCGAGCCCAACAAAAGATGTTATAACCTCCCCATGATAACAAATCAGAGCAAAAACCGACTTCACGATCTTAAATGTATGTTATCACACGTAAGTAACACACAATAATTCAGCAAAAGACCAATAGGAAATGCCAAATGGCCAAAAAAGATCATGTAGCTCCTGATTTACGCTATGCATTTAAGGTTTAATATTCCGTCTTAGCAGGTTTTACTGAAATTTGACCTTGGTTCTAAGAAACAGAAGACCAGTTGATTATTTTTTTCATTGCATTTACTGGAAAATAACACCAAATATATCAAATACATTGTGATGAAAATATTGAAAGAAAACCATATATTTGCTTACATATACCAGCCACATACACAAGGTCTATCTTTCATTCTTTATTCATTTGTATAAGCATCGCTATCGTCTGTATATATTAAATTAGATACTACTAGCCATCAAACGTTGAATCACGAAGTGGTAATGATTTCATCGAAGAAAAAAATAAAGAGAAATTGCATTGCAACTCTTTGCATCTAAAAGGGAGTGTTATTAATGTTGTTCTTATGTATATTAGCAGTTATCCTTTTAATTATTTTGTTGATTTTTTAAGTATTATTTAGGCATCTGTGTGTTTTATCATTATTACTAGGTGAAAGCTACGTTGAATATAAAACATGAGAAAAACATTTCTATATTTAGAAAGTGCTGCGAAAAAAAAATTATCTAAGCACTCAGATAGTGTTTGTTTAAGGACTGGGAAATATCATTACATCTAAGATATCGCAAAAAAATAACAATTTATTTAGAATTTATGTAGATTCAAATATATAAAAAAAAAAAAATGTCTTTTAGTAAGTTTGGAGGCTAACTTTTCGTAATTGTCTTTCAAACTAAGATTCCGTAATTAACATAAACGATAATAAGGAGAATGTGATTGCACTGTAATAAAAATAAATGAATCTACCGGGTGTCCCAAAAAGGACTGACTGATTTTAAAATTCAATAACTTCCAAACGGTGACAGATATTAAAAAAATTCTTGCAGGAGGGTTATGCATAAAGTCAAAAGTTTTTTTACAGTGATTTTCGATTTTAGTTCAAATTACAAACAATAGATGGCGCTGCGATCAAGAGAGGCTAAATTCAGGCTCGATTTTTGGTACTTCGTGGCCCGGATAATACATTTCCATCTCCTTTTTCTGCATGGAACAACAGAAAGGACCAAAAATCGAGCCTGTATTTAGCGACTATTGCTTACAGCGCCATCTATTGTTTGTAATTCGAACTAAAATCGAAAATCACTGTAATAAAACTTTTGACTTTATGCATAACCCTCCTGCAAGAATTTTTTAATATCTGTCACCGTTTGGGAGTTATTGAATTTTAAAATCAGTCAGTCCTTTTTGGGACACCCGGTATATATATATATATATATATATATATATATATATATATATATATATATGTGTTTTTCAAAGATTTTTAAGATTTTTTATATGCACTGCAATCACTTTTAGCATGTATAGATAATGGAGCTGTGGGATAAAGAGGAGGAGACATACAGCGTCGACTCTACCAATTGTAGTGAAGTAACTGAAGAGGATGTCACAACATGGCGGCTGATTTTTTACATCGAAACAACAGTTTCTCATAACCGCCGAAGCAAACTGCTACCAGTAAATTTTGAATAGAAAATTTCGACTTTTTCATGCAAAATTTTTTCTTACAAATACGGTAAAAGTTTCTATTCGTTTTTACTGTTGGAAGTCGACCCGCGTATTATAATCTCTTTCACTGACTCTGACAGCCGGTTGGCTAAGTTGTCACAGTATGGCTGAAATGCAGGGCCTGACTAACGACGAAGTAAACTGCCACCACTAAAAATAAATATCTGTTTTTGTTCATATTTATGACTGAAATTGTGCATCAAAAACTCGATCGAAAATCACTGTGCATCGAAAATCACTGTAAAAAAACTTTTGACTTTATGCATAACCCTCCTGCAAGAATTTTTTTAATATCTGTCACCGTTTGGAAGTTATTAAATTTTAAAATCAGTCAGTCCTTTTTATGCCAATGGCATTTATATTAAATTAGCCGCTATTGCAGAGCTGCCACAAGCGATTATATTCTTTTCGCACCACTATTTAAAAAAAAACACAACTTGTAGCATTATTCCCATGCAAATTTTGTCAAAGTGTATGTAAAAGAGTTTTGTTTTGAAAAAGTGGTGCGAAACAGAATTACGAATTAGTCGCCTGTGGCAACCCAGCTATTAACGATCGCTCGTCAAACCATGAAGTGATGATGATCACATTAGAGGTTTGCACAGGCCCAGGCTTGGCCCGAGGCCCGTACCCGGCCCGGCGAAATGAAGGCAAATTTTCAAACGGGCCGGGCCGGCAGAATTAGTGCAATTTTTTAAACGGGCAAGGCCGGGCCGATAAACAAAATAAACGGGCCGGGCTGGCCCGATATAAAAATTTAAACGAAATTGATAAAATATATGAGTTATTTTCAATGAATATGACTTTAGCGAGAATAAATATAAATGTGCGTCACGAGCCGATGTTAGTTTGACAACATCGATACAGAAATATAACATGCCCAGCGTAGAGATCGGCATTGGACAATTACAGGGTGTCACACCCCGGCTTAATTTTTTATCAGCAGACTCGTGCGGTGCCGAGATCAGGCTTGCAATTTTTTTTCTACATAGTCAAGCCGGGCGGGAACTGGACTGAATTGTTCTCAGGGCAGTTGTTCTCTGTGAGGCAGGCAATATGTTTTGTAAAAATATTACTAGAGATAATGAACTTCTATTAACGTAATCTTTGGAAATATACCTTAAGGTGGTTCTCAAATTAACTGCTCAACAACTCTAAACTTTGACACATTTTCTGACTCATTTTTAACTTTAAAGGCATAAAATTGACAGGCTTTACTATTGAAAGGATTTGGAATCGAATAACGTTTTTCATTTTTTATAAATAAATTACTTGTCGAGATATAAGAGATTTTTGTCACGTGGCAGCAGGTTTTCTCCTTTCCCGTGCTGTCGCTTCCAGAAATTCGATTCAAAACGTTAAGTTTGACAGTATTTTCTCAAAGATATATTGCCTTTATCGAAAAATGGATAATGACATTCGATTACATAGTTTCTGAACAGCTGCCAATTTTACGGGTTTCCGAAAAGAAATGAATTCAGAAATGTGTCAGAAAGTGGCTCCTTTGGATTTGAGAAAAGCCTTAATAGCGAAAATAAAGAAATATTTTCGCAAATACTACTTTTTATTGTACAGCTTCAAAAGCTATGATGTTTTTAGCAATTCTTTTTTTCTTTTAATCAAACTACATTTTTTTTAATGAATCCTTATTTGAATATTGAAACGTCTGAGAATCCAAGTGCTCATTAATGTTGCTATTGTGTATTTTCTGTCTTACGAACACATCATTATTTTAAAATATACTGTAAAATTATCCCATAAATATGTATGCAATATTCTTTAAAGGAATCTTACTTATATGTTAAGAAAAATCTGAATTTTTTGTAGAAATTGAGTTGATTCATCGGGCCGAGCCTGTTTTCACTAATTTGTGTACGGGCCGAGCCTGTTTTCAATAATTTGTGTACGGGCCAAGCTCGGGCCGGACTTTTAATTTTTTCACCGGGCCGGGCCAAGATAGCTTTCGTTCGTGCCGGACCGGGCCCAGGCCTGGAAATTCCGGCCCGTGTCGACCTCTAGATTACATTGATAAATGATAAACAAAAATTACATTATAACTCTTTGTCATATAGAAAGAAGTGTATTAATGCTTTGCATACGTACAGCCTGTGGGAAGAAAAGTATACACCCATGCTAACTCTGGTAGAAATCATCATATAAAAATGGAATTTGTGCCAGCCGATTAGTAATAATATCTACTAATTAATACTATACTTAAGTTTTGCTTAAGGTGTCGTCTACATGACAAAATCGTGCCAAAATTTAACATTTTCATTGCAAACACCTAATTTTGACATCAAATTTGGTTTCTTCGATAAATTTTGTCTTCAGATGCCAAACGGCATTCATTCAGTCATACAGTTTGGGAATTATGGAGGCTTAAAGTTCGGAGCTCTTACAATTAAATTAAGTTTTAATCGTAGCAAAATAGATTTTAATGCAGATAACTCTTGGTGTATAGCTCAAACACTAATTGACAGAATAAGCTATATAATTTGTATATAGAGAGAGTGTGTTTTTGAAATTGACAACACTGTTTCTAGTCACAGTCAATTTGACAGCTGACAGATGATTTGTGCTCAGTAGGTTTTGATATTTAATTATGAATAGACTTACGCGATAACAACGCTTACAAATTGTGCAAAACACCATCAATTTATTGCGGGAGATATTCGGTGAGTGCATAAATTTCGCGTAAGGGACCAGTGAACTGGTCTCCTCGGTCATGTGATCTCACACACCAAGGGTCAGCTAGGTGGGGAGGCCTACCAAATGGCTTAAGCACTCACAAGCCCCACCCAGCGGTTTCCATCTACTACCGCCGTCACCACACACACAAAAAAGAAAAAAAAAATAAATAAATAAAAATAAAATAATAATAATAATAATAATAATAAATAAAAGGCCCGAAGGGACCTACAGGAAAGCCAATTGAGAATATTAAGATTAAATACAATATAAGTACAATATATACACGATGGAAAGCCCAGTTTTTACTGGGCGTTTACGAGAGAAATTTAGATATTTGTAATTAATAAGATCATGAGATAATAGATAATAGGATTTTTAAACTTGTTGGAGCGGCAAAAGCTCAATTACTCTGCAAAGCTGGAAATACAATAAAAGCTACGTATATGTATACTAAATTAGAAAGAGATTCATAATTTTAAAAATAATGTAGAATATAAAAAATAGGTAAAATAGTGAATAATTATGATGAATATTATATAATTATATACACACACAAAAGTTCAAAAGTCTATTGTTCTTGCAACAGTTCAATTATAGTTCAATCGTGTTGTTTGTGGCTAAGAGTTTATTTTGAATTGGTGGTATCTGTCTATTTGTTAAGATACGTTCTCATCATCATCTATAAATGGCAAAACATTTTGAAACAAATAATGGTTGTTTTCTAAAACTTTCATACATTCAATTATCTTTTGACAAAATGATTGATTTGACAAAACCACTGAGAACCACTGAGACAAAGAAATTTTTGGAGATTTTCTTATATGGTAATATGATGTAAGGGTACAGTTAAAGATATAATGCAATGATGTAGCTCGCTGACCGCATACACATAATGGAGAAGGAACCCTGTCAAATTTATAAAGATATGATGAAAATGGGCCGTGGTTAGTGGCAAATAGAAAAAGATTTCTATGCAGCAGGATTCTCTTTTCCGAGACTTTTGGGGCTAAAGCGTATGTGTACCGTCCTGTGGTACCATAGTCCCAGCGAGTCTGCCATTGTTCGTGTAGAGATGATTTTAGAAGCTTCTTCAAGTAAGAAGGAGGGTTGGGAAAGAATTTGTATTTGGCATGTGATGTGGCTTTGGTTGCTTCTTTTGCCAAAGAATCTGCATGCTCATTCCCCACATTACCCACATGTCCACGGACCCATTTAAAGAAGATCTTTTTTCTTCTTTCTTGGAGTAGTTTGATAATTTGTACTGCGATGAGATTTTTTGAAAAAACATCTTCTATTGCTAAGAGACTTGAGAGACTGTCCGAGTGTATTAATACTTTTTTATGAGGGGAGTTCCTAATCCACAGCACAGCCTCTTCTATGGCCAGGAGTTCTGCCTGAAAAACAGTATTTTCTTTACTTAGCTTAGTTTGATCCTCGTGGATTAACTCTCCTCTCTGATACACACAGAAGGCATATGCCGTTTCATCTTCCATCTTGGAACCATCCGTATAAATGTTTATTTCTACATGTGGAGTATTTTCTGGATCTATTTGAAAGAAATATTCTTTAAATGGTTCAACTTGATCTGACTTCATTTTTGGTTGGTAAAATATTGGTTCTTGATTTCCTGTCGGGATTCCAAGACGTAAGACTCTTCCTGTTGTTGCTATATATTCAAGTTGAAGTGCCAAGGGCGGAATACCTGTTAAAACACAAAGGGCATCCGCCGAAGTTTTTCTGTAGGCACGTGAAACTAATAACAGGCATTGGTATTGTATTGATGAGATCAATACAATACCAATGATTTCTGAAGATTTGGTAAGACAAAATTTTGGTCTTCTAAGGTGGAGAACTTTACATTTATTGTAAGATATTTTCATGTTGTGATTTGACATCCACCTACTAATATAATCTAAGATGCCCTTTCCTAATTTTTCTAATTCTCACCTTGTTTTACCATTTAATATAATTAAAATGTCATCTGCATAAGCTATTATTATGTAACCTAACGATTTTAAATGGCGTAAGAGAGCGTTTAGGAAGATTCTCCATAGGAAGGGCCCAAAGCATGAACCTTGTGGGCACCCCTTCCTAAACCAATGAATTTCTTGTGCTAGCCAATTTGGTTTGGCTCCTCTGTGAGATAAAAAGGATTTCAGGATATTAACATATGGCTCCTCCAAGCCCAAAAATTCCAGTTCTTGGATTGTTGCGTCCCAAGGTAAGTTGTCAAAAGCATTTTGGATGTCTAATGATATTAATGAAATGTAGTTGTTTTCTTGTTGAAGTAAGTCAATTGTTGAGAGAACTTCTTGTATCGCTGATTCAGTCGATTTACCCTCTAAGAATCCGTGTTGAGAACTCTGTAGAACTGTCGAATTTCGAAAATGATAATTTATTCGTTTTAATAATAATTTTTCAAAAATTTTCCCCAGAATTAGGAGTAGAGTTATTGGTCTGTATGACTGAGCAGATTGTGGGTCCTTACCTGCCTTTAGAAAAAAGACTAGTTCTCCAATTTTCCAACTTTTTGGGAAGTAATTTAAGTTTAATAGAGTATTGTAAAGATTCAGTAATAGAGATGAACGTGAGTGGTAAATATTTCGTACAATCAGATGGTCAACATTATCAGGACCTGGTGCTTTATTCCGATTGAACGAGAAGATGGCAGCTTTTAGTTCTTGGAGTATAAATGGATTAACTGGCTGGGTTGAGCACGGATGAATTTGATGCGGTTGCAAGTCCGAAGGACCAAATATTGAATTGGCAATTTCTGCATAAAAAGATTGTCTTGAGTGGGTTGCTGTAGTGGAATCAGAAAGAGCGTAGACTTCCTGTCTGTAAAAATCTCTAAATGCCGTCTTTTTTAGTTTCCCAAAGGGGTCATTGGTATTTGAGCAAAAAGAACTCCACGCTGTTTTCTTTGCTTCCAGAATTTTCTTTTTATAGAGTGCTCTATACTTTTTTAATTTGATCATGTCTTCCTCTGATGCAGACAAAAGTTTTGTTTTCCTATAAAGTGCTTTAACAAAGCTTCTCATTTTCCTAAGTTCCGCTGTCCACCAAGAAACTGTTGGTTTAAATGTGGAGTTTTTTTTCTTTAAAGTATGGTCACAGGTTTGTGTTATTATATTTATAAAGTTGTCGATTCGAGCTAACCGTGGCGCCTATATGTCCGAAATTATTTTTAAACGCTAATGGCATAAAATTATTTATACAATAAAACCAATATCATGGCCATTAAGATTATTTTTACGTGTTTTATTTCGTTTTAAACTAGTATAGCTCTAAAAAAACACCCTCTATATGTAAATATAATAATAATAAATATAATTTTGGATTTATTTATTTGAGATTTTTAGTAATCGATTTCTATTAAAAATTTATAAGTCACAATTCCGTTTTTTTTAATGGAATTTAATTTTAAAATATATACATTTTAAAAATTTATTTAAAAAAAATATGTAACTTATAAATTTTTGAACGGAAATATATATCTAAAAGCTTTAAATATACAAATTAAAAATTATAGTTCATTCTGTCTAGTAGTTTCAAATTTTGCTTCAAAAACCACCCACATTGCAATCTGTTTTGCATCGATTAAAAATGAATTTAACATGAGAAGTTTCAAATTTTAAACCTGCATAATTTCTAAACTATTTGACCGGAGGAATTCCCGTTTGGTATCTGAAGATAAAATTTATCAAAAAATCCAAATATGATGTCAAAATTAGTTGTTTGTATTGAAAATTATTAATTTAAAAATGTATACATTTAAAAAAAAATAATTTTCAAAAAAAAAAAATACGAATTGTAACTTATAAATTTTTGAACGGAAATATATTTCTAAAAGCTCTAAATATACAAATTCAAAATTACAGCTCATTTCGCCAAGTAGTTTTGAATTGTATTTCAAAAACTTCCCGTACTACAATCTGTTTTACATCGATTAAAAATTAATTTAACATGCGGAGTTTCAAATTTTAAACCTCGATTTCTAAACTATTTGACCGGATAATTTTCCTTTTGTTATCTGAAGATAAAATCTCTCTATTCTAAAAAAAAAGTAACTACCGCTGTCACCGCCGCCGGTTTTGAATTTTTTGTGTACGGAGGTCTTTCTTCGTTAATATTAAGAAAAATAATGCATACAAAAATATGAAAATCGGTGGTTTTATACAGAAATGTTTGATAAATACGCTGATGCAGACAGTTTTCAAATCGAAGAATTATTTTAAGAGATATTTAATGCTAAAGTTGGACAAAATCGTTTCACTAAAAAAGTTTTATAGCAGCAAAAACTATACATGGCAGTGTAATCATTTTTAGGTCATTTTATGCGTTAGAATTTGCCGGAGTGCAGATTGCATTAATTTTTTTTTTTTTTGACTCATTTTTTGAGGTTTTATTTCTATTTTAAATTCAAATTTTCAGCATTTCTTGAGATATTTTTTACAGATTTTAGAAAGTGATATTAATTTAAACTGTTGCCAACTGTATAAACAGCGGAAACAATAATGTTTGCTTCAAAAAAAATATATATATTTATACGTGTAATAAATTAAAAATTTATTTACACGTGACAACAGAACGTGACGTATAAACAGAAAAAAAACATTGGAATTAGAATTAAATAATTATGTACAAAAAGCAGGAACTTATTAAAAATTACGTCATAAAACTATAATTACACGTGAATTTTAAGAGAGAAAGGAATTTGTAAAATAATAAATTTATTAACATGCATTAGAAGTCTTAAATAGGAGAAATTACGTCATATTTACGTCACATTACAGTTATCTCTCTATTCTAAAAAAAAGTAACTACCGCTGTCACCGCCGCCGCCGCCGCCGCCGGTTTTGAATTTTTTGTGACCGGAGGTCTTTCTTCGTAATTATTAAGAAAAATAATGCATACAAAAATATGAAAATCGGTAGTATTATACAGAAATGTTTGATAAACACGCTGATGCAGACAGTTTTCAGATCGAAGAATTATTTTAAGAGATATTTAATGCTAAAGTTGGACAAAATCGTTCCACTAAAAAAGTTTTATAGGAGGAAAAACTGTTCATAGGAATTTAATCATTTTTAGATCATTTTATGCGTTAGAATTTGCCGGAGTGCAGATTGCATTAATTTTTTTATTTTGACTATTTTTTTGAGGTTTTATTTCTGTTTTAAATTCAGATTTTCAGCATTTCTAGAGATATTTTTAACAGATTTTAGAAAGTGATATTAATTTAAGCTGTTGCCAACGGTATAAACAGCGGAAGCAATAATGTTTGCTTCAAAAAAATATTTATACGTGTGAATAAATTTAAAATTATTTACACGTGACTATTATAAACAGAAAATAATATTTGGAATTAGAATTAAATAATTATGTACAAAAAGCAGGAACTTATTAAAAATTATGTCATAAAAACTATAATTACACGTGAATTTTAAGAGAGAAAGGAATTTGTAAAGCAATAAATTTATTAACATGCGTTAGAAGTCTTAAATAGGAGAAATTACGTCATATTTACGTCACATTACAGTTATTACATAAAATGAACACAAAATAATATTACAAAACGGTTTAAATTTAGAAATTGCGCTAGACATTTATTTGATATTTTAAGAGGATACTTTTCAACTATTTTTGTTAGGAAAGCGCGAATAATATTTAATTTCTAACACAAGTATTTTCACGTGAATATTAAAAAGAGAAAGAATAATTTGGTCAAAATTACGTCAGATTAAAAACGATTAATTTAAAATGTCTCATTTAAAAGAACTTTCTTTTCACTTTGTTAAAAAATACCAGGAGACAAAGACTCTGTTTACTTAATTCCTTTTATATTAGCTTGTTTTGAAATGTTGTTACACGTGTCTACGTCATCAAGTTATTTTTATTTCGACGTTTTATTTGTATTTTTATTAATGTTGTACTAATTTATTTGTTTTTTCGTTATTTAAAATAAAAATTATGTCAATTTGTATAATTTGGCGAGTGGTTTGGCGATTTATATAATTTGGCGAAATTGGTCGACGGGATAATCAAGTAGTACCGCAACGGATTTGGCGTTAAAATTCCAAGAGAAATGAATAGAAATCCGTTTATAGAGAGATCGCCACTGTTTTTTAAATTATAATTCAATCTTTCGAAATCTTTTTAAAGCCGATCAAATTAGCGTGCATTTAGAGTCTACGGTGTCTGGACGGGGGTTGGCGAGCGTAGCTCGTAGGGGGCCGAGCCCCCTAGTTACATAAAACGAACACCAAATAATATTGCAAAACGGTTTAAATTTAGAAATTGCGCTAGACATTTGTTTGATATTTTGAGCGGATACTTTTCAACTATTTTTCTTAGGAAATCGCAAATAATATTTCATTTCTAACACAAGTATTTTCGTGTGAATATTAAAAAGAGAAAGAATAATTTGGTCAAAATTACGTACGATTAATTTAAAATGTCTCATTTAAAAGAACTTTCTTTTCGCTTTGTTAAAAAATACCGGGAGACAAAGATTCTGTTTACTTAATTCCTTTTATACTAGCTTATTTTGAAATGTTGTTACACGTGTCTACGTCATCAAGTTATTTTTATTTCGACGTTTTATTTGTATTTTTATTAATGTTGTACTAATTTATTTGTTCTTTCGTTATTTAAAATAAAAATTATGTCAATTTGTGTAATTTGGCGAGTGGTTTGGCGATTTATATAATTTGGCGAAATTAGTCGACGGGATAATCAAGTAGTACCGCAGCGGATTTGGCGTTAAAATTTCCCCAATCAAAGAGAAATGAATAGAAATCTGTTTATAGGGAGATCGCCACTGTTCTTTAAATTATAATTCAATTTTCGAAATCTTTTTAAAGCCGATCACATTAGCGTGCATTTAGAGTCTGCGGTGTCTGGACGTGGGTTGGCGAGCGTAGCTCGTAGGGGGCCGAGCCCCCTAGTTTATCAAAAAATCCAAATGTGATGGCAAAATTTGTTGTTTGTATTGAAATTTTTAAGTTGGTGCAATTTCTTTACATAAACGACCCCGAAAATAAATTTTAAGCATAGTATTGATTAGTAGACGTTATTATTAACAGATTGGTACCATCACACCTTTATACCATGCTTTGTGCCAGAATTACCGTGAATAAACTTTTTTTTTCCATTGCTGTTTAATTAAGTGCCGCTATTTTAATCCGTTTGTTGATTTTTAAGACATCTGTAACAGGTTTTATCGTTGTTATTAGGCTCCTCAAGAATACCGAAAAAGAAAATTATTTAAATGTCACTTAAATGATATTTTTCTTCCAATATATTTACTGGAGAATAGTATTGAATGTATCAAATATGAATTGTTGAAATCATCGTATGTATTATATAATGAAAATACTGAAATATATATGTATATAGTCTGTCTAGGAAGTAATGAGACTGAATTAAGCAGAATGCCAAAGGGACGGAGTTTGCAGGCGATACGAGGGGTGGGGGCTGTCAGCTACAGAATCTGGCTGAAGTCAGTATGCTTTTTTTTTTTTTTTTTTGCAACTCACGGATCGCTCGTGAAGCAGGGACGCGTTTGAAAGTGGCGTTAAGTTTTCAGAATGCAGCGGAGTGTCGAGCAGAGATACGCCATAAAGTTTTCTGTAAAACTGAACAAATCGGCTATTGAGACGCTTGCCATGTTACAAGAAGCCTACGGCAAGGATTCTTTGTCCAAGGCTCAAGTGTTTAGGAGACACAAAGCCTTCAAAGACGGAAGAGACACTTCGATGGCAAATAACGCGCTGGATATCCAACAGGTTCTCGAACTTCAGACAATGTGGCTAAAATTAAAGCGCTTTTGGACTCACAAGGAAGGTCTCTATACGGGCATACTCAGAAAAATCTGAAAAAAAAAATAGAGAATGTTCTTCTCCCATGGGTATATATGTTTATTAAAAAAAATTTGGCGGAACTTCGGTAGAACGTCCGTAAAAAAATAATGAAAATTTCGCTTATTTGGAGACTTACCACCGTTTGGCGAAGAAATTAAATTTAAAAAAAAATTCGCTTGTCGAATACTCTTTAAGGAAAAAAATTCTTTTGTTGAATTTGTTTAAATAAGTTAAATTTAAATAACTTTAGCTTTGTCATTTTTAGTTTGTTTTAACTATAGTTTTGTCATATATATTTATATGTACTTATAACGAATTTTAACTATTATATTTTACGATTTAAAACAAAATTCAAATTGATTAAAATTGTTCCAAACTCAAAAATATGCCCCATCGAGCACTGTCGATTCAACTTTGTTGCTATGGAAACAACTTCTTCCGTATGGAAATGTATTACGGCAACATTATTCATCTGGCGTTAAAAGTTATTTTTATAACCGATAAAGCCGTTTAAATAAAAAAAATTGTGGATTGGAGGATAAAACAATGGCAAAATTTCGTTCAAATAGGCTACAAGTATAATACAAAATGTAATAATAATAATAATAATAATAAATTCTTTCATGGTTTACGTTTAAATTCATTAAATACCGCATATTCTCAAAATCAATTAACAAACAATTTTCAGATTCATTAAAACCCTTTGCTTTTGGCGAGGAAAAGTGCTGCTCGCCAAATTGCGAGCCGCTTTCGTCTTTTCACGCCAATTATTCAAAAGTATTTTATTTTTTTTACAGATTTTCTACTGTAATTCCGCCGCTAATTTTAACTGATCCTTTATTACATACGTGAGTACTTTCACTAGCATTTTTTTCAACATATTCTGAGTATGCCCAGTATGGAGACCTTCCTTGTCAGATCGTCATATGAATGTGCGAATGATTGTGGAGACGTTGGGACTTTCAAAATTGATTGCACATCAAATCTTACCGGAAGAACTTCAAATGTGGAAAATTTGCGCCACGCTGGTTCCAACACATCCTTCAAAGTGACTCCATTCCTGGCAAAACACAGCGTCGCAACGCTGCCCCAACCTCTGTATAGCTCCGATCTGCCACAGCCGGATTTTTCCTATTCCCACTGTTAAAATCCAGCTTAAAATGACAGTTTTTGACAACCTGGAAAACTTGCAGAAAAACGTAATGCGCGTTCTGAATAGAATTTCAGTTGAAGACTTCCAGGAGGGCATAAATGTGTGGCAGAGTCGCTGGCAGCGGTGTGTTAATGCAGGAGGAGGCTATTTTGAAGAATATTAAGTATCTGTAAAGTTATCTTCAAATAAATGAATTTTATAGAATCAGTCTCATCACTTTCTGGACAGACCCTGTATATTATAAGTTTAATATTATTCGAGAAATGTTTGTCTAATGAAGAGAGAATTTTTGCTTGAATAAATTTTTATGCGTGTGTATACGAAAACTCGATATGTATATATGATGGAGTTTTATATTGATTTGTATTTGATACGTAAGCGGGCCGAAGAAAAAATATTTAAGGGGACACAGTACCTTTTAAACTACTTTTTCAATTTTGAATAATACTGTAATATACTTAAATATAATGTCACTACAGATATTAGGTACTATAAAGCAAATATAATTTCATATAATTTCAAAAAAAAAATCTTGTAGAACAGCCTATTTAACTAAAATTTAAATTTAAAAAAATTAAAAAAATGTTTTTAAATCCCTATTACTTTTTTAAATTTGAATATTTTTGCTTCAATTTTTTTTTTACAAAATCCTAAAAACATACTACATAAAATTGTGCATGGATTTAACATTCAAGGTTATAGTTATTGTTTTTTTTTTTTTTAGAATTTCAATTATTTTCCCTTGATTTTTTACTATACAAAAGAGAAAGATTGATATTAAATGTAATATCCCATACATCTAAAAATCCATGCACAGTTTTATGTAGTATAATCTAAGGAATATGGGAAAAAAAATGAAGCAAAAATATTCATATTTAAAAAAGTAGTAGAGATTTAAAAACATTTTTTTATTTTTTTTAAAATTTAAATTTTAGTTAAATAGGCTGTTCTACAAGATTTTTTTTTTTAAATTATATTAAATTATATTTGCTTTATAGTACCTCACATCTGTAGTGACATCATATTTAAGTATATTACAGTATTATTCAAAATCGAAAAAGTAGTTTAAAAGGTACCGTGTCCCCTTAAATAGTAAACAATTTTTTTTCCTTATCTTTTTTGAAAAGACTTGGCAAATATAATATACTAGCCGTCTCTTGCGACCAGTTTGGACTCCCTTAGGTGTATGATAAGCATTGCAACATGTTACTTTTATTCATAATTTAACTTGTTTGCTCAATCCTTCCATAAATCGCAAGATTCTGATGGAGAAATCAAGAAAACTTTGTAATCATAGTAGCATTTCCATATTTTTGTTGTTAGGTATTTTAACTTTTTTGAGAAAAGTAATAGAAGTAGCAGTCATAAAAATGTTCTCTGATGAAGACCGCTGGAAATGCAGGCCGAAAGTACTAAGAAGTTTTTAAATAAATGTGTATTTTTAACTTGTAACATCTGCTTTATTATTTTCGTCGCCTTTTAAGTAAAATGGTGAGCTTTAAAAGTTCATATTGTGTATTTTGTGTATGAATTTTTGTTCTGAAAAATAGATTTATCTCAAAATCACAAATTTTGAATTTTCATTACAGTCAGTGCCGTATCCAGGATAGGTGTTTGAGGAATCAGGGTACCCTTACCCTGGTGTGGCACTGCTGATAGTTACAGTGATGAACGATATTTTTAATAGTTTCTTAATGATAATCTTTTTTTATTACAGTTCTAAATTATTATTCACAAATTCTAATAATCTATTTAATATATATATATATCCAACGATAATTTATTTCGGATTAAGTAAATTAAAATTCCTCGTAATGAATTTTTATTATCTGCCTTTGATAGTTAAATATAATAAAATTTTATAGAATTATATGAGAAAAATCACTTTGTAACAAATATTTAAAGATTGCTACACTAGATGGCAGCATTAAACTATAATCATGTCATTAGCGACTTTCACAGTTTTTCCCATGATTCCATGCGGATTAGCTTTCCCTCGGAGTCGTTCAAGAGACACGATTGGAATAAGCAGAGTGTTTTGAGACGCACAATATATAGGTTGCGAAATGCAGGCTGTCTTGCTTGTTTTTTTCCCAGGAGTTTTATGAGAGGCGGGAAATGATGACATGTTTTTTCGAATCAGCGTATTTCTTCTGAAATTCCTAAAGTCTGTACATATGTATTATAATTGTACATAGTCGTGTTAAATGACGTATCCTTGTATCTTTTATATGATCTATTAAAAGTTTTGTACTAAATCTTAGAGTGGCGGATCTAATTTTGGAGTGATGAGTCCGTCATTAAATATTGTGGCCCCTACTTATGAAAAGTAAGATGGCTATAACTTATTATTACTACAATAAAATGCATATATAGATGCTAAATGATTACGCGCATATAAATAATACATATATATATATATATATACCGGGTGTCCCAAAAAAGGACTGACTGATTTTAAAATTCAATAACTTCCAAACGGTGACAGATATTTAAAAAATTTTTGCAGGAGGGTTATGCATAAAGTCAAAAGTTTTTTTACAGTGATTTTCAATTTTAGTTCGAATTACAAACAATAGATGGCGCTGCGATCAATAGAGGCTCAATTCAGGCTCGATTTTTGGTACTTCGTGGCCCGGATAATACATTTCCATCTCCTTTTTCTGCATGGAACAACAGAAAGGACCAAAAATCGAGCCTGTATTTAGCGACTATTGCTTACAGCGCCATCTATTGTTTGTAATTCGAACTAAAATCGAAAATCACTGTAATAAAACTTTTGACTTTATGCATAACCCTCCTGCAAGAATTTTTTTAATATCTGTCACCGTTTGGGAGTTATTGAATTTTAAAATCAGTCAGTCCTTTTTGGGACACCCGGTATATATATATATATACAGTATATATATGTTTTTCAAAGATTTTTAAGATTTTTTATATGCACTGCAATCACTTTTAGCATGTATAGAAAATGGAACTATGGATAAAGAGGAGGAGACATACAGCGTCGACTCTACCAATTGTAGTGAAGTAACTGAAGAGGATGTCACAACATGGCGGCTGATTTTTTACATCGAAACAACAGTTTCTCATAACCACCTAAACAAACTGCTACCAGTAAATTTTGAATTGAAAATTTCGACTTTTTCATGCAAAATTTTTTCTTACAAATACGGTAAAAATTTCCATTCGTTTTTACTGTTGGAAGTCGACCCGCGTATTATAATCTCTTTCACTGACTCTGACAGCCGGTTGGCTAAGTTGTCACAGTATGGCTGAAATACAGGGCCTGACTACCGACGGAGTAAACTGCCAACAGTTAAAAAAAAATATCTGTTTTTGTCCATAATTATGACTGAAATTCTACATCAAAAACTCGATTAAATAAAGAGAAATTTTCTATTCAAATTTACTCTTGGCAGTTTTCCCCGGCGATATTGAACCATTGCGAAACCGCTTACAGTTGAAGCTTCACCATTTTGAGGGTATGTCAATTCCTCTTTATTCGTAGTTCCGTGGTATTTTAATAATAAAATGTGATTATTTTTTAGCGTTTTCAAATTTTGTTTCGTGTAGTTACGTAAATAATTCTGAAAAAAAACTTTTCCTTTTGACAGCAAATTCAAAAGTGGTGAAAAATAAAAAAAATAGAGAATAAATAAGCCAGTTCGCTTCCATATTGAGAAAAATGGAGCCTCTGGTGAAAAAGGCGGTGACTGGGCAATCAGCAAGCACTCCATTTATGCTCGCCACGATCTTTCTGTTCTAAAGTAGCTCCCCCTATACCACTTTCCCCCAGCAAACGATTTTGGCTGTCAGCAGAGACTTATTACTTCTAATTTCACATCGTCCGCTAATTGTAGGTTTCGGTCCCACAAAACAAATATTATTCCAGATGCCAACAGTAGATAACGCTCTCTGTATTTCAGTGGAAATTTTTTTGTCTGTATTTCTTTCTTTTTTTTGGCAGCATCTTTTTTCCTCTTTTTATTTTGAGTTGGCTCAAGAACGAGTTAGATTTCGTTCTATGAGTTAGGCTTTCTCTTTCTGTGATGAGAGTGTGTGCTTGATTTAAATGAGTTAATGAGTCAGTGTGTTCACGAGATCGTGTAGAGATAATAAGGTAATTTTGATAAGATAAAATTTCCCAGGTAATTTTATGCATTTAATTCCCACTGAACTATACCCAAGAGACATGGTCACAGGCACAGGCAGAACAAAAATCAGGTATGGCATCATTTTCACATAGACCTGTGGTCCACAATATAGATAGATTTTTTAACACTCAATAGACCACGAACTGGACATTTGACTGGTTCCAAATGGAATATTTCGATCAGAACCAGAAATTTCATCATAAAATATAAATCACACAGAAATAATTTAAATAAAACAGTTAAACAGTTTTTAAAACGAGTGCGATTTCGTTCTATGAGTTATACTTTCTCTTTCTGCGATGAGAGAGTGGGCTTGATTTAACCTCTTCAATTCCGAAACTAAAATAATAATACAAATGCTCATTCATTGGTTTTTACTAAACAAAATGACATCGTAAATGACAGAAAAAATATCCTTTCTGAAATTGATCCTTTAGGTGCTTAGTAATTTAGGTTCAAAAATATGGATCTAAAACTACAAAACCCCTTAAAAACATCAATTTAACACACTGAGCGCCATGGTGACTGACACTATGAAGCGCTGAAAATTTACAATGTTTTAAGTAATTTTTAAGAAAGTATAATCCTGTAATAAATAAAAGGTAGGTAAATTTTAAATATTTGTTCAGTAATTATTTAAAACAATGTATATTTTTTCAGTTTTGTATCATATTTTAGACGTCAGCCATCGGTGAATGAGTCGTTTTAGACAGAAAGTTCAGTGTCAGCCACCGGTGGCTGACGTGGCGCTTAACGTGTTAGTAACCATTAACCTAAATTAACGCAATCACAAATTTTAGAGTTTTACACAAGTAAATAATCTACAAATCCTCAAAACTTTTTATTGAAAAAGATTTAAGTTAAATACTTATGAAAATGACTCACTTTCTTGGTTATACTGTCTTTTGGGCATTTTTAGGCATTTTGCGAACTCAGATGAAAATAGCATTTATTTTATGTGGGAATCAGCTGAGATGCTGCCATTTATTTGTTTGCTGTGAACGCAAAAAAACATTCAGCTAATAAGAAGTGATGTGAAAATGTAAAAATATCGGAGATTTTAGTTTTTATAAGGAAAAGAACAGAGGACCCCGTATGGGGACCCAGGAACCGAAGAGGTTAAATGAGTTAATGAGTCAGTGTGTTCACGAGATCGTGTAGGATCGAACTCATAAGGTAATTTGGATAAGACAAAATTCCCCAGGTAATTTTATGCATTTAATTCCCAACTGAACTAAAGGTCAAAATTAGCACTAGCCACCGGCCACAGGGCCAGTGAATGAGAAAAAGTGGCTACTAAAAAATCGGCTGTCAGCGGCCACCTTATGGTTACTTTCCTACAAGGAGAGAGTAAATTTTTTTTTTGTATTTCATCATGTTACTCTATTTTTTCTGGTTGCAATATGTTTATATTAGCATATTTTTTGTGCTATTCAATTTTAGATTAATACTAATAGAAATTTTAACAAAAGTTTACTGTTTAGTATTTTTAAATAAAAAAGTGGCCGCTAGTTTAAAGAAAGAGGCCACTTATAAAACTGGTACTACTGGCCACTGGCCAGTAATGAAATTTCCCAGTTTTGACCTTTAAACTGAACTATACCCAAGAGACATCGTTACAGGCACAGGCAGAACAAAAATCAGGTAAAGCATCATTTTCAAACAGACCTGTGTTCCGCAGAAAAGATAGCTTTTTTAACACTCAATATGCCACGAACTGAACATTTGACCGGTATCTAAAGGAATATCTCGATCGGAGCCAGAAATTTCATCATAAAATAAATAAAACATAAATCACACAGAAATAAATTAAATAAAGCAGTTAAGGGGGCAGTGGGCATTAAAAACCAAATCCCTCTATTTTTAATGGATTCATTTGAAAACTGCAGACTTGGTAATGGCAAGCTCAGATAGTTATATTCAAAATCTGGTGATAAAATAATAAAAAGTTTTTAATTTTTAAAATAACGAATAATTGAAGAGCTGAGTGGATTAACATGTTATGCTACATTTTCTATTTTTTTTTTTATTTTTTTAAATCTTTTGGATGAAAGCATTATGAGGTATCCTATCACATGGTGAAGCTAAAATACTAAGATTCTATTTAGTCTTGAAGATTTAAGACATTATTCATTAAAATTTAATATTTTAATATTTAATAATGTCAATAATATTAATAATTTTTAATATTTGAAAATTAAATATGAATAAGTTTTTCTGAGAGAGTTTAGTACCATACCTGTTAATATACACGTGGTATCAAATAGAAAATAAATCATTAAAATTTACAGCAAAAACTTTCACCTCAAATTTCTTGAAATGTAATTTTTGTTACTTAACATGTTCTTCCACTTAGCTCTTCAATTGTCATATTTTAAAATGTCCCATGCGCATTTCTTTTGCATAAAATACGACAATATTTACTCATGAGATACTTTTTATATATATTATAATGGAAGTTGGCATGAATTGTAAAAGTTTGCTCAATATATAAGTAGAAAAAAAATATTTTGATAATTATGCTTCGTTTTTCCAAAAAAGTAGCTATATATTTTCATATTCACATAAATTTCAACATTAAAATATTTCTGAAATGCAACTTTTTATGCTAACATTCATTTATTATTGTACAGAGGATATGGGGCATTCTCACAATCTTTTAACTTTCATGTCCCTGAATAATAATTTTTTATTTAATACACATTTTTGTGTTTTTTTTTTTATTTCATATACTTGGGAACATCCCATTGCATGATTGCACAGCAATATTAACGAGATAAATAAGTTTTGGACGATGTTGGGGGTCCAAACACCTGGAAAACTCCTCTACCGTCCCGTGTCCCTGATGCTGATTTTGAAGTTTGGAGCTGTCTGGATAAAACTGTTTCAATAAAAATAATTCGATGTAATTTTTTTCTGAAACTGGAACTATTGTTTTATATAAATATGTAGCTAAAAATTAACCGGCATACATTTTTAGGGTTGATATTATTTTTTGAACTCTGTCCCTGGGTTTTAGATTTTTTACCATCCCTGTTCTAAAATTATACAGAAAATCACTTCAGATGCAGCGACAGATTTTTTTTCAAGTTTTTGCTCATGCAGAAGTATGCTAGAGAAAGAATATCTAAAATTCTTTGACAGGAAATTTACTGCAGAATATAAATCAGCATTTAAATATCAATTTCAAGCACCGTGGCTTTATTGGTAGTCTTACCGTCCCCAAGGTTTATTCCTGCCCTTTTCGAGGTAAATTAAAAAAAAAAAAAATGAATTTAATCCAATGTTAACAACTGTTTCGAAAAATCAATGAACATTGTGGCTATCACTTAGTCTTAACATGATTTTCCTAAAAATAGGTGGTAATTTTCCTTACCTTTCCATCCTTACCGTCTCTTTTTTTACCATTTCGTCCCTTTTTTACCATTTCGTCCCTTTTTTTACCTTACCGTCCCTTCTTTAACACCCCTTTAAGACAATGTTATACAAAAATTCTGTATTAAAAGTACTACATTTGTATTATTTCTTATTTGAATGTCCTGTGGGTACTGTGAAAATTCATTATAAGTAAAAATTTAGAAGAAAATAAAAAGTTATAGGGGTAAAATGGTAAGGAAAATTAAACTCAAAAGTTTAACCTAAACCTCAGTTAAATAAAAAAATTTTCGCTGCTGAGCATTTTTTCTTTATTTTGAATCATTAGGGAGGCAGAACCAGTGGCCAGCGGGCCAAAAGTGGCCCGGCATGGGTTAACTTGTGGCCCGCGATCACAATTTATATAATTTCTTCGTGTTTTTTTTACACAATTTCGTCAATTTATAACTGGAAAAATTGCAATTTTTTGTCCATATGTCGCAGGAAAAAATCGGAAATTTCGTCAATTTGCCCTGGGAAGAAATTGCAAATTTCATCAGAGCCAATTAAGAATAGCAAATTTCGTTGATCGAGTTCGGAAAAATCGCGAAAATTATTGATGAGTCGCAGAAAAATCTCAAATTTCGTTGATCAACTGGGAAAAAATCTCGAGTTTTGTCAGTTTATCGAGAGAAAAAATCGCGAATTTCGACAATTTGCCGCTGAAAAAATTGCAATTGTAAAAATTGATCGGACGCGATAAAAATCGCGAATTTTGTCGGTTATGTAATCCGTGATCGGTTGCTGAAAAATCGTGAGTTTTGTTAGTTCATCGTGAGAAAAAAATCGGAATTTTGTCAATTTGCCGCAGGAAAAATTACAAATTTCGTCAGAGTCAGTTAAGAATCGCAAATTTCGTTTATCGGGCGCGGAAAATTTTCGAATTTTGTTAATCGCGAGAGGCAAAATCGCGAATTTTGTCGATGAGGTACGGAAAAATTGCAAATTTTGTTGACCGGCAGCGGAAAAATCGTGAGTTTTGCCAGAAAAAATGTCGAATTTCATCAATTTGTCGCGTAAAAATTACAAATTTCTTCAGAGTCAGTTAAGAATCGCGAATGTCGTTGATCGGACGCGGAAAAATCGCGAATTTTGTCGAGGAGCTGCAGAAAAATTGCAAACTTTCTTGATCGGCTACGGAAAGATCGCGAGTTTCGTCAGCTTATTGGGAAAAAATCGCAAATTTCGTCAATTCGCCGCGGGAAAAATTACAAATTTCATCAGAGTCAGTTAACAATCACGAATTTTGATAATCGGGCACAGTAAAATCGCGAATTTTGTCGATGAGGTACAAAAATTGCAAATTTCGTTGATCGACTGGGGAAAAATCGCGATTTTGTCAATCTGTAGCGGAAAAAAAATCACGAATTTTGACAATTGATAGAAAAAATTACAAATTTTGTCAATTGGTCGCAAAAACATTGCGAAATTTGACAATCGCTCGTGAAAAAAAATCGTGAATTTCCCCAAAAATTCGCGAATTTCGTGAATAGCTCAAGGAAAAAATTACAAAATTTGTGTGTCGGTCCCAAAAAAATGATGAAATAGAAATCCATTGGTCGCAGGAAAAAATCGCAAATTCCATCGATTGTGCGCGTAAAAGAAATCGCGATTTTTGACAATTTATTGCGCGAAAAAAATCGCAAATTACATCAATGTATATCAGGAAAAAATCACGTTTCGTTGATTGGTCATTGGAAAAAATTGCAAATATTGTCAATCTGTCACGTAAAAATATCGAAAAATTCGCCAATCACTCACGAAAAAAAATCGCGAATTTTGTCAATCGTTCATGGAAAAAACTTGCAAATTCGAGGATCAATCGCAGAACTAAAAAGTCACGAAATAATTCGATCGGGGGCGGAAAAAATCGCGAAATTAGAAAATTTATCGCTGACAAAAAATCGCGAATTGCGTCAATTTATCACAGGTATCGCAAATTGGTTGTTTTTGCGATAATGGAAAATTACCGCGAAATCTGTCAATCGGTCGTTGATAAAAAAAATCGCAAATTTCGTCTATCAGTCGCACTTGATTGGTAAAAGAAAAAAAAACAAGTTTTGTTAATAGTCCGCAGAAAAAATAGCATAATTAGTCCATCATGCCTTGTTATTTCAAAACATTTAGTTTTTATCAGTTAACATTCAGTAGTCATTCAGTTATTATTCCTTGTTATTTCCTTTTATTTTAAATGAAGTTATTCTTCAATAAATTTTTTTATAATTTCCAATAACGTTCAATTATTTAGAAATTTTGTGTAATTTTTTTTCTTCAAGTTACCGTTTGTCAAGAAGAAACCGAATGGTTATTCATACAGATGCGAAGAAGCCCTGCATTCCTTCATACAATTATTTATTTCCGTTTGTTTATTTTTATTATAGACAAAAAATAATTATTCATCAAGAATAAAGACTTACTACCCCCCCCCCCTACCTCCCCGATATAGAAATTTCTCTGTTACTGATGTGGCCCTCGACAACCCAAACATTTTTGTAAGTATCCCTTCTCTTAAAAAGGTTGTGCACCCCTACATTAAGGCATTCGTCTATCAGATTAAAATGTTATTTTAGCAAGTTTAATTTCGCCAGATTTTTTTCCCCCAAAAGTCAAAAAGATTGTGAGAATGCCCCATATATAGTATGAATTTTGAAAGAATTCGATAATTAGAAATGCGCATGGAACGTTTCAAAGGTTAGAAATGTGCGAAATTTTCAATTTTGAGAAAACAACATTTTAAGTAAATTAAACTGCATAAACATATATACAGTTTTTACAAATATGAAAGCTTATACCTCTATGAAAAAGTGTCAGAATTGAAAAATTCTTTTTGCATCAGATAAATTTGAGCATCTAGTTTCATAATTCTCGAAACTTAAAAAAAAGTACTTCTTTGTCAAATTTCGGGATTTTGAATGTCCACTGTCGCCTTAAATAGTTTTTAAATATAAATTCTGGGGTGAAATATTTTTATAAAACTTTAGTAACATTCCCCGTATGTTTACTGTTAAAAAGAAGAATAAAAACTTGAAATAAACTAAATTATATACATATATATATATATATATTGTCAGAAAATACCTCAAGAAGAGACCAGACTGTAAGAACACACGGATATGTTTTTAAACATATCAACATTAAAATTCCAAAAGTAAGCTTTTACAGTTTTTTTTTTTTTCAAAATAGAAATTGAAAATAGTTTGTTTTGTTTTTCGTCAGAAACACTCAACACATCTGACCCTCTCCTTCCGTTTAATATAATTTTTAAACACATGCACGTAAAATAAAAACAAAATTATAAGCACTAAACAAAAAAGAGGTTGCTATCCAACGAATACTTTATTCATAAATTGAAAAATGATGTAAAAATAAAAACACATTAGTAAAATAAAATAAAATTCAACGTTTCGGTTTAATCTGCAAAACTATCTTCAGGAGTGAAATTTTCTAAAAACACAAATCGGCATGAAACAATCTACATGCTATATCGTCAAAAATTATACTCAGATTGGAGGAAGCAACGGGAACTTCAAAAATCCTTTAAAAACAACCCCAGTAGCCCCATCTGTTATACAAAATAAATAAAAGAAGGGAGAGCTGGAAAAATATTAAAACATCACAGTCCTTTCAAAATGCTGATCCAGATTTCCGGAATAAGAAATTAAATACTATTGTTACACATTTCCTGATTCCTTAAACAAATTTCCATAGATTCACGAATAACTGCTCTTAGTACTCTTGAAGATGGTTTTGAAGATTAAACCGAAATGTTGAGTTTTATTTTATTATAGTCATGTGTTTTTATTTTTACATCATCTTTAAATTTATGAATGAAGTATACGTTGGATAGCAACCTCTATTTTGTTTAGTATTCGATTTTACAACATAAAGTCCTTAATTATGTCTTTGTCTCTTGACGAAAAATTCTCAGTTATCTTTTACGTTAATGTTTAATTAATTCATATCACTTGTAAAGAATAACTTACCAAATCTTTAGAGCAAAAGAAAATTTACTTAATTAAATTTCAAAATCCAAGTAGAGGTAATGGCCCTCCCTGCCCTCCAACCTCTCCGTTGGCGGTGCCCATGCCAAGAGAAAGGCGTCTTTGCCTTTTCATTGTTATATATGATTTTTAAGACGATACAAGAAAACCCAGCCAGGCGACTATTTAGCGGCCACTATTTCCAAACATAATCATCCTGGTAGATTTCTTTGATATGTGCAAGAGAAATCTACAACAAAAATCATTGTTAAAAGCAGTGGTCGCGAAATAGTCGCCTTGTACTGCGCTAAATTAAACATGCACTATACCGCCAAAAGTTAACACATACAAACGACATTTTGAAGAAAAAAAAAAGTGTCACAATTTTAAACGGTTTCTCCTAATTTTATATTTGAATTTTTTAATATGTGAATTTTCTTCTAGAAGATATCATCCAACTGAGAAACTGTTACATGAAAACTGTTAGATAGTGGCTCTCTGTATTCCAGTGGATTTTTTTCCTTTTTGTTTTCTGGCAGCATCTTTTTTAACACCTTCCAACAAAGTTGAAAAGTGTTTATTCATTCGGTTTGTCTGGCCGTCAGTCCGTCTGTCCGTCTGTCCGTCTGTCCACGCTCTAACTCCCGTAAATATACTCGGATTTTCATGAAATTGATAAAGGTTATTTAAGGTCACCAAAGCCTGTTTGGTATTGTATATGAAGTATGTAGGATTAATCATTCATTTACAGGGGCACTCAAAAGTATTCCATTACATTATGGTATATGGGAAATAACTCCCGTAAATATACTCGGATTTTCATGAAATTGGTAAAGGTTATTTAGAGTCACCAAAGCATGTTTGGTATTGTATATGAAGCATGTAGGATTAATCGTTCATTTACAGGGGCACTCAAAAGTATTCCATTACATTATGGTATATGGGGAATAACTCCCGTAAATATACTCGAATTTTCATGAAATTGATAAAGGTTATTTAAGGTCACCAAAGCATGTTTGGTATTGTATATGAAGTATTGAGGATTAATCGTTCATTTACAGGGGCACTCAAAACTATTCCGTGGTATAGGGGGGAAAATCGTTTGCAGAGTATTTTAATGACATTATGCTATTTCAAATGTATTGAAACTGATATAAATCACTGAATTTCACTACGATCACGTTAGAACAGGGCATTCATAGCATTTTTTATTCATTTACAGGGACACACAAAAGAAATCGGTTACAGTACAGTACTGTCTTTGAGTAATAATTGCTGGAGTGCACGGTTTAAAATTCGGTATGCGCTTTTAAATTTAATTAATTTTTTGCATGTTACCTGTTATATATAAATTCTATACCTCAAATACAGGGCTACACAAAAGTATTCACGTACCGTTCTCCTTATTAAAGGAAATTGCTGAAGGTAAATTTTCAACTGAAGTATAAGTAGCTCTTAAGGGAACTAAATTTTGGCTTGCACGCAGCTAATAGATTCAAATCTATAAATCATATACAGGGCTGCAATTCGCTTAATTTTCCGATTTTGGATGGGAACAGCTGAAATTGGGTTCTGAAATATATTATGCGTTTCCATATGGTTGAATTAGACGTAATATTTTAATTTTTTAAACAGTGCAGTTTTGTTACATTATTCTGAATGTGTTGGAAAGTGTTTCATAATCTATGCTTGACGCATGATTTTTTCTTACTTGTTTCCTTTTATTTTGAGCTGACTCAAGAACGAGCTAGATTTATTTCTATGAAGAAGTTTTGTTTTTTTTTCGAGTTAGTGTGCATGCTTGGATATATAGCGAGTTAAAGCAACGCCACCTCATACATTAATATACGCGCTACCTATAGACTAGTGATGGACGATAACGAGATGTTTTTCTCGATTTTCTCGATTGTGTGAACATCTCGATATTTTTCGATTGTGTAAATTTTTTCTCGATGACTGCAGTTTGCAAATTTCTTTTATAAATCATATATTATGTATTATATACGTCATACATTTATCAAGAATCGTCTGCGGGTGAACTGGAATGAGTCGGTGTTAATAAAGACTAGGTGACTTCGACCGCTAGCGGGCCCCTCCTTTAATCGGGGGCCCTAATTTATACGTCATCTTGTAATATGAAATCACGAACAGGTTACCCGCTATATACGGCACTGATATATGATAGCAGGCGGGTGTGGTGTGCACGCACTACAAAATCTTATAAAAAATATAATATCGAAACGAATGAACCTCGGACCAAATCTCTTGGGGGAGGGGTCAGAGCGAGCGGAGGGGCACAGCAGCTGCATAATATGCTTAAGTCGTCACAGGTCTTTAGGCCTTTCCAACCATATGCCACATGAGAAGTCTGGACTGAATTTATAAAAATGCCCTCCCCGTGGGGGCAAAGGGGGGGAGGGGTGCGGGAGGTGGATAACAGGAGTAAGTGGTCATGAGCCTTTCCAACAATATGTCACATGAGGGGTCTCGGCTAAATTAAAAAAAAAACGTGGGGGAAAAGCGGGGGGGCGGTCACCGGAGGTGCATTACATCAATAAGTAGTCACAGACCTTTCCAACGATATCTCACGTGTGGGGTCTTGGCTAAATTTGGAAAAGTGTCCTCCGGGGGGGAGTGCAAAATGGGGGGATGGACACCGGAGGAGCATAACATCAATAAGTAGTCACAGACCTTTCCAACGATATCTCACATGAGGGGTCTTGGCTAAATTTGAAAAAGTGTCCCCTGGGAGGGGCAAATTGGGGGAGACTGTCACCGGAGGTGCATAACATCAATAAATAGTCACAGACCTTTCCAACGATATCTCGCATGAGGGGTCTTGGCTAAATTTGGAAAAGTGCCTCCGGGGGGGCAAAGTGGTGGTGCGGACACCATAGGTACTCTTCATAGGTAGTTCATCTTCGTAGGTACTCTTCACTACATCAATAAGTAGTCACAGACATTCCCAACGATATCTCACACGAGGGGTCTTGACTAAATTTGAAAAAGTGTCCCCCGGGGGGGGCAAAGAGTGGGGGGGACTGTCACCGGAAGTGCATAACATCAATAAGTAGTCACAGACCTTTTCAACGATATCTCACAAGAGGGGTATTGACTAAATTTGGAAAAGTGTCCTCCGGGGGGGGGGGCAAAGTGGGGGTGCGGCCACCGGAAGTGCATAGCATTAATAAGTAGTCACAAACCTTTCCAACGATATGTCACATGAGGGGTCTTGGCTAAATTTGGAAAAGTGTCCTGAAATTTCATATATTATAAATAATATTTAGCGGAGGGCTCCATAAAAAAATCTGATCTAAAATGATAAAAACGGAAAAAACTACCCTCGCAGTGGGGGCCAAATTGGGGAGGGGAGGAAGAAAGTCTCATAATATGAAAGAGTCATCCGAGAGCTTACCGATGACATATCACATGACTGGTCCAAAAAAAGTTTGAAAATTGCTCCCCCTCCCTCCCCCCGTGGGCCCACTCTTTCGCCCCGGAATTCACACAGCCACCACTTTAAAATTTTTATGTTCAATAAATAATACTTACCGGAAGACTGCATAAAAAACCCACATCTAAAGTTATATTTAAATTTATTATAGAAATCGGCTATGGTTTTAAAAATTTGTTCGCCCCTTCCCCATCCCCCTTTGGGCGAAGAAAGGTTCATAGTATGAAAGAGTGGTCAAAGAGCTTTTCGATTATATGCCACAGGAAGGGTTCGGTAAAATTTTTTAAATTGCACCCCGCATGAGTCCACTCTCACGTCCTCCTCCCTCGAAATCACCCGACCCACCTTCCTCTTTGAAATTTTCATATTTAATAAATAATTTTTATCCAGGTATGTGACATCTTGGTAGGGCTAAAATAAGAGAAGCTTTGAAAATTAGGGCTTCATTTCACAGCTCATTGTCATGCCTCTTTCTCTATCTCGTCCCTTGGTACTCTCGATAAATTTTCTTACTTTTCTTCTCTGCCGAGGACGAGAGAAATCCCCGAAAAGCTTCTCATAGCGAAATGTTGAAAAGCGCGAGAGAAATCCTCGAAAGGCTTTTCATTGGGAGATTTCGAAAAGGACGAGAGAAACCAGCGAGAGGCTTCCCATCGGGAAAGGTTGAAAAGGGCGAGAGAAACTCTCGAGAGACTTCCCATCCCGAAAGTTTTAAAACCGCAAGAGAACCAACCATCGAGCAGCTTCCCATCTGGAAGCGTCGAAATGCTGGAAAAATCATCGAGATGAGATTTGCCGAAATGCGAGATGGAAATGAAGCTTTCAGAGTCAAACTTACCGCATTTCTGTTTTAAGTCATAATTTCTCAAAGGAGTCCATCTGCTTATCCAATCTCTTTTTAGCTCACAGGCTATATAAGCCTGAGAGCTAATGTACCCGTCGGTTCTGTGTGTATGCATGTACGTAAGTACGTACGTATGTATGTACGTAACGCGATAACTCTTGATTAAAATGTACGATTTGCTTCAATTTTTTTTATGTTCATTCTGATAAGGCGTTCCGCTGATTAGTTTTGACGGTTCATTGGTTAAGGATAAAGGGAGAGAAGGGGGGCTGGTCCCCCCCCCTTCCTTAATTTAGATAAATAGGTTTTTCATGCAGAATTATTCGATTTGCTCCAAATTTCGTATACCGGTTTATTATGTTAAGGAGCTTCCCCGATTAAACTTGGAGGTTCATTAGTTAAGTATAAAGGGGGGGAAAGGGGAATAGACAACCTCCTTAATTTAGATAAATGGGTTTTTCATGCAGAATTATTCGATTTGCTTCAAATTTAATATACCGATTTATTCCGATATGGCGCTTCCTTCATTAGATTTGGAGGTTCATTGGTTAAGTATACAAGGGCGAAAAGGGGGCAAGTTTCCTCCCCTTAATTTAGATAAATGGATTTTCATGGAGAATTATTCAATTTACTTTAATTTTTTTTTTCCATGTTCGTTCTGATAAGGAGCTTTCCTGATTAGATTTGGAAGTTCATTAGTTAAGTATAAAAGGGTTAAAGGGGTTAGACCAGCCTTAATTTAGCGATATGTTTCTTTTTTTCATGCAGAATTACCTGATTTGCTTCAAATTTGATATACTGATTTATTATAGTTAAGGAGTTTCCTTGATTAGATTTGGAGGTTCATTGGTTAAGTATAAAAGGGGCAAACGGGGAATATTTCCCTTCATTTATTTTTTGAGGGACATTATTCTTTGAAATAAGAGTATAATATACAATTGGTGTGAATAACCTGTGAGCTCAATGCCATCAGTTTAACTGGCACTTATCTTTTTATTGCTATTGACCGATGTGGGTTATGAAGCATAGTGGTTTATGTATTCAGTTCTCCACAGTTCTAGTTTCAAACTTTACTGTTAAATTTAGTGTCATTTTGCCCCGAATTTTCAATGTTTCTCTTATTTTAGCTCTGCCAAGCTGCCCCATACCTGGAGATTCAGATAAATACTATTTATTAAATATAAAAAGTTCAAAGAGGAAGGTGAGTGAATTCTGGGGGGCGCAAGAGTGGACAAAGGGGGGGGGGGGCGAGTAATTTTCAAACTTGTACCAAACCTCTGCTTGACATATCATCGGAAAGTCCTTTCACCACTCTTTCATATTATGAACCTTTCTCCTCCCAGAGTTGAATTTCGGAAGGGTTCGGGGGGGGGGGAGCGGTGCGGGGGTGATTTTTTTTTTTTTAATTGTAGAGATTTCTACAATAAATATCATTAAATGAGGTTTTTTAATGGAGCTCTCCGATAAATATTATTTATTAAATATAAAATTTTAAAAGAGGGGCTGCGTAATTTCCGGGTATATTCTGGGATAAAAGAGGGAACCCACGTGGGAGGGGTAGATTTCAAACTTTTTTTGGACCAGTCATTTGATATATCATCGGAAAGTTTTCGGTTATCATCGGAAAGTTACTCTTTCATATTATGAACCTTTCTTCTTCCCTCCCTAGTGTGGCGCCCCGAGAGAGGCACTTTTCGAACTTTTTTGAAAATTTTTAATATATGAAAATCTCAAAGAGAAGGATGGGCAGGGTATATTTCGGGGGAGGGGGGGCACGATAATTGGAATCCTGGGAGCTGGGACTCTTTTCTATCTTTTGCTGACACCCCTCATGTGATATATCATTGGAAAGCTTACTATTTCATTTTATATATAGCCCGCGCACCTCCCCTTACTTTGCCCCCGCGCGGGGCACTTTTCTAAATTTAGCCGACACCCCTCATGTGACATATCGTTGGAAAATCCTGTGACCACTTATTCATATTATGCAGTTTCCTTGCCCCTCCCCCCTACTTTGCTCCCCGCGGAGGTTCGTTTAATGTATTGCAGTCGAAGACTTTCTAAAAATGGGGAAATTAAAGATCCAATCTCAAATGACGTAGAAAAATCAATAAAAAAATTTTATCCCTTTTATAATCCTTTAGTTCATGTTTTTGCCACTAAGGGGTGCTTTTGATTCTTATTTCTTTGGCCATTTTGGTGCTAATTGCCGAAAAATTCTAAATTTTGATACTTAAACTCCCCTTACCGCTTCATAGCTACTCGCGTTTTTTCAGCTTTTTCAACCAGGGGGCACCCTTACAAAGCTTTTCCAGTCTTATGGCTCCTTTATAGCCTACCTTTGGTTTGTTGTTTTTTTATTCCATCTGTTTTCAGTTACCCTATATTTAATAAAATCAGCCTTATATATATGTAAAAACAATGATTTCAATAATCGATTCTAGAACATCTCCTTTGTAGATTCTCGAAAGTAATCGATGACTGTATCGATTGTGTATTTTACGATAAGATTTTTTTCGATTGGTAAATTTTCGAAAATCGCCCATCACTAAGCCCTATCACTACTATGAAATTGTCGGTCAGAATAATAGCTAAGTTTTCCAATAACTGTTTTTAGCTTTTCTCGTTATAGTCGATTGTAAAACATCTCGATTGTAGATTCTAGGAATTAATCGATGGCTGTATCGATTGTGATTTTTCTCGATTGTCGAATTCTCGAGAATCGCCCATCACTACTATAGACAATACCGATGAGTTGCTGTGTCGTCGAAATCGAGTCCTTCGGCATTGTCTATAGGTGGCGTTGGTTAAAGAGTATGTATATTCAAGAAATCGAATAGAGATACTGAGATAAACGCTCTTCCAGATAATTTTTGTGTTTAATTCCTACTGAACTATACCCAAGAGTGAAACATGGACTTTTCAGAGTTATAAGAACATTTTTAAAAACGATATGCTTTAATACACTATACAGTTCATATTCAAAATATTCCAATAATTGAGAAAAGGTAATAAGAAAAAATTATTTTTCATTTATTTATTTTTGATACTAAGTAAAAGCAGTTAAATTTCTTATAAATTAAATCTGGAATGTTTAGATAAGATTTTATCATATACAAAATATAAAATACAGTACAATAAATTAGGTATACAGCTTTCTGAAACACATCAAAATATTAGAATAAAATTTAGATTGGTTCAAAATATTAGAATATTTTATTTTACCTTATTTTAACAATATTACCTTATGAATATGATATAAATGGTAGTTAATATTTTGTAGTATCCCCTATAGCATTCATAACAGCGTACACTATATATTGCATACTATATACAAGGTGTTCACAAACATTTCTATCGATATTAGCCCAAATAGACTTTATACGTGCCACTATCTCAGTTTTACTTGAAGGAGGATTTTCTTGAAGTTTTTTCTTCATTATACACTATAAGTTTTCGATGGGATTAAGGTCTTGTGCGTTTGGTGGCCAAGGAAGTAC
The DNA here is from genome assembly GCA_963932465.1 of Maratus speciosus. Taxonomy (NCBI): domain Eukaryota; kingdom Metazoa; phylum Arthropoda; class Arachnida; order Araneae; family Salticidae; genus Maratus; species Maratus speciosus. Next base: position 351,778,527 of record OZ010794.1, read on the forward strand.
CTTAATGATGCGTTGGCGGAACCAATTCTTAGTTGATAACGAGGTATGCGCTGGCCGCTAAATCTTGTTGAAAGATGAAATCATCTTCAAATAAATCCTCTGATGAAGAAATCGTGTAATATTCCAAAGTTTCTTGATATATCTGAGAATTAACCTTTTCGTAGACGATGCATATAGTGAGTCTCTCCTTATGGCATCCATTTCTACTGCAGATAACTTCATCTTCACTCATTCTGTTTCTTACTTCCTTCAGAGAGTCTCTTCTTAGATCATCCATTTCTACTGATGATAACTTCCTCTTACTTGCTGCAGTGAATCTTTTCTTAAATCATTCATTTCTATAGCAGATAACTGAATCGTACTTACTGCAGAGAGTGTCTTCTTAGGGCATTCATTTCTACAGCAAAAAAATTCTCTTAGTTTCTATAATGAGTCTCTTCTTAGGACATCCATTCCTACTGCACATAACTTTATCTTGCTTGCTGCTGAGAGTCTCTTCTTAGGGCATTCATTTCTACCGCAGATAACTTCTTCTTACTTAATTCAGGGAATCTCTTCAAAGGACAACCAATTCTACTGGCGATAACTTTCTCTTACTTGTTGTAGTGAGTCTTTTCTTAGAGCACCCATTTCTGTTGCAAGTAACTTTTTCTTACAACCTCTAGGGTAGGGGTCTTCTATAACTTTCTCTTACTTGTTGTAGTGAGTCTTTTCTTAGAGCATCCATTTCTGTTGCAAGTAACTTTTTCTTACAACCTCTAGGGTAGGGGTGTGCTATTTTTCTGCACCTGATCGACGAAAATCACGATTTTTTCACGTCCCATCAACGAAATTTGCGATTCTTAGCTGACTGACGAAATTTGCAATTATTTTCCGCAGCAAGTTGACGAAATTCGCGATTTTTCCGCAACCGATCAACGAAATTTTCAATTTTTCTGCACATTATCGAGAAATATCACGATTTTCCCGTGCCTTTTCAACGAAATTTGCGATTTTTCTGTGCCTGATCGACGAAATTAGCAATTTTTTCGTGCACGACCAACGAAATTCGCGATTTTTCGGAGCCCAATCGACAACACTCGCAATTTTTCCGTGCGCGACCGACGAAATTTGCTATTTTTCCACGCCTGATCTACGAAATTGGAGATTTTTCCGCACCCAATCAACGAAATTTGCGACTCTTAACTGACTCTGACGAAATATACAATTTTTCCCACGGAAAATTGACGGATTTCGCGATAAACAGACGAAACACCCGATTTTTCCGCAGCCGATCAACGAATTTTGAGATTTTTTCCGCAGTCGTCAACGAATTTTGAAATTTTTCCTCTTCTAATCGACAAAATTCGCGATTTTTCCGCACCCGACCGATGAAATTTGCAATTTTGCCTGCGGTAAATTGACGAAATTAGCTATTTTTTTCCCGAGTGACGAAACTCACGATTTTTCCGTGCCCGATCGACTAAATTTGCGCTTTTTTCCGCGCCTCATCGACAAAATTCGTTATTTTTCCTTGCTCGATTAACGAAATTTACGGTTTTTCAGCGTCTGATCGACAAAATTCGCGATTCCCCGATCTGTCACAATTTTTACCAGCCTCATCGACAAAATTTTCTATTTTTCCACCCCTGATGAACAAAATTCGTGATTTTTCCGCGCACGATCGACGAAATCTTCAATTTTTCCCGCGGCAAATTGACGAAATTCACGATTTTTTACTACGACTTATGGGCAAAAATTCCAATTTCTTCCAGTTATAAATTGACGAAATTCGCGGGCCACACATTAATCCATCGCGGGCCGCAGTTTGTGCATCCCTACTCTAGGGAGTCTCTTCTTATAGCATCCATTTCTACTTTTAATGATTTTCTCTTAGTTTCTGCAGGGAGCCTCTTCTTACGGCATCCATTTCTGCTGCAGATAACTTTCTCTTACTTTCTGCAGTGATTCTTTTCTTAAAACATCCATTTGAATTGCACATAACTTTATCTTACTTGCTGCAGTGGGTCTCTTCTTAGAGCATGCATTTCTACTCATGATAACTTTCTCTTACTTGCTGCAGTGATTCTGTTCTTAAAGCATCCATTTCAATTGCAGATAACTTTATCTTGCTTTAGAGCATCCATTTCTACTGATGATAACTTTCTCTTACATGCTGCAGTGATTCTGTTCTTAAAGCATCCATTTCAATTGCAGGTAACTTTATCTTGCTTTAGAGCATCCATTTCTACTGATGATAACTTTCTCTTACATGCTGTTGTGATTCTGTTCTTAAAGCATCCATTTCAATTGCAGATAACTTTATCTTGCTTTAGAGCATCATTTCTACTGATGATAACTTTCTCTTACATGCTGCAGTGATTCTGTTCTTAAAGCATCCATTTCAATTGTAGATAACTTTATCTTGCTTTAGAGCATCCATTTCTTCTGATGATAACTTTCTCTTACATGCTGCAGTAATTCTTTTCTTAAAGCATCCATTTCAATTGCAGATAACTTTATCTTGCTTCCTTCAAAGAGTCTCTTCTTAGGGCATCCATTTATACAGCAAAAAAAATTCTCTTAGTTTCTATAGTGAGTCTCTTCTTAGGACATCCATTCCTACTGTAGATAACTTTATCTTGCTTATTGTTAAAGCTTTTATTACTTCTAAAAATACGGCCAAAACTTTATGTATCACAGATTTTTGATAAAATTAAAAATGGGCTCAAGGGGCGCAAAAAAAGAGAGATTTTGGGAGAAAAAAATCACAACTTCGTGAATTCTCAAGATATCAAATCCAATTAATTTTATTATAAACCTTCTTAATATTATCTACAACTTTTATCTTGACAAGTTTTTGATAGGATAAATTCGTACTGAAAAAAAATTAAAAATGAAAACAAAAAGGGGGGTGGGGTTGAAGAAGAAAAAAATCCATAACTTCGTCAATTCACAAGACATAAAATCCGCATAAATTTATTATATATCTTCTTAATGTTATCTACAACATTTATATTGACAAGTTTTTGGTAGGAACAATTCTTACAGCAAAAACAAACTAAAAATACATAGCGGTTGAAGAAAAAAATCATCGCATTAAGGGCGTATTCAAATCCAAACTGCTTATTTTCTGACTCATTTTTAAATTCATTTTTGCTCTCAAACGCATCCAATTGGTAGATTCTCTTATTCAGAAACTGTATAATGTACCGTAATGATCGATTTTTTGATAGAGGCAAAATATATTTCAAAAAATTATGTCAAAGTGGGCATTTTGAACCGAATTTCCCGTTTACAACAATTCACAATAATTGTTGAAATTGTGAAATTACAACAATTCAATGTTGTAATTTTGAATTATAAACATTCAAAATTTAGAGCTTCTAATGTTAATTTATACATTTTCATATATTTATTAATATCTCCTGAAATTATAATCTTAATGTCAAATTTTTTTATGTGGTTATAGTAATAAAAAACCCAAACATAAATACATTGAATTTTTAAATTTAAAAATTTTTATAATATGAATTATGAAATTAATATTCGAAAAAAATATGAATTGTAACCTACAATTTTTTGATGCATTTATATTAATTATGTCTTGCTTTATGCAAATCCAAAATTTCAATTTTTTTTTTTTTTCAAGTAGTTTTCAAGTTATGCTTAAAAAACTTCAAAATGCTGGTTTAAGGGGCAGTCTATCCTGTGCCGAAAAGCATAATTTGAAAATATATATACATATATTACCCATGTTATTGAAGCATTTGGGCTAGCATTACGGTGTCTAGCTTAAGATCAACTTATAGCATAAGTCTGTGTTTCGATGTAAACAAAGCGTAAAACTTATTTCAGTACCTTGCGATCATACGTTAATCCGAATTCTTTCTACGTTAATGTGCTATGCAAATTATCAAAAGAGATCCTGCTATTGCTAACAGTCTCATCGAATCAATGAAATGTAGATTACTGGAAACTGACGATAAAAATGGTTTCTATGCATCATCTTAACAGATCCTCTCTTTTAAATTTAAGCACATGTGGCTTTTTTTTAGGGAAGGGGAGGGGGGCTTTTTTGCCCTCTTATTTTTTGTATACTAATCTACCCATGATTTTCTACTCCTCTTTTGTTAAAGTTCGATCATAAGAAATAATTTTTGTTATTTGGCGTAATCATTTTTTTTTATTTAGATAAATTTCAGTATTTTAAAATTTTGGTAGCAAGTTGCTGCAACTGTTGCTTTTTATGTTTCATTATGCGTGCCAGTTTGCCCTAGTATACATGTTTGCGTTGGGTTGATGTTTAATTTTAATCACAAAAAACTGCGATGATCTCATTAACATGAAATTTCACAGAGCAAAGCTTAATTGGTAGTGTAACACGAAATTATTCATTTCAATGCTTTACACAAAATGAAAGAACAAGCGAAATATACTTTTTACTTTCTTCTATCTTTACAAGAAAAAAGTATTGGATTCATGAAAATTTTCGAATTCCGGTTTTTGACGGATTTACACGTTTTAGAGGTCAGAGAACCCGAAAAACATGTTTTTAGAAAATGTCTGTCTGTGAGTCTGTCTGTCTGTCCGTCCGTCTGTGTGTCTGTGTGTGACACAAATTTTGTGGGCGCTCTATCTCAAGACCTAATGCACGGAATTTAATAAAAATTCATATTCAGTTAGTCCCTGATACAAATTGATGCTGATTAGTTTTTGGTGCAAATCGCTCAACAGGTGGCTCTGCTATGCTGCATTTTTTATGATTTTCGAAATGGCTCTATCTCAAGAACTAATGCACGGATTTTCATGAAACTTCAGATTCAGTTAGTCCTTGATATGACTTGATGCTGATTAAGTGTTGGTGTAAATCGCTCAACAGGTGGCGCTGCTATGCTGCATTTTTTATGATTTCTGAAATGGCTCTATCTCAAGAACTAATGCACGGATTTTCATGAAACTTCAGATTTAGTTAGTCCTTGATATGACTTGATGCGGATTACGTGTTGGTGTAAATCGCTCAACATGTGGCGCTGCTGTGCTGCATTTTGCACGATTCCTGCAATAGCTGTATCTCAAAAACTAATGCACGAATTTTCATCTAACTTCAGATTTAGTTAGATGTTAACACAAGTTGTTGCTGATTAGGTTTTGGTGTTAATCGTCTAATAGGTGGCGCTGCTATGCTGGCATTTTCATGATTTTCGCAATAACTCTATCTCAAAAACTAATGAACCGATTTTCCCCAAACTTCAGATTCAGTTAGACTTTGACGTAAATGGTTGCTTGGTAGTTTTGTTTAACATAGGTTTTGGTTGAAAGCACCCAATAGGTGGGGCTGCTAGGCTGAATTTTGCTGCATTTACACAATTTCGTAGATAGCCATATCTCAAGAACTAATGCACGGAATTTCATATCTATAGAATCCTCATGATGGGCATAGATTGCCGTTTAATTTTGGTAGTGTGATAGCTAATTTTCAAGTATTAACATGCATGAGATAGAAGAAAGTTTTGGGATTGGTATATCCGACTAGTTTCCTTTTAAATAGGTGCTGATGTATTTATGGTAAATGATTAATCTAATTCTAGTATTTGATATCTACAAGACTTTGGTCAAAATGATTTTACATCATATAAACCATTATTATCTCTCTAATGTAGCCATTAAGATAGTTATACTTATTAATTTAATTTACTCAAATCTTGTTAAATTGTTTCCTGTATTACACTGAATATCTATTGGGTAAAATAGTCCCACGAAAGTATTTTATTGTTATTTAAAACTGATAATTTAGTCTTTTACTTATTTTTGTATAGCAATCAAAAATTGTAATCTTTACAGATAAGTTTTTAACACATTAATTAAAGATCTTTAAATAATTAAACCTTTTCTTCCATAGCTTGAAATTTAGATCTATATTCGAGTACACAGACTAATTTAAAAACATTTTAAAAGTTATTTTTATGACTTTCAGATAGGCAAGATTTCTTGACAATCGGAATTAGTGTGCAAAAAAAATCTAAAATATGAAGAAAGAGAAACTTCGAATGGCAAGTTTTTTGTCAACTGGTATTAATGAGATAATTGCAAAATTTCAAATGAAATAGCAGGATAAGTTTAATCATAGAATTATTAACCTTATTTCAAATGAGAATAATGAATGTAAAGCTTATGTCTTTATTTTATTTTCTTATGTCTTTTTAAAGTAGATTTAATTTTAGTTCTTCAAATAAATCTAAATATAAACCAAACGAACATATCTAAAAAGACCTAACAAGAATAAATCCCTCCCATCCCCTCTTCAAAAACTTTTTTTTTTTCAAAATAAGGCATTATTAATTGTCTTGATATTACTTTTCTGGCAAAAAAGCAATTTGTCTGATTTTTTCCTACATTGATTCCTTATAGGGGAGACCGGGGCTAGTTGGCTACAGGGGTAAGTAGGCGCAGTCCTCATAAATCGCCTGTTTTTGGATAGATTGCGCAACCAGTCACAGAGTACCTTTCTTATTGCTTTTTGCAATCCTCAATGTAGTTTTGCATCGTTACCTACATGCAGTGGACATTTATTACGATTTTTCTGTTTTTTGCACTCATGAGTAATTTTTTGTCACTTCATTCTTTTTCTAATTTCTAATACTTATCTTAATAATTGCAATTTAACTTGTGCAGTTTTTCTTAGTGTATGATTAACTGTACCTACCCCATATGTTATTACTTGGATTATTTATGCTTAGAGGATTACGTGTCTCTTTTGTGAAGAAATGTATTATGGGGCAAGTAGGCGCATTGAACACGGGGCAAGTTGGTTCGATGTTTGGTGTGCACTGGTAGCTTGAAAATCAGCAAACAACGAGAAAAGTGGTTGCAATGCAAGATTTTGGGCACACGTGGTTTGCCCAAACCGAGACACTCGATTTTTTATTTGTGGCAATTGTAACTCTGACGATCATATAAAGTAGGATAGAAGTTACTCAATGTTAATGTTTTATTCATTATTTTTATGTCTGTATAATTTAGAATTTACATTGTACGGCTATAACGCCTTAGTCTAAACTTACTGGTAATAATGAAATTGATTTCGCTTAACTGCGTGTCTTATTTGAGCTTCATTTAAATTTTTATAAAACGTGTGCCAACTTACCCCATAGGTATAGGCAACTTGGCCCGTGACGGGGTAGGTTGGCGTACAATTTTCCTTTTACTTTAGGCTTCCGCTAAACATAAACTACAAAAGCTACAAACTCAAAACTCCGGGTATTTATAGCCAAATGTCTGTTCTTTAAAAGTGCAGTTAAAGTTTGCTAAAAAACTTAAATAAAAAATTTATAAAAATCAAAAACTAAAAACTGCGCCTACTAGCCCCGGTCTCCCCTACTGCTTTATACTATTTTTTATTCTAAATTTTGCATTGGCCGATATTCTTTATATTTCTGCCAATAAATATAACAAAAAAAAAACTGTGAGTTAAATAAATTCAAAATCTGAGAAAAAGCTTTATAAAAACATAAAATTCCAATCGCATTCACATATTCAAAAACTATTATAATTACAGATATCTTATATATCTTTTTAATGGAATAATTCAACACAAGCTTTATAAAATGAATATTGAAGAGGATTTTACGGTATATAATAATAGCCGAAGCATACTAAGTGCGTGAAATGGTCATATTGGCAAGAAATAATACATTAATAGAAGTGACTTACTCAATCTGTAGCTTTTCAACAACCTTCGAGTACCGAACTTCAATAGGATACAACACCTAAAATAATCCCGTTTTAAAATAATTAATTTCTCGCCAACGAACCGTTCGAATTTCATGCAAATTTATATTTAGGCTAATTGAAGGGTGTGGAATTATTTCTGGTGTCAAAATTGGGTCTTGCTATTGAAAAGAAAAACAAAGTTTTCGTTTGTTTTTATATGTAGATAGACCCCTAAGCATATTTTATGTACATCAAATAAAAAGAGGCTTTATTTCCAATCGTCTGGTACCAGTAACTTTGTTCTATGATAATTTGTTACAGAGTTAGTAGGGGTGTTTACTTTTTTTTTCCACGACTGTACCTAGTTTCCTTTAGTTTAGTGTTTAAGGGTGTTCTGAAATCCAAAAAGGAAACTTTCTGACAAGTTTTAATTTATTTTTGTTCGAAAATGCATGAAACTAGCTGTTGTTGTTCAGAAACTATGTCATTGAGCTGTTTTTTCCATTATTTTGCAAACGCAATAGATCTTTCAGAAAATAGAATCAAAGTGGGCGTTTTGAACCGAATTTCCGCGCGAAGGGAGAAAGAGCACTCAAGAGCGGGCGAAAAACGTGTTTGTCACGTGATCGAATTCGCTTATAACTCAATAGGTAATTGGTTGATCAAAAAAGGGAAAAAACAGTTCAATTCCAAATCGCTTCCATGGCCAGGCTTTCCAATTTTATATCTTTCCGTTAAAAAATGAATTTGTAAATATGTCAAAGCGTTTTGCGTTTGTTGAGCAGAGCAGTTAAGAACAGCCTTAAACACCTGATATTATTATTTGTAAACATTTATTTTATTTACATTTTTAATATTTTTCAATTTGCTTAAAAATATCCCATTGATGTAAATAATAACAACAAAAGCAAATTGTGTAATGGGCTACCAGCCACCGTGCGTCTTATCACTGGCATTGTCAGCATTCTCCACTTCACTTCATGTGTCACACATTCAACCAGCGATACCTTTGGACTCTTTTTTGAACTATTACTACTGTGACTGACACTTCAAGCCTTCTCCCGTTTGTTAAACTTGCCACTTGGGACATTTTTTCATTTAAAAAAAAAAAAAAAAAAAAAAGTCGATTTTTTTTTTAACCATTTGGAAAAATGGTTACTGTACTCGTCAGGGTAGGAAATCAAAAGCATATCTGAAGGTTTTTATTGATTTAATCATCATTTTATTCGTTTTATGATTGCTCTATACAGTAATCTGTATTTTCCTTTACTTTCAACAGAGTGTTGCCACTATGACAAAAAAGTAATAAAAACTACAAAAAAAATTAATAACTCAGAAACAAATTGAGATACAGCTTTCAAACAAATTGCATTTAAAAGTACATTTTTTGTTCTATACGACGATATAAAAAGTAATATTGTGGGATGTTTAGAAGTTTAAGAAATAAATTTCATTTAAAATTGGCCGTCAGATTTCTTGGAAATTTGATGATGGAAAAGCCTTTTCCCGAACAGCCAATGAAATGCATAAGTTTCAGGTGGATAATACGCACGAGTCGCAGGCGATTTCGGTCGCTTGCAATTTTTACATGTAATAACACTATTGATGTTTATTTCATGGCGTGCGTAATGTATGATCAACTCCGTGCTATTTCTTGTATCTTAAATTTTAGTCTTTGAAAAAAATCATTTTCCAAATGGTCGTTGTAATTTGTTAAATTGCATTTTTTTTTTTTATGTGACTGTTTTACTTTAAAAATATCATACATTAATAAAATTGCGTAGTTCAACTTTTCATTTTCATTAGAAAGAAAATATATTATTATTATTTTTTTTTTTTTTTTTTTTTTTTTTTTTTGTATTTTGTATTTTCAGCGTTTTCTTTTTTAGTCCTCAATTCTAATTAAAACTAGTCGTTGGGGGTCACCGTAATACTTAGCCATCATGGATATATGCATAATATAGGTTAGACCGGGGCTAGTTGGCCCGCTTTTTCTTCTAATAATTTAAAAAAAATTACAATTCAACATTTTAAATTTCTTTTTATGTCACCACTATCAGTGTACTTTCAGGAAGAAGTAACAATAGTAAAGTTTGAAAATATTAACTATAAGTATTAGTTTAGAAGCTCAAACTGACACCAAGTCGCTTGGGCCAACCTGCCCCGATTGCGGGGTAAGTTGGCCCACGTCACTCTTTAATGTTCTGATAGTGTAAAAGTTTAAGAAATGATCAAAATTTTACCAAATCTTAATTTTTATTTCTTTCGAACGAAAACACAATATAGCCTCCTAAATTAAAATAAAAAATTTTGTCAATTTACAAGATATCAAATTCACTTAAGTTTATCATAAATCCTCTTAATATTATCCACAATTTTTGTATTGACAAGCTTTTGATAGGAGCAATTCTTACAGCAAAAAGAAATTAAAAACAAAAAGTGTGTGTGTGTGTGGGGGGGGGGGGGGCAGGGAGGTTGTATAAGGAAAAAAAATCACATTTCCCTTAATCCGTTGCGGGCCAACATGCCCCGTGCCAAATGGGCCAACTAACCCCGTATCGCCATTTTTGTTTTTCATGACTGTAACGAATTATTCTGAAAGTATTTCAATAAAAAAAACATGCCCTACAATAACTACGAACAATTCTTTTTCTGAATTATTATATATCAAAATCTAAAATGTAATTTACAAACAAATAAAAAACGATTATTTATAAGAGAGGAAATTTACTCACCTTTGCAAAATTTTGAAAATTCTCAATAATTCTTTAACGGACGCTCCGACTTCAATGGTGCTTATGTTGGAGGAAGAAAGCGAAGAAACGTATACTTGGCTGGACTGATAATGTTATCTAACGCAAAGTTAAAAATATATTGCGACTGGATCAACATGCCCCTATGGCCAACTAGCCCCGGTCTACCTAAAATATGAAAATAAAACATGTGTATACTATTTATAAAATGCATTGCAATTCCAAAATACAATTTAAACGTATATTTAGATATTTTTAATAGATAGTAATGCTCTATTACTGAATTGAAGATACTACCTGATTATTCCGTCGACAAATTATATAAATCGTCAAACTACTCGCAAAATTATACAAACGAGCATAATTTTTATTTTAAATAACTAAAGAACAAATAAATTAGTAAAAGATTAATAAAAATACTAATAAAACGTCCTGTTAAAAATCACTTGATGACGCAACTAACACGTGTAACGTGTTTAATGTCAAGTGAATGTGACATTTACGATAAGCTATTATTGTCCTTTAATCTTACGAGGTGGAACCCGTCGAATTTCGACGAAAGAAAATGTTTAAAAAGGACATGTTGCATCAAATTTTTAATACATAGACAACAATAATTACAATAAAAAATCCATCTTACACTTGTTAATTTAACTCTCCAAAGACATATTTTAACCTAAGATTAACAAAATACTTTTTTCATAAACTTCAACTGTTAAAATTATTGAAAAATTAAACTTTATACATATACGTAATCAGTAACATATAATCAAGATAAGTAATTTTGATTAAGTTATCAATTGATGCTTGGTATTACAGAATGAAAAAAAACAGCAAAAATGATTTCACCTTGACATAATCATAGAATTTTTCCCCCTTTAAATCTAAACATATCAAGTCATTTTCAAAGTTTCACATCAATATTAACCATTTAAAAACATTTTAACGCGCAATAGACTATTAATAAATATATTTTCAAGCTTGAAGTCACGTTTGTCAAGTATTACAACTTCCCATGTTAAAATTCCCACTCGTGATTTGAGGTCTTAGTATAATCGCTGTACCTGCGCGTAAAAATTCCAGAAATTTATAACTTCTAGACGTATTCATGGGGAAATATCTTGTTTTATCAAATAAAATTATTGTTTCTTTTAAATATGACGTCATTTTCAGTCGTTGAAATATTTTGCCTATTGTCTCAAACTCAATATCAGCGAAATGAAAAAATAGTGAAATATAACAGCATCATCGGGGAAATTGTGTCTTTTTTAAAGCGTAACGTCATTTCTTGTTCAAAATTTTTAAAGAATATATTTTTAATTGTAATGAGAAAATGGCATCAGTAAGAATATAATCAATAAAGATAACTGAACCACTTTTAATAGAAATGAAGTACTTCAGTTGCCACGATAAGAAAATTGGTATTAAAAAACTATAAAAAAATAATATCTCAAAAATAAATTGAGATACAGCTTTCAAACAAATTGCATTTAAAAGTGCATTTTTTTTCTGCATACGACGGTGTAAACATTTAAAACGTGGGATGTTTAGAAGTTTAAAAATTTGCAGTAGCGAAAATTGCAAAACCGAAATTTCATTTCAAATTTCAAAGTGTTGCCATTCGCAGAATGACGTATGCGTTACGCACCGATATGTTTGTCCTTTATAATATAGATAGTTTGGAAATAACTTTTTGGTCGACGGGATAATCGAGTAGTACCAAATTGCGTAAAAGAAACATCCTTATAACTTCAAAAATGATAATATTAACTAACAGTTTACTGCGTCGGAATAAGGGGATTCTTCACGCACTTGATTTTTTTTTTTAAAGGCACTTTCAATTTCGAAACCTTTCGAAACTGAAAGTACCTTTTTAAAAAAAATCTGCAACCAAAATCGAAAAACTAAAAAAGAGTCATATTAAAGATTGAGCTCAGCTATCCTGTGCAAAAAAAATTGTTTAAAAGTATTCAAATTGAAACGAGAAATTCGAAATTAACCTGCCCATAGGATTAACATTACGGAGCGTGCGTTTTTAAGTGCGTAAAGAATCCCCTTGAGTGTCTTATTTCCAATTAAAATATATCTTTGAATTGAAATTTGATTGAAATACAGGGTCATGAAAAATCGAAGAGTGTGAAAATATGATTACAAATATCTCGGCAGCTACTTCTGATCGACTTCATTCTTTATACAATTTTTTTTTCTTTTATATTCACTCCTTAAAATAAACAATTTCGAAAATGTTTGTACACCTTTAATCAGAACGAATATTTCGAGAGTCCGAAAAAAATAGTTTAAGATAATCGAGTTTACTGATATTCAATAGGCTTCTTTCCATTGTTACATACTAAGTGCATACCAAATTTCAAGTCTCTAATATTGTTCGGGAGATAGAACGTTTACAGACACACAGACGGACGGGAAATTTTTTTTTTTCTAAAAATAAGTTTTTCTGAATCCCCAGTGCCTGAAACGTGAAAATCCGCCAAAAAAATTTTTCGACTTTTAAAACGAGTACAAGACTTACCCTATACTACGTAATAAGAAACTTCTTTCTCGATGCAAAATTTCTGATATAAATTGAATTTAAAAAAAACAAAGATTGGTAGCAATGCTTTTGTGTATGCCCGAATGATTCATTCGAATAGTAAAATCATTCATTCTGCCCAAGCCCACCACTACTTCCAACTAGAGTCTTACGCGGGTTGGGTTGACTAAATTCGGCCGCGATGAGCCGAAAGAAGATTTTGTTTAAAATCAAACCGAAACAAATCCGATGCAGATCCAACAAAAAAAATCGTCAACCCGAAACTCTATTCGAACCATAAATGTCCAAACCCAAATTCGACCCGCACCCAAAATGAAAGAAAATTAAACCATACATTAATACAATTATGGAAAATTAGTCTAAATTTATATCAGTAACATTAATTTTAGCTTTTTGCAAAAAATGAACACATGTACACTCAATTATACTCAAATATATAGTTTTTTTTTTCTTTTGAAAAATATTCAGAACTTTCTTTTTTAAAAAGTCAGGTCACCTTGAACCAAACCGAAAAAGAAAAAATCCAACTCAAAAAGACCCCAAAAAAAAAATTCATCAACCCGAAACTCGACCCGAACCATAAATGTCCAAACCCAAATTCGACCCGCACTCAAAGTGAAAGAAAATTAAACCCTATTTAAATACAATTATAGAAAAATGGCCTACTATTATATCTGTAATATTAATTTCATATTTTATTCAAAAAATGAACACGTGTACACTCATTAATATTCAAATATATAGTTGTTGTCGTTATTATTTTTCATTTGAAAAATATTCAGGACTTTCTTTTGAAAAAAGTTGGGTCACCCCAAACCCGAGCCGAAAGAGAAAAAATTCTACTCAAACAAACAGTTAAACTCAATCAGACCCACGGAGAGAGAAAAAAAAATAGCATCAAGGTCGGGTCGGCTTCGGATAAACTCTGGTTACACAGGAGGACTTATTTCCAAGAGATGAGTTCTCCAGCACGCCTCTGTAACTTTATTTCCCTTAACGTAAGGATTTGCTAGCTGGAAAACAGGATTTACAGGTAACTAGCTGTATGCAGGAAATGAAGATCAGATCATATTCTCGCGCCGCCGTTACGTCACAATAAAATGGTAAAATGGTTGCGTTTTCCCTTATTTACAATCCGTCATCTATTTCATCATATTAAAAAGCATATACTCACATAATTCGAGCCAAAGGTAATTAAAATTAAATTATTTAAACACCCGTAAGGTAAATGCACCTATAGTGGGCCACAAATTTGTAAAGTTTAAAATCAAGCCCACAATGCATTTCTGAAAACGACTGAAAGAAATCGCATTGACTAACATCCTTAAATGTTAACTTTTCAGAAACTGTTTTGTATATTTGCTTTTTCTTCTGCTGGTACAGTTGTTTATTTCTAGAGTGTCTTCAAAAAAAGATTTTTTTGACAAATTCTTAGAGATTTCATTAAGGCATTAACTCAACTGCTCTGCTCAACAAGCGCAAAACATTTTGACACATTTGCAAATTCATTTTTTAACGGAATGATATAAAATTGGAAAGCCTGACCATGAAAGCTATTTGGAATCGAACTGTGTTTTTCATTTTTTGATCAATCAATTATCTATTGAGTTATAAGCGATTTTGATCACGTGACACGGCGTTTTTCTCTCCTTGCTGACTGGATTTTCTTCTTTCGTTCGGAAGTTCGGTTCAAAATACCAACTTTGGCAGCATTTTCTGAAGGATCTATTGCGTTTACAAGAAAACGGAAAAAACAGTTCGATGACATAGTTTCTGAATAACAACACCTTCTAGTTTCATGCGTTTCCGAGCAAAAATGAATTAAAACTTATGTCAGAAAGTTGATCCATTGGATTTGAGAACAGCCTTAAGAGATAAGTTTTTATTTAAAACATTGTTTCTTTAATATTATTTTAAATTAAACTGCTGTTGATATACTCTATACCAAGTATGGTGAACCTTTTCACATCCGCGTGCCAATTTTTTTCAAAACTTTATTTTACGTGGTCATAACGTGCCAACAATAAAAACTATTTAATGGATCAAATAATAATGAATCAAAATTACTTACAATTTAGTTATTAGTATTTAAAAAAATGTGGGTAATATTTGATGTAATACTTTATAAATTTATTTTTGAAATATTATTTCTGTTGTCTCATCTTAGATATCAAATCATTTATATCAGGTTCGTACTTAGTTATTTTTAAGAGAATACAACTTGAATTGGACTCATTTGGCAATATGCTTTTACTTGAATTTCTTTATATTATTTATTTCTGAAAAGAACGTCGTGCAGAAAAAATTGTCAAAATAGCAAGCGCCAGAATCTACAGATTTCAGTGTCTGGAATTGAATCCCTAGTTGTTATAAATTTACCATCATCATTTTTGCTTATAATGTCTTTTAATCTTTTTTTTTTTTTTTGCTATAATCTCCAAATTCTCTCTTATTCTTAAAATTTTGTGAACCAATATTGAGTTAGACTGGGATACATTAAGTTGTATTTCAGTTCCTTCAATCCGTATGAGAATGACAACCAACCGAACTAACCGAATTCAGATAAACAGAGACAACATCCAGATTAATTATTGCCTTTTGCGAAAGTCTACTCTATTTTAATGTAGAACCTGAATTTATGCCATGCCAAAAATAATCTGAAGCGTGCCACTTATGGCACGCTTGTCATGGGTTCGCCGTCTCTGCTCTATACCATTTTAAATAATTTGTTGGATAAGTAAAACTTAAAAAGTCATGGATCAGAAATTTACTAGGCCCACTACTGAGAGCAGGTAAACCACTAGAGGACGGTAACATTTTTTTATTTTATATATATATATATATATATATATATATATACTGAAACATTGAATGATTATTCTGATATATAAAAGTTAGAACTAGGCTAAATAAATAAATATATATATATATATGTTTTGGAATTAATTAACACTCCAATAATAATTAAATAAATGTCCTTAAGTGGCCACTACTGGTGCATTTACTTTAGTGGATACGTGTGGTTCTTTTGCACTGCAATGTTTGAGACAATTTGTTGTTTTTTCATAAATTTTTAATTAAATGTGATTTTTTAATCAAAGTTTTAATGCGATGCGAGTGCACTATTCCAGATGCCTGTTCAAATGCATTTCATATGATACCTGATTCAGCGTTGTGCGTTTTATCTGTGCATTAAAAAAAAAAAAAAAAAAAAAAAAAAAAAAAAAAAAAAAAAAAAAAAAAAACGATGGCGAAATTGAAAATAGTATACAGGATGGTTTTACGAATAAATTTCTCGAAATATTACCTATAATTTCTATAGCACCAACTAAATTTTTACGTCTTTTTTTTTTTTTTTTTTTTTTTTTTTTTGTAAATGTTGTTGTTGATACACTCTCAAAAAAAAACTTTCTTCGATTCACGGAAATTCTACTGGCAGCAGTGCTGCCAGCATATTTCCGTGGATTGACGAATATACTTTTTTCTTTCATCCGTTACAGGAGGTAAAATATCCGTCAATTGAAGAAAGCATAAGCGGCTGACGTTGAATTCGAACCAGTCATCTCAGCGTTACAAGACAAGCACGCTGGCACTGAACTATAGTTGCACAGCAGCGAAGCGCTTTAAAGTAAATATGTTTGCTTCAGATGGGTATGGCTTGACCAATTTCTTTAAAGAGCTTTTAATTTTGAAGTTCTTTTCGGGAAGATTTCATCTTTAATGGGATTGTGACAGGGGTTTTTATACTTTAGTTTTAATATATTATAAAAATATGAATTTTAAATAATTTTACTTAGATTGCTAGAGGTAATATACGAATATTATTCGATAAGATTTTTTATTTTTTTTTTTTTTAAATGTTATTGTTGATACACTCTCAAAAAAAACTTTCTTCGATTCACGGAAATTCTACTGGCAGCAGTGCTGCCAGCATATTTCCGTGGATTGGCGAATATACTTTTTTTTTTCATCCGTTACAGGAGGTAAAATATCCGTCAATTGAAGAAAGCATAAGCGGCTGACGTTGAATTCGAACCAGTCATCTCAGCGTTACAAGACGAGCACGCTGGCACTGAGCTATAGTTGCACAGCAGCGAAGCGCTTTAAAGTAAATATGTTTGCTTCAGATGGGTATGGCTTGACCAATTTCTTTAAAGAGCTTTTAATTTTGAAGTTCATTTCGGGAAGATTTCATCTTTAATGGGATTGTGACAGGGGTTTTTATACTTTAGTTTTAATATATTATAAAAATATGAATTTTAAATAATTTTACTTAGATTGCTAGAGGTAATATACGAATATTATTCGATAAGATTTTTTTTTTTTTTTTTTGAAATGTTATTGTTGATACACTCTCAAAAAAAAACTTTCTTCGATTCACGGAAATTCTACTGGCAGCAGTGCTGCCAGCATATTTCCGTGGATTGGCGAATATACTTTTTTTTTTCATCCGTTACAGGAGGTAAAATATCCGTCAATTGAAGAAAGCATAAGCGGCTGACGTTGAATTCGAACCAGTCATCTCAGCGTTACAAGACGAGCACGCTGGCACTGAGCTATAGTTGCACAGCAGCGAAGCGCTTTAAAGTAAATATGTTTGCTTCAGATGGGTATGGCTTGACCAATTTCTTTAAAGAGCTTTTAATTTTGAAGTTCATTTCGGGAATATTTCATCTTTAATGGGATTGTGACAGGGGTTTTTATACTTTAGTTTTAATATATTATAAAAATATGAATTTTAAATAATTTTACTTAGATTGCTAGAGGTAATATACGAATATTATTCGATAAGATTTTTTTTTTTTTTTTTTGAAATGTTATTTTTGATACACTCTCAAAAAAAACTTTCTTCGATTCACGGAAATTCTACTGGCAGCAGTGCTGCCAGCATATTTCCGTGGATTGACGAATATACTTTTTTCTTTCATCCGTTACAGGAGGTAAAATATCCGTCAATTGAAGAAAGCATAAGCGGCTGACGTTGAATTCGAACCAGTCATCTCAGCGTTACAAGACGAGCACGCTGGCACTGAACTATAGTTGCACAGCAGAGAAGCGCTATAAAGTAAATATGTTTGCTTCAGATGGGTATGGCTTGACCAATTTCTTTAAAGAGCTTTTAATTTTGAAGTTCTTTTCGGGAAGATTTCATCTTTAATGGGATTGTGACAGGGGTTTTTATACTTTAGTTTTAATATATTATAAAAATATGAATTTTAAATAATTTTACTTAGATTGCTAGAGGTAATATACGAATATTATTCGATAAGATTTTTTATTTTTTTTTTTTTGAAATGTTATTGTTGATACACTCTCAAAAAAAACTTTCTTCGATTCACGGAAATTCTACTGGCAGCAGTGCTGCCAGCATATTTCCGTGGATTGGCGAATATACTTTTTTTTTTCATCCGTTACAGGAGGTAAAATATCCGTCAATTGAAGAAAGCATAAGCGGCTGACGTTGAATTCGAACCAGTCATCTCAGCGTTACAAGACGAGCACGCTGGCACTGAGCTATAGTTGCACAGCAGCGAAGCGCTTTAAAGTAAATATGTTTGCTTCAGATGGGTATGGCTTGACCAATTTCTTTAAAGAGCTTTTAATTTTGAAGTTCATTTCGGGAAGATTTCATCTTTAATGGGATTGTGACAGGGGTTTTTATACTTTAGTTTTAATATATTATAAAAATATGAATTTTAAATAATTTTACTTAGATTGCTAGAGGTAATATACGAATATTATTCGATAAGATTTTTTTTTTTTTTTGAAATGTTATTGTTGATACACTCTCAAAAAAAAACTTTCTTCGATTCACGGAAATTCTACTGGCAGCAGTGCTGCCAGCATATTTCCGTGGATTGGCGAATATACTTTTTTTTTTCATCCGTTACAGGAGGTAAAATATCCGTCAATTGAAGAAAGCATAAGCGGCTGACGTTGAATTCGAACCAGTCATCTCAGCGTTACAAGACGAGCACGCTGGCACTGAGCTATAGTTGCACAGCAGCGAAGCGCTTTAAAGTAAATATGTTTGCTTCAGATGGGTATGGCTTGACCAATTTCTTTAAAGAGCTTTTAATTTTGAAGTTCATTTCGGGAATATTTCATCTTTAATGGGATTGTGACAGGGGTTTTTATACTTTAGTTTTAATATATTATAAAAATATGAATTTTAAATAATTTTACTTAGATTGCTAGAGGTAATATACGAATATTATTCGATAAGATTTTTTTTTTTTTTTTTTTGAAATGTTATTTTTGATACACTCTCAAAAAAAACTTTCTTCGATTCACGGAAATTCTACTGGCAGCAGTGCTGCCAGCATATTTCCGTGGATTGGCGAATATACTTTTTTTTTCATCCGTTACAGGAGGTAAAATATCCGTCAATTGAAGAAAGCATAAGCGGCTGACGTTGAATTCGAACCAGTCATCTCAGCGTTACAAGACGAGAACGCTGGCACAGAGCTATAGTTGCACAGCCGCGAAACGCTTTAAAGTAAATATGTTTGCTTCAGATGGGTATGGCTTGACCAATTTCTTTAAAGAGCTTTTAATTTTGAAGTTCATTTCGGGAAGATTTCATCTTTAATGGGATTGTGACAGGGGTTTTTATACTTTAGTTTTAATATATTATAAAAATATGAATTTTAAATAATTTTACTTAGATTGCTAGAGGTAATATACGAATATTATTCGATAAGATTTTTTTTTTTTTTTTTTGAAATGTTATTGTTGATACACTCTCAAAAAAAACTTTCTTCGATTCACGGAAATTCTACTGGCAGCAGTGCTGCCAGCATATTTCCGTGGATTGGCGAATATACTTTTTTTTTTTCATCCGTTACAGGAGGTAAAATATCCGTCAATTGAAGAAAGCATAAGCGGCTGACGTTGAATTCGAACCAGTCATCTCAGCGTTACAAGACGAGAACGCTGGCACAGAGCTATAGTTGCACAGCCGCAAAACGCTTTAAAGTAAATATGTTTGCTTCAGATGGGTATGGCTTGACCAATTTCTTTAAAGAGCTTTTAATTTTGAAGTTCATTTCGGGAAGATTTCATCTTTAATGGGATTGTGACAGGGGTTTTTAAACTTTAGTTTTAATATATTATAAAAATATGAATTTTAAATAATTTTACTTAGATTGCTAGAGGTAATATACGAATATTATTCGATAAGATTTTTTTTTTTTTTTTTTAAATGTTATTGTTGATACACTCTCAAAAAAAACTTTCTTCGATTCACGGAAATTCTACTGGCAGCAGTGCTGCCAGCATATTTCCGTGGATTGGCGAATATACTTTTTTTTTTCATCCGTTACAGGAGGTAAAATATCCGTCAATTGAAGAAAGCATAAGCGGCTGACGTTGAATTCGAACCAGTCATCTCAGCGTTACAAGACGAGCACGCTGGCACTGAGCTATAGTTGCACAGCAGCGAAGCGCTTTAAAGTAAATATGTTTGCTTCAGATGGGTATGGCTTGACCAATTTCTTTAAAGAGCTTTTAATTTTGAAGTTCATTTCGGGAAGATTTCATCTTTAATGGGATTGTGACAGGGGTTTTTATACTTTAGTTTTAATATATTATAAAAATATGAATTTTAAATAATTTTACTTAGATTGCTAGAGGTAATATACGAATATTATTCGATAAGATTTTTTTTTTTTTTGAAATGTTATTGTTGATACACTCTCAAAAAAAACTTTCTTCGATTCACGGAAATTCTACTGGCAGCAGTGCTGCCAGCATATTTCCGTGGATTGGCGAATATACTTTTTTTTTTCATCCGTTACAGGAGGTAAAATATCCGTCAATTGAAGAAAGCATAAGCGGCTGACGTTGAATTCGAACCAGTCATCTCAGCGTTACAAGACGAGAACGCTGGCACAGAGCTATAGTTGCACAGCCACGAAGCGCTTTAAAGTAAATATGTTTGCTTCAGATGGGTATGGCTTGACCCATTTCTTTAAAGAGCTTTTAATTTTGAAGTTCATTTCGGGAAGATTTCATCTTTAATGGGATTGTGACAGGGGTTTTTATACTTTAGTTTTAATATATTATAAAAATATGAATTTTAAATAATTTTACTTAGATTGCTGGAGATAATATACGAATATTATTCGATAAGATTTTTTTTTTTTTTTTTTTTTTTTTTTTTTTTTAATGTTATTGTTGATACACTCTCAAAAAAAACTTTCTTCGATTCACGGAAATTCTACTGGCAGCAGTGATTTCCGTGGATTGGCGAATATACTTTTTTTTTTCATCCGTTACAGGAGGTAAAATATCCGTCAATTGAAGAAAGCATAAGCGGCTGACGTTGAATTCGAACCAGTCATCTCAGCGTTACAAGACGAGAACGCTGGCACAGAGCTATAGTTGCACAGCCGCGAAACGCTTTAAAGTAAATATGTTTGCTTCAGATGGGTATGGCTTGACCAATTTCTTTAAAGAGCTTTTAATTTTGAAGTTCATTTCGGGAAGATTTCATCTTTAATGGGATTGTGACAGGGGTTTTTATACTTTAGTTTTAATATATTATAAAAATATGAATTTTAAATAATTTTACTTAGATTGCTAGAGGTAATATACGAATATTATTCGATAAGATTTTTTTTTTTTTTTTTTGAAATGTTATTGTTGATACACTCTCAAAAAAAACTTTCTTCGATTCACGGAAATTCTACTGGCAGCAGTGCTGCCAGCATATTTCCGTGGATTGGCGAATATACTTTTTTTTTTCATCCGTTACAGGAGGTAAAATATCCGTCAATTGAAGAAAGCATAAGCGGCTGACGTTGAATTCGAACCAGTCATCTCAGCGTTACAAGACGAGAACGCTGGCACAGAGCTATAGTTGCACAGCCGCGAAACGCTTTAAAGTAAATATGTTTGCTTCAGATGGGTATGGCTTGACCAATTTCTTTAAAGAGCTTTTAATTTTGAAGTTCATTTCGGGAAGATTTCATCTTTAATGGGATTGTGACAGGGGTTTTTATACTTTAGTTTTAATATATTATAAAAATATGAATTTTAAATAATATTACCTTGGATTGCTAGAGGTAATATACAAATATTATTCGATAAGATTTTTTTTTTTTTTTTTTTTTTTGAGTAATATCGATTTTTTGCCATTTAATTTTCTTAATTAAAATATCTTTTAAATGTGTTCATCTAAAGTATATTTTAAATGCGAATATTTATTTATAAAAAAAACTTTATAAATTCATCTTTATTCAACTTATTCAATTTTAAAAAATAAATTGTAAGTATTTCTGAATGAATGAGAAAAGTAATTGTTATTTATTTTGAAATTAGAAAACTTTTTTGTTTTTTTTAATTCAATTAAAAATCTTAATTTATAAAATTTTTGGGTTTTCATTTTTAAAATAAATTCGGATTTATTATTAATAGGCCCAATACGCATGCGTGCTATGAATGAACGGAATTTCTCCCTCGTTTTTAGACGTTCGGCGAGAATTTGTGGATAAAACATGCTTCTAGGAGTACGGAAATTATTTGTTAAAAAAGGAGGAATAATTTAGTGTATATTGAAGAATTTTTCTGACAGTGTAGCAACACAAATACTTTATTTGAATTTTATTTTTTCAATTTATTTTTCCAATAATTATTTTCTGTTTCTATAGTAGTACATTAAAAATATTTCAATCATCTTTCAAGCATAATTTGATTACTGATAGCAGATTATAAAGAAAAACGCTCCCGTGAACAACGCTGACGTCATAGTGACGGTGGCAATAATCTAACCAAAAGATTTCGGGTTTTTTTTTTTTTCTTTTTTTTAATAGCACAATTTTTGCACCGTGGAATAGAGGGAAGGATTTTCTTTGAAATGTAATTTGTTTTAAAACTATACCTGAATTTGCTAATTTTTTAAGGTTTTAAAATAATTTTCAAGCATTTTTTTTTTTTTTTTTTTTTTTTTTTTTTAACCTATCGCGCACAGACCTATTCCGAAAAATTAACCTGTTTGCACAGAAAACAATGTAAATTGTCCAGTATTTGTCTACGGCTAATATTCCATAACGAAATTAAAATTACATCATTAAATTAATAATTAAATTAAAGTAAACACAAATTTAACAGATGTGTAAACGAACTACACATTAAAACACTGAAATAATCAGAATACAAAAAGGTGCAGTAAATACCGAAATCTTTGTTGATTTCATAGATTATTAACCCTGGTATCGCCTCTAATAAATTTTAAAACTTTATTTGAATGAGTACTTAATAGTTTTTATATAAAAATGTATTTTGGTATTGGCAGTGGTAGAGGGCAGCCTAAAAAAAACTTGTCAATATAAAAGATTTATAATAAATTGAAGCGGATTTAACATCTTGTGAATTTACAAGGTTATGATTTTTTTTCTTCCTCAACCCCCTCCACCTTTTTTTTCTCTAAGAGTTGGTCTATCAAAAACTTGTCAATATGAAAGTTGTAGATAATATTAAGATTTATAATAAATTATTTAAATGGATTTAATATCTTGTAAATTGTCAGTTATGATTGATTGAAGTTATGATTTTTTTTTCTTCTTAAAACCCCACTTTATCATAATTAAGAAGTTATGGTGGGTTTTCTGTTTTCACAAAAACCCTTCCCATTTCCATCCCCTTCGTCCGATTTTGCCCATTAACGAACATGACTGACATTTTTTGCCCCTTGATTTTATGTGTCAGTTTGGAAGAGATTTGTGCAGAATTATGGAAGTTATCGTGCCCATAAAAAAGTAATATACAGATAGATAGATAGATATACAGATAGATAAAGTTTTGTACTAGAGATGGTTTTGTGTTCTAGAGGTCATGATCGGCGTATATCTGCAAAAAATTTTCAGAAATTCCAAATAGGGGAGAATGTAATAGGTAGTATTTCTTACGAAATCTGCCTAAAATTGCCTAAAATTGGCGTTAAAAATCACATTATAAATCGCTAAAAAATCAAAAATTACAGAGTACAAAATTTAC